>JAQGDG010000035.1:0-2985738 GCA_029844215.1 Przewalskia tangutica
GTTGACAAATGCTCGTGGTATTAAATGGATTTGATGAACGAGTGTTTCAAACCATTTTGGACACGTTTGTGATAGTGTTCATTGATGATATCTTGGTTTTATTCGCTCTCGAGCGCGGGAGCATGCGGAGCATTTGAGAACTGTCTTGTGATTCTCGAGGACCGGCTGATTATGCGAAGATTTTCCAAATGTGAGTTTGGTTGACTTGATGGCGTTTCTTGCCAGGCATATTGTAGGGGTGATGGCATTCAGTGAATACGAGCCGAGATCGAAGCGATCGGACTTGGCCTAGAACCTCTTACTCGAAGCGGAGGTTCGCGATTTTACGGGCCTTGCGGATATTATCGGCCCGATTCGTGGAGAGAAGTTTGCTTCTATCTGCACCATTGACTAAGTGACTTCGAGAAGGCGTGCCCAAGTTTGATGGTGATGCTTGTGGCGGGTTTCCGATTCTTTGAAAGAGAGGCGGCGGCCGCCCCGTTCTTACTCTTCAGAGGAGGTCGAGATGGTTATATCGTGTATTGTGATGCGTCGGGCATCGGGTTGGGATGTGTGTTCTCTGCGGCGTAAGCGAGTTATAGCATATGCGTCCAGCGGTGAAGAAACACGAGAGCTACCAGCGTGATTTGGAGTTAGCGGTAGTGATTCACGCTTTGAAGATGCAGGCACTATTTGTATGGGGTTCACGTGGATATTTATCTGAGACCACAAGAGCCTCCAATATATCTTGACGGAGGAGGCTGAACTACGGCGAGCGGTGGTTAGAGAGTTTGCTTAAGGATTACGATGTTGATATCACAGCACTGCCACGGGGAAGGCCAATGTTGTGGCGAGATGCTCTTAGTGTCGTAGGTCGATGGGAGCCTATCGGATGTCTGCGGCTAGAGAGGAGGACATGGTTGCGTGATTTGCAGTTAGCGAGCAGGTGTCGTTTGATTGATTACGATAGCGGTGGGGTTAGGATTCGTGAGGTTAAAGTCTTCCATCGTCGAGAGGTGAAGAAGCCTTGATTCGAGGATCCGGCTTTGATTCGATATCGTGTCCTGACTCTTACGTGAGGGCAAGGGTCCTTTTGAGGTAGCACGATGGGGTGCTAAGGTTTGAGGAGCAGATTGTGTGTTCCGGATGTTTGAGGACTTGGTGGCGAGTTCTAGGGGAGAGCCCTGCAGTAGCGCGTTACTCTATCCGTCGAGGGTGTCGACCAAGATGTACCACGACCTTAGATCTGTGTATTGGTGGGATGGCTTGAAGAGGTCCGTTGCAGAGTTCGTAGCTCAGTGCCCATGTTGTCAGCAGGTGAAGGTAGAGCACGGAGGCACAGTGGTTTTATTTGCGGCGATAGAGATCCCGACACACGGAAGTGGGAAGTGTCGGCATGGATTTTATCACGGGATTACCTGCTTTTTCGAGAGAGACATGATTCTATGGGTTTATCGTCGGCGGTGTGAAATCAGCCCACTTTCTTCCGTCGGGGCGACTTTTTGGTTGAGGATTATGCGGACTTTACATCAAAGATGCGTCGGTGCATGGAGTCCTACTTGATCATATCGAGACGAGCCCGATTTACGGCTAACAGAGAGTCCTTCGCGAGGTTTAGGGGCGAGTGAGCTGGGCTTGCATTTCATCCGCAGGCAGAGCCAGGCGATGAGCGCCTTATCGGACTCTTGAGGATATCTTTGCGAGTACGTGTTATTGACTTGATGGTAGTTGGGAGGATCATTTGCCTCTGAGTTGAGTTGGCGTATAATAATAGCTACCACTCCGGTATTCGGATGGCGCCTTATGAGGCCTTGTATGGGAGGAAGTGCAGATCGCCTATAGGTTGGTTCGATGTAGGCGAGTGCGGCTAGTGGGACAGGTTGATACGACGATGGATAAGGTGAAGCTTATCAAGGCGGCTATTGGCGGCTGAGTCGGCGAAGTCGTATCACGAGATCATCGTCGTCGGCATCTTGAGTTCGAGGTTCATGATTGGGTTTCACTAAAGGTGTCACCCATGAAGGGTGTGATGAGATTCGGGAAGAAGGGAAACTTCGGCCCAGTACGTTGGGCGTTTAGTTGTCGCGAGGTAGGCAAGGTTGCCTATGAGTTGAATCACCGTCCGTCGGAAGCGATGCATCCACTTTCCGCGTATCTATGTTGAGGAGATGTCGGGGATCCATCTAGGGTACACCGATTGGCGATGTCGGTGGCCAGGGGTTATCGTGCGAGAGATTCCATAGCGATAGTCGATCGTCGGAGTTAGGCGTCTGCGGACCAGGGCGTGGCTTAGTCAAAGTCTTGTGGCGGAGCGAGCTCGGGAGAGATGGCGTGGGAAGCCGAGGAGGACATGAGGCAGAAGTATCCTCACCTATTCCCAGCACCTCCGGGTAATTCACTTTCCTCTTGTAAATTCCGTTATCATTTTGCCTAAGTGTTGTTTTGTGGCGTGTGTGGCTTTTGCAAGCATTTAAGTTATGAAGAACCTTGTCGTTATCTGTCTTGGGAAGGAACATTCGGGATGAATGTTTCTAAGGAGGAGAATGTTATACCGTATTTTGAGTATGTGCGTGAGGAATACGTCACAAAAGTTGTATAAAGTTTAGGCTTGGGCGTTTTTGGGCACAACTCATGGCGAATAGTTTCAGGCGAAGCGTTTCCACGACTTTCGTAGGGTAAATTCGGCTATGCCATTTCTAATTTTTGCGGATTTTAGAGACGAAATATTTTGGACCAGCGGGAGGCGACCTTGTCACCTCGATTGATGGATGTGAGGCGTTCTTAGGGCGAATGGATGGTCAATTTTGTCAAGTAGTTGGTAGGATATTTTGTGTGCAAGTTGGCTAGGTACACTTGCCTAATCTTGACCTTACACACTAGCACTTGGCTAAATCTTGGCCATTGGTTGGCCATGTCTTGACCTATAAATACCCCCTTAAGATGAAGAGTTCTTCGTCCACAAATTCCTTTCAAGTCTTGAAAATCCTCTCCTCTCCCTTAAGCCTCTTTTCGTCCCAACACCTCCCCACTTTGGAGAAGCTAGCGAGGCTACCCCACTAGCCTGGCAGAAATCTACCCCCTCCCTTGGTAGAAAAGTTGCCTTCTTGTATTGTTATAATGCCCAATACCTAGCCCAAATCCTTAGTACTTAGTAGAAGTTGTGAAGAACTTCTAAGGTTTCCATGGAGCATACAACTTAAGGAGCAAAACCTTGCTCGGTGTGACTTTATCTAGGATATTATTGGGCTTACAGGGTAACTAATCTAACCCTCTTTTGAATTAGAGAATACTTCTTGTAGTAGTATAAGAATAAGTATTAGATACTTAGAAGAATATTGCGAATAGAATTGAGCTGTTATCACGGTGAAGGGTTTAAAGAAGAATAATCAATGTACTTACATAGAATTGTTTTCCTGATGAGCTTGAGTAGCTCACCGGGTAGGAAATCACGCCCAATTTTAGTAGGATATAGAACCCTCTGTTTGAAGCGTTTTACAAAGTAGTGAGCGTTGATAGGCGTGTCGACTATTATGGTGATTCTCTGCGCGCGACATATTGACTTGGCGGTGGTTTTATTTGAGAAGGTATGTGATTCTTCCTAAAGCATGATATTTTACAATATATATGTAATGCGGTGAGCGTACATGTGTTAGCTGAATAATAACTTCGGCAATGTCTTTGACTTAAGCTGAATAATACTTACGGCAATGCCTGTGGCTTAAGCTGAATAACACTTACAGCAATGATACTTAAGCTTTGAATAATAAAGAAGCGAAAGCATTTCAAAAGAATCTTGAATCATTTTTATGAAGAGAACTAATTGAGTTTTAAAGCGAAGCTTAAGAGTTATACTAGCTTTATGGGAAGTTAAGTATAACCACTTAAGAATGATAAAAAAGCAGTTTGCCTATGTGTTTTATAACAGACTTATATTGAATTGTGAAAAGAATAATAAGATGGTTTGATAAGTAGACATGATATGATGCTATGTGTGTTTTAGTGTCTTATAACGTTTGTATAAAAAGTATTCTTGTTGTGCTTATGTTGTTTAAAGATAAATTTATTATGTTAGTGTACTATCACTCACCTCTTGACATATGCAGGGGTTAGGCGCCTCCGATGCGGGGTAGACTTCGAGTGATGCAGGACCGTGATTCGAGAATACCTCATGCGGGTCAAAGGACCTATGCGGGCTTCGGAGTTCGGGTTAGTGATGCGGGGTTATACCTCATGCGGTCTATGTGGCGTGCGGACTACGAGTCGGGGCGATGCCGGTAGCTACCCTCGATGCGGGGTTATGTACCTATGCGGGCCTATGTGAGTGGCCTATCACGGACTACGAGTCGAGATTAGGCTTGCGTGGTGATCTACGGGAAATTGGCCCTGCTTCGATCATTCGCAGCCTAGAAAAGACCTGTTACAGTTTACCTATTGTTGCTCTTGTTTATGATGTGGCACTATGTGCGGTCCCCTTGGTTGTTTCATACATACTTGCAAAACCGATTTTAAAATGATATGTTTTCATTTAAGTATTTTACAGTTTCATATACTTAGTACTGTTATCACGACCTCGCTTGGGCTGCGTTCATCTGCATGGGTAAGGGCAGCCAGTGCTAGATCCACGTTCTTAGGATCTCTACGTTGGTGTCGGAGCTCCGTCTTTTAGGAGGCTCTACTTTTGGGTATGATCTCCTGTTGTAGATAGTTTTGTCTGATCGGGGTATGGCGGGACTGTCATCCATAGTTATATTTCCTTAAGTGCGTAGTCATGTTATGCGATGTCGGATGTAGCTGCTAAACCATGTTTATATATATATGCGAAAGCGTGTTTTCTCGCATAAAGCATGTCTTATTTTATAAAGCTGTTTCATGTCTTGTTTTATATTTCGGATTACTACGATGTATGACTACTTAGGTGCCAGTGGCGCGATCCACGAACCGGAATGGGTCGTGGCAGTGCTTATATTATGTATGATAGCCTTTGGTGCTAGTGTTATGAGTATAAATGCGGGGTAAACCCCGAGCGTTATACATCTCACAGTATAAATGTGGGGTAAACCCCGAGGCGTTATACACCTTACGAGTATAATTGCGGGTAAACCCCAGACATTATACATCTCAGTGGATTTGCTACCCATGATGCGAGCATGCGTATATGCTCATTTAGGGCAGTAGAACTAAGCGATGAAATAGTCACTTGCGGGTGAAATAGTCCTATCTTGGGGAAAATTGTCCTATGCAGGTTCACAAGACCACTTGCGGGTGAAATAGTCCCAGTAGGATTGCCAAATGATACTATGGGCGGTGGCCTAAGTTGATCATAAGCTTCATTTTTATGCGTTATACCTTTATGGGAAAACTTATGTGACTTTATCGCATCCCAGTTGGGCAGGCGTTATCTGGGTTATGGGCAAACTTATGTGACTTTATCGCGTCCCAGTTGGGTAGGCGGTATGGCGTCCTCGCAAAGGGTTGGATTATGTTACGAAAGATAAGTAAGTTATATGGTTATGAACTTGATGATTTTCCTAAGTATATGCAAGAATTTGACTATAACTCTTATTGAAAAATGGGAAAGGATAATAAGGTGCGATTAAGTTCACGAGATTGTAATGACACGGTAGGATCGATATCTATTTTGTTTATATACTTGCCATGTCATTCGCAGTATGCGGTTATGATTTGTTTCTGTACCTTATTTTAGTTCCATATTAAATTTTTGTTGTGCGACCCCCCGAGTGCGTTAAATGTCCGCGAGTTTAGGTACACGATTGTGGATCGCGGCTTAGGATCACAGTTGCGTTTGAGATGGCTCCGATGTTAGGAGCTTGTTATCATGGTTATGTATATTCAAGGGTACGGCGGGGCCTTGTCCCGTCATAGTATTTGTCCAAAATCTTAGAGGCCTATAGTCATACCTTGTGGATTGGGTTGTGTAAAGAAAAAAAGAAGTGCGCTTTTGTTTTACATATTTATATGTATCGGGAAGGTAACCTTATCGGCTAACCTATTATTTATTTCTTGTTAAGTTTATGTATGTTTCTTTGATTATCTCGATGTATACAGCAAAGTGTCAGGTAGGGCACGATCGCGGCCGAGGGTGGTCGTGACAAAAGTGATATCGAGGCGGTTAGTCCTCGGAAAGTGTCTGAGCCGGGTCTAGTAGAGTCTTGATTATCGATGTGTTGTGCACCATCTATAATCGGGGAGTGCGAGACATTTAGGATTGGTTTCCGCTTCTCACTCGGAGATGCGTGCGATAGAGGTGTGTTATTAGGGTCGTCTCTCTAACGAGTTATGTTGATTGCGGTATGAGAAAGCGTGATGACCGGGAAGGGCTATGTGGATTGCGTATCGGGTTGGTAATGATTGTAGTATTATTGGTATTATGACATCTGACTATCGAAGTTATGTATGAGGTCAAGCAGCGTGTTTCCTAGAATGATTTTAGATTACGAGTTTTGTAAGGACTAAATAGATCAGGGAATGTG
The DNA here is from genome assembly GCA_029844215.1 of Przewalskia tangutica. Taxonomy (NCBI): domain Eukaryota; kingdom Viridiplantae; phylum Streptophyta; class Magnoliopsida; order Solanales; family Solanaceae; genus Przewalskia; species Przewalskia tangutica. Next base: position 6,471 of record JAQGDG010000035.1, read on the forward strand.
TAAACAGTTAAGAAACTTAATGGAATACCATGATAATAAATTAAACTACATGGTGGGCTTAAGAGGGTATGCGGATGAGATCAGTATGGAGTAAGTAATGATTATTTGTGATCAAGACAACACGACTATGGTATTATGAGAAGTTATTGTACCCGTTCTACGAGGGTGATAAGGTAGGCTTGGGCATGGAAATGCGAGCCTAAGAATATTTGATAAAGTGAGACCTTAGGTATATAAGATCTTCTCGAGGCGATAGGATTTTTATTGGACTAGGGTAAGAATTAAGTGCGACGGTGGGTGGGTTGAGGACCTATTATGGGTCGCCTCCACGGTTTGAAATGGAGTGGGATCGGTTGGTAGTAGTCGTATGTGGAAGGGTCACGAGGGTACAAGGCCCAAGTCTAGTTAATTGTTTACGGGTTCGTGGGCGCGTTCCACGGAACCAGTCGTGAGCAGAAAATGGCCTTATATTGTTTAATAGAGTGACTACAGATTGGGGCGAGAATCGGTATGGGGTTATGTGTACCAGGTTGTTAAGCGATAGGTGTGAGGCAGTAAGATCTTGACGTCGTCGTGCCATAAGTTCTTGTTTTTAGATAACCGTGGGAAAAGTATTGTGTTGAGGTAATTGAGGATTATGCGAGAGTATATATCAGGACGATTATGAGGCGCAGGTTCTACATTATTTATGTGACAGATGAGCCCGGTTCTGACTAACCACGGAGGTTTTTCCAGGAGGGATTGGGGACACAGGTGAGTCTCGGTGTTGTTTCACCCTCAGGACGACATACAGGCAGGACATGTTATCCAGACCTGAGGATAGGTTGTGGGCATGTGTCTTTGATTTCAGGGGTAGCAGGGAGGAACTTTTGCCTCTCGATAAGTTGCGTATGTACCCATTACCTTTCTAGTATTCAGATGGCCCTGTATGAGGTTTTGTATGAAGGGAAGTGTAGAATCGCCGGTTGGTTGGTTCCACGCGTGCGAGGATTGAGATAATTGGCGGACTTGATTGTGGTACATGGATAAGGTGAGGCTTATCCGATGTGATTATTAGTAAAACTTCGAGTCGTGAAGCGTATCACGGATGACCAAGCGTCGAAACTTGGAGTTCAGGTTGACGTTTTAGTATAAGTATTGTTATGTGGCCATGGGTGGCATATTTTGTATGAAGGGTGTAGTAAAGGAGACTATGTCGCTATCTAATTAGATTGGACTCCGAAAGAACATTCGGGGACGAATGTTTCTAAGGGGAAGAATGTTACACCCAGTAATTCGGGGACATGAATAAGAGAATGAAGCGAGAACACAAGACTTGAAAAGTGCGAAAGGAAGAATTGTTTTTAAATGGAAAATCTTCGACGTCGGAAAGGAAAAACGTTCTTTTTTAAGAATTATATTCTCAAAATTCATTAATTGAGGAATATGGAACTTATTATCATTATGGAATTTTATTTTTCGGATTTGGTCACGTGGAGCCCACAGAAATTTCACGTTTTGTAGGGCCCACGAGTTCTGAAATTTTATGGACGAATGGGAGGAGACACGTGCCCCCTTTGCCCACATGGTCTTGGGCGGTTGAAGCGAGGATATAATGGTCATTTACATGTGGATGAACAAGTCTTGCTAGCTTGAGAAAATTGACCAAGTCAACTTGCCACTTGGATAAATATTTAATGTTCTTCGTCTAGCCACACATTTGTTGTAATCTTGACCCTCCATTGTGTTATATATACTACTAGTGCAAGACTTATCTTGACACTTTTAAAAATTAGAGATGCCTTGTTCTTCATTAGGAGCTCGGGTTTGGGATTTTCTCACAAGAAAATTTTGTAATTTTAGTCCATTATTCACAAGACTCTAACCCAAGATCACTAAGGGTATTGTAAGGATATCTCGATAGAAGATTTGGGAAAGCAGCGTTTTCCGCGTTAGTCGCATGAGCAAAAACCTAAGTCGTTTTCATAGTTTTGGATTGGAAATGGAAGAGAAGTTGGTTGTGAACTACTAAAGGCTTCAAATATTGGATTGGGCGTAAAGGAAAGACTAAGAATTGCTAAGGGCGACTTTGAATCTTGGAATTTATAAGGGCTTATAAAGGTAACAATTCTTGTCGTTTTAGTAATTAAGATTACTTATTGTTGTAGCTATGGATATTATCAAGCATGAGGTATATAGTATGAAGTTTGATAAGTGTATTGACTATTGGAACCCTAATCGAAAACTAGTATGTTTAGCCCTTAAGATTGTAATTCAATTTGGTTACTAGTTTAGTCGTCACGTGTTATATAAAGAAGGAATTATAGTTGTTGAAGTTGTTTATGACAATATAACATGTTAGACCTAAGAACTTGGATTGAAAAAGAATTGGAAAGGACTTTGTGTTGTTGTATATGTTAGCGAGAATGGCTTTGGATATTAAACTACTTCGCCATTATGAATTGTGAAATGAATTTTACGTATTGTAAGGCGTGTAATCCCACGCTGATTGGTTGTTGATTGGTTGTTGTATTGAGCCTTAAATGTGGCGAAATTTCCCTGTTATTCTTTTGTCTGATTATGATTTGTTTCTGTACCTTATTCCAGTTCCATATTGATACACGTATGCGGCCCCGCCCGAAAGGCGTTCATGTCGCGAGGTTTAGGTACTGTGATTGTGGATCCATGAGCTTAGGATCTGGTTGGCATTTTGAGATGGGCTCGATGTTAGGAGCTTGTCATTATGGCTAGGTATATTCAGGGGTACGGCGGGGCCTTGTCCCGTCATAGTATTTGTCCAAAATCTTAGAGGTCTGTAGTCATATCTTGTGGATTGGGTTGTGTAAAGAAAAAAAAGGGATGTAACTACTTTTGGTTGTATATGTATATATATATGTCCAGGGAGGTAGCCTTATCGGCTAACCTGTTGTTTATGTCTTGTTGAATTAATTTATAAGTTTGATGTATGTTCCGCTGATTATGTTATACCCCGTAGTTCCAGGGTATGTATGTGAGGACGTACGTACGAGAATACGACAGAAATTTTGGAAAGAAAGAAAGGTGTGATTTTTCGACGGAAAAGTTTCCGGGTTTTGTGAAGGAAAAAGGTTCGTTAATGGGAATTGGATTCCCAGATTTGGTATTTGGGCTTCTTGGATTATATTAGAATTATGAGATTTTATTTTCGGAAATGGTCACGTGGGGCCCACGGGAGGAATTTTACGGTTTTGTGGGGCCCGCTTTATTTTTAAGATTTTCGGTATTTTGGATATTTTCGGAAGACGAAATATTTTGGACGAGTCAGGGGGCGACACGTGTCACCCCCATGTGTCACCTTGGCCGGGTGGAGGGACAGTGGCTGGCACTGTCCTTGGCGAAAATAGCCATGACACTTGGAGCACCATTTCGTTGGCCATGTGGTATGGTGGGACCCACACACATGGCCCAATCTTGACCACCCACTTGCTATGATCTTAACCCTTGAATTCTCTATAAATACCCCAAGTTGAAGACTAAATTCATCCCACACTTGAATACTTTCCAAGCAAATACTCACTCCTTTAGGCTTGTGTTTCGTCCCTCCCAGCGTGTGTAGAAAATACTTTGAGTATTGTTGTATAATCCCAAATACCTTAGCCTAGTATCCTAGTAGTATTCGAGTTATTTCAATACTAGGAGCCCAAAATATTACTTTATTCAATAGTCATGAAGTGAAACCACAGGAAAATCTTCTAGCTTGGTTGAAGTGTTAAGAGAAGTTGTTTAGAAACTTCTAAGGGTCTCTTGGAGCGGGTTGGAGAGTAAGGAGTTGGAGCTAAGCGTTGCTCGATGTCGACTTATAATCTTGGATAATTTTGGGCTTATCAGTAATGATCTATGTCCCTATTGTAATTGTATATTACATGTTGTAGTAGTTATACTTGAGTATATTATATGAGGATAGAAGATTGATAGAATTGGTATTTACATTGGGTATTTCTGATAGACTTGTAGTATTATTGTGGAGTAGAATTGTACACGTCAGGTTAGGCGTGTAACCCCATGGAGTTGTTGGCTTGGTAGCGGGCCTTGATAGAGGAGGAGATTTATGTGGTTGCGGGAGAGTCTTTGCGAATTTTCCGTAGAATATGGAGCCTTGTTCTTAGAAATGTTCTCTGAAGAGATCGAGAAAATTGATGGGCGTTTTGTGGCCTTTATAGGGTGAAGTACTACGGTAGCGTATTACTTGAAGGGTGGAAAAGGCTAGCAAGGTTATAGTACTTTGGGCGTTTTGCTTATTGTCGATAATCATCGCGAGGTATGTGAACCTCTTCCTATCTTTTCTAGCATGATTGTTGTGAACTATGTAATGCGGTGAGCGTACGTGTGCTAAACGAGTTTTGGTTGGTTTAAAACATAAAGTGTTATAATAGCTTTATGGGAAGTTAGTTATAACGACTTTATGTAGGTAAAAGAATGGTTTATTGATTTTAGAAGTTAAGAGACTTGATCTTAAAAGATAAGAGACTTAACTTATAAATGACGTTTTATGAAATATTAAGGACTATGAGTTTTGTTAAAAAGTTGTGAAACCTCATTCGTGAGTAATGAGTACTTGGCTTTTAAAGAATAATGTTTTACTGATTTCAGAAATGAGAATAAGTATCGAACAAACCACTGCAGCGTTAATAAAGGAAAATGTATTGACTAATTAACTATATTAAAACCAGTAGAAACCTCCATCTGCATAGAAGCTAAAATAAGACAAAATTGTATTACATTTTCTAGATCATGGCTGCTTTAATAAGATTGTTATAAACAAGAATAACTACTCACATATAAGGCATATGTTACTCAATGGTTTTAAAAAGAGATTACGTTATTTGATTAAGACTATGAACTATGAAATCTTTTGAAAATAAGAGACTTGAGTATTTGAAATTAGGAAACTTGAACTTTTGGAAAAGAATGTTGTTACTTGACTTTAAAAGGGAAAGTGTTTTGGTTTAAAAGGAAGGCATGGTAGTGTCTTAATCTGTCTTAAAAGAGAGTTTAAACGTTATGGCCGATTTTCCTCGAGTCCGTGGGATGGGCCGAGATATGTATTCCAGATTTTTCCTCGAGTCCCGTGGGATGGGCGAGATATGTATTCCAGATTTTTCCTCGAGTCCCGTGGGATGGGCGAGATATGTATTCCAGATTTTCCTCGAGTCCCGTGGGATGGGCCGAGATATGTATTCCACGATTCCTCGAGTCCCGTGGGATGGGCCGAGATATGTATTCAACCGATTCCACCTCGAGTCCAGGATGGGCGAGACATGTTATATGTATCATACGATTTATACCTAGGCTGGCGGTGAGAAGGAGTTCCAGGCGTGAGGATGACTTTGAGGCGTGAGTCCACGGCTTTACATTTGCTTTTATGTTGTGAGCGTAGTTTGGTTATCATACATGTCTTTTGTTTTATATTAGTATCGTCATCATTTCATTTCTGATATTTTGATTTCACATACTTGATACTGTTATCTTGACCTCCGAAGCTGCGTTCATCTGCGAGTAAGAATCGGTTGTGGATCCTCGATCATAGGATCACGATTCGGTGGTTTAGGAAGCTCGTTTCTCGGAGGCTTATCTTTTGGTATAGTCACTGTCATTGTAGGTACTTGTACATTCGGGGTATGGCGGGGCCACTGTCTGCGTCATAGTTGTTGTTACACTCTTAGAAGTGCATGAAATCTTGTTGTGGGCAGGGTTGTAAGGATTGTAACTGTTCGGTTTATGTATATACATGAAGGTAACCATTTTGGTTAGCCTGGTTTATTATGTTGTCTCTTGTTTCCTGTTTAAATTTTATTTCCGCTGATTTTCTCTGATGTTATTATCACTAGGGTGCCCGTGGTAAGGCACCAATCGCGGGCCTGAGATCGGGTCGTGAAAGATTATCTCTGATGTATAGCTGTAAGGGTGCCCAGGTAGGGCACCAGTCGCGGCCCGAGGTCGGGTCGTGACAAAAGAGGTATCAGAGCCAGGTTGTCCTCGGAAAGTGTCTACAGACCGTGTCTAGTAGAGTCTTGATTATCGGTGTGTTGTGCACCACATCTATGTCGGAGGCTGCGGGACATTTAGGATTGGGTTCCATTCTTCTCACTCTGAGATCGTGTGATAGAGCTGTGTTGTTAGGGTCGTTTCTCCCTAACGAGTTATGTTAGTTCTGGTATGAGAAAGCGTGATGACCCAGGAAGGACTATGTGGATTGTGTATTCAGGTTGGTAATGATTGTAGTATAGTTGGTATTGTGACATACAGCTATACGGAGTTATGTTTGAGGGTCAGACGCGTGTTGCCTAGAATAATTGTAGATTACCAGGATTTGGTAAGGACTAAATAGATACCGGAAAGGTATGAAACACTAAATGAATTCTCATCAAGGTTTATGTGCTAATTTGATATAATTAGTAAATGATGCGCTGTCTGATAGGGTGATGAACCCTTAAGAAGTCATGTTAAGGAACCTAACGGAATGCCATGTTAATAGATTTAGCTGCGTGGTAGGCTTAAGAGGATTGTACGGATGAGATCTGTATGGAGTAAGTAATGGTTGTTGTGATCAAGACAAAACAATTATGGTATTATGAGAAGTTATTGTACTCGTTTACGGGGGGACTGATAAGGTAGGCTTGGAGCATGGAAATACGAGCCTAAGAATATTTGATAACCGCCGAGACCTTAGGTATATAAGATCTTCTCGGGCAATAAGATTTTATTCAGACTAAGGGTAAGAGTTAAGTGCGACGGTGGGTCGGGTTAAGGACCTATTACGGGTCGCCTAATAGTTTGAAATGGAGGGAGATCAGTTGGTAGTAGTCCCACTACGTGACAGGGTCACGAGGGTACAAGGCCCAAGTCTAGTTAATTGTTTTACGAGTTCGTGGACGCGTTCCACCGGAACCAGGTCGTGAGAGCCGGAAATGGCCTTATATTATTTAATAGAGTTACTCCAGAGATTGGGGGCCAGAATCAGTATGGGTTTATGGGTACCCATGTTGTTAGGGGATGGGTTTGAGACATGTAAGATCTTCAGCGTCGTCATGCCATAGGTTACTGTTTTAGATAACCATGGGAAAAGTATTGTGTTGAGGCAATTGAGGATTATGCGAGAGTATTTATCAGGACGATTATGAGGCGCAGGTTCCTGCATTATTTATGTGACAGATGAGCGGTTCTGACTAGCTTACGGGGTTTTCGGTAGGGATTGGGGACACATGTGAGTCTCGGTGTTACGTTTCACCCTCAGGCCGACAGACAGGCAGGACATGTTATCCAGACCCTTGAGGATAGGTTGCGGGCCTGTGTTTTTTATTTCAGGGGTAGAAGGGAGGAACTTTTGCCTCTCGATAAGTTGCGTATGTACCCATTACCTTTCCAGTAATCAGATGGCCCTGTATGAGGCTTTGTATGAAGGGAAGTGTAGAATCGCCGATTGGTTGGTTCCACGTAGGCGAGGTTCAGATAATTGGCGGACTTGATTGTGAAGTGGGGATAGACGAAACTTATCGGAAGATTATTAGTAAAACTCAGTCGGTAAGCGTATGCGGATGAGCAGCGTCGACACTTGGAGTTCAGGTTGACGTTTTGGTATAAGTATTGTTATATGGCCGTGAGTGGCGTATTTTGTATGAAGGGTGTAGTATAAGGAGACTATGTCGCTATCTAATTAGAATGGACTCTGAAAGAACATTCGGGATGAATGTTTCTAAGGGGGAAAGAATGTTACACCCCGTAATTTCAGGACATGTTTTTAAGAACGTGCGTAAGAACTCAAAAATGTTAAGATTTGAGACTGGTAAAAATTTGTCGGAATTATGGAAATGTCGGGAAACGAAATATTGCGACGAACGGGAGGGTGACACGTGTCTTCCCTTGGATGGTCTTGGTCGAATGGACGAGGATAGGAATAATCATTTGACCCAAACAAGGATGATCAAGTCTTGCTAGGCTGGAAGCGATATTATTGACTAAGTCAAGGGCCACTTGGCTAGATTTTTAAATGAATTGTATCGAGCCACCCATTTGTTCTAATATTGACCCTCCATAGTGTTATATATGCATACTACTAGCAAGACAAGTTCCCATACTTAGCAAATTTTTCAAGACTTGTTCTTGACTTAAGAGAGCTCTCGGCATTGGCTAGGGTTTCAAGGAGAAAATTTTCATTTGTTGTTCAATAATATCCACACTTTAAACAAAGGTTCTAAAGAATTATTGTAAGGGTATCTCAATAGAAAGACCGAAAAACTACGTTTTCCACGTTAGTCATGGCGAAAACCTAAGGTGTTCTTCAACTTTGAAGTTGGAACTTGAAGAGGAGTTCTTCATAAGCTTCTAAGGGTTGCTTGGAGTGGATTGGAACGTCGAAAAGAGGAGCTAGAGTTGCTAGGGATCGACTTGTAATCTTGGATTATATTTGGGCTAAATGAGGTAATAATCTTCGTCTTACTATTGTAATTGAAGATTCCATGTTATGATAAGTTAGAAATGAACATGTGATATATGTTATGAAGATTGATAAGTGTTATGGAATTTTAGAAGCTCAAAACCGTTAGCCGTTAAGATTATAATTCAAGTTAATAATTAATTACGATCGTCGTATGTTATTGAGAGAAGGGAATATAGTTTTTGTAATTGTTATTATGTATATAACATGTTGGAATAACAACTTGGATTGAAAAGGAATCGAAGGGAAATTGACATTGTTGTAGGCATGGATTGTAGCCGAGAATTGCACTTATTATTGGACAGTTTTATATTAATTGTGGGGCAGAATTTTATACGTCATGTTAGGCGTGTAATCCCCTTTGAATTGCTGAATTGTTGAGTCTTAAATGTGGCGTTTGGTTATTGATTTTTCTGGCCTTGAAAAAGGTGAAAAAGTACGTAGAAACAAAGGAAGTGTTGTCCGATTTTCCGTAGAATTTGGTGACTTTACACTTAAAATATTCTACGTTTGAAGCTAGAGGTTAATGGACGTATTATGGCCATTATAGGTTGAAGTACTACGTATAGCGTATTCTACTTAAAGGATGGAATAACTATCAAGGTTAAAGTAATTTGGAGCATTTTGCTACTTGTCGATGTCGTCGTGCGGTATGTGAACCTATTCCTTCTTTTGACATGATTCTATGTATGGAATATACACGTGGTGCTATTCATGATTCCTTCTACTCTTAGAAGTTAAGAGGTATGTATGTTGATTTACTCTATGTAAAGGTTACATCTAAATTATCCTAAGTTCTTACCAAGTCTTATGGGGGATGTTGGTAAGAGTCGTTAGGAAGTATTTGGAGTCAAGTTGACTTTGCTAAGTTCTTTGCCACGAATGAGAATAAGTATCGAACAAGCCATTGCAACGTTAATAAAAGAAAATGTATCGGCAATCAATTAAATTAAAATGAGTAGAATTCTCCATCTGCATAGAAGCTAAGATAAGACAAAATTGTATTACATTTTCTAGATCATGGCTGCTTGAATAAGATCGTTATAAACAAGTATAACTTATTCACAATGCACAAAAGTATATGTTACTTAATTTAAAAGAGTTTACGTTATGAAGTTTTAAGACTATGAACCTTAAATTCTTAAAAGGTTAAGAGACTTTATTTTTCAAGTTAAGGGACTTGATATTCTAAGTTAAGAAACTTGGTTTCTATAAGTTAAGAGACTTGAAGTATTTTGAAAGCTATATAACTTGATTTGAAAGTATAAGTCTCTTGGTTATAAAAAGATTGAATTTGTCTAAGACATAAAGAGTTATAACGACTTTATGGGAAGTTGGTTATAACAACTTTATGGAAGGTTAAAAGAATGGTTTTTCTCTAGTAATGTAAACAAGGACAAATGACTTGAAATAAAGAATGGAAATTTTATTTAAAGGTATCCATTGCTCAAAGTTTAAAGTAAGGGTTACTTGGTTTAGAAGCCTAAAAATGTATTTCTAAAAGTAAAGTGACTTGTTTTGAAATGTAGACAAGCCTTGATACTACGGGTGTTAGTATATTGTGTGTTATACGAGAAAGAGTCATCTTTGAAAGGATAAAGGTACGTAGTACTTTGGGTTAAATTCCCGGATTCTATAATGACATGTTAGTGCCTTAAGTAAACTAAAATGAGAGTGTATATAAATAAGGTTAATAAGAAGTTAGGAGATTTCTTAACTTGCTTATGTTATGTATGATAAGCCGATAGTGCTTATGTTATGTATGATAAGCCGGTAGTGTTTATGTTATGTATGATAAGCCGGTAGTGCTTATGTTATGTATGATAAGTCGGTAGTGCTTATGTTATGTATGATAGCCGGTTGAGCTAGGTTATGAAATTCTTACGGGGTAAACCCCCGGGCTACTACATATTCCATGGATTTGCTACCCATGATGCGAGTGCGGCGTTTGTACTCATTGCGGGCCCATGCGGGTGAAATAGTCTCATGCGAGGCGGATGACCTCATTGTGGGTCCACAGGACCTATGCAGGTGAAATAGTCCCAGGAGTAGGGTGCCAAATGATACTAGGGGCAGGTGGCCCTAAGTTGATCATAAACTTCCTATTTTTATGCAGTATACCTTTATGGGCAGACTTATGAGACTTTATCACGTCCCAGATTGGGCCGGACAGTATACCTTTATGGGCGGACTTATGTGACTTTATCGCGTCCCAGATTGGGTCGGGCAGTATACCTTTATGGGCAGACTTATGTGACTTTATCGCGTCCCAAAATGGGCCGGGCAATATAGGCGTCCCTCCATAAAGGGCCGGATTATGTTATGCAATGTAAGTAAGTTATATGGTAATGAAATTGATGATTTTTCCTAAGTATGTACGTAAGAATTTGACTATAACTCTTATTGAAAAATGGGAAAAGAAAATGATGTACGATTAAGTTCATGAGTTGTAATGGCTTGGTAGGATCTGGTATTTACTTTTTATACTTTCCACTGTCATTCTTTTATACAGTTATGATTTGTTTATTGTACATTATTTTCGTTCCATATTCGGTACCTATGTACTGACCCGTTCGAGTGCGTTCATGTCGCGAGTTTAGGTACGATTGTGGATCCATGAGCTTAGGATCTGGTTGACATTTTGAGATGGCTCGATGTTAGGAGCTTGTCATTATGGCTAGGTATATTCAGGGGTACGGCGGGGCCTTGTCCCGTCATAGTATTTGTCCAAAAATCTTAGAGGTTTGTAGTCATATCTTGTGGATTGAGTTGTGTAAAGAAAAAAAAAAGGGATCTAACTGCTTTTGGCTGTATATGTATATATATATTGGCACGACCCGACCATGGCCTTGGGTGCCACTACAGGCACCCTGTCAGGTATACATCAGAGAATAGCAGCGGAACATACACAACACATATAAATACTTAGACAATAACAACAACAGGCTAGCCGATAAGGCCACCTTAGTAGAATATACCTGACCCAAAACATCGATTACATTTTCTTTTCTTTACAACCCAATCCACAAGATATGACTATAGACCTCTAAGAATAACAATTGTGATGGGACGGGGCCGTCATACCACAGAATGTACAACAACCGACCATACCGGGGATGCGAACCGAGGATAAGCCTCGAGTAATGGAGTTTCCCAGCGGATGAACAATGATCCTAGAGTGAGGATCGACACTGTATACTCTACTGCGGCATGAGCGTAGCCGAGAGGAAGTCGGTACAACATGTACCAAATATGTGGCGAAAATGCGATAATGAAATCATAAGTCTAAAACAAAGGCTGCGGACATGTATGATAACTCGATTAACGATGCGTGCCTTATTAACAATGAGAGTAAACAAGAGTATACTTTCTTTGCGTAAAAATAGGAGGCTCGTGATCAAAATAGGGTCACCCGCCCATAGTATCATTAAGCGATCCTACTCACGGGACTATTTCACCGCATAGGCCGTATGGACCGCGTGAGGTAACGCGCGCATAGGCGTATCCGCGCATGGGTCGTGTGGACCGCGTGAGGTAACTTCCTCGCATAGGAGTGGTCCGCCCGCGTATGACTATTTCACCCGCATGAGCCTACGGACTCGCGTAGGTATTCCTCGCGTCATGGGTAGCAAACCGGGGAATGACCGTAAGAATAACATAACCTAGAACAATGGCTATCATACATAACATAAGCACTCTGGAACACTATACATAACATAAGCACCAGCTTATCATACATAACATAAGCAAGTTAAGAAATCCTCCTAACTTCTTATTAGCCTTATTAATACACACTCTCATTTATTTTACTTAAGGCACTAACATGTCATTATAAAAATCGAGAATTTAACCCAAAGTACTACGTCTTCTATTCCTTTAAAATGACTCTTTTTTGTATAAAACTTCCAAGATACTAATAACCGTAGTATCAAGTCATATCTACTTTTCAAGACAAGTCATAATACCTTTTAGAAATACATTTATAGGCTTCTAAATCAAGTGACTTATTTCTTTTAAAACCTTAAGCAATTGATGCCTTCAAATCAATTTGTCGTTCATTAATTCAAGTCATTTATCATTACTTACATTACTTAGAGTAAACCACTCTTTTTTACTTTCCATAAAGTTATTATAACCAACTTCCCATAAAGCCGTTATACTAGATTTATACCTTAGATACTTACATTCTTCTTTATAACCAAGAGACTTAAACTTTCCAAACAAAACAAGTATCAAAATACTTTCAAAATACTTAAAGTCTCTTAACTTTTAGAAACCAAGATATCTGTTATACCCCGTATTTCCAGAGTATGTATGTGAGGACGTACGTACATTTGTACAAACCCTAATTAGGTTAAGAATGAAAATGTGAACTTCAACGGAAAAGATTCGAACCTTGTGAAGGAAATTTTGCGCTTTTAATATTTTAACGATTTGGATTTTTCGAGAGATGAAATATTTTGGACCAATAGGAGGCGACATGTGTCACCCTTAGGTGGCATTGGTTGGACGAAATTGTGGGCTAGTGGACAAGTCAAATAGTCAAGTCTTGCAAGATATTTTCTTTGGGTTAGTGGGAGTAGGTATTGGACGGTTTTTGTGAGCCATGTGGATGGCCACATGGCTCATTGTTGTGGTGGACATATGTTCCAATGTTGTGGTGGAAATATGTCCCAATATTGTAGTGGACACTTGGTGGAAGACTCCACTCATACAAGCTATCTAATCTACACCTCCACTTGCTTTAATCTTGGCCATTGAAGGTTACATAAATACCCCATCTAGTGCGAACTTCTTCATTCACTTATTGTTATACCCGTATTTCGGAGTATATGCGCGAGGGGCGTGCGTGAAATTCGAACTTCAAGTAGGCGGCGATTTAAATTTTGTGCACAACACGGTTAAGTCGTTTTTTTGAAAGCGTTTTCCACGACTTTCGTAGGGAATTTTCGGTATGCCATATTTTATTTTGCGGATTTTTAGAGGCGAAACATTTTGGACCAACAAGAGGCGACACTTGTCACCCTCTCATTGGATTTACACCAGAGTCAAGCTTGGCGAAAGTTGGTCATTTTGTCATGGAGTAGGTAGGATATTTGTGTGTTAGTTGGTTAAGGTGCACTTGGCAAGATCTTGGCCCTACACTTGCTATGCATAGCAAGATCTTGGCCATTGGTTGGCCTTGGCTTGTGCTATAAATACCCTCTCCCTTTGATGAATTCTTCATCCTTTCCACAAATCTTCTAAGTGTTAAAATCCCTCCTCTCCCTCTTGTTGACTCTCGTCCAAGAGCCCCTCTCCCTTTGAAGGCCCCCTTGGCGAGAGCCCTCTCCCTCCTAGTAGTGTGGTAGTGGGTACCCCTAGCCTAGTTGCTTTAGTATAATACCCCCTTTGTGGTGTAGAAATACTCTCAAAAGTATTGTTATAATGCCCAATTACCTTAGCCAGTATACCTTGTAGTATTCTAAGGTTATACCTATCTGAAAAGCCAGAAATACTATTATACTTCCGTCTGTCACAAAACCGAAACCCTAGGAAAATCTCCATAGTCCGTTGGAGTATTGTGTAGAAGTTGGTTAGAACTTCTAAGGGTGGTTTAGAGCGGGTTGGGCGCTCGGAGTTGGAGCTAAGCGATTGCCGGGATCGACTTTATACTTGGATAATTATGGGCTTATCGAGGTAAATATCTTGTCCTCTATTGTAATTGGAAATTACATGATTGTTAGACTATAGTTGAAGTATACTATATGTAGAAGCGAGCGTTGTTGTCGGCAATGTCTTTTGACTTAAGCTTTGAATAATAAGAAACCTTTTCAAAGAAGAATCTTGAGCGTAATTACATAGGGTGTATTATTCTGATGAACTTGTGTAGCTTTTACGTGAGGTAGAATTGTACGTCAGGTTAGATGTATGAACCCCACTGGTTGGCTTGATGGCGGCCAGATAGAGGAGGAGATTTCTGTGTTGCGGGGGAGGTCTTTGAATTTTACGTAGAATGTTCTCTGAAGGGATCTAAATGTTAATAAAGCGCGCTTGTGGCCTTATAGGTTGAAGTACTACGTGTGGCGCGATCTACTTGGCAGGAGTAGCCGGCGTTTGGAAGTACTTGGGCGTTTTGCTATTAGTCGATACTCGTCGCGGTATGTGAACCTCTTCCTATCTCTTCTAGCATGATATGTGTGAACTATGTAGTGCGGTAGGCGTCATGTGCTAAATGTATTTGATTGGTGTAAAACATAAAGTGTTATAACGACTTTATGGGAAGTTGGTTATAATGACTTTATGTTGGTAAGAAAATACATGTGGTTTTTAAGATGCGGTTTGAACTATAAGCGGCTTGTTATGTGTTAATAAAGAACTTGAAGTATTTCAAAGATTTTTGAATCATTTTGAAAGAAGAAGTAATACTTGGTTTTGAAAACTTAAGAGTTATACTAGCTTTATGGGAAGTTAGGTATAACGGCTTAAGAATGTTTCTTGATTTGGAAATCGGAATGTGTATCGACAAACCACTGCGGCGTTAATAAAAGGAAATGTTTTGACTAATTAAGTATTAATAAAACCGGTAGAAACCTCATCTGCATAGAAGCTAAGATGAGACAAAATGATATTTCTAGATCATGGTCTTTGTAATAAGATTTTTATAAACAAGAATATCCTACTCACGTATAAGGCTTATGTTTCTCGGATGGTTTAAAAGCGAATGATAGTCTTAAGTGATTAATACTATGAACTACGAAACCTTTCTAAAATGAGAAACTTGAACATTGGAAATTAGGCAAACTTGAACATTGGAAATTAGGCAAACTTGATCATTGGAATAGAATGTTGCTACTTAATTTTACAAAGAGAAGTAATTGATTTACTTTAAAGGATAGTCACTCTATTTTTATACTACGGGTATTGTGTGACATTGTGAAAATGCGATATCTTTTAAAGAGTTAATGTATGAAGTACCTTGTGTGTATAACTTGATTGTGTTGGTTTGTGATAGCACAGTAATACTTTCTTGTTGATTGATAAGTAAACATGCTAGGATGCTACGTGTGATAGTATCTTGTGATGTTGTGTAAAGGGTTTTCCTTTGTTGTGCTTATGTTGCTTAACGATAAGTTGTTGTGTTAGTATTTTACATCGCTCATCTCTTGAGATGATTAGAGTTAAAATTTGTCCTCCGTCTGGGGTAGACTCGGCGGATCGATGGACCTATGATTCGAGAATACCTCATGCGAGTCCCGGGGGCCTATGCGGGCTACGAGTTCGGGTTAGTGTGCGTCCTTTATGGGCATGCGGTCCATGTGGCCATGCGGTGCGAAGTCGGGGCGATGCGGGAGTAGCTACCCTCGATGCGGGAATACCTCATGCGGGCGATGAGATTGGCCTATGCGGAGCTGCGGGAAGTTCGGGACTAGGCGCGCATTAGATCTGCGGGCAAGTGGCGGCTTTGATCATGTAATGGTCTAGGCGGATCTTATAATCTGATTCGCGACCTTGTTGATGCGTAGGTGTTAGTAGTCGGCTATGCCTTACGTACTTACCCGTGCGGTGTTATTATGGCACAGGTGGGACACGGTGTTCATGTGTGTTCCTTGGTGCTTTATATCATAAAGCGCCGGCGGTGAGGAAGGTATTCCATGGGCATGATTGATGTTGTGGGCGTGAGACCCGTTGTTATGTTTGAGTGATGACTTTGAGGCGTGAGTCACGACTTGATATATTGCTTGTTTATTGTGAGCGTAGTTTTGTTATCATACATGTCTCACTTTATATAGACTACTATGATTCCATTCTGATATTTTGATTTCACATACTCGGTTTTGTTATCTTGACCTCCTTGAGGCTGCGTTAAATCTGCGAGTTGAGGTACACCGATCGTTGATCCTAGCTTTCGGTCACATTTTCAGCGTTAGGAAGCTCGTTTCTCGGAGGCTTATCGGTGGTATAGTCCTGTCGTAGTAAGTGTTTACATTCGGGGTTTGGCGGGGCCACTGTCCGCCGTGGTTGTCATATCATTCGTAGAGAGTGCATGAATCTTGTTGTGGGCGGGGTTTGTAAAAAGGATTAAAGCTGTTCGTGTTGAAAAAGTTGTCATTTATATATATCTGCGAAAGGCAAGTTTTCTCAGTTATTGTTTCATATTTCATAATATGTCTTGTATCGTTTATGTTCATTGATTACTCACGATGTTGTATCACTAGGGTGCGGGTAAGGCACGATCACGGGCCGAATCGGTCGTGACAAAAGTGGTATCGAGCGATTAATCCTCGGAAAGTGTCTGAGCCGTATCGATGAAGTCTTGATTATCGGTGTGTTGTGCACCACATCAATAATCGAGGAGGCTATAGGGTATTTAGGATTGGTTTCTATTCTTCTCACTCTGAGATCGTGCCTTAGAGGCTGTGTTGTAAGTTGGACCTACGGCGAAATTATTTCCACTTGCTCGTTATGACTCGCGTAGGGCAAACCGGGCCCGGGAGGCAAGCGGCCAGGAGGCTGCGAGTAGAGTTCGGAAGGGTGGCGAGGGCACGGGCCCAATCATCACTGAGTTAGGTGCTTCGTTCGGGATTTCTGCGACATCGCTAGCCCATAAAAGTTTGCACGGCGGCGGTTCCTCTGCGGCCATGATATTTGAACCCCGGTTCCACGACCGAGCAGAGAATATGGATTGCGAAGCGACCTGTTACTAGCTATGGATTTAACTACGGAGAGTATACGATGTACTGCGAGTCTTGATGAATATCAGCGAGAGGGTTGTGCAAGTAGTTCTTGATTAGGCGAGCATGGCACGTATGCGAGCTTATACGGCGGTAGAAAGCGTGAGATCGGCGGGTTAACGAGGCGGCGAGAAGGGCGAGCGGCGAGGTCGCTGGTAACTTTGGCGAGTCACCTCGCGTGCCATTTGATTATGCATATCCACAATGCAGTGGTCTTGCGGATTTGGGGCGTTCGGGGTATGCGAGGAGTTGGTTAGAACTCCGGGGCTTAGGTTCGATTTAGCGAGCGTCGTCGGGAATGTCGTCTTTTAGTTCGTACTTGTTGTACTATGACCGTCGAGTGCGATGTCGAAAGAGTGTCCTTGTAGGAGGCTTAGCCTTCGTGATCGGTGGGTAGTTCGTCATCTTGCCTTGGCTATGCCCTACAGGCGAGTTTGATTAGAGCGACTAAGGAGTGAAGCGATAGATATAGATATATCCTTAACCCTACAGAGATGCGTATGTGTGATAAGGTGAGTATACCTTAAGTGTTATGTTACGATAACGGTGTGTTAGTCGTGATTAGATCATGGTTGTTTAGCAGAGTAAGATTTTGGGGATAGAGAAGGTGTGAGCCTTAGAGCTTTCACGTAGAGACCTTAGAGGTGAGGCCGTCTCGAGAAAGGTGTAGTGTTATGTTTGACCACTTATCGGAAGTGCATAGTGCGTGAGTTATGTTTGGGATAGGTCCTAGTAGTGTGGAATCAAAGGGGTAGTTGAGCTAAGAAGGCGCTAGGTTTTGAAGCGTGATTTGTGAGATTGTTAGAATCGGGAGCTAGTATTGTGCGCGTTCGGGTCGGGTTGAGGCCACGTTGCGGGTCAACCGCGATGGGTTTGGTGGTGGGGTCAGGTTGTGGTGGTCCGCCTTGTGTTAGGGTTGTGAGGGTGTTAGGCCCAGTTTAGTTAACAGTGTCTGAGTTCGTGGATGCGTTCGACCGATGGTCGGTCGATGAGGGCAGCCAGTCGTGTTCTTGATCGGGGCCGTTTACTCGGTGTGTTGAGTTATACGAAGGTTGTAAGGCTGCGCGGTGCCTACCTTCACCTTATGACGACAGTGGAGCCAGGTAGGGCTGTTGTTGTTCTGGAAGTTTTGCGAGCAAGGTTAGGAACTTCGGTGAGTCTCGAGAATCGCGTTCGCCTCGGGCGGTGGTTGGATTTCGGGGTAGTTGTGGAGATTGTTGTCTCCTGTGGAGGGAGTGTTTAAGCTACCATTTCAGTGTTCGGATGTCACCTTTTGAAGCCTTGTAGGGGCGGAAGTGTAAGTTGCCGATCGATTGGTTCGATGTTGGCAAGGTTGAACAGTTAGTTGAGCTTGTTCCGGTATGTGGATAGTGAAGCTTGTCTAGAAGAGGTTACGGCGGCTCGGAGAAATCGTCTGCGGATAATCGGCGGCGCTTAGAGTTGAGTTGGCCAGTCGGTTCTTAAAGTACCACCGGTTTGGGTGTGATGGGTTTTGGAAAGCAGAGGAACTTAGCGAGTTACTTTGGGCCTTTTAAGTTCATGTGAAGAATAGGCGGGTTGCCTATATTTTAGCTTTCTTGCGTCAGAGCTTAGGAAGCGATGCGTCCGATCTTTCGTATTGTTATGTTAGGAAAGTATCGGAGATCCATCAGTGTTCCAGTTGATGATGACCACGTTAGAGATAGTAAACCCGAGTTTTGGAAAGCGACGATATCGAAATGTGGTAAGAGTTTGAGTGTCACGACATCCTCGAGGATCGCGTGCGGCCGGTACCATTTGTTAGGTCGTCGGGCAAGGCTCGCGACAAAGTGACAAAAGTGGTACCATTTGTTGGAGTCGCTGAGAAGGTTAATGCCTCGAGCAAAGTGACAAAGTGGTATCTGACGAGTAAAGAGAAGCGAGCATGTATGGCGGCATAGGTGTGATCATTTCTTTTGTGTGTAGAAAGTGCGAAGAAATTATATTTTAGACCCTTGGATGGGAGGCGTTTGTGATGTTAGAGTGTGTCCTCGTGGACTTGAAGGTAAGTACTTTGCGAAGTTGGTTAAAGTGGCCATGCGTGGCAGGATTGTTTTTAAGTAAGTATAGCGGTGAGGACTATCTGGCAGCGTTTGTTTGAGACTTAGAAGGAACATTCGGGGCGAATGTTTCTAAGGAAGGAGAATGTTATACCGTATTTCAGTATGTGCGAGAGGGCGTGCGTAGGAAATTCGAACTTCAAGTAGGCTTGGCGATTTAAATTTTGTGCACAACACGGTTAGAGTCGTTTTTAGTAAGCGTTTTCCTGACTTTCGTAGGGAATTTCGGCTATGCCATATTTTATTTTTGCGGATTTTTCAGAGGCGAAACATTTTGGACCAACAAGAGGCGACACTTGTCACCCTCTCATTGGAACATTGGCGGTCAAGCTTGGCGAAAGTTGGTCATTTTGTCATGGAGTAGGTAGGATATTTGTGTGTTAGTTGGTTAAGGTGCACTTGGCAAGATCTTGGCCTACACTTGCTATGCACTTGGCAAGATCTTGGCCATTGGTTGGCCTTGGCTTGTGCTATAAATACCCTCTCCCTTTGATGAATTCTTCATCCTTTCCACAAATCTTCTAAGTGTTAAAATCCCTCCTCTCCTCTTGTTGACTCTCGTCCAAGAGCCCTCTCCCACTTTGAAAGGCCCCTTGGCGAGAGCCCTCTCCACTCCTAGTAGTGTGGCGTGGGGTACCCCACTAGCCTAGTTGCTTTAGTATAATACCCCTTTGTGGTGTAGAAATACTCTCAAAAGTATTGTTATAATGCCCAATTACCTTAGTAGTATACCTTGTAGTATTCAGGTTATACCTATCTGAAAAGCCGAAATACTATTATACTTCCGTCTGTCAAAACCGAAACCACAGGAAAATCTCCATAGTCCGTTGGAGTATTGTGTAGAAGTTGGTTAGAACTTCTAAGGGTGGTTTAGAGCGGGTTGGGCGCTCGGAGTTGGAGCTAAGCGATTGCGGGATCGACTTTATACTTGGATAATTATGGGCTTATCGAGGTAAATATCTTGTCCTCTATTGTAATTGGAAATTACATGATTGTTAGACTATAGTTGAAGTATACTATATGTAGAATCGAGCGTTGTTGTCGTGATGTCTTTCGACTTAAGCCTGAATAATAAGAAACCTTTTCAAAAGAAGAATACTGAACTGTAATTACATAGGGTTGTATTACAGTAGACTTGTGTAGCTTTTCTGTGAGGTAGAATTGTGCACGTCCGGTTAGATGTATGAACCCCCCCTGGTTGGCTTGATGGCGGCCCGATAGAGAGGAGATTTACTGTTTGTTGCGGGAGAGTCTTTGAATTTTACGTAGAATGTTCTACGAAGGGATCTAAATGTTAATAAGCGCCTTGTGGCCTTATAGGTTGAAGTACTACGTGTGGCGCGATCTACTTGGCAGGAGTAGCGGCGTTTGGAAGTACTTGGGCGTTTTGCTATTAGTCGATACTCGTCGCGAGGTATGTGAACCTCTTCCTATCTCTTCTAGCATGATATGTGTGAACTATGTAGTGCGGTGAGCGTCATGTGCTAAATGTATTTGATTGGTGTAAAACATAAAGTGTTATAACGGCTTTATGGGAAGTTGGTTATAACGACTTTATGTTGGTAAGAAAATACATGTGGTTTTTTTAAGGTAGCGGTTTGAACTATAAGCGGCTTGTTATGTGTTAATAAAGAACTTGAAGTATTTCAAAAGATTTTGAATCATTTTGAAAGAAGAAGTAATACTTGGTTTTGAAAACTTAAGAGTTATACTAGCTTTATGAGAAGTTAGGTATAACGGCTTAAGAATGTTTTTCTTGATTTGAAATCGAATGTGTATCGACAAACCAACTGCGGCGTTAATAAAAGGAAATGTTTTGACTAATTAAGTATTAATAAAACCGGTAGAAACCTCATCTGCATAGAAGCTAAGATGAGACAAAATGATATTTCTAGATCATGGCTCTTTGTAATAAGATTTTTATAAACAAGAATATCCTACTCACATATAAGGCTTATGTTTCTCAGATGGTTTAAAAGAGAATGATAGTCTTAAGTGATTAATACTATGAACTACGAAACCTTTCTAAAATGAGAAACTTGAACATTGGAAATTAGGCAAACTTGAACATTGGAAATTAGGCAAACTTGATCATTGGAAAAGAATGTTGCTACTTAATTTTACAAAGAGAAGTAATTGATTTACTTTAAAAGGATAGTCACTCTATTTTTATACTACGGGTATTGTGTGACATTGTGAAAGTAACGTATCTTTTAAAGAGTTAATGTATGAAGTACCTTGTGTGTATAACTTGATTGTGTTGGTTTGTGATAGCACAGTAATACTTCTTGTTGATTGATAAGTAAACATGCTAGGATGCTACGTGTGATAGTATCTTGTGATGTTGTGTAAAGGGGTTTTCCTTTGTTGTGCTTATGTTGTAACGATAAGTGTTGTGTTAGTATTTTACATCACTCGTCTCTTGAGATGATTAGGGGTTAAAGCGCCTCCGTCGGGGTAGACTTCGGCGGGTCGATGGACCTATGATTCGAGAATACCTCATGCAGTCCCGGGGCCTATGCGAGCTACGAGAGTTCGAGTTAGTGTCGTCCTTTATGGGCATGCGGTCCATGTGGCCATGCGGTGCGAAGTCGGGGCGATGCGGAGTAGCTACCCTCGATGCGAGAATACCTCATGCGGGCGATGAGATTGGCCTATCGCGGAGCTGCGGGAAGTTCGAGACTAAGCGCGCATTAGATCTGCGGGCAAGTGGCGGCTTTGATCATGTGACGGTCTAGGCGGATCTTATAATCTGATTCGCGACCTTGTTGATGCGTAGGTGTTAGTAGTCGGCTATGCCTTCGTACTTACCGTGCGGTGTTATTATGCGCAGTGGGACACGGTGTTCATGTGTGTTCCTTGGTGCTTTTATATCATAAAGCTGCCGCGGTGAGGAAGGTATTCCACGGCGTGATTGATGTTGTGGGCGTGAGACCCGTTGTTATGTTTGAGTGATGACTTTGAGGCGTGAGTCACGACTTGATATATTTGCTTGTTTATTGTGAGCGTAGTTTTGTTATCATACATGTCTCTGCTTTATATAGACTACTATGATTCCATTTCTGTATTTTGATTTCACATACTCGGTACTGTTATCTTGACCTCGCCCGAGCTGCGTTCATCTGCGCGAGTTGAGGTACACCGATCGTTGATCCTAGCTTTGGTCACATTTTCAGCGTTAGGAAGCTCCGTTTCTCGGAGGCTTATCGGTGGTATAGTCCTGTCGTAGTAAGTGTTTACATTCGGGGTTTGGCGGGGCCCTGTCGCCATGGTTGTCATATCATTCGTAAGTGCATGTAATCTTGTTGTGGCGGGGTTTGTAAAAAGGATTAAAGCTCATGTTGAAAAAGTTGTCATTTATATATATGCCGAAAGGCAAGTTTTCTCAGTTATTGTTTCATATTTCATAATATGTCTTGTATCGTTTATGTTCGATTACTCGATGTTGTATCACTAGGGTGCCGGGGTAAGGCACCGATCAGACCAGAATCGGTCGTGACACTTATCATTTCCAAGTCTCAAAATCCTTCCCCCTTCGTTGCAAGTTCTCGTCCAAAACCCTCCACATGCAGTTGTTTCGTCAAAGCGCCTCCTTCCAGCTTCCTTGTTGTTCTCGTCGAAATACCCCCTGGTAGAAAAGTTGTCTTCTAGTATTGTTACTATTCCAAATGCCTTAGCCTACATCCCTTGTAGTATTCCAAAGTTACCTCTATACTAAAAGCCCGGAAATACTACTCTATATCCTTTAGTCACAAATGAAACCCTAGGGAAAATCTTCATAGTTGGTTGAAGTATTAAGTAGAAGTTGTGTAGAAACTTCTGAGGGTTTCTTGGAGCTATCGGAGCGTGCAGAATAGGAGCTAAACGTTGCTCAGGATCGACATTTAATCTTGGATAATTTTGGGCTTATCGAGGTAAATATCTTTGTCCTTCTATTGTAATTAGAGATGACATACTGTAGTAGTATAGAAATGAGTTTAAGATTTATAGAAGGATGGTATAAAGAAGAGAATTGAGCTGTACTTACATGGGGTGTATTCTGATGAACTTGTGGTTGTGGGTAGGGAAGTTGTCACGACGACCCGGCCGTGACAAAAGTGGTATCGAGCGATTAATCCTCGAAAAGTGTCTGTTGTATCCGATGAAGTCTTGATTATCGGTGTGTTGTGCACCACGCCAATGTCGAGGCTATAAGATATTTAGGATTGGCTTCCATTCTTCTCACTCGAGATCGTGCCTTAGAGTTGTGTTATAAGTTGGACCTCTAACGTATTTCTTTTCTTTACAGTTATGCCTCGCGCAGCAACCCGGGCCCGAGAAGGTAAAGCGGCGGAGGCTGCTAGTAGTACAAGGCCACGAGGCCCGAGCCCGATCTATACAGGCGATACCTCGGGCGGCGAGTTCTCTGACGCCATGGCCCTGCGAGACGCACTGCGCCTTGATCCACGGCTGGGCGAGAGGAGATGGGTTACTGAGGAGATGGCCCGATTACTAGCGAGTTGTGGCGAGACATGAGATAGGCGGCCGCGGCGGTTCAAAGATGCTTACCGTCGTTCATCCTAGATCGGACAGCTTGAGACTACGGGATTTTACGAGTTGTAGCCCGCGAGTTCTACGGTCGAGGCACGAGGATGATCCGCGAAGTTCATCCGGCGGCGGATCGTGAGAGTGATCGGGCCGGAGACCGAGTCGGTGGTCTTAGGTTCACATCGGCGCGATCTGCGATCGATTGGTTTGATTCGTGGGAGTTGTCCGTGGAGCATGCACTTCCGGTATGGGGCGAGTTCTGAGGCTTTTCTCGACCACTTCTTGCCTCCGCGGATGAGGAACGCGGGCGACCAGTTTTGATCTTTGAGGCAGAGAGGCGCCGGTTGAGTCTGGCGTTGAGTTCGATTTCTTGGCTCGATATGTCCACTGCGTTAGTAGCGGATATGGAGGACCGAGTGCACCGCTACGTTACGGGCGGATGACTACTTGGCGAGTCTTGCTCGGTGTAGCTCTTGATCGGGCATGGACATTGCCAGCATGCGAGCTCATGCACTTAGGTGTGAGGCGTAGAGGCGGCAGTCGGCAGATATCGCGATGAAGGCGGGGTATCACGACCCGATTAAGGCGTGGTAGTGCCTTACCGGGCACCCTAGTGATACAACATCGAGAAAAAGCGGAAAATAAAACTTTAAACAAGAAACAAGATATATGATCATAAAGCAGGCCAACCCAACGGTTACCTTCGATAACATATATATATACAACTTTTTCAAAGCGAGCAGTTTAATCCTTTTACAAACCACACTGTGATTACTACGGACCTCTAAGATTTACAACAACTATGATGGCGGACAGGGCCGCCATACCACGAATGTACAAGAACCTGCAACTGAGAACACATACCAAAAGATAAGCCTCGGAGAAGCGGAGCTTCCCAAAGCAATGGCGAGATCCTAGGCGAGGATCCACGGCCGATGTACCTCACTGCGGCGTGAGCGCGGCCCCGAAGTCGAGGTCAGCAGTACCAGTATGTGAAAGCGTAAAATCAGTAAATGAAATCATACTAGTCTATATAAAGCGGGAGACATGTATGATAACCAAACTCTGATTCACAACATAAAAGCGATCATGTCGATCGAGGACTCGCGCCTCAAGTCATCACTCAAATATAACTATGGGTCTCACGCCCACATCAATCATGTTCGCATCATGGCGCGTGCCCGGAATTGCATCGGTGTAGACATGTCCGTGATGCAACAATAATACCAATGCCCATGGCGCGTGCCCCGGAATTGCGCCGGTGTAGACGCGTCCGTATGGCATCAACGATAATATCGGGTGATCAACCGCAGTATGGCCACATGCCCCGGAATTACGCATCGGTGTAGAACGCGTCCATGTGACATCAACAATAATATCTTGGGTGATCAACCTGTACGTATGGCCACATGCCCCGGAATTACGTCGGTGTAGACACGTCCGTGTGACATCAACGATAATATCTTGGGTGATCAACCACGCGCGTGGCCACGTGCCCGGAGTGCGCCGGTGTGAACGCGTCCATGTGACATCAACAACAAGGCGATAATCAAAATGGAAACATACCCGGTGGAATTCTCCGTCACGCCCGACGCGTCGAGTAAGTTCTCGACAAGTCAACCGCCTCTGTCGAGAGCGGTAACGTAAATACAACACTTGTACAACAAAGGCTATCATCACTAGCATAGGCAAGTTTCACACAACTCAAAGTACTTTCACATAAGTCACACAATACGTAGTATAAAAATCGTGACTATCTTTTTAAGTAAACAAGACACTTCCCTTTTGTAAAATCAAGTAACAACATTATTTTCCAAGCGTTCAAGTTTGCCTAATTTCAAATGCTCAAGTCACTTATTTTAGAAAGGTTTCATAACTCATAGTCTTAATCTCTTTTAAAACAATTGAGTAACATATGTCATATATGTGAGTAGTTTATTCTTGTTTATAACGATCTTATTCTGAGCCATGATCTAGAAAATGTAATATCATTTTGTCTCATCTTAGCTTCATGCGGATGGAGGTTTCTCTTGGTTTTAATACAACACATCATTATTCAATACATTTTCCTTTATTAGCATTTGCGGTGGTGCATCGATACACGTTCGATTTCGAAATCGGTAAAACATTATCCCTTTAAAACCAAGTACTCATTACTCACGAATGAGGTTTCACAAAACATCCACATTAAAACAAATAAGTTAAGTCTCTTATCTTAACATCGATAAACCATTTTCTTACCTACATAAAGTTTATAACCAACATCCCATAAAGCCGTTATAACACTTTATGTTTTAAACTAAACAAATACACTTAGCACCTGTACGTCCACCGTACTACATAGTTACACACATATCATGCTAGAACAGATAGGAAGAGGTTCACATACCTCGCGACGAGTATCGACAATAAGCAAAATGCTCCAAGTACTACAACCTTGCTAGCCCTTTCCACTCCTCAAGTAGAATACGCTACTCTTAGTACTTTCACCTAAAAAGGTCACAAACGTCTATTAACTTTTAAACATACGGTTCCATTTCTCTACAGAAAATTCGGCAGCACCTCCCCCCATAGCGTAAATCTCCTCTCTATCGGAGGCTACCAAGCCAACCAGGGGGGGGGGTGTTTACACGTCTAACCGGACGTGTACAATTCTACTCAGCAATACTACACAAGTCTGCGTCTGATCACATGTAAATCTGATTCGATTCTTTTCTTTACTCTTGGGCTTAAGTCAAAAGACATTTGCCAAATACAAAGTTGATTCTATATATAGTATACTTCAACTATATATTCAACAATATGTAATTTCCAATTACAAATAGAGGACAAGATAATTACCTCGATAAGCCCATAATTATCCAAGTTAAATGTCGATCCTTAGCAGCGTTTAGCTCGACTCGGTGCTCCACCCGCTCGAACAACCCTTAGAAGTTCTAACCAACTTCTACTTAAATACTTCAACCAATCAATGAAGATTTCCTTAGGGTTTGGTTTGAGACTAAAGGGACAAAAGGTAGTATTTAGGGCTCTACGTATAGAGGTATCTTTGGAATACTACAAGGTACTGAGCTAAGGTATTTTGGGCATTATAACAATACTTGGAGGAGTATTTTAATACCACAAAAAGGGGTATCACGAGAACACCCAGGTGGGGGTGTTCCTCGGCCAGAAGGCGAGGAAGGGAGGGAAGGTTCTCGAACTAGAGCTCACAAAGGGGAGGAGAGGGTTTCAAGACTTGGAAGTTTTTTGGAATGGATGAAGTCTTCAAACTTAGGGTATTTATAGCAAAACCAAAGGCCAACCCAGGGCCAAGATCCTTCCAAGTGTATAGCAAGTGTAAGGACAAGATCAAGCCAAGTGCACCCTAACCCCTACTCCACAAAACACTCCACAATACATGGCACACAATAAGGCCAAAACTAAGGGACCAATCGGCCAAGGCCAACCACCCTTGGCCCCCTAAACAGTCGATGAGGGTGACAAGTGTCACCCTCCGTTGTCCAAAATGTTTAGTCACTTTCGGAAAAATACGCAAAAATACTAAATGACATAGCCGGAATTTTCCCAACGTAGGCGTGGAAAGCGTTTAGTCGGCGACTCAATCGGCACTTGTGCCCAAAATTCGGTCCTTTGCCTAACTTAAGGCTCAAATTCTTTACGTACGTCCTTACGTCCATACTATGGAAATACGGGGTATAACATTCTCCCCTCCTTAGAAACATTCGTCCCGAATGTTCCTTCTCAGTCTCAACACTGGCATGCGCTAGTATAGCGCCTTCATCGCTATCTGTACGAAAACAATCATGCCACGCTGGCCATAAAAATAACAAGCGCAATACTTAAACCCAAGCCAACGAGGAAACACTTCTAATCATCACAAAAACCCCTTACACGAGGTCTAAAATATACTCCTTCACACCTTCGTTTCCCCAGAAAGCGATCACACACGTTCACTTTTCCCTATCTTGTTGTACCGCTTCGAACACTCAAACTCTTTCTAGTATCCGTACCACACTTAGTCAGCGCTTGTTTCCAACCCTTGGAGTCACTACCTCCAAACTTGGTCATCTTACTAACCGATCTTCTCTAAGGCCGTTCCGGCCTCGCGATCGGCACGGTCGAACATATCCACCAACTCATCGATGGTCATACAAACTTGGGCCTAGCATCCTAGTGACCCTACCACTGGCGGGACCACGAACTTACCCCACCTTAATCGGGCTACGGGTTGACCGTATCCGTCATCAACCCGACCAGCGATCGCGTCAAGCCGCTTGTTCCCCGACACGGAACAATCCTGCTAAATCACATTATGAAAGCTACCACTTCCATCTCACATTACCCGTGGTGATCACTCAAATAAAACCCACGTATACTCGCACTCGATAAAGGTCAAACATAAAGCGAATCTTTTACTCAAGACGACCTTACCTCTAAGGTCTCGATCGTGACGATCTAGGGTTCACACTTACCATGCCCCGTACTTATCCTCCCAACTAAGCATGTTTTCTAACTCACGATTAACACAACGCTATTCGTACATAGCACATAATAATGAGACCAACATACAAAGCAAACCAAAACTCTAGAGGTTAAGGATATACACAAGCTACCGCTCCACTCTAATCATCGGCTGCCTGCAGTGCGCGTAACTATGAAGCGATGAACCACCATCGATCCGTAGGTGAGTCGTAATATCCGTGCTACCCTTGGTCGGACAGTTCCTGCAAAATGGCCTGCTTGCAAAAATAACAAGCTCTGGCACCACGACACTCCCGAAATGCGATGCGCCACGCATCGACCACCAGGGTAGGGGTGACGCGTCTGCAACACCCTACTCGCAGAGCACGAACCCGCGAGCTCGACTGCTCCTGCAGTTGTGGAGGACCACTGTTCTGGCGGAGGTACAAAACTAACTTCTTCCGAGGCGGTCCGCCTCGAAAGTCACCAAAAGACCGCCGTCTGGTCTCTTTTCGATCTGGTCGCTTCCGTCGACTTTTCCGCTCCTCACAGTCGTAAGCTGCGTGCGGGCAATGTCCATGCCGGTGAAGATCTACTCTGAACATGCCTCGACATGTAATCATCGAGCCACTGTAACATATCGGTGCACTCGATCCTCCATACTAGCTACTGTTGGGGCGTGCAGACGATGAGTGAACTCGCATTGTACTCCCGAACCGTGCGCGCTCTGTCTAAGCATCAAAAATCGCCGGCGTGCCCTCCTCATCTGCGGAGGCAAGAAGTGCGTGAGAAAGCCCGAAAACTCATCCCATACTGCTGAGGTCGTACTCTCCCGGAAAGCTCGCGAATCAAACCAATCATTGCGGTATCACGCGGCCGATGCGAACCAAAGGTCACGGACTCGGTCTCTGAAGCCTTGATCACCGCATGATCCATTTATGGCTTCGGATGAACTCCTGCGGATCATCCTCGAGCCTCGACCCGTAAAACTGGCGGGCTACAACTCGGAAAGTCCAGTAGCCTCAAACTATACGCTCGGGGTGAACCATGGTGCTCTGGGCCAGGCTGTTGCATCCAGCCTATCCTCATATCTGGCCACGACCCTGGCCAGCAACTGGGCCATTTCCTTGTACCCCATCTCATCTGCTCCAGGCTGTGGGACTGGAGGCTCAGGTACTGTGGTCTCAGCAGCCACTGCTGCGGCTCTAAACTCTGCTGGGGCTGGCGGCGTCACAAAACTCGTCGTCTGAAGCACAATCTCAGGTACTGACCGGGCCTGCGCCCTCGTACTCCTCTGTATCTCACTAGCAGCACCCTCGGATGCCTTGCCGCCAGGCTCTGGTTGCACTAGCGGAGGCATAAGCGGTAAAGCGAGATCGTCGGAGGGTCCAACTTACAACACGACTCTGAGGCACGATCTCGGAATGAGAAGAATGAAACCAATCCTATATGTCCTATAGCCTCATGATTATAGATGTGGTGCCTGACACATCGATAATCAGACTACTAGACACGATGCAGTAGAGACTTTCAGAGATTAATCGCTCTGATACCACTTTGTCACGACCCGATTAAGGCGGTGTTGGTGCTACCGGGCACCCTAGTGATACAACATCGAGAAAAAACAGCGGAAAATAAAACTTTAAACAAGAAACAAGATATATGATCATAAAGCGAGCCAACCCAGCGGTTACGCTTCCGATAACATATATATATACAACTTTTTCAAAGCGAGCAGTTTAATCCTTTTACAAACCACACGCCAGCATAACTGGACCTAAGATTTACAACAACTATGGCGGGACGGGGCCGCCATACCACAGATGTACAAGAACCTACAACTCGAGAACACATACCAAAAGATAAGCCTCGGAGAAAGCGGAGCTTCCCAAACGCTGGCGAGATCCTAAGGCGAGGATCCTTTATTATACCCGTATTTCGGTATATGCGTAAGGGAATACGTCACGAAAATCTAGCCTTAAAGATAAGCCTTGGGCGTTTTTATTTGTACACTGACTCACTAAAAGAATCGTTTCAAAGCGTTTCCACGACTTCGTAGGGTAAATTCGGCTATGCCATTTCTAATTTTTGCGGATTTTTAGAGGCGAAACATTTTGGACCAGCGGGAGGCGACACTTGTCACCTCCAATTGATGGACTTGAAATCGTCCATTTGGACGATTTGAACAATAGGAGCACGTTTTTGTGCCTTGTGCACAAGTCGAGGAGTTGGTAGGATATTTGTGTATAGTTAATCCTCACCCTACACTTGCCTTGCACTTGTCTTAATCTTGGCCATTGGTTGGCCACTTCTTGACCTATAAATACCCAAGATGAAGAGTTCTTCGTCCACAAATTACTTTCAAGTCTTGAAAATCCTCCCTTCTCACTTGTTAGCCATTTCGTCCAAGCCCTCTTCCTCTAGCCTAAGTGGCCCTTGGCCGAATACTCCCCAGCCTAGCCAAAATCTACCCCTCCCTTGGTAGAAAAGTTACATGCTGTATCGTTATAATGCCCAAAATACCTAGCCCAAATACCTTAGTACTTAGTAGAAGTTGTGAAGAACTTCTAAGGTTCTGGAGCATACAACTTAGGAGCAAAACCTTGCTCGGTGCGACTTTTCTAGGATATTATTGGGCTTACGAGGTAATAATCCTAACCTCTTTTGTATTAGAGAATGCATCTTTGTAGAAGTATAAGAATAAGTATTAATCACTTAGAAGAATATCACATAATAGAATTGAAGTGTTACCACGGTAGAAGGGTTTAAAGAAGAATAATCAAAGCTGTACTTACATAGAATTTGTTTTCACAATGATAGACTTATATAGCTCACGGGTAGGAAGTGCTGCCCGACTTACCGTAGAATTATGAACCCTCTGTTTAGAATGACCTTGAGTAGTCTTTGATAGATATCGTGACTATTATAGGTGACTCTCTGCGCGACATATTGACTTGGCGGTGGTTTTTTGAGAAGGTATGTGATTCTTCCTAAAGCATGATATTTTACAATATATATAGTACGGTGAAGCGTACGTGTGTTAAGCGGATAATAACTATGGCAATGTCTTTGACTTAAGCTGAATAATACTTACGGCGATGCCTGTGGCTTAAGCACGAATAATACTTACGGCGATGCCTCACGGCTTAAACTGAATAATAAGAAGCGAAAACATTTCAAAAGACTCTTTGAATCATATTATGAAGAGAACTAATTGGTTTTAAAGCGAAGCTTAAGAGTTATACTAGCTTTATGGGAAGTAAGTATAACTTAAGATTGATAAAAGAAACATGTTTGCCTATGTGTTTATAACAGACTTATATTGAGAAAAGAATAATAAGATGGTTTGATAAGTAGACATGATATGATGCTATGTGTGTTAGTATCTTGTAACGTTTGTATAGGTGAGTATCCTTGTTGTGCTTATGTTGTTTAAAGTTAAGTTGTTATGTTAGTATACTATCACTCACCTCTTGAGATGATCACAGGGGTTAAGCGCCTCCGTCTGCGGGTAGACTCGGTGATGCAGGACCATGATTCGAGAATACCTCATGCGGGTCGAGGGCCTATGCGGGCTACGAGTTCGAGTTAGTATGCGGGGTTATGCCTCATGCGATCTATGTGGCCATGCGGACAATGAGTCGGGGCGATGAGGAGTAGCTACCCTCGATGTGGGGTTATACCTCATGCGGGCCCGTGAGTGGCCTATGCGGACTCGAGTCGAGTTAGGCTTGCGGAATGATATCACGGTGTTATACCGTATTTCGCAGTATATGCGTAAGGAATACGTCACGAAAGTCTTGTCTTAAAGATAAGCCTTGGGCGTTTTATTTTGTACACAACTCGCTAAAAGAATGGTTTTTCGGCGAAAGCGTTTCCACGACTTTCGTAGAGTAAATTCGGTATGCCATTTCTTATTTTTGCGGATTTTTCAGAGGCGAAACATTTTGGACCAGCGGGAGGGTGACATGTGTCACCTCGCATTGGAAGCAAGTGGGGTGGCTTTGGGCGATTGGGCGTCGAAGAGGGTGTTGGCCTTGGCGATTGGGTCCTTGTTTAGGCCTTGTTTTGTGGAGTGTTTTGTGGAGTGTTTTGTGGAGTGTTTTGTGGAGTAGGAGTTAGGGTGCACTTGGCTTGATCTTGGCCTTACACTTGCCTTGCACTTGTCTTCATCTTGGCCGTTGGTTGGCGAGGCTTGAGCTATAAATACCCTTAGAGATGAAGAGTTATTCATCCACAAAGTTATCTTCCAAGTCTAAAAATCCTCTCCTCTCCCTTAAGCTTTCGTCAAACACCTCTTCCCTCCCTTGTGTTGTATGGCGAGAGCCTACCCACTGCCTAGCCGAAATCTACCCTCCCTTGGTAGAAAAGTTACCTTCTTGTATCGTTATAATGCCCAAAATACCTAGCCCGAATACCTTAGTACTTAGTAGAAGTTGTGAAGAACTTCTAGGGTTCTTGGGCATACAACTTAGGAAGCAAAACCTTGCTCGGTGCGACTTTTCTAGGATATTATTGGGCTTACAGGGTAACTAATCCTAACCCTCTTTTGAATTAGAATATATATCTTGTTGTAGTATAAGAATAAGTATAAATACTTAGAAGTATACCACGAATAGAATTGAAGTATTAATCACTTAGAAGGGTTTAAAGAAGAATAATCAAAGTACTTACATAGGACTGTTTTCACTGATGAACTTATATAGCTCGTGGTAGGAAGTCTGCCCAGACTTACAGTAGAATTATGAACCCCTGTTTAGAATGACCTTGAGTAGTCTTTGATAGATATCTGTGACTATTATAGGTGACTCTGCGTAGCGACATATTGACTTGGCGGTGGTTTTTTGAGAAGGTATGTGATTCTTCCTAAAGCATGATATTTTACAATATATATATAGTGCGGTAGGCGTACATGTGTTAACTGAATAATAACTACGGCAATGTCTTTGACTTAAGCTGAATAATACTTACGGCAATGCCTGGCTTAAGCTTTGAATAATAAGAAGCGAAAACATTTCAAAGACTCTGAATCATTTTATCGGAAGAGAACTAATTGGTTTTAAAGCGGAAGCTTAAGAGTTATACTAGCTTTATGGGAAGTAAGTATAACCACTTAAGATTTATAAAAGAAACAAGTTTGCCTATGTGTTTATAACGGACTTGTATTGTGAAAAGAATAATAAAGATGGTTTGATAAATAGACATGAGATGATGCTATGTGTGTTAGTATCTTGTAACGTTTGTATAGGTGAGTATCCTTGTTGTGCTTATGTTGTTTAAAGATAAGTTGTTATGTTAGTATACTATCACTCACCTCTTGAGATGATCTAGGGGTTAAGCGCCTCCGATGCGGGGTAGACTTCGGTGATGCAGGACCATGATTCGAGAATACCTCATGCGGGTCGAGGGCCTATGCGGGCTCACGGGAGTTCGAGTTAGTATGCGGGGTTATGCCTGCATGCGATGCGTGTGGCCATGCGGACAGCGAGTCGGGGCGATGCAGGAGTAGCTACCCTCGATGCGGGGTTATACCTCATGCGGGCCCGTGTGAGTGGCCTATGCGGACTCGGGAGTCGAGTTAGGCTTGCGAGAATGATGATGGGCGAGTGGCCTGTTTCGATCATTCGCGGCCTAGACAAGACCTATTACGATTACCTATTGTTGCTCTTGTTTGTGATGTGGCACTACGTGCGGTTTCATGGTTGTTTCACACATATTTGTAAAGCTGGTTTTAAATGATATGTTTTCATTTAAGTATTTCTGATTCGCATACTTAGTACTGTTGTCTTGACCTCGCCGGGGCTGCGTTCATGCTGCGGTAAGGGCAGCAGTGCTAGATCCACGTCCTTAGGATCTTTGCGTTGGTGTCGGGAGCTCCGTCTTCTGAGGCTCTACTTTTGGGTATGATCTCACTGTATTGTAGATAGTTTTGTGCGATCGAGGTATGGCGGGGCCACTGTCCGCCATAGTTGTTTACTTCCTTAGAAGTGCAAGTACTATTATGCAGTTGGGATGTAGCTGCAAAACTTGAGTTATTTATATTATCTTAGAAAGGCAAGCTTTTCTTGGATAAAGCGTGTCTTATTTTATAAAGCGTTTCTGTCTTGTTTTATATTCAGGTTACTCGATGTATGACTACTTAGGTGCCGGTAAGGCACGATCACGGGCCGGGCGAGTCGTGACAAAAGTGGTATCGAAGCGATTAATCCTCGGAAAGTGTCTGAGGCCGTATCTAGTAAGTCTTGATTATCGGTGTGTTGTGCACCAATAATGTCGAGGCTATAGGATATTTAGGATTGGTTTCCATTCTTCTCATTACGAGATCGTGCTTTAGAGTTGTGTTATAGGTTGGACCCTCTAACGTATTCCTTTCTATGCGATTATGCCTCGCGTAAAGCGGCCGGGCCCGAAGGGCAAGCGGCCAGGAGGCGCTAGCGAGACACCCAGTCACGAGGGCTCGAGGCCCGATCTATACGAGGCGGCGAGTTCTATGACGCCCGCCCGGCCCAGCGAGACCACGGTACCCGCACCTCGCATCCCGCGGCACAGGCGGAGGAGTTAGGAGTACTGAGAGATGGCCGACTTTTGGCTAAAGTTGTGGCCCGTCTGAGAGAGATTGGATCACGGCGGTTCGGCTCGGCTCGGTCGCACCGTGGTACACGAGGCGAATAGTTTGAGGCTACGAGATTTCTTGAGTTGTAGCCGCCGGAGTTTTATGGGTGGCCGGAGGATGATCGCGAGTTCATCCGTCGGCTTGAGATTTTGAGTGTCGGGCGTCGGAGACCGAGTCGTGATCTTTGGTTCCACGTAATTTGCGTGATCTGCGATCGATTGGTTTGATTCATGGGAGTTATCGGGAAACCAGCGTCCCGGTACGTGGGGCGAGTTCTCGGAGCTTTCCTCACTCACTTCTTGCCTCCTCGCGGATGAGGAGGCGCGGGTGATAGATTTTTCTTCTTTGAGGCGAGAGAGGGCGCCTTGTCGAGTACAATGTCGAGTTTGATTCTTTGGCTCGATATGTCCCGGCGTGGTAGCGAATATGGAGGATAGGGTGCACGCTATGTCACGGGCTGACGACTATATGGCGAGTCATGTGCGGGGTTTCTCTCGGCCGGTATGGACATTACCGCGTGCGAGCTCACGCCCTTGGATGCGAGGCGCGGTCGGCGAGTGGGCGAACATCGGCCAAGAAGGCCGGGGCGGGAGGGTTTTACGGCGGTTGCTCGTGGTGGCGGCCTCGGCGGCGATCTGGGTCGCACCGCGGCCGGCTGAGCACTCTGCACCGTCCTCAGCCTGGCCCGAGTTTTGGCGGACCGAGGCCCAGGGCTTGGGCGTCGAGTAGCGAGTGCGGCGATCGGACCACCACGGTGTGGCGTCACGGTAGATCCCATTCGGAAGTGTGGTACTACTTATGGATCTTGTTACGATTGTGGCAGCCAGGTCACTGCGGCTATCAGGCCGGCGGCGTGGCGGTGGTAGGGCCCGGCGCCCGAGTTACGTGGCGGCCATCATCTCCTACGATTACTCGCCCGGAGGCGAGGTGCTCATGGGTCGGCAGTCGCGGCGAGGTCGTGGCTCGGGTCCCGATTCTAGCGGTCCTCGAACGCGTATATGCTTTGTCCGGTAAGCGGGATCGGGAGGCCTCGCCGATGTCGTCACGGTACTTATCGGTTTACGGGTTTGATGTGTATGCTTTGATAGATCGGGTTCTACTCTGTCTATATATCTCCCGTGTTGCTACTAGGATGAGGATAGAGCACGAGTCCATAGACCGCTTTCGAGGTAGCTACGCGATGGGTGATTCGGTGGTAGCTCGGCGGGTATTTAGAGCTTGTCTGTGACCATTCTGATCGTCGGACCTGGCGGACTTGATAGAGTTGGAGATGATTGACCGGCGTGATTATGGGGATGGATTGGCTAGCTTCTTGCTATGCCAATGTAGGCTGCAGAGAGAAAGTAATGCGGTTCGGTTTCTGAGGCCGGTTGTTGAGTGGGAGGAGCACGGTATCGTAGGGTAGGTTTATTTCTACCTCAAGGCTAGGAAGATAGTGCGAGAAGGGTATATCTACCATCTAGTTCGGGTGTTTGATCGAGGTGCGGTGCAGTTTTGATCGATTCCGTAGTCGTGAGTTCCCAGGCGTGTTCCCAGATGACCTCGGGTATCCTCACGAGAGGAGATTGAGTTTTGTATTGACATATTGCGGATACTCGGCCTATTTCCATTCCATACGAATGGCTGCCCGAGTTGAGAGAGGCTGAAGGATCGGCAGGGATTTGCTAGAAAAGGGTTTCATTAGGCCCGGTGTTTCTCCGCAGAAGCGCGGTATTGTTCGTGAAGAAGAAGGGCGGGGCAGCTGCGCGTGTGTTGATTCTGACGGTGAACAAGGTGACCATTAAAACGAATACCCCTCCCGGGATTGATGATTTGTTCGACCGATTGCGAGTGCGAGATGTTTCTCAAGATTGATCTGCGATCGGGCTATCATCAGTGCGAGTCGAGAGGTGGATGTCCACTGGGCGCATTCGGACGATGCGGGCATTATGAGTTCGGTCATGTCTTTTGGGTTGACGATGCTCGTGTATTCATGGATTTGATGAACGAGTGTTCAAACCATTTTTGAACACGTTTGTGATAGTGTTCATTGATGATATCTTGGTTTATTCTCGCTCGAGGCGAGGCATGCGGGCGTTGAGGCTGTCTTGTGATTCTCGAGACCAGCGATTATGCGCCAAGTTTTCCAAATCACGAGTTTTGGTTGACTTGATGGCGTTTCTTGGGCATATTAGCCGGTGATGGCATTCGAGTTGATCAGCCAAGATCGGCGATCGAGACTTGGCGAGACCTCTTACTCAGAGAGGTTCGCGATTTTAGGCCTTGCGAGTTATTATCGGTTCGTGGAGAAGTTTGCTTCTATCTGCACCATTGACTAAGTGACTCGGCGGCCAAGTTTGATGGTGATGCTTGTGGCGGGGTTTCGATTCTTTGAAAAGAGGCGGCCGCCCGTTCTTACTCTTCGGAGGTCGGATGGTTATGTCGTGTATTGTGATCGTCGAGCATCGGGTTGGGATGTATTGATGCAGCATGGCGGGGTTATAGCATATGCATCCCGGCGGTGAAGAAACACGAGGAACTACCCGCGTGATTTGGAGTTAGCGTAGTGATTCGCGCTTTGAAGATCTGGAAACCTTATTTGTATGGGGTTCACGTGGATATTTATACGAACCACAAGAGCCTCGGTATATCTTGACGGAGGAGTGAACTTACAGCGAGGCGGTGGTTAGAGTTGCTTAAGGATTACGATGTTGATATCTATACCACGGGGAAGGCGATGTTGTGGCGAATGCTCTTAGTCGTAGGTCGATGGGAGCCTATCGGATGTGCGGCTAGAGAGGAGGGACATGGTTCGTGATTTGCATCGATTAGCGAGCCTTGGTGTCCGTTTAATTGATTACGATAGCGGTGGGGTTAGAGTTCGTGAGGTTGCGAGTCTTCCATCGTCGAGGAGGTGAAGAAGCGGCGATTCGAGATCGGCTTTGATTCGATATCGTGATCTGACTCTTACGTGAGGGCAAGGTCGCTTTTGAGGTAGCACGATGGGGTGCTAAGGTTTGGCGGTGTGTGTTCCGGATGTTTGAGACTTGGCGGAGTTCTTGGGGAAGCACGCGGTAGCGGCGTTACTCTATCCGTCAAAGTCGACCAAGATGTACCACGACCTTAGATCTGTGTATTGGTGGGATGGCTTGAAGAGGGCGTTGCGAGTTCGTAGCTCGGTGCCGTGTTGTCGGAGTAAGGTAGAGCACGAGGCACGGTGGTTTATTCTGAGCGATTGAGATCCGACACGGAAGTGGGAGGTAATCAACATGGACTTCATCAGGATTACCTGCTTTCGGAGGAGACATGATTCTATATGGGTTATCGTCGGCGGTGGCGAAATCAGCCCACTTTCTTCCGTCGGGGCGACTTTTGGTGAGATTATGCGGACTTTACATCAGAGATCGTCGGTGCATGGAGTCCCTACTTGATCATATCGAGCGAGGCCCGGTTCTGGCTAACCAGGTCCTTCGGAGGGTTTAGGGGCGGTGAGCACAGTCTTGCATTTCATCCTGAGCAGGCGGACGAGCGGGCGCACTATCCGGACTCTTGAGGATATCTGCGAGCTGTGTTATTGACTTTAGTGGTAGTTGGGAGGATCATTTGCCTCTGGTTGAGTTCGCGTATAATAATAGCTACCACTCCGGTATTCGGATGGCGCCTTATGAGGCCTTGTATGGGAGGAAGTGCGGTCGCCTATAGGTTGGTTCGATGTGGGCGGCGGCTAGTGGGACGATTTGATACGAGCGATGGATAAGGTGAAGCTTATCAGGAAGCGTATTAATGACTGAGTCGGCAAGTCGTATCACGGATCATCGTCGTCGGCATCTTGAGTTCGAGTTCATGATTGGGTTTTCTAAAGGTGTCACCCATGAAGGTGTGATGAGATTCGGGAAGAAGGAAGCTCGGCCAGTACATTAGGCGTTTAGTTGTCGCGAGGTAGGCAAGGTTGCCTATGAGTTGAATCTGCCGTCCGATGCGGAGGCGGTGCATCCGGTTTTCACGTATCTATCTTGAGGAGATGTATCGGGGATCCATCTAGGTACACCCGATTGGCGATGTCGGTGGCCAGGGGTTATCGTGAGAGATTCCATGCGCGATAGTCGATCGTCGGAGTTAGGCGTCTGCGGACGAAGGGCGTGGCCGTCAAAGTCTTGTGGCGGAGCAGGCTCGGGAGGAGATGACATGGGAAGCCGAGGAGGACATGAGGCGGAAGTATCCTCACTATTCCCACGCCTCCGGGTAATTCACTTTCCTACTTGTAAATTTTAGTTGCTCGTTTACGCACATGTGTTGCTCTGTGGCGGTGTGTGGCATTTACTCTTTGTTTAAGCTTCGCTAACCGTCTTGGGAAGGAACATTCGGAACGAATGTTTCTAAGGAGGAGAATGTTATACCGTATTTCAGTATATGCGTAAGGGAATACGTCTGAAAGTCTTGTCTTAAAGATAAGCCTTGGGCGTTTTATTTTGTACACAACTCACTAAAAGAATGGTTTTCCGGCGAAAGCGTTTCCACGACTTTCGTAGAGTAAATTCGGCTATGCCATTTCTTATTTTGCGGATTTTTCCGAGAGGCGAAACATTTTGGACCAGCGGGAGGGTGACGTGTCACCTCACATTGAAACAAGTGGGGTGGCTTTGGGCGATTGGGCGTCCAAAGAGTGTTGGCCTTGGCGATTGGGTCCTTGTTTAGGCCTTGTTTTGTGGAGTGTTTTGTGGAGTGTTTTGTGGAGTGTTTTGTGGAGTAGGAGTTAGGGTGCACTTGGCTTGATCTTGGCCTTACACTTGCCTTGCACTTGTCTTCATCTTGGCCATTGGTTGGCGAGGCTTGAAACTATAAATACCCCAGAGATGAAGAGTTATTCATCCACAAAGTTATCTTCCAAGTCTAAAAATCCTCTCCTCTCCCTTAAGCTTTTCGTCCAAACACCTCTTCCCTCCTTGTGTTGTATGGCGAGAGCCTACCCACTAGCCTAGCCAAATCTACCCCCCTCTTGGTAGAAAAGTTACCTTCTTGTATCGTTATAATGCCCAAAATACCACAGCCCAAATACCTTAGTACTTAGTAGAAGTTGTGAAGAACTTCAGGGTTAACTTGGAGCATACAACTTAGGAGCAAAACCTTGCTCGGTAGCGACTTTTCTAGGATATTATTGGGCTTACCGGGTAACTAATCCTAACCCTCTTTTGAATTAGAATATATATCTTTGTTGTAGTATAAGAATAAGTATAAATACTTAGAAGTATACCACAGAATAGAATTAGTATTAATCACTTAGAAGGGTTTAAAGAAGAATAATCAAGCGTACTTACATGGGAATTTGTTTTCTGATGAACTTATATAGCTCGTCGGGTAGGAAGTGCTGCCGGACTTAGTAGAATTATGAACCCCTGTTTAGAATGACCTTGAGTAGTCTTTGATAGATATACTGTGACTATTATAGGTGACTCTCTGTAGCGACATATTGACTTGGCGGTGGTTTTATTTGAGAAGGTATGTGATTCTTCCTAAAGCATGATATTTTACAATATATATATAGTGCGGTAGGCGTACATGTGTTAAGCGAATAATAACTACGGCAATGTCTTTGACTTAAGCTGAATAATACTTACGGCAATGCCTGGCTTAAGCTTTGAATAATAAGAAGCTGAAAACATTTCAAAAGACTCTGAATCATTTTATCGAGAAGAACTAATTGGTTTTAAAGCGAAGCTTAAGAGTTATACTAGCTTTATGGGAAGTAAGTATAACCACTTAAGATTTATAAAAGAAACAAGTTTGCTATGTGTTTATAACGGACTTGTATTGTGAAAGAATAATAAAGATGGTTTGATAAATAGACATGATATGATCTTTATGTGTGTTAGTATCTTGTAACGTTTGTATAGGTGAGTATCCTTGTTGTGCTTATGTTGTTTAAAGATAAGTTGTTATGTTAGTATACTATCACTCACCTCTTGAGATGATCACAGGGGTTAGGCGCCTCCGATGCGGGGTAGACTCGGTGATGCAGGACCGTGATTGAGAATACCTCGTGCGGGTCCGAGGGGCCTATGCGGAGCTACGGGAGTTCGAGTTAGTATCGGGGTTATGCCTCATGCGGTCTGTGGCCATGCGGACGGCGAGTCGGGGCGATGCAGGAGTAGCTACCCTCGATGCGGGGTTATACCTCATGCGGGCCCGTGTGAGTGGCCTATGCGGACTCGGGAGTCGAGATTAGGCTTGCGAGAATGATGATGAGGCGAGTGGCCTGTTTCGATCATTCGCGGCCTAGACAAGACCTATTACGATTACTATTGTTGCTCTTGTTTGTGATGTAGCACTACGTGCGGTTTCCTTGGTTGTTTCACACGTATTTGTATGTGGTTTTAAATGATATGTTTCATTTAAGTATTTCTGATTCGCATACTTAGTACTGTTATCGACCTCCTTGAGGCTGCGTTCATCTGCGGTAAGACAGCGGTGCTAGATCCACGTCCTTAGGATCTTTGCGTTGGTGTCGGGGAGCTCCATCTTCTCGGAGGCTCTGCTTTTAGGTATGATCTCACTGTATTGTAGATAGTTTTATGCGATCGAGGTATGGCGGGGCACTGTCCGCCATAGTTGTTACTTCCTTAAGTGCAGTAGTACTATTATGCAGTTGGGATGTAGCGCAAAACTTGAGTTATTTATATTATCTTGAAAGCAAGCTTTTCTTGAGATAAAGCGTGTCTTATTTTATAAAGCGTTTCTGTCTTGTTTTATATTCATTGGTTACTCGATGTATGACTACTTGGGTGCCGGTAAGGCACGATCCACGGGCCGGGCGAGTCGTGACAACGAGGCGATGGCCTGCCGAATCATTCGCGACTAGAAAAGACCTATTCTGATTTACCTATTGTTGCTCTTGTTTGTGATGTGGCACTATGTGCGGTTTCCTTGATTTCTTCATACATACTTGTATGGTGGTTTTAAAAGGGTTATGATTTCATTTAAGTACTTTCTGATTTCACATACTTAGTACTGTTATGCGGACCTCCTTGGGGCTGCGTTCAATCTGCGGTAGAGCGGCAGTGCTAGATCCGCGTCCTTAGGATCTCTGCGTTGGTGTCGGGAGCTCCATCTCTTGGAGGCTCTACTTTTGGTATGATCTCCTGTTGTAGATAGTTTTGTGCGATCGGGGTATGGCGGGGCCTGTCCGCCATAGTTATATATTTCCTTAAGTGTAGTCGTATTTATGCGATGTCGGATATAGCTGGCTAAAACCGTGATTATATATATATATCTTAGAAAGCGTGTTTTCTCACATAAGCGTGTCTTAATTTATAAAGCGTTTCATGTCTTGCTTTATATTTCCGATTACTACGATGTATGACTACTTGGGTGCCGGTAAGGCACGATCCACGGGCCGAGGCAGTCGTGACAAAAGTGGTATCGAGCGATTAATCTCGGAAAGTGTCTGACGTATCTAGTAGAGTCTTGATTATCGGTGTGTTGTACACCACACGATAATCGAGGAGGCTATAGGATATTTAGGATTGGTTTCCAT
Source organism: Przewalskia tangutica (assembly GCA_029844215.1). Classification (NCBI taxonomy): domain Eukaryota; kingdom Viridiplantae; phylum Streptophyta; class Magnoliopsida; order Solanales; family Solanaceae; genus Przewalskia; species Przewalskia tangutica. Next base: position 48,829 of record JAQGDG010000035.1, read on the forward strand.
TCTTTTCATTACGAGATCGTGCTTTAGAGGCGTGTTATAGGTTGGACCCTCTAACGTATTCCTTTCTATGCGATTATGCCTCGCGTAAAGCGGCAAGGCCCGAAGAAGGCGAAAGCGGAGGCGCTAGCGAGACACCCAGTCACGAGGGCTCGGGCCCGGTCTATACGAGGCAGCGAGTTCTATAGCGCCGCCGGCCCAGCGAGACCACGGTACCAGCGCTCGCATCCCGGCTGGGGCGGAGAGTTAAGGCTGAGAGATAACCCGACTTTTAGCTAAAGTTGTGGCCCGATCGAGAAGGCTGGATCTGGCGATTCGATTCAGCTCAGCTCGGTCGTACCGTTGTTCACCAGGCGAGAAGTTTGAGGCTACGAGACTTCTTGAGTTGTAGCGCCGGAGTTTTATGGGTGGCCGGAGGATGATCCGCGAGTTCGTCAAATCGGCCGAGGATTTTGAGAGTGATCGGCGTCGAGGCCGGTCGTGATCTTTGGTTCACATAAATTGCGTGATACGCGATCGATTGGTTGATTCATGGGAGTTATCGGGAAACGCAGCGTCCCGGCTACTTGGATGAGTTCTCGAGCTTTCCTCGCTCACTTCTTGCCTCGCGGATGAGGAGAGGCGCGGTGATAGATTTTTCTTCTGGCGAGGAGAGGGCCTTGTCGGGAGTACAATGTCGAGTTTGATTCATTGGCTCGATATGTCCGGCGTTAGTAGCGATATGGAGGATAGGGTGCACCGTATGTCACCGGGCTGAAGCGACTATATGGCGAGTCATGTGCGGGGTTTCTCTCGGTAGGGTATGGACATTACCGCGTGCGACTCGCGCCCTTGGATGCGAGAGCGCCTTGGTCGGCGAGTGGGCGGCGAGAAGAAGGCCGGGGCGGAGGGCGCTTACGGTGGTTATCGTGGTGGCGGCCTCGGCGATCTGGGTCGCACCACGGCCGGCTCGAGCACTCTGCCGTCCTCGGCCTGGCCCGAGTTTTGGCGGGCCAGGGCCCGGAGGCTTGAGCGTCGAGTAGCGAGTGCGGCGATCGAGACCACCCGGTGTGGCGTCGGTGGATCCCATTCAGGAAGTGTGGTACTACTTTTGGAGCTTATTCTGATTGTGGCAGCGAAGTCACTGCGAGATTATCGGCCAGGCGTGGCGGTGATAGGGCTCGGCCGAGTTACGTTGCGCCGCCATCATCTCTACGATTACTCGCCGGGCGGGTTTCACGTGGGTCGGCCAGTCGCGGCGGTCGTGGCTCGGGTCCGATTCTAGCGGTCCTCGAGCGCATCTATGCTTTGTCGGTAAGCGGGATCGGAGGCCTCGCTTTGATGTAAATCACGGTACCTTATCGGTTCAGGTTTGATGTTTATGCCTTGATAGATCAAGGTTCTACTCTATCTATATATCTCCCACTTGTTGCTAGTAGGATAGGGATAGAGCACGAGTCCATGGGCAGTTCGAGTAGCTACGCGATGGGTGATTCGGTGGTAGCTCGGCGGGTATATGGGCTTGTCTGTGACCATTCTGATGCGTCGGACCACGGCGACTTGATAGAGTTGGAGATGATTGACCGGCGTGATTATGGGGATGGATTGGCTGGCTTCTTGCTATGCCAATGTAGGCTGAGAGAAAGTAATGCAGTTCGATTTCTGAGGCCGGTTGTTGAGTGGGAGGAGCACGGTATCGTAGAAGTAGGTTTATTTCTACCTCAAGGCTAGGAAGATGGTGCGAGAAGGGTATATCTACCATCTAGTTCGAGTGTTTGATCGAGGCTGCGGTGCAGTTTTCGATCGATTCCGTAGTCAGTGAGTTCCCAGGCGTGTTCCCGGATGACCTCGGGTATCCTCGAGAGGAGATTGAGTTTTGTATTGACATATTGCGGATACTCGGCTATTTCCATTCGCCATCTGAGAATGGCACTGCCAGAGTTGAGAGAGCTGAAGGACCGGTGAGGATTTCTTGGAGAAGGGCTTCATTAGGCCAGTGTTTCCCCACAGAAGTAGGTATTGTTCGTGAAGAAGAAGGGCGGGGCCAGCTGCGCGTGTGTTGATTCTGAGCGGTGAACAAGGTGACCATTAAACGAATACCCTTCCGGGATTGATGATTTGTTCGACCGATTGCGAGCGCGAGATGTTTCTCAAGATTGATCTGCGTTCGGGCTATCATCGAGTTAAATGTCGAGAGGTGGATGTCCTAGAATTGCATTCGGACGTGCAGGCATTATGAGTTGGTCATGTCTTTTGGGTTGACGATGCTCGTGGTATTCATGGATTTGATGAACGAGTGTTCAAACCATTTTTGAACCGCGTTTGTGATAGTGTTCATTGATGATATCTTGATTTATTCGCTCAGGCGAGGAAGCGTGCGGGCGTTTGAGGCTGTCTTGTGATTCTCGGGACAGCGTTTATCGCCAAGTTTTCCAAATGTGAGTTTTGGTTGACTTGATGGCGTTTCTTGGGCATATTAGCCGGTGATGGCATTCAGTGGATCGGCCAAGATCGAAGCGATCGGGACTTGGCCTGAACTCTACTACTCAGCAGAGGTTCGCGATTTTACGGGCCTTGCGAGTTATTATCGGTTCGTGGAAGTTTGCTTCTATCTGCACCGTTGACTAGGTGACTCGGAAGCGAAGTTCGATGGTGATGCTTGTGGCGGGGTTTCGATTCTTGAAAGAGAGATTGGCCGCCCCGTTCTTACTCTTCCGGAGAGGTCGGATGGTTATGTCGTGTATTGTGATCGTCGAGCATCGGGTTGGGATGTGTGTTGATGCGGCATGGCGGGGTTATAGCATATGCGTCGGCGGTGAAGAAACACGGAGGAACTACCCGCGTGATTTGGAGTTGGCGGTAGTGATTCACGCTTTGAAGATCTGGAGGCACTATTTGTATGGGGTTCACGTGGATATTTATACAGACCACAGAGCCTCGGTATATCTTGACGAGAGGAGCTGAACTTCTGGCGAGGCGGTGGTTAGAGTTGCTTAAGGATTACGATGTTGATATCTGTACCACGGGAAGGCCAATGTTATGGCGGATGCTCTTAGTCGTAGGTCGATGGGAGCCTATCGGATGTGCGGCTAGAGAGGAGGGACATGGTTGCGTGATTTGCATCGATTAGCGAGCCTTGGTGTCCGTTTGATTGATTACGATAGCGATGGGGTTAGAGTTCGTGAGCTTGCGAGTCTTCCGTCGAGGAGGTGAAGAGCGGCGATTCGAGGATCGGCTTTGATTCGATATCGTGATACAACTCTTCGTGAGGGCAAGGGTCGCTTTTGAGGTAGCACGATGGGGTGCTAAGGTTTGAGAAGCGTTGTGTGTTCGGATGTTTGAGGACTTGATGCGGAGTTCTTGAGGAAGCCTGCGGTAGCGTTACTCTATCCATCGAAGTCGACCAAGATGTACCACGACCTTAGATGCGTGTATTGGTGGGATGGCTTGAAGAGGGCGTTGCGAGTTCGTAGCTCGGTGCGTGTTGTCGGCGGTGAAGGTAGAGCACGAGAGGCACGGTGGTTTTATTCTGAACGATTGAGATCGACACGGAAGTGGGAGGTAATCAACATGGATTTCATCACGAGATTACCTCGCCTTTCGGAGGAACATGATTATATGGGTTATCGTCGGTGGTGTGAAATCAGCCACTTTCTTCCGTCGGGGCGACTTTTCGGTGAGATTATGCGGACTTTACATCAGAGATCGTCGGTGCATGGAGTCCCTACTTCGATCATATCGAGGCGAGAGCGGTTCCGGCTAACAGAATCCTTCGAGAAGGTTAGGGGCTTGGTGAGCACAGTCTGCATTTCATCCACGGAGCGGACGACAGCGGGCGCACTATCGGACTGCTTGAGGATATCTGCGAGCTTTGTGTTATTGACCAGTGGTAGTTGGGAGGATCATTTGCCTCTAGTTGAGTTCGCATATAATAATAGCTACCACTCGGTATTCGGATGGCGCCTTATGAGGCCTTGTATGGGAGGAAGTGCGGTCGCCTATAGGTTGGTTCGATGTGGGCGAGTGCGGCTAGTAGGACAGATTTGATGCAATGACGATGAATAAGGTGAAGCTTATCAGAGGCGGCTATTAATGACTCAGTCGGCGAAGTCGTATCTGCGGATCATCGTCGTCGGCATCTTGAGTTCGAGTTCATGATTAGGTTTTCTTAAAGGTGTCACCATGAAGGGTGTGATGAGATTCGGGAAGAAGGAAACTTCGGTGGTACATTGGGCCGTTTGGATGTCGCGAGGTAGGCAAGGTTGCCTATGAGTTGAATCTGCCGTCCGTCTGGAGGCGGTGCATCCGGTTTTCACGTATCTATCTTTGAGGAGATGTATCGAGGATCCATCTAGTACACCGATCGGCGATGTCCGGTGTGAGGGTTATCGTATGAGAGATTCCCATAGCGATAGTCGATCGTCGAGTTAGGCGTCTGCGGACGAGGGCGTGGCTTCCGTCAAAGTCTTGTGGCGGAGCGAGCTCGAGGAGGAGATGGCGTGGGAAGCCGAGGAGGGCATGAGGCGGAAGTATCCTCACCTATTCCCCACCTCGAGTAAATTCACTTTCCTGCTTGTAAATTTTAGTTATCGTTTACGCCTAAGTGTTGCTCTGTGGCGTGTGTGGCATTTACAAGCTTTAAGCTTCGATAAGCGTCTTGGGAAGGAACATTGGACGAATGTTTCTAAGAGGAGAATGTTATACCGTATTTCAGTATATGCGTAAGGGAATACGTCTGAAAATCTAGCCTTAAAGATAAGCCTTGGGCGTTTTTATTTGTACACAACTCACTAAAAGAATCGTTTTTCGAAAGCGTTTCCACGACTTTCGTAGGGTAAATTCGGCTATGCCATTTCTAATTTTGCGGATTTTTAGAGATGAAACATTTTGGACCAACGGAGGCGACACTTGTCACCCTCCGATTGATGGACTTGAAATCGTCCATTTGGGCCGATTTGAACAATAGAGAACACGTTTTTGTGCCTTGTGCACAAGTCAAGGAGTTGGTAGGATATTTGTGTATAGTTAATCCTCACTTACACTTGCCTTGCACTTGTCTTAATCTTGGCCATTGGTTGGCCTTCTTGACCTATAAATACCCCGCTTAAGATGAAGAGTTCTTCGTCCACAAATTACTTCAAGTCTTGAAAATCCTCATTCTCCGCTTGTTAGCCATTTCGTCCAAGCCTCTTCCCTCTAGCCTAAGTGGCCCTTGGCGAATACTCCCACAGCCTAGCCAAAAATCTACCCCATCCTTGGTAGAAAAGTTACCTTCTTGTATCGTTATAATGCCCAAAATACCCAAATACCTTAGTACTTAGTAGAAGTTGTGAAGAACTTCTAAGGTTAACTGGAGCATACTGACTTAGGAGCAAAACCTTGCTCGGTATGACTTTTTCTAGGATATTATTGGGCTTCAGGGTAATAATCCTAACCCTCTTTTGTATTAGAGAATGCATCTTGTAGAAGTATAAGAATAAGTATTAATCACTTAGAAGAATATCACGTAATAGAATTGGCTATTACCACGGTAGAAGGGTTTAAAGAAGAATAATCAAAGCTGTACTTACATAGAATTTGTTTTCACAATGAACTTATATAGCTCACGGGTAGGAAGTGCTTTGACTTCAGTAGAATTATGAACCCTCTGTTTAGAATGACCTTGAGTAGTCTTTGATAGATATCTGTGACTATTATGGTGACTCTGCGCGACATATTGACTTAGCGGTGGTTTTATTTGAGAAGGTATGTGATTCTTCCTAAAGCATGATATTTTACAATATATATAGTGCGGTGAGCGTCGTGTGTTAAGCTGGATAATAACTATGGCAATGTCTTTGACTTAAGCTGAATAATACTTACAGCAATGCCTCGGCTTAAGCTTTGAATAATACTTACGGCAATGCCTCGGCTTAAGCTGAATAATAAGAAGCGAAAACATTTCAAAAGACTCTTGAATCATATTAAGAAGAGAACTAATTGGTTTTAAAGCGAAGCTTAAGAGTTATACTAGCTTTATGGGAAGTAAGTATAACCACTTAAGATTGATAAAAGAAACAAGTTTGCCTATGTGTTTATAACGGACTTATATTGAAAAGAATAATAAGATGGTTTGATAAGTAGACATGATATGATGCTATGTGTGTTAGTATCTGGTAACGTTTGTATAGGTGAGTATCCTTGTTGTGCTTATGTTGTTTAAAGTTAAGTTGTTATGTTAGTATACTATCACTCGCCTCTTGAGATGATACCGGGGGTTAAGCTGCCCTCCGATGCGGGGTAGACTCAGGCGGTCTGGGACCATGATTCGAGAATACCTCATGCGGGTCGAGGGCCTATCTTGAACTCACGAGAGTTCGAGTTAGTATGCGGGGTTATGCCTGCATGCGATGCATGTGGCCCGTGCGGACAGCGAGTCGGGGCGATGCGGAGTAGCTACCCTCGATGCGGGGTTATACCTCATGCGGGCCCGTGAGTGGCCTATGCGGACTCGGGAGTCGAGATTAGGCTTGCGAGAATGATATCTGGTAGTGGCCTGCTTGAATCATTCGCGGCCTAGAAAAGACCTATTCTGATTTACCTATTGTTGCTCTTCTTTGTGATGTGGCCATATGCGGTTTCCTTGATTTCTTCATACATCTTGTATGGCTGGTTTTAAAAGGGTTATGATTTCATTTAAGTACTTTCTGATTTCACATACTTAGTACATTGTCATGCGACCTCCTTGAAGCTGCGTTCATCTGCGGTAAGGGCAAGCGGTGCTAGATCCGCGTCCTTAGGATCTGCGTTGGTGTCGGGAGCTCCGTCTCTTGGAGGCTCTACTTTTGGTATGATCTCACTGTTGTAGATAGTTTTATCTGATCGAGGTATGGCGGGAATACTGTCCGCCATAGTTATATATTTCCTTAGAGGTATGTAGTCATGTTATGCGATTGTCGGATGTAGCTGCTAAACCGTGATTATATATATATCTTAGAAAGCGATGTTTTCTCACGTAAGCGTGTCTTAATTTATAAAGCTGTTTCATGTCTTGCTTTATATTTCCGATTACTGCGATGTATGACTACTTGGGTGCCGTGAGCACGATCACGGGCCGGGCAGTCGTGACATCCACGGCAAATGTACCTCTACCTGCGGCATGAGCGGCCGAAGAAGTCGATCTGGCCAGTACCAAGTATGTGGCGCAAATCGTAAATGAAATCATACTAGTCTATATAAAGCGGGAGACATGTATGATAACCAAACTACGATTCGCGACATAAAGCGGTCATGTCGATCGAGGACTCGCCTCAGTCATCACTCAAATATAACTATGGGTCTCACGCCCGCGCATCAATCATGTTCGCGTCGGCGCGTGCGGAGTGCGCCGGTGTAGGCATGTCCGTGATGACAATAATACCAATGCCCGTGGCCACGTGCCCGAGTGCGCCGGTGTGAGGCGTCCGTATGACATCAGCGATAATATCTTTGGGTGATCAACCTGCCCGTGTAGGCCACGTACCGGAGTGCGCCGGTGTGAACCGTCCGTATGGCGTCAACAATAATATCTTTGGGTGATCAACCTGCCGTATGGCCACGTGCCCGGAGTGCGCCGGTGTAGACACGTCCATGTGACATCAACAATAATATCTTTGGGTGATCAACCTGCCTGCGCGTAGCCACGTGCCGGTCTGCATCGGTGTAGACCGTCCGTGTGACATCAACAACAAGGCGATAATCAAAATGAAACATACGGTGGAATTCTCGTCCTGCCGGTACGTCGAGTAAGTTCTCAACAAGTCATAGCCCTCTATCGAGAGCGGTAACACGAAATACAACAACACTTGTACAAGGCTATAAATCACTAGCATAGGCAAGTTTCACACAACTCAAAGTACTTTCACATAAGTCACACAATACGTAGTATAAAAATTGTGACTATCTTTTTAAATAAACAAGACACTTCCCCTTTTGTAAAATCAAGTAACAACATTATTTTCCCAACGTTCAAGTTTGCCTAATTTCAAATGCTCGAGTCACTTATTTTAGAAAGGTTTCATAACTCATAGTCTTAATCTCTTTTAAAACAATTGAGTAACATATGTCATATATGTGAGTAGTTTATTCTTGTTTATAACGATCTTATTCTGATGGCATGATCTAGAAAATGTAATATCATTTTGTCTCATCTTAGCTTCTATGCGGATGGAGGTTTCTCTTGGTTTAATACAACATCATTATTCAATACATTTTCCTTTATTAACTTTGCGGTAGTGCAGTCGATACACATTCTGATTTCGAAATCGATAAAACATTATCACTTTAAAACCAAGTACTCATTACTCACGAATGAGGTTTCACAAAACATCCACATTAAAACAAATAAGTTAAGTCTCTTATCTTCTAACATCGATAAACCATTTTCTTACCTACATAATTGTTATAACCAACTTCCCATAAAGCGTTATAACAACATGTTTAAACAAACAAATACACTTAGCACTTTGTCGTCCACCGTACTACATAGTTACACATATCATGCTAGAAACGGATAGGAAGAGGTTCACATACCTCGCGGCAGTATCGACAATAAGCAAAATGCTCCAAGTACTGACGCACTGCTAGCCCTTTCCTCGCCGAGTAGAATCGCTACTCTTGTACTTTCACCTAAAAAGGTCCAAGCGTCTATTAACTTTTAAACATACGGTTCCATTTCTCTGAGAAAATTCGGCGCCTCCCCCATGCAGCGTAAATCTCTCCTCTATCGAGGCGGCTACAAGCCAACGAAGCGGGTTTACCCTTAACTTGGGCGTGTACAATTCTACTCGGCAATACTACAAGTCTCTTGTCTGATCCTATGTAAATCTGATTTGATTCTTTTCTTTACTCTTGAGCTTAAGTCAAAAGACATTGCCAAATACAAAGTTGATTCTATATATAGTATACTTCAACTATATATTCAACAACATGTAATTTCCAATTACAAATAGAGAGGACAAGATAATTACCTCGATAAGCCCGTAATTATCAAGTTAAATGTAGATCCTTAGCAGCGTTTAGCTCAACTCGGTGCTCGCGCTCCAAACAACCCTTAGAAGTTCTAACCAACCTGCTTAAATACTTCAACCAATCGATGAAGATTTCCTTAGGGTTTTGGTTTGAGACTAAAGGACAAAGAGTAGTATTTAGGGCTCTACGTATAGAGGTATCTTTGGAATACTACAAGTCTGAGCTAAGGTATTTTGGGCATTATAACAATACTTGGAGGAGTATTTTAATACCACAAAAGGGGTATCACGAGAACACCCTTTGAGGTGGGGTGTTCCTCGTGAAGGCCTGAGGAAGAAGGAGGAAGGTTCTCGAACTAGAGCTCACAAAGAGGAGGAGAGGGTTTGAGACTTGGAAGTTTTTTTGGAATGGATGAAGTCTTCAAACTTAGGGGGTATTTATAGCAAAACCAAAAGGCCAACGAGGGCAAGATCCTTCCAAGTGTATAGCAAGTGTAAGGACAAGATCAAGCCAAGTGCTTTAACCTACTCATAAAACACTCCATGAAACATGGCACAAAATAAGGCCAAAACTAAGGACCAATCGGCCAGGCCAACCACCATGGCGCCCCTAAACCGTCGATGAGGGTGACAAGTGTCGCCTCCGTTAATCCCAAAATGTTTAGTCACTCGGAAAAATCCATAAAAATACTAAATGACATAGCGGAATTTTCCCAGCGTAGGCTAATGGAAATGTTTAGTCAACGACTCGATCGGCACTTGTGCCCAAAATTGATCCTTTGCCTAACAAGGCTCAAATTCTTTCGTCGTCCTTACGTACATACTGCAAATACGAGGTATAACGAGGCGGCGGGATCTTTTGGTAGCTCGGGGTGGGCGATCTCGGCCGGACTAGATTTGCACCACGGAAGCGAGCACTCTACACCATCTTGATCTGGCCCGAGTATTCGGGGCGGTCGGGGCGGGGCCGGACTTCGAGTAGCGAGAGGTGCTAACGTCCGAACCACCCGCCGGTGTGGCCGTCGGTAGATCGATCACGAGTTGTGGTCTGCCGAGTTTGTTATGCTTGCGGCGGAAGGTCACTGCGGTGTCCGTAGAGGAAGCGCGAGATGGTAGGAGTCGACCCTACGAGTCGCCAGTCTTCATCTCTACATTTACTCGCCCGGAGCGAGTACTCGTAGAATAGCGGTGTGGCGAGTGGTGTACGGGCTGATTCGGCGGTCCTCGAACGCATTTATGCCTTGTCGGTAAGCGGGACGGGAGGCATCGCCGGATGTCGTCGCTGCTCAGTTTCTTGTTGTAGCGTGTATGCGCTTGATAGATCCGAGTTCTACTCTGTCCTATATATCTCCCATATTGCTAGTAGGATAGGGATAGAGCACGAGTCCATAGACCACTGAGTAGCTACACGATGGGTGATTCGGTGGTAGCTTCGGCGGGTATATAGGGCTTGCCCGGTGACTTTATGCGATCGTCGGACCACTGGCGACTTGATAGAGTTGGATATGTGATTTCGATGTGATCATGGGTATGGATTGGCTAGCTTCTTTACGCCAATGTGTGCGAGGCGAGGTGATGCGGTTCGATTTCTGAGGCCGGTTATTGAGTGGGAGGAACAACGTATGTCGTAGAGGTAGGTTTATTTCTTACCTCGAGGCTAGGAAGATGGTGTAGAAGGGTATATCTACCATCTCGTTGGTGTTTGATCACGAGGCTGCGGTACAGATTTTGATCGATTCGGTAGTGAGAGTTCCCGGATGTGTTTCAGCGACCTCGGGTATCCCTCACGAGAGGAGATAGAGTTTTATGTCGATGTCTGCGGACACTCGGCTATATCCATTCCGCCATACGAGAATGGCTTTGCGAGTTGAGAGAGTTGAAGGACGAGATGAGAGATTTCTTTGGAGAAGGGAACCATCGGCCTAGTGTTTCTCCTTGGAAACGCCGGTATTGTTAAGTGAAAAGAAGGGCGGAGACAGCTGCGCATGTGTGTTGATTACGACGGTGAACAAGGTGACTATTAAAACGGATACCCCCTTCCCGGGATTGATGATTTGTTGACCGGTTGCGGTGCGAGATGTTTCTCGAATTGATCTGCGATCGGGCTATCATCAGTCACGAGTTAGAGGCGGATGTCCCTAGGGCTGCATTCGGACGTCACGAACACTATGAGTTGATGTTATGTCTTTCGGTTTGACGATACTCGGTGGTATTTATGGACTTGATGAGCCAGTGTTCAAGCCATTTTGGATCGTCTGTGATAGTATTCATTGATGACATCTTAGTTTATTCTCGCTCGAGCATGGCGTGCGGAGCATTTGAGGCTATCTTTGAGTTCTCGGGACCAGTTATGCAAGTTTTCCAAATGTGAGTTTGGTTGGCCGGTGGCTTTTCTTGGGCATATTGTGGGTAGATGGTATTCGGGTGGATCGGCCAAGATCGAGCGATCGGGAGTTGGCCTAGACTGCTACTCAGAGTGCGCGACTTTACTGGGCCTTGCGAGTTATTATCGGTTCGTGGAAGTTTGCTTCTATTTACGCACCATTGGCTAAGGTGACTCGGAAAGCGACAAAGTTTGATGGGTGATGCTTGTGGCGGGGTTTCCGGCTCGAAGGAGAGATTGGCCTTGATTCTTACTCTTAGAGGTCAGACGGTTATGTAATTGTATTGTGATCGTCGGTGTCGGGCTTGGATGTGTGTTGATGCAGCATGGTAAGGTTATAAGCGTCTGGCATCTCGGCGACTCGAAGCGTGAAGAACTACCCGCCCGTGATTTGGAGTTAGCGTGGTGATTACATACCTTGAAGATCTGGAGGCACTATTTGTATGGAGTTTGTTATACCGTATTTCCAGTATGCGTGAGGGCGTGCGTAAAAAGTTTCTTAAAGTAGGCAAGGGCGAAAATTTTGTTCACAACTACAAAAAGAATCGTTTTTGACGAAGCGTTTTACAAGACTGCGAAGGAAAATTACGGCTATGTCATTTCAAATATTTACAGTTTTCAGAGATGAAACATTTTGGACAACGGGAGGGTGACATGTGTCACGCCATATTGAACGTTGTTGTGGGCGTCACGTGGGACGATTGGGGTCTTAGGTTAGGTAGGATATTTGTGATAGTTGGTGTGGTAGATGGATAAGGTACACGTGGGTAAATCCTCACCCTACACTTGCCTACTTGGCTTGATCTTGGCCTTTGATTTCCTATAAATACCCCATGTGAAGAATTCTTCATCCACAAAAATCCTAAGTCTTGAAAACCCTCTCCTCCTCTCTATGGTTCGTCGAGCCTTCCACTCCCCCTTTGAGTAGGCCATTGCAGAGGTACACCACTCCTAGTGCTCTTGGCAAGTACCCCACTCTTGGTAGAAATACTCTCAGTATAGTTACTATTCCAAAATACCTTGGCCCAAATACCTTGTAGTATTCAAGGTTACACTTATACTAAAAGTCGGAAATACTACTATACTTCCTTGATCACTCATGAAACCTAAGGAAAATCTTCACGTTGGTTGAAGTATTAGGAAGAAGTTTCGTAGAACTTCTAAGGGTTGTTTGGGCGAGTTGGAGCACCGGAGTAGGAGCTAAACATTGCTCGGGATCGACGTTAAACTTGGATAATTTTGGGCTTCAGGGTAAATAATCCTATCCTTACATTGTAATTGGAAATTACATCTTGTAGTTGTATAGAAATGAATATAAGATTCATGAAGAGATTTGAAGCGTAATAGAAGGATATTCAGGAAAGACTTGAGCTAAATCACATTAGAAGAATATTAATGTAGAAGATGGTAGACTAATATACCGCTTTATATGTTGAATGTTACTGCAGTAGCATGTACTACTTGAAAGGTGGACAAGGCTAGTAGGGTTATAAGCCAGTGGGCGTTTTGCTAATGATCGATGTCGTCGCAGTGCGTGATTCTTCCTATCCTCTTGAGCATGATATTTTAAAAGAATATATATATAGTGCGGTAGGCGTATGTGTGTTAGCGGAGCGTAGTTTTACGCAATGTCTTTTGACTTAAGCTGAATAATAAGAATCTTGAAGTATTTCAAAAGAATTAAGAAACCTTTTGAAAGAAGAGTAATGCTTGGTTTTAAAAGCTTAAGAGTTATACTAGCTTTATGGGAAGTTAGGTATAACGACTTAAGAAGATAAAAAGAATGGTTTATTAATTTTAGAAGTTAAGAGACTTGATCTTAAAGATAAGAGACTTGACTTAATTAAATTAATATGAATTTTGTGTGAAACCTCATTCGTGAGTAATGAGTACTTGGTTTTAAAAGGAATAATGTTTTCTTGATTTGAAATCGAATAAGTATCGAACAAACCCTACTGAGCGTTAATAAAGGGAAATGTTTTGACTAATTAAGTATTATTAAAACCATTAGAAACCTCGTCTGCATAGAAGCTAGATGAGACAAAATGATATTACATTTCCTAGATCATGTTGCATTAATAAGATTGTTATGAACAAGAATAACCTACTCACACATAAGGCGCATATGTTTCTCAAATGGTTTTAAAGAGAATTATATTATTAAGTGATTAAGACTATGCACTACGAATCCTTTCGAAAATGAGAAACTTGAGCATTTGAAATTAGGCAAACTTGAACGTTTGGAAAATAATGTTGTTAGTTGATTTTACATAGGAAGTGTTTTAGTTTACTTAAAAAGATAGTCACTCTATTTTATACTACAGTATTGTGTGACTTTTGTGAAAGAAGCGGATCTTTTAAAGAGTTAATGTATGAAGTACTTTGGGGATAAACACGAACTTGTTAACATAAAGTAGAAAGTACCTCGTGTGAATAACTTGATTGTGTTGGTTTGTGATAGCCTTGTAATACTTTCTTGTTGATTTGATAAGTAAACATGTTAGGATGCTACATGTGTTAGTATCTTGTGATGTTTGTGTAAAGGGGTTTCCCTTGTTGTGCTTATGTTGTTTAACGATAAGCTGTTATGTTAGTATTATATCACTCGCTCTTGACATGATTAGGGGTTAGCGCCTCCGTCACGGGGTAGACTCGGGAGTGCATGTGACCTATGATTCGAGAATACCTCATGCGGTGCATGTGACCCGTGCGAATACGAGAGTTCCAAGTTAGTGTGCGGCCTTTATGGTCATGCGATCATGTGGCCGTGCGGTGCGAGTCGGGGCGTTCTTGGGAGTAGCTACCCTCGATGCGGGAATACCTCATGTGGGCCATTGGGTGGCCTATGCGGGTGTGGGAAGTTCTGGGACTAGGCGCGCGCGTTAGATCTGCGGCGAGTGGCGGCCGATCATGTGGCGGTCTAGGCGGATCTCGTAATCTGATTTATGACCTTGTTGATGCGTAGGTTTTAGTAGTCGGCTATGCCTTCGTACTTACCGTGCGGTTTTATTATGACACAGGTGAGACACGGTGTTCATGTGTATTCCTTGGTGCTTTTATATCATGTAGGCGGTGAGGAAGGTATTCCACGGGCATGATTGATGTTGTGGCGTGAGACCCATAGTTGTATTTGAGTGATGACTTTGAGGCGTGAGTGCGACTTGACATGGCTTTGTATGGTGTGTAGTTTGGTTATCATACATGTCTCTTGCTTTATATAGACTACTATGATTTCATTCTGATATTTTCGATTTCACATGCTTGGTACTGTTATCTTGACCTCGCCCGAGTGCGTTAAATCTGCATGGTAAGTACGCGATCGTTGATCCTCGCTCTTAGGTGCGCAACTTTCTAGGCCTTGCGGGTTATTATCGGAGGTTCGTGGAGAAGTTTGCTTCTATTTCAGCACCTTTGACTAAGCTGACTCAGAAGGAAGCTAAGTTTCAATGGACGGATGCTTGTGAGGAGGGCTTCGATTCTTGAAGGAGAGATTGGCAGCCCGATTCTTACTCTTCCGGAGGTCGGGCGGCTCGTGGTTTTATTGTGATCGTCGGGCATCGGGCTTGGGTGTGTCTTGATCGGCGAGGTAAGGTTATAGCTTACGCATCTCGGCGACAAGAAGCGTGAGAAGAACTACCAGCATGACTTAGAGTTGGCGTGATGATTACGTACCTTGAAGATGCGGAGACATTATTTGTATAGAGTTCGTGTGGATATTTACAGACCACGAGAGCCTCGGTATATCTTGACGGAGGAGCTAAACTTACGGCGAGGCGGTGGTTAGAGTTACTCGAGGATTATGATGTCGATATCTGTACCACCCGGGGAAGGCGATATTATGGCGGATGCCCAGTCGTAGGTCGATGGGAGTCTATCGGATGTGCGGCGAGAGAAGGGGCATGGTCGCGAGTTTCATCGGCTAGCGAGCCTTGGAGTCCGATTGATTGATTACGATAGTAGTGGGGTTCGAGTTAGAGGTTGCAGTCTTCCATCGTCGAGAGGTGAAGAGGCAACGATTTGAGGATCGATTTTGACGGTATCGTGATCGACTCTTCGTGAGAAGGGTCCTTTTGAGAGTAGCTTTGATGGGGTGCTAAGGTTTGAGCAGGTTGTGTGTTCGGATATTGCGATGCGCCAGGCGAGTTCTAGGGAAGCACTGCGTAGCGGCGTTACTCTATCCGTCAAAGTCGACAAAGATGTACCACGACCTCGGATCGTGTATTGGTGGGATGGCCTAAGAGGGCGTTGTAGAGTTTGTTGCTCGGTGCGTGTTGTCGGCGGTAAGGTAGAGCACGGAGGCACGGTGGATTATTGCGACGATAGAGATCCAGGCACGGAAGTGGGAGGTGATCAGCGTAGACTTTATCACGGGATTACCTCGCTTTCGGAGCGTGATTCTATACAGGTTATAAATCGGTGGTGTGAAATCAGCCCGCTTTCTTCCATCGGGGCGACTTTTTGGTGAGGATTATGCCGAACTTTACATCAGAGATATCATGAAGCTGCATGGGGTTCTATTTCTATCATATCGCGGAGAGCCCGGTTCGGCTAACACGGAGGTCTTTCGGAAGGATTAGGGGCCGGTGAGCCTCGATCTGCATTCCATCCTCGGAGCAGGCAGACGAGGCGAGCGTACTATCGGACTCTTGAGATATCTGCGAGCTGTGTTATTGATTCGAGGTAGCTGGGAGGATCATTTGCCTCTAGTAGAGTTTGCGTATAATAATAGCTACCACTCCAGTATCTCAGATGGCGCCTTATGAGGCCTTATATGGGAGGAAGTGCAGGTCACCGATAGGCTGGTTTGATGTGGGCGAGTGCGATTAGTGGGACGGACTTGATATGGGCGATGGATAAGGTGAAGCTTATCGAGATCGGCTATTAATGGCTCAGTCGGCAAGTCGTATCACGATCATCGTCGTCGGCATCAGAGTTTGAGGTTGATGATTGGGTTTTCTGAAGGTGTCACCCATGAAGGGTGTGATGAGGTTTGGGAAGAAAGGAAGCTCGGCCAGGTACATTGGGCCTTGCTCGGTTATCCGCGGGGTAAGCAAGGTTGTCTATGAGTTGGATCTGCCGTCCGTCTGGAAGCGGTCTGTCCGGTTTTCATGTTTCTATCTTTGAGGAGATGTATCGAGGATCCATCTAGAGTGCACCGTTGATGATGTCCGGTGGCCAGGGGTTATCGTATGAGAGATTCCATGCGCGATACTCGATCGTCGAGTTAGGCGGTGCGGACAAAGGTTGTGGCTTAGTCAGGTCTTATGGCGGAGCAGCACAGAGGAAATGGCGTGGGAAGCGAGAGGAGGACATGAGGCGAAGTATCCTCACTTATTTCCCACCTCCGGGTAACTCCTTTCCTACTTGGTTTTAATTATCATATATGCTTAAGTGTTGTATTGTGGCCATGTGTGGCATTTGCAAGTGTTTAAGTTGTGAGAAGCTATATCGTTTACGATTTGATTGAATCTAGAAGGAACATTGGGACGAATGATTCTAAGGAGGAGAATGTTATACCGTATTTCCGAGTATGTATGTGAGGGCGTCGTACATTTGTACAAACCTAATTAGGTTAAGAATGAAAATGTGAACTTCCAATGGAAAAGATTACGAACCTTGTGAAGGAAATTTCGCTTTTAATATTTTAACCGATTTGGATTTTTCAGTGAGATGAAATATTTTGGACCAATAGGAGGCGACATGTGTCACCCTTAGGTGGCATTGGTTGGACGAAATTGTGGGCTAGTGGACAAGTCAAATAGTCAAGTCTTGCAAGATATTTTCTTTGGGTTAGTGGGAGTAGGTATTGGGCGGTTTTGTGAGCCATGTGGATGGCCACATGGCTCGTGTTGTGGTGGACATATGTTCCAATGTTGTGGTGGACATATGTCCCAATATTGTGGTGGACACTTGGTGGAAGACTCCACTCCACAAGCTATCTAATCTACACCCTCACTTGCTTTAATCTTGGCCGTTGAAGGTTACATAAATACCCCCCTCTAGTGCAAGACTTCTTCATTCACTTATCATTTACAAGTCTCAAAATCCTTCCCCCTTAGTTGCAAGTTCTCGTCCAAAAACCCCCTCCCCCTTCCTTGTTGTTCTCGTCGAAATACCCCTTGGTAGAAAAGTTGTCTTCTAGTATTGTTACTATTCCAAATGCCTTAGCCTACATCCCTTGTAGTATTCCAAAGTTACCTCTATACTAAAAGCAGGAAATACTACTCTATATCCTTTAGTCACAAATGAAACCCTAGGAAAATCTTCATAGTTGGTTGAAGTATTAAGTAGAAGTTGTGTAGAAACTTACGAGGGTTTCTTGGAGCTATCGGGCGTGCGAGAATAGGAGCTAAACGTTGCTCGGGATCGACATTTAATCTTGGATAATTTTGGGCTTATCGAGGTAAATATCTTTGTCCTTATTGTAATTAGAGATGACATCTTGTAGTAGTATAGAAATGAGTTTAAGATTTATAGAAGGATGGTATAAAGAATAGAATTGAGCTGTACTTACATGGGGTATATTCTGATGAACTTGTGTAGTTTGTGGGTAGGGAAGTTGTCACGACCCGACAGGGCATGACAGTGCCCTACACAGGCACCCGTTCGGTATACATCAGAGAATAGCAGCGGAACATACACAACATAAGCCCATGTGTAACATAAAACATCCCGAGCTGGCAGATAAGGCGCTTCCGATATATATAACAAAATCAAAAGTACAAGCTGCAACATCGGTTCTTCTGACCTGACCACAAATGTGAATACAAACCTCTAGGAATAATAAGCGTGGCGGGCGGGGCCGCCATACCACGAATGTACATAAATCTACAACACGGGGAAAAAGGCGTACGAAATGAGACAAGCCTCGGATAAATGGAGCTTGGCGTCGATAAGTGATCCTAAGAATGTGGATCACCACCCTTACCCTTTCTGTGGCATGAGCGCGGCCAGGAAGGGGTCGATTACGATATGTACTAAGTATGTAAAGCGGAAAATGCGTAATTACAACATAAGTTTAAAACAAAGCGGGAGGCATGTATGATAACGAATTACGATGCGATGCCTTACTAACAATGAGAGTAAATCAGGGAATACGTCTGACATCACAATAGGAGACTCCGATCAAATCATGGTAGCGAACCCACGAAGCAGGTGGTATAACGTCTTGGGGTTCTTACCGCCGTTTATACTCTTACCACAGGCGGGTGGTATAACGTCTTGGGGTTTTGCCCGCCGTTTATACTCTTACCCTGGAGAAGGTAATAAAACAGGTGGTATAACGTCTTGGGGGTTCACCCCTCATTTATACTCTTATCCTGGAGAAGGTGGTATAGCGTATCACTTATACTCTTACCCTATCTCAACCGGCCGTCATACAATAAATAAGCAAGTTAGAGATCCCCCTAACTTCTTATTAGTCTTATTCATCGACACTCTCATTTTAGTATTACCTAAGGCACTAACATGTCTTTTATCAAGATCAGAATTTAACCCAAAGTACTACGTACTTGATTCTTTAAAACAAAGACTCTTTTAGTAGAAAACTTCCAAGATACTATTAATCCTGGTATCAGTCAAATTACATTTCAAGGCAAGTCGCGACAGTTAGAAATAAAGTTAGGTTTCTAAATCAAGTGACTCGCTTTCCTTATAAAACCTTAGGCAATTAGATGCCTTAAAATCGAATTGCCTTCCATTAACTCAAGCCATTTATCTTTCCATAAAGCCAATATAACCAACTCCCCATAAAGTCGTTATATTCACTTTATACCTTAGTCAGTAAAATTTCTATCGAGGGACTTATATGTTTAAAGCGATACAAGTATCACATGCTTTAAAACTCTTCAAGTCCCTTAACTTTAATAACACATTAGACGTCCTTAGTACTTTCAAAGAAGTGAATTAATCTCTAACTCACCCGACTTGGCCATTGATAAACTAGTAAAGGATATCAAGATCTTGTCGTCTCAATACTATATCGTGACTAATCATGCTCGAAGGATAGGAAAAGTTCTACATACCTCGTAAGATTCAACCACTTGCCAAGTACAAAGTCCCGCGTAGTATGTCAACCTATAATATTCTGTCGTCTATTAAGGCCTTACTTCAAGCGTAGAATATTATAAGTGTCATGTCATTAAATCCTACGGAAAATCGGACAGCGCCTCACTATGTTTTCTAACTTTGCCACCTTTTTCAAGGCGAATACAATAACCAAACACGCCACATTTAAGGAACAATCAAAGCAATTAATCAATAGGGGATTACACGCCTACTAGGCGTGTAAAATTCCATGGCGATAATAAACTAATACAAACTACAAGTCCAAATTCGTACATTGAGTTTAACAATACCAATTCTTATCCAATTTCCATTTCAAACCAAATTGGTAGCATAACATGATATCAAGTCGCATTTGATTATAACAACCATAATCTTCAAGTAAGTAACATGCGACGATTTCTAATAAGCGACCAATTAGTAATCCGATTTTCAAGTGGCTTGTATAACATTTGGATTTAAGCTCAAGCGATCCATAATACTTATAACTTCAACATATCAACCGTACTAGCAACATGTAAAGCTAACAACAACAATATAACTATATAATCTTGTAACACCTATAAAGACAAGATTATACCTCAATGAAACTTAATCGACTCGATCCGAAGTCGCTCCTTAGTAGTTTAGAGCCTCTCCGAGACACTTCAATCCTCTTGTTGAGACCCTTAGAACAACACCAACAATTATCCTTCAAATCTCCAAACAAAACCTAGAAAGACCGTTAGGTTTTCGTTTCGACTAACAAAACTACCTTTTCCAAGATTTTCTATTGAGATATGCTTACTACCCTCAAGAACCTTGGTTTAAAGTGGGAGTTGAATGAACAAGAAACAATTTTTTCCTTTAGGAATGGAGAGGAACAGAGCCCTTTCCTTGAGTTCTTCAAATTTGTGAATTTTTTTCTAAGTGTTAAGCTCTCTCTATACTAGTAGTAATATATAGCACCTTGGAGGGTTATGATATAAACACATGGGTGGTTTAGATGTAGTCTTACAAAATATCAAAACCATTGTGGGTCCTTTGACTTTAGTCAAGATTATCAAGCCTCAAGTTGCAAGACTTGTCTTATGACAAAGGTCGATGACCCTTTAGCCCTTGCTAAAAATCGTCGAGCACTACTAAGGGGGTGACACGTGTCGCCTCCCGTTTCGTAATAATACGATTTTGACAATTTCATATTTAGATAAATTTTTACAAGTCTCAAATCTTAACAACTTGTGAGTTCTTACTACGTTCTTAAAACATGTCACGAAATTACGGGGTGTAACATTCTTCCCCTTAGAAACATTAGTCCCGAATGTTCTTTGAGTCAAACTTATAATTAGCGACATAGTTTCCTTTCACAACCGACAAACAATCGCCACATGGCCACATAATAGCATTTAAGCAAAGAAATACTTCAATTAAAACGACAAGTAAGGAAGATGAATTACAGAAGGTATAGGAAATAAGTGAGGATACTTCCTCAGCGTGTCCTCCTCGCCTCCCAGTCATCTCTCCGATTATCATTCCTCCAGGGACATTGTGGAAGCTACATCCTTGGTCGCGATCGCTTTGACACAGCGATCGAGTATCGCTATGGGACTCTCATCATCGATAACCCCTCTGTCACGGACCTCACTAGTAGGAAAAACTCGTGGATCTCAGATACACTTGCAACATAGAAACATGGAAGGCCAGATGTCGCCTCTAACTCGATGGCGAGATCCAACTCATAAGCAACGACCCACTCTACGGACGATCTGGTAGGGCCCGATGTACCTTGGTGAGTTTCCCCTTCTTAGAATCTCATCACACCCTTCATGGGTGGCACGCTAAGAAGACCCGATCGTCGACACTGAAACTCCAAATGCGCCGATTATCCGCGTATGACCTGACTGCAGGCTGGCTACTTGATCTCCACGGATAAGCTTCACCTTATCCACGGCTGATGTACCAAATGCAGGCCAACTAAGCGTACCTCGCCACGTCGAACCAACCGATCGGCGACTGCATTTCCGCCCGTATAAAGCCTCGTATGGCGCCGTATCTTGGAATGGTAGGCTGTTATTATAAGCAAACTCCACGAGAGGCAAATGATCCTCCGGCTACCACGAAATCAATCACGCGAGCTCGCGGCATATCCTCAAGTGTATGCGGAAAATGCGCTCTGCTGCCGTCGATCCCGAGGATGAAATCTTTGTCTTGAGACTCACTGTGTCCTAAACCCTTACGGAAAGACCTCTGAAGTTAGCGTAAAGCGGGCTCCTATCGAAATAATCGACAGGACACCGTGCAACCTCACAATCTCTCGATGTACAATCGGCATAGTCCTCGGTGGCGTCGTCTGTTGGAAGGAAATAGGTGATTTCATCGACTGTCAACAATAACCCAAATGAAGTCGTACTTCGAGTCTGAGGTAACCTGTAACAAAGTCCATGTTGATCACCTCCACTTCCAGTCGGAATCTCGATAGCTGTAATAATCCACTGGGCCTCGGTGCTCGACCTTGACTGCGGCAATTAGGACCTTTGTGCGACAAAACTGCCACGTCCTCTTGAGGCTATCCACCGATACAAACATCGAGGTCATGGTACATCTTGGTGCGACCGGATGAATAGAATAACGAGCGTGTGCCTCCCGAGAATCTGTGGCGAAGTCTGACCACATCGGGAACATCTGGCCGGCCTCGAATCTCGGCACCCAGTGCGCTACCTCGAATAGACTCTTCTCATCGAAGAGCTGCGTCTCGATACCGCGCAACATTGGGTCCTAAATTGTAGCCTCTTCACCTCATCAGCGATGGAAGACTCGGCAACCTCGCGAACCGTACCCCACTATCGCCGGTATCGATCAATCGAACCAGGCTCATTAGCTGGTGGATCGACGGACCGTATCACTGTCTCTGCTGGTGTACCTCAGCGGGCTCCCCATCGATCTACGACTCGAGGCATCGGCCTTCGTTGGCTTTTCGGATGGTAGAGAATATCAACATCATAATCTTTCGGCAACTCTAACCGCGTCTCTGTCTCGGGTTCGACTCATACTGCTGAAGATATCTGGAGGCTCTTGTGGTACGTATAAATATCCACATGAACCCGTACAAATAGTGTCTCCAAATTTTCAAGGCATGAATAACGCGGCCAACTCTAAGTCATGGGTAAGGTAATTCCTCTCGTGCTTAAATGCTACTTGGGAAGCATAGGCTATAACACTTGCCGTCTTTGCGTCAAAACACACCTGGCAGATGCAGGGTATCACGATAGATCACGTGCGTCTAACCGCCCGGGAAAAGTAAGCTGAGTTGTAGTCAACCTTTCCTTGACAGCTGGAAACCGCTTCTCATGAGCCTCTGTCGCTGGAACTTGGCGCGCCACGAGTCGACCTAGTCAGCGGTCTTTGAAATCGAAGCAAAGCGCTCGCAAACCTACGATAATAACACGCCATTGGCTGCGCGCTCGGTCGGAGTAGTAGGTCTCGGCCAAGACTTGCGCCTCAATCTTTGCGTATCCACGAACACCGTGATAATATGCCCGGGAATGCCACGAGGCTAACGAAACTCACGCGGAGAACTTGGCGAATAAGCTGCCGGCTCGAAGAACCCGTCACCGTCCTCAGTAGTGCGTGCTCTGCTCTGTCGCGAATAAACGGGATGTCGTCGATGAATACTATCACAAATGTATCCAAGAATGACTTGAACACCGGTTCATCAAATCCATAAATCTGCTGGGCGTTGGTCAAACCGAAAGACATAACTCTAAACTCATGGTGCCCATGTCCGGGTCTGAATGCGATCTTTGGGATATCGCCTCTCGAACCGAACACGATGATAACGGACCGCATGTCTATCTTGGAGAAACACCTCGCACCACTATGCGGTCAAACAAATCATCAGTGCGGGAGGGAATTTTATTCTTAATGGTTACCTTATTGTTGCTGTAATCAACACACATCTGTGGCGTCCATCATTCTTCACAAACAAAACCGGCGCTCCCGGGAGATACACTAGGCTGATAAAGCCTTTCTCGGAAAATCTTTGGTGGTCCTTGACTCCTCAACTCGGCGGTGTCATCTGTATGGCGGAATGGAAATAGGTCGCGTGTGCAGCGGCGTGTCAATACAAAACTCGATCTCCTCTCGGGAGGATACGGAAGATCATGCAGGAACACGTGAAACTCCTAACCAGCGGCCCGAAGAAGCGGCACCTCGGCCTGCGTATCAAATACCGAACGGATGATAGATGTACCGCCTGCACCGTCTTACAGCCTTGAGGTAAGAAATAAACCTACCCGGCGGCGTATTGTGTTGCCCTTCCACTCGATAAGCGGCTCGCGAAGCTGGAACGAACCAACTGTCCTACAATCAGCGTTGGCAAAACAAAGAAGACAACGATCCATACCCGTAATGACATCAAAATCTGTCATCTCGGCTCTATCAAGTCTGCGGTCGTATTTGTAAATGAATATCGGACAACCTCTATACACGCTCGGCTAACAGAATCACCCTTGGCGTAGCTACCTCAAGCGGCTCTATCGACACGGCTCTGCCCGATTCTACACCGATAAGAGGACACATAGGACAAGGTAGAACTGGATCTATCAAAGCATAAGCGTCGCGACATGAAATCAATAATGTACGTGGCGGCGTCGGAGAAGCCTCACGATCTGGCGGTGGCTAGAGAATATATGCGGTTACGTTGGCCGCTGAAGCTGGAACCACCACGCGACCTCTGCGCGGCACTGTCCGTGAGTACCACGCCTCAGGCGCGTAACCGAAGGAGAAGACCCGGCCAGCGGATCATGTCGGTGCCGTACCACCGTACGCCCTGGGCGGACAATCTCTCCTCAAATGGCCTGCGTCCACGAGTAACAAGCTCCCGAAGCTCTGCGATACTCGCCCTGGTGGAACCTATCACATCGAGCACACTGAGGTGTGGATGGTCCCGATCGGTGGATTCTGCCTCGCGAAATCCGAAGTCCGGGCCACGACTGCTCACGGCCCGGCTGGCTGCTCGGACCTCTTGCGAGAAAACGCGAAGGAGCACTCTGTCTTTGGTGGAAAGTGGACTGATGCTGCTTCTGAAATTTGTCGCCTCGAACAACGCCACTGAGACCACGATGTCACAGCCTCTTGGGCTGTCCTGAGTCAATCTGGTCCTCCCTCTCTCTATCCTCGATCCCCTGCACATAGGCTGCGTCGGGCGATGTCCATCTGTTTGAAGAGCCACGCTGACATCACGGTAATCATATGCCGGTCGAGCCCGTCACATGCGATGAACCCTATCGCCGTATCATTCTGATAGTATGCGCGTATACGGCCAGAGTCAAACTCAGCTATACTCAGCGGTCCTCGTTACGCCTCAGGTCGAATCTGTCTGCGGGCTCTCCTCGTCTCGGGAGGCAAAAGTGATCCATGAAGGCCTCGTAAACTCCTCCCGACGGTGGAAGAGCATCGTCACCTCTCGAAAGCAACGCGGACTCAAACCGGTTCAGCCGATATCAGCGCGGCCGGTAGGAGGCTGGCGTAACGAACTCTGTCTCTGAAGCCCTAAGAACACGCATGGTTATTTGTAGGCTGCCGAATGAACCTGCGGATCTCGTCAGACCTCGAACCGTAAAACTCGGTGGGTGACAACCAGAAAATCCCTAACATGGCCCGGCCGCTTGGGTGGGTGCTGCTCTGTCGTGTTGTCAGGCTACTATCTTGATCGATGCCGGATGCTCCCGTAGTCTCTATACTCGGCCATTGCGGGCTGGAGGCTCGGTGCAGGAACCTCTGGAGCTCTGCGGCTCTCGGCTCTCTGCTGCGTGGGTGAACTTCGCCGACCCTACTACCTCAGTATAGTCGTGCACGAGCAGTGTAACCCTCGAGTACTGTTATACCCGTAGTTGCGGGGTATGTATGTGAGGGCGTGCGTCTGAGTCTGTGAGAAAATTTTGAAAAGAAAGAAAGATGTGAGTTTTCGGAAAAGTTTCGGTTATTTGTGAAGAAAAGGTTCGTTAATGGGAATTGGATTCCCAGTTTGGTATTTGGACTTCATAGATTATATTAGAATTTTGAGATTTTATTTTGGAAATGGTCACGTGGGGCCACGGGAGAAATTCTGATTTTGTAGGGCAGCTTTGTTTTGAGTTTTCGGTATTTTGGATATTTTGAAGGCGAAATATTACAGGCGAATCGAGGCGACACGTGTCACCCCATGTAGCACCGCTTGGCGAAATAACATTTGTGCGACACGGTTAAGTCGTTTTTCGGCGAAGCGTTTTTGCGTAACTGCGAAGGAAAATTCGGCTATGTCGTTTTGTATTTTTGCGGATTTTTAGAAGGCGAAACCTTTTGGACCAGCGGGAGGTGACACTTGTCACCTCGTTGTGATTTGGAGGGACAGTCGAGGTGGGTTGGCACTTGGCCAGGTGGCCCTTGAAGTGTGCCTTGTTTGGTGCATTGTTTTGTGGAGTGTTTTGTGGAGTAGGGTTTAGGGTGCACTTGGCTTAATCTTGCCACTTACACTTGCTTTACACTTGGAAGGATCTTGGCCTTGGTTGGCCTTTGGTTTTGCTATAAATACCCCCTTATGTTGATGAACTCTTCGTCCAAATGAAACCTTCAAGCCTAAAATCCCTCCCTCCTCTAGTGTTGAGTTCGTCCAAGCTCATCCCCCTCTTTTGAGAGTCTTGGCGAGGGCCTCCTCCTCCCCGCTTTGTGGTGTCTTGTAGTGGGGTACCACACTGCTAGTTGTTTCGTATAATACCCTTGTTGTGGTATAGAAATACTCCTAGTATTGTTATAATGCCCAAAATACCTTAGCCTTGTACCTTGTAGTATTCCAAAGATACCTCTTTCGTAGAGTCGGAAATACTACCTTTTGTCCTTTAGTCTCAGCCAAAACCACAAGGAAATCTTAGTTGGTTGAAGTATTTGAGTAGAAGTTAGTTAGAACTTCTAAGGGTTGTTTGGAGTGGTTTGGAGCGCGAGTGGAGCTAAACCTTGCTCGGGATCGACATTATAACTTGGATAATTTTGGGCTTATCGAGGTAATTATCTTGTCCTCTATTGTAATTGGAAATTACATGTTTGTTAGCATATATAGTTGAAGTATACTATATATAGAACTACTTAGTATTCGGCAATGTCTTTTGACTTAAGCTGAAGAATAAAGCTGATGATTGTATTTACATAGGGTGTATTGCGATGAGACTTGTGTAGAATTGTACACGTCAGGTTAGGCGTGTAAACCCCACGGTTGGCTTGGTAGCCGGCCTCGATAGAGGAGGAGATTTCTGTTGTTGCGGGAGAGTCTTTGAATTTTCTTTAGAAAGATAGAAAACTTGTGTTTTGGGGTTAATAGGCGTTTGTGACCTTTATAGGTGAAAGTACTAAGAGTAGCGTATTACACTCGAGGAGTGGAAAGGGCTAGCAAGGTTGTAGTACTTGGAGCATTTTGCTTATTGTCGATAAATCGTCGCGAGGTATGTGAACCTCTTCTATCTTTTCTAGCATGATTGTTGTGAACTATGTAGTGCGGTAGGCGTCATGTGCTAAGTGATTTGGTTGATTTAAAACATAGGGTGTTATAATAGCTTTA
This sequence comes from Przewalskia tangutica, assembly GCA_029844215.1. NCBI lineage: Eukaryota > Viridiplantae > Streptophyta > Magnoliopsida > Solanales > Solanaceae > Przewalskia > Przewalskia tangutica. The sequence goes on from JAQGDG010000035.1 coordinate 75,806, forward strand.
TGGGAAGTTAGTTATAACGACCTTATGTAAGTGAAAATGGTTTCTTGATGTTAGAAGTTAAGAGACTTGATCTTATAAGATAAGAGACTTAACTTATTTGTTTTAATGTGGATGTTTGTGTGAAACCTCATTCGTGAGTAATGAGTACTTGGTTTTAAAGGGATAATGTTTCTTGATTTGGGAATCGAGAATGTGTATCGACAGGACCAACTGCGGCGTTAATAAAGGAAAATGTATTGAATAATGATGTATTTGTATTAAAACCGATGAAACCTCAAATGCATAGAAGCTAAGATAAGACAAAATGATATTACATTTTCTAGATCATGTTCTTTGTAATAAGATCGTTATAAACAGAATAAACTACTCGCATATATGACATATGTTACTCGATTGCTCTAAAAGGAATCAAGTGATTAAGTTTGGGAACTATGAAACCATTTGAAAATGAGAAGCTTGAGTAATTGAAACTAGGCAAGCGGAACTTAGGAAAGAATGTTGTTACTTGATTTTGAAAAGAAGGTGGGTTGGTCATTCTAATACTACGGTGTCGGGTGACTTTTATAACGATAATGGATCTCTTTTAAAAAGAACTTAACGTATGTAGTACTTTGGGGTTAAAAACCGGACTTTGGCGTAAAATGAAAGTACTTTGAGTTGTGTGAAACTTGCCTATGCTTGTTGTTGTGAAACTTGCCTATGCTTGTTGTTGTGAAACTTGCCTATGCTTGTGATGATAGCCTTTATTGTACAAAGCGTTGTGTTTACGTGTTCTGGCGTCTCGATAGAAGTCGGTTGGTAGTTGAGAACTTACTTGGATGTCTTGATGTGGAGAAATTCCGCAGTGCGTTCTGTTGATAGTATTATTGTTGTTAATCGCTTTGGACATCACGACACGATCGTAGCGCGCGGGTATGCTTCCATTTAGTTAAGGTCTTGTGGTTGTCGCTTTGGATATCGACCGCGATCGTGGCGCGCGGGTATGTTTCCATTCGATTATCGCGCCTTGTGATTTCCTTTTGGACATCGCGACACGATCGTAGCGCTGCGGGTATCGTCCGTTTGGAAAGTTGTCTTATTGTTTCCCTTTGGACATCGACACGATCGTGGCGCGCGGGTATGCTTCCATTTGGATTCTTTGTCTTATTGTTGCATCATGGACATGTCTACACCGTCACGATGTCCGGCATGCGGCCATAATGCGAACTGATTGATGTTGTGGGCGTGAGACCCGTAGTTATATTGGAGTGATGGCTGTTTTATGTTGTGAGCGTAGTTTGGTTATCATCATGTCTCTGCTTTATATAGACTAGTATGATTTCATTCTGATGTTATGCAGTTTCACATACTTGGTACTGTTATCTTGACCTCGCCCGGAGGCTGCGTTCATCTGCGAGTAGAGAATACGTCGATCGTGGATCCTCGCTCTTAGGATCTCGATTCAGCGTTTTAGGAAGCTCCGTTTCTCGGAGGCTTATCTTTTAGTATGTGTTCACTGAGTTGTAGGTCTTGTACATTCGGGGTATGGCGAGACCTGTCCGTCATAGTCGTTGTAAATCTTAAGTGCAGCCATGTTGTGGCGAGGTTGTAAAAGGATTAAAGCATTGGGTTTTATGTATATCTTGAAAGGCAAGCTGTTTTGGTTGCTTTGTTTATTTATTATATCTCTTGTTTCATGATTCATGTTTTATTTTCCATTTTTTTCTACGATGTTGTATCACTAGGGTGCAGGGTAAGGCACGATGTGGGCCGGGTTGGGCGTTACAAAAGTGGTATCGAGCGATTAATCCTCGGAAAGTGTCTCTGAACCGTGTCTAGTAAGTCTTGATTATCGGTGTGTTGTGCACCACATGTCTATAATCGAGGCTATAGGACATTTAAGATTAGTTTCCATTCTTCTCATTACGAGATCGTGCCTTAGAGGCATGTTGTAAGTTGGACCCTGCAGCGTATCTCGTTTTTACGATTATGCCTCGCGCGAGCAGCGAGCCCGGAAGGGCAAAGCGGCCGAGGCTGCTAGTGAGATCTGAGAGGAGTTCGGCGCGAGCGATCGATGCACGAGCAGTGCTTAGGCGGCGAGTTTTGTAGCCCTTGGCCAGCGAGGTTAGGCGCGGCAATGCTGCTGAGACGCGATACACGAGCCTCGGTCCCGATGCAGGCGGAGAGATGGAGTTACAAGGAGATGGCGATTCTTGGCGGTCGTGGCGAATATGAGATAAATTTGGATCTGGCGATTCGATTCGATAGCACGATGGTTCACCCCGGCGAATAGTTTGAGGCTACGGGACTTTACGAGTTGTAGCCGCGAGTTTTATGGGTGAGGCACGAGGATGATCGCGAGGAGTTCATCCGGCGATTCTGACGGATCGTCACGGGTGATCGAGGCTTGAGCAGTCTGTGACCTTTGGTTCGCATCGGTGCGTGATCTGCGGATCGATTGGTTTGATTCATAGGAGCTTTCGGGAGAGCATGCACCTCAGTGAGAATGGGATGAGTTTTGGGGCTTTCCTCGCGCACTTCTTGCCTCGCGGATGAGAGGGCGCGGTAAACAATTTTTATTCTTGAGGCGAGAGAGCGCGCGCTGTCGGGAGTACAATGTCGAGTTCGATTCTTTGGCTCGATATGTCCACTGCGCTAGTTGCGGATATGGAGGATAGGGTGCATCGCTACGTCGCGGGCTAGATGATTATATGGTGAGTCTTGTCGCGGGTGTTTCTCTTGGTAGGGCATGGACGTGCCGCGTGCGACTCATGCGCTAGGATGTGAGGCACGGAGGGTCGACGGAATGACTGGATCGGCGAGAAGAGGGCGGGGCGGCGGTCGCTGGTGGCTTTCAGCGGACCGCCTCGGCGAGCTAGTTATATACCCACGCGATGCAGTGGTCCTCACCGTCTTGAGGCGGTCGGGGCTCGAGGTTCAATTTTCGCGAGCGGGGTGTTAACGGTGAAGCCACCCTACCTCGTTGTGACCATTGTGGTAGACTCCATTTTGGAGAGTGTCGTACTAGATTGGGAGTTTGTTTTGCATGCGGCCCGGAGGCCATTTGCGAGGCTGTCAGGACCAAAGGGTAGCACGGATGTTCTGACTCGACGCCCGGGATCATGGGTGGTTTATCACGCCTACTGACTATCGCCTGCGTGAGGCTATGATTAGAGTGGAGCGGTAGCAGTATATCCTTAACCCTCTAGAGTTTTGGTATGCTTGTTATGATGATCTCATTATTGTGTGCTATGTGCGGATAGCATTGTGATATGTGTTAGTTAGAATGCATGGTTAGTTGGAAGGATACGTATGGAGGCATGGTAAGTGTGAACCTTAGACTATTTCACGACTGAGACCTTAGAGGTAAGGTCGTCTTGAGTAAAAGATTCGTTTTATGTTTGACCTTTATAAGGGTGAGTAGTACGTGGGATTTATTTGTGTGATAAGTCCATGGGTAGTGTGAGATGGAAGTGGTAGCTTTCATGATGTGAATTAAGTAAGATTGTTAGGATCGGGAACAAGAGTTTGGCGATTGGGGTCGGGTTGAGGACCATTTGCGGGTCAACCCGTAACCCGTTTTGGGGTGGGGTCAGTTCTGGGTGGTCCAGCCAGGTGGTAGGGTCACGAGTGTGCTAGGCCCAAGTTTGTATGATCATCGTATGAGTTCGTGGGCCGCGTTCGACCAGAAGCGGTTCGTAAAGGCGGGAATGGCCTTTAAGAAGTTTGATGTTAGTAAGATGACCAAGTTTGGAGTTAGTGAATCCAGATATTTTCGGGAACGGAATTAATGACTGAAGTATGGTTCGTAATGGGATAGTTAAAGCGTTCGAGAAGGGGCGGCGAGTAAGGAAAGAAGAGGGCGTATGTTATTTCGTGGCGGTGTGGCGTTGGCAACTTGTTAGAGGAACTTTATCGTTATTCGACTTGAGAAGGAACATTGGGACGAATGTTTCTAAGGAAGGAGAATGTTATACCCGTAGTTGCGGGGTATGTATGTGAGGATATGCGTGCGAAGTCTGCGAGAAAATTTTGAAAGAAAGAAAGATGTGAGTTTTGAAGGAAAAGTTTAGGTTATTTGTGAAGAAAAAGGTTCGTTAATGGGAATTGGATTCCCAGTTTGGTATTTGGACTTCATAGATTATATTAGAATTTTGAGATTTTATTTTGGAAATGGTCACGTGGGGCCCACGGGAGAAATTCTGATTTTGTGGGCAGCTTTGTTTTGAGTTTCGGTATTTTGGATATTTTGGAAGGCGAAATACAGGAGAATCGGGGCGACACGTGTCACCCCATGTGGCACCCCCAGTGGCACCACTGCGAAATAACATTTGTGCCCAACGCTTTGTTAAAGTCGTTTTTTTCGAAGCGTTTTCGTAACTTGCGAAGGAAAATTCCGGCTATGTCGTTTTGTATTTTTGCGGATTTTTAGAAGCGAAACCTTTTGGACCAGCGGGAGGGTGACCTTGTCACCGCCGTTGTGATTTGGAGGGGCCGGTCGAGTGGGTTGGCACTTGGCGATTGGCCCCTTGAAGTGTGCCTTGTTTGGTGCATTGTTTTGTGGAGTGTTTTGTGGAGTAGGGTTTAGGGTGCACTTGGCTTAATCTTGCCACTTACACTTGCTTTACACTTGGAAGGATCTTGGCCACTTGGTTGGCCTTTGGTTTTGCTATAAATACCCCCTTATGTTGATGAACTCTTCGTCCACAAATGAAACCTTCAAGCCTAAAAATCCCTCCCTCCTCTAGTGTTGAGTTCGTCCAACTCATCCCCCTCTTTTGAGAGTCTTGGCCGAGGCCTCCTCACTCCACTTTGTGGTGTCTTGGCAGTAGGTACCCACTGCTAGTTGTTTTAAGTATAATACCACTTGTTGTGGTATAGAAATACTCACTAGTATTGTTATAATGCCCAAAATACCTTAGCCTTGTACCTTGTAGTATTCCAAAGATACCTCTTTCGTAGAGTCAGGAAATACTACCTTTTGTCCTTTAGTCTCAGCCAGAAACCACAAGGAAATCTTAGTTGGTTGAAGTATTTGAGTAGAAGTTAGTTAGAACTTCTAAGGGTTGTTTGGAGTGGTTTGGGCGCGCGGGTGGAGCTAAACCTTGCTCGGGATCGACATTATAACTTGGATAATTTTGGGCTTATCGAGGTAATTATCTTGTCCTCTGTTGTAATTGGAAATTACATGTTTGTTAGCATATATAGTTGAAGTATACTATATATAGAACTACTTAGTATTCGTGATGTCTTTTGACTTAAGCTGAAGAATAAAGAAGCGATTTGTATTTACATAGGGTGTATTGCGGTAGACTTGTGTAGAATTGTACGTCAGGTTAGGCGTGTAAACCCACACTGGTTGGCTTGGTAGCGGCCTCGATAGAGAGGAGATTTCTGTTGTTGCGGGGAGAGTCTTTGCGAATTTTCTTTAGAAAGATAGAAAACTTGTGTTTTGGGGTTAATAGGCGTTTGTGACCTTTATAGGTGAAAGTACTAAGAGTAGCGTATTACACTCGAGAGTGGAAAGGGCTAGCAAGGTTGTAGTACTTGGAGCATTTTGCTTATTGTCGATAAATCGTCGCGAGGTATGTGAACCTCTTCCTATCTTTTCTAGCATGATTGTTGTGAACTATGTAGTGCGGTGAGCGTACGTGTGCTAAGTGATTTGGTTGATTTAAAACATAGGGTGTTATAATAGCTTTATGGGAAGTTAGTTATAACGACCTTATATGAAATGAAAATGGTTTCTTGATGTTAGAAGTTAAGAGACTTGATCTTATAAGATAAGAGACTTAACTTATTTGTTTTAATGTGGATGTTTGTGTGAAACCTCATTCGTGAGTAATGAGTACTTGGTTTTAAAGGGATAATGTTTCTTGATTTGGGAATCGAGAATGTGTATCGACAGGACCAACTGCGGCGTTAATAAAGGAAAATGTATTGAATAATGATGTGTTGTATTAAAACCGGTAGAAACCTCATCTGCATAGAAGCTAAGATAAGACAAAATGATATTACATTTTCTAGATCATGCATTCTTTGTAATAAGATCGTTATAAACAGAATAAACTACTCACATATATGACATATGTTACTCGATTGCTCACAAAAGGAATCAGTGATTAAGTTTGGGAACTATGAAACCATTTGAAAATGAGAAGCTTGAGTAATTGAAACTAGGCAAAGCGGAACTTAGGAAAGAATGTTGTTACTTGATTTTGAAAAAGAAGGTGGGTTGGTCATTCTAATACTACGGTATCGGGTGACTTTTATAACGATAATGGATCTCTTTTAAAAGAACTTAGCGTATGTAGTACTTTGGGGTTAAAAACCGGACTTTGGCGTAAAATGAAAGTACTTTGAGTTGTGTGAAACTTGCCTATGCTTGTTGTTGTGAAACTTGCCTATGCTTGTTGTTGTGAAACTTGCCTATGCTTGTGATGATAGCCTTTATTGTACAAGCGTTGTGTTTACGTGTTACCGCGTCTCGATAGAAGTCGGTTGGTAGTTGAGAACTTACTTGGATGTCTTGGCGTGTGGCGGAGAAATTCCGCAGTGCGTTCGTTGATAGTATTATTGTTGTTAATCACTTTGGACATCACGACACGATCGTAAGCGCGCGGGTATGCTTCCATTTGGTTAAGGTCTTGTAGTTGTCGCTTTGGATATCTTGACCACGATCGTAGCGCGCGGGTATGTTTCCATTTCGATTATCGCGCTTGTGATTTCCTTTTGAACATCTTGCGACCACGATCGTGGCGCTGCGGGTATCGTCCGTTTGGAAAGTTGTCTTATTGTTTCCCTTTGGACATCTTGACACGATCGTAAGCGCGCGGGTATGCTTCCATTTGGATTCTTTGTCTTATTGTTGCATCATGGACATGTCTACCGTCTGATGTTAGAGGCGTCACGGCCATGTCTGAACGATTGATGTTGTGGCGTGAGACCCGTAGTTATATTAGAGTGATAGTATTTTATGTTGTGAGCGTAGTTTGGTTATCATACATGTCTCTGCTTTATATAGACTAGTATGATTTCATTTCTGATATTATGCAGATTTCACATACTTGGTACTGTTATCTTGACCTCGCTTGAAGTGCGTTCATCTGCGGTAGAATACGTCGAGTCGTGGATCCTCGCTCTTAGGATCTCGATTCAGCGTTTTGGGAAGCTCCGTTTCTCAGGAGGCTTATCTTTTGGTATGTGTTCCACTGAGTTGTAGGTGCTTGTACATTCGGGGTATGGCGGAGCCACTGTCCGTCATAGTCGTTAATAAATCTTAAGTGCAGCATTGTTGTGGCGGGAGTTGTAAAAGGATTAAAGCGTTGGGTTTTATGTATATCTTGAAGGCAAGCTGTTTTGGTTGCTTTGTTTATTTATTATATCTCTTGTTTCATGATTCATGTTTTATTTTCCTTTGGTTTTCTCGATGTTGTATCACTAGGGTGCCAGGGTAAGGCACGATGCTGAGCGGGTTGGGCGTTCTGATCTGTGGCCAGCTCACTCTTTGCTTTGCCTTGCCATACAGGCCACTGGTAGCGCCAGTGTAGGCATATCATTTCATAAGACTAGGTCGAGAGAGGATTGACCTAATAAGGCGGCTCTCTTGCCACGATCTCGAGAGAGAAGAATGAAACCAATCCTAAATGTCCTGCGACCTCACGATTATAGATGTGATGCGCCGCTATAATCGAACTACTAGACACGGTGCGTAGACACTTTCGAGACTAAGCGCTCGATACCACTTTTGTCACGACCAGGCAGGGCGCGGCCCGGTGCCACTACAGGCACCCGTTCGGTATACATCGAGAGAATGGCAGCGGAACATACAGCGTAAACACGTGTAACATAAAACATCTGAAGCTGGCCAGATAAGCGCGCTTCAATATATATAACAAAATCAAAAGTACAATTGTACAACATCGGTTCTTCTGACCCGACCACAAATGTGAATACAGACCTCAGGAATAATGGTGGCGGGGCGAGGCCCCGTACCACGAATATACATAAATCTACAACACGGGAAAAAGCGTACCAAAATGAGACAAGCCTCGGATAAATGGAGCTTGGCGTCGATAAGTGATCACAGAATGTGGATCCACCACACCTTACCACTTTCTGCGGCGTAAGCGCGGCCAGGAAAGTCGATTACATGATATGTACTAAGTATGTAAAGCGGAAATCTTGTAATTACAACATAAGTTTAAAATAAAGCGGGAGACATGTATGATAGCGAATTCTGATTACGGTGCCTTACTAACAATGAGAGTAAATCAAGGGAATCGTGCAACGTCACGATAGGAGACTCGATCAAATCATGGGTGGCGAACCCGTAGAAGCAGTGGTATAACGTCTTGGGGTTCTTACCCTCATTTATACTCTTACCACAGGCGGGTGGTATAACGTCTTGGGGTTTGCCCCTCATTTATACTCTTACCTGGAGAAGGTAATAAAGCGGTGGTATAACGTCTTGGGGTTCACCCGCCGTTTATACTCTTATCACGGAGAAGGTGGTATAGCGTATCACTTATACTCTTACCCTATCTCAGCCGTCATCTGATAAATAAGCAAGTTAGAGATCCACAACTTCTTATTAGTCTTATTCATCTACACTCTCGTTTTAGTATTACCTAAGGCACTAACATGTCTTTTATCGAGATCAGAATTTAACCCAAAGTACTACGTGCTTGATTCTTTAAAACAAAAGACTCTTTTAGTAGAAAACTTCCAAGATACTATTAATCCTAGTATCAAGTCAATTACATTTCAAGGCAAGTCACGACAGTTAGAAATAAAGTTAGGTTTCTAAATCAAGTGACTCCTTTCTTATAAAACCTTAGGCAATTAGATGCCTTAAAATCAGTGCCTTCCATTAACTCAAGCCATTTATCTTTCCATAAAGCCAATATAACCAACTCCCGTAAAGTCGTTATATTCACTTTATACCTTAGTCAGTAAAATTTCTATCGAAGGGACTTATATGTTTAAAGCGATACAAGTATCACATCTTTAAAACTCTTGAGTCCCTTAACTTTAATAACACATTAGACATCCTTAGTACTTTCAAAGAAGTGAATTAATCTCTAACTCACCCGACTTGGCCATTCAATAAACTAGTAAAGGATATCAAGATCTTGTCGTCTCGTACTATATCGTGCAACTAATCATGCTCGAAGGATAGGAAAAGTTCTACATACCTCGTAAGATTGACCACTTGCCAAGTACAAAGTCCACGCGTAGTATGTCAACTATAATATTCTGTCGTCTATTAAGGCCTTACTTCAAGCGTAGAATATTATAAGTGTCATGTCGCTAAATCCTACGGAAAATCGGATGACACCTCTATGTTTTCTAACTTTGCCACCTTTTTCAAGGCGAATACAATAACCAAACACGCGCATTTAAGGAACAATCAAAGCAATTAATCAATAGGGATTACCGCCTACTAGGCGTGTAAAATTCCGCCATGGCGATAATAAACTAATACAAACTACAAGTCCAAATTCGCCACATTGAGTTTAACAATACCAATTCTTATCAATTTCCATTTCAAACCAAATTGGTAGCATAACATGATATCAGTCGCGTTTGATTATAACAACCATAATCTTCAAGTAAGTAACATGCGGCGATTTCTAATAAGCGACCAATTAGTAATCCAATTTTCAAGTGGCTTGTATAACATTTCGGTTAAGCTACAAGCAATCCATAATACTTATAACTTCAACATATCAACTTCATGCTAGCAACGTATAAAGCTAACAACAACAATATAACTATATAATCTTGTAACTTTATAAAGACAAGATTATACCTCGATGAAACTTAATCGACTCGATCGAAGTCGCTCCTTAGTAGTTTAGAGCCTCTCCAAGACACTTCAATCCGCTTGTTGAGACCATTAGAACAACACCAGCAATTATCCTTCAAATCTCAAACAAAACCTAGAAAGACCATTAGGTTTTCGTTTTGCGACTAACAAAACTACCTTTTCCAAGATTTTCTATTGAGATATGCTTACACTACCCTCAAGAACCTTGGTTTAAAGTGGGAGTTGAATGAACAAGAAACAAATTTTTTTCCTTTAGGAATGGAGGGAACCCGAGAGCCCTTTCCTTGAGTTCTTCAAATTTGTGAATTTTTTTCTAAGTGTTAAGCTCTCTCTCTCTACTAGTAGTAATGTATAGCACCTTGGAGGGTTATGATATAAACATGTTATACCCCGTATTTCCAAAGTATGTACGTAGGGACGTACGTAGAAAATTCGAACTTCAAATAAGCTTGGCCGAATTATTTTTGTTCCTGACACGGTTAGAGTCGTTTTTAATGAAATGTTTTCCACGACTTTCGTAGGAAAAATTCGGCTATGTCATTTTTAATTTTTGCGGATTTTTAGAGGCGAAACATTTTGGACCAGCGAGAGGCGACACTTGTCACCTCTCATTGGAACACGTTAGGCGGTGATGTTGGGCGAATGGAGAGTGGGAGTAGGTAGGATATTTTGTGTGTTAGTTGGTTTAGGACACATGGGTGAATCTTGGCCTACACTTGCCTTGCACTTGGCAAGATCTTGGCCGTTGGTTGGCCTTTGCTGAACTATAAATACCCAGCTTTGGAAGACTTCTTCATCCATTCCAAATATTTCCTAAGTGTTAAAATCCTCATCCTCCCCTTTGTGTTGAGTTCGAGAGCCCTCTCCCCCATGGCGAGAGTACCCACAGTGGGGTAGGTAGAGGTATACACCACTCACTCCTTGTGGTGCTAGCCAGTGGGGTACCCCACTGCCCTAGTTGTTTCGTATAAATACCCTCACTCTTGGTAGAAATACTCTCAAAGTATTGTTACTATACCCAAATTACCTTAGCCAGTATACCTTGTAGTATTCTAAGGTTATACCTATCTGAAAAGCCAGTAATACTATTATACTTCCGTCAGTCCACCAGAAACCACTAGGAAAAATCTCCATGGTTAGTTGGAGTAGTATGTAGAAGTTGGTTAGAACTTCTAAGGGTAGTTTGGAGGCGGGTTGGAGCTAAGCGTTGCCGGGATCGACTTTATACTTGGATAATTATGGGCTTATCGAGGTAAATATCTTGTCCTCTATTGTAATTGGAAATTACATGATTGTTAGACTATATAGTTGAAGTATACTATATATAGAACTGAGCGTTGTTATCGGCAATGTCTTTGGACTTAAGCACTTTGAATAATACTTACAATGTCTCGCGACTTAAGCTGAATAATAAGAAACCTTTTGAAAGAAGAGTGCTAAAGCGTAATTACATGGGGGTATTCTGATGACTTGTGTAACTTTTACGTGAGGTAGAATTGTGCGTCCGGTTTAGGCGTATAACCCCAGGTTGGCTTGGTAGCGGCCAGTTAGAGGAGGAGATTTCTGTTATTTGCGGGAAGTCTTTGCGAATTTTACGTAGAATGTTCTCTGAAGAGACCTAAATGTTAATAAGCGCCTTGTGGCCTTATAGGTGGAAGTACTACGTGTGGCGCGATCTACTTGGCAGGAGTAGCCGAAGCGGTTTGAGGTACTTGGGCGTTTTGCTATTAGTCGATAATCGTCGCGAGGTATGTGAACCTCTTCCTACCTTTTCTAGCATGATATGTGTATAACTATGATGCGGTGAGCGTACGTATGTTAAGCGTATTTGATTGGTTTGAAACATAAAGTGTTATAACGGCTTTATGGGAAATTGGTTATAACGACTTTATGTAAGTAAGAAAATGCTTTATGGTTTTAAAGGTAAGCGGTTGACTTATAAGCGACTTAATGTGTTATAATAAAGAATCTTGAAGTATTTCAAAAGAATCTTTGAATCATTTTTAATGAAGAATAATACTTGGTTTTGAAAACATAAGAGTTATACTAGCTTTATGGGAAGTTAGGTATAACGTCTTAAGATTAGTAAAATGAATGGTTTATTGATTTTAAAAGTTAAGAGACTTGATCTTAAAAGATAAGAGACTTAACTTGTTTTACTTAGTAATTAACATTTTGTTAAAAATGTTGTAAAACCTCATTCGCGAGTAATGAGTACTTGATTTTAAAAGCAATAATGTTTCTTGATTTGAAATCAGAATAAGTATCGAACAAACCACGGCGCTAATAAAGAAATGTTTTGTGATTAAGTATTATTAAAACGGTAGAAACTTCCATCTGCATAAAAGCTAAGATGAGACAAATGATGATACATTTCCTAGATCATGTTTGCTTAAATAAGATTGTTATAAAGCAAGAATAACTACTCGCGTATCGGACATATGTTTCTCAATTGCTTTTAAGGAGAATTATATCATTAAGTGATTAAGATTATGAACTCTGAAACCTTTGAAAGCGAGAAACTTGAGTAATTGAAATTAGGCAAACTTGAAACATTTGGAAAAGAATGTTGTTACTTGATTTCTGAAGAGAAGTGTTTTGATTTACTTGAAGGATAATCACTCTATTTTCATATACTACGGGTATTGTGTGACTTTGTAAGCGTAGCGTATCTTTTAAAAGATAATGTATGAAGTACTTTGGGAATACATACCGGCACAGTTAATCATATATTAGAATGTACCTTGTGTGTATAACTTGATTGTCTTTGGTTTGTGATAGCCTTAAAATACTTTCTTGTTGATTTGATAAGTAAACATGTTAGGATGCTACGTGTGTTAGTGTCTTATAACGTTTGTGTAAGAGAGTATTCTTGTTGTGCTTATGTTGTTTAACGATAATTTGTTATGTTAGTATAATATCACTCGCTTGACTTATTTAGGAGGTTAGGCGCCTCCGTCTGGGGTAGACTTCGGTGATGCAGGACCGTGATTGAAATACCTCATGCGGGTCGAGGATCCATGCGGAACTACGGGAGTTCGAGGTTAGTTTGCGGCCCTTGTGGTCATGCGGTCTCTGTGGCCATGCGACTGCGGGTCGGGGCGATGCAGGAGTAGCTACCCTCGATGCGGGGTTACATACCTATGCGGGCCTATATGAGTGGCCTATGCGGACTACGGGAGTCGAGATTAGGCTTGCATGGTGATACTACGGGCAATTAGCCTGCTTGATCATTCGCGACCTAGAAAAGACTATTACTGATTTACCTATTGTTGCTCTTGTTTATGATATGGCACTATGCGGTTACCTTAGTTTTTCATACATCTTGTAAAAGCGAATTTAAAATGATATGTTTTCATTTAAGTACTTTCTGATTTCACATACTTGGTACTGTTATCTTGACCTCGCCCGAAGTGCGTTAAATCTGCGAGTTGGTACGCGATCGTTGATCCTAGTTCTGAGTCCTGATTCGGCGTATGGGAAGCTCGTTTCTCGGAGAGCTTATCGGTGGTATAGCCCGCATGCGTTGTAGGTATTTACATTCGGGGTATGGCGGGGCCACTGTCGCCATTATTGTCGTATCATTCTTAAGTGCATGAAATGCTGTTGTGGGCGAGTTGTAATGGGATATAGCTGTTCGGTTTTAAAATTGATTTATATATATGCAGTAAGCGAAGTTTCTCCGTTCTTGTTTCTTACTTCTTAATATTTTCATGTCTTGTTTTATGTTCGATTACTCGATGTTGTATCACTAGGGTGCGGGTAAGACACGATCCACGGGCAGGTTGAGTCTGACAAAAAGTAGTATCGAGCGATTAATCCTCGGAAAGTGTCTGACCGTATCGATAGAAGTCTTGATTATCGGTGTGTTGTGCACCTTAATGTCGAGAGGCTATAGGATATTTAGGATTGGTTTCTATTCTTCTCACTCTGAGATCGTGCCTTAGAGCTGTGTGGCAAGTTGGACCCTCTCACGTATTCCTTTCCACACCGTTATGCCTTGGCGTAGGCAAGCGGCCGGGGAGAGCGAAGCGGCCAAGGAGGCTGCGAGTAAATCTGAGAGGTTCTGAGGCCTGAGCCCAACCATCACTGAGTTAGGTGCCGTTCGGGAGTTATGCTCGTCACGGCCCAGTGAGTTTAGCAGCGGCGGCGATTCCCTCTGCGTCCACGACATTTGAACCTTGATTCACGGCCAGGAAGCGAGAATATAGATTGCGAAAAGACAACGCATTACTAGTATGGATTTGGCTACGAGAGCATCTGGATGTCTGCGAGTCTTGATGAATATCTTAGAAAGGGTTGTGCGAGAGTAATTCTTGATTGAAGCGAGCATGGCACGATGCGGGCTTGTCTTGCGCGGCGAGCCAAAAGCGTAAGATCGGCGGGTTAACGAAGGGCGAGAAGAGGGCGAGCGGCAAGGTCGCTAGTAACTTTTGGCGATCGCCTCGCGTGAATAGATTATGCACATCCACGGTCTGCGAAAGGTCCTCACGGGGTTCGGGGCGTTCGGGGTATCACGAGGAGTTGGTGAGCTCGAGCTTAGGTTCCTGACTGCGTAGGTTCGGCCGGCGGATTGATTTTCCCCGGTATTCCGCGGTGTGAGCGTCGTCGGGAATGTCATCTTTAGTTAGTACTTGTTTTACTACGGCCGTCGAGAGTCGATGTCGAAAGAGTGTCCTTGTAGGAGGACTTAGCCTTGAGATCGATGGGTAGTCGTCACGCCGCCAGCTATCGCCTGCAGGCGGTCGATTAGAACGACTTAAGGAGTGGGCGATGAATCTGAGTTTATCCTTAACCTACAGAGATTAGTAGCGTATGATGAGATGATTATATCTTAAGTGCTATGTTACGATAGCGATGTGTAATTTGTGATTAGAAATCATGGTTCGATGGCAGGGAAGATTGGGGATAGAAAGTGTGAGCCTTAGAGTGTTATCGTAGAGACCTTAGAGGTAAGGCCGTCCGCGTAAAAGATGTATTGTTTATGTTTGACACTTATAGGAGTGCATAGTGCAAGTGAGTTATGTTTGTGGGATAAGTCCCTGAAGTGTGGAATGAAAGAGGGTAGTTGAGCTAAGAATACCGCTAGGTTTTCGTAACATGATTAGAGAGATTGTTCCGGATCGGGGAGCTAACGTTCCGCTCGTTGCCGGGTCGGGTTGAGGCCACGTTGCGGGTCAACCCGCGACTGTGGTGGTGGGGTCAGTTTGCGGTGGTCGCTTTGTGTTAGGGTTATGAGGTGTTAGGCCCAGTTTAGTTAACCCGGTGCGAGTTCGTGGATCGTTGATCGATGTCGGGCGATAAGGTCGGCCGTCTTATCTTTTAGTCCAAATCGTGTACTCGGTGGTATGTTGCGAGGCGTTATATCAGAAAGGTTGTAAGGCTGCACGGGGTGCCTACCTTTACCTTATGACAGACAGTGGAGCCAGTTCTGGTTGTTTCTTTTACGGAAGTTTTACGAGCGAGGATTAGGAACTCGGGTGAGTCTCGTATCGTATTCGCCCTCGGGCGGTGTGTGAATTTCGAGTGTATGTAAGGATTGTTGTCTCTGTTGAAGGAGTGTTTTAGTAGCTACCATTTCAGATTCGGATGTCGCTTTATGGCGCCTTGCGGGCGGTAGTGTAAGTTCTTGGTCGATTGGTTTGATGTTGGCGAGTTGGATAGTTGGTCGATCTTGTTCCAATTTGTGGATAGAGTGAGAGCTTATCTAGAAGAGGTTTTGGCGGCTCGGAGAAATCGTGCGGATTATCGGCGGCAGCAGCTTAGATTCGAGTTGGCGGTCGGTCTTGAATGTACCACCGGGTTGGGTGTGGCGAGTTTTGGAAAGCAGAGGAACTTAGCGAGTTACTTTGGGCCACGAGTTCATGTGAAGAATAGGCGGGTTGCCTATATGTTAGCTTTGCCGCCCGACTTAGGAGGCAATACGTCCGATCTTCGTATTGTTATGATCGGAAAGTATCGGAATCCGTCAGTGTTCGATTAATGATGACCACGTTAGAGATAGTAACCCGAGTTTTGAAGCGAAGCGATGCTCGAAATGTGGTAAGAGTTGAGTGTCACGACGGCCTCGGGGATCGCATGCGGCCGGTACCATTTGTTAGGTCGCGGGTGACACTAGAACCTCGCGGCAAAGTGACAAAAGTGGTATCACGGCGAGTAAAGGAGAAGTGAGCATGTATTGCGGCGAGATGTGACCATTTCTTTTGTATGGAGAAAGTGCGAAGGAATTATATTTTAGACCCTTGGATGGGGCGTTGTGATGTTAGAGGTGTTTGTGGTGATGTTAGAGGTGTTTCCTCGTGGACTTGGGCGTAAGTAATTTGCGCGAATGTTTACGTGGCGGTGTGGCGAGATCGTTCTCGTAAGTATAGTAGTGAAGACTATCTGGTAGCGTTTGTTTGAGACTTAGAAGGAACATTCGGGGCGAATGTTTCTAAGGAGGAGAATGTTATACCGTATTTCCAAAGTATATGCGTGGGGCGTCGTAGAAAATTCGAACTTCAAATAAGCTTGGCGAATTATTTTTGTTCCTGACACGGTTAGAGTCGTTTTTAAATGAAGCGTTTTCCACGACTTTCGTAGGAAAAATTCGGCTATGTCATTTTTAATTTTTGCGGATTTTTAGAGAGGCGAAACATTTTGGACCAGCGAGAGGCGACACTTGTCACCTCTCATTGGAACACGTTAGGCGGTGATGTTGGACCGAATGGAGAGTGGGAGTAGGTAGGATATTTTGTGTGTTAGTTGGTTTAGGACACGTGGGTGAATCTTGGCCTACACTTGCCTTGCTTGGCAAGATCTTGGCCGTTGGTTGGCCTTTGCTGAACTATAAATACCCGCTGGAAGACTTCTTCATCCATTCCAAATATTTCCTAAGTGTTAAAATCCTCCTCATCCCTTTGTGTTGAGTTCGTGAGAGCCCTCTCCCATGGCGAGAGTACCCCACAGTGGGGTAGTAGAGGTATACACCACTCCTTGTGGTGCTAAGTGGGGTACCCACTAGCCTAGTTGTTTCGTATAAATACCCTCTTGGTAGAAATACTCTCAAAAGTATTGTTACTATACCCAATTACCTTAGTAGTATACACTTGTAGTATTCAGGTTATACTATCTGAAAGCCAGTAATACTATTATACTTCCCGTCGGTCACGAATCGAAACCACAGGAAAAATCTCCATGGTTAGTTGGAGTAGTATGTAGAAGTTGGTTAGAACTTCAAGGGTAGTTTGGAGGCGGGTTGGAGCGCACGGAGTTGGAGCTAAGCGTTGCCGGGATCGACTTTATACTTGGATAATTATGGCCTTAGCGAGGTAAAGATCTTGTCCCTCTATTGGAATTGGAAATTACATGATTGTTCGACTATATAGTTGAAGTATACTATATATAGAACTGACCGTTGTTATCGTGATGTCTTTGGACTTAAGCTGAATAATACTTACGCGATGTCTGTGACTTAAGCTGAATAATAAGAAACCTTTTGAAAGAAGAGTCTTTGAGCGTAATTACATAGGGTGTATTCTGATGAGCTTGTGTAACTTTTACGTGAGGTAGAATTGTGCGTCGGTTTAGGCGTATAACCCCCGGTTGGCTTGGTAGCGGCCGTTAGAGGAGGAGATTTACGATGTTGCGGGGAGAGTCTTTGCGAATTTCTTTGTAGAATGTTCTCTGAAGAGACCTAAATGTTAATAAGCGCCTTGTGGCCTTATAGGTGGAAGTACTACGTGTGGCGCGATCTACTTGGCAAGGAGTAGCGACGGTTTGAGGTACTTGGGCGTTTTGCTATTAGTCGATAATCGTCGCGAGGTATGTGAACCTCTTCTGCCTTTTCTAGCATGATATGTGTATAACTATGTAGTCGGTGAGCGTCACGTGTGTTAAGCGTATTTGATTGGTTTGAAACATAAAGTGTTATAACGGCTTTATGGGAAGTTGGTTATAACGACTTTATGTAAGTAAGAAAATGCTTTATGGTTTTAAAAGGTAAGCGGTTGACTTATAAGCGACTTAATGTGTTATAATAAAGAATCTTGAAGTATTTCAAAAGTATGCTGAATCATTTTTAACAGAAGAATAATACTTGGTTTTGAAAACATAAGAGTTATACTAGCTTTATGGGAAGTTAGGTATAACGTCTTAAGATTGGTAAAATGAATGGTTTATTGATTTTAAAAGTTAAGAGACTTGATCTTAAAAGATAAGAGACTTAACTTGTTTTACTTGGTAATTAACATTTTGTTAAAAATGTTGTAAAACCTCGTTCGCGAGTAATGAGTACTTGATTTTAAAAGCAATAATGTTTCTTGATTTGGAAATCGAATAAGTATCGAACAAACCACGGCGGCGCTAATAAAGGAAATGTTTGTGATTAAGTATTATTAAAACCAGTAGAAACTTCCATCTGCATAAAAGCTAAGATGAGACAAATGATAATACATTTCCTAGATCATGGCTGCTTAAATAAGATTGTTATAAACAAGAATAACCTACTCACGTATCAGACATATGTTTCTCAAATTGCTTTTAAGGAGAATTATATCATTAAGTGATTAAGATTATGAACTCTGAAACCTTTGAAAGCGAGAAACTTGAGTAATTGAAATTAGGCAAACTTGAAACATTTGGAAAAGAATGTTGTTACTTGATTTTATGAAGAGAAGTGTTTTGATTTACTTGAAGGATAATCACTCTATTTTCATATACTACTGGTATTGTGTGACTTTGTAAGCGTAACGTATCTTTTAAAGATAATGTATGAAGTACTTTGGAAATAGATGCGACACAGTTAATCATATATTAGAATGTACCTTGTGTGTATAACTTGATTGTCTTTGGTTTGTGATAGCCTTAAAATACTTTCTTGTTGATTTGATAAGTAAACATGTTAGGATGCTCGTGTGTTAGTGTCTTGTAACGTTTGTGTAAGAGTATTCTTGTTGTGCTTATGTTGTTTAACGATAAAATGTTATGTTAGTATAATATCACTCGCCTTGACTTATTCCGGAGGTTAAGGCGCCTCCGTCTGGGGGTAGACTCGGTGATGCAGGACCGTGATTGAGAATACCTCATGCGGGTCGAGGATCCGTGCGGAACTACGGGAGTTCGGGTTAGTTTGCGGCCCTTGTGGTCATGCGGTCTCTGTGGCCGTGCGGTGCGGGTCGGGGCGATCTTAGGAGTAGCTACCTCGATGCGGGGTTACATACCTATGCGGGCCTATATGAGTGGCCTATGCGGACTACGGAGTCGAGTTAGGCTTGCATGGTGATCTACGGGCAATTGGCCTGCTTGATCATTCGCGACCTAGAAAAGACACATTACAGTTTACCTATTGTTGCTCTTGTTTATGATATGGCACTATGTGCGGTTACCTTGGTTGTTTCATACATCTTGCAAAACTGAATTTAAAATGATATGTTTTCATTTAAGTACTTCTGATTTCACATACTTGGTACTGTTATCTTGACCTCCTTGAAGTGCGTTAAATGCGCGAGTTGAAGTACGCGATCGTTGATCTAGTTCTCGAGTCCTGATTCGGCGTATGGGAAGCTCGTTTCTCGGAGAGCTTATCGGTGGTATAGCCCCTGTCGTTGTAGGTATTTACATTCGGTATGGCGGGGCCTGTCCGCCATTATTGTCGTATCATTCTTAGAAGTGCAGTAATCTTGTTGTGGCGAGTTGTAATGGGATATAGCTGACCGGTTTAAAATTGATTTATATATATCGTAAGGCAAGTTTTCTCAGATTCTTGTTTCTTACTTCTTAATATTTTCATGTCTTGTTTATGTTCATTGATTACTCGATGTTGTATCACTAGGGTGCGGGGTAAGGCAGTCACGGGCAGGTTGAGTCTGACAAAACACGTGGGTGGTTTAGATGTAGTCTTACAAAATATCAAGACCATTGTGGGTCCTTTGACTTTAGTCAAGATTATCAAACCTCGAGTTGCAAGACTTGTCTTGCAACAAAGGTCTAATGACCGCTTTAGCCCTTGCTAAAAATCGTCGAGGCATTACTAAGGGGGTGACCGTGTAGCCCTCCCGTTCGTCATAATAATCGATGTCAGGCAATTTCATATTTCAGATAAATTTTTACAAGTCTCAAATCTTAACAACTTGTGAGTTCTTACTTACGTTCTTAAAACATGTCACGAAATTACGAGTGTAGAAGTCTTTGCCCAATTTTAGTAGAATAGAGAACCTACTGCTTAGAATATTCTACGAGTAGTCTAGGCGTTGATAGGCGTATTTGACTATTATAGGTTGATACTCTGCGCGACATATTCGACTTGGCGGTGGATTTCGCGAGGAGGTATGTGATTCTTCCTATCCTCTTGAGCATGATATTTTTGATATATATGATACGGTGAGCGTGCGTGTGTTAACTAAAGCGGTTTTACTCGATGTCTTTTGACTTGAGTTTTAAATAATAATAATCTTGAAGTATTTCAAAGAGTTATGAATCATTTTGAAAGAAAAGTAATACTTGGTTTTAAAAGCTTAAAGAGTTATACTAGCTTTATGGGAAGTTAAGTATAACGACTTAAGAAAGATAAAGGCAGTTTACTTATTTGTGTATGAAAGTCTTGTATTGATCTCTGGAAAGTTTAGTAAGATGGTTTGATAAGTAAACATGTTATGATGCTACGTGTGTTAGTGTCTTGTGATGTTTGTGTAAGGGGTTACTCTTGTTGTGCTTACGTTGTTAAGCGATAAGCCCGTTATCTTGCTATTATATCACATACCCACGACTTGTTATGATCTTGAGGACTTGCCACCTCGATGCGAGAATACCTCGTGCAGTGCAGTGTGACCTATCTGCGGGCTGCGGGAGTTCGGGATGATCACTCGGGTGTGTTACCGTCGAGGAATACCTCATGCGGTGCGTGTGACTATGCGGTGCGGGAGTCGAGAGGATGCGCGGGTTAGCTACCCCGTCACGAGAATACCTCATGCAGTGCAGTGTGACCTATGCGGACTGCGGGAGTTCGAGTTAGGCACGCATAATGATACTATGGGCGATTGGCCTTGCCCGATCATTAGCGGCTAGAAAAGACCCGATTACATTATATCCATTTTGCTCTTGTTTATCTTTGTGGCACTATGGGCGGTTAAAGTGGTTGTATTTGTAAGTGGTTTTAAAATGCTTTGATTTCATTTGATGCTACTGATTTCACATACTTGGTACTGTTGTCTTGACCTCCTTCGAGGTTGCGTTCATCTGCGCGGTAAGGAAGCGGTGGTAGATCCTAGTTCTTAGGATCCTTACTGCAGTGTCGAGCCCCATTTCTCAGGAGGCTCGACTTTTAGTCTGACTCTCACTGTGTTGTAGATATTTTGTACATTCGGGGTATGGCGGGGCCTGTCCGCCATAGTTGTTTACTTTCCTAGAGTGCATGTAGTCTGTTGTAAGTTGGGATGTAGCGTTCACTCTTGATGTATATATATACATGCGAAAGGCAATCTTTTCTTGGATAAAGCGTGTCTCTTTTACATTATGTTTCATGTCTTGTTTTTATATTCCATTGGTTACTCGATGTATGTCTACTTGGTGCCGGGTAAGGCACGATCCACGAGCGAGATCGGGTCGTGACAAAAGTGATATCGAAGCGATTAATCCTCGGAAAGTGTCTCTGACGCCGTATCTAGTAAGTCTTGATTATCGGTGTGTTGTGCACCACACGATGTCGAGGAGGCTATAGGATATTTAGGATTGGTTTCCATTCTTTTCACTCTGAGATCGTGCCTTAGAAATTGTGTTATAAGTTGGACCCTCTAACGTATTTCTTTTCTTTACGATTATGCCTCGCCAGCGGCCGGGCCCGAAGGAAAAGCGGCGATGGAGCTGCTAGTAGTACAGGGGCCACGAGGCGGGCCGATCTATGCAGCGATACCTCGGGCGGCGAGTTCCACGATGCGCCGGCCCAGCGAGACCACGATACTGCGCCTCGGTCCCAGACCTAGGCGAGAGAGATGGGTTCTGAGGAGATGGCGAGTTACTAGCGAGTTGTGGCGGACGTGAGGATAAGTGGGCCGGTAGTTCGATGCACCGTCGTTCATCTAGATCGGACGACTTGAGACTACGGGATTTTACGAGTTGTAGCGTCGAGTTCTGGTCGAGGCACGAGGATGATCGCGGGAGTTCATCAAGCGGCCAGGATCGTAAAGTGATCGGGCTTGGAGACCGAGTCGGTGGTCTTAGGTTCCACATCGGTGCGCGATCTGCGATCGATTGGTTTGATTCGTGGGAGTTGTCTGTCATGACCGTTACGGGGCGTGGTAGTGCCTTTACGGGCACCCAAGTAGTCATACATCATGTAATCGTGGAATATAAAACAAGACATGAAACAATGTAAATGAGACACAGTTTATCGAGAAAAGTAAGCCTTTCGGCATATATATAAATACCCAAAGTGAGCAGTTACATCGACTTTACAGCGGGACTACAGGACCTACAGGAAGTAAGACAACTATGGCGGGATAGGGCCCGCCATACACTGAATGTACATATATCTACACCACCGAGGAGAACCGTACCAAAAGTCGAGCCTCGGAGAAGATGGAGCTCGACACGAAAGCAAAGATCCTAAGGATGTGGATCTGCACACCTTCCCTTTACTGCGGCATGAGCGCGGCCCGAAGAGGTCGATACAACAGTACCAAGTATGTGAAAGCGTAAAGTACTAAAGTGAAATCAAAGTTTTTAAAACCATTTGCAAATACAACGGTTCAAGCTGCATAGTGCCACAACATAAACAAGAGAAAAATAGATATATTATAGCTGGTCTTTTCTAGGCGCTAATGATCGAAGCAAGGCGATCACCCATAGTATCATTATGCGTGCTAATCTGGACTTCCCGCGGCGCGTATGTCACACGAACCGCGTGAGGTATTCCTCGCGTCGGGGTAGCTAACCGCGGTACCTCTGGACTCCGCGGCCCGCGTAGTCACATAGACGCGTAGTCACACCGCGTGAGGCATCCTCGCGTCGGGATAATACACCGGAATGATCAATCACGGAACTCCGCGACTCGCGCATAGTCACGCGAACCGCGTAGGCGTATAGACGCGTCAAGGGTGGCGAGCCCTCGGTATAACAAGTCGAGGGTATGTGATATAATACGATACAGCGGTCTTAACGTTTAACAACGTAAGCACAACAAGAATAACCCCCTTACACAACATCACAAGACATTAACACGCGTAGCATCATAACATGTTTACTTATCAAACCATCTTACTACACTTTGCAGAAATCAATACAAGATTTTCATAAACAAATAAGTAAAACCGTTCCTTTTATATTTCTTAAGTCGTTATACCTAACTTCCCATAAAGCTAATATAAATCTTAAGCTTTCTGTTTAAAAATCATGTATTACTCTTCTTTCAAAAATGATTCATAATTCTTTTGAAATACTTCAAGGTTCTTATTATTTATACTCAAGTCGACAGACATCAGAGTAAAACCATGTTCGATTAACACCGCGTCGTCTAGTACTATATATATCTTAAAATATCATGCTCGAGAGGATAGGAAGAATCATGCATACCTTCTGTGAAATCCACACCAAGTCGGTATGTCGTATGATATCAACTATAATAGTCAAATCGTCTATCAATGTCTAGACTACTCTGTAGGATATTCTAAGCAAAGGTTCTTAATTCTACGAAAATTGGGCAGCACTTCCCTAGTCAAACTACTCGAGTCTCATAAATGCGGTCTATGTAAATGATTCAATTCTCTTACTGTAATACCATACATGTAATTACGGTTCAATTCTCTTCTTTAATATCCTTCTATGTATTTTATACTTATTTCTATACATCTACAGCATGTATTCTCCAATTCTGATAGAAGGATAAGATTATTATTTACCTCGATAAGCCCAAAATTATCCAAGATATAAGTCGATCTGAGCGAGTTTAGCTCTGTCATGCGCTCCAATCCGCTCCGAAACCCTTAGAAGTTTCTACACAACTTCTACTTACAACTTCAACCAACTATGAAGATTTCCCGGGTTTAGTTTAGTGACTAATGGATATAAGATAGTATTTAGGATTTTAGTATAGAGGTGACTTTGGAATACTACTAGATATCTGGCTAGGGTATTTTGGGGATAGTAACAATACTAGGAGAGTATTTTCTACCAAGGGGGCTTTGCGAGACCACTAGGAAGGGGAGAGGGTGTTTCGGCTAAGCTCTTCTCAAGAGGGGAGAAGGCTATGGGCGAGAAACCTCTCGAAGGGGAAAGTTTGGAGACTTGGAAGATGATTTGTGGATGAAGAAGTCTTCAACTCAAGAGGGTA
This sequence comes from Przewalskia tangutica, assembly GCA_029844215.1. Taxonomy (NCBI): domain Eukaryota; kingdom Viridiplantae; phylum Streptophyta; class Magnoliopsida; order Solanales; family Solanaceae; genus Przewalskia; species Przewalskia tangutica. The sequence goes on from JAQGDG010000035.1 coordinate 99,919, forward strand.
TTTATAGGACATTCAAGGGTCAAGATGAAGGCAAGTGGAGGCAAGTGGAGGTGGAGATTCACCAATGTTTCCTTATCCATCTACTACACAAAAAATCCTACCTAACCTTGACTAATGCAAGGCCACAAGCGTGCCAAGGTCGTCAAGTTCCGCCAACTTGAGGGTGACAAGTGTCGCCTCTCGTTGATCCAAAATATTTCATCTCTCGGAAAAATCCGCAAAAATATAAATGTCGCGGTAGTAATTTTCCCTTGAAGTCTTGGAAAAGCGTTTAGTCGGAAAACAATTCGTTTAAGTGGGTTGTGCACAAATTTTCGTCTATGCCTAACTTTAAGGCTTAAACTTTTGTCGTCGCCCTTACGTACATACTCTGGAAATACGGTATAACATTCTCCCCTCAGAAACATTCGTCGAATGTTCCTTCCCAAAACGAATAACGATAAAGCTTAAGCGGTTTGCAAATGCCTCACATGGCTACAATACAACACTTAAGCAAATATGTCGATGAAAATTTACAAGTAGGAAAGTGAGTTACACGGAGGTGTGGGGAATAGGTGAGGATATACGCCTCATGTCCTCGCCGGCTTCCCGTCATCTCCTCCTGAGCTCGTTCCGCCACAATACTTTGGAAGCCCGTCCTTGGTCATGAGCGCCTAACACGACGATCGATTATCGCTATGGGAATCTCCTCATATGATAACCCCTCGGTCACACGAACATCGTCAATCGGGTGCACCACTAGATGGATCCGATACATCTCCTCGGCGTAAACATGAAAAACCGGATGCCTTTGCCTCGAGATCGGACGGCGGATCCAACTCATAGGCAACCTTGCCTACCTGCGGACAATCGAATCGGCCCGATGTACGCGGTGAGTTTCTCTTCCGAATCTCATCACACCGCCGTGGGTGGCGCCTTGAAAACCCAATCATCGATCTCAAACTCCGGATGCGCGGCGATGATCTGCATCGACTTACGCGACTCGAGCCGATGCAGCTCTGGATAAGCTTTACCTTATCCAGCTGCTTGAACTAGGTGCGGTCCCACTAAGCGCACCTCGCCTACATCAAACCAGCCTATCGCGATCTGCACTTCCTCCCATACAAGGCCTCGTAAGGCGCCATCGAATCTTGGAGTGGTAGCTATTATTATCATGAAACTCAACTAGAGGCAAATGATCCTCGGCTACCACGAAGTCAATAACACGGGCTCATGACATATCCTCGAAGTGCGGATGAGTGCGCTCTGCTGCCGTGCATGCGAGGATGGAATGCGATGCTCGAGCTCACTGCGTCCCTAATCCCTTATGGAAGGACTTCCAAAAGTTAGCCGTAAACTGGGCTCCTCTGTATGATATGATAGAAATAGGGACCCGTGCGATCGGCGATCTCTCGGATGTAAAGTGCGGCGTAATCCTCGTAGAAAAAGTCGTCACGACGGGAAGAAAGTGGGCTGATTTAAATGACTGTCGGCGATAACCCAAATAGAATCATGTTTCCTCGGTGCGAGGTAACCGTGATAAAGTCCATGTTGATCACCTCCGTTTCAGTCGGGATCTCTGTAAATGCGCAACAAACCACCGGGCCTGCGGTGCTCTGCCTTCGCTGCGACAACACGGGCCTTTGAGCCACAAGCTACGCAGCGTCCTCTTGAGCCATCCCGCAATACACGGATCGAGGTCGTGGTACATCTTGATCGACCCGGATGGATAGAGTAACCTTGTGTGTGTGCTTCCCCTAGACTGTTGCGAAGTCACGCAATATCACGGAACACACAACGCCTCGAACCTTAGCACCCGTGGTGTTACCCCAAAGGACCGCTTCCCTCACGAAGAGCACTGTTATACCCGTATTTCAGTATATGCGTAGGCGTGCGTCTGAGTTAAGCCTTAAAGATTAGGCATAGGGCGAATTTGGGCACAACTCACAAAAGCGAATGGTTTTCAGCGAAGCGTTTTACAAAACTTGCGAAGGAAAATTCGGCTATGTCATTTATATTTTTGCGGATTTTTCAGAGATGAAATATTTTGGACCAGCGGGAGGTGACACTTGTCACCCTCAAGTGGGCGACAGTGGGCGGCACCTTGGGCGATTGCCATGGTTTTGGGGCTTAAATCTTGGGTCGATGTTTTGTGAGGATTTGTGGAGTAGGTTAGGGTGCACTTGTGCAAATCCACCGTCCACTTGCCTCACTTGCCCTCATCTTAGCCCTTGAAAGCCCTATAAATACCCCCCTTGAGTTGATGAACTCTTCATCCACAAATCATCCTTCCAAGTCTCCAAACTCCCTCCCCCTTAGTTGCTCTATCGTCCAAAAGCCTTCTCCCCCCCTCCCTCTTGGAAGCCCTAGCCGAAACACCCTCTCCCCTCTAGCCTAGTGGCCGAAGTACCCCCTTGGTATAAAGTTGTCTTCCAAGTATAGTTACTATTCCAAAATACCTTAGCCAATCCCTTATAGTATTTCCAAAGTTATCTCTATCGTGAAGTCCAGAAAATACTATCTTATATCCCTTAGTCACTAAGCGAAACCCTAGGAAACTTCATAGTAGGATGAAGTAGAAAGTAGAAGTTGTGTAGAAACTTCTAAGGGTTTCTTAGCGGATTGTAGCGTCTGATTAGGAGCTAAACCTGCTGGGATCGACTTATATCTTGGATAATATTGGGCTTATCGAGGTAAATAATCTTATCCTGCTATTGTAATTGAAGAATGCATCTTGTAGAAGTATAGACATAAGTTTAAAATACATAGAAGGATATTAAAGAAGAGAATTGAGCTGTACTTACATGGGGTGTATTTCTGATGAACTTGTATAGCTTAGGGTAGGGAAGTGCTGCCCGATTTTCAGTAGAATAGAGAACCCTCTGCTTAGATTATCCTCTGAGTAGTCTAGGCGTTGATAGGCGTATTTGACTATTATAGGTTGATACTCTGCGCGCGACATATTCGACTTGGCGGGTGGATTTCGAGAAGGTATGTGATTCTTCTATACTCTTGAGCATGATATTTTAAAGTATATATATATAGTGCGGTAGGCGTGCGTGTGTTAAGCGAGCGTAGCTTTACGGCAATGTCTTTTGACTTAAGCCTGAATAATAAAGATCTTAAAGTCTGTCAAAAGAATTATAAATCAGTTTTGAAAGAAGAAGAATATTTGTTTCTAAAACAAGAAGCTTAAGAGTTATACTAGCTTTATGGGAAGTTAAGTATAACGACTTATGAAAGATAAAAGGAACAGTTTACTTATGTGTTTATAAAAGACTTGTATTGATTTACGAGAAATCTGATAAAATGGTTTGTTGAGTAGACATATTGTGATCTTATGTGTGTTAGTATTTTGTAACGTTTGTGTAAAGAGGTTATTCTTATTTGTGCTTATGTTGTTTAACGATAATTTGTTATGCTAGTATTACATCACTCGCCTCTTGACATGATCTGGGGTTAAAGCGCCTCCGATGCGGTGTATGTCTCGGTGATGCAGGACCGTGATTGAGAATACCTCATGCGGGTCCGGGGACCTATGCGGGCTACGAGTTTCGGAGTTAGTGTGCGGGTTATACCTCATACGGTCTATGTGGCCATGCGGACTACGAGTCGGGGCGATGTCGGGAGTAGCTACCCTCGATGCGGCGAATACCTCATGCGGGCCTAGGTGGCTATGCGGACTACGAGTCGAGTTAGGCATGCATAATGATACTATGGGCGATTGGCCTGCCGATCATTCGCGGCCTAGAAAAGACATTCTGATTTACCTATTGTTGCTCTTGTTTATGATGTGGCCTTATGTGCGATTTACATTGGTTGTTTCGTGCATATTTGTAAAATTTGGTTTTAAAATGATATGATTTCATTTAAGTACTTTACAGTTTCACATACTTAGTACCTGTTGTACTGACCTCCTTCGGGGGGCTGCGTTCATCTGCGCGGTAAGGGAAGCAGTGCTAGATCCACGTCCTTAGGATCTCTGCTTTGGTGTCGGGAGCTCCGTGCTTCTGGAGGCTCGACTTTTGGTATGGTTCTCCTGTGTTGTAGATATATGTACATTCGAGGTATGGTGGGGCCTGTCCGCCATAGTTGTCTACTTCCTTAGAAGTGCATAGTCTATTATGCGATTGAGATGTAGCGCCAAACTTTGATATATATATATATATGCAGAAAGCGGCGTTTTCTCGAGATAAAGCTTTTATTTTCATATGATTCTGTCTTGTTTTTATATTCCGATTACTGCGATGTATGACTACTTGGATGCGGGTAAGGCACGATCCACGGGCCGGGCGAATTCGTGACAAAAGTGGTATCGAAGCGATTAATCCTCGGAAAGTGTCTGACCGTATCGATGAAGTCTTGATTATCGGTGTGTTGTGCACCACACCAATGTCCCGGAGGCTATAGGGTATTTAGGATTGGTTTCCATTCTTCTCACTCTCGAGATCGTGCCTTAGAGGCGTGTTATAAGTTGGACCCCTACAACGTATTCCTTTTACATGCTGATTATGCCTCGCGTAAAGCGGCAAGACTGGCAAAGCGCGAGGAGCGCTAGTAGGACAGAGAGTCACGAAGGCTCGAGCCCGATCTATACGAGGCGGCAAATTCCACAGCCGCCGGCCCAGCGGTTTAGGGCGCGCGGCGATGGCGATGAACCCGATACTGCGCCTCGATTCCACGGCTGGAAGCGGATGAGATAAGTGCAGAGATGGCGATTCTGGCGGGATCGTGGCGAACATGAGATAGGATGGATCACGGCGATTCAGCTCCGTCGATACTGCGGTTCACGCGAATCGAGCGATTTGCGCTACGGGATTTTACGAGTTGTAGCCGCGAGTTACGGGTGAGGCACGAGATGATCGCAGAGTTCATCCGTCGATTCTGAAGGATCATGCAGTGATCAAAACTTGAGGACCGTCCGTGATCTTGATTCACATTTGCGTGATACCGCGATCGATTGGATTCGGTCGTGGGAGTTATCGGGAAACCGCAGCGTCCCGGCTTGGGCCGAGGTCTCGGAGGCCTTTCTCACTCACTTCTTGCCTCCGCGGATGAGGAGGGCGCGGGCGACATATTTTTGTTCTTTGAGGCAGAGAGGGCGCCTGATTAGGGAGTACAGCGTTGAGTTCGATTCGTTGGCTCGATATGTCCCTGCGTTGGTAGCGATATGGAGGGCGGTGCGTCATTTACGTCGCGGGCTAGATGATTATATGGTGAGTCTTGTGCGGGTGTGGCTCTTGACGAGCATGGACATTCTTGTTACACCGTAAGTCCATGACATGTATAAGAGAATATGCGTGAAACAAGACTTGGAAATTAGTGCGAAAGGAAGAATTGTTTTAGAGCGGAAAATCTTAGAAGGTCGGAAAGGAAAAATGTTCGTTATTGAGAATTGGATTCTCAAAATGCATTATTTGAAGTGTATGGAACTTATTAATAATATGGAAATTTATTTTTCTGGATTTTGTCATGTGGGGCCCACAGAAATTTTACATTTTGTGGGGCCCATGAGTTCTGAATTTTATGGGCGAATGAGAGTGCGACACGTGGCACCCCATAAGTGGTCTTGGTCGAATTAGAGGAGGGTAATATGGTCATTGAACATCTTGGAAGATAAGTCTTGAGCAGACATAATTGACTAGTCAACTTGCCACGTAAGCTTGATCCATGTGATTTTAATCCTAGCCTCACATTTGTTTAAGTCTAAGCCCTCGATATGTGTTATATACTAACTAGTAGCAAGACTAGCTCATTTTAACACTTAGAAATTAGAAGACCTTGTGTTCTTGAAAGCTCTCGGCTTAGTGTAATTTCCACACAAAATTTTATAGTTTTGATCCATTAGCCACAAGACTTTAACTTGATGTCCCTAGGGGTATTGTAAGGATATCTCAATAGAAATATTTGGAAAAATGTATTTTTACGTTAGTCATGGCGGAAACTAAGGGAGTTCTTGACTTTGAAGTTGGAACTTGAAGATGGGTTCTTCGTAGGCCTCAGGAGTGCTTGGAGGCGGATTGGAACCTAAGGAAAGAGCTAAGAATTGCTAAAGCGCGACTTTGGAATCTTGGAAATTTTAAGGGCTTTAAAGGTATATTAGCTGATCGTTGTAGCAATTAAGGTTTAATTATCATTGTAGCTATGGTTTTAGCAAGCATGAGTTATATAGTATGAAGTTTGATATGTTTATTGGCTATTGGAACCCTAATCCGAAATCTAGCATGTTTAACTTTAAGATTTCAATTCTAGTCGATTATTAGTCTAAGCGTCGCATGTTGTTTAAAGAAGGAAATTGTAGTTGTTGAAGTTGTTTAGACTATATAACATGTTAGACCTTAGAACTTGGAATTATGAAGGATTGAAAAGACTTAGTGTTGTTCTAGAGGTTGGCCGAGAATGGCTTTTGGCATATTCACTATTTCGTATGAATTGTGGGGCGGAATTTTACACGTATTGTAAGGCGTGTAATCCCCTTTGTTTGGTTGTTGTTTGGAGCCTTAAATGTGGCTTGTTGGTTATTGTATTTGGCCTTGAAAAAGGTGGCAAAGTAAGTAGAAACAAAGGAGGTGATGCCCGATTTTCCGTAGAATTAGAGACCGTATACTTAGTATTATTCTACGTAGAGACTAGAAGTTGATAGTCTTGTTGTGACCATTATAGGTTGACAACTTCTCGTGCGGCGTATTCGGCAGCTTGTGGATATTAGCCGAAAAGGTATGTGAACTATCTCTTCTAGCATGATTCCTTAGAATAAAGAAAGTAAGTTCTACTCATGAATGATCCATTCCTTGCTTGTATTTGGATTGCCTAAAATAGAACTTGTTCTATGTACTTCCTTGAGTGTACTTTGATGTTTAAATTGTAAGTAGTATAATCCATTTCCTTAGGGAAGTTTGGATTCTTAAAAGTGAAGGTATTTTTCTTAAAGTACATAGAGACTTGAAAAGGAAGTGGTTTCCAAATCTTTTGGCTAGTGCCTTAGTTCTAAAACCTAAAGGTCATTATAATGACTTTAGAAGTCAAATAGTGATTTACTTATTTGATTTAAAGAGGAGAAATGACATGATTTAAGAGAAGTAACTGCGTTAAGGGTGAAGTTACTTGAGGTTTAAAAGTAGAAGAAAACTTGTTTTCTAACTATTAAGAGACTTGAAGTATTTTGAAAGTTGAGAACTTGATTTGTAAGTATGTGATACTTGGTTTTAATAGTATAAGCCTCTTGGTTATTGAAGGAATGAATACGTCTAAAACCATAAAGGGTTATAACGGCTTTATGGGAAGTTGGTTATAACGGCTTTATGGAAGGTTTAGAAAGTTGTCTATTTTGATTAAATCGGCATAAGTTGCCTAGATTGTGAAAATTTGGAGTTACTTGATTTCAAGCTTTGAAATGAGTTTTCTAAAAGTGTAGTAACTTACTTTGAAAAATAGACACGCCTTGATACTACGGGTGTTAGTATCTTGGGGCTTTACATAGAAAGGAGTCTTTTATAAAGGAATGTCGTCACATTAGTACTTTGGCTTGTTAAAGAATTATTCTATGTATAACTTGATTAGTACTTTGGCTTGATAAATTGAGGATTTGTCTAAGTGTGCCTTGATAAGTACTTTGGCTTGTTAAAAGAGAATTATTCTATGTATGCCTTGATTAGTACTTTGTCTTGTTAAAAGAGAATTATTCTAAGTGTGCCTTGATAAGTACTTTGGCTTGTTAAATGAGAATTATTCTATTTGTGCCCTGATAAGTACTTTGGCTTGTTAAATGAGAATTATTCTATTTGTGCCCTGATAAGTACTTTGGCTTGTTAAAAGAGAATTATTCTATGTATGCCTTGATTAGTACTTTGGTTTGTTAAAAGAGAATTATTCTAAGTGTTCCTTGATAAGTACTTTGGCTTGTTAAAGAAATTATTCTATGTATGCCTTGATTAGTACTTTGGCTTGTTAAAAGAGAATTATTCTAAGTGTGCCTTGATAAGTACTTTGGCTTGTTAAAAGAGAATTATTCTATGTATAACTTGATTAGTACCTTGGCTTGATAAATTGAGGATTTGTCTAAGTGTGCCTTGATAAGTACTTTGGCTTGTTAAAAGAGAATTATTCTAAGTGTGCCTTGATAAGTACTTTGGCTTGTTAAAGAGAATTATTCTATGTATGCCTTGATTAGTACTTTGGCTTGATAAATTGAGAATTTGTCTAAGTATGCAGTGATAAGTATTTGGGCTTGTTAATTGAGAATTGCCTATGTGTCTTTGGAAATAGCGGTTGTGTGCTATTGGTATATCGGTCGTTGGTCATTCCGGGTTTGTAACATTGCATAATTAGTGGATTTGCTACCCACGATCTGAATACCTCGTGCGAGTCAAGTAGGGCTTATGCGGTTGAAATAGTCCCGTGCGGCGGGTCCGACCTATCACGAGAATACCTCGTGCGAGTCAGAAAGGTCTTATGCGGGTGAAATAGTCCTATCACGAGAATACCTCATGCGGGTCAGAAAGGACTTATGCGGGTGAAATAGTCCCATCGGGCGGAGTCCGACTATCACGAGAATACCTCGCGCGGTCCGCGCGACCTATGCGGGTGAAATAGTCCCGAATAGGATTGCTAAATGATCTGCGGGCGGATGGTCTGCTTGATCATGAGCTTCCTAGTTTATATTGTAAGGATACTACTGTTTACTCTGTTGTTAGTAAGGCATATATGTTGTATTTTGATTATCATATATGTCCCGGTTGTTTGTGTTACCACATGGTCATGCTTTTACGAGGTGGGATTAGGGCATGGGACCACGAGTATTGAGGACACGGTGGGACTTGGTGTTCATGTATCCTTATTGGTGTTATTACATCATGGATTCTTGGCGGTGAGGAAGGATCCAGGCGTGATTGATATTATGGGCGTGAGACCCGTGGTTATATTGAGTAATGACTTTGAGGGCTGCGTCCACGACTTGATATGAATGCTTATGTGTTATATGCTGTAGGTTGGATATCATACATGTCTCACTGTGTTATTTAGATGCTATGATTTTATTACAGTACATTCCCATGCCAGTACATTTTTAAATCTTGACCTCGCCCGAAGCTGCGTTCATCTGCATGAGTTTAGATGCTTTGATTCGGTGATCGGCAGTGTAGGATCCTGCTCGGGGTTTTGGATAAGCTCCTTCTATTGGAGTTTATCTTTGGTATATGTCCTTCTGAGCTTTGTATAGTTTTGGAGTGCAGCGGGGCCTTGTCCGTCGTAGTTGATTTAACTCCTGAAGTGCAGTATTCGTATGTGGGATTGGACTCGTATGCGGTGTAGTGTCTTTAGTTTATGTATTTATGGCAGCCTTGGCTTTGCCCTTACGTCACGTTTGTTTTAAAAAAAAATGAGGTGTTATTTGATTCATGACTTACTTGTATTGTTAAGGTAGAAGGGTGCCTAGGTAGGGCACGATCCCAGGCGAGGTTCGGGCTGACAATTACCACATGCGAGCTCGCCTTGCAGGATGCGAAGGCGTAGAGGCCGGCGGGTTGTGACGTGGCAGAAGAGGCCGGGGCGCGGGGTCTTTTGGTAGCTATCGGGGTGGGCCTCGGCCGGCGATCTAGATTTGCACCACAACTAGCTCGAGCACTCTGCCGTCTTGGCCGGCCCGAGTATTGAGGCGGTCGGGGCCCAGGACTTGGACTTCGAGTAGCGAGGTGCTAACGATCGAGACCACCCGCCGGTGTGGCCGTCACGGTAGATCCCATCTCGGGAGTTGTGGTCCTACCGGGAGGTTGCTAAACTTGTAGCCAGCGGGGCCAGCTGCGGCTGTCCAGACTAGGGCGGCCAGTGGTAGGAGTCGGCTACGGGTTCTTTCGTCGGGTCTTCCGTCTCCTGATTTACTCGCCCGGAGGGCAAGGTACTCGTGGACCAGCGAGTGGCGAGGTCATGGCGCGGGTCCTAGTTCTAGCGGTCCTCAGAATCGCATTTATGCCTTGTCCAGCCGGCAGGACCAGGAGGCGTCGCCTGATGTCGTCACAGGTACTTTATCAGTTTCTGGTTGTGATGTGTATGCCTTGATAGATCTGGGTTCTACTCTGTCCTATATATCTCCCCTTATTGCTAGTAGGATAGGGATAGAGCCTGAGTCCATAGACCCTTTCGAGGTAGCTACGCCAGTGGGTGATTCGGTGGTAGCTCGGCGGATATATAGGGCTTGTCCAGTGACCGTATCTGATCGTCGGACCTGGCAGACTTGATAGAGTTGTATATGGCGATTTCGGCGTGATCATGGGTATGGATTGGCTAGCTTCTTTACGCCAATGTAGACTACAGGAGAGAGTAGTGCAGTTCCAGTTTCTGAGGCCGGTTGTTGAGTGGGAGGAACAACTGTATCGCCAGGGTAGGTTTATTTCCTACCTCAAGGCTAGGAAGATGGTGCGAGAAGGGTATATCTACCATCGTTCGGGTGTTTGATCTTGAGGCTGCGGTACCAGATTTTGATCGATTCGATAGTCGAGAGTTCCCGGATGTGTTTCAGACGACCTCCGGGTATCCTCACGAGAGGAGATAGAGTTTTGTGTCGATGTCTTTGCGGACACTCGGCTATTTCCATTCGCCATACGAATGGCACTTTGCCGAGTTGAGAGAGTTGAAGGACCGGTGAGGATTTCTTTGGAGAAAGAACTTCATCGGGCCTAGTGTTTCTCCACAGGGGCGCGGTATTGTTAAGTGAAGAAGAAGGGCGGGGCCAGCTGCGTGTGTGTTGATTACTGACGGTGAACAAGGTGACCATTAAACGAATACCCTTCCGGGATTGATGATTTGTTCGACCGGTTGCGAGTGCGAGATGTTTCTCGAATTGATCTGCGATCGGGCTATCATCGGTGCGTGTTAGAGATGGATGTCCCTAGAATTGCATTAGGACGTGCGAGCACTATGAGTTCGAGTTTATGTCTTTCGGGTTGACCCGATGCTCCAGCGGTATTCATGGATTTGATGAGCGAGTGTTCAAGCCATTTTGGACACGTTTGTGATAGTGTTCATTGATGACATCTTGGTTTATTCAGCTCGAGCGAGGAGCATGCGGAGCATTTGAGGATTTGTCTTGAGAGTTCTCGAGACCCGGATTATCGCCAAGTTTTCCAAATGTGAGTTTTGGTTGGCTTGGTGGCTTTTCTTGGGCATATTGTGGGCGATGGTATTCGGGTGAATCTGGCCAAGATCGAAGCGATCGGGGTTGGCCTGAACCTCTTACTCCGGACAGAGTGCGCGACTTTACAGGCCTTGCGAGGTTACTATCGGTTCGTAGAAGTTTACTTCTATCTACGCACCATTGACTAGGTGACTCGAGCGGCTAAGTTTGATGGTGATGCGTGTGGCGGGGTTTCTGATTCTTGAAGGAGGTGGCGGCGCCCGTTCTTACTCTTCCAGAGGGTTCAGACGGTTATGTTGTGTATTATGATGCGTCAGGCGTTGGGCTCGGATGTGTGTTGATGCAACTGGGTAAGGTTATAGCATCACAGCGTCAGCGGCTTAAGAAGCATGAGAGGAACTACCCGCGTGATTTGGAGTTAGCGGCGGTGATTCACGCCTTGAAGATGCAGGCACTATTTGTATGGGGTTCGTGTGGATATTTATACAGACCACAAGAGCCTCGGTATATCTTCGGCGGAGGAGTGAACTTCACGGCGAGGCGGTGGTTAGAGTTACTCGAGGATTATGATGTTGATATCTGTACCACGGGAAGGCGATGTTATGGCGGATGCCATTAGTCGTAGGTCGATGGGTAGCCTATCGGATGTGCGGCGGAGAGGAGGGCATGGTTCGCGATTTGCATCGATTAGCGAGCCTTGGTGTCCGTTTGATTGATTACGATAGCGAGAGGGTTCGAGTTCGAGAGGTTGCGAGTCTTCCGTCGTCGAGGTGAAGAAGCGGATTTGAGATCGGTTTTGATTGGTATCGTGATACGGCTCTTACGTGGGAAGGGTCGCTTTTGGTAACTTTTTGATGGGGTGCTAAGGTTTGAGAAGGTTGTGTGTTCGGATATTGAAGGACTTGGCGGCGGAGTTCTAGGAAGCACGGTAGCGCGTTACTCTATCCGTCGAAGTCGACCAAGATGTACCGCGACCTCGAATCTGTGTATTGGTGGGATGGCTTGAATAGGGGCGTTGCGAGTTTGTAGCTCGATGCCGTGTTGTCGGTGGTGAAGATAGAGCACGGAGGCGGTGGTTTGTTGCGGCGATAGAGATCCGACACGGAAATGGGAGGTGATCAGCGTGGCTTTATCACGGGGTTACCTCGCTTTCGGAGAGACATGATTCTATATGGGTTATAAATCGGCGGTGTGAAATCAGCCCACTTTCTTCCGTCGGGATGACTTTTGGTGAGGATTATGCGGACTTTACCTCAGAAGATCGTCGGTGCATGGAGTCTATTTCTATCATATCGAACGAGAGAGCCGGTTCTGGCTAAGCTTACGGAAGTCTTTCGAGAAAGGTCTAGGGGCCTTGGTGAGCAAGTCTTGCATTCCATCCTCGAACAGACGGACGGCGGGCGCACTATCGGACTCTTGAGATATCTTTGTGAGCTTTGTGTTATTGACTTGAGGTAGTGGGAGGATCATTTGCCTCTGAGTTGAGTTTGCGTATAATAATAGCTACCACTCCGGTATTCGGATGGCGCCTTATGAGGCCTTGTATGAGAGGAAGTGCGGTCGCGATAAATGGTTTGATGTAAGCGAGTGCGATTAGTAGGACCAGATTTGGTGCGAGCGGATGGATAAGGTGAAGCTTATCCGGGGCGATTCTTGGCGACTCGAGTCGGCGAAGTCATATGCGAGATCATCGTCGTCGGCATCAGGTTCGAGGTTGATGATTGGGTTTTCTGAAGGTGTCACCCGTGAAGGGTGTGATGAGATTCGGGAAGAAAGGAAACTTCGGCCCAGTACATTGGGCGTATCGGTGTCGCGAGGTAGGCAAGGTTGCCTATGAGTTGAATCTGCCGTCCGTCTGGAAGCGGTGCATCGGTGTTTCATGTTTCTATCTTTGAGGAGATGTATCGAGGATCCGTCTAGGTGCACCGATTGGCGATGTCCGGTGGCCAGGGTTATCGTATGAGAGATTCCATGGCGATGTCGATGCGTCGAGTTAGGCGTCTGCGGACGGGGCGTGGCTTCCGTCAAAGTCTTGTGGCGGAGCGAGCTCGGGGAGGAGATGGCGTGGGAAGGCGAGGAGGACATGAGGCGAAGTATCCTCACCTATTCCACCACCTCCGGGTAACTCACTTTCCTACTTATAATTTTCATTGACTTATTTGCTTAAATGTTGTATTGTGGCCATGTGAGGCGTTTGAAAGCTATTTAAGTTATGAAGAACCTTATCATTTGTGTGTCTTGGGAAGGGACATTCGGGAGGAATGTTTCTAAAGCGGGAGAATGTTATACCCGTATTTCAGTATATGCGTGGCGTGCGTCTGAAAGTTAAGCCTAAAAGATTAGACATAGGACAAATTTGGGCCTGACTCACAAAGCGAATGGTTTTTCGCGAAGCGTTTTACAAAACTTGCAAAGGAAAATTCGGCTATGTCATTTATATTTTTGCGGATTTTTCAGAGATGAAATATTTTGGACCAGCGGGAGGGTGACACTTGTCACCCTCAGTGGGCGGCCAAGTGGGCGGCACCGGGCGATTGCCGTGGTTTTGGGGCTTAAATCTTGGGTCGATGTTTTGTGAGGATTTGTGGAGTAGGTTAGGGTGCACTTGTGCAAATCCACCATCCACTTGCCTCCGTACTCATCTTAGCCCTTGAATGCCACTATAAATACCCCGGAGGTTGATGAACTCTTCGTCCACAAATCATCCTTCAAGTCTCAAACTCCCTCCTTGGTTGCTCTCTCTTCCAAAGCCTTCTCCCCCTCTTGGAAGCCCTAGCCAAACACCCTCTCCCCCCAGCCTAGTGGCTTGAAGTACCCCCACTTGGTAGAAAGTTGTCTTCCAGTATAGTTACTATTCAAAATACCTTAGCCAATCCATATAGTATTTCCAAAGTTATCTCTATCGTGAAGTCAGAAATACTATCTTATATCCATAGTCACTAAGCGAAACCCTAGGGAAACTTCATAGTAGGATGAAGTAGAAAGTAGAAGTTGTGTAGAAACTTCTAAGGGTTTCTTAGCGCGGATGGAGCGTGCAGTTAGGAGCTAAACCTCGCCGGGATCGACTTATATCTTGGATAATATTGGGCTTATCGAGGTAAATAATCTTATCTGCTATTGTAATTGAAGAATGCATCTTTGTAGAAGTATAGACATAAGTTTAAAATACATAGAAGGATATTAAAGAGAGAATTGACTACTTACATGGAATTTGTATTCTGATGAACTTGTATAGCTAGGGTAGGAAGTCTTTGCCCGATTTTCAGTAGAATAGAGAACCCTCTGCTTAGATTATCCTCTGAGTAGTCTAGGCGTTGATAGGCGTATTTGACTATTATAGGTTGATACTCTGCGTGCGACATATTCGACTTGGCGGTGGATTTGAGAAGGTATGTGATTCTTCCTATACTCTTGAGCATGATATTTTAAAGTATATATATATATATAGTGCGGTGAGCGTGCGTGTGTTAGCGAGCGTAGCTTTACGGCAATGTATTTTGACTTAAGCTGAATAATAAAGATCTTAAAGTCTTTCAAAGAATTATAAATCGGTTTTGAAAGAAGAAGAATATTTGTTTTTAAAACAAGAAGCTTAAGAGTTATACTAGCTTTATGGGAAGTTAAGTATAACGACTTAAGAAAGATAAAAGACGATTTACTTATGTGTTTATAAAGACTTGTATTGATTTACGGAAAATCTGATAAAATGGTTTGTTGAGTAGACATATTGTGATCTTATGTGTGTTAGTATTTTGTAATGTTTGTGTAAAGAGGTTATTCTTATTTGTGCTTATGTTGTTTTAACGATAAGGTGTTATGCTAGTATTACATCACTCGCTCTTGACATGATCTGGGGTTAAAGGCCCTCCGATGTGGGGTATGTCTCGGTGATGCAGGACCGTGATTCGAGAATACCTCATGCGGGTCGGGGACCTATCGCGGGCTCTGAGACTTCGAGGTTGGTGTGCGGGGTTATACCTCATGCGGTCTATGTGGTCATGCGGACTACGAGTCGGGGCGATCTTGGGAGTAGCTACCCTCGATCGAGAATACCTGCATGCGGGCCTAGGTGGCCTATGCGGACTCTGGAGTCGAGGATTAGGCATGCATAATGATACTATGGGCGATTGGCCTGCTTGATCATTCGCGGCTAGAAAAGACTATTCTGTTTACTATTGTTGCTCTTGTTTATGATGTGGCACTATGTGCGGTTATATTAGTTGTTTAAATGCATATTTGTAAAATGTGGTTTTTAAAATGATATGATTTCATTTAAGTACTTTACAGTTTCACATACTTAGTACATTTCTTGACCTCCTTGAAGTGCGTTCATCTGCGAGTAAGGGAAAGCAGTGCTAGATCCATCCTTAGGATCTCTACTTTGGTGTCGGGAGCTCCGTCTTATCAGGAGGCTCGACTTTTGGTATGGTTCTCCTGTGTTGTAGATATATGTACATTCGGGGTATGGCGGGCCACTGTCCATATAGTTATCTACTTCCTTAGATATGCGTAGTCTATTATGCAGTTGGGATATAGCGCCAAACTTTGATATATATATATATATCTGCAGAAAGCGGCGTTTTCTCGAGATAAAGCTGTTTTCTTTTCATATGATTCTGTCTTGTTTTATATTCGTGATTACTCGATGTATGACTACTTGGGTGCCGGGTAAGGCACGATCCACGGGCCGGGCAGTCGTGTGGCCGTATCCGCGATGCAGCGTCAAAGCGGATCCTCAGCTGTTGCCTCTTCTTCCTCGCCGGCGATGGAATACTCGGCAACCTACCGACCGCGAACCATACATATCAGAACCAATCAATCGGACTCTAAGGCTCGCTGGTGATGTAACTCGCGGACCATGCCTCTCTGCAGCTGCACATCGATAGACTCCCCATCGACTACGACTAAGGCATCTACCACAGCGTTGGCCTTGGGTGAGTACGGGATATCAACATCATAATCCTTGAGTAACTCTAACCACCGTCTGCGTAAGTTCGGCTCCTGCTTTGAAGATATCTTGGAGGCTCTTGTGAGTGCTGTATAAATATCCACATGAACCCCGTACAAATAGTGCCTCGGATCTTGGCGTGAATCACGCGACTACAAATCATGGGTGGGGTAGTTCTCTCGTGCTTCTTAAGTTGTCGGGATAAATGCGTATAACCTTACCAGTGCGTCAACACACATCCGAGCGCTGTATCACAATACACTACATAATCTGGACCTACAAAGAGTAAGAACGGGGCGGTCGTCGATCTCCTTGATGCTTGAAACCACGCTCCTGACGTGATCGGCTGAAACTTAGGCATGCGAGTCGGCTAGTCAATGGTGCGAGAGATAAAGCAAACTTCTCCATGAAGCGATAATAACTGCGAGGCCAGAAGGCTGCGCACCTCTGCCGGATGGTAGGTCTAGGCCAAGTCTGTTGCCTCGATCTTGGCGTATCCACCCGAATACCGTCGGCCCTGATATGCGAAATGCCACGAAGCCACCAAAACTCACGTTTGGAAAACTTGGCGTATAAGCTGCTGATCTGGAGAACTCGGCCACGGTCGCCAAATGCTCGCATGCTCTGCTCTGGCGAGAATAAACCAAGATGTCATCAATGAACACTATCACAAGCGTGTCCAAAAATGGCTTGAACACTCGGTTCATCAAATCCATGAATACTGGCGGGCATTGGTCAAACCGAAGACATAACCACGAACTCATAGTGCGTCAGGGTCGAATGCGATCTAGGGATATCGCCTCTCTAACTACTTTTTGATGATAGCGATCGCGGATCAATCTTGAGAAACATCTACGCACCTGGCCCAGTCGAACAAATCATCAATCACGGGAAGGGTATACATTCTTAATGGTCACCTTGTTGACCGCGTAATCAACACACGTGCGCGTCCGTCGCTTCTTCCGCGAACAATCAGGCGCTCCCGGGGAGAAACACTAGGCACGATGAAGCCGCTTCTCCGCCAAATCTCTCGGTGGTCCTTGACTCTCTCAACTCGGCGGGTGCCGTTACGTATGGCGGAATGGAAATAAGCGAGTGTCTGCGACTGTCGATACAAAACTCTATCTCCTCTCGGGAGGATGCGGGAGTCGTGCGGAAACACATCGGGAACTCTCGACTCTTTGGGCCAGCGAAAATCTGGTCGCGACCTCGATTATCAAACACGAATGAGATGGTAGATATACCCCCTGCACCGTCTTCACGGCCTTGGTAGGAAATAAACCTACCCTCGGCGACCACGGTGTTCCTCTCGCTCGATAGCAGGCTCCCGAGCTGGAACCGTACTCTCTCTCCACTGCGGTCTACATTGGCGTAGCGAGGCTAGCCAATCCATACCCGTGATCACGCCGAAATCGGTCATGTCGACTCTGTCAAGTCGTGCAGCGGCGCATAAATCCTTTGGCAAGCTCATATACGTAGAGCTACCACGAATCACCGGCTGGCGTAGCTACCTCGAAAGGTCTATGGACTCGGGCTCTATCCTATCCTACTAGCAATAAGGGAGATATATGGGGCGAGTAGAACCGGATCTATCAAGGCATACACGTCCATGACAACAGCGATAAAGTACTGTGGCGACATCGGTGAGACCTCACGGTCTGCCCGGTGGACAAGGCATAAATGCGGTTATGAGGACCGCTAGGCGGACTGCCACGACCTGCCGCGACCTGCTGGTCCATGAGTACCCTGCCCCCGGGGCGAGTAACAAAAGGGGATGAAGACCCGGACCTGTGGTGACCCCTCATCATGTGTTGCCCACAGTCGGACGGGCTCGCATGAAGTGACCTGCGGCCACAAGTATAGCAAACTCCTGAAGTAGTACCACAACTCCTAAATGGAATCTACCACCGCCGGACCTGTGGCGGACCTCGATCGGTTAGCACCTTGCTACCTTCAAATCCAGTCTGGGGCCACGACACGCCGAATACCAGGCACATCTTGAAGGCAGTGCGGGGTGATCTGAAGCTTCTTTGTGGTGCAAATCTAGACTGCTGGTGAGGTCGTCAACCCCAAGAGCTACCAAAAGATCCGGCCGTCTTGGCGCCAACCTCTTGCGATATCATCGACCCGTCGGTCTCTCTCCTCGCACCCAGTGTATGAGCACGAATGCGGGCAATGTCCATGCGGTGAAGAACACACGAGCAAGACTACGCGGATAATCATCTAACCCGGTGGCGTAGCGATGCACTCTGTCCTCCATATCTGCTACTAAGCGCGAGGACATATCGAGCGATAGATGAACTCGGCGTTGTACTCACTGGCGTGCGCCTCTGTCTCGGCGTCAAAACATCGGCCCGTGCCCTCATCTGCGGAGGCAAGAAGTGAAGTGAGAAAAGCCTCGAGAACTGCGTCCCAAATAGGCGGGGCGCGTGCTCTCCGGGGACAACTCGCGAGTCAAACGATTGGCTAGCGGTATCATGCGCGATGCGAACCGAAGATCACGAACTCGATCTACGAAGCCTTGATCATCGCATGATCCTCATGGCAGCGGATGAACTCCTGCGAATCATCCTCGAGCCTCGACGTAGAACTACGGCGGGCTATAACTTTCGAGAAAATCTAAGTAGCCTCGAACTATCCGATCTCGGGTGAACCCACGAACGCTGGGGCTGGGCTGCTGCGTCGGCCTATCCTCATGTCGTACGATCACGGCGATGGTGGGCCATCTCCTTGTACCCTAACTCCTGCGCGGTGTGGGGCGGAGGTCGCGGTGCGTGGTCTCTTTGGGGCGGCGGCGTCGTGGAACTCGCCGTCTCGGGTATAGGCGGGCACGAGCCCTCGTGACTCTCGGTGTCCTACTAGCGACTCCGGTGCCTTGCCGCCACAGGCGGGTTGCCTTACGTGGAGGCATAAGCTATTCTGAGAAAGGAATACGTTAGAGGTCCAACTCATAACACGGCTCTAAGGCGCGATCTCGAGTGAGAAGAATGTAAACCAATCCTAAATATCCTATAGCCTCACGATTATAGGTGTGGTGCGCAACTGCAGATGTCAGACTCTACTAGATCTTGCATAGACACTTTTGAGGATTAAGCGCTCGATACCACTTTTGTAACGATTCGGGGCGTGGTAGTGCCTTTGGGCACCAAGTAGTCATCATCAGTGTCGGCGGAATATAAAACAAGACATGAAACAATGTAAATGAGACCACAGTTTATCTGAAAAGTCGTCTTCGGCATATATATATAAATACCCAAAGTGAGCAGTTACATCCCAACTTTACTGGGACTACAGGACCTCTGAGGAAGTAAGACAACTATGGCGGGACGGGGCCCTTACCATACCTGAATGTATATATCTACACCACCGGGGAGAACCGTACAAAAGTCGAGCCTCGGAGAAGATGGAGCTCAACACCAAAGCAAGATCCTAAGGATGTGGATCTAGCACCTTCCCTTTACTGCGGCATAGCGGCCCCGAAGGAGAGTCGATACATCGGTACCAAGTATGTGAAGCGTAAAGTACTAAAGTGAAATCAAAGTTTTAAAACCATTTGCAAATCTGACGATTCAGCGCACGTAGTGCCGACATAAACAAGAGCAAAATAGATATAATGTAACTAGTCTTTTTTAGGCCGCTAATGATCGAAGCAAGGCCAATCGCCCATGGTATCATTATGCGTGCCTAATCCTGGACTTCCGCTGCATGGAGTCACGCGAGACCGCGTGAGGTATTCCTGCGTCGGGGTAGATAACCCATGGTACCCTCTGGACTCCGCGGCCCGCATAGTCACATAGACGCGTAGTCACCTGCGGGCCGCGTGAGGCATCCTCGCGTCGGGATAATACACGGAATGATCAATCACGGAACTCCGCGACTCGCGTAGTCACCTTGGACCGCGTAGGTAGTATAGACGCGTCGGTGGCAAGCCCTCGGTATAACAAGTCGGGGGTATGTGATATAATATGATACAGCGGTCTTAACGTTTAACAATGTAAGCACAACAAGAACAACCCGCTTACGCAGCATCACAAGACATTAACGCGTGGCATCGCGCGTGTTTGCTTATCAAACTCCTTGTGATGTTGTGTAGGTTATTCTTGTGCTGCGTTGTTAACGTTAATACCGTTATCTTTGACCATATCACATACCCCGCTTGACTATGCCGAGCACCGCCGTCTTGGTCTATCGCGATATGCGGTGCTGTGATATGTGACCGATCGGTGTATCGTCGATAATGCCTCAATGTCTGCATGACTATCGCGTTTATGTGACTGCGTCGCCAAATCCCGGAGTGGTGCTTACCGATGCGAAGCCTCATCCTTGCGATGCTATCTTGAGGTGGAGTTCGAATGATCGCCAGTGTGTTGCCGTCGAGAATACCTCATGCGATGCATTGTGACTATGCGGTGCGGAGTCGAGAGGATGTCGCGGGTTGCTACCGATGTGAGAATACCTCATGCAGTGCATGTGACCTATGCGGTGCGGGAGTTCGAGTTGAGCACGCGTAATGATACTATGGGCGATTGGCCTTGCCGATCGTTAGCGGCTAGAAAAGGACGATTACATTATATCTATTTTGCTCTTGTTTATCTTTGTGGCACTATGTCTTGATTAAATTGGTTGTATTTGTAAGTAATTTAAAATTCTTTGATTTCATTTTGCTACGATTTCACTTTTAATGCTGTACTGTTATCTTTGAAGCTGCGTTCATCTTTGAGTAAAGCAGTGGTAGATCTCGTTCTTAGGATCGCTTACTGCAGTGTCGAGCCCCCTGTTTCTCGGAGGCTCGACTTTTGTGCGCTCTCACGTGTTGTAGATATTTTGTACATTCGGTATGGCGAACCTGTCCTCATAGTTGTTTACTCTAAGTGCAGTCTGTTAAGTTGAGATATAGCTATTCACTCTTGATGTATATATACATGCGAAGGCAATCTTTCTTGGATAAAGCGTGTCTCTTTACGTATGTTTCATGTCTTGTTTTTATATTCGGATTTACTCGATGTATGTCTACTTGGTGCCGAGTAAGGCACGATCGCGAGGATCGAGTCGTGACAATATCTTAATATTTTTAAACTAGTGAGTTTATTCCCTAACTTTCGACCAGACATTCTTAAGATAAGCGAGGATATCAAATGGACTAGATTAGTCAAAATCTAAATGCGTCTCTGTACTACATATTTACAAATATTCATGCTCGAGAGATAGGAAAGTTCCACATACCTCTTGGTTCAATCCATTTGCTAAGTCGATATGTAAATGCGTAGTATGTCAACCTATAGTGACCGTAATACATCTATCGACTTCTAACGAGCGTAGAATATTCTAAGTACAAAGTCACTAAATTCTACGGAAAATAGGACAACACTTCCTTTGTTTCTACATACTTTTCCACCTTTTTCAAGGCCCGAAATCAATAACCAAACACGCCACATTTAAGGCTCAACAATGCAGTTAACAATGAGGATTACACGCCTTGAGGCGTGTAAATTCCACCACAATTGATATCAAACTAGTCAAAGACAAAGTCACATTCGACAATTTGAGGACAACAATACATAGTCTTTTCCAATTCCTTTTCAATCGAGTTGTTTAGTATAATATGTTATCAAGCGCTGATCGATACATAACTACTACAATCTTCAAGTAGGTAACGTCTGGCGATTCTAATTATCGACCAAATTGTATTTCAATTTCAAATAGCTTGCCATGTCAATTCGGATTTTAGGCTTCCACTATCCATACCACTTATCAATCTTCTATACATATACTTCATGTTAGTTAAAATGTAAGGCTACAACAATATGTAATCTTATAACACTTAAGAGAACAAGATTGTTACCTTGACGTGCCTTAATCGACTTGAAGATCTGAAGTCGCTCCCTAGCAACTTAGAGCCTCTCCTTGACACTCCAATCCGCCACTTGAAGACCTTAGAAGATCACAAAAAACTTTCCTTTAATCTTCCAATCCAAACCTAGGAAAGTGACTAGGTTTTCACCTTGCGACTAATGCGAAAATGACATTTTTCTGGGATCTTTCTATTGAGATACACTTACAATACCCTTAGGAACCTTGGTTTAAAGTGTGGAGAGTATTGGACAACAATTGAAAATTTTCCTCTTGAACTAGTGCCCATTGCCGAGAGCCCTTTTTCTAGCACACAAGGTTTGCAAATTTTTTCTAAGTGTGGAGTTCATCCTTGATACTAGTATACTTAAATAACACTAGGAAGGGTCAAGATCTATACACTTGAATGTCTAGGATGAAGGACTTTTAAATATCAAGTCAAGTGGGCTTGTTAACTTGGTCAACAATGTCAAGCCTTGGCCTTATCAAGACTAGTTCATCTTTGCCTTGGTCACATGACCATTTTGCCCTTGGTCTAATCGACCAAGACCATCCAAATGGGGGGTGACACGTATACGCCTCCCATTCGTCATGATATTTCATTTTCAAACAATTCCATAATTCCGATAATTTTTACTAGTCTCAATTCTTAACATTTTTGAGTTCTTACGTACGTTCTTAAAAACATGTCCTGCAATTACGGGGTGTAACATTCTTCCCCCCTTAGAAACATTCATCCCCGAATGTTCTTTCGGAGTCACACTTAGAGATAGCGACATAATCTCCTTTTACAACCCCCACATATCAATAATGCCACACGTGGCCACATAACAATACTTATACCAAAACGACAACCTGAACTCCATGTGTCGATGTAGGTTATCTGCATAAAGCTTTTATCGACTATGAGCTTACTAATAATCCTTCCTGGATAGGCTTCGCCTTATCCACATCCCACTTAATCAAGTATGGGGACAACTAACTGAACCTCGCCTACGTCGAACCAACCAACCGGCGACCTACACTTCCGTCCATACAAAACCTCATATGGCGTCATCTGAATGCAAGAATGGTAGTTGTTGTTATAAGCAAACTCAACAAGAGGCAAATAATTCTTCCAGATAACTCTGAAATCAATTACACCGGCCCATGACCTATCGCCGAGTGCACGGATGATGCGTTACGCCTATCCGTCGGGCTGAGGGTGAAATGCCACACTGAGACTCACCTGTGTCCCTAATACCTTCTGGAAAAACCTCCAGAAGTCAGTCGTAAACTGAGCTCATCTATCTGACATCATAAATGTAGGAACTCTGTGCAGTCTCACAATCTTCCTGCTATATAAGCTAGCATAATCCTCAGCCGAGTAAGTGGTCCTAACCGGAAGAACACGGCTGGTTTCGTCAGCCTGATTACTATGACCCTCAGGGATTCGCACTTCTTCCGAGTATGATGAAACCCTGTAACCAGATCCATAACAATCACCTCCCATTTCTAAGTCGGGATCTCAATCGCCTGTAATAGTCCACTGGGCTTCTGGTGCCCAACCTGACCTGCTACTAATTCGGACACTAAGCAACAAACTCTGCTACGTCCCTCTTCAGGCCATCTTACCAATACATGTATCTAAGGTCACAACACAACTTAGTCGACCTCGAACAATTAGAGCCATAAGCACTGTGTGTATCCCCTAAAATTTGCTGACAAGTCCTGCACCATCGGGCACACCCAATCTATCCTCATCTCGCAGCACCCTATCCGGTGCTACCTAAACGGGTCCTTCTCTTCTTAGAGAGCCGTATCTCAGTTCCCACACTAGAAATGGATCCTGATACTGTCGCCTCTTCACCTCCTCAATGAGGGAAGACTCGGCAACCTCTCGGATCTAAACTCTATTAACCTTGGAAATAAATAATCGAACCCTCGGCTCGGTAGCTGATGAATCTCACGGACTACGTCCTGTCTATCTGGCTGCCCATCTGATAGACTACCCATAGATCCACGACTAAGAGCATCTGTAACCGTCTCAGCTTTCCCCAGGTGGTATAGGATATCAATATCACAATCCTTGAGTAACTCTAACCACCGTCTGCATGCGCAAATTCATTGCTGCAATGCGAAGATATACCGGAGGCTCTTGTGGTCTGCATAGATATCCATATGAAGTCTATAAAAGTAATGCCTCCAAATCTTCAAGGCACGATTAACTGCCGCCGACTCTAAATAGTGGGTAGCGTAACTCTTTTCATGCTTCCCTAACCGCCGGGAAAACATAGGCTCTAACCTTATCGTGTTGCGTCAGCACACAACCTAGCCCAACACCCAAAGTGTTACAATAATAAGCTAAACCTCTAGTCTCTCAGGAGGGGTTAGAACTGTTGTCGTGGTCAACTTATCTTCCAATAACTGGAAGCCTTTCTTATTCTTGCGAAATATTCGGGCATCCTTAATCTCAATTATGGTTCCTGTTTCCCTTTCTCTGTTGCAACCAAACTTGGTTACTAACTTAGATTTGATTCTTTTTCTTGCCTCATGGCTAAGACTTTCTGTCAATCACAATTTAGGGGGGGAGATTTCCTTGCTCTCGTCAAGTAGTAATCCTATCATTTTCTCTCGGCTCATAGAGCTGATAATCAGGTGTCCAACCTCAATTCATGGTATTACATAATTCAAGGACTTGTCAAGATTTCTTATCGTTCGAGTGTCTATTCGTCTTTCCTTTATAAGTTATTTCAATTTGTCCTGGGGTCCCTTACCCCTCCGTATTTTCTTACTATCTTTCTCATCGGTACAGATGTTGCCACCTTTCCTCGAGGTGTTCTTACTGCCCATCATTTACTAATGGTTTTTACACTAGTCTAGGGTAATCATATCTCGTGCAACTTACATAACCACAATTGTATTCTCTTTTATCATTTTGGTCATAACCCTTCGTTATGCTTATTATTAGTAAAAGTTGTCACGACCCGTTCCGGGGCCCGTGACTGGTGCCTTACCCGGGCACCCAAGTAGTCATAAATCAGAGAAATCAGCGGAAAATAAAACAACCAAAATGTGAAACAGTATAAATAAGACACAGTTTCTGGGAAAAAGTTGCCTTTCGGCATATGTATATAAGTACCCCAAAATGAACAGTTATATCCCAACCTTACAACAGGTCTACAGACCTCTAAGAGTTTAAAACAACAATGGCGGGACAGGGCCCCGCCATACCCCTGAATACAAATATCTACAACGACAGGGGACCATACCAAAATGCTAAGCTTAGGAGAAGCGGAGCTTTCCCAATGAAGCGGTGATCCTAGAGCGGGGATCAACGGTAGGAGTACGCTACTGCGGCATGAGCGCGGCCCCAGAGAGGTCGATACAGTACAGTATGTGGCCCGAAAATCGTAAATGAAATCATAGTAGTCTATATAAAGCGGGAGACATGTATGATAACCAAAACTACGATTCCTGATAAATAAGCAGTCATGTCCGTCGGGACTCACGCCCTCAAAGTCATCATAAAGCCGTGCGGGGTAAGTGCGAGGCATAGCCGACTACTAAAAACCACCCGATGACAAGGTCGTAAAGCGTATCATGAGATCTGTCTAGGCCGTCACATGATCAAAGCGGCCACTCGCGCGCGATATCTAATGTGCGCGTCTAGCCACAGAACTTTCCGTAGCTCGCGCATGGGCCACTCTAATGGCCCGCGTGAGGTATTCCACATCGGTGCTACTCCGGTGATCCTGGACTCGTCGTCGCGTAACCGCAGACCGCGTGACCACAAGGCGCGTACTAACACGGAACTCTCGTAGCTCGCGTAGGCCATCTGGACTGCGTAAGGTATTCTCGAATCATAGGTCACTAGACCGCTTTGAGTCTACCCGCGTCGGAGCGACAACCGGAATCGCAGGTGATATAATATCAACATGACGGTTTATCGTTAAACAACCTAAGCGATAAGGAAAAACCCCTTTACGAACATCACGAGATACTAACTCACGTAGCGTCCTAACATGTTTACTTATCAAGTCAACAAGAAAGTATTACAAGACTATCACAAATCAATACAATCAAGTTATTCACACAAGGTACTTTCTACATTATGCTAACAAGTTGGGTTTTAGCCCCAAGTACTTTATGTATTACTCTTTTAAAAGATCAGTTTCTTTCACAAAAGTCACCTGATACGTAGTATAAAAAATAGAGTAATTTCCTTTTGAAGTAAATCAAAAACACTTCTCTTTGTAAAATCAAGTAACAACATTCTTTTCCTAACGTTCAAGTTTGCCTAGTTTCAATTACTCAAGTTTCTCATTTCGAAAGGTTAGTAGTTCATAGTTTTAATCCTTTAAAACAATTTGAGAAACATATACCTTATGTGTGAGTAGGTTATTATTGTTCATAACAATCGATTCTGACAGTGATCTAGGAAATGTAATATCATTTTGTCTCGTCTTAGCTCCTGCGGATGGAAGTTTCTCTGGTTTTAATAATACATTATTAGTCAAAACATTTCTTTTTATTAAGCGTTCTTTGTGGTTTGTTCGACATTCATTACGATCGGTAAAACATCATTCCTTTTGAAAACCAAAAATACTATTTACTCACGAATGAGGTTTCACACTTTTTCACATTGGTATAATTAAGTCAAGTCTCTTATTTTCATTAAAACATTAAAATCATTCTTTTATCACTCTTGGCCGTTATACCTAACTTCCCATAAAGCTAGTATAACTCTTAGCTTTAAAACCAAGTGTTACTCTTCTTTCAAAAGGTTTCTTAATGCTTTTGAACTACTTGATTCTTTTATTGGGCTTAAGTCGGAAGACATTGCGTAGTTATTATTCGGGCTTAAGTCAGAAGACATTAGTAATTATTATTCGGGCTTAAGTCAGAAGACATTGCGTAATTATTATTCAGTTAACACACGTCGTCTAGTACTATATACATATTTATTTAAAATATCATGCTCAGTATAGGAAGAATCACATACCTTCCGTGAAATCCACCTGCGAGTTGAATATGTGCGCTGAAGAATCGACTATAACGATCAAATCGTCTATCAGCGTCTAGGTATCTTGTACAAAGCTCTAGCGAGAGGTTCGTTATTCTATGGACATTTGGGCAGCACTTCCCTGCCGGTGGGCTACTCGAGTCTCTTGTGAAAGCAGTCGCATGTAAATCTGATTCTATTATTCTTCTTTTAAACCGCCCTACTTGTGATATGATTCAATTATTCTTTAATATCCTTACAAGTATTATACTTATTCCTATACTTCTACAGTATGTATATTCTAATTACAAAAGGAGGATAAGGTTATTTACCTCGGTAAGCCCAATAATATCCTAGATAAAAGTCGCACTGAGCAGGTTTAGCTCTAAGTTGTGCGCTCAGGTGGCTCGAAAACCTTAGAAGTTCTTAACACTTCTACTAAGGACTAAGGGATTAGGGCTAGGGTAATTTGGGCATTATAACAATACTAGAAGGCAACTTTTCTACCAAGGGAGGGGGTAGTGTTTGGCTAGGCTAGCTTTAGAGGGGTTGCTCTCGGCTAGGGCTTCTCAAGGGGATGGGTGTGTTTGGTGAAAACAACAAGAGGAGAGGGAGGATTTGAGACTTAGAAAGATTGCTCAATTTAGGATGAAATAACTCTTGACAAGGGGTATTTATAGGTCAGGGATGGCCAACCAATGGCCAAGATTATGCCAAGTGCAAGGCAAGTGTAGGGTGAGGATTTAGGCAAGTGTCCTTGGCCAGCTTGCACACAAAATATCCTACCAACTCCGAGACAAAATAAGCCAACCCAATCGGCCTATTGCGTGTCAAGTCCATCAATTGGAGGTGACAAGTGTCTCCCTCCCGTTGATCCAAATATTTTTCTCTCGGAAAAATCCGCCAAAATAAGAAATGACATAGCGAATTTATCCTACGCGAGTTGTGTAAAGCGTTTAGTCGAACGACTCTAGCGGGTGTTTTGTACAAAGTGGAATTCGTCGAGCCAACTAGGGGGTGACACGTGTCTCCCTCTACCGTCAAAATATTTCATCTTAGAAAATATCCTGATGGCCAAAATCTAGAAAACAAAGTGGGCCCCGGCAGTAAATTTCTCCGTGGGCCCAGTGACCATTTCGAAAATAAAATTCCATAATTCTCTAATATTCCAAGAAGTCGAATACCAAATGCGGGAATCAATTCCCGTTCGCGAACCTTTTCCTTCACAAAAGCGGAAACTTTTAGTGGAAAAATCACCTCGTTCTTCCTTTCCAATTTCAATATCGTATCCTCGCGTGCGTCCTCGCATACATACCACGAAACTACGAGGGTATAACATTCTCCCCTCCATGAAACATTCGTCGAATGTTTCTTACAAATATCAAAACAAGCGGCGCGATATAGTCCTTCTGCTATACTTACGGAAACATTCGTACCACGCTTTGGCCACTGACACAACAAGCGCACCTCTTAACTCCAAGTCCACGAGGAATCACCTCTATCGCAGCTCCTACTAGAGGTCTAAAAGATACTCCGCCGCTACTCTTTACAAACGAAATGATCACACTTATGCATGTAATACATGCGCTTCTTTCCATACCACTTTTGTCACTTTGCCTTACTCGTACCATTCTCGTACCTCGAACTCTTCCTTATCACTTACCATGTTTACGTCTGCTTCCCTGACTCTGAGCTACGATAACCTCTTACGGATAAGCTTCACCATATCCACGCCTGCTGAACAAATGCTGAACCAACTATCGCACGCTAGCACATTGAATCGATCGATCGAATCTTACACTAGTGCTTATAAAGCGGGCTCCAAGCGGCGACACGAATACCGAAATGGTAGCTATATAATACATACTCAACAAGAGGCGAAGAGTCCTCATGCTACTCCGAAATCAAACAGCGGCAGGGTGAATGCGACGAGATTCACTGAGTTCCCGACCTTGCACAGTAACTTTTCCAAAAAGCGGTGTAACTTGGACTCCACATCGGCCATAAGGTGAAGGTAAGCACCGTGCAGCCTTACAACCTTCTTGAAATAATCATCTACAACTTACTACCAAGTACGATTTGACTAAAGATAAGGCGGGTTGACCCGTGGCCCGACTGCGGTCGAACACGTCCACGAACTTCGTGCCATGGTTAACTAAGCGGGGCCTAACACCCTCGTGACCCTAACACAAGCGGGACCACCACAAACTGACCCTATCACCAAGCGAGCGTGGGTCGACCAGCGCTCTGACCTCGACAGGCGACCCGCGAAAACACTAGCTCGTCCGGAACAATCTCGCAATCACGTTACGAAAACCTGGCGGTCTTCTCAGCTCAACTACCCTCTTTCATTTCGCAACACTCGAGTTCATCCCACAAAAATATCTCACGCATACTATGCACCTCGATAAAGGGTCAAACACGAAATAATTCCTTTTACCAAGATGGCCTGCCTCTAAGGTCTCTACGTATAATATTCTAAGGCTCCCACTTTCTCTATCCCCCAATCTTACGGTTAACTAAAATAATTCTAATCACGCTAACACCGTACTAAGAAAACCATACTTAATATATTCGCATCTTACTACACATATAAATCTCTAAAGGTTTAAGGATATACATGTATCTACGCACTTCCCTAGGTCCTTGTCAATCCATACTGTTGGTAGCATGTAGGAAAGGTGATGAACTATCCGGCGATCCGGAGGTGAGTCCCTACATCCCGCCAACTCTGGTTGGACAATTTCTCATAAAATGGCCTGCTGTCGCAAACATAACAAGTGGCGAAGCCACGACACTCCCGCGATGGCATCGACCACGCACAGCGGGGTGGGGTGGCCTCACCAGCTAACACCCTCCTCTCAGAACCACTGCGTCCTGGCGGTCTAGTAGTAGGTGAGTCCTCCTACTTGCATCCTTCCTCATAGAACATTCCCTCGTCATATGGCCACAGCGGCCGCAAGAAAAACAAGCACCGATAAAAAGCGGCATTTCGGGATGGCGCTGCCACCTGTGTGAACAACGAGAAAAAGCGAACCAGTGAGGACACTGCGCTCTGGCGGGCGCGTGTCTAATCTGCTGTTGAGGCGGTTCGCCTCGAGAGTTATAAATGATCACGCCAATCGGGCCTCTTACTGTGATCTCGGTTACTGCATCGATCTACATCTCTCGGCCAGCACGTAATCTGAGCATGGCTTTGGCCCGTTCAGTGATGGGCTCTTCTTCATAACCCTTCTTTAGATAATCATCAATATCCTTGGTATCTGGGTACATAAAATACTCCATGTTGCCAAATCCCTTGCTAATGTGGTAGTCTCCTTCCAATCCATATTTTCCGCTCGCGTCGTGAAGCGAAGATCCGGATGTCATGGCGCGATGAGCTGCTGCCCGTGCCAAACTCTGCTTCTGCTGGCGGCGTCTCGAACTCCCGCATGAAGCATCACCCGGGTGATGATTGGGCTGTGCACTTCTAAATCTCACGAACTCCACTCGCGGCTCCGCCGTTTGCCTTGCCTCTGGGCAGAGTTGCTGGCGCGGAGGCATCGGTAAAGGAAAGGAATACGTTAGAGGTCCAACTTATAACACGACTCTAAAGCACGATCTCGAGTGAGAAGAATGGAAACCAATCCTAAATATCCTATAGCCTCACGATTATTGGTGTAGTGCGCGACACGATAATCAAGACTACTAGATACGGTGCAGTAGACACTTTCAGGATTAAGCGCTCGATACCACTTTTGTCACGACCGTTCGGGGCGTGGTAGTGCCTTACGGGCACCCAGTAGTCATACATCGGAGAAATCGTGGAAAATAAAACAACAAAATGTGAAGCAGTATAAATAAGACACGGTTTAGGAAAAAGTTGCCTTTCGGCATATGTATATAAGTACCCCAAAATGAGCGATTACATCCCAACCTTACAACAGTCTCTGGACCTCTAGAGTTTAAAACAACAATGGCGGGACGGGGCCCGCCATACCTGAATACAAATATCTACAACGACGGGGACCGTACCAAAATGCTAAGCTTAGGAGAAGCGGGCTTTCCCAATGTTGAAGCGGTGATCCTAAGAGCGGGGATCAACGGTAGGAGTACCTTTACTGCGGCATGAGCAGCGGCCGAAGGAGGTCGATCTGAACGGTACAGTATGGCGAAAATCGTAAATGAAATCATAGTAGTCTATATAAAGCGGGAGACATGTATAATAACCAAAACTACGATTCCTGATAAATAAGCAGTCATGTCAAGTCGGGGACTCACGCCTCAAAGTCATCATAAAACCGTGCGGGTAAATGCGAGGGCATGGCGAGCTACTAAAACCCGATCTGACAAGGTTGTAAAGCGTATCATGAGATCTGTCTGAAGCCGTCACATGATCAAAGGCGGCCACTCGCGCGATATCTAATGTCGCGTCTAGCCACGGAACTTTCCGTAGCTCCGTATGGGCCACTCTAATGGCCCGCATGAGGTATTCCCGCATCGGTAGCTACTCCCGGCGGCGTCTGGACTCGTCGTCGCGTAGCGCGAACGCGTGACCACAAGGGCGCGTACTAACACGGAACTCTCGTAGCTCGCGCAGGCCATCTGAACTGCATAAGGTATTCTCGAATCATAGGTCACTAGACCGCTGAGTCTACCCGCGTGGAGGCGACTTAACCCGGAATCATGAGTGATATAATATCAACATGACGGTTTATCGTTAAACAACCTAAGCACGATAAGGAAAAACCCCTTTACGAACATCACAAGATACTAACTCACGTAGCATCCTAACATGTTTACTTATCAAGTCAACAAGAAAGTATTACAAGACTATCACAAATCAATACAATCAAGTTATTCACACAAGGTACTTTCTACATTATGCTAACAAGTTGGGTTTTTAGCCCCAAAGTACTTTATGTATTACTCTTTTAAAAGATCCGTTTCTTTCACAAAGTCACACAATACCGTAGTATAAAAATAGAGTAATTTCCTTTTGAAGTAAATCAAAAACACTTCTCTTTGTAAAATCAAGTAACAACATTCTTTTCTAACGTTGAGTTTGCCTAGTTTCAATTACTCAAGTTTCTCATTTTGAAAGGTTAGTAGTTCATAGTTTTAATCCTTTAAAACAATTTGAGAAACATATACCTTATGTGTGAGTAGGTTATTATTGTTCATAACAATCGATTCTGTGTGCGTGATCTAGGAAATGTAATATCATTTTGTCTCATCTTAGCTCTGTGCGGATGGAAGTTTCTCTTGGTTTTAATAATACATTATTAGTCAAAACATTTCTTTTTATTAAGCATTGTTGTGGTTTGTTCGACATTCATTCGATCGGTAAAACATCATTCCTTTTGAAAACCAAAAATACTATTTACTCACGAATGAGGTTTCACACTTTTCACATTGGTATAATTAAGTCAAGTCTCTTATTTTCATTAAAACATTAAAATCATTCTTTTATCACTCTTAAGCCGTTATACCTAACTTCCCGTAAAGCTAGTATAACTCTTAGCTTTTAAAACCAAGTGTTACTCTTCTTTCAAAAGGTTTCTTAATTCTTTTTAACTACTTGATTCTTTTTATTGGGCTTAAGTCGAGAAGACATTCGTAGTTATTATTCAGGCTTAAGTCAGAAGACATTGCGTAATTATTATTCGGGCTTAAGTCAGAAGACATTGCCGTAATTATTATTCGATTAACACGTCGTCTACCGTACTATATACATATTTATTTAAAATATCATGCTCGAGTATAGGAAGAATCACATACCTTACCGTGAAATCCACCGAGTTGAATATGTGGCGCGAGAATCGACCTATAACGATCAAATCGTCTATCAGCGTCTGGTATCTTGTCTGCAAAGCTCTAGCGGAGGGTTCGTTATTCTATGGACATTTGGGCAGCACTTCCCTGCCGTGGGCTACTCGAGTCTCATGTGAAAACAGTCGCATGTAAATGCTGTTCTATTATTCTTCTTTTAAACCGCCTCTTTGTGATAATGATTCAATTATTCTTTAATATCCTTAAGTATTATACTTATTTCTATACTTCTACAGTATGTATATTCTAATTACAAAAGGAGGATAAGGTTATTTACCTCGGTAAGCCCAATAATATTCTAGATAAAAGTCGCGCCTGAGCAAGGTTTAGCTCCTAAGTTGTGCGCTCGGTAGCTCAAGAAAACCTTAGAAGTTCTTCACAACTACTAAGGACTAAGGGATTAGGGCTAGGGTAATTTGGGCATTATAACAATACTAGAAGGCAACTTTTCTACCAAGGGAGGGGTAGTGTTTCGGCTAGGCTAGCTTTAGAGGGTTGCTCTCGGCTAGGGCTTCTCAAAGGGATGGGTGTGTTTGGACGAAAACAACAAGAGAGGAGAGGGAGGATTTGAGACTTAGAAAGATTGCTCAATTTAGGATGAAATAACTCTTGACAAGGGGGTATTTATAGGTCGAGGATGGCCAACCAATGGCCAAGATTATGCCAAGTGCAAGGCAAATGTAGGGTGAGGATTTAGGCAAGTGTCCTTGGCCAACTTGCACACAAAATATCCTACCAACTCGAGACAAAATAAGCCAACCCAATCGGCCCTATTGCGTGTCAAGTCCATCGATTGGAGGTGACAAGTGTCTCCTCCCGTTGATCCAAAATGTTTCGTCTCTCGGAAAAATCCATAAAAATAAGAAATGACATAGCGGAATTTATCCTACGCGAGTTGTGTAAAATGTTTAGTCGAAAAGCGACTCTAGCAGGTGTTTTGTACAAAGTGGAATTCGTCCAAGCCAACTGGGGGTGACATGTGTCTCCCTCCTACACGTCAAAATATTTCATCTTAGAAATATCCTGATGGCCAAAATCTCGAAAACAAAGTGGGCCCCACAAAACCGTAAATTTCTCCCGTGGGCCCCACGTGACCATTTTCGAAAATAAAATTCCATAATTCTCTAATATTCCAAGAAGTCTGAATACCAAATCTGGGAATCCAATTCCCATTAATGAACCTTTTTCCTTCACAAAAAACGGAAACTTTTCCGTGGAAAAATCACCTCGTTCTTCCTTTCCAATTTCAATGTCGTATCCTCGTACGTACGTCCTCGCATACATACCCTGAAACTACGGGGTATAACAAAAGTATTTCTATCTTGATTCATAATCGTACATTTTCATACATGCGTACTACTTGCATTTATATCCTTACGACACTTCCTCGATCAGTTCGTAACGTCGTTCTTAATTACCCCAACATAATACATTTCCCACGGTTATCTAAAACTGTAACCTATGGCATGACGATACAGAATACCTTACCAGTCTCCTATCCTTCGTCTACAACATGGGTACACATAACCCCATAATACGTAAAACTATCCTTTTACGTGGGGGAGAGAACTTATCTCCCTTACAAAATCTTAATCATCAAGCGCTACCTTATAATCGTATAGATTTTCAAAACCTACCAACGATGTTTTCTGTTTTCCGTAGGCAGCACTCGTACTTATCTTATTCTTGCTTGCGCGCTTTCCTGAAATTATCCGGAAGGTCGTGGCCCTGACCGCCACACCAAACCAACTCCAAGTACCTTCAAGGGCACTTAACATAAAACTCCTTCAAATTCCAGTATTACTTACCTTCTGCATCAACTTACCTCAAATGAACAAGTCACACAGACTTATAAAAAAACAATGATGTCAAAGAATGAAGGATAATTTACTGGTTACCACCCCTTCCCTTCCTTTCCACTCGATGATCGGCTTACCGGAAAACTGGAATCGAACAAATCTCTCTCTACAGTCAACGTTGGCATAACAAGAGGCCAACTAGCCCGTACCCATAATATCCTCAAAGTCTGTCATAACAGCTCTGCTAGATCTGCTGCGGTCCGACGATTGTATCGTCACCGGGCAATTATTACATACCCGCTCAGCTACCACCCATCACTCACTGGTGTAGTCACCCCGAAAGGTCCTCATGGATTCAGGCTCTATTCCGTTACACTTGGTTGCTCTCTTTCTAACTGGTCGTACTATTTCGATCAGAATGATGACATTCTTTTTTGCTTTAGAAAGGAGAAGGGAAAAGGCCAATTTGCACCACCATCCTTCCCCAAAGCTTCGGTTAGTGTGCATAGACTTCTACTTTCCTTAGGCGACTTTCTTGCCGCCACTCCTTAAGGTTATCTATTGTATCATACACTTCTTGCATTCTGTCCCACGCTTCATACCTCCTCTTTCTTCTTAAGGTAAGATAAAGGGCCAGGCATGGTGGGGTAGGAGCATCCAGTCGGCAATCTTTTTGGCTTGACCAAGAAGTCTTATGTCCTCCGAGTCGCACGGCGTTTTAACCGAATGAACTTCTTGCGCAATTCATGCCTTTCTGTTTTTATGACCAGAAATTCTTTCTTTATTTTCATGATCGATATGAGAAAGATGCGCTCAAGCGCCCAACCTATACAAGGGGCTTGGGCTCGAAAGCCGGCCTTACTCAACAAGCACCTTTCTTAGTAAGGTTGCTTGTTTCCACTCATTGAAGATTCTATCTACAAAAGAAGGTCAACGGGGGATACTCAAATTGCTCTCACTGACACCAGAGAAGGTGAGGTCGTCTTTCTTTCCAGCCGCCATACGGTTCGCCTTAAAGCCTTAAGGAGAGGGGGAGGAGCAGTTATCTATGTAATTACGGTCTTTGTTGGCCGTTGTTCCGGTCGAGCACTCTCTTTTCTTTGTCCAATTCCGTCTTACCAAACAAGACTGACTTTGTTACACCCCGTATTTACACGACATGTTTTTAAGAACGTACGTGATAAATTCCAAATGTTAAGATTAGAGACTTGTAAAAATTTATCGGAATTATGGAATTGTCGGAAAATGTAATATTGTGACGAATGGGAGGGCGACACGTGTCACCCCCCCCCCCCTTATGTTGTCTTGGACGAATTGAGCATGGACAAAAGGGTCATTTGACCTTTGTTAGGATGACTAAGTCTTGCAACTTGAAGAGCTTGAGAAAATTGACTTGGTCAATGGGACCACAAGTCTTGATATTTAATAGAAACTCATCCAAGCCTCACATTTGTACACATCTTGACCCTCCATTGTGCTATATAGTAGTACTAGTAGCAAGACTAACTTTAACACTTAGAAAAAATTTCAAGAATTTGAAGAACTCTCAAGTCTTGCTCTCGGGTTCACTAGCCTTAGAAAAGAAAAAAATTTGTTTGTTGTCCATTAATCTCCACACTTTATACCAAGGTTTATGAGGGTATTGTAAGTGTATCTCAATAGAAAAATCCCGGAAAAAGATAGTTTTTGTATTAGTCGTAAGGTGAAAACCTAGTTGCTTTTCTAGGTTTTGTTTGGAAGATTGAAGGAAATTTGTTGGTGTTGTTCTAAGGGTCTCAAGTAGCGGATTGAAGTGTCTAGAAGAGGCTCTAAGTTGCTAAGGAGCGACTTCGGATTTGAAGATTGGACTAAGAATCGTTGAGGTAATAATCTTGTCTCTTAAATGTTACAAGATTATATATTGTTGTTAGCCTTACATGTTTGCTAGCATGAAGTATATGTGTTGAAGTTTTATAAGTATTATGGATTGATTGTAGCCTTAAATCCGAAATGTTATATAAGCCATGTGAAGTTGGATTACAATTTGGTCGTTTATTAGAATCGTCGCATGTTACTTACTTGAAGATTTTAGTAGTTATAATCGATTGCGACTTGATATCATGTTATGCTAACAACTTGGATTGAAAAGGAAATTGGATAAGAATTGGTATTGTTGTATCTCAATGTGGCCGAATTGGCCTAGTAGTTTGTATTAGTTTGATATCTTTTGTGGGGCGGAATTTTACACGTCTAGTAGGCGTGTAATCCCCTATTGTTAATTGAATTGATTGGGCCTTAAATGTGGCGTGTTTGGTTATTGAATTCGGCCTTGAAAAAGGTGGCAAAGTATGTAGAAACAAAGGAGGTGATGTCCGATTTTCCGTAGAATTTAGTGACTTTACACTTATAATATTCTACGTTTGAAGTAAGACGTTAATAGACGTATTGTGGACATTATAGGTTGACATACTACGGGCGGGATATTGTACTTGGCAAGTGGTTTGACCCGAAGAGGTATGTAGAACTTTCCTATCTTTTGAGCATGAATAGTTGACTTATATAGTATGCGGTGAGCGTCTGAGACCTTGATATCCTTTACTAGTTTTATGAATAGCCAAGTTGGGTGAGTTAGGAGATTAACTCACTTCTTTAAAAGTATTAAGGATGTCTTAAGTTTTTAAAGTTAAGGGACTTGAAGAGTTTTAAAGTATATGATACTTGTTTCGTTTTAAACGTATAAGTCCCTTGGATAGGAAATTGTAATTGGCTAAGGTATAAAGTTAATATAACGACTTTATGGGAAGTTGGTTATATTAGCTTTATGGAAAGATAAATGAGGATAAATGACTTGTTTTAATGAAAGGCAATTTGGTTTTAAGGCATCAATTGCCTAAGGTTTTTATGAGAAAAGAAGTCACTTGATTTGGAAGCCTAATTTTATTTCTAAAAGCATTGTGACTTGTCTTGAAAAGTAATTGTGACTTGATACTACGGTTATTAGTATCTTGGAAGTTTTATACGAAAAAGAGTCATTTTTAAAAGAGTGGAATTATGTAGTACTTGGGTTAAATTCCCGGATTTTTATAAAAGACATGTTAGTGCCTTAAGTAAACTAAAATGAGAGTGTATATGAACAAGAATAATAAGAAGTTAGGGGATTTCTTAACTTGCTTATATATTGTACGATAAGCCGGTAGTGCTTATGTTATGTATGATAGCCGGTTTGTGCTAGTGGTATATTATTCATTACGGGGTCATTCCCCGGGTTTGTGGCATTTGCATATTCCGTGGATTTGCTACCCACGATGCGAGGAATACCTCATGCGAGTCCATAAGGGCTTATGCGGGTAAAATAGTCCCATGCTGGCGGGTACAGCCTATGCGAGGAATACATCATGCGAGTCCGTAAGGGCTTATGCGGGTGAAATAGTCCCATGCGAGGAATACCTCATGCGGGTCCACACGACCTATGCGGGTGAAATAGTCCCAGGAGTAGGATTGCTTAATGATACTGCGGGCGGGTGGTCCTGCTTTGATCGTGAGCTTCCTATTTTTATATTGTAAGTATACTCCTATTTACTCTCATTGTTAGTAAGGCACAGTGTACTATAATTTGATTATCATACATGTCTCAGCTTTGTTTTAAACTTATGATGTAATTACGGTATTTTCGATTTACATACTTAGTACATATTGTGTATGCGGCCCCTTCCTCGGTCTGCGTTCATGCCGCAGTAAGGGTAGCGGTGGTGGATCCTCGTTCTTAGGATCACTTATCGGCGTCGAGCTCCATTTCTCGGAGGCTTGTCTTTTTAGTGATCTTTCCACGATGTTGTAGATTTATGTACATTCGGGGTATGGCGGGCAACTGTCCATACGATTGTTATTCCTAGAGTGCGTAGTCACATTTTGTGGTTTGGTGTAAGAAGCGAGTTATGATTTTGCTTTTGATTATGCATATTTTATGAAAGCGGCCTTGCTCGGCTGCTGTGATATTTTGTCTAAACATGTTGTATGTTGTGTATGTTCCGCTGCTATTCTCTGATGTATACCTGAACGGGGTGCCCAGGTAGGGCACCAGTCGCGGCCCGGGGTCGGGTCGTGACAAAAGTGGTATCAGAGCAGTTAGTCCTCGGAAAGTGTCTGGCCGTGTCTAGTAGAGTCTTGATTATCGGTGTGTTGTGCACCACATCTATAATCGAGGAGTGCGGGACATTTAGGATTGGTTTCCATTCTTCTCTCTGCGAGATCGTGCGATGAAATTTGTCTTATTAGGTTAAATCCTCTCGGACCTATTCTTATGAAAGCGATTATCCTCCACGAAGCGACCGGGGCCCGAAGGGCAAGCGGCGGCAGGAGTTGCTAGCGGTACTCGAGAGGTTACTCGGACTCGAGCACGAGACTATGCCCGAGGTAGTAAGCGGTCGGCGAGTTCAGCCACGCCGGCGATAGAAGGCCGAGGCGGCGGTAGCTCGAGGATTCGTGCGAGCCTCGATTCGCGGCCTGAGGCGATTATAGAGACTACGGGGAGCAGATCCGGTTATTGACCAGCATAGTAGCGAGCGCGCCGAGTAAGCGGCTAACCCTAGAGCCGATTTGCGGTCGAGATTTTCTAGGTTGTAATCCACGAGTTTTATGGTTCGAGTGCGAGGAGGATCCGCAGGAGTTCATTCGGCGATTCTGACGGACTATGCGAGTTCTTAGGGCTTGAGGCAGTGCATTATGCTATTCTCTTACCGGTTACGCGATATTGCGTTGAATTGGTTTGAGTCATGGGAGTTGTCGAGAGGTGAGGATGCTCTTCCAGCTGTTTGGGAGGAGTTCACAGAGGCTTTCATGGATCACTTTTTGCCTCCTGAGATGAGGAGAGCCCGCGTAGATAGATTTTTGACCACGAGGCGAGAATGGGAGGACTATCGGGAGTATAGCACAGGTTTGACTCTTTGGCCACATCGCCACCATTGTAGGTGACATGGCGGGCGAGTTCATCGTTATGTGATGGGGCTAGGCGTCATATGATTCTTGCGTGCTTGGGAGTAGCTCTTGGCCGGTATGGACATTTCGGGATGCAGCGTATGCGCGAGGATAGAGGATAGAGAAGGAGGATCAGTTGACTCCGAGCCAGCCAGAGGGCGGGGCAGCGAGTCTCGAGGCGATTTGAGGTGGGCGGCCTCGGCGGCAGACTAGGTCCACATTCCGGCCCGGCCGAGTGCTCCTTCCCGATTTTACGGCGGGTGGTCGATCGGCCAGTCATTCGGGGCGGTCGGAGCTCGGGACTTCGAGGTTTCGGGAGGCGGTCGTCACGATTGAGACCACACATCTCGGTGTGCTCGATGCGGTAGATCTCGCGAGCGAGTGTCGTGTTCTACGAGAGCTTGTTACTCTTGTGGCCAGCTGGGCCATTTGAGGAGAGACTGTCCGACTAGAGGCAGCATGGGTGGTACGGTGCAGCCGACCGGATCAGTTGTTGGGTCTTCCTCTTCTTCTGTGGTTATGCGCCCCGGAGGGCAGGGTGTTCACGGACCGGAAGGCCGCGACAGAGGTCATGGTGGTGGTTCCAGTTCTAGCGGTCCACAGAACCGCATATATTCATTAGCCAACCGCCAGGATCAGGAGGCTTCCCCTGACGTCGTCACAGGTACATTATTGATTTCATGATGTGACGTATATGCTTTGACAGATCCAGGTTCTACCTTGTCCTATGTGTCCCCTCTTATTGCGGGTAGAATCGGGATAGAACCGGTGTCGATAGAGCCTTTTGAGGTAGCTACGCCAGTGGGTGATTCGGTGTTAGCTGAGCGGGTGTATAGAGGTTGTCCGGTGTTTATTTACAGTCGTCAGACCCTTGCAGACTTGATAGAGTTGGAGATGACAGATTTTGATGTCATTATGGGTATGAACTAGTTGGCTTCTTGTTATGCCAACGTTGACTGTAGGGACAGGTTGGTTCGGTTCCAGTTTCCTGGCGAGCCAGTTATCGAGTGGAAGGGCAACACAGCGTCGCCGAGGGGTAGGTTTATTTCTTACCTCAAGGCTAGGAAGATGGTGCAGAAAGGGTACATCTATCATCTGGTTCGTGTATTTGATACGGTGAGTGTCGATTCTTGATCGATGCGGTGGTTAGGGATTTTCCAGATGTGTTCCCAAACGATCTTCCGGGTATCCCTCCGGAAAGGGAGATTGAGTTTTGTATTGATACGTTGCCAGACACTCGACCTATTTCTATTCTGCCATATAGGATGACACCTGCTGAGTTGAGGGAGCTGAAGGACCAGCTGAAAGATTTGCTGGAAAAAGGTTTTATCAGGCCTAGTGTTTCTCCCTGGGGAGCGCCGATTTTGTTTGTGAAGAAGAAGGATGGGACGCTGCGTATGTGTGTTGATTACAAGCAGCTGAATAAGGTAACCATCAAGAATAGGTACCCCTCCCCAGGATTGATGATTTGTTTGACCAGTTGCAGGGTGCGAGGTATTTCTCCAAGATAGACCTGCGGTCTGGTTATCATCAGGTGCGAGTTCGAGAGGTAGATATCCCAAAGACTACATTCAGGACCCGGTATGGGCACTATGAGTTCAGGGTTCTGTCTTTCGGTTTGACCAACGCTCCAGCGGTATTTATGGATTTGATGAACCGGGTATTCAAGCCATTTTTGGATACATTTGTGATAGTATTCATTGATGACATCCTGGTTTATTCGCGTACAGAGCAGGAGCATGCAGATCATTTGAGGACGGTACTTGGGGTCCTCCGGAGCCGGCAGTTATTCGCCAAGTTCTCAAAGTGTGAGTTTTGGTTGGCCTCAGTGGCATTCCTGGGGCATATTATTGGGGCTGTTGGTGTTCGGGTGGATACGACAAAGATTGAGGCAGTCAAGTCTTGGCCGAGACCTACTACTCCGACCGAGGTGCGCAGTTTCTTAGAAATTTGGCGAGTTATTATCGTAGGTTTGTGGAGCGGTTGCTTGATTTCAGACCGCTGACTAGGTGACTCGAAGGCGGCCAAGTTCCGATGGGCGAGAGGCTTGCGAGAAGGGTTTTCAGTTGCTGAAGGAAAGGTTGACTACGGCTCCAGTTCTTACTCTTCCTGAGGGGTTAGACGGGTACGTGATCTATTGTGATGCCTCGGGTATCGGGCTAGGGTGTGTTTTGATGCAGCACGACAAGGTTATAGCCTATGCTTCCATGCAGTTATGGAAGCATGAGAGGAATTTGTCACGACCCGACCCCGGGGCGCGACTGGTGCCCTACCTGGGAACCCTTCCAAACATACAACACCAAAACAACTGCGGAAAATAAGTAACACATTTTTTTTTAAAACCAAGGCAAAGCCGATAATGCTGCCATAATATAAATCACCCAAAAAGGGCTTACACTATCCAAAATTGTAATTACAACTCTAACCAGTCCAACCCACATGTGAATACAGACCTCTAAGATTTGAACACATACTATGACGGGACAAGGCCCGCCGTACCCCTGAATATACATAGCCATGACAACTCCGGAACATTGGAGCCATCTCAAAATGCTGAACCAGGATCCTAAGCTCGCGGATCCACAACTGTGTACCTAAACCTGCGGACATGAACGCAGCCCGAAGAAGTCGATACAACAGTGCAGAATATGGAATGAAATAAAGAAATGCGATGAAGCAGATCATAACTGTACAAAAGAATGACAAGGGCAAGTATAAAAAGTACATACCAGATCCTGCCTTGTCATTACTACTTATGAACTTAATTGCACATCATTATCTTTTCCATTCCATTAAGAGTTATAGCCATATCTTACGTACATACTTAGGAGAAGTCATTAAGTTCATTACCATATAACTTACTTATCTTTCATAACAAAATCCGACCCTTTATGGAGGGACGCATATAATATCCGGCCCAATCTGGGACGCGATCAAGTCACACAAATATCAAAGCGTGCCCGTGGAATCCCCCATCACTGCCGACAGCCGTAAGTGTAAAATATAACCATGTGACGCGCCCGTGGCATCCACCTCACCGCTTACATACACAACACATATATATATATATATATATATATATATATATATATATATATATATATATAACGCGACGCGTGCCCTAATCCTCATCGTATAAGCATGGCCATAACGTGCCCTCGGCATCCCTCATCGTAGGTGCAGGTCTTCATGGGGAGCTAGCCCATGGAGTAATAATATAACATGCCCCCGGAATCCCTCATCGTGGGTACATGTCTTCATGGGGAGCTAGCCCATGGAGTCATAGTCGTACATAGCATGGTCGCATGCCCCGGAATCCCTCATCGTATAAGCATGGCCATGGGTAATAAAACAAATCCGGGAATCTAACCCGCCTCCTAGGCACATGCCCCGGAATCCCACATCGTATAAGCATGTCCAAGGATCAATCACAATGTAAGCATACCCGTGGAATCCCACATCACTGTCGCTACGTCCAAGTAAACTT
The DNA here is from genome assembly GCA_029844215.1 of Przewalskia tangutica. NCBI lineage: Eukaryota > Viridiplantae > Streptophyta > Magnoliopsida > Solanales > Solanaceae > Przewalskia > Przewalskia tangutica. The sequence continues at coordinate 142,858 of JAQGDG010000035.1, forward strand.
ACAACAAGACAGCCGACCCTCCAACTGAGAGTCACGACAACGTAAACATATAATACTTGCACTCAAAGCTAACACAAGCAAACATAGGCAAGTTCATTAAACCTTTAGACTTCCATTTTTATAAACGCATGGCACTTCCGTTTCACACATAAAAATCCGGGAATTTAACCCAAAGTACTACGTGCTTACATTCTTTTCAAAAGACTCATTTTCATATAAAACCCCAAGATACTAACACCCGTAGTATCAAGGCTTGTTTACATTTTACCTAAGTCACTACACTTTTAGAAATACATTTTTAAACCTAAATCAAGTGACATATTTCCTTAAAACTTAAGCAATTGATGCTTTTAAATCCATTTGCCTTTCTTTATTTCAAAACATTGATCATTACTTAGAGTAAACCACTCTTTTAACTTTCCATAAAGCTATTATAACCCACTTCCCATAAAGTCGTTATACTAACTTTATACATTAGGAAAATACATTCTTTTTATAACCAAGAGACTTATACTTTCGAAAACCAAGTATCGCATACTTTCAAAATACTTCAAGTCTCTTATCTTTTAGAATCAAGTTTCGTAGTTCATAGTCTTAACACTTCATAATGTAAACTCTTTAAATTAAGCAACATATGCCTTATATGTGTGAATAGGTTATACTTGTTTATACTGATCTCATTAAAGCAGCCATGATCTAGGAAATGTAATACAATTTTGTCTTATCTTAGCTTCTATGCAGATGGAGAATTCTACTTGTTTTAATATAATTTATCGTCATTACATTTTCCTTTATTAACGCTGCAGTGGCTTGTTCGATGCTTATTCTCATTTGTGTCATAAATTAGCCAAGTCAACTTGGCTCCAAATACCTCCTAACGACTCTTACCAACATCCCCCATAAGACTTGGTAAGAACTTAGGATAACTAGACATAACCCTTACGTAGAGTAAATCAACATACATACTTCTTAACTTCTAAGAGTAGAAGGAATCATGAAATAATACCACATGTATATTCCATACATAGAATCATGTCTAAAGAAGGAAGAGGTTCACATACCTCGCGACGATTATCGACAATTAGCAAAATGCTCCAAAGTACTTCAACCTTGCTAGCTATTCCATCCTTCAATTAGAATACGCTAAACTTGGTACTTCAACCTAAAATGGCCATAATACGTCCATTAACCTCTAGCTTCAAACGTAGAATATTCTAAGTGCAAAGTCACTAAATTCTACGGAAAATCGGACAGCACTTCCTTTGTTTCTACATACTTTGCCACCTTTTTCAAGGCCGAATACAATAACCAAACACGCCACATTTAAGGCTCAATACAACAACCAATTAAAGGGGATTACACGCTTTACAATACGTGTAAAATTCCGCCCCACAATTGACATTTAGCTAGTCCACAATACAAATGCCAATTTCGGCCAAAAGGTGCAACAACTTATCAACCTTTCCAATTCCTTTTTCAATCCAACCTCTTAGGCCTAACATGTTATATAGTCATAAACAACTTAACAATTATAATTCCTTCCTTATATAACATGTGACGATTAAACTAATAATCCAATTGAATTGAAATCTCAAGGCTAAACATACTAGTTTTCGGATTAGGGTTCCAATGTCCATAACACTTATCAACTTCATACTATATATATCTCATACTTGCTAATATCCATAGCTACAACAATAAGTAATCTCAATTACTAAAACGACAAGAATTATACCTTTACAAGCCCTTATAATTTCCAAGATTGAAAGTCGCTCCTTAGCAATTCTTAGCTCCTTTCCTTTACGCTCCAATCCGCTATTTGAAGCCTTTAGAATCTCACAACCAACTTCTCTTCCATTTCCAATCAAAACCTATGAAAATGCCTTAGGTTTTCGCCTTGCGACTAACGTGAAAACGCCGTTTTTCCGAAATCTTTCTATTGAGGTATCCTTACAATACCCTTAGGGACCTTGGGTTAAAGTCTTGTGAATAAAGAACCAAAATTGCAAAATTTTGTCTTCCAAAAACCACAAAGCCGAGAGCAATATAATGGGTACAAAGCTTTCTCAATTTTTTTCTAAGTGTTGAAGACAAGTCTTGCTACTAGTTATGTATATATAATACAATGAAGGGCCAAGATTATAACAAATGTGTGGCTTGGATGAAGATCATTAATTAAATAACCAAGTGGACAAGTTGACCTTGGTCAATAATATCATGCTAGCAAGACTAATCTTTTACCTTGGTCAATGACCATCTTACCCTTGCTCCAATTCGTCCAAGACCAATGTGGGGGGGTGCCACATGTCGCCCTCCCATTCGTCCATAAAATTCCGTAACCCTCGTGGGTCCCACAAAACGTAAAATTCCTCGGGTAGGCCCCACGTGACCAAATCCGTAAAATTAAATTTCCATAATGCTAATACATTCCATAATCCTCAATTAATGCATTTTGAGAATCCAATTCTCCTCAACGAACATTTTTCCTTTCCGACGTTCGGAAGATTTTTCGTCGGAAAAACAATTCTTCCTTTCATACCCTTTTCAAGTCTTATGTTCCTTACGTACATTCTCTTAAACATGTCCTGGACTTACGGGGTGTAACATTCTTCCCCCCTTAGAAACATTCGTCCCCGAATGTTCTTTCGGAGTCCAATCTAATTAGATAGCGACATAATCTCATTTTACATCAACCTTCATACAACATATGCCACCCATGGCCACATAACAATACTTATACTAAAATGTCAACCTTGGCACTCACGAAGCCAACTAGCCCATACTCATAATGACCTCAAAGTCTGTCATAATTCTCTCTTCTAGGTCTTCTAGGGTCTGACGACTGTATCATCACCGGAAAAATCTCATATTCCCGCTCAGCTACCACCCCACACACTCACGGGTGTAGTTACCTCGAAAGGTTCTTATGGATTCAGGCTCTACTCCTTTACACTTGGTTGCTATCTTTCTTACTGGTCGTACTCTTTCAGTACTTCCAACTCATACTAGCATACATACATAACTTCCATACCAATTCTGGCCTCTAATCTTTGGAGTCACTCTATAAAACAATATAAGGCCATTTCCGGCTTTCACGACCTGGTTCCGGTGGAACGCGTCCACGAACCCGTAAAACAATTAACTAGACTTGGGCCTTGCACCCTCGTGACCCTGTCACGTAGCGGAACTACTACCAACTGATCCCACTCCATTTCAGGCTATGGGGAGACCCGCAATAGGTCCTCACCCCATCCCACCGTCGCACTTAACTCTTATTCTTGGTCTATAATAAATCTTTCTACCCGAGAAGAACTTGTACATCTAAGGTCTCAGCGGTCATCAATATTCTCATGGATGAGCGCCACTTTATCCTATGCGGGCAGGCTTGAACTCATCAAGTCTGTCCTCCAAGGTGTGGAATGTTTCTGGTTATCTATTTTGCCGGTACCTGTTGCGGTCTGTAAGAAAGTTTGTGGTTTATGTAGGACTTTCCTGTGGCGTTCTATCCACCCTCTTGTAGCATGAAAGGAGTGTACCAGGCCAAAATCCGAGGGTGGCCTTGGAATCAGTGATCTCAAGGCCTGGAACAACGCTTTGCTCGTCAAGTGCCTTTGGAATATCCATCAAAAGAAGGGCTCACTATGGATTAAATGGATCAATAACAAATATCTCAACAACAACAACAACAACATTTGGACCTGGGTAGCTAAGAACGGCGACTCACCTTTGATCAAACGGCTCCTGTTTATCCGTGACTTCATCCTTGAGCGTGAAGGCTCACACGATCAAGCAGCTATTAACATGGCGGTATGGTATAATAGTAATCATAGTGCCTATGACTATTTTAGACACACGTGGCGTAAGATTATTTGGCGAAGGATGTTTGGAGTTCTTGTATCACTCCAAAGCAGTCCTTCATTCTTTGGCTTTGTGCGAGGAAAAGATTACGAACGAAAGATAGAATCACTTATATGGACATTAATAGAAGGTGCTCCCTTTGTGGTTATTCTGACGAGTCTATTGCTCACCTATTCTTCAGCTGCACGGTGAGTAGTTATCTCTGGTCACGGGTCAAGACTTGGCTTGGCATCAGGAGGGCTATGACCACTATCGATAGCGCTTTGAAATATATCAAGAAAGAGGGGCGTGGCACTAGTTGGCAAGCTAAAGCTAAGCGGGCTGGCCTGGCCACCACCATCTACCACATTTGGACTGAGAGGAACATGATTATCTTTGACGGGTCGAGACTTGATAGAGAAGCTATTCTCTTTAGGATCAAGACCAGCGTCTATAAAATTTTGTTCACATTTAACCCCCTTTTCCTGGATAGAATTGTTTCCCTAGCCACAAACTAGGATATGGTTGTCGTCGACCGCGCATCGTCGATGCGCTGTTGTAAATCTCCGACCGCCCAACTCAGGATCAATCGAGTCTTCCACCACCCGGAATGTGGGATTAGCGGGAGTCTTTTATGCCTTGTACCTTATGACTTATCGCCCTGTGGGCAAGCATGATATATTACGTGGTTTGGATAGTAGCTACTATGGCAATTACTCCCAGCGGCATAACGTGACGAGGGTAGGTCTTTACCCATGTCTGAATAGGTACTCTTCTCTTGATCATGGGTTTGTCCCTTTTGGGTTTACCATGACAAGGGTTTGAGGAGGCCCACGACTGCAACCTTATGCTCTACATAAGGGAATTGCCATAGTTTAGGACTTTTGTAGGATGCATCTCTCTTTTGCTTAGCTTGGCCACTCACGACTACCCAACATGTGGGCTAGCTTGAGCTTTTTGTTATTGACGAGCCTAAATCTTATGCTGACTTGCCTAGCAGAGACGCACTAGATTTACATCGTCTTTACGCCGTGGGCACGCCCACAAAACTTGTACATTCTGATGATTTTAATACACATTTACCTTTCCATAAAAAAAATCTAATTCTCCCTCAATGCCAGAAATGGCAACTGACATGGTACAATTGTAGTTCAAGAATGACAAAAGCATTAATTGCTCTTGCCACTTTTCACCGTACCCAAACCCATAAGGTGAGGTCACCCATCTTTTCTACTGCAATTATTAATTGGATTTCTATTGTTTTTTTAAAAAAAGTTTTGCCCTTCCACCCTCCATCAGCTGTATCAAATCACTCCATTTATTTGGTACGTTGCTGAAAGAAGGATTTCTCAAAGGTACAAGTCTTTGTATAGTTGAGAAAACTCGATATATAACTATATTCCGTGATCTTCTATCTCCATATTTGATGTAATTCTTTCACTTCCACAATTCAATATAATAGCTAGCACTGCCATGTATATCTCTATTTTAATCTCCTAATAACAGGTGCCAGCCACCATTTCGCTATTAATTGTTGAACTTGTAGGCCCTCACCTGTACATGAACAAAAGTCGGACCAAGTCCTGTTAGCTATAAAGGAATTGATGAACAAATGATGGATTGTCTCCTCTTGTGGATTTGAACAAGAGACACCATATTGTATCTCATTCTCCTTAGAACATCATCCAATGGCAATTTATATTTCCAACACCTCAAGAAAATGATATCTTGAAAGGCAACCCTTTCACCCCATATAAACTGTTATTTGTCCCTGACCCCTCAGTCTAACATACTCCGATGTTGATTTTACTATAAAGTCCCCGTTATTACTCAACAACAACCATGCTTTATCCATCACTTTTTTTATATTAGGAGGTATAATAGTACTTGTTATGTGTTGAACAATCTCCTCTGGAAACTTCTGTCAATTTGTTCCTATTACATCTTCCATCCTCTACCACTTCATAAACATTTTGTATATTTGCATCCCATCTGTCTTCTGCATATATAAAATATAGAGCTCCCTTCCAGTACAATTGTCATACCAAAACTGGGAGTTTCCCATTTTAGTTTGCCATAAAATTTGATGTTCTATTAAATCCCTTGCCTGAAGCATTTTCTTCAAAGTTTGTGATCCATATTTCAATGGGACAATCACAACATTCTCTTTCTTACAATATTTGTTACTTAAGAAAGTACTCCACAATGGTGGTTTTGTTCTAAAGCTCCACCATAATTTACAATACAATGCCAAAGAAACATCATGAAGTGATGTGAAGCCAAGTCCTCATTTCCTTATTGGTACACACATTTTGTCTGTTCTTTCCCCCAATAGTGTTTCTCCAAAAATATTGAGCATACATCTTGTGCATCTGTTTAATGATCCCCTCTGGAGAGGGGCGAAGCCTTAGGGGGGCCTATTTATATTTAAATATAATTATAATAAATTACAACAACATACCCAGTGAATGCTAATCACAGATTCAACAATGACCTCAACGAGTTTTCATTTTCTGAAACGTATCTATCATATCTTCATTATCAACTTCAGCGAACGTCTTTCTCAACATAGGTAACCATGCTGTCATTCAACCATTGATCTCCCATTCTATTTCGTAATTTATTCTTCATAATCTTCATTGCAGAAAAAGCTCTCTCTACCATCGCAGTAGCAACAAGTAATGTCAATGTTAATTTCAAAAGCAAATAAACTAGAGAGAACACCTTATCTCTTCTTGTTTCAACCATTTTCTCTGCAAGCTGACTAATCCCTTTTAAATTAGAAAATTCTGTTGTAGTACGCATATCGACAATATAAGTCTCAAGTTGATCATCAAGTACCACCAAGTCCATCTCAGAAAAATCATTTGGATAAAAAGTAGCTAAGTGAATAAGCATGTTCTTGTCAAAATGTCACGACCCGACCTCGGGCTCGCGACTGGTGCCTTACCCCGGGCACCCTAGTGATAATACATCAGAGAAAATCAGCGGAAATAAAAACTCATAGACATGAAACAATATAAAATAAGAAACAGGCTAACCAAAATGGTCACCTTTCTGCACATATATATAAACCTGAACAGTTACATCCTTTACAAGCCCAACTCACTACAGTACTACAGACCTCTAAGAGTTTGATAACAACTATGACGGGACAGGGCCCCTCCATACCCCTGTATGTACAAGAACCTACAATCTCAGGGAATCATAACAGAAGATAAGCCTCCGGAGAAACGGAGCTTCCCAATACGCAGAACCGTGATCCTATGAGCGAGGATCAACAACCGGTGTACCTATACATGCGGCATGAACGCAACCCCCCGGAAGGAGGTCAGTACAACAGGTACCAAGTATGTGAAACTGAAAATACTGTAATGAAATCATAACAGTCTATATAAAACAAGAGACATGTATGATAACCAAACTACAGTACACAATATATAAGCAGTTATGTCAATTCAGGGACTCACACCCTCAAAGTCATCACTCAAATATAACCATGGGTCTCACGCCCGCAATATCGATCATGCCCGTGGAACTCCTTCCTCACTGCCGACAGTCTATGATATAATATAACACCAAAAGTACATGAACACCAGGTCCCACATGTGCCATAACAACAACCGTACGGGCCAAGTAGGAAAGCTACACACCAGATCCAGCCTGCATCATAAAACTGACCGGGGCAAGTACGAAGGCATAGCTACCAGAACCATCCTGCATCATCAACTGACAGGGGCAAGTACGAAAGCCAGCTACCAAAACCAGCCTGTCGCCACGAGATATGACCGGGGCAAGCACTGAAGCCATCTACCAGAGCCTACCGTACCAACAATGATATAAAACTGACCGGGGAAAGTACGAAGGCATAGCTACCAGAACCAGCCTGCGTCGCGCATCCGACTGGGGCAAGTACGAAAGCCAACTCCCGCCTGCGTCAACAACCAGATTCCACCTGCGTCACGAAGATGACCGGGGCAGTGTTACACCCCGTAAGTCCAGTACATGTATAAGAGAATGTATGTAAGGAATCAAGACTTGAAAATTGGTACGAAAGGAAGAATTATTTTTCCGACGGAAAATCTTCCGAACGTCGGAAAGGAAAAATGTTCGTTGAGTAGAATTAGATTCTCAAAATGCATTATTTGAAGAGTATGGAACTTATTAACATTATGGAAATTTACTTTTACAGATTTGGTCACGTGGGGCCCACCCGAGGAATTTTACGTTTTGTGGGGCCCACGAGGGTTACGAAATTTTATGGACGAATGGGAGGTCGGCACGTGGCACCCCCCACATGGTCTTGGACGAAATTATACAAGGGTAAAATGGTCATTGACCATTGAAGATGATCAAGTCTTGCTAGCTTGAGATTATTGACCAAGTCAACTTGTCCACTTGGCTAAACATTTAATTTCCTTCATCCTAGCCACACATATGTTGATATATTGACCCTCAATTATGTTATATATACTACACTAGTGCAAGACTAAGTCTCCAACACTTAGAAAAAATCACAAAATTCTTGTTCTTCATAGTTGCTCTCGGGTTTAGCCCATTATCCACACAAAATTTTTTAGTTTGTGATTCTTTATTCACAAGACTTTAAACCAAGGTCCCTAAGGGTATTTTAAGGATATCTCAATTGAAATATTTCGGAAAAACGACGTTTTCACGTTAGTCGCAAGGCGAAAACCTAAGTCGTTTTCACAAGTTTGGATTGGAAATGGAAGAGAAGTTGGTTGTGAACTTCTAAAGGCTTAAAATAGCGGATTGGAGCGGAAAGGAAATGAGCTAAGAATTGCTAAGGAGAGACTTGGAATCTTGGAAATTATAAAGGCTTATAAAGGTAACAATTCTTGTCGTTTTAGTAATTAAGATTACTTATTGTTGTAGCTACGGATATTAGCAAGCATGAAGTATATAGTATGAAGTTTGATAAGTGTATTGGCTATTGGAACTCTAATCCGAAAACTAGTATGTTTAGCCCTTAAGATTACAATTCGATTTGATTATTAGTTTAAGTCGTCACATGTTATATAAAGAAGGAATTGTAGTTGTTAAAGTTATTTATGACTATATAACATGTTTGACCTAAGGACTTGGATTCAAAAATAATTGGAAAAGACTTTGTATTGTTGTATATGTTAGCCGAGAATGGCTTTGAATATGGAACTAGTTGGTATAAATTATGGGGCAGAATTTTACACGTATTGTAAGGCGTGTAATCCCCTTTGTTGGTTGATGTATTGAGCCTTAAATGTGGCATGTTGGTTATTGATTATCGGGCCTTGAAAAAGGTGGAAAAGTATGTAGAAACAAAGGAGGTGCTGCCCGATTTTCCGTAGAATAAGAGACCGTATACTTAGTATTATTCTATGTTAGAAACTAGAAGTTGATAGTCGTGTTGTGGCCATTATATGTTGACACTTCTACGTGCGGCGTATTCGACTTAGCTTGTGGATTGTCAAAAGGTATGTGAATCATCTCCTCTTCTTCTAGCATGATTCCTTATGGTAAAGTAAGTAAGTCCTACTCCTTAAATGATCCACTCCTTGATTGTACTTGGATTGCCTAATATAGAAGTTGTTCTATATACTTCCTTGATTGTACTTTGGATGTTTAAATTGGAAGTTGTTATATTCCATTACCTTGATGAAGTTTGGATTTTCAAAAGTGAAAGTATTACTTAAAGTACATAGAGTCTTGAAAAGGAAGTGGTCTCCAAATCTTTTGGCTAATGCCTTAGTTCCAAAACCTGAAGGTTGTTATAATGAATTTAGGGGAGTCAAAGGAGTGATTTACTTAAATGATTTAAAAAGAGGAGAAATGACATGATTTAAAGTTAAGGGACCTGAAGTACTTTGAAAGTTAAGAAACTTGATTTCTAAAGATTAAGAGACTTGAAGTATTTTGAAAGTTTAGAAACTTGATTTGAAAGTATGTGATACTTGGTTTTAAAAGTATAAGTCTCTTGGATATAAAAATAATAAATTTGTCTAAAACCATAAAGGGTTATAACGGCTTTATGGGAAGTTGGTTATAACGGCTTTATGGAAGGTTAAGAGAGTTGTCTATTTTAGTTGATAGGCATGAGTTGCCTAGATTGTAAAAATTAAAGTTACTTGGTTTCAAGCCTTGAAATGAATTTCCAAAAGGTGTAGTAACTTATTTTGAAAACTAGACATGCCTTGATACTCCGAGTGTTAGTATCTTGGAGTTTTACATAAAAAGGAGTCTTTTGAAAAGAATGTACGTACGTAGTACTTTGGCTTGTTTATATGAGAATTTTTCCATTTGTGCCTTGATAGTATTTTGGCTTGTTTAAATGAGAATTATTCTATGTGTGCCTTGATAGTACTTTGGCTTGTTTAATTGAGAATTATTCTATGTGTGCCTTGATAAGTACTTTGGCTTGCTTAAATAAGGATTTCTCTTGGTTTATGTGAAAAGAAGGCATGGTAATTGTCTTTTGTGTAAAAAGGAAAGGCATGGTATTGTCTTGGTTTATGACAAAAAGAAAGGCATGGTAATTGTCTTGATTTGTGTAAAGGCATGGTTTTTTCTTGGTTTGCTTGCATATGGGTTGCTCATATAGACATTCGTGCAAGTGTCATATCTCCACATCTCCGCGTCCTTCCATAAAGGGTCGGCAACTTATTTCAAGGATACCATGGGTTAGCTCCCCATGGGGGTGAGTGGTACACACTCACGGCGGGTCTGTATTTGACTCGGGCGGGTTAAATTCCTGGGATATATATATATATATAAGCCATGGATTAGCTATCCGTGATGTGAGTATCGTGTACCGATGACTCATTGCGGGTCCACATGACCTAAGCGGGTGAAATAGTCTCTTGCGGGTGAAATAGTCCTATGATAGGTTGCATTATAACACAGAGGGTGGTTGACCCTGGCACTGGCACGACCTTCATGTTTTGAAACGGTATTGATTTCATTAATGAAAGGGTGTTGTGTGGTTATGACTTAAAGTGGAACAGTTGGTCTCATTGTTAAAAACATAACTTAAAACATAAAAAGGATTGCATTACTCTCATGATTGCAAGGTTCAGTGTGCTAATTGATGTTATATTATATCATGGAATGCCAGCAGAGAGGAAGGATCCCACGGGAATGATTGATATTATGGGCGTGAGACCCATGGTTATATTTGAGTAATGACTTTGAGGGCATGCATCCCTGACTTGATATGACTGTTTATGGATTGTGTACTGTAGTTTGGATATCATACATGTCTCTTGTTTTGTGTAGACTGTTATGATTTCTTTACAGTATTTACTGTTTCACATACTTGGTACATTCTTACGTCGACCTCGCCGGGCTGCGTTCATGCCACACGTTTAGGTACGCAGTTTGGTGATCTGCAGGTGTGGGACCCTGCTCCGAGTTTTTGGATAGCTCCATCTGTTCAAGAGTTTATCATTTTGGTATAGATCCTTGATCTGTGCTTTTATGCATTATGGGCACGGCGGGGCCTTGTCCGTCATAGTTCATAAAACTCTTAGGTGCAGATTCATATGTGGGATTGGACTCATGTACAGTGCAGTGTCTTTTGATTATGTATTATATGACAGCCTTGTCAGCTTTGCCCTTGCATGTACGTTAGTTTTTTTTTTTAAATGAGTGTTATTTAAATTCCGTAGTTTAATTGGGTTGTTAAGGTAGGAGGGTGCCCAGGTAGGGCACACCACGCGGTTCGGGTTCGGCGTGACAGCGGTAAAGCCACTACCAGATCCACCCTGCGTCACGTCGCTGACCGGGGCAAGTACGTAAGCTAACTACCAGGTACCTCCTGCATCACGAAACTTCATGGGGAACTAGTCCGTGGAATAACACTAACAACAGAAGCATACCCGTGGGCCACCCAACGTGTCAGTATGTCCAAGTAAATAACACAATAAAGAACTGACATGTCACGCCCCGAACCCCGGGCCCGTGACTGGTGCCCTACCTGGGCACCCTTCTACCTTAACAACTAAGTAAACTGCGGAAATTAAATAACACCTCTTTTTTTTTTTAAACCAATCGTACGTGCAAGGGCAAAGCCGATCAGGCTGTCATATAATATACATAATAAAAGACACTATACTGTACATGAGTCCAATCCCACACATATGAATACAGACCTCTAAAAGTTAAATCAACTATGACGACAAGGCCCCGCCGCACCCATAATCGCATAAAAGCAGATCGAAAGAACTTATACCAAAAAGATAAACTCCGAATGTAAGGAGCTATCCAAAACTCGAGCGGTCCTACACTGCCGATCACCAAACAACAGACCTAAACTGCGGCATGAACGCGGCCGAAGGAGGTCGATGCGAAGAATGTACCATGTATGTGAAGCGATGAAATGCGTAATAAAATCATAATATCTAAACAAAACAGAGACATGTATGATAGCCAACCTACGATACACAATACATAAGCGATTATATCAAGTCGTGACGATGCCTCAAAGTCACTACTCAACTCTAACTATGGGTCTCACGCCCATAATATCCACCAGGCGCGTAGAATCCTTTCTCACGGCGATCCACGATATAACAATATAACACCAATAAGCATATCCAAGCGAGTATCCTCGCGTCGCGTGCCTAATCCCACATCGTATAAGCATGACCATGGGGTAATACAAACAAATCCGGGAATCAAACCCGCTCCTGGTCACATGCCCCGGAATCCCACATCGTATAAGCATGTCCAAGGAGTATCCCTCGTGGTCGCATGCCCCAGAATCCCACATCGTACATGACCATAGGGTATCCCTCGCGGTCGCATGCCCCGGCATCCCACATCGTATAAGCATGACCGTAGGGTAACACAAATAATGGAAGCATACCCGTGGAATCCCACCTCACTGTCGGTACGTCTAAGTAAACTTATAACAAGGCAGCCGACCCTCCAACCGAGAGTCGCGGCAACGTAATAAAACATAATACTTGTACTCAAATGCTATCACCAGCACACATTGGCAATTCTCAACTAAACAAGCCAAAGTACTTATCAAGGCACACTTAGACTAATTCTCAATTAATCAAGACAAAGTACTTATCAAGGCACACATAGAATAATTCTCAATTAATCAAGCCAAAGTACTTATCAAGGCACACATAGAATAATTCTCAATTAATCAAGCCAAAGTACTTATCAAGGCACACTTAGAACAATTCTCAATTAATCAAGCCAAAGTACTACGTACGTACATTCTTTTCAAAAGACTCATTTTTATGTAATACCCCAAGATACTAACACCCGTAGTATCAAGGTGTGTCTATTTTTCAAAGTAAGTTACTACACTCTTAGAAAACTCATTTCCAAGCTTGAAATCAAGTAACTTCAAATTTTTACAATCTAGGCAACTTATGCCCATTAATCAAAAATAGACAACTTTCTTAACCTTCCATAAAGCCGTTATAACCAACTTCCCATAAAACCGTTATAACCCTTTATGGTTTTAGACATATTCATTCCTTTTTATAACCAAGAGACTTATACTTAAAACCAAGTATCACATACTTACAAATCAAGTTCTTAACTTTCCAAAATACTTCAAGTCTCTTAATATTTAGAAAACAAGTTTCTTCTCTTAAATCATGTCATTTCTCCTCTCTTAAAACAATTAAGTAAATCACTCCTTTGACTCCCCTAAAGTCATTATAACGACCCTTAGGTTTTGGAACTAAGGCACTAGTCAAAAGATTTGGAAACCACTTCCTTTTCAAGACTCTATGTACTTTAAGTAAAATACTTTCACTCTTAAGAATCCAAACTCCACTAAGGCAATGGATTATACAACTTACAATTTAAACATCAAAGTACAACCAAGGAAGTACATAGAACAAATTCTATTTTAGGCAATCCAAATACAACCAAGGAATGGATCATTTAAGGAGTAGAACTTACTTTCTTTATCTTAAGGAATCATGCTAGAAGAGGAGATAGTTCACATACCTTTTCGGCTAAATCCACAAGCTAAGCCGAATACGCCATACGTAGAAGTGTCAACCTATAATGGTCACAACAAGACTATCAACTTCTAGTCTCTAACGTAGAATAGTACTAAGTATACGATCTCTAATTCTACGGAAATCGGGCAGCACTTCCTTTGTTTCTACTCACTTTGCCACCTTTTTCAAGGCCGAATACAATAACCAAACATGCCACATTTAAGGCTCAAAACAACAACCAACCAAAGGGGATTACACGCCTTACAATACGTGTAAAATTCCGCCCCACAATTTAATACCTACTAAGTCCATAATCAAGCCATTCTCGACCAACTTAAACAACAACACAAGTCCTTTCCAAATTCTTTTCCAATTCCAAGTTCTAAGGTCTAACATGTTATGTAGTCATAAACAACTTCAACAACTACAATTTCCTTCTTTCTACAACATGCGACGACTTAAACCAATAATCAACTTGAAATGTAATCTTAAGGCTAAACATGCTAGTTTTCGGATTAGGGTTCCAATAGTCAATATACTTATCAAACTTCATACTATATAACTCATGCTTGCTAAAATCCATAGCTACAACAATAAGTAAGTCTTAACCACTAAAACGACAAAATTTATACCTTTATAAGCCCTTAAAAATTCCAAGATTCAAAGTCGCGCCTTAGCAATTCTTAGCTCCTTTCCTTAAGTTCCAATCCGCTCCAAGCAATCCTTAGAGGCCTATGAAGAACCCATCTTCATGTTCCAACTTCAAAGTTGAAGAACTCCTTAAGTTTCCGCCTTGCGACTAATACGAAAACGCCGTTTTTCCGAAATCTTTCTATTGAGATATCCTTACAATACCCTTAGGGACATTGGGTTAAAGTCTTGTGTCTAATGGATCAAAACTACAATTTTTTCTTGTTGGAAATAGCCCAAACCCGAGAGCAACATGAACTCAAGCTCTAGTTTCTCAAATAATTTCTAAGTGTGGAAGACCTTGTCTTGCTACTAGTAGTATATAAAACATATTGGAGGGCTTAGATTAATACACTTGTATGGATTGGATGAGGATCATTAATTAAAATAGCCAAGTGGAAAAGTTGACCTTGGTCAACAATCTCAAGCTTGAAGACTTAATCTTCCTTGAAGGTAAATGACAATTCTACCCTTGCTAAAAACGTCCAAGACCAAATGTGGGGGTGCCATGTGTCGCCCTCTCATTCATCCATAAAATTCCGTAACCCTCGTGGGCCCCACAAAAATGTAAAATTCCTCGGGTGGGCCCCCACATGACCAAATCCGTAAAATAAATTTCCATAATGTTAATAAGTTCCATATTCTTCAAATAATGCATTTTGAGAATCCAATTCTCAACAACGAACATTTTTCCTTTCCGACGTTCGGAAGATTTTCCGCCGAAAAAACAATTCTTCCTTTCGTACCAATTTCCAAGTCTTGATTCCTTACATACATTCTCTTATACATGTCCTAGACTTACGGGGTGTAACATGACCGGGGCAAGTACGAAAGCCAACTACCAGAATCAGCCTGCATCAGCAACGACCGGGGCAAGTACGGGGGCTAACTACCAGATCCTTCCTGCATCATCAACCTCATGGAGAGCTAGTCCATGGCATAACAAAGAACAATGGAAACATACCCGTGGACCATCCAGCAGCGTCGGTATGTCCAAATAAACAACAGGATAACCGGCCCTCCATCGAGTGACGCGATAGCATAGAAATACAACACTTGCACAACAAAGGCTATCAAAACTAGCATAGGCAAGTTTAACATACTCTTAGACTCTCATTTTATGCCAAAAATTCGGGTTTTTAACCCCAAGTACTACATACTTCAATTCTCTTAAAAAGACCCTCTTTTAAGTAAAAACCACACGATACTAATACCCGTAGTATCAAGACACTCTCATGTTTAACTCAAGTACTTTATACTTCTTAAACCAAGTGGCTTACATTTTTAAAACAACGTCAAGTATACTTTCAAAACCCAAGTAACTCATACTTTTAAGATCAAGACACTCACACCTTTTAAAATCAAGCCACTTATACTTTCTTATTCAAGACAAGTTCAATATTAAAAAACAAGTTACTTACATTCTTAAACTCAAGTAACTTTACTCTTTTCAAAACAAGTAACCTATACTTTTAAATCAAGTTACTTTATACTCTCCCAAAATCAAGTTATTTACAAGTCAACTCTCTTTTCTTTCAAGATCAAGTCTCTTATCTTTTTAGAATAATCAAACCATTCTTGTATCTTCATAAAGTCGCTATAACTAATTTCTCATAAAGCTATTATAACACTTTATGTTTTAAATGTCACGACCCGAACCCGGGCCCGTGACTGGTGCCTTACCCCGGGCACCCTAGTGATACAACATCAGAGTAATCAGCGGAACATAAAACAAGACATGAAAATATTATGAAGTAAGAAACAGTAATCGGAGAAAACTTGCCTTACGACATATATATAGAGATCAATTTAAAACCGAACAGTTACATCCCATTACAACCCTGCCCACAACAGTACTACAGACCTCTAAGAATGATATGACAACAATGGCGGGACAGGGCCCCGCCATACCCCTGAATGTAAATACCTACAACGACAGGGGACTATACCACTGATAAGCCTCCGGAGAAACGGAGCTTCCCATACGCTGAACTGTGACCCTAAGAGCGAGGATCAACACTGGTGTACCTTTACCTGCGGCATGAACGCAGCCCCCCCGAAGGAGGTCAGTACAACAGGTACCAAGTATGTGAAACTGAAAATACTGTAAATGAAATCATAATAGTCTATAAAGCAGGAGACATGTATGATAACCAAACTACAGTTCACAATAAAATAGGCAGTCATGTCAAGTCAGGGACTCACGCCCTCAAAGTCATCACTCAAATGTAACTATGGGTCTCACGCCCATAACATCAATCATGCCCGTGGAATACCTTCCTCACTGCCGGCAGTTTATGATATAAAAGCACCAAGAAATACACATGAACACCAGGTCCCACCTGTGTCCTAATAAAACGATGCAGGTAAGTACGAAGGCATAACCGACTACTAACACCTACAAGATTAACAGTGGTCATAAATCAGATCATGATATCTGTCTAGCATCACATGATCAAAGCCGGTCACTCGCCGCAGATCAAATGTGCGCGTCTAGCCCCGAACTCTCAGTAGCTCGCATAGGCCAACCTCATAGGCCCGCATGAGGTATTCCTCGACGAGGGTAGCTACTCCCGACATCTTCTGGACTCGCGGTCCGCGTTGCCACAAAGACCGCATGACCACAAGGGCCGCAAACTAACCGGAACTCCGTAGTTCCGCATGGATCCCCACGGACCCGCGTAGGTATTCTCGAATCATGGTCCTGCATCGCTGAGTCTACCCGCGACGGAGGCGACTTAACCTCCAAATAAGTCAAGGTGTGTGGTACAATACCAACATAACGGCTGAGAGTCAAACAACTTTAAGCGCAGTTGAGGGAAAACCCCCTTTACACAAAACATCACAAGATACTAACACACGTAGCATCCTAGCATGTTTACTTATCAAATCAACAAGAAAGTATTACAAGGCTATCAAAACCAACACAATCAAGTTATACACACAAGGTACATTCTAATATATGATTAACAAGATCGGGTATCTATTCCCAAAGTCCTTCATACATTATCTTTTAAAAGATATGTTACGTTTACAAAGTCACACAATACCGTAGTATATGAAAAATAGAGTGATTATCTTTGAAGTAAATCAAAACACTTCTCTTCGTAAAATCAAGTAACAACAATCTTTTCCAAATGTTTCAAGTTTGCCTAATTTCAATTACTAAAGTTTCTCATTTTTAGAAAGGTTTCGTAGTTCATAATTTTAATCACTTAATGATATAATTCTCCTTTAAAAGCAATTTGAGAAACATATGTCTGATACGTGAGTAGGTTATTCTTGTTTATAACAATCTTATTTAAGCAGCCATGATCTAGGAAATGTAACATCATTTTGTCTCATCTTAGTTTCTATGCAGATGGAAGTTTCTACTGGTTTTACTAATACATTATTAGTCAAAACATTTCCCTTTATTAGCGCTGCTGTGGTTTGTTCGATACTTATTCTGATTTCCGAAATCAGTAAAACATTATTGCTTTTAAAAATCTAGTACTCATTTCTCGCGAATGAGGTTTTACAACATTTTTATCGAAATGTTAATTATCAAGTAAAACAAGTTAAGTCTCTTATCTTTAAGATTAAGTCTCTTAACTTTTAAAATCAGTAAACCATTCTCTTTACCTCTCTTAAAACGTTATACCTAACTTCCCATAGAGCTAGTATAACTCTTCTTTATTATCACACATCAAGTCAGTTACCTTTTAAAACCACAAAGCATTTTACACATGTACGTCTACCGTACTACATAGTTATACACATATCATGCTAGAAAAGGTAGGAAGAGGTTCACATACCTCGCGACGATTATCGACTAATAGCAAAACGCTCCAAGTACCTCAAACCGCCGGCTACTCCTTAAGCCAAGTAGATCGCGCCACGCATAGTACTTCAACCTCGATAAGCCCAAAATTATCCGAGTTTAATGTCGCTCCTGAGCAACATTTAGCTCCAACTCCGTGCGCTCCAACCCGCCAACCCGCTCCAAACCACCCTTAGAAGTTCTAAACAACTTCTACTTAATACTCCAACTATCTATGGAGATTTTCCTTAGGGTTTCGTTTTTGTGACTGACGGGAAGTATAATAGTATTTCTGGGCTTTTCGTATAAGTGTAACCTTGGAATACTACAAGGTATAAGGCTAAGGTAATTTGGGTATAGTAACAATACTTTTGAGAGTATTTCTACCAAGAGGGGGGGTATTTATACGAGACAACACCACAAAGGGGGGGTGTATACCCCTCGGCCTACCCCACTAGGGGGGGTATTCTCGACGAGGGGAGGAACTCTCGGCCAGGGGCCTCTCAGGGGAGGGGAGGCTAGGCGAGACCTCAAACACAAAGGGAGGAAGCTCTCAAGACTTAGAGATTTTGGATGAAGAAGTTCATCAAAGGGAGGGTATTTATAGGTCAAGCCATGGCTAACCAATGGCCAAGATCAAGCCAAGTGTGGTGCAAGTGTAGGGCCAAGATCATGCCAAGTGCACCTTATCCATCTACCACAAAATATCCTACCTACTACTTGACAAAAATGTCAAGGAAATCGTCCCAAATCCGCCCCACTTTTTCCCAATGAGAGGGTGCCAAGTGGCGCCTCTCGTTGGTCCAACACGCTTCGCTCTCGGAAAAATCCGCAAAAATTAGAAATGACATAGCCGGAATTTTCCCTTCGCAAGTTGTGCAAAACGTTTCGTCGAAAAACGACTCTAACCGGGTGTTGTGCACAAATAAAATCGGTCAAGCCACTTTAAAGTTCAAATTTCTCTACGTACGTCCTCACGTACATACTCTGGAAATACGGGGTATAACATTCTCCCCTCCTTAGAAACATTCGTCCCGAATGTTCCTTCTAAGTCTCAAAGCAAGCGTCGCCATAGTCTTCACTACTATACTTACGAACAATCTGCCACACGCCCGCGAAACACCTGCGCACAATTCTTACATCCAAGCCCACGAGGAAACACCTCTAACATCACCAAAGTAATGATCACATCAATGCTCGCCATACATGCTCGCTTCTTCCCACTTTTGTCACTTTGCCGCGAGGTTCTAGTGTCACTCCGGCGACCCAACAAATGGTACCGGACTGCATGCGATCCCATAGGATGTCGTACACTTCTTGTACACTCGAACTCTTACCACACTTCTGTCACTGCTTCAGTTTCCAAAACTCGGGGTTATTATCTCTAACGTGGTCATCATTAACTGGGAACACTCTGGATGGATCTCCGATACTTTTCCGAACATAACAATACGAAAGACCGGACATACTTCCTCCTAAGTCGGACGACAATTGCTATCATATAGGCAACCCGGCCTATCCCTCACATGAACTCAAAAGGCCCAAAGTAACTCGGGCTAAGTTTCCTCTGTTTTTCAAAGCTCATCGCACCCTATCCGGTGGTACTTCAAGACCGACCATCAATCTGGAACTCTAGCGTCGTCGCCGATAATCCGCACGATTTCTCCGAGTCGCCAAAAACCTCTTCTTGATAAGCCTCACTTATCCACACTGTTGGAACAAGCTCGAACCAACTATCTGAACCTGCTAACATCAAACCAATCGACCGGACTTACACTTCCGCCAGGCGCCATAAAGCAACATCAGAATCTTGAAATGGTAGCTACTAAAACACTCCTCAACAGAGACAACAATCCTTACAATACCCTGAAATCCACACACTGGCCCGAGGGTGAATACGATCTGAAACTCACCGAGTTCCTAATCTGCTGGTAAAACTTCCGGAGAAAGAAAGCAGTAACACTGGCTCCACTGTGCATCATAAGGTAAAGGTAGGCACCCCGTGCAGCCTTACAACCTTTCTGATATAACGCCTCGCAACATACCACCGAGTACACGGTTTGGACTAAAAGATAAGACGGGCTGACCTCATCGGCCCGACTACTGATTGAACGCATCCACGAACTCGTACGCTGGTTAACTAAACTTGGGCCAAACACCCTCGTGACCCTACCACCCGGCGGGACCACCACAAACTGACCCTACCATAAAACAGGTCGCGGGTTGACCCGCGGCACGGCCTCAACCCGACCCACTCTCGCGTACAACACTTGCTCCCCGATCCGGAACAATCTCACTAATCATGTTACGAAAACCTAGCGGTCTTCTTAGCTCAACTACCCTCTTTCATTTCACACTACTCAGGAACTTACCCTACAAACATAGCTTACGTGCACTATGCACTCCGACAAGGGTCAAACATAAAATACTTCTTTACTCGAGATGGCCTTTCCTCTAAGGTCTCTACGTATAAAGCTCTAAGGCTCACACCTTCTCTATCCCCCAAATCTTACTTGGTTAACTAACCAAGATTTCTAATTACAATTTACACAATGCTATCAGAATATAACACTTAAAGTATACTCACCCTATCATACATACTAATCCCTAGAGGGTTAAAGATCTATCTGTATTTACTGCTTCACTCCCCTTAGTCGTTCTAATGAAACCTGCCCCGTAGGGCGCATAGCTAGGGGAGATGACGAACTACCCACCGATCCTGAAGGTTGAGTCCTCCTACTAGGACATCCTTTCGACACATGGCCACGGCGCAGTAAAACAAGTACCAACTAAAGATGACATTCCCGGGATGACGTCATCACTATGAACACTGGGAAAAATTGAATCCATTGGCCGGAACTACGTGTAGGCGTGAACGGAAGCTCGAGCTCGACCAACTCTGCATACCGAACGTCCTGAACCCTGTGGAGGACCTTTCTGCACTGGTGGATGTGCATAATCTAATCTGCTGGTGAGGTGACTCGACTCGAAAGTTACCAAAGAACCTTGCTGCTATGGCCCTCTTCAACGCGCCCTTCAACGTCGATCTCTACGTTTCTTGGCCTTCCGCGCAAGCCCACACAGCCATGCTCGCTAATCAAGAATTACTCTCGCACAACCCTTTCTAAGATATTCATCAAGACTCGCAGACATCGGTATACTCTCCGTAGCCAAATCCATAGCTAGCACGGGTTGTCTCTTCGCGATCTATATTCTCTGTTTCCGGTCGTGGGCGAAGGTTCAAATGTCATGGCCGCAGAGAACTTCTGCCGCCGTGCTAAACTCTTTGGGTGGTGACGTAGCATAACTCTCGAACGGCACCTAACTCGGGTGATGGTTGGGCCTGTGCCCTCGTAACCCTCTCAGTACTCTACTCGCCTCCTCGGTGCCTTGCCTCTGGGCCGGGTTGCCTACGCGAGGCATAGCGGTAAGGGAAAGAAATACGTGAGAGGGTCCAACTTACAACACAGCTCTAAGGCACAATCTCAGAGTGGGAAGAATAGAAACCAATCCTAAATATCCTATAGCCTCCTGATTATTGGTGTGGTGCACAACACACCGATAATCAAGACTCATCGGATACGGTCAGACACTTTCCGAGGATTAAGCGCTCGATACCACTTTTGTCACGACCGAACCGGGCGTGGTCGTGCCTACCGGGCACCACTAGTGATACAACATCGAGTAATCGGAACATAAAACAAGACATGAAAATATTATGAAGTAAAGCGATGTCGGAGAAAACTTGCCTTACGACATCTATATAGAGATCAATTTAAAACCGACGATTACATCCCATTACAACCCGCCAAGGCATTTTACGGACCTCACAGAATGATACGACAACAATGACGGACGGGGCCCGCCATACCACGAATGTAAATACCTACAACGACGGACTATACCGATAAGCCTCAGAGAAAGCGGAGCTTCCCATACGCTGAATGTGACCACTAAGAGCGAGGATCAACACGGTGTACCTTTACTGCGGCATGACGGCCCCCGAGAGGTCAAGAAAAGCAGTACCAAGTATGTGAAATCGAAAATCACGTAAATGAAATCATAATAGTCTATAAAGCGGGAGACATGTATGATAACCAAACTACGATTCACAATAAAATAGCGATCATGTCGTCGTGGACTCACGCCCTCAAAGTCATCACTCAAATGTAACTATGGGTCTCACGCCCATAACATCAATCATGCCCGTGGAATACCTTCCTCACTGCCGGCAGTTTATGATATAAAAGAACCAAGAAATACACATGAACACCAGGTCCCACCTGTGTCCTAATAAAACGATGCAGGTAAGTAAGGCATAACCGACTACTAACACCCACAGTACTAACAGGGTCATAAACTGTATCATGATATCTGTCTAGACCGTCACATGATCAAAGCTGGTCACTCGCCCGCAGTATCAAATGTTCGCGTCTAGCCCTGGAACTCTCCGTAGCTCGCGATAGGCCAACCTCGTAGGCGCGTGAGGTATTCCTCGATCGAGGGTAGCTACTCCCGGCATCGCCCCGACTCGCACCGCATAGCCACAAAGACCGCATGACCACAAGGCCGCAAACTAACACGGAACTCCGTAGTTCCGCATGGATCCTCGACCCGCACGAGGTATTCTCGAATCACGGTCCTGCATCGCTGAAGTCTACCCCGTCGGAGGCGCAACCTCCGGAAATAAGTCAAGGTGTGTGGTACAATACCAACATAACGGCTGAGAGTCAAACAACTTTAAGCGCAGTTGAGGGAAAACCCCCTTTACACAAAACATCACAAGATACTAACACACGTAGCATCCTAGCATGTTTACTTATCAAATCAACAAGAAAGTATTACAAGGCTATCACAAACCAACACAATCAAGTTATACACACAAGGTACATTCTAATATATGATTAACAAGATCGGGTATCTATTCCCAAAGTACTTCATACATTATCTTTTAAAAGATACGTTACGTTTACAAAAGTCACACAATACCCGTAGTATATGAAAAATAAAGTGATTATCTTTTGAAGTAAATCAAAACACTTCTCTTCGTAAAATCAAGTAACAACATTCTTTTCCAAATGTTTCAAGTTTGCCTAATTTCAATTACTCAAGTTTCTCATTTTCGAAAGGTTTCGTAGTTCATAATTTTAATCACTTAATGATATAATTCTCCTTTAAAAGCAATTTGAGAAACATATACGATACGTGAGTAGGTTATTATTGTTTATAACAATCTTTTTTAAGCAGACATGATCTAGGAAATGTAACATCATTTTGTCTCATTTTAGTGTCGATGCAGATGGAAGGTTCTACTGGTTTTACTAATACTTTATTAGTCAAAACATTTCCTTTATTAAGCGCTTTGTGGTTTGTTCGATACTTATTCGATTTCAAATCAAGAAACATTATTTCTTTTAAAATCTAGTACTCATTTCTCGCGAATGAGGTTTTACAACATTTTTATCGAAATGTTAATTATCAAGTAAAACAAGTTAAGTCTCTTATCTTTAAGATTAAGTCTCTTAACTTTTAAAATCGAGAAACCATTCTCTTTACCTCTCTTAAAACGTTATACCTAACTTCCCATAGAGCTAGTATAACTCTTCTTTATTATCACACATCAAGTCGCTACCTTTTAAAACCACAAAGCATTTTACACATGCGTCACCGCACTACATAGTTATACACATATCATGCTAGAAAAGGTAGGAAGAGGTTCACATACCTCGCGACGATTATCGACTAATAGCAAAACGCTCCAAGTACCTCAAACCGCCGGCTACTCCTTAAGCCAAGTAGATCGCGCCACGCATAGAACTTCAACCTCGATAAACCCAAAATTATCCGAGTTTAATGTCGCTCCTGAGCACCGGTTAGCTCCAACTCCGTGCGCTCCACCCCGCTCCAAACCACCCTTAGAAGTTCTAACCAACTTCTACTTAATACTCCAACTATCTATGGAGATTTTCCTTAGGGTTTCGTTTTTGTGGTGACGGGAAGTATAATAGTATTTCTGGGCTTTTCGTATAAGTGTAACCTTGGAATACTACAAGGTATAAGGCTAAGGTAATTTGGGTATAGTAACAATACTTTTGAGAGTATTTCTACCAAGAGGGGGGGTATTTATACGAGACAACACCACAAAGGGGGGGTGTATACCCCTCGGCCTACCCCACTAGGGGGGGTATTCTCGGCCAAGGGGGGGGAGGGAACTCTCGGCCAAGGGGCCTCTCAAAGGGGGGAGGGGGAGGCTAGACGAGACCTCAAACACAAAGGGAGGGGAAGCTCTCAAGACTTAGAGATTTTTGGATGAAGAAGTTCATCAAAGGGGAGGGGTATTTATAGGTCAAGCCATGGCTAACCAATGGCCAAGATCAAGCCAAGTGTGGTGCAAGTGTAGGGCCAAGATCATGCCAAGTGCACCTTATCCATCTACCACAAAATATCCTACCTACTACTTGACAAAAATGTCAAGGAAATCGTCCCAAATCCGCCCCACTTTTCCGCCAATGAGAGGGTGCCAAGTGGCGCCCTCTCGTTGGTCCAACACGTTTCGTCTCTCGGAAAAATCCGCAAAAATTAGAAATGACATAGCCGGAATTTTCCCTTCGCAAGTTGTGTAAAACGTTTCGTCAAAAAACGACTCTAACCGGGTGTTGTGCACAAATAAAATCGGTCAAGCCACTTTAAAGTTCAAATTTCTCTACGTACGTCCTCACGTACATACTCTGGAAATACGGGGTATAACATTCTCCCCTCCTTAGAAACATTCGTCCCGAATGTTCCTTCTAAGTCTCAAAGCAAACGTGCGCCAGTATAGTCTTCACTACTATACTTACCAGAACAATCCTGCCACACCTGGCCACAGAAACACCTGCGCACAATTCTTACATCCAAGCCCACGAGGAAACACCTCTAACATCACCAAAGTAATGATCACATCAATGCTCGCCATACATGCTCGCTTCTTCCCACTTTTGTCACTTTGCCGCGAGGTTCTAGTGTCACTCCGGCGACCCAACAAATGGTACCGGACTGCATGCGATCCCTGAGGATGTCGTACACTTCTTGTACA
Source organism: Przewalskia tangutica (assembly GCA_029844215.1). Taxonomy (NCBI): domain Eukaryota; kingdom Viridiplantae; phylum Streptophyta; class Magnoliopsida; order Solanales; family Solanaceae; genus Przewalskia; species Przewalskia tangutica. Next base: position 168,233 of record JAQGDG010000035.1, read on the forward strand.
CTCGAACTCTTACCACACTTCTGTCACTGCTTCAGTTTCCAAAACTCGGGGTTATTATCTCTAACGTGGTCATCATTAACTGGGAACACTCTGGATGGATCTCCGATACTTTTCCGAACATAACAATACGAAAGACCGGACATACTTCCTCCTAAGTCGGACGACAATTGCTATCATATAGGCAACCCGGCCTATCCCTCACATGAACTCAAAAGGCCCAAAGTAACTCGGGCTAAGTTTCCTCTGTTTTTCAAAGCTCATCGCACCCTATCCGGGGTGGTACCTTCAAGAAGACCGACCGTCAATCTGAACTCTAAGCGTCGTCGCCGATAATCCGCACGATTTCTCTGAGCTGCCAAAAACCTCTTCTAGATAAGCCTCACCCTATCCACAGTCTGTTGGAACAAGCCTGAACCAACTATCTGAACCTTGCCAACATCAAACCAATCGACCGACAACTTACACTTCCGCCCTGCAAGGCGTCATAAAGCAACATCCGAATACTGAAATGGTAGCTACTAAAACACTCCCTCAACAGGAGACAACAATCCTTACAGCTACCCCTGAAATCCACACACTGGCCCGAGGGTGAATACGATACGGAAACTCACCTGAGTTCCTAATCCTGCCTGGTAAAACTTCCAGAGAAAGAAACAGCCGTAACCTGGGCTCCACTGTCTGTCATAAGGTAAAGGTAGGCACCCCGTGCAGCCTTAAAACCTTTCTGATATAACGCCTCGCAACATACCACCGAGTACACGGTTTGGACTAAAAGATAAGACGGGCTGACCTCATCGGCCCGACTACTGATTGAACGCATCCACGAACTCGTACGCTGGTTAACTAAACTTGGGCCAAACACCCTCGTGACCCTACCACCCGGCGGGACCACCACAAACTGACCCTACCATAAAACAGGTCGCGGGTTGACCCGCGGCACGGCCTCAACCCGACCCACTCTCGCGTACAACACTTGCTCCCCGATCCGGAACAATCTCACTAATCATGTTACGAAAACCTAGCGGTCTTCTTAGCTCAACTACCCTCTTTCATTTCACACTACTCAGGAACTTACCCTACAAACATAGCTTACGTGCACTATGCACTCCGACAAGGGTCAAACATAAAATACTTTTTTACTCGAGATGGCCTTTCCTCTAAGGTCTCTACGTATAAAGCTCTAAGGCTCACACCTTCTCTATCCCCCAAATCTTACTTGGTTAACTAACCAAGATTTCTAATTACAATTTACACAATGCTATCAGAATATAACACTTAAAGTATACTCACCCTATCATACATACTAATCCCTAGAGGGTTAAAGATCTATCTGTATTTACTGCTTCACTCCCCTTAGTCGTTCTAATGAAACCTGCCCCGTAGGGCGCATAGCTAGGGGAGATGACGAACTACCCACCGATCCTGAAGGTTGAGTCCTCCTACTAGGACATCCTTTCGACACATGGCCCTGACGGCCGCAGGTAAAACAAGTACCAACTAAAAGATGACATTCCCCGGGATGACGTGCATGCTGTGAACACGGGGAAAAATTGAATCATGATGGCTGGAACCTACGTGTAGCTGTGAACCGGAAGCTCTGGAGCTCTGACCAACTCCTGCATACCCCGAACGTCCTGAACCCTGTGGAGGACCTTTCTGCACTGGTGGATGTGCATAATCTAATCTGCTGGTGAGGTGACTCGACTCGAAAGTTACCAAAGGACCTTGCTGCTCTGGCCCTCTTCTGCTGTCCTTCGTTAACCCGTCGATCTCTACGTTTCTTGGCCTGCCGCGCACAAGCCCGTACACAGGCCATGCTCAAGCCTAACTGAAGAATTACTCTCGCACAACCCTTTCTAAGATATTCATCAAGACTCGCGGTACATCGGTATACTCTCTGGTAGCCAAATCCATAGCTAGTAACAGGGTTGTCTCTTCGCAATCTATATTCTCTGTTTCCGGTCGTGGAACTGAAGGTTCAAATGTCATGGCCGCAGTAGGAACTGCTGCCGCCGTGCTAAACTCTGCTGGGGCTGGTGACGTAGCATAACTCCCCGAACGAAGCACCTAACTCAGGTGATGGTTGGGCCTGTGCCCTCGTAACCCTCTGTACTCTACTCGCAGCTCCCTCGGCTGCCTTGCCCTCCTGGGCTCGGGTTGCCTCTACGCGAAGGCATAGCGGTAAGGGAAAGAAATACGTGAGAGGTCCAACTTACAACACGGCTCACAAGGCACAATCTCGAGTGGGAAGAATAGAAACCAATCCTAAATATCCTATAGCCTCCGATTATTGGTGTGGTGCACAACACCGATAATCAAGACTCTGGATACGGTCAGCAGACACTTTTCGAGGATTAATCGCTCGATACCACTTTTGTCACGACCGAACTCGGGCGTGGTCGTGCCTACCCCGCACCCTAGTGATACAACATCAGTAATCGAACATAAAACAAGACATGAAAATATTATGAAGTAAGAAAGCGATGTCGGAGAAAACTTGCCTTACGCATATATATAGAGATCAATTTAAAACCGAACGATTACATCCCATTACAACCACCGCAACAGCGGTACCACGGACCTAAGAATGATACGACAACAATGGCGGGACAGGCCCCGCCATACCACGAATGTAAATACCTACAACGACATGGGACTATACCATCGATAAGCCTCCGAGAAACGGAGCTTCCATACGCGTTGAACGTGACCTAAGAGCGAGGATCAACATCGGTGTACCTTTATCTGCGGCATGACGCGGCCCGGAGGTCGATCTGGCAATTGCAGTATGTGGCGAAAATCAGTAAATGAAATCATAATAGTCTATAAAGCGGGAGACATGTATGATAACCAAACTACGATTCACAATAAAATAAGCGATCGTGTCAAGTCGGACTCGCCTCAAAGTCATCACTCAAATGTAACTATGGGTCTCACGCCCATAACATCAATCATGCGTGGAATACCTTCCCGCCATGGCGGTTTATGATATAAAAGAACGAAATACACATGAACACGTGTCCCACTGTGTCCTAATAAAACGATCTGGGGTAATACGAAGGCATAACCGACTACTAACACCCACGGTACTAACGGTCATAAAGCGTATCATGATATCTGTCTGCCGTCACATGATCAAAGTGGTCACTCGCCCGCGATATCAAATGTTCGTGTCTAGCCCGGAACTCTCCGTAGCTCGCGTAGGCCAACCTCATAGGCGCGTGAGGTATTCCTCGCATCGAGGGTAGCTCCTCCCCGGCATCGTCCTGGACTCGCAGTCCGCATGGCCACAAAGACCGCATGACCACAAGGGCCGCACACTAACCTGGAACTCTGTAGTTCCGCATGGATCCCCTGGACCCGCATGAGGTATTCTCGAATCATGGTCCCGCATCACTTTGAGTCTACCCGCGTGGAGGGCAGCTTAACCTCCGGAAATAAGTCAAGGTGTGTGGTACAATACCAACATAACGGCTGAGAGTCAAACAACTTTAAGCGCAGTTGAGGGAAAACCCCTTTACACAAAACATCAGAAGATACTAACACACGTAGCATCCTAGCATGTTTACTTATAAAATCAACAAGAAAGTATTACAAGGCTATCACAAACCAACACAATCAAGTTATACACACAAGGTACATTCTAATATATGATTAACAAGATCGGGTATCTATTCCCAAAGTACTTCATACGTTATCTTTTAAAAGATACGTTACGTTTACAAAAGTCACACAATACCCGTAGTATATGAAAAATAAAGTGATTATCTTTTGAAGTAAATCAAAACACTTCTCTTCGTAAAATCAAGTAACAACATTCTTTTCCAAATGTTTCAAGTTTGCCTAATTTCAATTACTCAAGTTTCTCATTTTCGAAAGGTTTCGTAGTTCATAATTTTAATCACTTAATGATATAATTCTCCTTTAAAAGCAATTTGAGAAACATATGTCTGATACGTGAGTAGGTTATTCTTGTTTATAACAATCTTATTTAAGCAGCCATGATCTAGGAAATGTAACATCATTTTGTCTCATCTTAGTTTCTATGCAGATGGAAGTTTCTACTGGTTTTACTAATACATTATTAGTCAAAACATTTCCCTTTATTAAGCGCCGTGGTTTGTTCGATACTTATTCGATTTCAAATCGGTAAAACATTATTGCTTTTAAAATCTAGTACTCATTTCTCATGAATGAGGTTTTACAACATTTTTATCGAAATGTTAATTATCAAGTAAAACAAGTTAAGTCTCTTATCTTTAAGATTAAGTCTCTTAACTTTTAAAATCGATAAACCATTCTCTTTACCTCTCTTAAAAGCGTTATACCTAACTTCCCATGAGCTAGTATAACTCTTCTTTATTATCACACATCAAGTCGCTTACCTTTTAAAACCACAAAGCATTTTACACGTATGCGTCTACCGCACTACATAGTTATACACATATCATGCTAGAAAAGGTAGGAAGAGGTTCACATACCTCGCGACGATTATCGACTAATAGCAAAACGCTCCAAGTACCTCAAACCGCCGGCTACTCCTTAAGCCAAGTAGATCGCGCCACGCATAGTACTTCAACCTCGATAAACCCAAAATTATCCGAGTTTAATGTCGCTCCTGAGCAACGTTTAGCTCCAACTCCGTGCGCTCCAACCCGCTCCAAACCACCCTTAGAAGTTCTAACCAACTTCTACTTAATACTCCAACTATCTATGGAGATTTTCCTTAGGGTTTCGTTTTTGTGACTGACGGGAAGTATAATAGTATTTCTGGGCTTTTCGTATAAGTGTAACCTTGGAATACTACAAGGTATAAGGCTAAGGTAATTTGGGTATAGTAACAATACTTTTGAGAGTATTTCTACCAAGAGGGGGGGTATTTATACGAGACAACACCACAAGGGGGGTGTATACCCTCTCACTACCCCACTGTGGGGTATTCTCGCCAAGGGGAGGGAACTCTCGGCCAAGGGGCCTCTCAAAGGGGGGAGGGGGAGGCTAGACGAGACCTCAAACACAAAGGGAGGGGAAGCTCTCAAGACTTAGAGATTTTTGGATGTAGAAGTTCATCAAAGGGGAGGGGTATTTATAGGTCAAGCCATGGCTAACCAATGGCCAAGATCAAGCCAAGTGTGGTGCAAGTGTAGGGCCAAGATCATGCCAAGTGCACCTTATCCATCTACCATAAAATATCCTACCTACTACTTGACAAAAATGTCAAGGAAATCGTCCCAAATCCGCCCCACTTTTCCGCCAATGAGAGGGTGCCAAGTGGCGCCCTCTCGTTGGTCCAACACATTTCGTCTCTCGGAAAAATCCGCAAAAATTAGAAATGACATAGCCGGAATTTTCCCTTCGCAAGTTGTGCAAAACGTTTCGTCGAAAAACGACTCTAACCGGGTGTTGTGCACAAATAAAATCGGTCAAGCCACTTTAAAGTTCAAATTTATCTACGTACGTCCTCACGTACATACTCTGGAAATACGGGGTATAACATTAAACCAACCAACGACAACTAAACTCATTTAACACACGTACGTCTACCGTACTATATATTTCACAACAATCATGCTCAAGAGGATAGGAAGAATCACATACCTCTTCGGCTTAATCCACTAGCTAAGTTGAGTATGTCGCGCGTAGAATATCCACCTATAACAACCATAACACTTCTATCAACATCTAGATCTCTTTGTAGAATATTTCTAAGTAAAGCGTCTCTTATTCTACGGAAAATCGGCAAAGACTTCCCAGAACTCGCATTTTTCCACCTTTTCAATGCCCGATATCAATAGCCAACATGCCACATTTAAGGCGCAGTAATACAACAACTCAAAGGGGATTACACGCCTAACTGGACGTATAAAATTTTGCCCCACAATATACAAAACAGTCCATTTCTTTTCAACCTTCTATCCACATATAATATACTCAATTATAAACTACTACAACATGTAATCTCCAATTACAGTAGAAGGACAAAGATCATTACCTCGATAAGCCCAAAAATATCCAAGAACCTAAAGTCGCTCCTTAGCAAGTTTAGCTCCAAATCCTTACGTTCCAATCCGCTACACGCAACTCTTAGAAGCTCTTAACCAACTTCTCTTCAAGATTCAACTCCAAAAAGTGAAGAACACTTAGGTTCCAAACATAGCAACTTTCGGCCAAGCCAAGGTTTTAGGGCTAGGGGTGTGAAATCTTTCCTAACTCTTGGTTCATAATCTTCCTAACACCTTAAGGAAGAACACTTAAAAGTTTAAGGATTTTTGGACAATGATTCATGTGATTGCCGAGAGCAATACTAGAGAAGGAGGGAGTATTTTGCTTTGGAAAATAATTCAAGTGTGGATGAAGTCTTGCAACAAGGGGGTATTTATAAGAAAACCAAAGGCTAGGATCAAAGCAAGTGTGTGGATGAGATTGGGGACAAGTGTGTGTGAGTCCCACAAGCCACTTGTCCAACACAAGGCTTGGGACACTTGGCTTGCCACATGGCACAAGATTTCGGCCAAGGGCCACTTGTCCACTCCATTTCGGCCACATGCCACCTAAGGGGGTGACACGTGTCGCCCTCCAATTCGTCCAAAATATTTCATCTTCCGAAAACATCCATATTGGCCAAAATCTCGAAAATAATGTGGGCCCCACAAAATCGTAAATTTTTCCCGTGGGCCCCACGTGACCAAATCTGGAAATAAAATTCCATAATTCTATTATATTCCAGAAGTCCGAATAACAAATCTGGGAATCCAATTCCCATTTACGAACCTTTTTCCTTCACAAAATCCAGAAAATTTTCTGTCGGAAAATCAAATCTTTCTTCATTTCCAATCTTAATGTTGTATTCTCGTACGTACGTCCTCACATACATACCCTGGAACTACGGGGTGTAACATTATTCCCCCCTTAGAAACATTCGTCCCTAATGTTCCTTCTAAGTCTCCAAAAACACATGCGCCGGTATAGTCTTCACTACTATATGCCACAAATGGCCATAATATAACACACGTGAAATACTTAAATCCAAGCCAACGAGGAATCACCTCTAAAGCGTATAACAAAACTATTAACTCTCATTCAAGGTCTAAAAAGAATACTCCATTCGTACCTTCACTACAAAAAAAAAAATGATCACTTCCATTCTTTTAACACATGTTCGCTCCCTTTTCTTACTCGTCGTACCCTTCTCGTACACCCAAACTCTTTCTAGTAGACGTACCACATTTCAGTCATTGCTTCAGTTTTCAACACCTTGGAGTTACCACCTCCAAACTTGGTCATTACTAGCTTCAATTTCCTTTAAGCCCATTCTCGGCCTTCACGACCCGGTTCTGGTCGAACGCGTCTACGAACTCGTACAATGGTTACCTAAACTTGGGCCTTGCACCCTCGTGACCCTATCGCCTAGCGGGACCACCTCAAACTTACCTCACTTCATTCCGGGTTGCGGGTTGACCCTCGATTGGTCCTCAACCCGACCCATTATCGCACTAAATCCTCATTCCTCGTCCGGAACAAATCTCACTATTCAAGTCGTGAAAGCCTAGTGGTCTCCTTAGCTCAACTACCCACTTTCATTTCACACCACTCATGGAATTATCACACAAATATACTCCACGTATACTATGTACTTCGACAAAGATAACCCGCAAAATCTTTTACTTAAGACGGCCTCGCATCTAAGGTCTCCATGGTTATCAAATTCTAAGGCTCACAATCTCTATGTACCCAAACATCCCCTTTTTACTAACCAGGCTTCTAAATCACAATTTACACAAAACTACCCGTACATAGTACTCAACATATAATCATCTTATCACGCATATTAGTCTCTAGAGGGTTAAGGATATACCTGTAACTATTGTTTCACTTTCCCTTTGTCGCTCTAATCATAATCCTGCCCTGCTGGGCGCATAGCTATAGAACGCGATGAACCAGCTGTCACGCCCCGAACCCTGGGCCCGTGACTGATTCCCTACCTGGGCACCCTTCTACCTGACCGACACAAGTAAATCGCGGACCTTAAATAACACCTAATTTTTTTTCAAAACCAACGTACGTACAAGGGCAAAGCCGACAAGGCTGCCATATAATATACATAATCAAAAGACACTACACTGTACACGAGTCCAATCCCACATATGAATACATACCTCTAAGATTTATACTGAACTATGACGGGACAAGGCTCCGCCGTACCCATAACTCTACAAAAGCCTGTACTGAAGGAACTATACCAAAATGATAAACTCCTGAACAGACGGAGCTATCCAAAAACTCAGAGCAGGGTCCTACACCTGCAGATCACCAAACTGCGTACCTAAACCTGCGGCATGAACGCAGCCCCCCGAAGGAGGTCAGTACGAAGAATGTACCAAGTATGTGAAACAATAAATACTGTAAAAAAATCATAACAGTCTATACAAAACATGAGACATGTATGATAGCCAAACTATATTACACAATCCATAAGCAGTCATATCAAGTCAGGGACACATGCCCTCAAAGTCATTACTCAAATATAACCATGGGTCTCACGCCCATAATATCAATCATGCCCGTGGAATCCTTCCTCACTGCCGGCAATCCATGATATAATACAACATTAGTAAGCACACTGAACCTTGCAATCATGAGAGTAATGAAATTCTTTTTATCTTTTAAGTTATACATTTAACAATGAGACCAATTGTTCCACTTAAGTCATAAACACACTGCACCCTTTCATTAATGAAATCAATACCGTTTCAAAACATGAAGGTCGTGCGATGCGGTGGTCAACCACCTGCGTGTTATAATGCAACCTATCATAGGACTATTTCACCCGCAATGGACTATTTCACCCGCTTAGGTCATGTGGACCCGCAATGAGTCATCGGTACACGATACTCGCATCACGGATAGATAATCTATGGCTTATATATATATCCCGGGAATTTAACCCGCCCGAGTCAAATACCGACCCGCCGTGAGTGTGTACCACTCACCCCCATGGGGAGCTAACCCATGGTATCCTTGAAACACGTTGCCGACCCTTTATGGAGGGACGCGGAGATGTGAAAATATGACACTTGCACGAATGTCTATATGAGCAACCCATATGCAAGCAAACCAAGACAAAACCATGCCTTTACACAAATCAAGACAATTACCATGCCTTTCTTTTTGTCATAAACCAAGACAATACCATGCCTTTACACAAACCAAGACAATTACCATGCCTTCTTTTTACATAAACCAAGAGAAATTATTTAAGCAAGCCAAAGTACTTATCAAGGCACACATAGAATAATTCTCATTTAAACAATACAAAGTACTATCAAGGCACACATAGAATAATTCTCATTTAAACAAGCCAAAGTACTATCAAGGCACACATAGAATAATTCTCATTTAAACAAGCCAAAGTACTACGTACGTACATTCTTTTCAAAAGACTTCTTTTTATGTAAAACCCCAAGATACTAACACCCGTAGTATCAAGGCGTGTCTATTTTTCAAAATAAGTTACTACACCTTTAGAAATTCATTTCAAGGCTTTGAAATCAAGTAACTTCAATTTTCACAATCTAGGCAACTCATGCCCATTAATCAAAATAGACAACTTTCTTAACTTTCCATAAAGCCGTTATAACCAACTTTCCATAAAGACGTTATAACCCTTTATGGTTTTTAGACAAATTCATTCTTTTTATAACCAAGAGACTTATACTATTAAAACCAAGTATCATATACTTTAGAAATCAAGTTACATAACTTTCAAAATACTTCAAGCCTCTTAACTTTAAAAATCAAGTTACATAACTTTAAAAATACTTCAAGTCTCTTAACTTTAAATCGTGTCATTTCTCCTCTTTTTAAATCAATTAAGTAAATCACTCATTTGACTCCCCTAAAGTCATTATAACAACCTTTAGGTTTTGGAACTAAGGCACTAGCCAAAAGATTTGGAAACCACTTCCTTTTCAAGACTCTATGTACTTTAAGTAAAATACTTTCACTTTTGAGAATCCAAACTTCACTAAGGAAATGGATTATAACAACTTACAATTTAAACATCAAAGTACAATCAAGGAAGTATATAGAACAAATTCTATATTAGGCAATCCAAGTACAACCAAGGAATGGATCATTTAAGGAGTAGTACTTACTTTCTTTATCTTAAGGAATCATGCTAGAAGAAGAGGAGATGGTTCACATACCTTTTCGGCTTAATCCACAAGATAAGTCGAATACACCGCACGTAGAAGTGTCAACCTATAATGGCCACAACATGACTATCAACTTCTAGTTTCTAACGTAGAATAATACTAAGTAAACGGTCTCTTATTCAACGGAAAATCGGGCAGCACCTCCTTTGTTTCTACATACTTTTCCACCTTTTCAAGGCCCGATAATCAATAACCAACATGCCACATTTAAGGCTCAATACATAAACCAACAAAGGGGATTACACGCCTTACAATACGTGTAAAATTCTGCCCCACAATTAATACCAACTAAGTCCATAATCAAAGCCATTCTCGGCTAACTTATTCAACAACACAAAGTTCTTTCCAATTCTTTTTCAATCCTAGTCCTTAGGTCTAACATGTTATATAGTCATAAACAACTTTAACAACTACAATTCCTTCTTTATATAACAAGTGACGACCTAAACTAATAATCAAATCGAATTGTAATCTTAAGGGCTAAACATGCTAGTTTTCGGATTAGGGTTCCAATAGCCAATACACTTATCAAACTTCATACTATATACTTCATGCTTGCTAATATATGTAGCTACAACAATAAGTAATCCTAATTACTAAAACGACAAGAATTGTTACCTTTATAAGCCCTTATAAATTCCAAGATTCAAAGTCGCTCCTTAGCAATTCTTAGTTCCTTTCCTTTACGCTCCAATCCGCTATTTGAATCCTTTAGAAGCTCACAACCAACTTCTCTTCCATTTCCAAATCAAGACTATGAAAACGACTTAGGTTTTCGCCTTGCGACTAACGTGAAAACGTCGTTTTCTGAAATCTTTCTATTGAGATATCCTTACAATACCCTTAGGGACATTGGGTTAAAGTCTTGTGAATAAAGAACCACAATTGCAATTTTTTTGTGTGGGCAAATGGCCAAACCCGAGAGCTCTTTAGCTTGCACAAATGTTTCTCTAATTTTTTTCTAAGTGTGGAAGACCTTGTCTTGCTACTAGTGTGTATATATAACACAAGGAAGGGTCAAGATATCAACATATGTGTGGCTAGGATGAAGGAAATTAATTAATTAGCCAAGTTGACAAGTCAACAATCTCAAGCTTTGAAGACTTGTTCATCTACCATGGTCAATGACCATCTTACCCTTGTAATTTTTCATCCAAGACCATATGAGGGGGTGCCACGTGTCGCCCTCCCATTCGTCCATAAAATTTCATAATCCTCGTTCCCACAAAACGTAAAATTCCTCGGGTGGGCCCAGCGTGACCAAATCGTAAAAATAAATTTCCATAATGTTAATAAGTTCCATACTCTTCAAATAATGCATTTTGAGAATATAATTCTCCTAAACGAACATTTTCCTTTCCGACGTTCGAAGATTTTTCCGGAAAAACAATTCTTTCCTTCGCATCCCAAGTCTGATTTCCTTACATACATTCTCTTAAACATGCCCCGACTTACGGTGTAACATTCTTCCCCCCTTAGAAACATTCTGTTACACCCCGTAAGTCCAGGACATGTATAACGTAATGCGTAAGGAATCAAGACTTGGAAATTGGTACGAAGAAGCGAAGAATTGTTTTTCCGACGAAAATCTTCCGAACGTCGAAAGGAAAATGTTGGTTGAGGAGAATTAGATTCTCAAAATGCATTATTTGAAGAGTATGGAACTTATTAACATTATGGAAATTTATTTTTTTTACGGATTTGGTCACGTGGGGCCCACCCGAGGGATTTTACGTTTTGTGGGGCCCACGAGGGTTACGGAATTTTATGGACGAATGAGAGGGCGACACGTGGCACCCCCACATGTGGTCTTGGACGAAATTTTAGTGAGGGTATAATGGTCATTTGACCAATGTGTAGATGACAAAGTCTTGCTAATTAAGAGCTTGACATTGTTGACCAAGTCAAGAGCCATTTGGCTTGATCCCATTCATCCAATTTTAACAAGTGTTTTAATCTAAGCCTTCCATAGTGTTATATAAGCTTACTACTAGTGCAAGACTAGTCTTCAACACTTAGAAAATTTCACAACACCTTGTTCTTGAGATTGAGCTCTCGGCTTTAGTGCAAGTCCCACAAGAAAAATTTGTAGTTTTGATCCTTTGTTCACAAGACTTTAACCCAATGTCCCTAAGGGTGTTGTAAGGATATCTCAATAGAAAGATTTCGGAAAAACGGCGTTTTCGTATTAGTCGCAAGGCGGAAACTTAAGGAGTTCTTCAACTTTGAAGTTGGAACTTGAAGATGGGTTCTTCATAGGCTTCTAAGGAGTGCTTGGAGCGGATTGGAACATAAGGAAAGGAGCTAAGAATTGCTAAGGTGCGACTTTGAATCTTGGAATTTTTAAGGGCTCATAAAGGTATAAATTTTGTCGTTTTAGTAGTTAAGACTTACTTATTGTTGTAGCTATGGATACTAGCAAGCATGAGGTTTATAGTATGAAGTTTGATAAGTATTTTGGCTATTGGAACCCTAATCCGAAAACTAGCATGTTTAGCCTTAAGATTACATTTCAAGTTGATTATTAGTTTAAGTCGTCGCATGTTGTATAAGAAGGAAATGGTAGTTGTGGAAGTTGTTTATGGCTATATAACATGTTAGACCTTAGAACTTGGAATTGTAAAAGGATTGGAAAATACTTAGTGTTGTTGGTTATTGTTGGCCGAGAATGGCTAGTGAGTATTAAACTACTTCGTATGAATTGTGGGGCGGAATTTTACACGTATTGTAAGGCGTGTAATCCCCTTTGTTTGGTTGTTGTTTGGAGCCTTAAATGTGGCGTGTTGGTTATTGTATTCGACCTTGAAAAAGGTGGCAAAGTGAGTAGAAACTAAGGAAGTGCTGCCCGATTTTCCGTAGAATTAGAGACCGCTTACTTAGTATTATTCTACGTTAGAGACTAGAAGTTGATAGTCTTTTTGTGACCATTATAGGTTGACAATTCTACGTACGGCGTATTCGGCTTAGCTTGTGGATTTAGCCGAAAAGGTATGTGAACTATCTCCTCTTCTAGCATGATTCCTTAAGATAAAGAAAGTATGTCCTACTCCTTAAATGATCCATTCCTTGGTTGTATTTGGATTGCCTAAAATAGAAATTGTTCTATGTACTTCCTTGATTGTACTTTGATGTTTAAATTGTAAGTTGTATAATCCATTTACTTAGTGAAGTTGGATTCTTAAAAGTGAAAGTATTTTACTTAAAGTACATGGAGTCTTGAAAAGGAAGTGGTTTCCAAATCTTTTGGCTAGTGCCTTAGTTCCAAAACCTAAGGGTCGTTTTAATGACTTTAGGGGAGTCAAATGAGTGATTCACTTAATTGTTTTAAGAGAGGAGAAATGACATGACTTAAGAGAAGAAACTTGTTTTCTAAATATTAAGAGACTTGAAGTATTTTGGAAAGTTAGAACTTGATTTGTAAGTATGTGATACTTGGTTTTAAGTATAAGTCTCTTGGCTATAAAAAAGGAATGAATATGTCTAAAACCATAAAGGGTTATAACGGCTTTATGGGAAGTTGATTATAACGGCTTTATGGGAAGTTGGTTATAACGGCTTTATGGAAGGTTAAGAAAGTTGTCTATTTTGATTATTAGGCATAAGTTGCCTAGATTGTGAAAATTTGAAGTTACTTGATTCCAAGCTTTGAAATGAGTTTTCTAAAGGTGTAGTAACTTACTTTGAAAAATAGACACACCTTGATACTACGGGTGTTAGTATCTTGGGGTTTTACATAAAAATGAGTCTTTTGAAAAGAATGCACGTACGAAGTACTTTGGCCTGTTTAATTGAGAATTATTCTATGTGTGCCTTGATAAGTACTTTGGCCTGTTTAATTGAGAATTATTCTATGTGTGCCTTGATAAGTACTTTGGCCTGTTTAATTGAGAATTATTCTATGTGTGCCTTGATAAGTACTTTGGCCTGTTTAATTGAGAATTATTCTATGTGTGCCTTGATAAGTACTTTGGCCTGTTTAATTGAGAATTATTCTATGTGTGCCTTGATAAGTATTTTGGCCTGTTTAATTGAGAATTGCCAATGTGTGCTGGTGATAGCATTTGAGTACAAGTATTATGTTTTATTACGTTGCCGCGACTCTCGGTTGGAGGGTCGGCTGCCTTGTTGTAAGTTTACTTGGACGTACCGACAGTGAGGTGGGATTCCACGGGTATGCTTCCATTATTTGTGTTACCCTACGGTCATGCTTATACGATGTGGGATGCCGGGGCATGCGACCGCGAGGGATACCCTATGGTCATGCTTATACGATGTGGGATGTCGGGGCATGCGACCACGAGGGTGTCACGACCCGAACCCGGGCCCGTGACTGGTGCCTTACCCCGGGCACCCTAGTGATACAATATCAGAGAAAAACCAGCGGAAATAAAAACTTAAACATATAAATAGATATGGATCAAGATGAAAGAAAATAGGCCAACCAAAACGGTTGCCTTTCAGCATATATATATATATATCGACCTTTGAACAGTTACAATCCTTACAACCCTGCCCACAACAAGCATGCACTTAAGATTTTTACAACAACTATGACGGGACAGGGCCCCGCCATACCCCTGAATGTACAAGAACCTACAGACTCAGGGTAACATACCAAAAGATAAGCCTCCGAAGGAACGGAGCTTCCCAGTACGCTGAAATGTGATCCTAAAAGCGGGGATCGACAGCCGATGTACCTCTACCTGCGGCATGAACGCAGCCTCAAGGAGGTCAAGATAACAGTACTGGTATGTGAAATCAGAATATCGTAAATGAAATCATAATAGTCTATATAAAGCGGAGACATGTATGATAACCAAACTACGACACACATATAACAAGATATCAAGTCGTGGTCTCACGCCTCCAAGTCATTACTCAAATATAATTATGGGTCTCACGCCCACAACATCAATCATGCGTGGAATACCTTCCTCACCGCCGGATCATGATATGATAACACCAAGAAGTACACCAACACCAAGTCCTACGATGCCAAAGTCGATTAACAATACAATATAACCAAACCACGGTGACACGGCAAGTACGAAGCCGACTACTAGATACCAAGGCGCCACGTGGTCGATCGGGCAAGTACGAGGGCTAACTACCAGGTACCAAGGCCGTATCACGAGACTTCGTCACTACACTGAACGGGGCAAGTGCGAGGGCTAACTACCAGGTACCAAGGCCGAATCAGCCACGAGACGGGGCAAGTACGAAAGCCGACCACCAGGTACCAAGGCCGAACAGTAAGAAACCTCATGGAGAGCTAGTCCATGGAATAACACTATCAATAGGAGCGTACCCGTGGAATTCTCCGTCACTGCCGGTACGTCCAAGTAAGTTCTCAACAAGTCAACCGGCCCTCCACCGAGAGACGCGGTAGTATAGAAACACAATTCTTGCACAACAAAGGCTATCACAACAAGCATAGGCAAGTCTCACTACAACAAGCATAGGCAAGTTATACACAACTCAAGGTACTTTCATTTTATGTCAAGTCCGGGTTTTAACCCTAAAGTACTACGTACGTTAAATTCCTTTTAAGAGATCCATTCCTTTTATAAAAGTCACCCGATACCCTTAGTATAAAAAAAATAGAGTGACTTACATCTTTTAAGTAAACCAAAACACTTCTCTTTTTAAAGTCAAATTACCACATTAAAACCAATGATAAAACCCTTCTTTTGTTTTCATAAAGTCGTTATAACTAACTTCCCATAAAGCTGTTATAACACTTTATGTTTAAACCAATTTAAGACAAAACAATGCCTTTCTTTTCCCTAAAGTTCCAGTTTGCCTAATTTCAATTACTCAAGTCTCTTTATTTTAGAAAAGTTTCATAGTTCAATGTCTTAATCCCTTTTGAAACAATTGAGTAACATATGCCATAGGTGTGGCGGCTTATACTTGTTTATAACCATTCATTAAAGCAGCCATGATCTAGAAAATGTAATATCATTTTGTCTCATCTTAGCTTCTATGCGGATGGAGGTTTCTACTGGTTTTAATAATACTTCATTATTCAATACATTTTCCTTTATTAGCGCTGCAGTGGTTTGTTCGATACTTATTCTGATTTCCGAAATCAGTAAAACATTATTCCTTTTAAAACCAAGTACTCATTACTCACGAATGAGGTTTCACACTAACATCCATATTAAGTCAAGTCTCTTATCTTTTAAGATTAAGTCTCTTAACTTCTAAAAATCAGTAAACCATTCTCTTTATCTCTCTTAAGACGTTATACCTAACTTCCCATAAAGCTAGTATAACTCTTATGTTTTCAAAACCAAGTATTACTCTTCTTTCAAAAAGGTTTCTTAATTCTTTTGAAATACTTCAAGATTCTTATTATCACACATCAAGTCAGTTATAAGTCAAATCAGTTATCTTTTAAAAACCACAAAGCATTTCTTACTTACATAAAGCTGTTATAACCAACTTCCCATAAAGTCGTTATAACACTTTATGTTTTAAACCAATCAAATACATTTAACACATGTACGTCTACCGTACTACATAGTTATACACATATCATGCTAGAAAAGATAGGAAGAGGTTCACATACCTCGCGACGATTATCGACTAATAGCAAAACGCTCCAAGTACCTCAAACCGTCGGCTACACCTTAAGCCAAGTAGCTCACGCCACACGTAGTACTTCAACCTATAGAGGCCACAAGGCGCCTATTAACATCTAGATCTCAACGTAGAATATTCTACAGAAAATTCGGCAAGAAACCCCCCGCAATCGCGAATCTCCTCTCTATCGAGGCCTTTTATGTGCCAACAACTCCTAGAGGGGTTGACGTCTAATCCGGCGTGTACAATTCTACTTCACAAGAATGCTACACAAGTCATGTCTGATCTATGTAATTACAGTTCAGTTCTCTTCTTTAAATTCAGGCTTAAGTCAAAAGACATTGCCGCAAAACTATGTTCAATTCTATATATAGTATACTTCAACTATATATTCCTACAACATGTAATTTCCAATTACAATAGAAGGACAATAGTATTTACCTTGATAAGCCCAAAATTATCCAAGTTTAAATGTCGATCCTGAGCAAGGTTTAACTCCTACTACGTGCGCTCCAACCCGCTCCAAACAACCCTTAGAAGTTCTAACCAACTTCTACTCAAATACTTCAACTATCAGTGAAGATTTCCTTAGGGTTTCGTTTTTGCGACTGAGGGAAAGTATAATAGTATTTCCGGGCTCTACGTATAGAGGTAACTTTGGAAAGTACTACAAGGTATATGGGCTAAGGTATTTAGGGCATTATAACAATACTTGGAGAGTATTTCTCTACCAAGGGGAGGGGTATTTCTCGAAAACAACAAGGCTAGGGGGGGTACCCCTCGGCTAGACACTACAAAGGGGGAGGGGGAGGCTCTCGGCCAAGGGCTCACAAAAGGGGACTCTTTTGGGAGAACTACTCAAGAGGAGGGAGGATTTCAAGACTTAGAAAGATTGCTCAAGTTTGGATGAAGAAAGTCTTCAACTTAGAGGGGTATTTATAGGTCAAGCAATGGCCAACCAATGGCCAAGATCAAGCCAAGTGCCATGCAAGTGTAGGGTCAAGATTTAACCATGTGTACCTTATCCATCTACCACACCAACTTGCACAAATATCCTACCTACTCCCTTGACCCCAATCGTCCATTACCGCCCAACCTTACGTCCAATGTGAGGGTGACACTTGTCACCCTCCCGTTGGTCCAAAATGTTTCGTCTCTCGGAAAAATCCGCAAAAATTATAAATGACATAGCCGGAATTTTCCCTTCGCAAGTTCTGTAAAACGTTTCGTCGAAAAACGACTCTAATCGGGGGTTGTGCACAAATTTCGAACCTATGCCTACTTTAAGGCTTAAATTTATTATACGTACGCCCTCACGTACATACTCTGGAAATACGGGGTATAACATTCTCCCCTCCTTAGAAACATTCGTCCCGAATGTTCCTTCTCAAGACGGATAATGATAAAGTTCTTCTTAACTTAAACAAGTTGTCAATGCCACATATGGCCACAAAAATAACACACGCTCCAGTACTTAACCCAAGTCAACGAGGAATCACCTCTAGAATTACAAAAGCTTCCACCCCCCGGTCTAACAGATATTCCTTCGCACCTTTACTTCACAAGGGTAACGATCATTTCTATTCTCTCAGCACATGTTCATATCTATCCTTACCCGTCGTACTCTTCTCGAACACTCGAACTCTTCTTAGTACACGTACCACACTTCAGTCAACAATTCTGTTGCCGAAACTTTGGAGTCACTACCTCCAAACTTGGTCATCTTACTAGCTTCACTTTCCTCTAAGGCCATTCCCGGCCTTCACGAACCGATTCTGGTCGAACGCATCCACGAACTCATACGATGGTCATCTAAACTTGGGCCTAGCACCCTCGTGACCCTACCACCTGGCGGGACCACCCAGCTGACCCACTCGAAACAGGCGCGGGTTGGCGCAACATGGCCCCAACCCGACCCACTTAACGCATCAAGCTCTTGTTTCCCGATCCGGAACAATCTTACCTATACAGGTCATGAAAGCTACCACTTCCATTTTACACTACCCAAGGAATTTTCCCAAAATTACTCCACGTATACTTATACATTCTGACAAAGATCACCCGCAAAGTCTTGTACTCAAGACGGCCTTACATCTAAGGTCTTAACTGTAATATTCTAAGGTTCATCATTTCCTCACCCCTAGGCTTACCCTTTTACTAACCAGGCTTCTAAATCACATTTTAGCACAAAGCTATCCGAACATAACACTTAACACATTATCATCACATCAATACATACAAGTCTCTAGAGAGTTAAGGATATACCTGAAAATAGGCGGTTCAAAGGACCGCTAAAAAGAACTTCCATCGCGACCTCTGCGTGGCTCACGGTGTATGAACATCCTGCCTAGCTATGGAAGGTGAAGAACCCGCAATGCATCTCGTAGTCAGGCTATCCTACCAGCTACCCTGATCGGGCGCCGCGGATGGCCCGCTGGCGCAAGAATAACAATCTCCCAAGTTAGTACGACACTCTCCTTATGAAGTTTTCCACAACGCCACACCGAGACAAGTGGCGACCTATCCGCGAGCACTCCTACTCCCGAAAATCAAACACAGGAGCCCGACCGCCTCACGAATATCAAAACGTCCGGCGATGGTGGGACGAATATTTCTAAGGAGGAGAATGTTATACCGTATTTCCGCAGTATGTACGCAGGACGTCGTAGGAAATTTCAACTTCAAGTAAGCTTGGCGATTTAATTTTGTGCACAACACGGTTAGAGTCGTTTTTCGCAAACGTTTTCCGACTTCGTAGGGAATTTCCGCTATGCCATATTTTATTTTTGCGGATTTTTCCGAGAGATCTAAACATTTTGGACCAACAAGAGGCGACACTTGTCACCCTCTCATTGGAACACCTCGCGGTCAAGCTTGGCGAAAGTTGGTCATTTTGTCATGGAGTAGGTAGGATATTTGTGTGTTAGTTGGTTAAGGTGCACTTGGCAAGATCTTGGCCTACACTTGCTATGCACTTGGCAAGATCTTGGCCATTGGTTGGCCTTGGCTTGTGCTATAAATACCCTCTCCCTTTGATGAATTCTTCATCCTTTCCACAAATCTTCTAAGTGTTAAAATCCCTCCCTCTACCCTCTTGTTGACTCTCGTCCAAGAGCCCCTCTCCCTTTGAAAGGCCCTCGGCGAGAGCCCTCTCCCCTCCAGTAGTGTGGCCGTGGGGTACCCCCCCCCTAGCCGAGTTGCTTTCAGATAAAACCCCCCGTGGTGGTGTAGAAATACTCTCAAAAGGCTGGGTATAATGCCCAAATTACCTTAGCCGGATAGCTTGTCGTATTCTAAGGGTATACCTATCTGAAAAGCCCGTAAATACTATTATACTTCCCGTCTCATCACAAAACCGAAACCCTAGGAAAATCTCCATAGTCCGTTGGAGTATTGTGTGAAGTTGGTTAGAACTTCTAAGGGTGGTTTAGAGCGGGTTGAGCGCTCGGAGTTGGAGCTAAACGATTGCCCAGGATCGACTTTATACTTGGATAATTATGGGCTTATCGAGGTAAATATCTTGTCCCTCTATTGTAATTGGAAATTACATGATTGTTAGACTATAGTTGAAGTATACTATATGTAGAACTGAACGTTGTTGTCGGCAATGTCTTTTGACTTAAGCCTGAATAATAAGAAACCTTTTCGAAAGAAGAATCGAATCAGTAATTACATGAGGTCGTATTACGGAGAACTTGTGTATATTTTCTGTGAGGTAGAATTGGGCCCGCCCGGTTAGATGAAGGAACCCCCCCCCCCTGGGTGGCTTGATAGCCGCCCCGATGAGGGAGGAGATTTACGCTGTCATGCGGGGAGGTCTTGAATTTTCGGTAGAATGTTCTACGAAGGGATCTAAATGTTAATAAGCGCCGTGGCCTTATAGGTTGAAGTACTACGTGTGGCGCGATCTACTTGGCTTAAGGAGTAGCCGACGTTTGGAAGTACTGAGCGTTTTGCTATTAGTCGAGACTCGTCGCGGTATGTGAACCTCTTCCTATCTCTTCTAGCATGATATGTGTGAACTATGTAGTACGGTAGACGTACATGTGCTAAATGTATTTGATTGGTGTAAAACATAAAGTGTTATAACGGCTTTATGGGAAGTTGGTTATAACAGCTTTATGTTGGTAAGAAAATACATGTGGTTTTTTTTAAGGTAATCGGTTTGAACTATAATCGGCTTGTTATGTGTTAATAAAGAACTTGAAGTATTTCAAAAGATTTTGAATCATTTTGAAAGAAGAAGTAATACTTGGTTTTGAAAACTTAAGAGTTATACTAGCTTTATGGGAAGTTAGGTATAACGGCTTAAGAATGTTTCTTGATTTCGAAATCGAATGTGTATCGACAAACCACCGCAGCGTTAATAAAAGGAAATGTTTTGACTAATTAAGTATTAATAAAACCAGTAGAAACCTCCATCCGCATGTAAGCTAAGATGAGACAAAATGATATTTCTAGATCATGGTCATTGTAATAAGATTTTTATAAACAAGAATATCCTACTCACATATAAGGCTTATGTTTCTCGGATGGTTTAAAGAGAATGATAGTCTTAAGTGATTAATACTATGAACTACGAAACCTTTCTAAAATGAGAAACTTGAACATTGGAAATTAGGCAAACTTGAACATTGGAAATTAGGCAAACTTGATCATTGGAAAAGAATGTTGCTACTTGATTTTACAAAGAGAAGTAATTGGTTTACTTTAAAAGGATAGTCACTCTATTTTTATACTACGGGTATTGTGTGACATTGTGAAAGTAACGTATCTTTTAAAGAGTTAATGTATGAAGTACCTTGTGTGTATAACTTGATTGTGTTGGTTTGTGATAGACTGGTAATACTTTCTTGTTGATTGATAAGTAAACATGCTAGGATGCTACGTGTGTTAGTATCTTGTGATGTTGTGTAAAGGGGTTTTCCTTTGTTGTGCTTATGTTGCTTAACGATAAGCTGTTGTGTTAGTATTTTTACATCACTCATCTCTTGAGATGATTCCGGTTAAGCGCCTCCGTCGGGGTAGACTCAGTGGTCGATGGACCTATGATTCGAGAATACCTCATGCAGTCCTGTGGGCCTATCGGTCTGCGAGTTCCGTTAGTGTACGTCCTTTATGGGCATGCGGTCCATGTGGCCATGCGGACTGCGAAGTCCAGGACGATGCCGGGGAGTAGCTACCCTCGATGCGGGGAATGCCTCATGCGGGCCGATGAGATTGGCCTATGCGGAGCTGCGGGAAGTTCCAGGACTAGACGCGCACATTAGATACTGCGGGCAAGTGGCCAGCTTTGATCATGTGACGGTCTAGACAGATCTTATGATACAGTTCATGACCTTGTTGGTACTGTGGGTGTTAGTAGTCGGCTATTCCTTCGTACTTACCCGTGCGGTGTTATTATGGCACAGTGGGACCGTGTTCATGTGTTCCTTGGTGCTTTTATATCATAAACCGCTGTGCCATGAGGAAGGTATTCCACGCATGATTGATGTTGTGGGCGTGAGACCCTTTGTTATGTTTGAGTGATGACTTTGAGGGCGTGAGTCCCTGACTTGATATGACTGCTTGTTTATCGTAACCGTAGTTTTGTTATCATACATGTCTCGCTTTATATAGATTACTATGATTCCATTTACGCATTTTGATTTCACATACTAAATTTTTGTTATCGACCTCCTTCGGGCCGCGTTCATGCCGCAGTTGAGGTACACCGATCGTTGATCCTAGCTGTGGTCACATTTTCAGCGTTGGAAGCTCCGCTTCTCCGAGGCTTATCGCCGTATAGTCCCTGTCGTAGTGTGTTTACATTCGTGGTTTGGCGGGGCCCTGTCCGCCATGGTTGTCATATCATTCGTAGAGGTAATCGTAGTTGTAAGCGTGGTTTGTAAAAGGATTAAACCGCTCATGTTGAAAAAGTTGTCATTTATATATACGCCGAAAACAAGTTTTTCTCATTATTGATTCATATTTCATAATATGTCTTGTATCGCTTTATGTTCCGATTACTGATGTTGTATCACTAGGGTGCCGGTAAGGCACCGCCACGGGCCGGAATCGGTCGTGACATCCTCGCACGGTAACACACCGAGTGATCATCCTGGAACTCCCGCACCCGCATAGGTCACGAGACGCGTGAGGTATTCCTCGCATCGGGGGCGGCTAACCCTCAGCATAACAAGTCAGGGGGGTAAGTGATATAATATCAGCATAACTGCTTATCGTTAAACAACATAAGCACAACAAGACAAACCCCCTTACACAAACGTCACAAGACACTAACACACGTAGCATCATAACATGTTTACTTATCAACCCAACAAGAAAGTATTACAAGGCTATCACAAGCCAACATAGTCAAGTTACTCACACAAAAGTCACCCGATACCCGTAGTATCAAAAATAGAGTAACTACCCTTTAAGTAAACCAAAACAATTTCCATACATTCTTTTTAAACCAATCTTAAGACAAAAGCATATCTTCCTTTTTTTTAAACCATTTTAAGACAAAACCATGCCTTCCTTTAGAACAAAGACACTTTTTCCTTTTTAAAGTCAAGTAGCAATATACTTTTTAAACCAAGGGTCTTACTCTTTTAAAAACAAGTAACCTATACCATTAAATCAAGTTACTTCTCCTTTCCCAAAATCAAGTTGTTTATAAGTCAAGTCTCTTTACTTTCAAAAATCAGTTTCTTAATCTTTAAATCATATCTTTTAAGGAAACCAACTTCCAACCTTTAAAATGTCAAGTTATCATTTTAAATCCAATGATAAAATCATTCTTTTGTTTTCATAAAGTCGTTATAAATAAATTCCCATAAAGCTATTATAACACTTTATGTTTTAAACCAACCAAGGACAACTATTCTCATTTTCGAAACCAAGATAACTTTATTCTTTAAAAGACCACACACCCATTTCTCATGAATGAGGTTTTACAACTTTTTAACATAATTCAAGTCAAGGACACAAAAGGAAAATCTAATTCCTTTAAACACACGTGCGTCTACCGCACTATATATATTTCACAATAATCATGCTAGAAAGGATAGGAAGAGGTTCACATACCTCGCGACGATTATCGACAATTAGCAAAACGCTCCAAAGTACTCTAACCTTGCTCGCCTTTTCCACCCTTCAAGTAGAATACGCTACTCGTAGTACTTCAACCTATAAAGGCCACAAAACGTCTATCAACCTCTAGATCTCTTCGTAGAATAATTCTAAGTACAAGGTTCCTTATTCTACTAAAATTCTAAGAAGACCTCCCCGCAACCACATAAATCTCCTCTCTATCGAGGCCCGCTACCAAGCCAACAATTTAGTGGTTACACGCCTAACCTGACGTGTACAATTCTACTCCACAATAATACTACAAGTCTATCAGAATACAAATTCAATGTAAATACAGTTCAATTCTTTTTTAATCATCCTTCCATAAATCATATACTCAATTATACATTACTACAACATGTAATCTCCAATTACAATAGGGGGATAAAGATCATTACCTCGATAAGCCCAAAATTATCCAAGTTTATATATCGATCCTGAGCAACATTTAGCTCCACTTCCTTACGCTCTAACCCGCTCCAAGCAACCCTTAGAAGTTTCTAAACAACTTCACTTAACACTCCATCCATCTATGATGATTTTCCTGGGTTTCGCTTTACGACTATCGAATAAAGTAGATTTCCTGCTCTTATGTCAGATTTCTTTGGAATACCACAAGGGATTTAGGCTAAAGTATATGGGATTATAACAACACTTGAAGAATTCTACCAAGGTGGGGTGTTTGGACGAGAACTCACTGGGGGAGTGAGGATAATTTTGCCTGAACTCTCTAACTGGATTTAAATAAAGTCTTGCACACGCGGGTATTTATAGGAAAATCAATGGCCAAGATCTAGGCAAGTGTGTGGTGTAGATTGGGGACATGGGTGTGGATTCTACCAACCACATGTCCACCACAAAATTGGACAAGTGGCTAGCCACTATCAAAACCGCCCGCGATGTCATTCTTCACCAATTCGCCACACGGCTACACGGGGTGACACGTGTCGCCCCTACTGGCCCAAAATATTTTATCTTCCAAAATATCCGTAATGCCAAAAATCCAAAATAAAGTCGCCCACAAAACCAGAATTTTCCCGTGGCCCCACGTGACCAATTTCTAAATAAAATTCCATAATACTCAAATATTCTAAAAGTCCAAATATCAAATCTGGGAATCCAATTCCCATTAACGAACCTTTTTCCTTCACAAAATCCGAAACTTTTCCGCAAAAATCACATCTTTCTTCCTTTCCAATTTTAATGTCGTATTCTCGCACGCACGCCCTCATATACATACCGAACTACTGGTGTAACATTCTTCCTTAGAAACATTCGTCCCAATGTTCCTTCTAAGTCTCCAAACATACCGTGTTTCAGATAGTCTTCCCACTATACTTCATTTAAACCAATTATGCCACACATGGCCATAATACCACATACGCCGCAAACACCGACATCCAAGCCCACGGTTAATCATCTCTAAAGTGTATAACAATACTAATAGCTCCGCCATGGTCCAAAGGATACTTTCTTCACATCTTTACTTATAAAAGGACACTTCCATCTTCTTAACACATCTTCGCTCTTTTCTTACTTGTCGCATCTCCTCGTACACTCGAACTCTTCCTCATATACGTACCACATTTTTGTCATTGCTTCAGTTTTCAAAATCTCGGGGTTACTATCTCCAACTTGGTCATCATTAATCGGGAACACTCGACGGATCTCCGATACTCTTCCAATCATAGCAACATGGAAGACGACGCATCGCTTCCTAAGTCGGACGGCAAGCATAACTTATAGGCAACCCGCCTATTCTACAACGATCCGAAAGGCCCAAAGTACCGCTAAGTTTCTCGCTTCAAATTCGCCACACCCTTCCGGGGTGGTACTTTCAAGAAGACCCACCGTCAACCTGAACCCCAAGTGCCGACGCCGATTATCAACACGACTTCTGTTGACTCTGAGCTGCTAATAACTTCTTCTGGATAAGCTTCACCTTATCCACATCCTGCTGAAACAAGTAGGGACCAACTATCTGAACCTTGCCAACATCGAACCAATCAACCGGCAACCTACACTTCCGCCCATACAAGGCTTCATAAGGCACCATTCGAATACTGAAATGGTAGCTAGTATAATACTCACTCAACAAGAGGCAAATAATCCTCACAGCTACCCCTGAAATCAAAACACCGGCCCGTAACCTATCCTCAATGTCTGGATAAAACGCGTTGTTGTCCGTCGGCCCGAGGGTGAATGCAATACTGAGACTCACCTGAGTTCCTAACCCCGCCTGGTAAAACCTCCATAAAAAGAAATAGCCATAAACTGGGCTCCACTGCCTGTCATAACATAAAAGTAGGAACCCCGTGCAGCCTTACAACCTTCCTGATATACAACATCTCGCATAACCCTCCGCCGAGTAAACAATCCTGACTAAAAGACAAGATGGGCTGACCCCATCGGCCCTACTACTGGTCGAACGCATCCACAAACCCGTACGATGGTTACCTAAACTTGGGCCTAACACCTCGCGACTTATCATCTAGCGGGACCACCTCAAACCGACTTCACCATATTCTCGGGCCGCGGTTGACTCGCGATATGGCCTCAACCCGACCCACTTCAGACTAAACTCGCCTCGTCCGAACAATCTCACTATTCAAGTCATGAGACCCTAGTGGTCTTCTAAGCCCAACTACCCACTTCCCTTTCACACCACTCATGGACTTATCACCTGAAAATACTCCATGTATACAATGTACCCTGACAACGATCAAACGTACAATCCTTTACTCAAGATGGCCTTGCATCTAAGGTCTCCATGGTTATCTCAGATTCCAATGGCTCAAAATTTTCTCGCCCCCGCACTTACCCTTTCAACTACCCATGTTTCCTAATCCACACCTAACACCATGTTATCCGCACAAAGCACTCCACACGATCTACCATAACGACATAAACAAGTCTATTAAGTGGTCAAGATATCTCTCAGAACTATCGCCTCACTTTCCCTTTGCCGCCTAATCAAATCCCGCTCACGGCGATAACTACGTAAGGTGATGAACCAACCATCGATCCGTAAGGCCGAGTCGTAACATCCGCGCCACCTCCGCCGGACAATTTCTCGCAAAATGGCCCTGCTAGCCGCAAGCCTAACAAGCTATCTAAGTAGTACGACACTCCCCATAAGAACACCTACCACAACGGCCATACCGAGGTGGGGGTGGCCTCCTCTGACTAACGCCCCTTCCTCTCCGAACCACCGACCGTGAATCGACTGCAGGCTAAGTCATCCCACCTGTATCCCTCCTACTAGGAAATTCTCTCCTCACATAGCCCTGACGGCCGCTGGTAAAACAAGCATTAGTAAAAATATGACATTTCCCGAGATGACGTCTACCACATAGTGAACACTGAGGGAAAATCAACTGGCCGGGCCGAACCTATGTAAATCGCGGAACTGTAAACCCCGAGTTCTCGACCAACTCCTAAATACCTCGAACGCCCCAAGTCTCGGAGGACCACTCAGATCGGGCGGAGGCGCATAACCAGCTGGCCGAAGGTCCGCTCGAAAGTTACCAGCGACCTCGCCGTTTCCGCCCTCTCGCTGATTCGTTAATTTGTCGATCTCTACGCTCGCCGCCACGCGCATAAGCTCAGATGCGGCAACGCCCATGCTCGATCAAAAGCTACTCTTGTACAACTCTCTGCTAGATAATCGTTAAGCCCTGTGACATATCAGTGCACAATATCCTCCATGTCTGCCACTAAAGCGGGGACATAACGAGCCAATGAGTCAAACTCGACATCAGATTCCCGAACCGCCCGCCTGCTTCGCTTCACATCATAAATATATCTGCCCGAGCTCTCCTCATCTGCGAGGGAAAGAAATGTGTAAGAAATGCCTCTGAGAACTCGTCCCAACCAGCTGGAGGTGCATGTTTCCCCCGGGATAGTTCCCATGAATCAAACCGATCGACTGCAGTACCATGCACCCGATGCGAACCTAAGACCACCGATCGTGTCTCAAGCTCGATCATTCTCATGATCCTCTCAGAATCGCCGAATAAACTCCCGAGGTCTTCTCGCCTCGATCCATAGAACTCGGGTGGATCGCAACTCAAGAAGTCCCAAGCCTCAAAACTATCGGATCTAGTGGTGAACTATCGTATCGCCGAACCAACGGCCCCGCCCATCCTCATTCCCACCACCGCACTAGTTAGTAATCGCCATCTCTCAGTAACTCATATCTCGCCTCGCCGTAATCGAGACTCGTATCGTAGTCTCGTGAGAAATCGCCGCCGCTTTAAACTCATGGGCTAGCGCGCCATAAAACTCGCTGTCTCAAGTACTATCTCGTAATGACCGTGCCTGCCCTCTTAACCTCCGTGTTCTACTCGTAGCTCCCTCTCGCTGCCTTGCCCAATCGGGCCTCGTTGTCTTGCGTAGGCATAACGGGTACATAAAAATACGCCAGAGGGAGTCCAACTTATAACACAGCTCTAAGGCACGATCTCAGAGTGAGAAGAATGGAAACCACCCTAAATATCCCGCAGCCTCCCGATTATAAAGTGGTGCACAACACACCGATAATCAAGACTCTACTAGATACGGTTCAGAGACACTTTCCGAGGATTAATCGCCTGATACCACTTTTGTCACGACGACTTCTGCTCGCGATCGTGCCTTACCCCGGCACCCTAGTGATACAACATCGAGTAAATCACGAAATAAAAACTCATAAAAGATAAACAAGGAAATAAGAAAACAAAGCAACCAAAACGGTTACCTTTCTCAATATATAAATAAAAACTTGAATAGCACATCCCTTTACAAACCCCGCCTACAACAAGATTACGCACTTAAGAATGTTAAACAACAACGACGGGACAGGGGCCCGCCATACCCCTGAATGCAATAACCTAAAACGACAGGGGACTATACCAAAGATAAGCCTCCGGAGAAACGGAGCTTCCCAAAACGCTGAACTGTGATTCTATGGGAGAGGATCAACAATCGCGTACTTCTACCGCGCATGAACGCACTTCAAGGAGGTCAAGATAACAGTACCAAGTATGTGAAATCAGAAAGTATCAAATAAAATCATAACATTTTAAAACCAATTACAAATACGCATAAACAACCAATTTAATCGCATATAGTGCCACAAAGATAAACAAGAGCAAAATAGATATAACGAACCGTCTTTTCTAGGCCGCTAATGATCGGCAAGGCTAATCGCCCATAGTATCATTATGCGAGCCTAATCTCGACTCGCACCGCATGGACCACCTAGGTCCGCATGAGGTATTCCTCGACGGTAGCTAACCTCTAAGATCAACTCGACTCCCGCAGTCCGCATAGTCACACAGACCGCATGAGGTATTCCTCTCATCGGGGTAACACACCCGGAGTGATCATCCTAGAACTCCCGCAGCTCCGCATAGGTCACATGCACTGCACGAGGTATTCTCGCGACGGGGCGCTAACCCTGCATAACAAGTCGTGGGGTAAGTGATATAATATCGCGATAATCGCTTATCGTTAAACAACATAAGTACAACAAGACAAACCTCTTACACAAACGTCACAAGACACTAACACACGTGAAGATCATAACATGTTTACTTATCAACCCAACAAGAAAGTATTACAAGGCTATCACAAGCCAACATAGTCAAGTTACTCACACAAAAGTCACCCGATACCCGTAGTATCAAAAATAGAGTAACTACCCTTTAAGTAAACCAAAACAATTTCCATACCTTCTTTTTAAACCAATCTTAAGACAAAAGCATGTCTTCCTTTTTTTTAAACCATTTTAAGACAAAACCATGCCTTCCTTTAAAACAAAGACACTTTTTCCTTTTTAAAGTCAAGTAGCAATATACTTTTAAACCAATGGTCTTACTTTTTAAAAACAAGTAACCTATACCATTAAATCAAGTTACTTCTCCTTTCCCAAAATCAAGTTGTTTATAAGTCAAGTCTCTTTACTTTCAAAAATCAGTTTCTTAATCTTTAAATCATATCTTTTAAGGAAACCAACTTCCAACCTTTAAAATGTCAAGTTATCATTTTAAATCCAATGATAAAATCATTCTTTTGTTTTCATAAAGTCGTTATAAATAACTTCCCATAAAGCTATTATAACACTTTATGTTTTAAACCAACCAAGGACAACTATTCTCATTTTCGAAACCAAGATAACTTTATTCTTTAAAAGACCACACACCCATTTCTCATGAATGAGGTTTTACCACTTTTTAACATAATTCAAGTCAAGGACACAAAAGGAAAATCTAATTCCTTTAAACACACGCCAAGGCCTACCGCACTATATATATTTCACAATAATCATGCTAGAAAGGATAGTAAGAGGTTCACATACCTCGCGACGATTATCGCCAATTAGCAAAACGCTCCAAAGTACTTAACCTTGCTCGCTTTTCCACCCTTCAAGTAGAATACGCTACTCGTAGTACTTCAACCTATAAAGGCCACAAAACGCCTATCAACCTCTAGATCTCTTCAGAGAATAATTCTAAGTACAAGGTTCCTTATTCTACGGAAAATTCTAAAGACCTCCCCTCAACCACATAAATCTCCTCTTCTATCGAGGCCCGCTACCAAGCCAACAATTCTAGGGGTTACACGCCTAACCTGACGTGTACAATCCTACTCCACAATAATACTACAAGTCTACTGTAAATACAGTCCAATGTAAATACAGTTCAATTCTTTTTAATCATCCTTCCATAAATCATATACTCAATTATACATTACTACAACATGTAATCTCCAATTACAATAGGGGGATAAAGATCATTACCTCGATAAGCCCAAAATTATCCAAGATTATAAGTCGATCCCGAGCAACGCTTAGCTCCACTTCCTTATGCTCCAACCCGCCCAAGAAACCCTTAGAAGTTTCTAAACAACTTCTCTTAACACTCCATCCATCTATGAAGATTTTCCTGTGGTTTCGCTTACGACTATGGAATAAAGTAGTATTTCCTGCCTTATGTCGGGATTTCTTTGGAATACCATAAGGATTTAGGCTAAAGTATATGGGATTATAACAACACTTGAAGAATTCTACTCAGGTGGGGGTGTTTGGACGAGAACTCACTAAGGGAGTGAGGATAATTTTTACCTTGGAACTCTCTAATGTGGATGAAATAAAGTCTTGCACACAAGCGGGTATTTATAGGAAATCAATGGCCAAGATCTAGGCAAGTGTGTGGTGTAGATTGGGGACATGGGTGTGGATTCTACCAACCACATGTCCACCACACTAGCCACTCATTCCACTATCAAACCGCCTGACAAATGTCCTTCACCACCCGCCACGCCACACTGGGTGACACGTGTCGCCCCTACTGGCCCAAAA
Source organism: Przewalskia tangutica (assembly GCA_029844215.1). NCBI lineage: Eukaryota > Viridiplantae > Streptophyta > Magnoliopsida > Solanales > Solanaceae > Przewalskia > Przewalskia tangutica. The sequence goes on from JAQGDG010000035.1 coordinate 199,493, forward strand.
TATTTCATCTTCCAAAATATCTATAATGCCAAAATCCAAAATAAATGGGCTACAAAATCAGAATTTTCCCTGGCCCCACGTGACCAATTTCGAAATAAAATTCCATAATACTCATATTCTAAAAAGTCCAAATACCAAATCGGGAATCCAATTCCATTAACGAACCTTTTTCCTTCACAAAATCCGAAACTTTTCCGTGAAAAATCACATCTTTCTTCCTTTCCAATTTTAATGTCGTATTCTCGCACGCACGCCCTCATATACATACCGAACTACGGTGTAATAACCGCCAGCTTATGATATAATATAAGACCAAAAGTACATGAACACTGTGTCACACTGCGTATAACAACAACCGTATGGGCAGTAGAAAGCTACACACCGTGAGCTACCGCGTCATAAAATCGACGGGCAAGTAAGGCATAGCTACGTAACCAGCCGCATCATCAATCGATCGGGCGTACGACAACGCTACGTAACCAAAGATGTCGCCACGAGATAAGACCGGCAAGATCGGCCATCTACCGTGAGCCTACCGTACCAACAATGTTATAAAACTGATCGGAGCAAGTACGAAGGCATAGCAACCAGAACCAGCCTGTGTCGCACATCCGACCGGGGCAAGTACAAAAGCCAACTACGGATCCCGCCATACAACAACCAGATTCCACCGCATCACGGTTCGACCGGGCAGTACGAAGCCACTACGGATCCACTCGTGTCACGCCATCGATCGGCAAGTCGTAAGCTAACTACCGGTACCTCCCGAATCACGAAACTTCACGGGAACTAGTCCGTGGAATAACACTAATCACACACCCGAAATCGCCTGATCGTGCCTTACCCCGCACTTAGCGATACATACATCGTAGAAAATCAATGAACATAAAACATGAGTCATTAAACAAGAGATATAATAAATAAACAGCAACAAAACAGCTTGCCTTCGTGATAAACATAAAACTCAATAGTTTAATCCTTTTACAACCCGCCCACAACAAGATTTATGCACTTCTAAGATTTACGACTATGACGGACAGGCCCCGCCATACCCCGAATGTACAAGAACCTACAACTCAGTGACACATACCAAAAGATAAGCCTCCGAGAAACGGAGCTTCCAATGCGCCAACGGTGATCCATGGCGAGGATCCACGATCGATGTACTTACCATGCAGATGAACGCAGCCCCCGGGGGAGGTCGGGCATAACAGTACTGGCATGCATAAATGTCAGAATGAAGTCACAAATTATTCAAAGCAGGAGACATGTATGATAGCCAAACTACAAAGACACCACATATACGATTATATCAAGTCGTGGTCTCACGCCACAACATCAATCATGCCCGTGGAATACCTTTCCTCACCGCCAGGCGATGATATGATAACAACAAGACAAAGAATCCAAATGGAAGCATACCCGCAGCGCTACGATCGTGTCGATATGTCCAAAGGGAAACAATAAGACAACATTCCAAATGGACGATACCCGCGCGCTACGATTGTGTCAAGATGTCCAAAGGGAAACAATAGACAGATTCCAAATGGACGATACCCGCAGCGCTACGATCGTGTCGATGTCCAAAAGGAAATCACAAGGCGATAATCAAATGGAAACATACCCGCAGCGCCACGATCGTGTCAAGATATCCAAAGCGACAACCACAAGACCTTAACTAAATGGAAGCATACCCGCGCCACGATCGTGTCGTGATGTCCAAAGCGATTAACAATAATACTATCACCGTGAACGCATCTGCGGAATTTCTCCGCCACCGCAAGACGCCCAAGTAAGTTCTCAACTCCAACCGACTCTATCGAGACGCGTAACACGAAACACAACGCTTGTACAATAAGGCTATCATCACAAGCATAGGCAAGTTTCACAACAACAAGCATAGTAAGTTTCACACAACTCAAAGTACTTTCATTTTATGCCAAAGTCCGGTTTTTAACCCCAAAGTACTACATAACGTTAAGTTCTTTTAAAAGAGATCCATTACTTTTATAAAAGTCACCCGATACCCGTAGTATTAGAATGACCAACCCATCTTCCTTTTCAAAATCAAGTAACAACATTCTTTCCTAAGTTCCGTTTGCCTAGTTTCAATTACTCAAGCTTCTCATTTTCAAATGGTTTCATAGTTCCCAAACTTAATCACTTGATTGCTTTTAGAACAATTGAGTAACATATGTCATATATGTGAGTAGTTTATTCTGTTTATAACGATCTTATTACAAAGCCATGATCTAGAAAATGTAATATCATTTTGTCTCATCTTAGCTTCATAGATGGAGGTTTCACTGGTTTTAATACAACACATCATTATTCAATACATTTTCCTTTATTAACGCCGCAGTGGTCCTGTCGATACACATTCTCGATTCCCAAATCAAGAAACATTATCCCTTTAAAACCAAGTACTCATTACTCACGAATGAGGTTTCACACAACATCCACATTAAAACAAATAAGTTAAGTCTCTTATCTTATAAGATCAAGTCTCTTAACTTCTAACATCAAGAAACCATTTTCACTACATAAGGTCGTTATAACTAACTTCCCATAAAGCTATTATAACACCCTATGTTTTAAACCAACCAAATCACTTAGCACATGTACGCTCACCGCATCACATAGTTCACAACAATCATGCTAGAAAAGATAGGAAGAGGTTCACATACCTCGCGACGATTTATCGACAATAAGCAAAATGCTCCAAGTACTACAACCTTGCTAGCCCTTTCCACTCCTCGAGTAGAATACGCTACTCTTAGTACTTTCACCTAAAAAGGCCACAACTTCTATTAACCTCAAAACACAAGGTTCCATTTCTACGTAAAATTCAAAGATTCTCCCCGCAACAACAGAATCTCCTCCTCTATCGAGGCCGGCTACCTAGCCAACCAGGGGGGGGGGGGGTTTACACGTCTAACCGGACGTGTACAATTCTACTCAGTAATACTACACAAGTCTACTGCAATACAGTCCTATGTAAATACAGTTCAGTTCTTTTCTTTATTCTTCAGGCTTAAGTCAAAAGACATTGCCGCAGTACTAAGCTTAGTTCTATATATAGTATACTTCAACTATATATTCAACAACATGTAAATTCCAATTACCAAATAGAGGGACAAGATAATTACCTCGATAAGCCCATAATTATCCAAGTTAAATGTCGATCCTTAGCAACGTTTAGCTCCAACTCCGGGTGCTCCATCCCGCTCCAAACAACCCTTAGAAGTTCTAACCAACTTCTACCTAAATACTTCAATCAAACAATGAAGATTTCCTTGTGGTTTCTGGCTTGAGACCAAAGGGACAAAAGGTAGTATTTCCTGCTCTACGATAGAGGTATCTTGGAATACTACAAGGTACAAGGCTAAGGTATTTTGGGCATTATAACAATACTGGAAGACAACTTCTACCAAGGGGGGGGGAGGGGTACCTCACGAAAACACTCCAAGATAGGGGGGGGGTTTCTCGGCCAAAGGGCCTTGACAAGGGAGGGGGAACTCTCGGTTCAAGGCCTCACAAAGGTGGTGGGGGGGAGTTGGACGAGAGCCAACAAGAGGGAGGAGAGGCTTTCAAGACTTAGACAAAGTGAGGAGTGAATGAATAAGTCTTCACAAGGGAGGGGTATTTATAGCAAAGCCAAAGGCCAACCAATGGCCAAGATCTAGCCAAGTGCTACACAAGTGTAAGGCCAAGATCAAGCCAAGTGCACCCTAGACCCTACTCCTTAAAACCCTCACAAATATCTACACAAATATCTTGCCCAACCCTATCTCCCAATCGTCCCATGTGCCGCCCACCTTGCCCACCAATGAGAGGGTGCTACGCCGCCTCGTTGGTCCAAAATGTTCCGCCGCTAAAAATCCACAAAAATACAAAACGACATAGCCGAATTTTCCTTCGCAGCTACGCAAAACGCTTCGTCAAAAACGACTCCAACCGTGTCAGGCACAAAGGTAAAATCGCCAAGGGTGCCACGGGTGACACGTGTCGCTCGATTCGCCTGAATATTTCGTCTTCCAAAATATCCAAAATACCGGAAATCTCAAAACAAAGCGGCTCACAAAATCAGAATTTCTCCCGTGGCCCCACGTGACCATTTCCAAAATAAAATCTCAAAATTCTAATATAATCTATGAAGTCCAAATACCAAATCGGGAATCCACCCCATTAACGAACCTTTTTCCTTCACAAAAACCGGAAACTTTTCCGTGGAAAAATCACCTCTTTCTTCCTTTCCAATCTTTCTGTCGTATTCTCGTACGTACGTCCTCGCATACATACCCTGGAACTACGGGGTATAACACTAACAATGGAAGCATCCCCGTGGGCCACCCAACGTGTCAGTAGGTCCAAGTAAATAACACAATAAAGAACTGACCGGGGCAAGTACGAAAGCCAACTACCAGACCCATCCTGCATCAGCAACGACCGGGAAAAGTATGGGGGCTAACTACCAGATCCTGCCTGCGTCATCAACCTCATGGAGAGCTAGTCCATGGCATAACAAAGAACAATGGAAACATACCCGTGGACCATCCAGCAGTGTCGGTATATCCAAATAAACAACAGGATAATCGGCCCTACATCGAGAGACGCGGTAGCATAAAAATACAACACTTGCATAGGCAAGTTTAACATACTCTTAGACTCTCATTTTATGCCAAGAATCCGGGTTTTTAACCCCAAGTACTACATACTTCAATTCTCTTAAAATGACCCCCTTTTAAGTAAAAACCACACGATACTAATACCCGTAGTATCAAGACACTCTCATGTTTAACTCAAGTACTTTATACTTCTTAAACCAAGTGGCTTACATTTTTAAAACAACGTCAGGTATACTTTCAAAACCCAAGTAACTCACTCTTTTAAGATCAAGACACTCACACCTTTTAAAATCAAGCCACTTATAATTTCTTATTCAAGACAAGTTCAATATTCAAAAACAAGTTACTTACATTCTTAAACTCAAGTAACTTTACTCTTTTCAAAACAAGTAACCTGTACTTTTAAATCAAGTTACTTTATACTTTCCCAAAATCAAGTTGTTTACAAGTCAAGTCTCTTATCTTTCAAGATCAAGTCTCTTATCTTTTTAGAATAATCAAACCATTCTTTTATCTTCATAAAGTCGCTATAACTAGCTTCCCATAAATCTATTGTCACGCCCCGAACCCCGGGACCGTGACTGGTGCCCTACCTGGGCACCCTTCTACCTTAACAACTAAGCAAATTGCGGAATTTAAATAACACCCTTTTTTTTTAAAACCAACATACGTACAAGGGCAAAGCCGACAAGGCTGCCATATAATATACATAATAAAAGACACTACACTGCACATGAGTCCAATCCCACATATAATGTCACGACACCTCGACCGCGATCGTGCCCTACCCAGGCACCCTGCTCGTATACATCGAGAATAGCAATGAACATACACAACATAAACACATGTAAACAATATAACAACACAAAGCTGGCCGATAAGTGCCGCTTCCATAATATAAACAAAGTAAAAGTACAACTTTACAACTTAGTTCTTATAGCCCAACCACATATGAATACGCACTCTAGGAATAACAATCGTATGGACAGGCCCCGCCATACCCCGAATGTACATAAATCTACAACATCAAGGAAAATCAGACTAAAAGAAAGACAAGCCTCCGAGAATGGAGCTTCCGACGTCGATAAGCGATCCTAAGAGTGAGGATCCGCCACTGCTACCCTTCCTCGCGGATTAACGCAGCCCCGAGGAAGGGGGTCGCACACATATGTACTAAGTATGTAAACTGAAAGTATCAGAACTACAACATAAGTTTAAAAGAAAGTCGAGACATGTATGATAACAAAATTACGACACAAAGGCCTTACTAACAATGAGAGTACATCAAGAGAATACGTCTAACATCACAATAGCAGCCTCGATCATATCATGGGTAGCGAACCCATAAAAACAGTGGTATAACGCTTGGGGTTCCTACCTCATTTATACTCTTACCCCGGGTGGTATAACGTCTTGGGGTTTGCCCTTCATTTATACTCTACCCTCAAGAAGATAGTAATACAGTGGTATAACGTCTCGGGCTTACCTCATTTATACTCTTATCCCGAGAAAGCAGATAGATAGCGTCTTGGGCCTCGCCTCACCGATACTCTTACCCTGTCTCAAACCGCCATCATATAATAGATAAGCAAGTTAGAATTCCCTAACTTCTTATTAGTCTTTTCCATCTATGCTCATTTTAGTTTACTTAAGGCACTTATATGTCTTTTATAAGAATCAGAATTTAACCCAAAGTACTACGTACTTCTACTCTTTAACACAAATGACTTTTTTTAAAAGAAAGCTTCCACGACACTATTAACCATAGCATCAAGTCCAAATTACATTTCAAGGCAAGTCACAATACCTTTAGAATTTAAGTTAGGTTTCTAAATCAAGTGACTTCTTTTTTTTATTAAAACTTTAGGCAATTGATACCTTAAAATCAATTTGCCTTTCATTAACACAAGCCATTTACCTTTGCATAAAGTCAATATAACCAACTTCCCATAAAGTCGTTATATTCACTTTATACCTTAGTCAAGTACATTTTCCTATCCAAGGGACTTATACGATTAAAACGACACAAGTATCACATACTTTAAATCCCTTCAAGTCCCTTAACTTTACTAAGACTTAAGACATCCTTAATATTTTCAAAGAAGTGAGTTAACTTCCTAACTCACCCGACTTGGCTTTTTATAAGGCTAGTAAGGAATGTCAAAGTCTTAGACGCTCACTGCACTATATACGCGAAACTAGTCATGCTCAAAAGATAGGAAAAGTTCTACATACCTCGTCGGGTCAAACCACTTGCCAAGTACAAAGTCCCGCCCGTAGTATGTCAACCTATAATATTCACAATACGTCTATTAAAGCCTTACTTCAATCGTAGAATATTATAAGTGTTAAGTCTCTATATTCTACGGAAAATCTGACAAAGACCTCCTTTGTTTTTACTTACTTTGCCACCTTTTCAAGGCCAATACAATAACCAAACAGCCCAATTGGCTCACAACAATATAGAAGGTAGTCCAATACAAATGAATAACCAAACAGCCCCAATTGGCTCACAACAATATAGAAGGTAGTCCAATACAAATGAATAACCAAACAGCCCCAATTGGCTCACAACAATATAGAAGGTAGTCCAATACAAATGAATAACCAAACAGCCCTAATTGGCTCACAATTTAGAAGGTAGTCCAATACAAATGAATAACAAACTAATACAAACTACAAGTCCAATTTCGGCCACCTTGAGTTCAACAATACCAATTCTTATCCAATTTCCATTTCAATCCAAATTGGTAGCATAACATGATATCAAGTCGCATTTGATTATAATAACCATAATCTTTAAGTAAGTAACATGCGACGATTTCTAAAAATGACCAATTAGTAATCCAATTTTCAAGTGGCTTGTATAACATTTCAGATTTAGCTACAAGAAATCCATAATACTTATAACTTCAATATATCAACTTCATGCTAGCAACAAGTAAAGCTAACAACAACAATATAAATATATAATCTTGTAACACCTTTAAAAGACAAGATTATACCTTAACGATTTTTAATCCAATTCCAAATCCGAAGTCGCTCCTAGTAGTTTAGAGCCTCTCCAAGATACTTCAATCCGCTTGTTGAGACCCTTAGAACAACACCAACAATTATCCTTCAAAACTCCAAACAAAACCTAGAAAGACCATTAGGTTTTCATTTTGCGACTAACCCGTAAACAACCTTTTTCCAAGATTTTTCTATTGAGATGTGTTTACAATACACCTAAGACCCTTGGTTTAAAGTGTGGAATCAAATGGACAAGAAACGAAATTTTTTTTTTTTTTTTGTGGAACCCGAGAGCAACATGCCTATGTTCTTCAATTTTTGTGCAATTTTTTTCTAAGTGTTAAGTCCTCTCTTGCTACTAGTTCCGCTACGTGACAGGGTCACGAGGGTGCAAGGCCCAGGTCTAGTTAATTGTTTCTGGGGTTACGTGGGCGCGTTCCAGGCAATCGTGGCATTTTCTGAAATGGCCTTATATTGTTTTATAGAGTGACTCCAAAGATTTGAGGCGAAGTTATGTATGTATGCTAGTATGGAATTGGAAATGAATAATCTCTTTTAAGCTTAAAAGGATAATCTTCAATTATAAGATGGACTCAGAAGTATGCGAATTTAAGCGAGTGGAGAATGGTACACCCCGTAATTACAGGACATGTTTTAAGAACGTAAGTAAGAACTCACAAGTGTTAAGATTTGAGACTTGTAAAAAATTTACCGGAAATTTGAAATTTGTCGGAAAGCGTATTATTGTGACGAATGGGAGGGCGACACTTGTCACCCCCCTTATTTATGCCTTGGACGAAAATGTCATGGCCAAAATGGTCATTGACCATAGCCTTAAGATGACTAAGTCTTTCTATTAATTAGCTTGACAAAATTGACCAAGTCAAGGGAGTCAATTAGTCTTGATATTTAGCTAGAGCTCATCCTAGCCACCCAAATGGTTGCATCTTGACCTCCATGTCCCTATATTATACTACTAGTAGCAAGACTAATGCCAACACTTAGAAATTTTCAAGAGAAATTGATGAACTCAAGAGCATTGCTCTCGGTTTGCTCCTTCCACAACAAAATTTTTTTGTTTCTTGTCCAATAATTCCCACTTTAAACCAAGGTTCATGAGTGTTATGTAAGTATATCTCAATAGAAAAATCCTAAAAAGAGAGTTTTCAGTATTAGTCGCAAGGTGAAAACCTAATGGCTTTTCTAGGTTTTGGTCGGGTTTGAAGGAAAATTGTTGGTATGGTTCTAAGGGTCTCAAGTAGCGGATTGAAGTATCTTGGAGAGTCTCTAAGTTGCTAAGGAACGACTTGGATTTGAAGATTGGTTTGAGAATCGTTAAGGTATAATCTTGTCCTTTAAGATGTTACAAGATTATGTATTATTATTGTTGTTGTTAGCTTTACATGTTGATAGCATGAAGTGTTTAAGTTGAAGTTTATAAGTATTATGGAGTGCTTGTAGCTAAATTCAAATGTTATATAAGCCTTGTTAAGTTGGATTTCAATTTAGTCGTTATTAGAAATCGCATGTTACCTACTTGAGATTATGGATTGTTATAATCAAATACGACTTGATATCATGTTATGCTACCAATTTGGTTTGAAATGGAAATTTGATAAGAATTGGTAAGGTTGAACTCAAGGTGGCGAATTTTGACTTTTAGTTTGTTTTTCATTTGTATTGGACTACTTTCTAAATTGTGAGCCAATTGGATGTTTAGTTAGTCATTTGTATTGAGTACCTTATAGAAATTGTGAGCCAATTGGGGCTGTTTGGTTATTGTATACGCCTTGAAAAAGGTGGCAAAGTAAGTAGAAACAAAGGAGGTGTCGTCCGATTTTCCGTAGAATTTAGCGACTTAGCACCTAAAATATTCTACGATGAAGTAAGAAGTTAATGGACGTATGGTGACCATTATAGGTTGACGACTAGGTATAGCGTATCCTACTTGAAGAATGGAATAGCTCAAGGTGGAAGTACTTTGGAGCTTTTTGCTACTTGTCGATAATCGTCAGGTATGTGAACCTCTTCCTTCTTTAGACATGGTTCTATGTATGGAATATACATGTGGTATTATTTCATGATTCCTTCTATTCTTAGAAGTTAAGAAATATGTATGTTGATTTACTCTACGTAAGGGTTATGTCTAAGTTATCCTAAGTTATAAGTCTGTTAAATTGTCCTAAGTCCTTACCAAGTCTTATGGGAGATGTTGGTAAGAATGGTTAGAAAATATTAGAATTGATTTAAAACTATGTCTCTAGATTAAATAAAAGTAAGTCATTGGATTTTACGTTCAAAAATGACTTGAATTTATATGTGAAAAGGGATTGATTTTAAAAGTGAAAGTTATATGGTTTTAAGAGAATAAGTTACTTGGTTTTGGAAGTGTATGGAACTTTATATTTGTTTTGTATAAGTATAAGTAAGTGGATTTTAAAGAATGTATGATATAAGGTTTTAAGACTATGAACTTTGGTTGTCTTCTAAGGATTATGAAACTTTATTTTTCAAGTTGTGGACTTGATTTCTAAAAGTATTGATGACATGATTTTAAGAGTATGTGACTTGAGTTTTAAAAAGAAAGAAGTTTATGATTCTGTTAAGTACGTATGTACGTGGTATTTTGGGTCTAATTTCCCTAATGTTGTAAGAATAAAAGTGCCTTGAGTTCTCTAAAATGAAAGGTTGTTATAATAGCTTTATGGGAAGTTGCTATAACGACTTAAGAAGAGGTAACAATACGTTTTAAAATGTTACGTTATGAAATACACCGAGCCTACAAATAGGCCGGATTACGTTATGAAATACACCGAGCCTACAAATAGGCCGGATTACGTTATGAAATACACCGAGCCTACAAATAGGCCGGATTACGTTATGAGATACACCGAGCCTACATAGGCCGGATTATGCCATATTACCCCGAGCCTACACATAGTCGGGTTACGTCATCTTACACCGAGCCCTTTGGTGGGCCGGATTATGCTACATGATTCCACAAGACACCGAGCCCCGGGTGGGCCGGATTATGCTACATGATTCCACAAGACACCGAGCCCTGGGTGGGCGGATTATGCTACATGATTCCACAAGATAACCGAGCCCACAGCGGTGGGCGGATTATGTTATATGATTCCACAAGATAACCGAGCCCCACAGCGGGCGGATTATGTTACATGATTCATCAGTACACCGTGTCCCGCAAATGGCCGGATTATGTTATGTAAGATATGTAAGTTATGTGAAAAAGGCTGGATTAAGCTCTTAAGTAAGTATGTAAGAATATGTTGTTAAATCTTATCGAAAGAAGGAAAGGAACAGTTAATATATGATTGATTTCAGGAGTTAAAAGGACGTTCTTTGTACAGTTATGATTTGATTCTTGCACGTTATTTCGTCCATATTCGCACTGTTGTTATCGACTTCTTCGGGCCGCGTTCATGTCCGCAGTTTAGGTATACAGTGGATCCGCGAGCTTAGGATCCCGGTTCAGATTTTAGATGGCTCGATGTTCCGAGTTGTCATGGCTATGTATATTCAGGGTATGGCGGGGCCTGTCGCCACACAGCTTATGTTAAAACTCTTAGAGGTCAGTAGTCACATATTGTGGTCCGCTTGTAAAGAAAGGAGGCAACCGCTTGCTCGTGTATGTCGTCTGCGAAGGTAGCCCTATCGGTGACTTTGTTGTTTATTTCGTTGTTTTATGTTATAAGCTTCATGTATGTTCCGCTGATTATCTCTCGATGTTTACTCGTAGGGTGCGAGTAGGGCACCGCCACGCCCGGGTCGGTCGTGACAAAAGTGGTATCAGAGCGATTAGTCCTCGGAAAGTGTCTGAGCCACGTGTCTAGTAGAGTCTTGATTATCGGTGTGTTGTGCACTACATCTATAATCAGGAGGCTGCAGGACATTTAGGATTGGTTTCCATTCTTCTCACTCTGAGATCGTGCGATAGAGCTGTGTTGTTAGGGTCGTTCCTCCCTAACGAGTTATGTTGATTGCAGCTACGAGAAAGGCAGCAGTGACCCAAGAAGGACTATGTGGATTGCGTATCCAGGTTGGTAATGATTGTAGTATAGTTGGTATGGTGATATACATCTATACGGAGTTATGTCACAGTGTCGACGCGTGTTGCCGAGAATGATTTTAGATTACCAGAAATTGGTAAAGACTAACTAGATACCGGGAAGGTATGGAATAGTTAATGAATTTTCGCCAAGGTCTTATGTTTTATTTAAGGTAATTGGGAAAGGATGAGCTGTCTGATAGGGTAGTGAACCCTTAAGAAGCCATGATTAAGGAACCTAACGGAATGTCATGTTAATAGATTAAGCTGCGTAGTAAGCTTAAGAGAATTATACGGATGAGGTCTGGATAGAGTAAGTAATGGTTGTTGTGATCGAGACAACATGGTTATGGTTTTATGAGATGTTTTTGTACCCGGTTACTGGGGGACTGGTAAGGTAGGCGTGGAGCATGGAAATTGCGAGCCTAAGAATATTGATTACTGCCGAGACCTTAGGTATATAAGGTTTTCTCTGGCAATAAGATTTTAAGTCAGACCAAGGATAAGAGTTAAGTGCGACGCTGAGTCGGGTTGAGGACCTGTTACGGGTCTCCCCATGGCCTGGAATGGAGTGGGATCAGTTGGTAGTAGTTCCGCTACGTGACAGGGTCACGAGGGTGCAAGGCCCAGGTCTAGTTAATTGTTTTACGGGTTCGTGGACGCGTTCCACCGGAACCAGGTCGCAGTTTAAATGGCCTTATATTGTTTGATAGAGTGAATCCAAAGATTTTAGTACAGTATTTTTATGGAATTTATTTATTTATGCTATTATTAATTGGAATTACGAAAGGATAATCTCTTTTGGGCTTATGATGGACAAGTATGCGTGTCACGAGGTATTAGGGCCATGTGTGGCATTGTTGGTATGACGGGGTTGTGAAAGGAAACTATGTCGCTAATTATAAGTTTGACTCCGAAAGAACATTCGAGGACGAATGTTTTTAAGGGGGGGAGAATGTTACACCCCGTAATTACAGGACATGTTTTAAGAACGTAAGTAAGAACTCACAAGTGTTAAGATTTGAGACTTGTAAAAATTTACCGGAAATTTGAAATTTGTCGGAAAGCGTATTATTGTGACGAATGGGAGGGCGACACTTGTCACCCCCCTTATTTATGCCTTGGACGAAAATGTCATGGCCAAAATGGTCATTGACCATAGCCTTAAGATGACTAAGTCTTTCTATTAATTAGCTTGACAAAATTGACCAAGTCAAGGGAGTCAATTAGTCTTGATATTTAGCTAGAGCTCATCCTAGCCACCCAAATGGTTGCATCTTGACCCTCCATGTCCCTATATTATACTACTAGTAGCAAGACTAATGCCAACACTTAGAAATTTTCAAGAGAAATTGATGAACTCAAGAGCATTGCTCTCGGGTTTGCTCCCTTCCACAACAAAAAATTTTTTGTTTCTTGTCCAATAATTCCCCCACTTTAAACCAAGGTTCATGAGTGTTATGTAAGTATATCTCAATAGAAAAAATCCCGGAAAAAGAGAGTTTTCGTATTAGTCGCAAGGTGAAAACCTAATGGCTTTTCTAGGTTTTGGGTGGGGGGTTGAAGGAAAAGTGTTGGGATGGTTCTAAGGGTCTCAAGTAGCGGATTGAAGTATCTTGGAGAGTCTCTAAGTTGCTGAGGAACGACTTGGTTGAAGATTGGTTTGAGAATCGTTAAGGTATAATCTTGTCCTTTAAGATGTTACAAGATTATGTATTATTATTGTTGTTGTTAGCTTTACATGTTGATAGCATGAAGTGGTTAAGTTGAAGTTTATAAGTATTATGGAGTGCTTGTAGCTAAATTCGAAATGTTATATAAGCCTTGTTAAGTTGGATTTCAATTTAGTCGTTATTAGAAATCGTCGCATGTTACCTACTTCGAGATTATGGATTGTTATAATCAAATACGACTTGATATCATGTTATGCTACCAATTTGGTTTGAAATGGAAATTTGATAAGAATTGGTAAGGTTGAACTCAAGGTGGCCGAATTTTGGACTTTTTAGTTTGTTTTTCATTTGTATTGGACTACTTTCTAAATTGTGAGCCAATTGGGAACATTTAGTTAGTCATTTGTATTGGAGTACCTTATAGAAATTGTGAGCCAATTGGGGCTGTTTGGTTATTGTATACGCCTTGAAAAAGGTGGCAAAGTAAGTAGAAACAAAGGAGGTCTTTGTCAGATTTTCCAGAGAATTTAGCGACTTAGCACCTAAAATATTCTACGATGAAGTAAGAAGTTAATGGACGTATGGTGACCATTATAGGTTGACGTACTAGGTATAGCGTATCCTACTTGAAGAATGGAATAGCTCGAGGTGGAAGTACTTTGGAGCTTTTGCTACTTGTCGATAATCGTCGCGAGGTATGTGAACCTCTTCCTTCTTTAGACATGGTTCTATGTATGGCATATACAGGTGGTATTATTGCATGATTCCTTCTATTCTTAGAAGTTAAGAAATATGTATGTTGATTTACTCTACGTAAGGGTTATGTCTAAGTTATCCTAAGTTATAAGTATGTTAAATTGTCCTAAGTCCTTACCAAGTCTTATGGGAGATGTTGGTAAGAATGGTTAGGAAAATATGAGATTTGATTTAAAACTATGTGTCTTGATTTAATTAAAGTAAGTAAGTGGATTTTACGTTCAAAAATGACTTGAATTTATATGTGAAAAGGGGATTGATTTTAAAAGTGAAAGTTATATGGTTTTAAGAGAATAAGTTACTTGGTTTTGGAAGTGTATGGAACTTTATATTTGTTTTGTATAAGTATAAGTAAGTGGATTTTAAAGAATGTATGATATAAGGTTTTAAGACTATGAACTTTGGTTGTCTTCTAAGGATTATGAAACTTTATTTTTCAAGTTGTGGACTTGATTTCTAAAAGTATTGATGACATGATTTTAAGAGTATGTGACTTGAGTTTTAAAAAGAAAGAAGTTTATGATTCTGTTAAGTACGTATGTACGTGGTATTTTTGGGTCTAGTTTCCCTAATGTTGTAAGAATAAAAGTGCCTTGAGTTCTCTAAAATGAAAGGTTGTTATAATAGCTTTATGGGAAGTTGTTATAACGACTTAAGAAGAGGTAACAATACGTTTTAAAATGTTACGTTATGAAATACACCGAGCCTACAAATAGGCCGGATTACGTTATGAAATACACCGAGCCTACAAATAGGCCGGATTACGTTATGAAATACACCGAGCCTACAAATAGGCCGGATTACGTTATGAGATACACCGAGCCTACACATAGGCCGGATTATGCCATATTACCCCGAGCCTACACATAGGTCGGGTTACGTCATCTTACACCGAGCCCCACAGGTGGGCCGGATTATGCTACATGATTCCACAGTACACCGAGCCCCACAGGTGGGCCGGATTATGCTACATGATTCCACAGTACACCGAGCCCCACAGGTGGGCCGGATTATGCTACATGATTCCACAGTACACCGAGCCCCACAGGTGGGCCGGATTATGTTATATGATTCCACAAGATAATCGAGCCCCAAAGCGGCCGGATTATGTTACATGATTCATCAGTACACCGTGTCCCGCAAATGGGCCGGATTATGTTATGTAAGATATGTAAGTTATGTGAAAAAGGCTGGATTAAGCTCTTAAGTAAGTATGTAAGAATATGTTGTTAAATCTTATCGAAAGAAGGAAAGGAACGGTTAATATATGATTGATTTCAGGAGTTAAAAGGACGTTCTTTTGTACAGTTATGATTTGATTCTTGCACGTTATTTCTGTTCCATATTCGGTACCTGTTGTTATCTTGACTTCTTCGGGCCGTTCATGTCCGCAGTTTAGGTATTACAGGGATCCGCGAGCTTAGGATCTGGTTCAGATTTTAGATGGCTCCGATGTTCGGAGTTGTCATGCTATGTATATTCAGAGGTATGGCGGGTCCTCGCCCCGCCAGAAGCTTATGTTAAAACTCTTAGAGGTCTGTAGTCACATATTGTGGGTCTGTTTGTAAAGAAAGGAGGCAACTGCTTCGTTCATGTATGTACGTCCAGGAAGGTAGCCCTATCGGCTGACCTGTTGTTTATTTCTGTTGTTTTATGTTATAAGCTTCATGTATGTTCCGCTGATTATCTCTGATGTTTACCGTAAGGTGCCTGTAGGGAACCATCACGCCCGGTCGGGTCGTGACACTACATCCTTGGTCATGACGCTCGACTGGCGATCGAGTATCGCTATGGGACTCTCCTCATATGATAACCCCTGCACACGGACCTCACTAGTAGGAAAAACTCTCGCTGGATCACCGATACACTTCCGCAACATAGAAACATGGAAGACCGGATGTACCGCCTCTAACTCTGATGGCAGATCTAACTCGTAGGCAACCTTGCCCACTCTACGAACGATCTGGTAGGGCCCAATGTACCTTGGGCTGAGTTTCCCCTTCTTACCGAATCTCATCACACCCTTCATGGGTGACACCTTCAAGAAGACCCAATCGTCTACCTGAAACTCCAAATGCCGACGCCGATTATCCGCATATGACTTCTGCCGACTCTGAGCTGCTAACAGTCTCTCCTGGATAAGCTTCACCTTATCCACAGCCTGCTGTACCAAGTCTGGGCCAACTAACTGTACCTCGCCCACGTCGAACCAACCAATCGGCGATCTACATTTCCGCCCATATAAAGCCTCGTATGGCGCCATCTGTATACTGGAATGGTAGCTGTTATTATAAGCAAACTCCACAAGAGGCAAATGGTCCTCCCAGCTACCACTGAAATCAATCACGCAGGCTCGCAGCATATCCTCAAGTGTCTGGATAGTACGCTCTGCCTGCCCGTCAGTCTGAGGATGAAATGTTGTACTGAGACTCACCTGTGTCCCTAAACCCTTCTGGAAAGACCTCCAGAAGTTAGCCGTAAACTGGGCTCCCCTATCAGAAATAATCGACACCGGGACACCGTGCAGCCTCACAATCTCTCTGATGTACAATCTGGCATAGTCCTCACCAAAACGCTGCCCCGATCGAAGGAAATGGGCTGATTTCACACCACAACAATAACCGGATGGAGTCATACTTCCTCTGAGTACGAGGTAACCACAGTAACAAAGTCCATGTTGATCATCTCCCACTTCCAAGTCGGAATCTCGATAGATCGCAATAATCCACTGGGCCTCGTGCTCGACCTTAACTCGCCGGGCAATTAGGACATCAGGTGCAACAAAACTCGACACGCCCCTCTTCGTGCCATCCCACCAATACAAACATCTGAGGTCTTGGTACATCTTGGTCGACCCCGGATGAATAGAATATCGAGCACTGTGTGCCTCCCTGAATCTGGCGACGGTCCTGACACATCGGAACACACAACCGACTCGAATCTCGGCCCCATCGCTCTACCGAATAGACTCTTCTCCTCCCAAGAGCTGCATCACGATACCGTACCAACATCGGGTCCTCAAACCGCGTGATCTTCACCTCATCAACGATGGAAGACTCGCAACCTCACGAACCCGCACTCCACTATCGTCGGTATCGATCAATCGAACCCCAAGGCTCGCTAATCGTGGATCTCGACGACCATGTCCTCGCCTCTCTGGCCGTACTCCGACGTGCTCCCATCGATCTACGACTCAGGCATCGGCAACTACGTTGGCTTTCCCGGATGGTATAGAATATCAACATCATAGTCTTTCAAAGAACTCTAACCACCGCCTCGCCTCGTTCACTCCTCTGCCTGAAGATATACTGGAGGCTCTTGTGGTCTGTATAAATATCCACATGAACCCCGTACAAATAATGTCTCCAAATCTTCAAGGAATGTATAACCGCGGCCAACTCTAAGTCATGGGTAGGGTAATTCCTCTCATACTTCCGTAACTGCCGGGAAGCATAGGCTATAACCTTGTCGTGCTGCATCAAAACACACCCTAACCCGATACCCGAGGCATCACAATAGATCACGTACCCGTCTAATCCCTCAGGAAGAGTAAGAACTGGGGCTGTAGTCAACCTCTCCTTCAGAATCGAAAACCCCGCCGCAAGCCTCGTCCATCGGAACTTGGTCGCTTCGAGTCACCTAGTCAATCTGCTGAAATCGAAGCAACCGCTTCCACAAACCAACGATAATACCCTGCCAGTCCTAAGAAACTGCGCACCTCGGTCGGAGTAGTAGGTCTCGGCCAAGACTTGACTGCCTCAATTTTTGTCGTATCTACCCGAACACCATCAGCCCTAATAATATGCCCCAGGAATGCCACTGAGGCCAACCAAAACTCACACTTGGAGAACTTGGCGATAATCGCCGGCCCGAGGACCCTGGCACCGCCTCGAGTGATCTGCATGCTCTCGCTCGTCGCGAATAAACCAGATGTCGCCAATGAATACTATCACAAATGTATCCAAAATGGCTTGAACACCCGTTCATCAAATCCATAAATACCATTGGGCGTTGTCAAACCGAAAGACATAACTGAACTCATAGTGCCCATACCGGATCCCGAATGCGATCTTTGGGATATCTCGCCTCGAACTCGAACTCGATGATAACTGCATCGCAGGTCTATCTTTGAGAAACACCTCGCACCCTGCAACTGGTCAAACAAATCATCAATCCTGGGGAGGGGGTACCTATTCTTAATGGTTACCTTATTCAGCTGCCTGTAGTCAACACACATACGCAGCGTCCCATCCTTCTTCTTCACAAACAACACCGGCGCTACCCAGGGAGATACACTAGGCCTGATAAAGCCTTTTTCCAAAGAAATCTTTCACCGGTCCTTGACTCCTCAACTCGGCAGGTGCCATCCTATATGGCGGAATGGAAATAGGTCGAGTGTCTGGCAATGTGTCAATACAAAACTCAATCTCCCTCTCAGGAGGGATACCCGGAAGATCATCTGGGAACACATGTGCAAATTCCCTAACCACTGCATCGATCAAGAACTGTACCTCGGCCTCAGACAAATACCGCACTGATGATAGATGTACCCTTTCTGCACCATCTTCCTAGCCTTGAGGTAAGAAATAAACCTACCCCTCGGCGATGATGTGTTTCCCCTCCACTCGATAACTGGCTCGCCAGAAACTGAACCGAACCAACCTGTCCTTACGATCCAACGTTGGCATAACAAGAAGCCAACTACCCATACCCATAATGACATCAAAATATGTCATCTCTAACTCTATCAAGTCTGTAAGGGTCTGACGACTGTAAATGAATACCGGACAACCTCTATACACCCGCTCAGCTAACACCGAATCACCCACTGGCGTAGCTACCTCAAACGGCTCTATCGACATCGGCTCTATCCCGATTCTACCCGCAATAAGAGGGGACACATAGGACAAGGTAGAACCTGGATCTATCAAAGCATAAACATCACAGCCTGAAATCAGTAATGTACTTATGACGACGTCAGGGGAAGCCTCCTGGTCCTGGCGGCTGGCTAATGAATAGATGCGGTTCTGAGGACCGCTAGAACTAGAACCACCACCTCGACCTCTACCGCGGCCTGCCGGTCCGTGAGTACCCTGCCCTCCGGGGCGCATAACCACAGAAGGAGAAGAAGACCCAAAGAATCGATCCCGCTTACCGTGTCCGCACCACCCATGACCTCTGAGGCGGACAATCTCTCTTCAAATGGCCCCGCCGCCACACGAGTAACAAGCTCCCGGCTCTGCGACACTCGCCCAGTGGAACCTACGCATCGAGCACACCGAGGTGTGGGTGGTCCCGATCGCGAGTTCTCGCCTCCTCGAAATCTTCAGAGTCCCGAGCCACGACTCGCCCCGACCGACTGGCTGATCAGACCTCTTGCCAGAAAACCGTGACGGAGCACTCTGTGCTGGCTGGAATGTGGACTTACTCTGCCGAGGCCGCCCGCCAAATCGCCCTGAGACACGATGTTACGCCTCTTGGCCGCTCAATCAATCGTCCTCCTCTCTCTATCCTCTATCCTGCGCGATAGGCTGCATCCGGGCGATGTCCATACCGGGCTGAAGAGCCACCCCCAAGCATGCTGTAATCATATGACGGTCTAGCCCCATCACATAACGATGAACTCTATCCGCCATGCTAGCTACAATAGTATGCGCATGTCTGGCCAAGGAGTCAAACTCCAAGCTATACTCCCTGACAGTCCTCCCGTTCTGCCTCAAGGTCAAGAATCTGTCTACCCGGGCTCTCCTCATCTCGGGAGGCAAAAAGTGATCCATGAAGGCCTCAGAACTCCTCCCAAACAGCTGGAAGAGCATCATCACCTCTCGAAAGCAACCATGCCTCAAACCAGTTCAACGCAATATCGCGTAACCGGTAAGAGGCTAGTGTAACAGACTCCGTCTCTGAAGCCCTAAGAACCTGCATGGTCCGCTGTAGCTGCCGAATGAACTCCTGCGGATCCTCATCAGACCTCGAACCATAAAACTCAGGTGGATGACATCCCATAAAATCCCTAATCCGCAAACCGCTTCCTGCTGGGCTCGCTTCGTTTGCGCCGCTCGACTACTATCTTGGTCAACAATCGGATCTGCTCCCGTAGTCTCTATACTCGGCACCGGCCGGGAACTGGAGGGTCTGCACGAACCTCGAGCTACCGCGCCTCGGCTCGCTTAAAATCGCAGCGTGGCTGAACTCGCCGACCCGCCTACTACCTCGTGCATAGTCTGCTCGAGCCCGTAACCCTCTGAGTACCGCTAGCAGCTCATGCTGCTGCCTTGCCCTTCTGGGCCCTGGTCGCCTTCCGTGGAGGCATAGCTGTTTTATAAGAAGAGGTCAGAGAGGGTTCAACCTAATAAGACATCTCTAATGCACGATCTCAGAGAGAGAAGAATGGAAACCAATCCTAAATGTCCTGCAGCCTCCTGATTATAGATGTGGTGCACAACACACCGATAACCAAGACTCTACTAGACAGTGCCTCAGACACTTTCCGAGGACTAATCGCTCTATACCACTTTTGTCACGACCCGACCGGGCCGCGATCGTGCCCTACCCAGGCACCCTGCTCGTGTATACATCGAGAATAGCAATGAACATACACAACATAAACACGTGTAAACAATATAACAACACAAAGCTAGTCGATAAGGCCGCTTCCATAATATAAACAAAGTCAAAAGTACAACTTTACAACTCAGTTCTTATAGCCCAACCACATATGTGAATACGCACTCTAGGAATAACAATCGTGCGGACAGGGCCTCGCCATACCCCGAATGTACATAAATCTACAACATCGTGGAAAAAGCGTAAAAGAAAGACAAGCCTCCGAGAATGGAGCTTAGGCGTCGATAGCGATCCTAAGAGTGAGGATCACACCGCTACTCTTCCTGCGGCATGAACGCACCGAGAAGGGATCGACACATATGTACTAAGTATGTAAAGCGAAAGTATCGTAATTACAACATAAGTTTAAAAGAAAGTCGGAGACATGTATGATAACAAAATTACGATTGACACGGCCTTACTAACAATGAGTACATCAAGAGAATACGCATAACATCACAATAGCGTCTCGATCATATCATGGGTAGCGAACCCATAAAAACAGGTGGTATAACGTCTTGGGGTTCCTACCCCTCATTTATACTCTTACCCTGAAGCAGGTGGTATAACGTCTTGGGGGTTTGCCCCTCATTTATACTCTTACCCTGAAGAAGATAGTAACGCAGGTGGTATAACGTCTTGGGGGCTTACCCCTCATTTATACTTTTATCCCGGGAGAAGGCGGTATAACGTCTTGGGGCCTCGCCTCACCGATACTCTTACCCCTGTCTCAAAACCGCCATCATATAATAGATAAGCAAGTTAGAATTCCCCCTAACTTCTTATTAGTCTTTTCCATCTATGCTCATTTTAGTTTACTTAAGGCACTTATATGTCTTTTATAAGAATCCGGGAATTTAACCCAAAGTACTACGTACTTCTACTCTTTAACACAAATGACTCTTTTTAAAAGAAAGCTTCCACGACACTATTAACCATAGCATCAAGTCCAAATTACATTTCAAGGCAAGTCACAATACCTTTAGAATTTAAGTTAGGTTTCTAAATCAAGTGACTTCTTTTTTTTATTAAAACTTTAGGCAATTGATACCTTAAAATCAATTTGCCTTTCATTAACACAAGACATTTACCTTTGCATAAAGTCAATATAACCAACTTCCCATAAAGTCGTTATATTCACTTTATACCTTAGTCAAGTACATTTTCCTATCCAAGGGACTTATACGATTAAAACGACACAAGTATCACATACTTTAAATCCCTTCAAGTCCCTTAACTTTACTAAGACTTAAGACATCCTTAATATTTTCAAAGAAGTGAGTTAACTTCCTAACTCACCCGACTTGGCTTTTTATAAGGCTAGTAAGGAATGTCAAAGTCTTGTCGATATCTGGAGCACTATATACGCTAAACTAGTCATGCTCAAAAGATAGGAAAAAGTTCTAGATACCTCGTCGGGTCAAACCACTTGCCAAGTACAAAGTCTCGCCCGTAGTATGTCAACCTATAATATTCACAATACGTATATTAAAGCCTTACTTCAATCGTAGAATATTATAAGTGTTAAGTCTCTATATTCTACGGAAAATCGGACAAAGACCTCCTTTGTTTTTACTTACTTTGCCACCTTTTTCAAGGCCGAAATACAATAACCAAACAGCCCCAATTGGCTCACAACAATATAGAAGGTAGTCCAATACAAATGAATAACCAAACAGCCCCAATTGGCTCACAACAATATAGAAGGTAGTCCAATACAAATGAATAACCAAACAGCCCCAATTGGCTCACAACAATATAGAAGGTAGTCCAATACAAATGAATAACCAAACAGCCCCAATTGGCTCACAATTTAGAAGGTAGTCCAATACAAATGAATAACAAACTAATACAAACTACAAGTTCAATTTCGGCCCCCTTGAGTTCAACAATACCAATTCTTATCCAATTTCCATTTCAATCCAAATTGGTAGCATAACATGATATCAAGTCGCATTTGATTATAATAACCATAATCTTTAAGTAAGTAACATGCGACGATTTCTTAAAAACGACCAATTAGTAATCCAATTTTCAAGTGGCTTGTATAACATTTCGGATTTAGCTACAAGCAATCCATAATACTTATAACTTCAACATATCAACTTCATGCTAGCAACAAGTAAAGCTAACAACAGAATATAAATATATAATCTTGTAACACCTTAAAAGACAAGATTATACCTTAACGATTTTAATCCAATTCCAACCAAGTCGCTCCTAGTAGTTTAGAGCCTCTCCAAGATAATTCAATCCGCTTGTTGAGACCCTTAGAACAACACCAACAATTATCCTTCAAAACTCCAAACAAAACCTAGAAAGACCATTAGGTTTTCGTTTTGCGACTAACCCGTAAACAACCTTTTTCCAAGATTTTTCTATTGAGATATGTTTACAATACACCTAAGACCCTTGGTTTAAAGTGTGGAATCAAATGGACAAGAAACGAATTTTTTTTTTTTTTGTGTGGAACCCGAGAGCAACATGCCTATGTTCTTCAATTTTTGTGCAATTTTTTTCTAAGTGTTAAGTCCTCTCTTGCTACTAGTATTATATAGTGAATTGGATGGTCAAGATATAAACAAATGTGAGGCTTGGATGTGGTCTTACAAAATATCAAGACTTATTGACCTTTTGACTTAGTCAAATTTCTCATGCTACACATGGTGCAAGACTTGTCTTGCAACAAAGGTCCAATGACCCTCTTGCCCTTGCACATTTCGACCAAGGCATCACATAAGGGGGGGTGACACGTGTCGCCCTCCCATTCGTCACAAATAATACATTTTCCGACAATTCCATAATTTCCGATAAATTTTTACAAGTCTCAAATCTTAACATTTGTGAGTTCTTACTTACGTTCTTAAGACATGTCCTGTAATTACGGGGTGTAACATATGAATACAGACCTCTAAGAGTTATACTGAACTATGACGGGACAAGGCCCCGCCGTACCCATAATCAGCATACAAAGCACATCTTGAATGAACTTATACCAAAAAGATAAACTCCAATGAAGGAGCTATCCAAAACTCGAGCGGTCCTACACTGCCGATCACCAAACAACAGACCTAAACTCATGCGGATGAACGCAGCCCCGGGAGAGGTCTGAAGAATGTACCAAGTATGTGAAATGATGCATCAGAATAAAATCATAACAGTCTAAACAAAAGAGGAGACATGTATGATAGCCAACCTACAGTACACAATACATAACAGTCATATCAAGTCAGGAACGCATGCCCTCAAAGTCATTACTAAAATATAACCATGGGTCTCACGCCCATAATATCAATCATGCCCGTGGAATCCTTCCTCACTGCCGGCAGTCCATGATAATCAAATTACAGTACACTGTGCCTTACTAACAATGAGAGTAAATAGTAGTATACTTACAATATAAACTAGGAAGCTCACGATCAAAGCAGGACCACCCGCCGCAGTATCATTAAGCAATCCTACTCCAGGGACTATTTCACCCGCATAGGTCGCGTGGACCCGCATGAGGTATTCCTCGCATGGGACTATTTCACCCGCATAAGCCCTTACGGACTCGCATGAGGTATTCCTCGCATAGGCTGGACCCGCCCGCATGGGACTATTTCACCCGCGTAAGCCCTTGCGGACTCGCATGAGGTATTCCTCGCATCGTGGGTAGCAAATCCACGGAATATGCAAATGCCACAAACCCGGGGAATGACCCCGAAATGAATGATATACCACTAGCACACAACCGGCTATTACCAGCACACATAGGCAATTCTCAATTAAACAAGCCAAAGTACTTATCAAGGCACACATGGAATAATTCTCAATTAATCAAGCCAAAGTACTTATCAAGGCACACTTAGACTAATTCTCAATTAATCAAGCCAAAGTACTTATCAAGGCACACTTAGAATAATTCTCAATTAATCAAGCCAAAGTACTTATCAAGGCACACTTAGAATAATTCTCAATTAATCAAGCCAAAGTACTTATCAAGGCACACTTAGAATAATTCTCAATTAATCAAGCCAAAGTACTTATCAAGGCACACTTAGACTAATTCTCAATTAATCAAGCCAAAGTACTACGTACGTACATTCTTTTCAAAAGACTCCTTTTTATGTAATACCCCAAGATACTAACATCCATAGTGTCAAGGTGTGTCTATTTTTCAAAATAAGTTACTACACTCTTAGAAAACTCATTTCAAAGCTTGAAATCAAGTAACTTCAAATTTTCACAATCAAGGCAACTTATGCCCATTAATCAAAATAGACAACTTTCTAAACCATCCATAGAGCCGTTATAACCAACTTCCCATAAAGCCGTTATAATCCTTTATGGTTTTTAGACAATTTAATTCTTTTTATAACCAAGAGACTTATACTTAAAACCAAGTATCACAAACTTTCAAATCAAGTTTCTTAACTTTCAAAAATACTTCGAGTCTCTTAATATATAGAAAACAAGTTTCTTCTACTTTTAAACCTTAAGTAACTCACACCTTTAAAACAAGTTACTTCTCTTAAATCATGTCATTTCTCCTCTTTTAAAACAATTAAGTAAATCACTCCTTTGACTCCCCTAAAGTCATTATAATGACGTTTAGGTTTTGGAACTAAGGCACTAGCCAAAAGGTTTGGAAACCACTTCCTTTTCAAGACTCTATGTACTTTTAAGTAAAATACTTCCACTCTTAAGAATCCAAACTTCACTAAGGCTATTGATTATACTACTTACATTTTAAACATCAAAGTACTATCAAGGAAGTACATAGAAAAAATTCTAGTTTAGGCAATCCAAATACAACCAAGGAATGGATCATTTAAGAGTAGGAAATACTTTCTTTATCTTAAGGAATCATGCTAGAAGAGGAGATAGTTCACATACCTTTTCGCTAAATCCACAAGCTAAGCGAATACGCGTGCGTAGAAGTGTCAACCTATAATGGTCACAACAAGACTATCAACTTCTAGTCTCTAACGAGAATAATACTAAGTATACGGTCTCTAATTCTACGGAAAATCGGGCAAAGACTTCCTTTGTTTCTACTCACTTTGCCACCTTTTTCAAGGTCGAATACAATAACCAACACGCCACATTTAAGGCTCAAAACAACAACCAAACAAAGAGGATTACACGCCTTACAATACGTGTAAAATTCCGCCCCACAATTAATACGAAGTAGTTCCATATTCAAGCCATTCTCGGCCAACAACAACCAACAATTCAAAGTCTTTTCCAATCCTTTTCCAATTCCAAGTTCTAAGGTCTAACATGTTATATAGTCATAAACAACTTCAACAACTACAATTTCCTTCTTTATACAACATGCGACGACTTAAACTAATAATCAACTTGAATTGTAATCTTAAGGCTAAACATGCTAGTTTTCGGATTAGGGTTCCAATAGCCAATAAACTTATCAAACCTTATACTAAATACCTCATGCTTGCTAATATCCATAACTACAACAATAAGTAAACCTTAATTGCTAAAACGACAAGATTATACCTTTACAAGCCCTTAAAACTTCCAAGATTCAAAGTGGCTCCTTAGCAAATTCTTAGCTCATTTCCTTATGTTCCCATCCGCTCCAAGCACTCCTTAGAAGCCTATGAAGAACCCATATTCAAGTTCCAACTTCAAAGTTGAAGAACTTCTTAAGTTTCCGCCTTGCGACTAATACGAAAACGTCGTTTTTCCGAAATCTTTCTATTGAGATATCCTTATAATACCCTTAGGGACATTGGGTTAAAGTCTTGTGAACAAAGGATCAAAACTACAAATTTTTCTTGTGTGGGAATGGTGAACCCGAGAGGTCTTCTTGCAAGAACAACAATGTGTGATTTTTTTCTAAGTGTTTAAGACTAGTCTTGCACTAGTAGTATGCTTATATAACACATTGGAGGGCCAAGACTTAAACAAATGGGTGGCTAAGATGAGTTTCACTAGGATCAAGCCCAAGTGGCAAGTTGACTTTGGTCAATAATATCAAGCTAGCAAGACTTATCTTCTACCATGGTCAATGACCATTTTAGCCTTGCTAAAATCGACCAAGACCATATGTGGGGGTGCCACGTGTCGCCCTCTCATTCGTTCATAAAATTCCGTAACCCTCGTGGGCCCCACAAAACGTAAAATTCCTCGGGTGGGCCCCACATGACCAAATCCGTAAAAATAAATTTCCATAAGGTTAAGAGTTCCATACTCTTCAAATAATGCATTTTGAGAATCCAATTCTCAACAACGAACATTTTTCCTTTCCGACGTTCGGAAGATTTTCCGCCGGAAAAACAATTCTTCCTTTCGTACTAATTTTCAAGTCTTGATTCCTTACGTACATTTTCTTATACAAGTCCTGGACTTACGGGGTGTAACATTCTTCCCCTTAGAAACATTCGTCCCGAATGTTCTTAGTCGATTGTCGGGCTATACAAACTCGGCACAATCTACATACTATGTCTATCAATCAATACTCCACAAGACTAACGATGCCACACATGGCCACCACCTAACATCCGTAAACATATCAATGGACCTTCCGTCCGCGACCCCTTCTCACAAAACTCGAAGGTTACGGTCTTCTAAAACACGGGATCCTTAGAGGTTCCTTTACATCTTACTTGTCATACTTTCTCGTACTTCCAACTTATTTAGTAAACGTACATCTCAAATATTGTTTACGTTCCCAATCCTTGGAGTTACTAACCAAACTTGGCCATTATGCTACTTGAATTTCCGCTAAGGCTCTTCTCGGTCCTTACGACCTGATTAGGTGGGCAGCGTCCACAAACTCGCATAACGATTAACCCAACTTGGGCACGCATCCTCGTGACCCTATCACATAGCGGGACCACTAACAACTGACATCACCCCATTCCATACTATCGGTGACCGAAATGAGTCCATAACCCACTCATCGTCACACTTAACTTCTCATCCTTAGTTTGAAATAAAACTCTCTCTTAGCTCAAGGTACTTCTCACCTATCCTCCCATTCACTAGAGGTTCGTCACATAAGCCAAAGTATTTCTCAGACATCCTTCCCTATCGGTCTTACACTATTACAGGTAATTACAACTTGTGAACTCTACACAAGTATAGTCTCGATTCACTTATCATTCTTGTCAACATTCTTAACTTTTCACTTTACTAATCAAAGTATCCCTACCTGCGGGTACTATCACTTTACAACTCTTAGCAACAAAGGGAAAACATATATGCTAGGCGAAATCTGAATCTATCAATGCACGTATGATTCAAAAGAATCGAAATATACCAGTAACCCCGTGCGATGTCGCCTCACGATCTGCCCGATGAGTCACGTCATCTATGCGGTTCAAGGACCGCCACAACTATAAACTCCACCTGACCTCTGCAAGACTGGTGACCACGAACACCCGCCTTAGGGAAGCGCATTTGTGGAGAAGGGAATCAACCATCGGCCTTATAGTGAGCCACGCTTCACGACCCGACCGGGCGCGGCGGTGCCCTACCTGGCACCCGTTCGGTATACATTAGAGAATAGCGGAACATACACAACATGTACACGTGTAAACAATAAACATCACGAGTTGCCGATAAGGCGCGCTTCCATAATATAAACATAATGAAAAGTACAAGCTGTAACTCGGTTCTTACAACCCGACCACAATGTGAATACGGACCTCAAGAATAACAAGCGTGGTGGGGCGGGGCTCGCCATACCCCTGAATGTACATAAATCTACAACATCAGGGAAAGGCTGTACCAAAAGAGACAAGCCTCCGGAGAAATAGAGCTTCTGACGTCTGATAAGTGATCCTAAGAATGTGGATCCACCACCTGCTTAACCTTTCCTACGACATTAACGGCCAGGGGAAAGTTACTAAGTATGTAAAGCGGAAAATCGTAATTACAACATAAATTTAAAATAAAGCCGGAGTCATGTATGATAATAAAATTACAGTACACAGTGCCTTACTAACAATGAGAGTAAATAAGAGTATCCTTACAACATAAAAATAGGAGACTCACGATCAAATCCTGGGTAGCAAATCCATGGAAACAGGTGGTATAACGTCTTGGGGGTTTACCCCTCATTTATACTCTTACCCTGAGGCAGGTGGTATAACGTCTTGGGGGTTTACCCCTCATTTATACTCTTATCCTGGAGAAGGTGGTAAAGCAGGTGGTATAACGTCTTGGGGGTTTACCCCTCATTTATACTCTTACCCTGGAGAAGGTGGTATAGCGTCTTGGGGGTTTACCCCTCACTTATACTCTTACCCTATCTCAACCGGCCGTCATACAATAAATAAGCAAGTTAGAAATCCCCCTAACTTCTTATTAGTCTTATTCATCTACACTCTCATTTTAGTTTACTTAAGGCACTAATATGCTATAATAAATCCGGGAGTTTAACCCAAAGTACTACGTACTTCTAATCTTTTAAAATGACTCATTTTCACATAAAACTTCCAAGATACTATTAACCGTAGTGTCAAGTCAAAATTTCCTTTCAAGACAAGTCACAATACCTTTAGAAATAAAGTTAGGTTTCTAAATCAAGTGACTCCTTTTATTATAAAACCTTAGGCAATTGATGCCTTAAAATCAAATTGTCTTTTCATTAAAATCAAGTCATTTATCTTTCCATAAAGCAAATATAACCAACTTCCCATAAAGTCGTTATATTCACTTTATACCTTAGCCAAATACAATTTCCTATCGAGGGACTGCAGAACGACCCGTTCGGGGCAGCATCTTGCCTTACCTCGCACCCTAGTGATACATACATCAGAGAAAATCAGCGGAACACAAAACAAGAGTCATTTAACAAGAGATAAATGAATAAACAGCAACCAAAACAGTTGCCTTGATATACATAAAACACGAGCAGTTTAATCCTTTTACAACCCCGCCCACAACAGATTACATGCACTCTAAGATATCTGACTATGACGGACAGGCCCGCCATACCCAGAATGTACAAGAACCTACAACTCGGGAACACCTGCAAAAGATAAGCCTCCGAGAAACGGAGCTTCAAATGCGCTGAATCGTGATCCTATGAGCGAGGAACCACGACCGATGTACCTACTGCGGCGTGAACGCATTTCGGGCGAGGTTAGTACAACAGTACCAAGTATGTGAAATCTGCAATCTCAGAAATGAAATCATACTAGTCTATATAAAGCGGAGACATGATGATAACCAAACTACGATTCACAACATAAAGCGATCATCACTCCGATATAACTATGGGTCTCACGCCCACAACATCAATCAGTTCGCATTATGGCGCGTGCCCCGAATATCGTGACGGTGTAGACATGTCCATGATGCAACAATAATACCAATGTCCCATGGCCACATGCCCGAATTCTGCATCGGTGTAGACATGTCCATGTGACCTCAACAACAAGACAAAGAATCCAAATGGAAGCATACCCGCAGCGCTACGTCGATGTCGGTATGTCGAAGGGAAAAATAAGACAACATTCCAAATGGACGATACGTGCGCTACGCATCGTGTCGGTATGTCCAAAGGGAAATCACTGGCGATAATCAAAATGAAACATACCCGCGCTACGCGTCGTGTCGATATATCCAAAGCGATTAACGCAAGACGCCTTAACTAAAATGGAAGCATACGTGCGCTACGCATCGTGTCGGTATGTCCAAAGCGATTAACAACAATAATACTATCAGAGAACGTGCGTGGAATTTCTCGTCGCTGCCGCAGCGTCAAGTAAGTTCTCAACGATCAACCGACCTCTATCGAGAGCGGTAACACGAAACAACGATTGTACAATAAAGGCTATCATCACAAGCATAGGCAAGTTTCACACAACTCAAAGTACTTTCATTTTATGCCAAAGTCGGGTTTTAACCCCAAAGTACTACATACGTTAAGTTCTTTTAAAGAGATCCATTACTTTTATAAAGTCACCCGATACCGTAGTATTGGAATGACCAACCCACCTTCCTTTTCAAAATCAAGTAACAACATTCTTTTCCTAAGTTCCGGTTTGCCTAGTTTCAATTACTCAAGCTTCTCATTTTCAAATGGTTTCATAGTTCCCAAACTTAATCACTTGATTCCTTTTTAGAACAATTGAGTAACATATGTCATATCGTGAGTAGTTTATTCTTGTTTAAAGCGATCTTATTACAAAGACCATGATCTAGAAAATGTAATATCATTTTGTCTCATCTTAGCTTACATGCGGATGGAGGTTTCTCGGTTTTAATACAACACATCATTATTGAGACATTTTCCTTTATTAACGCATTTGCGGTGATGCAGCCGATACACATTCGATTCCGAAATCGGTAAAACATTATCCCTTTAAAACCAAGTACTCATTACTCACGAATGAGGTTTCACACAAACATCCACATTAAAACAAATAAGTTAAGTCTCTTATCTTATAAGATCAAGTCTCTTAACTTCTAACATCGATAAACCATTTTCACTTACATAAGGTCGTTATAACTAACTTCCCATAAAGCTATTATAACACCACATGTTTTAAACCAACCAAATCACTTAGCACGTATGCGTCTACCGTACTACATAGTTCACAACAATCATGCTAGAAAAGATAGGAAGAGGTTCACATACCTCGCGACGATTTATCGACAATAAGCAAAATGCTCCAAGTACTACAACGCACTAGCCCTTTCCACTCGAGTAGAATACGCTACTCTTAGTACTTTCACCTATAAAGGTCAAAGCGTCTATTAACCCCAAACATAAGTTTCTATCTTTCTATAGAAAATTGGCGACACCTCACATGGCAGCGTAAATCTCCTCTCTCTATCGAGGTCGGCTACAGCCAACCGTGGGGTTTACACGTCTAACGGCGTGTACAATTCTACACAAGTCTCTTTGCAATCTGATCTATGTAAATCTGATTCGATTCGGTTCTTTATTCTTGGGCTTAAGTCAAAAGACATTGCGAATACTAAGTAGTTCCATATATAGTATACTTGACTATATACTCTAACAAACATGTAATTTCCAATTACAATAGAGGACAAGATAATTACCTCGATAAGCCCAAAATTATCCGAGTTTAATGTCGCTCACGAGCAAGGTTTAGCTCCTCCGTGCGCTCAAACCACTCCAAACAACCCAGAAGTTCTAACCAACCTGCTCACATCTTGACCAACGATGAAGATTTCCTTAGGGTTTCGGTTTGAGACTAAAGGACAAAGGTAGTATTTCGGACTCTACGTGAGAGGTATCTTTGGAATACTACAAGGTACTGAGCTAAGGTATTTTGGGCATTATAACAATACTAGGGAGTATTTCTATACCACAAAGGGGTATTATACGAAAACAACTAGGCTAGGGGTACCCACGGCCAAGCCTCACTCAAAGGGGGCCTCGGCCAAAGCTCCATGAGGGGAGGGCTTTGGGCGATTTCAACTCATAAAGGGAGAGATTTCAAGACTTGGAAAATGATTTTGGATGAAGAAAGTTCATCAACTAAGGGTATTTATAGCAAACCCAAAGGCCAACCAATGGCCAAGATCTAGCCAAGTGCAAGGCAAGTGTAAGGCCAAGATCAAGCCAAGTGCACCTAGCCCTACTCCTTAAAACCCTCACAAATATCTACACAAATATCTAGCGCCACAAGCCCGCCGGTCGGCCAAGTGCGCCACTTGTCTCCGTTGTGAGGTGACACGCCACCCTCCGTTGGTCGAATGTTTCGTCTCTCGGAAAAATCCGCAAAAATACAAAAGCGACATAGCCGGAATTTTCCTTCGCAAGTTACGCAAAGCGTTTTCGAAAAACGACTCTAGCAAGGTGTTGTGCACAAAGGTAACCGGCCAAGCCACTCAGGCGGGGTGACACGTGTCACCCTCCTAATGGCCCTCAAAAGCGTCTTTCGAAAAATATCCACAATGGCCAAAATCTCGAAAACAAAGTGGGCCCCCAAAGCGTAAATTTCTCAGTGGGCCCCACGTGACCATTTCGAAAATAAAATTCCATAATTCTCTAATATTCGGGAAGTCAGAATACCAAATCACGGAATCAATTCCCATTAACGAACCTTTTTCCTTCACAAAACGGAAACTTTTAGTGGAAAAATTTACCTCCTTCTTCCTTTCCAATCTTTCTGGTATTCTCGCATGCGTCGTCCTCGCATACATACTCTGGAAATACGAGGTATAACAGACTACACGTTTAAAGCGGAACAAGTATCACATACTTTAAAACTCTTCAAGTCCATAACTTTAATAAACATTAGACATCCTTAATCTTTCAAGAAGTGAGTTATTCTCCTAACTCACCCGACTTGGCTATTCATAAAACTAGTAAAGGATATCAAGTTCTTGTCGTCTCTGCGTACTATATCGCACAACTAGTCATGCTCAAAAGATAGGAAAAGTTCTACATACCTCTTGGGTCAAACCACTTGCCAAGTATAAAATCCGCGTAGAATGTCAACCTATAATATTCACAATCGTCTATTAACGTCTTACTTCAAACGTAGAATATTATAAGTGTAAAGTCTCTAAATTCTACGGAAAATCGGACAACACCTCCTTTGTTTCTACTTACTTTGCCACCTTTATCAAGGCGAATACAATAACCAAACACGCCACATTTAAGGCACAATCAAAGCAATTAATCAATGGGGATTACACGCCTACTAGACGTGTAAAATTCCGCCCACAAACGATATCAAACCAACACAACTACAAGTCCAATTCGGCCACATTGAGTATAATAACACCAATTCTTATCCAATTCCATTTCAATCCAAGTTGTTAGCAATACATGATATCAAGTCGCAATTGATTATAACTACTATCATCTTGAGTAAGTAACATGCGTGATTTCTAATAAAGCGACCAATTAGCAATCCAACTTCGTGGCTTATACAAAATTTCGGATTTAAGCTACAAGCAATCCATAATACTTATAAACTTCAACACATATACTTCATGCTAGCAACATGTAAAGCTAACAACAATATAAATAATCTTGTAACACTTTTTAAGGGATAATATTATACCTTAACGAATCTTAATCCAACTCCAAATCTGATGTCACGACCCGACCTCGGGCATCGTGTCTTACCCGGGCACCCTAGTGATACAACATCAGAGAAAATCAGCGGAAATAAAAACTTAAACAGGAAACAAGATACAACATAAGAAAACAGGCTAACCGAAACGGTTGCCTTCTTGCATATATACAAAAATTTGAACAGTTACATTCTTTACAAACCACACTTGCAACGATTTACAGACCTCTAAAAATGTAATAACAACTATGACGGACAGGGCCGCCATACCCACGAATGTACAAGAACCTACAAACTCGAAACATACCCAAAGATAAGCCTCGGAGAAAGCGGAGCTTCCCAATCTGCGAGCGTGATCCTATGGCGAGGATCAACAACCGATGTACCTCTACTGCGGCATGAACGCGGCCCCGAAGGTCGGTCTGGCAGTACCAAGTATGTGGCAAAAATCAGAAACGAAATCATAATCTAAATAAAGCAGAGACATGTATGATAACCAAACTCTGATTCACGACATAAAAGCGATCGTATCAAAGCGGGGACTCACGCCCTCAAAGTCATCACTCAAATATAACCATGGTCTCACGCCCACAATATCAATCATGCGCGTCATGGCCACGTGCCGGAATTCTCCATCGGTGTAGACATGTCGAGGATGCAATAACGATATCTGTAATCAACCACCGCATGGCCACATACCGGAATTCTTCATCGGTGCGAGCATGTCCATGTAACAACAATAACAATATATCGGTAATCAACCTGCGCCAAGTACATGCCCCGTAATTCTTCATCGGTGCATACATGTCTATGTAACAACAATATGATATCTGGTGATTAACCCGCGCGTGGCCGCATGCCGAAATTCTTCATCGGTGCGGACATGTCCATGTAACAACAATAACAATATCTGGGTGATTAACCGCGCGTAACGCGTCCCGGAATTCTTCATCGGTGCGGACATGTCCATGTAACAACAATAACAATATACCGCCTCCATCGAGAGGCGGTAGCATAGGAATACAACTTTTACACAACAAGGCTATCACAAGCAAGCACAAGCAAATTACCATACTTCAATTCTCTTACAAATATCCATTTTTTCACAAGAAGTCACCTGATACCAACACTCGTAGTATCCAAAACAGAGTAACTATTATTTTAAGTAAACCAAAATAATTTCCCTTTTTAAAGACAAGTAACAACCTTCTTTTTCAAAAGTTCAAGTTTGCCTAATTTCAAATACTCAAGTCTCTTATTTTCGAAAGGTTTCGTAGTTCATAGTCTTAATCACTTAATAACATAATTCTCTTTTAAAACAATTTGAGTAACATATGCCTTATGTGTGAGTAGGTTATTCTTGTTTATAACAATCTTATTAAAGCAGCCATGATCTAGAAAATGTAATACAATTTTGTCTTATCTTAGCTTCTATGCAGATAGAGGTTTCTACTGGTTTTAATAATAATTAATTAGTCAATACATTTTCCTTTATTAACGCTGCAGTGGTTTGTTCGATACTTGTTCTCATTTCCGAAATCAATATAACATTATTCCTTTTAAAACCCAATTACCCATTTCTCATTAAAGCGGTTTCACAACTTTTTAACACAACCCAAGTCCTTATTATTTCACATCAAGTCTTTTATCTTTTAAAAACCACAAACCATTTCTTTGCCTACATAAAGTTGTTATAACAAACTTCCCATAAAGCCGTTATAACACTTTATGTTTTAAACCAACCAAATTCATTTAACACGTATGCGTCTACCGTACTACATAGTTCACAACATATCATGCTAGAAAAGATAAGAAGAGGTTCACATACCTCGCGACGATTATCGACAATTAGCAAAATGCTCCAAGTACTACAACCTTGCTAGCCTTTTCCACCCTTCAAGTAGAATACACTACTCGTAGTACTTCCCTATAATGGCCATAAAACGCCTATTAACTTCTAGTTCTCTTCGTAGAATATTTCTACGGAAAATTCGACACCTCCCCGCTATCACATAAATCTCCTCCTATCAAGGCCGCTACTGTGCCAACAACTCCCAGGTGATTACACGTCTAACCGGACGTGTTCAATTCTACTTCACATGAATACTACAAGTCTACTGTAAATACAGTCCTATGTAATTATAGTTCAACTCTCTTTTTTAATATCCTTCTTTACGATGTAATTACAGTTCAACTATCTTCTTTAATATCCATTCTATATATAGTATACTCAACTATACATTACTCTGACATGTAATTTCCAATTACAATAGGGGATAAATATAATTACCTCGATAAGCCCAAAATTATCCAAGATTATATGTCGATCCTGAGCAACGTTTAGCTCCTAATTTGTACGCTCCAAGCAACCCTTAGAAGTTTCTAATAACTTCTCTTAAACACTTGACTCAAAAGTGAAGTACTTAGGCTAAACTTTGGCAACTCTCGTCCAAGAGGGTGTATTTAGGCTAAGGGTGTGAAATCTTTTCTAACCTTTGGTTACTAGTCTTCCTAATACACTAAGGAAGAACACTTAAGACTTTAAGAATTTTTGGACAAAGTTTGGGTAAGGGAGAGGGGTGTGGGACGAGAACTTTCAAAGGGAGGAGTATTTTTGCCTTGGAATTTCTCAAGTGTGGATGAAGAAGTCTTGCAACTTAAGGGGTATTTATAGGACATTCAGGGCTAGGATTAAAGAAAGTGTGTGGTCTAGATTGAGCCATGTGTGTGTGGGTCCCACTTATCCATCTACTACACAAAATATCTTGAGACTTTGACCAAATGTTTTGGCCTTTTACATGTAAAACACGTGCCAACCAAACCCATCATTTTCGTCGACCAAGTGTCACCTAGGGTGACACATGTCGCCTCCTATTGGGCCAAAATATTTCACCTTCCAAAATATCCGTAAAAAAATAAAGTGGGCCCACAACCGTAAATTCCTCCGTGGGCCCCACGTGACCAGTCGGATAAATAATTCCATAATTCTTAATTAATCCAAAAGTCCGAGTACCAAATATGGAAATCCAATTCCCATTAGCGAACCTTTTTCCTTCACAAAATCGGAAACTTTTAAAGTCGCCAAAAATCACGTCTTTCTTTCTTTCCAAAATTATGCCGTATTCTCGCATGCGTACGTCCTCACATACATATCCTGGAATTACGGGGTATAACATTCTTCCCCCCGTAGAAACATTCGTCCCGAATGGTCCTTCTAAGTCTCCAAACGTACATGCGCCGGTATAGTCTTCACTACTATACTTACGAAACCAACTATGCCCCATATTGCCATAATAAAATCATACGCGAGAAGCCCAAATCCAAGCCAACGAGGAATCACCTCGAAGGTGTAAAACAACACCAACTCTCGCTCCTGGTCCAAAGGATACTCCTGCCGCATTCACTTCACAAAAATGATCACTTTATCTCTCAAAGACATGTTCACTTCTTTCCCTCGTCGTACTCTTCTCGAACACTCGAACTCTTTCTAGTACACGCACCATACTTGATCATCACTTGATTTCCAAAATCTTTGAGTCACTACCTCAAACTTGGTCATCTTACTAGCCTCGAATTTCTTGAGGCCATTCCGCGCCACGATCCGATTCTGGTCGAACACGTCCACGATCTCATACAGTGGTTACCTAAACTTGGGCCTTGCACCCTCGTGATCCTACCACCTGGCGGGACCACCTCGAACTGACCCCCCCTTATTCCGGGCTACGGGTTGACCCGCGAATGGTCCTCAACCCGACCCATAATCGCACCAGACTCTTGTTCCCCGATCTGGAACAATCTTACCTATTCAAGTCCTGAAAGCTACCACTTTCATCTTACACAACCCAAGGAATCATCAACAATATATTTCACGCATACCACATACTTCAACAAAGACCAACCGTAAAATCTTTTACTTAAGACGGCCTTACATCTAAGGTCTCAACTTGTTATAATATTCTACGACTTATAATTTCCCTATCCCTAAGCTTACCTTTTCAACTAACCATGTTCTCTAGATCACAATTTTACACAATGCTATCCAAACATAACACTCAACATAAAATCATCATATCACGCATATAAATATCTAGAGGGTTAAGGATATACCTGTAACTACCGCTTTACTCAAATCACGATCACGCCTGCGTGCGCGCGCTAGTGAAGGTGATGAACCAGCCACTGATCCTGAAGGCTGAGTCGTAACATCCGTGCTACCCCTGGTCGGACAGTTCCTCGCAAAATGGCCTGCTGCCGCAAAATAACAAGCTCCCTTGGCACCACGACACTCCCCAAAATGCGGTCTACCACATCGACCACACCGAGGTAGGGGTGGCTGCATCTGGCCAACACCCCTACTCCTCTGAAAACTTGAACCCTTGGAGCTCTGACCTGCTCCTGAATACCCTGGACGCCCTGAAGGTTGTGGAGGACCACTCTGTACTGGCGAAGGTGCATAACTAGCCTGCTGCTGAGGCGGTCCGCCTCGAAAGTCACCAAAGGACCCTGCTGTTCTGGCCCTCTTCTGCTGATCTCGGTCATTCCGTCGACCTCTCCGTTCCTCACATCCAAGTGCATAAGCCTGCATGCGGGCAATGTCCATGCCCGGCTGAAGAGCTACACCCGAACAAGCCTCTGGCAAGTAGTCATCGAGCCCGGTGACATAGCGGTGTACTCTGTCCTCCATATCAGCTACTAACGCGGGGACATACTGAGCCAATCAGTCAAACTCCACATTGTACTCCGATCAGACGCCGGTGCGCGTAACGTCAAAATTGTCGGCCCGAGCCCTCCTCATACGTGGAGGCAAGAAATGTAAGAAACGCCCATGAGAACTTCGTCCCATACGGTGGAAGTGCATACTCTCCCGGGACAGCTCACGAATCAAACGATCATCGCAGTATCACGCGGCCGATGTGAACCTAAGACCACCGACTCGGTCTCGAAGCCACGATCACTCTCATGATCCGCTGTAACTGTCGGATGAACTCCTGCGGATCATCCTCAGGCCTCGACCCGTAGAACTCTGGCGGGCTACAACTCAGAAAGTCCCGTAGCCTCAAATTATCCGATCTCGGGTGAACCACGGGTGCTCTCTGAACTGGCCGGCCCACTTATCCTCATGTTCGCCACAATCACGCCTATAATCGCCATCTCCTTGTAACCCATCTCCTCTGCTCCAGGTTGTGGGAATAGAGGCTCAGGTACCGTGGTCTCGTGAGCCATCGCCGCTCTACTCGCAGCCTCCTATGCCGCTTGCCTCGGGCCACGATTGCCTGCGTAGAGGCATAACTGGTAAAAACGAAATAAGTCAGAGGGGTCCAACTTATAACACAGCTCTAAAGCATGATCTTAGAGTGAGAAGAATGGAAACCAATCCTAAATGTCCTGCAGCCTCCTGATTATAGATGTGGTGCACAACACACCGATAATCAAGACTGTTACACCCCGTATTTACAGGACATGTTTTAAGAACGTACGTAAGAACTCACAAGTGTTAAGATTTGAGACTTGTAAAAATTTATCGGAATTATGAAATTTGTCGGAAAACGTTTTGTTGTGACGAATGGGAGGGCGACACGTGTCACCCCCCCCTTAGTGATGCCTTGGTCGAATTAGGCATGCCCATAATGGTCATTTACCATAAGTCTTGGATGAACAAGTCTTGCAAGTGTAGCTTGACAATCTTGACTAAGTCAAAGGGACCACAAGGTCTTGATATTTAAGTAGAGCTTATCCTAGCCACCCAAATGGTTGCATCTTGTCCCTCCATGACCCTTTATTATACTACTAGTAGCAAGAGGGATGTCCAACACTTAGAAATTTTCAAGAAAAATTGGATGAACTAGAGCATTGCTCTCGGGTTCACTAGCAACAAGAAAGAAATTTTTTTGTTTCTTGTCCTTTAAGCCTCACACTTTAAACCAAGGTTCTTGAGGGTAGTGTAAGCATATCTCAATAGAGAAATCTTGGAAAAAGATAGTTTACGGGTTAGTCGCAAAACGAAAACCTAGTTGTCTTTCTAGGTTTTGATTGGAGAGTTGAAGGACAATTGTTGGTGTTGTTCTAAGGGTCTCAACAAGCGGATTGAAGTGTCTTGGAGAGGTTCTAATCTTCTAAGGAGTGATTTCGGATTGGAGTTGGATTAAGAGTTGTTGAGGTATAATCTTGTCTTTTAAAGTGTTACAAGATTATATAATTATATTGTTGTTGTTAGCTTTACATGTTGCTAGCATGAAGTTGTTAAGTTGAAGTTTATAAGTATTATGGGTTACTTGTAGCTTAAATCCGAAATGTAATGTAAGTCATGTTAAGTTGGATTACAATTTGGTCGTTTATTAGAATCGTCGCATGTTAATTACTTGGAGATTATAGTAGTTATAATCGTTTGCGACTTGATATCATGTTAGGCTAATAACTTGGATTGAAATGGACATTGGATAAGAATTGATGTTGTAGTACTTCAAGTTAGCCGAATTGGCCTAGTAAGTTGTTTTAATTTGATATCGTTTGTGGGGCGGAATTTTACACGTCTAGTAGGCGTGTAATCCCCTATTGTTGATTACTTTGATTGGGCCTTAAATGTGGCGTGTTTGGTTATTGTATTCGGCCTTGAAAAAGGTGGCAAAGTTAGTAGAAACAAAGGAGGTGCTGTCCGATTTTCCGTAGAATTAGTGACTTAGCACTTAGAATAATTCTACGTTAGAAGTGAAAGGTTAATGGACATATTGTGACCATAATAGGTTGAAGTACTAAGTATAGCGTATCCTACTTGGAGAGTGGAGTAGCTATCAAGGTTGGAGTACTTTGGAGCATTTTGCTACTTGTCGATAATCGTCGCGAGGTATGTGAACCTCTTCCTTCCTTTGGCATGATTCTATGTATGGAATATACTTGTGGTATCATTTCATGTTTCCTTCTACTCTTAGAAGTTAAGAGGTAGTTGTGTGATTTACTGTATGTAGAACTTTTCCTATCTTTGAGCATGACTTGTTGCACGTATGTAGTACGGTAGACGTACAACACCTTGATATCCCTTACTAGTTTTATGAATAGCCAAGCCGGGGGAGTTAGGAGATTAACTCACTTCTTTGAAAGTATTAAGGATGTCTAATGTTGTATTAAAGTTAAGGGACTTGAAGAGTTTTAAAGTATGTGATACTTGTTCCGTTTTGAACGTATAAGTCCCTTGGATAGGAAATTGTATTTGGCTAAGGTATAAAGTGAATATAATTGTTACACCCCGTAATTGCAGGACATGTTTTAAGAACATAAGTAAGAACCCACAAGTGTTAAGATTTGAGACTTGTAACTTTATCGGAATTATGAAATTGTCGGAAAACGTAAGTGTTGTGACGAATGGGAGGGCGACACGTGTCACCCCCCTTAGCAATGCCTTGGACGAAATGGCATGGCCATTATGGTCATTTACCTTAAGTCTTGGATGACTAAAGTCTTGCAAGTTGTGGCTTGACAATCTTGACTAAGTCAATGGTCAATAAGTCTTGATTTTTTTTTGCTAAGAGTTTATCCAAGCCAACCATTTGGATGCATCTTAACCCTCCATGACCCTTTATATTATACTAGTAGCAAGAGATGACTTAACACTTAGAAAAATTTTGCACAAATTTGAAGAACACTAAGAGGGGGTCTCGGGTTCACCATAGAAAGAAAGGGAAAAAATTTCGTTTCTTGTCCATTTGATTCCACACTTTAAACCAAGGTTCTTAGGTGTATTGTAAGCACATCTCAATAGAAAAATCTTGGAAAAAGATTGTTTTCGGGTTAGTCGCAAACGGAAACCTAATGGTCCTTCTAGGTTTTGTTTGGAGATTGAAGGTTAAATTGTTGGTATTGTTCTAAGGGTCTCAACAAGCGGATTGAGGTGTCTTGGAGAGGCTCTAAACTACTAAGGAGCGACTTCGGATTGGAGTTGGATTAAGAATCGTTGAGGTATAATCTTGTTCTTTGAAAGTATTACAAGATTATTTATATTGTTGTTGTTAGCTTTGTATGTTGCGAGCATGAAGTTGTTATATTGAAGTTATAAGGATTATGGATTGATTATAGCCTTGGAAATCCGAAATGTAATGTGAGCCATGACTAAGTTGAATTACAATTTAATCGTTGTTAGAATCGTCGCATGTTATTGACTTGAAGATTATGGTAGTTATAACCAAATGTGACTTGATATCTTATTATTCTACCAATTTGGATTGAAATGGAAATTGGATAAGAATTGGTATTGTTGAACTCAAGGTGGCCGAATTTGGACTTGTAGTTTGTATTAGTTTGTTATTCATTTGTATTGGACTACCTTCTATATAATTGTGAGCCAATTGGGGCTGTGTAGTTATTCATTTGTATTGGACTACCTTCTATATAATTGTGAGCCAATTGGGGCTGTTTGGTTATTGTATTTCGGCCTTGAAAAAGGTGGCAAAGTGAGTAAAAACAAAGGAGGTGCTGTCCGATTTTCCGTAGAAAATGGAGACTTTACACTTATAATATTCTACATTTGAAGTAAGGCGTTAATAGACGTATTGTGAATATTATAGGTTGATATACTAAGGGCGGGACTTTGTACTTGGCAAGTGGTTTGACCCGACAAGGTATGTAGAACTTTTCCTATCTTTGAGCATGACTAGTTTCACGTATATAGTACGGTAGACGTACAAGACTTTGACATTCTTTACTTGTTTTATGAAATGCCAAGTCGGGTGAGTTAGGAGATTAACTCACTCCTTTGAGAATATTAAAGATGTCTTAAGTCTTGTTAAAGATAAGGGACTTGAAGAATTTTAAAGTATGTGATACTTGTGTCGTTTTAAAAACGTATAAGTCCCTTGGATAGGAAATTGTACATGACTAAGGTATAAAGTGAATATAACGACTTTATGGGGAGTTGGTTATATTGACTTTATGGAAAGATAAATGACTTGATTTAATGGAAGACAATTCGATTTTAAGGCATCAATTGCCTAAGGTTTTATAAGACATGAGTCACTTGATTTAGAAGCCTAATTTTTATTTCTAAAAGTATTGTGACTTGTCTT
The DNA here is from genome assembly GCA_029844215.1 of Przewalskia tangutica. NCBI lineage: Eukaryota > Viridiplantae > Streptophyta > Magnoliopsida > Solanales > Solanaceae > Przewalskia > Przewalskia tangutica. The sequence goes on from JAQGDG010000035.1 coordinate 242,309, forward strand.
GAAAAGAAATTGTAACTTGATACTACGGTTATTAGTATCTTGGAAGTGTTATAATGAAATGAGTCATTTTTAAAGAATAGAAGTACGTAGTACTTTGGGTTAAATTCCCGGATTTTTATAAAAGACATAATGGTGCCTTAGGTAAACTAAAATGAGAGTGTATATGAACAAGAATAGTAAGAAGTTAGGGGATTTCTTAACTTGCTTATATATTGTATGATAAGCCGATAGAGCTTATGTTATGTGTGATAGCCGGATTTGGGCTAGTGATATATTATTCGTCATGGTCATTCCCGATTGTGGCATTGTACATTTCCGTGGATTTGCTAACCACGATGCGAGGAATACCTCGTGCGAGTCCGTATGGGCTTATGCGGGTGAAATAGTCCCATATGGGCGTCCGACCTATGCGAGGAATACCTCACGCGAGTCCGTAAGGGCTTACGCGGTGAAATAGTCCCATGCGAGGAATACCTCACGCAGGTCTACTGGACCTATGCGGGTGAAATAGTCCCAGGAGTAGGATTCCAAATCCTATTTTTCGTTGTAATTATACACCTATTTTTACTCTCATTGTTAGCAAGGCACTGTGTACTGTAATTTTGTTATCATACATGTCTCCGGCTTTCTTTTAAACTTATGTTGTAATTACAAGATTTTCCGTTTACATACTTAGTACATATTGTGTACCGACTTCTTCTGGCCGTTCATGCCGCAGAAAGGGTAAGGTGTCATGGATCCACACTCTAGATCACTTATCGACGTCTAAGCTCCATTCTCCGGAGGCTTGTCTTTCTTTTGGTACGCCTTTTCCCCGATGTTGTAGATTATGTACATTCGTGGTATGGCGGGCCCCGTCCCCGCCACGATTGTTATTCTGAAGTCCGTATTCACATCTGGGGTTGGGCTGTGAGAACTGAGTTGTAAAGTTGTACTTTTGACTTTGTTTATATTATGGAAGGCGACCTTATCGGCTAGCCTGTGTTGATATATTGTTTACACCTGTGTTTATGTTGTGTATGTTCCGCTGCTATTCTCTGATGTATACCAGCAGGTGCCGGGTAGGGCACCGCCGCGCCCGGTCGGTCGTGACAAAAGTGGTATCGAGCGATTAGTCCTGAAAGTGTCTACGCACCGCGGTGCAGTAGTCTTGATTATCGGTGTGTTATGCACCACATCTATAATCAGGAGGCTGCAGGACATTTAGGATTGCTTTCCATTCTTCTCTCTCTGAGATCGTGCATTAGAGTTGTCTTATTAAGTTGAATCCTCTCTGACCTCTTCTTATGACACAGCTATGCCTCCACGGAAGGCTACCAGGGCCCAGAAGGGCAAGGCAGCGAGGCTGCTAGCGGTACTCGAGAGGTTACAGGCTCGAGCACGCACTATGCACGAGGTAGTAAGCGGGTCGGCGAGTTCACCACGCTGCGCTTAGAGGAGCCGAGAGCGGCGGTAGCTCGAGGTTCCGATACTGCACCCTCCAGCCTCACCACCGAGTATAGAGACTACGGGGAGCAGATTCGGTTGTTGACCAGTATAGTAGTCGGGCAAAGCGACAGAGCGAGCAGCCACCCTGAGCCGATTTGCGGATTAGGGATTTTCCGGGATGTCATCCACGAAGTTTTATGGTTCGAGGTCGATGAGGATCCGCAGGAGTTCATTCGGCAGCCTACAATGGACCATGTGTTCTTAGGGCTTCAGAGACGAAGTGCATTACGCTAGCCTCTACCGGTTGCGCGATATTGCGTTGAACTGGTTTGAGTCGTGGTTGCTTTCGAGAGGTGACGATGCTCTTCCGGTGTTTGGGAGGAGTTTACGAGGCCTTCATGGTTCACTTTTGCCTCCCGAGATGAGGAGAGCCGGGTAGATGTGTTCTTGACCTTGAGGCAGAACGGGAGGACTGTCAGGGAGTATAGCTTGGAGTTTGACTCCTTGGCCAGACATGCACATACTATTGTAGCTGATATAGCGGATAGAGTTCATCTATATGTGATGGGGCTAGACCGTCGTATGATTCTGACATGCTTGGGGTGGCTCTTGGCCGGTATGGACATCGCCGGATGCGAGCCTATGCGAGGATAGAGGATAGAGAGAGAGAGGACCAGATTGACGCAGCCACCAAGAGGTCGAGACATCGTGGTCTCAGGCGATTTTAGAGGCGGACACTCAAAGATCGAGGTCCACTTTTCCACCAGACAGAGTGCTCGTCATGGTTTTCGGTAGGAGATCTGATCGCAAGGTCATTCAAGAGCGGTCGTGGCTCCGGGACTTCGGGTTTCGGGAGGCAGAGATCTCGCCGATCGAGACCACCCACACCTCGGTGTGCTCGATGCGTAGGTCTCACCCGGCGAGTGTCGTGTTCTGCAGAGGTTGTTACTCTTGTGGCCACCGACCACTTGAAGAGGATTGTCCGTCAGAGGCGGCATGGTGGTACAAAGACACCGACGGATCGATTCTTTGGTCTTCTTCTTCTTGGTTATGCGCCCGAGGCGTGGTACTCACGGACAGCGTGCCGCGGTAGAGGTCGTGGTGGTGGTTCCAGTTCTAGCGGTCCCCAGAACCGCATATATTCTCTAGCCAGCCGCCAGGATCAGGAGGCTTCCCCTGACGTCGTCACAGGTACATTACTGATTTCAGGCTGTGATGTTTATGCATTGATAGATCCAGGTTCTACCTTGTCCTACGTGTCCCCTCTTATTGCGGGTAGAATCGGGATAGAGCCGGTGTTGATAGAGCCGGTGTCGATAGAGCCGTTTGAGGTAGCTACGCCAGTGGGTGATTCGGTGTTAGCTGAGCGGGTGTATAGAGGTTGTCCGGTATTTATTTACAGTCGTCAGACCCTTGCGGACTTGATAGAGCTGGAGATGACAGATTTTGATGTCATTATGGGTATGGACTGGTTGGCTTCTTGTTATGCCAACGTTGACTGTAGGGACAGGTTGGTTCGGTTCCAGTTTCCTGGCGAGCCAGTTATCGAGTGGAGGGGCAACACAGCATCGCCGAGGGGTAGGTTTATTTCTTACCTCAAGGCTAGGAAGATGGTGCGGCGGGTACATCTATCATCCGTTCGTATTCGATCTGGCCGAGGTGCGATTCTTGATCGATGCGATGGTTAGGAGTTTCCAGATGTGTTCCCAGATGATCTTCCGTGTATCCCTCCTGAGAGGGAGATCGAGTTTTGTATTGACACGTAGCCAGACACTCGACCTATTTCCATTCCGCCATACCGGATGGCACCCTTTGAGTTGAGGAGTGAAGGACCACCGAAAGATTTCTTGGAGAAAGGCTTTATCGAGCCTAATGTATCTCTCGGGAGCGCCGGTGTTGTTTGTAAAGAAGAAGGATGGGGGACGCTGCGTGTGTGTTGACTACAGCAATGAATAAGGTAACCATTAAGAATAGGTACCCTCCCGAGATTGATGATTTGTTTGACCGGATGCGAGGAGCGAGGTGTTTCTCAAAGATAGACTGCGATGCAGTTATCATCGTTCGAGTTCGAGAGGCGAGACATCCCAAAGATCGCATTCAGACCCAGATGGGCACTATGAGTTCGTGGTTATGTCTTTCGGCGACCAACGCTCCAGCCGTATTTATGGATTTGATGAACCGGTGTTCAAGCCATTTTGGATACATTTGTGATTGTATTCATTGATGACATCCTGGTGTATTCACTGACAGAGCGGAGCATGCGCAGATCACGAGGATCAGATTGAGATTCTCCGAGCCGCGATTATTCGCCAAGTTCTCCAAGTGTGAGTTTTGGTTGGCCTCTGGCATTCCCGGGCATATTATCGGTGACGGTGTTGGCGTGATACGGCAAAGATTGAGGCGATCAAGTCTTGGCCGAGGCCTACTACTCCGACCGAGGTACGCAGCTTAGGACTAGCGGGTTATTATCGTAGGTTTGTGGAGCGGTTGCTTGATTTCAAGATTGACTAGGTGACTCGAAGGCGCCAAGTTCCGATGACGAGGCTTGCGAGCAAGGTTTTCAGTTGCTGAAGGAGAGGTTGACTACAGCCCTAGTTCTTACTCTTCCGGAGGGGTTAGACGGGTACGTGATCTATTGTGATGCCTCGGGTATCGGGCTAGGGTGTGTTTTGATGCGACGCAGTAAGGTTATAGCCTATGCTTCTGGCGATTCGGAAGCATGAGAGGAATTACCCTACCCATGACTTAGAGTTGCAAGCAGTTATTCATGACTTGAAGATTTGCAGACACTATTTGTAACGGGTTCATGTGGATATTTATACGACCACAAGAGCCTCGGATATCTTCAGCAGAGGAGCTGAATTTGAGGCAGAGATGGTGGTTAGAGTCTTTGAAAGACTATGATGTTGATATTCTATACCATCCGGAAAGCCAACGTAGTTGATGCCTTGAGTCGTAGATCGATGGGAGCCTATCAGAGGTGCGGCGGAGAGACAGACATGGTCCGTCGAGATCCACCAGTTAGCGAGGCTTAGGGTTCGATTGATCGATACCGACGATAGTGGGGTACGGGTTCGTGAGGTTGCCGAGTCTTCCATCGTTGATGAGGTGAAGAGGCGACAGTTTGAGGACCCAGTGTTGGTACGATACCGTGATGCAGCTCTTCGGGAGGAGAAAAGTCTATTCGAGGTAGCGTCTGATGGGGTCTTTGAGATTTGAGGTTGGCCGTGTTCCCGATGTATCGGACTTCGTCGCCAGATTCTCGTGGAGGCACACGCTCGTTATTCTATTCATCCGGTCGACCAAGATGTACCATGACCTCGATGTTTGTATTGGTGGGATGGCACAAGAGGACGTGGCGAGTTTTGTTGCACGATGTCCTAATTGCCGCGAGTTAGGTCGAGCACCGTGAGGCCCAGTGGATTATTGCAGCTATTGAGATTCCGATTGTGTCACGACCGAACTGGCAGTGATCGTGCCTTACCCCGGGCACCCTAGTGATACAACATCAGAGAAAAATCAGTGGAAATAAAACATGAACATGAAATGAGAGATATAAAAAATAAACAGGCCAACCAAAAATGCTTGCCTTTCAACATATATATATAAGCGTCAACGAGCTATAACCCCGCCACAAATTAAGCTGCATGCACTCTAAGATTTTTACAACAACTATGACGACAGGCCCGCCATACCCCTGAATGTACAAGAACCTCTGCATCGTGGTAACATACCAAAGATAAGCCTCCGAAGGAACGGAGCTTCCCAATACGCTGAAAGGTGATCCTAAAAGCGGGGATCGACAGCCGATGTACTTCTACCTGCGGCATGAACGCAGCCCCCCGAAGGAGGTCAGTACAACAGGTACCAAGTATGTGAAACTGTAAATACTGTAAATGAAATCATAATAGTCTATATAAAGCAGGAGACATGTATGAAACCAAACTACAGTACACACATATAACAGTTATATCAAGTCAGGGTCTCACGCCCTCCGGGTCATTTACTCAAATATAATTATGGGTCTCACGCCACAACATCAGTCATGCCCGTGGAATACCTTCCTCACTGCCGGCAGTCTATGATATGATAACATCAAGAAGTACACTTGAACACCAAGTCCTACCTGATGCCAAAGCCGTAATACCAATACAATACAACCAAACCACGAAGCTGACACGGGGCAAGTGCGAGAGCCGACTACCAGATACCAAGGCCGGTCACGTAGCTGACCGGGGCAAGTACGAGGGCTGACCACCGGGTACCAAGGCCGTATCACGAGACTTCGCCACTACACTGAGCCGGCAAGTGCGAGGGCTAACTACTGTGTACTAAGGCCGAATCAGCCACGAGGCGGGGCAAGTACGAAGCCGACCACCGTACCAAGGCGAACGAAGAAACCTCGCGGAGACCTAGTCCATGGAATAACACTATCATCGTGAGCATACCCGTGAAATTTTCACACACGCAGACGCTCCAAGTAAGTCCTCAACGAGTCAACCGCCTCCATCGAGAGACGGTAATATAGAACACAATTCTTGCATAACAAAGGTCACACAACAAGCATAGGCAAGTTTACACAACAACAAGCATAGGAAAGTTACACAACAACAAGCATAGGCAAGTTATCCACAACTCTGTACTTTCATTTTATGTCAAAGTCCTGTTTAAATCCTAAAGTACTACGTACGTTAAATTCCTTTTTAAAGATCCATTCCCTTTTTATAAAAGTCACCCGATACCCGTAGCATAAAATAGAGTGACTTATATCCTTTAAGTAAACCAAAACAACTTCTCTTTTTAAAGTCAAGTTACCACATTAAAACCAGTGATAAAAACCCTTCTTTTGTTTTCATAAAGTCGTTATAACCAACTTCCCATAAGGCTGTTATAACACTTTATGTTTTAAACCATTTTAAGACAACACAATGCCTTTCTTTACCCTAAAGTTCCAGTTTGCCTAATTTCAATTACGCCAGTCTCTTTTTAGAAAAGTTTCATAGTTCAATGTCTTAATCTCTTTTTAAAACAATTGAGTAACATATGCCCTAGGCGAGTAGGTTATTCTTGTTCATAATCAATCTTATTAAGCAGTCATGATCTAGAAAATGTAATCTCATTTTGTCTCATCTTAGCTTCTATGCAGATGGAGGTTTCTACTGGTTTTAATAATACTTCATTAGTCATTACATTTTCCTTTATTAGCGCTGCAGTGGTTTGTTCGATACTTATTCTGATTTCCGAATCAGTAAAACATTATTCCTTTTACAACCAGGTACTCATTACTCACGAATGAGGTTTCACACTAACATCCATATCAAGTCAAGTCTCTTATCTTCTAAAAATCAGTAAAACCATTCTCTCTTAAGACGTTATACCTAACTTCCCATAAAGCTAGTATAACTCTTATGTTTTCAAAACCAAGTATTACTCTTCTGTTAAAGATGATTCAGCATTCTTTTGAAATACTTCAAGATTCTTTACTATTACACAACAAGTCAGTTATAAGTCAAATCAGTTACCTTTTTAAAACCACAAAGCATTTCCTTACCTACATAAAGCTGTTATAACCAACTTGCCATAAAGCTGTCATAACACTTTATGTTTTAAACCAATCAAATACATTTAGCACATGTACGTCTACCGTACTACATAGTTACACACATATCATGCTAGAAAAGATAGGAGAGGTTCACATACCTCGCGACGATTATCGACTAATAGCAAAACGCCCAAGTACCTCAAACCGCTTACACCTTAAGCCAAGTAGACCACGCCACACGCAGATTTCAACCTATAGAGGCCACAAGGCGCCTATTAACATCTTAGATCTCAATGTAGAATATTCTACGTAAAATTCTAAGACTCCCCGCAACAACAGAAATCTCCTCCTCTATCGAGGCGGCTACCAAGCCAACCGGGGGTTTGCACGCCTAACCGACGTGTACAATTATACTACACAAAGAATGCTACACAAGTCATCAGTAATACACCCTATGTAATTACAATGCTTCTCTTCTTTAAATTCAGCTTAAGTCGCAAGACATTGCTGTAAGTATTATTCGTGCTTAAGTCAAAAGACATTGCCGCACAATTATAATGTTCAGTTCTATATATAGTATACTTCAACTATATATTCCTACAACATGTAATTTCCAATTACAATAGAAGGTCAAGAGTGCTTTACCTCGATAAGCCCAAAATTATCCGAGTTTATATGTCGATCCCGAGCAAGGTTTAGCTCCTACTCGGCGCTCCAACCCGCCTCCAAACAACCCTTAGAAGTTCTAACCAACTTCTACTCAAATACTTCAACTATCAACGAAGATTTCCTTAGGGTTTCGTTTAGTGGCTAAAGGAAGTATAATAGTATTTTCCGGCTTTTGTATGTGTAACCTTGGGAAAACTACCCGGCATTTGGGCCAAGGTATTTGGACATCACCACAATCCTAGGAGAGTATTTCTAGACCACAACAAGGGTTATTATACCAAAACAACTAGGCAGTGGTACCCTACCGCTAACCACTACAGGGAGGGAAGCTCTCGCCAAAGTGGCCTTCTCAAAGGGGGGGTGTGGTGGACGAGAGAACAAGAGGAGGGAGTATTTTGAGACTTAGATAGATTGCTCAAGTTTTGGATGAAGAAAGTCTTCAACTTAGATGGTATTTATAGGTCAAGTGAAGGCCAACCAATGGCCAAGATGAAGACAAGTGCATAGCAAGTGTAAGGCCAAGATTTAGCCATGTGCTACCTTATCCATCTACACAAAATATCCTACCTAACCCTTGACCAAAATTTCAACACCAAAACGTGCAAAGGTCTAGCTTTGTCAGTCCACTTGCTTCCAATGGGAGGTGACACTTGTCCTCCCGTTGGTCCAAAATGTTTCGCCTCTGAAAAATCTGCAAAAATTATTAATGACATAGCCGAATTTTCCCTACGTAAGTCAGGGAAACGCTTCGGAAAACGACTCTTTTCGCACTGTGCCCAATTTCAACCTTGCCTAATCTTAAGGCTCAAATTCTTATACGCACGCCTCACGCATATACTGGAAATACGGTATAACATTCTCCTCCTTAGAAACATTCGTCCGAATGTTCCTTCTCAAGACGGATAACGATGAAGTTCTTCTAACAAAGTTGCCAACGCCACACCGCCACGAAAATAACACACGTTCTCTTCCTTCCTTACTCGTCGTGCCGCTTCTCGAACATCCGAACTCTTCTAGTATACGCACCATACTTCACTATCGCTACGCTCCCAAAACTTTGGAGTCACCACCTCCAAACTTGGTCATCTTACTAGCTTCACTCCTCTCTAAGGCCATTCCCGGCCTTCACGATCCGCTTCTGGTCGAACATAACCACGAACTCATACGACGGTCATCTAAACTGGGCCTAGCACCCTCGTGACCTACCACCGGCGGGACCACCTCGATCCGACCCCACCTCATTCCGGCCACGGTTGACACGCAACACGCCCTCAACCCGAGCCTCACACGCCGACTCTCTCGCTCGATCCGAACAATCTTACCTATCCAGTTCATGAAAGCTACCACTTCCATTTATACCACCCAAGGAAATTTTTCCACAATTACACCACGCATACTTACACATTCTGACAAAGATCCCCCGCAAAAATCTTGTACTCAATATGACCTTACATCTAAGGTCTCAACTGTAATATTCTAAGGTTCATCATTTTCTCACCCCGTGCTTACCCTTTTACCAACTGTGTTTCTAAATCACATTTTAGCACAAGGCTATCCGAACATAACACTAAACACATCATCATAACATCAATACATACAAAACTCTGTAGGTTAAGGATATACTGAAAATAGGCGGTTCAACGGACCGCTAAAATCGAACTCCCACCGCGACTTCTACCGGCTCACGGTGTACGAACATCCCGCTCGCATGGAAGGTGTAGAACCCGCGAATCGCTTCTAGTAGTCAGGCTATCCTACCGCTACCTGGTCGGATGCCTCTCGCCAGATGGCCCTGCTGCCGCAAGAATAACAACCTCCCAAGTCAAGACGACACTCTCCCTTATGAAGTTTTCCACAACGGCCACACCGAGACAAGTGGAAACCTCATCCGCGAGCACTCCTACCTCAAAATCAAACCCGGGAGCCACGACCGCTCCCGAATATCCCAAAGGTCCCGGCCGTGGAGGACCACTCGAATCGCTGAGGCGCATAATCGCTTCGAGGCGGTCCGCCTCGAAAGTCACCAGGACCTCGCTGCTCGACCTCTTCTCGCTGATCCGGTCATTCCGCCGATTTATCCGCCTCACATCCAAGTGCATACGCTGCACGCGGCGATGTCCATGCCCGGTGAAGAGCTACACCAACAACTCTCGCCAGGTGATCATCGAGCCTCCGAACATATCGGTGCACTCGATCCTCCATACTAGCTACCAACGCGACGCATCGCCAATGAGTCGAACTCACATTGTACTCCCGAACCGCACGCTTCGCCGCAACACCAAAAATCTGTCTGCCCGAGCCCTCCTCATTTGTGGAGGTAAGAAATGTGCAAGAAAGGCCTCTGAGAACTCGCCCCATAAAGCTGGAAGTGCATGCTCTCCCCTGGACAGCTCCCACGAATCAAACCGCCGATCATTGCGGTATCACGCACCGATGCGAACCTAGACCACCGACTCGGTCTCCGATGCCTTGATCACTCGTGATCCGTCAGAATCGCTTGATGAACTCCTGCGGATCATCCTCGTGCCTCACCCATAAAACTCGCGCCTACAACTCGAGAAAATCCCGTAGCCTCGAACTATCTCGATCTAGGTGAACCATCGGTGCATCTTTGAACCGCCAAGGCCCACTTATCTCAAGTCCGCCACAACCTCGCCATTAACCGGGCCCACTCTCAGACTCATCTCCTCTCGCCTCCGCATCACGGATCGAGGCTCGTGTATCGTGGTCTCTGCCGATGCTCTACTCGCAGCCTCCTTCGCCGCTTTGCCCAGGGCCCGGTTGCCTTACGCGAGGCATAATCGTAAAACGAAGTATGTCGAGGGTCCAATCTTATTACACGGCTCTAAGGCACGATCTCGTAATGAGAAGAATGGAAACCAACCCTAAATGTCTCGCAGCCTCGACATAGATGGTGCACAACACACCGATAATCAAGACTTACTAGACACGGTCAGACACTTTCCGAGGACTAATCGCTTCGATACCACTTTGTCACGACCAATCGCCCGTGGATCGTGCCTTACCCCGCACCCTAGTGATACAACATCGAGAAAAATCACGGAAATAAAACATGAACATGAAATTAGAGATATAATAAATAAACAAAGCAACCAAAACGCTTGCCTTTCAACATATATATAAACGTCAACAGCATAACTTACAACCCCGCCACAACAAAGGCTGCACTTAAGATTTTTACAACAACTATGACGACAGGCCCCGCCATACCCCGAATGTACAAGAACCTACTGACATCGTGGTAACATACCAAAGATAAGCCTCCAAGGAACGAGCTTCCCAATACGCCAAAGGTGATCCTAAAATGGATCGATACCGATGTACTTCTACCGCGGCATTTAACGCAGCTCGGGCGAAGTCGATAACAGTACTAAGTATGTGAAATCAGAATACCGTAAATGAAATCATAATAGTCTATATAAAGGTGAGACACGATGAAACCAAACTACAAGATACACATATAACAGCTTATATCAAGTCGTGGTCTCACGCCTTCGTTATTTACTCAAATATAATTATGGGTCTCACGCCACAACATCACCATGCCCGTGGAATACCTTCCTCACCGCCGGCGATCATGATATGATAACATCGAAGTACACTGAACACCAAGTCCTACCGATGCCAAGCCGTAATACCAATACAATACAACCAAACCACGGTCGACACGGCAAGCGCGAGCCGACTACCAGATACCAAGGCCGGTCACGAGCTGACCGGCAAGTACGAGGGTCGACCACCGTACCAAGCGTCAGATCACGAGACTTCGCCACTACACCGAATCGGCAAGTGCGAGGGCTAACTACCGTACCAAGGCCGAATCAGCCACGAGACGGGCAAGTACGAAGCCGACCACCGGTACCAAGGCCGAACAAGAAGAAACCTCGTGGAGAGCTAGTCCATGGAATAACACTATCATCGTGAGCATACCAGAAATTTTCCGCCACCGCCAGACGCCCAAGTAAGTCTCAACGAGTCAACCGGCCCTCCATTGAGAGACGCGGTAATATAGAACACAATTCTTGCATAACAAAGGCTGTCACAACAAGCATAGGCAAGTTTACACAACAACAAGCATAGGAAAGTTACACAACAACAAGCATAGGCAAGTTATCCACAACTCCAGGTACTTTCATTTTATGTCAAAGTCCGGGTTTAAATCCTAAAGTACTACGTACGTTAAATTCCTTTTTAAAGATCCATTCCCTTTTTATAAAAGTCACCCGATACCCGTAGCATAAAATAGAGTGACTTATATCTTTTAAGTAAACCAAAACAACTTCTCTTTTTAAAGTCAAGTTACCACATTAAAACCAGTGATAAAAACCCTTCTTTTGTTTTCATAAAGTCGTTATAACCAACTTCCCATAAGGTTGTTATAACACTTTATGTTTTAAACCATTTTAAGACAACACAATGCCTTTCTTTACCCTAAAGTTCCAGTTTGCCTAATTTCAATTACGCCCGTCTCTTTTTAGAAAAGTTTCATAGTTCAATGTCTTAATCTCTTTTTAAAACAATTGAGTAACATATGCCCTAAAGTAGTAGTTATTCTTGTTCATAATCAATCTTATTAAGCAGTCATGATCTAGAAAATGTAATCTCATTTTGTCTCATCTTAGCTTCTATGCAGATGGAGGTTTCTACTGGTTTTAATAATACTTCATTAGTCATTACATTTTCCTTTATTAGCGCTGCAGTGGTTTGTTCGATACTTATTCTGATTTCCGAATCAGTAAAACATTATTCCTTTTACAACCAGGTACTCATTACTCACGAATGAGGTTTCACACTAACATCCATATCAAGTCAAGTCTCTTATCTTCTAGAAATCAGTAAAACCATTCTCTCTTAAGACGTTATACCTAACTTCCCATAAAGCTAGTATAACTCTTATGTTTTCAAAACCAAGTATTACTCTTCTGTTAAAGATGATTCAGCATTCTTTTGAAATACTTCAAGATTCTTTACTACTACACAACAAGTCGGTTATAAGTCAAATCGATTTACCTTTTAAAACCACAAAGCATTTCCTTACCTACATAAAGTCGTTATAACTCAACTTGCCATAAAGTTGCCATAACACTTTATGTTTTAAACCAATCAAATACATTTAGCACATGTACGTCTACCGTACTATATAGTTACACACATATCATGCTAGAAAAGATAGGGAGAGGTTCACATACCTCGCGACGATTATCGACTAATAGCAAAACGCTCCAAGTACCTCAAACCGCTTGGCCACACCTTAAGCCAAGTAGACCACGCCACACGCAGATTTCAACCTATAGAGGCCACAAGGCGCCTATTAACATCTTAGATCTCAATGTAGAATATTCTACGAGAAAATTGGACCTCCCCGCAATGGCAGAAATCTCCTTCTCTATCGAGGCCGGCTACTGCCAACCGTGGGGTTTGCACGCCTAACCGGCGTGTACAATTCTACTACACAAAGAATGCTACACAAGTCTCAATAATACGCTCCCATGTAATTACAGCTCGCTTCTCTTCTTTAAATTCAGCTTAAGTCGCAAGACATCGCCGTAAGTATTATTCAGCTTAAGTCAAAAGACATTGCCGCACAATTATAATGTTCATTCTATATATAGTATACTTCAACTATATATTCCTACAACATGTAATTTCCAATTACAATAAGGTCAAGAGTGTTTACCTCGATAAGCCCAAAATTATCCGAGTTTATATGCCGATCCCGAGCAAGGTTTAGCTCCTACTCGGCGCTCCAACCCGCTCGAACAACCCTTAAGTTCTAACCAACTTCTACTCAAATACTTCAACTATCAATGAAGATTTCCTTAGGGTTTCGTTTAGTGGCTAAAGGAAGTATAATAGTATTTTCTGGCTTTTGTATAAGTGTAACCTTGGGAAAACTACAAGGTATTTGGGCGAGTATTTGGACATTACAACAATACTAGGAGAGTATTTCTATACCACAACAAGGGTATTATACGAAACAACTAGGCTAGTGGGGTACCTGGCTAACCACTACAAGGGGAGGGGAAGCTCTCGCCAAAGGGCCTTCTCAAAGGGGAGAGGTGTGGTGGACGAGAGAACAAGAGGAGGAGTATTTTGAGACTTAGATAGATTTCTCAAGTTTTGGATGAAGAAAGTCTTCAACTTAGAGGGTATTTATAGGTCAAGTGAAGGCCAACCAATGGCCAAGATGAAGACAAGTGCATAGCAAGTGTAAGGCCAAGATTTAGCCACGTGCTACCTTATCCATCTACACAAAATATCCTACCTAACCCTTGACCAAAATTTCAACACCAAAAACGTGCAAAGGTCTAGCTTTGTCGCCCACTTGCTTCCAATGGAGGGTGACACTTGTCCCTCCCGCTGGTCCAAAATGTTTCGCCTCTAAAAATCCGCAAAAATTATTAATGACATAGCGAATTTTCCTACGTAGTCGTGGAAACGCTTCGCCTAAAACGACTCTTTTCGGCACTTGTGCCCAATTTCGAACCTTGCCTAATCTTAAGGCTCAAATTCTTATACGTACGCCCTCACGTCCATACTCTGAAAATACGGGGTATAACAACTTGGAAGTGGGAGGTGATCAACATGGACTTCGTTACAGGGTTACCTCGTACTCAGAGGAAGTACGACTCCATTTGGGTTATTGTTGACAGATTTAAATCAGCCCATTTCCATCGGTCAGACGACGTTTCACCGAGACTATGCCGATCAGACATCCGAGATAGTGAGGCCGCACGTGTTCCTGTCGATTATATCCGATAGAGCCCGCTTACGCTAACTGACGCTCTTTCCGTAGGGTTTAGGGACACAGTGAGTCTCAAAGACATTTCATCCTCGATCGACGGCAGGCAGAGCGCACTATCCGACAACGAGGATATGCCGCGAGCTGCGTGATTGATTTCGATGGTAGCCGGAGGATCATTTGCCTCTCGTGGAGTTTGCTTATAATAACGCCTACCATTCCAAAGATACGGATGGCGCCATACGAGGCTTTATACGGGCGAAATACAGTCGCCGATCGTTGGTTCGGCGTGGGCGAGGTACGATTAGTTGGCCCGCACTTGGCATACAGTGTGGATAAGGCGGCTTATCCAGGGAGATTGTTAGCGACTCGAGTCGCATGGTCATATGCGGATAATCGGGCGCGGATTTGGAGTTTCGTGCACGATCGGTCTTCGCGTATCACCCATGGCGGTGTGATGAGATTCGTAAGAGTTAGCAACGTAAGCACAAAGAAGAATGACCCTTTTACACAAAGAATTCAAGACACTAACCCGTGTAGCATCATAATATGTCTACTTATCACACAAATCTTACTACACTTAATGAAATCAATAAAAGGCTTTTATAAACAAACAAGTAAACAGCCTTTTATCTTCTTAAGTTGTTATACCTAACTTCCCATAAAGCTAGTATAACTCTTAAGCTTTGTTTAAAAACCAAATATTTATCTTACATTAAAAATGATTCAGATTCTTTTGAAATGTTTTCGCTTCTTTGTTATTCAGTTAAGCGTGAGGCATTACCATAAGTATTATTCAGCTTAAGTCAAAGACATTGCCGTAGTTATTATTCGCTTAACACGTATCGCCTACCGCACTATATATTGTAAAATATCATGCTTTAGGAAGAATCACATACCTTCTCAAATAAAACCACCTTCCAAGTCAATATGCCGCGCAGAGTCACCATAATAGTCACGATATCTATCAAAGACTACTCAAGGTCATTCTAAACAGTGGGTTCACAATTTACTGATTGTCTGGGCAGCACAACCCTACCCGGTGAGCTATATGAGTTCATCGTGAAAACAAATTCTATGTGAGTACGATTCAATTATTCTTCTTTAAACCCTTCATCGTGATAACACCAATTCTATTCTTTAATACTCTTCTAAGTATTTATACTTATTCTTATACTTCTACAGTATATACTCTCTAATTATAAAAGAAGGGTAAGTTTATTTACCTCTAAGCCCAATAATATCCTAGATAAAAGTCGCTGAGCAAGGTTTAGCTCCTAAGTTAGACGCTCGATAGCTCCAAGGAAACCTTAGAAGTTCTTCACAACTTCTACTAAGTACAAAGGGATTTGGGCTAGGTATTTTGGGCATTATAACAATACTAGAAGACAACTTTTCTACCACGAGGGGGTAGATTTCGGCTAGCTAGTGGGTAGGCCTCGGCAAGCTTCCTGAAAGGGGGTGTTGGGCTAATTGCTAACAAAGGAGAGGGAAGGATTTTTAGACTTGGAAAGCTTTTGTGGATGAAGAACTCTTCACCTCAAGAGGGGTATTTATAGCTCAAGCCTTGGCCAACCAATGGCCAAGATGAAGACAAGTGCAAGGCAAGTGTAGGGTGAGGATTTAGGCAAGTGTCCTTGGCCAACTTGCACACAAAATATCCTACCAACTCCAAGACAAAAGAAGCCAACCCAATCGCCCTATTGCCGTGTCAAGTCCACCAATTGGAGGGTGACAAGTGTCGCCCTCCCGTTGGTCCAAAATGTTTCGTCTCTCGGAAAAAATCCGCAAAAATACTAAATGACATAGTCGGAATTTTCCCTACGAAAGCTGTGGAAACGTTTCGTCGGAAAACGATTCTTCTAGTGTGTTGTGCACAAATAAAACGTCCAAGGCTAACTTTAAGGCCAAACTTTTTGTACGTATTCCCTTACGTACATACTCTGGAAATACGGGGTATAACAATGCCCCCGGAATTCTTCATCGGTCCAGACATGTCCATGTAACAACAATAACAATATACCGGGTGATTAACCCGCTGCATGGCCACATGCCCCCGGAATTCTTCATCGGTGCAGACATGTCCATGTAACAACAATAACAATATACCGGCCCTCCATCGAGAGATGCGGTAGCATAGGAATACAACTTTTACACAACAAGGCTATCATAAGCAAGCACAAGCAAATTACCATACTTCAATTCTCTTACAAATATCCATTCTTTCACAAGAAGTCACCTGATACCAACACTCGTAGTATCCAAAACAGAGTAACTATTATTTTAAGTAAACCAAAATAATTTCCCTTTTTAAAGACAAGTAACAACCTTCTTTTCCAAAAGTTCAAGTTTGCCTAATTTCAAATACTCAAGTCTCTTATTTTCGAAAGGTTTCGTAGTTCATAGTCTTAATCACTTAATAACATAATTCTCTTTTAAAACAATTTGAGTAACATATGCCTTATGTGTGAGTAGGTTATTCTTGTTTATAACAATCTTATTAAAGCAGTCATGATCTAGAAAATGTAATACAATTTTGTCTTATCTTAGCTTCTATGCAGATGGAGGTTTCTACTGGTTTTAAGAATAATTAATTAGTCAATACATTTTCCTTTATTAACGCGATGGTTTGTTCGATACTTGTTCTCATTTCCAAATCAATATAACATTATTCCTTTTAAAACCCAATTACCCATTTCTCATTAAAGCGGTTTCACAACTTTTAACACAACCCAAGTCCTTATTATTTCACATCAAGTCTTTTATCTTTTAAAACCACAAACCATTTCTTTGCCCACATAAAGTTGTTATAACAAACTTCCCATAAAGCCGTTATAACACTTTATGTTTTAAACCAACCAAATTCATTTAACACACGTACGCTCACCGCACTACATAGTTCACAACATATCATGCTAGAAAAGATAGGAAGAGGTTCACATACCTCGCGACGATTATCGACAATTAGCAAAATGCTCCAAGTACTACAACCTTGCTAGCCTTTTCCACCCTTCAAGTAATACGCTACTGTAGTACTTCCACCTATAATGGCCATAAAACGCCTATTAACTTCTAGTTCTCTTCAGAATATTTCACGGAAAATTCGCAAAGACCTCCCCGCTATCACATAAATATCTTCCCCTATCAAGGACCGCTACTGTGCCAACAACTCCCAGGAATTACCGCCTAACCTGACGTGTTCAATTCTACTTCACAGAATACTACAAGTCTCATCAGAATACACCCTATGTAATTACAGTTCAATTCTCTTTTTTAATATCCTTCTTTACGATGTAATTACAGTTCAACTCTCTTCTTTAATATCCATTCTATATATAGTATACTCAACTATACATTACTACAACATGTAATTTCCAATTACAATAGGGGGATAAAGATCATTACCTCGATAAGCCCAAAATTATCCAAGATTATATGTCGATCCTGAGCAACGTTTAGCTCCTAATCTGTACGCTCCAAACCGCTCCAAGCAACCCTTAGAAGTTTCTAATAACTTCTCTTAAACACTTCAACTCCAAAAAGTGAAGTACACTTAGGCTAAACTTGTGGCAACTCTCGGCCAAGAGGGTGTATTTAGGCTAAGGGTGTGAAATCTTTTCTAACCTTTGGTTACTAGTCTTCCTAATACACTAAGGAAGAACACTTAAGACTTTAAGAATTTTTGGACAAAGTTTGGTTAAGGGAGAGGGGTGTGGGACGAGAACTTCATCAAAGGGAGAGAGTATTTTTGCCTTGGAATTTCTCAAGTGTGGATGAAGAAGTCTTGCAACTTAAGGGGGTATTTATAGGACATTCAAGGGCTAGGATTAAAGCAAGTGTGTGGTCTAGATTGAGCGTGTGTGTGGGTCCCACTTATCCATCTACTACACAAAATATCTTCAAGACTTTGACCAAATGTTTTGGCCTTACATGTAAAAACGTGCCAACCAAACCCTTCATTTTCGTCCAACCCCGTGTCACCTACGGTGACACATGTCGCCCTCCTATTGGTCCAAAATATTTCACCTTCCGAAAATATCCGTAAAAAAAATAAAGTGGGCCCCACAAAGCGTAAATTCCTCCCGTGGGCCCCACGTGACCAATTCCGGATAAATAATTCCATAATTCTTAATTAATCCAAAAAGTCCGAGTACCAAATCTGGGAATCCAATTCCCATTAGCGAACCTTTTTCCTTCACAAAATCCGGAAACTTTTCCGTCGAAAAAATCACGTCTTTCTTTCTTTCCAAAATTACTGTCGTATTCTCGTACGTACGTCCTCACATACATACCCTGGAATTACGGGGTATAACATCTGAAGTCGCTCCTTAGCAACTTAGAGCCTCTTCAAGACTCTTCAATCCGCTAGTTGAGACCCTTAGAACAACACCAACAAATTTCCTTCAAATCTCCAAACAAAACCTAGAAAGACAAGTAGGTTTTCGCTTTGCGACTAACCCGAAAACTATCTTTTTCCGAGATTTTTCTATTGAGATATGCTTACAATACACTCAAGAACCTTGGTTTAAAGTTAGGAGCTTAATGGACAAGAAACAAAAAAATTTCTTCTTCTCCAAGAGTGAACCCGAGAGCACTCTTGTTCTTCTCTCAATTTTTCTTGAAATTTTTCTTAGTGTTGGACTCTCTCTTGCTACTAGTAGTATTAAATAGCACAATGAAGGGTCAAGATACAACCAAATGGGTGGTTTGGATGAGCTCTTATCAAATATCAAGCCTTGTGGGGCCTTTGACTTTGTCAAGAATCTCAAGCTACTACTTGCAAGACTTAGTCATCCAAGACTATGGTCAATGACCATTTTGGCCATGACATAAATCGTCCAAGGAAACTATAAAGGGGGGTGACACGTGTCGCCCTCCCATTCGTCACAATAGTACGTTTTCCGACAATTTCATAATTCCGATAAATTTTTACAAGTCTCAAATCCTAACACTTGTGAGTTCCTACGTACGTTCTTAAAACATGTCATGTAAATACGGGGTGTAACATTCTTCCCCCCTTAGAAACATTCGTCCCCGAATGTTCTTTCGGAGTCAATCTTATAATTAGCGACATAGTTCCCTTTCACAACCCCGACATACCAAAAATGCCACACATGGCCACATAATAGCATTAGCAAAAGAAATACTTCAATTAAAACTTGACAAGTAAGGGAAGATGAATTACCTGAAGGTATAGGAAATAAGTGAGGATACTTCCTCAACATGTCCTCCTCCGCTTCCCAAGTCATCTCCTCTCGGTTATCATTCCTCCACAAGACTTTGACGGAAGCCACATCCTTGGTCCGTTAGCCGCTCGACCGCGATCGAGTATCTCTATGGGACTCTCCTCATACGATAACCCTCTCACACTGGACCTCACTAGTAGGGAAAACTCCTTGGATCTCCGATACACTTCCGCAACATAGAAATATGGAAGACGGATGCACCGCTCTAACTCTAATGGCGGATCCAACTCATAGGCAACCTTGCCTACTCGACGACGATCGGTAGGGCCCAATGTACCTTGGGTTGAGTTTCCTTCTTACCGAATCTCATCACACCCTTCATGGTGACACCTTCAAGGAGACCCAATCGTCTACCTGAAACTCCAAATGCCGACGCCGATTATCCGCATATGACTTCTGCCGACTCTGAGCTGCTAACAGTCTCTCCTGGATAAGTTTCACCTTATCCATAGCTCGTTAACCAAGTCCGCCAACTAATCGCACTCGCCCACGCCGAACCAACCAATCGGCGACCTACATTTCCGCCATATAAAGCCTCGTATGGCGCCATCCAGATACTTGGAATGGTAGCCATTGTTATAAGCAAACTCCACAAGAGGCAAATGATCCTCCCACTACCACAGAAATCAATCACGCAGCTCGCAGCATATCCTCGTTGTCGATAGTATGATCGCCCGCCCGCGACCGAGGATGAAATGATGTCGAGACTCACATGTGTCCCTAAACCCTTCGAAAAGACCTCCGAAGTTAGCCAGAACCGGGCTCCCTATCGGATATAATCGACACCGACACCGTGCACCTTACAATCTCTCGATGTACACTGGCATAGTCTCACCAAAACGTCGTCCCGATCGAGAAGGAAATAGCTGATTTCACACCACAACAATAACCCAAATGGAGTCGTATTTCTCCGAGTGCGAGGTAACCCCAGAACAAAGTCCATGTTGATCACCTCCCACTTCCAAGTCGGAATCTCGATAGATCGCAATAATCCATCGGGCCTCGGTGCTCGACCTTGACTGGCGGCAATTAGACATCAGGTAACAAAACTCGCCACGCCCTCTTCGTGCCATCCCACCAATACAAACATCCGAGGTCATGGTACATCTTGGTCGACCGGATGAATAGAATAACGAGCACCAGGTGCCTCCCTGACCACGACGGTCCTCGACACATCGGAACACACAACCGCCCTCAAATCTCAAAGACTTATCAGCGCCACCTCGAATAGACTCTTCTCCTCCCAAGAGCTGCATCTCGATACAGCATCAACATCGGGTCCTCAAATCGCCGCTTCTTCACCTCATCAACGATGGAAGACTCAAAACCTCACGAACTCGTACCACTATCGTCGGTATCAATCAATCGAACCCCAGGCTCGCTAATCGTGGATTCGGCGACCGTATCTGTCTCTCCAGCCGTACCGACAGTGCTCCCATCGATCTACGACTAAGGCATCGAACTACGCTGGCCTTCCCGATGGTATAGAATATCAACATCATAATCTTTCGTAAACTCTAACCACCGCCTTTGTCGCAAGTTCGCTCTCTGCTCAAGATATATCGAGGCTTTTGTGGTCTGTATAAATATCCACATGAACCCCATACAAATAATGTCTCCAAATCTTCTAGGCATGAATAATCGCGCCAACTCTAAGTCGTGGGTAGGGTAATTCCTCTCATGCTTCCGAATCGCCGGAAGCATAGGCTATAACCTTGCCGTGATGCATCAAACACACCCTAGCCCGATACCCGAGGCATCACAATAGATTACGTCTGCCTAACCCTCGGGAAGAGTAAGAACCGAGCCGTAGTCAACCTTTCCTTCAAGAATCGAAACCTCCTCGCAAGCCTCGTCACTGGAACTAGGCCGCTCGAGTCACCTAGTCAATCGGTTGAAATCGGCAAATTGCTCCACAAACCTACGATAATAACTCGCTTTCAAGAAATCGCGCACTTGGCCGAGTAGTAGGTCTCGCCAAGACTTGATCGCCTCAATCTTTGTCGTATCCACCAACACCATCACCCCAATAATATGCCCCAGAATGCCACCGAGGCCAACCAAAACTCACACTGAGAACTTGGCGAACAATCGCCGGCCCGAGGACCCTCATACCTCAAGTGATCGCATGCTCGCTTCGTCCACGAATAAACCAGATGTCATCAATGAATACTATCACAAATGTATCCAAAATGGCTTGAACACCCGGTTCATCAAATCCATAAATACCGCGAGCGCTGTCAAACCGAAAGACATAACTCAACTCATAGTGCCCATAATGGTCCCAATGCATCTTTGGGATGTCTCGCTCTCGAACTCGTACTTATGATAACTGCATCGCAGTCTATCTTGAGAAACACTCGCACTCGCAAATGGTCAAACAAATCATCAATCACGGGAGTGGGTACCTATTCTTAATGGTTACCTTATTCACTGTCAGAATCAACACACATACGCAGCTGGCCCCATCCTTCTTCTTCACAAACAACACCGCGCTCCTGTGGAGATACACTAGGCTCGATAAAGCCTTTCTCCAAAGAAATCTTTCACCGGTCCTTCGCCTCTCAACTCAAAGAGTGCCATCCTGTATGGCGGAATGGAAATAGTCGAGTGTCCGCAACGTGTCAATACAAAACTCAATCTCCTCTCAGAGGATACCCTAAGATCGCTGGGAACACATCTAGAAACTCCATAACCATCGCATCGATCAAGAACTGCACCTCGGCCTCAGATAAATACCCGAACGGATGATAGATGTACTTTCTCGCACCATCTTCCTAGCCTTGAGGTAAGAAATAAACCTACCCTCGACGCTGTGTTTCTCCCACTCGATAATCGCTCGCCAGAAACGGAACCGAACCAACCTGTCCTACGATCCAACGTTGGCATAACAAGAAGCCAACCAGTCCATACCCATAATGACATCAAAATCCATCTCCAACTCTATCAAGTCTGCAAGTCCGACGATCAGAATAAATATCGGACAACCTCTATACACCCGCCGCCTAACACCGAATCACCCATCGCGTAGCTACTCAAAAGGCTCTATCGACTCGGCTATCCCGATTCTACCCGCATAAGAGGACACATAGGACAAGGTAGAACTCGGATCTATCAAAGCATAAACGCCACAAAGATGAAATCAATAATGTACCGTGACGACGCCGTGGAAGCCTCCCGATCACGGGTGGCTAATGAATATATGCGCTCGGGACCGCTGAATCGAACTACCACCACGACTCTACCGCGCCTGCCGTCCGTGAGCACCCTCCGGCGCATAACCACGTAAGGAGAAGAAGACCCAAAGAAGATCATGTCGGCCACGCACTGCACCACCCATGCCGCCTCTAGACGACAATCTCTCCTCAAATGGCCTCGCTGACAAGTGTAACAAGCTCGAAGCCCTTCGACACTCGCTCGTGAAACCTACCGTGATCGAGCACACCGAGGTGTGGGTGGTCCCGACGGTGACTTCTCGCCTCGCCGAATCCCAAGTCCCGAGCCTCGACCGCTCCTGAATGACTGGCCGAGCGACTCCCGCCAGAAATCGTGAGGAGCACTCTGTCTGGCCGGAAAGTGGACCTAGTTCGCCGAGGCCGTCCGCCTCGAAATCGCCCCGAGACCTCGCCGCCCCGCCTCTTGGCCGCCTCGAGTCAATCTGGTCCTCCTCTCTCTATCCTCTATCCTCGCGCATAGGCTCGCATCTCGCAATGTCCATATCGGGATGAAGAGCCACCCCACGCATGCAGAATCATACGACGTCTAGTCCCATCACATAACGATGAACTCTATCCACATGCGTCTACAATAAGGTGTCGCGTGTTCGCCAAGGAGTCAAACCTGTGCTATACTCCCGATAGTCCTCCCATTCTCGCCTCAAGGTCAAAACCTATCTACGCGGCCCTCCTCATCTCGTGAGGCAAAAGTGATCCATGAATGCCTCAGAACTCCTCCCAAACATTGGAAAAGCATCCTCACCTCTCGAAAGCAACCACGACTCAAACCAACAACGCAATATCGCATAACCAGAAGAGGCTAGTGTAATGCACTGTCTCAAGCCCTAAGAACTGCATGGTCCAGAGTCGCCGAATGAACTCCTCGCGATCCTCCTAAGACCTCGAACCATAAAACTCAGGTGGATGACAACCCATAAAATCCCTAATCCGCAAACCGCTTCGCCAGGGTGGGCCGCTCGCTCCCGCTTACGCCGGCTACTTATATCGGGTCAATAACCGATTCGCCTCGTAGTTCTATACTCGGACCGCCGCGAATCGAGGCTCGCACGAACCTCTCGAGCTACCGCTCTCGCCTCCTCTAATATCGCCGTGGCTGAACTCGCTGACCGCTTACTACTCGTGCATAGTCTGTGCACGAGTCCGTAACCTTCGAGTACCGCTAGCGCCTCCCGCCGCTTTGCCCTTCTGGGCCTGGCCGCTTCCGCGAGGCATAACTGTTTCATAAGAAGAGGTCAGAGAGGATTCAACCTAATAAGACAGCTCTATTGCACGATCTTTACAGAGAGAATAATGGAAATCAATCATAAATGTCCTGCAGTCTCCTGATTATAGATGTGGTGCACAACACACCGATAATCAAGACTCTACTAGACACGGTCTGTAGACACTTTCCGAGGACTAACTGCTCTGATACCACTTTTGTCACGACCCGACCCCGGGCCGCGACTGGTGCCCTACCTGGGCACCCCGTTCAGGTATACATCAGAGAATAGCAGCGGAACATACACAACATAGACACATGTGTAAACAATAAACATCACAAAGCTGGCCGATAAGGCCGCTTTCCATAATATAAACATAATCAAAGTACAATCAGATAACTCGGTTCTACACCCAACCACAATGTGAATACGCACTTAAGAATAACAACTGTATGACAGGCCCCGCCATACCCCTGAATGTACATAAATCTACAACATCAGGGAAAGACTGTACCAAAAGAGACAAGCCTCCGGAGAAATGGAGCTTCTGACGTCTGATAAGTGATCCTAAGAATGCGGATCCACCACTGCTACCCTTTCTCACGGATTTAACGCAGCCCGGGGAAAGTGGGGTCAAGACACAATATGTAAATCGAAAGTAATGTAATTACAACATAAGTTTAAAATAAAGTGAGTCACGTATGATAATAAAATTACAAAGACACGGGCCTTACTAACAATGAGAGTAAATAAGAGTATCCTTACAACATAAAAATAGGAGACTCACGATCAAATCTTGGGTAGCAAGTCCATGGAAACAGGTGGTATAACGTCTTGGGGGTTTACCCCTCATTTATACTCTTACCCTGAGGCAGGTGGTATAACGTCTTGGGGGCTTACCCCTCATTTATACTGTTATCCTGGAGAAGGAACATGTGGTATAACGTCTTGGGGGTTTACCCCTCATTTATACTCTTACCCTGGAGAAGGTGGTATAGCGTCTTGGGGGTTTACCCCTCACTCATACTCTTACCCTATATCAACCGGCCGTCATACAATAAATAAGAAAGTTAGAAATCCCCCCTAACTTCTTATTAGTCTTATTCATCTACACTCTCATTTTAGTTTACTTAAGGCACTAATATGCTATAATAAGTCCGGGAGTTTAACCCAAAGTACTACGTACTTCTAATCTTTTAAAATGACTCATTTTCACATAAAACTTCCAAGATACTATTAACCGTAGTATCAAGTCAAAATTTCCTTTCAAGACAAGTCACAATACCTTTAGAAATAAAGTTAGGTTTCTAAATCAAGTGACTCCTTTTATTATAAAACCTTAGGCAATTGATGCCTTAAAATCAAATTGCCTTTTCATTAAAATCAAGTCATTTATCTTTCCATAAAGCAAATATAACCAACTTCCCATAAAGTCGTTATATTCACTTTATACCTTAGCCAAATACAATTTCTTATCCAAGGGACTCATACGTTTAAAACGGAACAAGTATCACATACTTTAAAACTCTTCAAGTCCCTTAACTTTAATAAACATTAGACATCCTTAATACTTTCAAAGAAGTGAGTTATTCTCCTAACTCACCCGACTTGGCTATTCATAAAACTAGTAAAGGATATCAAGGTCTTGTACGTCTACCGTACTATATACGTACAACTAGTCATGCTCAAAAGATAGGAAAAGTTCTACATACCTCTTCGGGTCAAACCACTTGCCAAGTATAAAATCCCGCCCGTAGAATGTCAACCTATAATATTCACAATACGTCTATTAACGTCTTACTTCAAACGTAGAATATTATAAGTGTAAAGTCTCTAAATTCTACGGAAAATCGGACAGCACCTCCTTTGTTTCTACTTACTTTGCCACCTTTTTCAAGGCCGAATACAATAACCAAACACGCCACATTTAAGGCACAATCAAAGCAATTAATCAATAGGGGATTACACGCCTACTAGACGTGTAAAATTCCGCCCCACAAACGATATCAAACCAACACAACTACAAGTCCAATTCGGCCACATTGAGTATAATAACACCAATTCTTATCCAATTCCATTTCAATCCAAGTTGTTAGCAATACATGATATCAAGTCGCAATTGATTATAACTACTATAATCTTCAAGTAAGTAACATGCGACGATTTCTAATAAACGACCAATTAGCAATCCAACTTCAAGTGGCTTATACAACATTTCAGATTTAAGCTACAAGCAATCCATAATACTTATAAACTTCAACACATATACTTCATGCTAGCAACATGTAAAGCTAACAACAATATAAATAATCTTGTAACACTTTTTAAGGGACAAGATTATACCTTAACGAATCTTAATCCAACTCTAAATCCGAAGTCTCTCCTTAGCAACTTAGAGCCTCTTCAAGACGCTTCAATCCGCTAGTTGAGACCCTTAGAACAACACCAACAAATTTCCTTCAAATCTCCAAACAAAACCTAGAAAGACAACTAGGTTTTCGCTTTGCGACTAACCCGAAAACTATCTTTTTCCGAGATTTTTCTATTGAGATATACTTACAATACACTCAAGAACCTTGGTTTAAATTTAGGAGCTTAATGGACAAGAAACAAAAAAATTTCTTCTTCTCCAAGAGTGAACCCGAGAGCACTCTTGTTCTTCTCTCAATTTTTCTTGAAATTTTTCTAAGTGTTGGACTCTCTCTTGCTACTAGTAGTATTAAATAGCACAATGAAGGGTCAAGATACAACCAAATGGGTGGTGTGGATGAGCTCTTATCAAATATCAAGCCTTGTGGGGCCTTTGACTTAGTCAAGAATCTCAAGCTACTACTTGCAAGACTTAGTCATCCAAGACT
Source organism: Przewalskia tangutica (assembly GCA_029844215.1). NCBI lineage: Eukaryota > Viridiplantae > Streptophyta > Magnoliopsida > Solanales > Solanaceae > Przewalskia > Przewalskia tangutica. The sequence goes on from JAQGDG010000035.1 coordinate 269,253, forward strand.
ATGGTCAATGACCATTTTGGCCATGACATAAATCGTCCAAGGCAACTATAAGGGGGGGTGACATGTGTCGCCCTCCCATTCGTCACAATAGTACGTTTTCCGACAATTTCATAATTCCGATAAATTTTACAAGTCTCAAATCTTAACACTGTGAGTTCCTACGCACGTTCTAAAACATGTCATGTAAATACGGGTGTAACACACCGCCAGGCCTCTTCAAAAGGACATACCAAAGATATGGTCTTAACGGCCACAATAAAAACAAGCACTCGTGCCATAACGACATTCCCCCAAATGACGCTTACTACATCGGAAACACTGAGGAAAAGTGGCCTTGACTGAGAAAATCCTCTGCTCCTTCGAGAACCTCGACCCCTGGAGCTTGGACCGGCTCCTAAATACCTTGTGGGGTCCAATATCCCACCTGTGAGCCGCGGGTATGTACCGGGTAGGTGGGATGAATATCTCACTGCCGAGGTCGTCGCCATAAACTCACCGGACAACCAACGCCTAGCCTCTTACGCAGATCTCCGCCGCCTCTACCCTCAGACACTGCATCAGACCGCCGAATAACCTCCTCGCTGATGAAATCAGAGCACCGCTTATCTTGGTCAATAACATAATGGCTTCCTTCATGACCCTATAGTATTCCCTAATCGAGAAACTGAGGCCCCGTGCCGGGTCTCAAAACTCGCGCAGGTTAACTCGCCGATCGCGACAATATTCAGATACCACGGCATAAGCCCTATCAACTCTCTCGAGTCCGACCGTAGCTCTCGCTACTCCTTTGCCCTTCAAGCGGCCGTTCTCCTCGAGGCATAATCAGAACACAACAATACGCTGAGAGGAATTATCTTACTAACACAAATTTCTATGGCACGATCTTAGAGTGAGAAGAATAGAAACTAACTCCTAAATGTCCTGTAGCCTCTGTTTATGGGTGTGGCGCGCAATACACCGATAATCAAGACTCTACTAGACACGGCTCAGACATTCCGAGGATCGATCGCTCGATACCACTCACACGCCCCAAACCCCGATTGCGGATCGTGCCCTACCCGCACCTTCTACCTTAACAACTAAGCAAATCATGGAATTTAAATAACACCCTTTTTTTTTTAAACCAACATACGCATAAGTGGCAAAGCCGACAAGGTCGCCATATAATATACATAATAAAAGACACTACACCGCATACGAGTCCAATCCTACATATGAATACGCACTCTAAGAGTTATATCAACTATGACGGACAAGGCCCGCAGCATCCATAATCGCATAAAAGCATGTATCAAAGAACTTATACCAAAAAGATAAACTCCCAACGTAAGGAGTTATCCAAAACTCGAGGTGGTCCTACACCGCCGATCACCAAACAACAGACCTAAACATGCGCAGATGAACGCCCCCGGGCGAGGTCAAGACGAAGAATGCAAGTATGTGAAATGCAGCATCAGAATGAAATCATAACAATTAAACAAAACAGAGACATGTATGATAGCCAACCTACAAGATACAATACATACAATGCATATCAAGTCGTGACACATGCCCTCAAAGTCATTACTAAAATATAACCACGGGTCTCACGCCCATAATATCAATCATGCCCGTGGAATCCTTCCTCACCGCCATCCATGATAATCAAATTACAGACATCAGGCCTTACTAACAATGAGTAAATAGTAGTATACTTACAATATAAACTAGAAGCTCACGATCAAAGCAGATCACCCGCCGCAGATTACAAGCAATCCTACTCTTGTGACTATTTCACCCGTGATAGTCGCGTGGACCCGCATGAGGTATTCCTCGCATGGGACTATTTCACCCGCATAAGCCCTTACGACTCGCATGAGGTATTCCTCGCATAGGTCGGACCCGCCCGCACGGGACTATTTCACCCGCATAAGCCCTCGCGACTCGCATGAGGTATTCCTCGCGATCGTGGGTAGCAAATCCACTAATACGCAAATGCCACAAACCAGGGGAATGACCCCGAAATGAATGATATACCACTAGCACACAACCGGCTATTACCAGCACACATAGGCAATTCTCAATTAAACAAGCCAAAGTACTTATCAAGGCACACATGGAATAATTCTCAATTACTCAAGCCAAAGTACTTATCAAGGCACACTTAGACTAATTCTCAATTAATCAAGCCAAAGTACTTATCAAGGCACACTTAGAATAATTCTCAATTAATCAAGCCAAAGTACTTATCAAGGCACACTTAGAATAATTCTCAATTAATCAAGCCAAAGTACTTATCAAGGCACACTTAGACTAATTCTCAATTAATCAAGACAAAGTACTACGTACGTACATTCTTTTCAAAAGACTCATTTTTATGTAATACCCCAAGATACTAACACCCGTAGTTTCAAGGTGTGTCTATTTTTCAAAGTAAGTTACTACACTCTTAGAAAACTCATTTCAAAGCTTGAAATCAAGTAATTTCAAATTTTCACAATCAAGGCAACTTATACCCATTAATCAAAATAGACAACTTTCTAAACTTTCCATAAAGCCGTTATAACCAACTTCCCATAAAGCCGTTATAACCCTTTATGGTTTTTAGACAATTTCATTCTTTTTATAACCAAGAGACTTATACTTAAAACCAAGTATCACAAACTTTCAAATCAAGTTTCTTAACTTTCAAAAATACTTCGAGTCTCTTAATATATAGAAAACAAGTTTCTTCTACTTTTAAACCTTAAGTAACTCACACCTTTAAAACAAGTTACTTCTCTTAAATCATATCATTTCTCCTCTTTTAAAACAATTAAGTAAATCACTCATTTGACTCCCCTAAAGTCATTATAATGACCTTTAGGTTTTGGAACTAAGGCACTAGCCAAAAGGTTTGGAAACCACTTCCTTTTCAAGACTCTATGTACTTTAAGTAAAATACTTCCACTCTTTAAGAATCCAAACTTCACTAAGGCAATGGATTATACAACTTACAATTTAAACATCAAAGTACAATCAAGGAAGTACATAGAACAAATTCTACTTTAGGCAATCCAAATACAACCAAGGAATGGATCATTTAAGGAGTAGGAAATATTTTCTTTATCTTAAGGAATCATGCTGTAAGGAGATAGTTCACATACCTTTCGCTAAATCCACAAGCTAAGCTGAATACGCCGTGACGAGAAGTGTCAACCTATAATGGTCACAACAAGACTATCAACTTCTAGTCTCTAACGAGAATAATACTAAGTATACTGGTCTCTAATTCTACGGAAAATCGGGCAAAGACTTCCTTTGTTTCTACTCACTTTGCCACCTTTTTCAAGTCCGAATACAATAACCAACACGCCACATTTAAGGCTCAAAACAACAACCAAACAGTGGGATTACACGCCTTACAATACGTGTAAAATTCCGCCCCACAATTAATACGAAGTAGTTCCATATTCAAGCCATTCTCGGCCAACAACAACCAACAATTCAAAGTCTTTTCCAATCCTTTTCCAATTCCAAGTTCTAAGGTCTAACATGTTATATAGTCATAAACAACTTCAACAACTACAATTTCCTTCTTTATACAACATGCGACGACTTAAACTAATAATCAACTTGAATTGTAATCCTAAGGCTAAACATGTTAGTTTTCGTATTAGGGTTCCAATAGCCAATAAACTTATCAAACCTTATACTAAATACCTCATGCTTGCTAATATCCATAACTACAACAATAAGTAAACCTTAATTGCTAAAACGACAAGATTATACCTTTACAAGCCCTTAAAACTTCCAAGATTCAAAGTCACTCCTTAGCAAATTCTTAGCTCCTTTCCTTATGTTCCCATCCGCTCCAAGCACTCCTGTGTTCCATGAAGAACCCATCTTCAAGTTCCAACTTCAAAGTTGAAGAACTTCTTAAGTTTCCGCCTTGCGACTAATACGAAACGCTGCTTTTTCCGAAATCTGTCTATTGATATATCCTTATAATACCATTAGGGACATTGGGTTAAAGTCTTGTGAACAAAGGATCAAAACTACAAATTTTTCTTGTGTGGGAATGGTGAACCCGAGAGGTCTTCTTGCAAGAACAACAATGTGTGATTTTTTTCTAAGTGTTTAAGACTAGTATTGCACTAGTAGTATGCTTATATAACACATTGGAGGGCCAAGACTTAAATAAATGGGTGGCTAAGATGAGTTTCACTAGGATCAAGCCCAAGTGGCAAGTTGACTTTGGTCAATAATATCAAGCTAGCAAGACTTATCTTCTACCATGGTCAATGACCATTTTAGCCTTGCTAAAATCGACCAAGACCATATGTGGGGATGCCACGTGTCGCCCTCTCATTCGTCCATAAAATTCTGTAACCCTCGTGGGCCCCACAAAACGTAAAATTCCTCGGGTGGGCCCCACATACCAACTCCGTAAAACTAAACGTCCATCAGGTAAAGACTTCCATACTCTTCAAATAATGCATTTTGATAATCCAATTCTCAACAACGAACATTTTTCCTTTCCGACGTTCGGAAGATTTTCCGCCGGAAAAACAATTCTTCCTTTCGTACTAATTTCCAAGTCTTGATTCCTTACGTACATTCTCTTATACAAGTCCTGGACTTACGGGGTGTAACATCTATTATAACACTTTATGTTTTAAACCAACCAACGACAACTAAACTCATTTAACACACGTACTTCTACCGTACTATATATTTCACAACAATCATGCTCAAGAGGATAGGAAGAATCACATACCTCTTCGGCTTAATCCACTAGACAAGTTGAGTATGCCTCGCGTAGAATATCCACCTATAACAACCATAACACTTCTATCAACATCTAGATCTCTTTGTAGAATATTTCTAAGTAAAACGTCTCTTATTCTACGGAAAATCCAAAGATTTCCAGAATTCACGTACTTTTCCACCTTTTTCAAGGCCCGATATCAATAGCCAACATGCCACATTTAAGGCGCAGTAAGACAACAACTCAAAAAGGATTACACGCCTAACTGGACGTGTAAAATTCAGCCCCACAATATACGAAACAGTCCATTTCTTTTCAACCTTCTATCCACATATCATATACTCAATTATAAACTACTACAACATGTAATCTCCAATTACAGTAGAAGGACAAAGATCATTACCTCGATAAGCCCAAAAATATCCAAGAACCTAAAGTCGCTCCTTAGCAAGTTTAGCTCCAAATCCTTACGTTTCAATCCTCTACACGCAACCCTTAGAAGCTCCTAACCAACTTCTCTTCAAGATTCAACTCCAAAAAGTGAAGAACACTTAGGTTCCAAACATAGCAACTTTTGGCCAAGGCAATGTTTTAGGGCTAAGGGTGTGAAATCTTGCCTAAATCTTGGTTCACAATCTTCCTAACACCATAAGGAAGAACACTTAAAAGTTTAAGGATTTTTGGACAATGATTCATGTGATTGCCAAGAGCAATACTAGAGAATGAGGGAGTATTTTGCTTTGGAAAATAATTCAAGTGTGGATGAAGTCTTGCAACAAGGGGGTATTTATAAGAAAACCAAGGGCTAGGATCAAAGCAAGTGTGTGGATGAGATTGGGTACAAGTGTGTGTGGGTCCCACAAGCCATTTGTCCAACACAAGGCTTGAGACACTTGGCTTGCCACATGACACAAGATTTCGGCCAAGGGCCACTTGTCCACTCCATTTCGGTCGCATGCCACCTAAGGGGGTGACACGTGTCTCCCTCCAATTCATCAAAAATATTTCATCTTCCGGAAACATCCATATTGGCCAAAATCTCGAAAATAATGTGGGCCCCACAAAACCGTAAATTTTCCCCGTGGGCCCCACGTGACCAAATCTGGAAATAAAATTCCATAATTCTATTATATTCTCAGAAGTCCGAATACCAAATCTGGGAATCCAATTCTCATTTACGAACCTTTTTCCTTCACAAAATCCGGAAAATTTTCTCATTTAAAATCAAATCTTTCTTCCTTTTCAATCTTAATGTCGATTGTCGCACGACGCCCTCACATACATACCATGGAACTACGGGGTGTAACACAAAAGCTAAAAATGATTCACTTGGATGTAAACATGCCATGGAAAGAAGCAACTCAGTGCTAGTCTCGTTAAAACGACACTCCAATTCCATAAGTTGCAAATCTATGACGGTACAAAATATCTCAACACGATAGTGATGTAAATTTGTTATCTTCAGATCTTTTCGTCGCGACCTTCCAGCACGAACGAACATTTCATCCATGTTACATACATCAATATCATGCTTCTTGCAGAATGAAGAAACTTGATCAATTAAAGAATTTCACCCATTAACCTCATGCCTTGAGTCGTAGCTTGCAAACTCTAACCAAGTTCATTGCATTAACAATATCTTTATCTTTCCTTTGTAGTGCCTGTGATAATTCGTTTGTGATTCCTAATAGTGTTCTCATTAGGTGTAGACTAAACACAAAATCAAACTTCTGCAAGGCTTCAGATAAAATCTTAACTTCATATTTTTTGTCCTGAGTTGCTCCATCTTCCTCTATCCTCTCGAGTACATCTATCACAGGCGAAAACAAGGTAATCATACTGACTAAAATACCATATGTATCTCCGACTTTGACGAGGGTACTTTCTTGATTGAGGCCTCGACCACTCGATATTTTACCTAAATCAAGTTCTTCAATTATTTTGGTAGCTTGTTGTTCTCGAAGAATATCACGGCGCTTGCATGAACCTCCAGCTACATTGACAACATTGTTTACTAGGAAAAATAAACCAGTGATTTCCAAATGCTTTCCCGCCACGGCTACAAGAACTAGTTGAAGTTGATGAGCAAAACAATGAACATAATAAGCACTATTATTTTCATTCAAAATAAGTGTCTTGAGGCCACCAATTCCCCCTTGCATATTACTAGCCCCGTCGTAACCTTGCCCACGCAATCTAGAGATGCTTAAATCGTACCTTGAAAACATGTCATCAAGTGTTACCTTAAGTGAGAGAGATGTAGTACTTTGGACATGTTCAATACCTAAAAACCTCACAGTTATATATCCTTTCATGTTCACATAACGTATCACAACACTCATTTGCTCTTTACTTGAAACATCACGAGACTCATCAATAAGAACCGCAAAAAATACATCACCAAGATAACTAATAATGATTTTCATAGTTTCAGTTGCAGCAGCATTAACAATGTCCTTTTAGATATCAGGTGAAGTTAACTTCAAATTCTCAGGAGCATTTTCCAATGTAATAGCTTTGATGCTTTCATTGTGATCGGCAAGAAACTGCAACAACTCGCGGAAGTTTCCTTTATTCATTAAAGCTCCACCTTCATCATGGCCACGTAATGCAAGACCTTGTCTCAAGAGAAATCTAATACAATCAATTGTTGCAACCAAGTGTATCTTATAACTTATCTTAGTTTGATCTGAATGTTTGAAGATGACAGCCTCAAGATGTTGTTTTTTATCCAACAAAACTTGATGCTTACTCCAAGCTTGTCTGTGAGCACTATTAACTCCTCCTACATAAATTGTCAATTTTTCTTTTTTCACCCAATTTGTGAATCCAGTGCCAACAAATGAGTCATCACCTGCTTGATCTCCTATATTAGGTTTAAAAAGATAGCAAGACAAAAAATATGCTGCATCTTTGCTTATATTGTAGTCCAACCAATTAGAAAATTCATCAAACCAGGAAGGATTGAATCTTCATGGCTTTTTGTTTTTCCCAAAATTAGTCTCAGGAAATTCATGGTTCCGAGGTTGACAAGGCCCTTCTATAGCATATGCTCTTCGAACTTCATCTCGAATGTTAGGATCGTAATCTAGGATTCGAATTCGTAATCCAGGGTCTGAAGGAAGAACGGGTAACTCGATTTCAATGCGACTTTGTTTAGAGCTATCAACATTGTTCTTCTCCAAAAGTAGACGATGACTCCAAAGTTGGTGCTCTCTTAATTAGGTATTTATCCATAGCTGTTAAAATTAAATAAATCAATAAAGAGATTTAAATAAAATTAATTTTACAATTACACAAATATAAACCCTAAAACCCAAAATCCACCCTATAAAATCAAATATACATCATATAAATAAAAGGCTGGCATCATGAAATCCAAACTGATAGAAACCTTGTTGTTTTGAAAGAAAACATTTCTAGACCCTAACTGCAAGTCTGCAACTACAGAAACATAAGAAATAAACAAAAACAGTAGATCTAGATTGGAAAAACATTTTCTTGAAAAACTAAAACTGGAAAAAATGTTCCATGGTAAAGTTGAATTCAACTATTGTAGGTCCATTAACAAGAACTAGTTACACCAAAAATAACATATCCAAGTCGAACAAGATTAACACCCACTTCAAAAGAAAACATGTACGAAAATCATAAAGTGACAGCAACATCAATAACGAAGATGAACAAAGTTAGTACCTTTCGTTCCTAAGACAGAGTTTCAGTAACCCATTTGAGGAAATGGGCTTAGAAGAAGAGGTTGAGAGAGAGACAAAAAAATGCGAGGTCGAGAGAGGACTGAGTCCGAGGGGAGCCCTGATATGGGTTTAATATTAAAAAAAAATTATTAGTAGTAATTTTTTTTTAATTATGAGGGGATTCTGCCCCGACTGGATTGGCTCCGCCGCTCGCACTTACATCGGGATTTCACCGCATGTTATTGTAATATGATACTACTATTTTGGTTTTTTGAAGTTCAACAATGCAACAACGTAAGAATCCCTTTGTTGTTCTGTTCATTAATAAATATTTTTCTCTTTTATGTTTCTTCCTTAGATGAGTGATAACTTTAGAGCTTATAGTTTTCAGTTTAACATCAAAGTGGGCCAGAACGCAAATTACTAGTTCAGCCGAATTCAACTTGTATAAAAACTTTATACTATTAATATTATAAAATTTACTAAATTAAATATATTTAAAAATATTAAAGTTAAAATTCAATCAGCACTTGGAGTTGTTGTTATAGAATTTTGAATTCATAAACTTCAAATTCTATCTTTACCGGCGATTTCAGTCGGACTGGACTGTACTATTTCTAAAAATAGTACACTCCATCTGCCATTTTTTAGACTCATCTAGCCCCTGAACGGTACTAAAAATAAAAAAATAAAAAATACAATCTATTATATATTAATACTCTAATATCGTCTATTATATATTAATACTCTAATACCGTCCGTTATATATTAAGGTTAGTGTTAATATCTTAGAGTTGCTCTCAACCGCAAGAAGAGGGTTGAGAGAGAGACCAAAAAAAAACGTGAGGTGAGGAGAGAGATCGTGAGTCTCATGAGGGGAGCCCTGGATATGGGCCTAATATTAAAAAAATTATTAGTAGTAATTTTTTTTTAATTATGAGGGGGAGCCTGGGGCCCCCCTGGTTCTGGGTTGGCTCCGCCCCTACCTGTTACGACGGGATACGTAGGCGCTCTTTGAGCTCATTCGCACTAAACAAAGACCTAGGAAGCCTCTGAGACAAAAAGATTCAAATATTGCTTCACAGAGTCCCTGGATCTCCACACTTGCAACTGGGGCAGAATTTTTAGAGGACCTCAAAAATTCCACCGACAAAATAGGCACAAGAGTCAGTCGGTCTTAAACTTTCAACTTGGGCAAAAAAATTGAGAGGACCACAAAAATTCCTTCACAACAATTCAACACAAGAGTTCGCTACAAGACAAGCTCTAACTAGGGAATTTTTTTCGAGGGGGCCTAAAACATTTCACCAGGACAATCAAGGAGCACCCTCGGAACGCCAAGGACGATAGAAGAACCTCACTCAAAGCGTGTACATTATAACAATGAGATTGTAAATTTTTAATAAAAAAATGTTTTTAGTCCAATATTGTTTAAAATTTATGATCAATGCTTTCAAAAACATTTTTTCGTATCATGAGTTTAATTAATCTCTCATAATACCGAGCCCAAGAGGGTCGACACTAGAAAGTAGAAAAACAACATAGCAAGTGTCGACGACACATGTCGACCTAATGAAAACTAACAATTTTTCTGTGACTGCAGGGTCCAAAAACGTCGTCAGGAGGACGACGGTTTATTTTACTAAATTGTTTGTTTATGATGGAACATGTATAACAATAAAGAGACTCCGACATTGAAAGATGACATGAACCAACCGTGAGAGACATAAAAAGGTTAAGCACTGTAAGGGTAGCACAATTAAGCCATGAGAGCCACGAAAGGGACAAATCGCCACAAGGGTCATGAGAGCGAAACAAAGGACAAAGGGCCACAAAAGTAACATAATCCAGACATAGGAGCCATGAGTAAAGCAAAGTGCCACAAGGGAGACATAATTTGGCCATGAGAGCTATGAAAAGAGTAAAGCACCAAAAGGGCAACATAATCCGGCTATGAAAAGAGTAAAACACCACAAGGGAAGACCATTTCGGCCATGAGAGCCATGAAAAGAACAAAGCGCCACAAGGGTGGCATAATCCGTCCATGAGAGCTATGAAAAGGGCAAAGCACCACAAGGGCGGCACAATCCGGCCATGAGAGACATAAAAAGGTATAAAACGACCATCTAACCAAGAGGGTCACAACCGACAAAAGAATAAAAGAAAGATAAACCAGCCTCAAGGGCCATATCATTCATACAAATTGCATGCCAAGAGGTCCATTCATACAAACTGCATGTCAAGATGGCTATTCATACAAACTACATGTCAAAAGGGTCATTCATACACGTTGCATGCCGAGAGGACTATTCATACAAATTGCATGTCAAGAGGGCCATTAATAGAAACACTGCCAAGAGGGACATTCATATAAATTGCATTTCGAGAAGGCCATTCATACAAATAATGTTAAGAGGTACATTCATACAAATTGCATGCCAAGATGTCTATTCATACAAACTGCATGTCGAGAGGTCCATTCACATAAAATGCATGCCGAGAGGGTCATTCACATAAACTGCATATCGAGAGGGACATTCATACAAACACCGTAAGAGGGTCGTTCATATAAATCGACACATTGAGAAGGCCATTCATTTAAACAAGCATGCCTAGAGGGTCATTCATTCATAGTCAATTGTCATGAATAAAATTTGAACAAATCAACAAAGCCATACGATCCACACAGTGTTGGAGGAGGAATCTACTCAAATAAGTGCATTCAATACAATCATACGAGTCAGATGGTGTCGAAGAAGGTATCTGCTCAAACAAATACATTCATACGAGCCAGAAAGTATCAGAGGAGGAATCCGCTTAAACAAGTGTATTCATACGAGCTAGATGGTGTCAGAGGAGTCACCCGCTCAGAACAGTCACCCAATGAGGCACATAAAAAATAAGGCCACATAGAGATGACAAATAAAATATATACATATCAACACATCAATATCCCAACAAACAGAAATAGGCGGGAAGTTACCGGATGAGGGAAACAAGCAGACCAAATCTAGATGTAAGAGGAGCAAACATGGAACTTATTCTTGGGCAGCATATCGAAATAATGTACGAATAAGAGTCACTATCTCTAGACATGGGCTTGAAGATCACTCTGTGCCATACTCACTCGCAAGAAACAAGGGATATTTTCTTTTTAACAAACATAGCAACCGGTTGGGCTTATACCGGAAAGGTTTTTACCAACAAAGACACTCCCACATAAGAGATACCATTTTTAACCTATTGAGTCAAACTATATGTGACATAATTTCCAAAAACTGAGGATATGTAGGTGATTCAATACCCGAGGATCGGTCACATTTCAATGAAATTGCTCCGACACTTTTAGTTCTGGAGTTTACTTTGTATTATCACTTTTTAGAAGTTTAATAGAGTCAAAATATAGGTGGCCCGAATTATCATACAACCTGAGATATGTAGCAAACCCAGACACCAGGGTCCAACCATAATTTTCAAAAATATTGCATAAAATGAGAAGTATTTTTCAATTGGTCGGCTAAAAACTAGGTTTGTCAAATTTCACTACTTAGGGATGGTCCTGCAATCACCGAACAATCAAGGGACAATTGTTGACACCTAATTTTTATCCTTCAATAATTTTATTTAATTATTCAGGATTCCCTAGTCACAGACGGAGTGAAATGTACTCTTTACAAGATAAATGAATTTACAAAAATTATTCTGAAAATATTTTATCACTTTATTTAATAATATATCATCCGTATATTTATCGTATATAATACCTCATTTCTCACATTTTAAGATATAATTATGCTTTATAGTTCAAGATTAGAAAATTTGTTTGATTAAATAAAACAATTAAATTACATCTCAATTTCATTGCATATTTTTAAAGAAAAAATATTTTGCATGGTTTAAAGATTTGTATTTCCAATTTGTGTCAAATTTAGGCTTAATTTGAAGCCTATGACTTAATTTGGTTATAATTGGAATTGGCAGGGTCATTTTTATGGAAAACGACATATTTTCTCCTCCACGCTTGAAAGATTCATATTTGTCATCCGTTAATATTTGGGGTCAAATATGCCTCCGTTAGTCTAAACTTGTCAGATTTACCCTTATTTAATAGATCCGCCACGCACGCCACGTCAGTTACTGGAGGACACGCAGTGGGACTCATTACTCACTTCAAAACTTACTCCTCGCTTAATAACCCCAAATGCCATCTCCGGCAAAGCTCTAACCATTAAGGGCGACAACACATGAACTGGAATGGTTGGTGTTTTGTCGGAGATGGCATTTGGGGTTATTAAATAGAGGGAGTAGAAGTTTTGGAGGTGAATGTGTGGGTCCCACTTTGCCACGTGTCCTCCACTTGGCATACACGTGACAGATCTATTAAATAAGGGTAAATACAATAAATTTAGACTAACAGTTGACATATTTGACCCCAAACGTTAATGGATGACAAATATGAACTTTTTCCCAAACGTGAAGGGCAAATATGACCCTTTTCCCTTTTTTAAAATTAAAATGTGGCCTTCTAATTGCTTTTATGAAAAAACTATTTGGGCCTGCCCCTCTTTTTTTAAAATCGATTAGGTCCTGCCCAATCGAATCACAACCCGACCCAATTCGTCGTCTAAACACAAACCTTACCTAAATCCCTAATTTATTGTTTCCTTTTCCATGCATGTAAAAACCCTGAGGGCGACGATGCTCTTCTCCCTCAATGCCAGAAATGGCAACTGACATGGTATAATTGCTTTTGCAGGCTTGTATGGTCGAAAAGGGCAAGAAAATTAATTACTCTTTCCACTTTTCACCTCCACGCCACCGCACCCCAACCCACAAAGTGATGTCTCCCCTCTTATTTATGCTTTCTACTCTAATTATTAATTGGATTTGTCTCATTTAATTTCAAATTCGTGATTTTTGTTGGTTGAGAACTATTTGGATGGAAATTTCCCCCCAAAATTTGTTCTCCTACATTGATCTTGACTGGGCCTACTAGGATTTCTAAATCCCTATAAATTGACCCTTTTTTCTCATTGTAATGGCGTGAAACTTGAATCTCTGGATTTTTAATTTTTAAGAGACATTTTCTAGTTAAAATTTGATAATTTTTTGCTTAATTGGGATCCCAGCTCTTTGGTGGAACTATACTTAGCTTAAACTGGTCCTTACAATCTAAACCCTCCCCTTTTTCGTGTTGTTTGTGAGTTTCAAGTCTGGAGTTGAAAAACGAACCCACCTTCGATCCTAGGTTGCCTCCAAACAAGGTAAACCACCCTCCTTTTAATTTCTTTTTGCTTAAATGTTATTATGATATATTTTATGCATATTTGATGATTATTGGCTTGTTTGATTAGTGTGGTTAACTATATGTGTGCATAAATTTCCTATAATCTGTTTAACTAAACTGAACTAATATCATGATTTAGCTCAAATTAGTTTAAGATGCCATTTAGAATATTTTAACATGACCTGTAGTTTGTAAGCATGCTTAAGTCAGTTGTTAATCCTGTATACATTCATATGCTAGTTCTGAGTAGTTTAAAGCATTCAAATCAGCATGTTAAGTTAACTATGGTCACTTTAACTTGTTGCCTATAATTACTTGTTATGTTAATAAGATTTGAACATGATAAGTGGTTATAAGTATGTCTAGTACATTTTGAATCATGCTTAGTTATTTTAAAGGGGTATAATACTTCTTAACCATCTTAGATAACATTGTAATTTTGATACTAAGCTGAAAATGACCTATATGTGTTCGATATATGCATGAGAGAACCTATGTGGCCTAAAATATGAATCTTCTTTCTTACGATGGTCTTCTGGTGTCCATTTAGGCTTGGTCAGAGTTCATACATGACATGCTAATATATTTGCAAGAAATTGTAGTAAAATAGCACTAGGTATATGATTAGATGATTGAAATAGTTGAGACATCCATGAAATTTCATATTAAACTTATGTTGAATTATTCCTAGGATCCGTTGAGAGAATATTTAAGTTGGAAATGATTCCAAGTAATTGTTAACTAATGTTTTTGAGGATGGATGATCTGTCCAAGCTTGAATCATATCACATCTAGGCTAAAGTTTAGTTTAAGCTAAAAATAGAACTAGGGATATACTTTGGTTTAATTTTCAAATGCCATCATTGTTTTGAGGCCATACTGAGGTCAATATGAGCCCAAGGTGTTTTGTTGTATGTTTGAAGAGAAGTTTGATTCATGTTCTGTTAAAAATGCATCTTCTAGACTAGGTTAAGTCTAGTATGAGAACTACACCTGTCTTAATTTTTTTATAAGCTTGCTTGCTTATGCTTTTGTGTCAATTATCTGCTAGTTTGAACTTAGTGTGGGCATGATATAGTCTTTTAAGATTAGCCTAGCTATGTTGCATGGATTCTGTGGTTTGTGTGCATATTGGATATTTCTGTGAAGCCTAGAACCCATCTTGTGTTCATCTTGAATCATGAAGTGTTTACATGTTGAATGTGTTCATCATAAGACTCTAAGTTATGGTTTAAGCCACAAGGCGATCATCCGTCCATATTTACGTGCATGTTTTTCCGATGTATGCTAATTCAATTTTATGTATAACTATGCCATGTTTGTACTCATGTTGAATTTTGTAGGCTAAGACACCTAGTTGAACATTTACTTAAAAAGAGGCTTTCAATCTCGAGTCTATGTGTCTTATGATATTTGATGTTTGTTTTTACTAGCAAATGTTTAGATTGATCACATGACAATCTATGATTGGTAGTTCTATCTGCTGATACATGTGCTAAATGCTTTAATATGTACATGTTTGGTTATCAATGTTCAATTGCATCATGTTTGTTAATATAATAAGGTGTATCAGAGGTCAACATACCTATCTACCTCACAATTCTTATAACTCCCAAATCATGTTCTTATGCCTACTTCTAATCTTGAAATGACTGAAAATATCTAAGTTGTCAGCATGTTGTGATGTTAGCTTAGGAAAGACTTTAGTTTTGACATGTTTACCTGCTACAAGTTCTGAATTTTTTCCTAAAGATGCCACAACTAACATGTTTGTTGCTTCGAGCTTAATGGACCATGTCTTCACTATATGAACTCCAAAAATAGATATGAAGTCTTGAGTACACTAGCCTAATAGGATGTGTAGAACCATATGAATGATTGAATTTCTCTCGTTATCATGTTATGAACATTAAGGTGTCTAATCGATTGTTAAAATTGAGTATTATAAAGCATGTGAAATGGTGGGGGCTTGTGTGTTTTATACTAGGTATGTCTCCCTTTGTATGCCTTATTCTTTATCTTCTAATGTGTTGGTTACTTTTGTCACGACCCGAACCCGGGCCCGTGACTGGTGCCTTATCCCGGGCACCCTAGTGATACAACATCAGAGTAATCAGCGGAATATAAAACACAACATGAAACAATGTAAAGGAGACACATGTTTATCTGAAGAAAAGTTGCCTTTCGGCATATATATATATATAAAAACTTAGATCCGAGCAGTTACATCCCATTACAACTCTGCCCACAACAGTACTACAGACCTCTACGAGTGATATGACAACAACGACGGGACAGGGCCCCGCCATACCCCTGAATGTAAGCACCTACAACAACAGGGGACTATACCAAAGATAAGCCTCCGGAGAAACGGAGCTTCCCAAACGCTGAACTGTGACCCTATGAGCGAGGATCAACATCGTGTACTTCTACCGCGCATGAACGCAACACCCGAAAGAGGTCGCATAACAGTACCAAGTATGTGAAATCAAAATATCAGAAATGAAATCATAGTAGTCTATATAAAGCAGGAGACATGTATGATAACCAAAACTACAGTTCACAATAAATAAGCAGTCATGTCAAGTCAGGGACTCACGCCCTCAAAGTAATCACTCAAATACAACTAAGGGTCTCACGCCCACAACATCAATCATGCCCGTGGAATACTTTCCTCACTGCCGGCAGTCTATGATATAAAAGCACCAAGGAATACACATGAATACCAGGTCCCACCTGTGTCATAATAAAACCGTACGGGGTAAGTACGAAGGCATAGCCGACTACTAAAACCCACAGTACTAACAAGGTCATAAATCAGATCACGAGATCTGTCTAGACCGCCACATGATCGGCCGCCACTCGCCCGCAGATCTAATGCGCGCGCTTCAGTCCTCGAACTTCCCGCAGCCGCGATAGGCCACTCCAATGGCCCGCATGAGGTATTCCCGCATCGAGGGTAGCTACTCCCAAAGAACGCCCCGACTCGCAGTCCGCATGGCCACATGATCGCATGACCACAAAGGCCGCACACTAACTCCGAACTCTCGTAGCCCGCATAGGTCCCCGACCCGCATGAGGTAGTCTCGAATCACGGTCCTGCATCACCGAGCTATACTCCGCATCGGAGGGCAATTAACCCCAGATCATGTCAAGAGGTGAGTGATATAATACTAACATAACAGCTTATCGTTAAACAACATAAGCACAACAAGGGAAACCCCTTTACACAAACATCACAAGATACTAACACACGTAGCATCCTAACATGTTTACTTATCAAATCAACAAGAACGTATTACAAGGCTATCACAAACCTATACAATCAAGTTATTCACACAAGGTACTTTCTACTTTATGTTAACAAATGCGGGTTTTTATCCCCAAAATACTTCATACATTAATCTCTTTAAAAGATCTGTTTCTTTCACAAAAGTCACACAATACCCGTAGTATAAAAATAGAGTGACTATCTTTTTTTTAAGTAAACCAAAACACTTCCCTTTGTAAAATCAAGTAACAACATTATTTTCCAAACGTTCAAGTTTGCCTAATTTCAAGTGCTCAAGTTTCGTAGTTCATAGTTAATCACTTAATGATATAATTCTCCTTTAAAACAATTTGAGAAACATATTCCTTATATGTGAGTAGGTTATTCTTGTTCATAACAATCTTATTAAAGCAGCCATGATCTAGGAAATGTAATATCATTTTGTCTCATCTTAGCTTCTATGCAGATGGAGGTTTCTACTGGTTTTAATAATACTTTATTAGTCAATACATTTCCCTTTATTAGCGCCGTGGTCCTGTTCGATACTTATTCTGATTTCCGAAATCAGTAAAAACATTATTCCTTTTAAAAACCAAGTACTCATTACTCACGAATGAGGTTTCACACTTTTTAACAAAATTCAGATTAATTCAATAAGTCAAGTCTCTTAACTTCTAAAATCAATAAACCATTATTTTTATCTCTCTTAAGTCGTTATACCTAACTTCCCATAAAGCTAGCATAACTCTTAAGCTTTTAAAACCAAGTATTACTCTTCTTTCAAAAAGGTTTCTTAATTCTTTTGAAATACTTCAGATTCTTATTATTCAGGCTTAAGTCAAAAGACATTGCCAGAAACTACGCTCGCTTAACACACGACGCCTACCGCACTATATATATATTCTTTTAAAATATCATGCTCAAGAGGATAGGAAGAATCACATACCGCGACGATTTATCGACTATTAGCAAATAGCTCCAAGTAATCGTAGTCCGCTAGCCTTTTCCACCCTTAGAGAGTAGTACGCTACTCGCAAAGATTTCAACCTATAACGGTTATATAAGTATATCAATGTCTAGACTACTCCTAGAATAAATCTAGATACAAGATTCTACGAAAAATTGGGCAAGACTTCCCTACCCACAAACTTCACAAGTTCATCAGAATACAAATTCTATGTAAGTACAGCTCAATCTTCTACTTTAATATTCTTCCGATGTGATTTCATCAAGTCTTATCTGTAATATCCTTCTATTACAGCTCAATTCTCTTCTATGAATCTTATATTCATTTCTATACTACTACGCATGTAATTTCCAATTACAATATAAGGACAAGAGTATTTACCTCGATAAGCCCAAAATTATCCAAGATTTAATGTCGATCCCGAGCAACGCTTAGCTCCTACTCCGGTGCTCCAACCCGCCTAAACAACCCTTAGAAGTTCTACGCAACTTCTTCTTAATACTTCAACCAACTGTGAAGATTTTCCTTAGGGTTTCGCTTTGAGACAAAAGGACATAAGGTAGTATTTCTGCTCTACGATAGAGGTAACTTTGGAATACTACAAGGTATAAGGCTAAGGTATTTTGGTATAGTAACAATACTTGAGAGTATTTTCTACCAAGAGGGGTATTTTACGAGAACAACTAGGTGTGGGGTACTTCTACCAACACCACTAGGAGTGGATATCTCTGCCAAGGGCCTCTCAAAGGGAGGGGAAGCTCTGACGAGAGCAACAAGAAGGAGGGAGGATTTCAAGACTTAGAACATTTGTGGACGAAGAAGTCTTCACAAAGGGGGTATTTATAGGGAAACTAATGGCCATGATCAAACCAAGTGGGGGGCAAGTGGAGGGCCAAGATTTGCCCAAGTGCCCCCTATCCCTACTCCACAATTCCCTCACAAACATTGACCCATGGTTTAGGCCTCAAAACATGGCCAAAAACGTGACCCAAATCGCCCACTAGAACGCCCACTGAGGTGACAAGTGTCGCCTCTCGTTGGTCCAAAATATTTCATCTCTCGAAAAATCCGCAAAATAATAAATGACATAGCCGTAATTTTCCTTCGCAAGTTTTGTAAAACGCTTCGCAAAAACGATTCCTTTCGGGGTCAGGCACAAAATTTTCTGGTCCTATGCCTATCTTAAGGCTCAAACTTTGACGCACGCCCCACGCACATACTGAAATACTGGTATAACATTCTCCCCTCCTTAGAAACATTCGTCCCGAATGTTCCTTCTAAGCCTCAAAACACACAAGTACCTTTATAGTCTTTACTACTATACTTACGAAAACAATCATGCCGTACCTGGCCATAACATAACACACGCGCAACTACTCAATCTTCAAGTCTACGAGGAATCACCTCCATCACTACAAAAGCTCCCACCCTAGGTCTAAAAGATACTCCCTTCACACCTTTTCTTTACGAACGCAATGATCACTTTTATTCTCTTACTCGTCGCACTTTCTCGCACACTAACTCTTCTCATAACTTACCACATTTCATATCGCTTCATTTACCAAAATCTCTGGGTTACTACCTCCAACTTGGTCATCATTACTGGGAACACTCTGGATGGATCTCCGATACTTTCCGAACATAGCAACACGAAAGATCGCCATATCGCTTCCTACGCCGACGGCAATGCCAACTATAGGCAACCCGCCTACTCTTCACATGATCCGAAGGCCCAAAGTAACTCAAAGCTAAGTTTCTCTGCTTTCCCAAACTCGCCACACCCTTTCCGGTGGTACCTTCAAGAATACCGACCGCCAACCCGACTCAAGTGTCGACGCCGATCATCCGCACGACTTCGCTGACTCGAGCCGCCAATAACCTCTTCTAGATAAGCTTCACCCTATCCATATCCCGCCAACAAGTATGAACCAACTATTCAACCTTGCCTACATCGAATCAATCGACCAAGAACTTACACTTCCGCCCCTACAAGGCTTCATAAGGCAATATCCGAATCTCAAATGGTAGCTAAAAACACTCCTCAACAGAGGCAACAATCCTCACAGCCTACCCTCAAATCCAAACACCGCCCGAGGATGAATGCGATACGGACTCACCGAGTTCCTAACTCACTCGTAAAACTCCTGCAAAAGGAATAGCCATAACTCGGGCTTCATTGTCATAAGGTGAAAGCAGGCACCTCGTGCAGCCTTATAACCTTCCAGATATAACATCTCGCATAACCCTCTGCCGAGTAAATGGTCCTGACTAAAAGACAAGATGGGCTGACCTCAACGGCCCGACTACTGGTCGAACGCATCCATGAACTCGTACGATGGTTAACTAAACTTGGGCCTAACACCCTCGTGACCCTACCACCTGGCGGGACCACCCCGAACTGACCCCACCACAAAACAAGTCGCGGGTTGACCCGCGATCGGTCCGCAACCCGACCCGCTATCGCGCCAAACACTTGCTCCCCGATCCGAAACAATCCCACAATCAAGTCACGAAAACCTAGTGGTCTTCTTAGCTCAACTACCCTCTTTCATTCCACACTACTCAGGGACTTATTATACAAATATATCTCACGTGCATCATGCACTCCGATAAGGGTCAAACACATAAAAATACATCTTTTACTCGAGATGGCCTTGCCTCTAAGGTCTCTACGTATAAAACTCTAAGGCTCACACTTTCCTTATCCCCAATCTTACCATTTTAACTAACCATGATTTCTAACCACAGTTCACATAATGCTATCTGAACACAACACTTAAGAGATACTCATCTTATCACACATACAAATCTCTAGAGGGTTCAAGGATATACATGTATCTACCGCTTCACTTCCCCTTTGTCGTTCTAATCAATCCTGCCCCGTAGGGCGCATAGCTAGGGAAGGTGATTAACTAGCCACTGATCCCGAAGGCTGAGTCTCTACATCCGCGCCACCTTTAGTCGGACAATTTCTCGCAAAATGGCCCTGCTGGCCGCAAGCATAACAAGCACCAACAAAGAGACGACATTCCCCGAGGTGACGTCTGCCACACTGTGAGTACTGAGGGAAAAAAAACTGAATCCGGCTGGCTGGAACCTACGTGCATCTGTGATCCAGCAGCCCTGGAGCTCTGACCGACTCCTGCATACCCTCTCTTAGATAGTCATCAAGACCCGTGATAAATTGGTACATCATATACTCTCTGGTAGCTACATCCTTCGCTAGTAACAGGGCCGTCTCTTTGCAATCTATACTTTCTGCTACTGGTCGTGGAACTGAAGGTTCAACTATCATGGCCACAGTAGGAACTGCTGCCGCTGTGCTAAACTCTGCTGGGGCTGGCGACGTCGCAGAACTCCCCGAATGAAGCACCACCCCAGGTGATGATTGGGCCTGTGCCCTCGTAACCCTCTGTGCTCTACTCGCAGCTCCCTCGGCTGCCTTGTCCTTCTGGGCCCGGGTTGCCTTACGCGGAGGCATAAAGGTAAGGGAAAGAAATACGTTAGAGGGTCAAACTTATAACACATCTCTAAGCACGATCTCAGAGTGAGAAGAATGGAAACCAATCCTAAATATCTTATAGCCTCCTGATTATTGGTGTGGTGCACAACACACCGATAATCAAGACTCTACTAGATACGGTCTGTAGACACTTTCCGATGATTAACTGCTCTGATACCACTTTTGTCACGACCAACCTGCCCGTGATCGCCGCTTTACCTCGCACCCTAGTGATACAACATCAGAGTAATCAGCGGAATATAAAACACAACATGTAACAATGTAAATGAGACACATGTTTATCTGAAGAAA
This sequence comes from Przewalskia tangutica, assembly GCA_029844215.1. Lineage (NCBI taxonomy): Eukaryota > Viridiplantae > Streptophyta > Magnoliopsida > Solanales > Solanaceae > Przewalskia > Przewalskia tangutica. Next base: position 291,016 of record JAQGDG010000035.1, read on the forward strand.
AGTTGCCTTTCGGCATATATATATATATAAAAACTTAGATCCGAACAGTTACATCCCATTACAACTCGCCACAACAAGATTACATGCACTTACGAGTGATATGACAACAACGACGGACAGTGGCTCGCCATACCCTCGAATGTAGGCACCTACAACAACAGGGACTATACCAAAGATAAGCCTCCGAGAAACGGAGCTTCCAAACGCCGAATCGTGACTCCTATGAGCGAGGATCAACATCGTGTACTTCTACCGCGGCATGAACGCACTCAAGGAGTTCAAGATAACAGTACCAAGTATGTGAAATCAAATTATCAGAATGAAATCATAGTAGTCTATATAAAGCAGAGACATGTATGATAACCAAAACTACAGCTTCACAATAAATAAGCAAATATGTCAAGTCGTGACTCACGCCTAAAGTCATCACTCAAATACAACTATGGGTCTCACGCCCACAACATCAATCATGCCCGTGGAATACCTTCCTCACCGCCGGCTATGATATAAAAGCACCAAGGAATACATGAACACCGTGTCCCACTGTGTCATAATAAAACCGCACGGTAAGTACGAAGGCATAGCCGACTACTAAAACCTACAGATTAACAAGGTCATAAATCAGATTATGAGATCCGTCTAGACCGCCACATGATCGGCCGCCACTCGCTCGCAGATCTAATGCGCGTCTAGTCCCGAACTTCCCGCAGCTCCGCATAGGCCACTCCAATGGCCCGCATGAGGTATTCCCCGCATCGAGGGTAGCTACTCCCCGACAACGTCATGGACTCGCAGTCCGCATGGCCACATAGACCGCATGACCATAAAGGCCGCACACTAACATGTAACTCTCGTAGCTCCGCATAGGTCCCCGACCCGCATTTAGGTAGTCTCGAATCACGGTCCTGCATCACCGAGCTATACCCCCGTGACGGAGGGCGCTTAACCCCGGATCATGTCAAGAGGTGAGTGATATAATACTAACATAACAACTTATCGTTAAACAACATAAGCACAACAAGGGAAACCCCTTTACACAAACATCACAAGATACTAACACACGTAGCATCCTAACATGTTTACTTATCAAATCAACAAGAAAGTATTACAAGGCTATCACAAACCAATACAATCAAGTTATTCACACAAGGTACTTTCTACTTTATGTTAACAAGTGCGGGTTTTTATCCCCAAAATACTTCATACATTAATCTCTTTAAAAGATCCGTTTCTTTCACAAAAGTCACACAATACCCGTAGTATAAAAATAGAGTGACTATCTTTTTTTTAAGTAAACCAAAACACTTCCCTTTGTAAAATCAAGTAACAACATTATTTTCCAAACGTTCAAGTTTGCCTAATTTCAAGTGCTCAAGTTTCTCATTTTCGAAAAGTTTCGTAGCTCATAGTTAATCACTTAATGATATAATTCTCCTTTAAAACAATTTGAGAAACATATGCCTTATATGTGAGTAGGTTATTCTTGTTCATAACAATCTTATTAAAGCAGCCATGATCTAGGAAATGTAATATCATTTTGTTTCATCTTAGCTTCTATGCAGATGGAGGTTTCTACTGGTTTTAATAATACTTTATTAGTCAATACATTTCCCTTTATTAGCGCCGTGGTCCTGCTCGATACTTATTCTCGATTTTCAAATCAAGAAACATTATTCCTTTTAAAAACCAAGTACTCATTACTCACGAATGAGGTTTCACACTTTTTAACAAAATTCAGATTAATTCAATAAGTCAAGTCTCTTAACTTCTAAAATCAATAAACCATTATTTTTATCTCTCTTAAGTCGTTATACCTAACTTCCCATAAAGCTAGCATAACTCTTAAGCTTTTAAAACCAAGTATTACTCTTCTTTCAAAAAGGTTTCTTAATTCTTTTGAAATACTTCAGATTCTTATTATTCAGGCTTAAGTCAAAAGACATTGCCGTAAAACTACGCTCGCTTAACACACGACGCCTCACCGTATATATATATATTCTTTTAAAATATCATGCTCAAGAGGATAGGAAGAATCACATACCTCGCGACGATTTATCGACTATTAGCAAATAGCTCCAAGTACTGTAGTCAGGCTAGCCTTTTCCACCCTTCGAGTAGAGTACGCTACTCGCAGTACTTCCACCTATAACGGTTATATAAGTCTATCAATGTCTAGACTACTCGGTAGAATACATCTAGATACAAGATTCTACGAAAAATTGGGCAGCACTTCCTACCCACAAACTTCACAAGTTCATCAGAACATACCCTATGTAAGTACACTCAATCTTCTACTTTAATATTCTTCTGATGTGATTTCAGTTCAAGTCTTATCTGTAATATCCTTCTATTACAGTTCAATTCTCTTCTATGAATCTTATATTCATTTCTATACTACTACAGTATGTAATTTCTAATTAAAATATAAGGACAAGAGTATTTACCTCGATAAGCCCAAAATTATCCAAGATTTAATGTCGATCCTGAGCAACGCTTAGCTCCTACTCCGGTGCTCAACCCGCTCCAAACAACCCTTAGAAGTTCTACGCAACTTCTTCTTAATACTTCAACGAACTGTGAAGATTTTCCTTAGGGTTTCGCTTGAGACAAAAGGACATAAGGTAGTATTTCCTGCTCTACGATAGAGGTAACTTTGGAATACTACAAGGTATAAGACTAAGGTATTTTGGTATAGTAACAATACTTGGAGAGTATTTTCTACCAAGAGGAAGGGTATTTTACGAGAACAACTAGGCAAGGGGGGGTGTACCTCTCGGCCAACACCACTAGGGGGGGGGATATCTCTCGGCCAAGGGGCCTCTCAAAGGGGGAGGGGGGAAGCTCTTGGACGAGAGCAACAAGAAGGGAGGGAGGATTTCAAGACTTAGAACATTTGTGGATGAAGAAGTCTTCACAAAGGGGGGGGGGGGTATTTATAGGGAAACCAATGGCCATGATCAAGCCAAGTGGGGGGCAAGTGGAGGGCCAAGATTTGCCCAAGTGCCCCCTATCCCTACTCCACAATTCCCTCACAAACATTGACCCATGGTTTAGGCCTCAAAACATGGCCAAAAAACGTGACCGAAATCGTCCACTAGAACGCCCACTTGAGGGTGACAAGTGTCGCCCTCTCGTTGGTCCAAAATATTTCATCTCTCGGAAAAATCCATAAAAATAATAAATGACATAGCCGTAATTTTCCCTTCGCAAGTTTTGTAAAACGCTTCGCCAAAAACGATTCCTTTCGGTTAGTCAAAAAAGCGATTCCTTCGGGGTTGTGCACAAAATTGTCACGACCGGAGGCGCGGCGGTACCGGTATATGTCGAGAATAGCAATGAACATACACAACACATACGCATAAAGTAACATCACCGTCAGCCGGGTCGCTTCCATAAAACATACTTAACAAAGTATAATAGCAATTGCTTATAGCCCAAAACACATAGGCCATTGCACTTAAAGATAATCATCGCGGGACAAGTGCTCGCCATACCTAATATACAAAGTACCTATAGCATCGTGGAAATATCCATACCAATAAATAAGCTTCCGAGGAATGAGCTTCGACACCGAATAACGAGGATCTCACGATCTGCTTAACGCATGAACGCAGCGGGTCAAGACACAATATGTACCAAGTATGTAAAGTCGAAAATATCGTAATATGATATCATAAGTCTAAAAGCAGCCGAGTCATGGAAGACAATAAAATTTTTCTTCGCCTTTCACTAACAATGAGTGACAAGTATATATATATAATCTTGCATAAAATAGAGGCTCATGATCAAAACAGTGCCTGCGTAGTATCAAAGAAACCATCCTACTCCGACTATTTCACCAAGACGCTGTGGACCAAGAGGCCTCGCATCGCCGTATCGCCGACGGGACTATTTCACCGCATAAGCCATGGGACTCGCATGATTCGCATCACGGTAGCAAATCCACGTGGTATAACGATCTGGGACTTTCCTCGATACTCTTACTCAAACAGATGGTATAACGATCTTGGGTCGCACTCGATATACTCTTACATCGAGCAGATGGTATACGATCTTGGGGCTTGCCCCTCGATATACTCTTATCGGGTGCGGATGGTATAACGATCTTGGATTCGCCGGATATACATCGGCAGGCGGTATGGCGATCTTGGCTGGCCCGGACATACTACATCGAAGGAGGTGGTATGGGATCTTGGGGCTTGCTCGCACATACTTGTTTCATCTCAAATCGTTATCATATCATAAATAAGCTAAGCAAACTTATAACTTCTTTTAGTCTTGTTCATATACTCTCTCATTTTAGTTTATTTAGCACTTCATCATATCTTTAAATAAAAGAAAACCGAATTTAACTCAAGTACTACATCTCTTTCAAAGTGACTCTTCTTTATACATAAAGCCTTTGGGCAATTGACTTTAAATCAAATTGCCTCTTCATAATTATCTTACTTAGAGTAAATCCTTCATTAACCTTTATGAAGCTAATAAACCAACTTCCCATAAAGTTGTTATATTAACTCTATACTTTAGTAAAATCATACTTTTCTCAACTGAGGATTTACATTCTTAAAGCGAAACAAGTCATTTATACTAAAACAAGTAAGAATACTAAATACGTGCTGTCAGTACATAGTTTTATCTATTCATGCTCAAGAGATAGAAAAACTTCACATACCTCTTTGTTCAAACTCGCTAGTAATATATTTCAACCTATAATAGTCATGATCGTTTATTAACCTCTAATCTTAATGTAGAACAATCCAAGTTCAAAGTCACTAAATTCTAAGGAAAATCAAGCATTTCCTTTGTTTCTACTCACTTTGCCACCTTCTCAAGGCCGAATTTTTCCTTAGAATTTAGTGACTTTTAACTTGGATTGTTCTACATTAAGATTAGAGGTTAATAAACGATCATGACTATTATAGTTGAAATATTACTCATGTAGTTTGACTTGGCAAGTGGATTGACCAAAGAGGTATGTGAAGTTTTTCTATCTCGAGCATGAATAGATAAACTATGTAGTACTGTAGACGATATGATTTAGTATTCTTACTTGTTTTTAGTATAAAATGACTTGTTTCGTTTTAAGAATGTATAAGTCCTCGTTAAGGGAAAAGTATGATTTTACTAAAGTATAGAGTTAATATAACAACTTTATGGGAAGTTGGTTTATTAGCTTCATAAAAGGTTAATGAGAAGGATTTACTCTAAGTAAGATAATTACATGAAGAGGCAATTTGATTTAAAGTCATCAATCGCCCAAAGGCTTTTATGTATAAAGAAGAGTCACTTTTGAAAGAGATGAGGTATGTAGTACTGGGTTAAATTCTGCTTTTTATTTAAAGATATGATGAAGTGCCTTAAATAAACTAAAATGAGAGTATATGAACAAGACTAAAAGAAGTTATAAGTTTGCTTAGCTTATTTATGATATGACGATTTGAGATGTGGTAAGAGTATGTCCGAGGCAAGCCCCAAGATCGCCATACCACCTCCTTCAGCAAAGAGATGTCCGGCGGGCCACCCCAAGATCGCCATACCATCCGCCTGTAAGAGTATATCCGGCGGGCGATCCAATATCGCTATACCATCCGCACCGATAAGAGTATATCCGGCGGCAAGCCCCAAGATCGTTATACCATCCGCCTCCAGCAAGAGTATATCCGAGGTACCAAGATCGCTATACCATCCGCTTCGGGTAAGAGTATATCCGAGGAAAGTCCCCAAGATCGTTATACCAATTGCTCCGTGGATTTGCTACCCATGATGCGAGGAATACCTCACGCGAGTCCTTATGGGCTTATGCGGTGAAATAGTCCCACGCCTACAGTACACCGATGCGAGTGAGACCTCACTGGTCCACAGACCCATGCGTGAAATAGTCCTGTGAGTAGGATGGTTTCTTTTGATACTACTGCGAGGTACCTGCTTTGATCACGAGCCTCCTATTTTATGCAGATTATATATGTATATATATACTTGTCACTCTCATTGTTAGTAAGGCACAAGAAAAGGTATTTTATTGTCTTCCATGACTCACTTTGCTTTTAGACTTATGATATCATATTACGCATTTTCCCACTTTACATACTTGGTACATATTGTGTAATCGACCCCCTTCCTGGGCCGCTCATGCCGCAGGCGGTAAGCGATGAGGATCCTCGCCTAGGATCACTATTCCTGTCGGTTCATTCCTCCTAAGCTTATTTATCGTAGATATTTCCGATGCTATAGGTACTTTGTATATTCGTGGGTATGGCCTTGTCCCGCCACGCTGTTATCTTTAGAGGTCCGTGGCCACCTATGTGTTTTGGGCTATAAGAACCATTGTACTATTATACTTTTGTTAAGTTTTATGGAAGGCGACTCACTACCGCCGGATGTTACTTTTATGCAGATGTTGTGTATGTTCCACCGCTATTCTCCTCGACATATACCGACAGGTACCCCGGCAGGGTACCGCCGCGCCCCGGTTGGGTCGTGACAAAAGTGGTATCGTGAGCGCTTAGTCCTCGGAAAGTGTCCACGCATCGTGTCTAGTAGAGTCTTGATTATCGGTGTGTCGCACCACATCTATAATCGTGAGGCCGCAGGATATTTAGGATTGGTTTCCATTCTTTCACTCTAAGATCGCAATAGAGCCGAGTTATAGGTTGAATCTCCCGATGTTTTCCTTTATGTATCGCTTATGCCTCACGCAAGGCAACCGCGCCCGGCGGCAAGGCACCGAGGGTGCCGCTAGTGGACGCGGAGAATCACGCAGGCACAGCCCAATCCTTACCGAGATGATGTTTAGGCGGCGGCGAGTTCCACGCCGTCCACTCAGCAGAGTTCGAGGCGCCGACGCGCCATCGAGATCAGCAGACGAGCCTCCACTCCACAAATGGCCCGAGTACAGAGATTATGGGGAATGATTCGCCATCGACCAAAGATAGTGGCGGCAGCGCCGACAGAGCAGCGCCAACCCTAGAGCCGACAGTTTACGGATTCGGGATTTCCTGGGTTGTCACCCACCCGAGTTCTATGGTTCGAGATTTGATGAGGATCCGCAGGAGTTTGTCCGCAGCTTCTGGACCATGCAGTTCTTAGGCATCGAGACCGAGTGCATACACTAGCTTACCCTACGCGATATCATTGCGTTGAACTGGTTTGAGTCATGGGTATTGTCGAGGGGTGATGATGCTCTTCCAGCTGATTGGGAGGAGTTCACAGAGGCGTTCCTAGACCACTTCTTGCCTCCTGAGGTGAGGAGAGCCCGCGTAGATAGGTTCTTGACCTTGAGACAGGACGGGAGGACTATCGTGAGTACACCGAGTTTGACTCCTTGGCCGATATGCACACACCATTGTAGGCGATATGGCGCATGTGGTTCATAGATACGTGATGGGACTAGACCGTCACATGACATCGCTGCTTAGGAGTGGCTCTTCAGCCAGGATGGATATTTCCGTGATGCGAGCATACGCACGTGGATTGAGGACAGAGAGGCGGATCGCCTAGATTTGGGCCACCAAGAGGCCGTGACATCGGGTTCTCGGCGATTTCGAGGCGGCACTCAAGAAGCTAGGTCCACCTTCCACCCAGACAGAGTGCTCCTTCACGCTTTTCCGCAGAGGTCCGATCAGCAGGTTATTCGGGAGCGAGCCGGGGCTCCAAGACGTCGTTTTCGCGAGGCAGACCAAGACTAATCGAGACCACCTACCTCTGGGTGCTCGATGCGGTAGGTCTCATCCGGCGAGTGCCGTATGGGTTCGAGATCATGTTACTCTTGTGGCCAGCAGGTCATCCGAAGCGATTGTCCGCCCAGCGCGGGAGCCTTACGGTTCAGCCAACGGTGCATTCTTTGGATCTTCATCGCCGATGGTTAGACGCCCCGAGGCGGTACTTATATGGCCAGAGCCGCGCGCAGGTCGTGGTAGGGTTCGCTTCTAGCGGTCCTCGAACCGCATCTATGCTATGTCAATGACAGACCGAGGCGTCGCCGATGTCGCCGCAGTACATTATTGGTTTCTTGCTGTGATGTATATGCTTTGATAGATCCAGTATCTACCTTGTCCTACATATCTCCTCATGTTGCCAGTAGAATAGGGATAGAGCCCGAGTCCATAAGACCTTTTGAGGTGGCTACGCCAAGAGTGATTCATGGTAGGCGGCGAGTGTATAAGGCTTGCCCTGTGACTATAGATAGCCGTCAGACTCTAGCCGACTTGATAGAGTTGGATATGACAGACTTTGATGTGATTATGGGTATGGATTGGCTAGCATCTTGCTATGCCAACGTGGACTGTAGAGAGATTAGTTCGGTTCAGCTTCACGAGCCGTTATCGAGTGGAAGGAATACTGCATCGCCGAGGGGTAAGTTTATTTCTTACCTCAAGGCTAGGAAGATGGTGCGGAAAGGGTATATCTACCATATGGTTCGGGTATTCGACACTGAGGCTGAGGTACCGGACCTTCAGTCAGTTCCGGTCGTTAGAGAGTTTCCAGATGTATTCCCAGATGAGCTTCCGGGTATCCCTCCCGAAAGGGAGATTGAGTTTTGCTTTGATACCACTTTTGTCACGACCCAACCCCGGGGCCGCGACTGGTACCCTACCGGGGTACCCTGTCAGGTATATGTCAGAGAATAGCAGCGGAACATACACAACACATACGCATAAAAAGTAACATCACTGGCCAGCCGGTAAGGCTGCCTTCCATAAAACATACTTAACAAAAGTATAATAGTACAACTGGTTCTTATAGCCCAAAACACATAGGTGGCCACAGACCTCTAAAGATAACAACTGTGGCGGGACAAGGCCCCGCCATACCCCCTGAATATACAAAGTACCTATAGCATCAGGGAAATATCCATACCAATAAATAAGCTTCCGGAGGAATGGAGCTTCTGACACCGGAATAGTGATCCTAAGAACGAGGATCCTCAATCTGCTTACCCTTACCTGCGGCATGAACGCAGCCCCCGGGGAAGGGGGTCAGTACACAATATGTACCAAGTATGTAAAGCTGGGAAAATACTGTAATATGATATCATAAGTCTAAAAGCAAGCTGGAGTCATGGAACTTGGTTCGTTAAGGATGTAACTGTTCGGTTTATGTACTTTTGGGTTAGCCAGTTTGGGCTAGACTATTCTATATCTTAATGGTTGTCTATCTTGAGTTTACATTCCGCTGGTTTTCTCTGATGTTGTGTCACTAGGGTGCCCGGGTTAAGGCACCGGTCACGGGTCCGGGTTCGGGTCGTGACAAAAATTTTCGGTCTTATGCCTATCTTAAGGCTCAAACTTCGTGACGTGCGTCCTACGCATATACTCAGAATACTGGTATAACGAGTTAATATATATATATATATATATATATATATATATATATGCTTGATATACACCATGATATACAAGTTGTATATCAAATATACTTAGTATATTTTTTTTTTGATGAAATAAGTAGGATCAAATATACTTAGTATATTTTGCATATAGGTCAGGTATATCATCTGTATATATCAAATGAAAATACCACTTAAATGCCTTTGGGTTTGGCCCTATTCTATGTCTTTATGATACGCCTTTATTAAGATTTTCCAACAATTAGTATTGTGCTTAAGGATTCCCGTTGTTTATTTTTTGTCTGATCGAGACCGACTTCAGGGTAATTCCTATAGCTTCAGATGGTACCTCAGACATACCTGAGTGTCGACACTTGTTTCAAGCAAAGATTTCAAATTATACACATCCATGTTTCAAATGCCCTCACTGAAAGAAAGTCTCATCCTCGCATATATTTTAATATTTTGAACTTTGGGACGTTTAGAGATGTACGCTCACACTCAAAAGGATGTTCAATGCATACAATATTGATACCATAGGCTTGACCGTCATGTGAGTATCCACTAATGTGAGAACCTTTGGTATAGGACCATGTAGGGCTTTTATGGGTTTTTAATGTAGGCTTGGGGGAAAGGAAGGATATTATTTGTGTAATGAGTGACTAATCATTCCTTGAGCATTGGATTATTTCAGCGCTTGGCATCTGTGTGCCTTGATGATGATCTGCTTCTTTTTGTCCTTTTCTTTTGGACTGACTTCTTTTGAATCTTTCATTCGGAGCTTTTTTCCCCTTTTCAGAGTTATTTTCCCCATTTTGTTTGACATTGTCGGGGCTTTTGATTTCTTCTTGTGTGAAGTCGTCCGTCTTTTGCTTTTGTTTTTTTTATTTTTCTTTTGGGACTTTGCAACTTTATCCCTGGAAACTTCAACGCAGATCGTTGTCAGCAATTTGCACTTTTGCAATGTGCACAGGGAAGTCGGGCCAAGAGAGGGATAGTGCGTGTATGCACTCAGAAAAGGTATAATCGTAATATGCGATTGTCAAAAGAATAGGCTTTAGGCTCAAAGGGGGAGTACTACAGATAATGTTATTTGGTAGGCTGGAAAGGCTCAAATGGATCAAAGAAAACCTACGATCATTTCCTATACCGAGTGTTACTCAGGATTTCGCCTCAAAAAACATTCGGGCCAAGTTCTAGATCACAATGCAACACAATTTAACTTATTCTAAAACTCACCACACAATGCACATGAAACGATGAGGTTGGTTTCATTCTTATCTTGGAAGCATGCAAGACAACGTTATTACAGGTATGAATGAGATGTAAACAATCTATACTTTACCAGGAAGTCAGCCCATACTCATTATTACTCGTTCTTTCCTATGCACACTCCTAACTGTGTTGGTATCAACCAAGTCAAACAATGAAATTTAAAATATTTTTTGTATTTTTGAATAATGGATTTTTTTTTTGGAATATTTGTTTTTGATTTTTTTGAATAAAGGGTACCAAACCCAAGTAGGGCTGCCTACGTATCTAATTTTTTATGAGAATCAGGTGCGCGTAGTTCGTTCAGGTAAGTTATAAAATGTATGCTTGAAAAAGAATTTATCCATGATAGGATAACAAAAATAAAAGTCGTGCGAAACTGTTACACCCCGTAATTCCAGGACTTGTTTATAAGAACGTACGTAAGAACTAAAAAATGTTAAGATTTGAGACTAGTAAAAATTTATTGGAATCATGAAAATGTCGTGAAACGAAATATTGCGACGAACGGGAGGGTGACACGTGTCACCCCCCTTAGATGGTCATGGTCGAATGGACCATGGGTTTAATGGTCATTTGACCAATGTAAGGATGATCAAGTCTTGCTAGGCTAGAGCTTGATATTATTGACTAAGTCAAAAGGGCCACTTGGCTAGATTTTTAAATGAATTTCATCCAAGCCTAACATGTGTTCTAATCTTGACCCTCCATAGTTTTATTTAAGCATACTACTAGCAAGACAAGTTCCCACACTTAGTAAAATTTTCAAGTTCTTGACTAGAGGTTCTCGGGTTAGGGTTCTAAGGAACAAGAATTTTTTTTGTTTGTGGTTCAATAATCTCCATACTTTAAACCAAGGTTCCTAAGGTTATTGTAAGGGTATCTCAATAGAAAGATCCCGGAAAAGTGTCGTTTTTGCGTTAGTCGCAAGGTGAAAACCTAAGTCACTTTCATAGGTTTGGATTGGAAATTGAAGGAAAGTAATTTGTGAACTTCTAAGGGCTTCAAGTGGCGGATTGGAGTGTCAAGGAAAGGAGCTAAGTTGCTAAGGAGCGACTTCGGATCTTGAAGTTGGATTAAGGCTTGTCAAAGGTAACAATCTTGTTCTCTTAGTGTTATAAGATTACATATTGTTGTTGTTATACATTTTAACAAGCATAAGGTATATGTATTAAGGATTGATAAGTGTTATGGATATTGAAAGCCTAAAAATCCGAAATGACTTTGTTAGCCATTTGAAATTGAAATACAATTTGGTCGATAATTAGAATCGTCGCATGTTATCTACTTTAAGATTGTAGTTGTTATAATCGATTGCGACTTTATAACATGTTATACTAAACAACTTGAATTGAAAATGAATTGGAAAGGATGATACGTTGTTACACCTATTGGCCGTGAATGACATTGCCTTTTGGACTAGTTTGATATCAATTGTGGGGCGGAATTTTACACGTCTTGTTAGGCGTGTAATCCCCTATTGTTAACTACATTGTTGAGCCTTAAATGTGACATGTTTTGTTATTGAATTCGGGCCTTGAAAAAGGTGGAAAAGTACGTAAAAACAAAGGAAGTGTTGTCCGATTTTCCGTAGAATTTGGTGAATTTACACTTAGAATATTCTACGTTTGAAGTTAGAAGTTAATAGACGTATTATGGTCATTATAGGTTGACATACTACGTACGACATATTGGACTTAGCAAGTGGATTGAACCGAAGAGATATGTAACTTTCTTATCTCTTGAGCATGAGTAGACATAAATGTATAGTACGGTAGACGTACGAGCTTTAAATGAATTCAGTTTCATTTGGTATCTTTGACTTGTTTTAAGAATGTCCAAGTTGGTTGAGTTAGAGAATTAACTCACTTGTTTCTAAAAGGATAAGAATGCCTTTGTGTCTAAAGCATAAAGTTAGTATAACGCCTTTATGGGAAGTTGGTTATAATAACTTTATGGGAAGTTAAAAGAATGGTTTACTCTAGTAATATAAATAAAGATAAAATGACTTGAAAGGAAGAAATGCAAATTGATTTGAAGGCATCAATTGCTTAACGTTTTAAGGTAAAAAGTCACTTGAATTAGAAGCATATAAATGTAATTCTAAAAGGTATTGTGACTTGTCTTGAAAAGTAAATATGGCTTGATACTACGGTTATTAGTATCTTGAAGTTTTATATGAAAAAGAGTCATTTTAAAAGAATAGAAGTACGTAGTACTTCGGGTTAAATTCCCGGATCCTTTATGATACGATAGTGCCTTAAGTTAAAAAAGAAATGAGAGTGTATGCTAATTAAGCTAAATGAGAAGTTAAGGGGTCTCTTAGCTTGTTTATGTTATTTATAGTAGCCGGTTGTGCTTGTGATATATTGTTCATTACGGGGTCATTCCCCGGGCTTGTGGAATTTGCATATTCCGTGGATTTGCTACCCATGATGCAAGGAATACCTCATGCGAGTCCGTAGGGCTCATGAGGGTGAAATAGTCCTATGCGGGGCGGACCAGTCATATGCGAGGAAGTTACCTCATGCGGGTCCATACGGCCTATGCGGGTGAAATAGTCCCAGGAGTAGGATTACGTGATAATACTACGGGCGGATGGTCCTAGGTTAATCACCGACTTCCTATTTTTAAGAACCGGAAAGGTATATTTTACTCTTATTGTTAGTAAGACACAATATACTGTTAATTTGATTATCATACATGTCTCCAACTTTATTTTAGACTTATGATGTAAATTGCAGTATTGTTTTTCCAGTTTTACATACTTGGTACATATTGTGTACTGACCCCCTTTCCTCGGGGGGCTGCGTTCATGCCGCAGGTAGGGGTAAGCAGGTGGTGGATCCTCATTCTTAGGATCACTGATCAGGTGTCAGAAGCTCCATGTCTCGGGAGGCTTGTCTTTTGGTACGGTTTCCCTGATGTTGTAGATTTATGTACATTCAGGGGGATGGAGGGGCCCTTGTCACGCCCCAAATCCCGGGCCCGTGACTGGTTCCCCTACCTGGGCACCCTTCTACCCATACAACATAAATAAACTGCGGAAGATAAATAACACTAATTTTTTTTAAAACAAAAGCAAAGCCGGAAAGGCTTCCGTATAAAAATAAATCACCCGAAAGGGTCTACGCTGTACAACAATGTAAATACAACTTACATCAGTCCAGCCCACATATGAATACAGACCTCTAAGAAGGTGACAACAACTATGACGGGACAAGGCCCCGCCGTACCCCTGAATATACCTAGACATAATGACAAACTCCGGAACTTGGAGCCAACTCAAAATGCAGAACAAAGATCCTAAGCTTGCGGATCCACAACTGTGTACCTAGACCTGCGGACATGAGCGCACCTAAGAAATTCGATAACAAGTACTAAGTATGGAACGGAAATAAAGTACATTAAACAAGATCATAACTGTACAAAAGAATGACAGGGGCAAGTATAAAAATTAAAATATCAGATCCTACCATGCCATTTTAACTCATGAAATCAATCGTACATTAATCATTCTTTTCCTTCTTTCAATAAGAATTAACATCATATTCTTACATACATACTTAAGAATTCGATCAAGTTTTTCCACATAACTTACATATCTTACATAACATAATTCGGCCCTTTATGGAGGGACTTCTTATTTGGGAGCTTACTTTGATTACCCATACGTGATAACGTAACCCGACCCATTTGCGGGACACGGCGAAGTCATACAAAAGTCTTCCCACGCAGTAAATGCCGGCCCGTTACGGGACGCGATAAGGTCATATAGTGCGCCCGTAAAGGTATCTTGCCCGCCCGTTTCGGGACACGATAATGTCATATAGTGCGCCTATAAGGTATACTGCCGGCCCGTTCTCGACGCGATAATGTCATATAGTGCGCCCGTAAAGGTATCTTGCCCGCCCGTTCACGGGGCGATAATGTCATATAGTGCGCCCGTAAAGGTATACTGCCGGCCTATTCACGGGGCGATAATGTCATATAGTCTGCCCGTAAAGGTATCTTTGCCGGCCCGTTCACGGGACGCGATAATGTCTCTTTACATAACATTTTAAATCATCTTTTCACTTCTTCTTTAGTCGTTATAACAACTCCCCATAAAGCTATTATAACAACCTTTCACTTTAGAGAACTTAAGACACTTTTATTTATTTTTACATTAGGAAAATTAAACCCAAAAGTACTACGTACATACATACTTAAAAGAATCATAAAACTCCTTCTCTTCTTAAATCCATAAACCTCTTCTTTTAAAAACTCAAGTTACATAGCTTTCAAAAAAATACTTCAAGTCTCTTAACTTTTAAGAAATCAAGTTTCCTAACTTTAGAAATCAAGTCTCTTATCTTTAGAATATAAAGAAATCAATACTTTCCAAATCAAGTATTCTATACTTTTAAATCAAGGCATTCCTTCCTTTAAGAATCAAGTCCATAACTTGAAAAATAAAGTCTCTTAACCTTTTAATAATTTAAGGTTCATAGTCTTAAAATTCATAACGTAAACTCTTTAAATTAAGTAACATATACTTTTGTGCGTTGTGACTAGGTTATACTTGTTTATAACGATCTTATTAAAGACCATGATCTAGAAAATGTAATACAATTTTGACTTATCTTAGCTTCTATGCGGATGGAGAATTCTACTCATTTTAATTTAATTGATTGTCGATACATTTTCTTTTATTAACGCTGCAATGGCTTGTTCGATACTTATTCTTATTAGATGCGTAACTTAGCAAAGTCAACTCGACTCGAATACTTCCTAACGACTCTTACCAGCGTCCCCGTAAGACTTGGTAAGAACTTAGGATAACTTAGACGTAGCTTTTACATAAAGTAAATCAACATACATACCTCTTAACTTCTAAGAGTAGAAGGGATCATGAAATAACACCACATGTATATTTCATACATAGAATCATGCCAAAAGAAGGAAGAGGTTCACATACCTCGCGACGATTATCGACAAGTAGCAAAATGCTCAAAAGTACCTTAACTTTGATAGCTATTCCATCCTTTAAGTAGAATACGCTATACGCAGTACTTCAACCTAAAATGACAATAGCACTTCTATCAACTACAAGCTATCAAGTGTAGGACTTATACCAAATAATGGCCCTCTAATTCTACGGAAAATTGGGCAGCACTTCCTTTGTTTCTATGTACTTTTCCACCTTTTCCAAGACCCATATTCATCAACCAACAAGCCACATTTAAGGCACAACCAACAGTTAGCCAAAGGGGATTACACGCCTAACTGGACGTGTAAAATTCTGCCCCACAGTTATACAAAACAGTCCACAAATCAGCCCATAAAAACAGTCCGCAATCCAACCATAACGAGGGTAAAATGTGAGGCCTTTTAACGCCTTTCCACACCCTTATTCCCTTAGGACTTTCATTAGCAACTACTACACTTAAACATGCATAACAACAACTAAATTTCCAGCATTTAATACCTCAAAACAGTCCACTAAACGACACAACAACGTCTAACAGTTTTGGGCAGTTTCTCGGCCACAACAACTACAACCCGATAACTCGTTCCTTAATCCATTTTATTCCAATTCGAGTTCCAAAACTTCTACATAAGTTATAACAACTTATTAACAACAATATTAATCCATTATAACATGCAATAGGTGAAGATAACAACGACAATAACCAACGAATTCCATTTGCACCAAATCTGTCCCAAATCGATTTTAGCCCCAAAAATGGCTCAAACGCTTTTTATTCTTCATTCTTTTCTAACACAAGTTCATCCATACATAATAACAATAAGTAATATACAATTACTTTAAAAGAAGATGGACTTTTACCTCATTTTTTGCCCAAAAACGCCCCAAAACAGTCCGGTCATTATTGGTGCGCAGTTTTCGTTTCGCTCCACTTCGTCAAGTTCCAATCACATATATGTACCCCCTACAACCTTAGGAGCAACTTATCTTTGAATCTCACTTCCAAAAAGTCGACGGAACCCCTAGGGTTTTGGCATCAACTTTCGGCCAAGACAAGTAAAAACGTGTAGAATATTAATCTAGGCTTAACACTTGGTTTAAGGGCATAATCTTGGAGAAATAAATTGATCAACAATGGTTGTTCTTAGCCAAGGGGCTCTCGAAATTATGGAGCTAAAGAGGAGAAGATGAGAGCTTATTTTTTTGTCTAAGTGTAAAGTGATCCAAGTCTTGCAAGACTTGGATATGTATAGCCAAGTGGAGTGGGACCCATGTCCACTTGTCCTCTCAAAATATCTAATTTGTTGTCATCTTAGCAAGACAAGTGGAGGGTGCCACATGTCTCCCTCGATTGGTCCAAAATATTATAATTTTTGAAGGTCCCATGAAATTGTGAAATTCTCGGCGGACCCATATTATCAATTCAACACCTTATAATCCAATACTAAGTCCATAAATCCAATTAGAAGTATTATACTCCAAGTTAATAATTTTTAAAATCGTCACATTTTTAGAAATTTTCCTTAAGAAAATGTAATTATTCTTTCCTTCCAAAATTCAAATCTTAAATCCTTAATCACGTTCTCGATTAGTAGCCTGGTATTACGAGGTGTAACATCCTTCCCCAGAAACATTAGATCGCTCGAATGTTCATCTAAGGTCTCGATAGTTAGCTAGTATTCCACGATTCTCGATTATTCCATGTCCCGATCTTACATTATCCCTCTCCTCATGCGGGTAAGATAGTTTCTCAATCTCGATATCATAGTTTCTCATAATCTCAATATCATGTTGTCCTAATCACAACAACCATATTTACTCCATAAAATATTATTCGTGCATCTCTTAAGCATCTACAACACGACAATCTAATAACATGGTATGTCCATAAGTCAATTAAACGATCTTTCAAGAGTCTATCACAATATTAGTCGATTCATTACCTCTTGACTATTCCAAATAAGTACATATATAAAGCCTAGGTGTGGATTCAATAAAGCGCTTCACACCTTCCTAGTAATTATTAAGGCCTAACCAACTCGTGGTAACTTCATAATCATTCTAGGCGACACGTATGACCCCGAATAAATACACTGCATGCGATACACATCATCGTTATACCAAGCGTACAATAGTTTTACCAACTTGATACGAAATCCGTATAATCCTTTACGGGTCATTGTTGCCTTTCTCATATCTGCCAATCAAAATAACACGTTAGAGAGAGACTACCCTAACAACACGGTACACACCAGAACCTCGGGCGTGGTGGTGCCCTATCTGAGCACCGCCTTAATGACTTAGTAAACTGCGGAAATTAAATAACACCTCTTTGTTTTTAAACCAATCGTACGTGCAAGGGCAAAGCCGACAAGGCTGCCATATAATATACATAATCAAAAGACACTACACTGCATACGTGAGTCAATCCAGCGTATGAATACAAACCTCTAAGAGTTATATTGAAATATGGCGGACAAGGCCCCGCCCGTACCATGCCGTACAAAAGCACATCTTTGAAATAACTATACCAAAATGATAACTCTGAACAAATGGAGCTATCCAAAAACTCTGGCGGTCCTACACTGCGGATCGCTAAGCTGCGTACCTAAACTGCGGCGTGAACACGGCCCCGAAGGAGAGTCGATCTGAAGAATGTACCAAGTATGTGAAGCGATGAAATCTTGTAATGAAATCATATGATCTAAACAAAGCAGGAGACATGTATGATAGCGACCTACGATACCGATACATAAGCGATCATATCAAGTCGAGGGCGCGTACCCTCAAAGTCATTACTAAAATAACCATAGGTCTCGCACCCGTAATATCAATCATGCGTGGAATCGCCGCCAGCTGGCGATCCATGATATAATATAACATCAATAGGCGTACATGAACACCAAGTCCCGCTGTGTCCAAAAGCATGCGGGCGAAGTAGGAAAAGCGAACCACGGATCAACTGTATCATAAAAGCGGCGGGGGCAAGTGCGAAGCCAACTACGAGATCGGCTGCGTCGACAAGCGACGGGGGCAAGTCAGCTAACTACGGATCGACTGTCGTCGCGAGATATGGCCAGGGGCAAGTCGCAAAGCTATCTCAGTCCGTACCAAAATGTGCAATAGCAGCGGCGAGCAATCACGAAGCCAACTACGAGCCGTCTGCGTCGACCACCGGCGGGGCAAGTGCAGCTAACTACCGGATCCGTCCTGCGTCACTCTCGCCGTGGAGGGCTAATCCGTGGAATAACAATATCCGCGTGGTCGCGTGCCGAATCCCACATCGTATAAGCATGACCATGGGGTAACACAAACAAATCAGGAATCTAACGCTCGCAGTCACGTGCCGGAATCCCGCGTCGTATAAGCGTGTCGAGTATCCTCGTGGTCGCGTGCCGGAATCCCACGTCGTATAAGCATGACCGTGGGGTAATACAAATAATGGAAGCATGCAGTGGAATCACATCACCGTCGATGCGTCGAGTAAACTTACAACAAGACGGTAGACCCTCCAGAGAGTCGCGGCAGCGTAATAAAACATAATACTTGTACTCAGCTATCACCCGGCCATAGGCAATTCTCGATTAAACAAGCCAAAGTACTTATCAAGGCACACGTAGAATAATTCTCAATTAAACAAGCCAGCGTACTACGTGCGTGCATTCTTTCAAAGACTCTTTTTATGTAAAACCCCGAGATACTAACACGTAGTATCGAGGTGTGTCTATTTTTCAAAGTAAGTTACTACACTTTTAGAAAACTCATTTCAAAGCTTGAAATCAAGTAACTTCAAATTTCCCAACCTAGGCAACTTATGCCCATTAATCAAAATAGACAATATTCTTAACCTTCCATAAAGCCGTTATAACCAACTTCCCATAAAGCGTTATAACCGCTTTATGGTTTTAGACATATTCATTCATTTTATAACCAAGAGACTTATACTTTTAAAACCAAGTATCACATACTTACCAAACAAGTTCTTAACTTTCAAAATACTTCAAGTCTCTTAATATTTAGAAAACAAGTTTCTTCTACTTTTAAACCTCACGTAACTCACACCTTTAAAACAAGTTACTTCTCTTAAATCATGTCATTTCTCCTCTTTTAAAACAATTAAGTAGATCACTCCTTTGACTCCCCTAAAGTCATTATAACGACCCTTAGGTTTTGGAACTAAGGCCTTGCCAAAGGTTTGAAAACCACTTCCTTTTCAAGACTCTATGTACTTTAAGTAAAATACTTTCACTTTTGAGAATCCAAACATCATTAAGGAAATGGATTATAACATCTTACAATTTAAACATCAAAGTACAATCAAGGAAGTACATAGAACAAATTCTATTTTAGGCAATCCAAATACAACGAGGAATGGATCGTTTAAGGAGTAGGACATACTTTCTTTATCTTAAGGAATCATGCTAGAAGAGGATATAGTTCACATACCTTTAGGCTAAATCCACAAGCTAAGCGAATCGCGTGCGTTAAATTGTCAACCTATAATGGTCCTGACATGACTATCGATTTCTAGTCTCTAACGTAGAATAATACTAAGTAGCGGTCTCTAATTCTACGGAAAATCGGGCGTGATTCCTTTGTTTCTACTTACTTTGCCACCTTTTTCAAGGTCGAATACAATAACCAAACATGCCACATTTAAGGCTCAAAACAACAACCAACAAAGGGGATTACCGCGCTACAATACGTGTAAAATTCACTTCATGCGATTCATACCAAGTAGTTTAAAATCCAAGCCATTCTCGACGACTTATAACCAACAACACTAAGTATTTTCCAATCCTTTTCCAATTCCAAGTTCTAAGGTCTAACATGTTATATAGTCATAAACAACTTAGCAACTACAATTTCCTTCTTTATACAACATCGGCGACTTAAACTAATAATCGACTTGAATTGTAATCTTAAGGCTAACGTGCTAGTTTTGGATTAGGGTTCGATAGCGATATAATTATCAAACTTCATACTAAACATCTCATGCTTGCTAATATCGTAACTCTGATGATAATTAAACCTTAATTGCTAAAGCGACAAAAATTATACCTTCTGAAGCCCTTAAAAATTCCAAGATTCAAAGTCGCGCCTTAGCAATTCTTAGCTCCTTTCCTGCGCTCCAATCGCTATTTGAAACCTTTAGAAGTTCACAACCAACTTCTCTTCCATTTCCAATCCAAAACTAGGAAAACTACTTGGGTTTTCGCCTTGCGACTAACGTGAAAACGCCGTTTTTTCGCAATATTTCTATTGAGATATCCTTACAATACCCTTAGGGACATTGGGTTAAAGTCTTGTGAATAATGGATCAAAACTACAAATTTTTTTTGTGTGGAACTATGGTGAACCCGAGAGGTCTATTGAAGAACAAGAAATGTTGTGATATTTTCTAAGTGTTGGAAACTTAGTCTTGCACTAGTGTAGTATTTATAATACAATGAAGGGCCAAGATTATAACAAATGTGTGGCTTGGATGAGGATCATTAATTAAATAGCCAAGTGGACAAGTTGACCTTGGTCAACAATCTCTGAACTGCGAAATTATCTTCCTTGATGGTCAATGACCATTTTACCCTTACTCGATTCGTCAAGACCAAATGTGGGGGTGTCGCGTGTCGCCCTCGTTCGTCCATAAAATTTCGTAACCTGCGTGGGCCCCACAAAAATGTCAAAGTCCTCGGGTGGGCCCCACATGACCAAATCCGTAAAAAATAAATTTCCATAATGTTAATAAGTTCCATACTCTTCAAATAATGCATTTTGAGAATCCAATTCTCAACACGAACATTTTTCCTTTCCGACGTCCGGAAAATTTTCCGTCGGAAAAACAATTCTTCCTTTCGTACCAATTTCCAAGTATTGATTCCTTACGTACATTCTCTTTTACATGTCCTGGACTTACGGGGTGTAACATTCTTCCCCAGAAACATTCGTCCGAATGTTCTTAGTCGATTGTCAGTATACAAACTCGGCGTAAACTACATACTATGCTATCGATCAAAAGCGCACAAGACCAGCGATGCCACGCGCACTGACATACGTAAACATATCAATGGACCTTCCATCGCGACCCGCTTCTCACAAAACTTCGAAGGCTACGATCTTCTCAAGCAAGGATCATAGAGGTTCTTTTATTTCTTACTTGTCATTCTTTCTATTTACAAACTTATTTAGTAAGCGTCTGAAATCAACTAGACTTGGGCCTTGCATCCTCGTGACCCTATCACATGGCGGGACCGTATCAGTGACATCACCGATTCTATACTATCGGTTGACCGAAATGAGTCCATAACGACCCAGTACGTCACGCAACTTCTCGTTCTTAGTGCGAAATAAATCTTTCTCTTATCTCGAGTCTTCTCACTTTATCCTCCCGTTCAGAGGTTTGTCACATAAGCCAAAGTATTGCTCGTACATCCTTCCCTGTCGGTCTTTACACTTATTATGGGGTAACTTCTGACTTGTGAACTCTACCTGACTATAGTCTCGATTCACTTTATCATTCTTGTCAACATTCTTCACTTTACTAATCAAAGTATTCCTACCTCTGAAGTACTATTACTTACTTGCTAGCAGCAAAGGGAAAACATATATGCTAGGCGAAATCTGAATCTATCGATGCGTATGATTCAAAAGAATCGAAATATACCTGTAACCCGTGCGATGTCACCTCACGATCTGCCCGTAGTCACGTCATCTGCGGTTGAAGGACCGCGAACTATAAACTCCACGACCTCTACCACGGTGGTGACGTCTAAACACCGCTGCAGGGGCCTTGTGTGGAGGAAAGGTAACCAACCATCGGCCTCATGGGTGAGCCACGCTAGGTGCTCTTTCTAACAGGACATTCCCACTTCTTGTGGCGGACGGTCACAATAATAACAAACACTGTGCCGTGTGGCATTTCCCAAATGGCGCTTCTTACATTGGAAACAACGAGAATATGTGGCCTCGTGAGAAAATCCTCTGCTCCTTTGAGAACCCCGACCCACGGAGCTTGGGCCAGGGTCTAAATACCTTGTGGGATCAAATCTCCCACACAGTGAGTGCGGGGTATGTCTTGGGTAAGTGGGATGAATATATCACTCATTCTTGAAATTTGCTCGTCCAAAACTCAGGGATAACCAAGCGGTCTAGCCTCTTCTGTTGATCTCGCGTTGGCCTCTACCCTCTGTACACATGCATGTCTTGGTCGAATAACCCGTCTTGATGAAAGCGTAGCACCGTATCTTGGTCAATAACATAAGCATCACGACCCGAGCCGGGCATGGCGGTGCCACTACAGGCACCGCTACAGTATCATCGAGAGATAATCAGCAGAACATACATAAGCTTTAACAATGAAATAAATAATAGGTTAGCCGATAAGACTACCTTCACGGATATAAACAAATCCAGCGATTACCTCGATTTTTTTATAAAGTGACCCTGATATATGACTCTGAGACCTCACAGAGTTTACATAACAAGCGTGGCGGGACGGGGCCCGCCGTACCCACAGAATGTACAAAAGTCAGCGACTTGAGGAACCGTACCAAAGACAAAGCCTCGGAAATGGAGCTTTCGAGGCTGAGCGGTGATCCTATGAGTGCGGATCGGCAAGCTATGTACCTCGACTGCGGCATGAGCGCGGCCCGAGAGTCGGTACAAAACATGTACCAAGTATGCAAAGCGAAATCTTGTAATTTAAATCATAATAGTAAAAAAGATACATCTGAAGACATATATGATAACCAAATTAACAGTACACTGTGCCTTACTGAAGTGGAAGCAATAAAAGTCAGTTTTGCCTTATACAGCCTGTCTCAACATATGAACCATAGTCACACCAGGGCTATGAACACCAACCCTCAAATATCCAAGCGCTTCCGTGGGATCCTTCCTCGCTGTCGGCGTACACACAAATCTAACCATGTGACGCGCTCGTGGTATCCTACCTCACTGTCGGCGTACACCCATACAACACGTATATACCTATATCCTCTGCCCGTGGAATCCCCCGTCACTGCCGAAAACCGTAAAAGTAAATACAACCGTGTGGCGCGTGGCATCCTACCTGTTGTGGCGTACGCATACACAATACATCGTGTATATATATCATGCGTGGAATCCCTCGTCTCGGGTACATGACTTCAGGTGTCCCTGCGTCGTGGGTAGCAAATCCACGGAACCGGTGGTATAACGATCTTGGGGTTTACCGCCGTTTATACTCTTACCAAGAAGGTGGTATAACGATCTTGGGGTGTACCCGCCATTTATACTCTTACCCGCCAAGCTACATGCCTCGGAATCCCTGCGTAAGCGTGTCCGTAGTGCATACGTGGAATCACATCAGCGACGGTATGTCGGTAAACCCATACTAAGACCGTGGAAGCATGCGTGGAATCGCATCACGTCGATGCGTCGAGTAAACTCATACTATGACCGGGGAAGCCTACGTGGAATCAGCATCAACTGCCGATGCGTCGGTAGACTCGTAAGGAAGGCAATGGAGGCATACGTAGAATCCTCCATCGGCCAGTGCGTCCAAGTAAACTCTAACTTCTTTAGACTTTCGTTAACATACAAAATGGATCTCGTTTATGACCTTAAGGCACTTTCCATATCACTTAACAAGTCACAGGAATTTCAACCCAAAGTCTTATGTATTTCTATTCTTTCCAAGATCCTTTTCCACATAAAACCCCAAGATACTAACACGTAGTATCGAGGCTTATCTACATTTCAAACAAGTCACTAAACTATTAGAAATATGTTTGACTTCAAATCAAGTGACCCTCGTTTTAAACTTTAAGCAATTGATGCCTTTAAATCAAATTGCCTTTCTTAGTATCCGTTCTTTTATCTAGGCTTACCTTATTGAGAAAAACCATTCTTTAAGCTTCCGTAAAGTTATTAGAACGACTTCCCGTAAAGCCGTTATACTAACTTTATGCTTTAGAAACCAAGGCATCCTTATCCTCTCATAAAGCCGTCATAACTAACTTCCCGTGAAGCGTTATAACTCTTTATGTTTTAGACCACTTTGCTCTCTATAACCTTGAGGCTTGTACTTGATTCAAGTTACACTACTTTCAAATACTTGAATATCTTAACTTTAGAAAACAAGTTTCTTACTTAGGAATCAAATCTCTTATCTTTAGAATGGTTCGAGAATCAATACTTCCCAAATCCGATTTATACTTATTCGTATCGAAATCCTTGTCTACCTTATTAGGATAAACCATTCTTATAACTCTTCCTTAAGGACACGTGAGTTAATTCTCTAACTCGACCAACTAGACATCCTTAAAACAAGTCAAATATATCAAATGACTTCCCGTTTAAATCACGTCGTCTGAGTACCATACGATTATAACTACTCGTACTCGAGAGATAAGAAAGTTTCTACATACCTCTTTTGTTTAATCCACTTGCCAAGTCAATATGCGTCAGAAGATGTCAACCTATAATGACCATATCGTCTATTAGCTTCAGCTTCAGCGTAGTATATTACAATGAAAAAGTCCGCGTTCTACGGAAAAAATTGGACAACACTTCCTTTGTTTCTCACGTCTTTTCCACCTTTTTCAAGGTCGAATTCAATAACCAAGCGCGCATTTAAGGCACAACAATTCAACTAACCAAAAGGATTACGCGCTACGGGGCGTAAAATTACGCCACAATAATACAAAACAATCGATAATTTCCAAGCCACGTTCGGCTATATTATCCTACAATTATCAATTTCCTTTCCATTCCCTTTTAACTTGACTCGTTATCGACATGTTATCTAAATCATAACGATTATATATCCCTATTTGTAACATCAGCGATTTTTAGCTAACAAGAATTGATTACAACGTGAGTGGCTAACGTGCCCTTTCCGGTTTTCAACAAGACAACCAGATCAAATCTTTTCAAACTTTAATATAACGACCTCGAGGCTCGTTTCTTAACTACTAAAACTTGAAATCTTCAATTACAAAAGAAGGTGGAGATTTTTACCTCAAGAAGCCCTCTTTCAGAAATCTTATTCACTTTAAAATTACCTTTGCAGAACCCTTTACAAGCTTGACACTTTTCCTTCTTGAAGCCTTTCCAAATATCTTCAGGGGCTCGTCAATTTGAGAGAGAAAGAGGAATTTTCTTTGGGAAACCACTTGCAAAATGGTCAAGTCTTGAAGACTTGGCCACAAATAAGACCTCGCTGGTCAAAAGATGGGAGGGACACTTGTCGCCTCCATAGGCCTTTTATCAAAATATCCCTGTTTTTCGCCCACTTCAGCGTCAAAATCCCTCTTGGCGCGCGCGGCCTGCCCGGCGCGGCCACAACCTCGAGAGGACTTTCCGGAAATATCGGCGCGCGACCTGGCGCGGCGCGCGGCTGCGGCGCTCTTTGGGAACATGTCTCTGCGTCGGCCGCGAACTTCTAACGCCCGTAACCCTGCCAGATGTCGATCAGCGAGTGGTTTGTTGCGTTGGAAACTAGACTCAACAACCTTCGTACTAGTCTTTTAAAACTCCTCAAAACTCTTAAGGAACTAGGAGATATACCGCTCCAAAGTTGGTGAAAGTGCGCGCGACCTTTGCCATGACCTTCCAAATTCAAATCTTATTTCCTTTCGTACGTTCTTAACTTAACCTCTTGAATTTACGGGGTGTAACAATAACCGCTTCCCTCATGACCCTATAGTCTTCCCTGGCGAGCGGAGGCTGCAGTCTTTGGGGCCTCAAACTGGCCTTGAGAAGAACTTCGCCGCTGCGGAACAACATCACGGTATACCACAGGCACGAGCCTATCAACTCTCTGAGTCGACTAGTAGCTCACTGCTACTCCTTTGCCCTACGGGCGGTGTTGCCCTCGCGGAGGCAT
Source organism: Przewalskia tangutica (assembly GCA_029844215.1). Lineage (NCBI taxonomy): Eukaryota > Viridiplantae > Streptophyta > Magnoliopsida > Solanales > Solanaceae > Przewalskia > Przewalskia tangutica. The sequence continues at coordinate 317,455 of JAQGDG010000035.1, forward strand.
AAGCGTAACACAAAATTACGTCGGAGAGGAATTATCTTACTAACACGACTCTAGGGCGCGATCTCGAGTGAGAAGAATAGAAACCAACTCACAAATGTCTGTAGCCTCACTGTTTATGGGTGTGGCGCGCATACACCGATAATCAGACTCTACTAGACACGCGGTCTGTAGACGATACGAGGGTATTGCTCTGATACCACTCTGTCACACCGAACCCGGGCGTGGTGGTGCCTATCTGGGCACCGCCTACTTTAACAACTAAGTAAAGCTGCGGAAATTAAATAACACCTCATTTTTAAACCAATAAATGCGTGCGAGGAAAAGCGACAAAGTGCCATATAATATACATAATCAAAAGACCTACCTGTACATGGGTCGATCCACGTATGAATCTGGACCTAAGAGTTATACTAAAATATGGCCGGAATGAGGCCACGCGTACCATGTAGTACAAAAGCACATCTTGAAATAACTATACCAAAATGATAACTCACGAACAAATGGAGCTATCCAAAACTCTGGCGGTCCTGCACTGCGGATCATAAGCTAGCATTACCTAAACTGCGGCGTGAACCACGGCCCAGAAGGAGGTCGATCTGAAGAATGTACCAAGTATGTGAAGCGATGAAATCTTGTAATGAAATCATAATCTAAACAAAGCAGGAGACATGTATGATAGCGACTCTGATACCTGATACATAGCGCGATCATATCAAGTCGGGGGCGCGTGCCTCGAAGTCATTACTAAAATAACCACGGGTCTCGCGCCCGTAATATCAATCGTGCTCGTGGAATCGCCGCCAGCTGCCGTGATCCGTGATATAATATAACGATAGGCATACATGAACACGAAGTCCCGCTGTGTCCTAAAAGCATGCGGGCGAGTAGGAAAAGCGAACCACGGATCGACTGTATCATAAAGCGGCGGGGCAAGTCACGAAAGCCAACTACGGATCTAGCTGCGTCGACAAGCGGCGGGCGTGCAGCTAACTACCGGATCGACTGTCGTCGCGAGATATGGCCAGGCAAGTCGCGGTATCTATCGAGTCTGGTACCAAAGCGTGCGATAACAGCGGGGCAAGTCACGGCCAACTACGAGCCGTCATCGTCGACCACCGGCGGGGGCAAGTCTGAAAGCTAACTACCGGATCCGTCTGCGTCACTACTCGCATGGAGGGCTAATCCGTGGAATAACAATATCCCGCGTGGTCGCGTGCCGGAATCCCACGTCGTATAAGCATGACCGTGGGGTAACCTGAAACAAATCAGGAATCTAACGCCTCGCAGTCGCGTGCCGGAATCGCGTCGTATAAGCGTGTCGAGGTATCCTCGTGGTCGCGTGCCGGAATCCCACGTCGTATAAGCATGACCGTGGGGTAATACAAATAATGGAAGCATGCGTGGAATCCCGTCACCGTCGATGCGTCGAGTAAACTTCTGACAAGACAAGGCCTCCGGTAGAGTCGCGGCGTAATAAAACATAATACTTGTACTCAAAGCTATCACCCGGCACGTAGGCAATTCTCACTTAAACAAGCCAAAGTACTTATCGAGGCACCGTAGAATAATTCTCGATTAAACAAGCGTCGTACATTCTTTTCAAAAGACTCAACATGTAAAACTCGAGATACTAACACGTAGTATCAAGGTGTGTCTATTTTTCAAAGTAAGTTACTACACTTTTAGAAAACTCATTCCAAAGCTTGAAATCAAGTAACTTCAAATTTCTGACCTAGGCAACTTATGCCCGTTAATCAAAATAAATGACATTCTTAACGCCCATAAAACCGTTATAACAACTTCCCGTAAAGCCGTTATAACCGCTTTGTAGTTTAGACATATTCATTCCTTTTATAACCGAGAGACTTATACTTTTAAAACCAAGTATCACATCTTACAAAACAAGTTCTTAACTTTCAAAATACTTGAGTCTCTTAATATTTAGAAAACAAGTTTCTTCTACTTTTAAACCTCAAGTAACTCGCACCTTTAAAACAAGTTACTTTTCTTAAATCATGTCATTTCTCCTCTCTTAAAACAATTAAGTAGATCACTCGTTTGACTCACCTAAAGTCATTATAACGACCCTTAGGTTTTGGAACTAAGGCCTTGCCAAAGGTTTGAAACCACTTCCTTTTCAAGACTACATGTACTTTAAGTAAAATACTTTCACTTTTGAGAATCCAAACTTCACTAAGGAAATGGATTATAACATCTTACAATTTAAACATCAAAGTACAATCAGGGAAGTACATAGAACAAATTCTATTTTAGGCAATCCAAATACAACGAGGAATGGGTCGTTTAAGGAGTAGGACATACTTTCTTTATCTTAAGGAATCATGCTAGAAGAAGATAGTTCACATACCTTTAGGCTAAATCCACAAGCTAAGCGAATCGCGTGCGTAGAATTGTCAACCTATAATGGTCACAACATGACTATCAATTTCTATTCTCTAGCATTAGAATAATACTAAGTAGCGGTCTCTAATTCTACGGAAAATCGGCGACACTTCCTTTGTTTCTACTTACTTTGCCACTTTTTCAAGGTCGAATACAATAACCAAACATGCCACATTTAAGGCTCAAAACAACAACCAACCAAAGGGGATTACCGCCTTATAATACGTGTAAAATTCCTCATGATTCATACCAAGTAGTTTAAAATCCAAGTCGTTCTCGGACTTATAACCGAAAACACTAAGTCTTTTCCAATCCTTTTCCAATTCCAAGTTCTAAGGTCTAACATGTTATATAGTCATAAACAACTTAACAACTACAATTTCCTTCTTTATACAACATCGGCGACTTAAACTAATAATCGACTTGAATTGTAATCTTAAGGCTAACGTACTAGTTTTAGGATTAGGGTTCGATAGCGATATAATTATCAAACTTCATACTAAACATCTCATTCTTGCTAATATCCGTAACTTCTGATGATAAGTAAACCTTAATTGCTAAAGCGACAAGAATTATACCTTCAAGCCCTTAAAAATTCCAATATTCAAAGTCGCGCCTTAGCGATTCTTAGCTCGCTTTCCTTTATGCTCAACATATTTGAAACCTTTAGAAGTTCACAACCAACTTCTCTTCATTTCAATCAAAACTAGGAAAACTACTTGGGTTTTAAGCCTTGCGACTAATGTGAAAGCGTCGTTTTTCGCAATATTTCTATTGAGATATCCTTACAATACCCTTAGGGACATTGGGTTAAAGTCTTGTGAATAATGGATCAAAACTACAAATTTTTTTTGTGTGGAACTATGGTGAACCCGAGAGGTCTATTGAAGAACAAGAAATGTTGTGATATTTTCTAAGTGTTGGAAACTTAGTCTTGCACTAGTGTAGTATTTATAATACAATGAAGGGCCAAGATTATAACAAATGTGTGGCTTGGATGAGGATCATTAATTAAATAGCCAAGTGGACAAGTTGACCTTGGTCAACAATCTCAAGCTTGCAAGACTTATCTTCCTTGACTAAATGTGGGGGGGGGGGGTGCCACGTGTCGCCCTCCCATTCGTCCATAAAATTCCGTAACCCTCGTGGGCCCCACAAAAATGTAAAATTCCTCGGGTGGGCCCCACATGACCAAATCCGTAAAAAATAAATTTCCATAATGTTAATAAGTTCCATACTCTTCAAATAATGCATTTTGAGAATCAAATTCTCAACAACGAACATTTTTCCTTTCCGACGTCCGGAAGATTTTCCGTCGGAAATGTCACGACCCGAACCCGGGCCCGTGACTGGTGCCTTACCCCGGGCACCCAAGTAGACATACATCAGAATAATCAGCGGAATATATAAAACAAGACATGAAATAACATGAAGTGTGAAACAGTTATCTGAGAAAAATTGCCTTTCGGCATAAATATATAAAAACTTAAATCCAGCGATTCATCCCTTTTACAAACTACGCCTGGCGATTACTCTGACATCTAAGAATGATATAACAACGATGACGGGGACGGGGCCGCCGTACCACGAATGTAAGTACTCTGGCACGGACTATACCCGAGATAAGCCTCGGAAGCGGGCTTCCCAACAGCGACTGTGACCACTATGGCGAGGATCAACAACGGTGTACCTCTACTGCGGCATGAGCGCGGCCCGAAGGAGAGTCGATTACAACGGTACCAAGTATGTGGCGAAAATCGTAAATGAAATCATAGTAGTCTATATAAAGCGGGAGACATATATGATAACCAAACTACGATTCACGATAAATAGCGATCATGTCAAGTCGAGGACTCGCCCTCAAAGTCATCACTCAAATATAACTATGGGTCTCACGCCCATGACATCAATCATGCGTGGAATACCCGCCAGCTGCTGCGATCTATGATATAAAAGCACGAGGAATACATGAACACGGGTCCACGTGTCATACTAAAACCGTGCGGGGTAATGTTATACCCGTATTTCCAGTAATATGCGTGAGGCGTGCGTATAAAATTCAAGCCTTAAATTGACAAGTTTCGAAATTTGGGCACAGTGCGAAAGAGTCGTTTTTAAAGCGTTTTACTAAACTTGCGAAGGAAAATTCGGCTATGTCATTTATAATTTTTGCGGATTTTAGAGGCGAAACATTTTGGACCAGCGGGAGGTGACATGTCACATTGGAAGCAAGTGGGCGACAAAGGCGAGGCTAAGGCGCGTTTTTGTGCCTTGGGTTGGTAGGATATTTATGCAAGTTGGTGTGGTAGATGGATAAGGTCCACGTGGTTAAAATCTAGCCCTACACTTGCACCACACTTGTCTTCATCTTGGCCATTGGTTGGCCTTTGGTTAACTATAAATACTCCCTTACTTGAAGACTTTCTTCAAAACTTGAGCAATCTTTCTAAGTCTCAAATACTCCCTCCTCTTGTTTGCTTTCGTCCAACCCCTCCCCCTTTGAGAAAGGCCCATGGCGAGCCTCCCCTCACTTTGTGGTGCCCTAGCCAGGGTACCTCCCCAACCTAGTTGTTTTCGTATAATACCACTTGTTGTGGTATAGAAATACTCTCTGAAGTATTATTATAATGCCCAAATACCTTGGCCCGAATACCTTGTAGTATTCCCGAGTTACACTTATACAAAAGCCAGAAAATACTATTATACCTTCTTTTAGCCACTAGCGAAACCACTAAGGAAAACCTTCGTAGTCGGTTGAAGTGTTAAGTAGAAGTTGCGTAGAACTTCCGAGGGTTGTTTGGGCGGGTTGGAGCACTTCGGAGTAGGAGCTAAGCGTTGCTCGGGGCGACGTTATACTTGGATAATTTTTGGGCTCATCGAGGTAAATACTCATCCTTATTGTAATTGGAAATTACATGTCGTAGTAGAAATGAATATAAGATTCATAGAAAAGATTTGAGCGTAATAGAAGGATATTCTGAGAAAAGGATTGAGCGAAATCACTTGAGGAAGAATGCAAGTAGAAGTTAAAGCGTACTTACATGGGGCGTATTCTGATGGTGATAACCTTTATTGGTTGAATGTTTTGCAAGTAGCATGTGCTACTTAGAAGGTGGACAAGGCTAAGCGGGTTATGGCCAGTGGGCGTTTTGCTTATAGTCGATAATCGTCGCGGTATGTGATTCTTCTATACTCTTTAGCGTGATATTTTAAAGGAAGATATATATAGTATGCGGCAATGTCTTTTGACTTAAGCTTGAATAATATATAATGCGGTAGGCGTCGTGTGCTAATTGAGCGTGGTTATGCAGCAATGTCTTTTGACTTAAGCTGAATAATATATAGTACGGTGAGCGTCGTGTGCTAATTGAGCGTGGTTATGCGATGATGTCTTTTGACTTAAGCACTTTGAATAATAAGAAACTTGAAGTATGTCACAAGAGTTAAGAAACCATTTTTGAAAGAAGAGTAACACTTGGTTTTAAAGGTTTTAAAAAGAGTTATACTAGCTTTATGGGAGTTAGGTATAACGTCTTAAGAAGGTAAAGAAAATGGTTTCTTGATTTTAGAAGTTAGAGACTTGATCTTATAAGATAAGAGACTTAACTTAAATGAATTAATATGAGTTTTGTGTGAAACCTCATTTCGAGTAATGAGTGCGTGTTTTTAAAAGGAATAATGTTTCTTGATTTGGAAATCGAATGTGTATCGACAAACCACTGCGGCGTTAATAAAGGAAAATGTATTGAATAATGAAGTATTATTAAAACCGGTAGAAACCTCCATCTGCGTAGAAGCTAAGATGAGACAAAATGATATTACATTTTCTAGATCATGGTGCTTAATAAGATTGATTATGAACAAGAATAACTGCTACTTTATGACATATATTACTCAATTGTTTTAAAAAGAGATTAAGACATTGAACTATGAAACTTTTCAAAAAAAGATACTTGCGTAATTGAAATTAGGCAAACTGGAACTTTAGGGAAAAGAAGAGCATTGTGTTGTCTTAAAATGGTTTAAAACATAAAGTGTTATAACAAGCTTTATGGGAAGTTGGTTATAACGACTTTATGAAAACAAAAGAAGGGTTTTATCATTGGTTTTAATGTGGTAACTTGACTTTAAAAAGAGAAGTGTTTTGGTCTAAAAAGAAGGCATGGTATTGCCTTAATTGGTTTTAAAAAGGAAAGTATGGAAGTTGTTTTGGTTTACTTAAAAGAAATGTGAGTCACTCTATTTCATACTACGGGTATCGGGTGACTTTTATAAAAAGAATAGATCTCTTTAAAAGGAATTTAACGTACGTAGTACTTTAGGGTTAAAACAGGACTTTGGCGTAAAATGAAAGTACTTTGAGTTGTGTATAACTTGCCTATGCTTGTTGTTGTGAAACTTGCCTATCTTGTTGTGATAGCCTTTGTTGTGCAAGAATTGTGTTTCTATACTCTGGCGTCTCGATGGAGGGTCGGTTGACTTGTTGAGAACTTACTTGGGCGTCTTGGCGGTGGCGGAGAAATTCCGCAGTGCGTTCGCGGTGATAGTGTACTTACGCTTCGCTTTGGACATCTTGACCACGATCGTAAGCGCATGTATCTTCCATTTTGATTGCCGCCTTATTGTTTCCTTTTGGACATCACCGACACGATCGTGGCGCTGCGGGTATCTTCCATTTGGAATCTTTGTCTTATTGTTTCCACTTTGGACATCACGACCACGATCGTAGCTGCGGGTATCTTCCATTTGGAATGTTGTCTTAGTGTTTCCCTTTGGACATCTTGACACGATCGTGAACGCGGGTATGCTCCCATTTGGATTCTTTGTCTTGTTGCTATCATATCATAAATGCCGTGATGAGGAAGGAATTCACGGACACAGTGATGATTTGGAGGCGTGAGTCCACGACTTGATATATTTGTTTATATGTGGTGTCTTGTAGTTTGGTTATCATCATGTCTCACTGCTTTATATAGTGCTATGATTTCATTCTGAGAATCTTACTGTTTCACATACTTGGTACTGTTATCTTGACCTCCTTGAGCTGCGTTAAATGCCGTAGGTAAATCGTCATTTGTCGATCCATTTTAGGATCACCTTTCGTCTTGGGAAGCTCAGTTCCTTGGAGGCTTAACTTTGGTATGTTACCACAGTGCAGTAGGTTCTTGTACATTCGGGGTATGGCGGGGCCACTGTCCGTCATAGTTGTTGTATAAATCTTAGAAGTGCATGCTTTGGTGTGGGCGGGGTTGTAAGGATTATGGCTATTCAAAATGTCTTTGAATATATATATGCTAAAAGGCCGTTTTGGTTGGCCTATTTTCTTTCATCTTGATCCGTATCTATTTGCGTATCTAAGTTTTATTTCATGGTTTTTCTCGATGTTGTATCACTAGGATGCGGGTAAGGCACGATCCGCGGGCGGGTTGGTCGTGGCGGTGAAATGCGAAGGCATGGCAGACTACTAAAACCCACAGTACCGACAAAGTCATAAAGCGTATCACGAGTGCATCTGACCGCCGCGTAATCGAAGCGGCCTTTCGCGCGATATCAAATGTCGCGTCTAGTCCTGGAACTTCCCGCGACTCCGCATAGGCCACTCGCATAGGCGCGTGGTATTCCCGCGTCGAGGGTAGCTACTCCCGGCGTAAATCACGGACTCGCGATCCGCGTAGCCCACGTAGACCGCGTGACCACAAGAGCCGCGGTAACACGGAACTCTCGTAGCTCGCGTAGGTCCCTGGACCCGCGTGAGGTATTCTCGAATCATGGTCCCGGACACTTTGAGTCTACCAGCGTCGGGACGACTTAACCCGGTATCGTGTCAAGAGGTGAGTGATATAATACTAACATAACAACTTATCGTTAAACAACATAAGCGCAACAAGGAAACCGGCTTTACACAAGCGTCACGAGATGCTAACACGCGTAGCATCCTAACGTGTTTACTTATCAAATCAACAAGAAAGTATTACAAGGCTATCACAAACCAACACAATCAAGTTATTCCACGCGAGGCACTTCTACTTTATGTCAGCAAGTTCGGGTTTTATCCCCAAAGTGCTTCATACATTAATTCTTTAAAGATCCGTTTCTTTCACAAAAGTCACACAATACAGTAGAATAAAAATAGAGTGACTATCTTTTTAAGTAAACCAAAACACTTCCCTTTGTAAAATCAAGTAACAACATTATTTTCCAAGCGTTCAAGTTGCCTAATTTCAAATGCTCGAGTTTCTCATTTTGAAAGGTTTAAGTAGTTCGTAGTCTTAATCATTTAATAATATAATTCTCTTTTAAAACAATCAGAAACATATACCTTATGTGTGAGTAGGTTATTCTTGTTCATAACAATCTTATTAAGCGACCATGATCTAGGAAATGTAATATCATTTTGTCTTATCTTAGCTTCATGCGGATGGAGGTTTCTACTAGTTTTAATAATACTTAATTAGTCGATACATTTCCACTTTATTAGCAGCTGCGGTGGTTAGTTCGATACTTATTACGATTTACGAAATCGGTAAAACATTATTCCTTTGAAAAACCAAGTACTCATTACTCATGAATGAGGTTTCACACTTTTAACAAAATTCATATTAATTGATTAAGTCGAGTCTCTTTATCTTAAGATCAAGTCTCTTAACTTCTAAAATCAATAAACCATTCTTTTATCTCTCTTAAGTCGTTATACCTAACTTCCCGTAAAGCTAGTATAACTCTTAAGCTTTAAAACCAAGTATTACTCTTAACGAAAATGGTTCTTAATTCTTTTGAAATACTTGATTCTTATTATTTAGACTCGAGTCAAAAGACATCGCGATAAAAACCACGTTCGGTTAACACCGCGTCGTCTAGTACTATATATATTCTTTTAAAATATCATGCTCGAGAGGATAGGAAGAATCACGTACCTCGCGGCGATTATCGACAATTAGCAAAAGCGCTCATGGTATAACAGGCTAGCCTTGACCATTTCAAGTAGAACATCTTTACTCGGAACTTTCCAACCTATAAAGGCCATATCGTCTATCAGCGTCTAGACTACTCTGTAGAATATTCTAAGCGATGGGTTCTCTATTTTCTGGAAAATCGGGCAGCACTTCCCTGCAGTTAAGCTACACGAGTCTATTGTAAATACGATCTATGTAAATCTGATTCAATCTTATGCTTTAATATTAACTTGATGTGATTTGATTCAATTCTTTTACGTAATATCCTACATTACTGATTCAATTCTCTTACGTAATATCTTACATGTGTCTTATATTCATTTCTATACTACTACGGTATGTAATTTCCAATTACAATAGAAGGACAAAGTATTTACCTCGATGAGCCCAAAATTATCCAAGTTTAAATGTCGATCTGAGCATGTTTAGCTCTACTGCAGGCGCTCAACCCGCTCAAACAACCCTTAGAAGTTCTGCAACTTCTTCTTAATACTTCAATGACTATGAAGATTTTCCTTAGGGTTTTGTTTTGTGGTGAAGGGAAGTATAATAGTATTTACGGGCTTTTAGTATAGGGTAACCTTGGAATACTACAAGGTATTTGGGCGAGTATTTTGGAATAATGTATGATACTTGGAGAATACTTTTTGTCACGACCCGATTAGGGCGTGGTAGTGCCTACCGGGCACCCTAGTGATACAACATCGAATGTCAGCGGAACATAAAACAATACAAGACATATTATGAAATATGAAACAATAATCGAGAAAAACTTGTCTTTGGCATATATATAAATAACAACTTTTTCCAACATGAGCAGTTTAATCCTTTTTACAAACCACCTTGTAGCGATTACTACGGACCTCTAGAAATGATCGACAACAATGGCGGGACGGGGCCGCCGTACCACGAATGTAAGCACCTACAACGGGGACTATACGGCTGATAAGCCTCGGAGAAAGCGGAGCTTTCCCACATGTTGACGTGACCACTAAGGCGAGGATCGATGGCGGTGTACCTTTACTGCGGCGTGAGCGGCCCGAAGGAGGTCGATCTGCGGTACAGTATGTGGCGAAAATGCGTAAATGAAATCATAATAGTCTATAAAGCGAGACATGTATGATAACCAAACTACGATTCCTGATAAGTAGCGATGCGTATCAAGTCGGGGACTCGCGCCGCCAAAGTCGTCACTCAAATGTAACTATGGGTCTCACGCCCGCGCATCAATCGTGCGTGGAATACCTTCCGCCATTGGCGGTTTATGATATAAAAGCACGAGGAACACGCATGAGCACGGGTCCCACGTGCCATAATAACACCGTCACGGGGTAAATGCGAAGGCATGGCGGACTACTAACACCCGCAGTACCAACAAGGTCATGAAGCGTATCATAAGATCTGTCTGAAGCGTCGCATGATCAAAGCGGCCGCTTGCGCGATATCTAATGTCGCGTCTAGTCCTGGAACTCCGCGACTCGCGTAGGCGATCTCGTCGGCGCGTGAGGCGTTCCCGCGTCGGTAGCTACTCCCGGCGTCGTCACGGACGCGATCGCGTAGCCCGTGGACGCGTGCCCGTAAGGGCCGCGCTAACACGGAACTCGTAGCTCGCGTAGGCCCGCAGGACTGCGTGAGGTATTCTCGAATCATTGGTCCGTCGACGCTGAGTCTACCCGCGTCGGAGGCGACAACCCGGAATCATCTCGAGATGAGTGATGTAAAATACTAACACAATGACTTATCGTTAAGCAACGTAAGCGCAACAAAGGAAAACCCCTTTACGCAGCGTCACGAGATACTAACACGCGTAGCATCCTGGCGTGTTTACTTATCAATCAACAAGAAAGTATTACAAGGCTATCACAAACCAACACAATCGAGTTATACACCTGAGGTACTTTAAGCTAACAAGTTCGGGTATCTACCACAAAAGTACTTCATACATTAAATCTTTTAAAAGATCAGTTGCTTTCCATAAGTCACCTGATACGTAGTATAAAATAGAGTAGTATCCTTTTAAGAAAACCAAAACTCTTACCTTTGTAAAATCAAGTAACAACATTATTTTCCAAGCGTCGAGTTTGCCTAATTTCAAATGTTCACGTTTCTTATTTTAGAAAGGTTTAAGTGATTCATGCCTTATTCATTTAAGAATATAATTTCTTTTAAACAATCGAGAAACATAAGTCTTATATGTGAGTAGGATATTCTTGTTTATAACAATCTTATTCACAATGACCATGATCTAGGAAATATCATTTTGTCTCGTCTTAGCTTCATGCGGATGGAAGTTTCTCTTGGTTTTAATAATACTTAATCTGTCAAAACATTTCCTTTTATTACTTGCTGCGATGGTTTGTCGATACACGTTCGATTTCGAAATCGATAAAACATTCTTAAGTAGTTATACCTAACTTCCCGTAAAGCTAGTATAACTCTTGGTTTTCAAAAACCAAGTATTACTTCTTTCAAAATGATTCAAAAATCTTTTGAAATACTTCAAGTTCTTTATTAACACATAACAAGCGGTTATAGTTCAAATCGATTACCTTTTTAAAGACCACAAGTATTTTCTTACCAACGTAAAATTGTATAACCAACTTCCCATAAAGCGGTTATAACACTTTATGTTTTAAACAATCAAATCGTTTAGCACGTATGCGTCTACCGTACTACATAGTTCACACATATCATGCTTTAGAAGAGATAGGAAGAGGTTCGCATACCTCGCGGCGAGTATCGACTAATAGCAAAGCGCTCAGTACTTCCAGCCGTCGGCTACTCCTTAAGCCAAGTAGATCGCGCCACGTAGTACTTGACCTATAAGGCCACAGTGACATTAACATTTAGATCCTCGTAGAACATTCTCTGAGAAAATTGGACACTCCCACATGACAGCGTAAATCTCTCCTCTATCGGGTAATTGCTGAAGCCAGAGGGGTTATCGTCTAACCTAGCGGTACCGTTCTACTCCACGGTGCGACTACCGAGTCTCATGTCTGATACATGTAATTCTGATTCGGTATTACTTTAAATTGGGCTTAAGTCAAAGACATTGCGATAACTACGTTCGATTACATATATAGTATACTTGACTATATATTCTAACAATATGTAATTTCGATTACAATAGAGGACAAGATAATTACCTCGATAAGCCCATAATTATCTAGTTAAAGTCGATCTGGGCAATCGTTTAGCTCGACTCAGCGCTCGACCCATTCTAAACCACCCTTAGAAGTTCTAACCAACCACATACTACTCGACAAATCATGGAGATTTTCCTAGGGTTTCGGTTTGGTGGTGACGGGAAGTATAATAGTATTTCTGTTCTTTTAGTATAGGTATAACCTTAGAATACTACAAGGTATAATGCTAAGGTATTTTTGTCTTTATAACAATAATTTTTAGAGTATTTCTACGAGAGGGGTATTATCACGAAGCAACTAGGCTGGGGTACCCGGCGAGGCACCACAGGAGGGGAGGCTCTCGGCCTGAGGCCACTCAAAGGGGAGGGTGTTGGGCGAACCTGACACAAGAGGAGGAGGATTTTAGGCTTGGAAGGTTTCATTTGTGGATGAAGAGTTCATCAACATAAGGGGTATTTATAGCAAAACCAAAGGCCAACGATGGCGAGATCTAGCCAAGTGCAAGGCAAGTGTAAGGCGAGATCAAGCCAAGTGCACCCTAACCCTACTCGCAAAACATGGCGCAAAACAAGCCACAAAACAAGGCCAAAACAAGGCACAAAACCATGAACCAATCGGCGAGGCCAAGCCTCCTCTTTCGAGTCGATGAGGGTGACAAGTGTCACCCTCCGTTGATCAAAAATGTTTAGTCTCTCGGAAAAATCCGCAAAATTAAAAATGACATAGCGGAAATTCCCTACGAAAGGCGTGAAAGCGTTTAGAAAAGCGACTCTGTCGGGTGTTGTGTACAAAAATAATTCGGCGACCTATTCTCGAGTTGAAATTTCCTCGTGCGTCTTACGTACATACTCTGAAAATCGGGGTATAACATTCTCCTCGCCGAAACATTCGTCGAATGTTCATTAAATCTCAAAACAAGCGGCGCCCGGATATAGTCTTCACTATACTTACGAAACAATCACGCCCACGGTGGCCACGAAACAAGCTGCGCCAAAATACTTACGTCGAGTCACGAGGAATCACCTCTAACGTCGCATAACCTCTCTCGGGGTCTAAAATATACTTCTTCCACCTTTTCCAAACAAAAGAAATGGTCGTCAATTCTCGCCATACATGCTCGCTTCTTCCGATACCACTTTTGTCACATTGCGCGAGGTTCTAGTGTCACTCGGCGACCCAACAAATGATGCCAGGACTACGTGCGATCCACGAAGTGTCGTACACTCGAACTCTTACCACGTTTAAATCTTGCCCGGTTTCCAAAACTCGGGGTTACTATCTCTAGCGTGGTCATCGTTAGCGGGAACACTCTGGATGGATCTCGATGCTTTCCGATCATAACAATCTGAAAGGCCGGTCATCACGCCTCTAAGTCGGACGGCAAAAGCTAACATATAGGCAACTTTGGCCTATTCTTCACATGAACTTAAAAAGGCCCAAGTAACCGGGCTAAGTTCCTCTGTTTTCCAAAACTTCGTCACACCCAAACGGGGTGGTACTTTCAGAAGACCGGCCGTCGGCACGAACTCTGGCGTCGTTGCGATTATCATACGATTCCTCGGTGCGGAACTTCTTACAGACAAACACCATTTATCCGTAGTCTGCTGGAACAAGCTGAACCAGTATGCGAACGCGACATCAGACCAATCGGCCGTGACTTTACCTTCCGCCCTGAGGCTTCAAAGGCGACATCAGAACAACGAAATGGTAGCTTAAAACTACCTCCACGGAGACAACAATCCCGCGACTATCACGAAATCCAAACAACGGCGAGGCGAATGCGGTCTGAGACTACTTTGAGTTCTTAACACGTGCTTGGAAAAACTTCCGGAAACAACCGCGACCACAGGCTCGGCGCATCTGTCATAAGGTGAAGGTAGGCACCCGTGCGACCTTACAACCTTTACGATAAAACAACAACTGCGAGTAAGCGGTCTTTGCTAGAAAACAAGGCGGTGACCTCGCCGGCGACTCTTTGGTCGAATCGTCCACGCAGTCGTCTGTTGGCTAACTAAACACGGGCTAACACCTCGTGACCACTAACCTGGCGGGACCACCGCGGCTGACCCGCGCCAAACCTCTGCGGGTTGACGCGGCGTGGCCTCGACGGCAGGCGATGCGCGCGATACTAGCTCCGATTGAACAATCTACAATTGCGTTTGAAAACCTGGCGGTCTTCTTAGCTCGACTACCCCTTTCGTTCCACGCTACTAGGGACTATCCCAAACATAACTCACGTGCTATGCTTAGATAAGTCGAACATAACACTACACCTTTTCTGAGATGGCCTGCCTCTAAGGTCTCTACGTAAAAGCTCTAAGGCTCGCACGCCTGCATCCCCCAATCTTACTCGGTTAAACAACCGTGATCTAATCACGACTAACACCTGTTATCGAACATAGCACTTAAGGTATACTCGCTTATCACACATCTTGATCTCTAGAGGTTAAAGATATATCTATATCTCTTTCTTGCTCCCATGTCGTTCTAATCAAAGCACCGTGAGCGCATAACTAAGGAAGGTGGCGACTACCCGTCGATCACGAAGGCTAAGTCCTCCTCTGAGGACACTCTTTCGTCATCGGACCACGGCGGTCATAGGTGCAACAAGTACCCGACTAAAGCGACATTCCGGGATGGCGTGCATCGCAATGAAGCGGAAGATGCGGAGCTCGACCCGACTCCTGCGTGCCGAGCGTCACGAAATCCGTGGAAGACCACTGCATCTTGGTGGGCGTGCATAATCAAATCTGTTGGTGAGGTGACTCGTCTCGAAAGTTACCAAGGACCTTCTTTGCTCTGGCGCCTTCTGCTGTCCTTGGTTAACGTCGATCTCTACGCTTCTCGACTGCTGCGCATAAGCGTGCGAGCCGTGCTCGAAGCCCAATGAAGAATTACTCTTGCACAACCCTCTTTTAGATAGTCCTCCAGACTCGCGATACATCGGTATACTCTCTGGTAGCCAAATCTATAGCTAGTAACAGGGTCGCCTCCTTGGAATCTAAATTCACTGTTCCCGGTCGTAGGCGAAGGTTCAAATGTCATGGCGCGATGAGCTGCGCGCTATACTAAACTCTGCTTTGGGGCTAGTGGCGTCGCAAAACTCTCGAATGAAGCACCACCCGGTGATGATTGGGCACGTGCCCGCGTAACCCTCTACTGCTCGCGACCCGCCGGCTGCGCGCCTCTGGGCGGGTTGCCTGCAGCGGAGGCATAGCGGTAAGGGAAAGAAATCGTCGGAGGGTCGACTTACAACACGACTCTGAGGCGCGATCTCGAGTGAGAAGAATGAAACCAATCCTAAATACCTATAGCCTCACGATTATTGGTGTGGTGCGACAGCGAATGTCGAGACTGCTGATCACGGTCTGTAGACGCTTTCAGGATTAAGCGCTCACGATACCACTTTTGTCACGACCGATTAGGGCGTGTTGGTGCCTACCGGGCACCACTGGTGATCTGACATCAGTGTCAGCGGAACATAAAACAATACAAGACATATTATGAAATATGAAACAATAATCGAGAAAAACTTGCCTTTCGGCGTATATATAAATAACAACTTTTTCCAACGTGAGCAGTTTAATCCTTTTTACAAACCACACTTGTGATTACTCTGGACCTCTAAGAAATGATACGACAACAATGGCGGGACGGGGCCGCCATACCACGAATGTAAACACCTGACAACGAGGGGACTATACGGCGATAAGCCTCGGAGAAAGCGGAGCTTTCCCAGTGGCGTGACCACTAGGCGAGGATCGATGGCGGTGTACCTTTACTGCGGCGTGACGCGGCCCGAAGGAAGTCGATCTGGTACAGTATGTGGCGAAAATCGTAAATGAAATCATAATAGTCTATAAGCGGGAGACATGTATGATAACAAACTACGATTCCTGATAAGTAGCGATGTATCAAGTCGAGGACTCGCCGCCAAAGTCGTCACTCGGAAATGTAACTATGGGTCTCGCGCCCTGCGTCAATCGTGCGTGGAATACCTTCCGCCAGCTGGCGGTTTATGATATAAAAGCACCGAGGAACACCACGTGAGCACGAGGTCCACGTGCCATAATAACTGCCGTCTGGGAGTAAATGCGAAGGCATGGCGACTACTAACACCCGCGATACCAACAAGGTCATGAAGCGTATCATAAGATCTGTCTGGCCGTCGCGTGATCAAAGGCGGCCACTTGCGCGGTATCTAATGTCGCGTCTAGTCACTGGAACTTCCGACTCGCGTAGGCCAATCTCTCGTCGGCCGCGTAGGCGTTCCCGCGTCGAGGTAGCTACTCCCGGCGTCGTCACGGACTTCCGCGATCGCGTAGCCACGTGGACGCATGCCCGTAAGGGCCGCGCTAACACGGAACTCTCGTAGCTCGCGTAGGCCACAGGACTGCGTGAGGTATTCTCGAATCATAGGTCCGTCGACCGCTGAGTCTACCCGCGTGGAGGCGGCTTAACCCGGAATCATCTCGAGATGAGTGATGTAAAATACTAACACAACGACTTATCGTTAAGCAACATAAGCCTGACAAAGGAAAACCCCTTTACCGACATCACAAGATGCTAACACGTAGCGTCTGGCGTGTTTGCTTATCAATCGACAAGAAAGTATTACAAGGCTATCACAAACCAACACAATCGAGTTATACCAAAGGTACTTTAAGCTAACAAGTTCGGGTATCTACCACCAAAGTACTTCACGTTAAATCTTTTAAAAGATCCGTTGCTTTCACATAAGTCACCTGATACAGTAGTATAAAATAGAGTGGTATCTTTTAAGAAAACCAAAACTCTTACCTTTGTAAAATCAAGTAACAACGTTATTTTCCAAGCGTCGAGTTTGCCTAATTTCAAATGTTCACGTTTCTTATTTTAGAAAGGTTTAGTGGTTCATAGCCTTATTCATTTAAGAATATAATTTCTTTTAAACAATCGAGAAACATAAGTCTTATATGTGAGTAGGATATTCTTGTTTATAACAATCTTATTACAATGACCGTGATCTAGGAAATATCATTTTGTCTCATCTTAGCTTACATGCGGATGGAAGTTTCTCTGGTTTAATAATACTTAATCTGTCAAAACATTTCCTTTTATTAGCATTTGCGATGGTTTGTCGATACACGTTACGATTTCGAAATCGGTAAAACATTCTTAAGCGTTATACCTAACTTCCCGTAAAGCTAGTATAACTCTTAAGTTTTTAAAAACCAAGTATTACTTCTTCTTTCAAAATGATTCAAAAATCTTTTGAAATACTTCAAATTCTTTATTAACACATAACAAGCGGTTATAGTTCAAATCGATTACCTTTTTAAAGACCATAGTATTTTCTTACCAACGTAAAGGTTATAACCAACTTCCCATAAAGCGGTTATAACACTTTATGTTTTAAACAATCAAATCGTTTAGCGTATGCGTCTCCGTACTACATAGTTCACACGTATCATGCTAGAAGAGATAGGAAGAGGTTCACATACCTCGCGGCAGTATCGACTAATAGCAAAGCGCTCAGTACTTCCAAGTCGGCTACTCGTAAGCCAAGTAGATCGCGCCACGTAGTACTTGACCTATAAGGCCCTGGTGACATTAACATTTAGATCCTCGTAGAACATTACAGAAAATTCGCGACACCCCACATGCGGCGTAAATCTCTCTCTATCGGTAGCTGAAGCCAACCGGGGGTTATCGTCTAACCTAGCGGTACCATTCTACTCCACGGTGCAACTACGAGTCTCTTTGTCTGACCTATGTAATTACGATTCGATTCTACTTTAAATTGGGCTTAAGTCAAAGACATTGCCGATAACTACGTTCGATTCTATATATAGTATACTTGACTATATATTCTAACAATATGTAATTTCCGATTACAATAGAGGACAAGATAATTACCTCGATAAGCCCGTAATTATCCTAGTTAAAGTCGATCTGGGCAATCGTTTAGCTCGACTCAGGCGCTCGACCGCTCTAAACCACCCTTAGAAGTTCTAACCATTTCTACATACTACTCGACAAACCGTGGAGATTTTCCTAGGGTTTCGGTTTGGTATTGTGGGAAGTATAATAGTATATCTGGGCTTTTAGTATAGGTATAACCTTAGAATACTACAAGGTATAAGGCTAAGGTAATTTGGGCATTATATGATACTTTTGAGAGTATTTCTACGAGAGGGGTATTATCAAAGCAACTAGGCTAGGGGTACCCCAGGCGAGCACCATGAGGGAGGAGGCTCTCGGCCTGAGGCCACTCAAAGGGGAGGGTGTTGGGCGAACACTGACCAAGAGGAGGGAGGATTTTAGGCTTGGAAGGTTTCATTTGTGGATGAAGAGTTCATCAACATAAGGGGGTATTTATAGCAAAACCGAGGCCAACGATGGCGAAGATCTAGCCAAGTGCAAGGCAAGTGTAAGGCGAATCAAGCCAAGTGCACCTAACCCCTACTCCGCAAAACATGGCACAAAACAAGCCACAAAACAAGGCCAAAACAAGGCACAAAACCATGAACCAATCGGCGAGGCCAAGCCTCATCTTTAGTCGATGAGGGTGACAAGTGTCACCCTCCGTTGATCCGAAAATGTTTCGTCTCTCGGAAAAATCGCAAAAATTAAAAATGACATGGCGGAAATTCCCTACGAAAGGTGTGAAAGCGTTTGTGAAAGCGACTCTGTCGGGTGTTGTGTACAAAAATAATTCGACCTATTCTGAGTTGAAATTTCCTACGTGCGTCTTACGTACATACTCTGAAAATCTGGGTATAACACTTTTCTACCAAGGGGGTGTATTTCACGAGAACAACTCAAGGTAGGGGGGGGTACTTTCGGCTAGCACCACAAAGGAAGGGGGGGTACTTCTCGGCCAAAAGGCCTCACAAAGGGGGAGGGGTGCTCTTTGGACGAGAGCCTCTCCAAAGGGGGGAAGGGTTTTCAAGACTTAGGAAATGTTTTTGGGATGAAGAAGTCTTGCACTTCAAGGGGGGTATTTATAGGACTTTCAAGGACTAGGATTAAGACAAGTGGGGGGCAAGTGGAGGGTGAGGATTTGGGCAAGTGTACCTTATCCATCTACCACCAAAATATCACAAAATATCCTACCAACTCCTTGACTAGAAATCGTCCAACAAGAGCCCACAATGCCGTCCACTTTGAGGGTGACACATGTCACCCTCCCGTTGGTCCAAAATATTTCATCTCTCGGAAAAATCCATAAAATAATAAATGTTGCAGTAATTTTCCGCCATGAAAGTCCAGGAAAAGCGTTTACGTCGGAAAACAATTCTTTTCTCTAGTTGTGCACAAATTTCGTCCCTAGCCTAACTTAAGGCTTAAACTTTTTATGCCGTCCTCACGTACATACTCTGGAAATCTGAGGGTATAACATTCTCCTCGCCGAAACATTCGTCGAATGTTCCTTCTCGAGACGAATAACGATAAAGTTCCTCTTAGCTTAAACAAGTTTCCAATGTCACACATGGCCACCAATAACACGCGCGCAAATACTTGCGTCCAAGTCCGAGGAATCACCTCTAGCATCACAAAAGCTCCCTTTGAGGTCTAAAATATACTCACCCGTGCATCTTTATAAAAGAAATGATCACATCTATGTTCTTAACACGTACTAAACTTCCTTACTCGTCGTATCATTCTCGTACACTCGAACTCTTTCCCATAACTTACCACATTTTTGGTATTGCTTTAGTTCCCAAAATCTCTGGGTTACTACCTCCAACTAGGTCATCATTAACGGGGAACACTCTGGATGGATCTCGATACTTTTCGAACATAACAACATGAAAGGCGGACATCTTGCTCCCTCGTCGGATGGCAATGCCAGCTTATAGGCAACTTGGCCTATCCTCCGAAGGATCTGGCGCTCAAGTACCTCGGGCTAAGTTTCCTCTGTTTTCCAAAACTTGTCACGCCTTTCGGGTGGCACCTTCGAAAATCCTACCGTCGGCCTGAACTCCAAGTGTCGGCCTTGGATTATCCGTCGACTTACGGTGACTACGGTATCGATAACCTCTCTGGATAAGCCGCTATCCGCGTCCTGCCGAAACAAGTATGAACCAACTATCTGAACCTTGCCAACATCAGAACCAATCGGCCGTGACTTACACTTCCGCCTACAAGGCTTCATAAGGCGACATCAGAATCTGAAATGGTAGCTATAAAACACTTCCTCAGCGGAGACAACAATCCTCGGCTACCCCGAAATCCAAGCAACGGCGAGGCGAATGCGTCTTGAGACTCGCGAGTTCTAATCTGCTGGTAAAACTTCGAGAAAAAGAAATAAGCGTAACACAGGCTCCACTGCTGTTATAAGGTGGCGAGCACCTCGTGCGATCTTACAACCTTCACGATATAACATCTCGCGTAACCTGCAGCCGAGTAAATGGTCTGAGAAAGACAAGATGGTGACCCGTCAGCGACTCTTGGTCGACGCATCCACGAACTCGTCGATGGTTAACTAAACTTGGGCCTAACACCCTCGCGACCTATCCTGGCGGGACCACCACAATGGCCACCTTGTCTGGCGCGGGTTGACCCGTGATCGGTCCTCAACCCGACCCGCTATTGCGCAAAAACACTTGTTCCCCGATCCGGAACAATCTCACTGATCAACTCACCACTTTTGTCACGAAAACCTAGTGGTCTTCTTAGCTCAACTACCCTCTTTCATTCGTACCACTCAGGGACTTATCACACAAACATATCTCACGTGTACTATGCACTCCGATAAGGGGTCAAACATAAATATAATCTTTTACTCAAGATGGCCTCGCCTCTAAGGTCTCCACGTATAAAACTCTAAGGCTGCTTTCACTTATCCCGATCTTACCCTTTTAACTAACCATGATTTCTAATCACAATTAACACAATGCTATCTGAACATAACACTTAAGATATACTCATCTTATCACACATACTAATCTCTAGAGGGTTAAAGATATACCTGTATCTACTGCTTCACTACCCTTTGTCATTCTAATCAATCCTGCCCTGTTGGGCGCATATCTAGGGAAGATGATGAACTAGCCACTGATCCCGAAGGATGAGTCTCTACATCCGCACCACCTGCAGTCGGACAATTTCTGCAAAATGGCCTGCGTCATAAGTAAAACAAGTGTCGAAGAAGTCGACCTCTCCGCAATGACACTTACCACAGCGCCACAGGGTGGGGTGGCCTCTCAGCTAACACCCCTTCCTCTGCGAACCACGAATCAGGGTGGCTAGAACTACGTATAGGCGTGAACGGAAGCCCTGGAGCTCTGACCAACTCCGGCATACCCCGAACGTCCTGAACCCTGTGGAGGACCACTCTGCACTGGCGGAGGAGCATATTCATTCTGCTGCTGAGGCGGTTCGCCTCGAAAGTTACTAAAGGACCCTGTGTTGCCTCTTATGGCGATCTTGGTTAATCAGTCGATCTACGTTCCTACGTGTCTTGCGCATAAGCTGTCTGCGGGCAATATCCATGCCTGACTGAAGAGCTACTCTTGTACAACCCTCTACTAGATAATCGTCTAGACCCGTGATATATCGGTGCACTCTATATTCTTTGGCTGCTAAAATCCTAGCTAATGTGAGTCCGTTCCTTTGTAATCCATATTCTCTGTTCTGGTGGTAGGCGAAGGCTCATATATCATGGCGCGATGGAGCTGCTGCCTGTGCTAAACTTCTCTTTGGCGGCGACGTCGAGAACTCCCGAATGAAGCACCACGGTGATGATTGGGCTGTGCCCTAGTACCCTGCAGTGCTCTACTCGCGGCTCCGCCGGTGCCTTGCCATACGGGCGGGTTGCCTACGGAGGCATAGCGGTAAGGAAAGAAATCGTTAGAGGTCGACTTATAACACGACTCTAAGCACGATCTCGAGTGAGAAGAATGAAACCAATCTAAATATTCTATAGCCTCACGATTATTGGTGTGGTGCGCGCACAGATAATCAAGACTCTACTAGATACGATGCATGTAGACACTTTCAGAGGATTAAGCGCTCACGATACCACTTTTGTCACGACCCGAACCCAGGCCCGTGACTGGTGCCTTACCCCGGGCACCCAAGTAGACATACATCAGAGTAATCAGCGGAATATATAAAACAAGACATGAAATAACATGAAGTGTGAAACAGTTATCTGAGAAAAATTGCCTTCGATCATGTGGTGCGGTCTAGAAAGACCTCGTGATACAGTTTATGGCATTGTTGGTACTGTGGGTCTTAGTAGTCGGCTATTCCTTCGTACTTACCCCGTACGGTTTTATTATGACACAGGTGGGCGTGAGACCCATAGTTATATTTGAGTGATGACTTTGAGGGCGTGAGTCCCAAACTTGACATGACTGCTTATTTATTGTGAACTGTAGTTTGGTTATCATACATGTCTCATGCTTTATATAGACTACTATGATTTCATTTCTGATATTTTGATTTCACATACTTGGTACTGTTGTCTTGACCTCCTTGAGCTGCGTTCATCTGCGGTAGAGGTACGCGATCGTTGATCATCGCTCATAGGGTCCTGATTCGGCGTTTGGGAAGCTCCGTTTCTCGGAGGCTTATCGATGGTATAGTCCTGTCGTTGTAGGTACTTACATTCGGGGTATGGCGGGCCCTGTCCCGCCATTGTTGTCACGTCTTTCTTAAGTGCATGTAATCTTTGTGTGGGCAGAGTTGTAAAAAGGGATGTAACTGTTCTAGTTGTTATATATATATGCCGAAAGGCAAGTTTTCTTAGATGAACTGTTTCATATTTCATATTATGTCATGTCTTGTTTTATATTCCGCTGATTACTGTGATGTATGTCTACTTGGGTGCCCGGGTAAGGCACCGATCCACGAGCTTAGGTTGGTCGTGACAAAAGTGATATCGAGCGATTAATCCTCGGAAAGTGTCTACAGACCGTATCTAGTAGAGTCTTGATTATCGGTGTGTTGTGCACCACACCAATAATCAGGAGGCTATAGGATATTTAGGATTGGTTTCCGTTCTTCTCACTCCGAGATCGTACCTTAGAGTTGTGTTATAAGTTGGACCCCTCTAACGTATTTCTTTCCCGTACTTGTTATGCCTCGCGCGACGGCCGGGCCAGAAGAGCGAAGCGTAGAGGCTGCGAGTAGAGTATAGAGGTTACTAGAGCACGAGCCCAATCATCACTGAGGTGGTGCTTGTTCGGGGAGTTACGCTCGTCGCTAGCCCAGAGTTTAGCAGGCGGCGATTCTGCTGCGGCCATGACATTTCGCGCCGGTTCCACGGCCGGGAGCAGAGAATATAGATTGCAAAGCGACCACTGTTTCTAGCTATGGATTTAAGCAGCAGTATTTTATGTATCGATTTATCGCGGGCCTTGATGAATATCTAAGAAAGGGTTGTGCAAAGTAGCTCTTGATCGGGCATGAGCATGGCACGTGCGAGCTTAAGCCTGCAGTAGAAAGCGTGAGGATCGGCGGGTTAACGAATCGGCGAAGAGGCGGTCGGCGGGGTTCTTTTGTAACATTCGGCGAATCGCCTCGTGACGGATATGCGCCCGCCCGCGAGTGGTCCTCGCGGGGTTCGGGGCGTTCGGGGTATGCAAGAGTTGGTCAAGGCTCGGGGCTTACGGTGCGCGAATACCGTAGGTCGGCCAGTAGTTGATTTTCCCGATGTTCCGCGTGCGGCGTCGTCGGGAATGTCATCTTTTGTTGATGCTTGTTTTACTGCGGCCGTCGAGCCGTGTGTCGAAAGAATGTCCTAGTAGGAGGATGCAGTAGGAGGACTCGGACTACCCGGTCGATTGCGGTCGGTAGTTCGGAGAGGAAAGGGTGTTAGCCAGAGGAGGCCACCCCCACCTCGGTGTGGCCGTTGTGGGGAGTGTCATACTTCTTCTACAACTTGTTATGCTTGCGCCCGAGCGAGGATTGATTGGAGCAGCGGAGGGTAGTAAGCGGTAGATACATGTGTATCCTTAACCCTCTAGAGATTGTATGTGTGATAAGATAAGTATATCTTAAGTGTTACGTTCAGTTAACATTGTGTAAATTGTGATTAGAAATCATGGTTAGTTAACCAAGTAAGATTGGGGGATAGAGGAAGTGTGAGCCTTAGAGTTTTATACGTAGAGACCTTAGAGGCGAGGCCATCTCGAGTAAAAGATGTATTTTTATGTTTGACCCTTATCGGAGTGCATAGTGCACGTGAGATATGTTTGTGTGATAAATCCCTGAGTGGTACGAAATGAAAGATGGAATTTGAGCTAAGAAGACCGCTAGGTTTTCGTGACTTGATTAGTGAGATTGTTCCGGATCGGGGAACAAGAGTTTTCTTGCGATAGCGGGTGGGTTGAAGACGATCGCGGGTCAACCCACGACTTTGTATTGTGGTGGGGTCGGTTGTGGTGGTCGCTTTGTGATAGGATCACGGGGTGTTAGGCCCAGTTTAGTAAACCAGCGTCTGAGTTCGTGGATGCGTTCGACGATGGTCGGGCGATGAGGACAACCCGTCTTGTCTTTCGATCGGGCCGTTTACTCGGTAGAGGTTATGCGAGATGTTACATCGGGAAGGTTGTAAGAGCTGCGAGGTGCCTACTTTCACCTTATGTGACGTGGAGCCAGGTTCTGGCTATTTCTTTTACGGAGGTTTTACGAGCGGGGTTAGGAACTTCGGGTGAGTCTCGATGCGCGTTCGCCCTCGGGCGGTGTTTGGATTTGAGGGTAGCTATGAGGATTGTTGCCTCTGTTGAGGAGTGTTTTTATAACTACCATTTCGGATGTCGGATATCGCCTTACGAAGCCTTGTAGGGCGGAAGTGTAAGTTGCGGTCGATTGGTTCGATGTTGGCAAGGTTGGATAGTTGGTTCATACTTGTTTGGCGAGGATGTGGATAGGGTGAAACTTATCGGAAGAGATTATTGGCGGCTCGAGTCAGCGAAGTCGTGCGGATGATCGCGGCGACACTTAGAGTTGAGTTGGCGGTGGGTCTTCTTGAAGTACCACCGGAAGGTGTGGCAGATTCGGAAAGCGAGGAAACTTAGCGAGTTACTTTGGGCCTTTTAGTCATGTGAAGAATAGGGCGGGTTGCCTATAGTTAGCATTTCCGTCCGGCGTAGGAAGCGATCGTCCGATCTTTCATGTTGCTATGTTGGAAGAGTATCGAGATCCGTCGAGTATTCTCGATTAATGATGACCTAGTTGGAGGTAGTGACCGAGTTTTGAAGCGAAGCGATGAGGAATGTGGTAAGTTATGAGAAAGAGTTGAGTGTGCGAGCGATGCGACAGTAAGGGAGAGCGAGCATGTGTTAAGAACATAGGTGTGATCTTTTCTTTTGTATAGTGAAGGTGCGAAGGAGTATCTTTTAGCCGCAGGTGGGAGTTTTGTGATGTTAGAGGTGATTCCTCGTGGACTTGGATGTAAGTATTTGCTTGCGGGTGTTTTACGTGGCCATGTGTGGCATTTGCAAGCTGGTTAAGCTATGAGGAACTTGATCGTTATCTGTCTTGAGAAGGAACGTTCGGGAACGAATGTTTCTAAGGAGGAGAATGTTATACCGTATTTCAGTATGTGCGTGAGGGCGTGCGTATAAAAGTTTAAGCCTTAGGTTAGGCAAGGACCGAAAATTTTGTACAACACACGAAAAGAATCGTTTTAATGAAACATCTTCCAAAACTTGCGAAGGAAAATTAAGGCTATGTCATTTATAATTTTTGCGGATTTTTCAGAGATGAAATATTTTGGACCAACGAGAGGCGACACTTGTCACCTCTAAGTGGATTCTTAGGCGTCATTTGGGCGATTTGAAGCATTGGAGTTGGTAGGATATTTTGTGTGGTAGAAGGATAAGGTGGGACCAGCACACTTGTCCAAATCCACACCCTACACTTGCCTACCACTTGTCTTGATCTTGGCCATTGGTTGGCCTATAAATACCCCTCTTAGTTGAAGATCTTCTTCATCCACAAATTGTTTCTAAGTCTTGAAATCTCCCTCCCCTCTTAGCTAGGCTCTCGTCCACGCCCTTGGGGAGGCTTTGGCGAAACCCCCTCTCCTAGTAGTGCTAGCCGAGACACACACCTACCTTGAGTTGTCTCGTAAAATACTACCCATCTTGGTAGAAATACTCTCCAGTATTGTTTCTATTCCAAAATACCTTGGCCCAAATACCTTGTAGTATTCAGGTTACACTTATACTAAAAGCCGGAAATACTATTATACTTCTCTTGATCACTCATGAAACCACTAAGGAAAATCTTCACGGTTGGTTGAAGTATTAGGAAGAAGTTTAGTAGAACTTCTAAGGGTTGTTTGGAGCGGGTTGGAGCACGGAGTAGGAGCTAAGCGTTGCTCGGGATCGGCGTTAAACTTGGATAATTTTTGGCTTACAGGGTAAATAATCCTATCCTTCTATTGTAATTGGAAATTACATACTGTAGTTGTATAGAAATGAATATAAGATTCATAGAAGAGAATTGAACGGTAATAGAAGGATATTACAGAAAAGACTTGAACTGAAATCGCATCATAAGATTATATTAGTAGAAGATTAAAACTGTACTTACATGGGTGTATTTCTGATGAACTTTATAACCTTTATAGGTTGAATGTTCTGCGATGGCATGTACTACTTGAAGGTGGACAAGGCTAAGCGGGTTATAGCGTAGTGGGCGTTTTGCTAATAGTCGATAATCGTCGCGAGGTATGTGATTCTTCCTATCCTCTTGAGCATGATATTTTAAAAGAATATATATATATAGTGCGGTGAGCGTCGTGTGTTAGCGAACATAGTTTCTGCAATGTCTTTTGACTTAAGCCTGAATAATAAGAATCTTGAAGTATTTCAAAAGAATTAAGAAACCTTTTTGAAAGAAGAGTAATGCTTGGTTTTAAAAGCTTAAGAGTTATACTAGCTTTATGGGAAGTTAGGTATAACAACTTAAGAGAGATAAAAGAATGGTTTATTAATTTTAGAAGTTAAGAGACTTGATCTTAAAGGATAAGAGACTTGACTTAAATGAATTAATATGAATTTTGTGTGAAACCTCATTCGTGAGTAATGAGTACTTGGTTTTTAAAAAGGAATAATGTTTCTTGATTTGGAAATCGAGAATAAGTATCGAGCAGGACCACTGCGGCGTTAATAAAGAAATGTATTGACTAATTAAGTATTATTAAAACGATAGAAACCTCCATCTGCATAGAAGCTAAGATGAGACAAAATGATATTACATTTCCTAGATCATGGCTGCTTTAATAAGATTGTTATAAACAAGAATAACCTACTCACATATAAGGCATATGTTTCTCAAATTGTTTAAAGGAGAATTATATCATTAAGTGATTAAAACTATGAACTACGAAACCTTTCGAAAATGAGAAACTTGAGCATTTGAAATTAGGCAAACTTGAACGTTTGGAAAATAATGTTGTTACTTGATTTACAAAGGGAAGTGTTTTGGTTTACTTAAAAAGATAGTCACTCTATTTTTATACTACGGGTATTGTGTGACTTTTGTGAAAGAAACGGATCTTTTAAAGAGTTAATGTATGAAGTACTTTGGGGATAAACACCCGAACTTGTTAACATAATGTAGAAAGTACCTTGTGTGACTAACTTGATTGTGTTGGTTTGTGATAGCCTTGTAATACTTTCTTGTTGATTTGATAAGTAAACATGTTAGGATTCTACGTGTGTTAGTATCTCGTGATGTTGTGTAAGGGGGTTATTCTTGTTGTGCTTACGTTGTTAAACGTTAAGCCCGTTATCTTGTTATTATATCACATACCCCCGACTTGTTATCACAGGGCTTGCCACCCTTGATGCGGGTCTATCGGCCTATGCGGTCTGCTTGCGACTATGCGGGCAGCGGTATGCTCGGATTGATCATTAGGGTATTTTATCCCGTGCGGGGATGCCTATCACGATGCAGTGTGACTATGCGGTCTATGAGACTATGCGGGAGTCGAGGAGAATGCAGGGGTTCGCGCCCCGATGCGAGAATACCTCATGCGGGCTATGTGGCCTATCACGGGCGGCGGTATGCTCGAGGACTAGGCAGCATTGATCACGAGGCGAGTGGCGGCCGATCATGTAGTGCGGTCTAGAAAGACCTCGTGTCTGATTTATGGCATTGTTGATGCGTGGGTCTTAGTAGTCGGCTATGCCTTCGTACTTACCGTCACGGTTTTATTATGACGCAAGTGGGCGTGAGACCCGTAGTTATATTTGAGTGATGACTTTGAGGCGTGAGTCCCTAACGACATATTGCTTATTTATTGTGAGCGTAGTTTGGTTATCATACATGTCTCTCTGCTTTATATAGACTACTATGATTTCATTTCTGATATTTTGATTTCACATACTTGGTACTGTTATCTTGACCTCGCCCGAAGGCTGCGTTATCTGCGGTAGAAGTACGCGATCGTTGATCCTCGCTCATGGAGTCACGATTCGGCGTTTGGGAAGTTCCGTTTCTCGGAGGCTTATCGATGGTATAGTCCACTGTCGTTGTAGGTACTTACATTCGAGGTATGGCGGGAACCTGTCGCCATTGTTGTCACATCATTCTTAGAAGTGCATGTACTTTGTTGTGTGGCGAGTTGTAAAAAGGATATGCTTATTCTAGTTGTTATATATATATCTTAGAAAGCGAAGTTTCTCAGATGAATTGTTTCATATTTCATATTATGTCATGTCTTGTTTTATATTCGTGATTACTCGATGTATGTCTACTTGGGTGCGGGTAAGGCACGATCCGAAGGCAGGTTGGTCGTGACAAATACGCATGAACACGAGTCCGCGTGTCATACTAAAACCGTCACGGGAGTAAATGCGAAGGCATAGCCAGGCTAATAAAACCACATGCAACAAAATCATAAAGCGTATCACGAGTGTCTGAAGGCCACGTAATCGAAGGCGGCTTCGCGCGATATCAAATGTCGCGCGTCTAGTCTGGAACTTCCGCGACTCGCGTAGGCCACTCGCGTAGGCGCGTGAGGTATTCCCGCGTCGGTGCTATTCCCGACATCTGGACTCGCGATCGCGTAGCCCGCATGACCGCGTGACCACAAGGGCGCGCTAACACGGAACTCTCGTAGCTCGCGCATAGGTCCCCTGGACCGCGTGAGGTATTCTCGAATCATGGTCCCGGACGCTTTGAGTCTACCGCGTCGGAGGCGACAACCCGGTATCGTGTCGAGGTGAGTGATATAATACTAACATAACGACTTATCGTTAAACAACATAAAGCCTGACAAGGAAATCCGCTTTACACAAACATCACGATATACTAACACACGTAGCATCCTAACATGTTTACTTATCAAATCAACAAGAAAGTATTAAAAGGCTATCACAAACCAACCTGATCAAGTTATTCACACAAGGCCTTCTACTTTATGTCAACAAGTTCGAGTTTTATCCCCAAAGTACTTCATACATTAATTCTTTAAAAGATCCGTTTCTTTCACAAAAGTCACACAATACAGTAGTATAAAAATAGAGTGACTATCTTTTTAAGTAAACCAAAACACTTCCCTTTGTAAAATCAAGTAACAACATTATTTTCCAAGCGTTCAAGTTTGCCTAATTTCAAATGCTCAAGTTTCTCATTTTGAAAGGTTTAGTAGTTCATAGTCTTAATCATTTAATAATATAATTCTCTTTTAAAACAATCGAAACATATACCTTATGTGTGAGTAGGTTATTCTTGTTCATAACAATCTTATTAAAGCATGATCTAGGAAATGTAATATCATTTTGTCTTATCTTAGCTTACATGCGGATGGAGGTTTCTACTAGTTTTAATAATACTTAATTAGTCAATACATTTCCCTTTATTAGCAGCTGCGGTGGTTAGTTCGATACTTATTCGATTTACGAAATCAGTAAAACATTATTCCTTTGAAAAACCAAGTACTCATTACTCACGAATGAGGTTTCACACTTTTTAACAAAATTCATATTAATTGATTAAGTCAAGTCTCTTATCTTAAGATCAAGTCTCTTAACTTCTAAAATCAATAAACCATTCTTTTTATCTCTCTTAAGTCGTTATACCTCACTTCCCATAAAGCTAGTATAACTCTTAAGCTTTTAAAACCAAGTATTACTCTTCTTTCAAAAATGGTTCTTAATTCTTTTGA
The DNA here is from genome assembly GCA_029844215.1 of Przewalskia tangutica. NCBI lineage: Eukaryota > Viridiplantae > Streptophyta > Magnoliopsida > Solanales > Solanaceae > Przewalskia > Przewalskia tangutica. The sequence goes on from JAQGDG010000035.1 coordinate 348,078, forward strand.
AATACTTCAAGATTCTTATTATTTAGACTCAAGTCAAAAGACATCGTGATAAAATCCATGTTCGATTAACACGCGTCGTCTACCGTACTATATATATTCTTTTAAAATATCATGCTCAAGAGGATAGGAAGAATCACATACCTCGCGGACGATTATCGACAATTAGCAAAGCGCTCATGGCTATAACCCTAGCCTTGACCACCTTTCAAGTAGAACATGCTACTCATGAACTTTCAACCTATAAAGGCCATATACGTCTATCAACGTCTAGACTACTCTGTAGAATATTCTAAGCAGTAGGTTCTCTATTTTACGGAAAATCGGGCAGCACTTCCCTACCCGTTAAGCTACACAAGTCTATTGTAAATACAGCCCTATGTAAGTACAGTTCAATCTTCTTCTTTAATATTCTTCTGATGTGATTTCAGTTCAATTCTTTTCTGTAATATCCTTCTATTACAGTTCAATTCTCTTCTGTAATATCCTTCTATGTGTCTTATATTCATTTCTATACTACAGTATGTAATTTCCAATTACAATAGAAGGACAAGAGTATTTACCTCGATAAGCCCAAAATTATCCAAGTTTAAATGTCGATCCTGAGCACGTTTAGCTCCTACTCTGGGCGCTCCAACCCGCTCCAAACAACCTTTAGAAGTTCTACGCAACTTCTTCTTAATACTTCAACCGACTATGAAGATTTTCCTTAGGGTTTCGTTTTGTGACTGAAGGGAAGTATAATAGTATTTCTGGGCTTTTAGTATAGGGGTAACCTTGGAATACTACAAGGTATTTGGGCCAAGGTATTTTGGAATAGTAACAATACTTGGAGAATACTTTTCTACCAAGGGGGAGGTGTATTTTACGAGAACAACTCAAGGTAGGGGGGGTACTTTCGGCTAGCACCACAAAGGAAGGGGAGGGGTACTTCTCGGCCAAAGGCCTCATGAAAGGGGAGGGTGCTCTTTGGACGAGAGCCTCTCCAAAGGGGAAGGGTTTTCAAGACTTAGGAAATGTTTTTGGGATGAAGAAGTCTTGCACTTGAGGGTATTTATAGGACTTTCAAGGACTAGGATTAAGACAAGTGGGGCAAGTGGAGGTGAGGATTTGGGCAAGTGTACCTTATCCATCTACCACCAAAATATCACAAAATATCCTACCAACTCCTTGACTAGAAATGCGTCCAACAAGAGCCTGATAGTCCACTTTGAGGTGACACGTGTCACCCTCCGTTGATCCAAAATATTTCATCTCTCGGAAAAATCCATAAAATAATAAATGTTGCAGCCGTAATTTTCCCATGAAAGTCCGGAAAACGTTTCGTCGGAAAACAATTCTTTTCGCTAGTTGTGCACAAATTTCGTCCCTAGCCTAACTTAAGGCTTAAACTTTTGTACGCACGTCCTCACGTATATACTCTGGAAATACGGGGTATAACAGGAAAAACAATTCTTCCTTTCGTACCAATTTCCAAGTCTTGATTCCTTACGTACATTCTCTTTTACATGTCCTGGACTTACGGGGTGTAACAACAGCTCTATCGCACGATCTCATAGTGAGAAGAAGAGAAGCCAATCCTAAATGTACTATAGCCACCTGTTTATAGATGTGGTGCACAACACATCGATAAACAAGACTCTACTATACACGGTTTGTAGACATGCCGAGGACTAACTGCTCTGATACCACTCTGTCACGCCCGAATCCGGGCAGTGTTGGTGCCCTACACAGGCACCTTTCTGCCCATACACCATAAATAAAGCTGCGGAAGATAAATAACACTCATTTTTTTAAAAGCAAAGGCAAGCGGAAAGGCTTTCGTATAAATATAAATCACCGAAAAGTCTACGCTGTCTGACAATGTAAATACAACTTACACCAGTCCAACCCACGTATGAATACATACCTCTAAGAAGGTGACAACAACTATGTGGGACAAGGCCCGCCGTACCTGAATATACCTGAACATAATGACAAACTCCGGAACTTGGAGCCGTCTCAAAATGTTGAACAAGGATCCTAGCTCGCGGATCCACAGCGTGTACCTATACTGCGGACATGAGCGCGACACTGAAAGTCGATACAACAAGTACTAAGTATGGAGCGGAAATAAAGTACATTAAACAAGATCATAAGCGTACAAAAAGAATGGCGAGGCGTATAAAAATTAAAATACCGGATCTACCGTGCCATTTTAACTCATGAAATCAATCTAACCTTAATCATTCTTTTCCTTCTTTCAATAACAATTAACATCATATTCTTACATACATACTTAAGAATTCGATCAAGTTTTTCCACATATCTTACATAACATAATTCGGCCCTTTATGGAGGGACTTCTTATTTGGGAGCATAATTTGATTACCCATACGTAATAACGTAACCCGACCCATTTGCGGGACACGACGAAGTCATACAAAAGTCTTCCCACGAAAGTATCTTGCCGGCCCGTTACGGGGCGATAAGATCATATAGTCTGCCCGTAAGGTATCTTGCGGCCCGTTCACGGGGCGCGATAATGTCGTATAGTCTGCCCGTAAAGGTATCTTTGCCGGCCCGTTCACTGGGCGCGATAATGTCATATAGTCGCCCGTAAAGGTATACTTCGACCCGTTCACGGGGCGCGATAATGTCATATAGTCGCCCGTAAAGGTATCTTGCCCGGCCCATTCTGGGGCGCGATAATGTCATATAGTCTTCCCGTAAAGGTATCTTTGTCAGGCCCGTTCACGGGATGCGATAATGTCATATAGTCGCCCGTAAAGATATCTTAGGCCCGTTCACGGGACGCGATAATGTCTCTTTACATAACATTTTAAATCATCTTTTCACTTCTTCTTTAGTCGTTATAACAACTCCCCATAAAGCTATTATAACAACCTTTCACTTTAGAGAACTTAAGACACTTTTATTTATTTTTACATTAGGGAAAATTAAACCCAAAAGTACTACGTACATACATACTTAAAAAGAATCATAAAACTCCTTATCTTCTTAAATCCATAAACCTCTTCTTTTAAAAACTCAAGTTACATAGCTTTCAAAAAAATACTTCAAGTCTCTTAACTTTTAAGAAATCAAGTTTCTTAACTTTAGAAACCAAGTCTCTTATCTTTAGAATATCAAGAAATCAATACTTTCCAAATCAAGTATTCTATACTTTTAAATCAAGGCATTCCTTCCTTTAAGAATCAAGTCCCATAACTTGAAAAATAAAGTCTCTTAACCTTTTAATAATTTAAGGTTCATAGTCTTAAAAATTCATAACGTAAACTCTTTAAATTAAGTAACATATACTTTTGTGCGTTGTGACTAGGTTATACTTGTTTATAACGATCTTATTAAGCGACCATGATCTAGAAAATGTAATACAATTTTGTCTTATCTTAGCTTCTATGCAGATGGAGAATTCTACTCATTTTAATTTAATTGATTGTCGATACATTTTTTTTATTAACGCTGCAATGGCTTGTTCGATACTTATTCTTATTAGATGCATTAACTTAGCAAAGTCAACTCGACTCGAATACTTCTAACGACTCTTACCAGCATCCCCGTAAGACTTGGTAAGAACTTAGGATAACTTAGACGTAGCTTTTACATAAAGTAAATCAACATACATACCTCTTAACTTCTAAGAGTAGAAGGGATCATGAAATAACACCACATGTATATTTCATACATAGAATCATGCCAAAAGAAGGAAGAGGTTCACATACCGCCATGACGATTATCGACAAGTAGCAAAATGCTCAAAGTACCTTAACTTTGATAACTATTCCATCTTTTAAGTAAAATACGCTATACGTAGTACTTCAACCTAAAATGACAATAGCACTTCTATTAACTACAAGCTATCAAGTGTAGGACTTATACCAAATAATGGCCCTCTAATTCTACGGAAAATTGGGCAGCACTTCCTTTGTTTCTACATACTTTTCCACCTTTTCCAAGGCCCGTATTCATCAACCAACAAGCCACATTTAAGGCACAACCAACAGTTAGCCAAAGGGGATTACACGCCTAACTGGACGTGTAAAATTCTGCCCCACAGTTATACAAAACAGTCCACAAATCAATAAAAACAGTCCGCAATCCAACCATAACGAGGGTAAAATGTGAGGCCTTTTAACGCCTTTCCACACCCTTATTCCCTTAGGACTTTCATTAGCAACTACTACACTTAAACATGCATAACAACAACTAAATTTCCAGCATTTAATACCTCAAAACAGTCCACTAAACGACACAACAATGTCTAACAGTTTTGAGCAGTTTCTCGGCCACAACAACTACAACCCGATAACTCGTTCCTTAATCCATTTTATTCCAATTAGAGTTCCAAAACTTCTACATAAGTTATAACAACTTATTAACTACAATATTAATCCATTATAACATGCAATAGGTGAAGATAACAACGACAATAACCAACGAATTTCATTTGCACCAAATCTGTCCTAAATCGGTTTTAGCCCCAAAAATGGCTCAAATGCTTTTTATTCTTCATTCTTTTTTAACACAAGTTCATCCATAGATAATAACAATAAGTAATATCCAATTACTTTAAAAGAAGATGGACTTTTACCTCATTTTTGTGCCCAAAAACGCCCCAAAACAGTCCGGTCTTTATTGGTGCGCAGTTTTCGTTTCGCTCCACTTCTTCAAGTTCCAATCACATATATGTACCCCCTACAACCTTAGGAGCAACTTCTCTTTGAATCTCACTTCCAAAAAGTCGACGGAACACCTAGGGTTTTGGCATCAACTTTCGGCCAAGACAAGTAAAAACGTGTAGAATATTAATCTAGGCTTAGCACTTGGTTTAAGGGCATAATCTTGGAGAAATAAATTGATCAACAATGGTTGTTCTTAGCCAAGGGGCTCTCGAAATTATGGAGCTAAAGAGGAGAAGATGAGAGCTTAATTTTTGGTCTAAGTGTAAAGTGATCCAAGTCTTGCAAGACTTGGATATGTATAACAGTGGAGTGGGACCCATGTCCACTTGTCCTCTCAAAATATCTAATTTGTTGTCATCTTAGCAAGACAAGTGGAGGGTGCCACATGTCGCCTCAGATTGGTCCAAAATATTATAATTTTTGAAGGTCCCATGAAATTGTGAAATTCTCAGCGGACCCATATTATCAATTCAACACCTTATAATCCAATACTAAGTCCATAAATCCAATTAGAAGTATTATACTCCGAGTTAATAATTTTTCCGTCACATTTTTTTAAATTTTCCTTAAGAAAATGTAATTATTCTTTCCTTCCAAAATTCAAATCTTAAATCCTTAATCACATTCTCGATTAGTAGCCACAGTATTACGAGGTGTAACATACTTCCCCTTAGAAACATTCGTCCTCGAATGTTCAACTAAGGTCTCAATAGTTAGCTATTATTCCACGATTCTCAATTATTCCATGTCCCAATCTTACATTATCCCTCCCTTCATACGGGTAAGATAGTTTCTCATAATCTCAATATCATAGTTTCTCATAATCTCAATATCATAGTTTCTCATAATCTCGATATCATGTTCTCACAATCACAACAACCGTATTTACTCCATAAAAATATTATTCGTGCATCTCACTTAAGCATACAACACACAATCTAATAACATGGTATGTCCATAAGTCAATTAAACACGATCTTTCAAGAGTCTATCACAATATTAGTCGATTCATTACCTCTTGACTATTCCAAATAAGTACATATATAAAGCCTGGTGTGGATTGATAAACCGCTTCACACCTTTCAAGTAATTATTAAGGCCTAACCAACTCATGGTAACTCATAATCATTCTAGGCAACACCGTATGACCCCGAATAAATACGCAAATGCGGATACACATCATCGTTATACCAACTGTACAATAGTTTTACCAACTTGAATCTGAAGTCCATATAATCCTTTACGGTCATTGTTGCCTTTCTGCTCTGCAATCAAAATAACACGTTAGAGAGAGACTACCTAACAACAACGGCTCTATCGCACGATCTCGAGTGAGAAGAAGGGAAACGATCCTAAATGTACTATAGCCTCTCGTGTTTATAGATGTAGTGCGCGACACGTCGATAAACAAGACTCTACTATACTGCAGTGTAGACGTGCAGAAGACTAAGCTGCTCTGATACCACTCTGTCACGCCTAAATCCGGGCGTGGTTGGTGCCTCTACTGGGCACCGCCTACCCATCTGACATAAATAAAGCTGCGGAAGATAAATAACACTCATTTTTTTAAAACAAAGGCAAAGCGGAAAGGCTTAAATATAAATATAAATCACCCGAAAAGTCTACATTTGTCTGTGATGTAAATCTGACTTACACAGTCCAACCCACGTATGAATACATACCTCTATGAAGGTGACAACAACTATGTGGGACAAGGCCCCGCGTACCTGAATATACCTAGACATAATGACAAACTCGGAACTTGGAGCCGTCTCGAAATCTTTGAACAAGGATCCTAAGCTCGCGGATCCACAGCGTGTACCTATACTGCGGACATGAGCGCGGCCCACAGAAGTCGATCTGACAAGTACTAAGTATGGAACGGAAATAAAGTACATTAAACAAGATCATAACTGTACAAAAGAATGACAGGGGCACGTATAAAAATTAAAATACCAGATCCGACCGTGCCATTTTAACTCATGAAATTAATCGTACATTAATCATTCTTTTCCTTCTTTCAATAAGAATTAACATCATATTCTTACATACATACTTAAGAATTTGATCAAGTTTTTCCACATATCTTACATAACATAATTCGGCCCTTTATGGAGGGACTTCTTATTTGGGAGCTTAATTTGATTACCCGTATCACGACCGGCCAGGGCATGGTAGTGCCTACCTGGCACCACATGTATACATCGAGAGATAATCAGAACATACATGAAACTTATAAAATAAACAACGAAATAAAAGCAACGAGTTAGCCGATAGGGCTACCTTCAGACATATATATAAAAACAACCAAGCGATTGCCTCTTTTCTTTACAAAGCGACCCATGATATGTGACTCTGGACCTCTAAGAATTTTTAACATAACAACTGTGGCGGGACAGGGCCCCGCCATACCCCTGAATATACATGAACTACTACCTCAGGGAAAATCCGTACCAAGGGATAAGCCTCCGGAGCAAATGGAGCTTTCTCCCAGCGAGCAGAGATCCTAGAGCAAGGATCGCGACACAGGTACCTAAAACTGCGGGCATGAGCGCCCCGAAGAAGTCGATAACAGTGCAGAATATGGAACGGAAATAAGGTACAATAATTAAAACATATATGTATAAAGCATGACAGGGGTAAGTGTAAAAGAAGTAAATACCTGAGCCTACCATGTCATTACCCCCTCGTGAACTTAATCGTACCTTATTATCTTTTCCCATTTCTCAATAAAGGGTATAGTCACTTCCTTACGAACTTACTTCGGAAAATCATCAAGTTCACTACCATATAACCTACTTACCTTACACAACCTAGTCAGGCCGCTACGGAGGGACACATATCTTGCCCGACACGGGGCGCGATAATGTCTATAGTGCGCGTAAGGTATCTTGCCCGACCCATTGGTCGATGCGTCATATAGTGCGCGTAAGGTATCTTTGCCGGCCCGTCTGGGTCGATAATGTCATATAGTGCGCGTAAAGGTATCTTGCCGGCCCGTTTACGGGGCGATAATGTCATATAGTGCGCCCGTAAAGGTATCTTGCCCGACCCGTTACGGGGCGATAATGTCATATAGTGCGCGTGAAGGTATCTTGCCGGCCCGTCTGCGGGTCGATAATGTCATATAGTGCGCGTAAGGTATCTTTGCCCGGCCCGTTCTGGGGCGATAATGTCATATTAAAATCGGAATTTAACCCAGCGTACTACGCACTCTACTTCTTTAGAAAGACTCTTTTTCAAATAAAACTTCCAAGTCACCGACAACGCGATCAAGTCATCTCTACTTTTTGACAAGTCACATTACCCTTTTAGAAATTCAATAAGAACCTAAATTGCGTGACTTCTTACTTAAAAGCTTTAAGCAAGTGATACCTTTAAATCACATTGCCGCTTCATTAATACAAGTTATTTCGTTTATCACATTATTAGAAAACCATTCTCTTAACCTTCCATAAAGCCGTCATAACCAACTTCCCATAAAGTCGTTATAACCCTTTATGGTTTTAGACAAAACTCATTCCTTTTAACCGAGAGACTTACTTTTTGAAACCAAGTATTAAATACTTTCAAATCAATTCACTTAACTTTCAAAAATACAATTAGTCTCTTAACCTTTAGAAATCAAGTGACTCATTTTATTATACAACCTTAGGCAATTGATGCCTTAAAAATCAAGTTGCCTTTTTCACTAAAAACAAGTCATTTATCTTTCCATAAAGCAAATATAACCAACTCCCATAAAGTCGTTATATTCACTTTATGCCTTAGCTAAATACAATTTCCTATCCAAGGGACTTATACGTTTAAAACGAACAAGTATCAAATACTTTAAAACTCTTGAGTCCCTTAACTTTAATAAAACATTAGACATCCTTAATACTCTCGAAGAAGTGAGTTAATCTCTAACTCACCCGACACAGCTATTCGTAAAACTAGTAAAGGATATCAAGGTCTTGTCGACGTCTAGTACTACATCGTGCAACTATTCATACTCAAAGGATAGGAAAAGTTCTACATAAAGTAAATCACACCACTACCTCTTAACTTCTAAGAGTGAAGGAAACATGAAATGATACCATAAGTATATTCCATCGTAGAATCATGCCAAAGGAAGGAAGAGGTTCACATACCTCGCGACGATTGTCGACTAGTAGCAAAATGCTCCAAAGTACTTCAACCTTGAGTTATTCCATTCTTCAAGTAGGATACGCTATACTTAGTTCTTGACCTATCATGGTCACAATCGTCCATTAACCTCTTACTTCAAGCGTAGAATATTCTATGTGCTAAGTCGCCAAATTCTACGGAAAATCGGACAAAGACCTCCTTTGTTTCTACTACTATGCCACCTTTTTCAAGGCGAATACAATAACCAAACACGCCACGTTTAAGGCCCAAACAATGCAATCAACAATGGGGATTACACGCCTACTAGGCGTGTAAAATTCATACAAACGATATTAACTCAATACAACATACTTGGCCAATTCGGCTACATAGAGGTACTACAACATTAATTCTTATCCAATTTCCAATTCAATCCAAGTTGTTAGCATAACATGATATCAAGTCGCAACCAATTATAACTACTATAATCTTGAGTCAATAACATGCGGCGATTCTAATAACGACCAAATTGTAATCTAACTTACGTGGCTCACATTACATTTCCGGTTCCAAGGCCACAATCAATCCATAATCCTTACAAACTTCAACACATATACTTCATACTAGCAACAAGTATAGCTAACAACAATATAAATAATCTTGTAACACTTTCAAAGAACAAGATTATACCTCAACGAATCTTAATCCAAATCTTCAAATCCAAGTCGCTCCTTGCAATCTAGAGCCTCTTGAGACACTTCAATCCGCTCCTTGAGACCCCTAGAGCAACTCCAACACTTTTCCCTCAAACTTCTCAACAAAACCTAGAAAGACAACTAGGTTTTCTTCTTGCGACTAACACGAAAACCATCTTTTTCCGGGATTTTTCTATTGAGATACGCTTCTGATATACTTAGGAACCTTGGTTTAAAGTGGGAAGATTATTGGACAAGAAACAAAATTTTTCCTTTTGAATGTATGGAACGAGAGCATTCTTGCTCGTCTCTCAATTTTCTTGAAAATTTTCTAAGTGTTAGACAATGTATTGCTACTACTAGTATAATAAAGGGACATGGAGGGTCAAGATGCAACCATTTGGGTGGCTAGGATGAGCTCTAGCTAAATATCAAGACTAATTGACTCCTTTGACTTAGTCAATAATCTCATGCTCACGAGTTGCAAGACTTAGTCATACAAGACTATAGTCGATGACCATTTTAGCCATGCTATTTCGTCGAGGCACATTAAGGGGGTGACATACCGCCTCCCATTCGTCACAAAAATACATTTTCCAACAATTTAATAATAACGATAAATTTTTACAAGTCTAAAAACTTAGCACTTGTGAGTTCTTACGTCGTTCTTAAAACATATCTGTAAATACGGGTGTAACATTCTTCCCCTTAGAAACATTCGTCCCGAATGTTCTTTCGAGTCAAACTTAGAATTAGCGACATAGTTTCCTTTCACAACCCCGACATACCAACAATGCCACACATGGCCCTAATACCTCGCACACGCATATCTGTCCATCATAAGCCCAAAAAGGGATTATCTTTTCGTACTTCCAACTCCTTCTAACTTATACACAGTCTCAATATAATCTGTTCATGACACTTAAACATACCACAACTTTATCATGCATACAAGTTTCTAAAGGCCAAAGACATACCTGAAATCATATAGGCGGTTCAAGGACCGCTAAAACTGGGAACTCCCACCACGACCTCTGCCACGGCCTGTCGGTGTATGAACCTCCTGCCTAGCTATTGAAGGCGAAGAACCTGCGGTGATCCGATGACGGTGTTGTCCCACGGGACCCTCTATAAGGACACTCTCTTAACATATGGCCTAGACGACAACAAGAAAAACAAGCACCCGTACCGGCGCGACATACCCCAGAATGTAACCTACCACACTGGGCGCATTGAGGCACAGGTGGCCTCGACTGACTGGAACCCCCATCTCCATGAGGATCTGAAGCTCTAGAGACCTGACCGGCCCCTGCATTCCCGGGGTTGTAAAACCCTCCGCCGAAAAACTGTGGAGGAGCACTCGGTGCTGGCTGCAATGTAGACCTAGTCTGCTGCTGAGGCTGTCCGCCTCTAAAACTGCCCTGAGACCCTGATGTCCTGGCCCTCTTGGGCTGGCCTGAGTCAATCTGGTCCTCGCTCTCTCTATCCTCTATCCCTTGCGCATAGGCCTGCATCCGGGCGATGTCCATACCGGGCTGAAGAGCCACTACCAAGCATGCGGTAATCATATGACGGTCAAGCCCCATCACATAACGATGAACCCTATCCGCCATGTATTTCCAATAGTATGCGCGTATGCGGCCAAGGAGTCAAACTCCAAGCTATACTCCGACGGTCCTCCCGTTACGCCTCGAGGTCGAGAATCGTCTGCCGGGCTCTCCTCATCTCAGGAGGCAAAAAGTGATCCATGAAGGCCTCTGTAAACTCCTCCCAAACAGCTGGAAGAGCATCATCACCCTTTGAAAGCAACCACGACTCAAACCAGCTCAACGCAATATCGCGCAACCGGTAAGAGGCTAGCGTAACAGACTCTGTCTCTGAAGCCCTAAGAACATGCATAGTCCGCTGTAGCTGCCGAATGAACTCCTGCGGATCCTCCTCAGACCTCGAACCATAAAACTCGGGCGGATGACAACCCAGAAAATCTCGGATCCATAAAATCGCCTCTGGGTTAGCTGCTGCTCCTGTCGGCCGCTGCTCTATATCTTGGTCGATAACAGGATCTGCTCCCGTAGTCTCATACTCGGCTCTGCTGTGGGGTGGAGGCTCTGGTGCCGGAACCTCAGGAGCTACTGCCGCTCTCGACCCCTCTAATACTGCTGGCGTGGCTGAACTCGCCGACCCGCCTACTACCTCAGGCATAGTCCGTGCACGAGTCAGGTAACCCTCGAGTACCGCTAGCGACTCCTGCTGCTGCCTTGCCCTTCAGGCCTGGTGCCTTCCGTGGGCATAAGCGTACATAAGAAGGGTCGAGAGGATTCAACCTCTTATGACGGCTCTCGCACGATCTCAAAGAGAGAAGAATGAAACCAATCCTAAATGTCCTGCAGCCTCACGATTATAGATGTGGTGCACAACACACCGATAATCAAGACTCTACTAGACACGATGCAGAGACACTTTCCGAGGACTAAGCGCTCGATACCACTTTTGTCACGACCCGACCGGGCATGGCAGTGCCCTACACAGGCACCCTTACAGGTATACATTAGAGATAATCAGCGGAACATACATGAAACTTATAAAATAAACAACAGAAATAAAACAACAGGTTAGCCGATAGGGCTACCTTCCTGGACATATATATAAAAACAACCGAGGCAGTTGCCTCCTTTTCTTCTAAGCGACCACAATATGTGACTCTGGACCTCTAAGAATTTTTAACATAACAAGCGTGGCGGGACGGGCCCGCCATACCCCTGAATATACATGAACTACTACCTCGTGGAAAAACCGTACGAGGATAAGCCTCGAGCAAATGGAGCTTTCTCCCAAAATGAACCGAGATCCAGAGCAAGGATCACCAACACAGGTACCTAAAACCTGCGGGCATGAACGCGGCCCAGAAGAAGTCGATAACAGTGCAGAATATGGAGCGGAAATAAGGTACAATAATTAAAACATATATGTATAAAGCATAGCGGGGTAAGTGTAAAAGAAGTAAATACCGAGCCTACCATGTCATTACCCGCTCGTGAACTTAATCGTACCTTATTATCTTTTCCCGTTTCTCAATAAAGGTATAGTCACTTCCTTACGAACTTACTTGGAAAATCATCAAGTTCACTACCATATAACCTACTTACCTTACACAACCTAGTCCGCCGCTACGGAGGGACACCTATCTTGCCGCCCAACACGGGGCGCGATAATGTCATATAGTGCGCGTAAGGTATCTTGCCCAGCCCGTCTGCGGGTCGATAATGTCATATAGTGCGCGTAAAGGTATCTTTGCCCGCCCGTCTGCGGGTCGATAATGTCATATAGTGCGCGTAAGGTATCTTTGCCGCCCGTTTCGGGGCGATAATGTCATATAGTCTGCGTAAAGGTATCTTTGCGACCCGTTTCTGGGGCGATAATGTCATATAGTGCGCGTGGGTATCTTGCCCGACCCGTCTGCGGGTCGATAATGTCATATAGTGCGCGTAAGGTATCTTGCCGGCCCGTTTCGGGGCGATAATGTCATATTAAAATCCGGGAATTTAACCCAACGTACTACGCACCTCTACTTCTTTAGAAATATTCTTTTTCAAATAAAACTTCCAAGTCGCGACAACCGCATATCAAGTCATCTCTACTTTTTGACAAGTCACATTACCCTTTTAGAAATTCAATAACCGCTACAAATTACGTGACTTCTTACTTAAAAGCTTTAAGCAGTGATACCTTTAAATCACATTGCCGCCATTAATACAAGTTATTTAGTTTATCACATTATTAGAAAACCATTCTCTTAACCTTCCATAAAGTCGTCATAACCAACTTCCCATAAAGCCGTTATAACCCTTTATGGTTTTAGACAAAACTCATTCCTTTTAACGAGAGACTTCTACTTTTTGAAACCAAGTATTAAATACTTTCAAATCAATTCACTTAACTTTCAAAAATACAATTAGTCTCTTAACCTTTAGAAATCAAGTGACTCCTTTTATTATACAACCTTAGGCAATTGATGCCTTAAAAATCAAGTTGCCTTTTCACTAAAAACAAGTCATTTATCTTTCCATAAAAGCAAATATAACCAACTCCCATAAAGTGGTTATATTCACTTTATGCCTTAGCTAAATACAATTTCCTATCCAAGGGACTTATCGTTTAAAGCGAAACAAGTATCAAATACTTTAAAACTCTTCAAGTCCCTTAACTTTAATAAAACATTAGACATCCTTAATACTCTCAAAGAAGTGAGTTAATCTCCTAACTCACCGACACGCTATTCATAAAACTAGTAAAGGATATCGAGGTCTTGTCGTCTACCGTACTACATCGTGCAACTATTCATGCTCAAAGGATAGGAAAAGTTCTACATAGAGTAAATCACACCACTACCTCTTAACTTCTAAGAGTAGAAGGAAACATGAAATGATACCATAAGTATATTCCATACATAGAATCATGCCAAAGGAAGGAAGAGGTTCACATACCTCGCGACGATTGTCGACAAGTAGCAAAATGCTCCAAAGTACTTCAACCTTGAGTTATTCCATTCTTCAAGTAGGATACGCTATACTTAGTTCTTCAACCTATCATGGTCACAATACGTCCATTAACCTCTTACTTCAAACGTAGAATATTCTATGTGCTAAGTCGCCAAATTCTACGGAAAATCGGACGACACCTCCTTTGTTTCTACTACTATGCCACCTTTTCAAGGCGAATACAATAACCAAACACGCCACATTTAAGGCCCAAACAATGCAATCAACAATAGGGATTACACGCCTACTAGGCGTGTAAAATTCCGCCACAAACGATATTAACTCAATACAACATACTTGGCCAATTCGCTACATAAAGTACTTCTGACATTAATTCTTATCCAATTTACAATTCAATCCAAGTTGTTAGCATAACATGATATCAAGTCGCAACCAATTATAACTACTATAATCTTCAAGTCAATAACATGCGACGATTCTAATAACGACCAAATTGTAATCTAACACATGGCTCGCATTACATTTCGGATTTCCAAGGCCACAATCAATCCATAATCCTTACAAACTTCAACACATATACTTCATGCTAGCAACAAGTATAGCTAACAACAATATAAATAATCTTGTAACACTTTCAAAGAACAAGATTATACCTCAACGAATCTTAATCCAAATCTTCAAATCCGAAGTCGCTCCTTAGCAATCTAGAGCCTCTTCAAGACACTTCAATCCGCTCCTTGAGACCCTTAGAGCAACTCCAACACTTTTCCCTCAAACTTCTCAACAAAACCTAGAAAGACAACTAGGTTTTCTTCTTGCGACTAACACGAAAACCATCTTTTTCCGGGATTTTTCTATTGAGATACGCTTACAATACACTTAGGAACCTTGGTTTAAAGTGGGAAGATTATTGGACAAGAAACAAAAAAAATTTCCTTTTGAATGTATGGAACCCGAGAGCATTCTTGCTCATCTCTCAATTTTCTTGAAAATTTTCTAAGTGTTAGACAATGTATTGCTACTACTAGTATAATAAAGGGACATGGAGGGTCAAGATGCAACCATTTGGGTGGCTAGGATGAGCTCTAGCTAAATATCAAGACTAATTGACTCCTTTGACTTAGTCAATAATCTCATGCTCACAAGTTGCAAGACTTAGTCATACAAGACTATGGTCAATGACCATTTTAGCTATGCTATTTCGTCCAAGGCACATTAAGGGGGGGTGACACATGTCGCCCTCCCATTCGTCACAAAAATACATTTTCCGACAATTTCATAATTCCGATAAATTTTTTACAAGTCTCAAATCTTAGAACTTGTGAGTTCTTACGTATGTTCTTAAAACATGTCCTGTAAATACGGGGTGTAACAACCCATACGTGATAACGTAACCCGACCCATTTGCGGGACACGGCGAAGTCATACAAAAGTCTTCCCACGAAAGTATCTTGCCGACCCGTTACGGGGCGCGATAAGGTCATATAGTGCGCTCATAAAGGTATCTTGCCCGACCCATTCACGGACGCGATAATGTCATATAGTGCGCCCATAAAGGTATACGCCGGCCCATTCACGACGCGATAATGTCATATAGTCTGCCCGTAAAGGTATACTTCCGACCCGTTCACGGGGCGATAAGGTCATATAGTCTGCCCATAAAGGTATACTGCCCGGCCCATTCCTGGGACGCGATAATGTCATATAGTCTTCCCATAAAGGTATACTGCCCGGCCCCTTCCTGGGATGCGATAATGTCATATAGTCTGCCCATAAAGATATACTGCCCGACCCATTCCTGGGACGCGATAATGTCTCTTTACATAACATTTTAAATCATCTTTTCACTTCTTCTTTAGTCGTTATAACAACTCTCCATAAAGCTATTATAACAACCTTTCACTTTAGAGAACTTAAGACACTTTTATTTATTTTTACATTAGGGAAAATTAAACCCAAAAGTACTACGTACATACATACTTAAAAAGAATCATAAAACTCCTTATCTTCTTAAATCCATAAACCTCTTATTTTAAAAACTCAAGTTACATAGCTTTCAAAAAAATACTTCAAGTCTCTTAACTTTTAAGAAATCAAGTTTCTTAACTTTAGAAACCAAGTCTCTTATCTTTAGAATATCAAGAAATCAATACTTTCCAAATCAAGTATTCTATACTTTTAAATCAAGGCATTCATTCCTTTAAGAATCAAGTCCCATAACTTGAAAAATAAAGTCTCTTAACCTTTTAGTAATTTAAGGTTCATAGTCTTAAAAATTCATAACGTAAACTCTTTAAATTAAGTAACATATACTTTTGTGCGTTGTGACTAGGTTATACTTGTTTATAACGATCTTATTAAAGCAGCCATGATCTAGAAAATGTAATACAATTTTGTCTTATCTTAGCTTCTATGCAGATGGAGAATTCTACTCATTTTAATTTTATTGATTGTCGATACATTTTTTTTTATTAACGCTGCAATGACTTGTTCGATACTTATTCTTATTCGTGCAGTAACTTAGCAAAGTCAACTCGACTCCAAATACTTCCTAACGACTCTTACCAACATCCCCCATAAGACTTGGTAAGAACTTAGGATAACTTAGACGTAGCTTTTACATAAAGTAAATCAACATACATACCTCTTAACTTCTAAGAGTAGAAGGGATCATGAAATAACACCACATGTATATTTCATACATAGAATCATGCCAAAAGAAGGAAGAGGTTCACATACCTCGCGACGATTATCGACAAGTAGCAAAATGCTCCAAAGTACCTTAACTTTGATAGCTATTCCATCTTTTAAGTAGAATACGATATACGTAGTACTTCAACCTAAAATGACAATAGCACTTCTATTAACTACAAGCTATCAAGTGTAGGACTTATTCCAAATAATGGCCCTCTAATTCTACGGAAAATTGGGCAGCACTTCCTTTGTTTCTACATACTTTTCCACCTTTTCCAAGGCCCGTATTCATCAACCAACAAGCCACATTTAAGGCACAACCAACTGTTAGCCAAAGGGGATTACACGCCTAACTGGACGTGTAAAATTCTGCCCCACAGTTATACAAAACAGTCCACAAATCAATAAAAACAAATTAATCCAACCATGCGAGGGTAAAATGTGAGGCCTTTTAACGCCTTTCCACACCCTTATTCCCTTAGGACTTTCATTAGCAACTACTACACTTAAACATGCATAACAACAACTAAATTTCCAGCATTTAATACCTCAAAACAGTCCACTAAACGACACAACAACGTCTAACAGGTTTGGGCAGTTTCTCGGCCACAACAACTACAACCCGATAACTCGTTCCTTAATCCATTTTATTCCAATTAGAGTTCCAAAACTTCTACATAAGTTATAACAACTTATTAATTACAATATTAATCCATTATAACATGCAATAGGTGAAGATAACAACGACAATAACCAACGAATTTCATTTGCACCAAATCTGTCCTAAATCGGTTTTAGCCCCAAAAATGGCTCAAATGCTTTTTATTTGTCACGACCCGTTCCGGGGCCCGTGACTGGTGCCTTACCCGGGCACCCAAGTAGTCATACATCAGAGTAATCAGCGGAACATAAGACAAGACAAGAAACATTATGAAAAGAGAAACAGTTTATCTGATGAAAAGCTTGCCTTTCGGCATATATATAAAAACCAAGTTTTGCAGATACATCCCAGTGTACAATAGGACTACTGACCTCTAAGGAAGTAACAACTATGGGACGGGGCCGCCATACCTGAATGTACAAAAACTATCTACAATCAGGAGATCATACCCAAAAGTCGAGCCTCGGAGAAGATGAAGCTCACGACACCAAAGCAAAGAGATCCTAGGATGTGGATCTAGCACCTTCGCCCTTACCGCGGCATGAGCGCACCGAAGGAGGTCGCACAACATTACTAAGTATGTGAAACTGTAAAATACTTTAAATGAAATCATATCATTTTAAAACCCATTTACAAATATGCACGAAACAACCAATGTAACCGCACATAGTGCCATATCATAACAAGAGCAACAATAGGTAAACTGTAATAGGTCTTTTCTAGGCTGCGAATGATCGAAGCGGGGCCAATCGCCCGTAGTATCATTATGCAAGCCTAATCCTGGACTCCCGTAGTCCGCATAGGCCACTCACATAGGCCCGCATGGGGTATAACCCCGCATCGAGGGTAGCTACTCCTCGGCGTCCGACTCGTAGTCCGCGTGGCCACATGGCCGCGTGGTATAACCCCGCACACTAACGGAACTCTCGTAGCTCGCATAGGTCCCTGGACCCGCGTGAGGTATTCTCGAATCATGGTCCCGGATCGCTTTGAGTCTACCGCGTGGAGCGGCTTAACCCCCGGTATCATGTCAAGAGGTGAGTGATATTATACTAACATAACAGCTTATCGTTAAACAACATAAGCACAACAAGCATACTCTCTTATACAAACGTTACAAGACACTAACACACATAGCATCATATTATGTCTACTTTTCAAACAATCTTACTACACTTTACAGAAATCAATACAAGGTTTTTATAAACAAATAAGTAAACAGTTCCTTTTATCTTTCTTAAGTTGTTATACCTAACTTCCCATAAAGCTAGTATAACTATTAAGCTTTTTGTTTAAAAACCAAACATTTCTCTTCTGTTAAAAATGATTCAGTATTCTTTTAAAATGCTTTAAGATCCTTATTATTCAGGCTTAAGTCGCAAGACATTGCCGTAGGTATTATTCAGGCTTAAGTCAAAAGACATCGCCGTAAGTATTATTCAGGCTTAAGTCAAAAGACATTGCCGTAAGTATTACTCAGTTAACACACGTACGTCTACCGTACTACATATATATTTAAAATATCATGCTCAAGAGTATAGGAAGAATCACATACCTTCTCGGCGAAAACCACCTGCCAAGTCGAATATGTCGCGCGCAGAGAATCAGCCTATAATAGTCAAATACGTCTATCAACGTCTAGACTATTACGTAAGCGATTCTAAGCGAGAGGGTTCTCTATTCTACGGAAATTTGGGCAGCCTTCCTACCCGTCAAGCTACTCAAGTCTCATGTGAAAGCAGTCCATGTAAGTATAGTTCAATTATTCTTCTTTAAACCCTTCTGCGTGATAACAGTTCAATTCAATTCTTTAATATCCTTCTAAGTATTTTATACATATTCCTATACTTCTACAGTATGTATTCTCTAATTACAAAGGAAGGATAAGATTATTTAACTCGATAAGCCCAAAATTATCCAAGTAAAAACGTCGATCTGAGCAAGGTTTAGCTCCTAATTTATGCGCTCGATAGCTCGAGGAACCCTTAGAAGTTCTTCACAACTTCTACTAAGTACTAAGGGATTTGGGCTAGGGTATTTAGGAATAGTAATTATACTTGGAAGACAACATTTCTACCAAGGGAGGGGGGGTAGATTTCGGCTAGGACTACTAGGCTAGAGGGGGGGAGGTGTTTCGGCCAAGGCCTTCACAAGGGGAGGGGGGGAGTGTTGGACTAAAATGCTCACAAGGGAGAGGGAGGGATTTTAGACTTGGAAAGTTAATTTGTGGATGAAGAACTCTTCATCAAGGGGGGGTATTTATAGGGCTTTTAAGGGCTAGGATGATGCCAAGTGCAAGGCAAGTGTAGGGTGAGGATTCACCCAAGTGCCCTTATCCACAAAATATCACAAATATCCTACCAACTCCAAGCCCTTCCAATCGGCCCTATACCGCCTACACATCCATCAATTAGAGGGTGACAAGTGTCGCTCTCTCGTTGGTCCAAGGTGTTTCGTCTCTCGGAAAAATCCGCAAAAAATAGAAATGACATAGCCGGAATTTTCCCGTCACAAGTTGTATAAAACGTTTCGTCGGAAAACGATTCTTTTAGTGAGTTGTGCCCAAAAAAACGTCTCATGCCTAAACTTTAAGGCTAAGCTTTACGTGCGTGCACGCCTCACATACTGGAAATACGGGGTATAACATTCTCCCCTCCTTAGAAACATTCGTCCCGAATGTTCCTTCCCAAGACAGATAACGATAAAGTTCTTCAATACTTAAACAGTTTGCAAATGCCACACATACGGCCACAAAACAACACTTAGGCATATATGGCAATGAAAATTTTACAAGTAGAAAAGTGAATTACCTGGAGGTGTGGGGAATAGGTGAGGATACTTCTGCCTCATGTCCTCCTCAGCTTCCCACATCATCTCCTCCCTGAGCTCGTTCCGCCACAGAACTTTGACGGAAGCCACGTCCGCCCGTCGCAGACGCCTAACGGCGATCGATTATCGCTATGGGAATCTCCTCATCGATAACCCCCGATCACTGGACATCGTCAATCGGATGCACTCTAGATGGATCCGATACATCTCTCGGCATAGAAACATGAAACACGGATGCGCCTCCGGATCGGACGGCGGATCCAGCTCATAGCAACCTTGCCTACCCTGCGGACAATCGATAGGGCCCGATGTACCTTGGTGAGTTTCCTTTCTTCCCGAATCTCATCACACCGCCGTGGGTGGCATGAAAAAACCCAATCATCAACCTCGAACTCCGGATCTGCCGGCGATGATCTGCGTATGACTTGCCGACTCGAGTGTCGTGAACCTCTCTGGATAAGCTTCACCTTATCCATCGCTCTTGTACCAAATCTGGTCCCACTAAGCGCACTCGCCTCATCAAACCAACTATCGGCGATCTGCACTTCCTCCCATACAAGGCCTCATGGCGCCATCTCGAATCTTTGGAGTGGTAGCTATTATGATCAAACTCAACTAGAGGCAAATGATCCTCCCGGCTACCCACTGAGTCGATAACACGGGCTCGCGATATCCTCGAAGTGCGGATAGTGCGCTCGGCTGTCCGTCTGCGTGGATGGAATGCGATGCTCGAACTCACTGCGTCCTAAACCTTCGGAAAGACCTCGAAGTTAGCCGTAACCGGGCTCCTGCATGCGATATGATCGAAATAGGGACTCCATGCGATCGACGATCTCTCGGATGTAAAGTCGGCATAATCCTCGGTAGAAAAAGTCGTCTGACGGAAGAAAGTGGGCTGATTTTCGACTGTCGGCGATAACCCATATAGAATCATGTCTCCTCGAGTGCGAGGTAATCCTGTGATAAAATCCATGTTGATCACCTCCACTTCCGGTCGGGATCTCTAAATGCGCAACAAACCACCGGGCCTGCGGTGCTCTGCCTTCGCCGACAACCGGAACGGGGGCGTACTCACGAACTCTGCAGCGTCCTCTTGAAGCCATCCACCAATACACGGATCTAAGGTCGTGGTACATCTTGATGCGACCACGGATGGATGAGTAATGCTTGTGCTGTGGGCTTCCCAAGAACTGTTCCAAGTCTCAAACATCCGGAACACACACGCCCTCGAATCTTAGCACCCCGTGGTCTTTACCTCGAAGGACCGCTTCACGCCGAAGAGCGGTATCGCGACGGCGTCAAACCAGGATCATCAAGTGTTGCCTCTTCACCTCGCCGGCGATGGAAGACTCGGCAACCTCTCGAACTCGAACTCCATTGCTATCGAATCAATCAAAGCGGACACGAGGCTCGCTAAGCGATGCAAATCACGAACCATGCCCTCCTCCGTTTGCCGCATCGATGAGCTACCCGTGAACCTACGACTAAGGCATACGCCCGCATTGGCCTTCCCGGGTGATGCGGGATGTCAACATCATAATCCTTGGCGGCTCTAACCACCGTCTGCGCCGTAAGTTCATTTCTCTGCTGGTGAAGATATCTGGAGGCTCTTGTAGTCGTATAAATATCCACATGAACCCCATACAAATAGTGCCTCCAGATCTTGGCGTGAATCACCGCGCGACTCAAATCATGGGTGGGGTAGTTCTCATGCTTCTTAAGTCGGGATGCATACACTATAACCTTGCCTGCTGCGTGACCTGCAACCCGATGGCGCGTCACAATACGACATAACCGTCTGGACCTGCGGAAGAGTAAGAAGCGAGGCGGTCGTCGATTTCTCCTTTTAATGGCGGAAACCACGCTCACGCATCAGTCCATCAAACTTAGGCGCCGAGTCGGCTGGTCAATGGTGCGAGATAGAAGCAAACTTCTCTACGAACCGATAATAACTGAGGCCCAGCTGCGAACCTGCAGCCGGAGTAGTAGGTCGAGGCCAACTCATTGCCGATCTTGGCGTATCCACCGAATACCATCACCCACAATATGCCCGAGAAAAGCCACGAAGTCAACGAACTCACACTTCAAAACTTGGCGTATAAGCTGCTGGTCTGGAGAACTCTCGTACAGTCGCCAAATGCTCGCGTCTCGCTCTGGCGGGAATAAACCAAGATGTCATCGATGAACACAATCACAAAGCGTGTCCAAAAATGGCGAACACTCGGTTCGTCAAATCCATGAATACTGCGGGCATTGGTCAAACCGAAAGACATAACCACTAAACTCGTAGTGCGTCTGGTCCGAATGCGATCTAGGATGTCCGACTCTCGACTCGCGCTTGATGATAGCGGCCGCGATCAACCTTGGAAAAACATCTCATTTATCACGACCGAACCGGGCGTGGTGGTACCCGCACCCAGTAGACATCGTCAGTAATCGGAACATAAAGACAATACATGAAACGGTGAAATAAGCGGTGAAATAAGAAAAAGCTAACCAAAAGCGGTTACCTTCGTATATATATAAATAGCAACTTTTTCAATCATGAACGGTTTAATCCTTTTACAAACCACGCTTGCACGATTACTCTGAGACCTCTAAGAATGATCGACAACAATGGCGGGGCGAGGCCCGCCAAACCCACGAATGTAAACACTTACGGCACGAGGGGACTATACCACCTGATAAGCCTCGAGAAAGCGGAGCTTCCCAAACGCTGGCTGACCACGAGAGCTAGGATCAACGATCGGTGTACCTCAACCTGCGGCGTGAACGGCCCGAGGAGGTCGATCTGAGTGCAGAGTATGTGAAACGAAAATACATCAGTAAATGAAATCATAGCGATCATATAAAGCGGGAGACATGTATGATAACCAAACTACGATTTACAACCAAAGATCGTATCAAGTTAGGGACTCACGCCTCGAGTCATCACTCAAGTATAACAATGGGTCTCGGGCCACGACATCAATCATGCGTGGAATACCTTCCTCACGCCGTGATCTATGATATAAAAGCACCAAGGAACACACATGAACACCGTGTCCCACGTGTCATAATAAGCATGCGAGGTAAGTACGAAGGCATAGCCGACTACTAAAAAAACCCACAGTACCAACAAGGTCATGAACTGTATCATAAGATCAGTCTAAACCGTCACAGGATCAAAGCTGGCCACTTGCCCGCAGTATCAATGTACGCGTCTAACCACGAACTCCGCGACTCGCGTAGGCCAATCTCGTCGGCCCGCATGAGGTATTCCCGCATCGTCGGTAGCTACTCCCGGCGTAAATCACGCCCCGATCGCGTAGCACGCCACGTGGACCGCATGCCCATAAAGGGCGTACACTAACACCGGAACTCGTAGCTCCGCGTAGGCCCCGGGACTGCGTGAGGTATTCTCGAATCATAGGTCCATCGACCGCTGAAGTCTACCCGCGTCGGAGGCGCAACCCGGAATCATCTCGAGATGAATGCCACAATACTATCATAACGACCGATAGTTAATAAGCACAATCAAGAAACCCTTCACACAAACATCACAAGATACTAACACACGTAGCATCCCAACACGTTTACTTATCAACGCAATCAAGAAAGTATTACAAGGCTATCACAAACCAATACAATCAAGTTGTTCACACAAGTTACCTTCTACTATATGATTAACAAAATCGGGTTTTTTATCCCCAAAGTACTTCATACATTAACTCTTTAAAAGATCGTTACTTTCACAATGTCACACAATATCAGTAGTATAAAAATAGAGTGACTATCCTTTTAAAGTAAATCAATTACTTCTCTTTGTAAAATCAAGTAGCAACATTCTTTTCCAATTATCAAGTTTGCCTAATTTCCAATGTTCAAGTTTCTCATTTTAGAAAGGTTTAGTAGTTCATAGTCTTATTCATTTGAGAACATAATTCCTTAAAACTATCGAGAAACATAAGTCTTATATGTGAGTAGGATATTCTTGTTTATAACAATCTTATTACAATGACCGTGATCTAGGAAATATCATTTTGTCTCATCTTAGCTTCTCATGCGGATGGAAGTTTCTCTTTTTTAATAATACTTAATTAGTCAAAACATTTCCTTTTATTAACGCTGCGGTGGTTTGTCGATACACATTACGATTTCGAAATCGATAAAACATTCTTAAGCCGTTATACCTAACTTCCCATAAAGCTAGTATAACTCTTAAGTTTTTCAAAAACCAAGTATTACTTCTTCTTTCAAAAGCGATTCACAAATCTTTTGAAATACTTCAACTTCTTCATTAACACATAACAAGCGATTATAATCAAATCAATTACCTTTCAAAACCACAACCCATTTTCTTACCTACATAAAGTCATATAACCAACTTCCCATAAAGCCGTTATAACACTTTATGTTTAAATAAACAAATACACTTAGCACGTATCGTCTGCGTACTACATAGTTCACACATATCATGCTAGAAGAGATAGGAAGAGGTTCACATACCTCGCGACGATTATCGACTAATAGCAAAGCGCTCAGTACCTCAAACCGCATTTACTCACTAAGCCAAGTAGATCGCGCCACGCATAGTACTTCCACCTATAAGGCCACAAGACGCTTATTAACATAAGGTCTCTTCGTGAACATTCTCTGAGAAAATTCGACACCTTCCCCCATGGCAGCGTAAATCTCTTCTACTATCGAGGCGGCTACGAAGCCAACCGGGGTTATCAACTAACCCTAGCGGGTACAATTCTACTCCACGGTGCTACTACACAAGTCTCTTGTAATACAACCCTATGTAATTCTGATTCGATTACTCTTCTTTACATTCGGGCTTAAGTCACAAGACATTGCGTAAGTATTATTCGAGCTTAAGTCAAAAGACATTGCCAATAACTACGTTCAGTTCTATATATAGTATACTTCAACTATATATTCTAACAATATGTAATTTCCAATTACAATAGAGGACAAGATATTTACCTCAATAAGCCCATAATTATCCAAGTATAAAGTCGATCTGGGCAATCGTTTAGCTCGACCGTGCGCTCCAACCCGCTCCAAACAACCCTTAGAAGTTCTAACCAACTACCTACTACTCCAACTAACCATGGAGATTTTCCTAGGGTTTCGGTTTGTATTGTGGAAGTATAATAGTATTTACGGGCTTTTGTATAGGGATAACCTTAGAATACTCCAAGGTATATGGCTAAGGTAAGTTGTGCATTATAACAATACTGTTGAGAGTATTTCTACCCAGTGAGGGGGTATTATACAAAGCAACTAGGCTAGGGGTACCCAGGCCACACTACTAGGAGGAAGGGCTCTCGCCGAGGGGAGGAGGGCTCTCGGCCACTACACTACACAAAGGGAGGAAGAAGCTTTCAAGACTTAAGAGATTTTTGGATGAAGAAGTTCATCAAAGGGAGAAGTATTTATAGGTCAAGTGAAGGCCAACCAATGGCGAGATTTAGCCAAGTGCTATGCAAGTGTAGGGCGAATCTTGCCAAGTGCACACTAGCCAACTAACACAAAATATCCTACCAACCCTTGACCACAATGGCCAACTTTCGACTACATTACCCTCAAGGTGTCCCAGATGAGAGGGTGACAAGTGTCGCCCTCTTGTTGGTCAAAATGTTTCGTCTCTCGGAAAAATCCATAAAAATAAGAAATGACATAGCCAAAATTCCCTACGAAAAGTTGTGAAAGCGTTTAGTCGAAAACGACTCTAGCAAGGTGTTATGCACAAATAAAATTCGGCCAAGCACTTTAAGGCACAAACTCAAATTTTCTACGTCGTCCTTACGTCATACTCTGGAAATACGGTATAACATTCTCCCTCGCTTGAAACATTCGTCGAATGTTCTTCTAAGTCTCAAAACAAGCGTCGCCGGTATAGTCTTCACTACTATACTTACGAAAACAAACACGCCACATCGTCAGCCACGGAAACACCAGAAAAAAATACCTCCATCCAAGTCCACGAGAAACACCTCTAACATAACCACAAACACTTCTCAGGGGTCTAAAATATACTTCCTTCGCGCCTTCTCTTTACAAAAGAAATGATCACATCAATGCTCGCCATACATGCTCACTTCTCTCTTTACGTCGTAGATACCACTTTGTCACTTTGTCGCGAGCCTTGCTCGACGACCCGACAAATGGTGCCGGTGCTGCGATCGGAGGATGTCGTACACGAACTCTTACCACGTTCTGAGTGCGGCGGTTTCCAAAACTCGGCTACTATCTCTAACGTGGTCATCATTAAGTGGGAACACTGCGGATGGATCTCGATACTTTTCCGATCATAACAATACGAAAAGGCCGGACGTCTGACCTCCTACGTCGGACGGCAAATGTTAACATATAGGCAACCTGGCCTATCCTTCACATGAACTCACAAAGGCCCAAAGTAACTCGGGCTAAGTTCCCTCTGTTTTCCAAAACTCGTCGCACCCAAACCGGGGTGGTACTTTCAAGAAGACCGACCGTCAGCCTGAACTCTAAGCGTCGTCGCTGATTATCCGCACAATTCCTCTGAGCTGCCAGAACCTCTTCTAGACAAGCTTCTCACTATCCACAGTCTGCTGGAACAAGCCTAAACCAACTGTCTGAACCTTGCCAACATCGAACCAATCGACCGACAACTTACACTTCCGCCCTTACAAGGCTTCATAAGGCGATATCCGAACACTGAAATGGTAGATCAAACACTACCTCCACAGGAGACAACAATCCCACAACTATCCACGAAATCCAAACATCGCCCGAGCGAATGCGGTCGAGACTCACGAGTTCCTAACCTGCACAGTAAACTTTTAGAAAGCGAAAATAGCCTGACACAGGCTTCCGCTGACATAAGGTGAAGGTAGGCACCCGTGCAGCCTTTCAACCCTTGGATAACTCAACACGGTAGATCGCGGTCGAGCGAAGAACACGATGGGCTGCCCCATCGACCCGACCACCGGTCGAATAAATCCACGAACTTCGTCTGGTTAAGCGAACATGGGCCTAACACCTCGTGACCCTACCACGGCGGGACCACCACAAACCGAATCGCCACCAAACTGCGGCGGGTTGACGCAGCGTGGCCTTAACGACCGCAGCCGCGTCATACTAGCTCCCGAACCGAACAATCTCACTAATCACGTTCACGAAAACCTGGCGGTGTTCTTAGCTCAACTACCTCTTTCATTCCACACTACTAGGGACTGTCCCAACATAACTCACGTGCACTATGCACTCAGATAAGGATCAAACATAACACTACACCTTTTTCTCGAGATGGCCTCACCTCTAAGGTCTCTACGTATAAAGCTCTAAGGCTCACACTTTCTATCCCCCAAAATCTTACTCGGTTAAACAACCGTGATTTCAAATCACAACTAACACACGCTATCGAACATAGTACCTAAGGTATACTCACCTTATCACCTATACAAAACTACAGAGGGTTAAGGATAGATCTATGTCTCTCGCTTCACTCCCTTAGTCGTTCTAATCAAACCACCCGTAGTGAAGCTGCTAAGGAGATGAACTACCCACCGATCTGAAGGCTAAGTCCTCCTGAGGACACTCTTCGACACGGACCACGGCGGTCATAGCAACAAGTACCAACCTAAAAGATGACATTCCCGGGATGGCGTGCATCTGCTTATGAGCGGAAGCCACGGAGTTCTAACCAACTCCTGCGTACCCGAGCGTCACGAAATTCGTGGAAGACCACTCTGCTTGATGGATGTGCATAATCAAATCTCTTTGGTGAGGTGACTCGCCTCGAAAGTTACCAAAGGACCTTGCTGCTCGGCCTCTTACGTTGTCGCCCGTTAACGCGTCGATCTCTACGTTTCTCGGCTGCTGCGCGTAAGCGTACGAGCCATGCTCGAAGCTAATCAAGGATTACTCTTGCACAATCTTCTCTTAGGTAGTCATCAAGACTTGCGGTACAACGGTATATTCTTTGGTAGCCAAATCCATAGCTAATGTAGGTCGCCTCTTTGCACTCTATATTCACGGTTCGATGCGTGGGCGAAGGTTCAAATATCACGGCGCGATGGGAGCTGCATTTGTCGTGCCAAACTCTGCGGGGCTAGTGGCGTCGCGAAATCCCGGATGAAGCACCTAACTCGGTGATGATTAGGCTGTGCCCTCGTAACCCTCTCGAACTATACTCGCGGCTCCGCCGCCTTGCCCTCTGGGCGGGTTGCCCTGCGGAGGCATAGCGGTAAGGGAAAGAAATACGTTAGGGGTCTAACTTACAACACAGCTCTAAGGCCGCGATCTCGAGTGAGAGGAATAGAAACCAATCCTAAATACCCTATAGCATCGATTATTGGTGTGGTGCACAACACCGATAATCGAACTCTTGAATACGATGCGTAGAAACTTTCAGGATTAAGCGCTCGATACCACTTTGTCACGACCGAACCGGGCGTGGTCGTGCCTACCGGGCACCCAAGTAGACATACATCGAGTAATCGTGAACATAAAGACAATACATGAAACGATTGAAATAAGGCGGTGAAATAAGAAAGCAACTAAAAGCGGTTACCTTCGGTATATATATAAATAGCAACTTTTTCAATCATGAGCAGTTTAATCCTTTTTACAAACCACACTTGTACTACGGACCTCTAAGAATGATACGACAACAATGGCGGGGCGGGGCCAAACCACGAATGTAAACACTTACGGCATTGGCGGGGACTATACCACTGATAAGCCTCGGAGAAGCGGAGCTTCCCAAACGCTAATGGCGTGACCACGAGCTAGGATCAACGGCGGTGTACCTCAACTGCGGCATGAACGCAGCCCCGAAGAAGGTCGATCTGGCAGTCTGAGTATGTGAAACCGAAAATACATCACGTAAATGAAATCATAGCGATCATATAAAGCGGAGACATGTATGATAACCAAACTACGATTTACAACAAAGCGATCATGTCAAGTTAGGGACTCACGCCTCAAGTCATCACTCAAGTATAACAATGGGTCTCGGGCCACGACATCAATCATGCGTGGAATACCTTCCTCACGCTGGCGATCTATGATATAAAAGCACGAGAACACATGAACACGTGTCCCGCTGTGTCATAATAAAACTGTACGGGTTAATTACGAAGGCATAGCCTACTACTAAAAAAAAAAAACCCACAGTACCAACAAGGTCATGAACTGTATCATAAGATCTGTCTAGGCCGTCACATGATCAAAGCGGCCACGCGCGATATCAATGTGCGCGTCTAACCACTGGAACTCCGCGACTCGCGTAGGCCAATCTCATCGGCCGCATGAGGTATTCCGCGCATCGGTAGCTACTCCCGGCGTCGTCACGAACGCGATCCGCATAGCGCATGGACGCGTGCCCGTAAGGGCGTCACTAACACCGGAACTCTCGTAGCTCGCGCAGGCCCCGGGACTGCGTGAGGTATTCTCGAATCATAGGTCCATCGACCGCTGAGTCTACCCGCGACGGAGGCGGCTTAACCCGGAATCATCTCGAGATGAATGCCACAATACTATCATAACGGTGATAGTTAATAAGCACAATCAAGAGAAACCCGCACACAAACATCACAAGATACTAACACACGTAGCGTCCCAACACGTTTACTTATCAGCGCAATCAAGAAAGTATTACAAGGCTATCACAAACCAATACAATCAAGTTGTTCACACAAGGTACCTTCTACTATATGATTAACAAAATCGGGTTTTATCCCCAAAGTACTTCATACATTAACTCTTTAAAGATCGTTACTTTCACAATGTCACACAATATCAGTAGTATAAAAATAGAGTGACTATCCTTTTAAAGTAAATCAATTACTTCTCTTTGTAAAATCAAGTAGCAACATTCTTTTCCAATGATCAAGTTTGCCTAATTTCCAATGTTCAAGTTTCTCATTTTAGAAAGGTTTCGTAGTTCATAGTCTTATTCATTTGAGAACATAATTCCCTTAAAACTATCTCGAGAAACATAAGTCTTATATGTGAGTAGGATATTCTTGTTTATAACAATCTTATTACAGTGACCATGATCTAGGAAATATCATTTTGTCTCATCTTAGCTTCTATGCGGATGGAAGTTTCTCTTGGTTTTAATAATACTTAATTAGTCAAAACATTTCCTTTTATTAACGCTGCGATGGTTTGTCGATACACATTCGATTTCGAAATCGATAAAACATTCTTAAGCGTTATACCTAACTTCCCATAAAGCTAGTATAACTCTTAAGTTTTCAAAAACCAAGTATTACTTCTTCTTTCAAAAGCGATTCACAAATCTTTTGAAATACTTCAACTTCTTCATTAACACATAACAAGCGATTATAATCAAATCAATTACCTTTCAAAACCACAACCCATTTTCTTACCTACATAAAGTGTTATAACCAACTTCCCATAAAGCCGTTATAACACTTTATGTTTAAATAAACAAATACACTTAGCGTATGCGTCTACCGTACTACATAGTTCACACATATCATGCTAGAAGAGATAGGAAGAGGTTTACATACCTCGCGACGATTATCGACTAATAGCAAAGCGCTCAGTACCTCAAACCAGGCTCCCTAAGCCAAGTAGATCGCGCCACGTAGTACTTCCACCTATAAGGCCACAAGGCGCTTATTAACATAAGGTCTCTTCGTAGAACATTCTACGAGAAAATTCGCGACCTCCCCACATGACGTAAATCTCCTCTATCGAGGTAGCTGCCAAGCCAACCGGGGGTTATACAACTAACCCTAGCGGTACAATTCTACTCACGGTACTACTACAAGTCTCTTGTGTCTGACCCTATGTAATTACGATTCAAGACTCTTCTTTACATTCGGGCTTAAGTCACGAGACATTGCGTAAGTATTATCGAGCTTAAGTAAAAGACATTGCCAATAACTACGTTCAGTTCTATATATAGTATACTTCAACTATATATTCTAACAATATGTAATTTCCAATTACAATAGAGGACAAGATATTTACCTCAATAAGCCCATAATTATCCAAGTATAAAGTCGATCCAGGCAATCGTTTAGCTCGACCCGTGCGCTCAACCCGGCTCCAAACAACCCTTAGAAGTTCTAACCAACTTCTACCTACTACTCAACTAACCATGGAGATTTTCCTAGGGTTTCGGTTTTGTATTGTGGGAAGTATAATAGTATTTACGGGCTTTTGTATAGGTATAACCTTAGAATACTACAAGGTATATGGCTAAGGTAATTTGGGCATTATAACAATACTTTTGAGAGTATTTCTACCAAGAGAGGGGTATTATCTGAAGCAACTAGGCTAGGGGTACCCACGGCCCACTACTAGGAGGGGAAGAGCTCTCGGCCAAGGGGGAGGCTCTCGGCCACTACTACACAAAGGGGGGGGGGAGGAAGAAGCTTTCAAGACTTAAGAGATTTGTGGATGAAGAAGTTCATCAAAGGGGAGGGGTATTTATAGGTCAAGTGAAGGCCAACCAATGGCCAAGATTTGTAAGTGCTATGCAAGTGTAGGGCCAAGATCTTGCCAAGTGCACACTGCCAACTAACACAAAATATCCTACCAACCCTTGACCACAATGGCCAACTTTCGCCACTACATTCTACCGCCAAGGTGTCCCATGAGAGGGTGACAAGTGTCGCCTCTTGTTGATCCAAAATGTTTCGTCTCTCGGAAAAATCCGCAAAAATAAGAAATGACATAGACGAAAATTCCCCTACGAAAGTTGTGGAAACGTTTCGTCGAAAAACGACTCTAGCAGGGTGTTATGCACAAATAAAATTCGCCAAGCACTTTAAGGCACAAACTCAAATTTTCTACGTCGTCCTTACGTCATACTGCGAAATACGGTATAACACTCGCTCCCTGCAGATCGAACAAATCATCAATCACGGGAAGGGGTATCATTCTTAATGGTCACCTTGTTGGTGCACTGTAATCAACACACATGCGTGCGTCGTCCCTTCTTCTTCACGAACAATCTGGCGCTCCCGGGGAGAAACACTAGGCGATGAAGCCGCTTCTCCAAAGAAATCTCTCGGTGGTCCTTCAACTCTCTCAACTCGGCGGGTGCCATCGTATGGCGGAATGGAAATAGTGAGTGTGCAGCGAGACATCGATACAAAACTCTATCTCCTCTCGGGAGGATGCGGAGGTCATGCGAAACACATCGGGAACTCTCTAACTACGAGGCCCGAAAATCTGGTACCGCGACCTCGATTATCAAACACGAATGAGATGGTAGATGTACCCGCACCATCTTCCTAGCCTTGGTAGGAAATAAACCTACCACTGGCGTCTGATGTTTCCCTCGCTCCAACCAATGGCTCTCAAGCTGGAACCGTACTACTCTCTCTGCGATCTACATTGGCGTAGCAGAAGCTATCAATCCATACCCGTGATCACGTCGAAATCGGTCATATCGACTCTATCAAGTCGGCTGGTCGGCGGCGTAAATGGACAACTGGCAAGCCCTATATACCCGAGCTACCACGAATCACCCATGGCGTAGCTACCTCGAAAGGGTCTATGGACTCGAGCTCTATCCTTATCCTACTAGCAATAAGGAGATATATGGGACAGTAGAACCGGATCTATCAAGGCATACACATCAAACCCGAAGCGATAAGGTACTGTGGCGACATCGGTGAGGCCTCACGATCTGCCCGGTGGACAAGGCATAAATGCGATTACGAGGACCGCTAGAAGCTGAGACCGCGCCACGACCTCTGCGCGACCTGCTGGACCGTGAGTACCTTGCCCTCGGGCGAGTAAATGTAGGAGATGAAGAAGACCGTGAAAGAACACATGGTGACCCTACCATCAGCCGCCGCCCGGTGGACGGTTCCTGCAAAGTGACCTGCTGGCCTGGCGTAACAAACTCCCATAGCGTACCACAATTCCGAAGTGGGATCTACATCGGCCACTGGCGAGGGGTGGTCCGTCGGCGATCTCTCTTTGCTGCGGGCGTCAAGTCCTGGGGCCAGTGCGCCCTCGAATATCTGGTGTCTTGAGGGCGGTGCGAGTACTCTGAGCCGGTGTGGTGCAAATCTAGGCTTGTTGAGGCCGCCCGCACGATAGCTACCAAAGGACCTGCCGTCTGGTCTTCTTCTTTGTCTGTCGACGTCGGCCTGCGCTCGCCGCATCAGTGCATGAGCTGCGTGCGCGTAATATCCATGCACTGGTGAAGAGCCACACCCGCACAAGACTCGGCCATATAATTATCTAGCCCGGTGACGTAACGATGCACCCTGTCCTCCATATCTGCTACCAATGCAGGGACATATCGTAGCAACGAATCAAACTCAACGTTGTACTCTCTAACTGTGCGTCCTCTCTGTCTCAGCAACAAAAATTTGTCGGCCCGTGCCCTCCTCATCTGTGGAGGCAAGAAATGAGTGAGAAAGCCTCGAGAACTCGTCCCAGTAGGCCGGGACGCGTGCTCTCCGGGATAACTCGCGAATCAAACCAATCATTGCGGTATCACGCGACCTATGCGAACCGAAGGTCACGGACTCGGTCTCTGAAGCCTTGATCACCGCGTGATCCTCAGCATGGCGCGGATGAACTCCTGCGGATCATCCTCCGACCTCGACCGTAAAACTCGGCGGGCTACAACTCGAAATCCGTAGTCTCAAATCATGCGCCTCGGGTGAACCACGGTGCTCTTTGGGCTGGGCTGAATCGCATCGGCTGTCCTCGTATGCGGCCACGATCTCGGCGATGGCGGGCCATCTCTCGTAACCCGTCTCATCCTCCGGTGTGGGGTGGAGGTGTAAATCTTGTGGTATCATCGCCACGGCCGCGCCCTAAACCCTCGCAGGGTCGTGGCGTCGTGGAACTTCGCCGTCGGGTATAGGCGGGCACGAGCCCTCGTGACTCTCGGTGTCCCACTAGCGGCTCCGCTTTGCCTTGCCGCACAGGCGGGTTGCCTACGTGGAGGCATAAGCGTTAGAGAAAAAGGGATACGTTAGAGGTCGACTTATAACACGACTCTGAGGCACGATCTCGGAATGAGAAGAATGGAAACCAATCCTAAATATCCTATAGCCTCACGATTATTGGTGTGGTGCCACACACCGATAATCGAACTACTAGATACGATGTAGACACTTTCCGAGGATTAAGCGCTCGATACCACTTTTGTCACGACCCGTTCGGGGCGTGGTAGTGCCTTACCGGGCACCCAAGTAGTCATACATCGAGTGTCGGCGGAACATAAGACAAGACAAGAAACATTATGAAAAGAGAAACAGTTTATCTGATGAAAAGCTTGCCTTTCGGCATATATATATAACCCAAGTTTTGCAGTTACATCCCAACTGTACAATAGGACTACAGACCTCTAAGGAAGTAACAACTATGGCGGGACAGGGCCCTGCCATACCCTGAATGTACAAAAACTATCTACAATACAGGGAGATCATACCCAAAAGTCGAGCCTCCGGAGAAGATGGAGCTCCTGACACCAAAGCAAAGAGATCCTAAGGATGTGGATCTAGCACCTGCTGCCTTACCGCGGCATGAACGCGGCCCCGAAGGAGGTCGATAACAGGTACTAAGTATGTGAAACTGTAAAATACTTAAATGAAATCATATCATTTTAAAACCAATTTACAAATATGCACGAAACAACCAATGTAACCGCACATAGTGCCATATCATAACAAGAGCAACAATAGGTAAACTGTAACAGGTCTTTTCTAGGCTGCGAATGATCGAAGCAGGGCCAATCGCCCGTAGTATCATTATGCAAGCCTAATCCTGGACTCCCGTAGTCCGCATAGGCCACTCACATAGGCCCGCATGGGGTATAACCCCGCATCGAGGGTAGCTACTCCTCGGCATCGCCCCGACTCGTAGTCCGCATGGCCACATAGACCGCATGAGGTATAACCCCGCACACTAACCTGGAACTCTCGTAGCTCCGCATAGGTCCCCTGGACCCGCATGAGGTATTCTCGAATCATGGTCCCAGACCGCCTGAGTCTACCCCGCATCGGAGGGCAGCTTAACCCCCGGTATCATGTCAAGATGTGAGTGATATTATACTAACATAACAGCTTATCGTTAAACAACATAAGCACAACAAGCATACTCTCTTATACAAACGTTACAAGACACTAACACACATAGCATCATATTATGTCTATTTTTCAAACAATCTTACTACACTTTACAGAAATCAATACAAGGTTTTTATAAACAAATAAGTAAACAATTCCTTTTATCTTTCTTAAGTTGTTATACCTAACTTCCCATAAAGCTAGTATAACTATTAAGCTTTTTGTTTAAAAACCAAACATTTCTCTTCTGTTAAAAATGATTCAGTATTCTTTTGAAATGCTTTAAGATCCTTATTATTCAGGCGTAAGTCGCAAGACATTGCCGTAGGTATTATTCAGGCTTAAGTCAAAAGACATCGCCGTAAGTATTATTCAGGCTTAAGTCAAAAGACATTGCCGTAAGTATTATTCAGTTAACACACGTCGCTCACCGCTACATATATATTTAAAATATCATGCTCAAGAGTATAGGAAGAATCACATACCTTCTCGAAAACCACCGCCAAGTCGAATATGTCGCGAGAGAATCACCTATAATAGTCAAATACGCCTATCAACGCGTCTAGACTATTCAGTAAATTCTAAGAGGGTTCTCTATTCTACGGAAATTTGGGCAGCACTTCCCTACCCGTCAAGCTACTCAAGTCTACTGTGAAAACAGTCCTATGTAAGTATAGTTCAATTATTCTTCTTTTAAACCCTTCTACTGTGATAACAGTTCAATTCTATTCTTTAATATCCTTCTAAGTATTTTATACTTATTCCTATACTTCTACAGTATGTATTCTCTAATTACAAAGGAAGGATAAGATTATTTACCTCGATAAGCCCAAAATTATCCAAGTAAAAACGTGGATCCTGAGCAAGGTTTAGCTCCTAATTTGTACGCTCCGATAGCTCTAAGGAACCCTTAGAAGTTCTTCACAACTTCTACTAAGTACTAAGGGATTTGGGCTAGGGTATTTAGGAATAGTAATTATACTTGGAAGACAACATTTCTACCAAGGGAGGGGGGGTAGATTTGCCAGGACTACTAGGCTGAGGGAGTGTTTCGCCAAGGCCTTCACATGCGAGGGGAGTGTTGGACGAAAATGCTCACAAGGGAGAGGGAGGGATTTTAGACTTGGAAAGTTAATTTGTGGATGAAGAACTCTTCATCAAGGGGGGGTATTTATAGGGCTTTTAAGGGCTAGGATGATGCCAAGTGCAAGGCAAGTGTAGGGTGAGGATTCACCCAAGTGCCCTTATCCACAAAATATCACAAATATCCTACCAACTCCAAGCCCTTCCAATCGGCCCTATACCGCCCACACATCCATCAATTAGAGGGTGACAAGTGTCGCCCTCTCGTTGGTCCAAGGTGTTTCGTCTCTCGGAAAAATCCGCAAAAAATAGAAATGACATAGCCGGAATTTTCCCGTCGCAAGTTGTATAAAACGTTTCGTCGGAAAACGATTCTTTTAGTGAGTTGTGCCCAAAAAAACGTCCCATGCCTAAACTTTAAGGCTAAGCTTTCGTACGTACGCCCTCACGTACATACTCTGGAAATACGGGGTATAACATTATTCTTCATTCTTTTCTAACACAAGTTCATCCATACATAATAACAATAAGTAATATCCAATTACTTTAAAATAAGATGGACTTTTACCTCATTTTTGTGCCCAAAAATGCCCCAAAACAGTCCGGTCTTTATTGGTGCGCAGTTTTCGTTTCGCTCCACTTCTTCAAGTTCCAATCACATATATGTACCCCCTACAACCTTAGGAGCAACTTCTCTTTGAATCTCACTTCCAAAAAGTCGACGGAACCCCTAGGGTTTTGGCATCAACTTTCGGCCAAGACAAGTAAAAACGTGTAGAATATTAATCTAGGCTTAGCACTTGGTTTAAGGGCATAATCTTGGAGAAATAAATTGATCAACAATGGTTGTTCTTAGCCAAGGGGCTCTCGAAATTATGGAGCTAAAGAGGAGAAGATGAGAGCTTAATTTTTGGTCTAAGTGTAAAGTGATCCAAGTCTTGCAAGACTTGGATATGTATAGCCAAGTGGAGTGGGACCCATGTCCACTTGTCCCCTCTCAAAATATCTAATTTGTTGTCATCTTAGCAAGACAAGTGGAGGGGTGCCACATGTCGCCCTCCGATTGGTCCAAAATATTATAATTTTTCGAAGGTCCCCGCGAAATTGTGAAATTCTCGGCGGACCCCATATTATCAATTCCAACACCTTATAATCCAATACTAAGTCCATAAATCCAATTAGAAGTATTATACTCCAAGTTAATAATTTTTTCGTCGTCACATTTTTTCCGAAATTTTCCTTAAGAAAATGTAATTATTCTTTCCTTCCAAAATTCAAATCTTAAATCCTTAATCACGTTCTCAATTAGTAGCCCTGGTATTACGGGGTGTAACATCCTTCCCCCCTTAGAAACATTCGTCCTCGAATGTTCATCTAAGGTCTCAATAGTTAGCTAGTATTCCACGATTCTCAATTATTCCATGTCCCAATCTTACATTATCCCTCCCCTCATACGGGTAAGATAGTTTCTCATAATCTCAATATCATAGTTTCTCATAATCTCAATATCATGTTGTCCTAATCACAACAACCATATTTACTCCATAAAAATATTATTCGTGCATCTCACTTAAGCATACAACACAGCTTAATCTAATAACATGGTATGTCCATAAGTCAATTAAACCTGATCTTTCAAGAGTCTATCACAATATTAGTCAGTTTATTACCTCTTGACTATTCCAAATAAGTACATATATAAAGCCTAGGTGTGGATTCAATAAACTGCTTCACACCTTTCAAGTAATTATTAAGGCCTAACCAACTCATGGTAACTCATAATCATTCTAGGCAACACACATATGACCCCAAATAAATACGCTCGTACAGATACACATCATCATTATACCAATTGTACAATAGTTTTACCAACTTGGATACGAAGTCCATATAATCCTTTCTGGGTCACTGTTGCCTTTCTCATATCTGCAATCAAAAGAACACGTTAGAGAGAGACTACCCTAACAACACAGCTCTATCGCACGATCTCAGAGTGAGAAGAAGGGAAACCAATCCTAAATGTACTATAGCCTCCTGTTTATAGATGTGGTGCACAACACATTGATAAACAAGACTCTACTATACACGGTCTGTAGACATGCCGAGGACTAACTGCTCAGATACCACTCTGTCACGCCCTAAATCCCGGGCCCGTGACTGGTGCCCCTACCTG
Organism: Przewalskia tangutica; assembly: GCA_029844215.1. Lineage (NCBI taxonomy): Eukaryota > Viridiplantae > Streptophyta > Magnoliopsida > Solanales > Solanaceae > Przewalskia > Przewalskia tangutica. Next base: position 386,557 of record JAQGDG010000035.1, read on the forward strand.
AGCACCCTTCTACCCATACAACATAAATAAACTGCGGAAGATAAATAACACTCATTTTTTTTTAAAACAAAGGCAAAGCCGGAAAGGCTTCCGTATAAATATAAATCACCCGAAAGGGTCTACGCTGTACAACAATGTAAATACAACTTACACCAGTCCAGCCCACATATGAATACATACCTCTAAGAAGGTGACAACAACTATGACGGGACAAGGCCCCGCCGTACCCCTGAATATACCTAGCCATAATGACAAACTCCGGAACTTGGAGCCATCTCAAAATGCTGAACAAGGATCCTAAGATCGCGGATCCACAATCGTACCTATACTGCGGACATGAACGCAGCCTGAAGTCGATGCAACAAGTACTAAGTATGGAGCGAAATAAAGTACATTAAACAAGATCATAATCAGATAAAAGAATGACAGGGGCAAGTATAAAAATTAAAATACCAGATCCGACCGTGCCATTTTAACTCATGAAATAAATCGTACATTAATCATTCTTTTCCTTCTTTCAATAAGAATTAACATCATATTCTTACTGTCACGACCCATTCCGGGGCCCGTAACTGGTGCCTTACCGGGGCACCCAAGTAGTCATACATCAGAGTAATCAGCGGAAATATAAAACAAGACATGAAACGATTTATAAAATAAGACACGATTTATGTGAACAAACGTCGCATTTCGCATATATATATAAACAAGGTTTAGCGATTACATCCGACATCGCATAAACATGACTCACAGCACTTAAGGAAAAATACAACTATGGCGGGACAGGCCGCCATACCCTGACTGTACAAAACTATCTACAACCGGGAGATCATACCAAAAAGTATAGACTCCGGAAGAGATGTAGCTACAGACACCAACGTAGAGATACTAAGGATGCGGATCTAGCACCGCTGCTTACCTGCGGCATGAACGCAGCCCGGCGAGGTCGATAACAGTACCAAGTATGTGAAACTATAAAGAATCAAATGAAATCAAAGTATTTAAAACCTTTTCACAAATACAATCGATTCAATTGCACATAGTGCCACATCACAAACAACAATAATAGAAAAGCAGAATGAGTCTATTCTAGGCCGCGAATGATCGAAGCAAGGCCAATCGCCCGTAGTATCATTCCTGCGTGCCTAGTCCTGGACTTCCGCAGCCGCATGGGTCACACATGCACCACGAGGTATTCCCGCGCCGGGGCAGCCAACCCCGTCCGCCTAGGCTCCCGCACCGCATAGCCTCAAAAGACCGCGTAGTCTCAGCGGACCGCATAGAATCCCGCGTCAGGCTAAACACTTAATGATCAATCACGAGCATACCGCTGCTCGCATAGTCTCACAGACCGCATAGCCGTATAGACCAAGATCGAGGCAAGCCCTGTATAACGATCGAGGGTAGGTGATACAATAACGATACAGCGGACTTACGGTTAACAACGTAAGCCAGCAAGAATGACCCTTACACGATTTCAAGACACTAACCCAGGTAGCATCATAATATGTCTACTTATCACACAAATCTTACTACACTTAACAGAAATCAATACAAGGCTTTTATAAACAAACAAGTAAATAGTTCCTTTTTATCTTCTTAAGTTGTTATACCTAACTTCCCATAAAGCTAGTATAACTCATAAGCTTTAGTTTTAAAACCAAATATTTATCTTACATTAAAAATGATTCGATATTCTTTTGAAATGCTTCGATTCTTTGTTATTGAGCTTAAGCCACAGGCATTGCCGTAAGTATTATTCAGGCTTAAGTCAAAGACATTGCCGTAGTTATTATTCAGTTAACACATGTACGTCTACCGTACTATATATTGTAAAATATCATGCTTTAGGAAGAATCACATACCTTCTCAGCGAAAACCACCTGCCAAGTTGAATATGTCGCGCAGAGAGTCGACTATAATAGTCACAGACATCTATCAAAGACTACTCAAGGTCATTCTAAGCAGAGGGTTCACAATTCTACGGAAAGTCGGGCGACCTCCTACCCGTGAGCTATATAAGTTCATCGTGAAAACAGTCCTATGTAAGTACAGTTTGATTATTCTTCTTTTAAACCCTTCTACTGTGGTAACAGTTCAATTCTATTCTGTGATATCCTTCTAAGTATTTAATACTTATTCAATACTACTACAGTATGTATTCTCTAATTCAAAAGAGGGTTAGGATTAGTTACCTCGGTAAGCCCAAAAATATCCTAGCTAACGTCGCGCCTGAGCAAGGTTTAGCTCTAAGTTATGCGCTCAGAGCTCAGAAACCTTAGAAGTTCTTCACAACTTCTACTAAGTACTATGGGATTTGGGCTAAGGTATTTTGGGCATTATAACGATACTAGAAGACAACTTTTCTACCAAGGGAGGGGGTAGATTTCGGCTAGGCTCGGGGTAGGCCCTCGCCAAACTCACTCGAGGGGAGAGGTGTTGGACGAACGGCTCAGGGCGAGGCGAGGATTTTTTTCAAGACTGGTAAGTTAACTTTGTGGATGAAGAACACTTCAGCTCTATGGGGGGAGTGATAGCTCAAGCCTTGGCCAACCAATGGCCAAGATGAAGACAAGTGCAAGGCAAGTGTAGGGTGAGGATTAACTATACACAAATATCCTACCAACTCCTTGACTTGTGCACAAGGCACAAAAAACGTGCCATGGCTCTTCAATTCGTCCAAATGGACGATTCAAGTCCACCAATGGGAGGGTGCCAAGTGTCGCCCTCCCGTTGGTCCAAAATGTTTCGTCTCTCGGAAAAATCCGCAAAAATTAGCAATGGCATAGCCGGAATTTTCCCTACGAAAGCTGTGGAAACGTTTCGTCGGAAAACGATTGTTTTAGCGAGTTGTGTACAAAAAAAAAACGTCCAAGGCTAACTTTAAGGCCAAACTTTTTGTACGTATTTCCTTACGTACATACTCTGGAAATACGGGGTATAACATTCTCCCCTCCTTAGAAACATTCGTCCCGAATGTTCCTTCACAAGACAGTTATCGAAGAAGCTTAAACAGTTTGTAAGTGCCACACGTGGCCACAAAAATAACACTTAGGCATAAATGATAACGAAAATTTACAAGTAGGAAAGTGAATTACCTGGAGGTGTGGGGAATAGGTGAGGATACTTCTGCCTCATGTCCTCCTCGGCTTCCCACGTCATCTCCTCCCTGAGCTCGTTCCGCCACAAGACTTTGACGGAAGCCACGCCCTGGTCCGCAGACGCCTAACTCCGACGATCGACTATCGCTATGGGAATCTCCTCATACGATAACCCCTGGCCACTGGACATCGTCAATCGGGTGTACTAGATGGATCCGATACATCTCCTCAAAGATAGATACGTGAAAACCGGATGCACCGCCTCCGGATCGGACGGCGGATCCAACTCATAGGCAACCTTGCCTATCCTGCGGACAATCTGAAATGCCCAATGTACCTTGGGCTGAGTTTCCTTCTTCCCGAATCTCATCACACCCTTCATGGGTGACACCTTTAGGAAAACCCAATCATGAACCTCGAACTCAAGATGCCGACGACGATGATCCGCATCGACTTCCGACTCTGAGTCATCGATAGCCGCCTCCGGATAAGCTTCACCTTATCCACCGCTCGCCGCACCAAATCTGGTCCCACTAGCTGCACCTCGCCCACATCGAACCAACCTATAGGCGATTTGCACTTCCTCTCATACAAGGCCTCATAAGGCGCCATCTGAATACTGGAGTGGTAGCTATTATTATACGCAAACTCAACTAGAGGCAAATGATCCTCCCAACTACCATCGGTCAATAACACGGGCTCGCGACATATCCTCGAGAGTCGGATAGTGCGCTCTGTCGTCCGCCTGCGTGGATGAAATGCGATTTCGGGCTCACTGCGCCCCTAAACCTCTCGAAGGACCTCAGAGTTAGCCGAAGCCGGGCTCTGCATGCGATATGATCGAAGTAGGGACTCCATGCGATCGGCGATCTCTGATGTAAAGTCCGCATAATCCTCACCGAAAAGTCGCCCCGACGGGAAGAAAGTGGGCTGATTTACACCGTCGACGATAACCCAAATAGAATCATGTCTCCTCCGAGTGCGAGGTAATCCCGTGATGAAGTCCATGTTGATTACCTCCCACTTCTAGTTGGGATCTCTATCGCCGCAAAATACCACCGGGCCTGCGTGCTCTACCTTCACTGCCGACAACAAGGGCACCGAGCTACGAACTCGCAACGTCCTCTTCGCCATCCCACCAATACACGGATCTAAGGTCGTGGTACATCTTGGTCGACCCGGATGGATAGAGTAACGCAGCTGTGTGCTTCCCAAGAACTCAGAAGTCACGAAACATCCGAACACACAACCGCCTCAAACCTTAACACCCCATCGTGCTACCTCAAAGGACCCTTGCCTCACGAAGAGTCAGATCACAATATCGAATCAAAGCCGATCCTCGAATTGCCTCTTCACCTCCTCGACGATGGAAGACTCGGCAACCTCACGAACTCTAACCCCACTGCTATCAGAATCAATCAAACGGACACCAAGGCTCGCTAACTGATGCAAATCACGAACCATGTCCCTCCTCTCTAGCTGCACATCTGATAGGCTCCCCATCGACCTACGACTAAGAGCATCTGCCACAACAATGGCCTTCACCGGGTGGTACAGAATATCAAAATCTTAATCCTTAAGCAACTCTAACCACCGCCTCTGTCGTAAGTTCGGCTCCTCTGGTGAAGATATACCGAGGCTCTTGTGGTCTCAGATAAACATCCACGTGAACCCCATACAAATAGTGCCTCCAGATCTTCAAAGCGTGAATCACAGCCGCCAACTCCAAATCATGGGTGGGGTAGTTCCTCTCGTGTTTCTTCAGCTGTCGGGATGCATATGCTATAACTCGGCCATGCTTCATCAACACACAGCCCAACCCGATGCCCGACGTCACAATACACGACATAACCATCCGACCTCCGAAGAGTAAGAACGAGGCGGTCGTCGATCTCTTTTCGAATCGAAACCCTGCTCACAAGCATCACCCATCAAACTTGGCCGCTTACGAGTCACCTAGTCAATGGTGCGAGATAAAGCAAACTTCTCCACGAACCGCGATAATATCCTGCAAGGCCCGAATCGCGAACCTCTGTCGGAGTAGTATGTCTAGGCCAAGTCCTGACTGCATCGATCTTGGCCGTATCCACTCGAATGCCATCAGCCCCGACATTATGCCCAAGAATCGACACTGAAGTCAACCAAAACTCACACTTGGAAAACTTGGCGTCATGCCGTCGGTCCGAGAATCACAAGATCCTCAAATGCTCCGCGTGCTCTGCTCGAGCGAATAAACCAAGATATCATCAATGAACACTATCACAAGCGTGTCCAAAAATGGTTTGAACACTCGGTTCATCAAATCCATGAATACCACGAGCATTGGTCAACCCAAAAGACATGACCACTGAACTCATAATGCGTCCGCACGTCCGAATGCGATCTAGGGACATCCACCTCTCTCGACACGAACTCGATGATAGCGAACGCAGATCAATCTTGGAGAAACATCTCGCGCCTCGCAATCGTCGAACAAATCATCAATCACAGGAAGGGGTATACTTCTTAATGGTCACCTTGTTCACCGTAATCAACACACATGCAGCGGCCCCGCCCTTCTTCTTCACGAACAATACCGGGCGCTCCTGGAGAAACACTAGGCCTGATGAAGCCGCTTCTCCGAAATCCCTAAGCTGATCCTTCAACTCTCTCAACTCGGCAGGTGCCATTCTGTATGGCGGAATGAAAATAGGCCGAGTGTCTGGCAATATGTCAATACAAAACTCAATCTCCTCTCGGGAGGATACCCGAGGTCGTCTGAAACACGCCTGGGAACTCTCGACCACCGAATCGACGGAAAATCTGGTACCGCGCCTTGATATCAAACACCCGAACGAGATGGTAGATATACCCTTCAGACCATCTTCCTAGCCTTGAGGTAGGAAATAAACCTACCCTGGCGATACCGTGTGCTCCCACTCAACAACCGCCTCAGAAAGCGGAACCGTACTACTTTCTCTCTGCGGTCTACATTGGCATAGCAAGAAGCTAGCCAATCCGTCCCCATGATCACGTCGAAGTCAATCATCTCCAACTCTATCAAGTCCAGGTCCGACGATCAAATAGTCACAGACAAGCTCTATATACCCGCCGAGCTACCACCGAATCACCCATCGCGTAGCTACCTCGAAAGGGTCTATGGACTCGTGCTCTATCCCTATCCTACTAGCAACAAGGGGAGATATATAGGCCAGTAGAACCGGATCTATCAAAGCATACACATCAAACCCAGCCCGATAAGGTACCGCGACATCGGTGAGGCCTCACGATCCCGGTGGACAAAGCATAAATGCGTTCGAGGACCGCTAGAATCGACCAGCGCCACGACCTCTGCCACGACCCGCTGGTCCATGAGTACCTTGCCTCCGGGCGAGTAATCGTCGAGGATGAAGAAGCGGCAATGCACTGTAGATCGGGCCTTACTACGGCGCCGCTCCGGCCGGACAAACTTCGCGAAATGACCTGCGGCCACAAGTATAGCAGCTCCCGAGTACGCCCTGAATGGTATCTACCACAACGCACACCGAGCACTCGAGCGGTTAGCACCGCTACTCGAAATCAAGTCCTGGGCCCCGACTGCCCGATCGCTCTGGCATGAAAATGAGGTAGGGCGCTCTGCGTGGCCGTGGTGCAAATCGGACTTCACGATGCCGCCACCACGAGAACCACCAAAAGAACCGGCCGTCTTGGCCTTCTTCTGCTGATATCGCTCTACCCGCGGTCTCTACGCCTCACATCCCGGTCATGAGCTGCATACGGGTTATGTCCATGCTCGGGTGAAGGGACACACCCGCACAAGACTCGGCCATGTAATCATCTAGCCATGACATAGCGATGCACCTGTCCTCCATCTCGCACTAGCGAGGACATATCGAGCCAAAGAATCAAACTCGACATTGTACTCCTCATCAGACGCCCTCCTGTCTTAGCAACAAGAATCTATCACTCGTGCCTCCTCATCCGCGGAGGCAAGAAGTGTGTGAGAAAAGCCTCAAAACTCATCCCATACTGCCGAGGTGCATGCTCTCCCGAAAGCTCCTATGAATCAAACCAATCGATCGCGGTATCATGCAATGATGCGAACCGAATGTCACGGACTCGATCTCAAGCCACGATCACCGCATAATCCTCTGCGGTGATGGATGAACTCCTGCGGATCATCCTCGACCTCGACCAGAAACTCTGGCGGGCTACAACTAAGAAATCTCGTAGTCTCAAACTATACGCCTCGGGTGCACTACGGGTGCGATCGAGCTGAGCTGAACCGCCGCGTCCGGCCTCTCTCGTGTCGGGCCACAACTTTAGCCAAAAGTGGGCCATCTCCTTGTACCTAACTCATCCGCCCAGCCGTGGGACGAGGTGGGTACTGCGTCTCTATTGGGGGCGGCGTCATAGAACTCGCCGTCTCGGTATAGACTGGGCACGAGCCTCGTGACTCGGGTGTCTGCTAGCGGCTCCTCGCCGCTTTGCCTTCGGGCCCGGTTGCCTTACGCGAGGCATAATCATATGAGGAAAGGAATACGTTAGAGGTCCAACCTATAACACGACTCTAAAGCACGATCTCGTAATGAAGAATGGAAACCAATCCTAAATATCCTATAGCCTCACGATTATTGGTGTGGTGCACAACACACCGATAATCAAGACTTACTAGATACGGTCTTGTAGACACTTTCCGAGGATTAAGCGCTCACGATACCACTTTTGTCACGACCCATTCCGGCCCAGAATCGTGTCTTACCGGCACCCAAGTAGTCATACATCGTAGTAATCACGAAATATAAAACAAGACATGAAACAGCTTTATAAAATAAGACACGCTTTATGTGAACAAACGTCGCTTTCGGCATATATATATCAACAAGGTTTAGCGATACATCCGACAATCGCATAACATGACTACAGACTTAAGGAAAAATACAACTATGGCGGACAGGGCCCGCCATACCCCGATCAGCAAAACTATCTACAACAGGAGATCATACCAAAGAGTAGAGCCTCGGAAGAGATGGAGCTCCGACACCAACGTAGAGATCCTAAGGATGCAGATCTAGCACTGCCGCTCTTACTGCGGCATGAACGCAGCCCCAAGCGAGGTCAAGACAACAGTACCAAGTATGTGAAACTATAAAGAATCGAAATGAAATCAAAGTATTTAAAACCTTTTCACAAATACAATCGGTTCAATTGCACATAGTGCCACATCACAAACAACAACGATAATAGAAAATCAGAATGGTGTCTATTCTAGGCCGCGAATGATCGAAGCAAGGCCAATCGCCCATAGTATCATTCTGCGTGCCTAGTCCTGGACTTCCGCAGCCAGCATAGGTCACACACGCACCGCATTGAGGTATTCCCGCATCGGGGCAGCTAACCCCAGATCCGCCTAGGCTCCCGCACGCGCATAGCCTCAAAAGACCGCGTAGTCTCGGCGGACCGCATAGGAATCCCCGCGTCGGGCTAAACACCGGAATGATCAATCCGGAGCATACCGCTGCTCGCGTAGTCTCACAGACCGCATAGCCGATAGACCAAGATCGAGAGGCAAGCCCGGTATAACGATCGAGGGTAGGTGATACAATAACAAGACAAGCGGACTTACCGGTTAGCAACGTAAGCACAAAGAAGAATGACCCTTACACAAGATTTCAAGACACTAACCTGTAGCATCATAATATGTCTACTTATCACACAAATCTTACTACACTTAATGAGAAATCAATACAAGGCTTTTATAAACAAACAAGTAAATAGCCTTTTATCTTTCTTAAGTTGTTATACCTAACTTCCCATAAAGCTAGTATAACTCTTAAGCTTTTGTTTTAAAACCAAATATTTATCTTCGTTAAAAATGATTCGATATTCTATTGAAATGCTTCCAGTTCTTTGTTATTCAGGCTTAAGCCGTGAGGCATTGCCGTAAGTATTATTCAGGCTTAAGTCAAAGACATTGCCGTAGTTATTATTCAGTTAACACATGTACGTCTACCGTACTATATATTGTAAAATATCATGCTTAAGGAAGAATCACATACCTTCTCAGCGAAAACCACCTGCCAAGTTGAATATGTCGCGCGCAGAGTCACCTATAATAGTCACGCACATCTATCAAAGACTACTCAAGGTCATTCTAAATGTAAGGTTCACAATTCTACGGAAAGTCGGGCGGTACCTCCTACCCGTGAGCTATATAAGTCTCATCAGTGAAAGCAGTCTATGTAAATCTGATTGATTATTCTTCTTTAAACCCTTCTACTGTGGTAATAGTTCAATTCTATACGTGATATCCTTCTAAGTATTTAATACTTATTCTAATACTACTACAGTATGTATTCTCTAATTCAAAAGAGGGTTAGGATTAGTTACCTCGGTAAGCCCAAAAATATCCTAGATAAAGTCGCGCCTGAGCAAGGTTTAGCTCCTAAGTTGTACGCTCCAGAGCTCAGAAACCTAAGAAGTTCTTCACAACTTCTACCAAGTACTATGGGATTTGGGCTAGGGTATTTTGGCCATTATAACCATACTCGAAGACAACTTTTCTACCAAGGGAGGGGGGGTAGATTTCGGCTAGGCTAGGGGGGGGAGGCCTGCCAAACTCACTCGAGGGGAGGAGAGGTGTTGGACGAAGGCTAAGGAGAGGAGAGGATTTTTTTCAAGTCTTGGAAGATAACTTTGTGGATGAAGAACTCTTCATCTCTAAGGGGGTATTTATAGCTCAAGCCTTGGCCAACCAATGGCCAAGATGAAGACAAGTGCAAGGCAAGTGTAGGGTGAGGATTAACTATACACAAATATCCTACCAACTCTTTGACTTGTGCACAAGGCACAAAAAACGTGCCATGGCTCTTCAATTCGTCCAAATGGATTTATTGAGTCCACCAATGGGAGGGTGCCAAGTGTCGCCTCCCGTTGGTCCAAAATGTTTCGTCTCTCGGAAAAATCCGCCAAAAATTAGCAATGGCATAGCGGAATTTTCCTACGAAGTCGTGGAAACGTTTCGTCGGAAAACGATTCTTTTAGCGAGTTGTGTACAAAAAAAAAAACGTCCAAGGCTAACTTTAAGGCCAAACTTTTTGTACGTATTCCCTTACGTACATACTCTGGAAATACGGGGTATAACACTTACATACATACTTAAGAATTCGATCAAGTTTTTCCACATAACTTACATATCTTACATAACATAATTCGGCCCTTTATGGAGGGACTTCTTATTTGGGAGCTTACTTTGATTACCCATACGTGATAACGTAACCCGGCCCATTTGCGGGACACGGCGAAGTCATACAAAAGTCTTCCCACGAAAGTATACTGCTCGGACCATTCTGGGACACGATAAGTTCATATAGTCTGCCCATAAAGGTATACTGCCCGGCCCATTCCTGGGACGCGATAATGTCATATAGTTTGCCCATAAAGGTATACTGCCCGGCCCATTCCTGGGACGCGATAATGTCATATAGTCTGCCCATAAAGGTATACTGCCGGACCCATTCCTGGGACGCGATAATGTCATATAGTCTGCCCATAAAGGTATACTGTCCGGCCCATTCCTGGGACGCGATAATGTCATATAGTCTTCCCATAAAGGTATACTGCCCGACCCATTCCTGGGATGCGATAATGTCATATAGTCTGCCCATAAAGATATACTGCCCGGCCCATTCCTGGGACGCGATAATGTCTCTTTACATAACATTTTAAATCATCTTTTCACTTCTTCTTTAGTCGTTATAACAACTCCCCATAAAGCTATTATAACAACCTTTCACTTTAGAGAACTTAAGACACTTTTATTTATTTTTACATTAGGGAAAATTAAACCCAAAAGTACTACGTACATACATACTTAAAAAGAATCATAAAACTCCTTATCTTCTTAAATCCATAAACCTCTTCTTTTAAAAACTCAAGTTACATAGCTTTCAAAAAAATATTTCAAGTCTCTTAACTTTTAAGAAATCAAGTTTCTTAACTTTAGAAATCAAGTCTCTTATCTTTAGAATATCAAGAAATCAATACTTTCCAAATCAAGTATTCTATACTTTTAAATCAAGGCATTCCTTCCTTTAAGAATCAAGTCCCATAACTTGAAAAATAAAGTCTCTTAACCTTTTAATAATTTAAGGTTCATAGTCTTAAAAATTCATAACGTAAACTCTTTAAATTAAGTAACATATTCTTTTGTGCGTTGTGACTAGGTTATACTTGTTTATAACGATCTTATTAAAGCAGCCATGATCTAGAAAATGTAATACAATTTTGTCTTATCTTAGCTTCTATGCAGATGGAGAATTCTACTCATTTTAATTTTATTGATTGTCGATACATTTTTTTTATTAACGCTGCAATGGCTTGTTCGATACTTATTCTTATTCGTGCAGTAACTTAGCAAAGTCAACTCGACTCCAAATACTTCCTAACGACTCTTACCAACATCCCCCATAAGACTTGGTAAGAACTTAGGATAACTTAGACGTAGCTTTTACATAAAGTAAATCAACATACATACCTCTTAACTTCTAAGAGTAGAAAGGATCATGAAATAACACCACATGTATATTTCATACATAGAATCATGCCAAAAGAAGGAAGAGGTTCACATACCTCGCGACGATTATCGACAAGTAGCAAAATGCTCCAAAGTACCTTAACTTTGATAGCTATTCCATCCTTTAAGTAGAATATGCTATACGTAGTACTTCAACCTAAAATGACAATAACACTTCTATTAACTACAAGCTATCAAGTGTAGGACTTATACCAAATAATGGCCCTCTAATTCTACGGAAAATTGGGCAACACTTCCTTTGTTTCTACGTACTTTTCCACCTTTTCCAAGGCCCGTATTCATCAACCAACAAGCCACATTTAAGGCACAACCAACAGTTAGCCAAAGGGGATTACACGCCTAATCGGCGTGTAAACTTCGCCCCACGATTATACAAAATCCCACAAATCAATAAAAACAGTCCGCAATCCAACCATAACGAGGGTAAAATGTGAGGCCTTTTAACACATTTCCACACCCTTATTCCCTTAGGACTTTCATTAGCAACTACTACACTTAAACATGCACAACAACAACTAAATTTCCAGCATTTAATACCACAAAACAGTCCACTAAACGACACAACAACGTCTAACAGTTTTGGCGGTTCTGTCACGACCGATCCGGAGTGGATCGTGCCTTACCGGGCACCCAAGTAGATATACATCGAGTAACGTGAAATATAAAAACAAAGACATGAAACAATAAAGAGTAAGCCTAACTAAGAAAATGTCGCTTTCGGCGTATATAAAAACAAAACTTGAGCAGTTATATCCTTTACAAACCACACACAATGTGATTTAAAAACCTCTAAGAATTTCTATAACAATTATGACGGGACAGGGCCCCGCCATACCCCTGAATGTACAAGTACCTATAATCTTAGGGAATCATACCAAAAGATAAGCCTCCGGAGAAACGGAGCTTCCCAAAACGCTTAACTGTGATCCTACGAGCGAGGATCAACGACTGATGTACCTCTACCTGCGGCATGAACGCAGCCCGGGGAGGTCGATAACAGGTACCAAGTATGTGAAACTGAAAATACTGTAAATGGAATCATAATAGTCTATATAAAACAGGAGACATATATGATAACCAATTTACGATATACAATATGTAAGCAGTCATGTCAAGTCCGGGACTCACGCCTTCAAAGTCATCACTCAAATATAACCATGGGTCTCATGCCCACAATATCAATCATGCCCGTGGAATTCCTTCCTCACTGCCGGCAGTCCATGATATAAAACACCAAGGAATACACATGAACACCAGGTCCCATGTTATACCCCGTAAGTCCAGGACATGTATAAGAGAATGTATGTAAGGAATCAAGACTTGAAGATTGGTATGAAAGGAAGAATTGTTTTTCCGACGGAAAATCTTCCGAACGCCGGAAAGGAAAAATGTTCGTTGTTGAGAATTGGATTCTCAAAATGCATTATTTGAAGAGTATGGAACTTATTAACATTATGAAAATTTAGTTTTTTACGGATTTGGTCACGTGGGGCCCACCCGAGGAATTTTACGTTTTGCGGGGCCCACGAGGGTTACGGAATTTTATGGACGAATGAGAGGGCGACATGTGGCACCTCCCCCACATGGTCTTGGTCGAAAATTGCAAGGGTAAAATGGTCATTGACCATTGAAGATGAACAAGTCTTGCTAGCTTGAGATTGTTGACTTGTCCACTGGCTTAACATTAATTGTCCTTCATCCTAGCCACTCAAGTGTTGATATCTTGACCCTACATTGTGTTTTATATACCACACTAGTGCAAGACAAGCTCTTGAAACACTTAGAAAATATCACAACACTTTGTTCTTCAACATTGAGCTCTCGGGTTTGGCTATTTACTCACAAGAAAATTTTGTAGTTTTGATCCATTATTCACAAGACTTTAACCCTAGGTCCCTAAGGGTATTGTAAGGATATCTCAATAGAAAGATTTCGGAAAAACGACGTTTTCACGTTAGTCGCAAGGCGAAAACCTAAGTCATTTTCACAAGTTTGGATTGGAATTGGAAGAGAAGTTGGTTGTGAACTTCTAAAGGCTTCAAATAGCGGATTGGAGCGTAAAGGAAAGGAGCTAAGAATTGATAAGGAGCGACTTTGAATCTTGGAAATTTTAAGGGCTTGTAAAGGTATAAATCTTGTCGTTTTAGCAATTAAAGTTTACTTATCATTGTAGTTATGGATATTAGCAAGCATGAGATGTTTAGTATGAAGTTTGACAAGTTTTTTGGCTATTGGAACCCTAATCCGAAAACTAGCATGTTTAGCCTTAAGATTACAATTCAAGTTGATTATTAGTTTAAGTCATCGCATGTTGTATAAGAAGGAAATTGTAGTTGTTGAAGTTGTTTATGACTATATAACATGTTAGACCTTAGAACTTGGGTTGGAAAAGAATTGGAAAAGACTTTGTATTGTTGAATAAGTTAGCCGAGAATGGCTTTGATTATGGACTTAGTTGGTATTAATTGTGGGGCAGAATTTTACACGTATTGTAAGGCGTGTAATCCCCTTTGGTTGGTTGTTGTTTTGAGCCTTAAATGTGGCGTGTTGGTTATTGAATTCGGCCTTGAAAAAGGTGGCAAAGTATGTAGAAACAAAGGAAGTGCTGCCCGATTTTCCGTAGAATAAGAGACCGTATACTTAGTATTATTCTACGTTAGAAACTAGAAATTGATAGTCATGTTGTGACCATTATAGGTTGACAATTCTACGTACGGCGTATTCGGCTTAGCTTGTGGATTTAGCCGAAAAGGTATGTGAACTATCTCCTCTTCTAGCATGATTCCTTAAGATAAAGAAAGTATGTCCTACTCCTTAAATGATCCATTCCTTGGTTGTATTTGGATTGCCTAAAATAGAATTTGTTCTATGTACTTCCTTGATTGTACTTTGATGTTTAAATTGTAAGTTGTATAATCCATTGCCTTAGTGAAGTTTGGATTCTTAAGAGTGAAAGTATTTTACTTAAAGTACATAGAGTCTTGAAAAGGAAGTGGTTTTCCAAATCTTTTGGCTAGTGCCTTAATTCCAAAACCTAAAGGGTCGTTATAATGACTTTAGGGGAGTCAAAGGAGTGATTTACTTAATTGATTTAAAAGAGGAGGAATGACATGATTTAAAGAGATGTAACTTGTTTTAAAGGTGTGAGTTACTTGAGATTTAAAAGTATAAGCTACTTGATTTATAAAGATTTAGAGACTTGAAGTATTTTGAAAGTTAAGAAACTTGATTTGAAAGTTTGTGATACTTGGTTTTAGGTATAAGTCTCTTGGTTATAAAAAAAATGAATTTGTCTAAAAACCATAAAGGGTTATAACGGCTTTATGGAAAGTTGGTTATAACGGCTTTATGGAAGGTTTAGAAAGTTGTCTATTTTGATTGATAGGTACGAGTTGCCTAGGTTGTGAAATTAGAAGTTACTTCATTTCAAGTCTTGAAAGGAATTTCTAAAGATGTAGTAACTTTGTTTGAAAAATAGACATGCCTTGATACTACGGGTGTTAGTATCTTGGGGTTTTATATAAAAATGAGTCTTTTGAAAAGAATGGAAGTACGTAGTACTTAGTGTCAAAATCCCGGATTTTTTAATATAAAACGTAAGTGCCTTGAGTTATAAAATGAAAGTCTAAAGATTTTATGAACTTGCCTATGTGTGCTGGTGATAGCCTTTGAGTGCAAGTATTATATTTTTACACTGCCGCAACTCTCGGTTGGAGGGCCGGCTGTCTTGTTGTAAGTTTACTTGGACGTACCGACGGTGATGTGGGATTCCACGGGTATGCTTCCTGTTATACCCCGTATTTCCAGAGTATGTATGTGAGGACGTACATACAATTGTATAAGCCCTAATTAGGTTAAGAATGAAATTGTGAACTTTCAACGGAAAAGATTCCGAACCTTGTGAAGGAAATTTTACGTTTTTAATATTTTAACCGATTACGGATTTTTCTGAGAGATGAAATATTTTGGACCAATAGGAGGGCGACATGTGTCACCCTTAGGTGGCATGGTTGGACGAAAATGTTGGGCTAGTGGACAAGTCAAATAGTCAAGTCTTGCAAGATATTTTCTTTGGGTTAGTGGGAGTAGGTATGAGACGGTTTTTGTGAGCCATGTGGATGGCCACATGGCTCATTGTTGTGGTGGACATATGTTCCAATGTTGTGGTGGACATATGTCCCAATATTGTGGTGGACACTTGGTGGAAGACTCCACTCACACAAGCTATCTAATCTACACCCTCCACTTGCTTTAATCTTGACCATTGAAGGTTCTATAAATACCCCCCTCTAGTGCAAGACTTCTTCATCCACAAAACAATTTCCAAGTCTCCAAAAATCCTTCCCTCTAGTAGAGTTCTCGTCCAAAAACCCCCTCCCCTTGTCTAGTTGTTTCATCAAAACATCCCCTTTCCCCTTCCTTGTTGTTCTCGAAATACCCCCTTTGGTAGAAAATTTGTCTTCTAGTATTGTTACTATGCCAAAATACCTTAGCCTAAATCCCTTGTAATTTTCCTAAGTTACCTCTATACTAAAAGCCCGGAAATACTACTATATATCCTTTAGTCACAAAACGAAACCCTAGGGAAATCTTCATAGTTGGTTGAAGTATTAAGTAGAAGTTGTTTGGAAACTTCTAAGGGTTTCTTGGAGCTATCGGAGCGTGCAAATTAGGAGCTAAACGTTGTTCAGGATCGACATATAATCTTGGATAATTTTGGGCTTATCGAGGTAAATATCTTTATCCTTCTATTGTAATTGGAGATTACATGTTGTAGTAGTTCTGAATTAAGTATAAGATATATAGAAGGAGGGTAAAAGAAGAGAATTGAACTGTACTTACATAGGACTGTATTTACAGTAGACTTGTGTAGTTTGACGGGTAGGGAAGTGCTGCCCAATTTTCCGTAGAATAGAGAACCCTCTGCTTAGAATATTCTACAGAGTAGTCTAGACGTTGATAGACGTATTTGACTATTATAGGTTGATACTCTGCGCGCGACATATTCGACTTGGCAGGTGGATTTCGCCGAGGAGGTATGTGATTCTTCCTATCCTCTTGAGCATGATAATTTTGATATATATATAGTACGGTAGACGTACGTGTGTTAACTAAAACTGGTTTTACTCTGATGTCTTTTGACTTGAGTTTTAAACAATAATAATCCTGAAGTATTTCAAAAGAGTTATGAAACATTTTTGAAAGAAAAGTAATACTTGGTTTTAAAAGCTTAAAGAGTTATACTAGCTTTATGGGAAGTTAAGTCTAACGACTTAAGAAAGATAAAAGGAACGGTTTACTTATTTGTTTATGAAAGTCTTGTATTGATTTCTGAAAAGTGTAGTAAGATGGTTTGATAAGTAAACATGTTATGATGCTACGTGTGTTAGTGTCTTGTGATGTTTGTGTAAGGGGGTTATTCTTGTTGTGCTTACGTTGTTAAACGATAAGCCCGTTGTACTGCTATTAAATGACATACCCCCCTGACTTGTTATGATGCCGAGGACTTGCCACCCTCGATGCGAGGAGTACCTCATGCGGGTCTGTGTGGCCTATGCGGAGCTGGGGGAGTTCCAGGATTGATCACTATGGGTGTGTTACGCCGATGCGGGTCTATATGGCCTATGCGGTCCACAGGACTATGCGGACTTCGGGGGTCCAGGAGGATGCCGCGGGTTAGCTACCCCCGATGCGAGGAATACCTCATGCAGGTCTGTGTGACCTATGCGGACATAAGCCTCCGGAGAAAACGGAGCTTCCCAATACGCTGAACTGTGATCCTAAGAGTGAGGATCAACCGATATACCTCTACCTGCGGCATGAACGCACCCAAGGAGGTCGATAACAGTACCAAGTATGTGAAACTGAAAATACTGTAAATGAAATCATAGTAGTCTATATAAAACAGGAGACATATATGATAACCAAACTACAATACATAATATGTAAGCAGTCACGTCAAGTCAGGGACTCACGCCCTCAAGGTCAACTCTCAATATAACTATGGGTCTCATGCCTACAACATCAATCATGCCCGTGGAATACCTTCCTCACTGCCGGCAGTCTATGATAACAACACCAATGAGTACACATGAACACCAGGTCCCACCTGTGTCATAAAAACCGTACGGGGCAAGTACGAAGGCTAACTACCAGATACCAAAGCCGCATCATCAACTGACCGGGGCAAGTACGAAAGCCAACTACCAGATACCAAAGCCGTACCAACAAAACTACATAACCATACCACGAAGCTGACCCAGGGCAAGTACGAAAGCCAACTACCAGATACCAAGCCTGCGCCACGTAGCTGGCCGGGGCAAGTACGAAAGCTAACTACCAGATACCAAGCCGGAATCACGAGACTTCGTCACAAAACTGAACGGGGCAAGTACGAAGACTAACTACCAGATACCAAGCCGAATCAGCCACGAGACGGGGCAAGTACGAGAGCCAACTACCAGATACCAAGCCGAATCAGTAAAACCTCATGGAGAGCTAGTCCATGGAATAATAATAATGGAAGCGTACCCGTGGAATTCTCCGTCACTGCCGGTACGTCCAAGTAAGATCATAACAAATCAGCCGGCCCTCCATCGAGAGACGCGGTGGTATAGAAATACAATACTAGCACGACAAGGCTATCACACGCAAACATAGGCAAGTTACACACAACTCAAGGTACTTTCATTTTATGCCAAAGTCCAGGTTTTAACCCCAAAGTACTACGTACGTTAAATTCTTTTTAGATGATCCATTTCTTTTACAAAGGTCACCCGATGCACGTATTATCAAAAATAGAGTGACTAATCATTTTAAGTAAACTAAAACAACTTCCATACTTTCCTTTTTAAACCAAATTAAGACAATACCATGCCTTCTTTTTAAACCAAGACACTTCTCCTTTTAAAGTCAAGTTACCATTTTAAAACCAATGATAAAACCATGTCTTTCTTTTAAACCAAAAACTCTTCAATTCCTCAAGTCTCTTTTCTTTTAGAAATCAAGTTCCTTAATATTTCACATCAAGTCATTTATAAGTCAAGTCTCTTATCTTTTAAAAACCACAAACCATTTCTTTTACCTACATAAAGTTGTTATAGCAAACTTCCCATAAAGCCGTTATAACACTTTATGTTTTAAACCAACCAAATTCATTTAGCACATGTACGTCTACCGTACTACATAGTTCACAACAATCATGCTAGAAGAGATAGGAAGAGGTTCACATACCTCGCGACGGTTATCGACAATTAGCAAAACGCTCCAGTACTATAACCTTGCTAGCCTTTTCCACCCTTCAAGTAGAATACGCTACTCGTAGTACTTCAACCTATAATGGCCACAAAACGTCTATCAACTTCTAGATCTCTTCGTAGAATATTCTAAATACAAGATTCCTTATTCTACAGAAAATTCGGCAGCACCTCCCCCCCTGCAACCTCATAAATCTCCTCCTCTACTCAGGCCCGCTACCAGGCCAACAACTCCCAGGGGATTACACGTCTAACCGGACGTGTTCAATTCTACTCCACAATAATACTACAAGTCTACTGTAAATACAGTTCAATCCTTTTCAATATTCATTCTACATATAGTATACTTAACTATACATTACCACAACATGTAATATCCAATTACAATAGGGGGATAAAGATCATTACCTCGATAAGCCCAAAATTATCCAAGATTTAATGTCGATCCTGAGCAACGTTTAGCTCCTACTCCGTGCGCTCCAACCCGCTCCAAGCAACCCTTATACGCTCCTAACCAACTCCTCTTTAAGAACCAACCTAAACAAGTGAAGAACACTAAGGTTCTTGTCCTCACAACTCTCGGCCAAGGTGAGGCTTTAGGGGCTAGGGTGTGAAATCTTTTCTAACTTTTGGTTAATAATCTTCCTAATACACTAAGGAAGAACACTTAAGAGTATAGGAATTTTTTTGACAAAGTTTGGTTAAGGGAGAGGGGTGTTTCGGACGAAGGCTTTCAAGGAAGGGGGGGTGCTTTGGATGAGAACAACTACTAAGGGGGAAGGATTTTGAGACTTGGAAATTGTGTTTGTGGATGAAGAAGTCTTGCACAAGAGGGGGGGGGGGTATTTATAGGACAATGAAAGGCCAAGATTAAAGCAAGTGGAGGGTGTAGATTAGTTAGCTTGTGTGAGTGGAGTCTTCCACCAAGTGCCCACCACAATGTTGGGACATATGTCCACCACAACATTGGGACATATGTCCACCACAACAATGAGCCATGTGTCCAATCCACTTGCTCAAGGAAACCGTCCAACTATGCCCTCCCACTTGACCCATAAAAACGCCCACCTACTCCCACTAACTCAAAGAAAATATCTTCCAAGACTTGACTAATTGACTTGTCCACAAGCCCTCCATTTTCGTCCAACCCATGTCAACTAAGGGTGACACATGTCACCCTCCTATTGGTCCAAAATATTTCGTCTCTCGGAAAAAATCCGTAATCGGTTAAAATATTAAAAACGTAGAATTTCCTTCACAAGGTTCGGAATCTTTTCCGTTGAAAGTTCACAATTTCAATCTTAACCTAATTAGGGTTTGTACAAATGTATGTACGTCCTCACATACATACTCTGGAAATACGGGGTATAACATCAACAAGGGAGGGAGTATTATTTTTGTCTTGGAAAAACTCTAAGTGTTTGATGAAATTTTGCAAGCTTAAGGGGGGTATTTATAGGACAACCAAAGGCTAGGATGCAAGCAAGTGTGTGGTTTAGATTGGGGACATGTGTGTGTGGGCCCCACAAACCACATGTCCAACAAAATCATGAGACATGTGTCTTGCCACATGTCTCTCCATTTCGGCCAACAAGCCACATGGCACACCAATTCGACCAACATGGCCACATGGGGGCGACACATGTCTCCCTCCTATTCGTCCAAAATATTTCATCTCCCAAAAAATATTTATAATCTCGAAAACAATGTGGACCCCATAAAACCGTAAATTTCCCCCGTGGGCCCCACGTGACCAATTCCGGAAAATAAAATCCATAATTCTATTATATTCTAAGAAGTCCAAATACCAAAATTGAGAATCCAATTCCCAATAATAAATCTTTTTCCTTCACGAGGTTCGGAATATTTTCCGTCGAAAATTCAAAATTTTCTTCCCTTTCGTACTTAGTGTTATATTCTCGTACGTACGTCCTCACATACATACTCTGGAACTACGGGGTGTAACATTCTTCCCCCTTTAGAAAAATTTGTCCCGAATGTTCCTTCTAAGTCTTCAAACATACATGCGCCGATATAGTCTTCACTACTATACTTACAAAACCAATTATGCCACTCATGGCCATAATATAACACACGCGCAATACATACATCCAAGCCAATAAGGAATCACCTCTAACGTGTATAATATCACAATAAGCTCTCACCCATGGTCTAAAGGATACTCTCTTCGCATCTTTACTTCACAAAATGATCACTTCCATTCTCTTAACACATGTTCACTTCTTTTCTAACTCGTTGTACCCTTCTCGTACACCCGAACTCTTTCTAGTACACGTACCACATTTCATTCATCGCTTCAGCTTTCAAAAATCTTGGGGTTACTACTGTTACACCCCGTAAGTACATGACATGTTTTAAGAACGTACGTAAGAATCCCAAATGTTAAGGTTTGAGACTAGTAAAAATTTATCGGAATTATGAAATTGTCGGAAAACGAAATATTGTGACGAATGGGAGGGCGACACGTATCACCCTCCTTAAGTAGTCTTGGACGAAAATAACATGGGCAAAAGGGTCATTTGACCATTATTAAGATGACCAAGTCTTGCAAATAGTAGAGCTTGATATAATTGACTTAGTCAATGCGGCCACTTAGCTTGATATTTAAAAGAATTTCATCCAAACCACACATTTGTGCAAATCTTGACCCTCCATGTTACTATATAAGTATACTAGTAGTGAGACAAGCATTCCATACTTAGAAAAAATTCAAGAAAATTGGATGAACAAAGGGTGAAACTCTCGGGTTCATCAACAAGAAAAAGGAAAAAAAATTGTTTGTTGTCCAATAAGCTCCACACTTTAAACCAAGGTTCATGAGGGTATTGTAAGGGTATCTCAATAGAAAGATCCCGGAAAAAGATTGTTTTCGTATTAGTCGCAAGGTGAAAACCTAGTTGCTTTCCTAGGTTTTGATTGGAAGATTAAAGGAAAGTTGTTTGTGATATTCTAAGGGTCTCAAGTGGTAGATTGAAGTATCAAGAAGAGGCTCTAAGTTGCTAGGGAGCGACTTTAGATTTGAAGATTGGATTAAGGCTCGTTGAGGTAACAATCTTGTTCTCTTAAAGTGTTACAAGATTATATATTGTTGTTAGCCTTACATTATACTAGCATGAAGTATATGTATTGAAGATTGATAAGTGATATGGATTGTTGTGGCCTAAATCCGAAATGACATATGAGCCATTTGAAATTGAAATACAATTTGGTCGTTGATTAGAATCGTCGCATGTTACTTACTTGAACATTGTAGTAGAGTTAATCGATTGCGACTTGACATCATGTCATACTAAACAATTTGGATTGAAAAGGAATTGGATAAGAATTGGTGTGGTTGTATATCAAAGTTGCCGAATTGGTCTTGTAGTTTGTACTAGTTTGATATCAATTGTGGGGCGGAATTTTACACGTCTTGTAGGCGTGTAATCCCCTATTGTTAACTACATTGTTGGGCCTTAAATGTGGCGTGTTTGGTTATTGAATTCAGGCCTTGAAAAAGGTGGTAAAGTATGTAGGAACAATGGAAGTGCTGTCCGATTTTCTGTAGAATTTAGTGACTTTGCACTTATAATATTCTACGTTTGAAGTAAGAAGTTAATAGACGTATTATGGTCATTATAGGTTGACATACTACGTGCGGTATATTGGACTTAGCGAGTGGATTGACACGAAGAGGTATGTGGAACTTTCCTATCTCTTGAGCATGAATAGTTGTACCTATATAGTACGGTAGACGTACAAGACTTTGATATCCTTTACTTGTTTTAAGAATGTACAAGTCGGTTGAGTTAGGGGATTAACTCATTTGTTTAAAAGTAGTAAGGATGTCTTAGTTTTCAAAGTTAAAGGACTTGAAGTGTTTTAAAGTATATGATACTTGTTTCGTTTTAAACGTATAAGTCCCTTGGATATAGGAAAATGTAATTGACTAACGTATAAAGTTAATATAACGACTTTATGGGAAGTTAAAAAGCGAGATTTACTCTAAGTAAAATAAGTAAGGATAAATGACTTGAATTTATGAAAGACAAATTGATTTTAAGACATCAATTGCCTAAAGTTTTAAAAGAAAAGGAGTCACTTGATTTAAAAGCCTAATTATATTTCTAAAAGGTATTGTGACTTGTCTTGAAAAGTATTTGTGACTTGATGCTACGGTTATTAGTATCTTGGAAGTTTTATATGAAAAAGAGTCATTTTTAAAAGAGTAGAAGTATGTAGTACTTTGGGTTAAATTCCCGGATTTTTATAAAGACATGTTAGTGCCTTAAGTAAACTAAAATGAGAGTGTATATGAACAAGACTAATAAGAAGTTAGGGGATTTCTTAACTTGCTTATATATTGTATGATAAATCGGTAATGCTTATGTTATGTATGATAAGTCGGTAGTGCTTATGTTATGTATGATAGCCGGTTTGTTCTAGTGGTATATTATTCATTACGGGGTCATTCCCCGGGTTTGTGGCATTTGCATATTCCGTGGATTTGCTACCCATGATGCGAGGAATACCTCATGCGGGTCCGTAAGGGCTTATGCGGGTGAAATAGTCCCATGCGGGGCGGACCAGTCCTATGCGAGGAATACCTCATGCGGGTCTACACGACCTATGCGGGCGGATACAGTCTATGCGAGGAATACCTCATGCGGGTCCACACGACCCTTGCGGGTGAAATAGTCCCAGGAGTAGGATTGCTTAATGATACTGCGGGCAGGTGGCCCTGCTTTGATCGTGAGCCTCCTATTTTTATGTAGTAAGTATACTCTTATTTACTCTCATTGTTAGTAAGACACATTGTACTGTGATTTGATTATCATACATGTCTCCGGCTTTGTTTTAAACTTATGATGTAATTACAGTATTTTCCAGTTTTACATACTTAGTACATATTGTGTACTGACCCCCTTCCTCGGGGGCTGCGTTCATGCCGCAGGTAGGGGTAAGCAGGTGGTGGATCCTCATTCTTAGGATCACTGATCAGGTGTCAGAAGCTCCATTTCTCCGGAGGCTTGTCTTTTTGGTACGGTTTTCCCTGATGTTGTAGATATTATGTACATTCAGGGGTATGGCGGGGGCCTGTCCCGCCACAGTTATTATTCCTAGAGGTCTGTAGTCACATTTGTGGTTAGGGCTGTAAGAACAAAGTTGTACTGTTTTACTTTTGGTTATGTATATTTTATGGAAGGCGGCCTTATCGGCTAGCCTGTGATGTTTATTGTCTAAACATGTTTATGTGTTGTGTATGTTCCGCTGCTATTCTCTGATGTATACCTGAAAGGGGTGCCCAGGTAGGGCACCAGTCGCGGCCCGGGGTCGGGTCGTGACAAAAGTGGTATCAGAGCAGTTAGTCCTCGGAAAGTGTCTACAGACCGTGTCTAGTAGAGTCTTGATTATCAGTGTGTTGTGCACCACATATATAATCAGGAGGCTGCAGGACATTTAGGATTGGTTTCCATTCTTCTCTCTCTGAGATCGTGTAGTAGAGTTGTCTTATTAGGTTGAATCCTCTCTGACCTATTCTTATGTATCAGTTATGCCTCCACGGAAGGCGACCAGGGCCCAGAAGGGCAAGGCAGCAGCAGGAGCTGCTAGCGGTACGCAGAGGGTTACTAGGACTCAGGCACAGACTATGCCTGAGGTTGTAGGCGGGTCGGCGAGTTCAGCCACGCCGGCAGTATTTGAGGAGCCGAGAGCGGCAGTAGCTCCAGAGGTTCCGGTACCTGAGCCTCCAGTTCCACAGCCAGGGGCTGAGTATAGAGATTACGGGGAGCAGATCCGGTTATTGACCAGCATAGTAGCAGGGCAGCGCCGACAGAAGCATGTAGC
Organism: Przewalskia tangutica; assembly: GCA_029844215.1. NCBI lineage: Eukaryota > Viridiplantae > Streptophyta > Magnoliopsida > Solanales > Solanaceae > Przewalskia > Przewalskia tangutica. Next base: position 411,336 of record JAQGDG010000035.1, read on the forward strand.
CAACCCTAGAGCCGACAGTTTACGGATTCGGGATTTTCTGGGTTGTCATCCACCCGAGTTCTATGGTTCGAGGTCTGAGGAGGATCCTCAGGAGTTTATTCGGCAGTTACAACGGACTATGCAGGTGCTTAGGGCCTCGGAGACAGAGTCAGTTATGCTAGCCTCTTACCGGTTACGCGATATTGCGTTGAACTAGTTTGAGTCATGGGAGTTGTCTAGAGGTGAGGGTGCTCTTCCAGCTGTTTGGGAGGAATTCACAGAGGCCTTCCTGGATCACTTTTTGCCTCCTGAGATGAGGAGAGCCCGTGTGGATAGATTCTTGACCTTGAGGCAGAATGGGAGGACTATCAGAGAGTACAGCCTGAAGTTTGACTCATTGGCCAGGTATGCGCACACCATTGTAGCTGACATGGCAGACAGAGTTCATCGCTATGTGATGGGGCTAGACCGTCATATGATTACTGCATGCTTGGGGGTGGCCCTTCAGCCAGGTATGGATATTGCCAGGATACAGGCGTATGCGCAGGGGATAGAGGATAGAGAGAGGGAGGATCAGCTTGACTCAGGCCAGCCCAAGAGGGCCAGGACAGCAGGGTCTCAGGGCAGTTTTCGAGGCGGACAGCCTCAGCAGCAGACTAGGTCCACATTTCAGCCGGCACAGAGTGCCCCTTCTCGGTTTTCTGGCAGGAGGGTTGTGTTATACCCCGTAGTTCCGGAGTATGTATGTGAGGACGTACGTACGAATGTTTAAACCCTAATTAGGGTAAGAATGAAAGAATTGTTTTCCGACGAAAAATATTCCGAACCTTGTGAAGGAAATTTTACGTTTTCAATATTTTTACGACTATGGAATTTTTCCGAGAGATGAAATATTTTGAACCAATAGGAGGGCGACACGTGTCACCCCAAGTAGACATAGTGGACGTTTTTTTCATAGTAGTGGGCAAGACAAATGGTCAAAGTCTTGCATGGCATTTGTGGGACAAGTGGAGAAAGGAACCTTCACAAACAATCTATACCATACACATGTTTCAATCCTAACCCTTGGTTGTACTATATAAACCCCTTTGGTTGATGAAAATCTTCCACACTTAGAACATTTCAAGACTTGAAAATATTTTCTCTCCCTCCCTAGTTGCTCTAGTCCCACCACCCTTTTTCTTGAGCAAATGTTGTCCAAAAATTCTTAAACTTATAAGTGTTCTTCCTTAATGTATTAGGAAGATTATTAACCAAGAGTTAGACAAGATTTCACACCCCTAGCCTCAAACCCCCCCCCCCCCCCCCCCTTGGCCGAGAGTGGGCAGATTTTTGGGACTGTTTTGGACAGATTTTTAGTCCAATTTGGAAGGGAATATCTCCTAGTATATTAAGAGTTTTTTGGTGTTTCAAAATCCTAAAATGAATTTCGTCGAGTCTAGTTTCCAACGCAACAAACCGCTCGTCGATAGGACACTGGAGTAGAGAGTTATCGACGTTACAAGTTCAGCTGACGAAGCAGTGGCTAAAAATCTGGACAGTCACGTTTTTTTGGGCTATTTTGAGGTAATGAACCTTAACCTCTTTGTGAAGTTGATTATTATGTATATATGGATATTATACATATATTGGAAGTATATTATGGACTATAAGATATAAAGAAAGATTTGGATCTTGTTAAGATGTTAAAAGGAGAATTGGCATATTATCCATTAAAATGGTAAAAATGTATTCATTACTTACTAAGAGGTTAACAACAAAGGAACTATAACTTATGATAAGATTGGAATATAAGTTGAAGGACTAATGAAGTAATTGGATAAGTAAAATTGTAAAAGTTGGCCAAGGACCCCAACTTAAGGACCGTATCTACTTTGGACCGTATTTACTTTGGACCGTATTTACTTTGGACTGTATTTACATTATTGTTATGAAGGAGAGATTGTTAATCGCGTTCCGTTTGGGCGTGTTATCCCCTTCTTTAGTTATTATTGTTATGAAGGAGAGATTGTTAATCGCGTTCCGTTTGGGCGTGTTATCCCCTTCTTTAAATTTCGGTATTATTGCACCTTAATTATAATATGTTAATTACGGTTATCGGGCCTTGGAAAAGGTGGAGAATTGAGTAGAAACGGGGGAGGTGCTGCCGAATTTTCCGTAGGATATGGAACCTTGTTCTTGGAAATATCCTACGAAGAGATCTAGAGGTTAATAGACGTTTCATGGCCATTATAGGTGGAAGTACTACGAGTAGCGTATTCTACTCGAAGGGTGGAAAAGGGCTAGCAAGGTTATAGTACTTTGGAGCATTTTGCTAATTGTCGATAATCGTCACGAGGTATGTGAACCTCTTCCTATCCTTTCTAGCATGATTATTTTAAACTATGTAGTACGGTAGACGTACGTGTGTTAAACGAATTTGGTTGGTTTAAAACATAAAGTGTTATAATGGCTTTATGGGAAGTTAATTATAACAACTTTATGTAGGTAAAAGAATGGTTTATTGATTTTTAAAAAGATAAGAGACTTGATTTATATTTCACTTGATTTGATATGTGAAGAACTTGAATTGTGTGGAAAGTTGTGAAACCTCATTCGTGAGTAATGAGTACTTGGTTTCGAATAATAATGTTATATTGATTTCGGAAATGAGAATAAGTATCGAACAAACCACTGCAGCGTTAATAAAGAAAAATATATTGACAAATAATTAATATTATTAAAACAAGTAGAAACCTCCATCTGCATAGAAGCTAAGATAAGACAAAATTGTATTACATTTCCTAGATCATGGTTGCTTTAATAAGGTCATTAATAACAAGTATTGATTTTTCTTAAATTCCAAAGTAAGGAACTTGTTTTATAAAAGAAAAGAGACTTGAGAATTTGAAGTGTTTTGGTTTAAAAGAAGGGCATGGTTTGGTCTTAAGATGGTTTAAAAAGAAGGTATGGAAATTGTTTTTGTCACGACCCGAACCGGGGCCCGTGACTGGTGCCTTACCCCGGGCACCCTAGTGATACAACATCAGAGAAAATCAGCGGAACATAAAGCATAAATATGAAACAAGAGACATGATAAATAAAAGCAAATAGGCCAACCAAAACGGTTGCCTTCCAACATATATATATATATACATTTGAACAGTTACAATCCTTACACCCTGCCCACAACAAGCATGCACTCTAAGATTTATATAACAACTATGACGGACAGGCCCCGCCATACCCCGAACGTGCACAAGAACTTACGGACTGTGGTAACATACCAAAGATAAGCCTCCGACGAAACGAAGCTTCCCAAAACGCTGAAATGAGATCCTAAACGCGGATCGACAAATGATGTACTTCTACTGCGCAGATGAACGCAGCCCCGAAGGAGGTCAAGATAACAGTACCAAGTATGTGAAATCAGTAAATATCAGTAAATGAAATCATAATAGTCTATAAAAGCAGGAGACATGTATGATAACCAAACTACAGTACACACACATAACAGTTATATCAATTCAGGGTCTCACGCCCACAACATCAATCCTGCCCGTGGAGTACCTTCCTCACTGCCGGCAGTCTATGATATGATAACGACAAGACAGCAATCCAAATGGAGCATACCCAGACGCTACGCATCGTGTCGGTATGTCCAAAGGGAACAAATAAGACAACATTCCAAATGGAAGCATACCCGCAGCGCTACGCATCGTGTCGATGGAGTCCAAAGGAGACAAGATCAGAACGCCCGAAACCGGGCGCCATCGTGCCTTACCCCGCACCCTAGTGATACAACATCGAGAAAATCAGCGGAATATAAAACATGAATCATGAAACAAGAGATATCATAGATAAGCAGCCAACCAAAGCTTGCCTTCGGTGTATATACATAAACCCAACGCTTATCCTTTTACAAACCACGCCTACAACAAAGCATGCACTCTAAGATTTATACAACAACTATGACGGACAGTGGCCCGCCATACCCCGAATGTACAAGAACCTACAACTCGGGAACACATACAAAGATAAGCCTCCGACGAAACGGAGCTTCCAAAACGCCAAACGTGATCCTACAAGCGGGATCGACACCAATGTATTTCTACCATGCGTGAACGCACTCGGGCGAGGTCGATAACAGTACCAAGTATGTGAAATCAGTAATATCAGAAATGAAATCATACTAGTCTATATAAAGCAGAGACATGTATGATAACCAAACTACAATTCACAACATAATAAAGAATCAAGTCGTGACTCACGCCTCAAAGTCACCACTCAAATATAACTATGGGTCTCACGCCCACCACATCCATCATGTTCGCATCATGGCCACATGCCCTAATACAAAGACGGTGTAGACATGTCCATGATGCAACAATAATAACAAGGCCGCATGGCCACATGCCCTAATACAAAGACGGTGTAGACATGCCCATGTTACCTCAACAACAATATACTAGGTAGTCAACCTCGCCGCACGCCACATGCCCCCGGAATACAACATCGGTGTAGACACGTCCATGGAACAGAAATAACCATATATCGGGTAATCAACCCGGCCGCATGGCCACATGCCCCCGGAATACAACATCGGTGTAGACACGTCCATGGAACAGAAATAACCATATATCGGGTAATCAACCTACCGCATGGCCACATGCCCCTAATACAACATCGGCAGATACGCCCATGTGACATCAACAATAACACAGTAATCAAAATGGAAACATACCCGTTGAATTCTCCATCACCGCCAAAGACGCCCAAGTAAGTTCTCAATAAGTCAACCGCCTCTATCGAGACGCGTAATACGTAAATACCACACTTGCACAACAAAGGCTATCATCACAAGCATAGGCAAGTTTCACAACAACAAGCATAGGCAAGTTTCACAACAACAAGCATAGGCAAGTTTCACACAACTCAAGGTACTTTCATTTTATGCCAAAGTCCGGGTTTTTAACCCCAAAGTTCTTCATACGTTAAGTCCTTTTAAAAGAGATCCATTACTTTTATAAAAGTCACCCGATACCCGTAGTATTAGAATGACCAACCCACATTCCCTTTCAAAATCAAGTAACAACATTCTTTTCCTAAGTTCCAGTTTGCCTAGTTTCAATTACTCAAGTTTCTCATTTTCAAATGGTTTCATAGTTCATAAACTTAATCACTTGATTCCTTTTTAGAACAGTTGAGTAATATATGTCTTACGTGAGAGTAGGTTATTCTTGTTTACAACATTCTTATTACAGCAGCCATGATCTAGAAAATGTAATATCATTTTGTCTCATCTTAGTTTCTATGCAGATGGAGGTTTCTACTGGTTTTAATACGATACATCATTATTCAATACATTTCCTTTATTAACGCTGCAGTGGTCTGTCGATACACATTCTGATTTCCGAAATCAGTAAAACATAAAACCAAGTACTCATTACTCACGAATGAGGTTTCACACAAACATCCACATTAACACAAATAAGTTAAGTCTCTTATCTTATAAGATCAAGTCTCTTAACTTCTAACATCAGTAAACCATTCTTAGCCGTTATACCTAACTTCCCATAAAGCTAGTATAACTCTTAAGTTTTCAAAACACAATACTACACTTTTTCAAAACTATTTATAAACCTTTTGAAATACATTAAGTTTCCTTATTATAACAAGCCGCTTATAATTCACATCGATTCCCTTTAAAAACCACAAAGTATTTTAAACACATGTACGTCTACCGTACTACGTAGTTACACACATATCATGCTAGAAGAGATAGGAAGAGGTTCACATACCTCGCGACGATTTATCGACAATAAGCAAAAAGCTCCAAACAGTCGGCTACTCCTCAAGCCAAGTAAATCGCGCCACACGTAGGTACTTCAACCTATAAGGCCACAAGGCGCCTATTATCATCTAGACCACAACGTAGAATATTCTACAGAAAATTCGCAAAGATCTCTCGCCACACAACAGAAATCTCCTTCTCTATCGAGGCCGCTACCAAGCCAACTGGGGGGTTTTACACGCCTAACCGGACGTACAATTCTACTACACAAGAATACTACACAAGTCTCAGAATACACCCTATGTAATTACAGTCAGCCTGGGCTTACTTCTTCAGGCTTAAGTCAAAAGACATTGCCACAGTACTAAGTATAGTTCTATATATAGTATACTTCAACTATATATTCTAACAACATGTAATTTCCAATTACAATAGAAGGACAGTAGTGTTTACCTCGATAAGCCCATAATTATCCAAGTTAAATGTCGATCCTTAGCAACGTTTAGCTCCAACTCCGGGTGCTCCACCCGCTCCAAACAACCCTTAGAAGTTCTAACCAACTTCTACTTAAATACTTCAACCAATCAACGAAGATTTTCTTAGGGTTTCGGTTTGAGACTAAAGGGACAAAAGGTAGTATTTCCGACTCTACGATAGAGGTAACTTTGGAATACTACAAGGTAAAAGGCTAAGGTATTTTGGGCATTATAACAATACTTGGAGGAGTATTTCAATACCACAAAGGGGATGTATTATACTAAACAACTAGGCTAGTGGGGTACCCCTACGCCAGACCTCACAAGGGGGAGGAGACTCTCTCGCCAAGCTCCACAAAAGGGGGAGGGCTTGGACGAATTTCAACACACAAAGGGGAGAGATTTCAAGACTTGAAATGATTTTGATGAAGAAAGTTCATCAACTAAGGGGTATTTATAGCAAACCCAAAGGCCAACCAATGGCCAAGATTTAGCCAAGTGCAAGGCAAGTGTAAGGCCAAGATCAAGCCAAGTGCACCCACAAAACACTCCACAAAACACTCCACAAAACAAGCCACAAAACTAGGCACATAAGGGGGAGCCAATCGGCCAAGGCCAACCAAGGCCTCTTGACGCCCAAATCGCCCAACCTTCCATTTGCTTCCAATGTGAGGTGACACATGTCACCCTCCCGTTGGTCCAAAATGTTTCGCCTCTAAAAATCCGCAAAAATAAAAATGACATAGCCTAAATTCCCTACGAAAGTCATGGAAACGTTTTTAAAAACGACTCTAATCGCACTTGTGCCCAAATCGAATCCAATGCCTAACTTAAGGCTCACTCGCACGCACGTCCATACGCATACTACTCAAAAATACGGTATAACATTCTTCCCCTTAGAACCAGTCGCCCCGAATGTTCCTTCTAGGTCTCAACACAAACAGTACAGATAGTCTTCACGCTATACTTACGAAACGATCATGCCACACCGCCATAAAACACACGCTCACTTCTCCCTTCTCGTAGTACTCGTCTCGAACACTGAACTCGTTCTAGTATCCGTACCACACTTCACAACGCTGCTTTCCAACCCTCGAGTCTCTACCTCCAAACTTGGTCATCTCACTAACCTCGATTTCCCTAAGGCCATTCCCGCCTTCACGAACAGATTCGATCGAACGATCTATGAACTCATACGATGGTCATCTAAACGTGGGCCTAGCACCCTCGTGACCCTGCCACCTGGCGGGACCACCCAGAGCTGACCCTTCCTCGAAACGGGACGCGGGTTGGCCCGCAACATGGCCCCAACCCGACCCACTGTAGTGCCAACTTCCTAGTTTCTTGATCCGAACATTCTACCTCTACAGTCATGAAAGCTACCACTTCCATTTCACATTACCCAGGGACTGATCACACAAACATATCCCACGTACACTACGCACTCTGATAACGGTCAAACATAAAATAGATCTTTTACTCAAGACGACCTTACCCGTAAGGTCTCAATCGTGACACAGTCTAGGGTTCATACTTACCATGACCCCATACTTAGCCTCCCAACTAACCATGTTTTCTAACTCACAATTAACACAACGCTATTCGCACACATAGCACATAATAATGAGATCATCATATCGATACCAAAACTCTAGAGGGTTAGGATATACAAGCTACCGCCCACTCTAATCATAGGCACCGCAGGCGATAATCGAAGGTGATGAACCAGCCACTGATCCTGAAGGCTGAGTCGTGCTGCCTGAACCTCTCTTATAAGCACAGTCTCTCTTCACATGGCCCGACGCCGCAGAATAACAAGCTCCTTGGTACTACGACACTCCGAATGCGGTCTACCACATCGACCACACCGAGGTAGGGTGATCGATCCGCCAACACCCCTACTCTCGAACATCTCAAACCCGGGAGCCCCGACCGCCTCGAATATCCTGGGTCCCGGCGTCGCGGAGGACCACTCAGAATGGCGGAGGTACAAAACTAGTATCTTTGAGGCGGTCCGCCTCGAAGGTCGCCAAAATATCCGGCCGTCTTGGCCTTCTTCCGCTGGCCGTCCACCTGCCGACCGCGCCTCGCACTCCAAGTGCATGAGCTCAGATGCGGCAATGTCCATGCCCGGTGAAGGGAAACACCAACAACTCTCGCTAGGTAATCATCGAGCCTCAGAACATATCGGTGCACTCGATCCTCCATACTAGCTACTAATGCGGAACATACCGCCAATGAGTCGAACTCCACATTGTACTCCCGAATCAGACGCGCTCGCCTCAACATCAAAAATCTGCCCGAGCCCTCTCATCTGTGGAGGCAAGAAATGTGCCGAAGGCCCCAAAACTCATCCCAAACGGTGGAAGTGCATGCTCTCCCGAAAGCTCCCACGAGTCAAACCAATCGATCGCGGTGTCACGCACCGATGCGAACCAAATGTCCGCACTGGATCTCAAGCCTTGATCACCCGCATGATCCTTCAGAATCGACGGATGAACTCCTGCGGATCATCCTCCGCCTCGACCAGAAACTCAGCGGCTACAACTAAGGAAATCCGTAGCCTCAAATGCTCGCCTCGTGCACTACAGTCTTCTTTGGCTGAATCGCTGCGTCCACCTATCTCATATCGCCACAACTCGCCAATAATCGCCATCTCTCGCGACCCTATCTCCCGCTCGGTGCATGGGACTGGAGGCTCGTGTATCAGAGTCTCGGCAGCCATCGCCGCGCTCTAAACTCACTGGCCGGGCGCCGCAAAACTCGCCGTCAAGCACTACCTCAGTATCGACCGCTCGCGCTCGTACTCTCTCAATCCCACTAGCGCCTCCTCGCCTTGCCTTCGGGCCCCGGTTGCCTTCGCAGGCATAATCGGTAAAACGAAACACGCCGGAGGGTCCAACTTACAACACGGCTCTAAGGCACGATCTCGTAATGAGAAGAATGGAAACCAATCCTAAATGTCCTATAGCCTCCACGACATAGATGTGGTGCACAACACACCGATAATCAAGACTCTACTAGACACGGTCGTAGACACTTTCCGAGGATTAATCGCGCTCGATACCACTTTTGTAACGCCCCGAAACCCGGGCCCGTCACTGGTGCCTTACCCCGGGCACCCTAGTGATACAACATCAGAGAAAATCAGCGGAATATAAAACATGAATCATGAAACAAGAGATATCATAGATAAACAGGCCAACCAAACAGTTGCCTTCAGTGTATATACATAAACCCGAACAGTTATCCTTTTTACAAACCCTGCCCACAACAAAGGCATGCACTCTAAGATTTATACAACAACTATGACGGGACAGGGCCCCGCCATACCCCTGAATGTACAAGAACCTACAACTCAGGGAACACATACCAAAGATAAGCCTCCGACGAAACGGAGCTTCCAAAAACGCTGAAACGTGATCCTACAAGCGGGGATCGACAGCCAATGTACTTCTACCGGCAGATGAACGCACTTCAAGGAGGTCAAGATAACAGTACCAAGTATGTGAAATCGTAAAATATCAGAATGAAATCATACTAGTCTATATAAAGCAGAGACATGTATGATAACCAAACTACGCTCACAACATAACAAAGAAGCCAAGTCGTGACTCACGCCTCAAAGTCACCACTAAATATAACTACGGTCTCACGCCACTACATCCATCATGTTCGCATCATGGCCACATGCCGGAATACAAAGACGGGCAGACATGTCCATGATGCAACACATAACAAGGCCGCATGGCCACATGCCCCGAATACAAAGACGGTGTAGACATGCCCATGTTACCTCAACAACAATATACTAGGTAGTCAACCCCGCCGCATGGCCACATGCCCCGAATACAACATCGTGTAGACACGCCCATGGAACGAAATAACCATATATCGTAATCAACCCGCCGCACGCCACATGCCCCGAATACAACATCGGTGTAGACACGCCCATGGAATGAAATAACCATATATCGGGTAATCAACCCGCTGCATGGCCACATGCCCGAATACAACATCGGTAGAGCGCCCATGTGACATCAACAATAAGACAAGAATCAAAATGGAAACATACCCGTGGAATTCTCCATCACCGCCAAAGACGCCCAAGTAAGTTCTCAATAAGTCAACCTCTATCGAGAGACGCCAGAATACGTAAATACCACACTTGCACAACAAAGGCTATCATCACAAGCATAGGCAAGTTTCACAACAACAAGCATAGGCAAGTTTCACAACAACAAGCATAGGCAAGTTTCACACAACTCAAGGTACTTTCATTTTATGCCAAAGTCCGGGTTTTTAACCCCAAAGTTCTTCATACGTTAAGTCCTTTAAAAGAGATCCATTACTTTTATAAAAGTCACCCGATACGTAGTATTAGAATGACCAACCCACATTCCCTTTCAAAATCAAGTAACAACATTCTTTTCCTAAGTTCCAGGTTTGCCTAGTTTCAATTACTCAAGTTTCTCATTTTCAAATGGTTTCATAGTTCATAAACTTAATCACTGATTCCTTTTAGAACAGTTGAGTAATATATGTCTTACGCGAGAGTAGGTTATTCTTGTTTACAACATTCTTATTACAGCAGCCATGATCTAGAAAATGTAATATCATTTTGTCTCATCTTAGTTTCTATGCAGATGGAGGTTTCTACTGGTTTTAATACGATACATCATTATTCAATACATTTCCTTTATTAACGCTGCAGTGGTCTGTCGATACACATTCTGATTTCCGAAATCAGTAAAACATAAAACCAAGTACTCATTACTCACGAATGAGGTTTCACACAAACATCCACATTAACACAAATAAGTTAAGTCTCTTATCTTATAAGATCAAGTCTCTTAACTTCTAACATCAGTAAACCATTCTTAAGCCGTTATACCTAACTTCCCATAAAGCTAGTATAACTCTTAAGTTTTCAAAACACAATACTACACTTTTTTCAAAACTATTTATAAACCTTTTGAAATACATTAAGTTTCCTTATTATAACAAGCCAGTTATAATTCACATCCCTTTTAAAAACCACAAAGTATTTTAAACACATGTACGTCTACCGTACTACGTAGTTACACACATATCATGCTAGAAGAGATAGGAAGAGGTTCACATACCTCGCGACGATTTATCGACAATAAGCAAAAAGCTCCAAACAGTCGGCTACTCCTCAAGCCAAGTAAATCGCGCCACACGTAGGTACTTCAACCTATAAGGCCACAAGGCGCCTATTATCATCTAGACCACAACGTAGAATATTCTACAGAAAATTCGGCAAGATCTCCCCGCCACAACAGAATCTCCTTCTCTATCGCGGCCGGCTACCACGCCACCCCGGGGGGGGGGGGGGGTTTTACACGCCTAACCGGACGTGTACAATTCTACTACACAGTAATACTACACAAGTCTCATCAGAATACACCCTATGTAATTACAGATTGGCTTACTTCTTCAGCTTAAGTCAAAAGACATTGCCACAGTACTAAGTATAGTTCTATATATAGTATACTTCAACTATATATTCTAACAACATGTAATTTCCAATTACAATAGAAGGACAGTAGTGTTTACCTCGATAAGCCCATAATTATCCAAGTTAAATGTCGATCCTTAGCAACGTTTAGCTCCAACTCCGGGTGCTCCACCCCGCTCCAAACAACCCTTAGAAGTTCTAACCAACTTCTACTTAAATACTTCAACCAATCAATGAAGATTTTCTTAGGGTTTCGGTTTGAGACTAAAGGGACAAAAGGTAGTATTTCTGACTCACGATAGAGGTAACTTTGGAATACTACAAGGTAAAAGGCTAAGGTATTTTGGGCATTATAACAATACTTGGAGGAGTATTTCAATACCACAAAGGGGGATGTATTATACGAAACAACTAGGCTAGGGGGGGGTACCCCACGGCTAGACCTCACAAGGGGGGGAGGGGAGACCTCTCGGCCAAGCTCCCCAACCGGGGGGGCGGGCTTGGACGAATTTCAACACACAAAGGGGGAGAGATTTCAAGACTTGGAAATGATTTTTGGATGAAGAAAGTTCATCAACTAGGGGTATTTATAGCAAACCCAAAGGCCAACCAATGGCCAAGATTTAGCCAAGTGCAAGGCAAGTGTAAGGCCAAGATCAAGCCAAGTGCACCCACCAAACACTCCACAAAACACTCCACAAAACAAGCCACAAAACTAGGCACATGGGGAGCCAATCGCCAAGGCCAACCAAGGCCTCTTGGACGCCCAAATCGCCCAACCTTCCATTTGCTTTCCAATGTGAGGTGACACATGTCACCTCCCGTTGGTCCAACATGGTTCGTCTCTCGGAAAAATCCGCAAAAATTAAAAATGACATAGCCGGAAATTCCCCTACGAAAGCTGTGGAAACGTTTCGTCGAAAAACGACTCTAATCGGCACTTGTGCCCAAATAGAATCCAATGCCTAACTTAAGGCTCAAATTTCTTACGTACGTCCATACGCATACTCAAAAATACGGTATAACAAAGACAAGATTCCAAATGGAAGCATACCCGCAGCGCCACGATCGTGTCGCGATGTCCAAAGGGAAACAATAAGACAACAAGCGGAATCAAAGTGGAAGCATACCCGCGCGCTACGATCGTGTCGAGATGTCCAAAGCGATTAACAAAAGTAACACTATCAACCGTGAACGCATCTGCGGAATTTATCCACACGCTACCACGCCCAAGTAAGTTCTCAACAAGTCAACCGACCCTCCATCGAGAGACGCGGTAGTATAGAAACACAATTCTTGCACAACAAAGGCTATCACAACAACAAGCATAGGCAAGTTTCACAACAACAAGCATAGGCAAGTTTATACACAACTCGAAGTACTTTCATTTTATGCCCAAGTCCGGGTTTTAACCCTAAGTACTACGTACGTGAAATTCCTTTTAAAGAGATCTATTCCTTTTATAAAAGTCACCCGATACCCGTAGTATAAAAAAATAGAGTGACTTATATCTTTTAAGTAAACCAAAACAACTTCCATACTTTTCTTTTTTTTTTTAAAACCAAATTAAGGCAATGCCATGCCTTATTTGTTGGACCAAAATAGTTCTCTTTTTAAAGTCAATTTACCACATTAAAACCAATGATAAAAACCATTCTTTTGTTCTCATAAAGTCGTTATAACTAACTTCCCATAAAGCCGTTATAACACTTTATGTTTTAAACCAATTTAAGACAAAACAATGCCTTTCTTTTCCCTAGAGTTCCAGTTTGCCTAATTTCAATTACTCAAGTCTCTTTACTTTAGAAAAGTTTCATAGTTCGATGTCTTAATTTCCTTTAAAACAATTGAGTAACATATGCCATAGGCGAGTAGGTTATTCTTGTTCATAAATCTTATTAAGCAGCCATGATCTAGGAATTGTAATATCATTTTGTCTCATCTTAGCTTCTATGCAGATGGAGGTTTCTACTGGTTTTAATAATACTTCTTTATTCAATACCTTTCCTTTATTAACGCTGCAGTGGTTTGTCGATACTCATTCTGATTTCCGAAATCAGTAAACAGTAATCCTTTTAAAACCAAGTTCTCATTACTCACGAATGAGGTTTTACACAAACATCCATATTAAGTCAAGTCTCTTATCTTTTAAGAATAAGTCTCTTAACTTCTAAATCATTAAACCATTCTTTTTATCTCTCTTAAGACGTTACACCTAACTTCTCATAAAGCTGGTATAACTCTTATGTTTTCAAACCAAGTATACACTTCTTTCAAAAGGGTTTCTTAATCTTTTAGAATACTTCAAGGTTCTTTACTATCACACATCAAGTCAGTTATAAGTCAAATCAGTTATCTTTTAAAAATCACAAAGCATTTCTTATTTACAAAGAGCTGTTATAACCAACTTCCCATAAAGCCGTTATAACACTTTATGGTTAAAGGCAATCAAATACATTTAACACATGTACGTCTACCGTACTACATAGTTGTACCCATATCATGCTAGAACAGATAGGAAGAGGTTCACATACCTCGCGACGATTATCGACTAATAGCAAAACGCTCCAAGTACCTCAACCCGTCGGCTACACTTTAAGCCAAACAGATCACTCCAAACGTAGTACTTCAACCTATAGAGGCCACAAGGCGCCTATTAACATCTTTTGATCTCAACGTAGAATATTCTACAGAAAATTCGAAGACTCTCCCGCAACAACAGCGTAAAACTCCTCCTCTATCGAGGCCTGCTAACAGGCCAACGACTCCCTAGAGGGGGGGGGGGTTTGCATGACTAACCGGACGTGTACAATTCTACTACACAGCAATGCTACACAAGTCTACTGTAATACAGTCCTATGTAATTACAGTTCAGTTCTCTTATTAAAATTCAGGCTTAAGTCGCAAGACATTGCCGTAAGTATTATTCAGGCTTAAGTCAAAAGACATTGCCGCACAACTATGATCAATTCTATATATAGTATACTTTAACTATATATTCCTACAACATGTAATTCCTAATTACAACAGAAGGTCAAGAGTGTTTACCTCGATAAGCCCAAAATTATCCAAGTTTATATGTCGATCCTGAGCAAGGTTTAGCTCCTACTCCGAGTGCTCCAATTCGCTCCAAACAACCCTTAGAAGTTCTACGCAACTTCTACCTAACACTTGAACTGACTATGAAGGTTTTCCTTAGGGTTTCGTTTTTGGGACTGAGGGAAGTATAATAGTATTTCCTGGGCTTTTGTATAAGTGTAACCTTGGGAATACTACAAGGTATTTGGGCCAAGGTATTTGGGCATAATAACAATATTTGGAGAGTATTTCTATACCACAAAAAGGGGGTATTTATACGAGACAACTAGGCTAGGGGGGGTACCCCTCGGTTAGGGCACCACAAAGGGGGAGGGGGAGGCTCTCGGCCAAGGGCCTATCTCAAAGGGGGGGAGGGGGCTTTGGACGATAGCAAAACAAGAGGGAGGGAGTATTTGAGACTTAGGTAGATTGCTCAAGTTTTGGATGAAGAAAGTCTTCAACAAGGGGAGTATTTATAGGCTAACCAAAGGCCAACCAATGGCCAAGATGAAGACAAGTGTGGTGCAAGTGTAGGGCTAGATTTTAACCATGTGGACCTTATCCATCTACCACACAACTTGCACAAAATATCCTACCTACTCCCTTGACCCCAAATCGTCCAAACCGCCCACTAGTCACGGCCAATGTGAGGGTGACACTTGTCACCCTCCCGTTGGTCCAAAATGTTTCGTCTCTCGGAAAAATCCGCAAAAATAATAAATGACATAGCCGGAATTTTCTCTACGCAAGCTGTGGAAACGTTTCGTCGGAAAACGACTCTTTTTGGCACCTGTGCCCAAATTTCGAAACTAGCCAACTTTAAGGCTCAAATTATACTACGTACGCCCTCACGTACATACTCTGGAAATACGGGGTATAACATTCTCCCCTCCTTAGAAACATTCGTCCCGAATGTTCCTTCTCAAGACGGATAACGATGAAGTTCTTCTAACAGGTTGCCAACGCCACACCTGGCCACGAAATAACACACGTTCTCTTCCTTCCTTACTCGTCGTGCCCTTTCTTGAACACTTGAACTCTTCTAGTATACGTACCACACTTCAGTCATCGCTTCAGTTTCCAAAACATTAGAGTCATCACTCCCAAACTTGGTCATCTTACTAGCCTCAATCTTCCTTAGGGCCATCCCCGGCCTTCACGGTCTGCTTCTGGTCGAACACATTCACGAACTCACACGATGGTCATCTAAACTTGGGCCTAGCACCCTCGTGATTTACCACCAAGCGGGACCACCCAGAGCCGACTTCACCACGAACAGCCGCGGTTGGCCCTCAACATAGCCCCAACCCGGCCCTACTTAACGCATCACGCCTTGTTCCCGATCCTAACAATCTTACCTCTACAGGTCATGAAAGCTACCACTTCCATTTCACACAACCCAGGGACTTATTACACAATACTTTCTAGGCATAAAATGCACTCCGACAAGGATCACTTGCAAAATCTGGTACTCAAGACGGCCTTACATCTAAGGTCTCAACTGTAATATTCTAAGGTTCATCATTTTCTCACCCTCAAGCTTACCCTTCTCACTAACCAGGTTCTACATCACACTTTAGCACAAAGCTATCCGAACATAACACTAAACACATCATCACAACATCAATACATACAAAACTCTAGAGGGTTAAGGATATACCTGAAAATAGGCGATTCAGAGGACCGCTAAAATTGGGAACTTCCACCGCGACCTCTACCGTGGCCCGCCGGTGTATGAACATCCTGCTTGGCTATGGAAGGTGAAGAACCCGCAATCGACCGTAGTCAGGTTATCCTACCAGCGCTACCCCTCGGTCGACAGCTCCCTAAATGGCCCGCTGCCGCATGTAAAACAAACTCCCGGACTAGCACGACACTCCCATCAGGAGTCTACCACACGGCCACAACGAGGTAGGGTGGCTTCACCGTTAACACCTCGCTCTCCGGCACCAACCTCGAGCCTCGACCGCCTCAAAACTCGGACGCTCAAGATTGTAGGGACCACTTATATCGGGCGGAGGCACATAACTAGTTCTGCCGAGGCGGCTGCCTCGAAAATCACCAGCGACCTGCAGCTCGCCCTCTTCACGACTTTGGTCATTCCGCCGATTTCTCCGCCTCACCTCCAAGTGCATAAGCTCGCACGCGGCAATGTCCATGCCCGGCCAAGAGCTACACCAACAACTCTCGCTAGGTAATCATCAAGCTCGTAACATATCGGTGCACTCGATCTTCCATACTAGCTACTAATGCGGACGCATCGCCAATGAGTCGAACTCACATTGTACTCCCGAACCGCACGCCGCTCGCCGCAACACCAAAAATCTGTCGCCTGAGCCCTCTCATCCGCGAGGCAAGAAATGTGCAAGAAATGCCTTGAGAACTCATCCCATAAAGCCGGAAGTGTATTCTCTCCCCGGGACAGCTCCCATGAATCAAACCAATCGACTGCGGTATCACGCAACCGATGCGAACCTAGACCACCGACTGGTATCCGATGCCTCGATCACTCTCATGATCCACAGAATCGCCGGATGAACTCTCGCGATCATCCTCGTGCCTCGACCCGTAGAACTCGCGCCTACATCTCGTAGAAGTCCCGTAGCCTCAAACTATCCGATCTAGGTGAACCATCTTTGTGGAATCGATGCGCCCATTTATCCTCATATCTGCCACGACCGCCAAGAATCGCCATCTCCTTGTACCATCTCATCCGCTTCCAGCCGCTGGACCGAGGCTCAGTATCAGAGTCTCAGCAGCCCATCGCCGCGCTCTAAACTCACTGGTGCCGGGCGGTGTCACAAAACTCGCTGTCTCAAGTACTATCTCGTGTAATCGACGGCTCGCGACTCAGATTCTCTCAGATCCCACTAGCGCCTCCTCGCCGCTTTGCGCCTGCTCGGGTTGCCTTACGCGAGGCATAATCGTAAAGGAAAGGAATACGCTGGAGGGTTCAACTCATCACACGCCTCTAAGGCACGATCTCGTAATGAGAAGAATGGAAACCAATCCTAAATGTCCTATAGCCTCTCGATTATAGATGTGGTGCACAACACACCGATAATCAAGAATCTACTAGACACGCCTCAGACACTTTCCGAGGATTAATCGCTCGATACCACTTTTGTCACGACCAACCGGTTCGTGGATCGTGCCTTACCCCGCACCCTATTGATACAACATCGAGAAAATCAGCGGAACATAAAGCATAAATATGAAACAAGAGACATGATAAATAAAGCAAATAGGCCAACCAAAACGGTTGCCTTCCAACATATATATATATACATTTGAACAAGCATAATCCTTACACCCGCCCACAACAAAGGCTACTGCACTTAAGATTTATACAACAACTATGACGACAGGCCCCGCCATACCCCGAACGTACAAGAACTTACATGCACTGTGGTAACATACCAAAGATAAGCCTCCGACGAAACGAGCTTCCCAAAACGCTGAAATGAGATCCTAAACGCGGATCGATAGATGTACTTCTACTCGCAGATGAACGCAGCCTCGGGCGAGGTCGACAACAGTACTAAGTATGTGAAATCAGAAATATCAGAATGAAATCATAATAGTTTATAAAAGCAGAGACATGTATGATAACCAAACTACGATACACACATAACAGCTTATATCAATTCGTGGTCTCACGCCACAACATCAATCCCGCCTGAGTACCTTCCTCATCACGGCAGCATGATATGATAACGACAAGACAACAATCCAAATGGGAGCATACCCGCGCGCTACGATCGTGTCGTGATGTCCAAAGGGAACAAATAAGACAACATTCCAAATGGAAGCATACCCGCAGCGCCACGATCGTGGTCGAGGTCCAAAGGGAGACAATAAGACAAAGATTCCAAATGGAAGCATACCCGCGGCGCTACGATCGCGGTCAAGATGTCCAAAGGGAAACAATAAGACAACAGCGGTAATCAAAGTGAAGCATACCCGCGGCGCCACGATCGTGTCAAGATGTCCAAAACGACAACAAAAGTAACACTATCAACAGAACGCACTGCGGAATTTATCCACACCGCTACCACGCCCAAGTAAGTTCTCAACAAGTCAACCGACCTCCATCGAGACGTAGTATAGAAACACAATTCTTGCACAACAAAGGCTATCACAACAACAAGCATAGGCAAGTTTCACAACAACAAGCATAGGCAAGTTTCACAACAACAAGCATAGACAAGTTTCACAACAACAAGCATAGGCAAGTTTATACACAACTCGAAGTACTTTCATTTTATGCCCAAGTCCGGGTTTTAACCCTAAGTACTACGTACGTGAAATTCCTTTTAAAGAGATCTATTCCTTTTATAAAAGTCACCCGATACCCGTAGTATAAAAAAATAGAGTGACTTATATCTTTTAAGTAAACCAAAACAACTTCCATACTTTTCCTTTTTTTTTTAAAACCAAATTAAGGCAATGCCATGCCTTATTTGTTGGACCAAAATAGTTCTCTTTTAAAAGTCAATTTACCACATTAAAACCAATGATAAAAACCATTCTTTTGTTCTCATAAAGTCGTTATAACTAACTTCCCATAAAACCGTTATAACACTTTATGTTTTAAACCAATTTAAGACAAAACAATGCCTTTCTTTTCCCTAGAGTTCCAGTTTGCCTAATTTCAATTACTCAAGTCTCTTTACTTTAGAAAAGTTTCATAGTTCGATGTCTTAATTTCCTTTAAAACAATTGAGTAACATATGCCATAGGCGAGTAGGTTATTCTTGTTCATAAATCTTATTAAGCAGCCATGATCTAGGAATTGTAATATCATTTTGTCTCATCTTAGCTTCTATGCAGATGGAGGTTTCTACTGGTTTTAATAATACTTCTTTATTCAATACCTTTCCTTTATTAACGCTGCAGTGGTTTGTCGATACTCATTCTGATTTCCGAAATCAGTAAACAGTAATCCTTTTAAAACCAAGTTCTCATTACTCACGAATGAGGTTTTACACAAACATCCATATTAAGTCAAGTCTCTTATCTTTTAAGAATAAGTCTCTTAACTTCTAAATCATTAAACCATTCTTTTTATCTCTCTTAAGACGTTACACCTAACTTCTCATAAAGCTGGTATAACTCTTATGTTTTCAAACCAAGTATACACTTCTTTCAAAAGAGTTTCTTAATCTTTTAGAATACTTCAAGGTTCTTTACTATCACACATCAAGTCAGTTATAAGTCAAATCAGTTATCTTTTAAAAATCACAAAGCATTTCTTATTTACAAAGAGTCATATAACCAACTTCCCATAAAGCCGTTATAACACTTTATGGTTAAAGGCAATCAAATACATTTAACACATGACGCTCACCGATTACATAGTTGTACCCATATCATGCTCGAACAGATAGGAAGAGGTTCACATACCTCGCGACGATTATCGACTAATAGCAAAACGCTCCAAGTACCTCAACCCGTCGGCTACACTTTAAGCCAAACAGATCACTCCAAACGTAGTACTTCAACCTATAGAGGCCACAAGGCGCCTATTAACATCTTTTGATCTCAACGTAGAATATTCTACGTAAAATTCAAAGACTCCCCGCAACAACAGAAACTCCTCCTTCATCGAGGCCCGCTAACAGCCAACGACTCTGTATGGGGTTTGCATGACTAACCGGACGTGTACAAGTCTACTACACAAAGAATGCTACACAAGTCTATCAGAATACACCCTATGTAATTACAATCAGCTTCTCTTATTAAAATTCAGGCTTAAGTCGCAAGACATTGCCGTAAGTATTATTCAGGCTTAAGTCAAAAGACATTGCCGCACAACTATGATCAATTCTATATATAGTATACTTTAACTATATATTCCTACAACATGTAATTCCTAATTACAACAGAAGGTCAAGAGTGTTTACCTCGATAAGCCCAAAATTATCCAAGTTTATATGTCGATCCTGAGCAAGGTTTAGCTCCTACTCCGAGTGCTCCAATTCGCTCCAAACAACCCTTAGAAGTTCTACGCAACTTCTACCTAACACTTGAACTGACTATGAAGGTTTTCCTTAGGGTTTCGTTTTTGGGACTGAGGAAAGTATAATAGTATTTCCTGGGCTTTTGTATAAGTGTAACCTTGGGAATACTACAAGGTATTTGGGCCAAGGTATTTGGGCATAATAACAATATTTGGAGAGTATTTCTATACCACAAAAAGGGGGTATTTATACGAGACAACTAGGCTAGTGGTACCTCTGCTAGGCACCACAGCTTAGGGGGAGGCTCTCGCCAAGGGCCTATCTCAAAGGGGGAGGGGCTTTGGACGATAGCAAAACAAGAGGAGGGAGTATTTGAGACTTAGGTAGATTGCTCAAGTTTTGATGAAGAAAGTCTTCAACAAGGAGTATTTATAGGCTAACCAAAGGCCAACCAATGGCCAAGATGAAGACAAGTGTGGTGCAAGTGTAGGCTAGATTTTAACCATGTGGACCTTATCCATCTACCACACAACTTGCACAAAATATCCTACCTACTCCTTGACCCCAAATCGCCCAAAACGCCCACTAGTCACAAGCCAATGTGAGGTGACACTTGTCACCCTCCCGCTGTCCAAAATGTTTCGCCTCTAATAATCCGCAAAAATAATAAATGACATAGCCGAATTTTCTACGCAAGTCAGGAAACGCTTCGCCGAAACGACTCTTTTTGGCACCTGTGCCCAAATTGCGAAACTAGCCAACTTTAAGGCTCAAATTATACTACGTACGCCCTCACGTACATACTCTGGAAATACGGGGTATAACAGTTTTGGCTTACTTAACAAGATAGTTACTCTATTTTGATACTACGGGTATCGTGTGACTTTTTGTGAAAGAAATGGATCTTTTTAAAAGAGTTAAAGCATGTAGTACCTTGGGGTTAAAACCCGGATTTGTTGACATGAATTGAAAGTACCTTGTGTGAGTAACTTGCCTATGTTTTGTGATAGCCTTGTAATACTTTCTTGTTGGCTTGATAAAGTGAGCATGTTATGATGCTACGTGTGTTAGTGTCTTGTGACGTTGTGTAAGGGGTTTTTTCTTGTTGTGCTTATGTTGTTTAACGATAAGCCCGTTGTGCTGGTATTATATCACTTACCCCCCCCTCCCCCCTGACTTGTTATGATGCCGGGTTAAGCCGCTCGACGCGAGGAATACCTCACGCGGGTCCATGGGACCTATGCGAGTCGCGAGTTCCAGAATGGTGCGAGGAATACCTCACGCGGTCTACGCGCTACGCGATCGCGGAGTCCGTAACGATGCCGAGGGTTACCGCCCTACGATGCGAGAAATACCTCACGCGCCTACGTGGCTATGCGAATCGCGGAGTTCCAGATTAGACGCGCACAATGATATCGCGGGCGAGTGGCTCACTTTCGATCATTTGTCGTGTAGAAAGACCTCGTGATACGCTTTATAGCATTGTTGGTACGGTGGGTTCTAGTAGTCGGCTATGCCTTCGCATTTTACCCCGCATATTTTTATTATGACACGTGGGACCTAGTGTTCATGTGTATTCCTTGGTGTTTTATATCATGAATCGCCGGCGGTGAGAAGGAATTCCACGCATGATTGATATTGTGGGCATGAGACCATGGTTATATTTGAGTGATGACTTTGAGGAATGAGTCCGACTTGACATGATCGCCATATTGTATATCGAAATTGGTTATCATATATGTCTCTTGTTTTATATAGACTATTATGATTTCATTTACAAGATTTTTCGTTCACATACTGTACTTGCCAGACCGGACGCCGTTCATGCCGCAGTAGAGGTACATCGATCGTTGATCTCGCCGTAGGATCACAGCCAAAGATTGGAAGCTCGCTTCTCCGAGGCTTATCTTTCGTATTGATCTGAGATTGTAGGTACTTGCATATCTGTGGTATGGCGGCCTCGTCCCATTATAGTTGTTATAGAAATTCTTAGAGGTCAGATCGTTGCGCGTGGTTGTAAAGATGTAATCGCTCAAGTTTTGGTATATATATGCCGAAAGGCGACTTTTCTTTGGATAGATCGTTTATTTTACATAATCGCTTCATGTTTGCAAGTTTATATTCCGCCGTTACTCTAATGTATGTCTACTGGGTGCCCGTAAGGCACCATTCACGCCCGAACGGGTCGTGACAGTTGATCACCGGTCATTCGTGGCAGTCAGTGTCACGACCCGACTCGCCCGTGATCGTGCCTTACCCCGCACCCTAGTGATACAACATCGAGAAAATCAGAAATAAAGATTTAAACATGAAACAAGATATATAATAATAAAACAAAGTTAACCAAAACTTACATTTTCTCAGATATATGCATCAAAATCGAACAAGAATCCTTTACAAACCCCGCCACAACAAGATTCTGCACTCTAAGAATGTAACCACAACTACGACGACAGTGGTTCGCCATACCCTCGAATGTACCTACAACAACAGTGGACTATACTAAAGATAAGCCTCCGAGAAACGAGCTTCCTAACGCCGAATCGTGATCCTATGAGCGAGGAACAACAATCGTGTACTCTACCGCAGATGAACGCACTTCAAGGAGGTCGCACAACAGTACTAAGTATGTGAAATCAAAATATCAGAATGAAATCATAATAGTCTATATAAAGCAGAGACATGTATGATAACCAAACTACAAGATACACAACATATAAGCAACATGTCAAGTCGTGACTCACGCCTCAAAGTCATCACTCAAATATAACTACGGGTCTCACGCCCACAACATCAATCATGCCTGGAATTCTTCCTCACCGCCAGCTTCATGATATAACAACACCAAGGAGTACACATGAACACCAGGTCCCACCTGTGTCACAAAACCGTACGGGGCAAGTACGAAAGCCAACTACCAGAACCTACCGTACCAACAATACCAAATAATCAGATTAATGGCCGATCGGCAAGTACGATAGCCTCTACCAAATCCACTCGCATCACGCCGCCGACCGGCAAGTACGTAAGCTAACTACCGATCCACCGCATCACGAGACTTCGCCCTAACATCGACAAAATCGCCACGGCCGACCGGCAAGCGCGATAGCCTCTACCAGATCCACCTCGCATCACGCCGACAGGGCAAGTACGAGGCTAACCGCCGATCCACCTCGCATCACGAAACTTCGTCCAAACACTGACTCACGAAGCTGACACGGGGCAAGTACGAAGGCCTCTACCAGATCCACCCTGCATCACGTCGCTGACCGGGGCAAGTATGAAGACCAACTACCAGGTACCAAGGCCATAATCACGAGACTTCGTCACAAAACTGAATGGGGCAAGTGCGAAGGCTAACTACCAGATACCAAAGCCGAATCAGCCACGACCGGGGCAAGTACGAGAGCCAACCACCAGATACCAAGGCCGACCAAGAAACCCCACGGAGGTCGGTCCATGGAATGACACTATCAAGAACTGATCGGCAAGTACGAAAGCCAAATACCGTAACCAACTCGCATCAAGAACGATCGGCAAGCACGAGGCTAGCTACCGATACCAAGGCCGACCAAGAAACCTCACGGAGCTAGTCCATGGAACAACAATCCTAACGGAACCATACCCGCGCCACCCAACGCGGTCAAGAGGCCAAGGATATAACAAGATAACACTTAGTGGAAGCATACCCGGCCACCCATCGTGTCGATGTCCGTATGAAATAACAAGATAACGCTCATGGTGGAAACATACTCGTGGGCCACCCATCGTGTCAGTATTTCCACCAATCAACCAGATAGTCGGCCCTCCATCGAGAGACTCGGTAACACAGAATCAAAACACTTGCACAACAAAGGCTATCACAACAAGCATAGGCAAGTTCAACGTATTCATAGACTTTCATTTTATTACAACAAATCCGGATTTTTAACCCCAAGGTACTACGTATTTTAACTCTTTAAAAGATCCATTTCTTTCACAAAAAGTCACACGATACCCGTATTATCAAAATAGAGTAACTGTTTTTTTATGTAAACCAAAACAATTTTCATACTTTCTTTTTAAACCAAATCATTTCTCCCTTTAAAGTCAAGTTACCATTTTAAATCCAATAATAAAACCATCCTTTTGTTTTCATAAAGTCGTTATAACTAACTTCCCATAAAGCTATTATAACACTTTATGTTTTAAACCAATTTAAGACAAAACCATGCCTTTCTTTTAAACCAAAACACTTCAAATTCTCAAGTCTCTTTTCTTTTAGAAATCAAGTTCCCATCAGGAATTTAAGAAAAATCAATACTTATTATTAATGATTTTATTAAAGCAGCTATGATCTAGGAAATGTAATACAATTTTGTCTTATCTTAGCTTCTATGCAGATGGAGGTTTCTACTGGTTTTAATATAATTAATTATTTGTCAATACATTTTCCTTTATTAACGCTGCAGTGGTTTGTTCGATACTTATTCCCATTTCCGAAATCAATATAACTTATTCCTTTTAAAACCCAATTACCCATTTCTCATAAATGCGGTTTCACAACTTTTTAACACAATTCAAGTCCTTAATATTTCACATCAAGTCATTTATCTTTTAAAAACCACAAACCATTTCTTTACATAAAGTTGTTATAATGCATTCCCATAAAGCCGTTATAACACTTTATGTTTTAAATCAACCAAACTCGCTTAGCACACGACGCTCACCGCATTACATAGTTCACATAATCATGCTAGAAAAGATAGGAAGAGGTTCACATACCTCGCGACGATTATCGACAATTAACAAAACGCTCCAAAGTACTGTAACCTTGCTAGCCTTTTCCACCCTTCAAGTAGAATACACTACTCGTAGTACTTCAACCTATAATGGCCATAAAACGTCTATCAACTTCTCGATCTCTTTGTAGCACAATTCAAAGTACAAGGTTCCTTATTCTACGAAAAATTCGGCAGCACCTCCCCCCACCCCCCCGCAACCACATAAATCTCCTATTCTATCAAGGCCCGCTACCAAGCCAACAACTACAAGGGGGGGGGGGGGTTACAC
Organism: Przewalskia tangutica; assembly: GCA_029844215.1. NCBI lineage: Eukaryota > Viridiplantae > Streptophyta > Magnoliopsida > Solanales > Solanaceae > Przewalskia > Przewalskia tangutica. Next base: position 437,139 of record JAQGDG010000035.1, read on the forward strand.
GTCTAACCGGACGTGTACAATTCTACTCCACAATAATACAACAAGTCTACTGTAAATACAGTCCAATGTAAATACAGTTCAATTCTTCTATAGTCATCCTTCCAATATATCATATACTCAATTCTAAACTACTACAATATGTAATATCCAATTACAATAGGGGGACAAGATAATTACCTCGATAAGCCCAAAATTATCCAAGATATAAGTCGATCCTGAGCAACGTTTAGCTCCAATTCCTTACGCTCCAACCCGCTCCAAGCAACCCTTAGAAGTTTCTAAACAATTTCTCTTAACACTTCATCTAAGCTATGAAGATTTTTCTAGGGCTTCATTTTGCGACTATTGGAATAAAGTAGTATTTCCGGCTCTTAGTATTGAAATAACTTTGGAATACTAGGCTAAGGTATTTGGGATTTAAACAACAACACTTGAAGTATTTCTACACAAAGTGGGGGGGGGGGAAACTAGAGCAAGCTAAAGGGAGGGAGTATTTGCCTTGGAAAATCTTTAAGTGTGGATGAAGTCTTCACTACAAAGGGGGGGGGGGTATTTATAAAGAAATCAAGGGCCAAGATTAAAGCAAATGTAAGGTGAGGATTGGGTACATGTGTGTGGGTAAACTACCAACCATATGTTCACCATAACAACTTGCCACTTGTCCCCCAAGAAAAACGTCCAAGTGCCCTCACTTTCGGCCATAGGGCCACATGGGGGGTGACACGTGTCGCCCCCTACACGTCCAAAATATTTCATCTTCCGAAAATATCCGTAATGCCAAAAATCTGAAAATAAAGTGGGCCCCACAAACCGTAAATTTCTCCCGTGGGCCCCACGTGACCAATTCCGGAAATAAAATTCCAAAATTCTCAAATATTCCAAAAAGTCCGAATACCAAATCTGGGAATCCAATTCTCATTAACGAACCTTTTTCCTTCACAAAATCCGGAAACTTTTCCGTCGAAAAATCACCTCTTTCTTCCTTTCCAATTTTTGTGTCGTATTCTCGTACGTACGTCCTCACATACATACCCTGGAACTACGGTGTGTAACATTCTTCCCCCCTTAGAAACATTCGTCCTGAATGTTCCTTCTAAGTCTCAAAACATACATGCGTCGGTATAGTCTTCACTACTATACTTACCAAACCAATCATGCCACCAATGGCCATAGTATAACATACGCGCAAAACTCAATCCAAGCCAACGAGGAATCACCTCTAACGTGTATAACAACACTAAAGCTTCCACCCATGGTCTAAAGGATACTCCCTTCACATCTTCACTTCACAAACGAAATGGTCACTACCGATCTCTTAGCACAAGTTCACTTCTTTCCTTACTCGTCGTACCCTTATCGTACACCCGAACTTTCTCTAGTACACGTATCATACTCCAGTCATCGCTTCAGTTTCCAAAACCTTGGAGTCACTACCTCCAAACTTGGTCATCTACAAGCCTCTCATTCCCTTAAGGTCATTCCCGGCCTTCACGATTTGATTCTGGTCAAACACATCCACGAACTTATACGGTGGTGACCTAAACTTGGGCCTAGCACCCTCGTGACCCTACCACCTGGCGGGACCACCTCAAACTGACCCCACCTTATTCCGGGCTGCGGGTTGACCCGCTATCTGGCCTCAACCCGACCCGCTATCGCGCCAAACTCTTGTTCCCCGATCCGGAACAATCTTACCAATTCACGTCATGAAAGCTACCACTTCCATCTCACACTACCCATGGAATTATCCCACAATATATATTTCACGCATACCACGTGCTTCGACAAAGACCAACCGTAAAATCATCCACTCAAGACGGCCTTGCATCCAAGGTCCTAACTGTTATAAATTCTAAGGCTCACAATTGTCTCGTCTCCAGACTTACCCTTTTTCAACTACCCATGTTTTCTAATTCACACTTAACACACTGCTATCCGTACATAGCACTTAACATGTATCCACCATAACAACATAAACCACTTCTTGGCGGTCAAGATATCTCTCGCAACCACCGCCTCACTTTCCCTTTGTCGCCTAATCATAATCCCGCCGCAGGCGCCTAGCTATAAGGTGATAAACCATCCATCGATACCGGCGTCGAGTCTCTACATCCGTGCTACCTCTGGTCGGACAAACTCTCACCAAATGGCCCTGCTGGCCGCAAGCATAACAATCTCCCAAACTAGCATGACACCCTGAAGATCATCCTCCGCTCTCTATCCATAGAACTCGCGATCGCAACTCAAGAAATCCCAAGTCTCGCACTATCTGATCGGGCGTGAACCATCGCCATCGCCGGAACCACCGGCCTCGTCCGCCCTTATATCTTTCCACGATCCTAGCTAGTAATCGCCATCTTCAACTCATATCCTCGGCCCCGGCCGTGGAATCGAGGCTCGTATCGTGGCCTCGTGAGAAATCGCCGCCGCCTAAACTCACTGGGCTAGCGGCCATAAAACTCGCTGCCTCAAGTACAATCTCGTAATGACCAGTGCTCGTGCCCTCGTAATCCTCTCAGGTTTATTCGCAGCCTCCTCACGCTTGCCTCCCGGGCTCGCTGCCTTGCGTAGAGGCGCAACGTACATAAGAATACGCCGAGGAGTCCAACTTATAACACAACTCTAAGGCACGATCTCGTGAGTGAGAAGAATGGAAACCAATCCTAAATATCTCGTAGCCTCCTCGATTATAGATGTGGTGCACAACACACCGATAATCAAGACTTATCGACACGGTGTAGACACTTTCCGAGGATTAACTGCTCTGATACCACTTTTGTCACGACCCGACCTCAGGCCCGTGACTGGTGCCTTACCCCGGGCACCCTAATGATACAACATCAGAGAAAATCAACGGAAATAAAGATTTAAACATGAAACAAGATATATAATAATAAAAACAGGTTAACCAAAACGGTTACCTTCCTGTATATATACATCAAAATCGAACAGTAAATCCTTTACAAACCCTGCCCACAACAGTACTATAGACCTCTAAGAATGTAACCACAACTACGACGGGACAGGGCCCCACCATACCCCTGAATGTAAGTACCTACAACAACAGGGGACTATACCAAAGATAAGCCTCCGGAGAAACGGAGCTTCCCGAACGCTGAACTGTGATCCTATGACCGAGGATCAACAATCGCGTACTCTACCGCAGCATGAACGCACTTCGGAGGTCAAGATAACAGTACCAAGTATGTGAAACTAAAAATATCAGAAATGAAATCATAATAGTCTATATAAAGCAGGAGACATGTATGATAACCAAACTACAGTACACAACATATAAGCAGTCATGTCAAGTCAGGGACTCACGCCCTCAAAGTCATCACTCAAATATAACTATGGGTCTCACGCCCACAACATCAATCATGCCCGTGGAATTCCTTCCTCACTGCTGGTAGTCTATGATATAACAACACCAAGGAGTACACACGAACACCGTGTCCCACCGTGTCACAAAACTGCACGGCAAGTACGAAGCCAACTACCGTAACCTACCGCACTAACAATACCAAATAATCAGATCACGGCCGACCGGGAAAGTACGATAGCTCTACCAGATCCACTCGCATCACGCCGCCGACGGGCAAGTACGTAAGCTAACTACCGATCCACCTCGCATCACGAGACTTCGCCCTAACATCGACAAACCGCTGGCCACGGCCGACCGGCAAGCGCGATAGCCTCTACCAGATCCACCCTGCATCACGTCACTGACCGGGGCAAGTACGTATGCTAACCGCCAGATCCACCTTGCATCACGAAACTTCGTCCAAACACTGACTCACGAAGCTGACACGGCAAGACGTAAGGCCTCTACCAGATCCACTCGCATCACGCCGCCGATCGGGCAAGTACGAAGACCAACTACTGTACCAAGGTCAGAATCATGAGACTTCGCCACAAAATCGAACGGCAAGTGCTGGCTAACTACCGATACCAAAGCCGAATCACCACGACCGGGCAAGACGAGAGCCAACCACCACATACCAAGGCCGAATCAAGAAAACCCCATGGAAGGTCGGGTCCATGGAATGACACTATCAAGAACTGATCGGCAAGTACGAAGCCAACTACCGTAACCAACTCGCATCAAGAACGATCGGCAAGTACGAGGCTAGCTACCGTGATACCAAGGCCGACCAAGAAACCTCATGGAGAGCTAGTCCATGGAACAACAATCCTAATGGAACCATACCCGGCCACCCAACGTGTCGCCAGTCCAAGGATATAACAAGATAACACTCCTAGTGGAAGCATACCCGGCCACCCATCGTGTCGCATGTCCGTAAGGAAATAACAAGATAACGCCACGGTGGAAACATACTCGTGGGCCACCCATGTTATACTCCGTATTTCCAGAGTATGTACGTGAGGGCGTACGTATAAAAGTTTAAGCCTTATAGTAAGCAAAGTGGCGAATTTGTGCACAAGTGCCAAAAAGAGTGGTTTTTCTACGAAACGCTTTACTAGACTTCATGGCGGAAAATTCGCTATGTCATTTCTAATTTTATGGATTTTTCCGAGAGACGAACATTTTGGACCAACGGAGGGTGATGTGTCACCTCACATCGCCGAGACTTCAGAATGGACGAAAGGGTGTGTAGTTGGTAGGATATTTTGTGCAAGTTGGTGTAGTAGATGGATAAGGTGCACATGGCTTAATCCTAGCCCTACACTTGCCTAACACTTGAAGAATCTTCGCCATTGGTTGGCCATTTCTGACCTATAAATACCCCCTTTGTTGATGAAATTCTTCATCCAAAAATCATTTCTAAGTGTTAAAATCCTCCCTTTGAGAGTCAGGTTTCTTCCAAGCCCCCTCGAGCGAGCCTCGCCGAGAGCCTACCCCCTAGCCTAGTTGTTTTCTTATAATACCCCTTTGTGGTATAGAAATACTCCAAGTATTGTTATAATGCCCAAATACTTTAGCCCAAATACCTTGTAAGTACCTTCCAAAGTTACCTCTATACGAGTCCGAATACTATTATATTTTCCTCACTACAAAAACGAAACCCTAAGAAAACCTTCATAGTCGGTTGAAGTGTTAAGTAGAAGGCGAGAACTTCTAAGGTTGTTTGGAGCGGTCGAGCACGCAGAGTAGTGAGCTAAACGCTGCTCAGAGCGACATTTATACTTGGATAATTTTGGGCTCATCGAGGTAAATAATCCTATCCTTCTAGTGTAATTGGAAATTACATACCGTAGTAGTATTGAAATGAATATAAGATTCATGAAGTGAATTGAACTGTAATAAGGATATTACGTAATAGACTTGAATCAAATCACATCAAGAATATAAGTAGAAGATTAAATCAGATTTACATAGGATCAGATTTACAGAGATCGATAACCTTTATTGGTTGAATGTTCGCAAGTAGCATGTGCTACTTAGAAGGTGGACAAGGCTAGCCGTTATAGCCGTGAGCGCTTTGCTTATAATCGATAATCGTCGCGAGGTATGTGATTCTTCCTATACTCGAGCACGAGGTATTTTAAAAGAATACATATAGTACCAGACGACGCGTGGCAATGTCTTTTGACTTAAGCCCAATAATAAGAACCTTGAAATATTCTAAAAGGAATATAGATATAGTACTATAGACGACGTGTTAATCGATCGTAGTATCACGCAATGTCTTTTGACTTAAGCCCAATAATAAGAATCGTGAAATATTTTAAAAGAGTATATATATAGACGACGCAGTGTTAACCGAATGTAGTGTCACGGCAATGTCTTTGACTTAAGCCCAATAATAATGATCTTGAAGTATTTCAAAAGATTTAAGAAACCTTTTGAAAGAAGAGTAATGCTTGGTTTTAAAAAACTTAAGAGTTATACTAGCTTTATGGGAAGTTAGGTATAACGCCTAAAAGAGATAAAAAGAATGGTTTATCGATTTTACAAGTTAAGAGACTTGATCTTAAAAGATAAGAGACTTAACTTAATACGGATGTTTGTGTGAAACCTCATTCGTGAGTAATGAGTACTTGGTTTTTAAAAGGAATGATGTTTTACCGATTTCTAAATCGTAATAAGTATCGAACAAACCATCGCAATACTAATAAAGGAAAATGTATTGAATAATGAAGTATTATTGAAACCAGAGAAACCTCCATCCGCATGAAGCTAAGACGAGACAAAATGATATTACATTTCCTAGATCATGGCTGCTTAATAAGATTGATTATGAACAAGAATAACCTACACTCATATAAGGCATATGTTTCTCAGATTGTTTAAAGGAGATTTATATTCTTAAATGATTAAAGACTATGAACTATGAAACTTTTCTAAAATAAAGAGACTGGAGTAATTGAAATTAGGCAAACCGAACTCTAGGGAAAAGGAAGGCATTGTTTTGTCTTAAAATGGTTAAAATATAAAGTGTTATAACAACTTTACGGGAAGTTAGTTATAACGACTTTATGAAAACAAAAGAAGCGGTTTTATCATTGGTTTTAATGTGGTAACTCGACTTTAAAAAGAGAAGTGTTTTGGTTTACCTAATAATGAGTCACTCTATTTATATACTACGTATCGTGACTTTTATAAAAGGAATGGATCTCTTTAAAAGGAATTTAACGCATTTAGTACTTTAGGTTAAAACCCTGACTTTGATATAAAATGAAAGTACCTTGAGTTAAGCATAACTTGCCTATGCTTGTTGTTGTGAAACTTGCCTATACGTGTTGCGATAGCCTTTGTTGTGCAAGAATTGTGTTTCTATACTACCGCCTCTCGATGGAGGGCCGTTGACTTGTTGAGAACTTACCGACGCGCTACAGCGACGAGAAATTCCACGCACGCCCGCTGATAGTGTTAATTTTGCTAATCGCTGACATACCGACACGATGCGTAGCGCATCGTATGGTTCCATTTTGATTGTTGTCTTGTTGTTCCTTTCGACATACCGACACGACGCGTAGCGCACGTATGGTTCCATTTGATTGTCGCCTTATTGTTCCTTTCGACATATCGACACGATGCGTAGCGCACGTATGGTTCCATTTTGATTGTTGTCTTGTTGTTTCCTTTGGAAATATCGACACGATGCGTAGCGCACGTATGGTTCGATTGGGATTGTTATTCCACGGACTAACTCTCCATGAGGTTTTACCGTGCTCGCCTTGGTATCCGTAGTTGGCTTCGTTTGCCCCATGTCGCCTTCTGGCTTGTATTACATATCATAGTACGGTTGCATCGTAGGACTTGGTGCGCATGTACTTTTGGTGTTATCATAGATCGCCGGCAATGAGGAAGGTATTCCACTGCATGATTGATGCGAGGGCGTGAGACCGACTTGATATAATCAGTATATGTGCATCGTAGTTTGGTTATCATACATGTCTCCCGCTTTATATAGATCGCTATGATTTCTTTTACAAGATTTTACGCTTTCACATACTTGGTACCGGCCAGATCGACTCCTTCTGGGGCTGCGTCATGCCACGCAGAGGTACATCGGCCATCGATCCCCGCTTAGGATCACCTTTCGCCTCGAAGCTCCGTTTCCTTCTGAGGCTCATCTTTGCATGTTACCCTCGAGTTTGTAGGGTCTTGTACATTCGTGGTATGGCGGGCCCCGTCCCGCCATAGTTGTTGTAAAAATCTTAGAGGTCTATAGCATCATGCAAGTGTGGTTGTAAGGATTGTAATCGCTCAAATGTCTATGTATATATGATGCCAAAGGCAACCGTTTTGGTTGGCCTATTTTATTTCAACTTGATCCATGTCTATTTGCATGTTTAAGTTTTTATTTCAGCGGGTTTTCTCTGATATTGTATCACTAGGGTGCCCGGTAGGCACTACCACGCCCGGTTCGGTCGTGACAAAAGTGGTATCAGAGCCGTTAGTCCTCAGAAAGTGTCTACGCATCGTGTCTAGTAGAGTCTTGATTATCGATGTCAGGCACCACATCTATAATCGTGAGGCTATAGACATTTAGGAATGGTTTCCATTCTTCTCATTCCGAGATCGCTCCTTAGAGTCGTGTTGTAAGTTGGACCCTCCGACGCATCTCGCTTACCGCTATGCCTCCGCAAGGCAACCCGCCCGGCGGCAAGGCAGCAGAGTGGGTCGCGAGTAGAGCAATGCAGCCTCTACAGACCACAAGACTCGAGCCTCCACCCCGCACCGAGCAGAGGAGATGGGTTACAAAGAGCTGGCCCGCGAACGCCGTGGTTGTGGCTGACTTGAGGATAGCCGGACGCAGCAGCCCAGTGAGCACCAAGTGGTTCACCCTAGATCGATAGTCGAGGTTACGGGATTTTCTGAGGTGTAACCCGCCAGAATTTTATGGGTCGAGTCCTGAGGATTATCCACAGGAGTTCATCCGACAGTTACAACGGATCATAAGAGTGATCAAGGCATCGGAGACCGAGTCAGTGGTCCTAGGTTCGTATCGGCTGCGTGATACCGCAATGATCGGTTTGATCTGGCTGAGCCGCCCCGGAGAGAATGCACTTCCACTAGTTGGGACGAAGTTCTCGGCGGCATTTCTGCACATTTCTTGCCTCCACAGCAGGAGGGCTCGCCGACAGATTTTTGGTGTTGCGCGTAACCGGCCAGACGGCTCGGGAGTACAATGTGGAGTTCGACTCATCGCCCAGACGCCCCGCATTAGTAGCTAGTATGGAGGATCGAGTGCACCGATATGTTACTGGCTCGATGATTACCTAGCAGAGAGTTGTTCGTGTAGCTCTTCACCGGCACGACATTGCCCGCATGCAGCTTATGCACTGGGGGTGAGGAGCGAGAAATCGACGAATGGCCAAGGTCGCCAGAAGAGGGCCAAAACAAAGCAGGTCCTTTGGTGACTTTCGAGGCGGACCGCCAAAGAAGCAGACTAGCATGCGCCTCCGCCAAGACAGAGTGGTCCTCCACAGCCTTTCGGATATTCGTGAGCAGTCGTGGCCCGAGGGTTCAGATTTTCGGAGAGCAGGGTGTTAGCTACCAAGCCACCCTACCTCGTTGTGGCGCTGTGGTAGACTCCATAGTGAGTGTCGTGCTAGATCGGAGTTTGTTTTACATGCACACAGGCCATTTTGGGAGAAACTGTCCACTGTGGTAGCACCGTAGGATAAACACGTAATACGAGATCGCTTTGGGTTCTTCACCTTCCACGCCTAGGCAGATGTTCATACACCGGCAGCCACCAAGAGGTCGCCGAAGTTCCAGCTTTAGCGGTCCTTTCAACCGCCTATTTTCGTGTATATCCTTAACCTCTGAGACTTGTATGTAATAATGTTATGATAATGTGTTAAGTGTTAGGTTCGATAGCTTTGTGCTAAAATGTGATTTAGAAACATGGTTAGTGAAAAGGGTAAGCTCAAAGTGAGAAAATGATTAACCTTAGAATATTACATTTGAGACCTTAGATGTAAGGCCGCCTCGAGTACAAGTTTTTGCAAGTGATCCTTGTCTGAGTGCATTTTATGCCTAGAATGTATCAGGTGATAAGTCTCTGTAGTGTGAAATGGAAGTGGTAGCTTTCATGACCTGTAGAGGTAAGATTGTTCCGGACGGAAACAAGAGCTTCACGCGTTGCTGGTCGGGTCAGCTACGCCGCGCTTACCCGCGCCTGCTTTGGGGTCGGGTCACCGGTGGTCCCGCCAGTGGTAGGGTCACGAGGGTGTTAGGCCCAAGTTTAGATGACCATCGATGAGATCGTGGATACGCTCGACCGAATCGGTTCGCGGCCGGCGAACGGCCTTGCGGAGATCGAGGCTAGTAAGATGACCAAGTTCGAGGTGGTGACTCCAAAGTTTTGGGAACTGCGACGATCGGCGCGTACGATACCGTAAGAGTTCAAGTGTTCGGAAGCGGCACGCCGAGTAAGGAGGAAGAGAACGTGTGTTATTCCATGGCCGACGTGGCGATGACAACTTGTTAGAAGAACTTTATCGTTATCCGTTTGAGAAGGAACATTCGGACGAATGTTTCGGCGAGGGGAGAATGTAATACCCCGTATTTCCAGAGTATGTACGTGAGGGCGTACGTATAAAAGTTTAAGCCTTAAAGTAAGCAAAGTGGCGAATTTGTGCACAAGTGCCAAAAAGAGTCGTTTTTCGACTAAACGCTTTACTAGATTTCATGGCGGAAAATTCCGCTATGTCATTTCTAATTTTTATGGATTTTTCCGAGAGACGAACATTTTGGACCAACGAGGGCGATAAGTGTCACCTCACATCGTCGAGACTTTGGGCAGAATGGACGAAAGCGCGCGTAGTTGGTAGGATATTTTGTGCAAGTTGGCGTGGTAGATGGATAAGGTGCACATGGCTTAATCCTAGCCCTACACTTGCCTAACACTTGGAAGAATCTTCGCCATCGGTTGGCCATTTCTGACCTATAAATACCCCCTTTGTTGATGAAATTCTTCATCCAAAAATCATTTCTAAGTGTTAAAATCCTCCCCTTTGAGAGTCGTGTTTCGCCCAAGCCCCCTCGAGCGAGCCTCGCCGAGAGCCTACCCCCTAGCCTAGTTGTTTTCAGATAATACCCCCTTTGTGGTATAGAAATACTTCCAAGTATTGTTATAATGCCCAAATACTTTAGCCCAAATACCTTGTAAGTACCTTCCAAAGTTACCTCTATACGAGAGTCCGGAATACTATTATATTTTCCTCACCACAAAAACGAAACCCTAAGAAAACCTTCATAGTCGGTTGAAGTGTTAAGAAGGCGAGAACTTCTAAGGGTTGTTTGGAGCGTCGAGCGCGCAGAGAGTAGAGCTAAACGCCGTCAGAGCCACATTTATACTTGGATAATTTTGGGCTCATCGAGGTAAATAATCCTATCCTTCTAGTATAATTGGAAATTACATAACGTAGTAGTATTGAAATGAATATAAGATTCATGTGAATTGAACTGTAATAATGATATTACGTAATAGACTTGAATCAAATCACATCGTAAGAATATAAGTAAGATTAAACCGTATTTACAGAGGACCGTATTTACGTAGATCGATAACCTTTATTGGTTCAATGTTCGCAAGTAGCACGTGCTACTTAGAAGGTGGACAAGGCTAGCCGTTATAGCCGAGCGCTTTTGCTTATAGTCGATAATCGCCGCAGGTATGCGATTCTTCCTATACTCGAGCATGAGGTATTTTAAAAGAATACATATAGTACTGCAGACGCATCGCGGCAAATGTCTTTGACTTAAGCCCTAATAATAAGAACCTTGAAATATTCTAAAGGAATATAGATATAGTACGGTAGACGCATGTTAACTGAATGTAGTGTCACGCAATGTCTTTTGACTTAAGCCCAATAATAAGAATCGTGAAATATTTTAAAAGAGTATATATATAGTACGGCAGACGACGTGTGTTAATCGAATGTAGTGTCACGCAATGTCTTTTGACTTAAGCCCAATAATAATGATCTTGAAGTATTTCAAAAGATTTAAGAAACCTTTTGAAAGAAGAGTAATGCTTGGTTTTAAAAAGCTTAAGAGTTATACTAGCTTTACGGAAGTTAGGTATAACGCCTAAAAGAGATAAAAAGAATGGTTTATCGATTTTAGAAGTTAAGAGACTTGATCTTAAAAGATAAGAGACTTAACTTAATATGGATGTTTAGGTGAAACCTCATTCGTGAGTAATGAGTACTTGGTTTTTAAAAGGAATGATGTTTTACCGATTTCGAAATCGTAATAAGTATCGAACAAACCATCGCAAATACTTAATAAAGGAAAATGTATTGAATAATGAAGTATTATTGAAACCAAGAGAAACCTCCATCCGCATGAAGCTAAGATGAGACAAAATGATATTACATTTCCTAGATCATGGCCGCTAATAAGATTGATTATGAACAAGAATAACCTACACTCATATAAGGCATATGTTTCTCGATTGTTTAAAGGAGAATTATATTCTTAAATGATTAAAGACTATGAACTATGAAACTTTTCTAAAATAAAGAGACTGAGTAATTGAAATTAGGCAACCGAACTCTAGGAAAAGGAAGGCATTGTTTTGTCTTAAAATGGTTAAAACATAAAGTGTTATAACAACTTTACGGGAAGTTAGTTATAACGACTTTATGAAAACAAAAGATGGTTTTATCATTGGTTTTAATGTGGTAACTCGACTTTAAAAAGAGAAGTGTTTTGGTTTACCTAATAATGAGTCACTCTATTTTTATACTACGTATCGTGACTTTTATAAAAGGAATGGATCTCTTTAAAAGGAATTTAACGACGTAGTACTTTAGGTTAAAACCCTGACTTTGATATAAAATCAAAGTACCTTGAGTTAAGTATAACTTGCCTATGCTTGTTGTTGTGAAACTTGCCTATACGTGTCGCGATAGCCTTTGTTGTGCAAGAATTGTGTTTCTATACTACCGCCTCTCGATGGAGTGACGGCTGACTTGTTGAGAACTTATCGACGCGCTGCAGCGACGAGAAATTCCACGCACGCCTCGCTGATAGTGTTAATTTTGCTAATCGCTGACATACCGGCACCGATGCGTAGCGCACGTATGGTTCCATTTTGATTGTTGTCTTGTTGTTCCTTTTCGACATACGACACGACGCGCGTAGCGCACGTACATGGTTCCATTTTGATTGTTGTCTTGTTGCCTTTCGACATATCGACACGATGCGTAGCGCACGTATGGTTCCATTTTGATTGTTGTCTTGTTGTTTCCTTTGGAAATATCGACACGACGCGTAGCGCACGTATGGTTCCATTGGTATTGTTATTCCACGGACTAACTCTCCATGAGGTTTTACCGCTCGCCTTCGTATCCGGTAGTCGCTGCATTTGCCCCGGTCGCCTTCGGGTTTGTTTGTATTACATCATAGTACGGTTTTGGCATCGTAGACTTGGTGCATGTGTACTTCTTGGTGTTATCATAGATCGCCGCAATGAGGAAGGTATTCCACGCATGATTGATGCGAGGGCGAGACCGACTTCGATATAATCATATACGCGCGCATCGTAGTTTGGTTATCATACATGCCTCCGCTTTATATAGATCGCTATGATTTCTTTTACAAGATTTTACGCCACATACTGTACTGCCAGATCGACCTCCTTCGGGCCGCTCATGCCGCAGTAGAGGTACATCTACCGCCGATCCCCGCTTAGATCACCTTTCAGCCTCGGGAAGCCTGCCTTCCTGAGGCTCATCTTTGCATGTTACCCCGAGTTTGTAGGGTCTTGTACATCTGTGGTATGGCGGACCGTCCCGCCATAGTTGTTATAAAAATCTTGAGGTCTATAGCATCGCCAAGTGTGGTTGTAAGGATTGTAATCGCTCAAATGTCTATGTATATATACCAAAGGCAACCGCTTTGGTTGGCCTATTTTCTTTCATCTTGATCCATGTCTATTTGCATGTTTAAGTTTTTATTTCCGCCGGTTTTCTCGATATCAGATCACCAGGGTGCCCGGTAGGCACCGCCACGCCCGGTTCGGGTCGTGACAAAAGTGGTATCGTGAGCGCTAGTCCTCTGAAAGTGTCTACGCACCGCGGTTCAGTAGAGTCTTGATTATCGGCGGTTGGCACCACATCTATAATCGTGAGGCTATAGGACATTTAGGAATGGTTTCCTCTTCTCATTCCGAGATCGCGCTCAGAGTCAGGTTGTAAGTCGACCCTCCGACGATCTCGCTTACCGCTTATGCCTCCGCCAAGGCAACCCGCCCGTGGCGGCAAGGCACAGGCGGGCCGCGAGTAGAGCAATGCGCCTCTACAGACCACAAGACTGAGCCTCCATCCCCGCAATCCGAGCAGTAGAGACGGGTTACGCGAGCTGGCCCGCCACGGCCGTGGTCAGGCCGACTGAGGATAGCCGGACGCGAATAGCCCAAAGAGCACCAGCCGTTCACCCTAGATCGATAGTCGAGGCTACGGATTTTCTCGAGGTGTAACCCGCCGTAATTTTACGGGTCGAGGCTCGAGGATTATCCATGCGAGTTCATCCGAAGCCATACCGATCATGAAAGTGATCAACGACGGAGACCGAGCCGCTGGTCCTAGGTTCAGACGGCCGCGTGATACCGCAGCCGATCGTTTGATTCACGGAGCCGTCCCCGGAGAGAATGCACTTCCAAATAGTCGACGAGTTCTCGCGGCATTTCTTGCACATTTCGCCTCCACAGATGAGGAGGCTCATGCCGACAGATTTTTGGTGTTGCGCGCAGAATCTGGCCGACGGTCGAGTACAATGTGGAGTTCGACTCATCGCCCAGACGCCCCGCATTAGTAGCTAGTATGGAGGATCGAGTGCACCGATATGTTACAGGTGGCTCACGATTACCTAGCAGAGAGTTGTTCGTGTAGCTCTTCACCGCATGGACATCGCCGCACGCAGCTTATGCACTGGGGGTGAGGAGCGAGAAATCGACGAATGGCCAAGGTCACAGAAGAGGCCGTAATGCAGGTCCTTTGGTGACTTTCGAGGCGGACCGCCACGCCAGAGACTAGTTATGCGCCCGCCAAGACAGAGTGGTCCTCCACACCTTTCGGATATTCAGAGCAGGTCGTGGCCCGAGGGTTCAGATTTTCGAGAGCAGGTGTTAGCCACCGAAGCCACACCTACCTCGTTGTGGCCGCGTGGTAGACTCCATAGTGAGGTCGTGCTAGTTCGAGTTTGTTTTACATGCGACGCCAGGCCATTTTGGGAGAAACTGTCCGACTGTGGGTAGCACTGTAGATAGCATAGAATACGAGATCAGGCCAGGGTTCTTCACCTTCCACAATAGGCAGGATGTTCATACACCGACAGCCACGCAGAGGTCGCGGTGGAAGTTCCGCTTTAGCGGTCCTTGAACCGCCTATTTTCGTGTATATCCTTAACCCTCTAGAGACTTGTATGTAATAATGTTATGATAATGTGTTAAGTGTTAGGTTCGGATAGCTTTGTGCTAAAATGTGATTTAGAAACATGGTTAGCGAAAAAGGGTAAGCCTGGGGGTGAGAAAATGATGAACCTTAGAATATTACAATGAGACCTTAGATGTGCGTCGCCTGAGTACAAGTTTTTGCAAGTGATCCTTGTCTGAGTGCATTTTATGCCTAGAATGTATCGTGTGATAAGTCCCCGGTAGTGTGAAATGGAAGTGGTAGCTTTCATGACCAGAGGTAAGATTGTTCCGGACGGAAACAAGAGCTTGACGCGTTAAGTCGGGTCAGCTATGCCGCGCCAACCCGCCGCCTGCTTTGGGGTTGGGTCAGCTCGTGGTCCCGCCAGTGGTAGGGTCACGCAGGTGTTAGGCCCAAGTTTAGATGACCATCGATGAGATCGTGGACGCGCTCGACCAGAATCGGTTCGAAGGCCGGCGAATGGCCTTAACGGAGATCGAGGCTAGTAAGATGACCAAGTTCGAGGTGGTGACTCCAAAGTTTTGGGAACTGCCGATGATCAAGCGCGGTATGTATACCGAAGAGTTCAAGTGTTCGGAAGCGGCACGACGAGTAAGGAGTGAAGAGAACGTGTGTTATTCCATGGCCGACGTGGCGATGACAACTTGTTAAGAACTTTATCGTTATCCATCTGAGAAGGAACATTCGGGACGAATGTTTCTGGCGAGGAGAATGTTATACCCTCGATTTCCGCAGTATGTACGCGAGGGCGCACGATAAAAGTTTAAGCCTTAAAGTAAGCAAAGTGGCGAATTTGTGCACAAGTGCCAAAAGAGTCGCCGACTAAACGCTTTACTAGATTCTCTGGAAGGAAAATTCGCTATGTCATTTCTAATTTTTGCGGATTTTTCCGAGAGACGAACATTTTGGATCAACGAGGGTGACAAGTGTCACCTCACATCGCCGAGACTTTGGGCGTAATGGACGAAAGGGTGGGGTGTAGTTGGTAGGATATTTTGTGCAAGTTGGCGTGGTAGATGGATAAGGTGCACATGGCTTAATCCTAGCCCTACACTTGCCTAACACTTGAAGAATCTCGCCATCGGTTGGCCATTTCTTGACCTATAAATACCCCTTTGTTGATGAAATTCTTCATCCAAAAATCATTTCTAAGTGTTAAAATCCTCCCCTTTGAGAGTTATGTTTCATTCAACCCCTCGAGTGAGCCTTGGCCGAGAGCCTACCCCCTAGCCTAGTTGTTTTCTTATAATACCCCCCTTTGTGGTATAGAAATACTCTCCAAGTATTGTTATAATGCCCAAATACTTTAGCCCAAATACCTTGTAAGTACCTTCCAAAGTTACCTCTATACGTAGAGTCCGGAAATACTATTATATTTTCCCTCAGTCACAAAAACGAAACCCTAAGAAAACCTTCATAGTCGGTTGAAGTTAAGTAGAAGTTGCGTAGAACTTCTAAGGGTTGTTTGGAGCGGTTGAGCGCGCAGAGTAGAGCTAAACGCCGCTCAGAGCGACATTTATACTTGGATAATTTTGGGCTCATCGAGGTAAATAATCCTATCCTTCTAGTGTAATTGGAAATTACATACTGTAGTAGTATTGAAATGAATATAAGATTCATAGAAGTGAATTGAATCAGTAATAGAAGGATATTACGTAATAGACTTGAACCAAATAACATCGTAAGAATATAAGTAGAAGATTAAATCAGATTTACATAGATCAGATTTACGAGATCGATAACCTTTATTGGTTGAATGTTTCGCAAGTAGCAGTACGTGCTACTTAGAAGGTGGACAAGGCTAGCCGTTATAGCCGTGGAGCGCTTTGCTTATAGTCGATAATCGTCGCGAGGTATGTGATTCTTCCTATACTCTTGAGCATGAGGTATTTTAAAAGAATACATATAGTACGGTAGACGACGTGTGGCAAATGTCTTTTGACTTAAGCCCAATAATAAGAACCTTGAAATATTCTAAAAGGAATATAGATATAGTACTAGACGACGTGTGTTAACTGAATGTAGTGTCACGCAATGTCTTTTGACTTAAGCCCAATAATAAGAATCGTGAAATATTTTAAAAGAGTATATATATAGTACCAGACGACGCTGTGTTAATCGAATGTAGTGTCACGGCAATGTCTTTTGACTTAAGCCCAATAATAATGATCTTGAAGTATTTCAAAAGATTTAAGAAACCTTTTGAAAGAAGAGTAATGCTTGGTTTTAAAAAGCTTAAGAGTTATACTAGCTTTACGAAGTTAGGTATAACGCCTAAAAGAGATAAAAAGAATGGTTTATCGATTTTAGAAGTTAAGAGACTTGATCTTAAAAGATAAGAGACTTAACTTAATATGGATGTTTGTGTGAAACCTCATTCGTGAGTAATGAGTACTTGGTTTTAAAAGGAATGATGTTTTACCGATTTCGGAAATCGTAATAAGTATCGAACAAACCATCGCAGCTACTAATAAAGGAAAATGTATTGAATAATGAAGTATTATCAAAACCAAGAGAAACCTCCATCCGCATGAAGCTAAGATGAGACAAAATGATATTACATTTCCTAGATCATGGTCGCTTAATAAGATTGATTATGAACAAGAATAACCTACACTCATATAAGGCATATGTTTCTCGATTGTTTAAAGGAGAATTATATTCTTAAATGATCAAGACTATGAACTATGAAACTTTTCTAAAATAAAGAGATCGAGTAATTGAAATTAGGCAACCGAACTCTAGGAAAAGGAAGGCATTGTTTTGTCTTAAAATGGTTAAAATATAAAGTGTTATAACAACTTTATGGGAAGTTAGTTATAACGACTTTATGAAAACAAAAGAAGGGTTTTATCATTGGTTTTAATGTGGTAACTCGACTTTGAAAAGAGAAGTGTTTTGGTTTACCTAATAATGTGAGTCACTCTATTTTTATACTACTGTATCGTGACTTTTATAAAAGGAATGGATCTCTTTAAAAGGAATTTAACGACGTAGTACTTAGGGTTAAAACCCTGACTTTGATATAAAATGAAAGTACCTTGAGTTAAGTATAACTTGCCTATGCTTGTTGTTGTGAAACTTGCCTATACGTTGTGATAGCCTTTGTTGTGCAAGAATTGTGTTTCTATACTACCGCTGCCTCTCGATGGAGGGCCGTTGACTTGTTGAGAACTTCATCGACGCGGCAGCGACGAGAAATTCCACGCACGATCCTCGCTGATAGTGTTAATTTTGCTAATCGCTTTGGACATACCGACACGATGCGAGCGCACGCATGGTTCCATTTGATTGTTGTCTTGTTGTTCCTTTGGACATATCGACACGACGCGAGCGCACGTATGGTTCCATTTTGATTGCCGCCTTGTTGTTCCTTTCGACATATCGACACGACGCGTAGCGCACGCATGGTTCCATTTTGATTGTTGTCTTGTTGTTTCCTTGACATACGACACGATGCGAGCGCACGGTATGGTTCTATTGGGATTGTTATTCTATGGACTAACTCTCCATGAGGTTTTACCGTTCGCCTTGGTATCCGGTAGTCGACTCGCATTTGCCCCGTCGCCTTCGGGGTTTGGTTGTATTGCATCATAGTACGGTTTGGCATCGTAGGACTTGGTGTGCATGTGTACATCTTGGTGTTATCATAGATCGCCAAGCTGGCGGAAGGTATTCCACGTGCATGATTGATGCGAGGGCGAGACCGACTTGATATAATCGTTATATGGTGCATCAGTTTGGTTATCATACATGTCTCCCGCTTATATAGATCGCTATGATTTCTTTACAAGATTTTACAGCTTTCACATACTTGGTACCGCATCGACCTCCTTCGGGCTGCGTTCATGCCGCAGTAGAGGTACATCGGTCCATCCTCGCTTTAGGATCACCTTTCGCCTTCGAAGCTCCGCCTTCCGAGGCTCATCTTTGCATGTTACCCCGAGTTTGTAGGGTCTTGTACATTCGTGGTATGGCGGCCTCCCGCCATAGTTGTTGTAAAATCTTAGAGGTCTCAGAGTACCGCGTGGTCGTAAGGATTGTAACTGTTCAAATGTCTATGTATATATATATGCTGAAAGGCAACCGTTTTGGTTGGCCTATTTTCTTTCATCTTGATCCATGTCTATTTGCATGTTTAAGTTTTTATTTCCGCTGGTTTTCTCTGATATTGTATCACTAGGGTGCCCGGGGTAAGGCACCAGTCACGGGCCCCGGTTCGGGTCGTGACAACCCATCGTGTCAGTATGTCCACCAATCAACTGGAGATAGACTTCATCGAGAGACCTGGTGAATACGTAATCAAAACACTTGCACAACAAAGACTATCACAACAAGCATAGGCAAGTTCAACGTATTCATTGACTTTCATTTTATTACAACAAATTCAGGTTTTTAACCCCAAGGTACTACGTATTTTAACTCTTTAAAAGATCCATTTCTTTCACAAAAAGTCACACGATACCCGTAGTATCAAAATAGAGTAACTGTCTTTTTAAGTAAACCAAAACAATTTTCATACTTTCTTTTTAAACCAAATCATTTCTCCCTTTAAAGTCAAGTTACCATTTTAAATGCAATAATAAAACTATCCTTTTGTTTTCATAAAGTCGTTATAACTAACTTCCCATAAAGCTATTATAACACTTTATGTTTTAAACCAATTTAAGACAAAACCATGCCTTTCTTTTAAACCAAAACACTTCAAATTCTCAAGTCTCTTTTCTTTTAGAAATCAAGTTCCTTACTGTGGAATTTTGTCACGACCCGATCCCGGGCCCGTGACTGGTGCCTTACCCCGGGCACCCTAGTGATACAACATCAGAGAAAACCAGCGGAATATAAAACTTAAACAAGAAACAAGATATATGATCATAAACAAAGCAACCAAACGGTTACCTTCCAATAAAATATATATAAACAACTCTTTCAAAACGAATAGCTTTAATCCTTTTTACAAACCCCGCCACAACAAGATTTCATGCACTGTAAGAGTTTTTATACAACATGACGACAGGCCCCGCCATACCCCGAATGTACAAGAACCTACAACTCGTGGTAACATACCAAAAGATAAGCCTCCTGAGAACGGAGCTTCCCAATACGCCGAATCGTGATCCTATAAGCGGGGATCCACTACCGATGTACTCCTACCGGCAGATGAACGCAGCCTCAAGGAGGTCAAGATAACAGTACCAAGTATGTGAAATCAAAATATCAGAATGAAATCATAATGCTATATAAAACAGAGACATGTATGATAACAAAACTACGCTCACAACATAAAAGCGATCATGTCAAGTCGTGACTCACGCCTCAAGTCATCACTCAAATATAACTACGGGTCTCACGCCCACAACATCAATCGTGTTCGCATCATGGCCGCAATGCCCCCGAATTCGCAGACGGCAGACATGTCCATGATGCAACACTAATAACAATGCCCCACGCCACATGCCCCTGAATTCGTGACGGTAGACACGCCCATGTGACATTAACAACAATAATAACAATGCCCCACGGCCACATGCCCCCGACTCAGACGGTAGACACGCCCATGTGACATTAACAACAATATCGGTGATCAACCCCGCCGCACGGCCACACGCCCGAATTCAGATTTGCAGACATGTCCACGTGACATCAACAACAATATACCGCACAACCAAAGTATCACAAACAAGCTCAAGCAAATTACCATACTTCTAGACTTTTATAAAAAGATCCACTCTTCCCAAGAAGTCACCGATATCAACACTTGCACAACAAAGGCTATCACAACAAGATAGGCGAGTTACACAACAACAAGCATAGGCAAGTTACACACAACCCAAGGTACTTCCATTTCAGATCAAAGTCCGGTTTTAACCCTAAGTACTACGTGACGTTAACTCTTTTTAAAGGATCCGCTTTTTCACAAAAGTCACATAATACCCGTGAGCATAAAATAAAGTGACTATCTTTTAAGTAAACCAAAATACTTCCTTTGTAAAATCAAGTAACAACATTATTTTCCAAACGCTCAAGTTTGCCTAATTTCAAATGCTCAAGTTTCTCATTTTAGAAAGGTTTCATAACTCATAGTCTTAATCCTTTTAAAACAATTGAGTAACATATGTCTTAGACGTGAGCCGTTTATTCTTGTTTACAACAATCTTGTTACAGCAGCCATGATCTAGGAAATGTAATACAATTTTGTCTTATCTTAGCTTCTATACAGATGGAGGTTTCTATTGGTTTTAATAACAATTTGTTATTAGTCAATACACTTTCCTTTATTAGCGCTGATGTGGTTTGTTCGACACTTATTCTCATTTCCGAAGTCAATAAACTATTATTCTTTTTAAAACCAAGTACTCATTACTCGCGAATGAGGTTTCACAACACTTTTAACAAAATGTTAATAACCAAGTAAAACAAGTTAAGTCTCTTATCTTTCAAGATCAAGTCTCTTAACTTCTACAATCAATAAACCAATCTTTTACCTACATAGAGTCGTTATAACTAACTTCCCATAAAGCTGTTATAACACCCTATGTTTTAAACCAACCAACTCATTTAACACATGACGCCTACCGCATTACATAGTTTACAAAGCATCATGCTGTAAGGATAGGAAGAGGTTCACATACCTCGCGACGATTATCGATAATAAGCAAAACGCTCCACAAGATCAGAATCGCCAGCCGCTCCACTCTTCAAGTAGAATACGCTACCGCAGCATTTCCACCTATAAGGCCACAAACGCCTATTAACTTCTAACCGCACGGTTCCATATTCTACGTAAAATTCGCAAAGACTCCCCGCAACCGCGTAAATCTCCTCCTCTATCGAGTCCGGCTACCAAGCCAACCTGGGGGGGGGGGTTATACGTCTAACCGGACGTATACAATTCTACTACACAGTAATACCACAAGTCTCAGAATACACCCCATGTAATTACAGCTTCTCTTCTTTAAATTCAGCTTAAGTCAAAAGACATCACGCAAGCTATGTTCAGTTCTATATATAGTATACCTTAACTATATAATCCTACCATATGTAATTTCCAATTACAACAAGGGGACAAGAATATTTACCTCGATAAGCCCAAAATTATCCACGTTTAAATGTCGATCCTGAGCAAGGTTTAGCTCCAACCCCGTGCGCTCCAATCCGCTCCAAACAACCCTTAGAAGTTCTAACCAACTTCTACTTAAATACTTCAACCAACTACGAAGATTTCCTTGTGGTTTCTGGCTGAGACTAAGAGGACAAAAGGTAGTATTTTCTGCTCTACGATAGAGGTAACTTTTGGAATACTACAAGGTAAGGGCTAAGGTATTTTGGGCATTATAACAATACTTGAGAAGTATTTCAATACCACAAGGAGGGGTATTATACTAAAACAACTAGGCTAGTGGGTACCCTCTACCAACACTACTAAGGGGAGGAGTGGAACCTCTCGGCCAAAGGCCACTAGAAGGGGGAGGGGGAAGGCTAGGACGAGAGCAACACGAGGAGAGGAGGGAGATTTCAATACTTGGAAACATTTGTGGATGAATGAAGTCTTCAACAAGAGAGGGTATTTATAGGAAGCCAAAGGCCAACCAACGGCCAAGAGATCTCAAGCCACGCAAGTGTAAGGCCTTGATCAAGACAAGTGCACCCTAACCCTACACCCCAAAACAAGGCACAAAACATGGCACCAAACATGGCACAAAGTAAGGCACAAAACAAGGCACCAATCGCCAAGGCCAAACCGCTTCTATGCCCACTTGAGGTGACAAGTGTCACCTCTCGTTCCCAAAATGTTCCGCCGCCGAAAAATCCGCAAAATACAAAACGACATAGCCGGAATTTTCCCTTCGCAAGTTCTCAGAAACGCTTCACTAAAAACGATTCTATACGGGTTGTGCACAAATTTTCAAACTAGCCAAACTTTAAGTCTCATTTTCGTGACGCACGCCTCCACGCATATACCGCAGAAAATACGGTATAACATTCTCCTCCTTAGAAACATTCGTCCCGAATGTTCCTTCTCAAGACGTATCGGAAGTTCCTCTAACAAGTTGCCAACGCCACAACTTGGCCACGAAATAACACACGCTCTTTTCCTTCCTCGCTCGTCAGGCGATACCACTTTTGTCACTTTGGCGAGGTTCTAGTGTCACTCCGCGACTCCAACCAATGGTACCGAATCGCATGCGATCCCCGAGGTTCTAGTGTCACTCAGACGTGCCATACTTCACCATTGCTTCGCTTCAAAACCGTGAGTCACTACCTCCAAACTTGGTCATCTTACTAACCTCAATCTTCTTTAAGGCCATTCCCGCCTTCACGAACCGCTCGTCGAACATATCCACAAACTCATACGATGGTCAACTAAATCGCCTAGCACCTCGTGACTCCTACCACCGCGACCACCTGAACCGACTTACCCAAAACCGCCGGGTCGACTACGAGCGCAATCAACCCGACCCACAATCGCGCCAATAATTGCTCCTCGAAACGGAACAATCTTACCTAATCAAGTCATGAAAGCTACCACTTCCATCTCACACTACCCATGGACTTATCACACAAATAACTCCCACGTATACTACGGACTCTGATAAAGATCAAACATGAAATAAATCTTTTACTCAGGACGACCTTACCTCTAAGGTCTCAATCGGGAAATAGTCTAAGGTTCACACTACCATGTTTTCTAACTTACAATTAACACAACGCTATCCGTACATATCTCACAATAACAAGATCATAATAACAAGCATACCAAAACTCTAGAGGGTTAAGGATATACCTGTCTCTACCGCTTAATCACCCGCCTTGCAGGCGCATACCAGCGGCGTGATGAACCACCATCGATCTCGAAGGATGAGTCGTAACATCCGTGCTACCTTGGTCGGACAGTTCCTCGCAAATGGCCCCGCTGGCCGCAAAAATAACAAGCTCCTGGCACCACGACAATCTCAAATGCGGTCTACCACATCGACCACACCGAGGTAGGGTGACCAGATCCGCCAACACCCTTACTTCCTCGAAACTCAACCTCGAGCCTCGACCGCTCCCAATACTCTGGATGCTCAAGGTTGGAGGACCACTCTGACCGGGCGGAGGTACAAAACTAGCATCTTCCGAGGCGGTCCGCCGAAAGTCACCAAAGGACCTCGCTGTTCGCCCTTCGCCGATCTTGGTCATTCCGCCGACCTCTCCGTGCCTCACATCCCAAGCATGAGCCGCACGCGGGCAATGTCCATGCCCTACCAAGAGCTACACTCAACAAGCCTCGCAAGCAATCATCTAGCCCGATGACGTGGCGGTGCACTCTATCCTCCATGGTTGCCACTAAAGCGGGACATACCGAGCCAACGAGTCAAACTCACGCCGTACTCCCGAACCGCACGCCTCTATCTCAAAGATCATAAATTGTCGCCCGCGCCCTCCTCATCTGCGGAGGCAAGAAGTGAGCGAGGAATGCCTCTGAGAACTCGTCCCATATCGCCGAAGCGCATGCTCTCCGGATAACTCCCACGATCAAAACCACGATCATGTATCACGCACCGATGCGAACCTAAGACCACCGACTCGGTCTCCGGCCTTGATCACTCTACGACCCAGAATCGCCGGATGAACTCCTCGCGATCATCCTCGTGCCTCGACCCATAAAACTCGGGAGAGCTACAACTCGAAAGTCCCGTAGCCTCAAACTATCTCGCCGGGTGAACCATCGTGCCATCGAACTGAACCGCCGTGATCCAACCTATCCTCATATTCGCCATGACTCGCCAAGAATCGGGCCATCTCCTTGTACTCCCATCTCATCTTCTCCAGCCGCTGGACCGAGGCTCGTATCAGGTCTCAGCAGCACCGCCGCGTTCTAAACTCTATCGGGCTCGCGGCGCCGCAAAACTCGCCGTCAAGCACAACTCGTCTCCGGCTCGCGCGCTCGCATTCTCTCAGATCTCACTAGCGCCTCCTCACTGCCTTGCCCTTCCGGCTCGTTGCTCTTGCGGAGGCATAATCGTAAAAACGAGATACGTCGAGAGGGTCCAACTTACAACACATTTCTAAGGCACGATCTCGTAATGAGAAGAATGGAAACCAATCCTAAATGTCTCAGCCTCCCGATTATAGATGTGGTGCACAACACATCGATAATCAAGACTCTACTAGAACCACGGTCAGACACTTTCCGAGGATTAATCGCTCGATACCACTTTTGTCACGACCGATCCTGCCCGTGATCGTGCCTACCCCGCACCCTAGTGATACAACATCGAGAAAACCAATAATATAAAACTTAAACAAGAAACAAGATATATGATCATAAAACAGACCAACCAAACGGTTACCTTCCAATAAAATATATATAAACAACTCTTTTAAAACGAATAGTTTAATCCTTTACAAACCCCGCCACAACAAGATTCATGCACTTAAGAGTTTTTATACATACGACGACGACAGGCCCGCCATACCTGAATGTACAAGAACCTACAACTCGGGTAACATACTAAAAGATAAGCCTCCGAGAACGGAGCTTCCCAATACGAATCGTGATCCTATGAGCGGGATCCACTACCGATGTACTCCTACCGCAGATGAACGCAGCCTCGAAGGAGGTCAAGACAACAGTACCAAGTATGTAAAACTAAAAATATCAGAATGAAATCATAATAAATATAAAAACAGGAGACATGTATGATAACAAAACTACAGTTCACAACATAAAAGCAGTCATGTCAAGTCAGGGACTCACGACCTCAAGTCATCACTCAAATATAACTATGGGTCTCACGCCCACAACATCAATCGTGTTCGCATCATGGCCGCATGCCCCCGAAATTATACATCGGTGTAGACATGTCCATGATGCAACACTAATAACAATGCCCCATGGCCACATGCCCCGACTCGTGACGGTAGACACGCCCATGTGACATTAACAACAATAATAACAATGCCCCACGGCCACATGCCCCCGACTTCAGACGGTAGACACGCCCGCGTGACATTAACAACAATAATATCTGGTGATCAACCCCGCCGCACGGCCACACGCCCGAATTCTCAGACGTGTAGACATGTCCACGTGACATCAACAACAATATACCGCACAACCGTGCTATCACAAACAAGCTCAAGCAAATTACCATACTTCTAGACTTTTATAAAAGATCCACTCCTTCCCAAGAAGTCACCCGATATCAACACTTGCACAACAAAGGCTATCACAACAAGCATAAAGTAGTTACACAACAACAAGCATAGGCAAGTTACACACAACCCAAGGTACTTCCATTTCAGATCAAAGTCCGGGTTTTAACCCTAAGTACTACGTGACGTTAACTCTTTTTAAAGGATCCGCTTTTCACAAAAGTCACATAATACCCGTAGCATAAAATAGAGTGACTATCTTTTTAAGTAAACCAAAATACTTCCCTTTGTAAAATCAAGTAACAACATTATTTTCCAAACGTTCAAGTTTGTCTAATTTCAAATGCTCAAGTTTCTCATTTTAGAAAGGTTTCATAACTCATAGTCTTAATCCCTTTTAAAACAATTGAGTAACATATGTCTTGTACGTGAGCCGTTTATTCTTGTTTACAACAATCTTGTTACAAAGACCATGATCTAGGAAATGTAATACAATTTTGTCTTATCTTAGCTTCTATGCAGATGGAGGTTTCTACTGGTTTTAATAACAATTTGTTATTAGTCAATACACTTTCCTTTATTAGCGCTGCTTTGGTTTGTTCGACACTTATTCTCATTTCCGAAGTCAATAAAACATTATTCTTTTTAAAACCAAGTACTCATTACTCGCGAATGAGGTTTCACAACACTTTTAACAAAATGTTAATAACCAAGTAAAACAAGTTAAGTCTCTTATCTTTCAAGATCAAGTCTCTTAACTTCTACAATCAATAAACCAATCTTTTACCTACATGTAGTCGTTATAACTAACTTCCCATAAAGCTATTATAACACCCTATGTTTTAAACCAACCAACTCATTTAACACACGACGCCTACCGCACTACATAGTTTACAAAGCATCATGCTGAAGGATAGGAAGAGGTTCACATACCGCGACGATTATCGATAATAAGCAAAACGCCCACAAGATCAGAATCTGCTAGCCGCTCCACTCTTCAAGTATAATACGCCACTCGCAGCATTTCCACCTATAAGGCCACAAACGCCTATTAACTTCTAACCGCACGGTTCCATATTCTACGTAAAATTCGAAAGACTCTCCCGCAAATCACAGAAATCTCCTCCTCTATCGAGTCCGCTACCAAGCCAACCCGGGGGTTATACGCCTAACCTGGACGATACAATTCTACTACACAAGAATACCACAAGTCTCATCAGACACAATACCCTATGTAATTACGCTTTAGTTCTCTTCTTTAAATTCAGTGCTTAAGTCAAAAGACATCACGCAAGCTATGTTCAGTTCTATATATAGTATACCTTAACTATATAATCCTACCATATGTAATTTCCAATTACAACAAGGGGACAAGAATATTTACCTTGATAAGCCCAAAATTATCCAAGTTATAATGTCGATCCTGAGCAAGGTTTAGCTCCTACTCCGTGCGCTCCAATCCGCTCCAAACAACCCTTAGAAGTTCTAACCAACTTCTACTTAAATACTTCAACCAACTATGAAGATTTCCTTAGGGTTTTGGTTTGAGACTAAGAGGACAAAAGGTAGTATTTTCGGGCTCTACGTATAGAGGTAACTTTTGGAATACTACAAGGTAAGGGCTAAGGTATTTTGGGCATTATAACAATACTTGGAGAAGTATTTCAATACCACAAGGGAGGGGTATTATACGAAAACAACTAGGCTAGGGGGAGGGGTACCCCTCGGCCAACACTACTAAGGGGGGAGGGGGAGGGGAACCTCTCGGCCAAAGGCCACTAGAAGGGGGAGGGGGAAGGCTAGGACGAGAGCAACAAGAGGAGAGGAGGGAGATTTTCAAGACTTGGAAACATTTGTGGATGAAGAAGTCTTCAACAAGAGAGGGGTATTTATAGGGAAGCCAAAGGCCAACCAATGGCCAAGATCAAGCCATGTGCAAGGCAAGTGTAAGGCCTTGATCAAGCCAAGTGCACCCTAACCCTACACCCCAAAACAAGGCACAAAACATGGCACCAAACATGGCACAAAGTAAGGCACAAAACAAGGCACCAATCGGCCAAGGCCAAACCGCCCCTAAGGCGTCCACTTGAGGGTGACAAGTGTCACCCTCTCGTTGGCCCAAAAATGTTCCGTCGCTCGGAAAAATCCGCAAAAATACAAAACGACATAGCCGGAATTTTCCCTTCGCAAGTTCTGTAAAACGTTTCGCCGAAAAACGATTCTATACGGGGGTTGTGCACAAATTTTCGAAACTAGCCAAACTTTAAGTCTCAAATTTTCGTACGTACGTCTCCACGTACATACTCAGGAAAATACGGGGTATAACAAATTTAAGAAAAATCAATACTTATTATTAATGATTTTATTAAAGCAGCCATGATCTAGGAAATGTAATACAATTTTGTCTTATCTTAGCTTCTATGCAGATGGAGGTTTCTACTGGTTTTAAGACACGTGTCACCCCCTTGAGTGGCCATGTGGCCCGAAATCGGTGGGACAAGTGGCTAGCCACTTGTCCCCTTGGCCGAATGGCCCTAACACTTGGCACTAATTTTCGTTGGCCATGTGGTGTGGTGGGACCCACACACACATGGCCCAATCTTGACCATACACTTACATTGATCTTGGCCCTTGTTTCTTCTATAAATACCCCATAGTGAAAGACATAATATTCATCCACACTTAAAGACTTTCCAAGGCAAAAATATCCCTTTCCCTTTAGTCTTGTTTCGTCCCCCTCCCCCCTCTTGTGTAGAAAATACTTTGTGTATTGTTGTATAATCCCAAATACCTTGGCCTAGTATCCCTAGTAGTATTCCAAAGTTGTTTCAATACTAGGAGCCCGTAAATACTACTTTATTCCAATAGTCGCAAAGTGAAACCCTAGAAAAATCTTCCTAGCTTGGTTGAAGTGTTAAGAGAAGTTGTTTAGAAACTTCTAAGGGTCGCTTGGAGCGGGTTGGAGCGTAAGGAGTTGGAGCTAAACGTTGCTCACGATCGACATATTACTTGGATAATTTTGGGCTTATCGAGGTAATGATCTATGTCCCCCTATTGTAATTGGATATTACATATTGTAGTAATTTAGAATTGAGTATAAGATATATTGGAAGGATGATTATAAAGGATTGAATCGTATTTACATTGGATTGTATTTACGAGAATTGTGTAGTATTTTTGTGAAGTAGAATTGTACACGTCCCTAAGACGTAACCCTCCCCGAGTTGTTGGCCCGCAGCGCCCGAGTAGAGGAGGAGATTTATGTGGTCATGTGGGGAGGTGTCGCCAATTTTCTCAGAGAATAAAGGAATCTTGTATTTAGAATATTCTACAAGAGATCTGAAGTTGATAGACGCTATGGCCAAGATAGTGGAAGTACTACGAGTAGTGTATTCTACTTGAAGGGTGGAAAAGGCTAGCAAGGTTGTAGTACTTGGAGCATTTTGCTAATTGTCGATAATCGTCGCGAGGTATGTGAACCTCTTCCTATCTTTTCTAGCATGATATTTGTGAACTATGTAGTACGGTGAGACGACATGTTCTAAGTGAATTTGGTTGGTTTTACTGATTTTAAAAGATAAAGGACTTGACTTATATTTGACTTGATATGATATATGAAGAACTCGAATCAGGTAGAAAGTTGTGAAACCTCATTCGCGAAATGAGTATTTGGTCTTTAAAAGGAACTTGATTTCTAAAAGAAAAGAGACTTGAGGAATCAAGAGTTTTGGTTTAAAGAGAGACATGGTTTTGTCTTAAATTGTTTAGAACATAAAGTGTTATAACAGCTTTATGGGAAGTTAGTTATAACGACTTTATGAAAGCAAAAGAATGATTTTATCATTGGTTTTAAAATGGTAACTTGATTTAAGTATAGGTTACTTGTTTTGAAAAGAGTAAGTATTTGAGTTTTAAAGAGTATACTTGATGTTGTTTTAAAAGAAAGGCACTTGGTTTAAAAAGTATAGAGTACTTGATTTTAAAAGTCTTGTAAAGGTTTTTACGAAAGTAAAGTAATTTGGTTTGAAAAGGAAATGTGTTTTTGATACTACGAGTATTAGTATCTTTTACGTAAAAGAGGTCTTTTTGAAAGAATGAAAGTGGGTATTATTTTTGGGTTTGAAACCCGTATTGTTGACATAAAATTAAAGTACCTTGAGTTGCGTGTAACTTGCCTATGTTTGCGTGTGATAGCCTTGTTGTGCCAGTATTGTATATTTATACCACCGCGTCTCTCAATGGAGGGCCGGTTGATTTGTTATGATCTTACTTGTACGTACCGACAGTGACGGAGGATTCCACGGGTACGCTCCTGTTGATAGCGTTATTCCATGGACTAGCTCTCCATGAGGTTTTACTGATTCGGCCTTGGTATCTGGTGGTTGGCTTTCGTATTGCCCCGTCTCGTGGCTGATTCGGCCTTGGTATCTGGTAGTTAGCCTTCGCACTTGCCCCGTTCAGTTTAGTGGCGAAGTCTCGTGACACGACTCGCACCGGTAGTTAGCCTTCAGATTGGCCCGGCCACCACGTGACACGCCTTGGTACCGGTAGTCGGCCGTGCTTGCCCCGTGTCGCCTTCGTGGTTTGGTTGCATAGTATTCTTAGTACGGCCTTGGTATCTAGTAGTTGGCTTTCAGACTTGCCGGCCAATCGATGACGCGCTTTGGTATCCGTAGTTAGCCTTCGCACTTGCCTCAGATGGTTGTTATGACACGTGGGACACGTGTTCATGTGTATTCCTTCGTGTTGCTATATCATAGATCGCCGGCAGTGAGGAAGGTATTCCACGCATGATTGATGTTGTGGGCGTGAGACCCATAGTTATATTTGAGTGATGACTTTGAGGCGCGAGTCCCCGACTTGACGTGATCACATATTATGTAATCGTAATTTGGTTATCATATATGTCTCTGCTTTTTTATAGACTACTATGATTTCATTTACAAGATTTTCGCCATACTTGGTACTGTTATCGACTCCTCGGCCGCTCATGCCGCAGTAGAGGTACATTGGTTGTGGATCCTCGCCATAGGATCACAGCTGCTTTGGGAAGCTCCGTTTCTCCGAGGCTCATCTTTGGTATAGTCCCCCTCGCTGTAGTTACTTGTACATTCGTAGATGGCGGGCCCCATCCCTGGCCATAGTTATGGTTACATTCTTAGAGGTCCATAGTAATCGCTGTAGCGTGGTTTCTAAAAGGATTTAACTGTTCAGGTTGATATATATATGTATATATTCAGGAAGGTGACCATTTTGGTTAGCCTGCTTCATACTTTATGTCTTGTCTCATGTTTTAGTTTTTATTTCCGCTGATTTTCTCTGATGTTGTATCACTAGGTGCCCGGTAAGGCACTACCACGCCCGGATCGGGTCGTGAAAAAGTGGTATCAGAGCGCTTAGTCCTCTAAAGTGTCTACGCATCGCTGTTCAGTAGTCTTGATTATCGGTGTCAGGCACCACATCTATAATCGTGAGGCTACAGGACATTTAGGATTGGTTTCCATTCTTCTCACTCCGAGATCGTGCCTTAGAGCCGTGTTGTCACTGACTCCTCCGACGTACTTCTTTGTACCGCTTATGCCTCCACGCAATGCAACCAGAGCCCAAGGAAAGGCGCAGAGGAGTCGCGAGTAGAGCATGGAGGGTTACGAGGCAGAGGCCCGCTTACCTGTGGTGGTGCTACAGACGGCGGATTCTACGATGCCGCCAAATTTCAGCAGAGCTTAGAGCCGCATCGATGGCGCCGAGACCACAAGACTGAGCCTCCACCATAGCCCGGAGCAGCGAGAGATGGGCTACAGGAGATGGCACGCCATTAGCCAGATCAGGCCGCATACGAGGATAGGCCGGACGCAGCAGCCCAAAGAGCACCCGCGTGGTTCACCCGAGAGCGATAGTTTGAGGCTACGGGACTTTCTGAGTTGTAGCCCGCCAGAGTTCTACGGGTCGAGGCCTGAGGATGATCTGCAGGAGTTCATCCGACAATTACAGCGGATTATGAGAGTGATCAAGGCTTCGGAGACCGAGTCAGTGGTCTTGGGTTCACATCGGTTGCGTGATACTGCAGTCGACTGGTTTGATTCGTGGGAGCTGTCCCGGGGAGGGAATGCACTTCCAGCCGTATGGAACGAGTTCTCAGAGGCATTTCTTGCACATTTCTTGCCTCCACGGATGAGGGCTCGCCGACAAATTTTGATGTCGAGGCGACGCGCACGGTTCGGAGTACAACATGGAGTTCGACTGCCGTCAGATGTCCCGCGTTAGTAGCCAGTATGGAGGACGAGTGCACCGCTATGTCACGTGGCTAGACGATTATTTGGCGAGAGTTGCTCGGCGTAGCTCTTCACCGCATGGACATTGCCCGCATACAGCTTATGCACTGACGCGAGGCACGGAGAGGTCGACGGAATTACCGGATCGCCAAGAGGCCGTAACAGCAGGTCTTTGGCGACTTTCGAGGCGGACCGCCAAGAAGAGCCGCTTATGCGCCTCCCAAGACGAGTGGCCCTCCACGCCTTCGGACGCTCGATATTCAGAGCAGTCGTGGCTCCTGTGTTTCGACTTTCAGGAGTAGAGTGCTCGCCGGATAAGGTCACCCTTGTCTCAGCGCCGCCAGGAAAACTTCAAAGGGAGAGTGTCATACTAATTTGGGAGATTGTTATTCTTGCGGCCAGCAGGGCCATTTAGCAAAGAATTGTCCAACCAGAGGTAGCGCGGATGTTGAGACTCGCCTTCGGATCCGCCATGCGTTCTTCTCCTTCGATAGCCAGCAGGTGTTCATACACGCAGCCGCGCAGGGTCGTGGTGGAAGTTCCCAGCTCTATCTGGCCCTGAACCGCCTATTTTGATTTCTGTATATCCTTCACCCTCTAGAGACTTGTATGCATTGATGATATGATGATGTGCTAAGTATTATGTTGGACAGCGTTATGCTAAATTGTGATGTAGAGGCCTGTTAGTATAGGGAAGTTGGGTACATGAGACGAGCCTTAGAATATTATACGTGGAGACCTTAGAGGCGGGCCGTCTTGAGTAAAAGATTTGTTTACGATTTGACCTTTGTTGGAGTGCATAGTATACGTGGGATAAAATTTTGTGATAAGTCCCTGAGTGGTCTGAATTATAAGAGGGTAGTGAGCTAAGAAGACCACTAGGTTTTCGTGACTTGATTAGTGAGATTGTTCCGACCGGGAACAAGAGCTTGCGAAATGGGTCGGGCCGAGGCAAGGTTGCGTGTCAACCCGCAGCCGGCCAGTGGGTCCGAGGTGGTCCCGCCAGCGTGGTAGGGTCACGCAGGTGCTAAGCCCAAGTTTAGGTAACCATCGACGTTCGTGGACGCGCTCGACCGTAATCGGATCGTGAAGGCCGGAATGGCCTTAGAGTAAATTGCTAGTGGGAGCTGCGTGAGACTAGAAATGATTTCCTCGTTGGCATGGATTTGAGTTTTGCGACATGTTATATTCTCGCCATCGTGGTAATGATCGGTTTGTAAGTATAGTAGTGGAGACTATATTGGCGCATGTGTGTTTGAGATTTGTAGGAACATTCGGACGAATGTTTCTAAGGGAAGAATGTTATACCCTCGTAGTTCCGTGGTATGTATGTGAGGACGCACGCATTTACGAATACGAAAGAAATTTTGGAAAGAAAGAAAGTGATTTTTCACGGAAAAGTTTCCGGTTTTGTGAAGGAAAAGGTTCGTTGATGGGAATTGATTCCCAGATTTGGTATTTGGGCTTCTTGGATTATTTTAGAATTATGAGATTTTATTTTCTGAAATGGTCACGTGGGCCCACTGAGAAATTTACGGTTTTGTGGGGCCCACTTTGTTTTTGAGATTTTCGATATTTTGGATATTTTCGGAAGACGAAATATTTTGGACGAGTAAGGGGGAGACACGTGTCACCCCCTTGAGTGTCCATGTGGCCCGAAATCGGTGGGACAAGTGGCTAGCCACTTGTCCCCTTGGCCGAATAGCCCTAACACTTGGCACTAATTTTCGTTGGCCATGTGGTGTGGTGGGACCCACACACACATGGCCCAATCTTGACCATACACTTACATTGATCTTGGCCCTTGTTTCTTCTATAAATACCCCATAGTGCAAGACATAATGTTCATCCACACTTAAAGACTTTCCAAGGCAAAAATATCCATTTCCCTTTAGTCTTGTTTCGTCCCCCTCCCCCCTCTTGTGTAGAAAATACTTTGTGTATTGTTGTATAATCCCAAATACCTTGGCCTAGTAGCACTAGTAGTATTCCAAAGTTGTTTCAATACTAGAGTCTAAATACTACTTTATTCCAATAGTCGCAGTGAAACCCTAAAAATCTTCCTAGCTTGGTTGAAGTGTTAAGAGAAGTTGTTTAGAAACTTCTAAGGGTCTCTGGAGCGGGTTGAGCGTAAGGAGCTCGAGCTAAACGTTGCTCAGATCGACATATTACTTGGATAATTTTGGGCTTATCGAGGTAATGATCTACGCCCCCTATCAGAATTGGATATTACATATCAGAGTAATTTAGAATTGAGTATAAGATATATTGGAAGGATGATTATAAAGGATTGAACTGTATTTACATTGGATTGTATTTACGAGAATTGTGTAGTATTTTGTGAAGTAGAATTGTACACGCCCAGTTAAGACGTGTAACCCTCCCTCGGGAGTTGTTGGCCCGTAGCGGCCCGAGTAGGAGGAGATTTATGTGGTTGTGGGGAGGTGCTGCCGAATTTTCTCGTAGAATAAAGGAATCTTGTATTTAGAATATTCTACGAAGAGATCTGAAGTTGATAGGCGTTTATGGCTAGTATGGGTGGAAGTACTACGAGTAGCGTATTCTACTCAAGGGTGGAAAAGGCTAGCAAGGTTGTAGTACTTGGAGCATTTTGCTAATTGTCGATAATCGTCGCGAGGTATGTGAACCTCTTCCTATCTTTTCTAGCATGACTGTTGTGAACTATGTAGTACGGTAGACGTACATGTTCTAAGTGAATTTGGTTGGTTTACTGATTTTAAAAGATAAAGGACTTGACTTATATTTGACTTGATATGATATATGAAGAACTCGAATTGTGTAGAAAGTTGTGAAACCTCATTCGCGAGAAATGAGTATTTGGTCTTTAAAAGGAACATGATTTCTAAAAGAAAAGAGACTTGAGGAATTTAAGAGTTTTTGGTTTAAAAGAGAGACATGGTTTTGTCTTAAATTGGTTTAGAACATAAAGTGTTATAACAGCTTTATGGGAAGTTAGTTATAACGACTTTATGAAAGCAAAAGAATGGTTTTATCATTGGTTTTAAAATGGTAACTTGATTTAAGTATAGGTTACTTGTTTTGAAAAGAGTAAGTATTTGAGTTTTAAAGAGTATACTTGATGTTGTTTTAAAAGAAAGGAACTTGGTTTAAAAAGTATAGAGTACTTGATTTTAAAAGTCTTGTAAAGGTTTTTACGAAAGTAAAGTAATTTGGTTTGAAAAGGAAATGTGTTTTTGATACTACGAGTATTAGTATCTTTTACGTAAAAAAGGTCTTTTTGAAAGAATGAAAGTGGGTATTATTTTTGGGTTTGAAACCCGTATTGTTGACATAAAATGAAAGTACCTTGAGTTGTGTGTAACTTGCCTATGTTTGCGTGTGATAGCCTTGTTGTGCCAGTATTGTATTTTTATACCACCGCCTCTCAATGGAGGGCCGTTGATTTGTTATGATCTTACTTGACGCGTCTGCGGTGACGGAGATTCCACGCACGCCTCGCTGATAGCGTTATTCCATGGACTAGCTCTCCATGAGGTTTTACTGATTCGGCCTTGGTATCTGGTGGTTGGCTTTCGTACTTGCCGCCTCGTGGCCGATTCGCCTTGGTACTGGTAGTTAGCCTTCGCACTTGCCCTGCTCAGTTTAGTGGCAAAGTCTCGTGACACGCCTTGGTACAGTAGTTAGCCTCAGATTGCCCGGCCAGCACGTGACACGACCTTGGTACCGTAGTCGGCCGACTTGCCCCGTCGCCTTCGTGGTTTGGTTGCATAGTATTCTTAGTACGGCCTTGGTATCTAGTAGTTGGCTTTCGACTTGCCCCGCCACGATGACGCGCTTTGGTATCTGGTAGTTAGCCTTCGTACTTGCCTTGTACGGTTGTTATGACACAGGTGGGACCTAGTGTTCATGTGTATTCCTTGGTGTTGCTATATCATAGACTGCCGGCAGTGAGGAAGGTATTCCACGGGCAGGATTGATGTTGTGGGCGTGAGACCCATAGTTATATTTGAGTGATGACTTTGAGGGCGTGAGTCCCTGACTTGACGTGATCGCATATATATTATGTAATCAGAATTTGGTTATCATATATGTCTCCTGTTTTTTTAGACTACTATGATTTCATTTACAGTATTTTCAGTTCCACATACTTGGTACCTGTTGTACTGACCTCCTTCGGGGGGCTGCGTTCATGCCGCAGGTAGAGGTACATCGGTTGTGGATCCTCGCTCATAGGATCACAGTTCAGTATTTTGGGAAGCTCCGCTTCTCCGAGGCTCATCTTTGGTATAGTCCTGCGGTGTAGTTACTTGTACATTCGGGGTATGGCGGCCCCGCCCCATCATAGTTATGGTTACATTCTTAGAGGTCCAGAGTAATCTTTGTTGTAGCGTGGTTTGTAAAAGGATTTAACTGCTCGAGTTGTTATATATATGTATATATTCGGAAGGTGACCGCTTTTGGTTAGCCTGTTTCATACTTTATGTCTTGTCTCATGTTTTAGTTTTTATTTCCACGATTTTCTCCGGTCAGATTACCAGGTGCCCGGTAAGGCACGATCACGGCCCGGATCGGGTTGTGACAAAAGTGGTATCGAGCGCTTAGTCCTCGGAAAGTGTCTACAGACCGTGTCTAGTAGAGTCTTGATTATCGGTGTGTTGTGCACCACATCTATAATCAGGAGGCTACAGGACATTTAGGATTGGTTTCCATTCTTCTCACTCTGAGATCGTGCCTTAGAGCTGTGTTGTCAGTTGGACTCCCTCTGACGTACTCTTTTGTACCAGTTATGCCTCCACGCAAGGCAACCAGAGCCCAGAAGGGCAAGGCAGCAGAGGGAGCTGCGAGTAGAGCATGGAGGGTTACCAGGGCAGGCCCGCTTTACCAGGTGGTGCTACAGACGGCGGATTCTACGATGCCGCCAGCCCCAGCAGAGTTTAGAGCCGCATCGGGTCGCCGAGACCACAAGACTGAGCCTCCACCCCATAGCCCCGAGCAGGAGATGGGCTACGGGAGACGGGCACGCTACTAGCCGTGATTGTGGCGGACACGAGTTTAGGCCGACGCAGCAGCCCAAAGAGCACCCGTGGTTCACCCGAGAGCGGATAGTATGAGGCTACGGGACTTTCTGAGCTGTAGCCCGCCCGAGTTCTACGGGTCGAGGCCTGAGGATGATCCGCAGGATTTCATCCGACAGTTACAGCGGATCATGAGAGTGATCAAGGCTTCGGAGACCGAGTCAGTGGTCTTGGGTTCACATCGGATGCGTGATACTGCAGTCGACTGGTTTGATTCGTGGGAGCTGTCCCGGGGAGGGCATGCACTTCCAGCCGTATGGAACGAGTTCTCGTGAGGCATTTTGCACATTTCTTGCCTCGCAGATGAGAGGGCTCGGCCGACAAATTTTTGATGAGGCGGGGCGGACGCGTCTGGTTGGGAGTACAACGGAGTTCGACTCGTTGGCGGTATGTCCCCGTTAGTAGCTAGTATGGAGGACAGAGTGCACCGCTATGTCACGAGGCTAGACGATTATTTGGCGGAGAGTTTCTCGGCGTAGCTCTTGGCCGGGCATGGACATTGCCCGCATACAAAGCTTATGCACTGATGCGAGGCACGAGAGGTCGACGGAATAGGATAAGCGAAGAGGCCGAGCAGCAGGTCTTTGGCGACTTTCGAGGCAGACCGCCTCAAGAAAGCCGCGATGCGCCTCCCCAAGATCGAGTGGCCCTCCACGCCTTGGGGCGTTAGGATATTCAGAGCGGTCGTGGCTCCTGTGTTTCAGACTTTCAGGGGAGTAGGAGTGCTCGCCGGATAAGGTCACCCTTGTCTCAGTGTGGCCGTTGTGGAAAACTTCAAAAGGGAGAGTGTCATACTAATTTGGGAGATTGTTATTCTTGCGGCCAGCAGGGCCATTTAGCAAAGAATTGTCCAACCAGAGGTAGCGCGGATGTTGAGACTCGGCCTTCGGGATCTGTTGCGGGTTCTTCTCCTTCGATAGCTAGGCAGGGTGTTCATACACCGGCAGGCCAGGGCAGGGGTCGTGGTGGAAGTTCCCAGTTCTATCGGTCCTTGGAACCGCCTATTTTGATTTCAGGTATATCCTTCACCCTCTAGAGACTTGTATGCATTGATGATATGATGATGTGCTAAGTATTATGTTCAGATAGCGTTATGCTAAATTGTGATTTAGAGGCCTGGTTAGTATAGGGGAAGTTGGGTACATAGAGATGTGAGCCTTAGAATATTATACGTGGAGACCTTAGAGGCGAGGCCGTCTTGAGTAAAAGATTTTGTTTACGATTTGACCTTTGTTGGAGTGCATAGTATACGTGGGATAAAATTTTGTGATAAGTCCCTGAGTGGTGTGAATTATAAGAGGGTAGTGAGCTAAGAAGACCACTAGGTTTTCGTGACTTGATTAGTGAGATTGTTCCGGACCGGGGAACAAGAGCTTGGTGCGAAATGGGTCGGGTTGAGGCAAGGTTGCGTGTCAACCCGCAGCCCGGTTTGGTGTGGAGTCAGTTCGAGGTGGTCCCGCCAGGTGGTAGGGTCACGAGGGTGCTAAGCCCAAGTTTAGGTAACCATCGACGGGTTCGTGGATCGTTCGACGAATCGGATCGTGAAGGCGGGAATGGCCTTAGAGTAAATTGAAGCTAGTGGAGCCGTTGTGAGACTAGAAATGATTTCCTCGTTGGCATGGATTTGAGTTTTGCGCACATGTTAT
Organism: Przewalskia tangutica; assembly: GCA_029844215.1. Lineage (NCBI taxonomy): Eukaryota > Viridiplantae > Streptophyta > Magnoliopsida > Solanales > Solanaceae > Przewalskia > Przewalskia tangutica. Next base: position 476,118 of record JAQGDG010000035.1, read on the forward strand.
ATTCGGCCATGGTGGTACGACGGCTTGTAAGTATAGTAGTGGAGACTATATTGGCGCATGTGTGTTTGGAGACTTAGAAGGAACATTCGGACGAATGTTTCTAAGGAAGAATGTTATACCCGTAGTTCCAGGTATGTATGTGAGGACGTGCGCACGAGAATACGAAAGAAATTTTGGAAAGAAAGAAAGAAGTGATTTTTCACTAAAAGTTTCCGGTTTTGTGAAGGAAAAAGGTTCGTTGATGGGAATTGGATTCCCAGTTTGGTATTTAGGATTCTTGGATTATTTTAGAATTATGAGATTTTATTTTCGAAATGGTCACGTGGGGCCACGGAGAAATTTACTGGTTTTGTGGGGCCCACTTTGTTTTGAGATTTTCGATATTTTGGATATTTTCTAAGACGAAATATTTTGATTTGTAAGGGAGACACGTGTCACCCCTCGAGTGGCCATGTGGCGAATCGGTGGGACAAGTGCTAGCCATTGTCGCTCGCCGAATGGCCCTAACACTTGGCACTAATTTTCGTTGGCCATGTGGTGTGGTGGGACCCACACACACATGGCCCAATCTTGACCATACACTTACATTGATCTTGGCCCTTGTTTCTTCTATAAATACCCCCATAGTGCAAGACATAATATTCATCCACACTTAAAGACTTTCCAAGGCAAAAATATCCCTTTCCCTTTAGTCTTGTTTCGTCCCCCTCCCCCCTCTTGTGTAGAAAATACTTTGTGTATTGTTGTATAATCCCAAATACCTTGGCCTAGTATCCCTAGTAGTATTCCAAAGTTGTTTCAATACTAGGAGCCCGGAAATACTACTTTATTCCAATAGTCGCAAAGTGAAACCCTAGAAAAATCTTCCTAGCTTGGTTGAAGTGTTAAGAGAAGTTGTTTAGAAACTTCTAAGGGTCGCTTGGAGCGGGTTGGAGCTAAACGTTGCTCAGGATCGACATATTACTTGGATAATTTTGGGCTTATCGAGGTAATGATCTATGTCCCCCTATTGTAATTGGATATTACATATTGTAGTAATTTAGAATTGAGTATAAGATATATTGGAAGGATGATTATAAAGGATTGAACTGTATTTACATTGGATTGTATTTACAGTAGAATTGTGTAGTATTTTTGTGAAGTAGAATTGTAGACGTCCGGTTAAGACGTGTAACCCTCCCCCCTGGGAGTTGTTGGCCTGGTAGCGGGCCTGAGTAGAGGAGGAGATTTATGTGGTTGTGGGGAGGTGCCAATTTTCTATAGAATAAAGGAATCTTGTATTTAGAATATTCTACGAAGAGATCTAGAAGTTGATAGACGTTTTATGGCCAGTATAGGTGGAAGTACTGCGAGTAGCGTATTCTACTCGGGCGGTGGAAAAGGCTAGCAAGGTTGTAGTACTTGGAGCATTTTGCTAATTGTCGATAATCGTCGCGAGGTATGTGAACCTCTTCCTATCTTTTCTAGCATGACTGGTGGAACTATGTAGTGCGGTAGGCGACGTGTTCTAAGTGAATTTGGTTGGTTTAATGATTTTAAAGATAAAGGACTTGACTTATATTTGACTTGATATGATATATGAAGAACTCGAATTGTGTAGAAAGTTGTGAAACCTCATTCGCGAAATGAGTATTTGGTCTTTAAAAGGAACTTGATTTCTAAAAGAAAAGAGACTTGAGGAATCAAGAGTTTTTGGTTTAAAAGAGAGACATGGTTTTGTCTTAAATTGGTTTTAGAACATAAAGTGTTATAACGACTTTATGGGAAGTTAGTTATAACGACTTTATGAAAGCAAAAGAATGGTTTTATCATTGGTTTTAAAATGGTAACTTGATTTAAGTATAGGTTACTTGTTTTGAAAAGAGTAAGTATTTGAGTTTTAAAAGAGTATACTTGATGTTGTTTTAAAAGAAAGGAACTTGGTTTAAAAGTATAGAGTACTTGATTTTAAAAGTCTTGTAAAGGTTTTTACGAAAGTAAAGTAATTTGGTTTGAAAAGGAAATGTTTTTGATACTACGAGTATTAGTATCTTTTACGTAAAAAGGTCTTTTGAAAGAATGAAAGTGGGTATTATTTTGGGTTTGAAACCCGTATTGTTGACATAAAATGAAAGTACCTTGAGTTGTGTGTAACTTGCCTATGTTTGCGTCGATAGCCTTGTTGTGCAGATTGTATTTTTATACCACCGTCTCTCAATGGAGGGCCGTTGATTTGTTATGATCTTACTTGGACGTCACGCGGCGACGGAGGATTCCATGCACGCCTCCCGTTGATAGCGTTATTCCATGGACTAGCTCTCCGAGGTTTTACCGATTCGGCCTTGGTATCACGGTGGTTGGCTTTCGTACTTGCCGTCTCGTGGCTGATCGGCCTTTTGCACAGTAGTTAGCCTCGCACTTGCCCGTTCAGTTTAGTGGCGAAGTCTCGTGACACGCTGGTACACAGTAGTTAGCCGTCAGATTGGCCCTGTCGACTCGTGACACGACTCGTACCGTAGTGGCTTTCGTACTTGCCCCGTGTCAGCTTCGTGGTTTGGTTGCATAGTATTCTTAGTACGGCCTTGGTATCTAGTAGTTGGCTTCGTACTTGCCCGGCCACGATCGATGATGCGGCTTTGGTATCCGGTAGTTAGCCTTCAGACTTGCCTCGTGACGGTTGTTATGACACAGTGGGACCCGTGTTCATGTGTATTCCTTCGTGTTGCTATATCATAGACTTCCGATGAGGAAGGTATTCCACGCATGATTGATGTTGTGGGCGTGAGACCCATAGTTATATTTGAGTGATGACTTTGAGGCGTGAGTCCACGACTTGACGTATCGCCATATTATGTGATCGTAATTTGGTTATCATATATGTCTCCTGTTTTTATAGACTACTATGATTTCATTTACGTGATTTTCGGGCCACATACTTTGGTACCGTCGACCTCCTTCGGGCTGCGCTCATGCCGCAGTAGAGGTACATTGGTTGTGGATCCTCGCTCATGGATCACGGTTCGTTTTGGGAAGCTCCGTTTCTCCGAGGCTCATCTTTGGTATAGTCCTCTGTCGGTGTAGTTACTTGTACATTGGGGTATGGCGGGCCTCGTCCCATCATAGTTATGGTTACATTCTTAGAAGTCATAGAATCTTGTTGTGGGCGGGTTTGTAAAAGGATTTAAGCTGCTCGAGTTGTTATATATATGTATATATTCAGGAAGGTGACCGTTTTGGTTAGCCTGTTTCATACTTTATGTCTTGTCTCATGTTTTAGTTTTTATTTCCGCTGATTTTCTCTGATGTTGTATCACTAGGGTGCCCGGGGTAAGGCACCAGTCACGGGCCCGGGATCGGGTCGTGACAAAAGTGGTATCAGAGCAGTTAGTCCTCGGAAAGTGTCTACAGACCGTGTCTAGTAGAGTCTTGATTATCGATATGTGTTGTGCACCACATCTATAATCGGAGACTACGGACATTTAGGATTGGTTTCCATTCTTCTCACACCGAGATCGTGCCTTAGAGCGTGTTGTCGATTGGACTCCTACGGCGTACTCTTTTGTACGATTATGCCTCCACGAGGCAAAATGCGAGCCGAAGGGCAAGGCAATGAGGAGGCTGAGTAGAGCATGGAGGGTTACGGGCGGAGGCCAGATTTTACCGGTGGTGCTACAGGCGGCGGATTCTACGATGCCGCCCGGCCCAGCGAGTTTAGAGCATCGGTGGCTGCTGAGACCACGAAGCCTGAGCCTCCAGCACTTTGGAAGCGGAGGAGATGGGCTCTGAGGGAGACGCGATTACTAGCGAGTTGTGGCGGACAGGAGTTTAGGTGGGCCGCAGCGGTTCGATAACACCGTGGATTCACCCGAGCGGATAGTATGAGGCTCTGGACTTTCACGAGCCCGCCCGAGTTCTGGGTCGAGGCACGAGGATGATCCGCAGGATTTCATCAAGCGATTCTGACGATCGTGAGTGATCGGGCTTGGAGACCGAGTCGGTGGTCTTGGGTTCACATCGGCTGCGTGATCTGCGATCGTTAGTTTGGTCGTGGGAGGCTGTCCGGAGGGCATGCACTTCCAGTAGTATGGAACGAGTTCTCGAGGCATTTCTTGCACATTTCTTGCCTCGCGGATGAGAGGGCTCGGGCCGATTTTTGATGTTGAGCGGGGCAGGCGTCTGGTTGAGTACAACGTGGAAGTTCGACTTCGTTGGCGGTATGTCCCGCGTTAGTAGCTAGTATGGAGGATGAGTGCCGCTATGTCACGAGGCTAGACGATTATTTGGCGAGAGTTTCGGCGTAGCTCTTGGCCGGGCATGGACATTGCCCGCATCTGTTATGCACTTGGATGTGAGGCACGGAGAGGTCGGAATGGCCAAGGATAGCGAAGAGGCGAGAACAGCGGGGTCTTTTGGCGACTTTCGAGGCGCCTCGCAGAGCCGATTATCGCCTCCCAAGATCGAGTGGCCTCCGCGCCTTCGGGCGTTCGATATTCGGGCGGTCGGGGCTCCGGTTTATTTCGGGGGTAAGTGCTCGCCGGATAAGGTCACCCTTGTCTCGATGTGGCCGTTGTGGAAAACTTCAAAGGAGAGTGTCATACTAATTTGGGAGATTGTTATTCTTGCGGCGTGAGCCATTTAGCAAGAATTGTCCAACGGTAGCGGATGTTGAGACTCGGCGCCGGGATCTGCGGGTTCTTCTCCTTCGATAGCTAGGCAGGGTGTTCATACACCGGCAGGCCAGGGCAGGGGTCGTGGTGGAAGTTCCCAGTTCTATCGGTCCTTGGAACCGCCTATTTTGATTTCAGGTATATCCTTCACCCTCACAGAGACTTGTATGCATTGATGATATGATGATGTACTAAGTATTATGTTGGATAGCGTTATGCTAAATTGTGATTTAGAGGCCGGTTAGTATAGGGAAGTTGGGTACATAGAGATGTGAGCCTTAGAATATTATACGTGGAGACCTTAGAAGCGAGACCGTCTTGAGTAAAAGATTTTGTTCTACGATTTGACCTTTGTTGGAGTGCATAGTATACGTGGGATAAAATTTTGTGATAAGTCCGAGTGGTGTGAATTATAAGAGGTAGTGAGCTAAGAAGACCACTAGGTTTTAGTGACGATTAGTGAGATTGTTGGGGCCCAGGGAACAGAGCTTGGTCTTGAAATGGGTCGGGTTGAGGCAGGTTGCGTGTCAACCCGCTGCCCGATTTGGTGGAGTCAGTTCGAGGTGGTCCCGCGGTGGTAGGTCGCGAGGTGCTAAGCCCAAGTTTAGGTAACCATCGTGCGGGTTGCGTGGATGCGTTCGACCAGAATCGGATCGTGAAGGCGGGAATGGCCTTAGAGTAAATTGAAGCTAGTGGGAGCTGTTGTGAGACTAGAAATGATTTCCTCGTTGGCATGGATTTGAGTTTTGCGCACATGTTATATTCTGGCCATTGGTGGCATGATCGGTTTTGTAAGTATAGTAGTGGAGACTATATTGGCGCATGTGTGTTTGGAGACTTAGAAGGAACATTCGGGACGAATGTTTCTAAGGAAGAATGTTATACCGTAGTTCCGAGTATGTATGTGAGGACGTACGTACGAGAATACGAAAGAAATTTTGGAAAGAAAGAAAGAAGTGATTTTTCGACGGAAAAGTTTCCGGGTTTTGTGAAGGAAAAAGGTTCGTTGATGGGAATTGGATTCCCAGATTTGGTATTTGGGATTCTTGGATTATTTTAGAATTATGAGATTTTATTTTCGGAAATGGTCACGTGGGGCCACGGGAAAAATTTACGGTTTTGTGGGGCCCACTTTGTTTTTGAGATTTTCGGTATTTTGGATATTTTCGGAAGACGAAATATTTTGGACGAGTAAGGGGGAGACACGTGTCACCCTCAGTGGCCGTGGCTCGAATCGATTGGGACAGTGGCTAGCCACTGTCCCTAGCCGAATAGCCTGGCAACACACTATTTCGTTGGCCATGTGGTGTGGTGGACCCACACACATGGCCCAATCTTGACCATACACTTACATTGATCTTGGCCCTTGTTTTAGCTATAAATACCCCTGGTGCAAGACATAATATTCATCCACACTTAAAGACTTTCCAAGGCAAAAATATCCCTTTCCCTTTAGTCTTGTTTCGTCCCCCTCCCCCCTCTTGTGTAGAAAATACTTTGTGTATTGTTGTATAATCCCAAATACCTTGGCCTAGTATCCCTAGTAGTATTCCAAAGTTGTTTCAATACTAGGAGCCCGGAAATACTACTTTATTCCAATAGTGAGTGAAACCCTAGAAAAATCTTCCTAGCTTGGTTGAAGTGTTAAGAGAAGTTGTTTAGAAACTTCTAAGGGTCGCTTGGAGCGGGTTGGAGCTAAACGTTGCTCAGGATCGACATATTACTTGGATAATTTTGGGCTTATCGAGGTAATGATCTATGTCCCCCTATTGTAATTGGATATTACATATTGTAGTAATTTAGAATTGAGTATAAGATATATTGGAAGGATGATTATAAAGGATTGAACTGTATTTACATTGGATTGTATTTACAGTAGAATTGTGTAGTATTTTTATGAAGTAGAATTGTACACGTCCGGTTAAGACGTGTAACCCTCCCAGGAGTTGTTGGCACATTAGCGGGCTGAGTAGCGGAGGAGATTTATGTGGTTGTGTGGGCGGAGGTGCTGCCGAATTTTCTGTAGAATAAAGGAATCTTGTATTTAGAATATTCTACGAAGAGATCTAGAAGTTGATAGACGTTTTATGGCCAGTATAGGTGGAAGTACTACGAGTAGCGTATTCTACTTGAAGGGTGGAAAAGGCTAGCAAGGTTGTAGTACTTGGAGCATTTTGCTAATTGTCGATAATCGTCGCGAGGTATGTGAACCTCTTCCTATCTTTTCTAGCATGACTGTTGTGAACTATGTAATGCAGACGCGTCATGTATTCTAAGTGAATTTGGTTGGTTTACTGATTTTAAAAGATAAAAGGACTTGACTTATATTTGACTTGATATGATATATGAAGAACTCGAATTGTGTAGAAAGTTGTGAAACCTCATTCGCGAGAAATGAGTATTTGGTCTTTAAAAGGAACTTGATTTCTAAAAGAAAAGAGACTTGAGGAATTGAAGAGTTTTTGGTTTAAAAGAGAGACATGGTTTTGTCTTAAATTGGTTTAGAACATAAAGTGTTATAACAGCTTTATGGGAAGTTAGTTATAACGACTTTATGAAAGCAAAAGAATGGTTTTATCATTGGTTTTAAAATGGTAACTTGATTTAAGTATAGGTTACTTGTTTTGAAAAGAGTAAGTATTTGAGTTTTAAAGAGTATACTTGATGTTGTTTTAAAAGAAAGGAACTTGGTTAAAAAAGTATAGAGTACTTGATTTTAAAAGTCTTGTAAAGGTTTTACGAAAGTAAAGTAATTTGGTTTGAAAAGGAAATGTGTTTTTGATACTACGAGTATTAGTATCTTTTACGTAAAAAGAGGTCTTTTGAAAGTGAAAGTGGGTATTATTTTGGGTTTGAAACCCGTATTGTTGACATAAAATGAAAGTACCTTGAGTTGTGTGTAACTTGCCTATGTTTGCGTGTGATAGCCTTGTTGTGCCGATTGTATTTTTATACCACCGCGTCTCAATGGAGGCGGTTGATTTGTTATGATCTTACTTGGGCGTCTGCGGCGACGGAGGATTCCAGCACGCCTCGTTGATAGCGTTATTCCATGGACTAGCTCTCCGCGAGGTTTCTTGGTCGGCCTTGGTATCCGGTGGTTGGCTTTGCCCCGCCTCGTGGTGATTCGGCCTTGGTACAGTAGTTAGCCTCGCTTGCCGTTCAGTTTAGTGGCGAAGTCTCGTGACACGGCCTTGGTACTGGTAGTTAGCCCGTGCCAACGGTCAACGTGACCGACGCGGTACACAGTAGTCGGCTTTCGTGCTTGCCCGTGTCGACCGTGGTTTGGTTGCATAGTATTCTTAGTGCGGCCTTGATATCTAGTAGTTGGCTTTACGTACTTGCGGTCGATCGATGATCGCGGCTTTGGTATCTGGTAGTTAGCCTTCGTACTTGCCCCGTACGGTTGTTATGACACAGGTGGGACCTGATGTTCATGTGTATTCCTTAGTGTTGCTATATCATAGACTGCCGACAGTGAGGAAGGTATTCCACGGGCATGATTGATGTTGTGGGCGTGAGACCCATGGTTATATTTGAGTGATGACTTTGAGGGCGTGAGTCCCTGACTTGGCGTGTTGCTTACATATTATATCTTGTAATTTGGTTATCATATATGTCTCACTTTTTTTATAGACTACTATGATTTCATTTCACTATTTTCGATTTCACATACTTGGTACACAGTTATCGACCTCGCCCGAGTGCGTTACATGCCGCATGAGTAAGTACGATGGTTGTGGATCCTCGCTCATGAGATCACGATTCAAGCATTTTAGGAAGCTCGTTTCTCCGAGGCTCATCTTTAGTATAGTCCTGTCGGTGTAGTTACTTGTACATTCGAAGTATGGCGAGCCTGTCCGTCATAGTTATGGTTACATTCTTAGTGCATGAAATCTTGTGGCGGGGTTTGTAAAAGGATTTAATCGCTCGTGTTGTTATATATATGTATATATTGAGGAAGGTGACCGTTTTAGTTAGCTTGTTTCATACTTTATGTCTTGTCTCATGTTTTAGTTTTTATTTCGATTTTCTCGATGTTGTATCACTAGGGTGCAGGTAAGGCACGATCACGCCAGGATCGAGTCGCGAGCTTTATTTCCTACCTGAGCCGGGGAAGATGGTGCGAGGTATATCTACCATCTCGTTCGGGTGTTTGATATCGAGGTGCGGGCGCATCGTGCCTTACAGGCACCCTAGTGATACATACATCGAGAAAATCAGCGAACATAAAACATGAGTCATTTAACAAGAGATATAATAAATAAGCGAACAACCAAAGCTTGCCTTCAAGATATACGTAAAACACGAGCAGTTTAATCCTTTACAACCCCGCCACAACGATTTCTGAACCTAAGATATACGATGACTATGGCGGGACAGGGGCCACATATACCCCGAATGTACAAGAACCTACAACTCAGGAACACCTGCAAAAGATAAGCCTCCGAGAAACGGAGCTTCAAATGCGCGAACGTGATCCATGGCGAGATCCACGATCGACGATGTACCTACCACGTGAACGCACAAGGAGGCCAAGACAACAGTACCAAGTATGTGAAACTGCAATCTCAGTAAATGAAATCATACTAGTCTATATAAAGCGAGAGACATGTATGATAACCAAACTACGATCACAACATAAAATCATCACTCCAATATAACTATGGGTCTCACGCCCACCACATCAATCGAGTTCGCGTTATGGCGCGTGCCGAATCTTGCATCGGTGTAGACATGTCCATGATGCGACAATAATACCAAGGTCCCATGGCCACATGCCCGACCTGCATCGGTGTAGACATGTCCATGCGACCTCAACAACAAGACATCAATCCAAATGGAAGCATACGTGCGCCACGATCGTGTCGATGTCCAAAGGGAAAAATAAGACAACATTCCAAATGGACGCATACCCGTGCGCTACGCATCGTGTCAGTATGTCCAAAGGGAAATATAAGACAACATTCCAAATGGACGCATACCCGTGCGCTACGCATCGTGTCAGTATGTCCAAAGGAAATATAAGACAACATTCCAAATGGACGCATACCCGTGCGCTACGCATCGTGTCAGTATGTCGAAGGAAACAACAAGGCGGTAATCTAAATGGAAGCATACCCGTGCGCTACGCATCGTGTCAGTATGTCCATAGCGATGCACAACAATAATACTATCAACAGGAACGTACCCGTGGAATTTCTCCGTCACTGCCGGCACGTCCAAGTAAGTTCTCAACCAGTCAACCGACCCTCCATCGAGAGACGCGGTAACACATAAATACAACGCTTTGCACAACAAAGGTTATCACAATAAGCATAGCCAAGCTTCACAACAACAAGCATAGGCAAGTTTCACAACAACACAAAGTACTTTCATTTTATACCAAAGTCCGGGTTTTAGCCCTAAAGTACTACGTACGTTAAATTTTGTAAAAGAGATCCATTACTTTTATCAAAGTCACCCGATACCCGTAGTATTAGAATGACCAACCCACATTTTTAAGTAAACCAGGACACTTTCCTTTTAAAATCAAGTACCAACATTCTTTTCCTAAGTTCCAGTTTGCCTAGTTTCAATTACTCCAACTTCTCATTTTCAAAAGGTTTCATAGTTCCCAAACTTAATCACTTGATTCCTTTTTAGAACAATTGAGTAACATATGTCATATATGTGAGTAGTTTATTCTTGTTTATAACGATCTTATTACAAAGACCATGATCTAGAAAATGTAATATCATTTTGTCTCATCTTAGCTTCTATGCGGATGGAGGTTTCTCTTGGTTTTAATACAACACATCATTATTCAATACATTTTCCTTTTATTAACGCTGCAGGTAGTGCTGTCGATACACATTACGATTCCCAAATCGATAAAACATTATCCCTTTAAAACCAAGTACTCATTACTCACGAATGAGGTTTCACACAAACATCCACATTAAAACAAATAAGTTAAGTCTCTTATCTTATAAGATCAAGTCTCTTAACTTCTAACATCGAGAAACCATTTTCACTTACATAAGGTCGTTATAATTAACTTCCCATAAAGCTATTATAACACCCTATGTTTTAAACCAACCAAATCACTTAGCACATGTACGTCTCACCGTACTACATAGTTCACAACAATCATGCTAGAAAAGATAGGAAGAGGTTCACATACCTCGCGACGATTTATCGACAATAAGCAAAATGCTCCAAGTACTACAACCTTGCTAGCCCTTTCCACTCCTCGAGTAGAATACGCTACTCTCGATCTTTCACCTATAAAGGTCACAAACGTCTATTAACCCCAAAACACAAGTTTCTATCTTTCTATAGAAAATTCGCGACACCTCACACACATGACAGAAATCTCCTCCTCTATCGAGGCCTGGCTACCAAGCCAACCAGAGGGTTTACACGTCTAACCTGGACGTGTACAATTCTACACAAGTCTCTTTGCAATACACCCTATGTAAATCTGATTGATTCGATTCTTTATTCTTGAGCTTAAGTCAAAAGACATTGCCGAATACTAAGTATAGTTCCATATATAGTATCTTCAACTATATATCCTAACAAACATGTAATTTCCAATTACAATAGGACAAGATAATTACCTCGATAAGCCCAAAATTATCCAAGTTATAATGTCGATCTGAGCAAGGTTTAGCTCTCAATGCGCTCCAAACCACTCCAAACAACCCTTAGAAGTTCTAACCAACTTCTGCTCAAATACTTCAACCAACTATGAAGATTTCCTTAGGGTTTCGGTTTGAGACTAAAAGGACAAAAGGTAGTATTTCGGACTCTACATAAAGAGGTATCTTTGGAATACTACAAGGTACAAGGCTAAGGTATTTTGGGCATTATAACAATACTAGGGAGTATTTCTATACCACAAGAGGGGTATTATACGAAAACAACTAGGCTAGGGGTACCCTACCACGAAGACACCACAAAGGGGGAGGAGGAGGCCCTCGCCAAGACTCTCAAAAGAGGGGATGAGTTGGACGAACTCAACACTAGAGGAGGGAGGATTTTAGGCTTGGAAGGTTTCATTTGTGGATGAAGAGTTCATCAACATAAGGGGGGTATTTATAGCAAAACCAAAGGCCAACCAATGGCCAAGATCAAGCCATGTGAAAGGCAAGTGTAAGGGCAAGATTAAGCCAAGTGCACCCTAAACCCTACTCCACAAAACACTCCACAAAACAATGCACCAAACAAGGCCAAAACAAGGCACAAAACAAGGAGAAGGCGTCCCCCGCTTACCCAAACCGTCACTGAGGTGACAAGTGTCACCTCTCGTTGGCCCAAAGATGTTCCGCCGCTCGGAAAAATCCGCAAAATACAAACGACATAGTCGAATTTTCCTCGCAAGTTATGAAAACGTTTCGTCGAAAAACGACTCTGTCGGGTGTTGTGCACAAAGGTAAATTCGCCGAGGTGCCATGGGGTGACACGTGTCGCCCCGATTCGCCAGAATATTCCGTCTTCCAAAATATCCAAAATACCGGAAATCTCAAAACAAAGCTGCCCTACAAAATAAATTTCTCCGTGGCCCCACGTGACCATTTAGAAAATAAAATCTCAAAATTCTAATATAATCTATGAAGTTCAAATACCAAATCAGAATCCAATTCCCATTAACGAACCTTTTTCTTCACAAATAACCGAAACTTTTCCGTGAAAACTCACATCTTTCTTTCTTTTCAAAATTTACGCGTACTCGTGCGTCGTCCTCACATACATACCCTGCAACTACGGGTATAACACGAGATTGATGATTTGTTCGACCGGTGCGAGTGCGAGATGTTTCTCCAAGATTGATCTGCGATCGCTATCATCAGTGCGAGTTAGAGAGGCGGATGTCCCTAGGATCGCATTAGGACGATGCGCACTATGAGTTCGTGGTTATGTCTTTCGGTTTGACCAATGCTCCGGTATTTATGGATTTGATGAACCGAGTGTTCAAGCCATTTTGGATCGTTTGTGATAGTATTCATTGATGACATCTTCGTTTATTCCCGCCAGAGCAAGAGCACGCGAGCATTTGAGGACTTTGAGAGTTCTCGAGACCCGATTTATACGCCAAGTTTTCCAAATGTGAGTTTTGGTTGGCCGGTGGCTTTTCTTGGGCACATTGTAGGCTGATGGTATTCGTGGATACGGCAAGATCGAAGCGATCGGAGTTGGCTGAACCTACTACTCAAGCAGGTGCTTGTTTGGGCCTTGCAGGTTACTATCGGAGGTTCGTGGAGAAGTTTGCTTCTATTTCGGCACCTTTGACTAAGCTGACTCAGAAGGCAGCTAAGTTTCAGTGGACGGATGCTTGTGAGCAGGGTTTCCAGTTACTGAAGGAGAGGCTGACGACCGCCCCAGTTCTTACTCTTCCTGAGGGTCTAGACGGCTATGTGGTATATTGTGATGCGTCAGGCATCGGGCTTGGATGTGTGTTGATGCAGCAGGGCAAGGTTATAGCATACGCATCCCGACAGCTTAAGAAGCATGAGAGGAACTACCCCACCCATGATTTGGAGTTGGCAGCGGTGATTCACGCCTTGAAGATCTGGAGGCACTATTTGTATGGGGTTCATGTGGATATTTATACAGACCACAAGAGCCTCCAGTATATCTTCAGCCAGAGGGAGCTGAACTTACGACAGAGACGGTGGTTAGAGTTACTCAAGGATTATGATGTCGATATCCTGTACCACCCGGGGAAGGCCAATGTTGTGGCAGATGCTCTTAGTCATAGGTCGATGGGGAGTCTATAAGATGTGCAGCCAGAGAGGAGGGGCATGGTCCGCGAGTTACATCAGTTAGCGAGCCTTGGAGTCCGATTGATTGGTTCTGATAGCAGTGGGGTTCGAGTTCGAGAGGTTGCCGAGTCTTCCATCGTCGAGGAGGTGAAGAGGCAACAGTTTGAGGATCCGGTTTGGCGGTATCGTGATCGACTCTTCGTGAGGAAGGTCCTTTTGAGTAGCACTGATGGGGTGCTAGGTTTGAGGGCAGGTTGTGTGTTCCGGATATTGCGGGACTTGGCGGCAGTTCTAGGGAAGCACACAGCGTTACTCTATCCATCCGGTCGACAAAGATGTACCACGACCTCGGATCGTGTATTGGTGGGATGGCTTGAAGAGGGCGTTGCGAGTTTGTGGCTCGCCCGTGTTGTCGCAGTGAAGGTAGAGCATCGAGGCTGGTGGATTATTGCGCACGATAGAGATCCCGACACGGAAGTGGGAGGTGATCAACATGGAATTTATCACGGATTACCTCGCACTCGGAGGAAGCATGATTCTATCAGGTTATCGTCGACATCTGTGAAATCAGCCCACTTTCTTCCGGGCCAGGCGACTTTTTCTAGAGGATTATGCCGACTTTACATCAGAGATCGTCGATCGCATGGGTCCTATTTCTATCATATCGCATGAGGAGCCCGGTTTACGGCTAACCTCGAGGTCTTTCCAAGGGTTTAGGACGCGGTGAGTCCGATCGCATTCCATCCTCGAGACAGACGACAGCGAGCGCACTATCCATACTCGAGGATATGTTGCGAGCCTGTGTTATTGACTTCGAGGTAGCCGAGGATCATTTGCCTCTAGTAGAGTTTGCGTATAATAATAGCTACCACTCCAGTATTCAGATGACGCCTTATGAGGCCTTGTGTGGGAGGAAGTTCAGATCGCCGATAGGCTGGTTTGACGTGGGCGAGGTTCAGTTGGTCGGGCCGGACTTGATACAGCAGGCAGTGGATAAGGTGAAGCTTATCCAGGAGCGGCTATTGACAGCTCAGAGTCGACAGAAGTCGTATGCAGATCATCGTCGTCGGCATCTGGAGTTTGAGGTTGATGATTGGGTTTTCCTGAAGGTGTCACCCATGAAGGGTGTGATAAGGTTTGGGAAGAAAGGGAAGCTCAGCCCAAGGTACATTGGGCCTTATTAGATTGTCCGTAGGGTAGGCAAGGTTGCCTACGAGTTGGATCTGCCGTCCGATCTGGAGGCAGTGCATCCGGTTTTCCATGTTTCTATGCTGAGGAGATGTATCGGGATCCATCTAGAGTGCACCAGCAGACGACGTCCAGGTGACCGAGGGGTTATCGTATGAGGAGATTCCCATAGCGATACTTGATCGTTAGGTTAGGCGTCTGCGGACGAAGGATGTGGCTTCCGTCAAGGTCTTATGGCGGAACGAGCACAGAGAGGAGATGACGTGGGAAACAGAGGAGGACATGAGGCAGAAGTATCCTCACTTATTCCCCACACCTTCAGGTAACTTACTTTCCTACTTGCTGGTTTTAACTATCATATTTGCTTAAGCGTTGTATTTTGGCCATGTGTGGCATTTGTAAATTGTTTAAATTGTGATGAGCTTTATCGTTATCTATCTTGAGAAGGAACATTCGGGACGAATGTTTCTAAGGAGGGGAGAATGTTATACCCCGTATTTCCAGAGTATGTATGTGAGGACGTACGTACAATTGTACAAACCCTAATTAGGTTAAGGATGAGATTGTGAACTTTCGTGAAAAGATTCGAACGCAGAAGGAAATTCTACGTTTTTAATATTTTAACCGATTACGGATTTTTCCGAGAGACGAAATATTTTGGACCAATAGGAGGGCTACATGTGTCACCCTTAGTTGGCATGGGTTGGACGAAAATGTGGCCAAGTGGACAAGGTCAAATGGTCAAGTCTTGCAAAGATATTTTTGGGTAGTGGGGGTAGGTAGGTTGGACGGTTTCCTTGAGATAGTGGAGGCCACATGGCTCATTGTTGTGGGGGACATATGTCCCAATGTTTTGGTGGACATATGTCCCAACATTGTGGTGGACACTTGGTTGGAAGACCTCACTCTTCACATGGATCCTAATCCCCACCTCCATTTGTTTTAATCTTGGCCATTGAGGGCTCTATAAATACCTCTTGTGCAAGACTTCTTCATCCACAAACACAATTTCCAACTCTAAAGAACTCCCTCTCCCTTGTAGTGTTCTCGTCCAAGCCCTCTTTCCCCTTGCCTAGTGGTTCAGTCAAACACCCCTTCCCCTTCCTGGTTGTTCGTAGAAATACCCCCTTGGTAGAAAATATTCTCCAAGTATTATTACTATCCCCAAAATACCCTAGCCATATACCTTGAAGTATTCCAAAGTCACCTCTATACTAAAAGCCCGAATACTACCTTATATCCATTAGTCACTAAACTAAACCCTAGGAAAATCTTCATTGTTGGTTGAAGTATTTAAGTAGAAGTTGTGTAGAACTTCTAAGGGTTTCTTGAGCTATCGGGCGTGCAAATTAGGAGCTAAACCTTGCTCAGGATCGACATTTAAACTTGGATAATTTTGGGCTCATCGAGGTAAATACCCTTGTCCTTCTATTGTAATTGGAGATTACATATAAGAGTAGTTTAGATTTGAGTATAAGATATGAAGGATATTAAAGAGAATTGGTGAATTCACATCGAAGAATATTAAAAAGATTGAATACTTACATGGGTTGTATTCTGATGAACTTGTGTAGTTTGTGGGTAGGGAAATCTTGCCAATTTTCGTAGAATTAAGAACATACGCTTAGAATATTCTCTGAGAATAGTCTAGACGTTGATAGACGTATTTGACTATTATAGGTTGATACTCTGCGCGCGACATATTCGACTTGGCAGGTGGATTTCGCCGAGGAGGTATGTGATTCTTCCTATACTCTTGAGCATGATATTTTAAAATATATATATAGTACGGTAGACGTACGTATGTTAACTGAACATGGTTTTACTTGACGTCTTTTGACTTGAGTCTAAATAATAAGAATCTTGAAGTATTTCAAAAGAATTATGAATCATTTTTGAAAGAAGAGTAATACTTGTTTTTAAACAAAAAGCTTAAGAGTTATACTAGATTTATGGGAAGTTAGGTATAACGACTTAAGAAAGATAAAAGGAACGGTTTACTTATGTGTTTATGAAAGACTTGTATTGATTTAGAAAGTATAGTAAGATGGTTTGATGAGTAGACATATTATGATGCTATGTGTGTTAGTGTCTTGTAACGTTTGTGTAAAGAGGTTATTTTTATTGTGCTTATGTTGTTTAACGATAAGCCGTTATGTTAGTATTATACCACTCACCTCTTGACATGTTATCGGGGGTTAAGCTGCCTCACGAGGATGCCTCATGCGGGTCGGGGACCTATGCGAGCTACGAGTTCGGAGTTAGTGTGCGGAAATACCTCATGCGGTCTATGTGGCCATGCAGACTACGAGAGTCCGGGGCGATGCCGCGGTAGCTACCCCGATCACGAGAATACCTCATGCGGTGCTCAGGACCTATGCGGTGCGAAGTCGGATTAAGTGCAGCATAATGATACTATGGGCGATTGGCCTTGCTTCGATCATTAGCGGCCTAGAAAAGACCAGTTACATTATATCTATTTTGCTCTTGTTTATGTTGTGGCACTATGTGCAGTTGAACTGGTTGTATTAGCAAATGGTTTTAAATACATTGATTTCACTTTAGTACTTTACAGTTTCACATATTTGGTACCTGTTGTACTGACCTCCTTCAGGGGGCTGCGTTCATGCTGCAGGTAAAGGGAAGCAGGTAGCAGATCCTCAGTTTTAGGATCTTTTCTTTGGTGTCAGGAGCTCCATCTTCTCCGGAGGCTCGACTTTTGGGTATGATCTCCCTGTTGTTGTAGATAGTTTTGTACATTCAGGGTATGGCGGGCCTGTCCCTCCATAGTTGTTTACTTCCTTAGAGGTCAGTAGTCCTATTGCAGTTGGAATGTATATGAGACTTGGTTTATATATATATGCGAAAGCGACTTTTCTCGGATAAAGCGTGTCTCATTTACACTTGTTTCATGTCTTGTTTTATATTAGTTGATTACTCGATGTATGCCTACTTGGGTGCCGGGTAAGCACGATCACGGGCAGGATCGGGTCGTGACATTCCACCTCGAGTCCCATGGGATGGGCGAGACATGTTATACGTATCACGATTTATACCTGAAATGGCGGTGAGGAAGGAGTTCCACGGGCATGAGGGATGACTTTGAGGGCGTGAGTCCCTGTTTTGACATGAATGGTTTTATGTTGTGAACTGTAGTTTGGTTATCATACATGTCTTCTGTTTTATATAGATTGTCATGATTTCATTTACAGTATTTTTCAGTTTCACATACTTGGTACCTGTTGTACTGACCTCGCCTTGAAGTGCGTTCATCTGCGAGTAGAATACATCTGTTGTGGATCCTCGCTCATAGGATCACAGTTCAGCGTTTTGGGAAGGCCCGTTTCTCCGGAGGCTTATCTTTGGTATGATCCCTGAGATTGTAGGTTCTTGTACATTCAGGGGTATGGCGGGGCCCTGTCCCGTCATAGTTGTTATAAAATTCTTAAAGGTCCATGTAATCTTGTTGTGGCGGGGTTTGTAAGGATTTAAGCTTGATTTGTTATATATACATGAAGGTGACCGTTTTGGTTGCTTTGTTTTCTTATGTTATATCTTGTTTCCTGTTAAGTTTTTATATTCCGCTGGTTACTCTGATGTATGTCCACTTGGGTGCCCGGGTAAGGCACCAGTCACGGGCCCGGGTTCGGATCGTGACAAAAGTGGTATCAAAGCAGTTAATCCTCGAAAAGTGTCTGAGACCGTATCTAGTAAGTCTTGATTATCGGTGTGTTGTGCACCTTGATATCGTGAGGCTATAGGATATTTAGGTTGGTTTCCATTCTTCTCACTCTGAGATCGTGCCTTAGAAGTGTATTATAAGTTGGACCCCTCGACGTATTTCGTTTTTACGATTATGCCTCCGCCAAGCACGGGCCAGAAGGGCAAAGCGGCCGAGGAGGCTGCTAGTAGGATCTGAGAGAATGCGAGCGCGAGCACGGTCATTACGAGATAGTGCTTGACGGCGAGTTTTGCGACGCCGCCTTGCCAGCGAGTTTAGAGCGCGGCGGTGGGCTGCTGAGACCACGATGCTGAACCTCAGTTCCGATGCAGGCGGAGGAGATGGGTTATAAAGAGATAGCAGATTCTTGGCGGGATCGTGGCGAACATGAGGATAGGCCGAATCTGGCAGTTCGATGCACCGTGGTTCACGAGATCGGACAATTTGAGACTACGAGATTTTACGAGTTGTAGCGCTAAATTTTATGGGTCGAGGCAGGGCGATCGCGAAGTTCATCCGAAGCGATTCTGACGGATCGTGAGTGATCAAGGCTTGAGAGACCAGTCGGTGGTCTTAGGTTCGCATCACCGCGTGATCTGCGATCATTGGTTTGATTCGTGGGAGCTGTCGGGAGAGTATGCACTTCCGGTAGTATGGGACGAGTTCTCGGGGCATTTCTTGCCTCCATGAGATGAGGAGAGGCGCGGGCCGACATATTTACGATCTTTGAGGCAGAGAGGCGTGCGGTTCGAGAATACAACGTGGAGTTTGACTTCGTTGGCTCGGTATGTCCCTGCGTTAGTAGGCGATATGGAGGGCGAGTGCCGCTCGTCGCGGCTCGATGACTACTTGGCGAGCTTGTTGGTGTAGCTCTTGGCCGGGCATGGACATTGCCAGCATGCGAGCTTATGCACTTGGATGTGAGGCGGAGGTCGGCGGAATGGCGAGATCGGCGAAGAGGCGAACAGCAGTCCTTTGGTAACTTTCGAGGCGGACCGCCTCGGCAAGATTAGTTATGCACCTCCGCTGTCTGAGTGGTCCTCCAGATCTTGGGGCGTTGGTATTCGGAGTTGAGTCGGGAGCTCGAGGGCTTCGTTTCTGAATATACATAGGTTCTAGCTACGGGATTCATGTCCCCTCAGTGTGCACGATGTGGCGGCGTCGTCGAGAATGTCATCTATTTCACGGTGCTTGTTTCACTGCGGCGTCGAGCCATGTTACTGAGATTCTTACGGGAGAATGCGAGCAAAATGGCGCGACTAAGGTCGATGGCGAGTTCATCGCCTTATAGCTATGCGCGGCGTGATTATGATTAGGCGGCGAAGGGAAAGTGGCGATTAATACAGGTATATTCTTACCCCTCTAGAGATTAGTATGCTTGATATGATGATCTTGATTAAGTGTTATGTTCAGATAGCATTGTGTTAATTGTGTTTAGAAGACAAGGTTAGTTAAAAGGGTAAGATTGGGGGAGGAAATTGTGAGCCTTAGAGTTTTATACGTGGAGACCTTAGGCGAGGCCATCTTGAGTAAAAGATTTATTTTATGTTTGACCCATATCGGGTGCATAGTATCGTGAGATATATTTGTGTGATAAGTCCCTGAGTAGTGTGAAATGAAAGAGGGTAATTGAGCTAAGAAAACCACTAGGTTTTCGTGACTTGATGGTGAGATTGTTCCGGATCGGGAAACAAAAGCTTGGCGCAATAAATGGGTCGGGTTGAGGCGGTTACGGGTCGATCCGCGGCCGGTTTGAAGTAAGGAAAAATTGTGGTGGTCGCTTTGTGATAGGGTCACGAGGTGTTAGGCCCAAGTTTAGTTAACCATCGTCGTGCGAGTTCGTGGATCGTTCGACGATGGTCGGAACGATGAGGACAACCCATCTTGTCTTTCAGTCAGGACTGTTTACTCGGCGGAGGGTTATGCGAGATGTTGTTTATCTGGAGGGTTGTAAGGCTGCACGGGGTTCCCACTTTTATTTTATGACAGTGGAGCCCGGTTTATGGCTATTTCTTTTACGGAGGTTTTACCAGCGGGGTTAGGAACTTCGGTGAGTCTCGATGTGCATTCACCCTCGGGCGGTGTTTTTGAATTGGGGGTAGGTAAGGATTATTCGCCTCTTGTTGAGTGAGTATTATAATAGCTACCATTTCGATTCGGATGTCTCCTTATGAAGCGGGTATGGCGTAAGGGTAGGTTGCGATCGATTGGTTCGATGTTGGCAAGGTTGAGATAGTTGGTTCATACTTGATTCGGCGAGGATGAGGATAGGGTGAAGCTTATCCGGGAGAGGTTATTGGCGGCTGAGTCGTGAAGTCATGCGGATAATCGGCGTCGACACTTGGAGTTGAGTTGGTGGTGGGTTTTCTTAAAAGGTACCACCGGAAGGCGTGCGAGATTTGAAGCGAAACTTAGCGAGGTACTTTGGCGTTTTGGATCACTTGGAGAAAAGGCGGTCGCTATAAGTTAGCATTGTCGTCCGATGTAGGAAGCGATCGTCCGGTCTTTCATGTTGCTATGTTCGGAAAAGTATCGGGAACCATCCGAATATTCGGTTTATGA
The DNA here is from genome assembly GCA_029844215.1 of Przewalskia tangutica. Lineage (NCBI taxonomy): Eukaryota > Viridiplantae > Streptophyta > Magnoliopsida > Solanales > Solanaceae > Przewalskia > Przewalskia tangutica. Next base: position 496,985 of record JAQGDG010000035.1, read on the forward strand.
TAACCAAGTTGGAGATAGTAACCACGAGATTTTGGAAATCAAGCAATAATGAAATGTGGTAAGTTTATTAGGAAGAGTTCGAGTGTTAGGAGAGTACGACAGTAAGGAAGAAGTGAACTTGTGTTAGGAGAATAGAAGTGATCTTTTCTTTTGTGAAGTAAAGGTGCGAAGAGAGTATCTTTTAGACCTTGGGTAGGAGCTTTTGTGATGATAGAGGTGATTCCTCGTGGACTTGGAGTTAAGTATTTGCGCGTGTGTTATATTATGGCGGTGTGGCATAATTGGTTAAGTAAGTATAATAGTGAAGACTTTACGTGCTTGTGTGATTAGAGACTTAGGCGGAACATTCGGGACGAATGTTTCTAAGAGGAAGAATGTTACACCGTATTTTCCAGTATGTAAGTGAGGGCGTGCGTACATTTGTACAAACCCTAATTAGGTGAAGGATGAAATTGTGAACTTTCGTGGAAAAGATTCGAACCTTGTGAAGGAAATTCTCGTTTTAATATTTTAACGATTACGGATTTTTCTGCGAGGCGAAATATTTTGGACAATAGGAGGCGACATGTGTCACCCTTAGTTGGCATGGGTTGGACGAAATGGTGGCCTAGTGGACAAGTCAAATAGTCAAGTCTTGCAAGTTGATTCTTTGGGATAGTGGGGTTAGGTATGGACGGTTTTGGAGGTGCAAGTGGAAGTCCACATGGCTCTTTGTTGTGGTGGACATATGTTCCAATGTTGTGGTGGACATATGTCCCAACATTGTGGTGGACACTTGGTGGAAGACTTCACTTGAACAAGCTACCAAATCTAAACCCTCCATTTGTTTTAATCTTGGCCCTTGGTGGTTCTATAAATACCCCCTCTTGTGCAAGACTTCTTCATCCACAAAAACATTTTCCAAGTCTCAAAATCCTTCCCTCTAGTAGTGTTCTCGTCCAACTCCTCCCCCCTCCCCTTTGGAAGCTTTAAATCCAAGCACCTCTCCCCTTCCTAGTTGTCTCGTCAAATACCCCCTTGGTAGAAAAGTTGTCTTCTAGTATTGTTACTATTCCCAAATACCTTGTAGTATTCCAAAGTTACCTCTATACTAAAAGCCCGGAAATACTACTTTATATCCTTTAGTCACAAAACGAAACCCTAGGGAAATCTTCATAGTTGGTTGAAGTGTTAAGTAGAAGTTGTTTAGAAACTTCTAAGGGTTTCTTGGAGCTATCGGAGCGTGCATAATAGGAGCTAAACCTTGCTCAGGATCGACATATATCTTGGATAATTTTGGGCTTGTCGAGGTTGATACTCTGCGCGCGACATATTCGACTTGGCAGGTGGATTTCGCCGAGGAGGTATGTGATTCTTCCTATCCTCTTGAGCATGATATTTTTGATATATATATATATATAGTATGGTAGACGTACGTGTGTTAACTAAAATTGGTTTTACTCTGATGTCTTTAGACTTGAGTTTTAAATAATAAGAATCTTGAAGTGTTTCAAAAGAATTATGAATCGTTTTTTAAAGAAGAGTAATACTTGGTTTTAAAAGCTTAAGAGTTATACTAGCTTTATGGGAAGTTAGGTATAACGACTTAAGAAAGATAAAAGGAACGGTTTACTTAATTGTTTATGAAAGCCTTGTATTGATTTCGGAAAGGGGAAATAAGTATCGAACAAACCACTGCAGCGCTAATAAGGGAAAATGTATCGACTAAGTATTATTAAAACCAGTAGAAACCTCCATCTGCATAGAAGTTAAGATAAGACAAAATTGTATTACATTTTCTAGATCATGGCTGCTTTAATAAGATTGTTATAAACCAGAATAACTACTCACACATAAGGCATATGTTACTCAATTGTTTTAAAAGAGATTACGTTATTTGATTAAGACTATGAACTATGAAATCTTTCGGAAATAAAAAGTGGAGTATATTTTTATTTAGGCAACTTGAACTTTTGGAAAGAATGTTGTTACTTGATTTTAAAAGGAAAGTGTTTTTGATTTAAAAGAAAGCATGGTATTATCTTAATCTGTCTTAAAGAGAGTTTAAATGTTATGGCCGATTTGATCTGAGTCCATAGGATGGACCAGGAATGTATACCACCGATTCTACACGAGTCCATGGGATGGGCCGGGAATGTATTCCACACGATTTGATACCAAGTCCGTAGGATGGACCGGAATGTATTCCACACGATTTGATACCGAGTCCATGGGATAGGCGGAATGTATTCCACGATTTGATCTGAGTCCATGGGATGGACCGGAATGTATTCCACCCGATTTGATACCGAGTCCATGAGATGGGCCAGGAATGTATTTCATATGATCAGGCAGAGTCCATGAGATGGACACGGAATGTATTCCATACGATCCGGACCGAGTCCATGAGATGGGCCGGAATGTGACTATGCGATTCCTCGAGTCCCATAGGATGGCGAGACATGTTATACGTATCCTGCGATTTATACCTAGGCTGGCGGTGAGGAAGGGATTCCACGGGCATGAGGATGACTTTGAGGCGTGAGTCCACTGTTTTGACATATTTGCTTTTATGTTGTGAGCTGTAGTTTGGTTATCATACATGTCTTACATTTTATATAGTATCATGATTTCATTCTGATATTTTTAGTTTCACATACTTGGTACTGTTATCGACCTCCTTGGCTGCGTTCATCCGCATGAGTAGAGTATATCTGTTGTGGATCCTCGCTCATAGGATCACGATTCAGCGTTTTGGGAAGCCGTTTCTCGGAGGCTTATCTTTGGTATGATCCACGAGATTGTAGGTTCTTGTACATTCGGGTATGGCGGGGCCTGTCCCATCATAGTTGTTATAAAATTCTTAGAGTGCAGCAATCTTGTTGTGGCGGGGTTTGTAAGATTTAAGCATTGATTTGTTATATATACATGAAGGTGACCGTTTTGGTTGCTTTGTTTTCTTATGTTATATCTTGTTTCTGTTAAGTTTTTATATTCATTGGTTACTCGATGTATGTCTACTTGGGTGCGGGTAAGGCACGATCCACTGCCAGGTTGGTCGTGACAAAAGTGGTATCAAAGCAGTTAATCCCCGGAAAGTGCCCAGGACATGTATAAGAGAATGTATGTAAGGAATCAAGACTTGGAAATTGGTACGAAAGGAAGAATTGTTTTTCCGACGGAAAATGTTCCGAACGTCGGAAAGGAAAAATGTTCGTTGAGGAGAATTAGATTCTCAAAATGCATTATTTGAAGAGTATGGAACTTATTAACATTATGGAAATTTATTTTTACGGATTTGGTCATGTGGGGCCCACCCGAGGAATTTTACATTTTGTGGGGCCCACGAGGGTTACAGAATTTTATGGACGAATGAGATGGCGACACGTGGCACCCCCACATATGGTCTTGGACGAATTAGAGGAAGGGTAAAATGGTCATTGACCATCTTGGAAGATAAGTCTTGCAAGCTTGAGATTGTTGACCAAGGTCAACTTGTCCACTTGGCTATTTAATTAATGATCCTCATCCAAGCCACACATTTGTTGTAATCTAAGCCCTCCAATGTGTTTTAAATACTACACTAGTAGCAAGACAAGGTCTTCCAACACTTAGAAAATTTCACACTAGTCTTGTTCTTCCATTGTGCTCTCGGGTTCACTCTCCTCTCCACACAAAAAATTTGTAGTTTTGATCCTTTATTCACAAGACTTAAACACAAGGTCCCTAAGGATATTTGTAACGCCCCGAACCCGGGCCCGTTACTGGTGCCTTACCCCGGGCACCCTAGTGATACAACATCAGAGAAAACCAGCGGAAAATAAAACATGAATCATGAAACAAGAGATATAATAAATAAACAGGCCAACCAAAACAGTTGCCTTCAGTATATACATAAAACCCGAACAGTTTAATCCTTTTACAACCACGCCTTGACTTCTACTGACCTTAAGATTTACAACGACTATGGCCAGGCGGGGCCGCCATACCTGAATGTACAAGAACCTACAACTCGAGAACACATACAAGATAAGCCTCGGAGAAACGGAGCTTCCCAACTGGCGAGATCCTAGGCGAGGATCCACGGCCGATGTACCTCTACTGCGGCATGGCGGCCCGAAGGAGGTCGATAACAGTACCAAGTATGTGGCGTCAAATCAGTAAATGAAATCATAATAGCTTAAAAGCGGGAGACATGTATGATAACCAAAATACGATGCAGACATAAAAGCAGTCAAGTCAGGGACTCACGCCCTCAAAGTCACCACTCAAATATAACTATGGGTCTCACGCCCACAACATCCATCATGTTCTCATCACGGCGCGTGCCGGAATCGCCTCGGTGTAGACATGTCCATGATGCAACAATAATAACAAGGCGCGTGGCCACGTACCGGAATCTTTGCGCCGGTGTAGGCGTGCCCATGTAACCTCAATAACAATATCGGGTGGTCAACCCCGCGCGTAGCCACATGCCGGAATCTTGCATCGGTGTAGAACCGTCCATGTTGCGGTAATAACCATCTATCGGGTAATCAACGACGCGTGGCGCGTACCGGAATCTGCGTCGGTGTAGACATGTCCGTGTGATATCAACAACAAGACGGTAATCAAAATGGAAACATACGTGGAATTCTCCATCATTGCCGGACGCGTCGAGTAAGTTATCAACAAGTCAACCGCCTCTATCGAGACGCGGTAACACGAAATACCACACTTGCACAAAGAAAGGCTATCATCACAAGCATAGGCAAGTTTCACAACAACAAGCACAGGCAAGTTTCACAACAACAAGCATAGACAAGTTTCACCTGACTCAAAGTACTTTCATTTTATGCCAAAGTCGGGTTTTAACCCCAAAGTACTACATCGTTAAATTCTTTTAAAGAGATCCATTACTTATAAAAGTCACGATACGTAGTATTAGAATGACCAACCCACATTCCTTTTAAAAATCAAGTAACAACATTCTTTTCCTAAGTTCGGTTTGCCTAGTTTGATTACTCAAGCTTCTCATTTTCAAATGGTTTCATAGTTCCCAAACTTAATCACTTGATTCCTTTTAGAACAATTGAGTAATATATGTCTCACGTGAGTAGGTTATTCTTCTTTACAACATTCTCATTCAAAGACCATGATCTAGAAAATGTATATCATTTTGTCTCATCTTAGTTTCTATGCAGATGGAGGTTTCTACTGGTTTTAATACAATTCATCATTTTTCAATACATTTTCCTTTATTAACGCTGCGGTGTCCGTCGATACACATTCGATTTCCAAATCAAAACATTATCCCTTTAAATAAAACCAAGTACTCATTACTCACGAATGAGGTTTCACACAAACATTCACATTAAAACAAATAAGTTAAGTCTCTTATCTTATAAGATCAAGTCTCTTAACTTCTAACATCAAGAAACCATTTTCTTTACCTCTTAAGACATTATACCTAACTCCCCATAAAGCTAGTATAACTCTTTTTAAAACCTTTAAAACCAAGTGTTACTCTCCTTCCAAAACGATTTATAAATCTTTTGAAATACATCAAGTTCTTTATTATAACTAGCCAGTTATAATTCACATCGATTACCTTTTAAAACCACAAAGAATTTTCTTACCTACATAAAGTCATTATAACCAACTTCCCATAAAGCCGTTATAACACTTTATGTTTTAAGAACAATCAAACACGATTAACACATGCGTCACCGTACTACATAGTTCACACATATCATGCTAGAAGAGATAGGAAGAGGTTCACATACCGCGACGATTGTCGACTAATAGCAAAACGCCCAAGTACCTCAAACCGCCGCTACTCCTAAGCCAAGTGGATCACTCCACACGTAGTACTTCAACCTATAAGGCCACAAGGCGCTTATTAACATCTAGATCTCAACGTTCCATAATCTCAGAAAATTGGCGACTCTCCCCGCCACGCAAATCTCCTTCTCTATCGAGGCCGCTACCAAGCCAACCGAGGGGTTTTACACGCCTAACCTGGCGTGTACAATTCTACTACACAATAATACTACACAAGTCTATGTCTGATCTATGTAATTACAGTTCGGATCGATTCTTAATTCTTCAGCTTAAGTCAAAAGACATTGCCACAAGATTAAGTATAGTTCTATATATAGTATACTTCAACTATATATTCAAACATGTAATTTCAATTACAATAGAAGGGCGATGAGTGTTTACCTCGATAAGCCCAAAATTATCCAAGTATAAAGTCGATCCCGAGCAACGCTTAGCTCCTACTCCGGCGCTCAAACAACCCTTAGAAGTTCTAACCAACTTCAACTTACAACTTCAACAACGGGAGAAGATTTCCTTAGTGTTTCGGTTTTGTGGCTACATGAAGTATAATCGTATTTTCTGGGCTTTGTATAAGTGTAACCTTGGGAATACTACAAGGTATTTGGGCCAAGGTATTTGGACATTATAACAATATTAGGAGAGTATTTCTATACCACAACAAGGGGTATTATACGAAAACAACTAGGCTCGGGGGGGGGTACCCCACGGCCAAGGCACCACAAAGGGGGGAGGGGTGGCCTCTCGGCCAAAGCCAAACTTTAAGGGGGAGAGGGGCTCTTGGACGAGAGTCAACAAGCGGGAGGGGAGGGGTTTCCAAGACTTGGAAGATTTTTGGATAAATGAAGTCTTCAAAGAGAGGGGGGTATTTATAGCAAAACCAAAAGCCAACCAATGGCCAAGATCCTTCCAAGTGTATAGCAAGTGCAAGGCCAAGATCAAGCCAAGTGCACCCTAACCCCTACTCCACAAAACATGGCACAAAACAAGCCACAAAACAAGGCACAAAACCGTGAACCAATCGCCAAGGCGAAGCCTCCTCTTTGCCGTCAATGAGGTGACAAGTGTCACCCTCCCGTTGGTCCAAAAATGTTCGTCGCTCGGAAAAATTCGCAAAAATACTAAATGACATAGCCGGAATTTTCCCAACGTAGTCGTGGAAACGTTTCGCCGTAAAACGACTCTATTCGACACTTGTGCCCAAATTTCAACCAAAGCCAATTCTTAAGGCAAAATTTAATCGCACGCCTCACGCATATACTCTGGAAATACGGTATAACATTCTTCCTTAGAAACATTCGTCCGAATGTTCCTTCAAGGTCTCAAAACAACAGCGTCGAGATAGTCTTCACCGCTATACGCATTGAAAACAATCATGCCACACTGGTCACAAAAACACACGCTCACTTCTCCCTTCTCGCGATTGCCACGAACACTCGAACTTCGTTCTAGTGTCCGCATTACACTTCACAACGCTTCGTTTCCCAACCCTTGAGTCACTACTCCAAACTTGGTCATCTCACTAACCTCGATTTCCCTAAGGCCATTCCCGCCTTCACGAATCGATTCTCGATCGAGCGTATCCACGAACTCATCGATGGTCATCTAAATTTGGGCCTAGCACCCTCGTGACTCGCCACCGCGGGACCACCCAGCTGACCCTTCCTCAAAGCGGGACGCGGGTTGGCCCGCAACATGGCTCCCAACCCGACCCACCGTAGCGCCAACTCTCTAATTTCTTGATCAGAACAATCTTACCTCTACAGTCGCGAAAGCTACCACTTCCATTTCACACCACCCGTGACTTACCCTTTTCACTAACCAGTTTCTAAATCACATTTTAGCACAAAGCTATCCAAACATATCATTAAACACATCAACAACATCAATACACACAAAACTCTAGAGGTTAAGGATATACCGAAACTAGGCGGTTCGAGGACCGCTAAAGCGAACTTCCACCGCGACCTACCGTGGCCCCAATCGCTCTAGTGCTGTGCTATCCTACCAGTGCTACACAGTGGACGATTCTCATCATATGGCCCTGTTGGCGCAAGAATAACAAGCTCCTTGGTACTACGACACTCTCAAATGCGGTCTACTACATCGACCACACCGAGGTAGGGTGATCGATCCGCCAACACCCCTACTCCCCGAACATTCAAACACAGGAGCCCCGACCGCTTCCTGAATATCCCAAGGTCCCGGCTGCGGAGGACCACTCTGCAATGGCGGAGGTACATAACTAGTCTGGCCGAGGCGGTCCGCCTCGAAAGTCGCTAAAATATCCGCCGTCTTGGCCTTCCTGTCGCTGGCGGTCCACCTGTCGATCTGCGCCTCGCACTCTGCATGAGCACGAATGCGGGCAATGTCCATGCCGGTGAGAGAAACACCCGAACAACTCTACGCTAGGTAATCATCGAGCCACCGTAACATATCGGTGCACTCGATCCTCCATACTAGCTACTAATGCGGAACATACCGCCAATGAGTCATACTCCACATTGTACTCTCGATCAGACGCGCGTGCGCCTCAACATCAAAAATCGGCCCGAGCCCTCCTCATTTGTGGAGGCAAGAAATGTGCCGAAGGCCCCAAAACTCGTCCCAAACGGTGGAAGTGCATGCTCTCCCGAAAGCTCCCACGAAGTCAAACCAATCGATCATGTATCACGCGGCGATGCGAACCAAATGTCACTGCACTCTGAAGCCTTGATCACCCGCGACGATCCTGCGGAATCGACGGATGAACTCCTGCGGATCATCCTCCGCCTCGACCAGTAAAACTCAAGGCGGCTCTGACTAAGGAAATCCCGTAGCCTCAAATCACTCGCCTCAGTGCACTACTGCGCCAGGCTGAACTGCGTCCGGCCCTATCTCATATCTCGCCACAACTCGCCAATAATCGGGCCATCTCTCGTGACCCATCTCCCGCTCGGTCGCGGGGAGGCTCAGTATCAGAGTCTCGGCGACCATCGCTGCGCTCTAAACTCTTTGGTCTTGCGGCGTCGCAAAACACGTCGTCAAGCACTACCTCAGTCTTGTAGAACTGCGCGCTCGTACTCTCCTCGATCCCACTAGCGCTCTCCTCGGCTTGCCCTTCTCGGGCCCTGGTTGCCTTCGCAGAGGCATAATCGTAAAAACGAAACACGCTGGAGGGTCCAACGTGCAACACACTCTAAGGCACGATCTCGAATGAGAAGAATGGAAACCAATCCTAAATGTCCTATAGCCTCCACGATTATAGATGTGGTGCACAACACACCGATAATCAAGACTCTACTAGACACGGTGCGTAGACACTTTCCGAGGACTAAGCGCTCGATACCACTTTGTAACGCCCGAACCGGGCCCGCATCGTGCCTTACCCCGGCACCCTGGTGATACAACATCGAGAAAACCAGCGGAAAATAAAACATGAATCATGAAACAAGAGATATAATAAATAAACAAAGCAACCAAAACAGCTTGCCTTCGGTATATACATAAAACCCGAGCAGTTTAATCCTTTTACAACCACGCCACAACAGTTCTGCACTTAAGATTTACAACGACTATGACGGACAGTGGCCCCGCCATACCCCGAATGTACAAGAACCTACAACTCGGGGAACACATACCAAAAGATAAGCCTCCGAGAAACGGAGCTTCCCAAAACGCAATCGAGATCCTAAGAGCGAGGATCCACGGCCGATGTACCTCTACTGCGGCATGAACGCAGCCGAAGGAGGTCGATAACAGTACCAAGTATGTGAAATCACAACATCAGAATGAAATCATAATAGCTTAAAAGCGGGAGGCATGTATGATAACCAAAATACAAGACGCAACATAAAAATAAGTCGTGACTCACGCCTCAAAGTCACCACTCAATATAACTATGGGTCTCACGCCATAACATCCATCATGTTCGCGTCATGGCGCATGCCCGGAATCCGCCTCGGTGTAGACATGTCCATGATGCAACAATAATAACAAGGCCGCATGGCCACGTACCCCGAATCATCGCGCCGGTGTAGACATGCCCATGTAACCTCAATAACAATATATGGGTGGTCAACCGCCGCGTAGCCACATGCCCCGGAATCTTGCGACGGTAGACACGCCCATGTTGCGAATAACCATCTATCGGGTAATCAACCCGACCGCATGGCCGCATGCCCCCGGAATACTGCATCGGTGTAGACATGTCCATGTGATATCAACAACAAGACAGTAATCAAAATGGAAACATACCCGTGGAATTCTCCATCAACTGCCGACGCCCAAGTAAGTTATCAATAAGTCAACCTACTGTCGAGAGACGCGGTAACACGAAATACCACACTTGCACAAAGAAAGGCTATCATCACAAGCATAGGCAAGTTTCACAACAACAAGCACAGGCAAGTTTCACAACAACAAGCATAGACAAGTTTCACACAACTCAAAGTACTTTCATTTTATGCCAAAGTCCGGGTTTTTAACCCCAAAGTACTACATACGTTAAATTCTTTTAAAAGAGATCCATTACTTATAAAAGTCACCCGATACCCGTAGTATTAGAATGACCAACCCACATTCCCTTTTAAAAATCAAGTAACAACATTCTTTTCCTAAGTTCCAGTTTGCCTAGTTTCAATTACTCAAGCTTCTCATTTTCAAATGGTTTCATAGTTCCCAAACTTAATCACTTGATTCCTTTTTAGAACAATTGAGTAATATATGTCTCACGTGAGAGTAGGTTATTCTTCTTTACAACATTCTCATTACAGCAGCCATGATCTAGAAAATGTATATCATTTTGTCTCATCTTAGTTTCTATGCAGATGGAGGTTTCTCCGGTTTTAATACAATTCATCATTTTTCAATACATTTTCCTTTATTAACGCTGCAGTGGTCTGTCGATACACATTCTGATTTCCGAAATCAGTAAAACATTATCCCTTTAAATAAAACCAAGTACTCATTACTCACGAATGAGGTTTCACACAAACATTCACATTAAAACAAATAAGTTAAGTCTCTTATCTTATAAGATCAAGTCTCTTAACTTCTAACATCGATAAACCATTTTCTTTACCTCTCTTAAGACATTATACCTAACTCCCCATAAAGCTAGTATAACTCTTTTTAAAACCTTTAAAACCAAGTGTTACTCTCCCTTCCAAAACGATTTATAAATCTTTTGAAATACATCAAGTTCTTTATTATAACTAGCCAGTTATAATTCACATCAGTTACCTTTTTAAAACCACAAAGAATTTTCTTACCTACATAAAGCTGTTATAACCAACTTCCCATAAAGCCGTTATAACACTTTATGTTTTAAGAACAATCAAACACAGTTAACACATGTACGTCTACCGTACTACATAGTTCACACATATCATGCTAGAAGAGATAGGAAGAGGTTCACATACCTCGCGACGGTTGTCGACTAATAGCAAAACGCTCCAAGTACCTCAACCCGCCGACTACTCCTGCCAAGTGGATCACTCCACACGTAGTACTTCAACCTATAAGGCCACAAGGCGCTATTAACATCTAGATCTCAACGTTCCATAATCTACGAGAAAATTCAAAGACTCTCCGCCACAGCGCAAATCTCCTTCTCTATCGAGGCCGGCTACCAAGCCAACCAGGGGGGTTTACACGCCGAACCGGACGTGTACAATTCTACTACACAGTAATACTACACAAGTCTCAGAATACGGTCTATGTAATTACAGTTCAGATTCTTAATTCTTGGGCTTAAGTCAAAAGACATTGCCACGAAGATTAAGTATAGTTCTATATATAGTATACTTCAACTATATATTCAAACATGTAATTTCCAATTACAATAGAAGGACAGTAGTGTTTACCTCGATAAGCCCAAAATTATCCAAGTATAAAGTCGATCCTGAGCAACGCTTAGCTCCTACTCCGAGCGCTCCAAACAACCCTTAGAAGTTCTAACCAACTTCTACTTACAACTTCAACAACGGGTGAAGATTTCTTAGGGTTTCGTTTTGTGGCTAAAGGAAGTATAATCGTATTTTCGGGCTTTGTATAAGTGTAACCTTGGGAATACTACAAGGTATTTGGGCCAAGGTATTTGGACATTACAACAATATTAGGAGAGTATTTCTATACCACAACAAAGGGTATTATACGAAACAACTAGGCTAGGGGTACCCACGGCAAGGCACCACAGGGAGGGTGGCCTCTCGGCCAAAGCCAAACTTTGGGGAGAGGGCTTGGACGAGAGTCAACAAGAGGAGGAGGGGTTTCAAGACTTGGAAGATTGTTGGCTGAATGAAGGCGTCAAAGAGAGGGGGGTATTTATAGCAAAACCAAAAGCCAACCAATGGCCAAGATCCTTCCAAGTGTATAGCAAGTGTAAGGCCAAGATCAAGCCAAGTGCACCCTAACCCCTACTCCACAAAACATGGCACAAAACAAGCCACAAAACAAGGCACAAAACCATGAACCAATCGGCCAAGGCCAAGCCTCCTCTTTGCCGTCCAATGAGGGTGACAAGTGTCACCCTCCCGTTGGTCCAAAAATGTTCCGTCGCTCGGAAAAATTCGCAAAAATACTAAATGACATAGCCGGAATTTTCCCAACGTAAGCTGTGGAAACGTTTCGTCAGAAAACGACTCTATTCGGCACTTGTGCCCAAATTTCGAACCAAAGCCAATTCTTAAGGCAAAAAATTTAATACGTACGCCCTCACGTACATACTCTGGAAATACGGGGTATAACAATATTATAAGGATATCTCAATAGAAAGACTTCGGAAAAGTGGTGTTTTCGTATTAGTCGCAAGGCGGAAACTTAAGGAGTTCTTCAACTTTGAAGTTGGAACTTGAAGATGGGTTCTTCATAGGCTTCTAAGGAGTGCTTGGAGCGGTTTGGAACGTAAGGAAAGGAGCTAAGAATTTTCTAAGGAGCGACTTTGAATCTTGGAAATTTTGAGGGCTTATAAAGGTATAATCTTGTCGTTTTAGTAATTAAAGTTTACTTATTATAGTAGCTATGGATATTAGCAAGCATGAGATGTTTAGTATGCTGTTTGATAAGTGTATTGGCTATTGGAACCCTAATCCGAAAACTAGCATGTTTAGCCTTAAGATTGGAATTCAAGTTGATTATTAGTTTAAGTCGTCGCATGTTGTATAAAGAAGGAAATTGTAGTTGTTGAAGTTGTTTATGACTATATAACATGTTAGACCTTAGAACTTGGAATTGGAAAAGGATTGGAAAAGACTTTGAATTGTTGGTTATGTAGTTGGCCGAGAATGGCTTGGATTTTAAACTACTTGGTATGAATTGTGGGGCGGAATTTTACACGTATTGTAAGGCGTGTAATCCCCTTTGTTTGGTTGTTATTTTGAGCCTTAAATGTGGCGTGTTGGTTATTGTATTCGGCCTTGAAAAAGGTGGCAAAGTGAGTAGAAACAAAGGAAGTGCTGCCCAATTTTCCGTAGAATTAGAGACCGTATACTTAGTATTATTCTACGTTTGAGACTAGAAGTTGATAGTCTTGTTGTGATCATTATAGGTTGACACTTCTACGTACGGCGTATTCGGCTTAGCTTGTGGATTTAGCCGAAAAGGTATGTGAACTATCTCCTCTTATAGCATGATTCCTTAAGATAAAGAAAGTACTTCCTACTCCTTAAATGATCCATTCCTTGGTTGCATTTGGATTGCCTAAAATAGAATTTGTTCTATGTACTTCCTTGATTGTACTTTGATGTTTAAATTGTAAGTTGTATAATCCATTGCCTTAGTGAAGTTGGATTCTTAAAAGTGAAAGTATTTTACTTAAAATACATAGAGTCTTGAAAGGGAAGTGGTTTCCAAACCTTTTGGCTAGTGCCTTAGTTCCAAAACCTAAAAGTCATTATAATGACTTTAGGGGAGTCAAAAGAGTGATTTACTTAATTGTTTTAAAAGAGGAGAAATGACATGATTTAAGAGAAGTAACTTGTTTTAAAGGTGTGAGTTACTTGAGGTTTAAAAGTAGAAGAAACTTGTTTTCTATATATTAAGAGACTCGAAGTATTTTTGAAAGTTAAGAAACTTGATTTGAAAGTTTGTGATACTTGGTTTTAAGTATAAGTCTCTTAGTTATAAAAAGAATGAAATTGTCTAAAAAACCATAAAGGGTTATAACGGCTTTATGGGAAGTTGGTTATAACGGCTTTATGGAAGGTTTAGAAAGTTGTCTATTTTGATTAATGGGCATAAGTTGCCTAGATTGTGAAAATTTGAAGTTACTTGGTTTCAAGCTTTTAAATGAGTTTCTAAAAGTGTAGTAACTTACTTTGAAAAACAGACACACCTTGATACTACGGGTGTTAGTATCTTGGGGTTTTACATAGAAAGGAGTCTTTTGAAAAGAATGTACGTACGTAGTACTTTGGCTTGTTTAATGGAGAATTATTCTATGTGTGCCTTGATAAGTACTTTGGCTTGTTTAATGGAGAATTATTCTATGTGTGCCTTGATAAGTACTTTGTCTTGTTTAATTGAGAATTATTCTATGTGTGCCTTGATAAGTACTTTGGCTTGTTTAATTGAGAATTATTATATGTGTGCCTTGATAAGTACTTTGGCTTGTTTAATTGAGAATGGCCTATGTGTGCTGGTAATAGCCGGTTGTGTGCTAGTGGTATATCATTCATTTCGGGATCATTCCCCCGGTTTGTGGCATTTGCATTTTCCGTGGATTTGCTACACACGATGCGAGGAATACCTCATGCGAGTCCGCAAGGGCTTATGCGGGTGAAATAGTCCCATGCGGGCAGATACACCCTATGCGAGGAATACCTCATGCGAGTCCGTAAGGGCTTATGCGGGTGAAATAGTCCCATGCGAGGAATACCTCATGCGGGTCCACGCGACCTATGCGGGTGAAATAATCTCAGGTGTAGGATGGCTTAATGATACTGTGGGCGGGTGGTCCTGCTTTGATCGTGAGCTTCCTATTTTATATTGTAAGTATACTACTATTTACTCTCATTGTTAGTAAGGCACAGTGTGCTGTAATTTGATTATCATACATGCCTCCGGATTTGTTTGTATTACCCCATGGTCATGCTTATACGATGTGGGATTCCGGGGCATGCGACCACGAGGTATTTAGGACACAGGTGGGACTTGGTGTTCATGTATGCTTATTGGTGTTATATTATATCATGGACTGCCGACAGTGAGGAAGGATTCCACTGGCATGATTGATATTATGGGCGTGAGACCCATAGTTATATTTGAGTAGTGACTTTGAGGGCCTGCGTCCCTGACTTGATATGACTGCTTATGTATTATGTACTGTAGGTTGGCTATCATACATGTCTCCTGTTTTGTTTAGACTGTTATGATTTCATTACATGCTACTTCATCGCTCACATACTTGGTACATTCTTCGTCTCGACCTCTTCTGGGAGTTGCGTTCATCTGCAGTTTAGGTCTGTTGTTTGGTGATCGGCAGTGTAGGACCTGCCGTAGTTTTGGATAGTTCTTACATTCGAGTTTATCTTTTTGGTATAGTTCCTTCAAGATGTGCTTTATGCAGTTATGGAGTGCGAGCCTTGTCCGTCATAGTTCAAGATAATTCTTAGGTGCAGATTCATACGTGGATTGGACTCGTATGCGGTGTAGTGTCTTTTGTTTACGTATATTATGGCAGCCTTGTCGGCTTTGCCCTTGTACGTATGTTGGTTTCAAAACAAAATGAGGTGTTATTTAAATTTTCGCAGTTTACTTAGTTGTTAAGGTAGAAGGGTGCCCAGGTAGGGCACCAGTCACGGGCCCGGGGTTCGGGGTGTGACATTTCACTTGAGGGGTCCTCTGATCAGCAGCCATACTCTGCTATTGTGCATCAAGAGAGGCTAAGTATAGACACCTTGAAAACTGAAAGGAGTACACCATCTGACCCGCACACTCATCTAGCTGTGGGTTCTTGTAGGAATTCTAAAGAAGATCTTAACCTCGCAACACGTTGTATAAACTTTGAGCGCGGTGAGCATAGCAACTTTGAGACAACTGCCTTGGCTTCTAATGACAAGGATGAAGGATGGACAGAAGTCATTCCAAGGAGAAATAGCAATTTGGCAAGAAATGCGAAGCGCGGGGGTGCTACTAAACCCTCCATTGTTTCCCAATGAAAGTTCTTTGTTGGAATGTTCGTGGTCTTTGCGGATAGAGGGATAGGGCAGCCACACAAACTCTTGTGTGTAGGCTTGCAAAACAGCATGATGTGGCTTTGATTTGCCTAATAGAAACTAAATTCAACCGATTGCGGGTGGACTCTTTTGCTTCTCAACTATTCCGTGCTTGGAAATTCTGCTCCAACATAGATTTCATTGATGGCGGGAGATTGCTAGTACTATGGGACCCCTCCAGAGTTAGTTGTGATGTGCTTGGTATGGACTCTCAACATATCCATGTCCAAGCACGTTGTAACATTTCTCAAGTGTCATTTCTTGCTACGTTTGTGTATCCGGTCTATAGCATACCGGAACGAAGGAAACTTTGGCACCACCTCACTCACTTGGGTACGAGCATTGTCATGCCTTGGATGATCATTGGAGATTTTAACACCTATTGCTACCCTCAAGACAAGGCCGGTGGCCCTCCACTCACTCCTTATGCACTTAGGGACCTCGGAGAATTCAGAACTGCTCACGGACTTGATGACACTCCTTCAAAGTGGTCCTACTACACTTGGACGAATGGCTCTATTTGGTCCAAGCTTGATAGAGTGTTAATGAACCAACATTGGAGTGACTTGAACCTTGAATGCTCTGCAAGCTTTTTGCCTATGGAACCAGTCTCGGATCATTGCCCCGTGATTGCTTCGGTAATTACATCTTGTAGTATTGGGAAACGGCCTTTCAAGTTTATGAACATGTGGCTCTCACACCCCGACTTTGAGAACATCCTATCTTCTTGCCGAGGCGTAAGTCTTTAATCGCAATTCTCATTGGTCACAAAACTGAAGTCGTTAAAGAAGCCATTGAGGGATCTAAACTCTAGTGAATTTTTCGGGTCGTGACAAAAGTGGTATCAGAGCAGTTAGTCCTCGGAAAGTGTCTACAGACCGTATCTAGTAGAGTCTTGATTATCGGCGTGTTGTGCACCAAACCTATAATCAGGAGGCTGCAGGATATTTAGGATTGGTTTCTATTCTTCTCACTCTGAGATCGTGTCTTAGAGCTGTGTTGTAAGTTGGACTCCCTCTGACGTATTCTTTTATATCAGTTATGCCTCCGCGCAAGGCAACCAGAGCCCAGAAGGGCAAGGCAGCAAAGGGAGCTGCGAGTAGAGCACGGAGGGTTACGAGCGAGCACGCTTTTTACGGGGTGGTGCTACAGACGGCAGATTCTACGATGCCGGCCCAGTGAGTTTAGAGTCGCGGCGGTGGGTGCTGAGACCACGATGACTGAGCCTCCACTGTTATACCCGTATTTCAGTATATGCGTGGGGCGTGCGTAGAAAAGTTTCTGCCTTAAAGTGCAAGGGCCGAAAATTATTTGTTCACAACACCCGATTAGAGTCGTTTTTCGACGAAACGTTTCCACAGCTTTCGTAGGGAAAATTCCGGCTATGTCATTTTTAATTTTTGCGGATTTTTCCGAGAGACGAAACATTTTGGACCAACGAGAGGGCGACACTTGTCACCCTCTCATTGGGGCACGTTGGGCGGTAATGGCTTGGACGAATTGCTTGGCTTTTTGTCAAGTAGTTGGTAGGATATTTTTGTGGTAGATGGATAAGGTGTACTTGGGTGAATCTTGGCCCTACACTTGCATAGCACTTGGCTAGATCTTGGCCATTGGTTGGCCTTGGCTTGTACTATAAATACCCCCCCCCCCCCTTTGGAAGACTTCTTCATCCATTCCTAAATTTCCTAAGTGTTAAAATCCTCCCTCCCCTTGAGTAGTGTTCTCGTCCTCCCCCTTTGTGAGGCCTTGTGGCCGAGTTCCTCCCTCGTCGAGAGTACCCCCTAGTGGGGGAGGCCGAGGGGTATACACCCCCCCTCTGGGTAGACATACGCTCAAAAGTATTGTTATAATGCCCAAATTACCTTAGCCGTATACCTTGTAGTATTCTAAGGTTATACCTATACAAAAAGCCGGTTATACTATTATACTTCCCACACTACCAAACCGAAACCCTAAGGAAAATCTCCATGGTTAGTTGGAATAGTATGTAGAAGTTGGTTAGAACTTCTAAGGGTAGTTTGGAGCGGGTTGGAGCGCGGAGTCGAGCTAAACGTTGCCAGATCGACTTTATACTTGGATAATTATGGGCTTATCGAGGTAAATACTCTTGACCTTCTATTGTAATTGGAAATTACATGTTGTAGGAATATATAGTTGAAGTATACTATATATAGAACTGAACATAATTGTGCGGCAATGTCTTTTGACTTAAGCCTGAATATTAAGATGAGAATCGAATCGTAATTACATGGGTGTATTCAGATGAGACTTGTGTAGCATTCTTGTGTAGTAGAATCGCATACGCCCTGTTAGGCGTGTAAACCCCACTGGTTGGCTTGATGGCCGCCTCGATGAGAGGAGATTTACGCGGTTGCGGGGAGGTCTTCGAATTTTACGTAATGTTCTACGAAGGGATATAAATGTTAATAAGCGCCTTGTGGCCTTATAGGTTGAAGTACTACGTGTGGCGCGATCTACTTGGCTTAAGGAGTAGCCGACGGTTGGAAGTACTTGGAGCGTTTTGCTATTAGTCGATACTCGTCGCGAGGTATGTGAACCTCTTCCTATCTCTTCTAGCATGATATGTGTGTAACTATGTAGTACGATAGACGTCGTATGTTAAATGTATTTGATTGGTCTAAAACATAAAGTGTTATAACGGCTTTATGGGAAGTTGGTTATAACAGCTTTATGTAGGTAAGAAAATACTTGTGGTTTTTAAAAGGTAACTGATTTGAACTATAACTGGCTGGTTATGTGATAATAAAGAACTTGAAGTATTTCAAAAGATTTTTGAATCATTCTGAAAGAAGAGTAACACTTGGTTTTTGAAAACTTAAGAGTTATACTAGCTTTATGGGAAGTTAGGTATAACGGCTTAAGAATGTTTCTTGATTTCGAAATCGAACGTATCGACAAACCATCGCAGCGTTAATAAAGGAAATGTTTGTGATTAAGTATTATTAAAACCATTAGAAACTTTCATCTCATGAAGCTAAGATGAGACAAAATGATATTTCCTAGATCATGGCTGCTGTAATAAGATTGTTATAAACAAGAATATCCTACTCACATATAAGGCTTATGTTTCTCAGATGGTTTAAAAGAGAATTATATTCTTAAATGAATAAGACGATGAACTACGAAACCTTTCTAAAATAAGAAACGTGAACATTTGAAATTAGGCAAACTTGGACGTTTGGAAAATAATGTTGTTACTTGATTTTACAAAGGTAAGTGTTTTGATTTACTTCAAAAGATAATCACTCTATTTTCATATCCTACGGGTATTGTGTGACTTTTGTGAAAGTAACATATCTTTTAAAAGAGTTAATGTATGAAGTACTTTGGGGATAAAAACCCGAACTTGTTGACATATAGTAGAAAGTACCTTGTGTGTATAACTTGATTGTGTTGATTTGTGATAGCCTTGTAATACTTTCTTGTTGATTGATAAGTAAACATGCTAGGATGCTACGTGTGTTAGTATCTTGTGATGTTAGTGTAAAGGGTTTTCCTCATTCGCTTAAAGTTGTTTGACTATCACCGTTATGTTGGTATTGTACCACTCACCTTGACTTGTTTCCGAGGTTGTCGCCTCCGATCGGGGTAGACTCAGCGATGCAGGACCATGATTCGAGAATACCTCACGCGGGTCCAGGGATCCACGCGAACTACGGAGTTCGTGTTAGTTTGCGCCCTTGTGGTCACGCGGTCTTTGTGGCCACGCGGATCGCGAGTCGGGACGACGCCGGAGTAGTTACCCTCGATGCGAGGATACCTCACGCAGGCCTATGAGGTTGGCCTATGCGAGGCTGCGGAGTTCGTGGCTAGACGCGCACATTTGATACCGCGGCGAGTGACCGGCTTTGATCGTGTGACGATGCAGACAGATATCATGACACGCTTTATGACCTTGTTGTGCATCGGGTGTTAGTAGTCGGCTATGCCTTCGCACTTACCATGCGGTGTTATTAGGACACAGTGGGACCTCGTGTTCATGTATTCCTTGGTGCTTTTATATCATAAACTGCTGCCGTGAGGAAGATATTCCACGCACGATTGATATTGTGGGCGTGAGACCCATAGTTACATTTGAGTGATGACTTTGAGGCGTGAGTCTCGACTTGACACGATCGCTTATTTATTGTGAATCAGAGTTTGGTTATCATACATGTCTCCCGCTTTATAGACTATTATGATTTCATTTACGATATTTTGATTTCACATACTTGGTACCGCCAGACCTCGCCCTTCGGGGCTGCGTTCACGCCGCAGTCGAGGTACACCATCGTTGATCCTAGTTCTCGTGGTCACATTTCGTTTGGGAAGCTCCGCTTCTCCGAGGCTTATCACCGTATAGTCCTGTCATGGTAGGTGCTACATTCGTGGTATGGCGGGCCCCGCCCCGCCATTGTTGTCATGTCATTCTTAGAGGTCCAGTAATCGTTGTGGGCGAGTTGGATGGGATGTAATCGTCGTGTTCAAATTGTTATTTATATATATCGAAGGTAACCGCTTTTGGTTAGCCTGCCTTCTTATTTCACCGCCTTATTACACGGTTTCATGTATTGTCTTATGTTCGTGATTACTCGATGTTGTATCACTAGGGTGCCCGGTAAGGCACGATCCACGGGCGGGTTGGTCGTGACAAAGTGGTATCGAGCGGTTAATCCTCGGAAAGTGTCTGCATCGTATCCAAGAAGTCTTGATTATCGGTGTGTTGTGCACCACGCCAATAATCGTGAGGCTGTGAGGATATTTAGGATTGGTTTCTATTCTTCTCACCGAGATCGTGCCTTAGAGTCGTGTTGAAAGTTGGACCTCTAACGATTTCTTTCCCTTACCATTATGCCTCCGTAGGGCAAACCGGGCCCAGAGGCAAGGCGGCCGAGGAGCCGCGAGTAGAGTTCAGAGGGTTACGTGGGCACAGCCCACTTTACCTAGGGTAGTGCTTCATTCGGGAGTTCTGCGACCTCACTAGCCCAAAGAAAGTTTAGCACTGGCGGTGGCGGTTCCTACTGCGCCATGATATTTGAACCTTCGCCCACGACCGGGAACAGAGAATATAGATTACAAAGAGGCGACCCTGTTACTAGCTATGGATTTGGCTACCAGAGAGTATACCGATGTACCGCGAGTCTTGATGACTATCTAAGAGAGGGTTGTGCAAGAGTAATTTTTCAGTTAGGCTTGAGCATGGCCTGTGTACGGGCTTATGCGCAGGCCGAGAAACGTAGAGATCGACGTTAACAAGGACAGCGGAGAGGCCGTAATAAAGCGTCCTTTAGTAACTTTCGAGGCGAATCACCTCACCAGCAGATTGATTATGCACATCCCCCAGTACAGAGAGGTCCTCCACGGGGTTCAGGATGTTCGGGTTATGCAGGAGTTGGTCAGAGCTCCAGATCTTCCGGTTCACAGTGTGGCAGACGTCATCCCGGGAAATGTCGTCTTTTAGTTGGAACTTGTTTTACCTACGACCGACAGGGCCATATGTGGAAAGGGTGTCCAAGTAGGAGGGATGCAAGTAGGAGGACTTAGCCTTCAGGATCGACGGGTAGTTCGTCACCTTCCCTATGCGCCTGTGCGTGTTTGATTAGAACGATTAAGGGGGAGTGAAGCAGTAGATACAGGTATATCCTTAACCCTCTAGAGATCAGTATGTGTGATAAGAGAAGTATATCATAAGTACTATGTTCTGATAGCAGTGTGTTAATTGTGATTAGAAATCATGGTTAGTAACCGGGGAAGATTGAGGGATAGAGAAAGTGTGAGCCTTAGAGTGTTATACGTGGAGACCTTAGAGGTAAGGCCATCTCGTGTAAAGATGTATTGTTTATGTTTGACCCTTATAGGAGTGCATAGTGCACGTGAGCTATGTTGTGGGATAAGTCCTCGAGTAGTGTGGAATGAAAGAGGGTAGTTGAGCTAAGAAAACGCTAGGTTTTCGTGAATATGATTAGTGAGATTGTTCCGGATCGGGAGCTAGTATTGTGCGGCGTTGCGGGTCGGGTTGAGGCCACGCCGCGGGTCAACCGCGGCATGTTTGGTGGTGGGGTCGGTTGTGGTGGTCCCTTGTGATAGGGTCATAAGGGTGTTAGGCCCATGTTTAGTTAACCAGCGTACGAATTCGTGGATGCATTCGACCAGTAGTCGGGCCGAGGAGGTCAGCCGTCTTGTCTTCTAGCAAAGACCGTTTACTCGGCAGTGTGGATTTTTCAGAAAGGTTGTAAGGCTGCACGGGGTGCCTACCTTCACCATATAATGCATAATGGAGCCAGTGCGGTGTTTCTTTTTCCGAGGTTTTACCAGGCAGGGTTAGGAGCTCAGGTGAGTCTCAGAATCACATTCGCCCTCGGGCCATTGTTTGAATTTCAGGGATAGTTGTGAGGATTGTTGCCTCCTGTTGAGGGAGTATTTTATAGCTACCATTTCAGTGTTCGGATGTCGCCTTATGAAGCCTTGTAGGGGCGGACGTGTAAGTCGCCGGTCGATTGGTTCGATGTTGGCAAGATTCAGATAGTTGGTTCAGGCTTGTTCCAGATCGTGGATAAAGTGAAGCTTGTCTAGAAGAGGTTCGGCGGCTCGCAGAGAAGTCGTAGGATAATCGGCGACGCCAGAGTTCGAGTTGTGGCCGGTTTTCTTGAAGCGTACCACCCGGTTAGGGTGTGACGAGTTTTGGAAAACAGAGGGAACTTAGCCCGAGTTACTTTGGGCCTTTTTGAGTTCATGTGAAGAATAGGCCAGATTGCCTATATGTTAGCATTTGCCGTCCGACTTAGGAGGCAGTACGTCCGGTCTTTCGTATTGTTATGATCGGGAAAGTATCGGAGATCTATCCAGAGTGTTCCCAGTTAATGATGACCACGTTAGAGATAGTAACCGAAGTTTTGGAACCGGCGATCGTAAATGTGGTAAGAGTTCGAGGTACGACAAATTTCGTGGATCGCGTGCGGCCGGCACCATTTGTTGGGTCACCGGAGTGACACTAGAACCTCGCGGCAAAGTGACAAAAGTGGTATCACGACGAGTAAAGGGAGAAGCGAGCATGTATGGCGAGCATAGATGTGATCATTTCTTTTGTAAGGAGAATGTGCGAAGGAAGTATATTTTAGACCCCGGAGAGAGGTGTTTGTGGTAATGTTAGAGGTGTTTCCTCGTGGACTTGGATGGAGGTATTTGCGCGGGTGTTTCGTGGCCATGTGTGGCGATTGTTCTCGTAAGTATAGTAGTGAAGACTATCTTGCGCGCGCTTGTTTTGAGACTTAGAAGGAACATTCGACGAATGTTTCTAAGGAGGAGAATGTTATACCGTATTTCGCAGTATGCGTGGGACGACGTAGAAAAGTTTGTGCCTTAAAGTGCAAGGGCGAAAATTATTTGTTCACAACACCCGATTAGAGTCGTTTTGACTAAACGCTTCCACAATTTTCGTAGGAAAATTCCGGCTATGTCATTTTAATTTTTGTGGATTTTTCCGAGAGACGAACATTTTGGATCAACGAGAGGCGACACTTGTCACCCTCTCATTGGGGCACGTTAGTGATAATGGCTGACGAATTGCTTGGCTTTTTGTCAAGTAGTTGGTAGGATATTTTGTGGTAGATGGATAAGGTGTACTTGGGTGAATCTTGGCCTACACTTGCATAGCACTTGGCTAGATCTTCGCCATTGGTTGGCCTTGGCTTGTACTATAAATACCCCCTTTGGAAGACTTCTTCATCCATTCCTAAATTTCCTAAGTGTTAAAATCCTCCCTCCCTCGAGTAGTGTTCTCGCCCTCCCCTTTGTGAGGCCTTGTGGCGAGAGTTCCTCCCCTTGGCCGAGAGTACCCCCTAGTGGTAGGCCAAGGGTATACACCCCTCTCTTGGTAGAAATACTCTCAAAAGTATTGTTATAATGCCCAAATTACCTTAGCGTATACCTTGTAGTATTCTAAGGTTATACCTATACAAAAAGCCCGCTTATACTATTATACTTCCGTCACCACCAAACCGAAACCCTAAGGAAAATCTCCATGGTTAGTTGGAATAGTATGTAGAAGTTGGTTAGAACTTCTAAGGGTAGTTTGGAGCGGGTTGGAGCCCACGGAGTTCGAGCTAAACGTTGCCGTGATCGACTTTATACTTGGATAATTATGGGCTTATCGAGGTAAATACTCTTGACCTTCTATTGTAATTGGAAATTACATGTTGTAGGAATATATAGTTGAAGTATACTATATATAGAATCGAACATAATTGTGCGGCAATGTCTTTTGACTTGAGCCCAATATTAAGATGAACCGAATCAGGCTAATTACATAGGGTGTATTACAAGAGACTTGTGTAGCATTCTTTGTGTAGTAGAATCGCACGTCCCGGTTAGACGTGTAAACCCCCTCGTTGGCTTGATAGCCGCCTCGATAGAGGAGAGATTTACGCGGTTGCGGGAGGTGCCAATTTTCGTAGAATGTTCTACGAAGAGATCTAAATGTTAATAAAGCGCCTTGTGGCCTTATAGGTTGAAGTACTACGTGTGGCGCGATCTACTTGGCTTAAGGAGTAGCCGACGGTTGGAAGTACTTGGAGCGTTTTGCTATTAGTCGATACTCGTCGCGAGGTATGTGAACCTCTTCCTATCTCTTCTAGCATGATATGTGTGTAACTATGTAGACGATAGACATACGTGTTAAATGTATTTGATTGTCTAAAACATAAAGTGTTATAACGGCTTTATGGGAAGTTGGTTATCACAGCTGTAGGTAGGTAAGAAAATACTTGTGGTTTTTAAAAGGTAACTGATTTGAACTATAACTGGCTGGTTATGTGATAATAAAGAACTTGAAGTATTTCAAAAGATTTTTGAATCATTCTGAAAGAAGAGTAACACTTGGTTTTTGAAAACTTAAGAGTTATACTAGCTTTATGGGAAGTTAGGTATAACGGCTTAAGAATGTTTTACTGATTTCGGAAATCAGAATGTGTATCGACAAACCACTGCAGCGTTAATAAAAGGAAATGTTTTGACAGATTAAGTATTATTAAAACCAGTAGAAACTTCCATCTGCATAGAAGCTAAGATGAGACAAAATGATATTTCCTAGATCATGGCTGCTGTAATAAGATTGTTATAAACAAGAATATCCTACTCACATATAAGGCTTATGTTTCTCAGATGGTTTAAAAGAGAATTATATTCTTAAATGAATAAGACGATGAACTACGAAACCTTTCTAAAAATAAGAAACGTGAACATTTGAAATTAGGCAAACTTGGACGTTTGGAAAATAATGTTGTTACTTGATTTTACAAAGGTAAGTGTTTTGATTTACTTCAAAAGATAATCACTCTATTTTCATATCCTACGGGTATTGTGTGACTTTTGTGAAAGTAACGTATCTTTTAAAAGAGTTAATGTATGAAGTACTTTGGGGATAAAAACCCGAACTTGTTGACATATAGTAGAAAGTACCTTGTGTGTATAACTTGATTGTGTTGATTTGTGATAGCCTTGTAATACTTTCTTGTTGATTGATAAGTAAACATGCTAGGATGATACGTGTGTTAGTATCTTGTGATGTTAGTGTAAAGGGGTTTTCCCCTCGACTGCGCTTAAAGTTGTTTGACTATCAGTCGTTATGTTGGTATTGTACCACTCACCTTGACTTGTTTCCGAGGTTGCCGCCCTCCGACGGGGTAGAATCGGTGATGCAGGACCATGATTCGAGAATACCTCATGCGGGTCCAGGATCCATGCGGAACTACGGAGTTCCGTGTTAGTTTGCGCCCTTGTGGTCATGCGGTCTTTGTGGCTACGCGGATGCGAGTCGGGACGATCGGGGAGTAGCTACCCTCGATGCGAGGATACCTCACGCAGCCTATGAGGTTGGCCTACGCGAGTCGCGGAGAGTTCCGTGGCTAGATCGCGCATTTGATATCGCGGGCGAGTGACGGCTTTGATCGTGTGACGATGCAGACGTATATCATGACACGCTTTATGACCTTGTTGGTGCATAGGTGTTAGTAGTCGGCTATGCCTTCGTACTTACCCTGTACGGTGTTATTAGGACACAGGTGGGACCTGGTGTTCATGTGTATTCCTTGGTGCTTTTATATCATAAACTGCCGGCAGTGAGGAAGATATTCCACGGACACGATTGATGTTGTGGGCGTGAGACCCATAGTTACATTTGAGTGATGACTTTGAGGGCGTGAGTCCCTGACTTGACATGACCGCTATTTATTGGAATCGTAGTTTGGTTATCATACATGTCTCCGCTTTATAGACTATTATGATTTCATTTACGATTTTGATTTCACATACTTGGTACCGTTGTCTTGACCTCCCGGGGGCCGCGTTCACGCCGCAGTTGAGGTACACCGCCGTTGATCCTAGTTCTCGTGGTCACATTTCAACGTTTGGGAAGCTCCGCTTCTCGGAGGCTTATCAGCCGTATAGTCCCCGTCATGGTAGGTGCCATATTCGTGGTATGGCGGGCCCCGTCCGCCATTGTTGTCATGTCATTCTTAGGTCCAGTAATCGCTGTGGGCGAGTTGACGGATGTAATCGTTGGTGTTCAAATTGTTATTTATATATATACCGGTAACCGCTTTGGTTAGCCTGTCTTCTTATTTCACCGCCTTATTACACCGTTTTCGTATTGTCTTTATGTTCCGCTGATTACTGATGTTGTATCACTAGGGTGCCTGGTAGGCACCACCACGCCCGGTTCGTCGTGACACGCTCCCACCGGAGCGAGAGGAGATGGGCTACGCGGAGATGGCACGCTTACTAGCCGAGATTGTGGCGACACGAGGATAGCCGGACGCAGCCAGTTCGAGCACCGTGGTTCACCCGAGAGCGGATAGTTTGAGGCTACGGACTTTCGAGTCAGTAGCCCGCCGAGTTCTACGGGTCGAGGCCCGAGGATGTTCCGCAGAGTTCATCCGGCGATTCAATGATCATGAGTGATCAAGGCTTGAGACCGAGTCGGTGGTCTGTTCACATCGCCGCGTGATACCGCAATGACCGTTTGATTCGCGAGCTGTCAGGAGGAATGCACTTCCAGCCGTATGGAACGAGTTCTCAGAGGCATTTCTTGCACATTTATTGCCTCGACAGATGAGGAGGGCTCGGGCCGACAGATTTTTGATGTTGAGGCAGGACGGGCGTACGGTTCGGGAGTACAATGTGGAGTTCGACTCGTTGGCCCGATATGTCCCCGCGTTAGTAGCTAGTATGGAGGACAGAGTGCACCGCTATGTCACAGTATTAGACGATTATTTGGCGTAGAGTTGCTCGGCGTAGCTCTTCACCGCATGGACATTGCCCGCACGCAGCTTATGCACTGATGCGAGGCACGGAGAGGTCGGCGAATGACCGGATCGCGTAAGAGGCCGAACAGCAGGTCTTTTGGCGACTTTCGAGGCGGACCGCCTCAAGCCGAAAGCGATTATCGCCTCCCCGATCGAAAGTGGCCTCCGCGCTTCGGACGCTCGATATTCAGAGCGTGTCGTGGCTCCTGTGTTTCAGATTTTCAGGGGAGTAGGAGTGCTCGTCGGATAAGGTCACCCTTGTCTCAGTGGCTGTGGAAAACTTCATAAGGGAGAGTGTCGTACTAATTTGGGAGATTGTTATTCTCGCGCCAATGTGGCCATTTGGCGAGACTGTCCGGCCGGTAGTCGTGGATTAGCACAGACTACGAGATCGGTTGCGGGTTCTTCACCTTCCATAGCTAGGCGGGATGTTCATGCACGCAGCCACCAGAGGTCGCGGTGGAAGTTCCCGCTTTAGCGGTCCTTGAACCGCCTATTTACAGTATATCCTTAACCTCTGAGACTAGTATGTATTGATGTTATGATGATGTGTTAAGTGTTATGATCGGATAACTTTGAGTTAAAAGGTGATTTAGAAGCCTGGTTAGTGAAAAGGGTAAGTCTGGGGATGAGAAAATTGCGAACCTTAGAATATTACACGTTGAGACCTTAGATGTAAGGCCGTCTTGAGTAAAGGATTTTGCAGAAGATCCTTGTCGGAGTGCATTATATGCATAGGGTGTATTAGTGTGATAATTCCGTGGGTAGTGTAAGATGAAAATGGTAGCTTTCAGGACTTGTATAGGTAGGGTTGTTCCGGATCGGGGAACAAGAGTCTGGTGCGATTATGGGTCGGGTTGAGGACCGTTCGCGGGTCAACCCGCATCCCGAAAGGAGATGTGGTCAGTTTGAGGTGGTCCCGCCAGGTGGTAGGGTCACGAGGGTGCTAAGCCCAGATTTAGGTAACCATCGTACGAGTTCGTGGATATGTTCGACCAGAATCAGATCGTGAAGACCGGGAATGGCCTTAAAGGAATTTGAGGCTAGTATGATGACCAAGTTAGAGATAGTGACCCCGAGATTTTGGAAACTGAAGCAATGAAAGAAATGTGGTACGTATAGTAGGAAGATTTCGAGTGTACGATGAAGATACGACGAGTAAGAAAAAAGGCTAAGATGTGTTAAGATGATGGAAATGTCCTTTTTTATAAGTGAAGAGGGGAAGAAAGTATCCTTTGGACCATGGGTGGAAGTTTTGTGTTGTTATATGCACGTTAGAGGTGATTCCTCGTTGTCTTGGATTGAGAGTTGCGTGTATGTTATACTATGGCCATTGGTGGAAGGTTTGGTTTCGTAAGTATAGTAGTGAAGACTATACCGGCGCAGGTATGTTTTGGAGACTTAGAAGGAACATTCGGGACGAATGTTTCTAAGGGAAGAATGTTATACCCGTAGTTCCGTGGTATGTATGTGGGGACGACGCATTTGAGAATACGGCGTAAATTTTGGAAAGAAAGAAAGTTGTGATTTTTCACTAAAAGTTTCCGGTTTTGTGAAGGAAAAAGGTTCGTTAATGGGAATGGATTCCAAGATTTGGTATTTGGACTTCTTGGATTATATTAGAATTATGAGATTTTATTTTGAATGTTCACGTGGGGCCACACGAGAAATTTACGCTTTTGTGGGCCCACTTTGTTTTGAGATTTTCGTATTTTGGATATTTTCTAAGACGAAATATTTTGGACAGTAAGGGCAACACGTGTCACCCTCGAGTGGCCACGCTGGTCGAATATGGACAAGTGGCTAGCCACTTGTCCCCTTGGCCGAAATGGCCATGACAGTTGGAGGCAATTTTCGTTGGCCATGTGGTGTGGTGGGACCCACACACACATGGCCCAATCTTGACCACCCACTTGACTTGATCATGGCCCTTAATTCCTCTATAAATACCCCCTTAATGCAAGAGTAATTTCATCCCTCACTTAAAGACTTTCCAAGGCAAAATATCCCCTCCCTTGGGTAGTTTTCGTCCACCCTCCCCCACATGTGTAGAAAATACTTTGAGTATTATTGTATAATCCCAAATACCTTATCCTAGTATCCCTAGTTGTATTTCAAAGTTATTTCAATACTAGGAGCCCGAAAATACTACTTTATTCCAATAGTCGCAAAGTGGAACCCTAGAAAAATCTTCCTAGCTTGGTTGAAGTGTTAAGAGAAGTTGTTTAGAAACTTCTAAGGGTTTCTTGGAGCGGGTTGGAGCGTAAGGATTTGGAGCAAAATGTTGCTCAGGATCGACATATAAAACTTGGATAATTTTGGGCTTATCGAGGTAATGATCTACGCCCCCTATTGTAATCGATATTACATATCAGAGTAATTATACTTGAGTATATTATATGAGGATGTAAGATTGATAAAATTAAATTGTATTTACATCGGTATTTTACAGAGACTTGTAGTATTATTGTGGCAAGGTTGTACACGTCCTGTTAGACGGTAATCCCCAGAGTTGTTGGCCCGGTAGCGGCCGCAGTATGAGAGATTTATGTGGTTACGTGGGAGGTCACTTTGCCAATTTTCAGAGAATAAAGGAATATGGTATTTAGAATATTCTACGAAGAGATCTAGAAGTTGATAGACGCTTTACGCCAAGATAGGTGGAAGTACTACGAGTAAGGTATTCTACTTCAAGGGTGGAAAAGGCTAGCGTTGTAGTACTTGGAGCATTTTGCTAATTGTCGATAATCGTCATGAGGTATGTGAACCTCTTACTATCTTTTCTAGCATGATTGTTGTGGAACTATGTAGTACGGTAAACGCATACGTGCTAAGTGAATTTGGTTGGTTTATCGATTTTAAAAGATAAAGGACTTGACTTATATTTGACTTGATATGATATACGAAGAACTCGAATCGAGTAGAAAGTCGTGAAACCTCATTCGCGAGTAATGAGTATTTGGTCTTTAAAAGGAACTTGATTTCTAAAAGAAAAGAGACTTGAGGAATCAAGAGTTTTTGGTTTAAAAGAGAGACATGGTTTTGTCTTAAATTATTTAAAACATAAAGTTGTTATAACAAAACTTTATGGGAAGTTAGTTATAACGACTTTATGAAAGCAAAAGAATGGTTTTATCATTGGTTTTAAAATGGTAACTTGATTTAAGTATAGGTTACTTGTTTTGAAAAGAGTAAGTATTTGAGTTTTAAAGAGTATACTTGATGTTGTTTTAAAAGAAAGGCACTTGGTCTAAAAGTATAGAGTACTTGATTTTAAAAGTCTTGTAAAGGTTTTACGAAGTAAAGTAATTTGGTTTGAAAAGGAAATGTGTTTTTGATACTACGAGTATTAGTATCTTTACGTAAAAGAGGTCTTTTGAAAGAATGAAAGTAGTAATATTTTGGTTTGAAACCCGTATTGTTGACATAAAATGAAAGTACCTTGAGTTGTGTGTAACTTGCCTATGTTTGCGTGTGATAGCCTTGTCGTGCTAGTATTGTATTTCTATACCACCGCGCCTCTCGAGGGTCACCGATTTGTTATGATCTTACTGGACGCACTTGCAGCGACTGAGGATTCCACGCGCGCCTCGTTGATAGCGTTATTCCACGGACTAGATCTCCATGAGGTTTTACCGATTCGCCTTGGTATCCGTGGTTGGCCAGACTTGCCCCGCCTCGTGGTCGATTCTCGCCTTGGTACTGTGAGTTAGCCTTCACACTTGCCCCGCTCAGCTTAGTGGCGAGTCTCGTGACACGCCGTACTGGTAGTTAGCTCAGATTGCTCCCTGGCCAACACGCGACACGCTGTACCGGTAGTCGGCCAGACTTGCCCGTGTCGTCGCCTTCGTGGTTTGGTCGCATAGTATTGTTAGTACGGCCGTATCTAGTAGTTGGCTTTATTGCCCCGTCGCTGACGACGCGCTTTGGTATCCGGTAGTTAGCCTCGTACTTGCCGCAGACGGTTTTATAACACAGTGGACCGTGTTCATGTGTACTTCGTGTTATTATATCATAGATCGCCGGCGGGAAGGTATTCCACGCATGATTGATGTTGTGGCGTGAGACCCATAGTTATATTTGAGTGATGACTTTGAGGCGCGAGTCCCCGACTTGACGCGGATCGCATATATTATGAATCGTAGTTTGGTTATCATATATGTCTCATGTTTTATATAGACTACTATGATTTCATTTACAATATTTTCGCCACATACTGTACTGTTCAGACGACTCCTTGGCCGCGTCATGCCGCAGTAGGGTACATCGGCCAGGATCCTCGCCATAGGATCACAAACAAAGATTTGGGAAGCCCGCTTCTCCTGAGGCTTATCTTTGGTACATTAGAACTTGGATAATTTTGGGCTTATCGAGGTAAATACTCTTGTCCTTATATTGTAATTGGAAATTACATACTGTAGTAGTATAGAAATGTATATAAGATACATAGAAGAGAATTGAATCAGAATGGAAGGATATTACGTAAGAGAATTGAATCAAATCACATCGTAAGAATATTAGAGTTAAGATTAAACTGCATTTACATAGGATCGTATTTGCGGAGACTTGGTAGATTAACGGGTGGGAAGTGCCGAATTTCCGCAGAATAAAGAACCTACCGCTTAAAATATTCTTCAGAGTAGTCTAGACGCTGATAGACGATATGGCCATTATAGTCAAGTATCGCAGTAGCTGTTCTACTCGAGAGGTGGACAAGGCTAGCGTTATAGCCAGGAGCGCTTTGCTAATAGTCGATAATCGTCGCGAGGTATGTGATTCTTCCTATCCTCTCGAGCATGATATTTTAAAAGAATATATATATAGTACTAGACGACGCTGTTAATCGAACGTAGTTTTACCGCAATGTCTTTTGACTTAAGCTCAATAATAAGAATCTTGAAGTATTTCAAAAGAATTAAGAAACCTTTTGAAAGAAGAGTAACACTTGGTTTTAAAAGCTTAAGAGTTAT
The DNA here is from genome assembly GCA_029844215.1 of Przewalskia tangutica. Taxonomy (NCBI): domain Eukaryota; kingdom Viridiplantae; phylum Streptophyta; class Magnoliopsida; order Solanales; family Solanaceae; genus Przewalskia; species Przewalskia tangutica. Next base: position 529,253 of record JAQGDG010000035.1, read on the forward strand.
ACTAGCTTTACGGAAGTTAGGTATAACGACTTAAGAGAGATAAAAGGAACGTTTACTTAATTATTTATGAAAGCCTTATATTGATTTCGAAATGAGAATAAGTATCGAACAAACCACGCAGCCGCTTAATAAAGGGAAATGTATTGACTAATAAAGTATTATTAAAACCAGAGAAACCTCCATCCGCATAAGCTAAGATGAGACAAAATGATATTACATTTCCTAGATCATGGTCGCTTAATAAGATTGTTATAAACAAGAATAACCTACTCACACATAAGGCATATGTTTCTCAAATGGTTTTAAAAGAGAATTATATTATTAAGTGATTAAGGCTATGAACTACTAAACCTTTCAAAATGATAAACTCGAGCATTTGAAATTAGGCAAACTTGAACGCTTGGAAAATAATGTTGTTACTTGATTTTACAAGGAGAAGTGTTTTGGTGTGCTTATAAAAAGGATAGTCACTCTATTTTTATACTACGGGTATTGTGTGACTTTTGTGAAAGAAACGGATCTTTTAAAGAGTTCATGTCTGAAGTACTTTGGGGATAAAACCCAACTTGTTAACATAAAGTAGAAAGTACCTTGTGTGATTAACTTGATTGTGTTGGTTTGCGATAGCCTTGTAATACTTTCTTGTTGATTTGATAAGTAAACATGTTAGGATGCTACGCATGTTAGTATCTCGTGATGTCATGTGCGGGGTTATTCTTGTCGCGCTTACGTTGTTAAACGTTAAGCCCGCTGTATCATATTATATCACATACCCCTGACTTTTATACCGAGGGCTCACACCGACGCGGTCTATACGGCCTACGCGGTCTGCGTGACTACGAGCGAGCGGTATGCTCCAGATTGATCATTCCGGTGTTTTATCCCGACGCGAGATGCCCTACGCGGTTCGTGGACTACGCGCCTATGAGACTATGCGATCGTGGGAGTCCGTGAGGTATCGGGGATTAGTCGCCCGACGCGAGGAATACCTCACGCGGCCTATATGTGGCCTACGCGAGCAAATGTATACTCCAGAGACTAGACGCGCACATTGATACCGAGGGCGAGCGCCGCCTTCGATTATGGTGCGGTCAGAAAGACCTCGTGATACGCTTATGGCATTGTTGCACGTACTGGTCTTAGTAGTGGGCTATGCTCGCATTTACCCCGCACGGTTCTATTATGACACAGCGGCGAGACCCATAGTTATATTCGAGTGATGACTTGAGGCGCGAGTCCCCGACTTGACACGATCGCTATTTATTGTGAATCGTAGTTCGTTATCATACATGTCTCCTACTTTATATAGACTACTATGATTTCATTTACATTATTTTTCGCCACATACTTGGTACCGTGATCGACCTTCTGGCCGCTCATGCCGCAGTAAGCACACACCGCCGATCCTCGCCTTAGATCAAGCCAAAGATTTTGGGAAGCTCCGCTTTCTCCGAGGCTTATCAGCCGTACAGCCGCGTCAGGTATTTAAATTCGTGGTACGCGGCGCCATGTCCCGCCATTGTTGTTATCATTCTGTAGGTCCAGTAGTAATGCTGTGGGCGTAGTTGTAAAAAGGGATGTAATCGTTTAGTTGTTATTTGTATATATGCCGAAGACATGTTTTCTCATACGAACTGTTTCATATTTCATACTATGTCATGTATTGTTTTATATTCCACGACACTGATGTTGTATCACCAGGTGCCCGGTAGGCACTACCACGCCCGGTTCGGTCGTGACATATCTCTGGTACGGTTTTCCCGAGGTTGTAGATTCATGTATATTCGTGGTACGGCGGGCCCCGTCCCTCCACAGCTTGTTATGTTAAAACTCTTAGAGGTCAGAGTCACATATCGGGTCCGCTTGTAAAGGAAAGGAGGCAACTATTTCGTTTATGTATTTACTATCCAGTGAGGTAGCCTTATCGGCTAACCTGTTGATTTTATCTTTGATGTTTTATTTATAAGTTTCATGTATGTTCCGCTGATTATCTTTGATGTATACTGTGGTGCCTGTGTAGGGCACCGCGCCCGGGTCTGGTCGTGACAAAAGTGGTATCGCAGCGCTTGGTCTCTGAAAGTGTCTACTGCATCGTGTCTAGTAGTCTTGATTATCGTGTGCAGCACCACATCTATAATCGTGAGGTTGCAGGACATTTAGGATTGGTTTCATTCTTCTCTCTTCGAGATCGTGCAAGAGAGCTGTCCTAATAGGTCAATCCTCTCGCACTCTTCTTATGTAATAGTTATGCCTCCACTGGCGCATCAGGCCCGGAAGGGCAAGGCAGCAGTGAGTCGCTAGTGGCGCATAGGTTACTGTGACTAGGGCACGACTATGCCCGAGGTAGTAGGCGGATCGGCGAACTCACCACGCCGGTATTAGAGGATCCGAGAGCGCAGTGCTCCAGAGGTTCCTGCACGAGCCTCCACCCCCGCAAAAGGTGAGTTTAGAGATTATGGAGAGCAGATCAGGCTTTTGACTAGCATAGTGGTAGGCAACACGGCAGATCAGTTGCTAACCCAGAGCCGCATTTGAGGATTCGGATTTTCCTGGTCAGAGTCCACCCGAAGTTTTATGGTTCGAGATCCGAGGATGATCCTCAAGAGTTCGCTCGGCAGCCTACAATGACTATGCAGTGCTTAGGGCCTCTGAGACCGAGTCGGGTGTTAGCTTCTTACCGGTTACGCCGATATCAGCGTTGAACTGGTTTGAGTCTTGGGAACCGCCGAGAGGTGCGCGTGCTCGTCCGGCATTGGGACGAGTTCACGAGGCCTTTCTTGATCACTTTCGCCTCCCGAAATGAGGAGAGCCCGTGTTGATAGTTCTGTCATTGAGGCGAATGGAGGACCATCGTGAATACAACCGGAGTTTGACTCGTTGGCCGTGCATGCGCACACTATCGTGGCCGATATGGCGACAGAGTTCACCGTTATGTGATTGGGCTAGACCATTATATGATTACCGCATGCCTGGAGTGGCCCTTCACCGGGTATGGATATTGTCGATGCAAGCTTATGCACGTGATGAGGACAGAGAGAGAGGGTCACCAGACTCGCACCCGGCCCAAGAGGCCGTGACGGCAGAGTTCGTGGTAACTTCGAGGCGACAGCCTCAACAGCAGACTAGGTCTACATCTCATCCGCACAGAGTGCTCCTTCCCGCCTTCCGCCGAGGTTTGGTCGCCGTGATATTCGGAGCAGGTCAGGCTCCAGGCTGTGCAGTTCACTGATGCCCAAGAATAGAGCTGCGGAAGCCACCTTTGCCGGTGGTCACCGAGTAGATTTCATTTTCGTGAGTGTCGCACTACCTCGACACCTTGTTATGCTTATGCCAACGTGGTCATTTCGTGAGAGACTGTCCACCGCAGGTGGCATCGCGGATAGCGCCATCTTGGATTAGTTATGTTCTTCGCCTTCCATACTAGGCAGATGTTTATGCACGGCAGCCGCGATGCAGGTCGTGGGTGAAGTTCCCGATAGCGGTCCTTGAACCGCCTATATGATTTCGTGTATGTCTTTGGCCCTTTAGAAACTTGTATGCATGGTAAAGTTGTGGTATGTTTAAGTGTCATGAGATTATATCGAGACCGTATAAGTTAGAAGGAGTTGGAAGTACGAAAAGATAATCCCTTTTGGGCTTATGATGGATATACGCGCGCGAGGTATTAGGGCCATGTGTGGCATTGTTGGTATGTCGGGTTGTGAAAGGAAACTATGTCGCTAATTATAAGTTTGACTCGAAAGAACATTCGGGACGAATGTTTCTGGGGAAGAATGTTACACCCCGTATTTACAGTGACATGTTTTAAGAACGCACGTAAGAACTCACGCAGTTAAGATTTGAGACTTGTAAAAATTTATCTAATTATGAAATTGTCTGAAACGCACTATCAGGACGAATGGGAGGGCGACACGTGTCACCCCCTTAATGATGCCTTGGACGAAATTTGCAAGGGAAAGAGGGTCATTGGACCTTTGTTAGCAAGACAAGTCTTGCAAGTAGTAGAGCTTGAGATAATTGACTTGGTCAATGGGACCACAAGCTTGATATTTAAGAGAACCTCATCCTAGCCACCCATTTGGTTATATCTTGACCCTCCATGTCCCTATATAATACTACTAGTAGCAAGAGAGAGCCCAACACTTAGAAAATTTTTTCAAGAAATTAGATGAAACTCACTAGGAGCTCTGGTTTGCCCCTCTCTACAACAAAAGATTTTTGTTTGTTATCCATTTAGCTCCACACTTTAAACCAAGGTTCCTAAGTGTATTGTAAGCATATCTCAATAGAAAAATCTCGGAAAAAGATAGTTTTCGGGTTAGTCGCAAAGCGAAAACCTAGTTGTCTTTCTAGGTTTTGTTTGGAAGTTTGAAGGAAATTGGTTGGTGTTGTTCTAAGGGTCTCAAGTAGCGGATTGAAGTGTCTTGAAGAGGCACTAAGTTGCTAAGGAGCGACTTCGGATTCGAGTCGATTAAGATTCGTTGAGGTATAATCTTGTTCTCTTTAAGTGTTACAAGATTATGTATTGTTGTTAGCTTTACATGTTGCTAGCATGAAGTGTATGTGTTGAAGTTTATAAGTATTATGGATTGATTGTAGCTTAAATCCGAAATGTTATATTAGCCACTTGAAGTCGATTACTAATTGGTCGCTTATTAGAAATCATCGACGTTACTTACTTCAAGATTATAGTAGTTATAATCGATTGCGACTTGATATCATGTTATGCTAACAATTTGGATTGAAATGGAAATTGGATAAGAATTGGTATTGTTGTACTCAATATGGCCGAAATTGTACTAGTAGTTGTATTAGTTTGATATCTATTGTGGGGCAAAATTTTACACGCCTAGTAGGCGCGTAATCCCTATTGTTAATTGCTTTGATTGGGCCTTAAATGTGGTGTGTTTGGTTGTTACACCCCGTACTTACAGGACATGTTTTAAGAACGTACGTAAGAACTCACGAGTGTTAAAATTTGAGACTTGTAAAAATTTATCTAATTATGGATATTGTCTAAATCGTATTATTCAGGCGTATGGGAGGCGACACGTGTCACCCCTTATTTGATGTCTTGGACGATTACATGGGCACAAGCGGTCATTTGACCTGTTAAGAAGACAAGTCTTGCTAAGTAGTAGAGCTTGACATGTTTGACTTAGTCAAGGGACCATTAGTCTTGAGATTTGTAAGACTTCATCCAAACCACCCATTTGTTTGCATCTCGACCTCCTTTGTGCTTTATAATACTACTAGTAGTGAGACATAGTCCAACACTTAGAAAAATTGAAGAGAATTGGATGAACTCCACTTGAGCTCTCGGGTTCAAGGCCACTAAGAGCAAAAATTTTCGTTGCTTGTTCTTTAAGCTCCACACTTTAAACCAAGGTTCATGAGTGTTATGTAAGTGTATCTCAACAGAAAATCCGGAAAAAGAGAGTTTACGTATTAGTCGCAAAGTGAAAACCTAGTGGCTTTCTAGGTTTTGGATTGGACGCTTGAAGGAAAGTTGTTGGTATGGTGCTACGGTCTCAACAAGCGGATTGTTGTCTTCGAGAGGTTCTAAACTACTAAGGAGCGACTTCGATTGGAATTTTGATTAAGAATCGTAGGTATAATCTTGTTCTTTGAAAGTGTTACAAGAGTATTTATTCTTGTTGTTAGCTTTACATGTTGCTAGCATGAAGTTGATATGTAGAAGTTTATAATGATTATGTATCGATTTTAGCCTTGGAAATCCGATATGTAATGTAAGCCATGTTAAGTCGATTACTAATTGATCGCCTATTAGAATAGTCGCATGTTAAATTACTTGAAGATTACGGTTTATATAATCAAATACGACTTGATATCATGTTATGCTACCAATTTGGATTGAAATGGAAATTTGATAAGAATTGGTGCGTTGAACTCAAGGTGGCGAATTTGGACTTTTAGTTTGTTTTTCATTTGTATTGGACTACTTTCCAAAATGTGAGCCAATTGGGGTTTTAGTTTTTATTTGTATTGAGTACCTTATAGAAATTGCGAGCCAATTGGGGCTGTTTGGTTATTGTATTCGCCTTGAAAAAGGTGGCAAAGTAAGTAGAAACAAAGGAAGTGTTGTACGATTTTACGTATAATTTGGGGACTTATCACTTAGTATATTCTACGATTTAATTATGAGGTTAATGTTCGTATTGTGACCATGATAGGTTCAAGTACTAAGTATAGCGATCCTACTTGAAGAATGGAGTAGCTCAAGGTTGATGTACTTTGGAGCATTTTGCTACTTGTCGACAATCGTCATGGGTATGTGAACCTCTTCCTTCTTTTGACATGATTCTATGTATGGAATATACATGTAGTACTATTTCATGATTCCTTCTACTCTTAGAAGTTAAGAGGTATGTATGTTGATTTACTCTACGTAAAGGTTATGTCTGTTATCCCAAGTTCTTACCAAGTCTTACGGGGATGTTGGTAAGAGTCGTTAGTGGTATTCGCACCAAGTTGACTTGGCTAATTTACTGCATCGAATGAGAATAAGTATCGAACAAGCCATTGCAGCTTAATAAAGGAAAATGTAATGACAATTAATTATGTTAAAACAAGTAGAATTCTCCATCTGCATAGAAGCTAAGATAAGACAAAATTGTATTACATTTTCTAGATCATGGCTACTTGATTAAGATAGTTATAAATAAGTATAACTTATTCACAACGCACCAAAGTATATGTTACTTACTTTATAAGGATTTACGTATGAAGTTTTAAAACTATGGACCTCAAATTGTTAAAAGGTTATGGACTTTATTTTTCAAGTTATGAGACTTGATTCTTAAAGGAAGAAATGAATCGATTTAAAAGTATAGAATACTTGATTTGGAAAGTATTGATTTCTTGCCATTCTAAAGTTAAGAAACTTGTTTTCTTAAAAGATAAGAGACTTGAAGTATTTTTGAAAGCTATGTGATTTGAATTGAAAGTATAAGTTTCTTGGTCATAAAAGGAATGAATTTGTCTAAGACATAAAGAGTTATAACGGCTTATGGGAAGTTGGTTATAACAACTTTATGGAAGATTAAAAGAAGGGTTTTCTTCAGTAATGTAAGCAAAGAAATGATTTGAAATAAAGAAGGGCAAATTGTTTTAAAGGTACCAATTGCTTAAGGTTTTTAATAAAAAGTCACTTGATTTAGAAGCCGGTAATAGTATTTCTAAAAAGGTATTGTGACTTGTCTTGGAAGGTGGATAGGACTTGATACTACGGTGGTTAGTATCGGGGAAGTTTTATTTGGAAAGGAGTCTTTTGAAAAGAATGTACGTACGTAGTACTTTGGCTTGGTTAATTGAGATTTAGCCTATATGTGCTGGTGATAGCCTTTGAGTGCAAGTATTATGTTTTATTACGTTGTCGCGACTCTCGGTTGGAGGGCCTACCGCCTTGTTATAAGTTACTCGACGCATCGGTGATGTGGGATTCCACGTATGCTTCCGCTATTTGTAGCACTTGGGTTAAATTCCGATTTTATAAAAGACACGGTAGTGCTTATGTCTTGTTTGATGGTCGGTCCAGATAGGTAAGAGTATAAACGAGCGGCAAGCCAAGACGTTATACCACCTTCTCGGTAAGAGTATAAGTGAGGGTAAACCCGAGGCTGCACCACCCGCTTTATGTGTTGTTTGGACGACCGCCGAGATAGGGTAAGAGTATAAACGGCGGCAAGCCCCAAGACGTTATACCCCTTTACCACCTTCTCCAGGTAAGAGTATAAACGGCGGCAAGCCCCAAGACGTTATACCACCCGCTTGATTGATATTATAGCGTGAGACCCATGGTTATGTTTTACACTTTTAGTCCGACGTTGATTGGGGATTCCACTGCATGCTTGATATTGGTGTGACTTGATCGCGTCCATTTGGGCGGGTAGTATATATGTCCTCCGTAGTGGGCGGACTATGTTATGAAAGATAAGTGTTAGATAGAAATAAACTTAATGACTTCTCCTAAGTAAGCACGTAAGATATGGCTATAACTCTTAATGGAATGGAAAAAGATATTGATGTGAAATTAAGTTCATGTGGTAATGACACTATGATCCGTATGTATTTTTATACTTGTCCTTGTCATTCTTTTATGCTGATTATGATGCATTTCGACGTTATTTCTGCTCCATATTAAATTTTTGTTATCGACTTCTGGCCGCGTTCATGCCGCAGTTTAGGTACCAGGTTGGTGATCCTTGCTCTTAGGATCTCGGTTGATTTTGAGAGAAGCTCCATTTGCTCCGAGGCTTAGCTCTTGTATGCAGTTTTCCCGAGGTAGTAGATTCATGTATATTCGTGGTATGGCGGGCCCCGTCCACAGTGGTTATGTTAAACTCTTAGAGGTCTGTAGTCACATATTGTGGGTCAGTTTGTAAAAGAAATGAGGCAACTGCTTCGGTTGTATTTATATATGTTCAGGAAGGTAGCCCATCCGCTAGCTGCTTTACTTCCGATGCTTTATTTATAAGTTTCATGTATGTTCCGCTGATTTTCTCTGATGTTTACCTGTAAGGGTGCCCAGGTAGGGCACCAGTCGCGGTCCCGGGGTCGGGTCGTGACATTGGTTATTGAATTTGGCCTTGAAAAAGGTGGCAAAGTGAGTAGAAACAAAGGAGGTGCTGTCCGATTTTCCGTAGAATTTAGTGACTTAGCACTTAGAATATTCTACGTTTGAAGTAAGAGGTTAATGGACATATTGTGACCGTTATAGGTTGAAGTACTAAGTATAGCGTATCCTACTTGAAGGATGGAATAGCTATCAAGGTTGAAGTACTTTGGAGCATTTTGCTACTTGTCGATAATCGTCGCGAGGTATGTGAACCTCTTCCTTCCTTTTGCATGATTCTATGTATGGAATATACCTGTGGTATCATTTCATGTTTCCTTCTACTCTTAGAAGTTAAGAGGTAGTTGTGTGATTTACTCTATGTAGAACTTTTCCTATCTTTTGAGCATGACTAGTTGCACGTATGTAGTACGGTGACGTCTGACACCTTGATATCCTTTACTAGTTTTATGAATAGCCAAGTCGGGTGAGTTAGGAGATTAACTCACTTCTTTGAAAGAATAAAGGATGTCTTAAGTTTTATTAAGTTAAGGGACTTGAAGAGTTTTAAAGTATGTGATACTTGTTCCGTTTTAAACGTATAAGTCTCTTGGATAGGAAATTACATTTTGGCTAAGGTATAAAGTAAATATAACGACTTTATGGGAAGTTGGTTATATTTGCTTTAGGGAAAGATAAATGACTTGATTTTAATGAAAAGGCAACTTGATTTTAAGGCATCAATTGCCTAAGGTTTTATAATAAAAGAAGTCTCTTGGTTATAAAAGGAATGAGTTTGTCTAAAACCATAAAGGGTTATAACGGCTTTATGGGAAGTTGGTTATAACGGCTTTATGGAAGGTTAAGAGAATGGTTTTCTCTAATAAAGTAATCAAAGAAATAACTTGAATTAAGGAAGGGCAATGTGGTTTAAAGGTATCACTTGCTTAAAAGCTTTAAAGTAAGGGTCACTTGATTTAGAAGCCGAGACATGTATTTCTAAAAGTATCGTGACTTATGTGAAATGTACACAAGCCTGGATACTACGGGTGTTAGTATCTTGGGGTTAAATTCCCGGATTTTGATGTATAAAACGAAAGTGCCATGAGTTTAAAAAAATGGAAGTCTAAAGGTTTAATGAACTTGCCTAGGTTTGCTTGTGATAGCTTTGAGTGCAAGTATTATATGTCTACGTTGTCGTGTCTCTCAGTGGGAGAAGCCACGCTTGTTGTAAGTTTACTTGGGCATCGGCGGTGATGTGATTCCACGGTATGCTTCCATTATGATTGATCCTTGGACATGCTTATACGATGTAGGATTCGGCGCACGTGACCAGACGGGTTAGACGCCGGACATTTTATCGACGTCTCGGCGGTGAAGGGGATACCACGTATGCTTCCATTGTGATCGATCTTGGCCATGCTTATACGATGAGGATGCCGAATGCAGCCAGATGCGCGTTAGATGCGCGCGCTTTATTACTTCATGGCCATGCTTATACGATGTGGGATTCGGCACGCGACCACGTTATATTTTACTCCACGGGCTAGCTCCCATGAAGACATGTACCGCGATGAGGATTCCGGGCATGTTATATTATTACTCCACGGGCTAGCTCCCACGAAGACCGCACCTACGATGAGGACGCCGGGCACGTTATGGCCATGCTTATACGATGTGGGATTCCGGGGCATGCGGTCGCGTTATATATATATATATATATATATATATATATATATATATGTGTGTGTTGTGTATTTGTACGCCGACAGTGAGGTGGGATGCCACGGGCGCGTCACATGGTTATATTTTACACTTATAGCTGTCGGCAGTGATGTGGGATTCCACGGGCAGGAGATCTATATATGTGTTGTGTATGTGTACGCCGACGGTGAGGTGGGATGCCACGGGCGCGTCACATGGTTATATTTTACACTTATAGTTGTCGGCAGTGATGGGGGATTCCACGGGCACGCTTTGATATTTGTGTGACTTGATCGCGTCCCAGATTGGGCCGGGTAGTATAGGTGCTATAGGTGCCCCTCCTTAAAGGGCCGGATTATACTTATGAAAGATAAGTAAGTTATACAGTAATGAACTTAATGATTTTTCCTAATCATGTACATAAGAACGTGACTATAATTTTATTGAAAATGGGAAAAGACAATAAGGTGCGATTAAGTTCATAAGTGGTAATGACACTACAGATCCGCATGTATTTTATACTTGTCTCTGTCATTCTTTTACGCTTATGATCTCATTTCTCAGACGTTATTTCTGTTCCATTTGCACTGTTGTTATCGACTTCTTCGGGCCGCGTTCATGCCCGCAGGTTTTAGGTACCAAGGTTGGTGATCCTTGCTCTTAGGATCTCGGTTCAGTTTTTGGGAAAAAGCTCAATTTGCTCCAGAGGCTTATCTCTTGGTACGGTTTTCCCTGAGGTTGTAGATTCATGTATATTCAGGGGTATGGCGGGCCCCGTCCATACAGCTATTATGTTAAAACTCTTAGAGGTCCGTAGTCACATATGTGGGTCCGCTTGTAAAGGAAAGGAAGCGGCTGCCGTTTATGTATTTACTATCCAGGGAGGTAGCCTTATCGGCTAACCTGTTGATTTTATCTTTGATGTTTTATTTATAAGTTTCATGTATGTTCCGCTAATTATCTCTGATGTATACCTGTAACGGTGCCCAGGTAGGGCACCAGTCGCGGGCCCGGGGTCGGGTCGTGACACAACCCTAGAGCCGACAGTTTACGGATTCAGGATTTCCTGGGTTGTCATCCACCCGAGTTCTATGGTTCGAGGTCCGAGGAGGATCCTCAGGAGTTTGTTCGGCGATTCTGACGACTATGCAGTGCTTAGGGCCTCTGAGACCGAGTCCGTCATGCTAGCCTCTTCTACCGGTTCGCGACATTGCGTTGAATTGGTTTGAGTCATGGAGTTATCGAGAGGTGAGGATGCTCTTCCACTGCTTGAGAGGAGTTCACGAGGCTTTCTGGATCACTTCTTACCTCCGAGATGAGAGAGCCGCGTAGATAGATTCTTGACCTCGAGGCGTAACGAGAACTATCGAGAGTACACCGAGTTTGACTCCTTGGCCGTATCGCACACCATTGTAGATATGGCGCATGGATTCATCGATATGTGATGGGGTTAGACCGTTATATGACTCTGACGCTTGGGGTGGCTCTTCACCGAGGACGGATATAGCCGAGATGCAGCGTATGCGCAGGATCGAGGCGAGAGAAAGGAGGATCAGCTAGACTTAGGCCAGCCCAAAAGGCGGGGCAGACAGGTCTCGTGGCTGTTTTCGAGGCGACAACCTCGAAGCAGACTAGTCCACATTTCACCAAAGACAGAGTGCTCCTTCCTTCTCGCCGCGAGGTCTAATCACCGGGTCATTCGTGAGCAGTCGTGGCTCGTGGCTTCGGTTTCAGTGGAAGCGGCCGCATCGACGAGACCACCCCATCTCAAGGTGTGCTCGATGCGGTAGGTCTCACCCAGCGAGTGTCGTGTTCTTCGTGAGCTTGCTACTCTTGTGGACAGAAGGCCATTTGAGGAGATTGTCCGTCGGTGGCGGAAGTGTAATGGTTCACCGGCGTGGTCGCTTGCTAGATGTTACACCGTAGTTCCGTGGTATGTATGTGAAGACGACGTGCGAGAATATGACAATAATTTTGGAAAGAAAGAAAGATGTGATTTTTCACGGAAAAATTTCCAATTTGTGAAGGAAAAAGGTTCGTTAATGGAATTGGATTCCTAGATTTGGTATTCTGACTTTTGGAATATTTGAGAATTATGGAATTTTATTTTCGGAATTGGTCACGTGGGCCCGCATGAGGAATTTACTATTGTAGGCCCACTTTATTTTTTCGAGATTTTTGGCATTACGGATATTTTCTAAGATGAAATATTTTGGACTAATAGGAGGCGATACGTGTCACCCTAGGTGGCAATGTTGGACGAAATGGTGTTCAATGTTTGGCACGTTTTTGCCTTTAAAATGTCTAAAACATTTGGTCAAAGTCTTGAAGATATTTTGAGTAGTAGATAGATAAGTGGGACCCACACACACATGGCTCAATCTAGACCTTACACTTGCTTTGATATTGGCCATTGATTGGCCTATAAATACCCTCTTAGTGCAAGACTAAAATTCATCCACACTTAGAGTTTTCCAAGTTTGAAATACTCCCTACCTCTTGAGTGTAGCTCTCGGCTTTGCCTTGATTTTGTGAGCTAAAGTTGTCCAAAAATTCTTAAAGTTTTAAGTGTTCTTCCTTAGTGTATTAGGAAGATTATTAACCAAAAGTTAGAAAAGATTTCACACCCTAGCCACTAAAAGTACCCTTGGCGAGAGTTGCCACAATCAAAGCCTAAGTGTTCTTCACTTTTTGGAGTTGAAGTGTTAAGAAGTTGTTTAGAAACTTCTAAGGGTTGCTTGGAGTGGGTTGGGCGTAAGGAATGGAGCTAAACGTTGCTCGGGATCGACATATAATCTTGGATAATTTTCGGCTTATCGAGGTAATGATCTTTATCCCCCTATTGTAATTGGATATTACATGTTGTAGTAATGTATAGTTGAGTATACTATATGTAGAATGAATATTGGAAAGGATTGAATCAGATTTACATTAGGCCTTATTCTGATGAGACTTGTGTAGTATATCTGGTAATTGAACACGTCCCGTTAGACGTGTAATCCCTAGGAGTTGTTGGCACAGTAGCGCCCGAGTAGATGAGGAGATTTATGTGGTTTCGGGAGGTCGCCGAATTTTCCGTAGAATAAGGAATTTACCTAGAATTGTTCTACGAATAGATCCAAAGTTGATAGGCGTTTATGGCCATTACTGAGTCAAGATCGCAGTAGCGTATTCTACTTGAAGGGTGGAAAAGGCTAGCGAGATTACAAAGATTTGGAGCTTTTGCTACTTGTCGATAATCGTCGCGAGATATGTGAACCTCTTCCTATCTTTTCTAGCATGATTGTGTAAACTATGTAGTACGGTAGACGTACGTGTGCTAAACGAAGTAGGTGAGTTTAAAACATAAATTGTTATAACGGCTTTATGGGAAGTTTGTTATAACAACTTTATGTAGGTAAAGAAATAGTTTGTGGTTTTTAAAAGATAAGAGACTTGACTTATTAATGACTTGATGTGAAATGCTACGGACTTGGTTTGTGTTAAAAGTTGTGAAACCGCATTTATGAGAAATGGGTAATTGGGTTTTAAAAAGGAATAAGTTATATTGATTTCGGAAATGAGAATAAGTATCGAACAAACCATTGCAGCGTTAATAAAGGAAAATGTATTAACTAATTAATTATTATCAAAACCAGTAGAAACCTCCATCTGCATAGAAGCTAAGATAAGACAAAATTGTATTACATTTCCTAGATCATGGCTGCTTTAATAAGATTGTCATAAACAAGTATAACCTACTCACACATAGACTTATGTTACTCAAATTGTTTTAAAAGAGATTACGTTGTTAAGTGATTAAGACTATGAGCTATGAAATCTTTCGAAAATAAGAGACTTGAGTATTTGAAATTAGGCAACTTGAACTTTTGGAAAAGAATGTTGTTACTTGATTTTAAAAGGGAAAGTGTTTTGGTTTAAAAAGGGCATGGTATTGTCTTAATTTGGTTTAAAAAGGAAAGTATGGAAGTTGTTTTGGTTTACTTAAAATGTCAGTCACTCTATTTTGATAATACGAGCGGGTGACCTTTGTAAAAGAGATGGATCTTTTAAAAAGAATTTAACGTACATAGTACTTTGGGGTTAAAACCTGGACTTTGGCATAAAATGAAAGTACCTTGAGTTGTGTGTAACTTGCCTATGTTTGCGTGTGATAGCCTTGTCGTGCTAGTATTGTATTTCTATACCACCGCGTCTCTCGATGGAGGGCCGGCTGATTTGTTATGATCTTACTTGGGCGTCAGCGGTGTGAGCATTCCACTGCGTACGCTTCGTGATTATTATTCCATGGACTAGCTCTCCACGAGGTTTCTTGATTCAACGTATCCGGTAGTTGGCTCGACTTGCCCAGGGTCGTGGCTGATTCGCGGTATCCGGTAGTTAGCCAGACTTGCCCCGTTCAGTTTTGTGACGAAGTCTCGTGATTCCGGCTTGGTATCTGGTAGTTAGTCTTCGTACTTGCCCCGGCCAGCTACGTGGCGCAGGTGGTATCTGGTAGTTGGCTTTCGTACTTGCCCTGGGTTAGCTTCGTGGTATGGTTATATAGATTTGTTGGTACGGCTTTGGTATCTGGTAGTTGGCTTTCGTACTTTCCCCGATCAGTTGATGATGCGGCTTTGGTATCTGGTAGTTAGCCTTCGTACTTGCCCCGTACGGTTTTTATGACACAGGTGGGACCTGGTGTTCATGTGTACTCCTTGGTGTGGTTATCGTAGACGGCCGTGATGAGGAAGGTGTTCCACGCATGATTGATGTTGCGGGCATGAGACCCATAGTTATATTTGAGTGATGACTTTGAGGCGTGAGTCCCGACTTAGCGTATTTGCTTACATATTATGTCTTGTAGTTTGGTTATCATATATGTCTCTGCTTTATATAGACTACTATGATTTCATTTCTGATATTTTGATTTCACATACTTGGTACTGTTATCTTGACCTCCTTCGTGCGCTCATGCCATGAGAGGTACATCGGTTGTTGATCCTCGCTCATAGGATCACAGTTCAGCGTATTGGGAAGCTCCGTTTCTCCGGAGGCTTATCTTTTGGTATGTTTCCCTGAGTTGTAGGTTCTTGTACATTCAGGGGTATGGCGGGGCCCTGTCCCGTCATAGTTATTATTACACTCTTAGAAGTGCATGTCTTGTTTTGGCGAGGTTGTAAAGGATGTAACTGTTCAAATTTCTGTATATATATGCAAAAAGGCAACCGTTTTGGTTAGCCTGTTTTCTTTTATCTTGTTTCATATCTGTATGTTTTATTTCCGTTGGTTTTTCTCTGATGTTGTATCACTAGGGTGCCCGGGGTAAGGCACCAGTCGCGGGCCCGAGGTCGGGTCATGACAAAAGTGGTATCAGAGCAGTTAGTCCTCGGAAAGTGTCTACAGACCGTGTCTAGTAGAGTCTTGATTATCGGTGTGTTGTGCACCACATCTATAATCAGGAGTCTGCAGAACATTTAGGATTGGTTTCTATTCTTCTCACTCTGAGATCGTGCCTTAGAGCTGTGTCGTAAGTTGGACTCCCTCTGATGTATTCTTTTGTACCAGTTATGCCTCTACGCAAGGCAACCAGAGCCCAGAAGGGCAAGCGGCGAGAGGAGTCGAGTAGAGCACGGAGAGTTACGTGACGAGGCCCGATCTTTACGAGGTGGTGCTACGGGCGGCGGATTCTACGATGCCACCCAGCCCAGCGAGTTTAGGCGGCGGTAGCTCACGAGGCCACGATATCTGCGCCTCGATCCACGGCTGGAGCGAGAGGAGATGGGTTCTGAGAGATGGCCCGATTACTAGCGAGTTGTGGCCAAACATGAGGATAAGTGGGCGCGGCGATTCTAGTGCACCGTGGTTCATCCTAGATCGGATAGCTTGAGACTACGAGATTTTACGAGTTGCGACCGCGAGTTCTACGGTGAGGCTGAGGATGATCGCGAGTTCATCAAGCGATTCAAACGGATCATGAGTGATCGAGGCTTGGAGACCGAGTCGGTGGTCTTAGGTTCGCATCGGCTGCGTGATACTGCAGTCGACTGGTTTGATTCGTGGGAGCGTCCCGGGGGGAGCATGCGCCTCCAGCTGTGTGGGACGAGTTCTCAGGGGCATTTCTTGTACATTTCTTGCCTCCACAGATGAGGAGGGCTCGGGCCGACAGATTTTTGACATTGGCGAGCAGGCGTCAGTTCGGGAGTACAGTGTAGAGTTTCACTCTTTAGCTCGGTATCTCCCCGCATTAATGGCAGACATGGAGGATAGGGTGCACCGATATGTCATAGGACTTGACGATTATTTAGCGCAGGGTTGCACAGGAGTAGCTCTTCAGCCGGGCATGGACATTGCCCGTATACTGAGCCTATGCACGGGGATGGAGGCGTAGAGACCGGCGTGGGGACCGGGATCAGCATAAGAGGCGACAGCGAGGTCCTTTAGTAACTTTCGAGCGGCCTCCACGTGATCGAATATATACCTCATCCAGTTGAGTGGTCCTCCACGATCTTGAGGCGTCGGGAGTATTCGAGGCGAGTCGGGGCTCACAAGGTTCGAGTTTTGGGAGTAGTGGTGTTGGCGGATGAGGCTACCCTTACCTCGGTGTGGCATTGCGGTAAAATCCATAAGAAGTGTTGTGCTAGTTTGGGAGTTTGCTTTACATGCGACGGCCAGGCCATTATGCGAAACCGTCCGGCCGGAGTGGCACTAGTGGGATAGCACAGACTACGGGATCAGTTGCGGGTTCTTCACCTTCAATAGCGAGACATGATGTTCATATACTGGCAGGCCATGGCAGAGGTCGCGGTGGAAGATCCCAATTTTAGCGGTCCTTTGAATCGCTTATTTTGGAATCGTTCAGGTATAACCTTAACCCTCTAGAGTTTAGTATGCTTGATATGATGATCTTATTATTGTGTGCTATGTACGGATAGCGTTGTGTTATTTGTGAGTTAGAAAACATGGTTAGTTGAAAGGATAAGTATGGGGACATGGAAGGTGTGAACCTTAGAATATTACACGTTGAGACCTTAGATGTAAGGCCGTCTTGAGTAAAGGATTTTACTGTTAACCCTTGTCGGAGTGCATGGTATACGTGGAGTTTTGTGTGATAATTCCATGGGTAGTGTGAGATGGAAGTGGTAGCTTTCATGACGTGAATTAGTAAGATTGTTCCGGATCGGGGAACAAGAGTTTGGCGCGATTATGGGTCGGGTTGGAGACCATTCGCAGGTCAACCCGTGAGCCTTGCATGAGGTGGGGTCAGTTCGAGGTTTTCTCGCCAGTGGTAGGGTCACGAGGTGCTAGGCCCAGTTTAGGTAACCATCGTATGAGTTCGTGGATATGTTCGACGAGAATCGGATCGTGAAGGCGGGAATGGCCTTAAAGGAATTTGAGGCTAGTAAGATGACCAAGTTTGGAGGTAGTGACTCAAGGTTTTGGAAACCAAGTGATGAAGAGTGTGGTAAGTGTACTAGAAAGAATTCGTGTACGAGAAAGTGCGACAAGTAAGAAAGGAAGTGAATGTGTGTTAAGAGGTCGAAGTGATCTTTTTGTGAAGTGAAGGTGCGAAGAGAGTATCCTTTGGACCGGGATGAGAGTTAGTGTTGTTTTTCATCTTAGAGGTGAATCCTCGTTGGCTTGGATTTGGGTTTTTCGCGTGTGTTATATTATGGCCATTGGTGGCACAATTGGTTTCGTAAGTATAGTAGTGGAGACTATCGCGCTTGTATGTTGAGAGACTTAGAAGGAACATTTGGGATGAATGTTTCTAGGGGAGAAGGTTACACCGTAGTTCCAGTGGTATGTATATGAAGACGTGCGTTTGAGAATCGATAGTAATTTTGGAAAGAAAGAAAGATGTGATTTTTCGGAAAAGTTTCGATTTTGTGAAGGAAAAAGGTTCGTTAATGGAATTGGATTCCCAGATTGGTATTCGGACTTTTGGAATATTTGAGAATTATGAAATTTTATTTTCCTGAATTGGTCACGTGGGGCCATGGGAGGAATTTACTGTAGGGCCCACTTTATTTTTGAGATTTTTGGCATCACGGATATTTTCTAAGATGAAATATTTTGGATTAATAGGAGGCGACATGTGTCACCACCCTGGTAGCAATGTTGGACTAAATGGTGGTCAATGTTTGCACGTTTTTGCCTTTAAAATGTCTAAAACATTTGGTCAAAGTCTTGAAGATATTTTGAGTAGTAGATAGATAAGTGGGACCCACACACACATGGCTCAATCTAGACCTTACACTTGCTTTGATCTTGGCCATTGATTGGCCTATAAATACCCTCTTAGTGCAAGACTAAAATTCATCCACACTTAGAGTTTTCCAAGTTTGAAATACTCCCTCCCTCTTGAGTGTAGCTCTCGACTTTGCCTTGATTTTGTGAGCTAAAGTTGTCCAAAAATTCTTAAAGTTTTAAGTGTTCTTCCTTAGTGTATTAGGAAGATTATTAACCAAAAGTTAGAAAAGATTTCACACCCTAGCCACTAAAAGTACCCCTTGGCCGAGAGTTGCCACAATCAAAGCCTAAGTGTTCTTCACTTTTTGGAGTTGAAGTGTTAAGAAGTTGTTTAGAAACTTCTAAGGGTTGCTGGAGCGGGTTGGAGCGTAAGGAATTGGAGCTAAACGTTGCTCAAGATCGACATTTAATCTTGGATAATTTTGGGCTTATCGAGGTAATGATCTTTATCCCCCTATTGTAATTGGATATTACATATTGTAGTAATGTATAGTTGAGTATACTATATGTAGAATGAATATTGGAAAGGATTGAACTGTATTTACATTGGTATTCTGATGAACTTGTGTAGTATATCCGCTGGTAGAATTGAACACGTCCGGTTAGACGTGTAATCCCCTGGGAGTTGTTGGCCTGGTAGCGGGTTGTTATACCCCGTATTTCCAGAGTATGTACGTGAGGGCGTACGTATAAAAATTTGAGCCTTAAGATTTGGCAAGTTTCGAAATTTGTACACAAGTGCCGAAAGGAGTCGTTTTTCGACGAAACGTTTTACTAAAATTGTGAAGGGAAAAATAAGGCTATGTCATTTTTAATTTTTGCGGATTTTTCCGAGGCGAAACATTTTGGACCAACGGGAGGGTGACATGTGTCACCCTCACATTGGAAGGAAGTGGGACGGCAATGGACGAAAAGGTGGCATTGGTTAGGTAGGATATTTGTGCAAGTTGGTGTGGTAGATGGATAAGGTGCACTTGGCTTAAATCTAGCTCTACACTTGCATGGCACTTGGCTTGATCTTGGCCATTGGTTGGCCATTACTTGACCTATAAATACCCCTCTAATTTGATGAACTTATTTATCCTAAAATCATTTTCCAATTATTGATATCCCTCCCCTTTTTTTGTGTTTTGTTCGTCCAAACCCCACTCTTTTGAGAAGCCTTGGCGAGAGCCTCCCCCTTAGTGAGGCTTGGCAGAAGTACCCCACCTAGTTGTCTCGTATAAATACCCTTTTTGTGGTATAGAAATACTCTCCAAGTATTGTTATAATGCCCAAATACTGGCCCCAAATACCTTGTAGTATTCCCGAGTTACCTCTATACGAAAAGCCCGGAAATACTATTATACTTTCCCTCAGCCACAAAACGAAACCCTAAGGAAAACCTTCATAGTCGATTGAAGTGTTAAGTAGAAGTTGCGTAGAACTCCTAAGGGTTGTTTGGAGCGGGTTGGAGCGCACGGAGTAGGAGCTTAACGTTGCTCAGGATCGACTTTAAACTTGGATAATTTTTGGGCTTATCGAGGTAAATACTATTGTCCTTCTATTGTAATTGGGAATTACATACTGTAGTAGTATATAAATGAATATAAGATTAATAGAAGAGAATTGAATCAGTAATAGAAGGATATTCTGAATAGACTTGAACTGAAATCACATCAGAAGAATATTAGAGTAGAAGATTAAAACTGTATTTACATAGGACTGTATTTACAGTAGACTGATGACCTTTATTGGTTGAATGTTCTGCAAGTAGCATGTGCTACTTAGAAGGTGGACAAGGCTAGCCGGGTTATAGCCGTGGAGCGTTTTGCTTATAGTCGATAATCGCCGCGGTGTGTGATTCTCCCTATACTCTTGAGCATGAAGTATTTTAAAAGAATACATATAGTACGGTAGACGTACGTGTGGAAATGTCTTTTGACTTAAGCCTGAATAATATGTATATATTATATGGTAGATGTACGTGTGCTAACTGAATATAGTTGTACGGCAATGTCTTTTGACTTAAGCCTGAATAATAAGAACCTTGAAATATTTTAAAGGAATATAGATATAGTCGGTAGACGTACGTGTGTTAACTGAATGTAGTGTTACGGCAATGTCTTTTGACTTAAGCCTGAATAAGAAGAATCTTGAAGTATTTCAAAAGGAATAAGAAACCTTTTTGAAAGAAGAGTAATACTTGGTTTTGAAAACATAAGAGTTATACTAGCTTTATGGGAAGTTAGGTATAACGTCTTAAGAGAGATAAAAATAATGGTTTACTGATTTTTAGAAGTTAAGAGACTTAATCTTAAAAGATAAGAGACTTGACTTAATTGTATTGATATGAAATTTGTGTGAAACCTCATTCGTGAGTAATGAGTACTTAGTTTTTAAAAGGAATAATGTTTTAACTGATTTCGGAAATCAGAATGAGTATCGACAAACCACTGCAGCATTAATAAAGGAAAATGTATGGAATAATGAAGTATTATTAAAACCAGTAGAAACCTCCATCTGCATAGAAGCTAAAGATGAGACAAAATGATATTACATTTCCTAGATCATGGCTGCTTAATAAGATTGATTATGAATAAGAACAACCTACAAGGCATATGTTACTCAATTGTTTTAAAAGAGATTAAGACATTGAACTATGAAACTTTCCTAAAATAAAGAGACTTGAGTAATTGAAATTAGGCAAACTGGAACCTTAGGGAAAAGAATGTGGTTGAAAAGGAAAGTGTTTTGGTTTACCTAAAAATGTGAGTCACTCTATTTTATACTACGGGTATCGGGTGACTTTTATAAAAGGATTGGATCTCTTTAAAAGGAATTTAACGTACGTAGTACTTTAGGGTTAACACCCGGATTTTTGACTTAAAATGAAAGTACTTTGAGTCAGGTATAACTCACCTATGCTAGTTGTTGTGTAACTTGCCTATGCTTGTTGTTGTGTAACATGTCTATGCTTGTTGTTGAGTAACTTGCCTATGCTTATTGAGATAGTCTTTGTTGTGCAAGAATTGTGTTTCTATTCTACCGCGTCTCTCGATGGAGGGCCGGTTGACTTGTTGAGAACTTACTTGGGCGTCGCGGCATGTGGAAGATTCCGCACGCCTTCCATTATTATTATTACATGGGCATGTCTACACCGATGATGTGGACATGTGACCATTATGGTTATTTATGGCGAAATATCGTGACTTACGGTTGTGATCGGTGCGTAGCTGTTTACTTGCCCCGCCACGCGGCGCAGTGGATCTGGTATAGGTTATCGTGACTTGCCACGGTCGCCTTCGCAGCGAAGCATCGTGACTTACGGTTGTGATCGGGTGCCGGCGATTCACTTGCCCCGCCGCCTACGTGGCGCGCGTGGATCTGGTGGAGGCTGGTGTACTTGCCACGTGTCGACTTCGCGAGTCGGTGTTGGGATGGGCCGTGACTTACGGTTGTGATCGGTGCCGCCGATTCACTTGCCCCGTCGGCCTACGTGGCGCAGTGGATCTGGTGGAGGCTAGTGCACTTGCCGCGTGTCGCCTTCATGATATGGTTATGCGATATTATTGATACGGTCGGATCTGGTAGTTATACTTGCCCGTCACGGTTTTATTGACACGTGGGACACGGTGTTCACATATACTCCTTGGTGTTGTTATATCATGAAGCCGCGGTGAGGAAGGAATTCCACGCGCAGTGATGATTTGGAGGCGTGAGTCCACGACTTGATATGATTATTTATATGTGGTGTCTTGTAGTTTGGTTATCATACATGTCTCTGCTTTATATAGTGCTATGATTTCATTTCTGATATTTCTGATTTCACATACTTGGTACCTGTTGTACTGACCTCCTTCGGGGGGCTGCGTTCATGCCGCAGGTAGAGGTACATCGGCTGTCGATCCCCGCTTATAGGATCACCTTTTAGCGTCTTGGGAAGCTCCGTTCCTTCGGAGGCTTATCTTTGGTATGTTACCCTGATGTCTGTAGGTTCTTATACATTCAGGGGTATGGCGGGGCCCTGTCCCGTCATAGTTGTTGTATAAATCTTAAGTGCAGACTTTATTGTGGCGGGGTTGTAAGGATTATGGCTCAATTGTCTATATATATATATATGTTGAAAGGCAACCATTTTGGTTGGCCTATTTTCTTTTATCTTGATCCATGTCTATTTGAATGTTTAAAGTTTTTATTTCCGCTGGTTTTTCTCTGATGTTGTATCACTAGGGTGCCCGGGGTAAGGCACCAGTCACGGGCCCCGGAACGGGTCGTGACACGGGCCTGAGTAGAGGAGGAGATTTATGTGGTTTCGGGGGAGGAGGTGCTGCCGAATTTTCCGTAGAATAAGGAACTGTTTACCTAGAATTGTTCTACGAAGAGATCCAAAAGTTGATAGACGTTCTATGGCCATTATAGGTTGAAATCTTTGCGAGTGGCGTATTCTACTTGAAGGGTGGAAAAGGCTAGCGGGATTACGATGCTGGAGCTTTTTGCTATTTGTCGATAATCGTCGCGAGGTATGTGAACCTCTTCCTATCTTTTCTAGCATGATTGTATAAACTATGTAGTACGGTAGACGTACGTGTGCTAAACGAAGTAGGTTGGTTTAAAACATAAAGTGTTATAACGACTTTATGGAAAGTTTGTTATAACAACTTTATGTAGGTAAAGAAATAGTTTGTGGTTTTTAAAAGATAAGAGACTTGACTTATTAATGACTTGATGTGAAATGCTACGGACTTGGTTTGTGTTAAAAGTTATGAAACCGCATTTATGAGAAATGGGTAATTGGGTTTTAAAAAGGAATAAGTTATATTGATTTTGGAAATGAGAATAAGTATCGAACAAACCATTTGCAAGCGTTAATAAAGGAAAATGTATTGACTAATTAATTATTATCAAAACCGATAGAAACCTCCATCTGCATAGAAGCTAAGATAAGACAAAATTGTATTACATTTCCTAGATCATGATGCTTTAATAAGATTGTCATAAACAAGTATAACCTACTCACACATGTAGACTTATGTTACTCAAATTGTTTTAAAAGAGATTACGTTGTTAAGTGATTAAGACTATGAGCTATGAAATCTTTCGAAAATAAGAGACTTGAATATTTGAAATTAGGCAACTTGAACTTTTGGAAAAGAATGTTGTTACTTGATTTTAAAAGGGAAAGTATTTTGGTTTAAAAAGGGCATGGTATTGTCTTAATTTGGTTTAAAAAGGAAAGTATGGAAGTTGTTTTGGTTTACTTAAAATGTCAGTCACTCTATTTTGATAATACGGGCGGGTGACCTTTGTAAAAGAAATGGATCTTTTAAAAAGAATTTAACGTACGTAGTACTTTGGGGTTAAAACCTGGACTTTGGCATAAAATGAAAGTACCTTGAGTTGTGTGTAACTTGCCTATGTTTGCGTGTGATAGCCTTGTTGTGCTAGTATTGTATTTCTATACCACCGCGTCTCGATGGAGGGCGATTTGTTATGATCTTACTTGGGCGTCTGGCGGTGATGGCATTCCACCGCACGCCTCGTGATTATTATTCTATGGACTAGCTCTCCGAGGTTTCTTGATTCGATCGGCAGTATCCGGTAGTTGGCTCTCGTACTTGCCCCGAGGTCGTGGTCGATTCGGCTTGGTATCGTAGTTAGCCTTCGTGCTTGCCCCGTTCGGTTTGGCCAAGTCTCGTGATTCGGCTTGGTATCCGGTAGTTAGTCTTCGTACTTGCCCCGCCACTACGTGGCGCAGTGGTATCCGGTAGTTGGCTTCGACTTGCCCGGGTCGGTCGTGGTATGGTTATATAGATTTGTTGATACGACTTTGGTATCCGTAGTTGGCTTCGTCTTGCCGTCGATTGATGATGCGCGCTTTGGTATCCGGTAGTTAGCCCGTACTTGCCCGTCACGGTTTTTGACACACGTGGGACACGGTGTTCATGTACTCCTTGGTGTGGTTATCGTAGGTATCGGCGGTGAGGAAGGTGTTCCACGCATGATTGATGTTGTGGGCATGAGACCCATAGTTATATTTGAGTGATGACTTTGAGCGTGAGTCCCACGACTTGGCGTGTTGCACATATTATGCATGTAGTTTGGTTATCATATATGTCTCTGTTTTATATAGACTACTATGATTTCATTTACTGCATTTTCAATTTCACATACTTGGTACATGTTGTGCATGACCTCCTTGAGGCTGCGTTCATCATGCCGAGTAAGGTACATCGATTGTTGATCCTCGCTCATGAGATCACGATTCAGCGTATTAGGAAGCTCTGTTTCTCGGAGGCTTATCTTTTGGTATGTTTCCCGAGTTGTAGGTTCTTGTACATTCGTGGTATGGCGAGCCACTGTCGCGTCATAGTTGTTATTACACTCTTAAGTCCATGAAATCTTGTTGTGGGCGAGGTTGTAAAGGATGTACCTATTCAAATTTTTGTATATATATGCAAAAGGCAGCTATTTTAGTTGCTTTGTTTTCTTTTATCTTGTTTCATATCTGTATGTTTTATTTCTGCTGGTTTTTCTCGATGTTGTATCACCAGGGTGCGGGGTAAGGCACGATCGCGGGCCGTGGTGGTCGTGACATCGATCTTCGTCTTCGACGGTTATGCGCCTGGAGGGCGGGTGTTCACGGCCAAAGAGCGCGCGAGGTCGTGGTAGGGTCCTGATTCCAGTCCCCAGAACGCATTTATGCTATATCCGGCCGCCCGGGACGGGAGCGTCGCGGATGTTATCGGCACGTACATTATTGGTTTCTTGTTGTGATGTATATGCTTTGATAGATCCGGGTTCTACCTTGTCCTATATCTCCTCATATTGCGGTAGAATAGGGATGAGGCAGTCCATAAGACCTTTTGAGGTGGCTACGCCGATGAGTGATTCGGTGGTAGTGGCGGGTATATAAGGCTTGCCCGGTGACTATAGGCGATGCGTCGGACTCTGGCGGAAACTTGATAGAGTTGGATATGCGGACTTTGATGTAATTATGGGTATGGATTGGCTAGCGTCTTGCTATGCCAATGTGGTATGAGAGGCCGATGCGATTCGGTTTCGGGTGAGCCGATTGCTCAGTGGAAGGAACACTGCGTCGCGAGGTAGGTTTATTTCTTACCTCAAGGCTAGGAATATGGTGCGGAAGGGGTATATCTACCATATGGTTCGAGTATTTGATACGGAGGCTGAGATACCGGACCTTCAGTCAGTTCCGGTCGTTAGAGAGTTTCCAGACGTATTCCCAGACGAGCTTCCGGGTATCCCTCCTGAGAGGAGATTGAGTTTGCATTGATTTGGCGCGGACACTCGACCGATATCTATTCCGCCATACTGAGGATGGCACTGCCGAGTTGAAGGATTGAAGGACCAGTGAAAGATTTCTTGGAAAAAGGCTTTATCGAGCTGGCGTTTCTCCCGGGAGCGCCGGTGTTATTTGTAAAAGAAGGATGGGGCTGCGTATGTGTGTTGATTACGAGCGGTGAATAAGGTAACTATCAAACGGATATCCTCCCGTGATTGATGATTTGTTTGACCAGTTGCAGGGTGCGAGATGTTTCTCCAAGATAGACCTGCGATCTGGTTATAATCAGGTGCAAGTTAGAGAGACAGATATCCCGAAGATCGTGCATTCGGGACCCGGTATGGGCACTATGAGTTGAGGTGATGTCTTTCGGGTTGACCAACGCCCCAGCATTATTCATGGATTTGATGAACCGGGTGTTCAAGCCATTCTTAGATATGTTCGTTATAGTATTCATTGATGATATCCTGGTTTATTCGCCTTGCAGCGAGGAACATGCGATCGCGAGGCGGTGTTGGGAGTCTGGGACGTGCATTTATGCCAAGTTCTCGAAATCACGAGTTTTGGTTGGCTTGATGGCTTTCTTAGGGCATGTTATCGGGCCGATGGTATTCGGGTTGTCTGGCGAAGATTGGCGATCAGACTTGGCGGACCACTACACCGACGGAGTGCGCAGCTTTGGGCCTTGCGAGTTATTATCGAGATTTGTGGAGAAGTTTGCTTCCATTTCAAAGACTTTGACTAGTGACTGAAGGCAGCTATGTTCCGGTGGACGGATGTTTGTGAGGAAAGTTTCCAGTTGCTAAAGGAGAAATTGACGACCGCCCCAGTTCTTACTCTTCCAGAGGGTTTAGATGGATATGTGGTTTATTGTGACGCGTCAGGTGTCGGGCTTGGGTGCGTGCTGATGCAGCACGGCAGAGTTATAGCTTACGCATCTCGACAGCTTAGGAAGCATGAGAAGAACTATCCCACACATGACTTGGAGTTGGCAGCAGTGATTCATGACTTGAAGATCTGGATACATTATTAGTATGGAGTTCATGTGGATATTTACACAGACCACAAGAGTCTCCAGTATATCTTCATCCAGAGGGAGCTGAACCTGCGACATAGACGGTGGTTGGAGCTGCTTAAGGATTACGATGTCTACATTCTATACCACCCAGGGAAAGCGATGATTACGCACGCCCTTAGTCGCGGTCGATGGGTAGTGCATGCGGTGTCCAGAGAAAAGGGATATGGTCCGAGAGTTACATCAGCTAGCGAGCCTTGGGGTTCGTTTGGTTGATTCTGATAGTGATGGAGTTCGGGTTCGAGAGGTTGCCGAGTCTTCCATCATCGAGGTGAAGAGCGGCGATGCGAGGATCCGATTAGTACGATGTCGAGATGTCGCTTTTGAAAGAGAAGAAGTCTATTTGAGTGGCGCGATGGGGTGCTAAGATTTGGTCGGTTGTGTGTTCCCGATGTGGCGGGACTTCGTCGGCCGGTGCAGGAGGCACACGGTGCTCGTTACTCTATCCATCCGGTCGACTAAGATGTACCATGACCTCGGATGTGTGTATTGGTGGGATGGCACGAAGAGGGCGTTGCGAGTTAGTAGCGCGATGCGAATTATCGGCGAGTTAGGTTGAGCACGAGCGGTGGCATTGCGAGCTATTGATATTCGAATTGGAAGTGGGAGGTGGTACATATGGATTTTATTACGAGGTTACCTCACACTCGTAGAAGCATGATTCCATTTGGGTTATCGTCGACGGTGACGAAATCAGCCCATTTTCTTCCGATCAGACGACGCCCGGCCAAAGATTATGCTAGATCAGATATCGAGAGATTGTGAGGCGCACGGAGTTCCTATATCGATTATTTCAGGCAGAGCCCGGTTCACGGTTAACCGAGGTCTTTCGGAAGGATTAGGGACACAGTGAGTCTCGATCGCGTTTCACCTCGGGCCGACGGACAAGCCGAGCGCACTATCCGAACTCGAGGATATCTTGCGGGCTTGTGTTAATGATTTCGAGGGTAGTGGGAGGATCATTTACCTCTTGTGGAGTTTGCTTATAATAATAGCTACCATTCTAGTATCCGGATAGGCGCCTTATGAGGCCTTATACGGGAGGAAGTGCGGTCACCGATAGGTTGGTTTGAGTGGGAGAAGTTCGGTTGGTGGGCGGACTTGATTCAGCAAAGTGATGATAAGTGAAGCTTATCCAAGAGCGGTTATTGTCAGCTCAGAGTCGACAAAAGTTGTATGCAGATATCTTTCACTAACATTCGTAAAGTCGGGTTAGCTTTTTTTTTCCAATAATTATAGAAGCGAGCCTTTCTTGGTGGCAACATCTTCGAACATCAAATTCCAAAGAGCCGCAAATAAGTCTGTGGCTCGATATGATACCACTTTGGAGTTTGAGGTAAATGATTGGGTTTTTCTGAAAGTATCACCCATGAAGGGAGTGATGAGATTTGGGAAGAAAGGGAAACTTTGTCACGACCCAAAACTGGGCCCGTGACTGGTGCCTTACCCCGGGCACCCTAGTGACACAACATCAGAGTAATCAGCGGAACATAAAACACATACATGAAATGACAGAAGTACAAAGCGATGTCGAGGAAAACTTCGCCTTCGGCATATATAAATAACAACATTACAAATGAACAGTTTAATCCTTTTTACAAACCCTGCCCACAACAGTACTACAGACCTCTAAGAATGATACGACAACAATGGCGGGACAGGGCCCCGCCAAACCCCTGAATGTAAACACCTATATCTGACGGGGACTTTACCATCGATAAGCCTCGAGAAAGCGGAGCTTTCCATCTGTTGACGTGACCACGAGAGCTAGGATCAACGGCGGTGTACCTCGACTGCGGCGTGAGCGGCCCCGGGAGGTCGATCTGATGCAGAGTATGTGAAACTAAAAATACTGTAAATGAAATCATAATAGTCTATAAAGCAGGAGACATGTATGATAAGCAAACTACAGTCCACAACAAATAAGCAGTCATGTCAAGTCAGGGACTCGCGCCGCCAAAGTTATCACAATAAACGTGCGGGGCAAGTGCGAAGGCATGGCCGACTACTAAGACCAGCGATGCCAAAAATACCACAAAGCGTATCCGAGGTCTTTCTGGGCCGCACCACATGATCGGCGGCCACGCCCGCAATATCAATGTGCGCGTCTATTCTGGAACTCGCGACTCGCATGGGTCACACACGGACCGCGTGAGGTATTCCTCGAATCATGGTCCCGGCGCTGAGGTATACCCGCATCGAAGCGACCAACCCTCGGTATCTGCCTAGGCTCCGCATGACCCGCATAGTCTCAAAAGACCGCATAGTCTCAACGGACGCGCATAGGAATCCCGCGTCGGGCTAAACACCGGAATGATCAAATCACGGAGCTACCGCGCTCCGCGTAGTCACGAGGACCGCGTAGGCGTAAAGACCAGCGTCGGGTGGCAAGCCCTCGGTATAATAAGTCAGGGTATGTGATACAATAATAGTACAACGGGCTTAACGTTTAACAGCGTAAGCACAACGGGAGTGACCCCGCATAATAATCACAAGATACTAACACACGTAGCATCTAACATGCTTACTTATCAAGTCAACAAGAAAGTATTACAAGGCTATCACAAACCAATACAATCAAGTTATTCACACAAGGTACTTTCTACTAACAAGTTCGGTACCTATCCCCAAAGTACTTCATACATTAAATCTTTAAAAGATACTTTACTTCCCCAAAAAACCACAATACGTAGTATATGAACATAGAGTGATTATCTTTTTAAAGTAAATCGATTACTTCTCTTTGTAAAATCAAGTAGCAACATTCTTTTCCAATGTTCAAGTTTGCCTAATTTTAGAAAGGTTTTGTAGTTCATAGTCTTATTCATTTAAGAATATAATTCTCCTTTAAACAATCCGAGAAACCTAAGCCTTATATGTGAGTAGGATATTCTTGTTTATAACAATCTTATTACTGACCATGATCTAGGAAATATCATTTTGTCTCATCTTAGTTTCTATGCGGATGGAAGTTTCTCTTTGGTTTTAATAATGCTTAATTAGTCAAAACATTTCCTTTTATTAACGCTGCGATGGTTTGTCGATACACATTCGATTTCGAAATCGATAAAACATTCTTAAGCGTTATACCTAACTTCCCATAAAGCTAGTATAACTCTTAAGTTTTCAAAAACCAAATATTACTTCTTCTTTCAAAATGATTCAAAAATCTTTTGAAATACTTCAAGTTCTTTATTAACAAATAACAAGCGATTATAGTTCAAATCGATTACCTTTTAAAAACCACGTGTATTTTCTAACCAACATAAAATTGTTATAACCAACTTCCCATAAAGCGTTATAACACTTTATGTTTACATAATCAAATACATTTAGCACGTATCGTCTCTGTACTACATAGTTCACACGTATCATGCTAGAAGAGATAGGAAGAGGTTCACATACCTCGCGACAGTATCGACTAATAGCAAAAGCGCTCAGTACTTCCAGCGTCGGCTACTCCTTAAGCCACGTAGATCGCACCACGTAGTACTTGACCTATAAGGCCACAAGTGACTTATTAACATTAGGTCTCTTCGTAGAACATTCTCTGAGAAAATTCGGCACCTCCCCCATGGCAGCGTAAATCTCCTCTCTAACGAGGCCGCTACCAAGCCAACCGGGGGTTATATATCTAACCCAAGCGGGTACAATTCTACTCCACGGTACTACTACACAAGTCTCTTTTGTCTGACCTATGTAATTACGATTCGGTACTCTTCTTTAAATTCGGGCTTAAGTCGCAAGACATTTGCAGTAAGTATTATTCGGGCTTAAGTCAAAAGACATTGCGATAACTACGTTCGATTCCATTATATAGTATACTTCAACTATATATTCAAGCAATTATGTAATTTCCAATTACAATAGAGAACAAGATAATTACCTCGATAAGCCCATAATTATCCTAGCTTAAAGTCGATCACGGGCAATCGTTTAGCTCGACTCGCGCTCCAACCGCTCTAAACCACCTTAAGTTCTAACCAACTTCTACACAATACTCAACGGACTATGGAGATTTCCCTAGGGTTTCGGTTTTGTATTGTGGGAAGTATAATAGTATTTACAGGCTTTTTGTACAAGTATAACCTTAGAATACTACAAGGTATAGGCTAAGGTAATTTGGGCATTATAACAATACTTTTGAGAGTATTCTACCAAAGAGGGGTATTATCTGAAGCAACTAGGCTGGGGTGCCCACGGCCACAACTAGGAGGGGGTGTACCCCTCGGCGAAGGCCTCTAGGAGAGGGAGGCCTCTTGGCGAACTCAACACAAAGGGAGGGAGACGGAGAGCTTTCAAGACTTAGGCAAATTTGTGGATGAATAAGTTCATCAACGGGGTGGGTATTTATAGGCCAAGTGAAAGCCAACCAATGGCCAAGATCAATCCATGTGTTAGGCAAGTGTAGGGCTAGGATTTACCAAACACAAATATCCTACCTACCCTTGACTTTGTCAAGGCAACAAAAAACGTGCCTTTGCTATCCATTTCGTCCAAATGGACGATTGAAGTCCACCAATGAGAGGGTGCCAAGTGGCGCCCTCTTGTTGGTCAACACGTTTCGTCTCTCGGAAAAATCCGCAAAAATTAGAAAGGACATAGCGGAAATTCCCCTACGAAAATTTGAAAGCGTTTGTAGAAAAACGACTCTAGCAGGGTGTTGTGCACAAAATTAAATCGGCCAAGCCTATTTGAAGTTCAAATTTCCTACGTCGTCCTCGCGTACATACTGCGGAAATACGGTATAACATTCTCCTCGCCAGAAACATTCGTCCGAATGTTCCTTGATCTCAAAACAACGCGCCCGATATAGTCTTTACTACTACACTTACGAAACAATCACGCCTGATGGCCCACGAAACAAGCTCGCCAAAATACTTACATCCAAGTCCACGAGAATCACCTCTAACATCACCACAAACACCTCTCAGGGTCTAGAATATACTCCTCCACATTTTTTCCAAACAAAAGAAATGGTCACATCTATGCTCGCCATACATGCTCGCTTCTTCCGACACCACTTTTGTCACCTTGCGCGAGGTTCTAGTGTCCTCCGCGACCCAACAAATGATACCAGGACTACATGCGATCCACGAGGTCGTACACTCGAACTCTTACCACATTTCCAAATCTGCTTGATCTCAAAACTTCGGGGTTATCATCTTCAACTTGGTCATCATTAGCGGGAATACTCTGGATGGATTCTCAGATACTTACCCGATAATAACAATAAGAAAGACCGGACGTACTGCCTCCTAGGTGGACGGCAAATGCTAACATATAGGCAACGACCTATTCTTCACATGAACTCAAAAGGGCCCAAGTAACTCGGGCTAAGTTCCTCTGTATTCCAAAACTCGTCACACCCACCGGGTGGTACTTTCAAGAAGACCGACCGTCAACTGAACTCTAGCGTCGTCGCCGATTATCCGCACAATTCCTCTGCAGGCTGCGAACTTCTTCTAGACAAGCTTGCACTATCCACGATCTGCTGGAACAAGCTGAACCAACTATCTGAATCTTGCCAACATCGAACCAATCGGCCGTGACTTACACTTCCGCCCTACAAGGCTTCAAAGGTGACGTCAGAACAACGAAATGGTAGCTTAAACACTCCTCCACGAGGAGACAACAATCTCCACAACTACCCGCAAATCCACTTTGGCAGAGGCGAATGCGGTCGAGACTCACTTTGAGTTCTTAACACATGCTTGGCAAAACTTCCGGAAACAACAACAGCCTACCACGGGCTCCATCTGTCATAAGGTGAAGGTAGGCACCGTGCAGCCTTACAACCTTTACGATAATTCAACAACTGCCGAGTGAGCGATCGAGCGAAGAACACGATGGGCTGCCCCGTCGGCCCGACCATTGGTCGAGCGTATCCACGAACTCGTCTGGTTAACTAAACTTGGGCCTAACACCCTCACAACCTAACACAAGGCGGGACCACCACAACCTGACCCCACCACCAAATCTACGCGGGTTGACCCGCGAGGCCTCAACCCGACCCAGCCGCGCAAATACTAGCTCCGATCGGAACAATCTCACTAATCATGTTTGAAAACCTAGCGGTCTTCTTAGCTCAACTACCCCCTTTCATTCCACACTACTAGGGACCTATCCCAAACATAACTCACGTGCACTATGCACTTGGATAAAGTCAAACATAACACTACACCTTTTCTCGAGATGGCCTGCTCTAAGGTCTCAGCGTAAAACATTCTAAGGTTCACACCTTATCTATCCCCCAATCTTACTCGGTTAAACAACCGTGATCTCTAAACACAACTAACACACCGCTATCGGAACATAGCACCTAAGGTATACTCACCTTATCACACATCACGATCTCTGAGGGTTAAAGATATATCTATACCCATTGCTTCACTCCCAGTCGTTCTAATCAAACGCCGCGTGAGCGCATAGCTAGGAAGATGACGAACTACCCACCGATCTGAAGGCTAAGTTCTCCTACAAGGACACTCTATCGACATCGGACCACGGCGGTCGTAGTGCAACAAGTACCCGACTAAAGGCGACATTCCCGGGATGGCGTGCATCCTGTAATGAGCGGAAGCCACAGAGTTGACCAACTCCTGCATACTCGAGCGTCACGAACCGTGGAAGACCACTGCTGCCTGGCGGAGGTGCATATCAAATCTCTTTGGTGGCGACTCGCCTCGAAAGTTACTAAAGGACCTTCTTTGCTCGGCCTCTTACGTTGTCGCCGTTAACGTCGATCTCTATGTTTTCTCGGCTGCTGCGCATAAGCCCGTACGAGCCATGCTCAGCCCAGTGAAGAATTACTGCAGCACAACCCTCTTTTAGATAGTCCTCAAGATTCGCGGTACATCGGTATACTCTCAGTAGCCAAATCTATAGCTAATGTGAGTCGCCTCTTTGCGATCTAAATTCTCTGTTCGATCGTGGGCGAAGGTTCAAATGTCATGGCGCGATGAGGCTGCCGCCGTGCTAAACTCTGCTGGGGCTAGTGATGTCGCAGAACTCCCGAATGAAGCACTACCTAGGTAATGATTGGGCACAGGCCTCGCCACCTCTGAACTCTACTCGCGGCTCCGCCGGTGCGCGCCCTCTGGGCTCGGGTTGCCTGCGGAGGCATAGCGATAAGGAAAGAATTTCGTCGGAGGTCCAACTTACAACACGGCTCTAAGGCGCGATCTCGAGTGAGAAGAATAGAAACCACTCCTAAATATCCTATAGCCTCACGATTATTGGTGTGGTGCACAACACCGATAATCAAGACTGCTGGATGCGATGCAGAGCACTTTCAGGATTAAGCGCTCGATACCACTTTTGTCACGACCCAAAAGCGGGCGTGGTGGTGCCTACCGGGCACCTAGTGACACAACATCAGTGTCGGCGGAACATAAAACACATACATGAAATAGCGAAGTACAAAGCGATGTCGAGAAAACTGCCTTTCGGCATATATAAATAACAACATTACAAATGAGCAGTTTAATCCTTTTTACAAACCACACTTGGCGATTACTCTGGACCTAAGAATGATACGACAACAATGGCGGGACGGGGCCCAAACCCACGAATGTAAACACCTATCTGACGGGGACTTTACGTGATAAGCCTCGGAGAAGCGGAGCTTTCCATCTGTTGACTGTGACCACGAGCTAGGATCAACGGCGGTGTACCTCGACTGCGGCGTGAGCGGCCCCGAAGGAGTCGATCTGCAGTGCAGAGTATGTGAAACTAAAAATCACGTAAATGAAATCATAATAGTCTATAAAGCGGGAGACATGTATGATAAGCAAACTACGATCCACAACAAATAGCGGTCATGTCAAGTCGGGGACTCACGCCTCAAAGTTATCACAATAAACCGTGCGGGGCAAGTGCGAAGGCATGGCCGACTACTAAGACCAGCGATACCAAAAATACCACAAAGCGTATCCGAGGTCTTTCTAGACGCACCACATGTCGAAGGCGGCCACGCGCCCGCAATATCAATGTCGCGCGTCTATTCTGGAACTCTCGCGACTCGCGTAGGTCACACGGACCGCGTGAGGTATTCCTCGAATCATGGTCCCGCACCGCTGAGGTATACCCGCGTCGAAGCGACCAACCCTCGGTATCTGCCTGGGCTCCGACCCGCATAGTCTCAAAAGACCGCATAGTCTCAGCGGACCGCGCAGGGAATCCCCGCGTCGGGCTAAACACCGGAATGATCAAATCCACGGAGCTCCGCGCTCCGCGTAGTCACGAGGACCGCATAGGCGTAAAGACCGCGTCAAGGGTGGCAAGCCCTCGGTATAATAAGTCAGGGTATGTGATACAATAATAGTACAGCGGGCTTAACGTTTAACAACGTAAGCACAGCAGGAGTGACCCCCTCACATAATAATCACAAGATACTAACACACGTAGCATCCTAACATGCTTACTTATCAAGTCAACAAGAAAGTATTACAAGGCTATCACAAACCAATACAATCAAGTTATTCACACAAGGTACTTTCTACTAACAAGTTGAATTTTATCCCCAAAGTACTTCATACATTAAATCTTTAAAAGATACTTTACTTCCCAAAAAACCACACAATACGTAGTATATGAACATAGAGTGATTATCTTTTAAAGTAAATCGATTACTTCTCTTGGTAAAATCAAGTAGCAACATTCTTTTCCAATGTTCAAGTTTGCCTAATTTTAGAAAGGTTTCGTAGTTCATAGTCTTATTCATTTAAGAATATAATTCTCCTTTAAACAATCGAGAAACCTAAGCCTTATATGTGAGTAGGATATTCTTGTTTATAACAATCTTATTACAATGACCATGATCTAGGAAATATCATTTTGTCTCATCTTAGTTTCTATGCGGATGGAAGTTTCTCTTGGTTTTAATAATGCTTAATTAGTCAAAACATTTCCTTTTATTAACGCTGATGGTTTGTCGATACACATTCGATTTCGAAATCGATAAAACATTCTTAAGCCGTTATACCTAACTTCCCGTAAAGCTAGTATAACTCTTAAGTTTTCAAAAACCAAATATTACTTCTTCTTTCAAAATGATTCAAAAATCTTTTGAAATACTTCAAGTTCTTTATTAACACATAACAAGCGATTATAGTTCAAATCGATTACCTTTTAAAAACCACATGTATTTTCTAACCAACATAAAGTTTATAACCAACTTCCCATAAAGCGTTATAACACTTTATGTTTACATAATCAAATACATTTAGCACGTATGCGTCTACCGTACTACATAGTTCACACATATCATGCTAGAAGAGATAGGAAGAGGTTCACATACCTCGCGGCAGTATCGACTAATAGCAAAGCGCTCAAGTACTTCAGTATCGGCTACTCCAAGCCACGTAGATCGCACCACACGTAGTACTTCAACCTATAAGGCCACAAGGCGCTTTATTAACATTAGGTCTCTTCGTAGAACATTCTACGAGAAAATTCGTGACCTCCCCATGGCGTAAATCTCTCTCTAACGAGGCTGCCAAGCCAACCGAGGGGTTATATATCTAACCCAAACGGGTACAATTCTACTCCACGGTACTACTACACAAGTCTCTGTAATACAACCCTATGTAATTCTGATTCGATTACTCTTCTTTAAATTCGGGCTTAAGTCGCAAGACATTCTGCGTAAGTATTATTCGAGGCTTAAGTCAAAAGACATTGCCGATAACTACGTTCGATTCCATTATATAGTATACTTCAACTATATATTCAAGCAATTATGTAATTTCCAATTACAATAGAGGACAAGATAATTACCTCGATAAGCCCATAATTATCCTAGCTTAAAGTCGATCTGGGCAATCGTTTAGCTCGACTCGAGCGCTCAACCCGCTCTAAACCACCCTTAGAAGTTCTAACCAACTTCTACACAATACTCAACGGACTATGGAGATTTCCTAGGGTTTCGGTTTTGTGGTGACGGGAAGTATAATAGTATTTACGGGCTTTTTGTACAAGTATAACCTTAGAATACTACAAGGTATAGGCTAAGGTAATTTGGGCATTATAACAATACTTTTGAGAGTATTCTACCAAAGAGGGGTATTATCTGAAAGCAACTAGGCTAGGGGTACCCACGGCCACACAACTAGGAGGGGTGTACCCCTCGGCCAAGGCCTCTAGGAGGGAGGCCTCTTGGCGAACTCAACACAAGGGGAGGGAGAAGGAGGCTTTCAAGACTTAGGCAAATTTGTGGATGAATAAGTTCATCAAAGGGGTGGGTATTTATAGGCCAAGTGAAAGCCAACCAATGGCCAAGATCAATCCATGTGTTAGGCAAATGTAGGGCTAGGATTTACCAAACACAAATATCCTACCTACCGCCCGGACTTTGTCAAGGCAACAAAACGATGCCTTTGCTATCCATTTCGTCCAAATGGGCGATTGAAGTCCAATGAGAGGGTGCCAAGTGGCGCCCTCTTGTTGATCAACACGTTCGTCTCTCGGAAAAATCCGCAAAAATAGAAAGGACATAGCGGAAATTCCCTACGAAAGCTGTGAAAACGTTTCGCCGAAAAACGACTCTAACCGGGTGTTGTGCACAAAATTAAATCGGCCAAGCCTATTTGAAGTTCAAAATTTCCTACGTACGTCCTCGCGTACATACTCTGGAAATACGGGGTATAACAAACTTAGCCCAAGGTACATTGGGCCTTATCAGATTGTCCGTAGGGTAGGCAAGGTTGCCTATGAGTTGGATCTGTCGTCGATGCAGGCGATGCATCCGGTTTTCACGCGTGTACATGTTGCGGAAATGTATTGGAGATCCATCTAAGTGCACCGATTCATGATGTTGGATAGCGGAGGGTTATCGTATGAGGAAAGTCCCATAGCGATACTCTGTCACGACCCGATTCGAGGCGTGGTAGTGCCTTACCGGGCACGGTGATCAACATCGGTAATCACGGAACATAAAGACAACACGTGAAATAGCGAAGTATAAACAATGAAATAAGAAAGGCTAACCAAAAGCGGTTACCTTGGCGTATATATAAACAACAACTTTTTCAACATGAGCAGTTTAATCCTTTTTACAAACCCGCCACAACAGCGATTACGGACCTCACAGAAATGATACGACAACAATGGCGGGGCGGGGCCGCCATACCACGAATGTAAACACCTACAACAACGAGGACTATACGGCTGATAAGCCTCGGAGAAGCGGGCTTTCCCAAATCTTTGGCGTGACCCTAAGGCGGGGATCAATGGTGGTGTACCTTTACTGCGGCATGACGGCCCGGAGGAAGTCGATCTGGCAATTGCAGTATGTGGCGAAAATAAATCACGTAAATGAAATCATAGTAGTCTATACAAAGCGGGAGACATGTATGATAACCAAACTCTGATTCACCATAAATAAGCGGTCATGTCAAGTCGAGGACTCGCGCCCTCAAGTCGTCGCTCAATTTTAACAATGGGTCTCACGCCACAACATCAATCGTGCGTGGAATACCTTCATCACCGTGGCGATTTATGATATCAAGCACCAAGGAATACACATGAACACGGTCCCACGTGTCCTAATAAAACGATGCACGGGGTAAATGCGAAGGCATGGCGAGCTACTAACACCAGCGGTACCAACAAGGTCATAAAGCGTGTCATGATATACTGTCTGGGCCGTCACGTGATAAAAGGCGGTCACTCGCGCGCGATATCAAATGTGCGCGTCTAGCCACAGAACTCTCGCGACTCGCGTAGGCCAACCTCATAGGCGCGTGAGGTATAACCCCGCATCGGTGCTACTCCGGCGTAAATCCTGGACTCGCGATCGCGTAGCCCTGAGCCGCGTGACCATAAAGGCGCGCACTAACACGGAACTCCGTAGTTCGCATGGATCCCTGGACCCGCGTGGTATTCTCGAATCATGGTCCCGGACCGCTGAGTCTACCGCGTGGAGGCGACAACCTCGGACACAAGTCAAGGTGAGTGGTACAATACCAGCATAACGGTGATAGTCAAACAACTTTAAGCGCGATCGAAGGAAAACCCCTTTACACTAACATCACAAGATACTAACACGTAGCATCCTAACATGTTTACTTATCAAATCAACAAGAAAGTATTACAAGGCTATCACGAACCAATACAATCAAGTTATTCACACAAGGTACTTTCTACTAACAAGTTCGGTGTATCTATCCCCAAAGTACTTCACACATTAAATCTTTAAAAGATCTGTTTCTTTCACATAAGTCACACAATGCGTAGTATAAAATAGAGTGATCCTTTTAAGAAAACCAAAACTCTTACCTTTGTAAAATCAAGTAACAACATTATTTTCCAAGCGTCCAAGTTTGCCTAATTTCAAATGTTCACGTTTCTTATTTTAGAAAGGTTTAGTGGTTCATAGTCTTATTCGTTTAAGAATATAATTCTCTTTTAAGCGATCGGAGAAACATAAGCCTTATATGTGAGTAGGATATTCTTGTTTATAACAATCTTATTACAACGACCATGATCTAGGAATATCATTTTTGTCTCATCTTAGCTTCATGCGGATGGAAGTTTCTCTGGTTTTAATAACACTTAATTATTCAAAACATTTTCCTTTTATTAGTATTTGCGATGGTTTGTCGATACATTACGATTTCGAAATCGATAAAACATTCTTAAGCGTTATACCTAACTTCCCATAAGGCTAGTATAACTCTTAAGTTTTCAAAACCAAGTATTACTTCAAGTTCTCTATTAACACATAACAAGCGATTATAGTTCAAATCGATTTACCTTTTAAAAACCACAGTATTCTCTTACCAACATAAAAATTTGTTTATAAGACTTCCCATAAAGCGTTATAACACTTTATGTTTTAAACCAATCAAATACATTTAGCACGTATCGTCTCAGTACTACATAGTTCACACATATCATGCTAGAAGAGATAGGAAGAGGTTCACATACCTCGCGACGAGTATCGACTAATAGCAAAAGCGCTCAGTTCTTCCAATCGGCTACTCCTTAAGCCAAGTAGATCGCGCCACGTAGTACTTCAACCTATAAGGCCACAAGGCGCTTATTAACATTTAGATCTCATCGTAGAACATTCTACCGAAAATTCGGCCTCCCCCATGGCGTAAATCTCAACTACATCGAGGTGGCTGCGAAGCCAACCGGGGTTATCGTCTAACCACTAACGGTACAATTCTACTCACGGTACTACACAAGTCTCTTGTATTACCTATGTAATTCTGATTCGGTATTCTTCTTTAAATTGAGGCTTAAGTCGCAAGACATTGTATCGTAAGTATTATTGGGCTTAAGTCAAAGACATTGCGATAACTACGTTGATCTACTATATATAGCATCTTTCAACTATATAATCTAACAACATGTAATTTCCAATTACAATAGAGGACAAGATAATTACCTTGATAAGCCCATAATTATCCTAGTTTAAATGTCGATCTGAGCAAGGATTAGCTCTACTCACAAGCGCTCAGACCAGCTCCAAACAACCCTTAGAAGTTCTAACCAACTTCTACTTATGACTTGACTACGGTGAAGATTTTCCTTAGGGTTTCGGTTTTGTAGTAGTGGAGTATAATAGTATTTTACGGGCTTTTCGTATAGGTATATCCCTAGAATACTACAAGGTATATGGCTAAGGTAATTTGGGCATTATATGATATTTTTGAGAGTATTTCTACGAGGGGGTATATACGAGACAACACCACGAGGGGGTGTATACCCCTCGGCCTACCCACTAGGGGTACTCTCGGCCAAGGGGTGGGAGGGCTCTCGGCGAAGGGCCAACTCAAAGGGGAGAGGGTGTTGGGCCGAAAACACACACAAAGGGAGGAGGATTTTTAACACTTAGGAAATATTTGGAATGGATGAAGAAGTCTTCCAGGGGTATTTATAGGTCAAGCAAAGGCCAACCAATGGCCAAGATCAATCCATGTGTTAGGCAAGTGTAGGGCTAGGATTTACCAAACACAAATATCCTACCTACCCTTGACTTTGTCAAGGCACAACGTGCCTTACGCTTGTCCATTTCGTCCAAATGGGCGATTTGAAATCCACCGATGAGAGGGTGCCAAGTGGCGCCCTCTTGTTGATCAACACGTTCGTCTCTCGGAAAAATCCAAAAAATAAAAATGACATAGCGGAAATTCCCTACGAAAGGCTGTGAAAAGCGTTTCGTCGAAAAACGACTCTAAGCGGGTGTTGTGAACAAAATTAATTCGGCGAGCCTTAATCACAAGTTCAAATTTCTACGTGCGTCCCTACGTGCATACTGCGGAAATACGGTATAACATTCTCCCCTCGCCGAAACATTCGTCCGAATGTTCCTTCTAAGTCTCAAAGCGAGCGCGGCGCGGTATAGTCTTCACTACTACACTTACGAAACAATCACGCCACGGTGGCCACGAAGCACTGCGTAAATACTTACATCAAAGTACGAGAAACACCTCTAATCATCACCACAAAACACTTCTCACCGGGTCTAAAATATACTTCCTTACCTTCTCTTTACAAAGAAATGATCACACCTATGCTGCCATACATGCTCAACCTCTCTTTTACTCGTCGTAGATACCACTTTGTCACTTTGCACAGGCATTAACCTTCTCGGCGACCCGACAAATGGTACCACTTTTGTCACTTTGTCGCGAGCCTTGCCCGACGACCCGACAAATGGTGCGGGCTGCATGCGATCCACGAGGATGTCGTGCACTCGAACTCTTACCCCATTACGATCACGGCTTCTGCAAAACTTCGGGTTACTATCTGCGTGGTCATCATTAGCGGGAACACTCTGGATGGATCTTGATACTTCCCGAACATCCTGAATCTGAAAGGCCGGACCTTTGCCTCCTGCGTCGGACGGCAAATGCTAACATATAGGCAACTGGCCTATCTTTCCACATGAACTCACAAGGCCCAAGTAACTCGGGCTAAGTTCCTCTGTTTTCCAAAACTCGTCGCACTCCGGGGTGGTACCTTGAAGACCG
This sequence comes from Przewalskia tangutica, assembly GCA_029844215.1. Lineage (NCBI taxonomy): Eukaryota > Viridiplantae > Streptophyta > Magnoliopsida > Solanales > Solanaceae > Przewalskia > Przewalskia tangutica. The sequence continues at coordinate 571,108 of JAQGDG010000035.1, forward strand.
ACCGTCAACTGAACTCTAGCGTCGTCGCGATTATCCGCGATTTCTCTACGAGCTGCGGAACTTCTTCTAGACAAGCTTCTCACTATCCACGATCTGTGGAACAAGCTGAACCAACTATCTGAATCTTGCCAACATCGAACCAATCGGCCGCGACTTACATCCGCCCTACAAGGCTTCAAAGGTGGCGTCCGAACACGAAATGGTAGCTTAAACACTCCCTACACAGGAGACAACAATCCACACAACTATCCATGAAATCACACGCGGCCCGAGGCGAATGCGATCTGAGACTCGCGCGAGTTCCTAACCTGCTGGTAAAACTTTTTGAAAGCGAAAATAGCCAACACGGGCTTGACATGCGACATAAGGTGAAGGTAGGCACCTCGTGCAGCCTACAACCTTTCGGATAACTCAACACGAGTAAGCGGTCTCGAGAAGAACACGATGGGCTGCCCCGTCGGCCCGACCAGCGGTCGAGCGCGTCCACGAACTCGTGTTGGTTAACAAAACTTGGGCCTAACACCCTCGTAACCTAACACGCGGGACCACCACTGGCTGGCCCATCACCAAACATGCAGCGGGTTGACGCAGCGTGGCCTCAACCCGACGGCGGCCCGCGCGTAATACTTGCTCCCGATCGGAACAATCCCGCTAATCAAATTCACGAAAACCTAGCGGTCTTCTTAGCTCAACTACCCCCTTTCATTCCACACTACTAGGGACTATCCCAAACATAGCTCACGTGCACTATGCATACGATAAGGATCAAACATAACACCACCTTTTCTCGAGATGGCCTACCTCTAAGGTCTCTACGTATAAAGCTCTAAGGCTCGCTTTAGCCGTTCTAATCGGACTGCCCGAGGCGCATATTGCGAGAGATGACAAACTACCCGCGATCCACGAAGGCTAAGTTCTCTTACAAGGACACCGCCCGACACGGACCTTGTGGTCATAGATACAACAAGTACCGACTAAAAGACGACATTCCCGGGATGGCGTGCGTCCCATAGTGAATCGAAAACCACAGGTTACGACCAACTCCTGCATACCCCGACGTCTTGAACCTGCGGAGGACCTCTCTGCGGGTGAATGTGCATAATCTAATCTCTTTGGTGAGGTGACTCGCCTCGAAAGTTACCAAATGACCTTCTTTGCTCTGGCCTCTTGATGTCGCCCGTTAACCCGTCGATCTCTACGTTTCTCGGCCTGCTGCGCATAAGCCCGTACACAGGCCATGCTCAAGCCTAACTTGAAGAATTACCCTTGCACAACCTTCTCTTAGGTAGTCATCAAGACTTGCGATACATCGGTATACTCACTGGTAGCCAAATCTATAGCTAGTAACAGGGTCGCCTCTTTGCAATCTAAATTCTCTGTTCGATCGTGGGCGAAGGTTCAAATGTCATGGCGCGGTGAGCTGCGCGCCGTGCTAAACTCTGCTTCGGGGCTAGTGGCGTCGCAAAACTCCCGAATGAAGCACCACCCGGTGATGATTGGGCATGTGCCCACGTAACCCTCAGACTCTGCTCGCGGCTCCGCCGCGCCTTGCCCTCTGGGCGGGTTGCCTACGCGGAGGCATAGCGGTAGGAAAAGAAATCGTTAGAGGTCGACTTACAACCACGGCTCTAAGGCACGATCTCAGTGAGAAGAATAGAAACCAATCCTAAAATATCCTATAGCCTCACGATTATTGGTGTGGTGCGCAACACGCGATAATCGAACTCTTGGATACGATGCATAGACACTTTCCAGGATTAAGCGCTCGATACCACTTTTGTCACGACCCGATTCGGGGCGTGGTAGTGCCTTACCGGGCACCCGGTGATCAACATCGAGTAATCAGCGGAACATAAAGACAACACGTGAAATAGCGAAGTATAAACAATGAAATAAGAAGACGGCTAACCAAAAGCGGTTACGCCCGGCATATATATAAACAACAACTTTTTCAACATGAGCAGTTTAATCCTTTTTACAAAACCACGCCTTGTGGTACTCTGGACCTCTGAAATGATCGACAACAATGGCGGGGCGGGGCCCGCCGTACCACGAATGTAAATACCTGACAACGAGGGGACTATACGGCTGATAAGCCTCCGAGAAGCGGGCTTTCCCAAATCTTGACTGTGACCCTAAGGCGAGGATCAATGGCGGTGTACCTTTACTGCGGCATGAACGCGGCCCGGAGGAGGTCGATCTGGCAATTACCAAGTATGTGGCGAAAATAAATACTGTAAATGAAATCATAGTAGTCTATACAAAGCAGGAGACATGTATGATAACCAAACTACAGTTCACCATAAATAAGCAGTCATGTCAAGTCAGGGACTCACGCCCTCAAGTCATCACTCAATTTTAACAATGGGTCTCACGCCCACAACATCAATCGTGCCCGTGGAATACCTTCCTCACTGCCGGCAGTTTATGATATACAAGCACGGGAATACACATGAACACGAGTCCCACTGTGTCCTAATAAAGCGATGCAGGTAAATGCGAAGGCATAGCCGACTACTAACACCCATGGTACCAACAAGGTCATAAACTGTGTCATGATATCTGTCTAGACCGTCACATGATAAAAGCTGGTCACTCGCCCGCAGTATCAAATGTGCGCGTCTAGCCCTGGAACTCTCGCGACTCGCGCATAGGCCAACCTCATAGGCCGCGTGAGGTATAACCCGCATCGGTAGCTACTCCCGGCGTAAATCGTCACGGACTCGCGATCGCGTAGCCACAAAGACCGCGTGACCATAAAGGCCGCACACTAACACGGAACTCCGTAGTTCGCATGGATCCACGGACCCGCGTGAGGTATTCTCGAATCATGGTCCCGGATCGCTGAGTCTACCGCGTCGGAGGCGACAACCTCGGACACAAGTCAAGGTGAGTGGTACAATACCAACATAACGGTGATAGTCAAACAACTTTAAAGCGCGATCGAAGGAAAACCCTTTACACTAACATCACAAGATACTAACACGTAGCGTCCTAACATGTTTACTTATCAAATCAACAAGAAAGTATTACAAGGCTATCACAAACCAATACAATCAAGTTATTCACACAAGGTACTTTCTACTAACAAGTTCGAATTATCTATCCCCAAAGTACTTCACACATTAAATCTTTAAAAGATCTGTTTCTTTCACATAAGTCACCTGATACGTAGTATAAAATAGAGTGACTGTCCTTTTAAGAAAACCAAAACTCTTACCTTTGTAAAATCAAGTAACAACATTATTTTCCAAACGTCCAAGTTTGCCTAATTTCAAATGTTCACGTTTCTTATTTTAGAAAGGTTTCGTAGTTCATAGTCTTATTCGTTTAAGAATATAATTCTCTTTTAAACAGTCGGAGAAACATAAGCCTTATATGTGAGTAGGATATTCTTGTTTATAACAATCTTATTACAGCAGCCATGATCTAGGGAATATCATTTTGTCTCATCTTAGCTTCTATGCAGATGGAAGTTTCTACTGGTTTTAATAACACTTAATTATTCAAAACATTTTCCTTTTATTAATGCTGCAGTGGTTTGTCGATACACATTCTGATTTCCGAAATCAGTAAAACATTCTTAAGCCGTTATACCTAACTTCCCATAAGGCTAGTATAACTCTTAAGTTTTCAAAAACCAAGTATTACTTCAAGTTCTCTATTAACACATAACAAGCCAGTTATAGTTCAAATCAGTTACCTTTTAAAAACCACAAGTATTCTCTTACCAACATAAAGCTGTTTATAACCGACTTCCCATAAAGCCGTTATAACACTTTATGTTTAAACCAATCAAATACATTTAGCACACGTATGCGTCTACGTACTACATAGTTCACACATATCATGCTAGAAGAGATAGGAAGAGGTTCGCGTACCTCGCGGCAGTATCGACTAATAGCAAAACGCTCGAAGTTCTTCCAACCGTCGGCTACTCCTTGCCAAGTAGATCGCGCCACACGTGGTACTTGACTATAAGGCCACAAGGCTTATTAACATTTAGATCTCATCGTAGAACATTCTACAGAAAATTCGCGGCCTCCCCACACATGTGGCGTAAATCTCTCCTCTATGGTCGGCTACCAAGCCAACCGGGGTTATCGTCTAACCCTAGCAGGTACAATTCTACTCCACGGTACTACTACACGAGTCTCTTGTGTCTGACCCTATGTAATTCTGATTCGGTGTCTTCTTTAAATTCGGGCTTAAGTCGCAAGACATTGCAGTAAGTATTATTCAGTCTTAAGTCAAAAGACATTGCAGATAACTACGTTCATTACTATATATAGCATACTTCAACTATATAATCTAACAACATGTAATTTCCAATTACAATAGAGGGACAAGATAATTACCTTGATAAGCCCATAATTATCTAGTTTAAATGTCGATCTGAGCAAGGTTTAGCTCTCTACTCTGTGCGCTCAGGCCGCTCCAAACAACCCTTAGAAGTTCTAACCAACTACTTATGACTTCAACTACGGTGAAGATTTTCCTTAGGGTTTCGGTTTTGTATTGGGAGTATAATAGTATTTTAGGCTTTTCGTCTAGGTATATCCCTAGAATACTACAAGGTATATGGCTCAGGTAATCTGCGCCTTCTACCAATACTTGTGAGAGTATTTCTACCACGAGGGGGGGTATATACGAGACAACACCACAAGGGGGGGGTGTATACCCTCGGCCTACCCCAGGGGGTACTCGGCGAGGGTGGGGAGGGCTCTCGGCGAAGGGCCAACTCAAAGGGGAGAGGGGTGTTGGGCGAAAACACCACACAAAGGGAGGAGGATTTTTAACACTTAGGAAATATTTGGAATGGATGAAGAAGTCTTCCAGGGGGTGTTTATAGGTCAAGCAAAGGCCAAACAATGGCCAAGATCCATCCTTGTGTGAGGCCAGTGTAGGGCTAGGATTTGCAAACACAAATATCCTACCTACCCGACTTTGTCAAGGCACTGGCGTGCCTTACCTTGTCCATTTCGTCAAATGGACGATTTGAAGTCCACAATGAGAGGGTGCCAAGTGGCGCCTCTTGTTGATCAACACGTTCGTCTCTCGGAAAAATCCGCAAAAAATAAAAATGACATGGCGGAAATTCCCTACGAAAGTTGTGAAAGCGTTTAGTCGGCGACTCTAAGCGGGTGTTGTGAACAAAATTAATTCGGCCAAGCCTTAATCACAAGTTCAAATTTCTACGTACGTCCCTACGTACATACTCTGGAAATACGGGGTATAACATACTCGATCGTCAGGTTAGGCGACTTCGGACGAAGGACGTGGCTTCCGTCAAAGTCTTATGGCGGAACGAGAACAGGGAGGACATGACGTGGGAAGCAGAGGATGACATGATGAAGAAGTATCCTCACTTATTCCCTATACCTCCAGGTAACCCACTTTCCTGCTTGTTAGTTTTAATTTGATAATTATGCTTAAGTATTGTTGTGGCTCGTGGAGCGTCTTTAATTGCAAAAAGAATAGTTAAGAGGGTCTATGTCGATATTGTGATTTGAGTAAGCCTAGAAGGAACAATCGGGATGAGTGTTTCTAAGGGGGGGAGAATGTTACACCCCTTGGTCCAGGTCATGCGTATGAGAGCGTACGAAAGGGAGTAAGACTTAAAATTTTAGAAGGACAGGTTGATGGATTGTTTCGGACGGGTTTTAGTCAACTTTGAGGCGGGTTATGACCCGTTACATTGAGAGTTCCTAGGCGTTTCAAAGGCCTAATGCGTAGTTCGTTGAGTGCAGTTTCAACGCAACCAACCGTTGGTCGATGGGACATCGGGTAGAAAGTTATGGAAGTTACAAGTTCGGTCGTGATCGAGCCAAAGGTGGTCGATCGGGGACCACGGCGCGCGGCGCGGATCTGAGCGGCGCGGATATTCGAGTGCGCTGAGTTGCAGCGCCGCGGTGCGGGAAGCGAGGCGCGGCGCGGAGTTCTGAGGTGGCGGAGGTTTCAGCGCCTGAGTGCGGCCTGTGGAATTACAGCGGAAAAAGCGGCGGGCGGAAAATCAGATTTCTTCTTTTAAAAGGTCATGGGAGGGTGACAAGTGTCCCCCCCATCTGATTTTGCATGCACTACTTATTGACTAAGTCTTGAAGACTTGGTCATTCTTCAAACTCTCATCTCTCTCTAAAAATAAAGCTCTCACTTCTCTCTAGAATTCCAAGAGGAATTCTAAGCTTGAGGAAATCTGAAAAAGTGTGGCAATAAGAAGGCTTGTTGGCTAGCTTGTAGGAGTTGTTGTGGTGGTGTTTTGGAAAGGAGGATAGCAAACTTTGTTGGAATAATTTTGGCTAAAGCTCTAAGGTAACAATTCTTCTCTTGTAGCTAGTTTTTGATGTTGCATGTGAAGAAGAAGGAACTTGTAGTTGGAAATATTGCTCTTAGATGAATTGCATGTAAGAAATATGGTTTGGATATGAAAGAATTGGATAGAAGGTTATATAAGAATGTTGTAGCCTAAATACTATCTTAAACTTGTTAAGTTAGTTGTTGTACATTGTGGGGCAGAATTTTACACATATAAGTTTAGGTGTGTAATCCCCTTTGAAATGTTTGGATTGTTGGGCCTTAAATGTGGCGTATGGATGTTGAATCAGCCTTGAAAAAGGTGGCAAATTATGTAGAAACAAAGGAAATTCTACCCGTTTTCCATAGAATTTAGTGACTTTGAACTTGGAATATTCTACATTGTAACTAGAGGTTAATAAACGTATTATGGTCGTTATAGGTTGACATACTACGTACGGTATTTTGGACTTAGCAAGTGGATTGACCGAAGAGGTATGTGGAACTTTCCTATCTCTTGAGCATGAATGGTTTTACCTATGTAGTACGATAGACGTACAAGGTTTGATATCCCTTACTTGTTTTAAGGATGTCTTGAGTTTTCAAAATTTAGGGACTTGATGTGTTCAAGTATATGATTCTTGTTTTCCTTTTAAAAGTGTAAGTCCCTTGGGTTTTAGGAAAATGTATTTGACTAAGGTATAACGTTAATATAATGACTTTATGGGAAGTTGATTATATTAGCTTTATGAAAGGTTAACAAAGAAAGATTTACTTTAAGTAAAATGAGTACGGATAAATGATTTGAGGTTGTGAAAGGCAAATTGGTTTTAAGGCATCAATTGCCCAAAAGTTTTATGTGAAAAAGAGTCATTTTTAAAAGAGTGGAAGTATGTAGTACTTTGGGTTAAATCCCCGAATTTTCTCTTATTTATGTTATGTATGATGGCCGGTTGAGCTAGGGTAAGAGTATAAATGAGGGGTAAATCCCCAAGACGTTATACCACATTCTCCAGGGTAAGGGTATAAATGAGGGTTAATTCACCAAGACGTTATACAACCTTCGGGGTAAGAGTATAAATGAGGGTAAATCCCGAGGCGTTATACCACCTATTAGTGGATTTGCTACCCACGATGCGAGGAATACCTCATGCGAGTCCGTAGGGCTCGTGCGGGTGAAATAGTCCCGTGCGGGTGAGTACCTATCACGAGAATACCTCATGCGGGTCCACATGACCCATGCGGGTGAAATAGTCCCAGGAGTAGGAGTGCTTAATGATACTGCGGGGCGGATGACCTTGCTTTGACCATGAGCTTCCTATTTTCATGCAGTATTGTATATGTTTGATATTCTCATTATTAGTAAGACACAGTGTTCTGTAAACTGATTTTTATACATGTCTCCAGTTATTCTATACTTGAGGTATTTTCAGTATTTTCCAGTTTCGCATACTTAGTACATATTGTGTACTGACCCCCTTCCTCGGGGGCTGCGTTCATGCCGCAGGTAGAGGTAAGCAGGTGGTGGATCCTCATTCTTAGGATCACTGTTCCGGTGTCAGAAGCTCCATTCCTCCGGAAGCTTGTTTTGTTGGTACGGTTCTTCCCTGATGCTATAGGTATTGTATGCGTTCGGGGTATGGCGGGGCCACTGTCATACCAGTTGTTATGCTTAGAGATCTGTGGTCACGTTTGTGTTTTGGGCTGTAAGAACAAGTTGTACTTTTGATTAAGTATAGTTTTATGGAAGGCAGCCTTATCGGCTTGCCAGTGATGTTTAATTTATACAGGTTATGTGCTATGTATGTTCCGCTGCTATTCTCTGATGTATACCTGTCGGGTTGCCCCGGTAGGGCACGATTCGCGACCCGGTGGTCGTGACAAAAGTGGTATCAGAGCAGTTAGTCTTCGGAAAGTGTCTACAGACCGTGTCTAGTAGAGTCTTGATTATCGGTGTATCGTGCACCACATCTATAATCAGGAGGCTGCAGGATATTTAGGATTGGTTTCCATTCTTTCACTCTAAGATCGTGCAATAGAGCTATGTTATAGGTTGAACTCCTCGATATTTTCCTTTATGTACGATTATGCCTCCATGAGCAACGCGGCCCGAAGGAAAGCGGCGGAGGAGGCTGCTAGTGGGACACGGAGGTCACGAGCGCATGCCGATCTTTACGAAGATGATGTTTCGGCGCGAGTTCCAGCGTCGCCATCTCAGTGAGTTCGGCGTGGCGGCGCTCACGAGCCGCGATGCGGAGCCTCGATCCACGGCCGGTGATATAGAAGATACGGGAGCGGTCCGGTTATTGACCCAGCGTAGTGGCGGCGTGGCAAGCGAGCGAGCAACCAACCCTGGCCCAGCGATTCACAGTTGAGATTTCACAGGTTGTCATCCACCCGAGTTCTATGGTTCGAGGTCGGAGGATCCTCGGGAGTTTGTTCGGCGATTCTGACGTACTATCACGGTGTAGGGCCTCGGAGGCGAGTCGTCATGCTATCCTCTTCTGGTTCACCAGCGACATTGCGTTGAATTGGTTTGAGTCATGGGAGTTGTCAAGAGGTGAGGATGCTCTTCCAGCTGTTTGGGAGGAGTTCACAGAGGCTTTCCTGGATCACTTCTTACCTCCTGAGATGAGGAGAGCCCGCGTAGATAGATTCTTAACCTTGAGGTAGAGCGGAGAACTATCAGAAAGTCTGACACAGGTTTGACTCCTTGGCCAGGTATGCGCACACCATTATAGCTGACATGGCAGACAGGGTTCATCGATATGTGATGGGGTTAGACCGTTATATGACTACTGCATGCTTGGGGGTGGCTCTTGACGAGGATGGATATTGCGGAGATGCGGCGTATCGCGAGGATTGAGGGCGAGAGAGAGAGGATCAGCTAGACTTAGGCCAGCCCAAGAGGGCGGGGCAGTCTCGAGGCGATTTCGAGCGGGCGGCCTCAACGGCGAACTAGGTCCACATTTCACCGGCCTGAGTGCTCCTTCTCCGTTTTACGGAAGGAAGTCGATCGGCCGGTCATTCGGGAGGCGGTCGGGCTCTAGGCTTGGGGTTTCGAGGAAGCGGCCGCTACGTCGAGACCACCCCGTCTCGGTGTGCTCGTGCGGTAGGTCTCACCGGCAGTGTCGTGTTCGCCAGGAGCTTGCTACTCTTGTGGGCGAGGCCATTTGAGAGAGATTGTCCGTCGAGTGGCGGAAGTGTGATGGTTCAGCGAAGTCGATTCTTTGGATCTTCGTCTTCGGCGGTTATGCGCCACTGGAGGCGGGGTGTTCCGCGGGCCAAAGCGCGGCGGTCGTGGCGAGTCCCATTCAGGTCCCGAACCGTATTTATGTTATGTCCGGCCGCGGGACCGGAGGCGTCACGGATGTAAATCCGCAGTACATTATTGCTTTCTTGTTGTGATGTATATGCTTTGATAGATCCAGGTTCTATCTTGTCCTATATATCTCCTCATATTGCCGGTAGAATAGGGATAGAGCCCGAGTCCATAAGACCTTTTGAGGTGGCTACGCCAGTAGGTGATTCGGTGGTAGCTGAGCGGGTATATAAGGCTTGCCCAGTGACTATAGACAGTCGTAAGACTCTAGCCGACTTGATAGAGTTGGATATGACAGACTTTGATGTAATTATGGGTATAGATTGGCTAGCGTTTTGCTATGCCAATGTGGACTGTAGAGAGATACTGGTACGATTCCAGTTTCCGGGTGAGCCGATTATCTAGTGGAAGGGGAACACTGCGTCGCCAAGGGGTAGGTTTATTTCTTACCTCAAGGCTAGGAATATGGTGCGGAAGGGGTATATCTACCATATGGTTCGAGTATTTGATACGGTGAGATCTGGACCTCAGTCGATTCGGTCGTTAGAGAGTTTCAGACGTATTCGGGCGAGCTTAGGGTATCCCTCCTGAGAGGGAGATTGAGTTTTGCATTGATTTGGCGCCAGACACTCGACCGATATCTATTCCGCCATACATGATGGCACCTGCCGAGTTGAAGGAATTGAAGGACCAGCTGAAAGATTTGCTGGAAAAATCCTTTATCAGGCCAAGCGTTTCTCCCTGGGGAGCGCCAGTGTTATTTGTAAAGAAGAAGGATAGGACGCTGCGTATGTGTGTTGATTACCGGCAGCTGAATAAGGTAACTATCAAGAACAGATATCCCTTCCCCAGGATTGATGATTTATTTGACCAGTTGCAGGGTGCGAGATGTTACTCCAAGATAGACCTGCGATCTGGTTATCATCAGGTGCGAGTTAGAGACAGATATCGAAGGCGCATTCGGGACCGGTATGGGCACTATGAGTTGAGGTGATGTCTTTCGGGTTGACAACGCCCGGCATTATTCATGGATTTGATGAGCAAGGTGTTCAAGCCATTCTTGGATATGTTCGTTATAGTATTCATTGATGATATCTGGTTTATTCGCGCCGCAGCGAGGAACATGCGGATCGGCGAGGCGGTGTTGAGAGTCTGCGGGGCTGGCGATTTATGCGCCAAGTTCTCGAAATCACGAGTTTTGGTTGGCCGGTGGATTTCTTAGGGCATGTTATCGGGTAGATGGTATTCGGGTTGATCTGGCGAAGATTGAAGCGATCAAGACTTGGCGGACTTCTACCAAGCGGAGTCGCGGCTTTTGGGCCTTGCGAGTTATTATCGGAGATTTGTGGAAGTTTGCTTCCATTTGATACCTTTGACTAGGCGACTCGAAAGCGGCTATGTTCCGATGGACGGATGTTTGTGAGAAAGTTTCCGGTTGCTAAAGGAGAAATTGGCGACCGCCCGATTCTTACTCTTCGGAGGTTTAGATGGATATGTGGTTTATTGTGTGGCGTCGGTGTCGGGCTTGAGTGCGTCTTTGATGCAACGGCGAGTTATAGCTTACGCGTCTCGGCGGCAGGAAGCATGAGAAGAACTATCCCAGCGTGACTTGGAGTTGGCGTGATGATTCATGCCTTGAAGATGCGGAGACATTATTAGTATGGAGTTCATGTGGATATTTACCACCACGCGAAGTCTCGGTATATCTTGGCGGAGGAGTGAACTTGCGACATAGACGGTGGTTGGAGTTGTTTAAGGATTACGATGTCGACATTCTATACCACCGGGAAAGCGATGTAATTCTGACGCCGCAGTCGCGGTCGATGGGTAGTGCATGCGGTGTCTGACCAGAGAAAAGGGATATGGTCCGAGAGTTACATCATCTAGCGAGCCTTGGGGTTCGTTTGGTTGATTCTGATAGTGATGAAGTTCGGGTTCGAGAGGTTGCCGAGTCTTCCATCATCGAGGAGGTGAAGAGGCGACGATGAGGATCCGATGTAGTGCGGTATCGAGATGCGGCTTTTGAGAAGAAAGTCTATTTGAGTAGCGCTGATGGGGTGCTAAGATTTGAGGAGCGGTTGTGTGTTCCGATGTAGCGGGACCGTCGGCCGGTGCAGGGAAGCGCGGTGCTCGTTACTCTATCCATCCGGGGTAGACTAAGATGTACCATGACCTCAGATGTGTGTATTGGTGGGATGGCCTGAAGAGGGACGTTGCGAAGTTCGTGGCGCAGTGCCCAAATTATCAGCAGGTTAAGGTTGAGCACGAAGCGGTGGGGTCATTGCGAGCTATTGATATTCGAATTGGAAGTGGGAGGTGGTACATATGGATTTTATTACGAGGTTACCTCACCTCGGAGGAAGCATGATTCCATTTGGGTTATCGTCGACGGTGTGAAATCAGCCCATTTCTTCGATCGGGCGACGCACCGGCCAGATTATGCTAGGCGTATATCGAGAGATTGTGAGGCGCGGAGTTCTATATCGATTATTTGAGACGAGAGGAGCCAGTTCACGGCTAACTTGGAGGTCTTTCGAAGGATTAGGGACACGAGTGAGTCTCGATCTGCGTTTCACCCTCGGGCCAAGCGGACGGTAGAGCACACTATCGAATACTTGAGGATATCTTTGCGGGCTTGTGTTATTGATTTGAGGGTAGTGGGAGGATCATTTACCTCTTGTGGAGTTTGCTTATAACAATATCTACCATTCTAGTATCGGATGGCGCCTTATGAGGCCTTATACGGGAGGAAGTGCAGTCGCGATAGGTTGGTTTGAGGTGGGAGAAGTTCGGTTGGTCGGGCGGACTTGATTGAGCGATAGATAAGGTGAAGCTTATCCGAGCCGGTTATTATCGGCTCGAGTCGACAAAAGTTGTATCTGAATATCTTTCACTAACATTCGTAAAGTCGGGTTAGCTTTTTTTTTCTAATAATTATAGAAGCGAGCCTTTCTTGGTGGCAACATCTTCGAACCTCAAATTCAAGAGCGCAAATCGATGCGTGGCTCGATATGATACCACTTTGGAGTTTGAGGTAAATGATTGGGTTTTTCTGAAGGTATCACCCATGAAGGGCGTGATGAGATTTGGGAAGAAAGGGAAACTTAGCCCAAGGTACATTGGGCCTTATCAGATTATCCGTAGGGTAGGCAAGGTTGCCTATGAGTTGGATCTGTCGTCCGATCTGGAAGCAGTACATCCAGTTTTTCACGTTTCTATGTTGCGGAAATGTATTGGAGATCCATCTAGAGTGCACCCGATTCATGATGTTCAGATGACAGAGGGGTTATCGTATGAGGAAAGTCCCATAGCGATACTCGATCGTCAGGTTAGGCGACTTCGGACGAAGGACGTGGCTTCCGTCAAAGTCTTATGGCGGAGCGAGCGAGGAGGAGATGGCGTGGGAAGCGAGAGGATGACATGATGAAGAAGTATCCTCACTTATTCCCTATACCTCCGGGTAACCACTTTCACCTTGTTAGTTTTAATTTGGCAATTATGCTTAAGTATTGTTGTGGCTCGTGGAGCGTCTTTAATTGCAAAAAGAATAGTTAAGAGGGTCTATGTCGATATTGTGATTTGAGTAAGCCTAGAATGAACATTCGGGATGAATGTTTCTAAGGGGGGGAGAATGTTACACCCCGTAGTCCAGGTCATGCGTATGAGAGCGTACGAAAGGGATTAAGACTTAAAATTTTAGAAGGACAGGTTGATGGATTGTTTCGGACGGGTTTTAGTCAACTTTGAGGCGGGTTATGACCCGTTACATTGAAGTTCTAGGTGTTTCAAAGGCCTAATCGTAGTTCGTTGAGTCTAGTTTCAACGCAACCAACCGTTAAATCGATGGGACATCGGAGTATAAAGTTATGGAAGTTACAAGTTGATCGCGATCGATCCAAAAGTGTATTCGGTCGGGGACCACAGCGCGCATGTGCGGATCTGGTCGCGGCCGGATATTAGTCGCTGAGTTGCAGTAGCGCTGGGAAGCGAGGCAGCGGAGAGTTCGTGGTGGCGGAGGTTTCAGCGCCACGGCTGGCGAGTGCCGGATATTACAGTCATCGGCGCAGGCGGGATTTGCGGTAAGCGAGCGGGAAAATCATTTCTTCTTTAAAAAGGCCATGGGAGGTGACAAGTGTTCCCCATCCAGTTTTGCATGCACTACTTATTGACCAAGTCTTGAAGACTTGGTCATTCTTCAAACTCTCGTCTCTCTCTAAAAATAAAGCTCTCCTTCTCTAGAATTTTAAGAGGAAATCTAAGCTTGAGGAAATCTGAAAAAGTGTGGCAAGAATAAAGCTTGTTGGCTAGCTTGTAGGAGTTGTCGTGGTGGTGTTTTGGAAAGGAGGATAGCAAACTTTGTTGGATTAATTTGGCTAAAGCTCTAAGGTAACAATTCTTCTCTTGTAGCTAGTTTTTGGTGTTGCATGTAAAGAAGAAAGAACTTGTAGTTGGAAATATTGCTCTTAGATGAATTGCATGTAAGAAATATGGTTTGGATATGAAAGAATTGGATAGAAGGTTATATAAGCATGTTGTAGCCTAAATATTATCTTAAACTTGTTAAGTTAGTTGTTGTACATTGTGGGGCAGAATTTTACACATATAAGTTTAGGTGTGTAATCCCCTTTGAAATGTTTGGATTGTTGGGCCTTAAATGTGGTGTATGGATGTTGAATTCAGCCTTGAAAAAGGTGGCAAATTATGTAGAAACAAAGGAAATGCTACCCATTTTTCCATAGAATTTAGTGACTTTGAACTTGGAATATTCTACATTGTAACTAGAGGTTAATAAACGTATTATGGTCGTTATAGGTTGACATACTACGTACGGTATTTTGGACTTAGCAAGTGGATTGACCGAAGAGGAATGTGGAACTTTCCTATCTCTTGAGCATGAATGGTTTTACCTATGTAGTACGATAGACGTACAAGGTTTGATATCCCTTACTTGTTTTAAGGATGTCTTGAGTTTTCAAAATTTAGGGACTTGATGTGTTCAAGTATATGATTCTTGTTTTCCTTTTAAAAGTGTAAGTCCCGTGGGTTTTAGGAAAATGTATTTGACTAAGGTATAATGTTAATATAATGACTTTATGGGAAGTTGATTATATTAGCTTTATGAAAGGTTAACAAAGAAAGATTTACTTTAAGTAAAATGAGTACGGATAAATGATTTGAGGTTGTGAAAGGCAAATTGGTTTTAAGGCATCAATTGCCCAAAGGTTTTATGTGAAAAAGAGTCATTTTTAAAAGAGTGGAAGTATGTAGTACTTTGGGTTAAATCCCCGGATTTTCTCTTATTTATGTTATGTATGATGGCCGGTTGAGATAGGGTAAGAGTATAAATGAGGGGTAAATCCCCAAGACGTTATACCACCTTCTCTAGGGTAAGAGTATAAATGAGGGGTAAATCCCCAAGACGTTATACCACCTTCTTCAGGGTAAGAGTATAAATGAGGGGTAAATTCCCAAGACGTTATACCACATTAGTGGATTTGCTACCCACGATCGAGGAATACCTCATGCGAGTCCGTAGGGCTCGTGCGGGTGAAATAGTCTCATGCGGGTGAGTCTGACCTATGCGAGAATACCTCGTGCGGGTCGCATGACCCGTGCGGGTGAAATAGTCCCGGAGTAAGAGTGCTTAATGATCTGCGGGCGGATGACCTTGCTTTGACCATGAGCTTCCTATTTTCATGCAGTATTGTATATGTTTGATATTCTCATTATTAGTAAGACACAGTATTCTGTAAACTGATTTTTATACATGTCTCCAGTTATTCTATACTTGAGGTATTTTCAGTATTTTCCAGTTTCACATACTTAGTACATATTGTGTACTGACCCCCTTCCTCGGTGGCTGCGTTCATGCCGCAGGTAGAGGTAAGCAGGTGGTGGATCCTCATTATTAGGATCAACATTCGGTGTCGAAGCTCCATTCCTCCTAAGCTTGTTTTGTTGGTATGGTTCTTCACGATGCTATAGGTATTGTGTACATTCGGGGTATGGTGGGCCTGTCCGCCTGATTGTTATTCTGAGAGATCTGTGGTCACGTTTGTGTTTTGGGCTGTAAGAACAAGTTGTACTTTTGATTAAGTATAGTTTTATGGAAGGCAGCCTTATCGGCTTTGTTATACCCCGTATTTCCAGAGTATGTACGTGAGGGCGTACGTATATAAATTGAAGCCTTAAGTTTGGCAAGTTTCGAAATTTGGGCACAAGTGCCGAAAAGAGTCATTTTTTGACGAAACGTTTTACTAAACTTGCGAAGGTAAAATTCCAGCTATGTCATTTATTATTTTTGCGGATTTTTCAGAAATGACATTTTGGACCAGCGGAGGGTGACATGTCACCTCGCATTGGACGTGAGAAGTGGACGGCAAAGGCAACATGGCACGTTTTTTGTGCCTTGGGTTAGGTAGGATATTTATGCAAGTTGGTGTGGTAGATGGATAAGGTCCACATGGTTAAAATCTAGCCCTACACTTGCCTTACACTTGGATGGATCTTGGCCATTGGTTGGTCATTTCTTGACCTATAAATACCCCCCCTTGTTGAAGAGTTATTTCATCCAAGTTGAGAAATCTTTCTAAGTCTCAAATACTCCCTCCCTCTTGTTTGTAGTTCGTCCAAAGAGTCTCCCCCAGAGTGAGCCTTGGCGAGAGCCTCCCACTCCCCTGTGGTGTCTAGCCGTGGGGTACCCCCCCCCGAGCCTAAATTTTTTTCGTATAAAACCCCCCTTGTGGTATAGAAAAAATTCACCAAGTATTGTTATAATGCCCAAAAACTCAAGCCCAAAAACTTTGTAGTATTTCCAAGTACCTCTATCTGAAAAGCTTGGAAAATACTAGAATACTTTCCTTTAGCCACTAAAGCGAAACCCTAAGGAAAATCTCCATAATTGGTTGGAGTACTAAGTAGAAGTTGTGTAGAACTTCTAAGTGTTGTTTGGAGCGGATTGGAGCACTCGGAGTAGGAGCTTAACGTTGCTCAGGATCGACTTTTAACTTGGATAATTTTGGGCTCATCGAGGTAAATACTCATCCTTATTGTAATTGGGAATTACATCACGTAGTTGAATTGAAATGAATATAAGATTCATAGAAAAGAATTGAATTGTAATAGAAGGATATTACATAATAGACTTGTATTGAAATCACATCAGAAGAATATAAGTAGAAGTTTGAACTGTACTTACATAGAATTTATGTTCTGATGGTGATAACCTTTATTGGTTGAATGTTACGCAAGTAGCATGTGCTACTTAGAAGGTGGACAAGGCTAGCGGGTTATAGCCGTGGGCGTTTGCTTATAGTCGATAATCGTCGCGAGGTATGTGATTCTTCCTATACTCTTGAGCATGAAGTATTTTAAAAGAATACATATAGTACGGTAGGCGTGCGTGTGGCAATGTCTTTTGACTTAAGCTGAATAATATGTATATATTATATGGTAGATGTCGTGTGCTAAGCGAATATAGTTATGCGGCAATGTCTTTTGACTTAAGCTGAATAATAAGAACCTTGAAATATTTTAAAAGGAATATAGATATAGTGCGGTGAGCGTGCGTGTGTTAGCGAATGTAGCGTTACGGCAATGTCTTTTGACTTAAGCTGAATAATAAAGAGTCTTAAAGTATTTCAAAAGAATTAAGGAACCTTTTTGAAAGAAGAGTAATACTTGGTTTTGAAAACATAAAGAGTTATACTAGCTTTATGGGAAGTTAGGTATAACGTCTTAAGAGAGATAAAAGAATGGTTTCTTGATTTTTAGAAGTTAAGAGACTTAATCTTAAAGATAAGAGACTTGACTTAATTGTATTGATATGAAGTTTGTTAACAATGTGAAACCTCGTTCGTGAGTAATGGGTACTTGGTTTTTAAAAAGGAATAATGTTTCTTGATTTGAAATCAGAATGAGTATCGACAAACCACGGCGTTAATAAAGGAAAATGTAATGAATAATGAAGTATTATTAAAACCGTAGAAACCTCCATCTGCATAGAAACTAAGATGAGACAAAATGATATTACATTTCTAGATCATGGGCTTAATAAGATAGATTATGAATAAGAATAACCTACACTCATATAAGGCATATGTCACTCAAACGTTTTAAAAGAGATTAAGACATTGAACTATGAAACTTTTCTAAAATAAAGAGTCTTGAGTAATTGAAATTAGGCAAACTGGAACCATAGGGAAAAGAATGTGGTTGAAAAGGAAAGTGTTTTGGTTTACCTAAAAATGTGAGTCACTCTATTTTATACTACGGGTATCGGGTGACTTTTATAAAAGGAATGGATCTCTTTAAAAAGGAATTTAACGTACGTAGTACTTTAGGGTTAACACCCGGATTTTGACTTAAAAGGAAAGTACTTGAGTTGTGTATAACTTGCCTATGCTTGTTGTTGTGTAACTTGCCTATGCTTGTTGTTGGGTAACTTGCCTATGCTTATTGAGATAGTCTTTGTTATGCGAGAATTGTGTTTCTATTCTACCGTGTCTCTCGATGGAGGGCCGGTTGACTTGTTGAGAACTTACTTGGACTTACCGCGTGTGGAAGATTCCGCAGTGCGCTTCCATTATTTCATGGGCATGTCTGCGATGATGTGGACGTGTGACCATTATGGTTATTTATGGCGAAATATCGTGACTTACGGTTGTGATCGGGTGCGTAGCTGTTTTACTTGCCCCGTCATTTCGTGGCGCAGTGGATCTGGTATAGGTTATTGCACTTGCCGCGTGTCGACCCGGCGAAGTATCGTGACTTCTACGGTTGTGATCGGTCGTAACTGTTTACTTGCCCCGTCGGCCTCGTGGCGCAGTGGATCTGGTATAGGTTATTGCACTCGCGTGTCGACCAGCGGTCGATATTTGGATGGAGCCGTGACTTACGGTTGTGATACAGTGCGTTGCGATTCACTTGCCCCGTCGGCTCGTGGCGCGGTGGAGGCTAGTGGAGGCTATTGCGGCACTTGCCGCGTGTCGACTTCGTGATATGGTTGTGCGATATTCTGATGCGGTCGGATCGTAGTTATACTTGCCGTGCGGTTTTATTGACATAGGTAGGACACGGTGTTCACATATACTCCTTGGTGTTGTTATAGGCTGCCGTGATGGGAAGGAATTCCACGCACGCAGTGATGATTTGGAGCGTGAGTCCACGACTTGATATGATTGTTTATATGTGGTGTCTTGTAGTTGGTTATCATACATGTCTCTGCTTTATATATGCTATGATTTCATTCTGATATTTCTGATTTCACATACTTGGTACTGTTATCTTGACCTCCTTGAGCTGCGTTCATCTGCAGTAGAGTACATCATTTGTCGATCCATTTTAGGATCACCTTCGGCGTCTTGGGAAGCTCCGTTCCTTGGAGGCTTATCTTTGGTATGTTACCACAGTGCAGCAGGTTCTTGTACATTCGGGGTATGGCGGGGCCACTGTCCGTCATAGTTGTTGTAAAAATCTTAGAAGTGCATGTAATCTTGTTGTGGCGGGGTTGTAAGGATTATGGCTTGTTCAAAATGTCGTTATATTTATATATCTTTGAAAGGCAACGTTTTGGTTGGCCTATTTTTCTTTATCTTGATCCATGTCTATTTAAATGTTTAAGTTTTTATTTCCATGGTTTTCTCGATGTTGTATCACTAGGGTGCGGGTAAGGCACGATCCACGGGCCGGTTGGTCGTGACAAAAGTGGTATCGAGCGATTAGTCCTCGGAAAGTGTCTGACCGTGTCTAGTAAGTCTTGATTATCGGCGTGTTGTGCACCACGTCTATAATCGGGAGGCTGCGGGGCGTTTAGGATTGGTTTCTATTCTTCTCATTACGAGATCGTGCCTTAGAAGGTGTGATAAGTGGGACCCTCGGCGTACTTCATTTTTACGATTATGCCTCGCGTAAGGCAGGGCCCGAGAAGGGCAAGCGGGAGAGGAGGCTGCGAGTAAGCGTGGCGGCGAGACCTGATACACGAGCCTCGATTCGCGATGCAGGCGAGAGAGATGAGTTACAAAGGTGGGCACGATTAATGGCGAGTTGTGGCGGACTTGAGGATAGGCTAGGCAGCGGCGATTCGATGCACCGGTGGTTCACCCTAGATCGAGATAGTTCGAGGCTACGGGATTTTACGAGTTGTAAGCGCGAGTTTTCTGGTCGAGGCACGAGGATGATCGCGAGGAGTTCATCAAGCGATTCTGACGGATCGTAGGAGTGATCAAGGTATCGGAGACCGAGTCGGTGGTCTGAGTTCGCATCATTTGCGTGATACGCGATCGACTTGTTTGATTCGTGGGAGCCGTCGGGAGAGAATGCACTTCCGGTATATGGGACGAGTTCTCGAGGCATTTCTTGCACATTTCTTGCCTCCACAGATGAGGAGGGTGTCACGCCGATCCGGGCGTGACTAGTGCCACTACACAGGCACCGCTACCTTAACCACTAAGTAAACTGCGGAAATGAAATAACACCATTTTTTTTTTCTTTAAAACCAATCGTACGTGCAAGGCAAAGCCGACAAGGCTGCCATGTAATATACATAATAAAAGACACTACAATGTACATGAGTCAATCCATATGAATACGGACCTCAAGAGTTTCTTGAAATATGGCGGGACAAGGCCCGCCGTACCCATGCGTACAAAGCACATCTTGAAAGAACTTATACCAAAAGATAACTCCCGAGCAGAAGGAGCTATCCAAAACTACGGCGGTCCTACACTGCCGATCACCAAACAGCGTACCTAAACTGCGGCATGAGCGGCCCGAGGAGTCGATCACGAAGAATGTACCAAGTATGTGAGCGATGAAATGCGTAATAAAATCATAATGATCTAAACAAAGCAGAGACATGTCGATAGCCAACCTACGATGCATAACACATAGCGGTCATATCAAGTCGGGGGCGCGAGCCGCCAAAGTCACTACTCAAATATAACTATGGGTCTCGCGCCCGTAATATCAATCATGCGTGGAATCCTTCCTGCTGGCGATCCGATGTAATAACACGATAAGGATACATGAACACCAAGTCCCACTGTGTCCTAAATGCCTCGTGGTCTTATGCCGGAATCCCACATCGTAAAGCATGACCATAGGGGAACACAAGGAAATCCGGGGACATATATTATATTGAAATTACATCTCATTGTGCCTTACTAACAATGTGATTAATCTGTAGTATCTTTACAATATTAAATAGGAAGCTCGTGATCAAAAGCAGGACCGTCCGCGCGGTATCATTTAACCATCCTACTCCGGGACTATTTCACCCGCATAGGCGCGTGGACCGCGTGAGGTATTCCTCGCATGGGACTATTTCACCGCGTAAGCCGCTTACGGACTCGCGTGAGGTATTCCTCGCGTAAATTTGGACGCCGCGTGGGACTATTTCACCGCGTAAGTCTTACGGACCGCGTGAGGTATTCCTCGCATCGTGGGTAGCAATTCCACGGAATCTGCAAATGCCACAAACCGGGAATGACCGAAGCAGTGATATACTAATAGCACACAGGCTATTTCCGGCCTGCATAGGCAATTCTCGACTAAACAAGCGAGTACTTATCAAGGCCATAGAATAATTCTCAATTAATCAAGCCAAAGTACTTATCAAGGCACACTTAGACAAATTCTCAATTTATCAGGCCAAAGTACTTATCAAGGCACAAATAGAATAATTCTCATTTAACAGGCCAAAGTACTTATCGAGCCTGAAATAGAATAATTCTCAATTAACAAGCCAATGTACTTATCAGGGCACAAATAGAATAATTCTCATTTAGCAAGCCAAAGTACTTATCAAGGCACCCTTAGACTAATTCTCAATTAATCAAGCCAAAGTACTTATCAAGGCACAAATAGAATAATTCTCAATTAACAAGCCAAAGTACTTATCAAGGCACGTAGAATAATTCTCATTTAACAAGCCAAAGTACTTATCAAGGCACTCTTAGACAAATTCTCAATTTATCAAGCCAAAATACTAATCGAGGCTTCACGTAGAATTATTCTCAATTAAGCGGTCAAAGTACTACGTACGTACATTCTTTTCAAAAGACTCCTTTTTGTGTAAAATCTCAAGATACTAACACCCGTAGTATCAAGGCATGTCTATTTTTCAAAGTAAGTTATTACGCGTTTAGAAAACTCATTTCAAGGCTTGAAATCAAGTAACTTCAAATCTTCACAATCTAGGCAACTTATGCCGCTTTAATCAAAATAGACAACTTTCTAAACCTTCCATAAAGCCGTTATAACCAACTTCCCGTAAAGTCGTTATAACCGCTTTGTAGTTTTAGACATATCCATTCCTTTTATAACCAAGAGACTTATACTATTAAAACCAAGTATCACATACTTAAAAATCAAGTTCTTAACTTTCAAAACACGAGTCTCTTAATATATAGAAAACAAGTTTCTTCTACTTTTAAACCTCAAGTAACTCACTCCTTTAAAACAAGTTACTTCTCTTAAATCATGTCATTTCTCCTCTTTTAAAACAATTAAGTAAACCACTCCTTTGACTCACAAAGTCATTATAATGACCTTTAGGATTTTGAGACTAAGGCACTAGTCCAAAGGATTTGGAAACCACTTCCTTTTCAAGACTACATGTACTTTAAGTAAAATACTTTCACTTTTAAGAATCCAAACTTCACTAAGAAAATGGATTTTACAACACAATTTAAACATCAAAGTACAATCAAGGAAGTACATAGAACAAATTCTATTCTAGGCAATCCAAATACAACGAGGAATGGATCATTTAAGGAGTAGAACATACTTTCTTAATCTTAAGGAATCATGCTAGAAGAGGAGATAGTTCACATACCTTTTAGGCTAATATCCACAAGCTAAGCCGAATCGCGTGCGTAGAAGTGTCAACCTATAATGGTCACAACAAGACTATCGACTTCTAGCCTCTAACGTAGATTAATACTAAGTATACGGTTTCTAATTCTACGGAAAATCGGGCGACTTCCTTTGTTTCTACTCACTTTGCCACCTTTTTCAAGGCGAATACAATAACCAAACATGCCACATTTAAGGCTCGAACAACAACCAACCAAAGGGGATTACCGCCTTACAATCGTGTAAAATTCCACATGATTCATACAAAGTAGTTCCGTAATTAAAGCCATTCTCGACGACTACAAACTAACAATTCAAAGTCTTTTCAAATCCTTTTTCAAATTCCAAGTTCTAAGGTCTAACATGTTATATAGTCTAAACAACTTCAACAACTACACTTTCCTTCTTTATACAACGTGCGGCTTAAACTAATAATCGACTTGAATTGTAATCTAAAGGCTAAACATGCTAGTTTTGATTAGGGTTCGATAGCGATATAATAATCAAACTTAGTAATATATAACTTATGCTTGCTAATAACCATAGCTCTGATCAATAAGTAAACTTAATTGCTAAAGCGACAAAATTTATACCTTTGAAGCCCTTAAAATTTCCAAGATTCAAAGTCGCGCCTTAGCAATTCTTAGCTCCTCTCCTTAGGTTCCAATCCGCTCAAGCACTCCTAGAGGCCTATGAAGAACCCGTCTTGAGTTCGACTTCAAAGTTGAAGAACTCCCTTAGTTTCCGCCTTGCGACTAACGTGAAAACTCCGTTTTTTCGAAATCTTTCTATTGAGATATCCTTACAACACTCTTAGGGACATTGGGTTAAATTCTTGTGGCTAATGGATCAAAACTATAAAAATTTCATGTGAGAGCTTAGCCAAACAGAGAGGTCTCCTTTGAAAAACAAGGGTTCTCTAAAATTTCTAAGTGTAAATGAGCTAGTCTTGCACTAGTAGTAACCTTATAAAACACAATGGAGGTTTAGATGTCCACGTGTGAGGTTAGGATGGGTTTCACTTGGATCGAGCCTAGGTGGACAAGTTGACTTGTCAGCAATATCAAGCTTAGAAGACTTATCATCTACATAGGTCAAATGACCATAACACCCTGCAATATTTCGTCAACACCACGTGTGGGAGTGTCGCGTGTCGCCTCTCGTTCGTCCATAAAATTACGTAACCTCGTGGGCCGCAAAAATGTAAAATTCCTCGGGTGGGCCACGTGACCAAATCGTAAAAATAAATTTCCATAGTGTTAATAAGTTCCATACTTTACAAATATTGTCTTTTGAGAATCCAATTCTCAACAACGAGCATTTTCCTTTAAATCGTCAGGAAGATTTTCGTCGGAAAAACAATTCTTCTTTCTTACTAATTTCCAAGTCTTGTTTCCTTTGTACATTCTCTTATACATGTTGGACTTACGGGGTGTAACATTCTTCCCCTTAGAAACATTCGTCCCGAATGTTCTTAGTCGGTTGTCACGCTATACAAACCCGGCACAATCTACATACTATGCTATCAATCAATACTCGCAAGACTAACGATGTCACACTGCGTCGCCTAACATACGTAAACATATCAATGGACCTTCCGTCGCTACCCTTCTCATAAACTCGAAGGTTCTGATCTCCTAGAACACGGGATCCATAGAGGTTCCTTTCTTTCCTTACTTGTCATTCTTTATCGTCTTAAAGCTTCGTTTAGTAAGCGTCAAAATCTCAAACTTTGTTTACGTTCTCGATCCTTGGAGTTACTAACCAAACTTGGCCATATTGTTACTTACGTTCCGTTAAGGCTCTTCTGCATTCTTACGACCTAGTTCGGTGGAGCAACGTCCACAAACTTCATTACAACGATTAACTAAACTTGGGTCTTGCATCGCCGGGACCTGTCGCGTAAGCGGGACCGTTTCTAGCGGCGTCACCGATTTCCATACTCTGGTTGACCGAAATGAGTCCTTAACGACTCGTTGCCACACTTAACATCTCATTCTTAGTGCGAGATAAATCTCTCTCTTATCTCAAGATACTTCTTACCACATCCCTATTCACTAGAGGTTCGTCGCGTAAGTCAAAGTATTCCTACTGCATTCTTCCTGTCGATCTTACACATTATGGGGTAACTACAACTGTGAACTCTACCTGACTATAGTCTCGGTTCACATCATTCTTGTCAACATTCTTAACTTTTCACTTTACTAATCAAGGTATCCCTGCCTGCAGGGTACTATCACTTACAAGCGCTAGCAACAAAGGAAAACATATAAGCTAGGCGAAATCTGAATCTATCGATACGCGTGATTGAAAGAATCGAGATATACCGTAACCCGTGCGATGTCGCCTCACGATCTGCCCGATGATCACGTCATTTCTGCGGTTCGAAGGACCGCCAGAACTATAAACTCCACCCTGACTTCCACCACGGCTGGCTGACATCTGAACACCCTGCCCCGGGGGACGCACAGCTGTGGAGGAAAGGGAACCAACCACCGGCCTCATAGGCTGAGCCACCTCACCGGTGCTCCTTCTTAAAAGGACATACCCTCAGAATATGGCCCGGACGGCCACAATAAAAACAAAGACCTGTGCTATAATGGCATTTCCCCGAATGACGCTTACCACATCTGAAACACTGAGGAATAGGTGGCTTTGACTGAGAAAATCCTCGGCTCCTCTGAGAACCTCGACCCCTGGAGCTTGGGCCGCTCCTAAATACCTTGTGGGGTCGATCTTCCACTGTGAGCTGCGGGGTATGTCTTGGGTAGTGGGATGAATATCTCACTCATTCTTGAGCGGCTCGTCCAAAACTCAGGAATAACCAGCCGGTCTAGCCTCTTACGCAGATCTCCACTGGCCCTTTGCATACTGTGCACATGCATGCGGCGAATAACCTCCTGTGGCGACAAGCTGCACCGCTATCTTGGTCAATAACATAATGGCTTCCTTCATGACCCTAAAGTCTTCCCTTAATGAAAGCGGAGGCTGCAGTGCTGGGGCCTCGAAACAGCGAAGAAAGAACTTCGCATTGCGGAACAACATCCGGTATAACACAGGCATAAGCCCTATCAACTCTCTGAGTCGACTAGTAGCTCTGCTACTCCTTTGCCACTGCAGGCGGTTTGTTGCCCTCCTTGGAGGCATAAGCGTTCTGTAATCGTCGGAGAGGAATTATCTTACTAACAGGCTCTATGGCGCGATCTCGGAGAGAAGAATAGAAACCAACTCTAAATGTCCTGTAGCCTCACTGTTTATGGGTGTGGCGCAACACACCGATAATCAAGACTCTACTAGACACGGTCCGTAAACATTAGAGGGTGACTTCTCGATACCACTCTGTCACACCCGATCCCGGGCGTGGTGGTGCCTACACAGGCACCGCCTACATAACATTAAGTAAAGCTGCGGAAATGAAATAACACCTTTTTTCTTTAAAACCAATGCGTGCAAGGCAAAGCCGACAAAGGCTGCCGTGTAATATACGTAATAAAAGACAACTACAATGTACGTGAGTCGATCCAGCGTATGAATCTGGACCTTTAAGAGTTTCTTGAAATATGGCGGGACAAGGCCCGCCGTACCCATGCTGTACAAAGCACATGTCTTGAAAGAACTTATACCAAAAGATAACTCCGAGCGAAGGAGCTATCCAAAAACTTTGGCGAGTCCTACACTGCCGATCGCCAAGCAGCGTACCTAAACTGCGGCGTGACGCGGCCCATGAGTCGATGCGAAGAATGTACCAAGTATGTGAGCGATGAAATGCGTAATAAAATCATAACGATCTAAACAAAGCAGGAGACATGCGATAGCCAACCTACGATGCATAACACATGCGGTCATATCAAGTCGGGGCGCGAGGCCTCAAAGTCATTACTCAAATATAACTATGGGTCTCGCGCCCGTAATATCAATCATGCGTGGAATCGCCCCATTTCTGGCGATCCGTGATGTAATAACGCGATAAGGATACATGAACACCAAGTCCACGCGTGTCCTAAATGCCTCGTGGTCTCGTGCCGGAATCACATCGTAAAAAGCATGACCATAGGGTAACCTGACGAATCCGGGGACATATATGATAATCAAATTACAACACATTGTGCCTTACTAACAATGAGAGTAAGCGATGGTATCCTTCTGATATAAAATAGGAAGCTCGTGATCAAAGCGGGACCGTCCGCGCGATGTCATTTAACCATCCTACTCGCGGGACTATTTCACCGCGTAGGCGCGTGGACCAGCGTGAGGTATTCGCCGCATGGGACTATTTCACCGCGTAAGCCGCTACGGACTCGCGTGAGGTATTCCTCGCATAAATTTGGACCGCGCGTGGGACTATTTCACCGCGTAAGTCATACGGACGCGTGAGGTATTCGCCGCATCGTGGGTAGCAATTCCACGGAATCTGCAAATGCCACAAACCGGGAATGACCACGGCAGTGATATACCAATAGCACACAATGGCTATTTCCGGCACATAGGCAATTCTCGACTAAACAAGCGGTACTTATCAAGGCCACGCGTAGAATAATTCTCGATTAATCAAGCCAAAGTACTTATCGAAGGCACACAGACAAATTCTCAATTTATCGGGCCAAAGTACTTATCAAGGCACAAATAGAATAATTCTCATTTAACGGGCCAAAGTACTTATCGGGCCTGAATAGAATAATTCTCAATTAACAAGCCAAAGTACTTATCGGGCCTGAATAGAATAATTCTCATTTAGCAAGAAAGTACTTATCAAGGCACCCCAGACTAATTCTCAATTAATCAAGCCAAAGTACTTATCGAGGCACAAATAGAATAATTCTCAATTAACAAGCCAAAGTACTTATCAAGGCACCACGTAGAATAATTCTCATTTAACAAGCCAAAGTACTTATCAAGGCACTCTTAGACAAATTCTCAATTTATCAAGCCAAAGTACTAATCAAGGCATCACGTAGAATTATTCTCGATTAAGCAGTCAAAGTACTACGTGCGTACATTCTTTTCAAAGACTCGCTTTTGTGTAAAATCCCAAGATACTAACACGTAGTATCGAGGCATGTCTATTTTCAAAGTAAGTTACTACGCGTTTAGAAAACTCATTTCAAGGCTTGAAATCAAGTAACTTCAAATCTTCACAATCTAGGCAACTTATGCCCTTTATTCAAAATAAACAACTTTCTAAACCTTCCATAAAGCGGTTATAACCAATTTCCCGTAAAGCGTTATAACCGCTGTAGTTTTAGACATATCCGTTCCTTTTATAACCAAGAGACTTATACTATTAAAACCAGTATCACATACTTAAAAATCAAGTTCTTAACTTTCAAAACAACGAGTCTCTTAATATATAGAAAACAAGTTTCTTCTACTTTTAAACCTCAAGTAACTCACTCCTTTAAAACAAGTTACTTCTCTTAAATCATGTCATTTCTCCTCTTTTAAAACAATTAAGTAAACCACTCCTTTGACTCCCCTAAAGTCATTATAATGACCTTTAGGATTTTGGGACTAAGGCACTAGTCGAAAGGATTTGGAAACCACTTCCTTTTCAAGACTCTATGTACTTTAAGTAAAATACTTTCACTTTTAAGAATCAAACTTCACTAAGAAAATGGATTTTACAACACAATTTAAACATCAAAGTACAATCAAGGAAGTACATAGAACAAATTCTATTCTAGGCAATCCAAATACAACGAGGAATGGATCGTTTAAGGAGTAGAACATACTTTCTTAATCTTAAGGAATCATGCTAGAAGAGGAGATAGTTCACATACCTTTTCGGCTAATATCCACAAGCTAAGCCGAATACGCCGTACGTAGAAGTGTCAACCTATAATGGTCACAACAAGACTATCAACTTCTAGCCTCTAACGTAGATTAATACTAAGTATACGGTCTCTAATTCTACGGAAAATCGGGCAGCACTTCCTTTGTTTCTACTCACTTTGCCACCTTTTTCAAGGCCAAATACAATAACCAAACATGCCACATTTAAGGCTCGAACAACAACTAACCAAAGGGATTACCGCGCTTACAATACGTGTAAAATTCCGCCCATGATTCATACAAAGTAGTTCCATAATTAAAGCCATTCTCGACGACTACAAACTAACAATTCAAAGTCTTTTCCAATCCTTTTTCAAATTCCAAGTTCTAAGGTCTAACATGTTATATAGTCTAAACAACCCAACAACTACACTTTCCTTCTTTATACAACATGCGCGCAAACTAATAATCGACTTGAATTGTAATCTAAAACTAAACATGCTAGTTTTGATTAGGGTTCGATAGCCAATATAATAATCAAACTTCGTAATATATAACTTATGCTTGCTAATAACCATAGCTCTGATCAATAAGTAAACTTAAATACCTTTAAAGCCCTTAAAATTTCCAAGATTCAAAGTCGCCTTAGCGATTCTTAGCTCCTTTCCTTAGGTTCAATCCGCTCGAAGCACTCCTTGAGGCCTATGAAGAACCCGTCTTGAAGTTCGACTTGAAGTTGAAGAACTCCTTAGTTTCGCCTTGCGACTAACGTTAAAACTCGTTTTCGAAATCTTTCTATTGAGATATCCTTACAACACTCTTAGGGACATTGGGTTAAAGTCTTGTGGCTAATGGATCAAAACTACAAAAATTTCATGTGAGAGCTTAGCCAAACAGAGGTCTCCTTTGAAAAACAAGGGTTCTCTAAAATTTCTAAGTGTAAATGAGCTAGTCTTGCACTAGTAGTAACCTTATAAAACACAATGGAGGTTTAGATGTCATGAATGTGAGGTTAGGATGGGTTTCACTTGGATCGAGCACAGGTGGACAAGTTGACTTGTCGACAATATCAAGCTTAGAAGACTTATCATCTACATAGGTCAAATGACCATAACACCACTTGCAATATTTGCGTCGACACCACGTGTGGGAGTGCCGCGTGTCGCCTCTCATTCGTCCATAAAAATTCCGTAACCCCCGTGGGCCCCATAAAAATGTAAAATTCCTCGGGTGGGCCCCACGTGACCAAATCCGTAGAAATAAATTTCCATAGTGTTAATAAGTTCCATACTTTACAAATATTGTCTTTTGAGAATCCAATTCTCAACAATGAGCGTTTTCCTTTCAGTCGTCAGGAAGATTTTAAAATCGGAAAAACAATTCTTCTTTTAGTACTAATTTCCAAGTCTTGTTTCCTTTCGTACATTCTCTTATACATGTGCGGACTTACGGGGTGTAACGAGAGGCTCAGGCGGACAGTTTTTGGTGTTCTTGCGAGCAGGCGTGCGGTTGGAAGTCTGATGTGAGTTCGACTCGTTGGCGATGCGTCCGCGTTAGTAGCTAGTATGGAGGATCGAGTGCGATATATTCTGAGGCTCGATGATTACCTAGCGAGAAGTTGTTGGTGTAGCTCTTGATAGGGCATGGACATTGCCGCGTGCGAGCTTATGCACTTGGATGTGAGGCGGAGAAATCGGCGGAATGGCCAGAGATCGGCAGAGGCGAGCAGTGAGGTCGCTTTGGTGACTTTCGGCGGACCGCCTCGGCAGCGAACAAGTTATGTACCTCCGCCCGATGCTGAGTGGTCCTCCGACGCCGGGACGCCGGGATATTGAAGCGGTCGGGGCTCCCGGGTTTGATTTTGGGAGTAGAAGTGTTCGCCGGATGAGGCCACCCGTATCTCAGTGTGACCATTGTGGTAAAGCCCATAGGGGGGAATGTCGTACTGGTTTGGGAGATTGCTATACTTGCGGCCGGCGGGGCCATTTGTGAGGCTGTCCAGGCGAGGTATGCTGGTGGGATAGCCTGAACTACTAGATCGATTGCGGGTTCTTCACTTCCAGCTAGGCGGGATGTACACACGTGAGCCACGGTAGAGGTCGCGGTGGAAGTTCCCAGTTTTAGCGGTCCTTTGAACCGCCCATTTTCAGGTATATCCTTACCCTTATAAAGACTTGTATGTATTGATGTTGTGATGATGTGTTTTATGTTCGGATAGCTTTGTGCTACAATGTGATTTAGAAACCTGGTTAGTAAAAAAAAAAGGGTAAGCCTGGGGGTGAGAATATGATGAACCTTAGAATATTACAGTTGAGACCTTAGATGTAAGGCCGTCTTGAGTACAAGTTTTTGCGAGTGATTCTTGTCAGAACGTATAGGTTTACATGGAGTAATTGTAGGAAAATTCCCTTGGGTGGTGTAAAATGGAAGTGGTAGCTTTCATGACTTGAATAAGTAAGATTGTTCCGGATCGGGGAACAAGAGCGTGATGCGTTAAGTAGGTCGGGTTGGGGCCATGTTGCGGGCCAACCCACGGCCTGTTTCGAGGTGGGGTCAGCTCTGGGTGGTCGCCGGTGGTAAGTCACGAGGGTGCTAGGCCCAAGATTAGATGACCATCGTATGAGTTCGTGGATATGTTCGACCAGAAGCGGATCGTGAAGGCCGGGAATGGCCTTAAGAAAGATTGAGGCTAGTAAGATGACCAAGTTTGGAGGTGGTGACTCGAAGTTTTGGGAAGCTGAGCGATGGTGAAGTGTGTGCGTATGCTAGAAGAGTTCAAGTGTTAGAGAAGGGCACGCGAGTAAGGAAGGAATAGAGCGTGTGTTATTTTGTGGCGGTGTGGCATTGGCAACTTGTTAAGCGAGAACTTCATCGTTGTCAGTCTTGAGAAGGAACATTCGGGACGAATGTTTCTAAGGAGAGGAGAATGTTATACCCGTATTTCGGAGTATATGCGTGAGGCGTGCGTATATAAATTGAAGCCTTAAGTTTGGCAAGTTTGAAATTTGGGCGCAGTGCGAAAAGTCGTTTTTGGCGAAGCGTTTTACTAAACTTGCGAAGGAAAATTCGGCTATGTCATTTATTATTTTTGCGGATTTTTCAGAGGCGAAACATTTTGGACCAGCGGAAGGGTGACATGTGTCACCTCGCATTGGGCGTGAAGTGGGCGGCAAAGGTAACATGGCACGTTTTTGTGCCTTAGGTTAGGTAGGATATTTATGCAAGTTGGTGTGGTAGATGGATAAGGTCCATGGTTAAAATCTAGCCCTACACTTGCCTTACACTTGGATGGATCTTGGCCGTTGGTTGGTCATTTCTTGACCTATAAATACCCCCTTGTTGAAGAGTTATTTCATCGACTTGAGCAATCTTTCTAAGTCTCAAATACTCACTCCTCTTGTTTGTAGTTCGTCCAAGAGTCTCCCCCAGCCAGGTGAGCCTTGGCGAGAGCCTCCCCTCCCCTTTGTGGTGTCTGGCAGTAGGGTACCCCACTAGCCTAAATTGTTTTCATATAATACCACTTTGTGGTATAGAAATAATTCTCAGTATTGTTATAATGCCCAAATACTCTAGCCCAAAACCTTTGTAGTATTTCCAAGTACCTCTATCTGAAAAGCCGAAAAATACTAGAATACTTTCCTTTAGCCACTAAGCGAAACCACTAAGGAAAATCTCCATAATTGGTTGGAGTACTAAGTAGAAGTTGTGTAGAACTTCTAAGGGTTGTTTGGGCGGATTGGAGCACTCGGAGTAGGAGCTTAACGTTGCTCGGGATCGACTTTTAACTTGGATAATTTTGGGCTCATCGAGGTAAATACTCTTGTCCTTTTATTGTAATTGGGAATTACATCTGTAGTTGAATTGAAATGAATATAAGATTCATAGAAAAGAATTGAGCTGTAATAGAAGGATATTCTGAATAGACTTGTATTGAAATCACATTAGAAGAATATAAGTAGAAGTTTGAAATGCTACTTACATGGGATTTGTATTCTGATGGTGATAACCTTTATTGGTTGAATGTTACGCAAGTAGCATGTGCTACTTAGAAGGTGGACAAGGCTAGTAGGGTTATAGCCGTGGAGCGTTTTGCTTATAGTCGATAATCGTCGCGGTATGTGATTCTTCCTATACTCTTGAGCATGAAGTATTTTAAAAGAATACATATAATGCGGTAGGCGTCGTGTGGCAATATCTTTTGACTTAAGCTGCATAATATGTATATATTATATGGTAGATGTACGTGTGCTAGCTGAATATAGTTATGACAATGTCTTTTGACTTAAGCACGAATAATAAGAACCTTGAAATATTTTAAAGGAATATAGATATAGTGCGGTAGGCGTCGTGTGTTAGCGAATGTAGCGTTACGGCAATGTCTTTTGACTTAAGCTGAATAATAAAGAGTCTTAAAGTATTTCAAAGAATTAAGGAACCTTTTTGAAAGAAGAGTAATACTTGGTTTTGAAAACATAAAGAGTTATACTAGCTTTATGGGAAGTTAGGTATAACGTCTTAAGAGATAAAAAGAATGGTTTCTTGATTTTTAGAAGTTAAGAGACTTAATCTTAAAAGATAAGAGACTTGACTTAATTGTATTGATATGAAGTTTGTTAACAATGTGAAACCTCATTCGTGAGTAATGGGTACTTGGTTTTAAAAAAAAGGGAATAATGTTTTACTGATTACGGAAATCAGAATGAGTATCGACAAACCACGGCAGCGTTAATAAAGGAAAATGTAATGAATAATGAAGTATTATTAAAACCAGTAGAAACCTCCATCTGCATAGAAACTAAGATGAGACAAAATGATATTACATTTCCTAGATCATGGCTGCTTAATAAGATAGATTATGAATAAGAATAACCTACACTCATATAAGGCATATGTCACTCAAATGTTTTAAAAGAGATTAAGACATTGAACTATGAAACTTTTCTAAAATAAAGAGCCTTGAGTAATTGAAATTAGGCAAACTGGAACCATAGGGAAAAGAATGTGGTTGAAAAGGAAAGTGTTTTGGTTTACCTAAAAATGTGAGTCACTCTATTTTATACTACGGGTATCGGATGACTTTTATAAAAGGAATGGATCTCTTTAAAGGAATTTAACGTCGTAGTACTTTAGGAGTTAACACCCGGATTTTGACTTAAAAGGAAAGTACTTGAGTTGTGTATAACTTGCCTATGCTTGTTGTTGTGTAACTTGCCTATGCTTGTTGTTGGGTAACTTGCCTATGCTTATTGAGATAGTCTTTGTTATGCGAGAATTGTGTTTCTATTCTACCGTGTCTCTCGATGGAGGGCCGGTTGACTTGTTGAGAACTTACTTGGACTTCTGCGGTGTGGAAGATTCCGCAGATGCAGCTTCCATTATTTCATGGGCATGTCTACAGATGATGTGGACATGTGACCATTATGGTTATTTATGGCGAAGTATCGTGACTTACGGTTGTGATCGGGTGCGTAGCCTGTTTTACTTGCCCCCGTCAGCTACGTGACGCAGGTGGATCTGGTATAGGTTATTGCACTTGCCACGTGTCTACTTCGGCGAAGTATCGTGACTTACGGTTGTGATGGTGCGTAGCTGTTTACTTGCCCCGTCGACTCGTGGCGCGGTGGATCTGGTATAGGTTATTGCACTGCCGCGTGTCGACTTCGAAGTCGATTTGGATGGAGCCGTGACTTACGGTTGTGATACAGTGCGTAGCGATTCACTTGCCCCGTCGGCTACAGCGCGGTGGAGGCGGTGGAGGCTATTGCACTTGCCGCGTGTCGACCGTGATATGGTTGTACAATAATGCGCGTGCGGTCGGATCTGGTAGTTATACTTGCCCGTCGGTTTTATTGACCTGAGTAGGACACGGTGTTCACATATACTCTTTGGTGTTGTTATAGGCTAGCGATGATGAAGGAATTCCACGCACAGTGATGATTTGGAGGCGTGAGTCACGACTTGATATGATTGTTTATATGTGGTGTCTTGTAGTTGGTTATAAATACATGTCTCTACTTTATATATTTGCTATGATTTCATTTCTGATATTTTCTGATTTCACATACTTGGTACTGTTGTCTTGACCTCCTTGAGGGTTGCGTTCATCTTGCGGTAGAGTGCGTCATTTGTCGATCCAGCTTTTAGGATCACGCTTTTGTCTTGGAAGCTCCGTTCCTTGAGCTTATCTTTGGTATGTTACCACACAGTGCAGGGTTCTTGTACATTCGGGTATGGCGGGGCCTGTCGTCATAGTTGTTGTAAAAATCTTAGAAGTGCATAATCTTTGTTGTGGGCGGGGTTGTAAGGATTATGGCTATTCAAAATGTCGTTATATTTATATATCTTGAAAAGCAACCGTTTTGGTTGGCCTATTTTCCTTTATCTTGATCCATGTCTATTTAAATGTTTAAGTTTTTATTTCCATTGGTTTTCTCGATGTTGTATCACTAGGGTGCGGGGTAAGGCACGATCACGGGCAGGTTCGGGTCGTGGCGAACTTGCGATGATGTTTAATTTATACAGGTTATGTGCTATGTATGTTCATTGCTATTCTCGATGTATACTGTCGGGTTGCCGGTAGGGTACGATTCTTGACCGGGTCAGTCGTGACAAAAGTGGTATCAGGCGATTAGTCCTCGGAAAGTGTCTACAGACCGTGTCTAGTAGAGTCTTGATTATCGGTGTGTCGTGCACCACATCTATAATCAGGAGGCTGTAGGATATTTAGGATTGGTTTCCATTCTTTCACTCTAAGATCGTGCAATAGAGCTATGTTATAGGTTGAACTCCCTCTGATATTTTCCTTTATGTACAGTTATGCCTCCACGCAAGGCAACCGCGGCCCAGAAGGGCAAGGCAGCGGAGGGAGCTGCTAGTGGGACACGGAGGGTCACGAGCGCGAGCCAGTCTTTACGAAGATGATGTTTGGCGCGAGTTCCGCAGCGTCGCCATCCTCGTGAGTTCGGCGGCGGCGGCCTCGAGACAGCGATGCGGAGCCTCGATCCCACGTCCGGTGAGTATAGAATTACGAGGCGGTCGGTTATTGACCAGCGTAGTGGCGGCGGCCGGCGGCGAGCGACGACCGGCCAGACGGTTCTGGATTGAGATTTCTGAGTTGTCATCCGCTGAGTTCTATGGTTCGAGGTCGAGAGGATCCTCGAGAGTTTGTTCGGCGATTCTGGACTATGCAGTGCTTAGGGCCTCGGAGGCGAGTCAGTCATGCTAGCCTCTTCTGGGTTCTGTGACATTGCATTGAATTGGTTTGAGTCATGGGAGTTGTCGAGAGGTGAGGATGCTCTTCCGGTGTTTGGGAGGAGTTCACGAGAGGCTTTCTGGATCACTTCTTACCTCTGAGATGAGAGAGCCGCGTAGATAGATTCTTGACCTTGAGGCGAGCAGGAGAACTATCGGAGAGTCTGACACAGAGTTTGACTCGCTTGGCGGTATCATCGCGCACCATTATGGCGATATGGCGAGCGGGGTTCGTCGATATGTGATGGGGTTAGGCCGTTATATGACTCTGCATGCTTGGGGTGGCTCTTGACGAGGATGGATATTGCCGGAGATGCGGCGTATGCGCGAGGATTGAGGCGAGAGAGAGGAGGATCGGCTAGACTTAGGCCAGCCCGAAGGCGGGGCGGCGAGTCTCGAGCGATTTTGGCGGATAGCCTCGAAGCGAACTAGGTCCACATTTCAGCCCGGCCGAGTGCTCCTACCGATTTTACGGCGGGAAGTCGATCGGTAGGTCGTTCGAGGCGGTCGGGCTCGAGGCGTCGAGGTTCGAGAAGCGGCCGCTCCGATCGAGACCACCCCGTCTCGGTGTGCTCGATGCGGTAGGTCTCACCCGAGTGTCGTGTTCGCCCGAGAGCTTGCTACTCTTGTGGATAGCGAGGCCATTTGAGGAGAGATTGTCCGTCCGGTGGTGGAAGTGTGATGGATTCGGTAAGCGAAGTCGATTCTTTGGATCTTACGTCTTGGCGGTTATGCGCCACTGGAGGCGGGGGTGTTCGTGGGCGGCGAGCGCGGCGGTCGTGGCGGGGTCCCGATTCTGGGTCCCGAGCGCATTTATGCTATGTCGGCCGCGGGACCGGGAGGTGTCACGGATGTAAATCCGCGGTACATTATTGGTTTCTTGTTGTGATGTATATGCTTTGATAGATCCGGTTCTACCTTCTCCTATATATCTCCTCATATTGCGGTAGAATAGGGATGAGCAGGAGTCCATAAGACCTTTTGAGGTGGCTACGCGATGAGTGATTCGGTGGTAGGCGGCGGGTATATAAGGCTTGCTCAGTGACTATAGATAGTCGTCAGACTCTAGCCGACTTGATAGAGTTGGATATGACAGACTTTGATGTAATTATGGGTATAGATTGGCTAGCGTTTTGCTATGCCAATGTGGGTATGAGAGAGGCGTGCGATTCGGTTTTAGGGTGGCCAGGTGCTCAGTGGAAGAGAACAACTGCGTCGCCAAGGGTAGGTTTATTTCTTACCTCAAGGCTAGGAATATGGTGCGGAAGGGTATATCTACCATATGGTTCAGTATTTGATACGGTGAATCTGGGACCTTGATCGATTCGATCGTTAGAGAGTTTCGGGCGTATTCCCAAGCGAGCTTTGGGTATCCTCGAGAGGAGATTGAGTTTTGCATTGATTTGGCGCGGACACTCGTGATATCTATTAGCCATACGAGGATGGCACTTGCCGAGTTGAAGGAATTGAAGGACGGTGAAAGATTTGCTAGAAAAGGCTTTATCGGGCAGCGTTTCTCCACAGGGAGGCGCGGTGTTATTTGTAAAGAAGAAGGATGGGGCCAGCTGCGTATGTGTGTTGATTACGACGGTGAATAAGGTAACTATCAAGAATAGATATCCCCTCCCCAGGATTGATGATTTGTTTGACCAGTTGCAGGGTGCGAGATGTTTCTCCAAGATCGACCTGCGATCTGGTTATCATCAGTGAGAGTTAGAGGCAGATATCGAAAGCGCATTCGGGACCGGTATGGGCCTTTATGAGTTGAGGTGATGTCTTTCGGGTTGACAAATGCCCGGTATTCATGGATTTGATGAGCAAGGTGTTCAAGCCATTCTTGGATATGTTCGTTATAGTATTCATTGATGATATCTGGTTTATTAGCGCGAGCGAGGAACATGCGGATCGCGAGGCGGTGTTGGGAGTCTGCGGGGCCGCGATTATGCGCCAAGTTCTCGAAATCACGAGTTTTGGTTGGCTTGATGGCTTTCTTAGGGCATGTTATCGGGTAGATGGTATTCGGGTTGTCTGGCGAAGATTGAGCGATCAGACTTGGCGGACCAGCTGCTGATGGAAGTGCGCGACTTTTGGGCCTTGCGAGTTATTATCGGAGATTTGTGGAGAAGTTTGCCGATTTAGCACCTTGACCGTGACTGAAGCGGCTATATTCGATGGACGGATGCTTGTGAGAAAGTTTCCGATTGCTAAAGGAGAAATTGGCAGCCGATTCTTACTCTTAGGAGGTTTAGATGGATATGTGGTTTTTATTGTGGCGCGTCGGTGTCGAGCTTGGAGTGCGTCTTTGATGCACTCTGGCGAGTTATAACTACGTATCTCGGCGGCAGGAAGCATGAGAAGAACTATCCACGCGTGACTTGGAGTTAGCGTGATGATTCGTTCCTTAAAGATGCGGAGACATTATTAGTATGGAGTTCGTGTGGATATTTACACGGACCACGAAGTCTCGGTATATCTTGACGGAGGAGGTGAACTTGCGGCGAAGGCGGTGGTTGGAGCTGCAAGGATTACGATGTCGACATTACATACCACCGGGGAAAGCGATGTAGTTGCGAGCGCCACTAGCCATCGCGGTCGATGGGTAATGCATGCGGTGTCTGACGGAGAAAAGGGATATGGTCGAGAGTTACATCAAGCGAGCCTTGGGGTTCGTTTGGTTGATCCCGATAGTGATGGAGTTGGGTTGAGAGGTTGCGAGTCTTCCGTCATCGAGAGTGAATAAGCGGCGATATGAGGATCCGTTATAGTGCGGTATCGAGATGCGCTTTTGAAAGAAGAGTCTATTTGAGGTGGCGCTGATGGGGTGCTAAGATTTGAGGCGGTTGTGTGTTCCGTGTAGCGGGGACTTCGTCGATTACGGGGATCATCTGATCTTGTTACTCTATCCATACGGTCGACTAAGATGTACCATGACCTCAGATGTGTGTATTGGTGGGATGGCCTGAAGAGGGACGTTGCGAAGTTCGTGGCGCGGATGCGAATTATCGTGAGTGAAGGTTGAGCACCAGAAGCCCGGTGGGCTGTTGCAGGCTATTGATATTCCGACTTGGAAGTGGGAGGTGGTAAATATGGATTTTATTACAGGATTACCTCACACTCAGAGGAAGCATGATTCCATTTGGGTTATCGTCGGTGGTGTGAAATCAGCCCATTTCTTCGATCGGGGCGACGTTTCCGGCCGAGGATTATGCTAGACTGTATATCAGAGAGATTGTGAGACTGCACGGAGTTCCTATATCGATTATTTCAGACAGAGGAGCCCAGTTCACGGCTAACTTCTGGAGGTCTTTTCAGAAGGGATTAGGGACGCAGGTGAGTCTCAGTACTGCGTTTCACCCTCGGGCCAAGCGGACGGTAGGCGCGTTAACGGACAACGAGGATATACTGTGGGCTTGTGTTATTGATTTGAGGTAGGCGGGAGGATCATTTACCTCTATTAGAGTTTGCTTACAACAAAATCTACCATTACAGTATCCAGATGGCGCCTTATGAGGACTTATATGTGATGAAGGGCAGGTCAACGATAGGTTGGTTTGAGGTTGGAGAAGTTCGGTTAGTCGGGCGGACTTGATTGACGGTAGTAAGGTGAAGCTTATCCGGGAAGCGGTTATTGTCGGCTCGAGTCGACAAAGTCGTATGCGGATATCTTTCACTAACATTCGTAAAGTCGGGTTAACCTTTTTCCAATAAATATAGAAGCGAGCCTTTCTTGGTAGCAACATCTTGAACCTCAAATTCCAAAGCGCCGTCGATGCGTGGCTCGATATGATACTTTGGAGTTTGAGGTAAATGATTGGGTTTTTGAAGGTATCACCCATGAAGGCGTGATGAGATTTGGGAAGAAAGGAAACTTAGCCCGAGTACATTGGGCCTTGCTCAGTTGTCCATAGGGTAAGCGAGGTTGCCTATGAGTTGGATCTGCCGTCCGATCTGGAAGCAGTACATCCAGGTTTTCACGTGTCTATGTTGCGGAAATGTATTGGAGATCCATCTAGAGTGCACCCGATTCATGATGTTCGGATGTGGAGGTTTATCGTATGAGAAAGTCCAGCGATACTCGATCGTCGAGTTAAGCGACTTGACGAAGGGCGTGGCTTAGTCAAAGTCTTATGGCGGAGCGAGCGAGGAGGAGATGGCGTGGGAAGCAGAGGATGACATGATGAAGAAGTATCCTCACTTATTTCCTATACCTCCAGGTAACCCACTTTCCTTCTTGTTAGTTTTAATTTGGCAATTATGCTTAAGTATTGTTGTGGATCGTGGAGCGTCTTTAATTGCAAAAAGAATAGTTAAGAGGGTCTATGTCGATATTGTGATTTGAGTAAGTCTAGAAGGAACATTCGGGACGAAGGTTTCTAAGGGGGGGAGAATGTTTCTAAGGGGAGAATGTTACACCCGTAGTCAGTCGTGCGTATGAGGCGTGCGAAAGGAGTAAGACTAAAAATTTTAGAAGAACGGGTTGATGGATTGTTTGGACGGGTTTTAGTCAACTTTGAGGCGGGTTATGACACGTTACATTGAGAGTTCTAGGTGTTTCAAGGCCTAATCGTAGTTCGTTGAGTCTAGTTTCCAGCGCAACCAACCGTTAAATCGATGGGACATCGGAGTAGAAAGTTATGGAAGTTACAAGTTCGGTCTTGTGATCGAGCCAAAGGTGTATTCGGTCGGGGACCACGCAGCCGCGGCCGGATACGAGGGTCGCTGAAGTTGCAGCGCCCGCCGGAAGCGAGGCGCGTCAGGAAGTTACGTGAGGTGGCGGAGGTTTCAGCCTGGCCTTGTAGATTTCTAGCGAGAAAAAGCGGGAAAATCAGTTACTTCTTTTAAAAGGCCATGGGAGGGTGAAAAGTGTCCCACAGATTTTGCATGCACTACTTATTGACCAAGTCTTGAAGACTTGGTCATTCTTCAAACTCTCATCTCTCTCTAAAAATAAAGCTCTCCCTTCTCTCTAGAATTTCAAGAGGAAATCTAAGCTTGAGGAAATCTGAAAAAGTGTGGCAAGAATAAAGCTTGTTGGCTAGCTTGTAGGAGTTGTCGTGGTGGTGTTTTGGAAAGGAGGATAGCAAACTTTGTTGGATTAATTTGGCTAAAGCTCTAAGGTAACAATTCTTCTCTTGTAGCTAGTTTTTGGTGTTGCATGTAAAGAAGAAAGAACTTGTAGTTGGAAATATTGCTCTTAGATGAATTGCATGTAAGAAATATGGTTTGGATATGAAAGAATTGGATAGAAGGTTATATAAGAATGTTGTAGCCTAAATACTATCTTAAACTTGTTAAGTTAGTTGTTGTACATTGTGGGGCAGAATTTTACACATATAAGTTTAGGTGTGTAATCCCCTTTGAAATGTTTGGATTGTTGGACCTTAAATATGGCGTATGGATGTTGAATTCGGCCTTGAAAAAGGTGGCAAAGTATGTAGAAACAAAGGAAATGCTGCCCATTTTTCCATAGAATTTAGTGACTTTGAACTTGGAATATTCTACATTGTAACTAGAGGTTAATAAACGTATTATGGTCGTTATAGGTTGACATACTACGTACGGTATTTTGGACTTAGCAAGTGGATTGACCGAAGAGGTATGTGGAACTTTCCTATCTCTTGAGCATGAATGGTTTTACCTATGTAGTACGATAGGCGTCTGAGGTTTGATATCCCTTACTTGTTTTAAGGATGTCTTGAGTTTTCAAAATTTAGGGACTTGATGTGTTCAAGTATA
Organism: Przewalskia tangutica; assembly: GCA_029844215.1. Lineage (NCBI taxonomy): Eukaryota > Viridiplantae > Streptophyta > Magnoliopsida > Solanales > Solanaceae > Przewalskia > Przewalskia tangutica. The sequence goes on from JAQGDG010000035.1 coordinate 612,335, forward strand.
TGATTCTTGTTTTCCTTTTAAAAGTGTAAGTCCCTTGGGTTTTAGGAAAATGTATTTGACTAAGGTATAACGTTAATATAATGACTTTATGGGAAGTTGATTATATTAGCTTTATGAAAGGTTAACAAAGAAAGATTTACTCTAAGTAAAATGAGTACGGATAAATGATTTGAGGTTGTGAAAGGCAAATTGGTTTTAAGGCATCAATTGCCCAAAAGTTTTATGTGAAAAAGCGTCATTTTTAAAAGAGTGGAAGTATGTAGTACTTTGGGTTAAATCCCCAGATTTTCTCTTATTTATGTTATGTATGATGGCCGGTTGAGCTAGGGTAAGAGTATAAATGAGGGGTAAATCCCAGGCGTTATACCATTCTCCGGGGTAAGAGTATAAATGAGGGTAAATCCCCGAGGCGTTATACCACATGCCGGGTAAGAGTATAAATGAGGTAAATTCCCAAGGCGTTATACCACATTAGTGGATTTGCTACCCGCGATGCGAGGAATACCTCATGCGAGTCCGTAGGGCTCGTGCGGGTGAAATAGTCCCGTGCGGGTGAGTAAATCCTATCGAGAAATACCTCATGCGGGTCCACATGACCATGCGGGTCCATGACCCGTGCGGGTGAAATAGTCCCGAGAGTAGGAGTGCTTAATGATCTGCGGGGCGGATGACCTTGCTTTGACCATGAGCTTCCTATTTTCATGCGATGTGTATATGTTTGATATTCTCATTATTAGTAAGACCACGGTGTTACGTAAAGCGATTTTTATACATGTCTCGGTTATTCTATACTTGAGGTATTTTGGTATTTTCGATTTCGCATACTTAGTACATATTATGTCTTGGCCCGCTTCTCGGGGCTGCGTTAAATCAGCGGTAGAGTAAGCGGTGGTGGATCCTCGTTCTTAGGATCAATTAGGTGTCGAAGCTCCGTTCCTCTGGAAGCTTGTTTTGTTAGTGCAGTTCTTTCACGATCTTATAGGTATTGTGTACGTTCGAGGTATGGCGGGGCCTGTCATTCTGATTATTATTCTTAGGAGTGCGTGGTCACGTTTGTGTTTTGGGTTGTAAGAACAAGTTGTACTGATTAAGTATAGTTTTATGGGCGGCCTTATCGGCTTGCGGTGATGTTTACTTTATACGAGGTTATGTGCTATGTATGTTCATTGCTATTCTCGATGTATACAGTCGGGTGCCCGATAGGGCACGATTCTTGACCGGGGTAGTCGTGACAAAAGTGGTATCAGGCGATTAGTCCTCGGAAAGTGTCTGACCGTGTCTAGTAAGTCTTGATTATCGGTGTGTCATGCGCCCATCTATGTCAGAGAGTGCGGATATTTAGGATTTGTTTCCATTCTTTCACTCTAGATCGTGCAATAGAGCTATGTTATAGGTTGAACTCCTATGATATTTTCCTTTATGTACGATTATGCCTCATGCAAGGCAGCGCGGCCCGAGAAGGCAAAGCGGCGGAGGAGGCTGCTAGTGAGACACGGAGTCGCGAGAGCGCGAGCCGGTCTTTACGAAGATGATGTTTGGCGGCGAGTTCCACAGCGTCGCCGGCCTCGGCGAGTTGGCGCGGTAGCGGCTCACGAGACAGCGATGCTGGAGCCTCGATCCAGGTCGGGGCACGAGTATAGAGATTATGGGAAGCGAATCCGGTTATTGACGGCGTAGTGGCGGCGGCAAGCGGGAAGCGAGAAACCAACCCGGCCGACGGTTCTGATTGGGATTTCTGAGTTGTCATCCACGAGTTCTATGGTTGAGTCAGATGAGGATCCTCGGGAGCTTGTTCGGCGATTACTGCGGACTATGCAAGTGCTTAGGGCCTCGAGTGCGAGTCAGTCATGCTAGCCTCTTCTGGTTATGCGACATTCGTTGAATTGGTTTGAGTCATGGGAGTTGTCGAGAGGTGAGGATGCTCTTCCGGCTTTTGGGAGGAGTTCACGAGGCTTTCTGGATCACTTCTTACCTCACGAGATGAGAGGCCGCGTAGATAGATTCTTGACCTTGAGGCGAGCAGAGAACTATCGGAGAAGTCTGACTGAGTTTGACTCTTTGGCGGTATCGCGCACGCAATGTAGCGACATGGCGACGGGGTTCATCGATATATGATGGGGTTAGGCCGTCGTATGACTCTGCATGCTTAGGGTGATTCTTGCCGAGGATGGATATTGCGGGATGCGGCGTATGCGCGAGGATTGAGGCGAGAGAGGAGGATCGGCTAGACTTAGGCTATCCCGAAGGCGGGGCAGCGAGGTCTCGGGCGATTTTGGCGGGCGGCCTGCGGCGAACTAGGTCCACATTTCGGCCGGCCTGAGTGCTCCTTCTCGATTTTACGGCGGGAGAGTCGTCGGTTGGTCGTTCGGAAGCGGTCGGGCTCGAGGCATCGAGGTTTCGAGGAAGCGGCCGCTACCGTCGAACCACCCCGTCTAAGTGTGCTCGTCGATGCGGTAGGTCTCATGACGGTGTCGTGTTCGCCCGGAGCTTGCTACTCTTGTGGCAGCGGGGCCATTTGAAGAAGATTGTCCGTCGAGGTGGCGGAAGTGTGATGGTTCGGCCGCGGTCGATTCTTTGGATCTTCGTCTTGACGGTTATGCGCCTTGGAGGCGGGGTGTTCACGGGCGGCGGGCGCGGCGAGTCGTGGTAGGGTCCCGATTCAGCGGTCCCCAGAACCGCATTTATGCTATGTCCAGCCGCCAGGACCAGGAGGAGTCACCAGATGTCGTCACAGGTACATTATTGGTTTCTTGATGTGATGTATATGCTTTGATAGATCCAGGTTCTACCTTGTCCTATATATCTCCTCATATTGCCGGTAGAATAGGGATAGAGCCCGAGTCCATAAGACCTTTTTAGGTGGCTACTCCAGTAGGTGATTCGGTGGTAGCTGAACGGGTATATAAGACTTGCCCAGTGACTATAGACAGTCGTCAGACTCTAGCCGACTTGATAGAGTTGGATATGACGTACTTTAATGTAATTATAGGTATGGATTGGCTAGCGTCTTGCTATGCCAATGTGGTATGAGAGAGGCGATGCGATTCGGTTTCGGGTGAGCGATTATCAGTGGAAGAACAACTGCGTCGCCAGGTAGGTTTATTTCTTACCTCAAGGCTAGGAAGATGGTGCGGAAGGGTATATCTACCATATGGTTCGATTATTTGATCACGGAGGTGAGATCTGGACCTTGATCGATTCGATCGTTAGAATTTTCGGGCGTATTCCCAGACGAGCTTAGGTATCCCTCTGAGAGGAGATTGAGTTTTGCATTGATTTGGCGCGGACACTCGGCCGATGTCTATTCGCCATCTGAGGATGGCACTGCGAGTTCAAGAATTGAAGGACCAGTGAAAGATTTCTTTGGAAAAAGGCTTTATCGAGCCAAGCGTTTCTCCGCAGGAAGCGCGGTGTTATTTGTAAAGAAAAGAAGGGCGGGGCCCAGCTGCGTATGTGTGTTGATTCTGAGCGGTGAATAAAGGAACTATCGAAGCAGATATCCCTCCCTAGGATAGATGATTTGTTTGACGATTCACGAGTGCGAGATGTTTCTCGAAGATAGGCGTGATCTGGTTATCATCAGTGCGAGTTAGAATCTGAGATATCCAGAAGCGCATTCGGGACCGGTATGGGCACTATGAGTTCGGGTGATGTCTTTCGGGTTGACAAATGCGGCGATATTCATGGATTTGATGAGCGGGTGTTCAAGCCATTCTTGGATATATTCGTTATAGTATTCATTGATGATATCTGGTTTTATTCGCGCCGCAGGCGAGCATGCGGATCGGCGAGGACGGTGTTGGGAGTCCTGCGGGATCGGCAGTTGTACGCCAAGTTCTCGAAATGCGAGTTTTAGTTGGCTTTAGTGGCTTTCTTATGGCATGTTATCCGGGCCGATGGTATTCGGGTTGATCATGAAGGTTGGCGATCAAGACTTGGCGGACCAGCTACACCGTGAGTCGCGGCTTTGGGCCTTGCGAGTTATTATCGGAGATTTGTGGAGAAGTTTGCTTCCATTTGGCGCTTGACTAAGGCGGCTCGGAAAGCGGTATGTTAGATGGGCGGATGCTTGTAAGGAAAGTTTCCGATTGCTAAAGGAGAAATTGGCGGCCTTGATTCTTACTCTTCGGAGGTTTAGATGGATATGTGGTTTTATTGTGGCGCGTCGGTGTCGGGCTTGGAGTGCGTCTTGATGCGGCCGCAGCGAGTTATAACACGTCTCGGCGGCTTAGGAAGCATGAGAAGAACTATCCCACGTGACTTGGGTTAGCGTGATGATTCGTACCTTGAAGATGCGGAGACATTATTTGTATGGAGTTCGTGTGGATATTTACGGACCACGAGAGTCTCGGTATATCTTGACGGAGGAGTGAACTTGCGGCGAAGGCGGTGGTTGGGGCTGCAGGATTACGATGTCGACATTCTATACCACTCGGGGAAAGCCAATGTAGTTGCGGATGCCGCTTAGTCGCGGTCGATGGGTAGTGCATGCGGTGTACGACGAAGAAAAGGGATATGGTCGAAGTTACATCGGTAGCGAGCCTTGGGGTTCGTTTGGTTGATTCTGATAGTGATGGAGTTCGGATTCGAGAGGTTGCCGAGTCTTCCATCATCGAGGAGGTAAAGAGGCGACAGTATGAGGATCCGATTATAATGCGATGTCGAGATGCGCTTTTGAAAGAAGAGTCTATTTGAGTAGCGCGATGGGGTGCTAAGATTTGAGGGCGGTTGTGTGTTCCGATGTAGCGGGACCGTCGGCCAGTGCAGGAGAGGCACTGCGGTGCTCGTTACTCTATCCATCCGGGGTCGACTAAGATGTACCATGACCTTAGATGTGTGTATTGGTGGGATGGCACGAAGAGGGGACTGCGGAGTTAGTAGCGCGATGCGGTGTCGGCGAGTTAAGGTTGAGTACGAAGCGGTGGTACATTGCGAGCTATTGATATTTTGACTTGGAAGTGGGAGGTGGTAAATATGGATTTTATTACAGGATTACCTCACACTCAGAGGAAGCATGATTCCATTTGGGTTATCGTCGGCGGTGTGAAATCAGCCCATTTCTTCGATCGGGGCGACTTTTGGCCAAGGATTATGCTAGGTATATCGAGAGATATTGTGAGGCGCCGGAGTTCCTATATCGATTATTTGAGACGGAGGCGGTTCACGGCTAACGGAGGTCTTTCGGGAAGGGATTAGGGACGCGAGATGAGTCTCGATCTTTGCGTTTCACCCTCGGGCCAAGCGGGCGGGCGGCGCACTATCGGACACGAGGATATCTTTGCGGGCTTGTGTTATTGATTTCAGGGGTAGCTGGGAGGATCATTTACCTCTTGTGGAGTTTGCTTATAACAACAGCTACCATTCTAGTATCCAGATGGCGCCTTATGAGGCCTTATACGGGAGGAAGTGCAGGTCACCGATAGGTTGGTTTGAGGTGGGAGAAGTTCAGTTGGTCGGGCCAGACTTGATTAAGCAGGCAGTAGATAAGGCTTATCCAGGAGCGGTTATTGTCAGCTCAGAGTCGACAAAAGTCGTATGCAGATATCTTTCACTAACATTCGTAAAGTCGGGTTAGCTTCTTTCTAATAATTATAGAAGCGAGCCTTTCTTGGTGGCAACATCTTGAACCTCAAATTCCAAAGAGCGCCAAATCGATGCATGGCTCGATGTGATACCACTTTGGAGTTTGAGGTAGATGATTGGGTTTTCTGAAGGTATCACCCGTGAAGAGGCGTGATGAGATTTGGGAAGAAAGGAAACTTAGCCCAGTACATTGGGCCTTATCAGTTGTCAGTAGGGTAGGCGAGGTTGCTATGAGTTGGAATCTGTCGTCCGTCAGGCGATACATCCGATTTTTCACGTGTCTATGTTGCGGAAATGTATTGGAGATCCATCTAGAGTGCACCGATTCATTATGTTCGGATAGCGGAGGGTTATCATATGAGAAAGTCGTAGCGATACTCGATGCGTCGAGTTAAGCGACGGACGAAGGGCGTGGCTTAGTCAAAGTCTTATGGCGGAGCGAGCGAGGAGGAGATGGCGTGGGAAGCGAGAGGATGACATGATGAAGAAGTATCCTCGCTTATTCCCTATACCTCCAGGTAACCACTTTCACCTTGTTAGTTTTAATTTGGAAATTATACTTAAGTATTGTTGTGGCTCGTGGAGCGTCTTTAATTGCAAAAAGAATAGTTAAGAGGGTCTATGTCGATATTGTGATTTGAGTAAGCCTAGAAGGAACATTCGGGATGAATGTTTCTAAGGGAGAATGTGACACCCGTAGTCGGTCATGCGTATGAGGCGTGCGAAAGGGAGTAAGACTTAAAATTTTAGAAGGGCGAGTTGATGGATTGTTTGAGCGGGTTTTAGTCAACTTTGAGGCGGGTTATGACCGTTACATTGATAGTTCCTAGGTGTTTCAAAGGCATAATCGTAGTTTGTTGAGTCTAGTTTCAGCGCAACAACCGTTATCGATGGGACATCGGAGTAGAAAGTTATGGAAGTTACAAGTTCAGTGTGCGGTCGAGCCAAAGGTGTATTCGATCGGGGACCTGGCGCGCGCACCGGATCTGAGGCATGGCGCGGATACAGTCTGAGAGTTGCAGCCCAGCCGTGGGAAGCAGTGCGGCGCGAAAGTTACGTGGTGGCGGAGGTTTGTGCGCCGTGGCTTGGTCTGCGAGGCATGGCCCAGGCGATTCTGGCGGAAAAAGCGGGAAAATCAGATTTCTTCTTTTAAAAGGCCATGGGAGGGTGACAAGTGTCCCATGATTTGCATGCACTACTCATTGACCACGCCTTGAAGACTTGGTCATTCTTCAAACTCTCATCTCTCTCTAAAAATAAAGCTCTCACTTCTCTCTAGAATTTCAAGAGGAAATCTAAGCTTGAGGAAATTTGAAAAAGTGTGGCAAGAATAAAGCTTGTTGGCTAGCTTGTAGGAGTTGTTGTGGTGGTGTTTTGGAAAGGAGGATAGCAAACTTTGTTGGACTAATTTGGCTAAAGCTCTAAGGTAACAATTCTTCTCTTGTAGCTAGTTTTTGGTGTTGCATGTAAAGAAGAAAGAACTTGTAGTTGGAAATATTGCTCTTAGATGAATTGCATGTAAGAAATATGGTTTGGATATGAAAGAATTGGATAGAAGGTTATTTAAGAATGTTGTAGCCTAAATACTACCTTAAACTTGTTAAGTTAGTTGTTGTACATTGTGGGGCAGAATTTTACACATATAAGTTTAGGTGTGTAATCCCCTTTGAAATGTTTGGATTGTTGGGCCTTAAATGTGGCGTATGGATGTTGAATTCGGCCTTGAAAAAGGTGGCAAAGTATGTAGAAACAAAGGAAATGCTGCCCATTTTTCCATAGAATTTAGTGACTTTGAACTTGGAATATTCTACATTGTAACTAGAGGTTAATAAACGTATTATGGTCGTTATAGGTTGACATACTACGTATGGTATTTTGGACTTAGCAAGTGGATTGACCGAAGAGGTATGTGGAACTTTCCTATCTCTTGAGCATGAATGGTTTTACCTATGTAGTACGATAGACGTCTGAGGTTTGATATCCTTACTTGTTTTAAGGATGTCTTGAGTTTTCAAAATTTAGGGACTTGATGTGTTCAAGTATATGATTCTTGTTTTCCTTTTAAAAGTGTAAGTCTCTTGGGTTTTAGGAAAATGTATTTGACTAAGGTATAACGTTAATATAATGACTTTATGGGAAGTTGATTATATTAGCTTTATGAAAGGTTAACAAAGAAAGATTTACTCTAAGTAAAACAGGTACGGATAAATGATTTGAGGTTGTGAAAGGCAAATTGGTTTTAAGGCATCAATTGCCCAAAAATTTTATGTGAAAAAGAGTATTTTTTTTAAAGAGTGGAAGTATGTAGTACTTTGGGTTAAATCTCCGGATTTTCTCTTATTTATGTTATGTATGATGGCCGGTTGAGCTAGGGTAAGAGTATAAATGAGGGGTAAATCCCCAAGACGTTATACCATACTCCGGGTAAGAGTATAAATGAGGTAAATCCCGAGGCGTTATACCACATGCGGGGTAAGAGTATAAATGAGGGTAAATTCCCAGGCGTTATACCACACATTAGTGGATTTGCTACCCGCGATCGAGGAATACCTCATGCGAGTCCGTAGGGCTAAATGCGGGTGAAATAGTCCCGTGCGGGTGAAGTCTGACCTATCCGAGAATACCTCATGCAGTCCGCTGACCCGTGCGGGTGAAATAATCCCAGTAGGAGTTCTTAGCCAATCTTTGCGGGCGGATGACCTTGCTTTGACCATGAGCTTCCTATTTTCATGCGATTGTATATGTTTGATATTCTCATTATTAGTAAGACACGGTGTTACGTAAGCGATTTTTATACATGTCTCGGTTATTCTATACTTGAGGTATTTTGGTATTTTCGGTTTCGCATGCTTAGTACATGTGTGTCTTGACCTCTTCCCGAATTTGCGTTCGTATCGCGGTAGAAGTAGCGGTGGTGGATCCTCGTTCTTAGGATCGATGTTCGTGTCGAAGCTCGTTCCTCTGGAAGCTTGTTTTGTTGATGCAGTTCTTTCACGATGCTATAGGTATTGTGTACATTCGGTATGGCGGTGCCACTATCCATACGATTGTTATTCTTAAGTGCGTAGTCACGTTTGTGTTTTGAAATTTACAGAACAAGTTATACTTTTGATTAAGTATAGTTTTATGGAAAGCGACCTTATCGGCTTGCGATGATGTTTACTTTATACGGGTTATGTGCTATGTATGTTCATTGCTATTCTCTACGATGTATACAGCCGGGGTGCCCGGTAGGGCACGATTCTTGACCGAGGGTCGGTCGTGACATAGATGGACCGTCTTAGTTTCATGTCGGAGGATGATCGCGTTAAGGTGTTTCATGGTGGCCCGCATATGGCGTTCGGCAAAAAATTGATGGTAAAACTAGTTGATAAGGGCGTGATACTTTGGATGATCTTTTATGAAAATCCCGTTTGGGTGTTGCTCGTGACATCCACTTATCGGTTTAGGTGAAAGCGGTTTGAGTAAAATAGCATCGCGTGTTGGAATGTCTCTATACGGATCGGTATACTAAAGAGAGGTCAAAATGAACTATGCACGCAGTATTGATCGAAGTCGATGTTAGTAAGAAACGATCCACGGAATTTAAAGTAAAGGCTGAAGTAACATCATGTATGTTCAAAAAGTGGAATATGAACATTATCAGGATTTTTGTTTTCTTTGCCAAATATTTGGACATAGCCGTTTAAAGTGTAAGTTGAAGAAACAAGAGAAGCCTATGGAGACTTGACCTCGAAATTCGACTACGCGCCTCGAAATGGCAAGGATCTGAGTTTTCCCTCTATGCCCGGAAGTGTCGATATAGCTTGGAATCTTGATCGAACTTCGGGCGAAAATCAATTTGATGAACACCGTTTGCGGGATGCACATGATGTTCCCAATACAACAAAGGTGGGAAATAGAGATTTTAATCAAGTCAGGACCTTTAGAAGCGGCATGAAGTGCAAACTCCTTTAAATCACGGGGTCCTTTAGAAGTGCTATGGGTTTCGTGAATTCTCCGAGTGTGTACATGCAAGCACCACTTTGTGCGGATAATGATGGATGGCAAGAAGTTACTTCAAGGAAGAATTTTATCAAGTACAAAGCCAAGCAGCAAGTTTGAGAAGTGAAAAGAGTATTTCAACCTTCCAAGATTGAGTTTATGATTTAATCCCCTCTTGTAACGTCACCTTTGAGTGAACGCCCCATCCCTCCTCTCTTTCATTTCTTGTTTATGCTTACGTTGAGGATTGAGTACCCTCAACGACTGATTGTAGCTCCCTGTTTTTTCTTTTTAGTAATAATATTTGCATTTACCCGGAAAAAAAAAACATTAGTATCATTATATTTGTTTATGTTATCATGTTTTCAACTCTCCGAATTATGAGCCAAACCATTCCTTGATCTTAGACATTATTTTCTCTCATGTAATGACTGGTTCATGCAATGCCCCTTTTATTCCTTACACTCTCTTTCTTCCCCTATAAATTAACCTCCCTCATTTTTGTTAGCATTGGGAGGTGTCTAAGCATTAATCTAGTTTGTTCTACCCAGTATCCCCTTCCTCCTGCCAACGGGAAAAAAAAAATGAAAACGCTTTTGATAAATATTTTCCTTATAACATTCTTGGTGTTTTTGGGACATAACGTAGAAGGACTTGGGGTTAACTGGGGTGACATCTCCTCCCACAATTTGCCTCCTAAGGATGTAGTGAAAATGTTGCAAGAAAATGGCATTAAGAAGGTGAAGCTTTTTAATAATGATGACACCATCTTGAATGCCTTGGCTGGAACTGGCATTGAGGTCATGATTGGTATCTCCAATCAACTCCTTAAGGATTTGGTCAATCCTGATATAGCCAAGAAATGGGTAAAAGAAAATGTCACTCGCTATGAACCAAAATCTCCTAAAGGTGTTAATATCACGTATGTGTGTGTTTATGCCTTGATTCGTTTAGAATAAATGTGATTCATAAATAATGTACAAGTTATATTTTTATTTAATTGGTGCAGACTTATAGGTGTTGGTAATGAGCCATTCTTGAGAGATTACAAAGACACACTGACAAATGTGACAGGGCCAGCATTAGAAAACATCAAAATGCATTGAATGGCGCTGGACTTGGTGACACCACCAAGGCAACTGTACCTCTAAATGCTGATGTTTACTTGTCACCAAGCTGGAATCCTGTCCCCTCTGCTGGATTCTTCCGTGCTGACATCGTCGATCCACTCAATTATATTCTTAAGGTCTTAAACAAGAATAATGCTCCTTTCATGGTCAACATTTATCCTTTTCTTAGTCTTTTCTATGGAAATGGTTCCTTCCCTTTCGACTATGCCTTCTTTGATGGTGTGAGCAATCCTCTTAAGGACAAAGATGGCGTTGAATACACCAATTGCTTTGATGCCAATCTTGACACTTGCGCTGCTGCTTTGGCTGGAGCTGGGTATAGCAACATGACTATTATAGTAGGAGAAATGGGATGGCCTACAGATGGAAACCCTTATGCCAATGTGACATTGGCTGAAAAGTTTTACAAAGGATTTGTATCATATCTCGCCAAAGGAAAAGGCAGCCCACGTCGCCCTGGCTACATTGAGGCTTACATATTTGCCTTATTTGATGAGGATAGGAAGAGCACACTCCCAGGGAACTTTGAGACACATTGGGGACTCTACTACGATGACGGCACACCAAAATTACCTCTTGATCTAAATGGAAACAACAAGAGTCTTGTCTCCGTGCCAAACGTGGAGGCACTCTCAAAAAAATGGTGTTTGGTAAAGCCGGATGTTAAGAATTTTACTGATCTTATGTCATATGCTTGTGACCGTGCAGATTGTACACCTCTTACTAATGGATCATCATGCGATATCCTTAATGACGCTGCCAGGGCTTCATATGCAGTGAATGCCTACTTTCAGAACCAGCAACAAAAAGATGACAGTTGTGATTTTGAAGGCAAGGCAACAGTAACCACAAAGAATCCATCTCAAGGGACTTGCAACTTCACCATTGGCTTCAAGACACTTAATCCTCTTACTCCTTCTACTTCTCCTCTTCCTTCTTCGGATCACTCATCGTCTTCAGATGCCAAGGCTGGTTCCTCGTCATCTGCTTCTCCTTCATCTCCAAAGTCTTTGGCCTTTGCTTCTGTGGGACTCTTTTCTATTGTTCCACTATTTTTCATGTAGATGAATCATATTTAATTAGTTAATAATTTCTGATTCTTCCTTTTATACCCTTTAGTATTCTTGTTTTTGGAGAATAAAGATTTACATGTAATATTGTTTGAAATAAAATGTACGGATCAAAAGATGCATGTTGCTTGTGCTCCATTATATTGTAAGCATGATATTTTTGTCGCATGTACTATATATGTCAAGATTATACATAATATATGCTATGAAACTTGGTCATTAAATATTTGTAAACTTCTATCTCAAAGTGACAGATCCTGTGATGTTTTCATCCATTTAATGCTTCCTTGGATATGGACAAATGAGAGAAATTAAGAACTTAAAGAAAAACTATGAGAAGGTAGACAATTTTTCTATCTATTTAGTTTACTTACAAAGGAAAGAGAGAACGAATGGTAATATTATCACCTTTTCTGTGTTCATCAACTTAGTATGCACTTGCAAACCCAAGAAAAAAAAACATAATTTTTAGGAAAGAAACTTTTTAAAATTTTCTTCCCTATTAACTCCTTCAGTTTCCATGTAACATGTAATTATTCCCAGTCATTTATTTGGTTAGGTAATTAAAAAGTTGTTGAGGAAGGGAACGAAAAACAAACAACCTTTTTCATATTTAATCAACTAGCAGCTCTTTGTGCCACACATTTAGTAAATTCAGAAAAAATATTTTTATTAAGGGATAATTTCAAAGACCTCAATCCAGATTTAGCTTCATAACACTAACCTCCTTACGGTTGTGGCGATATTACGCTTACCTTCCTTATTTTATTTTTATTATAACAATTGTTTTAACTTATTTGTTTTAAATACAAAAAAATTCAGTTGACCTATTTGCCCTTTGTAATGCTACACTTTCTTAATTGATCTTACTATTACCTTTTAAGGAATTAAAGACTGAAATTAAAACAAAGTCAAAATGAAAACAACCCATAAGATAGACTGTTTACGTAAGCTGATGCAGTTGAATTTATACACGTGGTTAAGGACACGTGGATCTCAAGTGACCAAGTTATCAAGATAATTAAAGAATAAATCCAATAAAAATTGAATATAAAATTGTTACACCCCGTAGTTCCAGAGTATGTATATGAGGACGTACGTACGAGAATACGACATTAAAATTGGAAAGGAAGAAAGATGTGATTTTTAAATGGAAAAGTTTAGTTTTGTGAAGGAAAAAGGTTCGTTAATGGGGTGGATTCCCAGTTTGGTATTCGGACTTTTTGGGATATTTGAGAATTATGGAATTTTATTTTAGGAATTGGTCACGTGGGGCCCACGGGAGAAAATTTACGGTTTTGTAGGGCCCACTTTATTTTCGGATTTTTGGCATTACGGATATGTTCGGGAGATGAAATATTTTGGACGAGTAGGGGGGCGACACGTGTCACCCCCATGTGGCCCTGGGGTGGAAGTGCCAGCTGGGCAGGCATTTTTGTTGTTAAGAGACGTGGCTAGCCACGTGTCTCATTGTTGTGGTAGCCACATGTCTCATTGTTGTGGTGGACACTTGGTTGGAAGACTTCACTCGCATGGACCAAATCCTCGCCACACACTTGCCTTGATCTTGGCCGTTGATTTCCTATAAATACCGCGTGTGCAGACTTATTCGTCAGCCAAGAGTTTCCAAGGCAAACCTCCTCCCTTTAGTTGTTTTTCGTCCCCACTCTTGTGAAGCTCTCGTCAAAACCCCACTTTGTGTAGAAATACTTCAAGTATTGTTGTATAAATCCCAAATACCTTAGCCTAAATCCATGTAGTATTCCAAAGTTATCTGACATAAGAGCCCGGAAATACTACTTTATTCCATTAGTCGCAAAAGTGAAACCCTAAGAAAATCTTCATAGTTGGTTGAAGTGTTAAGAGAAGTTGTTTAGAAACTTCTAAGGGTTGCTTGGAGCGGGTTGGAGCGTAAGGAAGTGGAGCTAAACGTTGCTCAGGATCGACTTGTATAACTTGGATAATTTTGGGCTTATCGAGGTAATGATATTTGTCCCCCTATTGTAATTGGATATTACATATTGTAGTAGTTTAGATTTGAGTATAAGATTTATTGGAGGATGTTTATAAAGAATTGAAGCTGTATTTACATTGGGTTTGTATTCTGATGAGACTTGTAGTATTATTGTGGGCGATGTGTACGTCCAGGTTAGGCGTATAACCCAGGAATTGTTGGCTTGGTAGCAGGCCTCGTTAGAGGAGGAGATTTATGTGGTTGCGGGGGGGAGGTGCTGCCGAATTTTCCGTAGAATAAGGAACCTTGTACTTAGAATTATTCTACGAAGAGATCTAAAGGTTGATAGGCGTTTTGTGGCCTTTATAGGTTGAAGTACTACGAGTAGCGTATTCTACTTGAAGGGTGGAAAAGCGAGCAAGGTTAGAGTACTTTGGAGCGTTTTGCTAATTATCGATAATCGTCGCGAGGTATGTGAACCTCTTCCTATCCTTTCTAGCATGATATTTGTGAAATATATATAGTGCGGTAGATGACGCGTGTGTTTAAAGGAATTTGATTTTCCTTTTGTGTCCTTATTTGGATTCAAGTTAAGTGACTTGTTATGAAATATTAAGGACTTAAATTATGTTAAAAAGTTGTAAAACCTCACTCATGAGTAATGGGTGTGTGGTCTTTTATTTACACCCGTAAGTCGGGACATGTAAAAGAGAATGTACGAAAGGAAAGAAGACTTGGAAATTTGATGCGAAAGGAAGAATTGTTTTAAACGGAAAATCTTAGAAACGTCGGAAAGGAAAAATGTTCGTTGTTGAGAATTGGATTCTCAAAGGTATTATTTGAAGAATATGGAACTTATTATTATTATGGAAATCTATTTTTACGGATTTGGTCACGTGGGGCCCACCAGAAATTTTACGTTTTGCGGGGCCCACGAGGGTTACGGAATTTTTTATGGACGAATGAGAGGGCGACATGTGGCACCCCCACAAGGTCTTGGTCGAAATTATGGTAAGGGTAAAATGGTCATTGACCATCTTGGAAGATAAGTCTTGGCGTGACATTGTTGACTTGTCAACTTGTCATAAGCTTAATCAGTGAAATTCATCCTAGCCTCACATTTGTGATAATCCAAGCCCTCCATTGTGTTTTATAAGCTTACTACTAGTGCAAGACTAGCTCTTTTACACTTAGAAAAATTAGAAACCTTGTCTTGTTCTTCTCTTAGCTCTCGGGTTCAAGGTGTAACCCACTAGAAAATTTTGTGATTTTGATCCATTAGCCACAAGACTTAAACCCAATGTCCCTAAGGGTATTGTAAGGATATCTCAATAGAAAGATTTTGGAAAAACGGAGTTTTCACGTTAGTCGCAAGGCGGAAACTAGAGGAGTTCTTCAACTTTGAAGTTGGAACTTGAAGATGGGTTCTTCATAGGCCTCTAAGGAGTGCTTGGAGCGGATTGGAACCTAAGGAAAGGAGCTAAGAATTGCTAAGGCGCGACTTTGAATCTTGGAAATTTTAAGGGCTTGGAAAGGTATTAATTTTGTCGTTTTAGCAATTAAGTTTACTTATTGATTGTAGCTATGGATATTAGCATGCATGAGTTATATATTATGTAGTTGGATTAGTGTATTGGCTATTGTAACCCTAATCCGAAAAACTAGCATGTTAGCCCTAAGATTTCAATTCAAGTCGATTATTAGTAAAGTCGTCGCATGTTGTAAAAAAGAAGGAAATTGTAGTTGTTGATGTGGTTTATAACTATATAACATGTTAGACCTTAGAACTTGGAATTGGAAAAGGATTGGAAAGGACTTAGTGTTATTATTTTTGTTGGCCGAGAATGGCTAGATTATGGGGTTATTTCGTAAGAATTGTGGGGCGGAATTTTACACGTATTGTAAGGCGTGTAATCCCCTTTGTTTGGTTGTTGTTTGGAGCCTTAAATGTGGCGTGTTGGTTATTGTATTAGACCTTGAAAAAGGTGGCAAAGTGAGTAGAAATAAAGGAAGTGCTGCCCGATTTTCCGTAGAATTAGAGACCGTATACTTAGTATTATTCTACGTTGAGACTAGAAGTTGATAGTCTTGTTTTGACCATTATAGGTTGACACTTCTACGTACGGCGTATTCGGCTTAGCTTGTGGATTTAGCCGAAAAGGTATGTGAACTATCTCCTCTTCTAGCATGATTCCTTAAGATAAAGAAAGTAAGTTCTACTCCTTAAATGATCCATTCCTTGGTTGTATTTGGATTGCCTAAAATAGAATTAGATTACATGTACTCCATGATTGTACTTTGATGTTTAAATTGTAAGTTGTATAATCCATTTCCTTAGTGAAGTTTGGATTCTTAAAAGTGGAAGTATTTTACTTAAAGTACATGGAGTCTTGAAAAGGAAGTGGTTTCCAAACCTTTTGGCTAGTGCCTTAGTTCCAAAACCTAAGGGTTGTTGTAATGACTTTAGGGGAGTTAAAGGAGTGATTTACTTAATTGTTTTAAGAGAGGAGAAATGACATGATTTAAGAGAAGTAACTTGGTTTAAAGGTGTGAGTTACTTGAGGTTTAAAAGTAGAAGAAACTTGTTTTCTAAATATTAAGGGACTTGAAGTATTTTGAAAGTTAAGAAACTTGATTTGAAAGTTTGTGATACTTGGTTTTAAGTGTAAGTCTCTTGGTTATAAAAAAAAAGAATGAAATTGCCTAAAACCATAAAGGGTTATAACGGCTTTATGGGAAGTTGGTTATAACGGCTTTATGGAAGGTTAAGAAAGTTGTCTATTTTGATTATTGGGCATAAGTTGCCTAGATTGTGAAAATTTGAAGTTACTTGATTTCAAACTTTGAAATGAGTTTTCTAAAAGTGTAGTAACTTACTTTGAAAAATAGACACACCTTGATACTACGGGTGTTAGTATCTTGGGATTTTACATAAAAAGGAGTCTTTTGAAAAGAATGTACGTACGTAGTACTTTGCCTTGTTAAATGAGAATTATTCTATTTGTGCCTTGATAAGTACTTTGGCTTGTTAAATGAGAATTATTCTATGTGTGCCTTGATAAGTACTTTGGCTTGATTAATTGAGAATTTCCTATGTGTGCTGGCGATAGCCTTTGAGTGCAAGGATTATGTTTTATTAAGTTGTCGCGACTCGGTTGGGTATTTGTCTTGTTGTAAGTTACTTGGACGTACCGACAGTTATGTGGGATTCCACGGGTATGCTTCCGTTATTTGTAGTACTTGGGTTAAACTCCCGGATTTTTATAAGAAGACATGGTAGTGCTTATGTTTTGTTTGACGGCCGGTTGAGATAGGGTAAGAGTATGAGTGAGGGGTAAACCCCAAGATGCTATACCACCTTCTCCAGGGTAAGAGTATAAGTGAGGGGTAAACCCCCAAGACATTATACCCCTTGCTTGTTTTGTTTGATGGTCGGTTGAGATAGGGTAAGAGTATAAGTGAGGGGTAAACCCCCAAGATGCTTTACCACCTTCTCCAGGGTAAGAATATAAGTGAGGGGTAAACCCCCAAGACATTATACCCGCTTTTACCACGCTTTCGTTTTCTGATTGGCGTCTGAGTTTTAGGACACAGTGGGACTTGGTGTTCATGTATTCCTATTGGTGTTATACTATATCATGGATCAGCGGTGAGGAAGGATTCCACGGGCATGATTGATATTATGGGCGTGAGACCCGTGGTTATATTTTAGAAATGACTTGAGGCATCGTCACGACTTGTTATATGGCTTATGTGTTGTATCTTGTAGGTTGGCTATCATACATGTCTCATGTTTTGCTTAGAAGTTATGATTTCACTACGATTTCATTTCACATACTTGGTACATTCTTCGTCTTGACCTCCTTGAAGTGCGTTCATCTGCGAGTTTAGGTCTTGATTTGGTGATCGGCAGTGTAGGACCGCTTTCGAGTTTTGGATAGCTCCTTACATTGGAGTTTATCTTTTTGGTATAAGTTCTTTCGATGAGCTTTTATGCGATTATAGTGCAGCGGGGCCTTGTCCGTCATTTTCGATAAAACTCTTAGAGTGCATGTATTCATATGTAGGATTGGACTCACGTATGCGGTGTAGTGTCTTTTGTTTATGTATATATGGCGGCCTTGTCGGCTTTGCCCTTACGTCGTTGGTTTTAAAAAAATGAGGTGTTATTTAATTTCCGCGATTTACTTGTGTTGTTAAGGTAGAAGGTGCCCGTGTAGGGCACCGATCCACGCTTGGGATCGGGGTGTGGAGTGGTATCGAGCGATCGATCCTCGGAATGTTTATAGACCGTGTCTAGTAGAGTCTTGATTATCGGTGTGTTGCGTTCCACACCCATAAGCAGGAGGCTACATGACATTTAGGAGTTGGTTTCTATTCTTCTCACTCTAAGATCGTGCCATAGAGCTGTGTTAGTAAGATAATTCCTCTCTGACGTATTGTTGTGTTATAGTTATGCCTCCAAGGAGGGCAACAGCCGCCCAGAAGGGCAAAGGAGTAGCAGGAGCTACTAGTCAGACTCAGAGAGTTGATAGGGCTTATGCCCAGGGTATACCGGATGTTGTTCCGCAGTCGGCGAGTTCTTCTGCGCCAGGTTTGAGGCCCGGCACGGGGCCTTGATTCCTCGATTAGGGAAGACTTTAGGGTCATGAAGGAATCCATTATGTTATTGACCAAGATAGCGATTGCTCTGATTTCATCAGCGGGAGGTTATTCGGCGATGCAGACAGTGTATAGAGGTAGAGAGGCGGCGCGGAGATCGGCGTAAGAGGCTGGGACCGGATGGTTATCCCGGTGAGTTTTTGGACGAACAACCTCAGCAGCAAGTGAGATATTCGTCCCAGCATACCCAGTACATACCCCCGCAGCTCACAGGTGGGAGTTTGGACCCCACCAGGTATTTAGGAGCCGGTCCGAGCTCTAGAGGTCGAGGTTACCGGAGGAAGCGAGAGGATTTTCTCGGTCGAGGCCACCTATTCCTCAATGTATCAGATGTGGTAAGCATCATTCGGGGAAATGTCGTTATGACGCAGGTGTTTGTTATTATTGTGGCCGTCCGGGCCATATTCTGAGGGTATGTCCTTTTAGAAAGAGCACCGGAAAGGTGGCTCAGCCTATGAGGCCGATGGTTGATTCCATTTCCTCACGGTTGTCGTCCCCGAGCGGGTGTTGGATGTCGGCCGGTAGTGGTAGAGTCGAGTAGAGTTTATAGTTCTGGCGGTCCTTGAACGCAGAGATGGCGTGACTACGAGGCGGGGATCGAGGCGACATCGCGGGGTTACTGGTATATGTCGATTCTTTGGAATCATCGTGCATTATTAGATTCAGATTTTACCCTAGCGTATATGTTTTCCCTTTATTGCTAGAGTTGTAAAGTGATAGTACCCAGGTAGGGATACTTTGATTAGTAAAGTGAGAAGTTAAGAATATTAACAAGAATGATAAGTGAGAGACTATAGTTGTATAGAGTTCACAAGTTGTAATTACCAATGTGATGTAAGGCAGATAGGGAAGGATGTATAGTAGAAATACCTTGGCTTATGTGACAAACCTCTAGTGAATGGGAGGATAGGGTGAAGTACCTTGAGATAAGAGAGATTTATTTCAGCTAAGAATGAGAAGTTAAGTGTGACGATGAGTGGGTTATAGACTCATTTTGGGTCGATCGATAGTATGGAATGGGGTGATGTCGGTTGGTAGTGGTCATTATGTGATAGGGTCACGAGGGTGCTAGGCCAAGTCTAGTTGATCGTTATGCGAGTTCGTGGATGCGTTCCACGGAACTAGGTTGTAAGGACCGAGAAAGAGCCTTAACGGGAATGTAAGTAACAATATGGACAAGTTTGGATAGTAACTCGAGTTGGAGAAGAGAACAAAATTTGAGATTTTATGCGTGTACTAGATGAGTTTGAAAATGCGAGAAAGTATGACAAGTAAGGAAAGAAAGGAACCTCTAAGGATCCGTGTTTGGGAAAGGCGATAACCTTGAGTTTTGTGAGAAGGGACCACGGACGGAAGGTCCATTATTATGTTCACATATGTTGTGGTGGCCGTGTGTGGCATCGTTGGTCTTGTGCGTGTTTTGATTGATAGGCGTAGTATAGAGTTTATGCGGAGTTTGTATAGCGCAACCGACTAAGAACATTCGGGGCGAATGTTTCTAAGGGGAAGAATGTTACACCCGTAAGTCGGGACATGTAAAGAGAATGTACGAAAGGAAACAAGACTTGGAAATTTAGTGCGAAAGGAAGAATTGTTTTTCCGCGGAAAATCTTAGAAACGTCGGAAAAGAAAAATGTTCGTTGTTGAGAATTGGATTCTCAAAGGTATTATTTGAAGAATATGGAACTTATTATTATTATGGAAATCTATTTTTCAGGATTTGGTCACGTGGGGCCCACAGAAATTTTACGTTTTGCGGGGCCACGAGGGTTCTGAATTTTTATGGGCGAATGAGAGGCGACACGTGGCACCCCACAAGGTCTTGGTCGAAATTATGGTAAGGGTAAAATGGTCATTGACCATCTTGGAAGATAAGTCTTGGCGTGACATTGTTGACTTGTCGAACTTGTCCCATGAAGCAATCAGTGAAATTCATCTAGCCTCACATTTGTGATAATCCAAGTCCTCCATTGTGTTTTATAAACACTACTAGTGCAAGACTAGCTCTTTTACACTTAGAAAAATTAGAAACCTTGTCTTGTTCTTCTCTTAGCTCTCGGGTTCAAGGTGTAACCTACAGAAAATTTTGTGATTTTGATCCATTAGCCAAGACTTAAACCCAATGTCACTAAGGTATTGTAAGGATATCTCAATAGAAAGATTTTGGAAAAAGCGGAGTTTTCACGTTAGTCATGAGCGGAAACTAGAGGAGTTCTTCAACTTTGAAGTTGGAACTTGAAGATGGGTTCTTCATAGGCCTCTAGGAGTGCTTGGGCGGATTGGAACCTAAGGAAAGGAGCTAAGAATTGCTAAAGCGCGACTTTGAATCTTGGAAATTTTAAGGGCTTGGAAGGTATTAATTTTGTCGTTTTAGCAATTAAGTTTACTTATTGATTGTAGCTATGGATATTAGCATGCATGAGTTATATATTATGTAGTTGGATTAGTGTATTGGCTATTGGAACCTAATCAGAAAAACTAGCATGTTAGCCAAGATTTCAATTCAAGTCGATTATTAGTAAAGTCGTCGCATGTTGTAAAAAGAAGAAATTGTAGTTGTTGAAGTGGTTTATAACTATATACCGTATTTCGGTATACGTGGGGAATACGTCTGGAAAGGCCTTAAAAGTTAGGCTTGGGCCGAAAATTATTGGGCCTGACTACAAAGCGATTGGTTTTCCGACGAACGTTTCCGACTTTCATAGGATAAATTCGGCTATGTCATTTCTTATTTTTGCGGATTTTTAGAGAGGCGTAACACTTGGACCAATGAGAGGCGACATTTTCCACCTCTCATTGGTGGACTAATGTCACAATAGGTAGATTGGATGACAATCCTTGTCATAAAAGTTGGATAGATATTTTGTGTGCAAGTTGGCTAGGTACACTTGCTACTAATCTTGACCTTACACTTGCCTAGCACTTGGCTAAATCTTGGCCATTGGTTGGCCATGTCTTGACCTATAAATACCCTCTTGAGATGAAGAGTTCTTCATCCACTAAAGCTTTCAAGTCTTGAAAAATCCTCCCTCTCCCTGTGAGCAATTCGTCCAAACACCCTCCCCTTTGGTGAAGTTTTGGCGAGGCCTCCTCTAGCCTGGCAGGCCTACCTCCCTGGTAGGAAAGTTGCCTTCTAGTATTGTTATAATGCCCAATTTAACTAGCCCAAATTCCTTAGTACTTAGTAGAAGTTGTGGGAAACTTAGGATTCTGGGCGCGCTTGGAGCTTTGGATTAGGAGCTAAACCTCGCTCGGGATCGACTTTTACTTGGATATTATTGGGCTTATCGAGGTATATAATCCTAACCCTCTTTTGTAATTAGAGAATGCATCTTGTAGAAGTATTGAAATAAGTATAAATACTTAGGAGGTTATTAAGAATAGAATTGAATGGTAACACCTTAGAAGGGTATAAAAGAAGATTATCTGTTGTACTTACATGAATTTGTTTTCAGATGAACTTATATAGCTCAGGGTAGGGTTGTGCTGCCGACTTTCCGTAGAATTGAGGACCTCTGTTTAGAAACGACTACTGAATAGTCTAGACTTTGATAGATGCGTGGCTATTATAAAGATTCTCTGTGTAGCGACATACTCGACTTGGCGGTGGATTTCGCAGAAGGTATGTGATTCTTCCTATACTCTTGAGCATGATATTTTAAGTATATATAGCGGTGAGCGTCATATGATAATCGGCAATGTCTTTTGACTTAAGCTGAATAATAAGAACCTTGAAGTATGTCAAAGAATAATGAATCATTTTTAACGAAGAGTAATATTTGGTTCTAAAACAAAAGCTTAAAGAGTTATACTAGCTTTATGGGAAGTTAGGTATAACAACTTAAGAATGATAAAAAGGCTGTTTACTTGTTTGTTTATAAAAGCCTTGTATTGATTTACGTTAAGTGTAGTAAGATTGGTTGATAGGTAGACATACTGTGATCTTGCATGTGTTAATTGGCTTGTAATGTTGTGAAGGGTCATTCTTGCGTATACGTTGCTAACCGGTAAGTCCGTTGTATCTTGTTATTGTATCACCTACCCGCGACTTGTTATCACGAGGGCTTGCCACCGCGATGAATCTATACGGCTATGCGGTCTATGAGACTATGCGAGTGGCGTACTCGGGATTGATCATTCGGGTGATTAGCCCGATCGAGGATGCTATGCGGTCCATGGGACTATGCGGTCTTTTGAGGCTATGCGGATCGAAGTCGAGGAGAACCGGGCTAGCTACCCCGATGCGGGAATACCTCATGCGTGCGTGTGTGACTATGCGGTGCGGAAGTCGGGACTAGGCACGCGAATGATACTATGGGCGGTTGGCCTTGCTTGATCATTCGCGGCCTAGACTAGACACATTCTGATTTTCCTATTCAATTATTATTGTGATGTACTATGTGCAATTAAGCTGAATGTATTTGTGAAAAGGTTTTAAATACTTTGATTTCATTTAAAGTACTTTATAGTTTCACATACTTGGTACTGTTATGACCTCCTTTGCGTTCATGCCGCGAGTTTGAGGAAGCGGTGCTAGATCCACATCTTGGGATCTCTACGTTGGTGTTAGAGCTCACTCTCTCGGAGGCTCTACTTTGGGTATGATCTCCTGTTGTAGATAGTTTTGCAGACGGGGTATGGCGAGCCACTGTCCGCCATAGTTGTTATTTAGAGTGCAGTAGTCTGTTGTACGTTGGGATGTAGCGCAAAAAACTTGGTTTATGTATATATCGAAAGGCAATCTTTTCATCGAGATAAAATGTTCTAGTTATATCATGTTTCATGTCTTGTTTTATATTCCATGATTGTTCTACGATGTATGACTACTTGGGTGCGGGTAAGGCACGATCCACGAGAGGCGGAGTCGTGACAATAACTATATAACATGTTAGACCTTAGAACTTGGAATTGGAAAAGGATTGGAAAGGACTTAGTGTTATTATTTTTGTTGGCCGAGAATGGCTAGATTATGGGGCTATTTCATTATGAATTGTGGGCGGAATTTTACGTATTGTAAGGCGTGTAATCCCCTTTGTTTGGTTGTTGTTTGGAGCCTTAAATGTGGCGTGTTGGTTATTATATTCGACCTTGAAAAAGGTGGCAAAGTGAGTAGAAACAAAGGAAGTCTTTGCATTTTCCGTAGAATTAGAGGCAGTATACTTAGTATTATTCTACGTTGAGACTAGAAGTTGATAGTCTTGTTGTGACCATTATAGGTTGACACTTCTACGTACGGCGTATTCGGCTTAGCTTGTGGATTTAGCCGAAAAGGTATGTGAACTATCTCCTATTCTAGCATGATTCCTTAAGATAAAGAAAGTAAGTTCTACTCCTTAAATGATTCATTCCTTGGTTGTATTTGGATTGCCTAAAATAGAATTCGTTCTATGTACTCCCTTGGTTCTCAAATCATTTCCTTACTTACATTATTAGAGAAAACCATTCTCTTAACCTTCCATAAAGCCGTTATAACCAACTTCCCATAAAGCGTTATAACCGCTTTATGGTTTTAGACCAACTCATTCCTTTTACAACGAGAAACTTCTTTTTGAAACCAAGTATTATATACTTTAAAATCAATTCTCTTAACTTTCAAAAATACAATTAGTCTCTTAACCTTTAGAACTCAAGTGACTCCTTTTATTATAAAACCTTAGGCAATTGATGCCTTAAAATCAAGTTGCCTTTTTACTAAAATCAAGTCATTTATCTTTCCATAAAGCAAATATAACCAACTTCCCATAAAGTCGTTATATTCACTTTATACCTTAGCCAAAATATAATTTCCTATCCAGGGACTTATACGTTTAAGCGGAACAAGTATCACATACTTTAAAATCTTCAAGTCCCTTAACTTAATAAAACTTAAGACATCCTTTATTCTTTCAAAGTGAGTTAATCTCTAACTCACCCGTTGGCTATTCATAAAACTAGTAAAGGATATCAAGGTGTTGTCGTCTGCATTACTACATACGTGCAACTAGTCATACTCAAAAGATAGGAAAAGTTCTACATAGAGTAAATCACATAACTACCTCTTAACTTCTAAGAGTAGAAGGAAACATGAAATGATACCACAGGTATATTCCATACATAGAATCATGCCAAAGGAAGGAAGAAGTTCACATACATCGCGACGATTGTCGACAAGTAGCAAAATGCTCCAAAGTACTTCAACCTTGAGCTACTCCATTCTTCAAGTAGGATACGCTATACTTAGTACTTCAACCTATCATGGTCACAATACGTCCATTAACCTCTTACTTCAACCGTAGAATATTCTAGGTGCTAAGTCGCTAAATTCTACGGAAAATCGGACAGCACCTCCTTTGTTTTTACTTACTTTGCCACCTTTTTCAAGGCCGAATACAATAACCAAACACGCCATATTTAAGGCCCAATCAAAGCAATCAACAATGAGGATTACACGCTACTAGACGTGTAAAATTCCGCCCCAAAATAGATATCAAAACTAACACAACTACTAGTCCAATTTCGGCCATATTGAGTACAACAATACCAAATCTTATCCAATTTCCATTTCAATCCAAATTGTTAGCATAACATGATACCAAGTCGCAATCGATTATAACTACTATAATCTTGAGTCAGCTATCACGACCCGTTCGGGGCGTATTTGGCCTTAAGGGCACCAGTAGTCATACATCGAGTAATCGTCGGAAATATAAAGCAAGACATGAAGCGATTTATAACATAAAGCCGCGATTTATGTGAAAACATCGCCTTTCGGCGTATATATATAAAATCATGGTTTAGCGATTACATCCGAATCGCACAACATGCTGACTCTGACCTCTGAAATATACAACTATGGCGGGACGGCCCCGCCATACCTCGACTATACAAAACTATCTACAATGGGAGATCATACCAAAAGTAGAGCCTCGGAAGAGATGGAGCTCAGGCACGTAGAGATCCTAAGAATGCGGATCTAGCACTGCTTGCCCTTACTGCGGCATGAGCACTCGAAGAAGTCGATACGGTACTAAGTATGCGGCGTAAAATACTTAAATGAAAACATATCATTTTAAAACCAGTTTACAAATACGTGTGAAACAACGAGAAAACCGCGTGAGTGGCATCCAAACAAGAGCAACAATAGGTAAATCGTAATAGGTCTTGTCTAGCCGCGAATGATCGAAGCAGGCCACTCGCCCATATCATCGTTCCGCAAGCCTAATCTGAACTCGAGTCGCGTGATAGGCCACCTATTATGGGCGCGTGAGGTATAACCCGCGTCGGTAGCTACTCCTCGGCGTCGTCTGGACTCGTTGTCCGCGTGGCGTAGACGCGTGGTATAACCCGCATACTAACACGGAACTCGTAGCTCATAGGCCCTCGACCCGCGTAGGTATTCTCGAATCATGGTCCCGGACACGCAGTCTACCCGCGTGAGGCGACTTAACCCGGTATCATCTCAAGAGGTGGTGATAGTATACTAACATATCGACATCTTTAAACAACATAATCACAACAAGAATACTCTTTTTCAAACGTTACAAGACACAACACCACGTAGCATCATATCATGTCTACTTATCAAACCATCTTTATTCTTTTCACAATTCAATATAAGTCATTATAAACACATAGGCAAATTGTTCTTTTATCAATCTTAAGTGGTTATACTTAACCTCCATAAGGTTAGTATAACTTTTAAGCTTACATTTAAAAACCAATTAGTCTTACGAAAAGATTCGGTATTCTTTAAAAATGCTTCGGATCTTTATTATTGGGCTTAGCGTGAGGCATTCTGTAGGTGTTATTCGAGCTTAAGCGTGAGGCATTAGTAAGTATTATTTAGGCTTAAGTCAAAGACATTGCCGTAGTTATATTTTAGTTAACACGTGTCGTCTCACCCTATATATATTGTAAAATATCATGCTTTAGGAAGATTCACATATACCAGTGAAAACCACCGCGAGTTGAATATGTCGTGTGAGTCGACTATAATAGTCACAGATATCTATCAAAGACTACTCAAGGTCATTCTAAACAGGGGTTCATAATTCTACGATAAGTCAGCAGCACTTCCCTACCCGGTGAGCTATATAAGTCTCTTGTGAAAAATCTATGTAAATGCAGTTTGATTATTCTTCTTTAAACCGCTAAATGATTAATACTTATTCTTATACTTCTACAGTGTGCTCGGTATTCTCTAATACAAAGAGAGAGGTTAGGATTATTACTCGGTAAGCCCAATAATATCCTAGAAAAGTCGCGCTGAGCAGGTTTTGCTCACAAGTTGTATGCTCGAGAACCTTAGAAGTTCTTCAACCTACTAAGTACTAAGGTATTTGGGCTAGGGTATTTTTGGGCATTATAACGATACAAGAAGGTAACTTTTCTACCAAGGGAGGGGGTAGATTTTTGGCTAGGCTAGGGGTATTCGGCCAAGGCCACTTAGGCTAGAGGGAAGAGGGCTTGGACGAAATGGCTAACAAGGGAGAAGGAGGATTTTCAAGACTTGGAAAGTAATTTGTGGATGAAGAACTCTTCATCTTAAGGGTATTTATAGGTCAAGTGGCCAACCAATGGCCAAGATTTAGACAAGTGCAAGGCAAGTGTAGGGTGAGGATTAACTATACACAAATATCCTACCAACTCCTTGACTTGTGCACATGCACAAAAAGCGTGCTCCTCAGCCCAAATCGTCCAAATGGGCGATTTCAAGTCCATCAATTGGAGGGTGACAAGTGTAAGCCCTCCGTTGGTCCAAAATGTTTCGTCTCTCGGAAAAATCCGCAAAAATTAGAAATGGCATGGCGGAATTTACCCTACGAAAGTGGAAGCGTTTGCGTCGGAAAACTATTCGTTTTGTGAGTTGTGCCTAAAAAAGCGTCGAGCTTATTTTTAAGGCTAGACTTTGTCGTATTCCCTTACGTACATACTGCGGAAATACGGTATAACATTCTCCCCCAGAAACATTCGTCCGAATGTTCCTTCCCAAACGATTATCGAAGAAGCTTAAGCGGTTGTAAATGCCACACACGGCCACGAGCAACACTTGGCGAAAGCGATGCGAAAATTTAAGTAGGAAAGTGAATTTACGGAGGTGTAGAATAGGTGAGATACTTCGCCTCGTATCTCCTCGGCTTCACGTCATCTCCTCACGAGCTCGTTCGCCACAAGACTTTGTGGAAGCCACGTCCTTCGTCGCAGACGCCTAACGACGATCGACTATCGCTATGGGAATCTCCTCATCGATAACCCCTCGGTCACACGGACATCGTCAATCGGTGTACCACTAGATGGATCCCGATACATCTCCTCGGCGTAGATCGTGAAAAAGCGGATGCCTGCGCCTCGGATCGGACGGCAGATCAACTCATGAGCAACCTTGCCTACCTGCGGGCGATGCGAAGCGACCCAATGTACCTAGGTGAGTTTCCCCTTCTTCCCGAATCTCATCACACCGCCATGGGTGACACCTTGAGAAAACCCAATCATCATTTGCGAACTCCGGATGTCGGCGGCGATGATCTGCGTCGACCACATCGACTGCGGAATTTGTCGATAGCCGCTCTCGGATAAGCTTCACCTTATCCACTTTTGCGCAAATCTGGTCCCACTAGCCGCACCTCGCCCACATCGAACCAACCTATAGGCGATCTGCGCTTCCTCGTACAAGGCCTCATAAGGCGCCATCGAATCTTTGGGTGGTAGCTATTATTATCGCGAACTCAACTAGAGGCAAATGATCCTCCCAACTACCGAAGTCAATAACAAGCTCGCGGCATATCCTCGAAGTGCGGATAGTGCGCTCTGCTGTCGTGCATGCGTGGATGAAATGCGATTACTCGAACTCACTGCGTCCCTAAACCCCTGCGGAAGGACCTCTGAAGTTAGCGTAAATCGGGCTCCACATCGGATATGATCAGTAGGGACTCCATGCGATCGGCGATCTCGGATGTAAGTCGGCATAATCCTCGGTAGAAAAAGTCGTCTGACGGAAGAAAGTGGGCTGATTTCGTCGACTGTCGGCGATAACCCATATAGAATCATGTCTCCTACGAGTGCGAGGTAATCACGTGATGAAGTCCATGTTGATTACCTCCACTTCGGTCGGGATCTCAATAAATGCGTAACAAACCACCGGGCCTCGGTGCTCTACCTTCACTGCGACAACACGGGCCGAGCTACGAACTCGCAACGTCTCTCTTCAAGCCATCCCACCAATACACGGATCTAAGGTCGTGGTACATCTTGGTCGACCCGGATGGATGAAGTAACGCGGCGTGTGCTTCCCAAGAACCTGCTGCCAAGTCACGAAACATCCGGAACACCTGATGCGCCCTCAAACCTTAGCACCCCATGGTGCTACCTCAAGGACCGCCCTCGCGAAGAGGCGTATCGCGATATCGAATCAAAGTGGATCCTCGAAGCTGTTGCCTCTTCACCTCGCCGGCGATGGAAGACTGGCAACCTCACGAACTCTAACCCGGCTGCTATCGAGAATCAATAAAGCGGACACCAAGGCTCGCTAATCGATGCAAATCACGAACCATGTCCCTCCTCTCTGTTGCGCATCCGATGGGCTCCCGTCGACCTACGACTAAGAGCATGCGCCTGACATTGGCCTTCCGGGTGGTACGAGGATATC
This sequence comes from Przewalskia tangutica, assembly GCA_029844215.1. Taxonomy (NCBI): domain Eukaryota; kingdom Viridiplantae; phylum Streptophyta; class Magnoliopsida; order Solanales; family Solanaceae; genus Przewalskia; species Przewalskia tangutica. The sequence continues at coordinate 641,342 of JAQGDG010000035.1, forward strand.
AACATCGTAATCGCCAAGCAACTCTAACCACCGTCTGCAGCCGTAGTTCGACTCCTCTGGTGAAGATATCTTGGAGGCTCTTGTGGTGCGTATAAATATCCACGTGAACCCCATACAAATAGTGCCTCGGATCTTGGCGTGAATCACTACGCGACTCCAAATCATGGGTGGGGTAGTTCCTCGTGTTTCCTCGGTGTCGGGATGCATATGCTATAACTGCCATCTGCGTCAACACACATCCCAACCCGATGCACGCGCGTCACAATACCGCGACATAACCATCTGGACCTGCGGAAAGAGTAAGAAGCAGGCGGTCGTCAATCTCTCTTTCAAGAATGGAAACCTGCTCACAAGCATCGATCCGGCGGAACTTGCGCATACGAGTCGACCTAGTCAATGGTGCGAGAGATAGAAGCAAACTTCTCCACGAACGCCCGATAATAACTGCGAGGCCCGTGAAGCTGCGAACCTCTGCCGGAGTAGTAGGTGCAGGCCAAGTCACGATTGCCTCGATCTTGGCGTATCCACTCGAATGCCGTCACCCAAACAATATGCCCAGCGCCGCGAAGTCAACCAAAACTCACATTTGGAAAACTTGGCGTACTGCTGCGATCTGAGAAGCGTCGGCCACGGTCCTCAAATACTCGCGTGCTCGCGCCTCTGGCGAGAATAAACGAGATATCATCAATGAACACTATCACAAAGCGTGTCCAAAAATGGTTTGAACACTCGGTTCATCAAATCCATGAATACTGGCGGAGCATTGGTCAACCAAAGACATGACTCGAACTCATAATGCGTCACGGGTCCGAATGCGATCTGAGGACATCCGCTCTCGACACGAACGATGATAGCGACGGATCAATCTTGGAGAAACATCTCGCGCCACGCAGAATCGTCGAACAAATTATCAATCACAGGAAGGGTATACATTCTTAATGGTCACCTTGTTCACCGCTGTAATCAACACACATGCGCAGCGTCCGTCCTTCTTCTTCTTCACGAACAATACAGGCGCCCCGGGAAACTCAGGCCTAATGAAGCCGCTTCTCCGGCCAAATCCTCGGTGGTCCTTGGCCTCTCGGCTTCGGCGGGTGCCGTTACGTATGGCGGAATGGAAATAGGCGAGTATCGCAATATGTCAATACAAACTTCGATCTCCTCTCGGGTGGGATGCGGAGGTCGTCTGAAACACGCGTCCGGGAACTCGACTCTGGGCGGCCCGAAAATCTGGTCTGCGGCTTGAGTATCAAACACACGAGCGAGATGGTAGATATACCCTGCGCACCATCTTCCTAGCCTTGAGGTAGAAATAAACCTACCCCTCGGCGATACCGTGCTCCTCCCACTCAACAACGGCTCGCCGGAAGCTGGAACCGTACTACTCTCTCTGCGGTCTACATTGGCGTAGCAGAAGCAGCCAATCCGTCCCCATAATCACGTCGAAGTCGATCATCTCGACTCTATCAAGTCGGCTGGGTCCGGCGTAAATGGTCACAGACAAGCTCTATATACCCGCCGTGCTATCACCGAATCACCGGCTGGCGTAGCTACCTCGAAAGCGGTCTATGGACTCGGGCTACATCCACTATCCTACTAGCAACAAGGGAGATATATGGGGCCAGTAGAACCCGGATCTATCAAGCATACACATCAAACCCAGGCGATAAGGTACAGCGACAACATCAGGTGAGGCCTCCTGATCTGTCGGTTTGGACAAAGCATAAATGCGATTCGAGGCCGCTAGAATCGGACGAGCGATGAATCAAACTCGACATTGTACTCCACGACGGTCGTCCTCTGCCTCGGCGGTAAAATCTATCGGCCGCGCCCTCGCAAATCTGTGGAGGCGAAGTGAGTGAGAAAGCCTCGAGAACTCATCCCAGTAGGCGGGGGCGCGTGCTCTCCCGGGATAACTCCCGTGAATCAAACCAATCGCTGCGGTATCACGCGACCTATGTGAACAAGATCACGGACTCGGTCTCCGACGATCACTCTCAAAATCCTCTGAAGGCGACGGATGAACTCCTGCGGATCATCCTCCGGCCTCGACCCGTAAAACTCCGTGACCTGACTCGAAGTCTCGTAGCCTCAAACTCTACGCCTCGGGTGAACAGATGCGGTGGGTGAGCTGCCAGCATCCGGCCTCTCCGTGTCGGGCCTGACTTTGGCCAAAGGCGGGCCATCTCCTTGTACCTAACTCCTGCCAGTGGGGCGGGAGTGTGGGTGCGTGGTCGGCTCTTTGAAATTTGGCGGCGTCATAGAACTCGCCGTCTCGGTATAGGCGGGCACGAGCCCTCGTGACTCTGGGTGTCTGCTAGCGACTCCTCATTGCCTTGCCGCCTCGGGCGGGTTGCCTTTAGTGGAGGCATAAGCATTACGGAAAGGAATACGTTAGAGGTCCAACCTATAACACACTCTAAAGCACGATCTCGGAATGAGAAGAATGGAAACCAATCCTAAATATCCTATAGCCTCACGATTATTGGTGTGGTGCACAACACACCGATAATCGACTTCTACTGATGCGGTCAGACACTTTCCGAGGATTAATCGCTCGATACCACTTTTGTCACGACCGTTCGGGGCAGTGGCCCGGCACATCTGGCACCCAGTAGTCATACATCGAGTGTAATCAGCGGAAATATAAAGCAAGACATGAAACGATTTATAACATAAGGCAGATTTATGTGAGAAAACATCGCCTTTACGTATATATATAAAATCATGGTTTAGCGATTTACATCAAACCTTAACAACATGACTACAGACCTCTGAAATATACAACTATGGCGGGACGGGGCGCCATACCACTATACAAAACTATCTACAACGGGAGATCATGCAAAGTAGAGCCTCCGGAAGAGATGGAGCTCAGCACCAACGTAGAGATCCTAAGAATGCGGATCTAGCACCGCTTGCCCTTACTGCGGCATGAGCGCGGCCCAGGAGAGTCGATGCAACGGTACTAAGTATGCGAAAGCTCAAAATACTTAAATGAAAACATATCATTTTAAAACGGTTTACAAATACGTGTAAACAACGAGAAACCGCACGTGAGTGCATCACAAACAAGAGCAACAATAGGTAAGCGTAATAGGTCTTGTCTAGCTGCGAATGATCGAAAGCAGGGCCACTCGCCCGTATCATCATTGCAAGCCTAATCTGAACTCGAAAGTCGCGTAGACCACTCATATGGGCCCGCATGAGGTATAACCCGCGTCGAGGTAGCTACTCCTCGGCGTAAATCTGGACTCGTTGTCGCATGGCCACATAGACCGCAGGTATAACCCGCATACTAACTGGAACTCGTAGCTCGCGTAGGCCCCCTGGACCGCGTAGGTATTCTCGAATCATGGTCCCCGCACAGCGAGTCTACCAGCGTCGGAGGCGACAACCCCGGTATCGTCTCGAGGTGGTGATAGTATACTAACATATCGAACATCTTTAAACAACATAATCACAACAAGAATACTCTTTTCACAAAGCGTTACAAATTAACACACATAGCATCATATCATGTCTACTTATCAAACCATCTTGTTATTCTTTTCACAATTCAATATAAGTCTGTTATAAACACATAGGCAAATTGTTCCTTTTATCAATCTTAAGTGGTTATACTTAACCTCCCATAAGGTTAGTATAACTTTTAAGCTTCTGTTTAAAAACCAATTAGTATTCTTCTGAAAAAGATTCAGTATTCTCTAAAAATGCTTCCAGATCTTTATTATTCAGGCTTAAGCGTGAGCATTGTAGGTGTTATTCGAGCTTAAGCGTGAGGCATTCAAGTAAGTATTATTCGACTTAAGTCAAAGACATTGCCGTAGTTATATTTTAGTTAACACGCATGCGTCTCTGGTACTATATATATTGTAAAATATCATGCTTTAGGAAGATTCACATACCTTCTCAGTGAAAACCACACCTTGAGTTGAATATGTCGCGAGAAGTCACCTATAATAGTCACGGATATCTATCAAAGACTACTGCAAGGTCATTCTAAGCGGGGTTCATAATTCTGGTAAGTCGGGCGACTTCCACTGCAGTGAGCTATATAAGTCTCTTGTGAAAGCAGATCCATGTAAGTCTGATTTGATTATTCTTCTTTTAAACCCTTCTAAATGATTAATACTTATTCTTATACTTCTACGATGCATTCTCTAATACAAAAGAGGGTTAGGATTATTACCTCGGTAAGCCCAATAATATCTAGAAAAGTCGCGCTGAGCAAGGTTTTGCTCACAAGTTGTATGCTCGAGAACCATAGAAGTTCTTCACAACTTCTACTAAGTACTAAGGTATTTGGGCTAGGGTATTTTTGGGCATTATAACGATACAAGAAGGTAACTTTTCTACCAAGGGAGGGGGTAGATTTTTGGCTAGGCTAGGGGTATTCGGCCAAGGCCACTTAGGCTAGAGGGAAGAGGGCTTGGGCGAAATGGCTAACAAGGGAGAAGGGAGGATTTTCAAGACTTGGAAAGTAATTTGTGGATGAAGAACTCTTCATCTTAAGGGTATTTATAGGTCAAGAAGTGGCCAACCAATGGCGAAGATTTAGACAAGTGCAAGGCAAGTGTAGGGTGAGGATTAACTATACACAAATATCCTACCAACTCTCGACTTGTACAAGGCACAAAACGTGCTCCTCACAGCCCAAATCGTCCAAATGGGCGATTTCAAGTCCATCAATTGGAGGGTGACAAGTGTCGCCCTCCCGTTGATCCAAAATGTTTCGTCTCTCGGAAAAATCCGCAAAATTAGAAATGGCATAGCGGAATTTACCTACGAAAGCGTGGAAGCGTTTCGTCGGAAAACTATTCGTTTTGTGAGTTGTGCCTAAAAAGCGTCCAAGGCTTATCTTTAGGCTAGACTTTTCGTCGTATTCCCTTACGCATACTGGAAATACTGGTATAACATCAACAACGTCGACGATTTCTAATAAGCGACCAATTAGTAATCCAACTTGATGGCTAATATAATATTTGGATATAAGCTACAAGCAATCCATAATACTTATGAACTTCAACATATCAACTTCATGCTAGCAACACGTAAAGCTAACAACAACATATATATAATCTTGTAACACTAATTAAGAGACAAGATTATACCTCAACGAATCTCGATCGATTCCAAATCGAAGTCTCTCCTTAGCAACTTAGAGACTCTTGAGACAACGATCAGCTACTTGAGACCCTTAGAACCATACCAACAACTTTCCTTCAACTTCCAATCAAAACCTAGAAAAACAACTAGGTTTTCGCTTTGCGACTAACCCGAAAACTATCTTTTTCCGAGATTTTTCTATTGAGATATGTTAACAATACACATAAGAACCTTGGTTTAAAGTGTGGAGCTAAATGAATTACAAACAAAGATTTTTCTTTTTTCTTGTTGATGAAGCCGAGAGCACCATCTCATGTTCATCCAATTTTTTTTGTGAAATTGGCTAAGTGTTAGCTCTCTCTTGCTACTAGTAGTAATATAAAGGGACATGGAGGGTAAAGATGTGTACAATTGGGTGGCTAGGATGATCTCTTATTAAATATCAAGCTATTGTGGGTCCTTTGACTTAGTCAAGATTGTCAAGCTCACACTTGCAAGACTGAATCATACTACCAAAGGTCATATGACCCTTTTGTCCATGGCATTTCGTCGAAGCTCATTAAAGGGGGTGACACGTGTCGCCTCCAATCGTCACAATAATACGTTTTCCGACAATTTCATAATTCCGCTAAAATTTTTACAAGTCTAAAATCTTAACACTTGTGAGTTCTTACTTACGTTCTTAAAACATGTCCTGCAAATACGGGGTGTAACATTCTTCCCCCCTTAGAAACATTCGTCCTCGAATGTTCTTTCGGAGTCCAATCTAATAAAGCGCGACATAGTCTCCTTATACTACACCCCTCTTACGACATATGCCACCCATGGCCACATAAAAATACTTATGATAAGATGTCAACCTTGGCACTCACGAAGCCAACTAATCCATACTCATAATGACCTCAAAGTCTGTCATAATCATCTCTACTAGGTCTACTAGTGCGGCCCATATCATCACCAGGCAAATCTCATATACCCGCTCAGCTACCACCCTAACACTCACGAGTGTAGTTACCTCGAAAGGTTCTTATGGATTCAGGCTCTATTCCTTTACACTTGTTTGTTATCTTTCTTACTGATCGCACTCTTTCCGTATTTCCAACTCACACTAGTATACATAACTTCCATACCGATGCTGGCCTCCAATCTTTTGGAGTCACTCTTTAAACAACATAAGGCCATTTCCGACTCCGCGACCAGTTACGGTGGAACCGTCCACGAACCCGTAAAACCATTAACTAGACTTGGGCCTTGCACCGTGACCTGTCGCGTGGCTAAACTACTACCAATGATCCCACTCCATTTCAGCTATGGGCGACCCGCATAAGTCCTCACCGCCCCACCGTCGCACTTAACTCTTATCCTTGGTGCGACTTAAAATCTTATGGCGAGAGCCTTATATATCTAAGGTCTCGGCGATTATCAATATTCTTAGGCTGCAATTTCCATGCTCCAAGCCTACCTTACGATCCCCGATAAATGGGTACAAAAACTTCTCATAATACCATAATCGTGTCGTCTTGATCACAACAACCATTACTTACTCTATACGGACCTCATCCGTACAATTCTCTTAAGCCTACCACGTAGCTTAATCTATTAACATGACATTCCGTTAAGTTTCTTATCATGTCTTCTTAAGGGTTCACCGCTTACTGTCGAGACAACTCATCCTTTCCCAAATATCTCAAAATAAAACACCAGACCTTGGCGAGAATTCATTAACTGTTTCATACCTTCCCGATATCTAATTGGTCTTTACCAACTCTCGGTAATCTAAAATCATTCTAGGCAACACACGTCTGACCCTCATACTTAACTCCGTATAGATGTAGGTCACAATACCAACTATACTATAATCATTACCAACGGATCGCAATCCACATAGTCGCTACGGGTCGCTGCGCCTTTCGTACTTGCGATCAACATAACTCGTTAGGGAGAGACAACCCTAACTACGGCTCTATCGCGATCTCAGTGAGAAGAATGAAACCAATCCTAAATGTCCTGCGACCTCACGATTATAGATGTGGTGCGCAACACACCGATAATCAAGACTCTACTAGACACGATCTGTGAGACATTTTCCGAGGACTAACCGCTTTGATACCACTTTTGTCACGACCCGGCCCGGACGCGGCGGTGCCCTACACAGGCACCCTTGAAACATACAACATAAATAAACTGCTGCGGAAAAATAAGTAACACATTTTTTTTAAAACCAAGGCCAAGCCGATAAGGCTGCCATAACATAAAAAATTACCCGAAAGGGTCTATACTGTTTAACAATGTAAAAACAACTATAGCCAGTCCAGCCCACAGATGAATACAGACCTCTAAGATTTGGACACATACTATGACGGGACAAGGCCCCGCCGTACCCCTGAATATACATAGCCATGACAACTCCGGAACATTGGAGCCATCTCAAATGCTGAACCAGGATCCTAAGCTCGCGGATCCACAACTGTGTACCTATACCTGCGGGCATGAACGCAGCCCCCCGAAGGGGGTCAGTACAACAGGTACCGAATATGGAACAGAAATAAGGTACAACAATTAAAACATATCTGTATAAAAGCATGACAGAGGTAAGTGTAAAAGAAGTAAATACCTGAACCTACCATGTCATTACCATCTCGTGAACTTAATCGTACCTTATTATCTTTTCCCATTTTTCACTAAACGTTATAGCCACTTTCTTTGCATACTTCTGCAGGAAAAACATCAAGTTCATTACCATATAACTTACTTATCTTTCATAACATAATCCGGCCGGCACCGGGCGCCTATACTACCCGGCCAAACGGGGGCGATAAGGTCACGTAGTGCCCGTACGGGTATCTTTGCCCGACCCGTTTCGGCGATGATGCCGTATAGTGCGCGTAAGGTATCTTGCCGGCCATTCTTTGGGGCGATAATGTCATATAGTGCGCGTAAAGGTATCTTTGCGGCCCATTTCTAGGGCGATAATGTCATATAGTCGCGTTAAGGTATCTTGCCCGGCCCGTTACGGGGCGATAATGTCATATAGTGCGCGTGGGTATCTTGCCGACCCGTTGCAGGAAGATAATGTCATATAGTGCGCGTAAGGTATCTTGCCGACTATTTGCGGGCGATAATGTCATATAAAATCCGAATTTAACCCAGCGTACTACGCCCTCTACTTCTTTATAAAGACTCTTTCAAATAAACCTTCCCGAATACTAACAACTATAGTATCAAGTCCTATCCACCTTTCAAGACAAGTCACCGTACCTTTTTAGAAATACAATTCAGAACACAAATCAAGTGACTTCTTTATTAAAACCTAAGCAATCTGGTACCTTTAAAACAATTTGCCCTTCTTTATTTCAAATCATTTCCTTACTTACATTATTAGAAAACCATTCTCTTAACCTTCCATAAAGCAATATAACTTGACTTCCCATAAAGCGTTTATAACCCTTTATGGTTTTAGATGACTCATTCCTTTTTATAACCAAGAAACTTCTACTTTTTGAAACCAAGTATTATATACTTTCAAATCAATTCTCTTAACTTTCAAAATACAATTAGTCTCTTAACCTTTAGAACTCAAGTGACTCGTTTTATTATAAAACCTTAGGCAATTGATGCCTTAAATCAAGTTGCCTTTTACTAAAATCAAGTCATTTATCTTTCCATAAAGCAAATATAACCAACTTCCCATAAAGTCGTTATATTCACTTTATACCTTAGCCAAAAATATAATTTCCTATCGAGGACTTATCGTTTAAAGCGGAACAAGTATCACATACTTTAAAAATCTTCAAGTCCTTAACTTAATAAAACTTAAGACATCCTTTATTCTTTCAAAGAAGTGAGTTAATCTCTAACTCACCCGACTTGGCTATTCATAAAACTAGTAAAGGATATCAGGTGTTGTCGTCTGCCGTACTACATACGTGCAACTATTCATACTCAAAAGATAGAAAAGTTCTACATAGAGTAAATCACACAACTACCTCTTAACTTCTAAGAGTAGAAGGAAACATGAAATGATACCACGGTATATTCCATACGTAGAATCATGCCAAAGGAAGGAAGAGGTTCGCGTACCTCATGACGATTGTCGACAAGTAGCAAAATGCTCCAAAGTACTTCAACCTTGAGCTACTCCATTATTCAAGTAGGATCGCTATACTTAGTACTTTAACCTATCATGGTCGCAATCGTCCATTAACCTCTTACTTGTAGTAGAATATTCTAGGTGCTAAGTCGCTAAATTCTACGGAAAATCGGACTGACCTCCTTTGTTTTTACTTACTTTGCCACCTTTTCAAGGCGAATACAATAACCAAACACGCCACATTTAAGGCCCGATCAAAGCAATCAACAATGAGGATTACACGCCTACTAGGCGTGTAAAATTCCGCCCAAAATAGATATCAAAACTAACACAACTCTAGTCAATTTCGCCATATTTAGTACAACAATACCAAATCTTATCAATTTCAATTTCAATCCAAATTGTTAGCATAACATGATACCAAGTCGCGATCGATTATAACTACTATAATCTTGAGTCAACAACATGCGACAATTTCTAATAAACGACCAATTAGTAATCCAACTTCAAGTGGCTAATATAATATTTAGGATATAAGCTACAAGCAATCCATAATACTTATGAACTGACATATCAACTTCATGCTAGCAACACGTAAAGCTAACAACAACAACATATATATAATCTTGTAACACTAATTAAGAGACAAGATTATACCTCAACGAATCTCAATCCAATTCCAAATCCGAAGTCGCTCCTTAGCAACTTAGAGACTCTTCAAGACACTTCAATCCGCTACTTGAGACCCTTAGAACCATACCAACAACTTTCCTTCAACTTCCAATCAAAAACCTAGAAAAGCAACTAGGTTTTCGCTTTGCGACTAACCCGAAAACTATCTTTTTCCGAGATTTTTCTATTGAGATATGTTTACAATACACATAAGAACCTTGGATTAAAGTGTGGAGCTAAATGGATCACAAACAAAGATTTTTCTTTTTTCTTGTTGATGAAGCCGAGAGCACCATCTCATGTTCATCCAATTTTTTTTGTGAAATTGGCTAAGTGTTAGCTCTCTCTTGCTACTAGTAGTAATATAAAGGGACATTGAGGGTAAAGATGTGTACAATTGGGTGGCTAGGATGATCTCTTATTAAATATCAAGCTATTGTGGGTCCTTTGACTTAGTCAAGATTGTCAAGCTCACACTTGCAAGACTTAATAATCCTACCAAAGGTCAAATGACCCTTTTGTCCATGGCATTTTCGTCCAAGCTCACTAAAGGGGGGGGGGGGAGTGACACGTGTCGCCCTCCCAATCGTCACAATAATACGTTTTCCGACAATTTCATAATTCCGCTAAATTTTTTACAAGTCTCAAATCTTAACACTTGTGAGTTCTTACTTACGTTCTTAAAACATGTCTTGCAAATACGGGGTGTAACAGTAAACATGTTATGATGCTACGTGTGTTAGTGTCTTGTGATGTTTGTGTAAGGGGGTTATTCTTGTTGTGCTTACGTTGTTAAACGATAAGCCCGTTGTACTGCTATTATATCTGTTACACCCCGTAATTTCAGGACATGTTTTAAGAACATAATTATGAACTCACAAGTGTTAGGATTTGAGACTTGTAAATTTATCGGAATTATGAAATTGTCGGGCGTAAGTGTTGTGACGACTGGGAGGGGGACACGTGTCACCCCCCCTTATGTGATGCCTTGGTCGAAATGTGCAAGGGCAAGAGGGTTATTGGACCTTAGTCTTGCAACATGTGTAGCATGAGAAATTTGACTAAGTCAAAAGGTCAATAAGTCTTGATCTTTTGTAAGACCACATCCAAGCCTCACATTTGTGTTTATCTTGACCATGCGATTCTCTATATATTATACTAGTAGAGAGGGAGCTTAACACTTAGAAAATATTTCACAAAAATTGAAGACCACACTTTGAGGGCTCTCGGGTTTCACTACAAGGAAGAAGAAAAAAATTTGTTTCTTGTTCATTCAACTCCCCACTTTAAACCAAGGTTCTTAGGTGTATTGTAAACACATCTCAATAGAAAAATCTTGGAAAAATATTGTTTTCGGGTTAGTCGCAAACGAAAACCTAATGGTCTTTCTAGGTTTTGTTTAGAGTTTTGAAGGATAATTGTTGGTGTTGTTCTAAGGGTCTCAACAAGCGGATTGAAGTGTCTTGGAGAGGCTCTAAACTACTAAAGCGACTTGGATTGAGTTTGATTAAGAATCGTTAAGGTATAATCTTGTCTTTTAAAGGTGTTACAAGATTACATATTTATATTGTTGTTGTTAGCTCTACTTGTTGCTAGCATGAAGTTGATAGGTTGAAGTTATAAGTATTATGGATTTCTTGTAGTTAAATCCAGAAATGTTATACAAACCAACTTGGAAATTGGATTACTAATTGGTCGTTTTTAGAAATCGTCGCATGTTACTTACTTAAAGATTATGGTTATTATAATCAAATGCGACTTGATATCATGTTATGCTACCAATATGGATTGAAATGGAAATTGGATAAGAATTTGTTTTGTTGAACTCAATGTGGCGATTTGGTGTAGTTTGTATTAGTTGGTTATTGATTGTATTGAACTACCTACTATATTGTTGTGAGCCAATTGGGGCTATTTGGTTATTCAATTGTATTGAACTACCTTATATTGTTGTGAGCCAATTGGGGCTGTATGGTTATTGTATTTCGGCCTTGAAAAGGTGGCAAAGTGAGTAAAAACAAAGGAGGTCTTTGTCAGATTTTCCGTAGAAAATGGAGACTTTACACATAATATTCTACATTTGAAGTAAGGCGTTAATAGGCGTATTGTGAATATTATAGGTTGATATACTGAGCGGGACTTTGTACTTGGCAAGTGGTTTGACGAGCAAGGTATGTAGAACTTTTCCTATCTTTGAGCATGACTAGTTTCACGTATATAGTGCGGTGAGCGTCTGAAGACTTTGACATTCTTTACTTGTTTTATGAAATGCCAAGTCGGGTGAGTTAGGAGATTAACTCACTTCTTTGAGAATATTAAAGATGTCTTAAGTCTTGTTAAAGATAAGGGACTTGAAGAATTTTAAAGTATGTGATACTTGTGTCGTTTTAATCGTATAAGTCCACTTGGATAGGAAATTGTACTTGACTAAGGTATAAGTGAATATAACGACTTTATGGGAGTTGGTTATATTGACTTTATGGAAAGATAAATGACTTGTTTTAATGGAAGGCAATTCGATTTTAAGGCACCAATCGCCTAAGGTTTTATAAGACATGAGTCACTTGATTAGAAGTCTAATTTTATTTCTAAAGTATTGTGACTTGTCTTGAAAAGAAATTGTAACTTGATACTACGGTTATTAGTAGCTTGGAAGTTTTATAATGAAATGAGTCATTTTAAAAGAATAGAAGTACGTAGTACTTTGGGTTAAATTCCCGGATTTTTATAAAAGACATGTTAGTGCCTTAAGTAAACTAAAATGAGTGTATATGAACAAGAATAGTAAGAAGTTAGGGATTTCTTAACTTGCTTATATATTGTATGATAAGCGATAGAGCTTATGTTATGTGTGATAAGCGGATTTGGGCTAGTGATATATTATTCGTTCTTGGGGTCATTCCCGGGATTGTGACATTGTATATTTCCATGGATTTGCTAACCACGATGCGAGGAATACCTGCGTGCGAGTCCGTAAGGGCTTATGCGGGTGAAATAGTCCCGTGCGGCGGGTCCGACCTATGCGAGGAATACCTCATGCGAGTGCAGTAAGGGCTTATGCGGGTGAAATAGTCCCGTGCGAGAATACCTCACGCGAGTCCACTTGGACCTATCTTGGTGAAATAGTCCCGAGTAGGATTCCAATCCTATTTTTAGTTGTAAGTATACACCTATTATTACTCGTTGTTAGTAAGGCCTTTGTGTCTTTGTAATTTTGTTATCATACATGTCTCACTTTCTATTAAACTTATGTTGTAATTACAGTACTTTCGATTTACATACTTAGTACATATTGTGTCTGACCCCCTTCGAAGTGCGTTAAATCTGCGAGAAAGGGTGGCGAGTTGCGGATCCACGCTCTTAGGATCACTTATCGGACGTCAAGCTCCGTTCTCGGAAGCTTGTCTTTCTTTTAGTCTGATCTTTCCACGATGTTGTAGATTATGTACATTCGAGGTATGGCGGGGCCTGTCCGCCATTTATTATTCTAAGTGCGTATTCACGTATGTGGTTGGTGTAGGCGAGTTGTAAGTTGTACTTTGACTTTGTTTATATTATGGAAAGCGGCACTTATCGGCTAGCGTGTGTTGTTATATTGTTTACACTGTGTTTATGTTGTGTATGTTCATTGCTATTCTCGATGTATAAGCGAGCAGGTGCCCAGGTAGGGCACCGATCGCTCCGAGGTGGTCGTGACAAAAGTGGTATCGAGCGATTAGTCCTCGGAAAATGTCTGGACCGTGTCTAGTAGAGTCTTGATTATCGGTGTGTTGTGCACCACATCTATGTCGGGAGGCTGCGAGACATTTAGGATTGGTTTCCATTCTTCTCTCTGAGATCGTGCATTAGAGCTATCTTATTAGGTTGAATCCTCTCGACCTCTTCTTATGAAACGGCTATGCCTCGCGGCGACGAGCCCGGATAGGCAAGCGGCGGCGGAGGCGCTAGCGGTACTCGAGAGGTTACGGGCTCGAGCACGGACTATGCACGAGGTAGTAGGCGGTCGGCAAGTTCGCCACACTGCGGATTTTAGAGGCGAGGCGGCGGTAGCTCGAGGTTAGATGCAGACCCTCAGTTCCCGACCAGCTGCGAGTATAGAACTACGAGGCGGTCGGTTATTGACCGATATAGTAGCGGGCGGCGTATGACGGAAGCGAGCAGCCCACCTAGGCCGGCGGTTTGCGGATTAGGGATTTTACGGATGTCATCCACGAGTTTTATGGTTAGTGCGATGAGGATCGCGAGAGTTCGTTCGGCAATGACGGACCGTGCGAGTCCAGGGCTTGAGAGCAGTGCATTACGCTAGCCTCTTACGGTTGCGCGATATTGCGCTGGCGGTTTAGTCGTGGTTGCTTTCGAGAGGTGATGATGCTCTTCCGGTGTTTGGGAGGAGTTCTGAGGCTTTCATGGATCACTTTTGCCTCAGAGATGAGGAGAGCCGGGTAGACAGATTTTTGACCTTGAGGCGAGCGGGAGGGCATCGGGAGTATAACAGAGTTTGACTCCTTGGCGGTTATGCGCATACTATTGTAGCTAGCGTGGCGGATAGAGTTCATCGTTATGTGATGGGGCTAGGCCGTCATATGATTACATCATGCTTAGGGGTGGCTCTTGGCCGGTATGGACATCGCCGGATGCGAGCCTATGCGGGGATAGAGGATAGAGAGGAGGACCAGTTGATGCGAGCCGGCCCAGAGGGCGGGACATCGGTCTCGAGTCTCGAGGTAGTTTTCGGCGGGCGGCCTCGGTGAGCTGGGTCCTCTTTCCGGCCAGCCTGAGTGCTCCATCACGGTTTTACGGTAGGAGATCGATCGGCAAGGTCATTCGGGGCAGTCGGGGCTCCGGGACTTGAGGTTTCGAGGAGGCGAGATCCTCGCGTCGAGACCACCAGCGCCTCGGTGTGCTTTCGATGCGGTAGGTCGCGAGCGGTGTCGTGTTCGCTGTGGGAGGTTGTTACTCTTGTGGCGGTGGGCCACGAAGAAGATTGTCCGTCTAGAAGCGGCATGGGTGGTACAACCACGGTAGCGGGATCGATTGTTGGGTCTTCTCCTTACGTGGTTATGCGCTCGGGCGAGGTACTCGCGGACGAGGCGGGCCGCGGTAGAGTCGTGGTGGTGGTTCGATTCTAGTGGTCCCCCGAACCGCATATATTCTCTAGCCGGCCGCCCGGGATCGGAGAGCTTCCACGGCGTCGTCACGGTACATTCGCGATTTGGTGTGATGTTTATGCTTTGATAGATCCAGTTCTACCTTGTCCTATGTGTCCCCTCTTATTGCGGGTAGAATCGGGATAGGCGGTGTCGATAGAGGCGTTTGAGGTAGCTACGCGCGATGGGTGATCGGTGTTAGGTGGCGGGTGTATAGAGGTTGTCGGTATTCATTCTGATCGTCAGACCCTTGCAAACTTGATAGAGCTGGAGATGACAGATTTTGATGTCATTATGGGTATGGGTAGTTGGCTTCTTGTTATGCCAACGTTATTTGTAAGACGAGTTGGTTCGGTTCGATTTCTGGCGAGCGATTGCTCCAGTGGAGAGCAACACGGCGTCGCCAGGGTAGGTTTATTTCTTACCTCAAGGCTAGGAAGATGGTGCGAGAAGAATACATCTATCATGGTTGGGTATTCGTCTGGTGAGATGCGATTCTTGATCGATGCGATGGTTAGGGAGTTTCCAGATGTGTTCCCCGATGATCTTCCGGGTATCCCTCCTGAGAGGGAGATCGAGTTTTGTATTGACACGTTGCCAGACACTCGACCTATTTCTATTCCGCCATACAGGATGCTTTCTTGAGTTGAGGAGGCGAAAGACCGGTGAAAGATTTCTTTGGAGAAAGGCTTTATCGAGCCTAGTGTATCTCCACAGGGGCCTTGGTGTTGTTTGTGAAGAAGAAGGATGGGGCCAGCTGCGTATGTGTGTTGACTACAGGCAGCTGAATAAGGTAACCATTAAGAATAGGTACCCCCTCCCCAGTATTGATGATTTGTTTGACCAGTTGCAGGGTGAGAGGTGTTTCTCAAAGATATACTGCGATGCAGTTATCATCGAGTTCGAGTTCGAGCGAGACGTCCCAAAGCGCATTCGGGACCCGGTATGGGCACTATGAGTTGAGTCATGTCTTTCGGCGACCAGCGCTCGGCGGTATTTATGGATTTGATGAGCGGGTGTTCAAGCCATTTTGGATCGTTTGTGATTGTATTCATTGATGACATCTGGTGTATTCACGGACCAGCGGGAGCATTGGATCACTTGAGGCGTACTTGGGATTCTCGGTTGGCGGTTATTCGCCAAATTCTCTAAGTGTGAGTTTTGGTTGGCCTCAGTGGCATTCCTGGGGCATATTATTGGGGCTGACGGTGTTCGCGTGGATCGGCAAGGTGGCGATCAAGTCTTGGCGAGGCCTACTACTCCGGCCAAAGTGCGCGATTTCTTAGGACTAGCGGGTTATTATCGTAGGTTTGTGGAGCGGTTGCTTGATTTCGGCAGATTGACTAGGTGACTCGGAAGTCGGCCAAGTTCGATGGGCGAGGCTTGCGGCGGGGTTTTGATTCTTTGAAGGAGAGGTTGACTCGACCCAGTTCTTACTCTTCTGAGGGTTAGGCAGATGCGTGATCTATTGTGATGCCTCGGGTATCGGGCAAGGGTGTGTTTTGATGCAACACGGCAAGGTTATAGCCTATGCTTCCCGGCAGTTACGGAAGCATGAGAGGAATTACCCTACCCATGACTTAGAGTTGGCGCGGTTATTCATGCCTTGAAGATTTGGAGACACTATTTATGCGGGTTCATGTGGATATTTATCTGAGACCACAGAGCCTCAGGTATATCTTGAGCGAGGAGCTGAATTTGAGGCGAGAGATGGTGGTTAGAGTTCTTTGAAAGACTATGATGTTGATATTCTATACCATCGGGAAGGCCAGCGTAATTCTTGATGCCTTGATCGTGATCGATGGGAGACTATCGAGTGCGACGAGAGAGATAGGACATGGTCCACCAGATCCACCAGCTAGCGAGCCTTGGGGTTCGATTGATCGATACCGACGATAGTGGAGTACGGGTTCGTGAGGTTGCTGAGTCTTCCATCGTTGATGAGGTGAAGAGCGGCAGTTTGAGGACCCGGTGTTGATGCGGTACCGTGATGCGACTCTTCGGGAGGAGAAGAGTCTATTCGAGTAGCGCTGATGAAGTCTTTGAGATTTGAGGTCGGTTGTGTGTTCCGATGTATCGGGACTTCGTCGGCATATTGCAGGAGAGGCACTGGCGCTCGTTATTCTATTCATCGAATTCGACCAAGATGTACCATGACCTCGGATGTTTGTATTGGTGGGATGGCACGAAGAGGGCGTGGCGAGTTTTGTTGCCTGATGTCCTAATTGCCGAGTTAAGGTCGAGCACGAGAGGCCCGGTGGATTATTGCGATCTATTGAGATTCGACTTGGAAGTGGGAGATGATCAACATGGACTTTGTTCTGAGGTTACCTCGTACTCGGAGAATCTGACTCCATTTGAGTTATTGTTGTGGTAGAAATCAGCCCATTTCCTTCGGTCGGGGCAGCGTTTTGGTGAGGACTATGCAGTTGTACATCAGAGATAGTGAGTGCGGTGTTCGGTGTCGATTATATCGATAGAGCCCGGTTCTGGCTAACTTACGGAGGTCTTTCGAAGGGTTTAGGGACAGTGAGTCTCGGCGACATTTCACCTCGGTGGCGGGCGGCGAGCATACTATCCGAACACTTGAGGATATCTGCGAGCTGCGTGATTGATTTCGATGGTAGTGGGAGGATCATTTGCCTCGTGGAGTTTTCTTATAATAACGGCTACCATTCCGGTATCTGAGATGGCGCCATCTGAGGCTTTATATGGCGAAATGCAGTGCTGTCGGTTCGTTCGGCGTGGGCGAAGTGCGATTAGTTGGCGGACTTGGTACGGTGTGGATAAGGTGAAACTTATCCGGGAGGCGTAGCGGCTCGAGTCGGAAGTCATATGCGGATGTCGGCGTCGGCATTTGGAGTTTCAAGTAGGCGATTGGGTCTTCTTGAAGGTGTCACCCATGAAGGTGTGATGAGATTCGATGAAGAAACTCGGCCCAAGGTACATTGGGCCCTACCAGATCGTTCGTAGAGTGGTCAAGGTTGCCTACGAGTTGGATATGCCATCAGAGTTGGAGGCGGTACATCCGGTATTCCATGTTTCTATGTTGCGAAAGTGTATCGGTGATCCAGCAAGAGCTTTCCCTACTAGTGAGGTCCAGGTGACAGAGGGGTTATCGTATGAGGAGAGTCCATAGCGATACTCGATCGCCCGGTCGAGCTGCGGACCAAGGATGTAGCTTAGTCAAAGTCTGTGGAGAAATGATAGCAGGAGGAGATGACTTGGGAGCGGAGGAGGACATGTTGAGAGGTATCCTCACTTATTTCCTATACCTTCAGGTATTTCATTTTCCCTTACTTGTCAGGTTTTAATTGAAGTGTTTCTTTTGCTTAAATGCTTTTATGTGGCCATGAGTGGCATTTTTGGTATGTCGGAGCTGTGAAAGGAAACTATGTCGCTAATTGTAAGTGTGACTCCGAAAGAACATTCGGGGACAAATGTTTCTAAGGGGGGAAGAATGTTACACCAGTAATTTGGGACATGTTTTAAGAACATAAGTATGAACTCACAAGTGTTAGGATTTGAGACTTGTAAATTTATCGGAATTATGAAATTGTCGGAAAACGTAAGTGTTGTGACGAATGGGAGGGCGACACGTGTCACCCCCCCCCTTATGTGATGCCTTGGTCGAAATGTGCAAGGGCAAGAGGGTCATTGGACCTTAGTCTTGCAACATGTGTAGCATGAGAAATTTGACTAAGTCAAAAGGTCAATAAGTCTTGATCTTTTGTAAGACCACATCAAGCCTCACATTTGTGTTTATCTTGACCATCGATTCTCTATATATTATACTAGTAGAGAGCTTAACACTTAGAAAATATTTCACAAAAATTGAAGACCACACTTTGAGGGCTCTGGGTTTCACTACTGAGGAAGAAGAAAAAATTTGTTTCTTGTTCATTGACTCCCAACTTTAAACCAAGGTTCTTAGGTGTATTGTAAACACGTCTCAATAGAAAAATCTTGGAAAAGATTGTTTCGGGTTAGTCATAGCGAAAACCTAATGGTCTTTCTAGGTTTTGTTTGGAGTTTTGAAGGATAATTGTTGGTGTTGTTCGAGGGTCTCAACAAGCGGATTGAAGTGTCTTGGAGAGGCTCTAAACTACTAAGGAAGCGACTTGGAGTTGGATTAAGAATCGTTAAGGTATAATCTTGTCTTTTAAAGGTGTTACAAGATTACATATTTATATTGTTGTTGTTAGCTCTACTTGTTGCTAGCATGAAGTTGATAGGTTGAAGTTATAAGTATTATGGATTTCTTGTAGTTAAATCGAAATGTTATACAAGCCACTTGGAAATTGGATTACTAATTGGTCGTTTTTAGAAATCGTCGCATGTTACTTACTTAAAGATTATGGTTATTATAATCAAATGCGACTTGATATCATGTTATGCTACCAATATGGATTGAAATGGAAATTGGATAAGAATTGGTTTTGTTGAACTCAAGGTGGCGATTTGGTGTAGTTTGTATTAGTTGGTTATTGATTGTATTGAACTACATACATATTGTTGTGAGCCAATTGGGGCTGTTTGGTTATTCAATTGTATTGAACTATCTTCTATATTGTTGTGAGCCAATTGGGGCTGTATGGTTATTGTATTTCGGCCTTGAAAAAGGTGGCAAAGTGAGTAAAAACAAAGGAGGTCTTTGTCCAGATTTTCCGTAGAAAATGGAGACTTTACACTTATAATATTCTACATTTGAAGTAAGGCGTTAATGAGCGTATTGTGAATATTATAGGTTGATATACTCTGAGCGGGACTTTGTACTTGTCAAGTGGTTTGACGGAACAAGGTATGTAGAACTTTTCCTATCTTTGAGCATGACTAGTTTCACGTATATAGTGCGATGAGGCGTCTGAGACTTTGACATTCTTTACTTGTTTTATGAAATGCCAAGTCGGGTGAGTTAGGAGATTAACTCACTTCTTTGAGAATATTAAAGATGTCTTAAGTCTTGTTAAAGATAAGGGCCTTGAAGAATTTTAAAGTATGTGATACTTGTGTCGTTTTAATCGTATAAGTCCCTTGGATAGGAAATTGTACTTGACTAAGGTATAAAGTGAATATAACGACTTTATGGGGAGTTGGTTATATTGACTTTATGGAAAGATAAATGACTTGTTTTAATGGAAGGCAATTCGATTTTAAGGCACCAATCGCCTAAGGTTTTATAAGACATGAGTCACTTGATTAGAAGTCTAATTTTTATTTCTAAAAGTATTGTGACTTGTCTTGAAAAGAAATTGTAACTTGATACTACGGTTATTAGTATCTTGGAAGTTTTATAATGAAATGAGTCATTTTAAAAGAATAGAAGTACGTAGTACTTTGGGTTAAATTCGGATTTTTATAAAGACATGTTAGTGCCTTAAGTAAACTAAAATGAGAGTGTATATGAACAAGAATAGTAAGAAGTTAGGGGATTTCTTAACTTGCTTATATATTGTATGATAAGCCGATAGAGCTTATGTTATGTGTGATAGCCGGATTTGGGCTAGTGATATATTATTCGTTGCGGGGTCATTCCCCGGGATTGTAACATTGTATATTTCCGTGGATTTGCTAACCACGATCGAGAATACCTCATGCGAGTCGTAAGGGCTTATGCGGGTGAAATAGTCCCGTGCGGGCGGGTCCGACCTATCACGAGGAATACCTGCATGCGAGTCAAGTAAGGGCTTATGCGGGTGAAATAGTCCCGTGCGAGGAATACCTCACGAGTCCACTGGACCTATCGCGGGTGAAATAGTCCGGTAGGATTCAATCTTATTTTTCGTTGTAAGTATACACCTATTATTACTCTCATTGTTAGTAAGACAACGTGTCTTTGTAATTTTGTTATCATACGTGTCTCAAACTTTCTATTAAACTTATGTTGTAATTACAGTACTTTCGATTTACATACTTAGTACATATTGTGTCTTGAGCCCTTCTCGAAGTGCGTTCATCTGCGAGAAAGGGTAAGCGAGTTGCGGATCCACACTCTTAGGATCACTTATCGGACGTCGAGCTCCGTTCTCGGAGCTTGTCTTTCTTTTAGTACGATCTTTCCACGATGTTGTAGATTATGTACATTCGGGGTATGGCGGGACACTGTCCGCCATTGTTATTCTAAGTGCAGTATTCACATATGTGGTTGGGTGTAGGCGAGTTGTAAGTTGTACTTTTGACTTTGTTTATATTATGGAAGCGGCCTTATCGGCTAGCTTGTGTTGTTATATTGTTTACACTGTGTTTTATGTTGTGTATGTTCATTGCTATTCTCGATGTATACGAGCAGGGTTCGGGTAGGGCACGATCGCGGCCGAGTGGTCGTGTGACAATATCACATACCCACGACTTGTTATGATGCAGGACTTGTCGCCTCGATGCGAGAATACCTCATGCGGGTCCATGTGACCTATCTTGCGAACTGCGAGTTCGGGTTGATCCTTTCCGGGTGTGTTACGCCGTCACGAGGATACCTCATGCGATCCATAGGACTATCACGGACCGGTGTCGAGGATGATGCAGCGAGTTAGCTACCCCGTCACGAGAATACCTCATGCGGGCCTATGTAGCTCTGCGGACTACGGGAGTTCGAGATTAGGCACGCATAATGATACTATGGCGAATGACCTTGCCGATCATTAGCGGCCTAGAAAAGACGGTTATGTTATATCTATTTTGCTCTTGGTTATCTTTGTGGCACTATGTGCGGTTACATTGGTTGTTTAAATGCGTATTTGTAATTGGTTTTGAAATGTTATGATTTTATTTGATGCTACTGATTTCACATACTTGGTACTGTTATCTTGACCTCGCCGAGGCTGCGTTCATCTGCGGTAGAGATACACCGATTGTGTATCCTCGCTCATAGGATCGATTCGGCGTTTTGGGAAGCTCCGTTTCTCGGAGGCTTATCTTTAGTATAGTCCCTGTCGTTGTAGGTACTTACATTGAGGTATGGCGGGCCTGTCCGTCGTTGTTGTTATAACATTCTTAAGTGTAGTCTTTGTTGTGGGCAGGGTTTGTAAAAGGGATGTAACTGTTCAAGTTTTTATTTATATATACAGAAAGGTAACCGTTTTGGTTAGCCTGTTTTCTTATTTCACTATTGTATATCTTGTTTCATGAGTAAGTTTTTATTTCCGCTGATTTTCTCTGATGTTGTATCACTAGGGTGCCCGGGGTAAGACACCAGTCACGGGCCTAGGTTCGGGTCGTGACAAAAATAAAGATTAAGATTAAATTAGCGTGAACTAGAAGAAGCTTTATGTCGTGACTTATGGGCTTGTTGTTGCAAATAATATTGTAATGCTAGATTGAGACAAGAACTTAGAAAATAGTGAAAGCAATGAATGAATATTATATTTCTTGAATATGATGCCCCTTATAATGAAATGATTGGTCCTATTTATACATGAAATCACGGGTACACATTCCACAAATTATGGATCTGAAGCCACACACATCTCGTCGAAACGAAAATTACAAAAGTCCATTCAAACGCCCTTACAGAGACCTCACTGTTTTGGTCTATTTCCATCGCCTGCCACCACTTAACTACCAAGTCCCAACCATCAGCGTCACCCTCGATACACCGTGACACCTCCACGCGCCTCGACCCAACTCTCACTAAAACTACCCGAGACAACCACTACCACCACACTTCTGGCGAAACACCCCACACGAGAACCCTACTTTATGTCCCAAATTTTGGTCGATCTATTTACAACTAAGCCATGACCCTTACCCACACACCTCTCACTTACATCGAAACATGAAAAAATAGATGCACACCCGACATCCTAGGAGGTAAGGCCAACTTATATGCAATATTAGAAACTCGCTAAATGATCTCAAAAGGACCAATATGCCTCGGGCTCAACTTTCCCTTCTTCCTAAATATCATCACCCCATTCATGGGTGAAACATTCAACAAAACTATCTACCCAACCATAAACTCTAAATCACAGACCTTTCAATCTGCATAACTCTTCTACCATCTCTAAGCCGTAAGAAGCCGTTCTTGAATCAACCTGAACTTATAAAAAAAATCTCTCAACAAGTCTATACCCTATGCACCTTGAAGGCATAAAACCAACCGAATGACACCTCCAATATACAAAGCCTAAAATGGTGCCATCTCAATACTCGAGTGATAACTATTTTTGGAAGCAAACTCCTCCAAGAGTAGAAAATGGTCCCAATGACCACAATAGTCAATCACACAGGCTCACAATATATCCTCGGGAACCAGTTTAGTCCGCTTGGACTGACCGTCGATATGGGGTAGAAAGTTGTACTAAGCTCCTAGTACCCAAAATAATAGAAATGGGAACTACATGCAAATGAACTATCTCGTGAATGTAGATCTTAGCCAACTTCTCCAAATTGTAGGTGTTTGAACCGGAAGGAAGTGTGCAGATTTGGTCAACCTATCGACAGTAATACAAATAACATTAAACTTGCCCAAAGTCTACGACAATCGTACCACGAAGTCCATAGCAATTCACTCCCACTTCTATGTGGGTATGGGCATACTCTAAATCACACCACTAGGCTTCCAGTTCTTATTCTTCTTGTCACGACCCGACCTCGGGCCCGTGACTGGTGCCTTACCCCGGGCACCCTAGTGATACAACATCAGAGAAAAACCAGCGGAAATAAAAACTCATGAAAGGAAAACAGTGAATTAAGAAAACAGGCTAACCCAGCGGTGCTTTTTGTACATAAATGAAAACTTGAGCGATTCATCCCTTACAAACCACCTGCCAGTGATTACAGACCTCTAAGAATTTTAAAACCATAACGGCGGACGGGGCCCGCCATGCCCTGAATGTACAAAGTCTACTACTTGGAACCGTACCACGGAGACAAGCTTAGGAGATATGGAGCTTTCCGAGAAGCTGACAGCGATCTAAGAGTGCGGATCGAAACTATGTACCTCGACTGCGGCATGAGCGCAACCCCGAAGGAGGTCGATCAACGGTACCAAGTATGTGGCGAAAATCACGTAAATGAAATCATAATAGTCTATATAAAGCAGGAGACATGTATGATAACCAAACTCTGATTCACAATATATATAGCGATCATGTCAGTCGAGGACTGCGTGCGCGTAAAATCATCACTCAATACAACGGGAATTTAACCCGCCTGATGGTCGCATGCCGGCATCTCACCTCGGTATAAGCATGGCCTAGAACCGTCCTAGTGGGCCCGTACGTGGACTATCAGCGTGTCGGTATGCCCGAAGGAGATAACAAGATGACACCCGTAGTGGAAGCATGCAGTGGGCCACCAGCGTGTCGGTATGTCCAAACGATAACAAGATAATACTCATTGTGGAAGCATACCGTGGGCCACCCAGCGTGTCGGTATGTCCAAACAATAACAAGATAATACTCATTGTGGGCGCGTACGTGGGCGCGGCGTGTCGGTATGTCGAACAATAACAAGATAATACCTAATGGAAGCATACGTGGGCGCAACGTGTCGGTATGTCCATCAATCAAGCAGATAGCGGCCTCCATGAGAGACTCGGTAGCACGAAATCAAACACTTGCACATCAAGGGTTATCTCAACAAGCATAGGCAAGTTACACACAACTCAAGGTACTTTCATTTTATGTCAAAGTCCGGGTTTTTAACCCCCAAAGTACTACATACTTTAATCCTTTCAAAAAGATCTCTTTTTACGTAAAATAACTCGATACTATTATCCGTAGTACCAAACACGTTGATGTTTAAATCAAGTACTTTAAACACCTTTAACACAACGTCAAGTATACCATTAAAACCCAAGTAACTAACCCCTTTTAGATCAAGGTACTCCTACCTTTCTAAAACCAAGCCACTTATATTTTTCCATCAAGAAGAGTTCAATATTTGAAAACAAGTTACTTATACTTTTAAACTCAGAGCTTTTGGTTCCGGGCACTTCCTATCCCGGCCACTATTATCAACAAGGTACGGTCTGCTTGTATTCAATTCTTATGGGGGGGGAAACCACCAAGAGTTGCTTGGGATATCATTTGCCTGCCTCAAACTGAAGGTGGCTTGGGTCTTATGAACATCAAGGAATGGAATCATGCCCTGCTATCCAGGACGATTTGGCAAACTCACCTAAGTGATTCTCTATGGGTCCAATGGATCAATAGCCACTATTTGAGAGATATTACAATTTGGGACTATGAGGTACGTCCTAGGGACTCCCCTTTATTCAAAAAGATTTGTGGGATTCGCGACAAATTTGTTTCTATCTTTGGTAGCCATGGTGATGCTATTGACGGCTTCACAAAATGTTGTGCCAACGGTATATTTGATTCAAGCCTCGTATATGATATCTTGCGCCTCATGAGCTAAAAAGCCTTGGATGTCACAAATTTGGAAAGGATTCATTCCTCCCAAATTCTCTTTTACTATGTGGCTAAATTGCGAAGCGGTTAGCTACAAAGGATACTCTATCATTTCTCAACTTGGAGGATAAATCTTGCGGATTACTGCAAGCAAGCTAATGAAACAAGGGAACACTTCTTTGCACCTATACACACATGATTTGGAAGAGCATAAAAGATTGGTTGGGTATTAGAAGAGATGACAACTTGTTATACCGTATTTCAGAGTATATGCGTGGGGCGTGCGTGAAAATTTTGAAGTTTAAAGTGGCTTGGCGAATTATTTTGTTCCTGACACCCGTTTAGAGTCGTTTTTCGATGAAGCGTTTCCCACTTTCGTGAGGAATTTAGGCTATGTCAATTTTAATTTTGCGGATTTTTCGAGAGGCGAAACATTTTGGACCAACAAGAGGCGACACTTGTCACCTCTCATTGGAACACCAGGCGGTAATAGTGGTGGCGAAAGTGTGGCCTTTGTGGTCAAGGGTTGGTAGGATATTTTGTGTTAGTTGGCTAGTGTGCACTTGGCAAGATCTTGGCCTACACTTGCCTTGCACTTGGCAAGATCTTGACCATTGGTTGGCCTTGTCTTGTCCTATAAATACCCTCTCCTTATGAAGACTTCTTCGTCAAATAATTTCCTAAGTCTAAAAATTCCTCCCTCCTTGTAGTATAGTTCTCGTCCCTCCCCTTGTGAGGCCTTGGCGAGCCCTTTCCCGCTTGGCGAGAGTCCCCCCTAGTGGGGGTAGGCGAGGTATACACCCCCTCCTTGTGGTGCTAGCCGTAGGGTACCCACTGCTAGTTGTCTTCGTATAATACCCACTCTTGGTAGAAATACTCTCAAAGTATTGTTATAATGCCCAAATTACTTAGCCGTATACCTTGTAGTATTCTAAGGTTATACCTTTACAAAGCCCAGTTATACTATTATACTTCCGTCAGTCACAAACCGAACCTAAGTAAATCTTCACCGTAGTTGAAGTTATAGGTAGAAGTTGGTTAGAACTTCTAAGGGTTGTTTGGAGGCGGTCGGGCGCTGAGTAGGAGCTAAACCTTGCTCGGGATCGACATTTAAACTCGGATAATTATGGGCTTATCGAGGTAATTATCTTGCCCACTATTGTAATTGGAAATTACATGTTGTTAGATTATATAGTTGAAGTATACTATATATAGTCTTGAGCGTTGTTATCGGCAATGTCTTTTGACTTAAGCTGAATTATAAGAAACCTTTTGAAGAAAATCTTGAAGCTGTATTTACATAGACTGTTTCTGATAGAATTGTATAGCTTTTTACGTGAGGTAGAATTGTGCACGTCCGGATTAGGCGTATAACCCCCTGGTTGGCTTGGTAGCGGCCCGATAGAGGAGGAGATTTCTGTTGTTGCGGGAGGTCTTTGCCGAATTTTTACGTAGAATGTTCTACGATTAGACCTAAATGTTAATAAGCGCCTTGTGGCCTTATAGGTTGAAGTACTACGTATGGCGCGATCTTGACTTAAGGAGTAGCCGGCGGTTGGAGGTACTTGGGCGTTTTGCTATTAGTCGATACTGCGTCGCGAGGTATGTGAACCTCTTCCTATCTCTTCTAGCATGATATGTGTGAACTATGTAGTGCGGTAGGCGTCACGTGTGCTAAATGTATTTGATTGGTTTAAAACATAAAGTGTTATAACGGCTTTATGGGAAGTTGGTTATAACAACTTTATGTTGGTAAGAAAATACTTGTGGTTTTTAAAAGGTAATGATTCGAACTATAAGCGGCTTGTTATGTGTTAATAAAGAACTTGAAGTATTTCAAAGATTTTGAATCATTTGAAAGAAGAAGTAATACTTGGTTTTGAAAACTTAAGAGTTATACTAGCTTTATGGGAAGTTAGGTAATAGCGGCTTAAGAATGTTTCTTGATTTGAAATCGGAATGTGCATCGACAAACCAACGGCGTAATAAAAGGAAATGTTTTTGATTAAGTATTATTAAAACCGTAGAAACTTCCATCTGCGTAGAAGCTAAGATGAGACAAAATGATATTTTCTAGGTCATGTTCTTTGTAATAAGATTGTTATAAACAAGAATATCCTACTCACATATAAGGTTTATGTTTCTCAGATGGTTTAAAAGAGAATTATATTCTTAAATGAATAAGGCTAGGAACTACGAAACCTTTCTAAAATAAGAAACGTGAATATTTGAAATTAGGCAAACTTGGACGTTTGAAAAAGAATGTTGTTACTTGGTTTTACAAAGAGAAGTGTTTTGATTTACTTCAAAAGATAATCACTCTATTGTTATATACTACGGGTATTGTGTGACTTTTGTGAAAGTAACATATCTTTAAAAGAGTTATTGTATAAAGTACTTTGGGAATAAAAACCCGATCTCGTTAATCATATAGTAGAAAGTACCTTATGTGTGAATAACTTGATTGTATTGGTTTGTGATAGCCTTGTAATACCTTCGTGTTGATTTGATAAGTAATCATATTAGGATGCTACGTGTGTTAGTGATACGTGATGTTTGTGTAAAGGGTTTTCCTTGATTGTGCTTATGTTGTTTAAGCGATAAAATGTTATGTTGGTATTATACCACTCACCGTGTTTAGGGGTTAAGCGCCCTCCGATGCGGGGTAGACTCGGTGATGCAGGACCGTGATTCGAGAATACCTCATGCGGGTCCCGGGGCCTATGCGGAGCTCTGAGTTCAGTTAGTGTCGGCCTTTATGGTCATGCGGTGCATGTGGCGTGCGGTGCGAGTCGGGGCGATGCCGGGAGTAGATACCCTCGATGCGGGGTTATACCTCATGCGGGCCTATGAGATTGGCCTATGCGGAGCTGCGGGAGTTCGGGGCTAGGCGTGCACATTTGATATTGCGGCGAGCGACCGGCTTTGATCATGTAGGATGCAGGCGGATATCATAATCTGATTTATGATCTTATTAGTCGTAGGTGTTAGTAGTCGGCTATGCCTTATTGCCACCTGTCTTGTTTTATTTGGACACAGTGGGACCTTTGTTCATGTGTATTCCTTGGTGCTTTTCTATCATTGAAGCGGTGAGGAAGGTATTCCACGGGCATGATTGATGTTGTGGGCGTGAGACCCGTTGTTATATTGGAGTGATGACTTTGAGGCGTGAGTCACGACTAGACATATTTGCTTATTCATTGTGAAGCCTTAGTTTGGTTATCATACATGTCTCGCTTTACATAGACTACTATGATTTCATGTCTGATATCTTCGTATTTCACATACTTGGTACTGTTGTCGACCTCGCCCAGCTGCGTTCATCTGCGAGTAAAGGTACACCGATCGTTGATCCTCGCTCTTAGGGTCACGATTCAGCGTTTGAAGCTCGTTTCTCGGAGGCTTATCTTGGTATAGTCCACTGTCGTTGTAGGTATTTACATTCGGGGTATGGCGGAACCACTGTCCGCCATTGTTGTCGTATCATTTTCTTAGAGTGCATGAAATCTTTGTTGTGGCGGGTTTGTAAAAGATTAAAGCTATTCATTTGTAAGAGTTGTTATTTATATATCTTGAAAGGCAAGTTTTCCTCAGTTCTTGTTTTGTGCTTCATTTGTTTCATGTATGTGTTTTATGTTCCGATTACTCGATGTTGTATCACTAGGGTGCCCGGTAAGACACGATCCACGGGCGAGTTAGGTCTTGACAAAAGTGGTATCAGGCGATTAATCCTCGGAAAGTGTCTACTGAGCCGTATCGGTAGAGTCTTGATTATCGGTGTGTTGTGCACCACACCAATAATCAGGAGGCTATAGGATATTTAGGATTGGTTTCTATTCTTCTCACTCTGAGATCGTGCCTTAGAGCTGTGTTGTAAGTTGGACCCTCTAACGTATTTCTTTCCCTTACCATTATGCCTCCGCGTAGGGCAACCCGGGCCCAGGAGGGCAAGGCAGCCGAGGGAGCTGCGAGTAGAGTTCAGAGGGTTGCGAGGGCATGGGCCAAATCTTCACCTTAGGTGGTGCTTCGTTCGGGAGTTACTGCGGCGTCACTAGCCGTGAGTTTAGCGGCGGCGATTCCTCTGCGGCCATGATATTTGAACCTTGATTCCACGGCAGGAGCAGAGAATATAGATTTCAAGAAGCGACCTGTTACTAGCTATGGATTTGGCTACCAAAGAGTACAGATGTACGCGAGTCTTGATGACTATCTAAGAGAGGGTTGTGCAAAGTAATTCTTGATTGAAGCTTGAGCATGGCACTTTATGCGGGCTTATGCGCGGCGAGCCAAGCGTAGAGATCGGCGGGTTAACGAAGGGCGGCGAGGGCGAGCGGCAAGGTCCTTTAGTAACTTTGAGTCGAGTCACCTCGCGGATTAGATTATGCATATCCACGGTGCGAAAGGTCCTCCGCGGGGTTCGGGGCGTTCGTGGTATGCGAAGTTAGTCGAGCTCGAGCTTGGTTCGCACCATCACGAAGGTTCCGGCCATCCGGATTGATTTTCTCGGTGTTCGCGATGTGTGACGTCATCCCAGGGAATGTCGTCTTTTAGTTAGTACTTGTTGTACCTATGACCGTCAGGGTCTGATGTCGAAAGAGTGTCCTTGCAGGAGGACTTAGCCTTCAGGATCGGTGGGTAGTTCGTCATCTTCCTTGCTATGCGCCTACGAGGCGGTTTGATTAAACGACTAAGGAGTGAAGCGGTAGATCTGAGATAGATCTTTAACCCTCTAGGGTTTAGTATGTGTGATAAGGTGAGTATACCTTAAGTGTTATATTCTGATAGCATTGTGTAAATGGTGATTAGAAATCTTGGTTAGTTAACCAAGTAAGATTTGGGGGATAGAGAAGGTGTGAGCCTTAGAGTGTTATATGTAGAGACCTTAGAGGTAAGGCCATCTCGAGTAAAAGATGTATTGTTTATGTTTGACCCTTATAGGAGTGCATAGTGCCGCGTGAGTTATGTTGTGGGATTAGTCACGAGTAGTGTGGAATGAAAGAGGGTAGTTGAGCTAAGAAGACCGCTAGGTTTTTAAATGCGTGATTAGTGAGAATTTTCCTTGAGGAGCTAGCGTTTCGCGGCGTTGCGGGTCGGGTTGAGGCCACGTTGCGGGTCAACCAGCGGCATGTATGGTGGTGGGGTCGGTTGGTGGTGGTCGCCTTGCGGTAGAATCACGAGGGTGTTAGGCCCAAGTTTAGTTAACGTGCGAATGGTCGTGGATCACGTTCGACAATAGTCGGGCGAGAGTCGGCCGTCTTGTCTTCTAGCAAAGACCGTTTACTCGGCGGTGTTGATTTATCGAAAGGTTGTAAAGGCTGCGCGAGGTGCCTACCTTCACCTTATGTCGAACAGTGGAGCCAGTTGCGGTGTTTCTTTTACGGAGGTTTTACCGAGCAAGGTTAGGAACTTCGAGTAAGTCTCGAGAATCACGTTCGCCTCGGGCGGTGTTTGGATTTGAGGATAGTTGAGAATTGTTGTCTCTGTTGAAGGAGTGTTTAAGCTACCATTTGGTGTTCGGATGTGCCTTATGAAGCCTTGTAGGCGGATGTGTAGTCGCCGGTCGATTGGTTCGATGTTGGCGAGATTGGATAGTTGGTTGAGCTTGTTCCGGTAATTGTGGATAGAGTAAAGCTTGTCTAGAAGAGGTTACGCGGCTCGGAGAAATCGTGCGCATAATCGGCGGCGCTTAGAGTTCGAGTTGTGGTCGGTCTTCTTGAAGGTACCACCCCGGTTTGGGTGTGACGAGTTTTGGAAAAGCGAGGGAACTTAGCGAGTTACTTTGGGCCGCACGAGTTCATGTGAAGGATAAGCCGGGTTGCCTATATGTTAGCATTTGTCGTCCGACTTAGGAGGCACTACGTCCGGTCTTTCGTATTGTTATGATCGGGAGAGTATCGGAGATCCATCCAGAGTGTTCCCAGTTAATGATGACCACGTTAGAGATAGTAACCCCGAGTTTTGGAAGCGACGATATCGAAATGTGGTAAGAGTTCGAGTGTCACGGCGACCTCGGGGATCGCATGCGGCGGTACCATTGTTGGGTCGCCGGAGTGACACTAGAACCTCGCGGCAAAGTGACAAAAGTGGTATCACGACGAGTAAAGGGAGAAGCGAGCATGTATGGCGAGCATAGATGTGATCATTTCTTTTTGTAAGGAGGAGGTGCGAAGGAAGTATATTTTAGACCCCCGGAGAGAGGTGTTTGTGGTAATGTTAGAGGTGTTTCCTCGTGGACTTGGATGGAGGTATTTGCGCGGGTGTTTCTGTGGCCATGGGTGGCGGGATTGTTCTCGTAAGTATAGTAGTGAAGACTATCTTTGGCGCGTTTGTTTGAGACTTAGAAGGAACATTCGGGGCGAATGTTTCTAAGGGGAGAATGTTATACCCGTATTTCCGGTAGTATGCGTGGGGCGTGCGTGAAAATTTTGAAGTTTAAAGTGGCTTGGCGAATTATTTTGTTCCTGACACCCGTTTAGAGTCGTTTTTAAAGCGTTTCCTGACTTTCGTAGGGAATTTCGGCTATGTCGTTTTAATTTTTGCGGATTTTTAGAGGCGAAACATTTTGGACCAACAAGAGGCGACACTTGTCACCTCTCATTGGAACACCTTGGCGGTAATAGTGGTGGCGAAAGTGTGGCCTTTGTGGTCGAGGTTGGTAGGATATTTTTGTGTTAGTTGGCTGGTGTGCACTTGGCAAGATCTTGGCCTACACTTGCCTTGCACTTGGCAAGATCTTGACCATTGGTTGGCCTTGGCTTGTCTATAAATACCCTCTCTATGAAGACTTCTTCATCAAATAATTTCCTAAGTCTAAAATTCCTCCATCCCTTGTAGTATAGTTCTCGTCCCCCTCCCCCTTGTGAGGCCTTGGCGAGAGCCCTTCCCCCTTGGCGAGAGTCCCCACAGTGGGGGTAGGCGGGTATACACCACTCCTTGTGGTGCTAGCAGTGGGGTACCCACTAGCCTAGTTGTCTTCGTATAATACCCCTCTTGGTAGAAATACTCTCAAAAGTATTGTTATAATGCCCAAATTACCTTAGCCAGTATACCTTGTAGTATTCTAAGGTTATACCTTTACAAAAAGCCCAGTTATACTATTATACTTTCCGTCAGTCACAAAACCGAACCCTAAGTAAATCTTCACCCGTAGTTGAAGTTATAGGTAGAAGTTGGTTAGAACTTCTAAGGGTTGTTTGGAGCGGTCGGGCGTACTGAGTAGGAGCTAAACCTTGCTCGGGATCGACATTTAAACTCGGATAATTATGGGCTTATCGAGGTAATTATCTTGCCACTATTGTAATTGGAAATTACATGTTGTTAGATTATATAGTTGAAGTATACTATATATAGTCTTGAGCGTTGTTATCGTGATGTCTTTTGACTTAAGCTGAATTATAAGAAACCTTTTGAAAGAAAATCTTGGCTGTATTTACATAGGGTGTTTCTGATAGACTTGTGTAGCTTTTACGTGAGGTAGAATTGTGCGTCGGATTAGGCGTATAACCCCCACTGGTTGGCTTGGTAGCGGCCCGATAGAAGAGAGGAGATTTACGTTGTTGCGGGGAAGTCTTTGCGAATTTTACGTAGAATGTTCTGCGATTAGACCTAAATGTTAATAAAGCGCCTTGTGGCCTTATAGGTTGAAGTACTACGTATGGCGCGATCTACTTGACTTAAGGAGTAGCGACGGTTGGAGGTACTTGGGCGTTTTGCTATTAGTCGATACTCGTCGCGAGGTATGTGAACCTCTTCCTATCTCTTCTAGCATGATATGTGTGAACTATGTAATGCGGTAGGCGTCGTGTGCTAAATGTATTTGATTGGTTTAAAACATAAAGTGTTATAACGGCTTTATGGGAAGTTGGTTATAACGACTTTATGTTGGTAAGAAAATACTTGTGGTTTTAAAGGTAAGCGATTCGAACTATAAGCGGCTTGTTATGTGTTAATAAAGAACTTGAAGTATTTCAAAAGATTTTTGAATCATTTGAAGAAGAAGTAATACTTGGTTTTGAAAACTTAAGAGTTATACTAGCTTTATGGGAAGTTAGGTAATAACGGCTTAAGAATGTTTCTTGATTTGAAATCTGAATGTGCATCGACAAACCAACTGCGGCGTAATAAAAGGAAATGTTTTGTGATTAAGTATTATTAAAACGGTAGAAACTTCCATCTGCATAGAAGCTAAGATGAGACAAAATGATATTTCCTAGGTCATGGTTGCTGTAATAAGATTGTTATAAACAAGAATATCCTACTCACATATAAGGTTTATGTTTCTCAGATGGTTTAAAAGAGAATTATATTCTTAAATGAATAAGGCTAGGAACTACGAAACCTTTCTAAAATAAGAAACGTGAACATTTGAAATTAGGCAAACTTGGACGTTTGAAAAGAATGTTGTTACTTGGTTTTACAAAGAGAAGTGTTTTGATTTACTTGAAAGATAATCACTCTATTGTTATATACTACGGGTATTGTGTGACTTTTGTGAAAGTAACATATCTTTAAAAGAGTTATTGTATAAAGTACTTTGGGAATAAAAACCGATCTCGTTAATCATATAGTAGAAAGTACCTTATGTGTGAATAACGATTGTATTGGTTTGTGATAGCCTTGTAATACCTTCGTGTTGATTTGATAAGTAATCATATTAGGATGCTCGTGTGTTAGTGATACGTGATGTTTGTGTAAAGGGTTTTCCCTTGATTGTGCTTATGTTGTTTAAGCGATAAAATGTTATGTTGGTATTATACCACTCACCGTGTTTCCGGGGTTAAGCTGCCCTCCGATCTGGGGTAGACTTCGAGCGATGCAGGACCATGATTGAGAATACCTCATGCGGGTCCCGGGGCCTATGCGAACTACGAGTTCGAGTTAGTGTGCGGCCTTTATGGTCATGCGGTCTATGTGGCCATGCGGTGCGAAGTCGAGGAAGATGTCGGGAGTAGCTACCTCGATGCGGGGTTATACCTCATGCGGGCCTATGAGATTGGCCTATGCGGAGTGCGAGGAGTTCGGGGCTAGGCGCGCATTTGATAATGCGAAGCGGCGACCGGCTTTGATCATGTGACGGTCTGCAGATATCATGATACGATTTATGATCTTGTTAGTCTGTAGGTGTTAGTAGTCGGCTATGCCTTCGTGCTTACCATCTTGTTTATTTGGACACGGTGGGACTGCTGTTCATGTGTATTCCTTGGTGCTTTTCTATCATTGCCGAAGCGGTGAGGAAGGTATTCCACGGCATGATTGATGTTGTGGGCGTGAGACCCGTTGTTATATTGAAGTGATGACTTTGAGGCGTGAGTCCACGACTAGACATATTGCTTATTCATTGTGAGCGTAGTTTGGTTATCATACATGTCTCTGCTTTCTATAGACTACTATGATTTCATGTAGTATCTTCATATTTCACATACTTGGTACTGTTGTCTTGACCTCGCTTGAAGTGCGTTCATCTGCAGTAAAGTACGCGATCGTTGATCCTCGCTCTTAGGGTCACAGTTCAGCGTTTGGGAAAGCTCCGTTCTCCGGAGGCTTATTTTGGTATAGTCCCCTGTCGTTGTAGGTATTTACATTCAGGGGTATGGCGGGACCCTGTCCCGCCATTGTTGTCGTATCTTTTTCTTAAGTGCATGTAATCTTGTGGCGGGGTTTGTAAAAAGATTAAGCTGTTCATTTGTAAGAGTTGTTATTTATATATGCAAAGGCAAGTTTTCCTCAGTTCTTGTTTGTACTTCATTTGTTTCATGTATGTGTTTATGTTCGATTACTCGATGTTGTATCACTAGGGTGCCGGGGTAAGGCACGATCCACGCCCAAGTTCGGTCTTGACCAGTGTTGAAAGCTCCTTAAATGGATTAAGAAAGAACACATGACAAGCATCCTAGCCAAAGCCATTTTGCTTACTTTTTGCATAATGGTTTATGAGATTTGGAGGGCAAGAAACACAATGCTCTTTGAAGGCACAAGCATGCCGGCAGAAGAGATCATTGCAAGAATCAAAACAACATCTTATAGAGTTCTCTATGATTTTATCCCCTCTTGTAGTGGCACCTTTTGAGTGACCGCCCCTCCCCTCTATCTCTTCTTGTTTGCATTACGTTGAGGCTTGAGATACCTCAACGACTGATTGTAGCCACTTCCTTTTCGTTATTAGTAATAATATTTGCATTTACCTAAAAAAAAAAAAATTACTTCTCTTTTCCCAAAATCAAGTTACATGACCTTTCAAAAAGCCTTTAAGTCTCCTTACTTTAGAATGTCAGGAAATCAAATAAAACTCTATTCTTTTAAAGACCACGTACTCATTACTCACGAATTAGGTTTCACACTTTTCAACACCACTTAGGTCAATTATATGTCAAGTCTTTTATCTTTTGAAAACAACAAACCATTCTTTTACCTACATAAAGTCGTTATAACTAACTTCCCATAAAGTCATTATAACACTTTATGTTTTAAACCAACCAATCACAACTATAAGCATTTATGAGACCAAGAGGACTTATTCTTTAACAACCGAGTACCCATTACTAATGAATAGGAGTTACTACTTTTTCACACAATCAAGACCTTTACACTTCATATCAAGTCAAGGCACGAAGGAAATCAAATTCCTTTAACACACTGCGATCGTCTACGCTATATTTTTCACAAATAGTCATGCTCGAGAGGATAGGAAGAATCACGTACCTCGCGGCGATTATCGACAAGTAGCAAAGCGCTTCCATGATACTATACCCTTCAAGTAGAATATGCTACTCGTAGTACTTCAATCCTATAATGGCCACAAAACATCTATTAACCTCTAGCTTGAGCGTAGAATAAACTAAGTGCAAAGTCCCTAGATTCTACGGAAAATCGGACAACACTTCCTTTGTTTCTGCATACTTTGCCACCTTTTCAAGGCGAATTCAATAACCAAGCGCCACATTTAAGGCTCAATCAATTCAGCAAATACAAGAGGATTACCGCCTAACAATGCGTGTAAAATTCCGCCCCACAATAATACAAAATAAACCAATAATTTCCATGCCATTCTTGGCAACAATATAACGATCCTAAATCCTTTCCAATTATTTTCCAATCTAAGTTCTTAGGTCTAACATGATATCTATCCTTAGACATCTTCAACAACTACAATTTCCCATTAACAACATGTGACGACTAAATTAGTAACCAAATTGAAGTTACAATCTTAAGGCTAGCATGCCCGTTTCGGTTTTCAACAAGACAACAAGATCTAAATCTATTCAAAATTAAATATAACGACCTCGGGCTCATTTCTAAACTACTATAACTAGTATTATAACTCATATCCAAGAGAAGGAAACTTTTACCTTTTGGAATAGCCACAAAAGCCCTCTTTCTTCAACTTCTTTCGTCAAACTCGTCCACCCACGCTTCCCAAGTTTACCAACACTTTGCCTTCTTGCGGCTCAACAATTTTCCCCTTAGGCTAGGTTTTCTTCACAAACTAGAGAGAAAGGAGAGGAGTTCTTAGGAGGTTTCAAAATGAAATGGCCAAGTCTTCCAAGACTTGGCCTAAAATAGGACCCTTTTCTGGTCAAAGGATGGGAGGACACTTGTCACCCTCCCATGAGGCTTTATCAAAATATCCCTATTTTTAGCCTTTCTGCATGAAAAATCCGCGCCGCCGTGGCGCTTCCACTTCCGAGAATAATTACTGCGTTCGGCGCGCCACACTCGGCGCGCGCGCCTGCAACCTCAATGAACCCCCGAACAACGGCGCGCGGCCACCTCGGCCAGCCTTGCTGACCCTGAGCAGCTACTGCTTTGCATTGCGCGCAAACTTATAACCTCCATAACTTTCGACCCGATGTCCTATCGATGGCGGTTTGTTGCGTTGGGAACTAGATTTAACAGACTACACACTAGGCTCTTTAAACACCTAACAATTCTTAACAAAGTACAACGGTCCAAGGTAGACTCAATCACATCCAACACATGTTTGTCAACTTTATCTTTCAAATCTTATTTTTCCTTGGTATGTTCTTAACTTATCTTCTTGAATTTACGGGGTGTAACATTCCCCCCCCCCCCGTTAGAAACATTCGTCCCGAATGTTCCTTCTAATTCTACAAAACGCAGGTGTTGGTATAGTCTTCACTACTACACCTACAAAACAAAAACAATTATGCCACTCATGGCCATAATATACTAATCACGCAAAACTTTAAACCCGATAGCGAGGATCGTTTCTAATATCACAAAGCTCCCACCACTCATGGACTTATCACCCGAATAAACTCCACTAATACTATGTACTCCGACAAAGATAACCGTAAAAATCGTTTACTCAAGACGGCCTTACATCTAAGGTCTCGATTGTTATAAATTCCAAGGTTCCAAAATTTTCTCATCCCCAGACTTACCCTTTTCACTAATCAGGCTTCTAAATCAAATTTTAACACCAAGCTATCCGAACATAACACTTAGCACATCACCATAATATCAATGCATACTAGTCTCTAGAGGGTTAAGAATATACCTGTAACTATTGCTTCACTTTCCCTTTGTCGTTCTAATCATGTTCCTTCCACTGCCTGGCGTATAAAAGGAGAGATGAACCGGTCTCGAGATCCCAGGCTGAGTCTCTACATCCGCTACCTGCGGTTGGACAATTTCTACAAAATGGCCACTGCGTATACGTAAAACAAACTCCCATACTAGCACGACACTCCCCATCATGGAGCCTACCACAACGACCACAACGAGGTAGGGGTGGTCCCATCTGACTAACATCCCTGTTTCCCAAAAAACCTGAAACCTTGGAGCCCTGACATGCCCACAGATCTCAGATATCACGAAGGCGTGGTGGATCACTCTGTCTTGGCGGGCGCATAACTAGTCTGCTTTGAGGTTGCACGCCTCGAAAGGTCACCGAAGGACCTGTTGTCTGGCCTCTTACGCTGATCTTGGTTAATCAGTCGACCTCTACGCTCCACACACCCAGTGCATAAGCTGCGCATGCGGGCAATATCCGTGCCGGTGAAGAGCTACTCGTGCAACTCTACGCTAAGTAGTCGTGAGTCTGTGACATAGCGGTGCACTCTATCCTCCATATGCGCCACTAAAGTAGGGACATCACAAGGCAAGCGAGTCAAACTCTACATTGTATTCCCGAGCGGTCCGCGGATTCTGCCTCAACATCAAAAATCTATCTGCCGTGCTCTTCTCATCGTGGAGGCAAAAATGGTGAGAAATGCCTCGAGAACTTCGTCCCAAAGCTTGGAAGTGCATGCTCACCGGGGCGGCTCCATGAATCAAACCGGTCATTGCGATATCGTGCGGCCGATCCGAACCTAGGACCAGCGACTCGGTCTCGAAGCCTTGATCATCTCATGATCGCGTATGGCCGTCGGATGAACTCCTGCGGATCATCCTCAGGTCTCGACCCGTAGAACTCTGGTGGGCTGCAACTCAGAAAATCCCGTAGTCTCAAACTATCTGACCTCGGGTGAACTACGGGTGCTACTGGAACCTCCGACTCTCGTCCGTCCTCGTGTCTAGCCACAATCCTAGCTAGTAACTGGGCCATCTCCTTGTAACCAATATCCTCTGTTCCTGGCCGTGGGACTGGAGGCTCAGTCTTGTGGTCTCGATGAGGCATTCTTGCTCTGCCATGACTCCTCTGCTGCCTTGCCCTTCTGGGCCCTGGTTGCCTTGCGTGGAGGCATCACTGGTATATAAAGAATCGTCAAGGAGTCGACTTATAACACGGCTCTAAGGCACGATCTCAGTGAGAAGAATGAAACCAATCCTAAATATCCTATAGCCTCACGATTATAGATGTGGTGCAACACACCGATAATCAAGACTCTACTAGATGCGATGCAGACACTTTCCGAGGATTAACTGCTCTGATACCACTTTTGTCACGACCCGACCTCGGTCCCGTGAATGGTGTCTTACCCCGGGCACCCTAGTGATACAACATCATAGAAAAACCAGCGGAAATAAAAACTCATGAAAGGAAAACAGTGAATTAAGAAAACAGGCTAACCCAAACGGTCACCTTTTTGTACATAAATGAAAACTTGAACCGTTACATCCCTTACAAACCACTTGTGGCAGTGCTACAGACCTCTAAG
This sequence comes from Przewalskia tangutica, assembly GCA_029844215.1. Taxonomy (NCBI): domain Eukaryota; kingdom Viridiplantae; phylum Streptophyta; class Magnoliopsida; order Solanales; family Solanaceae; genus Przewalskia; species Przewalskia tangutica. The sequence goes on from JAQGDG010000035.1 coordinate 680,832, forward strand.
AATTTAAAAACCATAACGACGGGACGGGGCCCGCCGTGCCTGAATGTACAAAGTCTACTACTTGAGGAGCAGTACCACGGGACAAGCTTAGGAGATATGGAGCTTTCAGAAGCGAACAACGATCCTAAGAGTGCGGATCGACAAGCTATGTACCTCAACTGCGGCGTGAGCGCATGGCCCGGAAGTCGATCTACAAGTACGAAGTATGTGGCGAAAAATCGTAAATGAAATCATAATAGTCTATATAAAGCAGAGACATGTATGATAACTAAACTCTGATTCACAATATATATAGCGGTCATGTCAAGTCGGGGACTCATGCGTAAATCATCACTCAAGTACAACGAAATTTAACCCGCACAATGGTCACATGCCTGGCATCTCGCCTCGGTATAAGCATGGCCTAGAACCGTCCTAGTGGGCCCGTACGTGGACCATCCAGCGTGTCGGTATGCCCGAAGGAGATAACAAGATGACACCATAGTGGAAGCGTACTCGTGGGCCACCCAACTGTCGGTATGTCCAAACCAATAACAAGATAATACTCATTTGTGGAAGCGTACGTGGGCACCCAGCGATGTCGGTATGTCAAACAATAACAAGATAATACTCGCTTTGTGGGCGCATGCGTGGGCCACCCGTGTCGGTATGTCGAAGCAATAACAAGATAATACCACAATGGAAGCATACCATGGGCGCCGGCGATGTCGGTATGTCCATCGATCAAAGAGATAGCCCTCCATCGAGAGACTGGTATACGAAATCAAACACTTGCACATCAAGGGTTATCTCGACAAGCATAGGCAAGTTACACACGACTCAGTACTTTCATTTTATGTCAAAGTCAGGGTTTTAACCCAGTACTACATACTTTAATCCTTTCAAAGATCTCTTTTTCGTAAAATAACTTCGATACTATTATCAGTAGTACCAAACACGTTGATGTTTAAATCAAGTACTTTAAACACCTTTAACACAACGTCAAGTATACCATTAAAATCCAAGTAACTAACCGCTTTTTAGATCAAGTACTCTACCTTTCTAAAACCAAACCAACATATATTTCCATCAAGAAGAGTTCAATATTTGAAAACAAGTTACTTATACTTTTAAACTCAAGTTACTTCTCTTTTCCCAAAATCAAGTTACATGACCTTTCAAAAAGCCTTTAAGTCTCCTTACTTTAGAATGTCAGGAAATCGAAATAAAACTACATTCTTAAAGACCCACGTACTCATTATATGTCAGTCTTTTATCTTTTGAAAATAACAAACCATTCTTTTACCTACATAAAGTCGTTATAACTTGTTATACCCGTAAATTCAAGAAGATAAGATAAGAACATACCGAGGAATATCGGATTAGAAAGTTGAAAGACAAGTTGCCAAACATGTGTTGGAGATTTTGAGTCTACCTTGGAGTGTTGTACCCCAGTTGTTAAGAATTTCGAGGTGTTTAATAAGCCTAGTGTGTAGTCCGTTAAATCTAGTTCCCAGCGCAACAAACCGTTAAATCGATAGGACATCGAGTCAAAAGTTATGGAAGTTTCAAGTTTGGTGCTTGAGAAGGCAAGCGGCGATTTTGGTTCAGTGCGGCACCGGCGCGGAATCGAGACGGCGCCGGTTGTCTTGAGAGTCCACGGGGTTGCGAGCGCGGCCGGAATCTGAGGCATGCGCGGAATCTTTGGAAATTCTCGAAGTGGAAGTGCCCGCGGCGCCACATGTGGCATGGCGCCAAGCGGGATTTTGCGGTAAGGGGCGAAAGCAGGATATTTTGATAAAGGCCTATGGGAGGGTGACAAGTGTCCTCCCATCTTTTGACCATAGGAGGGTCTTATTTTGGGCCAAGTCTTCAAGACTTGACCATTTGCAAAGGTTTCTAAGAAAAATCCTCTCTCTCTCTCAATTGATGAACCAGGTGAGATTTTTGGAAGGGTTTCAAGAAGGAAAAGTGTTGGCAAGCTTGTAGAGGTTACGTGTGGGTAATTTTGAAGTGAAGAAGATTTGAAAGAGGGCTTCTTGAGGTAAAATCTTCTCCGTCTTGTGTAAATGAAGTTTTCAAGTTTTAGTAGTCAAGAAATGAGCAGGTACATTATATTAAAGTTTGAAAAGATTTGGATCTTGTTGTCTTGTTGAAGCGAAAAGGGGCATATTAGCCACTCATCTGTAATCAATTCATTGTTAGCTAAAAATCGTTGCATGTTATAAATAGGAGGGTATATAATTGGTTATGACTTATATAACATGTTGGAATAACGAGATTGGATTAGAAAGGAAATTGATAGGAAAGTGATATGGTAGCGAATGGGGCTTGAAATTATTGGGTTGTTTTGTATTATTGTGGGGCGGAATTTTACGTATTGTAAGGCGTGTAATCCCTTTGTTGGTTGTTGTTTGGAGCCTTAAATGTGGCTTGTTGGTTATTGTATTCGGCCTTGAAAAGGTGGCAAAGTGAGTAGAAACCAAGGAAGTCTTTGCCCGATTTTCCGTAGAATTAGAGGCCGTATACTTAGTATTATTCTATGTTAGAGGCTAGAAGTTGATAGTCTTGTTGTGACCATTATAGGTTGACACTTCTACGTGCGGCGTATTCGGCAGCTTGTGGATATTAGCGAAAGGTATGTGAACTATCTCCTCTTCTAGCATGATTCCTTAAGATTAAGAAAGTATGTTCTACTCGCAAATGATCCGTTCCTTGTTTGTATTTGGATTGCCTAGAATAGAATTTGTTACATGTACTTCCTTGATTGTACTTTGATGTTTAAGTTGTAAGTTGTAAATCCATTTTCTTAGTGAAGTTTGGATTTTAAAAGTGAAAGTGTTTTACTTAAAGTACATAGAGTCTTGAAAGGAAGTGGTTTCCAAATCTTTTGGGCTAGTGCCTTAGTCCCAAAATCCTAAAGGTCGTTATAATGACTTTGAAGTCAAAGGAGTGATTTACTTAATTGTTTTAAAAGGAGAAATGACATGATTTAAGAGAAGTAACTTGTTTTAAAGGGTGAGTTACTTGAGGTTTAAAGTGTTATACCGTAGTTCACAGGTATGTATGCGAGGGCGTCACGTGCGAGAATCTGACAGAAAGATTGGAAAGGAAGAAGAGAAGCGATTTTCCACGGAAAAGTTTCGGTTTTGTGAAGGAAAAGGTTCGTTAATGGGGTGGATTCCCAGTTTGGTATTCGGACTTCACGGAATATTAGAGAATTATGGAATTTTATTTTGAATTGGTCACGTGGGGCCACGGGAGAAATTCTGATTTTGTGGGAGCCCTTTGTTTTGAATTTTGGCCATTGTGGATATTTTGGAAGATGTTTTATTTTGGGCCAATAGGAGGGTGACACGTGTCACCCGCTAGAGTAACTTAGCGAATGGCATTTGTACGCAACCTTGCGGTTAAGTCGTTTTCGATGAAGCGTTTACTAACTGCGAAGGGTAAATTCACGGCTATGTCATTTAGTATTTTTGCGGATTTTTCAGAGGCGAAGCGTTTTTGGACCAGCGAGGGCAACGCGCCTCGTTGGTGGACTGAAGAAAGGCGTTAGGGTAGATTGGATGAGCAAGTCTTGGATGATATTTGTGTAGATATTTTGTGAGGTTTTAAGAGTAGGGTCTAGGGGCATGGGCATATCTTGGCCTTACACTTGCTATACACTTGGCTAGATCTTGGCCGTTGGTTGGCCTTGGCTTGTCTTATAAATACCTCTCTCCTTTGATGAACTTCTTGCATCCTAAATATTTCTAAGTGTTAGAATCCTCCCCTCCCTTCCTTATGGTTCTCGTCCCTCCCCTTGTGGCCGAGCACCACTCTAGGGGTGCTAATGAGAGTGTACCCCCTAACTGGTGCTTTACGTATAATACCCCCTTTGTGGTGTAGAAATACTCTACAAAGTATTGTTATAATGCCCAATTACCTTAGTAGTATACCTTGTAGTATTCTAAGGTTATACTATCTGAAAGCAGGAAATACTATTATGCTTCCGTCGATCCACAAAACTGAACCACAGGAAAATCTCCATAGTCAGTTGGGTATTGTGTAGAAGTTGGTTAGAAGCTTCTAAGGGTGGTTTAAATGAGTTGGGCTGAGGAGTTGGAGCTAAGCGATTGCCGAGGATCGACTTTATACTTGGATAATTATGGGCTTATCAGGTAAATATCTTGTCCCTCTATTGTAATTGGAATTACATGTTGTTGAATATATAGTTAAAGTATACTATATATAGAAAGCGATAGTTAGTTAGCGATGTCTTTTGACTTAAGCTGAAGAAGCGAAGGCGTATTACGATGAAGCTTGTGTAGTAGTCTTGTGGGTAGAATTGTACCAGTTCGGGTTAGATGTATAACCCCACTGGTTGGCTTGGTGGCGGCCCAGATTAGAGGAGATTTACGTTGCGGGGAGAGTCTTGCCGAATTTTCGTAGAATGTTCTCGATGAATCTTAATGTTAATAAAGCGCGTGGCCTTATAGGTTGAAGTACTACGTGTGGCGTTCCACTTGGCTTTAGGAGTAGCGAAGCGGTTGGGAGTACTTGGAGCGTTTTGCTATTAGTCGATACTGCGTCGCGGTATGTGAACCTCTTCGCATCTCTTACAGCATGATATGTGTGAACTATGTAATGCGGTGAAGCGTCACGTGTACTAAATGTATTTGATTGGTGTAAAACGTAAAGTGTTATAACGGCTTTATGGGAAGTTGGTTATACGGCTTTATGTTGGTAAGAAAATACATGTGGTTTTTAAGATAGCGATTTGAACTATAAGCGGCTTGTTATGTGTTAATAAAGAACTTGAAGTATTTGAGAGTTTTGAATCATTTGAGAGAAGAAGTAATACTTGATTTGTTTTGAAAACTTAAGAGTTATACTAGCTTTATGGAAAGTTAGGTATAACGTCTTAAGAATGTTTCTTGATTTTGGAAATCAGAATGTGTATCGACAAACCAACTGTGACGTTAATAAAAGGAAATGTTTTGAGCAGTTAAGTATTATTAAAACCGGTAGAAACTTCCATCTGCATGAAGCTAGATGAGACAAAATGATATTTCCTAGATCATGTTTGTAATAAGATTGTTGTAAACAGAATATCCTACTCCACATATAAGACATGTTTCTCGAGATAGTTTAAAAGAAATTATATTCTTAAATGAATAAGACTATGAACTACGAAACCTCTGCAAATAAAAGCATGAACATTTGAAATTAAGCGAACTTGGGCGTTTGGAAAATAATGTTATTACTTGAGTTTTACAAAGAGAAGTGTTTTGATTTACTTGAAAGATAATCACTATATTTTTCATATACTCACGGGTATTGTGTGACTTTTGTAAGTAGCGTATCTTTTAAAGAGTTAATGTATGAAGTACTTTGGGGATAAAACCAGAACTTGTTAGCGTATAGTGAAAGTACACGGTGTGTATAACTTGATTGTGTTGGTTTGTGATAGCCTTGTAATACCTTATTGTTGATTTGATAAGTAAACATGCTAGGATCTTCGTGTGTTAGTATCTTGTGATGTTTGTGTAAAGGGGTTTTTCCTTTGTTGTGCTTATGTTGGTTAACGATAATTTGTTATGATAGTATTATCGTCCACGTCTCTTGAGATGATTAGGAATTAAGCGCCCTCCGTCTGCGGGGTGGGCTTCAGGCGGTCGATGGACCTATGATTGAGACTACCTGCATGCGGGTCGGGGGCCTATGCGGGCTACGGAAGTTCGAATTGGGATCACGGCCGCTTGTGGTCATGCGGTCACTTGTGGCCCGTGCGGACGGCGAAGTCGAGGCGGCTGAAGTAGCTTACCCTCGATGCGAGGTTATGCCTGCATCGCGAGCGATCTGGTGGCCTATGCGGAGCTGCGGGAAGTTCGGGGGCTAGAGCGCGCATTAGATCTGCGAGCGAGTGGTGAAACTTTGATCATGTGGCGATGCAGGCAGATCTTATAATCGATTCATGACTTGTTGAATGCTGTAGGTGTTAGTAGTCAGCTATGCCTTAGTACTTACCTATGCGTGTTATTATGCTGGTGGGACTGGTGTTGTGTGTGTTCCTTGGTCTTTTATATCATAAAGCTACTTGGCGGTGAGAAGAGGTATTCAGGGCATGATTGATGTTGTGGCGTGAGACCCGTTGTTATATTTGGTATTGACTTGAGGCGTGAGTCACGACTTGGCATATTTCACTTATTATTGTGGCCTTAGTTTGGTTATCATACATGTCTCACTTTATAGACTATTATGATTTCATTTGATATTTTAGTTTCACATGCACGTTACTGTTGTTGTGACCTCGCCCGGGGCTGCGTTAAATATCGCGAGGTAAAGATACACGCTGATCATTGATCCTCGCTCTTGAGGAGTCCACGATTCAGCGTGTGGGAAAGCTCGTTTCTCGGAGGCTTATCGATGGTATAGTCCTGGTATTTGTAGAGTGTTTCATTCGGGGGAAATTTATGGCGGAATACCTGTCGCCCGTTGTTGTCGTATCATTTCACAAGTGCATGCAATACTTGTTGTGGGCGGGGTTTGTAAAAAGGATTAAAGGCTATTCATATTGGAAAAAGTTATTATATATATATATACTTAGAAAGACAAGTTTTCTCGAGATTATTATTTCATATTTCATAATATGTCTTGTATTGTTTATATTAAGTGATTACTGCGATGTTGTATCACTAGGGTGCGGGGTAAGGCACGATCCACGGGACGCGAGAATCAGTGCGTGACAAAAATAATGTGGTATCGAGCTTGATTAATCCTCGGAAAGTGTCTGAACCGTATCGATGAGTCTTGATTATCGGTGTGTTGTGCGCCACCTTGATGTCGAGAGGCTATAGGATATTTAGAGATTGGTTTATTCTTCTCACCATTTTCTGGTCGTGCCTTGAGGCATGTTGTAAGTTGGACCCTCGTGTGAAATTCATTCCCTGCTCGTTATGCCTCGCGTGACAACCGGGCGGGAGGCGGGGCGGCCGAGGCTGCGAGTTGAGTTGAAGGTTGCGAGGCGCCGAGCCCAATCATTACCTAGGGTAGTGCCGTTCGGGATTCTGCGGCGGATATTTCACTGGCCCGAGTTTATGCAGCGGCGGCGATTCCTCTGCGTCCGTGATATTTGAACCTCGGTTCCACGGCCAGAAGCGATGAATATAGATTGCAAAGGCGACCACATTACTGCTATGGATTTGGCTACGAGAGAATTATCACGATGTACCCGCGAGTCTTGATGACTACAGAGAGGTTGTGCAAATGTAATTCTTGATTGGGCTTGAGCATGGCGTATGCGGGCTTGTATGCAGGCGGTAGAAGCGTAAAGATCGCCGGGTTAACGGGGCCGAGAAGGGGCGGGCGTTGAGTCACCGGTAACTTTCAAGGTGAAGTATACCTTAAGTGCTATGTTGATGGCGGTGTGTTGGTTGTGATTAGAAATCATGGTGGGTTAGCAGGAGTAAGATTTTGGGGATAGAGAAGGTGTGAGCCAGAGTGTTATCGTAGAGACCTTAGAGGTAAAGCCGTCTCAGTAAAGGCGTATATTATGTTTGACCGCCCATAGGAGTGCGTAGTGCACGTGGTGTGTGCGGGGATGGGTCCTGAAAGTGGAGTGAAATGAAGGGTGGTTGAGCTAAGAAGACGCTGGAGTTTTGTAGCGTGATTAGTGAGATTGTTCGATCGGAGCTAGTATTGTGCGGCGTTGCGGGTCGGAGTTGAGGCCACGTTGGTCGACGCGGCATGTATGGCGGTGGGAATGCAGTTTGTGGTGGTCGCGCGTGGTAGGGTCACGGGTGCTAGGCCCGAGTTTAGTTAACCAACGTCACGAGGATTCGTGGATGCGTTAGGCCGGTGGTGATCGATAGAGCAACCAGTAAGTGTTCTTGATCGGGACGGTTCACTCAGCGATGTTGATTTATCGAAAGGTTGTAAAGGCTGCAGAGGTGCCTACGCTTCACCTTGGCGACGGTGGAGCGAGTTCACGGCTGTTTTTGTTACGGAAGTTTTACGAGCGGGGTTAAGGACTCGGTGGTCTCGAGAATGCGTCGCCACCGGGCGGTGTGAATTTGAGGGTAGTTGTAAGGATTGTTGTCTCTGTGGGAGGCGTTTGAGCTACTCGTTCGGTGTTCGGATGTCGCCTTATGAAGCCTTGCGGGCGAGTGTAAGTTGCCGATCGATTGGTTCCGATGTTAAGCGAGGTTCGAATAATTGGTTGATCTTGTTCAATGAGGCCTGTGGATGATGTTTGTCTAGAAAAGTTACGGCGCGAGCTGGAAGGAATACGTCACCGGATGGTGGTGGCAACGGCTTAGGATTGAGTTGTGGTCGGTGAGTCTTGAAAGTACCACCGGACGGAGTGTGGAAGTTTTGGAAGCAGAAGAACTAGCGAGAGTTACTTTCAGGACTTTAGAAGTTCGTATGAAGAATGGGCGGGTTGCCTATATGTGCTTTTCTTGCCGAATCCGACTTAGGAGAAATGCGGGGCGTCCGGTCTTCGTATTGTATATGATCGGGGAAAGTATCGAAAGATCCACCGTCCAGAATATTCCCGGTTAATGATGCCGCGTAAAGAGATAGTAACCGAGAGTTTTGGAAACTAAGCGATGTCAATGTAGTAAGAGGTTGGTGTCCATGAGCGGCTTGATGATCGCGTGCGACCGATACCGTTTGTTGAATTAAGTCGTCGGAGCTAGGCTCGCGGCAAAGTGACAAAAGTGGTATTTTTGTGGTGATGTTAGAGGTGTTTCCTCGTGAGGCTTGGATATAAGTATGTTGCCGCGGTATTATTTACGCTGGCGGTATGGCGAGGATTGTTTCGTAAGTATAGAAGTGAGAGATTTATCTTTGGCCTTGCGTATGTTTGAGACTTAGAATGAACATTAGAGACGAATGTTTCTAAGGAAGAATGTATACCCGTAGTTCACGGAGGTATGTATGCGAGGGCGTGCACGTGCGAGAATCTGGCGAGAGAAAGATTGGAAGGAAGAAAGAAGCGATTTTCCACGGAAAAGTTTCAGAGTTTTGTGAAGGAAAAAGGATTCGTTAATGGGAATTGGATTCCCAGTTTGAGTATTCGGACTTCTGGAATATTAGAAATTATGGAATTTTATTTTCGGAATTGGTCACGTGGGGCCACAGGAGAAATTCTGATTTTAATAGGGCCCAGCTTTGTTTTGAGATTTTGGCCATTGTGGATATTTTGGAGGAAGATGTTTTATTTTGGGCAATAGGAGGGTGACTAGTGTCACCCAGCCTAGAGTGATAGCTTAGCCAGAATGGCATTTGTGCCTGGCCTTTGCGGTTAAGTGCGTTTTTTTGAAGCGTTCTACCTAACTTGCGGAAAGGGGTAAGTGCGGCAATATGTCATTTAGGTATTTTTGCGGATTTTTAGAGGCGAAGCGTTTTGGACCTTGCGAGAGGGCAACAACTTGGCACCACTGCGTTGGTGGACATCGAAAGAGGCGTTAGGCTAGATTGGATGAGCAAGTCTTGGATGATATTTATTGTAGATATTTTGTGAGGGTTTTGGGAGTAGGGTCTAGGGGCACTTGGGCATATCTTGACGTACCTTACTACTGCTTATACAACAGCTAGATCTTGGTGCATTGGTTGGCAGCGCTTGGCTTGTCTTTATAAATGCCACTCTCCTTTGATGAACCTTAACACGTCCTAAATATTTCCTAGAGTGTTAGAATCCTCCCATCCCAAGCTTCCCTTATGGTTCTCGTCCACTCCCACTTGTGGCCAGGAAGCACCCCACTCCCAGGGGTCTTGGCCAAAGTGTACCCCACACCCATAGCCTAGTTGCTTTCGTATAATACCCGGCACTTTGTGGTGTAGAAATACTCTCTAAAGAGAATATTGTTATAATGCCCAATTACACATGGCCGTATACCTTGTAGTATTCTAAGGTTATACCTATCTGAAAAGCTTGGAAATACTGTATACTTCCGTCGATCCCATAACTTGAAACCACTAGGAAAATCTCCGTAGTCGGATTTGGAGTATTGTGTAGAAGTTAGTTAGAACTTCTAAAGGGTGGTTTAAGGCGGGTTGGGCGCTCGGGGAGTTGGAGCTAAGCGATTGCCAGGGATCGACTTTTATACTTGGATAATTATGGGCTTATCGAGGTAAATATCTTGTCCATCTATTGTAATTGGAAATTACATGTTGTTGAATATATAGTTAAAGTATACTACTATATAGAAGCTGAGACAGATGGTTAGTTAATGTCTTTTGACTTAAGCACTGAAGAAAAGCGGGCAAATGACCATTCTGATGAGACTTGTGTAGTAGTGCTTTGTGGGTAGAATTGTATGCCGTTCGGGTTAGATGTATAACCCACCTGGTTGGCTTAGTAGCGAAGCCCAGATCAGAGGAGGAAGATTCTGTTTTGACTGCGGGAGAGTCTTTGTAGAGATTTGCAGCCAGAATGTTCTGCGATAAGATCTTAATGTTAATAAAGCGCGCCTTGTGGCCTTATAGGTTGAAGTACTACGTGTGGCGGCGTTCTACTTGGCTTTGAGGAGTAAGCCAGAGCGGTTGGGAGTACTTGGGCGTTTTGCTATTAGTCGATACTGCGTCGCGAGGTATGTGAACCTCTTCCTATCTCTTCCTAGCATGATATGTATGTGAACTATGATGCGGTGAAGCGTCATTGTATGCTAAATGTATTTGATTGAGTGTAAAACGCAAAAAGTGTTATAAACGGCTTTATGGGAAGTTGGTTATAATGACTTTATGTTGGTAAGAAAAATACATATTAACCAGTTTTAAAAGGTAAGCGATTTGAACTATAAACTGAGCATGTTATGTGTTAATAAAGAACTGAAGTATTCCGAAAGAGTTTTGAATCATTTTGAGAGAAAGTAATGCTTGATTTGTTTTGAAAACTTAAGAGTTATACTAGCTTTATGGAAGTTAGGTATAACGTCTTAGAAATGTTTTCTTGATTTTGAAATCCAGGAATGTGTCCCGACAAACCAACTGTACGGCGTTAATAAAGGAAATGTTTTGAGCAGTTAAGTATTATTAAAACCGATCAGTAAACTTCCAAATCTGCATACAGAAGCTAAGATGAGACAAAATGATATTTCTAGATGCGTGCATTTCTTTGTAATAAGATTGTTGTAAACAAGAATATCCTACTCACACATAAGGCTTATGTTTCTCAGTTGTTTAAAAGAGGAAATTATATTCTTAAATGAATAAGACTATGAACTGCAGAAACCTTTCTAAAATAAGCGTGAGCATTTTGAAATTAGGCAAACTTGGAGCGTTTGGAAAATAATGTTGTTACTTGATTTTACAAAATTAAAGTTTTCAGTTTTCTTAAAAAGAAGGGCGATCCACTCTATTTTATACTCACGGGTGTTATTGTGTGACTTATGTAGAAAGAACAGATCTTTTCAAGATTTTTAATGTGTAAAAGTACTTTGGGATAGATAAGAACTTGTTAGTAGAAGTACCTTGTGTGAATAACTTGATTGTATTGGTTTGTGATAGCCTAATACTTTCTTGTTGCTTTGATAGAAGCGTGTTAGGATGCTACGTGTGTTAGTATCTTGTGATGTTTGTGTGTGTGAGGTCCCACTTGATTGTCTTCTATTAACTATCGAGTCGTTATGATAGTATTGTGGCATTAAATCTCTTGAGATGATTAGAGTTAAATTGCCACTCCGTCTTGTGGGGGTAGACTCGGGCTGATGCAGGAAACATATAGTCTGCGCCCGTAAGGTATCTTGCCGGCCCGTTTTACGGGCCGATAATGTCATATAGTGCCTTGTAAAGGTATCGCGTATTTCCCGGGCGATAATGTCATTCTTTTAATCTTCCATAAAGTCATTTATAACCAACTTCCCATAAAGCCGTTATAACTCTTTATGTCTTAGACAAAATCATTCCTTCTTTATAACCAAGAGACTTATACTTTCAAATCAAATCACATAGCTCAAAATAACCTCAAGTCGCTTAGAACTTTTAAGAAAACAAGTTTCAAAGTCTTAAAAACTTCATACATAACTCTTTAAATTAAGTAACATATACTAAAAGTGCGTTGTGAATAAGTTATAATTTAAATATATCGATCTTATTCAAGTAGCCATGATCTGAAAATGTAATACAATTTTGTCTTATCTTGAAACTTCGATCTGCAGATGGAGGATTCTACTTGTTTTAATATAATTAATTGTCATTACATTTTCCTTTATTAACGCTCTGCAATGATGCTCATTACGTTGCCTGGCGTGGTATCGTGCCTGCCTACCCGCACCCAATAGTCATACATCGAGTAAATCAGCGAATATAAAACAAGATATGGCCGAAATAATTGTAAATGATATCTACACGCTTACGAGAAAAGGGTTGCCTTTCGGCGATATATATATAAAACCAAGGTTTGCAGTTACATCCTGAACCTTCGCACGCGACTGGCTGAACATGCTCTAAAGGAATAACAACTATGGCGTGGGCAGGTTCTCGCCATACCTCAACACCGCATACAAAACTATCTGGCGACAGGAGATCATACCTGAAAGCAGAGCACTCTCGAGAAGATGAGCCCTCCTGACACTACAACGTAGTTAGATCCTGAGCTGGATCTAGCACTGGCTTCGCCTCTTACCTGCATGGCGGTGATGAACGCAAATTTCTCTCAAGCGAGGCTCGCAGATAAACGGATACTAAGTATATGAAACTGTAAAGTACTTAAATGAAAACACATCATTTTAAAATCAGTTTTGAAAAAGTATATATGAAACAAATTCAAGGTACTTGCACCGCATAGTCTTGCCACATCATAAACAAGAGCAACAATAAGTGGTAAATCAGAAGGAATGTGTCTTTTCTAGTGCGAATGATCGTAGGCAGGCCAATTGCCCCCAGTAGTATCGCCCATGCAAGCCTAATCACTGAACTCCGTGAAACCGTCGCGAGACATGGCCGCCCATATAGGCCCGCATAGTGGCATGTAAACCTCGCGACGAGGGTAGAAGTACCATCGGCGAATCGCCCCCGACTCGTAAGAAATTGCGCGTACGGCTGGGTTGGCCCACATAGACCGCATTTTCGATAGGAGGTATAACCCGCATCACTAACCCTCGAACTCAGAATGGCTCGCAGAGCGTGAGTCCCTCCTGGACCGCACGAGGTATTCTCGAATCACGGGTCCCGGACCGCTCGAGTCTCACCACGGCCGTGATCCGGAGGGCAGCGACAACCCTGAAATATGTCAAGAGGTGAGTTGATATTATACTAACATAACAAATGATCGTTAAAAACAAATATAAGCACAAATAAGAATACTTTCTTATACAAACGCTACGAAGACACTCAACACACATAGCATCATATCAATGTCTACTTATCAAACCATCTTATTATTCTTTCTACAAATCAATATAAGTCCTGTTCATAAAACACATACGCATTTCCTTTTATCACGCTTTAAGTAGTTTACTTACCTAACTTCCTATCAAGCCAGTATAACTCTTAGAAAGCTTCGCTTTTAAAAAACCAATTTGTTTTCTGCTTAAAAATGATTCAAAGATGATTCTTTTGAAATGCTTTCTCGCAGATCCTTATCTATCTAGGAGCTTAAGTCGCAAAGACATCGGCCAGTAAGTATTATTCAAGGCTTAAATCGAAAAGACATTACGCCGTAGTTATTATTCGCCAGCTTAATTACACGTATGTCGTCTACGTCTTACATATATATTTTAAAATATCATGCTTTAGGAAGAATCACATACCTTTCCGGCGAAACCTCCCTGCCTTGAGTCAATATGTCGCACAAGCATGGAGAATCGACCTAAAATAGTCACATACATCTATCAAAGTCTAGACTACTCTGGTGTCATTCTAAACAGGAGGGTTCACAATTTACCTGGAAAGTCTAGGCAGCACTTCACTACCCAGGTAGAGCTATATAAGTTCTCATCGTGAAAAGCAGTCTATATAAGTATAGTTCAATTATTCTTCTTTAAACCGCTTCTCACCTTTGTGATAATAGTTCGAATTCTATTCTGTAATATTCTTACTAAGTATTTAATACTTTTCTTATATACTTCTCACGATTATGATGATTATCTAATTATAGTAAAGAAGCGGTAAGATTATTTACCTCTATAAGCCCAAAATTATCCGAGTATAAATGTCGCCTTCTCCCGGAGCAAGTAGTTTGGCTACTAATTTGTAATCAAACTCCTGATAAGCTCGAGTTAACCTTTAGAAGTTCTTCACAACTTCTACTAAGTACTAAGGGATTTGGGCTAGGTATTTCTGGGCATTATAACAATACTAGAAGGCAACTTTTCTACGAGAGGTAGATTTCACTAGGCTAGGGGAGGCTCAACAAACTTCACTCAAAGGGGAGTATGCTTTGGACGAAATGTTCACAAAGTGGAGAGGAAGGATTTTCAAGACTGAAGTAATTTTGTGGATGAAGAACTCTTCATCTAAGGGGTATTTATAGTCGGGCCATGGCCAACCAAGGGCCAAGATGATGCAAGTGCAAGGCAAGTGTAGGGTGAGGATTTGAGCAAGTGTCCATTCTATCTACTACACAAATATCCTACCAACTCGTGACTTGTGCAAAGGCACAAAAAGCGTGCCATTCAAGTCCAATTCGTCAATGGGCGATTTCAAGTCCATCAATTGGAGGGTGCCAAGTGTCGCCCCCGTTGGTCCAAAATGTTTCACTCTCGGAAAAATCCAGAAAATTAGAAATGGCATAGCGGAATATTCCTACTACCGTGGAAGCGTTTCGCCTGAAACGCATTCTTTTAGCGAGTTGTGCACAATTTTGAACTTGGCTAACTTTGAGGCTAAACTTTCGTCACGCCTCACGTACATACTCTAAATCTACGGTATAACATTCTCCCCTCCTTAAACATTGCGTCCGAATGTTCCTTCCAAGCGATTATCGATAAAGCTCAAGCAGTTTCAAGTGCCAGCATGGCGCGATATAACACAACAATTTCACGAAAAATTAAACGACCAAATAGGAAAGTAAGTTACCGGAGGTGTGGGGAATAAGCGAGGATACCTCCGCCTCGTATCTCCTCGCCTTCCCCGCCATCTCCTCCACTAGCTCGTTCGCCACAAGACTTTGTGAAGCTACATCCTTGGTCTGAGACGCCTAACTCGACGATCGACTATCGCGCGGGAATCTCCTCATCTGATAACCCCTCTCGCTGACATCGTCGTCGGGTGTACCAGATGGATCCCCCCGCCTCTCGGATACATCTCGCCATAGATCGTGAAAAACCGGACGCGCCTCCAGATCGGACGGCAGATCCAACTCATGGCAACCTTGCCTACCTGCGGACAATCGAAGCGACCCGATGTACTGGGTGAGTTTCTTCTTCCGAATCTCATCACACCGCCATAGGTGGCACCTCAGAAAACCCAATCATCACTGCGAACTCGGATCTGGCCGGCGATGATCTGATCGACCATGCGACTGCGAGCTGTCGATAGCGCCGGATAAGCCACCTTATCTTAACGTCACGCACTGCACCAAATCTGGTCCTACTAGCGCACCTCGCCACATCGAACCAACCTCATGGCGATCTGCGCACTTCCTCTACAAGGCCTCGTAAGGCGCCATCGAATCTTTGGAGTGGTAGCTATTATTGTCGCGAACTCAACTAGAGGCAAATGATCCTCCATTCAACCACTGAAGTCGATACAGCTCACAACATATCCTCGCAGTCTGGATAGTGCGTCTCGGCCCAGTCCTGTCTCGTGGATGGAATGCGTTACTCTCACCGCTGCGTCCTAAATCTCTCTTTGAAGACCTCCGAGTTAGCGTAACGGGCTCCTCATGCGATATGATCGAAATAGGGACTCATGCGATCGACGATCTCTAGGATGTAAAGTCGGCATAATCTCACAAAAGTCGTCCGACGGGAAGAAAGTGGGCTGATTTAAACACCGTCGCGATAACCCATATAGAATCATGTCTCTGGAGTGCGAGGTAATCATGATGGAAGTCCATGTTGATTACCTCGGCCCCACTTCGGTCGGGATCTCTATCGCTGCAACAAGCCACCAGCCTGCGGTGCTCTACTCACTGCCGATAACATGGGCCTTCGAGCTACGAACTCGTAACGTCCTCTTCAAGCCATCCCACTGATACCGGATCTGCGTCGTGGTACATTTTAGTCGACCACGGATGGATAAGTAACGCCATTGCAGTGCTTCCCAAGAACTCTGCCAAGTCACCAAACATCTGGAACACACAATCGCCTCAAACCTTAGCACCCATCAGTGCTGCCTCGAGAAAAGGACCGCCCCCGCGGCCGTATCGCGATAACGTGTCAAAATCGGATCCCCTAATCGCTGTTGCCTCTTACTCGCCGGCGATGGAGCCTGGCAACCTCGCGAACTCGAACCCCAGCGCTATCGGAATCAATCAAGCGGACACCAAGGCTCGCTGGCGATGAAAATCACGAATCGTGTCCTCTCTCTCTGCGCACGTCGATGGGCTCCCGTCGACTCTACGACTAAGGCATACGCCAGCATTGGCATTCCCGGGTGATACAGGATATCAACATCGTAATCCCAAGCAACTCTAACCACCGTCTACGCCGTAAGTTCGGCTCCTCTGGAAATTTCAAGATATCACGAGGCTCTCGTGAAGTGCGTAAAATATCCACGTGAACCCCATACAAATAGTGCCTCAGGATCTTCAAAGGCGTGAATCGCGGCGCGACTCCAAATCATGGGTGGGGTAGTTCCTGCCGTGTTTCTTCAGCTGTCGGGACGATATGCTATAACCTTGCCATCTGCGTCGACTAAATTACACGCGTCCCAGCCGATGCTCGACGCATCACGACACGACTTCATATAACCGTGCGGACGCTGCGGAAGAGTAAGAACGGGCGATGCCGATCTTCTTCAAAGAATCGAAACCACGCTCCAAGCATCACCATCCCAAACTTTGGCTTTCCGACGCATACGAGTCGGCTGAGTCGATGGTGCGAGAGATAAGCAAACTTCTCCACGAGCCGGATAATATCCTCGAGGCCCGTAGCTGCGAACCTCAGCCGGAGTGGTAGGTCTAAACCAAGTCTGACTTCGATTCGCCAGTATCCACCGAATCCATCAGCCGGAAACAATATTCCCAAGAAAAGCCACGAAGTCAACAAAAACTCACATTTGGAAAACTTGGCGTACTGCTGTCTCCGAGAAGCACAAAGATCGGCCTGATCTTGTAAATGCTCAGCATGCTCACTGCTACGGCGAGCGAATAAACCAAGATATCATCGATGAACACTATCACAAGCGTGTCCAGAATGGTTTGAACACTCGGCTCATCAAATCCATGAATCTCACGGGCATCGGGTCATGAGTGACCAAGACATGACCACTGAACTCATAATGCGTCACGGTAGGAATGCGATCTAGGCACCCGACATCGCCTCTGACTTCCGCACTTTGATGATAGCCGATCGTATCAATCTTGGAGAAACATCTACGCACCTCTGCCAGTCGAACAAATCATCAATCTCGAAGAGTGTATACGTTCTTAATGGTCACCTTGTTCACCGTCGTAATCAACACACATGCGCGGCGTCTGTGACGCCCTTCTTATTCACGAACAACACCTGGCGCTCGGGGGAGAAACACTGGGCGATGGCCGCTTCTCCAAATCCTAGGTGATCCTTGACTCTCTCAACTCGGCGGTGCCGTTACGTATGGGCGGAATGGAAATAAGCCAGTGTCTGCAATATGTCTATACAAAACTCAATCTCCTCTCGGGAGGATACCGGGAAGTCGTGCGGAAACACGCCGGGAACTCTCTCGACCACTGGCCCGATGGAAAATCGGTGCGGCCTTCGGTATCAAACACCGAGCGAGATGGTAGATATACCCTTCATGCACGATCTTCCTAGCCTGAGGTAGAAATAAACCTACCACCAGCGTCACGGTATAAAAATGCTCCCTCCCACTCAACAACCGGCCCCAGGGAAGCTGGAACTGTGCTACTCTCTCTCTGCGGTCTACATTGGCGTAGCAGAAGCTAGCCAATCCATCCCCGTGATCGTCAAAGTCAATCATCTCCAACTCTATCAAGTCGACTGAAGTCGGCGCGTAAATGGTCACAGACAAGCTCCCATATACCCGCCGAGCTACCACCGAATCACTTGGCGTAGCTACCTCGAAAGGGTCTGTGGACTCGTGCTCATCACTATCCTACTAGCAACAAGGGGAGATATATGGGGCCAGTAGAACCGGATCTATCAAAGCATACGTCAAACCAACCGATAAGGTACACGTAACATCAGTGAGGCCTCACGATCCTGTCGTTTGGACAAAGCATAAAATGCGATTCGGGGACCGCTAGAACTGGGACGAGCCACGACCTCTGCGCGACCTGGCGACCCGTGAGTACCTGCCCTCGGGGCGAGTAAGCGTAGGATATGATGAGGCGGCAACGAGCGTGAAGGTGAGCCACCACCGCGTGTGCCCCGGTCACGGATCCCTCGCAGTGACTACTGCAGCCACTGGCGTAACAAGCTCCCAAAGATGTACCACACTTCCCGTAATGGGATCTCCGCATCGGCCACCGGGGGTGGTCACGTCGGCAGTACCTCTGCACTCGGGCGTCGAAGCCACAGGGCCCAGTACGCCCTCGAATACTCTGGTTGTCTTTGAGGGCGGTGCGGAGTGCTCGAGTGGTGTGGTGCAAATCTAGATTCTGCTTGAGGCCGCCACCACGATAGCCACGGAAAGACCATCGTCACGGCCTCTTACTGCCTTTGTCTGTCAACTCGTCGGCCTCTGCGCTCGCCGCATCCGAGCATGAGCTGCGTGCGGGTAATATCCATACGGTGAAGAGAAACACGCGTATGACTCGGCCGTATAATCATCTAGCCGGTGGCGTAGCGGTGCACCTATCCTCCATATCACGCAATGGCTGGGACATATCGAGCGAGAATCAAACTCGACATTGTACTCCACGGCGGTCGTCCTCTCTGCCTCAGTGATAAAAATCTATCGGCCCGCGCCCTCGCCATCTTGTGGAGGCAAGAAGTGAGTGAGAAATCCTCGAGAACTCATCCCAAGTAGTGAGGACGCGTGCTCTCCCGGGATAACTCCGTGAATCAAACCAATCGACCGCGGTATCCGCACGCGGCCTATGTGAACCAAAGATCCGCACTCGGTCTCCGGCATACGATCACTCTCAAAATCCTCTGTGGCGACGGATGAACTCCTGCGGATCATCCTCGGCCTCGACCGTAAAACTGCGGCGAGCGCTGACTCGGGAAGTCTCGTAGCCTCAAACTCTCGCCTCGGGTGAACCACGAATGCGGCGGGGCTAGGCGGAATCGCGTCGGCTGTCCTGTATGCGGCCACGATCTCCGATGGCGGGCCATCTCTGCGTAACCCGTCATCTGCTCCGGTGTGGGAGGGAGGTGTAGGTCTTGTAGTCTCTCTTTGGGATGGCGGCGTCGTAGAACTCGCCGTCTACGGTATATTGGTCAGAGCCTCGTGACTCTAGGTGTCCCACTAGCGACTCCTCATTTGCCTTGCCTTTCTGGGCGGGTTGCCTTACGTGGAGGCATAATCATTCTGAGAAAAGGTATACGTTAGAGGTCCAACTTTAACACAACTCTAAAGCACGATCTCGAGTGAGAAGAATGAAACCAATCCTAAATATCCTATAGCCTCACGATTATTGGTGTGGTGCCTGACACAGATAATCAAGACTCTACTAGATCACAGTGCATACTTTCCAGAGATTAAGCGCTCGATACCACTTTTGTCACGACCAGTTCGGGGCGTATTTAGTGCCTCATCGCACCAGTAGTCATACATCGAGAGAAAATCGCGGAATATAAAACAAGACATGAAATAATTGTAAATGATACAGTTTACGAGAAAGGGTTGCCTTTCGGCATATATATATAAACCAGGTTTGCGATTACATCCCAGTATAACATGACTCTGAGACCTCTAAGGAAATAAACAACTATGGCGACATGGGCCCCGCCATACCTGTGTACAAAACTATCTCTGCGAGAGATCGTACCCAGTAGAGCCTCGGAGAAGATGGAGCTCACGACGCCAGCAAGAGATCCAAGGATGTGGATCTAGCACACCTTGCCACTGCGGCATGAGCGGCCAGAAGGAGGTCGATCTGTATACTAAGTATATGAAAGCGTAAAGTACTTAAATGAAAACACGTCATTTTAAAATCAGTTTTGCAAGTATGTATGAAACAACCAAGTAACTGCATAGTGCGCATCATAAACAAGAGCAACGATAGGTAAAGCCCATGAGTCTTTTCTGAGTGCGAATGATCGAGCGGGGCCAATTGCGTAGTATCACCATGCAAGCCTAATCACGGACTCCGTAGTCGCGTAGGCCACTCATATAGGCGCGTAGGGTATGTAAACCCGCGTCGGGTAGCTACTCATCGGCGTCGTCCTGGACTCGTAGTCGCGTGGCCACATAGACCGCATGAGGTATAACCCGCGTCACTAACACGGAACTCCGTAGCTCCGCATAGGTCCCTGGACCGCGTGAGGTATTCTCGAATCATGGTCCCGGACGCTTTGAGTCTACCCGCGTCGGAGGCGACAACCCCGTAATATGTCGAGGTGAGTGATATTATACTAGCATAACTTATCGTTAAACAACATAAGCACAACAAGAATACTTTCTTATACAAGCGTTACAAGACACTAACACACGTAGCATCATATCGTGTCTACTTATCAAACCATCTTATTATTCTTTTCACAAATCAATATAAATGCATTATAAACACATGGCAAGCTGTTTCTTTTATCGTGCAAGTGGTTATACCTAACTTCCCATAAAGCTAGTATAACTCTTAAGCTTTTTAAAAACCAATTTGTTCTCTTACTGTTTAAAAATGATTGATATTCTTTTGAAATGCTTTGAGATCCTTATTATTCGTGCTTAAGTCGAGACATTGCCGTAAGTATTATTCGGGCTTAAGTCGAAAGACATTGCCGTAGTTATTATTGAGTTAACACGTATGCGTCTGCATTACTACATATATATTTTAAAATATCATGCTTTAGGAAGAATCACATACCTTCATACCGCGAAAACCTCACGAGTTGAATATGTCGTGCGTGTGAGAATCGGCCTAAAATAGTCACATACATCTATCAAAGTCTAGAGCTACTCTGAAGGTCATTCTAAGCAGAGGGTTCACAATTCTACGGAAAGTCGGGCAGCACTTCCACTGCAGGTGAGCTATATAAGTCTCATGTAGCGATCTATATAAGTATAGTTCAATTATTCTTCTTTTAAACCGCTTCTTTGTGATAACTTGATTCAATTCTACAGTAATGTTCTTCTAAGTATTTAATACTTTTTCTAATTATAAAAGAAGGGTAAGATTATTTACCTCTATAAGCCCAAAATTATCCGAGTATAAATGTCGCTCACTGGCGAGTTTAGCTCTAATTTATGCGCTCAGATAGCTCGAGAACCTTTAGAAGTTCTTCACACTTCTATTAAGTACTAAGGGATTTGGGCTAGGGTATTTTGGGCATTATAACAATACTAGAGGCAACTTTTCTACCAAGTGAGGGGTAGATTTCGGCTAGGCTAGGGGAGGCCTCGCCAGCTTCACTCAAGGGAGTATGCTTTGGACAGAAATGTTCACAAAGGGAGAGGAAGGATTTTCAAGACTTGGAAGTAATTTTGTGGATGAAGAACTCTTCATCTAAGGGTATTTATAGGTCGAGCCATGTGACCAAGGGCCAAGATGATGCCAAGTCTGAGGCAAGTGTAGGGTGAGGATTTAGGCAAGTGTCCATTCTATCTACTACACAAATATCCTACCAACTCCTTGACTTGTGCAAAGGCACCAAAGCGTGCCATCCCGAGTCGATTCGTCGATGGGCGATTTCAATCCATCGGTGGAGGTGCCGAGTGTGCCCTCCCGTTGGTCCAAAATGTTTCGTCTCGGAAAAATCCGCAAAAATTAGAAATGGCATGGCGGAATTTTCCTACGGAGTGTGGAAGCGTTTAGTTGGAAAAGCGATTCTTTTAGCGAGTTGTGCACAATTTTGAACTTGGCCTAACTTTAAGGCTAAACTTTGCGTCGTGCGCCCTCACGTACATACTCGGAAATCTGGTATAACATTCTCCCCTCGCGAAACATTCGTCGAATGTTCCTTCCCAAGAGCGATTATCGATAAAGCTCAAGCGGTTTGCAAGTGCCACACGCGTAGCGCGATATAACACTTAACAATTTCACGAAAATTAAACCAAATAGGAAAGTAAGTTACACAGGTGTGGGAATAAGTGAGATACCTCCGCCTCATGTCCTCCTCGACTTCCGCGTCATCTCCTCCTAAGCTCGTTCGCACAAGACTTTGTGGAAGCCACACGTCCTTGGTCGCGGGCCTAACTTTGACGATCGACTATCGCATGGGAATCTCCTCATCACGATAACCCCTCATCACTGGACATCGTCAATCGGTGTACCACTAGATGGATCCCGAT
This sequence comes from Przewalskia tangutica, assembly GCA_029844215.1. Classification (NCBI taxonomy): domain Eukaryota; kingdom Viridiplantae; phylum Streptophyta; class Magnoliopsida; order Solanales; family Solanaceae; genus Przewalskia; species Przewalskia tangutica. Next base: position 703,299 of record JAQGDG010000035.1, read on the forward strand.
ACATCTCCTTAGCATAGATCGTGAAAAACCGGATGCGCGCCTCGGATCGGACGGCCAGATCAACTCATGAGCAACCTTGCCTACCTGCGGACAATCTGAAGCGGCCCGATGTACCTTGGTGAGTTTCCTTCTTCCGAATCTCATCACACCGCTTCATGGGTGGCCTTGAGAAAACCCAATCATCAATCGCGAACTCGGATCTGACGGCGATGATCTGCATACGACCTGCGACTCGAGTGTCGATAGCGCTCTCGGATAAGCTTCACCTTATCCACTGCTGCACCAAATCTGGTCCCACTTGCACCTCGCCCATCGAACCAACCTATAGGCGTCTGCACTTCCTCCCATACAAGGCCTCATGGCGCCATCGAATCTTGGGTGGTAGCTATTATTGTCTGCGAACTCAACTAGAGGCAAATGATCCTCGGCTACCACGAGTCGATAACACGGGCTCGGCGTATCCTCGAGTGCGGATAGTGCGCTCGGCTTTGTCGTCTGCGTGGATGGAATCGCGATTACTCGGGCTCACTGCGTCCTAAACCTCTGGAAAGACCTCCGGAAGTTAGCGTAAAGCGGGCTCATACGTAAATCATATGACATCGTTAAACAACCTAAGCACAACAAGGAAAAACCCTTTACACAAACGTCACAAGATACTAACTCACGTAGCATCCTAACATGTTTACTTATCAAGTCAACAAGAAAGTATTACAAGACTATCACAAATCAATACAATCAAGTTATTCACACAAGGTACTTTCTACATTATGATTAACCAGGTCGGGTATCTATTCCCAAAGTACTTCATACATTATCTTTTAAAAGATACGTTACGTTTACAAAAGTCACACAATACCCGTAGTATATGAAAATAGAGTGATTATCTTTTGAAGTAAATCAAAACATTTCTCTTCGTAAAATCAAGTAACTACATTCTTTTCCAAATGTTTGAGTTTGCCTAATTTCAAATGTTCACGTTTCTTATTTTAGAAAGGTTTCGTAGTTCATAATTTTAATCACTAAATGATATAATTCTCCTTTAAAGGCAATTTGACAAACATATGTCTGATACGTGAGTAGATTATTCTTGTTTATAACAATCTTATTTAAGCAGCCATGATCTAGGAAATGTAACATCATTTTGTCTCATCTTAGTTTCTATGCAGATGGAAGTTTCTATTGGTTTTACTAATACATTATTAGTCAAAACATGTCCCTTTATTAGAGCTGCTTTGGTTTGTTCGATACTTATTCTGATTTCCGAAATCAGTAAAACATTATTGCTTTTAAAATCAAGTACTCTTTACTCGCGAATGAGGTTTTACTACATTTTTAACAAAATGTTAATTACCAAGTAAAACAAGTTAAGTCTCTTATCTTTAAGATTAAGCCTCTTAACTTTTAAAATCAGTAAACCATTCTCTTTACTTCTCTTAAAACGTTATACCTAACTTCCCATAAAGCTAGTATAACTCTTCTTTATTATCACACATCAAGTCAGTTACCTTTTAAAACCACAAGCATTTTACGTATGCGTCTACCGTACTACATAGTTATACACGTATCATGCTAGAAAAGGTAGGAAGAGGTTCACATACCTCGCGACGATTATCGACTAATAGCAAAGCGCTCCAGTACCTCAAACCGTCGGCTACTCCTGCCAGCGGTCGCGCCACACGTGGTACTTGACCTATAAGGCCACAGCGCTTTATTAACATCTAGATCATATCGTAGAACATTCCACGAAAATTCGGCGCCTTCCCCACGCCGCATCATCGTAAATCTCCTCTATCTGGCGGTAAGCCAACCAGAGGTTATACGCCTAACCGGACGTGCACAATTATACCACGGAAAAGCTACACAAGTCTCATGTGTCTGATCTATGTAATTACTGATTCGGTACTCTTCTTTACATTCGGGCTTAAGTCGCGAGACATTCAGTAAGTATTATTCGGGCTTAAGTCAAAAGACATTGCCGCCTGTATGTTCCATTCTATATATAGTATACTTTAACTATATATTCAACAACGTGTAATTTCCAATTACAATGGAAGGTCAAAGTGTTTACCTCGATAAGCCCAAAATTATCCAAGTATAAAGTCGATCTGAGCAACGTTTAGCTCACAACTCAGTGCGCTCCAACCCGCTCGAACCACCCAGAAGTTCTAACCAACTTCTACTTAATACTCAACTAACTATGGAGATTTTCCTTGGGGTTTCGGTTTTGTATGAAGTGGAAGTATAATAGTATTTACAGGCTTTTAGTATAAGTATAACCTTGGAATACTACAAGGTATAAGGGCAGGTATTTTGGGTATAGTAACAATACTTTTGAGAGTATTTCTACCAAGAGGGGTATTTATACGAGACAACACCACAAGGGGGTGTATACCCTACCAACCCCACTGGGAGTGGGTACTCGACCAAGGGGAGGGCTCTCGGCGAGGGCCTCACCAGGGGAGGGGGTGTTGGACGAACACCACAAGAGAGGGAAGGGATTTCTAAGACTTAGAAATTTTTGGAATGGATGAAGAAGTCTTCCAAAGGGGGTATTTATAGTACAAGCCAAGGCCAACCAATGGCCAAGATTAAGCCAAGTGCCATGCAAGTGTAGGGTCAAGATTATGCCAAGTGCACCTTATCCATCTACCACCAAAATATCCTACCAACTCCTTGACCAAACAATGGCCAATTCGTCCAACCCCTATTACCGCCCAAGTCCTTCCAATGAGAGGGTGACAAGTGTCGCCCTCTTGTTGGTCCAAAATGTTTCGTCTCTCGGAAAAATCCGCAAAAATTAAAAATGACATAGCCGGAATTTTCCCTACGAAAGCTGTGGAAACGTTTCGTCGAAAAACGACTCTAACCGGGTGTTGTGCACAAAGAATAATTCGGCCAAGCCTATTCTCAAGTTCAAATATTTCTACGTACGTCCTTACGTACATACTCTGGAAATACGGGGTATAACATATTCTCATTCGTGCCGTAATTTAGCCAAGTCAACTCGACTCCAAATACTTCCTAACGACTCTTACCAACATCCCCCATAAGACTTGGTAAAAACTTAGGATTTCTTAGACGTAGCTTTTACATAGAGTAAATCAACGTAACTACCTCTTAACTTCTAAGAGTAGACGGAAACATGAAATAATACCACATGTATATTCCATACATAGAATCATGCCAAAGGAAGGAAGAGGTTCACATACCTCGCGACGATTGTCGACAAGTAGCAAAATGCTCCAAAGTACTTCAACCTTGAGCTATTCCATTCTCCAAGTAGGATACGCTATACTTAGTGCTTCAACCTATAATGGTCACCATACGTCCATTAACCTCTTACTTCAAACGTAGAATATTCCAAGTGCTAAGTCACTAAATTCTACGGAAAATCGGACAGCACCTCCTTTGTTTTTACTTACTTTGCCACCTTTTTCAAGGTCGAATTCAATAACCAAACACGCCACATTTAAGGCCCAATCAATGAAATTAATCAATAGGGGATTACACGCCTACTAGACGTGTAAAATTCCGCCCCACAAACGATATCAAACTAATACAACCTACAAGTCCAACTCGGCCACATAGAGTATAATAACACCAATTCTTATCCAATTCCTATTTCAATCCAAGTTTTTAGCATAACATGATATCAAGTCGCAATCGATTATAACCACTATAATCTTCAAGTAATTAACATGCGACAATTCTAATAAACGACCAAATTGTAATCCAACTTCACAAGGCTTAAATGACATTTCGGATTTAAGACTACAATCAATCCATAATACTTATCAAACTTTAACATATAAACTTCATGCTAGCAACATGTAAAGCTAACAACAAACAATATATATATAATCTTGTAACACTTTTAAGAGACAAGATTATACCTCAACGAATCTCAATCCAACTTCAAATCCGAATTTGCTCCTTAGCAACTTAGAGCTCCTTCAAGACACTTCACGCTACTTGAGACCCTTAGAACAATACCAACAACTTTCCTTCAAACTTCCAAACAAAACCTAGAAAAGCAACTAGGTTTTCACCTTGCGACTAATACGAAAACTCTCTTTTCCGGATTTTTCTATTGAGATACACTTACAATACCCTCATGAACCTTGGTTTAAAGTGTGGAGCTAAATGGACAAGAAACAAATTTTTTTCTCTTCTTGAATGCTTGAAACCGAGAGCACTATGTGATGTTCTTCCAATTATTTTGTAATTTTGGCTAATTATGGAACTTTTCTCACTACTAATAGTATTAAATAGTAACATGGAGGGTCAAGATGTGTACAATTGGGTGGCTAGGATGAGGTCTTACTAAATATCAATACTATGTGGACCCATTGACCAAGTCAATTATGTCAAGCTCTTCAAGTTGCAAGACTTGTCTTCCTAACAAGGGTCAAATGACCCTCTTGTCCATGTTCAATTCTCCCAAGCTCACCTAAGGGGGGGGGGTGACACGTGTCGCCCTCCCATTCGTCACAATATTACGTTTTTCGACAATTTCATAATTCTGATAAATTTTTACAAGTCTCTAATCTTAACATTAGGAGTTCGTATGCGTTCTAACACGTATCCTGTAAATACGGTGTAACATTCTTCCCCTTAGAAACATTCGCCCTCACGAATGTTCTTTCGGAGTCAAACTTATAATTAGCGACATAGTTCCCTTTCACAACCCCGGCATACCAACAATGCCACACATGGCCCTAATACTTTGCACACGCATATCCGTCCATCATAAGCCCAAAAGAGATTATCTTTTCGTACTTCCAACTCCTTCTAGCACATACATAGTCTCAATATAATCTGTTCATGATATTTAAACATACCATAGATTTATCATGCATACAAGTTTCTAAAGGACCAAAGACATACCTGAAATCATATAGGCGGTTCAAAGGACCGCTAAAACTGGGAACTCCTCCACGACTCTCACGACACTGTCGTGCATGAACCTCCCGCCTAGCAATTGAAGGCGAAGAACCCATGGCCCGATCCAAGAGACGGTGTTGTCCCACCAGGACCCCCTCTATAAGGACACTCTCTTAACCTATGGCCTAGACGGCCACAAGAAAAACAAGCTTAAGTCTAACCCGGACGTGCACAATTCTACCCCACAGAAAAGCTACACAAGTCTCATGTCTGATCCCATGTAATTACATCGATTCTTCTTTACATTCAGGGCTTAAGTCGCAAGACATCTGTAAGTATTATTCAGGCTTAAGTCAAAAGACATTGCCGATAACTACGTTCAGTTCTATATATAGTATACTTCAACTATATATTCTAACAACATGTAATTTCCAATTACAACAGAAGGTCAAAAGTGTTTACCTCGATAAGCCCAAAATTATCCAAGTATAAAGTCGATCCTGGGCAACGTTTAGCTCACTAACTCCGCGGCTCAACCCGCCTCCGAACCACCCTTAGAAGTTCTAACCAACTTCTACTTAATACTCCAACTAACTATGGAGATTTTCCTTGTGGTTTCGGTTTTGTGATGAAGGAAGTATAATAGTATTTCTGGGCCTTTCGTATAGGTATAACCTTGGAATACTACAAGGTATAAGGGCCGAGGTATTTTGGGTATAGTAACAATACTTTGGAGAGTATTTCTACCAAGAGGGGTATTTCTACGAGACAACACCACGAGGGGGTGTATACCTCTACCAACCCCACTGGGAGGGTACTCGGCCAGGGGAGGGCTCTCGCCAAGGGCCTCACGAGGGGAGGGGTGTTGGACGAACACCACAAGAGAGGGAAGGATTTCTAAGACTTAGAAAATTGTTGGAATGGATGAAGAAGTCTTCCAAAGGGGTATTTATAGTACAAGCCAAGGCCAACCAATGGCCAAGATTAAGCCAAGTACGCAAGTGTAGGGTCAAGATTATGCCAAGTGCACTTATCCATCTACCACCAAAATATCCTACCAACTCCTTGACCAAACAATGGCCAATTCGTCCAACCCCTATTACCGCCCAAGTCCTTCCAATGAGAGGGTGCCACGTGTCGCCCTCTCGTAGGTCCAACATGTTTCGTATCTCGGAAAAATCCTCAAAAAATTAAAATGACATAGCCTGAATTTTCCTACGAAAGTCATGGAAACGTTTCGTCGAAAAACGACTCTAACCGGTGTTGTGCACAAATAATAATTCGCCAAGCCTATTCTCAAGTTCAAATTTTTCTACGTCGTCCCACGCATACTGCGGAAATACGGTATAACATTCTCCTCTTAGAAACATTCGTCCGAATGTTCCTTCTAAGTCTCAAACCAAACGCGTGCGCCAAGATAGTCTTCACTACTATACTTACGAACAATCCCGCCACAACCGCCACAACAACACTGCGCAAAAAATACTTACGCCCAAGTCCACGAGGAAACACTCTAACATCACCACAAACACCTCTAACATCACAACGCTCCCGTCCAAGGGTCTAAAATGTAATTCCTTCGCACTTTCTCCATACAAAAGAAATGGTCACATCTCTGCCGCAATACATGCTCTCTTCTCCTTTACTCGCCGTCGTGATACCACTTTTGTCACTTTGCCGCGAGGTTCTGAGTGTCACTCCGCGACCTAACAAATGGTGCCGACTCATGCGATCCCCGAGGTCGCCGTACACTCGAACTCTTACCACATTTAAATCGTCATTTCCAAAACTCGGTTACTATCTCTAACGTGGTCATCATTAACTGGGAACACTCGATGGATCTCCGATACTTTCCGATCATAACAATACGAAGATCGGACGTCGCCTCCTAAGTCGGACGGCAAATGCTAACATATAGGCAACCGGCCTATTCTTCACATGAACTCGTGCGGCCCAAAGTAACTCGGGCTAAGTTCCCTCTGTTTTCCAAAACTCGCCACACCCAACCCGGGGTGGTACTTTCAAGAAGACCGACCATCAATCCTGAACTCTAAGCGTCCTCGCCGATTATCCGCACGATTTCTCTGAGCTACCAGAACCTCTTCTAGACAAACGTTACCCTATCCACAGTCTGCTGGAACAAGCCTGAACCAACTATCTGAATCTTGCCAACATCGAACCAATCGACCGGCGACTTACACTTCCGCCCTGCAAGGCGTCATAAAGCGACATCCCAATACTGAAATGGTAGCTACTAAAACACTCCCTCAACAGGAGACAACAATCCTTACAGCTACCCCTGAAATCCACACAATGGCCCGAGGGCGAATACGATACGGAGACTCACCTGAGTTCCTAATCCTGCCTGGTAAAACTTCCAGAAAAAGAAACAACCGTAACTGGCTCCACTGCGTCATCACGGTAGGTAGGCACCGTGCGGCCTTACAACCTTTACGATATAACGCCGCAACATACCACCGGTACACGGTTTGGATTAAAAGATAAGACGGCCGACCTCATCACCCGACTCATCGATGAACGCATCCACGAACTCTTACGCTGGTTAACTAAACTTGGGCCTAACACCCTCATAACCCTAACACAAAGCGGGACCACCACAAACTGACCCCACCACCATACAGGTCGCGGGTTGACCCGCAACGTGGCCTCAACCCGACCCGCAACGCCGCAAGACACTAGCTCCCGAACCTAAAACTCACTAATCACGTTTAAAACCTAGCGGTCTTAGCTCAACTACCCTCTTTCATTCCACACTACTCAGGGACTTATCCCAAAAACATATCTCCCGTGCACAATGCACTCCGACAAGGGTCAAACATAAAATACTTCTTTACTCGAGATGGCTTTACCTCTAAGGTCTCTACGTATAAAGCTCTAAGGCTCACACTTCCCTATCCGTCAATCTTTCCCAGTTACTAACCATGATTTCTAATCACTAATTACACACTGCTATCAGAACATAGCACTTATGATATACCCATCTTATTATACATAATGATCTCTAGAGGGTTAAGGATATACCTGTATCTACTGCTTCACTCTCCTTAGTCGTTCTAAACAAACCTACCCCGTAGGGCACATAGCTAGGGGAGATGACGAACTACCCACCGATCCTGAAGGTTGAGTCCTCATACTAGGACATCCTTGTTATACCCCGTAGTTCCAGGGTATGTATGCGAGGACGTACGTACGAGAATACGACATTGAAATTGGAAAGGAAGGAAGAGGTGATTTTTCCACGGAAAAGTTTCCGGTTTTTGTGAAGGAAAAAGGTTCGTTAATGGGAATTGGATTCCCAGATTTGGTATTCAGACTTCTTGGAATATTAGAGAATTATGGAATTTTATTTTCGGAAATGGTCACGTGGGGCCCACGGGAGAAAATTTACGGTTTTGTGGGGCCCACTTTGTTTTCGAGATTTTGGCCATTGTGGATATTTTCGGAAGATGAAATATTTTGACGAGCAGAGATGACACGTGTCACCCCCAGGTGGCTTGGTCGAATTTCACTTTGTGCACAACACCCGACAGTCGTTTTTGACGAAACGCTTTACTAAACTCGCGTCGGATAAATTCCGGCCATGTCATTTCTCATTTTTGCAGATTTTTCCGAGAGACGCAACACGTTGGACCAACTAGAGGGCGACCCTCGTCCCCCTCTCATTGATGGAGGTTACACGACAGGCCGAATGGATGGCCATTCTGTCATGTAGTTGGTAGGATATTTTGTGCAAGTTGGCGAGGACACTTGCCTAAATCCTCACCCTACACTTGCCTTGCACTTGGCACCATCTTGGCCCTTGGTTGGCCATCCGACCTATAAATACCCCTTGTTGAAGAGTTATTTCATCCTAAATTGAGCAATCTTTCAAAGTCTCAATTCCTCTCCCTCTCCTCTGTTGTTTTCGTCCACCACACCCTCCCCTTGAGAAGCTCTGCCGAGAGCAACCCCTAGCCTAGCCGAAACCTACCCTCCCTTGGTTGAAAAGTTGCCTCTAGTATTGTTATAATGCCCAAAATACCCTAGCCCAAATCCTTAGTAGAAGTTGTGAAGAACTTCTAAGGTTTTCTTGGAGCTACCGGAGCGTACAACTTAGGAGCTAAACCTTGCTCAGGCGCGACTTTTATCTAGGATATTATTGGGCTTACCGAGGTAAATAACCTTATCCTCCTTTTGTAATTAGAAAATACATACTGTAGAAGTATAGGAATAAGTATAAATACTTAGAAGGATATTAAAGAATAGAATTGAACTGATATCACAGTAGAAGGGTTTAAAAGAAGAATAATGGCAGATTTACATAGAACTGCTTTTCACGATGACTTGAGTAGCTCACGGTAGGGAAGTGCTGCCCAAATGTCCATAGAATAGCGAACCTCCGCTTAGAGCTTTGTACAAGATGCCTAGACGTTGATAGACGTATTTGACTGTTATAGGTCGATTCTCTGCGCACGACATATTCAACTTAGCAGGTGGATTTCGCCGAGAAGGTATGTGATTCTTCCTATCCTCTCGAGCATGATATTTTAAAGAATATGTATATAGTACGGTAGACGTAAGTGTGTTAATCAATAATAATTACGCAATGTCTTCTGACTTAAGTTTGAATAATAATTACGGCAATGTCTTGGACTTAAGCCCGAATAATAATTACGAATGCCTTCTGACTTAAGCCCAATAAAAAGAATCAAGTAGTTCAAAAGAATTAAGAAACCTTTTAAGAGTAACACTTGGTTTTAAAGGCTTAAGAGTTATACTAGCTTTATGGGAAGTTAGGTATAACGGCCAAGAGTGATAAAAAGAATGATTTAATGATTTAAGAAAATAAGATACTGACTTAAGTATACTAATGTGAAAAAGTGTGAAACCTCATTCGTGAGTAAATAGTATTTTTGGTTTTCAAAAGGAATGATGTTTTACCGATCGAATGAATGTCGAACAAACCACAAAGCTTAATAAAGGGAAATATTTTGACTAATAAAGTATTATTAAAACCAAGAGAAACTTCCATCCGCATAGGAGCTAAGATGAGACAAAATGATATTACATTTCCTAGATCATGGTCTTTGTAATAAGATTGTTATGAACAATAATAACCTACTCACACATAAGGTATATGTTTCTCAAATTGTTTTAAAGGATTAAAAACTATGAACTACGAACCTTTCAAAATGAGAAACTTGAGTAATTGAAATTAGGCAAACTTAAGCGTTGGGAAAAGAATGTTGTTACTTGATTTTACAAAGAGAAATGTTTTGATTTACTTCAAAAGATAATCACTTTATTTTTATACTACTGTATGTGTGACTTTTGTGAAAGAAACGGATCTTTTAAAAGAGTAATACATGAAGTACTTTGGGGCTAAAAACCCAACTTGTTAACTTAATATAGAAAGTACCTTGTGTGAATAACTTGATTGTAATGAGTTGTGATAGTCTTGTAATACTTTCTTGTTGGCTTGATAAGTAAACATGTTAGGATGCTATGTGAGTTAGTATCTTGTGATGTTTGTGTAAAGGGTTTTCCTTATTGTGCTTAGGTTGTTTAACGATAAACCGTCATGTTGATATTATATCACCATGATTCCGGTTAAGCCGCCTCCGATGCGAGGTAGACTCAGCGTCTAGTGACCTATGATTCGAGAATACCTTATGCAGTGCAGATGGCCTATGCGAACTACGGGAGTTCCGTGTTAGTACGCGCCCTTGTGGTCACGCGGTCTTTCAGGCTATGTGGACGGCGAGTCCAGACGCCTGGGAGTAGCTACCTCGATGCGGGAATACCTCATGCGGGCCATTGGAGTGGCTCACGCGAGCTACGGGAAGTTCGGGGCTAGACGCGCACATTAGATATCGCGCGAGTGGCCGCTGATCATGTGACGGCCTAGACACATCTCATGATACGCTTTACGACCTTGTTTGTACCGTAGGTTTTAGTAGTCGCTATGCCTTCGCATTTACCCCGCACGGTTTATGATGACTTTGAGGGCGTGAGTCCCCGACTTGACACGATCGCTATTTATCAGGAATCGTAGTTTTGATTATCATATATGTCTCCCGCTTTATATAGACTACTATGATTTCATTTACGATTTTCGCCACATACTTAGTACTGTTGTCTCGACCTCCTTGAGTGCGTTCATGCCGCAGTAAAGGTACTCCTACCGTTGATCCCCATTCTTAGGATCACCGTTTTATTGGGAAAGCTCGCTTCTCCGAGTCTTAGCATTTGGTATGGTCCCCGTCGTTATAGATATTTGCATTCAGGGTATGGCGGGCCCCGTCCCGCCATTGTTGTTTTAAACTCTGAGGTCTGTAGACCTGCTGTAGGTTGGGATGTAAATCGCTCATTTTGGGGTACTTATATACATATATGCCGAAAAGGCAACTTTTTCCTAAACTGTGTCTTATTTATACCGCTTCATATCTTGGTTGTTTTATATTCCGCCGATTTCTCCGATGTATGACTACTTGGGTGCCGGTAAGGCACCATCACTGCCCCGAGCAGGTCTTGACAAAGTGGTATCGGCGATTAATCCTCGGAAAGTGTCTATAAACCGATCTAGTAGTTCGATTATCTGTTGTGCACTACACCAATAATCGTGAGGCTATAGGATATTTAGGATCGGGTTTCCATTTTCTCACTCGAGATCGTGCTTTAGAGTCGTGTTATAAGTTGGACCCTCTAACATATTCCTTTCCTTACCGCCATGCCCACGCCGGTAACTCGGGCCCGGAGGCAAGGCACCAAGGAGTCGCGAGTAGAGTACGAGATTTAGAAGGCACAGCCCAATCATCACTGCCGTGATGCTTCATGCGGGAGTTACGAGACGCCGCCAAGAAGCAGAGTTTGGCACAACGGCAGCGGCTCCTACCGCGCCATGACATCCGGACTTTCGGCCCACGACTGGAGCGTAAAATATGGATTGGAAGGAGACGGCCTGCATTAGCAAGGGACTTGGCAGCCAGAGAGTATTTTATGTACCGGTATACCAAGGATATTGATTTTTATCTAAAGAAGGGTTGTGAGGAAGTAGCTCTTCATCAGAACGAGCCAGCCATGCTCAGATTATGTGCAATGGCCGAGAGGTAGATCGACAGATTAAACCAGATCAGCAGAAGAGGGCCCGATTGGTAGGATCATTTGGTAACTCTCGAGGCGAACCGCCTCAGCAGCAGATTAGAAATTCGCATCCTCCAGTGAAGAGTCTCCCTCCACTGTGGTTCGATTTTTCTCGTTGTTCACAGCTGGCGCGCCATCCCGGAAGGCCGCTTTTTACGGCGCTTGTTTTTTATTGCGGCCGTGGCCATATGGCGAGGGAATGTTCATGAGGAAGGATGCAAGTAGGAAGACTCACCTACCGATCGGGCCATGCGATTCAGGTGCGGGAGGAAGGGGTGTTAGCGAGGCCACCCCACCCTGCCGCGTGGTCGATGCCATCGCGTGTGTCGTGGCTTCGCCAACTTGTTATGTTTGCGACAGCGAGGCCATTTTGCGAGATTGTCCAACGAGTTGGCGGGGATGTAGGGACTCAACCTTCGGATCATGGATAGTTCATCACCTTCCCAAATGCGCCAGCACAAGCGGGATTGATTAATACGACTGGGGAAGTGCCAGTAGATACTGGTATATCCTTAACCCTTTAGAGATTTATATGTAGCTTAATATCTTAAGTATTATTTTCAGATAGCATTGTGTTAACTGTGATTGGGAATCATGATTAGTTAATCGGGAAAGATTGGGGGATAGAGAAAGCGGGAGCCTTAGAATGTATACGTAGGGACCATAGAGGCGAGGCCATCTTTGGTAAAAGAATTACTTCGTGTTTGACCCTTATCGAGGTGCATAGTATACGTGAGATATTTTTGTGGGATGAATCTCGAGTGTTGTGAAACGAAAGAGGGTAGTTGAGCTTAGAAGACCGCCAGGTTTTCGTAACGCGATTAGTGAGATTGTTCCGAATCGCGAGCTAGTGTTTTGCGCGCACGGTCGGGTTGAGGTCGCACTGGTCGACCCACGCCTGCTTTGGTGATGAGGTCAGTTTGTGGTGGTCCCGCTTTGTGTTAGGATCACGAGGGTGTTAGGCCCAGTTTAGTTAACCATTATGCGAGTTCGTGGATGTGTTCGACCGAGTCGGGCCGACGTCAACCCGCCTTATCTTTTAGTCAAACCGTACTCGGTAGTATGTTGCGAGATGATTATTTCAAGAAGGTTGTAAGGCTGCACGGGTGCCTACCTTCACCTTATGGCCGATGCGGAGTCCAAGTTGCGGCTTTTTCTCGGAAGAGTTACCAGCAAGGTTAGGAACTCAGTGAATCTCGTCGATTCACCCTGCCGTTGTTTGATTTCGGAGTAGCCGTAGGACTCTTCGCCTCTTGTTGAGTATGTATTTTATAGCTACCGCTTCAGTATTCTGTGTCGCCGCTTGGAGCCTTTTATAAGAGCTAGTGTAAGATTGCCGATCGATTGATTCGATGTAAATGAGGTGCGATAATTGGTTCGTACTTGTTCAAGGCGTGAATAAAGTGAAGCTTATCCGTAAGAGGTCATTGGCTCGTAGTCGAGGAATCGCACCGAAACATGGTAAGTTATGAGAAAGAGTTCGAGTGTACAAGAAGGGTCCGACGAGAAAGGGAAGAAGCAGCATGACATGTGCATGTGTGATCATTTCGTTTGTAAAGAGTAAAGCGGCGAGTATCTTTTTAGACCTCGAGTAGGAGTTTCTTTTGTGATTGAGGTGATTCCTTGTGGACTTGGAGATAAGTATGTGCGCTTGTTGTGTTGTGGCATGGTTGTTTCCGTAAGTATAGCAGTAAGGACTATACTGGCGCCTGTTTGTTTTGATACCTAGAAGGAACATTCGGGACGAATGTTTCTAAGGAGGGGAGAATGTTATACCCCGTAGTTCCAGGGTATGTATGCGAGGACGTACGTACGAGAATACGACATTGAAATTGGAAAGGAAGGAAGAGGTGATTTTTCCACGGAAAAGTTTCCGGTTTTTGTGAAGGAAAACGGTTCGTTAATGGGAATTGGATTCCCAGATTTGGTATTCGGACTTCTTGGAATATTAGAGAATTATGGAATTTTATTTTCTGAATGGTCACGCTGGCCCACGGGAGAAAATTTACGGTTTTGTGGGGCCCACTTTGTTTTCGAGATTTTGGCCATTGTGGATATTTTCGGAAGATGAAATATTTTGGACGAGTTGGAGGGCGACACGTGTCACCACCCCCTAGGTGGCTTGGCCGAATTTCACTTTGTGCACAACACCCGATTAGAGTCGTTTTTCGACGAAACGTTTAACTAAACTCGCGTAGGATAAATTCCGACTATGTCATTTCTAATTTTTGCGGATTTTTCCGAGAGACGCAACACGTTGGACCAACGAGAGGGAGACACTTGTCACCCTCTCATTGATGGATATTACACGCAGACAGGGCCGAATGGATGGCCATTCTGTCACATGTAGTTGGTAGGATATTTTGTGTGCAAGTTGGCCAAGGACACTTGCCTAAATCCTCACCCTACACTTGCCTTGCACTTGGCACCATCTTGGCCCTTGGTTGGCCATCCCTTGACCTATAAATACCCCCCTTGTTGAAGAGTTATTTCATCCTAAATTGAGCAATCTTTCTAAGTCTCAATTCCCTCCCTCTCCCTCTTGTTGTTTTCGTCCACCACACCCCCTCCCCTTTGAGAAGCTCTAGCCGAGAGCAACCCCCCCCTAGCCTAGCCGAAACCTACCCCCCCCCCCTCCCTTGGTTGAAAAGTTGCCTTCTAGTATTGTTATAATGCCCAAAATACCCTAGCCCAAATCCCTTAGTCCTTAGTAGAAGTTGTGAAGAACTTCTAAGGTTTTCTGAGCCACCGAGCGCACAACTTAGAGCTAAACATTGCTCAGCGCGACTTTTATCTAGGATATTATTGGGCTTACTGAGGTAAATAACCTTATCCTCCTTTGTAATTAGAAAATACATACTGTAGAAGTATAGGAATAAGTATAAATACTTAGAAGGATATTAAAGAATAGAATTGAACCGATATCACGATGAAGGGTTTAAAAGAAGAATAATAGAACAGATTTACTTACATAGACTGCTTTCACATGAACTTGGTAGCTCACCGGTAGGGAAGTCGCCCAAATGTCCATAGAATAGCGAACCCTCTGCTAGAGCTTTGTACAAGATCTGACGCTGACGTTGATAGACGATTTGATCGTTATAGGTCGATTCTCCGCGCGACATATTCAACTTCGGGGTGGATTTACGAGAAGGTATGTGATTCTTCCTATCCTCTCGAGCATGATATTTTAAAGAATATGTATATAGTACGGTAGACGACGTGTTAACCGAATAATAATTACGGCAATGTCTTGGACTTAAGCTCCTAATAATTACGCAATGTCTTCTGACTTAAGCCCGAATAATAATTACGCAATGTCTTCGACTTAAGCCTGAATAATAATTACGGCAATGTCTTCTGACTTAAGCCCAATAATAATTACGCAATGTCTTGGACTTAAGCTGAATAATAATTACGGCAATGTCTTCTGACTTAAGCCCAATAAAAAGAATCAAGTAGTTCAAAAGAATTAAGAAACCTTTTAAGAGTAACACTTGGTTTTAAAGCTTAAGAGTTATACTAGCTTTATGGGAAGTTAGGTATAACGGCTTAAGAGTGATAAAAAGAATGATTTAATGATTTAAGAAAATAAGATACTTGACTTAAGTATACTAATGTGAAAAAGTGTGAAACCTCATTCGTGAGTAAATAGTATTTTTGGTTTTCAAAAGGAATGATGTTTTACCGATCAGAATGAATGTCGAACAAACCACAAAGCGCTAATAAAGGGAAATATTTTGACTAATAAAGTATTATTAAAACCAGTAGAAACTTCCATCTGCATAAGAGCTAAGATGAGACAAAATGATATTACATTTCCTAGATCATGGCTGCTGTAATAAGATTGTTATGAACAATAATAACCTACTCACACATAAGGTATATGTTTCTCAAATTGTTTTAAAGGATTAAAACTATGAACTACGAAACCTTTCGAAAATAAGAAACTTGAGTAATTGAAATTAGGCAAACTTAAGCGTTGGGAAAGAATGTTGTTACTTGATTTTACAAAGAGAAATGTTTTGATTTACTTCAAAAGATAATCACTTTATTTTTATACTACGGTATTGTGTGACTTTTGTGAAAGAAACGGATCTTTTAAAAGAGTAATACATGAAGTACTTTGGGGCTAAAAACCCGAACTTGTTAACTTAATATAGAAAGTACCTTGTGTGAATAACTTGATTGTAATGATTTGTGATAGTCTTGTAATACTTTCTTGTTGGCTTGATAAGTAAACATGTTAGGATGCTATGCGAGTTAGTATCTTGTGATGTTTGTGTAAAGGGTTTTCCTTATCGTGCTTAGGTTGTTTAACGATAAACCGTCATGTTGATATTATATCACTCATGATTCCGGGTTAAGCCGCCTCCGACGCGGTAGACTCAGCGGTCTAGTGACCTATGATTCGAGAATACCTTACGCAGTCCAGATGACCTATGCGTAACTACGGAGTTCCGTGTTAGTATGCGCCTTGTGGTCATGCGGTCTTTGTGGCTACGCGGACGGCGAGTCCAGACGCCGGGAGTAGCTACCCTCGATGCGGAATACCTCACGCGGGCCATCGAGTGGCCCATGCGGAGTTACGGAAGTTCCAGCTGACGCGCACATTAGATATCGCGCGGTGGCGGCTTTGATCATGTGACGGTGCAGACAGATCTCATGATACGCTTTACGACCTTGTTTGTACCGTAGGTTTTAGTAGTGGCTATGCCTTCGCATTTACCCGCACGGTTTTATGATGACTTTGAGGCGTGAGTCCACGACTTGACACGATCGCTATTTATCGGAATCGTAGTTTTGATTATCATACATGTCTCCCGCTTTATATAGACTACTATGATTTCATTTACGATTTTCGCCACATACTTGGTACCGTTGTCGACCTCCTTCGTGCCGCTCATGCCGCAGTAAAGGTTCTCCTACCGTTGATCCTCGCTCTTAGGATCACCGCTTTCCGTTGGGAAAACTCCGTTTCTCCGAGTCTTAGCATTTTGGTACGGTCCTCGTCGTTATAGATATTTGCATTCGTGGTATGGCGGGCCCCGTCCCGCCATTGTTGTTTTAAACTCTTAGAGGTCAGAGACTGTTGTAAGGATGGGATGAATCGCTCATTTTGGGGTACTTATATACATATATGCCGAAGGCAACTTTTTCCCAACCGTGTCTTATTTATACTGTTTCATATCTTGGTTGTTTTATATTCCGCTGATTTCTCTGATGTATGACTACTTGGGTGCCCGGGTAAGGCACCAGTCACGGGCCCCGGAACGGGTCTTGACAATCCTTTCGACACATGGCCCTGACGGCCGCAGGTAAAACAAGTACCAACTAAAAGATGACATTCCCGACGACGTGCACACTGTGAACACCGGGAAAAATCAATCCGCTGGCCGAACCTACGCAGGTCGTGGAACCTAAACTCGAGCTCGACCAACTCTCGCATACCCCGAGCGCCCCGAAATCCGTGGAAGACCACTGCCCGGGCGGAGGTGCATATCTAATCACGCGAGGCGACTTGCCTCGAAAGTTACCAAAGGACCTTGCCGCTCGCCCTTCTCGCCCTTCAACCCGTCGATCTCTACGTTTCTTGGCTCACGCGCATAAGCCCGCATACGTGCCATGCTCAAGCCTAATCAAGAATTACTCTTGTACAACCTCTCTTAGATAGTCATCAAGACTCGCGTACATCCAGATACTCTGGTAGCCAAATCCATAGCTAGTAATAGGGTCGCTTTTGCAATCTATATTCTCTGCTCGGCCGTGGAACCAAGGTTCAAACATCATGGCCGCAGAGGGAACCGCCGCCGCTGCTAAACTCTGCTGGGCTTAGTGGCGCCGCA
Organism: Przewalskia tangutica; assembly: GCA_029844215.1. Taxonomy (NCBI): domain Eukaryota; kingdom Viridiplantae; phylum Streptophyta; class Magnoliopsida; order Solanales; family Solanaceae; genus Przewalskia; species Przewalskia tangutica. The sequence continues at coordinate 721,172 of JAQGDG010000035.1, forward strand.
GAACTCCCGAATGAAGCACCACCCTGATGATTGGGCCTGTGCCCACGTAACCCTCTCAGCACTGCTCGCAGCCTCTGGCCGCTTTGCCCTCCACGGGCGGGTTGCCCCACGCGAGGCATAACGGTGGAAAGAAATACGTGAGAGGGTCCAACTTACAACACACTAAGGCACGATCTCGAGTGAGAAGAATATAAACCAATCCTAAATATCCTATAGCCTCCTGACGATTATGTGGTGCGCAACACACCGATAATCAAGACTTCATCGATACGGTTCAGACACTTTCCGAGGATTAAGCGCTTCGATACCACTTTTGTCACGACCAACCGGGCGTGATCGTGCCTTACCCGCACCCTAGTGATACAACATCGAGTAATCGGAACATAAGACGATAACATGAAATAACGAAGTATGAAACAATAGTCCGAGAAAACTTGCCTTACGTCATATATATAAATCAATTAAAACCGAACAGTTACATCCCATTACAACTCGCCCACAACGATTTTGCACTTCTAAGAATGATACGACAACAATGGCGGACAGGCCCCGCCAAACCCCCGAATGTAAACACCTACTACGGCGGGACTATACCATCGATAAGTCTCCTGAGAAACGGAGCTTCCCAAACGCCAATCGTGACCTCGAGAGCTAGGATCAACGATCGGTGTACCTCAACTCGGCGTGAACGCAGCCCGAAGGAGGTCGCATAACAGTACCAAGTATGTGAAATCAAAATATCAGAAATGAAATCATAGTAGTCTATATAAAGCGGGAGACATGTATGATAACCAAAACTACGATCACAATAAATAGCGATATGTCAAGTCGTGACTCACGCCTCAAAGTCATCATAAAACCGCACGGTAAGTGCGAAGGCATAGCCGACTACTAAAACCTACAAGATAAACAAGGTCGTAAATCAGTATCATAAGATCTCGCTTGACCGTCACATGATCAAAGCCGCCACTCGCCAAAGATCTAATGTCGCGCCTAGCCCCGAACTTCCCATAGCTCGCACGGGCCACCTAATAGCCCGCATGAGGTATTCTCCGCATCGAGGTAGCTACTCCCGGCGTCTGGACTCGCCGTCCGCATGGCCAGCAAGACCGCATGACCACAAGGGCCACAACTAACCTGAACTCTCGTAGCTCCGCATAGGCCATACTGCACTGCATAAGGTATTCTCGAATCATAGTCACTAGACACTGAGTCTACCCCGCACGGAGGGCCTTAACCCCGAATCATGAGTGATATAATATCATCATAACTGCTTATCGTTAAACAACCTAAGCACAACAAGGAAAAACCCCTTTACACAAACATCACAAGATACTAACTCACGTAGCATCCTAACATGTTTACTTATCAAGTCAACAAGAAAGTATTACAAGACTATCACAAATCAATACAATCAAGTTATTCACACAAGGTACTTTCTACATTATGATTAACTGTGTCGGTATCTATTCCCAAAGTACTTCATACATTATCTTTTAAAAGATACGTTACGTTTACAAAAGTCACACAATACCCGTAGTATATGAAAATAGAGTGATTATCTTTTGAAGTAAATCAAAACACTTCTCTTCATAAAATCAAGTAACGACATTCTTTTCCAAATGTTTCAGGTTTGCCTAATTTCAAATGTTCACGTTTCTTATTTTAGAAAGGTTTCGTAGTTCATAATTTTAATCACTAAATGATATAATTCTCCTTTAAAGGCAATTTGAGAAACATATGTCTGATACGTGAGTAGGTTATTCTTGTTTATAACAATCTTATTTAAGCAGCCATGATCTAGGAAATGTAACATCATTTTGTCTCATCTTAGTTTCTATGCAGATGGAAGTTTCTATTGGTTTTACTAATACATTATTAGTCAAAACATTTCCCGTTATTAGCGCCGTGGTTTGTTCGATACTTATTACGATTTCAAATCAAGAAACATTATTGCTTTTAAAATCAAGTACTCATTACTCGCGAATGAGGTTTTACAACATTTTAACAAAATGTTAATTACCAAGTAAAACAAGTTAAGTCTCTTATCTTTAAGATTAAGCCTCTTAACTTTTAAAATCAGTAAACCATTCTCTTTACTTCTCTTAAAACGTTATACCTAACTTCCCATAAAGCTAGTATAACTCTTCTTTATTATCACACATCAAGTCGCTACCTTTTAAAACCACAAGCATTTTACACACGACGCCACCGCACTACATAGTTATACACATATCATGCTAGAAAAGGTAGGAAGAGGTTCACATACCGCGACGATTATCGACTAATAGCAAACGCTCAGTACCTCAAACCGCTCGGCTACTCCTGCTGCCAGATCGCGCCACGCATGGTACTTCAACCTATAAGGCCACAAGGCGCTTTATTAACATCTAGATCATATCGTGAACATTCCACGTAATATTCGGCGACATCCCCGCAACAAACAGAAATCTCCTCCTCTATCGGCTACCAAGCCAACCAAAGGGGTTATACGTCTAACCGGACGTGCAATTATACCCCACGTAAAAGCTACACAAGTCTCACCGTAATACAGTCCTATGTAATTACAACAAGATTTTCTTTACATTCGGGCTTAAGTCGCAAGACATTGCCGTAAGTATTATTCAGGCTTAAGTCAAAAGACATTGCCGCACAACTATGCTCCATTCTATATATAGTATACTTTAACTATATATTCAACAACATGTAATTTCCAATTACAATGTAAGGTCAAAAGTGTTTACCTCGATAAGCCCAAAATTATCCAAGTATAAAGTCGATCTGGGCAACGTTTAGCTCCTAACTCCGCGCGCCCAACCCATTCCGAACCACCCTAGAAGTTCTAACCAACTTCTACTTAATACTCCAACTAACTATGGAGATTTTCCTTGTGGTTTCGGTTTTGTAGTGAAGGAAGTATAATAGTATTTCTGGGCTTTTCGTATAAGTATAACCTTGGAATACTACAAGGTATAAGGGCCAAGGTAGTTTGGGTATAGTAACAATACTTTTGAGAGTCTTTCTACCAAGGGGCGGGGGGGGTATTTATACGAGACAACACCACAAGGGGGTGTATACCCGCCAACCCCACTGGGAGGGGGTACTCTCGCCATGGAGGGGCTTTCGGCCCAGGGGCCTCACCAAGGGGGGGCGGGGGGTGTTGGACGAACACCACAAGAGAGGGGGAAGGGATTTCTAAGACTTAGAAATTTTTTGGAATGGATGAAGTAGTCTTCCAAAGGGGGGTATTTATAGTACAAGCCAAGGCCAACCAATGGCCAAGATTAAGCCAAGTGCCGTGCAAGTGTAGTGGTCAAGATTATGCCAAGTGCACCTTATCCATCTACCACCAAAATATCCTACCAACTCCTTGACCAAACAATGGCCAATTCGCCCAACCCCTATTACGCCCAAGTCCTTCCAATGAGAGGGTGACAAGTGTCGCCTCTTGTTGATCCAAAATGTTTCGCCTCTAAAAATCCGCCAAAAATTAAAAATGACATAGCCGGAATTTTCCTACTAAAAGTCGTGGAAACGTTTCGTCGAAAAACGACTCTAACCGGGTGTTGTGCACAAAGAATAATTCGGCCAAGCCTATTCTCAAGTTCAAATATTTCTACGTACGTCCTTACGTACATACTCTGGAAATACGGGGTATAACATATTCTCATTCGTGCCGTAATTTAGCCAAGTCAACTCGACTCCAAATACTTCCTAACGACTCTTACCAACATCCCCCATAAGACTTGGTAAAAACTTAGGATTTCTTAGACGTAGCTTTTACATAGAGTAAATCAACGTAACTACCTCTTAACTTCTAAGAGTAGACGGAAACATGAAATAATACCACATGTATATTCCATACATAGAATCATGCCAAAGGAAGGAAGAGGTTCACATACCTCGCGACGATTGTCGACAAGTAGCAAAATGCTCCAAAGTACTTCAACCTTGAGCTATTCCATTCTCCAGTAGGATCGCTATACTTAGTGCTTCAACCTATAATGGTCACCATACGTCCATTAACCTCTTACTTCAAGCGTAGAATATTCCAAGTGCTAAGTCACTAAATTCTACGGAAAATCGGACAAGACCTCCTTTGTTTTTACTTACTTTGCCACCTTTTCAAGGTCGAATTCAATAACCAAACACGCCACATTTAAGGCCCAATCAATGAAATTAATCAATAGGGATTACACGCCTACTAGACGTGTAAAATTCAGCCCCACAAACGATATCAAACTAATACAACCTACAAGTCCAACTCGGCCACATAGAGTATAATAACACCAATTCTTATCCAATTCCTATTTCAATCCAAGTTTTTAGCATAACATGATATCAAGTCGCAATCGATTATAACCACTATAATCTTCAAGTAATTAACATCGACAATTCTAATAAGCGACCAAATTGTAATCCAACTTCACAAGGCTTAAATGACATTTGGATTTAAGACTACAATCAATCCATAATACTAATCAAACTAAAACATATAAACTTCATGCTAGCAACATGTAAACCTAACAACAAACAATATATATATAATCTTGTAACACTTTTAAGAGACAAGATTATACCTCAACGAATCTCAATCCAACTTCAAATCCGAATTTGCTACTTAGCAACTTAGAGCTCCTTCAAGACACTTCAATACGCTACTTGAGACCCTTAGAACAATACCAACAACTTTCCTTCAAACTTCCAAACAAAACCTATAAAAGCAACTAGGTTTTCACTCGCGACTAATACGAAAACTCTCTTTTCCGGATTTTTATATTGAGATACACTTACAATACCATCATGAACCTTGGTTTAAAGTGTGGAGCTAAATGGACCAGAAACAAAAAAAAAAATTATTCTTGATTGCTTGAACCAGAGAGCACTATGTGATGTTCTTCCAATTTTTTGTAATTTTGGCTAAGTATGGAACTTGTCTCACTACTAGTAGTATTATATAGTAACATGGAGGGTCAAGATGTGTACAATTGGGTGGCTAGGATGAGGTCTTACTAAATATCAATACTATGTGGACCCATTGACCAAGTCAATTATGTCAAGCTCTTGAGTTGCAAGACTTGTCTTCAACAAGTGGTCAAATGACCCTCTTGTCCATGTTCAATTCTCCCAAGCTCACCTAAGGGGTGACACGTGTCGCCTCCCATTCGTCCTGATATTACGTTTTCGACAATTTCATAATTCGATAAATTTTTACAAGTCTCTAATCTTAACATTAGGAGTTCTCGTATACGTTCTAACACATGTCACGTAAATACGGTGTAACATTCTTCCCCTTAGAAACATTCGTCCTGAATGTTCTTTCTGAGTCAAACTTATAATTAGCGACATAGTTCCCTTTCACAACCGGCGTACCAACAATGCCACATAGCCTAATACTTTGCACACGCATATCCGTCCATCATAAGCCCAAAGAGATTATCTTTCGTGCTTCCAACTCCTTACAGCACATACATAGTCTCAATATAATCTGTTCATGATATTTAAACATACCATAACTTTATCATGCATACAAGTTTCTAAAGGACCAAAGACATACGAAATCATATAGGCGGTTCAAAGGACGCTAAAGCTGAGAACTCCACGACCTCTGCCACACTGTCGGTGCATGAACCTCTGCCTAGCAATTGAAGGCGAAGAACCATGGATCCGATGAAGCGGTGTTGTCCACCGGGACCCCTACATAGGACACTCTTAACTTTATGGCCAGACGGCCACAAGAAAAACAAGCACGTCTGGTGCGACATACATCGCGACCGAACCGGACCGTGACCCGGTGCCTTAACCGGGCACCACTAGTGACACAACATCGAGAAAACCGGCGGAATGTAAACTCAAGATAAACAACCATTAAGATATAGAATAGTCTAGCCCAATGGCTAACCCAAAAGTACATAAACCGAGCGATTCATCCTTAACCAAGTTCGACAAGACTACAGGCCTCACAGAATGAATAACACTATGGCGACGGGGCCGCCATACCACTGAATGTACAAAAGTCTACAACCTCGGAAATCGTGCAAAAGGCGAGGCCTCGGAGAAATGGAGCCTTCCGAACCGAACCGTGATCTAAGAGTGCGGATCGACAAGCTATGAACCTCAACTGCGGCATGAACGCGGCCCCGAAGGAGGTCGATAACATGTACCAAATATGCGGCGGAAAATCGTAATAATATCATAAGTCAAAATATAAGGAGTTATGAGAAAATCGGTTTACCTTTGTGCCTTACTAACAATGAGAGTAACAAGTATAAGTTTTATAGCGTAAAAATAGGAGGCTCACGATCAAAGCGTACCTCGCGTAGTATCATTAAGCAATCCTACTCGGGACTATTTCACCGCGTAGGTCTGTGGACCGCGTAGGTCATCCGCCTCGTCATGGACTATTTCACCCGCGTGGGACTATTTCACCGCATGGATCCTGTGGATCCGCATGAGTACCATCGCGTGCTCGCGTGGGACTATTTCACCCGCATGGATCCTATGGTCGGATCCGCGTAGTACAAGCGCGCTCGCGTCATGGGTAGCAAATCCATGGCATAAATAGTAAACCATCCTATTGGAGCATACGTGGGCCACCCGTGTCGGTATGTCCAAAGGAAATAACAAGAATAACGGGGTTTACGTAATAATATATATATAACATAGCTCATCAGGCTATTAAACATAACATAAGCACTTCTGGCCTATCACATCACAACATAAGCACTACCTATCCTAACTTAAGCAAGTTAAGAATCACCTAACTTATTAATAGTATTAATTCATCCTCTCATTTTAGTATACCTAAGGCACGATCATGTCTTTTAATAAAAATCAGAATTTAACCCAAGTATCATGTACCCCTAACCTTTTAAGAAATAACTCTTTTTATACAAAAATTCCAAGATACTAATCACCATAGTATCAAGTTACAATTTCTTTTCAAGACAAGTCACATTTCCTTTTGGAATATAATAGGCTTCTAAATCAAGTGACTTCATTTCCTTTAAAACCTTAGGCAACCGATGCCTAAAACCATTTTCCTTCCACAAGTTCAAATCATCAAAACCTTTCTCCATTAAACTTTCACAAACTAATATAACCAACTCCCAAAAGCCGTTATATTAGAGTTAAACAATAGTAAAACACATTCCCTTAAGTCCAGGATTTTTATACTTTTCTTTTAAAAGCGAAACAAGTATCAAATACTTATAACAAGCGAAGATTTCCAAATCTTGTCGTCTACCGTACTACATAGTCTGACTAATCATGCTCGAGATAGGAAAGCTCCACATACCTCTTGGTCAATCCACAAGCTAAGTCCAATTTACGCACGTAGTATGTCAACCTAAAATGACCACAATCGTTTATCAAGCTCTAATTATAATGCAGAATTTTCCCAAGTTAAAGTCACCAATTTCCTACGGAAAATTGGCGGCGTTTCCTTTGTTTCTACATACTTTGCCACCTTTTCCAAGGTCGATTTTTAAGCTCAAATGCCATGTTTAAGGCTCGACAACCAACACCAGGGGATTACACACTAAACTTTGGTGTGTAAAATTCAGCCAAGTTACAACAACAACCCAACAAGTCTAATGTAGTATTTAGGCCACAACATGCTCATAATATCCCCTAACCAATTCTTTCATAATCAAACCCATTTCTCACATGACTACTAAGTGCATTTTTTCCAACTACAAGTTCTTCCTATTAAACATCTGACACTGATACCAACTCTGAGAAGAAATGTTACCTTGAGTTTTAGCCAAACTTATTCCAACACTTTGCTAGCCTTTTCTCCAAGAACACCACCACAATAGTCTTCACAAGCTTGTATTAACCTTTCCTTCCTATTACACTTTTCAGATTTTCCTTAGGCTAGAATTCCTCTTAGGAATTTAGAGAAGGATGAGCTTTTAACTTAGAGAGATGGAGTGTAAAGATGAAAAGTTGAAAGAAATGACCAAGTCTTGGTCAATATAATGCATGTAGAAATCAGATGGGGACACTTGTCACCCTCCCATGGCCTCTTTTAAAACAAAAATCGGACTTTCTAAGTTTTTCGCCCAAATTTCCCGCCTTGCGGCGGCTGCTTCGTGCGGCGCCATCTCTGAGACCTCGGATCTTGTGTGCGCGCCGCTTCCGGCGCCCGCGGCTGAAACTTCAGCGACCACTCGTACTTCGGGCCGCGCCTGCGTCCCGCGCCCGCTGCCGCGCTTTGTCGAAACACATTTTCTGTCCATTGCGCCTTGAACTTGTAACTCTCATAACTTCCTACGATGTCCTATCGGCGAGCGGTTGGTTGCGTTGGAATCTAGACTCAACGAACTACGCCTAGGCCTTTGAAACAGGAACTCTCAATGTACCGGGTCATAACCCGCCTCAAAGTTGACTAAAACCCGTCCTGAACAATCCGTCAACCTATCCTATGGAAATTTTAAGTCTTACATGCTTCCGTACACTCTCAAACGTAGGGTCAGAACTACGGTATAACATTCTCCCCAGAAACATTCGTCGAATGTTCGCCTACGTCTCCGAGCGTGTGCGGTGTAGTCTTCACTACTTATACTTATAAAACCAATTATGCCACATGGCCATAATATACTAACCACGCAAAGCTTACCTCCCTACGAGGAATTACCTCTAACACGTATAACAACTTATTAGTCCCATCCGCGCCTAAGGGTATTCCTCCAAAAGATCACTCCCGTCTCAACACGTGTTCAACTTCTTCCACCGTCGTATCCTCCTTACACTCGACTCTTCCTAGCATCATTACCACGCTCTTGTTCGGCGAGACAATCTCACTATCCAAGTCACGAAAACCTAGTGGTTTCCCTAACTAGCTACCCACTATCATTCATACCACTTGGACTTATTACGCGTATACCTACGTGTACAATGTTCTCGAAAAGATCACGTAAAATCTTCCACTCACGATGGCCTGTAGCTAAGGTTCCCACGGTTATCAAAATCCTAAGGACTCCCCACCTTGTCCTAAACTTACCCCCTTCTACAAGCCAGGCTCTCCAAGTCACAATTTACATAAAATTACCCGCACATAACACTTAACATGTAACCATCTTATCAACCTACTAATCTTTATAGAGTTAAGGATATACCTGCAACTATTGCTTCACTTCCCCCTTGTCGCTCTAATCATGATCATGCCTGCGACGATAGCAAGAAGGCGATGAACGGCCCAGATCCCGAAGGCTGAATCTCTTCATCCGTGTTGTCTCTGGTTGGACAATTCCTCGCAAAATGGCCCTGCTGGCCGCATGTAAAACAAATTCCCAACCCAGCACGACACTCTCCCCCATGGAGCCTACCACAACGGCCGCAACGAGTTAGGGGTGGCCCGTCCCGCTAGCACTTCACTTCCCGAAGCGAAACCTTGGAGCCGACGCCCGAATATCCCGAGCGTCACGAAGGCGCGGAGAACCACTCGAATCGGCGGAGGGCATAACTAACTTGCTGCGGCTGTCCGCCTCGAAAGTTACCAAGGACCTGCTGTCTTGGCCTCTTCGCGATCTTGGTTATTCCGTGACCTCTCGCTCACACCGAGTGCATAAGCTGCATCGGGCAATGTCGTGCGGTGAAGAGCTACTCGTGCAACTCTCGGCCAATCGTCGATCCACTGTGACATAGCGGTGTACCTATCCCATATACGCCACTAAAGCGGGCACATGCTCGCCAACGAATCAAACTCTACATTGTAATCCCGAACGCCGCGTTCGCCTCAGCATCAAAAATCTATCCGCGCGCCCTCGCCATGCGAAGGCAAGAAGTGTGCGAAAGGCCTCGAGAACTCGTCCCAAGCGGAAGCGCATGCTCCCGGGGCGGTTCCGCCAGATCATACGATCAAGCTGCGATGTCCATGCCGATGCGAACCTAGTACCACCGACTCGGTCTCCGAAGCCCCGATCACCCTCATGATCCGCTGTAACTGTCGGATAAACTCCTGAGGATGAATTAATACTATTAATAAGAAGTTAGGTGATTCTTAACTTGCTTAAGTTAGGATAGGCCGGTAGTGCTTATGTTGTGATGTGATAGGCCGGTAGTGCTTATGTTATGTTTAATAGCCGGTTGTGCTAGGTGATATGTTCTTACGGGGTAGACCCCGGGTTATTCTTGTTATTTCCTTTTGACATACTGACACGATGGATGGTCCACGGGTATGCGTTCATTAGGATGGTTCACTAATTATTCTTGTTAATTCCTGTTGGCATCTTGACGTTGGGTGGCCGGGTATCTGATTCTTGTTACTTCCTTTGTACATCGACGATGGGTGGCCGGGTATGCTCCAATAGGATGGGTTACTATTTATGCCATGGATTTGCTACCCGTGATGCGAGTGCGGCGCTTGTACTCGTGCGGATCGGACCATAGGATCCGTGCGGGTGAAATAGTCCCGTGCGATGCAGCCGATGGTACTCATGCGGATCCACGGGATCCATGCGGGTGAAATAGTCCCGTGCGGGTGAAATAGTCCTATGTGAGGCGGATGACCTCATGCGGGTCCACGGGACCTGCGGGTGAAATAGTCCCGGGAGTAGGATTGCTTAATCTACGGGCGAGGTACCTGTTTTGATCGTGAGCCTCCTATTTTTATGCTATAAAACTTATACTTGTTACTCATTGTTAGTAAGGCACGGTCAAGGTAAGCGATTTTCGTCTATAACTCCGACATATTTTGACTTATGATATTATTATAGTATTTTCGGTTCGCATATTTGGTACATGTTATCGGCCTCCCGGGCTGCGTTCATGCCGCGAGTTGAGGTTCATAGCTTCTTTGATCCGCTCTTAGGATCACGCAGTTCGGTTCTCGGAAGGCTCCATTTCTCGGAGGCCTCGTCTTTTAGTACGATTTCTGAGGTTGTAGACTTTTGTACATTCGGTATGGCGGGGCCACTGTCGTCATAGTGTTATTCATTCTTAGAGGCGTAGTCTTGTCGAACTTGGTTCGTTAAGGATATGCTTGTTCGGTTTATGTACTTTTAGGTTTATTTGGGCTGACTATTCTATATCTTAATGGTTGTTTATCTTGAGTTTACATTCCGCTGGTTTTCTCGATGTTGTGTCACTAGGGTGCGGGTTAAGGCACCGTCACGTCCGGTTCGGTCGTGACAAAATACCCAGAATGTAACCTACCACATAGGCGCATTGAGGCAAAGTGGCCTCGTGACCGGAACCCGTCTCTCGAGACTCGAAGCTCTAGAGACTGATCGGCCCTGCATTCCGGTTGTAAAACCCCACCGGAAAAGCTGCGGAGGAGCACTCGGTCTTTGGCTGAAATGTAGAAGCAGTGCGATCTTTGAGGCTGCCGTCTCAGCGCCTGAGACCTGCTGTCACAGCCTCTTGGTGGCTGAGTCAATCGATCCTCCTCTCTCTATCCTCTATCCCTGCGCATGAGCTGCATCCTAGCAATGTCCATACCGGGCTGAAGAGCCACCCCCAAGCATGCAGTAATCATATGACGGTCTAGCCCCATCACGTAACGATGAACTCTATCCGCCATGTTAGCTACAATGGTGTGCGCATGCACGGCGAGTCAAACTCAGTGTACTCACGATGGTCCTCCCATTGCCTCAATGACAAGAACCTATCAACACGGGCTCTCTCATTTCGTGAGGCAAAAAGTGATCGAAAGGCCTCGTGAACTCATCCCAAGCTGTTGGGCGAGCCGCTCCTCTCGCGGCTCCCAAGACTCAACCAGTTCAACGCAATATCGCGTAAGTAGAAGGCTAGCGTAACGAACTCGTCTCCAAGCCCTAAGAACGAATAGTCATTGTAGCTGCGAATGAACTCCTGCGGATCCTCCTCATACCTCGAACCATAAAACTGGGCGGATGACAACCGGAAAATCCCGAATCCATGGCCCATTTAGGGTTAGCTACCGCTCTGTCGTGCGCCTCTACCACTATGCTAGTCAATAGCCTTTGATCTGCTCTCGTAGTCTCTATACTCGGCTCTGGTGTGGGGTGGAGGCTCACAGTGCCGAACCTCTGGAGCTCTGCCGCCATCGGGTCCTCTGTCTTTCTTTGGCGTGGTGAACTCACCGATCGCTTTCTACCTCGGGCATAGTGCGTATCGAGTCACAGTAACCCTCTGCGTACCACTAGCGACTCTTGCTGCTTTGCCTTTCCTCGGGCCTGGTGCCTTCGGCGAGGCATAAGCATTACATAAGAAGGGGGTGGAGAGGATTCAACCTAGGGCGGCTCTCTTGCGATCTCGAAAGAGAAGAATGAAACCAATCCTAAATGTCCTGCGACCTCACGATTATAGATGTGGTGAGCACACCGATAATCAAGACTACACTGACGATGCATAGACTTTCAGGACTAAGCTCGATACCACTTTTGTCACGCACGACCGGCCGGGCGCGGTGCTACACAGGCACCATGCGAGTATACGTCGGAGAAAATCAGCGAACATCGTGAAACTTAAAAATAAAACAGTAAAACAACGAGTTAGCCGATGGCTACCTTCTGGACATATATATAAATGAAGCGATTTCCTTTCCTTTACAAATGACCACATGTGACTACGGACCTCAGAGTTTTAACATAACAAGCGTGGCGGGGCGAGTGTCACGACCGAACCGGGCGTGGTAGTGCCTTGCGGGCACCTAGTGATCATCGAGAAAATCAGCGAAATAAAACACTCGTGAAAGAAAGCGGTGAAATAAGAAAGTAGGCTAACTAGGTTACCTTTTTATACATAATTTAAAACTTGAGCGATACATCATACAAACACGCCCTTGTGATCTCTGGACCTCTAAGAATTTGAAAACCATAATGGCGGGACGGGGCCCGCCATGCACTGAATATACAAAAGTCAACTACTTGAGGAACCGTACCAGACAAGCACGGAGATATGGAGCTTTTCGAGAACCGAACAGCGATCCTAAGAGAGTGGATCGCAAGCTATGTACCTCGACTGCGGCATGAGCGGCCGAAGAGTCGATAACAGTACCAAGTATGTGGCGGAAAATCGTAAATGAAATCATAATAGTCTATATAAAGCGGAGACATGTATGATAGCAAACTACTGACACAACATATAATCGGTCATGTCAAGTCGGGGACTGCGTGAAATCATCACTCAAATACAAGGAGTTTAACGCGCGATAGTCGCATGCCTGGCGTCTCGCTCGGTATAAGCATGGCCATGGAACCGTCCTAGTGGGCCCATACCGTGGACCATCCAGCGTGTCGGTATGCCCGAAGGAAATAACAAGATGATACTCATTGTGGAAGCGTACGTGGGCTACCCAGCGTGTCGGTATGTCGAATAACTAACGGATAACACTCACAATGAAGCATACGTGGGCTACCCAGCGTGTCGGCATGTCAAGAGGATCGTCTGATGGAAGCATACCGTGGGCTACCCAACGCGTCGGTATGTCCATCAATCAACCGGATAATGCCCTCCATCGAGAGACTGGTGTAGCACCTGACCAAACACTGCGCTACAAAGCATAGGCTAGTACACACAACTCAAGGTACTATAAATACTTCCTAACACAACATCAAGTATACCATTTAAAACCCAAGTACTTAACCCCTTTAGGATCAAGGTACTCCTACCTTTTATAAACGAGTCACTTATGTTTTTCCATCACAAGGAGTTTAATATTTGAAAACGAGTTACTTCCCTTTTTCCAAAATCAAGTTACCATTCTAAAATCCAATAATGAGTCCATTTCTTTATTTTCCATAAAGTCGTTATAACACTTTACGATTAATAAAACAAGTCAAGACAAAATCATGCCTTTCTTTTAAACCAAAATACTTCAAATTCTTAAGTCTTTCTATTAGAAAGCGAGTTCCTTACTTTGAAACTTTTAGGAAAATCGAACTTGATTTCAATAATTCTCATTAAATGACCATGATCTAGGAAATGTAATGCCATTTTGTCTTATCTTAGCTTCTATGCGGATGGAGGTTTCTCGGGTTTTAATATGATTAATGTCATTACTTCTTTCCTTTATCGACTGCGTTGGCTTGTTCGATCCTTATTCTATTTAGAAATTTGTAGCGTTATTCTTTTAAAAACCAAGTATTCATTTCTCACGAATTAGGTTTTATACTTTTCAACACCATTTAGGTCAATTACATCGTCTCTTATCTTTTGAAATCGACAAACCATTCTTTTAACTACATAAAGTGGTTATAACAAACTTCCCATAAAGCCGTTATAACACTTTATGTTTTAAACCAACCAATTACCACTATAAACATTTATGAGACCAATAGGGCTCATTCTTTCTTTCAAGTACGTTACCAGCGGATAAGACTTTACTACTATTTCCACATAATGAAGCCCTTAACACTTCATATCAAGTCACAAAGGAAATCAAATTCCTTTAACACACTGCGTCTACCGCTATATATTTACAAATAGTCTTTGAAGAGTATAGGAAGAATCACATACCTCGACGATTGTCGACAATAAGCAAAATGCTCCACCGTATTATCGCCTTAAGTAGAATATGCTACCGTAGTACTTCAATCTATAAGTCATGACGTCTATCAAACTCTAGGCGAGCATTAGAATAACTAAGTGCAAAGTCCCTAGATTCTCACGGTAATTTGGATGACTTCCTTTGTTCTTACTTACTATGCCACCTTTGTTAAGGTCGAATTCAATAACCAAACGCCACAATAATACAAAATAACACAATACTTTCCATGCCATTCTTGGCAACCATAAACCAATTCTTAAATCCTTTCAATACTTTCCAATCCAAGTTCTTAGGTCTAACATGATATCTAGCCTAGACATCTTTAACAATTACAATCTCCCTTTACAACATGCGTCCCAATTAGAAATCCAATTGAGTTACAATCTCAAGGCTAACATGCCCATTTCGTTTTTAACAAGACAACAAGATCCAAATCTATCTGATATAAAAGCGCCTCGGCTCGACTATACTACTACAATATATGACCTTAGCAACGACTAAACTACTAAAATAAAACGACCTCGGGCTCACATCTATACTACTAAAATAAAACAGCCTTAGGCTGTAAACCAAGAAAGGGAAATTTTTACCTTAGGAATAGCCAGCCCACAAAAGTGTTACACCAGTAAATTCAAATATAAGATAAGTTGGCAACCGTGTGAGCAGTTTTAAGTCTTCTTGGGAATGTTGTACCCCAATATTATTTTTTATTATTATGGGGTGTTTAGTTAGCCTAGTATTCAGTTGGATGAGTCTAGTTTCCAACGCAACAAACCACTCGTCGAGGGGACATCGGAGCGGAGGGGCATGGGAGTTAGAAATTGATGGCGCAGAGGAAGGATTTTCGTATCGTGTCTCGCGCATGCCGTCAGCCAGTCGCAGCGCCACTAGTCTGAAGATCCTCGGAGGTTTGGCCTTGGCCGAAGCGAGCGCGCGCCAAGGCGGGAATTTTCTGCGGGTGCTAATACGAGAATATTTTCGAAAAGAGCCTATGGGAGGGTGACAAGTGTCCCTCCCATCTTGTTGACCACGAAAAGAGCCCTATTTTAAGACCAAGTCTTGAAAGACTTGGTCATTTCACCTTTGAACACCTAGAAACCCCTCTCCCCTTCTCTCTTGAGATTTGAGAAAGACCTAGCTTAGTGGGTGTTGTTGGAGCGGCGGTAAGAAGGCAAAAGTGCTGGTAAGCTTGTGGGAAACTCATAAGGACGAGTTTGACGGGGTTAGAAGTTGAAGAAAGAGAGCTTTGGTGGGCTAACCCAAAGGTAAGAGACTTCCTCTCCTCTTAGAAATTGATAGAAATCCTTGTTAAAGTTGATATTGGCCACGTGAATCATGTTTTAGATTGATATGTATAATAGGTTTGGTGAGCCAATTGCGGCTGTTTAGTTAGTCATTTGTATTGGACTACTTTCTAAATTGTGAGCCAATTGGGGCTGTTTAGTTAGTCATTTGTATTGGATTATCTTCTATAAATTGTGAGCCAATTGGGGCTGTTTGGTTATTGTATTTCCGGCCTTGAAAAAGGTGGCAAAGTAAGTAAAAACAAAGGAGGTGCTGTCCGATTTTCCGTAGAAAATAGTGACTTAGCACCTAGAATATTCTACGTTTGAAGTAAGAGGTTAATGGACGTATTGTGACCATTATAGGTTGAAGTACTTAGTATAGCGTATCCTATTTGAAGGATGGACTAGCTATCAAGGTTGAAGTACTTTGGAGCTTTTTGCTACTTGTCGATAATCGTCGCGAGGTATGTGAACCTCTTCCTTCCTTTGGCATGATTCTATGTATGGAATATACTTGTGGTATCATTTCATGTTTCCTTCTACTCTTAGAAGTTAAGAGGTAGTTGTGTGATTTACTCTATGAAGAACTTTTCCTATCTTTGAGCATGACTAGTTGCACGCGTGTAGTGCAGTGAGCGTCTGACACCTTGTTATCCTTTACTAGTTTATTGAATGGCCAAGTCGGGTGAGTTGGGAGATTAACTCGCTTCGAAAGTATAAGGGATGTCTTAAGTTTTATTTAAAGTTAAGGGACTTGAAGAGTTTTAAAGTATGTGATACTTG
The DNA here is from genome assembly GCA_029844215.1 of Przewalskia tangutica. Lineage (NCBI taxonomy): Eukaryota > Viridiplantae > Streptophyta > Magnoliopsida > Solanales > Solanaceae > Przewalskia > Przewalskia tangutica. Next base: position 737,717 of record JAQGDG010000035.1, read on the forward strand.
TTCGTTTTGAGCGTATAAGTCCCTTGGATAGGAAATTGTATTTGGCTAAGGTATAAAGTGAATATAACGACTTTATGGGGAGTTGGTTATATTTGCTTTATGGAAAGGTAAATGACTTGATTTTAGTGAAAAGGCAACTTGTTTTTAAGGCATTAATTGCCTAAGGTTTTATATAAAATGAGTCACTTGTTTTCTAAAGGTTAAGAGACTAATTGTATTTTTGAAAGTTATGAGAATTTATTTGAAAGTATTTAATACTTGGTTTCAAAAGTAGAAGTCTCTTGGTTATAAAAGGAACATGTTGGTCTAAACCATAAAGGGTTATAACGGCTTTATGGGAAGTTGGTTATAACGGCTTTATGGAAGGTTAAGAGAATGGTTTTCTCTAATAAAGTAATCAAGAAATAACTTGTGTTAAGGAAGGGCAAATTGTTTTAAAGTTACCAATTGCTTAAGGTTTTAAATAAAGTCACTTGATTTAGAAGCCGGTAATTGTATTTCTAAAAAGGTATTGTGACTTGTCTTGAAAGGTGAATAGGACTTGATACTACGGTTGTTAGTATCGGGGAAGTTTTATTTGGAAAGGAGTCTTTTGAAAAGAATGTACGTACGTAGTACTTTGGCTTGTTAAATGAGAATTATTCTATTTGTGTCCTGATAAGTACTTTGGCTTGATTAATTGAGAATTAGTCTAAATGTGCCTTGATAAGTACTTTGGCTTGTTAAATGAGAATTTATTCTATTTGTGCCCTGATAAGTACTTTGGCTTGATTAATTGAGAATTAGTCTAAATGTGCCTTGATAAGTACTTTGGCTTGTTAAATGAGAATTTATTCTATTTGTGCCCGGATAAGTACTTTGGCTTGTTAATTGAGAACTTGCCTATATGTGCTGGTAATAGCCTTTGAGTGCAAGTATTATGTTTTATTAAGTTGTCGCGACTCTCGGTTGAAGGGTGGTGTCTTGTTATGAGATTCTTTGGGGCGTCTAAGCGGTGATGTGGGATTCCGGGTATGCTTCCGTTATTTGGAGTACTTAGGTTAAATTCGGATGCTTATAGAAGACATGGTAGTACTTTGTTTGTTTGTGGCCGGTTGAGATAGGGTAAGAGTATAAGTGAGGTAGACCCCAGATGCTATACCACCTTCTCCGAGTTAAGAGTATAAGTGAGGGTAAACCCAGACATTATACCTCCTTCTTGTTTTGTATAATGGTCGGTTGAGATAGGGTAAGAGTATAAATGAGGCAAAGTCCCGAGACGTTATACCACCTTCTCCGGGGTAAGAGTATAAGTGAGAGGTAGACCCCAAGATCTTTATACCACTGCTTTACCATACTCGGGGTAAGAATATAAGTGAGGGTAGACCCCAAGATGCTATACCACCTTTACCACCTTCTCCCGGGGTAAGAGTATAAGTGAGGGTAGACCCGAGCCATTATACCAGGTGGGACTTGGTGTTCATGTATGCCTATTGGTGTATTATTATACCACTGGTATCGGCGGTGATGTGGGATTCCACAGGCGGGATATATATATATGTATTGTGTATGTGTGCGCCGACGGTGAGGTGGGATGCCAGGCGCGTCACGTGGTTATATTTTACACTAATAGTATCGGCGGTGATGGGGATTCCACGGGCATGCTTTGATATTAGTGTGACTTGATCGCGTCCCAGTTGGGCGGGTAGTATATGTGTCCCTCGTAGTGGGCGGACTATGTTATGAAAGATAAGTAAGTTATATGGTAATGAACCTAATGATTCTTTTCTAAATAATGCGTAAGAATGTGACTATAACTTTTATTGGGAATGGAAAGGATAATAAGGCACGTTTAAGTTCATAAGTGGTAATGACACGGCAGATGCGGTATGTATTTTTATACTTGTCCTTGTCATTCTTTTGTACAATTATGATTTGTTTCTTTATCGTTATATTACATTCCATATTAAATTTTTGTTATGCGGACCCCGAAGCTGCGTTAAATGCCGCGAGTTTAGGTACGATTGTGGATCATGAGCTTAGGATCGGTTGACAAGTTGAGATGGCTCGGTGTTAGGAGTTGTCACGTTTATGTTTATTGAAGTGCAGCGGGGCCTTGTCGCCACGATTGTTATGTCTAAACTCTTAGAGTGCAGCAGTCACATTGTGGGTCGGTTTGTAAAAAGAAAGGCTGCCGGTTGTTTTTATATATGTTCGGAAGGTAGCCTGTCGGCTAACTTTGTTGTTTTTACGATGTTTTATTTTTAAGTTTCATGTATGTTCGCTGATTTTCTCACGATGTTTACTGTAAGGGTGCCCGGGTAGGGCACACGATCGCGATCGGGGTGAGTCGTGACAAAAGTGGTATCGAGCGATTAGTCCTCGGAAAGTGTCTGACCGTGTCTAGTAGAGTCTTGATTATCGGTGTGTTGTGCACCACATCTATAATCGGGAGGCTGCGGGACATTTAGGATTGGTTTCCATTCTTCTCACTCGAGATCGTGCGATAGAAATTTGTGTTGTTAGAAGTCATCCCTCCTAACGAGTTATGTTGATTGCATTACGAGAAAGGTAGCGATGACCGGGAATGACTATGTGGATTGTGTATCCGGGTTGGTAATGATTATAGTATAGTTGGTATTGTGACATACATCTATCTATACGGAGTTATGTATGAGAATCGAGCGTGTTGCCTAGAATGATTTTAGATTACCGAGAATTGGTAAAGACTAACTAGATCACAGGAAGGTATGGAATAGTTAATGAATTTTCGCCAAGGTTTTGTGTTTTATTTCGAGATAATTGGGAAAGGATGAAATTTGTCTGATAGGGTAGTGAACCCAGAAGCCATATTAAGGAACCTAACGGAAGGTCGTGTTAATAGATTAAGGCTGCGTAGTAGGCTTAAGAGAATTGTGCGGATGAGGTCAGGTATGGAGTAAGAAATGGTTGTTGTGATCGAGACAACATGGTTTTGGTTTTATAAGAAGTTTTGTACCCGTTCTTTGGGGACTGTAAGGTAGGCTTGGAGCGTAGGAAATTGCGAGCCTAAGAATATTGATTCTTCGAGACCTTGGGTATATAAGGCTTTCTCTGTGATAAGATTTTAAGTCGGACCGAGGATAAGAGTTAAGTGCGGTTTGAGTGGTTGAAGACTATTCTGGTCTCCCATGCTGGAATGGAGTGAGATCAGTTGGTAGTGGTTCCGCTACGTGGCCGAGTCACGAGCGCAAGGCCAAGTCTAGTTAATTGTTTTAAGGGTTCGTGGGCGCGTTCCACGAACCAGTCATGGCCGGAAATGGCCTTATGTTGTTTTATAGAGTGACTCAGATTTGAGGCGAGAATCGGTATGGAAGTTATGTATGTATGATAGAAGGAGTTGGAAATGCGAAAAGGTAACCTCGTTTGGGCTTATGATGGACGGATATGCGTGTGCAGTATTAGGGCCATGTGTGACATTGTTGGTATGTCGGGGTTGTGAAAGGAAACTATGTCGCTATTTAAGTTTGACTCCGAAAGAACATTCGGGGACGAATGTTTCTAAGGGGGGAAGAATGTTACACCCCGTAAATTCAAATATAAGATAAGTTGGCAACCGTGTGTGAGCAGTTTTAAGTCTTCTTGGGAATGTTGTACCCCAATATTATTTTTATTATTATGGGGTGTTTAGTTAGCCTAGTATTCGATTGGATGAGTCTAGTTTCCAGCATGACAAACCACTCGTCGAGGGGCCATCGGAGCGGAGGGGCATGGGAGTGAGAAATTCGATGAGCGCGGAAGGAAGGATTTTGGTATCAGGTGTCTCAGCGCCGCGGCGCCGTCAGCAGGGCCGCGGCGCCACTAGTCCTGAAGATCCTCGGAGGTTTCGGCGCCGCGGCGCCAAGGCGGGAATTTTCTGCGGGAATTGCTAATAACAGGGAATATTTTCGAAAAGAGCCTATGGGAGGGTGACAAGTGTCCCTCCCATCTTGTTGGCCACGAAAAGAGCCCTATTTTAAGACCAAGTCTCATTTCACCTTTGAACACCTAGAAACCCCTCTCCTCTTCTATCTTGAGATTTGAGAAAGACCTAGCTTAGTGGGTGTTGTTGGAGCGGCGGTAAGAAGGCAAAGTCTTTAGTAAGCTTGTGGGAAACTCACAAGGGCGAGTTTGTGAGGTTAGAAGTTGAAGAAAGCGAGCTTTGGTGGGCTAACCCCCAGGGAAGAGACTTCCTCTCCTCTTAGAAATTGATAGAAATCCTTGTTAAAGTTGATATTGGCCACGTGAAGCATGTTTTAGATTGATATGTATAATAGGTTTGGTGAGCGATTGAAATTTTTAGTTAGTCATTTGTATTGGACTACTTTCTAAATTGTGAGCCAATTGGGGCTGTTTAGTTAGTCATTTGTATTGGATTATCTTCTATAAATTGTGAGCCAATTGGGGCTGTTTGGTTATTGTATTTCCGGCCTTGAAAAAGGTGGCAAAGTAAGTAAAAACAAAGGAGGTCTTTGTCAGATTTTCGTAGAAAATAGTGACTTAGCACCTAGAATATTCTACGTTTGAAGTAAGAGGTTAATGGACGTATTGTGACCATTATAGGTTGAAGTACTTAGTATAGCGTATCCTATTTGAAGGATGGACTAGCTATCAAGGTTGAAGTACTTTGGAGCTTTTTGCTACTTGTCGATAATCGTCGCGAGGTATGTGAACCTCTTCCTTCCTTTGGCATGATTCTATGTATGGAATATACTTGTGGTATCATTTCATGTTTCCTTCTACTCTTAGAAGTTAAGAGGTAGTTGTGTGATTTACTCTATGAACTTTTCCTATCTTTGAGCATGACTAGTTGCAGCGTGTAGTACGGTGAGCGTCTGACACCTTGTTATCCTTTACTAGTTTATTGAATGGCCAAGTCGGGTGAGTTGGGAGATTAACTCGCTTCCTTGAAAGTATAAGGGATGTCTTAAGTTTTATTTAAAGTTAAGGGACTTGAAGAGTTTTAAAGTATGTGATACTTGTTCCGTTTTGAACGTATAAGTCCCTTGGATAGGAAATTGTATTTGGCTAAGGTATAAAGTGAATATAACGACTTTATGGGGAGTTGGTTATATTTGCTTTATGGAAAGGTAAATGACTTGATTTTAGTGAAAAGGCAACTTGTTTGTAAGGCATTAATTGCCTAAGGTTTTATATAAAATGAGTCACTTGTTTTCTAAAGGTTAAGAGACTAATTGTATTTTTGAAAGTTATGAGAATTTATTTGAAAGTATTTAATACTTGGTTTCAAAAAGTAGAAGTCTCTTGGTTATAAAAGGAACATGTTGGTCTAAACCATAAAGGGTTATAACGGCTTTATGGGAAGTTGGTTATAACGGCTTTATGGAAGGTTAAGAGAATGGTTTTCTCTAATAAAGTAATCAAGAAATAACTTGTGTTAAGGAAGGGCAAATTGTTTTAAAGGTACCAATTGCTTAAGGTTTTAAATAAGGAAGTCACTTGATTTAGAAGCCGGTAATTGTATTTCTAAAAGGTATTGTGACTTGTCTTGAAAGGTGAATAGGACTTGATACTACGGTTGTTAGTATCGGGAAGTTTTATTTGGAAAGAGTCTTTTGAAAAGAATGTCCGTACGTAGTACTTTGGCTTGTTAAATGAGAATTATTCTATTTGTGCCCTGATAAGTACTTTGGCTTGATTAATTGAGAATTAGTCTAAATGTGCCTTGATAAGTACTTTGGCTTGTTAAATGAGAATTTATTCTATTTGTGCCCTGATAAGTACTTTGGCTTGATTAATTGAGAATTTGTCTAAATGTGCCTTGATAAGTACTTTGGCTTGTTAAATGAGAATTTATTCTATTTGTGCCCGGATAAGTACTTTGGCTTGTTAATTGAGAACTTGCCTATATGTGCTGGTAATAGCCTTTGAGTGCAAGTATTATGTTTTATTAAGTTGCGCGACTCTCGGTTGAAGGGTGGTTTGTCTTGTTGTAAGTTCTTGGGGCGTCTTAAGCGGTGATGTGGGATTCCACGGGTATCTTCCGTTATTTGGAGTACTTGGGTTAAATTCCGGATGCTTATAGAAGACATGGTAGTATACATTTGTTTGTGGCCGGTTGAGATAGGGTAAGAGTATAAGTGAGGTAGACCCCAGATGCTATACCACCTTCTCCGGAGTTAAGAGTACAAGTGAGGGTAAACCCAGACATTATACCTCCTTCTTGTTTTGTATAATGGTCGGTTGAGATAGGGTAAGAGTATAAATGAGGCAAAGTCCCAAGACGTTATACCACTTCTCCCGGGGTAAGAGTATAAGTGAGGGTAGACCCCGAGATGCTATACCACCGCTTTACCATACTCCGGAGTAAGAATATAAGTGAGGGTAGACCCCAGATGCTATACCACCGTTTACCATTCTCCCGGGGTAAGAGTATAAGTGAGGTAGACCCCAGGCTATACCACAGGTGGGACTTGGTGTTCATGTATGCTATTGGTGTATTATTATACCTGGTGTCGGCGGTGATGTGGGATTCCACAGGCGGGATATATATATATGTATTGTGTATGTGTGCGCCCGGCGGTGAGGTGGGATGCCAGGCGCGTCACATGGTTATATTTTACACTAATAGTATCGGCGGTGATGGGGATTCACGGGCATGCTTTGATATTAGTGTGACTTGATCGCGTCCCAGTTGGTAGGGTAGTATATGTGTCCCTCCGTAGTGGGCGGACTATGTTATGAAAGATAAGTAAGTTATATGGTAATGAACCTAATGATTCTTTTTCTAAATAATGCGTAAGAATGTGACTATAACTTTTATTGGGAATGGAAAGGATAATAAGATGCGTTTAAGTTCATAAGTGGTAATGACACGGCGGGATCGGTATGTATTTTTATACTTGTCCTTGTCATTCTTTTATCTGATTATGATTTGTTTCTTGTGCGTTATATTACATTCCATATTAAATTTTTGTTATCGACCCCCGGAAGTGCGTTCATGCCGCGAGTTTAGGTACCTGATTGTGGATCGCGAGCTTAGGATCCGGTTAAAGTTGAGATGGCTCGGTGTTCGGAGTTGTCACGTTTATGTTTATTGAAGTGCAGCGGGGCCTTGTCCGCCACGATTGTTATGTCTAAACTCTTGAGGTGCAGTAGTCACATATTGTGGGTCGATTTGTAAAAAGAAAGAGGCAAGCTTGGTTGTTTTTATATATGTTCGGAAGGTAGCCATCGGCTAACTTTGTTGTTTTAGTTACGATGTTTTATTTTTAAGTTTCATGTATGTTCCGCTGATTTTCTCTGATGTTTACCTGTAAGGGTGCCCAGGTAGGGCACCAGTCGCGGTCCCGGGGTCGGGTCGTGACAAAAAGCCCCTTTTTGTTCCACCTCTTTCCGTCAAAATCGCCCACCAGCGTTACCCACAAGTTTACCCACACTTTTTCTTCTTGCCGCTCCGACAATCTCATAAAGCTAGGTTTTCTTCCAAAAACTAGAGAGAAGGGAGAGGGTTTTTCTTAGGAGGGTTTGGAAATGAAATGAAATGGAATGGCCAAGTCTTCCAAGACTTGGCCCTAAAATAGGACCACTTACTGATCAAAAGGATGGGAGGACACTTGTCACCCTCCCATGGGTTATAAACGAAATATCCACTGTTTTTGCGTCACTTCGCATAAAATTCCGCCTCGGCGCAAGGCTCACTTCCAAAAAAATGTTCCAGCATTCGGCGCGCCTCTGCATTCGGCGCGCGCTAAATCCCGGACCCCAGAACAACCGGCGCCCTGCGTCCGCGCCGCGCACTGGCACTGACCGCTGCTGCCGCTGCTGCGCACAAACTTGAAACTTCCATAACTTTTGACTCGATGTCCTATCGACGACCGGTTTGTTGCGTTGGGATCTAGATTTAACGAACTACATTAGGCCTTTTAAACACCTCGAAATTCTTAACAACTGGGGTACAACACTGCAAGGTAAACTCAAAATCCGTCCAACATATGTTGTCAACTTATCTATCAACTTTTCACATCTTAATTTCCTTGGTATGTTCTTATCTAACTCCTTGAATTTACGGGGTGTAACAAGGGCCCCGCCATACCCCTGAATATACATGAATCTACAGCCTCAGGGGAAACCGTACCAAGAGATAAGCCTCAGAGCAAATGGAGCTTTTTCCCAGCTCAACCGAGATCTAAGAGCGAGGATCACTGACACAATGTACCTAATACTGCGGGCATGAATGCAGCCCGAAGAGATCGGTACAACAGTGCAGAATATTGAGCGGAAATAAGGTACAACAATTAAAACATACTGTATAAAAGCATGACAGGTAAGTGTAAAGAAGTAATTATCAGAACCTACCATGTCATTACTATCTCGTGAACTTAATCGTACCTTATTATCTTTTCCCATTTCAATAAAAGTTATAGTCACTTTCTAACGTACATACTTAGGAACATCATCAAGTTTGTTATCATATAACTTACTTACTTTCATAACTTAATCCGTCCCTTTACGGAGGGACGCCTATACTACCCGACCCAAACTGGGACGCGATAAAGTCACATAATCTGTCCATACAGTATCTTGCCCGACCCGTTCTCACGGGGCGCGATAATGTCGTATAGTGCCCGTAAAGGTATACTACCGGCCCGTTTCGGGCGATAATGTCATATAGTGCGCCCGTAAAGGTATCTTGCCGGCCCATTTACGGGGCGATAATGTCATATAGTGCCCATAAAGGTATCTTGCCGGCCCATTTCTGGGACGATAATGTCATATAGTCTGCCCATAAAGGTATACTGCCCGGCCCATTTCTGGGACGATAATGTCATATAAAATCCGGGAATTTAACCCAAAGTACTACACACCTCTACTCCTTTAGAAAGACTCTTTTTCAAATAAAACTTCCCAGATACTAACAACCGTAGTATCAAGTCATATCTACCTTTCAAGACCAGTCACAATACCTTTTTAGAAATACATTTACCGGCTTCTAAATCAAGTGACTTCTTCTTTAAAACCTTAAGAAATTGGTACCTTTAAAACAATTTGCCCTTCTTAATTTCAAATCATTTCTTTGCTTACATTACTGAAGAAAACCATTCTTTTAATCTTCCATAAAGTTGTTATAACCAACTTCCCATAAAGCCGTTATAACTCTTTATGTCTTAGACAAAATCATTCCTTTTATAACCAAGAGACTTATACTTTCAAATCAAATCACATAGCTTCAAAATACCTCAAGTCTCTTAACTTTTAAGAAAACAAGTTTCAAAGTCTTAAAAACTTCATACATAACTCTTTTAAATTAAGTAACATATACTTGGGTGCGTTGTGAATAAGTTATACTTAAATATATCGATCTTATTCAAGTAGCCATGATCTAGAAAATGTAATACAATTTTGTCTTATCTTAGCTTCTATGCAGATGGAGGATTCTACTTGTTTTAATATAATTAATTGTCATTACATTTTCCTTTATTAACGCTGCAATGGCTTGTTCGATACTTATTCTCATTCGTGCCGTAATTTAGCCAAGTCAACTCGACTCCAAATACTTCCTAACGACTCTTACCAACATCCCCCATAAGACTTGGTAAAAACTTAGGATTTCTTAGACGTAGCTTTTACATAGAGTAAATCAACGTAACTACCTCTTAACTTCTAAGAGTAGACGGAAACATGAAATAATACCACATGTATATTCCATACATAGAATCATGCCAAAGGAAGGAAGAGGTTCACATACCTCGCGACGATTGTCGACAAGTAGCAAAATGCTCCAAAGTACTTCAACCTTGAGCTATTCCATTCTCCAAGTAGGATACGCTATACTTAGTGCTTCAACCTATAATGGTCACCATACGTCCATTAACCTCTTACTTCAAACGTAGAATATTCCAAGTGCTAAGTCACTAAATTCTACGGAAAATCGGACAGCACCTCCTTTGTTTTTACTTACTTTGCCACCTTTTTCAAGGTCGAATTCAATAACCAAACACGCCACATTTAAGGCCCAATCAATGAAATTAATCAATAGGGGATTACACGCCTACTAGACGTGTAAAATTCCGCCCCACAAACGATATCAAACTAATACAACCTACAAGTCCAACTCGGCCACATAGAGTATAATAGCACCAATTCTTATCCAATTCCTATTTCAATACAAGTTTTTAGCATAACATGATATCAAGTCGCAATCGATTATAACTACTATAATCTTCAAGTAATTAACATGCGACAATTCTAATAAACGACCAAATTGTAATCCAACTTCACAAGGCTTAAATGACATTTCGGATTTAAGACTACAATCAATCCATAATACTTATCAAACTTTAACATATAAACTTCATGCTAGCAACATGTAAAGCTAACAACAAACAATATATATATAATCTTGTAACACTTTTAAGAGACAAGATTATACCTCAACGAATCTCAATCCAACTCCAAATCCGAATTTGCTCCTTAGCAACTTAGAGCTCCTTCAAGACACTTCAATACGCTACTTGAGACCCTTAGAACAATACCAACAACTTTCCTTCAAACTTCCAAACAAAACCTAGAAAAGCAACTAGGTTTTCACCTTGCGACTAATACGAAAACTCTCTTTTTCCGGGATTTTTCTATTGAGATACACTTACAATACCCTCATGAACCTTGGTTTAAAGTGTGGAGCTAAATGGACAAGAAACAAATTTTTTTCTCTTCTTGAATGCTTGAACCCGAGAGCACTATGTGATGTTCTTCCAATTTTTTTGTAATTTTGGCTAAGTATGGAACTTGTCTCACTACTAGTAGTATTATATAGTAACATGGAGGGTCAAGATGTGTACAATTGGGTGGCTAGGATGAGGTCTTACTAAATATCAATACTATGTGGACCCATTGACCAAGTCAATTATGTCAAGCTCTTCAAGTTGCAAGACTTGTCTTCCTAACAAGGGTCAAATGACCCTCTTGTCCATGTTCAATTCGCCCAAGCTCACCTAAGGGGGGTGACACGTGTCGCCCTCCCATTCGTCACAATATTACGTTTTTCGACAATTTCATAATTCCGATAAATTTTTACAAGTCTCTAATCTTAACATTAGGAGTTCTCACGTACGTTCTTAACATATGTCCTGTAAATACGGGGTGTAACAAGGCACCAGTTGCAGACCCGAGGTCGGGTCGTGACAAAAGTGGTATCAGAGCAGTTAGTCCTCGAAAAGTGTCTGAGCAGTATCTAGTAGAGTCTTGATTATCGGCGTGTTGTGCACCACACCTATAAGAAGGAGGCTACAGGATATTTAGGATTGGTTTCCATTCTTCTCACTCTAAGATCGTGAAATAGAGCGGTGTTATAGGTTGGACTCCCTCTGACGTATTCTAATGTACCAGTTATGCCTCTGCAGTGCAACCGCGGCCCAGAAGGGCAAGGAAGCAGAGCGAGCTGCTAGTAGGACACAGAGGGTTACGAGGGCACAGGCCCAGTCATTACCTGAGGTAGTGCTTCAGACGGCGAGTTCTATGACACCGCCAGCCCCAGGAGAGTTTAGAGCAACAACAGTCTCACGAGGCCACGATGCACGAGCCTCAGGTCCACGGCTAGGAGCAGAGGATATGGATTACAAAGAGATGGCCCAGTTACTAGCTAAGATCATGGCAAGGCATGAGGACTGACGGGAGCCGGTAGTACCGATGGTGCACCCCAAAACCGATAGTTTGAGGCTTCGGGACTTCTTGAGTTGCGATCCACCAGAGTTCTATGGATCAAATACTGAGGAAGATCCTCAAGAGTTTATTCGATAGCTGCAGCGGATCATGAAGGTGATCAAGGCCTCAGAGGCAGAGTCAGTGGTATTGGGTTCTCATCTGTTGCGTGATATTGCAGTCAACTGGTTTGATTAATGGAAACTGTCCCAGGGGGAGCATGCGCTTCCAGCTGGTTGGGACGAGTTCTCGGAGGCATTTCTTAACCACTTATTTCCCCCGCAGATGAGAAGAGCCAGGGTGGATAGGTTTAGATGTTGAGGCAGAATTGGCGGATGGTTCGGGAGTACAACCTAGAGCTTGACTCGTTGGCTCGGTATGCCCCCACTCTAATAGCAGACATGGAGGATAGAGTGCACCGCTATGTCACGGGGCTTGATGATTATCTAGCGGAGGGTTGCACGGGGGTAGCTCTTCAGCCGGGCATGGACATTGCCCGCATGCAGGCTTATGCACAGGGGACTGAGGAACGTAGAGGTCGACAAAATGACCGAGATCAGCATAAGAGGGCCAAGACAGCAGGGTCCTTTGGTAACTTTCGAGGTGAGCAGCCTCAGCGACATGCTAGTTATACACCTCGGCCCGATGCAGTACTCCTTCACGATCTTCGGGGCGTCCGGGTATTCGAGGCTGGTTAGGGCTCCAAGGTTTCAGTTTTTCAGGGGAGTAGGGGTGTTAGCCAGCTGAGGCAAACCCCTACCTCGGTGTTGCCATTGTGGTAGACTCCATTATGGGGAGTGTCATACTAGTTTGGGAGTTTGTTATACTTGCGGCCGACAGGGACATTTTGCGAGGGATTGTCCGACCAGAGGTAGCGCAGATGTTAAGACTCAGCCTTCGGGATCGGTGGCTGGTTCATCACCTTCTATAGCTATGCGCCCTGCAGAGCAGGATTATGATTAGAGCGACAAAGGGAAAATGAAGCAATAGTTACAGGTATATCTTTAACCCTTTAGAGACTAGTATGCGTTAATAAGATGGTTAAATGTTAAGTGTTATGTATGGGTAGTATTGTGTAAATTGTGATTAAGACAACCTAGTTAAAGGAAAGGTAAGTTTGGGGACATGGAAATTGTGAGCCTTAGAATATTGATAACCGTCGATACCTTAGATGTATAAGGCCTTCTCGGGTAGCAAGAGTTAATTCAGAAGAAGAGCGAGAGTTAAGTGCAATAGAGGGTCAGGTTGATGACCCATTTACGGGTCAACCCGTATTCCGAAATGGAGTGGGGTCAGTTTGAGGTGGTCCTGCTAGGTGATAGGGTCACGAAGGTGCAATGCCCAAGTCTGGTTAATCGTTGTACTGGTTCATAGATGCGTTCCACCAGAACCAGGTCGGGAAGGCCGAGGATGGCCTTAAAAGAAATTGAAGCTAATATAATGACCAAATTTGGAAGTGGTGACTCCAAGATTTTAATACAACATCAGTAAGCACACTGAACCTTGCAATCATGAGAGTAATGCAATCCTTTTTATCTTTTAAGTTATGTCTTTAACAATGAGAATTACTGTTCCACTTTAAATCATACACCTGCACCTTTCATTAATGAAATCACTAACGTTTCAAAACATGAATGTCGTGTCAGTGCCAGGGTCAACCACCCTCTGTGTTATAATGCAACCTATCATAGGACTATTTCACCCGCAAGGGACTATTTCACCTGCTTAGGTCATGTGGACCCGCAATGAGTCATCGGTACACGATACTCGCATCACGGATAGCTAATCCATGGCTTATATATATCCCAGGAATTTAACCCGCCCGAGTCAAATACCGACCCGCCGTGAGTGTGTACCACTCACCCCCATGGGGAGCTAACCCATGGTATCCTTGAAACAATTTGCCGGCCCTTTATGGAGGGACGCGGAGATGTGGAAATATGACACTTGCACGAATGTCTATATGAGCAACCCATATGCAAGCAAACTAAGACAATACCATGCCTTTCACACCAAGACAATACCATGCCTTTCCTTTTTACATAAACCAAGACAATACCATGCCTTTACACAAACCAAGACAATTACCATGCCTTCTTTTTACATAAACCAAGACAATACCATGCCTTCTTTTTACATAAACCAAGACAATTACCACGCTTCTTTTTACATAAACCAAGAGAAATACTTATTCAAGCAAGCCAAAATACTATCAAGGCACAAATAGAATAATTCTCATTTAACAAGCCAAAGTACTTATCAAGGCACAAATAGAATAATTCTCTTTTAACAAGCCAAAGTACTACGTACGTACATTCTTTTCAAAAGACTCTTTTTTATGTAAAACCCCAAGATACTAACACCTGTAGTATCAAGGCGTGTATATTTTTTCAAAGTAAGTTACTACACTTTTAGAAAACTCATTTCAAAGCTTGAAACCAAGTAACTTCAAATTTTCACAATCTAGGCAACTTATGCCCATTAATCAAAATAGACAACTTTCTTAACCTTCCATAAAGCCGTAATAACCAACTTCCCATAAAGCCGTTATAACCCTTTATGGTTTTAGACATATTCATTCCTTTTATAACCAAGAGACTTATACTTTTAAAACCAAGTATCACATAATTACAAATCAAGTTTCTTAACCTTCAAAATACTTCAAGTCTCTTAATATTTAGAAATCAAGTTTCTTAACTTTAGAAATCAAGTTTCCTCTACTTTTAAATCTCAAGTAACCCATACCTTTAAAACGAGTTACTTCTCTTTAAATCATGTCATTTCTCCTCTTTTAAATCAATTAAGTAAATCACTCATTTTACTCCCCTAAAGTCATTATGACAACCTTTAGGTTTTGGAACTAAGGCACTAGCCAAAAGATTTGGAAACCACTTCCTTTTCAAGACTCATGTACTTTAAGTAAAATACTTTCACTTTTGAGAATCCAAACTTCACTAAGAAATGGATTATAACAACTTACAATTTAAACATCAAAGTACAATCAAGGAAGTATATAGAACAAATTCTATATTAGGCAATCCAAGTACAACCAAGGAATGGATCATTTAAGGAGTAGGACTTACTTTCTTTATCTTAAGGAATCATGCTTGAAGAAGAGGAGATGGTTCACATACCTTTTCGGCTTAATCCACAAGCTAAGTCGAATACGCCGCACTTAGAATTGTCAACCTATAATGGTCACAACATGACTATCAATATCTAGTTTCTAACGTAGAATAATACTAAGTATACGGTCTCTTATTCTACGGAAAATCGGGCAGCACCTCCTTTGTTTCTACATACTTTTCCACCTTTTTCAAGGCCCGATAATCAATAACCAACATGCCACATTTAAGGCTCAATACAACAACCAATCAAAGGGGACTACACGCCTTACAATACGTGTAAAATTCTGCCCCACGATTCATACGAAGTAGTTTAATATCCAAAGCCATTCTCGGCCAACATATACAACAACACAAGTCCTTTCCAATTCTTTTTTTTCAATCCAAGTTCTTAGGTCTAACATGTTATATAGTCATAGACAACTTCAAAAACTACAATTTCCTTCTTTATATAACATGTGACGACTTATACTAATAATCAAATTGAATTGTAATCTTAAGGCTAAACATGCTAGTTTTCGGATTAGGGTTCCAATAGCCAATACACTTATCAAACTTCATACTAAATACCTCATGCTTGCTAATATCCATAACTAAAATGATAAGTAAACTTTAATTGCTAAAACGACAAAATTTATACCTTTACAAGCCCTTAAAATTTCAAAGATTCAAAGTCGCTCCTTAGCAATTCTTAGCTCCTTTCCTTTACGCTCCAATCCGCTATTTGAAGCCTTTAGAAGTTCACAACCAACTTCTCTTCCATTTCCAATCCAAACTTGTGAAAACGACTTAGGTTTTCGCCTTGCGACTAACGTGAAAACGTCATTTTCCCGAAATCTTTCTATTTATATATCCTTACAATACCCTTAGGGACCTTGGGTTAAAGTCTTGTGAATAATGGATCAAAACTACAAAAATTTTGTGTGGATTTCTTGCCAAACCCGAGAGCACTATGAAGAACAAGAAATGTTGTGATTTTTTCTAAGTGTTGGAAGACCTTGTCTTGCTACTAGTGTGGTATATAAAACACAATGGAAGGCTTAGATTGCAACACTTGAGTGGCTAGGATGAAGAACACTTGGATAATTACACAAGTGGCAAGTTGACAAGTCAACAATCTCAAGCTAGCAAGACTTATACATCTACCATGGTCAATGACCATTTTACCCTTGCAATATTTCTTCCAAGACCATGTGGGGGGGGTGCCACGTGTCTCCCTCCCATTCATCCATAAAATACCGTAACCCTCGTGGACCCCACAAAACGTAAAATTCCTCGGGTGGGCCCCACGTGACCAAATCCGTAAAATAAATTTCCATAATGTTAATAAGTTCCATACTCTTCAAATAATGCATTTTGAGAATCCAATTCTCAACAACGAACATTTTTCCTTTTCGACGTTCGGAAGATTTTTCGTCGGAAGAACAATTCTTCCTTTCGTACCAATTTCCAAGTCTTGATTCCTTACGTACATTCTCTTATACATGTCCTGGACTTACGGGGTGTAAGTCCGCCACGTGGCAGGTCACGAGGTGTAAGGCCCAAGTCTATGTAATCGCGTTACAAGTTCGTGGGCCGCGTTCCATTGGAACCGGATCATGAGAGCCGGATATGACTGACCTTGAGGTCATTATGGGGATGGACTAGTTGGCTTCTTGTATGCCAAGGTTGACTATAGAGAGAGATTGGTTCGATTCCAGTTCCCGGTGAGCCGATTATCGATGGGAAGAGAATGAAAGTGTTAGTAATATGTAAGTTATTCCTTCCTTCTTTGACATGATAAATTGTGGAGTCTATGTGACTTGTTTCATGGAAGTGATTGATTTGAATTTGAACGTAAAGAGACGGGGATAAGGACGTACGATTATTGAAGGATTTTAGGATAGGTACCCTTGGAGGTACTTGGGGTCGGCTTAGTGTGGCAGTCAGGTCCACGACCTTCCGAATGATTTCAGGAAAATGCGCAAGAAAGAATAAAATTAGTACGAGTGCTGCATGTGGAAAATAGAATATATCATTGGTAAGTCTTAAAAATCTATGCGATTAAGGTGGCGTTTGATGATAAAGATTATGAAAGGGAGATAAGCTCTCTCCCCCACGTAAAAGGGTAGTTTTACGTTTTATGGAGGGTTATGCATACCCATATTGTTAGGCCATAGATATGGGACTGGTAAAGTCTCCGGCTTCATTATGTAATAGGTTACAATTTTTGATAAACTTAGAAAAAGGTATTGGGTTGGGGTAATTGAGGACGACACGAGGAAATGGTTGAAGAAGTGTCGTAAGGATACCGATGCGGGAAATACGCATGAATGAACCTGTATGATTATGAATCAAGATAGAAGGAAATACAGGGAAATAAGAGACCCCAGGACAACGTGAAATGGAAAATAAAGATAAGACGAACAGACACTCGAGCGATGAGAGGCATAATCATGACAAGATAGGAAATCTCGGCAAGCCATTGGATTATGTAATACCATGAAAGGAGGTTGAACACCGGACTGTAAGCTCTATGAGATGGGGAGAATAATAGGACTACTACTTGACGAGATCAAGGAAATCTCCCCCTAAAGTGCGATTGGTAGGAAGTCTTAGCCGTGAAACAAGCGAAGGAATTGAATCTAAGTATAGTGACCAAGTCTGGCTGCAATAGAGAATTAGAAACAAGAACCATAAATTTAGATTAGTATTGCCCGAATATTTCGAAAGTATAAGAAAGGCTTCCAGTTATTGGAAGATAAACTGACTACAACTACAGTTCTAACCCCTCCTGAGAGACTTGAGGGTTAGGTTATTATTGTGACACTTTGTGTGTTGGGCTAGGTGGTGTGTTGATGCAGCACGGTAAGGTTATAGCCTATGCTTCCTGGTAGCTACGGGAGCATGAGAGGAGTTACCCTAGCCACGATTTAGAGATTGGCAGCAGTTATTCATGCCTTGGTAAGAACTTAGGAATATTCTAGACATGTTTTTACCCTAAAATCTATCACGTGAATACTTCCTAATTACAAGGCAAGTACTTCAAGAAAGCAAGTTACGTATACTCCAAATAACAAGACAAGTATACTTCAAACAACAAGTCATGTATACTGCCAACAACAAGGAAGTATACTCAAATAACAAATCATGTATACTCCTAACAATAAGGCAAGTATACCATAAAAATACTCATGTATTAGAGAAGAGGAAATCCACATACCTCGCGACGACTAACCATTTCGACACGTAGCAAAACGCTCCAAGTACTTCAACTTCATCGGCTATTCCTTAAGCCAAGTAGACCATGCTACACGTAGTACTTCAACCTAAAATCCCCATAGTACTTATATCAATATCTTACTTACTATTGTAAGACTTATACCAATCGGCCTCCAAACTTGGTCATCTTACTAGCCTCGATCGTCTTTAAGGCCAATCCCGGCCTTCACGATCCGCTTCTGGTCGAACATATCCACGAACTCATACGATGGTCATCTAAACTTGGGCCTAGCACCCTCGTGACCCTACCATCTGGCGGGACCACCCAGAACTGACCCACCTGGCCAAGACTCACGGGTTGACCCGCAATACGCTCTCAACCCGACCCTCCGTCGCGCCAAATCTTGCTCCTCGATACGGAACAATCTTACTAATTCACATCATGAAATCTACGACTTTCATTTACACAACTCACGGAATTATCCCACAATACATTTATATGCAAACCAAGTATATCGACAAAGACTAACCGTAAAATCTTTTATTCAAGCCGGCCTTACATTTAAGGTCTCAACGTGTAATATTCTAAGGTTCATACCTTCCCTGCCCCCATACTTATTCTTTCAACTATCCATGTCTCTAAACCACAATACACACAAAGCTATCTGTACATAGCACTTCAACATACAATCATCGTATAACGCATGCAAAACTCTAGAGGGTTAAGGATATACCGAAAGATAGGCGGTTCAAAGGACCGCTAAATCGAACTTCCATCGCGACCTCTGCGTGGCTCCGTGTATGAACATCCTGCCTAGCTATGGAAGGTGAAGAACCCGCCCGATCTAGTGCATGCTATCCTACCAGTGCTACCCCTGGTCGGACAGTCTCTCGCCAGATGGCCCTGTTGGCCGCAAGAATAACAATCTCCCAAGTTAGTACGACACTCTCCCTTATGATGTTTTCCACAACGGCCACACTGAGACAAGGGCGACCTCATCCGGCGAGCACTCCTACTCCCCTGAAAATCTGAAACCTGGGAGCCCTGGCCTACTCCTGAATATCCCGAAGGTCCCGAAGGCTGTGGAGGACCACTCTGTACTGGCGGAGGTACATAACTAGTCTGCTGCTGAGGCGGTCCGCCTCGAAAGTTATCAAAGGACCCTGCTGTTCTGGCCCTCTTCTGCTGATCTTGGTCATTCCGTCGACCTCTCCGCTCCTCACATCCAAGTGCATAAGCCTGCATGCGGGCAATGTCCATGCCCGGCTGAAGAGCTACACCCGAACAAGCCTCTGCCAAGTAGTCATCGAGCCCGGTGACGTAGCGGTGCACTCTGTCCTCCATACTGGCTACTAACGCGGGGACATACTGTCACGACCTGTTCGGCGTGGTGAGTGCCTTACCGGCACCCAAGTAGTCATACATCGAGAAATCGGAAATATAAAACAAGACATGAAACGATTTATAAAATAAGACACGCTTTATGTGAACAAGCGTCGCCTTTTCGGCATATATATATGAACAAGGTTTAGCGATTACATCCGAAACCTTGCATACATGACTACAGACCTCTAAGGAAATATACAACTATGGCGGGACGGGGCCGCCATACCTATCTGTACAAACTATCTACAATACTGGAGATCATACCAAAAGTAGAGCCTCCGGAGAAGATGGAGCTCACGACACCAATGCAAAGAGATCCTAAGGATGCGGATCTAGCACACTGCCGCTTACCTGCGGCATGACGCGGCCCAGGAGGTCGATTACAACAGTACCAAGTATGTGAAACTATAAAGTACTTTAAAATGAAATCAAAGTATTTAAAACCTTTTCACAAATACAAACAGTTCAATTGCACATAGTGCCATATCAAAAACAATAACGATTAGGAAAAGCGCATAGGTCTAGTCTAGGCGCGAATGATCGAAGCAAGGCGATCGCCCATAGTATCATTCTGCGTGCCTAGTCCCGACTTCCGCATCGCATCGGTCACACACGCACCGCATGAGGTATACCTGCGCGTCGGGCAGCCAACCCCGGCGTCCGCCTAGGCTCCGCGGCCGCATAGCCTCAGACCGCGTAGTCTCAGCGGACCGCGCATAGGAATCCCGCGTCGGGCTAAACGCCGGAATGATCAATCCCGAGCATACCGCGCTCCGCATAGTCTCGCAGACCGCATAGGCCGTATAGACCGCGTCGAGGGGCAAGCCCTCGGTATAATTAAGTCGAGGGTAGGTGATACAATACGATGCAACGGACTTACCAGGTTAGCAACGTAAGCACGCAAGAATGACCGCTTTACACGATTACAAGACACTAACACGGTAGCATCATAACATGTCTACTTATCAAACAATCCTACTACACTTAATGAAATCAATACAAGGCTTAAACAAACAAGTAAACGATTCCTTTTCATCTTTCTTAAGTTGTTATACCTAACTTCCCATAAAGCTAGTATAACTCTTAAGCTTTGTTTTAAAAACCAAATATTTATCTTACGTTAAAAATGATTCGATATTCTTTTGAAATGTTTTCGATTCTTTGTTATTGAGCTTAAGCGTGAGGCATTACCATAAGTATTATTCGAGCTTAAGTAGTGAGGCATTACCATAAGTACTATTCGATTAACACGTATGCGTCTACCGTACTATATATTGTAAAATATCATGCTTTAGGAAGAATCACATACCTTACCGTGAAAACCACCGCCAAGTTGAATATGTCGCCAAGAAGTCGACCTATAATAGTCACGGATATCTATCAAAGACTACTCGAGGTCATTCTAAGCAGGGGTTCATAATTCTACGGAAAGTCGGGCGGCACAACCACTACGGTGAGCTATTTAAGTCTTCGTGAAAACAGTCTATGTGAGTACGGTGTGATTATTCTTCTTTTAAAACCTTCTGTGGTAATAGTTCAATTCTTTTACGTGATATTCTTCTAAGTATTTATACTTATCCTTATACTACAACGAGAAGTATTCTCTAATTC
Organism: Przewalskia tangutica; assembly: GCA_029844215.1. Classification (NCBI taxonomy): domain Eukaryota; kingdom Viridiplantae; phylum Streptophyta; class Magnoliopsida; order Solanales; family Solanaceae; genus Przewalskia; species Przewalskia tangutica. Next base: position 758,699 of record JAQGDG010000035.1, read on the forward strand.
AAAAGAGGTTAGGATTATTACCTCGGTAAGCCCAATAATATCCTAGATAAAGTCGCTGAGCAAGGTTTAGCTCTAAGTTGTATGCGCCAGGTAGCTCGAGAAACCTTAGAAGTTCTTCACAACTTCTACCAAAGACTAAGGGATTTGGGCTAGGGTATTTTGGGCATTATAACGATACTAGAAGACAACTTTTCTACCCAGGGAGTGGGGGGAGATTTCGGCTGGGGGCGGGGGGTATTCGGCCACGGCCACCTTCACCCGGGGAGGGGGAGGGGTTTGGACGTAATGGCTACTAAGGGAGAGGAGAGGATTTTTAGACTTGGAAGATAACTTTGTGGATGAAGAACTCTTCATCAAAGGGGTATTTATAGCTCAAGCCTTGGCCAACCAATGGCCAAGATGAAGACAAGTGCAAGGCAAGTGTAGGGTGAGGATTAACTAAACACAAATATCCTACCAACTCCTTGACTTGTGCCATGGCACAAAAAACGTGCCAATGTTTCTCCATTTTCATCAATGGGCGATTCAAGTCCATCAATGGGAGGTGCCAAGTGTTGCCCTCCCGTTGGTCCAAAATGTTTCGTCTCTCGGAAAAATCCGCAAAATAAGAAATGGCATAGCGGAATTTACTCTCTGAAAGTCGTGGAAACGTTTAGTGGAAAGCGATTCTTTTAGCGAGTTGTGTACAAATTTCGAACTTGGCTATCTTTAAGGCTAAACTTTTGTGCGTCGTATTCCCTTACGTACATACTCACGAAAATACGGTATAACATTCTCCTCCTTAGAAACATTCGTCGAATGTTCCTTCTCAATCTGATTATCGAAGAAGCTTAAGCGATTAGCAAATGCCACACACGGCCACAAAACAACACTTAGGCATAAATGATAATGGAAATTTACAAGTAGGAAAGTGAATTACCTGGAGGTGTGGGGAATAGGTGAGGATACTTCTGTCTCATGTCCTCCTCGGCTTCCCACGTCATCTCTTCCCTGAGCTCGTTCCGCCACAAGACTTTGACGGAAGCCACGTCCTTCGTCCGCAGACGCCTAACCTGACGATCGACTATCGCTATGGGAATCTCCTCATACGATAGCCCCTCGGTCACCTGGACATCGTCAATCGGGTGCACCCTAGATGGATCCCCGATACATCTCTCGGCGATAGATACGTGAAACACCGGATGCACTGCCTCCAGATCGGACGGCAGATCCAACTCGTAGGCAACCTTGCCTACCCTGCGGACAATCTGAAACGGCCCAATGTACCTTGGGCTGAGCTTCCCCTTCTTCCCGAATCTCATCACACCCTTCATGGGTGACACCTTTAGGAAAACCCAATCATGAACCTCGAACTCAAGATGCCGACGATGATCTGCGTCGACTTACATCGACTCTGAGCTGTCAATAGCCGCTCTCGGATAAGCTTCACCTTATCCACTGCCTGCTGTACCAAATCTGGTCCCACTAGCTGTCCCTCGCCCACATCGAACCAACCTATAGGCGATCTGCACTTCCTCCCATACAAGGCCTCATAAGGCGCCATCTGAATCTTTGGAGTGGTAGCTATTATTATAGCGAACTCAACTAGAGGCAAATGATCCTCCCAACTACCACTAAAGTCAATAACACGGGCTCGCGACATATCCTCGAGTGCGGATAGTGCGCTCTGCTGTCCGTGCATGCGTGGATGAAATGCAGTACTCAGGCTCACCTGCGTCCCTAAACCCCTCTGGAAGGACCTCCAGAAGTTAGCCGTAAACTGGGCTCCTCTGTCTGATATGATCGAAGTAGGGACTCCATGTAGTCTGACGATCTCTCGGATGTAAAGTCTGGCATAATCCTCAGCCGAAAAAGTCGTCCTGACGGGAAGAAAGTGGGCTGATTTCGTCAGCCTGTCGACGATAACCCATATAGAATCATGTCTCCTCTGAGTGCGAGGTAATCCTGTGATGAAGTCCATGTTGATTACCTCCCACTTCCAGGTCGGGATCTCTATCGCCTGTAACAAACCACCAGGCCTCTGGTGCTCTACCTTCACCTGCTGACAACACGGGCGAGCTACGAACTGCAACGTCCTCTTCAAGCCATCCCACCAATACACGGATCTAAGGTCGTGGTACATCTTGATCGACCGGGATGGATAGAGTAACGCAGCGTGTGTGCTTCCCAGAACCTCGCGAAGTCTCAAACATCTGGAACACACGATCGCCCTCAAACCTTAGCACCCGTGGTGCTACCTCAAAGGACCCTTGCCCTCACGAAGAGGCGTATCACGATATCGAATCAAAGTGGATCCTCGGCTGTTGCCTCTTCACCGCCTCGACGATGGAAGACTCTGCAACCTCACGAACTCTAACCCCACTGCTATCAGAAGCAATCAAACGGACACCAAGGCTCGCTAACTGATGCAAATCACGAACCATGTCCCTCCTCTCTAGCGCACATCGATAGGCTCCCATCGACCTACGACTAAGGCATACGCCACAACATTGGCCTTCCCGGGTGGTATAGGATATCAACATCGTAATCCTTAAGCAACTCTAACCACCGTCTCTCGTAAGTTCGGCTCCTCTGGTGAAGATATCTTGGAGGCTCTTGTGGTGCGTATAAATATCCACGTGAACCCCATACAAATAGTGCCTCCGGATCTTCAAAGCGTGAATCACGGTGCGACTCCAAATCATGGGTGGGGTAGTTCCTCGTGTTTCTTGGTGTCGGGATGCATATGCTATAACCGCCATCTTTGCATCAATACACATCCCAACCCGATGCTCGACGCATCACAATACACGACATAACCATCCGACCTGCGGAAGAGTAAGAGCGAGCGGTCGTCGATCTCCTTCAACAACAATGGAAACCACGCTCACAAGCATCGATCCATCAAACTTGGCTGCCTTACGAGTCGGCCTAGTCAATGGTGCGAAGATAAAGCAAACTTCTCCACGAACGCCGATAATAACCTGCAAGGCCCGTAAAACTGCGAACCTCAGCCGGAGTAGTAGGTCTCGGCAAGTCCCGGCGCCGATCTTGGCGTATCAACTCGAATGCCATCAGCCCAGACAATATGCCCAAGAAACGCCACTGAAGTCAACCAAAACTCACATTTGGAAAACTTGGCGTACAATCGCTGATCTGGAGAAGCGTCGGCCACGATACCTCAAATGCTCGCGTGCTCCCGCTCTGGCGAGAATAAACCAAGATATCATCAATGAACACTATCACAAGCGTGTCCAAAATGGTTTGAACACTCGGTTCATCAAATCCATGAATACCGCCGGAGCATTGGTCAACCCAAAGACATGACCACGAACTCATAATGCGTCTGGTCCGAATGCGATCCTAGGGACATCCACCTCTCGACACGAACGATGATAGCGCAGATCAATCTTGGAGAAACATCTCGCGCCACTGCCAAGTCGAACAAATCATCAATCACAGGAAGGGTATCTTCTTAATGGTCACCTTGTTGGTACTGTAATCAACACATGCGCGGCGTCCGTCCTTCTTCTTCACGAACAATACGCGCCCCGGGGAGAAACACTGGGCCTAATGAAGCCCTTCTCTAGCAAATCCCTAAGCCGATCCTTCACTCTCTCAACTCGGCGGGTGCCATTACGTATGGCGGAATGGAAATAGGCGAGAGTATCGCAATATGTCAATACAAAACTCAATCTCCTCTCGGGAGGGATACCGGAGGTCATGCAGGAACACGTGCGGGAACTCGTGACTACGGAGGCGGTGAAAATGCGGTACCGCGACCTCGAGATCAAACACTCGAACGAGATGGTAGATATACCCTTCTCGCGTCTTCCTAGCCTTGAGGTAGGAAATAAACCTACCCGCCGGCGTACCGTGCTCCTCCCACTCAACAACCGGCTCGCAGAAGCTGGAACCGTACTACTCTCTCTGCGATCCATTGGCGTAGCAAGAGGCTAGCCAATCCATCCCCATGATCACGTCGAAGTCAATCATCTCCAACTCTATCAAGTCGGCTGGGGTTCGACGCGTAAATAGTCACGGGACAAGCTCTATATACCCGCGAGCTACCACCGAATCACCCAGCGTAGCTACCTCGAAAGTGGTCTATGGACTCGTGCTCTATCCCTATCCTACTAGCAACAAGGAGATATATAGGGGCGGTAGAACCGGATCTATCAAAGCATACACATCAAACCCGAACCGATAAGGTACCCGTGGCGACATCGGTGAGGCCTCCGATCTGTCGCTGGACAAAGCATATATGCGGTTACGAGGACCGCTAGAATCGGGACTGCGCCACGACCTGCCGCGACCGCTGATCCATGTGTACCTTGCCTCCGGCGAGTAACTGTCGAGGATGAAGAAGCGCAACAGACCACTGAGCCACTACCAGCGCGCCCGGTCGGACAAACTCTCGCAAAGTGACCTGCGGCCACAAGTATAGCAAGCTCGGTCTGACTCCCGAATGGTATCTGCCACAACGGGCACCGAGCGAACCTCGAGCAGTTAGCACCCTGCTACCGAAATCCGAAGTCACAGGGCCTGACGCCCCAGCCGCTCTGGTGGGTGAAAATGAGGTAGGGCGCTCTGCGGTGGCCGTGGTGCAAATCTGGACTTCTGGCGATGCCGCCCACCACGAGGACCACCAAAGAACCGGCCGTCTTGGCCTTCCTGCTGATATCGCTCTGCCGGCGGTCTCTGCGCTCGCCGCATCTAGTGCATGGGCTGCGTGCGGGTAATGTCCATACCCGGTGAAGAAACACCCGCACATGACTCGGCCATATAATCATCTAGCCGGTGGCGTGGCGGTGTACCCTATCCTCCATATCTGCTACCAATCTTTGGGACATATCTAGCCAAAGAATCAAACTCGACATTGTATTCCACGGCGGTGCGTCCCTCTGTCTCGGCAAGAATCTATCGGCTCGTGCCCTCCTCATCTGCGGAGGCGAAGTGTGTGAGAAAAGCCTCGAAAACTCATCCCATATGCTGGAGGTGCATGCTCTCCCGAAAGCTCCATGAATCAAACCAATCGATTGCGGTGTCACGCGGCCGTCGCGAACCGATATCACGGCCTCGGTCTCGAAGCCACGATCACCGCGTAATCCTCTGCGGTGACGGATGAACTCCTGCGGATCATCCTCCGGCCTCGACCAGTAAAACTCTGGCGGGCTCTGACTCAAGAAATCTCGCGACCTCAAACTATCGCCTCGGGTGCACTACGGAGTGCGGCCCGAGCTGGAGGCTGGGCGTGCGTCCAGTCTCTCCTCGTGTCGGGCCTGACTTTAGCCAAAGGTGGGCCATCTCCTTGTACCCTAACTCCTCCGCCCGGTGTGGGACGGGAGGTGTGGATGCTGTGGTCTCTTTGGGGCGTGGCGTCATAGAACTCGCCGTCTCGTATAGGCGGGCACGAGCCCTCGTAACTCTGGGTGTCTGCTAGCGGCTCCTCATTGCCTTGCCCATACGGGCCGGGTTGCCTTACGTGGAGGCATAATCATTCTGGAAAGGAATACGTTAGAGGTCCAACCTATAACATGACTCTAAAGCACGATCTCGTAATGAGAAGAATGGAAACCAATCCTAAATATCCTATAGCCTCACGATTATTGGTGTGGTGCGCAACACACCGATAATCAGACTTACTAGATACGATCTGTAGACACTTTCCGAGATTAATCGCTCGATACCACTTTTGTCACGACGTTCGGGGCGTGGTAGTGCCTTCTGGGCACCCAAGTAGTCATACATCGAGAAATCGTGGAAATATAAAACAAGACATGAAACGGTTTATAAAATAAGACACGCTTTATGTGAACAAGCGTCGCCTTTCGGCATATATATATGAACAAGGTTTAGCGATTACATCCGACAACGCATAACATGACTACAGACCTCAGGAAATATACAACTATGGCGGGACGGGGCCGCCATACCCCGATCGTACAAACTATCTACAATACAGGAGATCATACAAAGTAGAGCCTCGGAGAAGATGGAGCTCGACACCAATGCAAAGAGATCCTAAGGATGCGGATCTAGCACTGCTTGCCACCTGCGGCGTGAACGGCCCGAAGGAGGTCGATAACAGTACAGTATGTGAAACTATAAAGTACTTTAAAATGAAATCAAAGTATTTAAAACCTTTTCACAAATACAACCAGTTCAATTGCACATAGTGCCATATCACAAACAATAACGATTACTAGGAAAATCAGAATGTCTAGTCTAGGCGCGAATGATCGAAGCAAGGCCAATCGCCCATAGTATCATTCTGCGTGCCTAGTCACGGACTTCCGCGATCCGCATAGGTCACACAGACCCGCATGAGGTATACCTCGCGACGGGGCAGCCACCCCGGCATCCGCCTAGGCTCGCGGCCGCGTAGCCTCAAAAGACCGCGTAGTCTCAACAGACCGCATAGGAATCCCGCGTCGAGCTAAACGCCGGAATGATCAATCACGGAGCATACGCTGCCCGCATAGTCTCACGACCGCATAGGCCGTATAGACCCGCGTCGAGGCAAGCCCTCGGTATAATTAAGTCGAGGGTAGGTGATACAATAACGATCAGCGGACTTCAAGGTTAGCAACGTAAGCACAGCAAGAATGACCCCTTTACACAGCATTACAAGACACTAACACAGGTAGCATCATAACATGTCTACTTATCAAACAATCCTACTACACTTAACAGAAATCAATACAAGGCTTAAACAAACAAGTAAACAGTTCCTTTTCATCTTTCTTAAGTTGTTATACCTAACTTCCCATAAAGCTAGTATAACTCTTAAGCTTTGTTTTAAAAACCAAATATTTATCTTCTGTTAAAAATGATTCAGTATTCTTTGAAATGTTTTCGTTCTTTGTTATTAGGCTAAGTGAGGCATTACCATAAGTATTATTCGAGCTTAAGCGTGAGGCATTACCATAAGTACTATTCAACACACGTACGTCTCCGCACTATATATTGTAAAATATCATGCTTTAGGAAGAATCACATACCTTCTCTGAAAACCACCGCCAAGTTGAATATGTCGCAGAGTCGACCATAATAGTCACAGATATCTATCAAAGACTACTCTGAGGTCATTCTAAACAGGGTTCATAATTCTACTGAAAGTCGGGCAAGACAACCCTACCCTGAGCTATTTAAGTCTTCGTGAAAAGCAATCCTATGTGAGTGCAGTGTGATTATTCTTCTTTAAACCTTCTACTTTGTGGTAATAGTTCAATTCTTTTCTGTGATATTCTTCTAAGTATTTATACTTATCCTTATACTACAACAAAGAAGTATTCTCTAATTCAAAAGAGGGTTAGGATTATTACCTCGGTAAGCCCAATAATATCCTAGATAAAGTCGCACTGAGCAAGGTTTAGCTCTAAGTTTATGCGCCCAGAGCTCAGAAACCTTAGAAGTTCTTCACAACTTCTACCAAAGACTAAGGGATTTGGGCTAGGTATTTTGGGCATTATAACGATACTAGAAGACAACTTTTCTACCAAGGGAGGGGGTAGATTTCGGCTAGGCTAGGGGGTATTCGGCCAAGGCCACCTTCACAAGGGAGGGGAGGTGTTTGGGACGAAATGGCTACTAAGGAGAGGAGAGGATTTTTAGACTTGGAAGATAACTTTGTGGATGAAGAACTCTTCATCAAAGGGGTATTTTTAGCTCAAGCCTTGGCCAACCAATGGCCAAGATGAAGACAAGTGCAAGGCAAGTGTAGGGTGAGGATTAACTAAACACAAATATCCTACCAACTCCTTGACGTGTGCCATGGCACAAACAACGTGCCAAGGTTCTCCATTTTCGTCCAATGGACGATTCAAGTCCATCAATGGGAGGGTGCCAAGTGTTGCCCTCCCGTTGGTCCAAAATGTTTCGTCTCTCGGAAAAATCCGCAAAAATAAGAAATGGCATAGCCGGAATTTACTCTACGAAAGCTGTGGAAACGTTTCATCGGAAAACGATTCTTTTAGCGAGTTGTGTACAAATTTCGAACTTGGCCTATCTTTAAGGCTAAACTTTTGTACGTACGTATTCCCTTACGTACATACTCTGAAAATACGGGGTATAACACATACCGAGCCAAAGAGTCAAACTCCACATTGTACTCCCGAACCGTACGCCCGCTCTGCCTCAATACCAAAAATCTGTCGGCCCGAGCCCTCCTCGCTTGTGGAGGCAAGAAATGTGCAAGAAATACCTCTGAGAACTCGTTCCATACTCCTGGAAGTGCATGCTCTCCCCGGGACAGCTCCCACGAATCAAACCGATCATTGCGGATCACGCGGCCGTCACGAACCAGACCACCGACTCGGTCTCGAAGCCTTGATCACTCGCGATCCACTGTAATCGGATGAACTCGCGGATCATCCTCGTGCCTTGACCCGTAGAACTCGCGGGCTCTGACTCGAAAAGTCCCGTAGCCTCAAACTATCCGATCTCGGGTGAACTACGGTGCTCTTCGGGCTGCTGCGTCGGCTATCCTCGTAATCGCCACGATCTCGGCGATGGCGTACTATCTCTTGTAACCCATCTCCTCGCCCAGGTGTGGGGTGGAGGATCGGTCATCGTTGTCTCATCGCCCACTGCGGCTCTAAACTCTGCTTTGGGCGGCGTTTAAAACTCGTCGTTTGAAGCACTATCTCAGTCTTGGCCGGTGCGCCGCTCGTACTCCTCAGATCTCACTAGCGGCTCCTCGGTTGCCTTGCCCGTGGGTCCGGTCGCCATGCGGAGGCATAATCGTAAAAAGCGAGATACGTCGGAGGTCCAACTTACAACACGACTCTAAGGCACGATCTCGGAATGAGAAGAAGGGTAACTAATCCTAAATGTCCTGCACCTCATGATTATAAATGTGGTGCATAACACACCGATAATCAAGACTCTACTAGACGATGCGTAGACACTTTCCGAGGATTAATCGCTCGATACCACTTTTGTCACGACCGATCCGGGCGTGGATCGTGCCTTACCCCGGGCACCCTAGTGATACAACATCAGAGAAAATCAGCAAAAATAAAACTTAAACATGAAACAAGAGATAAGATCATAAAACAGGCCAACCAAACGGTTACATTCCAAAAAAATATATGTATACAAATCTTTCAAACCGAACAGTTTAATCCTTTTTACAAACCCGCCACAAGATTGCAGACCTCTAAGAGTTTTTATACAACATGACGACGTGGCCGCCATACCACAGATGTACAAGAACCTACAACTCGTGGTAACATACCAAAGATAAGCCTCGGAGAAACGGAGCTTCCCAATCAACTGTGATCCTAGAGCGAGGATCGACCATGCACTCTACCTCACTGCGGCATGAGCAGCCGAGAGGTCGATAACAGTACCAAGTATATGAAATCGAAAATATCAGAAATGAAATCATAGCGGTCTATATAAAGCAAGAGACATGTATGATAACCAAACTACGATTCACAATAAATAAGCGATATGTAAGTCGTGACTCACGCCTCAGTCATCACTCAAATATAACTATAGGTATCACGTCCGCAACATCAATCATGCCCGTGGAATACCTTCCTCACTGCCGGCAGTCTATGATATAATAACACCACGGAGTACACATGAACATCAAGTCTGTACTAACAATACTATACAACCAAACCACGAAGGCGTCGGGCAAGTCGAAGCCGACTACGGATACCAAGGCGTGTCACGTGAGCGAACAATCTGAAGGCTAACTACTAGGTACCGGCGTATCACGAGACCGTCACTAAACCGAGCGGGGCAAGTCGAGGGCTAACTACCAGTGCTAAGGCGAATCAGCCACGAGGCGGGGCAAATCTGGCCGACCACCGGATACCAAGGCCGATCAAGAAACCTCATGGAGAGCTAGTCCATGGAATAACACTATCAACAGGAAGCGAACCTCATCATGGCGCGTACGTGGACCATCCATCGAGTCATTATGCCCATGGACTATCATAGTGGAAGCATACCCGTGGGCCACCCATCGTGTCAGTATGTCCAAAATGATCAAGAATAACACGACCGGCCCTCCATTCGAGAGACGCGGTAACATAAGAATACAACACTTGCACAACAAGGATATCACACGCAAACTTAGGCAAGTTACACACAACTCAAGGTACTTTTATTTTATGCCAAGGTCCAGGTTTTAACCCCAAAGTACTACGTATGTTAAACTCTTTTAAAGGATCCATTTCTTTTACAAAGGTCACCGATACCCGCAGATAAAGTGACTAACATCTTTTAAGTAAACCAAAACAACTTTCATACTTTCCTTTTAAAACCAAATTAAGGCAATATCATGCCTTCTTTTTAGACCAAAACACTTCTCCTTTTAAAGTCAAGTTACCACTTTAAAACCAATGATAAAACCATTCTTTCGTTTTCATAAAGTCGTTATAACTAACTTCCCATAAAGCTGTTATAACACTTTATGTTTTAAACCAATTTTAAGACAAAACAATGCCTTTCTTTTAAACCAAAAACTCTTTAATTTCCTCAAGTCTCTTTTAGAAATCAAGTTCCTTACTTATTCTCATTTCCGAAATCAGTAAAACATTATTCTTTAAAAACCAAGTACTCATTACTCACGAATGAGGTTTCACACTTCTTAACAACTTTCACATCAATTCAATTAAGTCAAGTCTCTTATCTTTTAAGATTAAGTCTCTTAACTTCTAAAATCAATACCATTCTTTTATCTTCTTAAGTCGTTATACCTAACTTCCCATAAAGCTAGTATAACTTTTAAGCTTTCAAAACCAAGTATTACTCTTCTTTCAAAAACGGTTCTTAAATCTTTTGAAATACTTCAAGATTCTTATTATTCAGGCTTAAGTCAAAAGACATTGCCGTAAAACTACGTTCAGTTAACACACGTACGTCTACCGTACTATATATATTCCTTTAAAATATCATGCTCAAGAGTATAGGAAGAATCACATACCTCGCGACGATTATCGACTATTAGCAAAAAGCTCCAAAGTACTGTAGTCCTGTTAGCCTTTTCCACCCTTCGAGTAGAATTCGCTACTCGCAGTACTTCAACCTATAACGGTTATACAAGTCTATCAATGTCTAGACTACTCGGTAGAATAAATCTAGATACAAGATTCTTACGGAAAATTGGGCAGCACTTCCCTACCCGCCAAACTTCACAAGTCTCATCAGAATCTGATCTATGTAAGTACAGTTCAATTCTCTTCTTATATACCTTCCTTGTATATAACTTATACTTAATTCTTATACTTCAACAGTATGCAAACTCTAATTACAAAAGAAGGTCAAGCGTATTTACCTCGATAAGCCCAAAATTATCCAAGTTTAAATGTCGATCCTGAGCAACGTTTAGCTCAACTCAGGCGCCCAACCCGCTCCAAACAACCCTTAGAAGTTCTACGCAACTTCTACTTAATACTTCAACTCGCTATGAAGATTTTCCTTAGGGTTTTGGTTTGAGACTAAAAGGACAAAAGGTAGTATTTTCTGCTCTACGATAGAGGTAACTTTGGAATACTACAAGGTATAAGGCTAAGGTATTTTGGTATAGTAACAATACTTGAGAGTATTTCTCCAAAAAGGGGTATTTTACGAGAACAAAACTCAAGAGGGGGGGTGTACTCTCGGCCAAGGGGCCTTCACTAAGGAGGGGGGGGGACTCTCGGCCAAGGGGCCTCACAAAGGGGGGAGGGGGAGGCTTGGACGAGAACCTCTCCTAAGGGGGGAAGGGTTTTCAAGACTTGGAAAACATTTTAGGATGAAGAAGTCTTCAACAAGGGAGGGGTATTTATAGGACAACCAAGGGCCAAGATCAAGCCAAGTGGGGGGCAAGTGGAGGGTCAAGATCAAGCCAAGTGCACCCTAACCCTACTCCACAAATCCCTCACAAACATTGACCCATGGATTAGGCCATGAAACATGCCACGAAATGGGCACCAATCGCCACCAAACCGTCCACTGAGGTGACAAGTGTCGCCCTCTCGTTGGTCCAAAATATTTCATCTCTCGGAAAAATCCGCAAAAATTATAAATGACATAGCCGGAATTTTCCCTTCGCAAGTTCTGTAAAACGTTTCGTCGAAAAACGATTCTTTACGGGGGTTGTGCACAAAATTTCGTCCTTGCCTAACTTTAAGGCTCAAACTTTTCTACGTACGCCCACACGTACATACTCTGGAAATACGGGGTATAACATTCTCCCCTCCTTAGAAACATTCGTCCCGAATGTTCCTTCTCAAGACGGATAACGATGAAGTTCCTTCTTAACTTAAACAAGTTGCCAATGCCACACATGGCCACAAATAACACACGCTCCAATACTTAATCCAAGTCTACGAGGAATCACCTCTAACATCACAACAGCTTCCACCCTGGTCTAAAGGATACTCTCATCGCATCTTCACTTCTTTCCTTACTAGTCGTAATCACTTGAACCCTCCCAGTATACGTATCATACTTAAGTCATTACTTCAGTTCCCAAAATTTCTGGAGCCACTACCTCCAAACTTGGTCATCTTATTAGCCTCGATCGTCTTTAAGGCCAATCCCGGCCTTCACGATTCGCTTCTGGTCGAACATATCCACGAACTCATACGATGGTCATCTAAACTTGGGCCTAGCACCCTCGTGACCCTAACATCTGGCGGGACCACCTAACGACCCACCTTAAGACTCACGGTTGACCTGCACGTCCTCAACCCGACCCTCCGTCGCGCCAACTCTTGCTCCTCGATACGGAACAATCTTACTAATTCACATCATGAAAGCTACCACTTTCATTTTACACAACTCACGGAATTATCCCACAATACATTTATACGCAAACCAAGTATATCGACAAAGACTAACCGTAAAATCTTTTATTCAAGTCGGCCTTACATCTAAGGTCTCAACGTGTAATATTCTAAGGTTCATACCTTCCCTGCCCTCATACTTATTCGTTCAACTATCCATGTCTCTAAACCACAATACACACAAAGCTATCTGTACATAGCACTTCAACATACAATCATCGTATAACGCATGCAAAACTCTAGAGGGTTAAGGATATACCTAAAAAGATAGGTTGTTCAAAGGACCGCTAAAACTGGGAACTTCCACCGCGACCTCTGCCGTGGCCTGCCGGTGTATGAACATCCTGCCTAGCTATGGAAGGTGAAGAACCCGCAACTGATCTCGTAGTCTGTGCTATCCTACCGCTACCCACAGTCGACAGCCTCGCCGGATGGCCTGTTGGCCGCAAGAATAACAATCTCCCAAGTTAGTACGACACTCTCCCTTATGAAGTTTTCCACAACGGCCACACTGAGACAAGGGCGACCTCATCCGGCGAGCACTCCTACTCCCCTGAAAATCTGAAACACAGGAGCCACGGCTCGCTCCCGAATATCCGAAGGTCCCGGCGTGGAGGACCACTCAGTCTTGGCGGAGGTACATAACTAGTCTGCTGGAGGCGGTCCGCCTCGAAAGTTATCAAAGGACCTCTGCTGTTCGCCTCTTCTCGATCTTGGTCATTCCGTCGACCTCTCCGCTCCTCACATCCAAGTGCATAAGCTGCGTGCGGGCAATGTCCATGCGGTGAAGAGCTACACCGAACAAGCCTCGCCAAGTAGTCATCGAGCCGGTGATGTAGCGGTGCACTCGTCTCCATCTGGCTACTAACGCGGGGACATACTGAGCCAAAGAGTCAAACTCCACATTGTACTCCGAACCGTGACGCCCTCTGCCTCGATACCAAAAATCATCGGCCCAGAGCCCTCGCCGCGTGGAGGCAAGAAATGTGCAGAAATGCCTCGAGAACTTCGTTCCATACGGCCGGAAGTGCATGCTCTCCCGGGACAGCTCACGAATCAAACCAATGATCAGTAGTATCACGCAGTCGATGCGAACCCAAGACCACTGACTCGGTCTCCGAAGCCTTGATCACTCTCATGATCCGCTGTAACAGTCAGATGAACTCCTGCGGATCATCCTCATGCCTTGACCCGTAGAACTCTGGCGGGCTACAACTCAGAAAGTCCCGTAGCCTCAAACTATCCGATCTCGGGTGAACTACGGGTGCTCTGGGCTGCTGCGTCGGCTATCCTCATGTCGGCCACGATCACGGCGAATCGTGTCATCTCGCGTAACCCATCTCCTCCGCCCGGTGTGGACCGAGGATCGTGCATCGTTGTCTCATCGCCCATCGCTGCGGCTCTAAACTCTGCTGGGGCTGGCGGCGTTGCAAAACTCGCCGTCTGAAGCACTATCTCAGGTACTGACTGGGCTTGCGCCCTCGTACTCCTCTGTATCTCACTAGCAGCTCCCTCGGCTGCCTTGCCCACCTGGGCGGGTTGCCTGCGGAGGCATAATCGTAAAACGAGATACGTCGAGAGGTCCAACTTACAACACAAATCTAAGGCACGATCTCGTAATGAGAAGAAGGAAACTAATCCTAAATGTCTGCAGCCTCACGATTATAGATGTGGTGCACACCACGATAATCAAGACTTACTAGACACGCGATGCGTAGACACTTTCCGAGGATTAATCGCTCGATACCACTTTTTCCACGACCGATCCGGGCGTGGTCGTGCCTTACCCCGGGCACCCTAGTGATACAACATCAGAGAAAATCAGCGGAAATAAAACTTAAACATGAAACAAGAGATAAGATCATAAAACAGGCCAACCAAACGGTTACCTTCCAAAAAAAATATATGTATACAAATCTTTCAAACCGAACAGTTTAATCCTTTTACAAACGCTGCCTGATACTACAGACCTCTAAGAGTTTTTATACAACATGACGGGACAGGGCCCCGCCATACCTCTGAATGTACAAGAACCTACAACTCAGGGTAACATACCAAAGATAAGCCTCCGGAGAAACGGAGCTTCCCAACGCTGAACTGTGATCCTAAGAGAGAGGATCAGCAACCGATGTACCTCTACCTGCGGCATGACGCAGCCCAAAGAGGTCGATCTAACAGTACCAAGTATATGGCGAAAATCGTAAATGAAATCATAGCAGTCTATATAAAGCAGGAGACATGTATGATAACCAAACTACAATTCACAATAAATAAGCAGTCATGTAAGTCAGGGACTCACGCCCTCAGAGTCATCACTCAAATATAACTATGGGTCTCACGTCCGCAACATCAATCATGCTCGTGGAATACCTTTCGCCAGCTGGCGATGCATGATATAATAACACCACGGAGTACACATGAACACCAAGTCCGTACTAACAATACTATACAACCAAACCACGAAGTTGATACGGGCAAGTCTGGCCGACTACGGATACCAGGCCGTGTCACGTGGTCGACGGGCAATCGAGGGCTAACTACGGTACCAGGCGTATCACGAGACTTCGTCACTAAACCGAGCGGGGCAAGTGCGAGGGCTAACTACAGTACCAAGGCGAATCAGACGAGGCGGGCAATCTGGCCGACCACGGATACCAAGGCCGATCGGTAAAACCTCATGGAGAGCTAGTCCATGGAATAACACTACCAACGAAGCGAACCCTCATCACGCGCGTACGTGGACCATCCATCGAGTCGGTATGCCCATGGACTATCATAGTGGAAGCATACGTGGGCACCCATCGTGTCGGTATGTCCAAAATGATCAAGAATAACACGACCGCCCTCCATTCGAGACGCGAACATAAGAATACAACACTTGCACAACAAGGATATCACACGCAAACTTAGGCAAGTTACACACAACTCAAGGTACTTTTATTTTATGCCAAGGTCCAGTTTTAACCCCAAAGTACTACGTATGTTAAACTCTTTTAAAGGATCCATTTCTTTTACGAAGGTCACCCGATACAAGCAGATAAAGTGACTAACATCTTTTAAGTAAACCAAAACAACTTTCATTCTTTCCTTTTAAAACCAAATTAAGGCAATATCATGCCTTCTTTTTAGACCAAAACACTTCTCATTTTAAAGTCAAGTTACCACTTTAAAACCAATGATAAAACCATTCTTTCGTTTTCATAAAGTCGTTATAACTAACTTCCCATAAAGCTGTTATAACACTTTATGTTCTAAACCAATTTTAAGACAAAACAATGCCTTTCTTTTAAACCAAAAACTCTTTAATTTCCTCAAGTCTCTTTTAGAAATCAAGTTCCTTACATATTCTCATTTCTGAAATCAAGAAACATTATTCTTTAAAAACCAAGTACTCATTACTCACGAATGAGGTTTCACACTTCTTAACAACTTTCACATCAATTCAATTAAGTCAAGTCTCTTATCTTTTAAGATTAAGTCTCTTAACTTCTAAAATCAAAAACCATTCTTTTATCTTCTTAAGTCGTTATACCTAACTTCCCATAAAGCTAGTATAACTTTTAAGCTTTCAAAACCAAGTATTACTCTTCTTTCAAAAACAGTTCTTAAATCTTTGAAATACTTCAAGATTCTTATTATTCGTGCTTAAGTCAAAAGACATTGCCGTAAAACTACGCTCAGTAACACACGACGCCTACCGTACTATATATATTCCTTTAAAATATCATGCTCAAGAGTATAGGAAGAATCACATACCTCGCGATTATCGACTATTAGCAAAAAGCTCCAAAGATCGAGTCATGTTAGCCTTTTCCACCCTTCTCGAGTAGAATTAAGCTACTCGCGATTTCAACCTATAACGGTTATACAAGTCTATCAATGTCTAGACTACTCGGTAGAATAAATCTAGATACAAGATTCTTACGGAAAATTGGGCAGCACTTCCCTACCCGCCAAACTTCACAAGTCTCATCAGAATACAAATTCTATGTAAGTACATCAATTCTCTTCTTATATACCTTCCTTGTATATAACTTATACTTAATTCTTATACTTCAACAGTATGCAAACTCTAATTACAAATGAAGGTCAAGCGTATTTACCTCGATAAGCCCAAAATTATCCAAGTTTAAATGTCGATCCTGAGCAACGTTTAGCTCCAACCCGCTCCAAACAACCCTTAGAAGTTCTACGCAACTTCTACTTAATACTTCAACTCGCTATGAAGATTTTCCTGAGGGTTTTGGTTTGAGACTAAAGGACAAAATGTAGTATTTCCTGCTCTACGATAGAGGTAACTTTTGAATACTACAAGGTATAAGGCTAAGGTATTTTGGTATAGTAACAATACTTGGAGAGTATTTCTCTACCAAAAATGGGGCTATTTTACGAGAACAATACTCAAGAGGGTGTACTCGGCAACGGGCCTTCACTAAGGAGGGACTCTCGCCAAGGGCCTCACAAAGGAGGAGGGAGGAGGCTTGGACGAGAACCTCCTAGGGAAGGGTTTTCAAGACTTGGAAAACATTTGGATGAAGAAGTCTTCAACAAGGGAGGGTATTTATAGACAACAGGGCCAAGATCAAGCCAAGTGGGGGGCAAGTGGAGGGTCAAGATCAAGCCAAGTTCACCCTAACCCTACTCCACAAATCCCTCACAAACATTGACCCATGGATTAGGCCATGAAACATGCCACGAAATGGGCACCAATCGGCCACCACAAACCGGCCCACTGAGGTGACAAGTGTCGCCTCTCGTTGGTCCAAAATATTTCATCTCTCGGAAAAATCCGCAAAAATTATAAATGACATAGCCGGAATTTTTCCTTCGCAAGTTCTGTAAAACGTTTCGTCGAAAAACGATTCTTTACGGGGGTTGTGCACAAAATTTCGTCCTTGCCTAACTTTAAGGCTCAAACTTTTCTACGTATGCCCACACGTACATACTCTGGAAATACGAGGTATAACAGTTAACTTGGTTAAACACTTGGTTTATGAGCTAATCTTTGAGAAAGGAACCAACTAATCTTTGTTGTTCTTGGCTATGGGGGATTCTCGAAAATGGGGCTTAAAGGATAAAAGAGGAGAGCTATTTTTTTGTGAAATGAAATGTAGCTAAGTGTGGTGTCTTGAAAGCTCTCTTATGTATATATAGAGGTATACTAAGTGTAGCAATACAAGTGGAGTGGGACCCACATAGCCCACTTGTCCACTTGTCACACAAATATCTAATCAAGTCTCCAAAATATCCAAGTCAAATAGTCAAAGTCTTCCAAGACCAAGACAAGGGGTGGGGGTGTGCCACGTGTCACCATACCATTCTTCCAAAATATTTTCATCTCCCAAAAACAACCATATTGGCCAAAATCTCGAAAAATATTGTGGGCCCCACAAAACAGTAATTTTTTCCCGTGGGCCCCACGTGACCAATTTCGGATTTAAAAATCCATAATTCTATTATATTCCAAAAAGTCCAAATCCCCAAATTGAGAACTCAATTCTCCTTATTAAACACTTTTCCTTCACGGGTTCCGAGATTTCTTTTAAGGAAAAAGCGCATCTTCTATCGTTTCACGATTTATCCCTTATCTTCTTACATACGTTCTCTTATTCTTGTGTTGGAACTACGGGGTGTAACACCCTAGGCTTGCTAGCTGATGAATCTCATGGACCATGTCCTGTCTATCTGGCTGTCCATCTGACAGAGTACACATAGATCTACGACTAAGAGCATATGTAATCTCATTGGCTTCCTCTGGGTGGCATAGGATGTCGATATCGTAATCCTTACGCAACTCTAATTACCGTCCCTGCCACAATTTTAGCTCCCTCTGACTGAAGATATACTGGAGGCCCTTGTGGACAGTAAAAATATCCACCTGAGCTCCACTTAACTTGTTACACCCCGGAATTTCAGGACAAGTATACGAGAATAGACGCAAGAACACAAGACTTGGAAATTGGTACGAAAGGAAGAATTGTTTTTTTCGAAGGAAAATCTTCCGAACGTCGGAAAGGAAAAATATTCGTTGATGAGAATTAGATTCTCAAAATGCATTATTTGAAGAGTATGATACGTATTAACATTATGGAAATTTATTTTTACGGATTTGGTCACGTGGGGCCCACTCGAGAAATTTTACGTTTTGTGGGGCCCACGAGGGTTACCAAATTTATGGACGAATGGGATGGCGACACATGGCACCCCCCCCCAATGGTCTTGCACGAAATTATACAAGGGTAGTATGGTCATTGACCTATGTGGAAGATCAAGTCTTCAAAGCTTGAGAAAATTGACCAAGTCAACTTGTCCACTTGGCTAATTAATTAATGCTCTTCATCCTAGCCTCACATTTGTTGCAATATAAGCCCTCCATTGTGTTATATATACACTACACTAGTGCAAGAATAGTCTCCAAGACTTGCAAAATTTCTAAACATTGTTCTTGTCCATAAGGAGCTCTCGGGTTTGACACAAGTTTCACAAGAAAATTTTGTAGTTTTGGTCCATTGTTCACAAGACTTTAACCCAAGGTCCCTAAGGGTATTGTAAGGATATCTCAATAGAAAGATCTCGGAAAAACGACGTTTTCACGTTAGTCGCAAGGCGAAAACCTAAGGTGTTCTTCAACTTTGAAGTTGGAAATTGAAGGGAAGTTGGTTGTGAACTTCTAAGGGCTTCAAATAGCAGATTGGAGCGTAAAGGAAAGGAGCTAAGATTTCTAAGGAGCGACTTTAATCTTAAAGTTAGATAAGGGCTTATCAAGGTAACCATCTTATCGTTTTAATGATTAAGGATTACTTATAGTTGTAGCTATGGATATTAGCAAGAATGAGGTATATATTATGAAGTTTGATAAGTGTTATGGATATTGGAAACCCTAATCCGAAAGTTGCATGATTAACCCTAATATTGTAATTCAAATTGGTTACTAGTTTTAGTCGTCGCTTGTTATTTAAAGAAAGGATTATAGTTGTTTGAATTCTTTGCGACTATATAACATGTTAGGACGACATTATGGATTGAAAGTAATTGGAAAGAAATAGATGTTGTTGTTGTCCTTGATATTGTCGAGTATTGCCTAAAGTTGTTGGATTGTTTTGTATTATTGTGGGGCAGAATTTTACACGTCCTGTTAAGGCGTGTAATCCCCTTTGGATAGCTGAATTGTTGGGGCTTAAATGTGGCGTGTTTGGTTGGTAAATTCGGGCCTTGAAAAAGATGGAAAAGTACGTAGAAACAAAGGAGGTGCTGTCCGATTTTCCGTAGAATTTGGTGACATTACACTTGGAATATTCTACGTTTGAAGCTAGAGGTTAATAGACGTATTATGGCCATTATAGGTTGAAGTACTACGAGTAGCGTATTCTACTTGAAGGGGTGGAAAAGCTAGCAAGTATAAAGTACTTGGGAGCATTTTGCAACTTGTCGCTAGTCGTCGCGAGGTATGTGAACCTCTTTTTTCTTTGGCATGATCCTACGTATGAAATATCCATGTGATAGTATTTCATGATTCCTTCTACTCTTAAATGTTAAGAAGTATTCACATTGTTGATTCTAAGTTAAAAGTATGTTTAAATTGTCCTAAGTCCTTACCAAGTCTTATGGGAGATGTTGGTAAGAATGGTTAGGAAGTTATGAGATTTGATTTAAAGCTATGTGTCTTGATTTATTTAAAGTAAGCAAGTTGATTTTATGTTTAAAAATGACTTGAATTTATATGTGAAAAGGGGATTGATTCTAAAAGTGGAGGTTATATGGTTTTAAAGAGAATAAGTTACTTGGTTTTGGAAGTGTATGAAACTTTATTTTTTTCAAGTTATGGGACTTGATTTCTAAAGTGTAGATGATATGATTTTATAAGTATAAGTAAATGGACGTTAAAGAATGTACGTTATGAAGTTTTAAGACTATGAACTTTGATTGTCTTTTAAGGATTATGAAGTTTTAAGCGATATGATTTTAAAGAGTGTATGCTACGAGGGGTTAATACTATAAGCATTGATTTTATGAGTGGAAATGACTAAACTTTAAAAAGTATGGCTTCTTAATTTATTTCAAAAGTTAAGAAGATGGTTTCCAAAAGAGTGTGTGACTTGAGCTTTAAAAAGAAAGGAGTTTTATGATTCTTTTTAAGTATTTATGTACGTAGTATTTTTGGGTCTAGTTTTCCTAATGTTGTAAGAATAAAAATGTCTTAAGTTCTCTAAAATGAAAGGTTGTTATAATAGCTTTATGGAAAGTTATTATGACGACTTAAGAAGAAGTGAAAAGATGGTTTAAAAATGTTATGTAAGGAAAAATCACACCGAGCCTACAAATAGGCCGGATTACGTTATGAGATACACCAAGCCTACATATAGGCCGGACTACACCATATTACCCCGAGCCTACACATAGGCCGGGTTACGTCATCTTACACCGAGCTCCACAGGCGGGCCGGATTATGCTACATGATTCCACAAAGACACCGAGCTCACAAAGTGGCCGGATTATGCTACATGATTCCACATTACACCGAGCTCCACAGGCGGGCCGGATTATGCTACATGATTCCCCAGTACACCGAGCTCCACAGGCGGGCCGGATTATGCCACATGATTCATCAGTACACCGTGTCCCGAAAATGGGCCGGATTACGTTATCACGTATGGATAATCAAAGTAAACCCCCAAACAAGAGGTCCCTCCATAAAGGGTCGGATTATGTTATGTAAGATATGTAAGTTATGTGGAAAAACTTGATTTAAATCCTTAAAGTAAGTATGTAAGAATATGAAGTTATTTTTTATTGAAAGAAGGAAAAGAACGGTTAATATACGATTGATTTCAGGAGTTAAAATGGCACGGTAAGATCTGGTATTTCATTTTTATACTTGCTCCTGTCATTTTTTTTTATACAGTTATGATTTGGTTATCGTACCTTATTTCTGTTTCCATACTGCACTGTTGTAATCGAATTTCTTCGGGCCATGCGTTCATGCCCGCAGGTGTTAGGTACACAGGTTGGTGATCCCTTCTCTTAGGATCTCTGTTCAGTTTTTAGGAAGAAGCTTCATTCACTCCGGAGGCTTATCTTTTGGGTACGGTTTCCCTGATAGTGTAGATTATGTACATTCAGGGGTATGGCGGGGCCCTGTCCCGCCACAGTTGAAATTCTTAGAGGTCTGTAGTCATTGTCACGACCCGAACCCGGGCCCGTGACTGGTGCCTTACCCCGGGCACCCTAGTGATACATCATCAGAGAAAATCAGCGGAAATAAAAACATGAACATGAATTAAGAGACATGATAAATAAACAGACCAACCAAAGCGATTGCCTTGGTATATACATAAATACCGGAACAATTATCCTTTTTCTGACTCGCCACAACGATTACATACCTCTAAGAAGTGACAACAACTATGACGGACAGTGGCCCCGCCATACCACAATGTACAAGAACCTCTGCACTGTGGTAACATACCAAAGATAAGCCTCAAGGAACAGAGCTTCCCAACACGCCGAATGTGATCCTATAAGCGGGGATCGGCGATCGATGTACCTTTACTGCGGCATGAACGCAGCCCAAGGAGGTCAAGATAACAGTACCAAGTATGTGAATCGAAATATCAGAATGAAATCATAATAGTCTATATAAAGCGGAGACATGTATGATAACTAAACTACGTTCACAACATAAAAGCGATCATGTCAAGTCGTGACTCACGCCTCAAAGTCATCCTCATGCCCGTGGAACTTCTTCCTCACCGCCAGCCTAGGTACAAATCATGTGATACGTATAATGTGTCTCGGCCCATCTTATGGACCCAATATAGATACGTGTGGAATACATTCCCGGTTCATCCCATGAACCGGTAGTCGAGTGAAATACATTCCCGGATGAACCGGTAGTCGAGTGAAATACATTCCCGGATGAACCGGTAGTCAAGTGAAATACATTCCCGGATGAGCCGTGTCGGTGAAATACATTCCGGATGAACCGTGTCGTGTGAAATACATTCGGATGAGCCGTGTCGTGAAATACATTCCCGGATGAACCGGTAATCAAGTGACATACATTCCCGGATGAACCGGTAATCGAGTAGAACACAATACTTGCACAACAAGGCTGTTACACCCCGTAAATTCTAGAAGATAGATAAGTTGGCAAACATGTGTTGGAAGGATTTTGAGTTTACCTTGGAGTGTTGGACCCCCAGTTGTTAAGGATTGTAAGGTGTTTAAAAGGCCTAGTGGGTAGTCCGTTGAATCTAGGTCCCAACGCAACCAACCGTTCGTCGATTGGACATCGGAGTCAAAAGTTATGGAAGTTTCAAGTTTGGCGCAATCAGTAAGCTGACTTCATTCGGGGTTCAGTGGCCGCGAGAGCGTGGCGCGCGCGATTGTACGAGGGTCTGCGGTGTTGGCGCGGCGCGCCGAATGCGTGGCGCGCGCAGACGCGCGTGCAATTATTTTTTTTCTGAAGTGTTAGCGCTTGTGGCGCGTGGCGGCGCCAAGCGCGGATTTTCATGGGAAAAGGCTAAAAATCAGGGATATTTTATAAAAGGGCCTATGGGAGGGTGACAAGTGTCCCTCCCATCCTTTGACCAGCGAAAAGAGGCATACTTTAGGGCCAAGTCTTGGAAGACTTGGCCATTTCTTATCAAACCCTCCCAAGAGAAAACCCTCTCCCCTTCTCTCTAGTTTTTGAAGAAAAACCTTGCCTTAGGAGAGATTGTTGGAGCGGCGGCAAGAAGGAAAGTGTGGGTAAACTTGTGGGAAGCGCTGGTGGATGAGTTGACGGAAGAAGTGGTAGGAAAGGGCTTTTGTGGGCTTTCCAAAAGGTAAGAGTTTCCCTTCTCTTGGATTTGAGTTAGTACTTGTGATAGTAGTATAGATCTGTGAGCCTGAGGCTGTTATATTTAAGTTTGTATAGATTGTGAGCCCGAGGCTGTTATATTTAAGTTTGTATAGATTGTGAGCCCGAGGCTGTTATAGTTAAGTTTGTATAGAATTGTGAGCCTGAGGCTGTTGTAGTTGAGTTGGCTTAGATTTGGATCTTGTAGCCTGGTTGATTTCGGCCTTGTGAAAGGTGGCAAGTTAATAGAAACAAAGGGAGTTCTGTCCAATTTCCGTAGAATGTAGGGGCCTTGTACTTAGTTTACTCTACGTTCGAAACTAGAGTTTGATAGACGTTTTATGGCCCTTATAGGATTGAAGTACTACGTGTAGCATATTCTTCTTAAGGGAGATAGTACTGTGGAGCATTTTGCTTAGTGTCGACAATCGTCGCGAGGTATGTGATTCTTCCTATCCTCTTCAGCATGACTATTTGTGAAATATATAGTGCGGTTGACGCACGTGTGTTAAAGGAAATTGATTTTCCAAATTGTGTCTTGACTTGTTATGAAGTGTAAAGGGCTTCATTATGTGTAAGAGTAGTAAGTCTTATCCATAGTAATGGGCACTCTGTTAAAGAATGAGACCTATTGGTCTCATAAATGTTTATGTGGTAAGTGGTTGGTTTAAAACATAAAGGGGTATAACGGCTTTATGGGAAGTTAGTTATAACAACTTTATGTGAGTAAAAGAACGGTTGTTGATTGGTGGAAGTTAAGAGACTTGATCTTGTAAGATAAGAGACTTAACTTAGAATTGTGAAAGTTTTGTAATGTATTCAAAAGTTGTAAAACCTCATTCGTGAGTAATGAGTAATACTTGGTTTTTGAAAACTTAAGAGTTATACTAGCTTTATGTAAAGTTAGGTATAACGGCATAAGAATGTGAAATGGATTTCGAAAGTGGGAACAAGTATCGAACACACCATCACAGCTAATAAAGGAAATGGTTTCGACTAATTGATTATATTAAAACCAGTAGAAACCTCCATCTGCATAGAAACTAAGATAAGACAAAATGATATTACATTTCCTAGATCATGGCTGCTTAAATGAGAATCATTGATAACAAGTTCTGACTTTTCTTAAAATTCCAAAGAATGAACTTAATGGATTGCAAAGGATAATGTAATCGGATTTTGGAAAAGAGAAGTAACGAGTTTGAAAGTATAAATCACGTGTTTTCAAATATCGAACTTTTCTTAAGGGAAAAGTAAATGACTTGGTTTTAAAAGGTAGGAATACTTGACCTTAAAGGAGTTAATTACTTGGACTTTTAAAAGTATACTTGACGTTATGTTAATTGTGTTTGAAGTACGTGTTCTAAACATGAATGTGTGTGATACTATGTGTGATAGTATCGTATGGTTTCTACGTAAAGAGAGGTCTTTGAAGGTAGGAAAGAATGTAGTATTTTGGGGTTGGAACCCGGTTGTTGACTTAAACGAAGGTACTTTGAGTCAGGTGTAACCCGCTTGTGGTGATAGTTTTGTTGTTGTGCAAGTGTTTGACTTTGTGCTACCGAGACTCTCGACGAGGGCCGGATATCGGGTGGTATGATGGACATATCGACACGCTGGGTAGCCCGGGTATGCTTCCACTATATTGATCCTTTGGGACATATCGACACGTTGGGTAGCCACGGTATGCTTAATTAGAGTGTTATCTTGTAAACTGCGGTTTGGACATACCGACACGCTGGGTAGCCCACGAGTATGCGTCCACTGGGAGTATTATCGGGGGATGTGTGTGGACCTACTGACACGTTGGGTAGCCCACGAGTATGCGTCCTCAGTGAGTATTAGCTGGGGAGTTGTTTGGACATACTGACACGTTGGGTAGCCCACAGTATCGTCCACATGAGTACTATCTTGTTATTGGGTTGGACATACCGACACGTTGGGTAGCCCACGAGTATGCGTCCACTTTGAGAAATGATCTTTCGGGCGTGAGTCCCTGACTTGATGTGATTTGATTTGACTGAACTGTATATACGTGGTGTACTGTAGTTTGGTTATCATACATGTCTCCTGTTTTCCTTATAGACTATTATGATTTCATTTACAGATTTTTCTCGCTTCGCATACTTGCACTGTTAGATCGACTTCTTCGGGCTGCGTTCACGCCGCAGTTGAGATACATCGCTTGTTGATCCGCACTTGGATCGCTGTTCGGTTCTCGAAAGCTCCATTCCTTCGAGACTTTGTCATTTGGCACGGTTCTCAAGTTGTAGAACTTTTGTACATTCGGGGTATGGCGGGCCCTGTCCGTCGAGATGTTATAAAAATTCTTAGAGGTCCATGTAATCTTTGTTGCGGGGATTGTAACTGTTCAGGTGTTTAGTTATTCTTTTCAGAAAAGGTAACCGTTTGGTTAGCCTGTTTTCTCTTTTCATTGGTTATCATGTATGAGTTTTAATTTCCGCTGATTTTCTCTGATGTGGTTTGACTACTTGGGTGCCCGGGTAAGGCACGATCGCGCCCGGCCGGTCGTGGCGTATGGTATCGAGCGATTAGTCCTCGGAAAGTGTCTGCATCGTGTCAAGTAGAGTCTTGATTATCGATGTGTTGTGCACCACATCTATAATCGTGAGGTCATGGACATTTAGGATTAGTTTCTATTCTTCTCATTCCGAGATCGTGCCTTAGAGCCGTGTTGTAAGTTGGACCCTCCGACGCGTGTTTCGTTTTACCGCTATGCCTCTGCGAAGGCAACCAGGGCCCGAATGGCAAGACAGCGAGGAGCTGCGAGTAGAGCGGCAGTCTCTACAGAGACCACAATACCTGAGCCTCCAGTCCCACGGTCTGGAGCAGAAGAGATGGGTTACAAGGAGTTGGCTTGATTATTGCCGGGGTCAGGCGACACGAGGATAGGCCGGACGCAGCGGTTCGAGCACCGTGGTTCACCCGAGATCGGATAGTTTGAGGTCGCGGGACTTTTCGAGTTGTGCCCGCCGAGTTCTACGGTCGAGGCACGAGGATGATCCGCAGGAGTTTATCCGAAGCGATTCTGACGGATCATGAGTGATCGAGGCACGGAGACCGAGTCGGGTCCTAGGTTCGCATCGGCCGCGTGATACCGCATGATCGTTTGATTCGCGAGCCGCCCCGGAGGGCATGCACTTCCAGCGAGATGGGACGAGTTCTCGAGGCATTTCTTGCACATTTCTTGCCTCGCGGATGAGAGGACTCGCCGGCGATTTTTGATGTTGAGCGCAACGCGACGGTTCAGAGTACAACGTGGAGTTTAACTCACTAGCTCGATGCGTCCGCGTTAGTAGCCGACATGGAGGACAGAGTGCACCGCTATGTCACGGGCTTGATGACTATTTGGCGCAGAGTTGCTCGGAGTAGCTCTTCACCGCATGGACATTGCCTCGCACGCAGCTCATGCACTTGGATGTGAGGCACGTAGGAGTCGGCGAAATGACCAAGATCGCAGAGTAGGCCAAGGCGCAGGTCCTTTGGTGACCTTCGGCGGCACCCTCGAAGAGTTAGTTATGCGCCCGCCAAGACGGAGTGCTCCACCTCGATCGTCGGGGCGTTCGAAAATTGCGAGCGGTCGTGGCTCCAGTTTGAGTTTTGGGGATCGGGGATGTTAGTCGGACGACCACCCTTACCTCGTTGTGACCATTGTGGTAGGCTCCACGATGGGAGTGTCGTGCTAATAGGGAATCTGTTTTACATGCGCGCCACCGCCATTTTGCAAGGAATTGTCCCACCAGAGATAGCGCGGAGGTTGAGATTCAGCCTTCGGGATCAGTGGACGATTCACCTCCTCCTTTTGTGCGTCGTGCCGGGAAAGAACATGAGTAGAGCGACGAGAAGGGAAGTGAAGCAATAGTTACAGGTACGTTCTTAACCCTCTAGAGTATTGTATGCTTTGATGTTGTGGTGATGTGTTGAGTGCTATGTTCGGGTAGCTTTGTGTATATAATGTGTTTTGGAAGCATGGTTATTAAAGAGGGTAAGTTTGGGAATGAGAAAAATTTTGAGACCTTAGATGTAAGGCCGTCTTGGGTAGAAGACTTTACTGTTAATTCTTGTCGGAGTGTATGGTATACATGGAGTTTTGTGTGAAGATTCCATGGGTAATTTGTGATGGAAGTGGTAGCTTCCATGACGTGGATTAGTAAGATGGACGGGTTGGAGGTAGTGACTCCAAGGTGGTAGAAACAGGCGATGGATCGAATTGTGGAACGTGTGCTAGAGAGGGGTGTGAGTGTACAAGGAAGGTACGCCGAGTAAGGAGAGTATCCTTTAGACCAAGGGAGGAGAAAATAGTGATGTTTGCACGTTAGAGGTGATTTCCCCGTTAGCTGGAATTTGGAGATGCGTGATTTCTATATTATGGCCATGAGAGGCATAAATGAGTTTTTGGTAGGTATAGTAGTGAAGACTATACCGGCGCATGTGTTCTGGAGACTTAGAAGGAACATTCGGGACGAATGTTTCTAAGGGGGGAAGAATGTTACACCCCGTAAATTCTAGAAGATAGATAAGTTGGCAAACATGTGTTGGAAGGATTTTGAGTTTACCTTGGAGTGTTGGACCCCAGTTGTTAAGGATTGTAAGGTGTTTAAAAGGCCTAGTGGGTAGTCCGTTGAATCTAGGTCCCAACGCAACCAACCGTTCGTCGATTGGACATCGGAGTCAAAAGTTATGGAAGTTTCAAGTTTGGCGCATCAAGTAAGCGATGACTTGATTCGGGGTTCAGTACGCACGGAGAGCGAGGTCGCGCGCCGATTGTATCGAGGGTCTGCGGTGTTGGCGCTGCGCCGGACGCTGGCGCGCCAGTGCGCTGCAATTATTTTTTCGAAGTGTTAGCGCCATGCGCTGGCGGGCTGCAGCGCCAAGGCGGGATTTTCATGAAAAGGCTAAAAATCGTGATATTTTATAAAGGGCCTATGGGAGGGTGACAAGTGTCCTCCCATCCTTTGACCAGCAAAAGAGGCATACTTTAGGGCAAGTCTTGGAAGACTTGGCCATTTCTTATCAAACCCTCCCAAGAGAAAACCCTCTCCCTTCTCTCTAGTTTTTGAAGAAAACCTTGCCTTAGGAGAGATTGTTGAGCGGCAAGAAGGAAAGTGTGGTAAACTTGTGGGAAGCGGTGGATGAGTTGACGGAAGAAGTGGTAGGAAAGGGCTTTTGTGGGCTTTCCAAAAGGTAAGAGTTTCCCTTCTCTTGGATTTGAGTTAGTACTTGTGATAGTAGTATAGATCTGTGAGCCTGAGGCTGTTATATTTAAGTTTGTATAGATTGTGAGCCTGAGGCTGTTATATTTAAGTTTGTATAGATTGTGAGCCCGAGGCTGTTATAGTTAAGTTTGTATAGAATTGTGAGCCTGAGGCTGTTGTAGTTGAGTTGGCTTAGATTTGGATCTTGTAGCTTTGGTTGATTTCGCCTTGTAAAAGGTGGCAAGTTAATAGAAACAAAGGGAGTTCTGTCCAATTTCCGTAGAATGTAGGGGCCTTGTACTTAGTTTACTCTACGTTCGAAACTAGAGTTTGATAGACGTTTTATGGCCCTTATAGGATTGAAGTACTACGAGTAGCATATTCTTCTTAAGGGAGATAAGATCGTGGAGCATTTTGCTTAGTGTCGACAATCGTCGCGAGGTATGTGATTCTTCCTATCCTCTTCAAAGATGACTATTTGTGAAATATATAGTGCGGTTGACGACGTGTGTTAAAGGAAATTGATTTTCCAAATTGTGTCTTGACTTGTTATGAAGTGTAAAAGGGCTTCATTATGTGTAAGAGTAGTAAGTCTTATCCGTTAGTAATGGGCACTCGGTGCTTAAAGAATGAGACCTCTTGGTCTCATAAATGTTTATGTGGTAATTGGTTGGTTTAAAACATAAAGGGGTTATAACGGCTTTATGGGAAGTTAGTTATAACAACTTTATGTGAGTAAAAGAACGGTTGTTGATTGGTGGAAGTTAAGAGACTTGATCTTGTAAGATAAGAGACTTAACTTAGAATTGTGAAAGTTTTGTAATGTATTCAAAAGTTGTAAAACCTCATTCGTGAGTAATGAGTAATACTTGGTTTTTTGAAAACTTAAGAGTTATACTAGCTTTATGTAAAGTTAGGTATAACGGCATAAGAATGTGAAATGGATTTCGAAAGTGGGAACAAGTATCGAACACACCACTGCAGCGCTAATAAAGGAAATGGTTTCGACTAATTGATTATATTAAAACCAGTAGAAACCTCCATCTGCATAGAAACTAAGATAAGACAAAATGATATTACATTTCCTAGATCATGGCTGCTTAAATGAGAATCATTGATAACAAGTTCTGACTTTTCTTAAAATTCCAAAGAATGAACTTAATGGATTGCAAAGGATAATGTACTGGATTTTGGAAAAGAGAAGTAACTTGAGTTTGAAAGTATAAATCACGTGTTTTCAAATATCGAACTTTTCTTAAGGGAAAAGTAAATGACTTGGTTTTAAAAGGTAGGAATACTTGACCTTAAAGGAGTTAATTACTTGGACTTTTAAAAAGTATACTTGACGTTATGTTAATTGTGTTTGAAGACGTGTTCTAAACATGAATGTGTGTGATACTATGTGTGATAGTATCGTATGGTTTCTACGTAGAGAGGTCTTTGAAGGTAGGAAAGAATGTAGTATTTTGGGGTTGGAACCGGTTTGTTGACTTAAACGAAGGTACTTTGAGTTGTGTGTAACCCGTCTCGTGCTTGTGGTGATAGTTTTGTTGTTGTGCAAGTGTTTGACTTTGTGCTACCGAGACTCTCGACGAGGCCGGATATCGGGTGGTATGATGGACATATCGACACGTTGGGTAGCCCACGTATGCTTCCACTATATTGATCCTTTGGGACATATCGACACGTTGGGTAGCCCACGTATGCTTCCATTGTGAGTGTTATCTTGTAAACTGGTTTGGACATACCGACACGTTGGGTAGCCCACGGTATCGCGCCCACAGTGAGTATTATCTGGTATTTGTTTGGACATACCGACACGTTGGGTAGCCCACAGTATCGTCCACAGTGAGTATTATCTGGGTATTTGTTTGGACATACCGACACGCTTGGGTAGCCCACGGTATGCTGGTCCACAGTGAGTATTATCTTGTTATTGGTTGGGACATACTGACACGTTGGGTAGCCCACGAGTATGCGTCCACTGTGAGCACTATCTTGTTATTGGGTTGGACATACCGACACGTTGGGTAGCCCACGAGTATGCGTCCACTTTGAGTAATGATCTTTCGGGCGTGAGTCCCTGACTTGATGTGATTTGATTTGGTCGAATCAGATATACGTGGTGTCAGTAGTTCGTTATCATAAATGTCTCATGTATTCCTTAAATACTATTATTATTTCATTTAAAGTATTTTTCTGTTTCGCATACTCGGTACTGTTGTATCGAATTTCTTCGGGGCCGTTCATGCCGCAGGTTGAGATACATCGCTTGTTGATCCGCACCCTTTGGATCGCTGTTCAGTTCTCAGAAAGCTCCATTCCTTCGGAGACTTTGTCATTTGGTACGGTTCCCTGAAGTTGTAGAACTTTTTGTACATTCAGGGGTATGGCGGGGCCCTGTCCCGTCAGAGATGTTATAAAAATTCTTAGAGGTCTGTAGTACTGTTGTGGGCAGGGATTGTAACTGTTCAGGTGTTTAGTTATTTTTTTCAGAAAAGGTAACCGTTTGGTTAGCCTGTTTTCTCTTTTCATTGGTTATCATGTATGAGTTTTAATTTCCGCTGATTTTCTCTGATGTTGTTTGACTACTTGGGTGCCCGGGTAAGGCACCAGTCGCGGGCCCGGTTTCGGGTCGTGACAAAGGCTATCACACGTAACATGGTCAAGTTTCATAACAACAAGCATAAGCAAGTTACACACAACTCAAGGTACTTTCATTTTATGTCAAAGTCCGGATTTTTAACCTTAAAGTATTACGTCCGTTAAATTCTAAATTCCTTTTAAGATCCATTTCTTTTACAAAG
This sequence comes from Przewalskia tangutica, assembly GCA_029844215.1. Classification (NCBI taxonomy): domain Eukaryota; kingdom Viridiplantae; phylum Streptophyta; class Magnoliopsida; order Solanales; family Solanaceae; genus Przewalskia; species Przewalskia tangutica. Next base: position 790,332 of record JAQGDG010000035.1, read on the forward strand.
GTCACCCGATACCCGTAGTATAAAATTAGAGTGATTAACATTGTTAAGTAAACCAAAATGCTTTCCTTTGTAAAATCAAGTAACAACCTTATTTTTCCAAACGTTCAAGTTTGCCTAATTTCAAATGCTCAAGTTTCTCATTTTAGAAAAGGTTTCGTAGTTCATAGTTTTAAATCCTTTAAAACATAATTCTCCTTTAAACGTTTTGAGAAACCTATGTCTTATAAGTGAGTAGGTTATTCTTGTTTATAATCAATCTTATTAAGCAGCCATGATCTAGGAAATGTCATTTTGTCTCATCTTAGCTTCTATGCAGATGGAAGTTTCTACTGGTTTTAATAATACTAAATCTGTCCAAAACATTTCTTTTATTAACGCCGCAGTTGGTTTGTCGACACATTCGATTTCAAATCAAAAACATTTGTGTCGTTATACCTAACATCCCATAAAGCTAGTATAACTCTCAAGTTTCCAAAACCAAGTATTACTTCTTCTCAAAATGATTCAAAAATCTTTTGAAATACTTCAAGTACTTTATTATCACATAGCCACCGGTTATAGTTCAAATCGATTACCTCTTAAAAATCACAAGTATTTTCTTACCTACATGGTTATTATAACCAACTTCCCATAAAGCCGTTATAACCCTTTATGTTTTAAACCAATCAAATACATTTAGCACATGCGTCTACCGTACTAGATAGTTCACACATATCATGCTAGAAGAGATAGGAAGAGGTTCACATACCTCGCGACGATTATCGACTAATAGCAAAACGCTCAAGTACCTCAAACCGTCACGCACCTTAAGCCGAGTAGATCGCGCCACACGTAGTATTTCAACCTATAGAGGCCACAAGGCGCCTATTAATATCTTTAGATCCCGACGAATATTCTACGTAAAATTTCGCGACTCTCCCCATGGCAGAATCTCCTTCTATCGAGGCCTGGCTACCAAGCCAAGCGTGGGTTAACACGTCTAACCGACGTACAATTCTACTACACAAGAATGCTACACAAGTCTACTGTATACGATCCTATGTAATTCTGATTCCTACTTCTTTAAAATCGGGCTTAAGTCGCAAGACATTGCAGTAAGTATTATTCAGGCTTAAGTCAGAGACATTGCCGCACAACTATGTTCTGTTCTATATATAGTATACTTAACTATATACTCCTACAACATGTAATTTCCAATTACAACAGAAGGTCAAGAGTGTTTACCTCGTTAAGCCCAAAATTATCCAAGTTATATGTCGATCCTGAACAACGTTTAGCTCCTACTCCGGGCGCTCCAATCCGTTCCAACCAACCCTTAGAAGTTCTAACCAACTTCTACTTATGACTTCAACTACGGGTGAAGATTTACTTAGGGTTTCGTTTTTGTGACTGAGGGAAGTATAATAGTATTTTCTGGGCTTTTGTAAAAGTGTAACCTTGGGAATACTACAAGGTATTTAGGCCAAGGTATTTGGGCATTATAACAATACTAGGAGAGTATTTCTATACCACAAAAAGGGGTATTTATACGAGACAACAAGGCTAGGGGGGGTGTACCCCACGGCTAGGGTACCACAAAGGGGGAGGCTCTCGGCCAAGGGCCTTGCTCAAAGGGGGGAGGGGGACTTTGGACGATAGCAAGACAAGAGGGAGGGAGTATTTGAGACTTAGATAGATTGCTCAAGTTTTGGATGAAGAAAGTCTTCAACTTAGAGGGGTATTTATAGGTCAAGGAATGGCCAACCAATGGCCAAGATCCATCCAAGTGTTAGGCAAGTGTAAGGCCAAGATTAAGCCATGTGCTACCTTATCCATCTACACAAAATATCCTACCTAACCCTTGACCAAAATTTCAACACCAAAAACGTGCAAGACTAGCCCATTTCGTCCGTCCACTCTTCCAATTAGAGGTGACAAGTGTCGCCTCTCGTTGGTCCAAAATGTTTCGTCTCTCGGAAAAATCCGCAAAAATTATTAATGACATAGCCGAATTTTCCCTACGAAAGCCGTGGAAACGTTTAATTTAAAAATGACTCTTTCGGTGTTGTGTACAAATTTCAAACTAGCCAACTTTTAAGGCTCAAATTATAATACGTCGCGCCACGTACACACTGGAAATACGGTATAACATTCTCCTCCTTAGAAACATTCGTCCGAATGTTCCTTCTAAGCCTCAAACAAACATGCGCGGATAGTCTTCACTACTATACTTACGAGAACAATCTGCCACACTGCCACGAAACACTGCAAATACTTACATCCAAGTACACGAGGAAACACCTCTAACATCACAAACTTTTGTCACTTTGCGCGAGGTTCTAGTGTCACTCGTGACCCAACAAATGGTGCCGGATCGCATGCGATCCCCGAGGTCAAAAATATACATCCTTCGACCTTCTCCCTTTACAAGAAATGATCACACACGTTCACTTCTCCCCATCTCGTTGTACCTTCTCGAACACTCCGGACTCTTTCTAGTATCCGTACCACACTTCCGTCAACGCTTCGTTTTCCACCCTCGAGTCACCACCTCCAACTTGGTTATCTTACTAGCCTCAATCTTCCTTAAGGCCACTTCCGCCTTCACGATCCGCTCGGATCGAACATATCCACAAACTCATACGATGGTCATCTAAACTTGGGCCTAGCACCCTCGTGACTTACCACCGCGACCACCAGAGCTGATCCCACCTTATTCCGGCCACGGTTGACACACAACACGTCCTCAACCCGAGCCTCTCACGCCGACTCTCTCGTTTCTCGATCCTAATAACCTTGCTAAATCACATCAGAAAGATACCACTTTCATTTACCCAACCAGGACTTATCACACAATACATTCCAGCATAAAATGCACTCGACAAGGATCACTCGCAAAATCTTGTACTCAAGGCGCACTTACATCTAAGGTCTCAAGCGTAATATTCTAAGGTTCATCATTTTCACCCCGAGCTTACCCTTTTACCCAACTGTGTTCCTAAATCACATTTTAGCACAAAGCTATCCGAACATAACACTTAACACATTAACATAACATCAAAACATACAAGCCTCTAGAGGGTTAAGGATATACTGAAGCTACCGCTCACTCTAATCATAAGTGCGCCGCAGGCGCATAATCGTAGGCGCGATGAACACGCCATCGATCCGCAGAGTCGCCGCTGCCGGCATTCTCCTATAAGCACGCTTCACATGGCCCTGACGGCCGCAGTGAAAAAGCACCGAGAAAGACGACATTCCCCGATGATGTTTGCCACATCGCGTGCACCGGCGGGACACGAATCCGGCCGCTAGCACTCACGTATACCGTGAACGAAGCCCCGAGCTCGACCAGCTCGAATACCCCGAACTTCCCAAGATCGAGGAGGACCACTCGTCGCGGAGGTACATAACTAGATCGCTGAGGCGGTCCGCCTCGAAGTTACCAGGACCTCGCTGCTCGCCTCTTCTCACGATCTCGGTCATTCCGTCGACCTCTCAGGTGCCTCACATCCTAGTGCATGAGCTTTGCGGGCAATGTCCATGCCCGAAGAGCTACACCCGCACAAGCCTCGCTAAGTAATCGCCCACCGCGGCGTGGCGGTGTACTCGTCCTCCATATCCGCTACTACAATGAACATACCGAGCTAATGAGTCGAACTCACATTGTACTCTCTAACCGTCCGCCTGCCCCGCCAACGTCAAAAATCTGTTTACCAAGCCCTCCTCATCCGCGAGGCAAGAAATGTGCAAGAAATGCCTCGAGAACTCGTCCCAAACTGCTGAAGTGCATGCTCTTCCCGACAGCTCACGAATCAAACTACCAATCGCGGTATCACGCACTGATGCGAACCCAATACCACCGACTCGCCTCGAGGCTCGATCACTCTCGATCCACAGAGTCGCTTGATAAACTCCCGAGGTCATCCTCGGCTCTTGATCCATAGAACATCGGCGCTACAACTCGTAAAGTCACGTAGCCTCAGTAACCGCTCGCCGGTGAACTACGGGTCTATTGGGCCGAATCGCTGCATCCACCTATCCTCATATTCGCCACGACCGCCAAGAATCGGGCCATCTCCTTGTACCCATCTCATCGGCTCGGTGTGGGACCGAGGCTCAGTCTATCAGAGTCTCAAAGCCATCGCTGCGCTCTAAACTCTTTGGTCTTGGCGCCGCGAAACCCGCTGGCCGAAGCACTGCTCTCAGTCTTGGACGCTGCGCCCTCGTACTCTGATTCGCCAGCTCTCGATTGCCTTGCCCATCCGGGCTCAGGTTTTACGCGAGGCATAATCGTAAAAGAAAAGGGATACGTCGAGGGCCCAACTTATCACACCGCCAGGGCACGATCTCGTAATGAGAAGAATGGAAACCAATCCTAAATGTCCTATAGCCTCCACGATTATAGATGTGGTGCACAACACACCGATAATCAAGACTCTACTAGACACGATGCAGACACTTTCCGAGGACTAACTGCTCTGATACCACTTTTGTCACGACCCGAACCCGGGCCCGTGACTGGTGCCTTACCCCGGGCACCCTAGTGATACATCATCAGAGAAAATCAGCGGAAATAAAAACATGAACATGAATTAAGAGACATGATAAATAAACAGGCCAACCAAAACAGTTGCCTTCAGTATATATACATAAATACCCGAACAATTATCCTTTTTACAGACTCTGCCCACAAATAGCATTTCTGCACCTCTAAGAAGTGACAACAACTATGACGTGACAGGGCCCCGCCATACCCCTGAATGTACAAGAACCTACAGACTCAGGGTAACATACCAAAGATAAGCCTCCGAAGGAACGGAGCTTCCCAACACGCTGAATGTGATCCTATAAGCGGGGATCGACAGTCGATGTACCTTTACCTGCGGCATGAACGCAGCCCCGGGCGAGGTCGATAACAGTACCAAGTATGTGAAATCAGAAATATCAGAATGAAATCATAATAGTCTATATAAAGCAGAGACATGTATGATAACCAAACTACGATTCACAACATAAAAGCGGTATGTCAAGTCGTGGACTCACGCCTCAAAGTCATCCACGATGCGTGGAACTTCTTCCTCACCGCCGGCGCCTAGGTACAAATCATGTGATACGTATAACGTGTCTCGCCCATCTTATGGACCCAATATAGATACGTGTGGAATACATTCCTGCTCATCCCATGAACCTGTAGTCGAGTGAAATACATTCCGGATGAACCAAAGAGTCGAGTGAAATACATTCCGGATGAACCGTAGTCAAGTGAAATACATTCGGATGAACCGTGTCGGTGAAATACATTCGGATGAACCGTAATCGGGTGAAATACATTCGGATGAACCGTGTCAGTGAAATACATTCTGGATGAACCAGAATCAGTGACATACATTACTGGATGAACGTGTCGAGTAGAACACAATACTTGCACAACAAGGCTATCACACGTAACATGGTCAAGTTTCATAACAACAAGCATAAGCAAGTTACACACAACTCGGTACTTTCATTTTATGTCAAAGTCCGGATTTTTAACCTTAAAGTATTACGTCAGTTAAATTCTAAATTCCTTTTAAGATCCATTTCTTTTACAAAGGTCACCCGACAGTAGTATAAAATTAGAGTGATTAACATTGTTAAGTAAACCAAAATGCTTTCCTTTGTAAAATCAAGTAACAACCTTATTTTTCCAAACGCTCAAGTTTGCCTAATTTCAAATGCTCAAGTTTCTCATTTTAGAAAAGGTTTCAGTAGTTCATAGTTTTAAATCCTTTAAAACATAATTCTCCTTTAAACGTTTTGAGAAACCTATGTCTTATAAGTGAGTAGGTTATTCTTGTTTATAATCAATCTTATTAAGCACCATGATCTAGGAAATGTCATTTTGTCTCATCTTAGCTTCTATGCAGATGGAAGTTTCTACTGGTTTTAATAATACTAAATCTGTCCAAAACATTTCCTTTATTAACGCTCGCGGTGGTTTGTCGATACACATTCTGATTTCCAAATCAAGAAAACATTTGTGTCGCTATACCTAACTTCCCATAAAGCTAGTATAACTCTCAAGTTTCCAAAACCAAGTATTACTTCTCTCAAAATGATTCAAAATCTTTTGAAATACTTCAAGTTCTTTATTATCACATAGCCACCAGGTTATAGTTCAAATCGCCCTCTTAAAAATCACAAGTATTTTCTTACCTACATAAAGCTGTTATAACCAACTTCCCATAAAGTCGTTATAACCCTTTATGTTTTAAACCAATCAAATAAATTTAGCACATGTACGTCTACCGTACTAGATAGTTCACACATATCATGCTAGAAGATATAGGAAGAGGTTCACATACCTCGCGACGATTATCGACTAATAGCAAAACGCCCAAGTACCTCAAACCGCTTACCGCACCTTAAGCCGAGTAGATCGCGCCACACGTAGTATTTCAACCTATAGAGGCCACAAGGCGCCTATTAATATCTTTAGATCCCGACGAGAATATTCTACGTAAAATTCAAGAAGACCTCCCCGCAACAACAGAATCTCCTCTCTATCGAGGCCGCCACCAAGCCAACCGGTGGGTTAACACGCCTAACCTGACGTGTACAATTCTACTACACAAGAATGCTACACAAGTCTCATCAGAATACACCCTATGTAATTACAGCTTCCACTTCTTTAAAATCAGGCTTAAGTCGCAAGACATTGCCGTAAGTATTATTCAGGCTTAAGTCAAAAGACATTGCCGCACAACTCTGTTCAGTTCTATATATAGTATACTTAACTATATACTCCTACAACATGTAATTTCCAAGTACAACAGAAGGTCAAGAGTGTTTACCTCGTTAAGCCCAAAATTATCCAAGTTATATGTCGATCCCGAACAACGCTTAGCTCCTACTCCGGCGCTCCAACTGCTCCAACCAACCCTTAGAAGTTCTAACCAACTTCTACTTATGACTTCAACTACGGTGAAGATTTACTTAGGTTTCGTTTTGTGGATCATGGAAGTATAATAGTATTTTCTGGCTTTTGTAAAAGTGTAACTCGGGAATACTACAAGGTATTTAGGCCAAGGTATTTGGGCATTATAACAATACTAGGAGAGTATTTCTATACCACAAAAAGGGTATTTATACGAGACAACAAGGCTAGGGGTGTACCCACTGGCTAGGAGTACCACAAAGTGAGGAGGCTCTGCCAAGGGCCTTGCTCAAAGGGGGAGGACTTTGGACGATAGCAAGACAAGAGAGAGGAGTATTTGAGACTTAGATAGATTGCTCAAGTTTTGGATGAAGAAAGTCTTCAACTTAGAGGGTATTTATAGGTCAAGGAATGGCCAACCAATGGCGAAGATCCATCCAAGTGTTAGGCAAGTGTAAGGCCAAGATTAAGCCATGTGCTACCTTATCCATCTACACAAAATATCCTACCTAACCCTTGACCAAAATTTCAACACCAAAAACGTGCAAGACTAGCCCATTTCGTCCGTCCACTCCTTCCAATTAGAGGTGACAAGTGTCGCCTCTCGTTGGTCCAAAATGTTTCGCCTCTCGGAAAATCCGCAAAAATTATTAATGACATAGCCGAATTTTCCTACGAAAGTTGTGGAAACGTTTTCGTCGAAAAACGACTTTTCGGGTGTTGTGTACAAATTTCAAACTAGCCAACTTTAAGGCTCAAATTATAATACGACGCTACCACGCACACACTGGAAATACGGTATAATAACATGTATGTGGGTTGTATTTTGAAAGGATGTAAGTTCTTTTGTTATGTATGTATGTATGGTGGCGACTTATTGAACTTGCCTTTGTTGTTTTTTTAAAAAGAGGATGTAATCGGTGGTTTAAGTATATGTATATGTGTCCGGGAGGTTGTCACCGCATCACGACCCGACCAGGGCTCGCGATCGTGCCCTACCCGCACCCCGCTGTATACATCGAGAATAGCAATGAACATACACAACATACAAAAAAACTTAGACAAGAACTAACAACAAAGCTAGCCGATAAGGCCACCTTCCGTAAAATATACTCAAATCCGTAAATAGAACAAGACATTTTTCTTTTCTTTACAAACCAATCCACAATGTGACTACTGCACTCTAAGAATAATAACTCAAGTGACAGTGGCCCCGCCATACCCTCAATGTACAACAACCGACAACACTGTGATAAGCCTCCGAAATGAAGGAGCTTCAACAAATAACAGTGATCCTAAGGCGAGGATCAAGAATCTGCATTTTACTCGCGCAGATGAACGCACTTCGGCGAGGTCAAGACAACATGTACCAAATATGTGAAATCAAAGCATCAGAATGAAATCATAAGTCTAAAATAAATCGAGACATGTATGATAACTCAATTAATAAAGATAATCGTGTCTTACTAAAAATGAGAGTAAATCAAGAGAATACGTACAACATCATAATAGCAGTCTCGCAATCAAATCATGGGTAGTGAACCCATAAGACCAGGTGGTATAACGTCTTGGGGGTCTTACCCCTCATTTACACTCTTACCACCGGTGGTATAACGCCTTGGGGTTTGCCCTCATTTATACTCTTACCTCAAGAAGATAGTAACGCAGTGGTATAACGCCTCGGGTTTGCCCTCATTTATACTCTTATCCCGGAGAAGGTGGTATAGCGTCTTGAGGGTTTGCCCTCACCGATACTCTTACCCTATCTCACAACCTACACATACAATAATTAAGCAAGTTAGCAATTCCCTAACTTCTTATTAGTCTTATTCTTCTACACTCTCATTTTAGTTTACTTAAGGCACTATCATGTCTTTTATAAGAATCCGGGAATTTAACCCCAAGTACCACGTACTTCTACTCTTTTAAAAATGACTCTTTTTCATATATAACTTCCAAGATACTAATAACCGTAGTATCAAGTCATAACTACTTTTCAAGACAAGTCACGATACCTTTTAGAAATACAATTAGGCTTCTAAATCAAGTGACTTCTTTCTTTTAAAACCTTAGGCAATTGATGCCTTTAATCAAATTGCCTTTCAATAAATCAAGCCATTTATCTTTCCATAAAGCCAATATAACCAACTCCCCATAAAGTCGTTATATTCACTTTATGCATTAGTCAAGTACAATTTCTATCCAAGTGGACTTATACGCTTAAAACGAAACAAGTATCGCATACTTTAAAACTCTTCAAGTCCCTTAACATACTTAAATTACTTAGAGTAAACCACTTTAAACTTTCCATAAAAACAAGTATCAAAATACTTTCAACATACTTAAAGTCTCTTAACTTTGAAAACCAAGATATCCTTAACATTTAAACAAGTGAGTTAATTCCTAACTCAATCAACTCGACATTCCTAAAATAAGCCAAGGATGTCAAATTGACTAGATTGTCAAAATCTCAGACGCTACCGCACTATATACGTGAAACTAGTCATGCTCAAAAGATAGGAAAAGTTCCACATACCTCTTCTGTCAAACCACTTGTCAAGTACAAATTCCCGCCCGTAGTATGTCAACCTATAATATTCACAATACGCCCATTAAGGCCTTACTTCAAACGTAGAATATTATAAGTGTTAAGTCTCTAAATTCTACTAAAATCTGACAACACCTCCTTTGTTTTTACTAACTTTGCCACCTTTTCCAAGGTCGAAATACAATAACCAAGTTCCACTGATTGGCTCACAATAATATAACAATACCAATTCTTATTCAATTTCCATTTCAATCCAAATTGGTAGCATAATAAGATATCAAGCCGCAATTGATTCTAGCTACTACATTCTCCAAGTAGGTAACATGCGACAAATCAATTTATCGATCAAATTGGATTTCAATTTCAAATGGCTAAATATGACATTTTCGGATTTTGAGCTTCCAATTCCATAACACTTATCTAACTTCATAACACATATCACATGACCACTTATAACTTATCATAACATGAAATCTTCAATTACAAAAGTAAAACGAAGATTATACCTCATTTAGCCCAATTTTGATCCAAGATCACAAGTCGATCCTTAGCAACTTTAGCTCATCCTTTTTGAAATTCTTCTTCCCGCTAAAATCATCTCTACTAACCCCCTACAAGCTTGCCAACATATTTCCTTCTTGTTGTCTTTCCAAAAATCTCATTTAGGCTTAGGGTTTTAACCATTTGAGAGAGAAGAGAAGAGAAGAGAAATTGGGTGAAGTCTTGCAAATGATTTTAATCTAGCAAGACTTGTCTTTTATAGTCTTTATCTTGTTCCACAAGTCGGGACACTTGTCACCCACTATGGGTCCTTACAACAAATATCTTCTATTTTTACCCTATTTCCGCAAAAACCCGCCTCGCCGCGCCCTGCAGTCCAGCCGCGCGCTGCAATATCGCATAAATTTCAGCTTTCCGGCCGCCTGCCAGATCCGGCCGCGGCGCCTGACCGCTTCTGTTCTGTCACCGATCTTGTAACGTCCATAACTTTCTACTCTGATGTCCTATCGACGAGAGGTTTGTTGCGTTGGAAACTAGACTCAATGAACTTCATATTAGGCTTTTGAAACACCTAAAAATTTCAATTATACTAGGAGATATACTGCTTCCAAGTTGATTGAAAACTGCCCAAAAATATTTTGCCAACTTAATATTTTTTTTTTTTTCCAACTTCGAATCTTATTTCCTTTCAGACGTTCTCATCTCATCCTTGGAGTTACGGGTGTAACATTCTTCCCCTTAGAAACATTCGCCCCGAATGTTCTTTCGAGTCGACTTATAAATAGCGACATAGTCTTCTTTACAACCCCTACATACATCCGAGGCACGACACTTAGTCGGCCCCAAACAATTAGAGAAATAAGCACTTTGCGTGCCTCCTAAAACTCACGACTAGTCCTCGCAAAGACTGGTACACGCACTATCTCATCTCACAAAGACCCCATCCGTGCTACTTCAAATGAGCTCTTCTCTCCTGAGAGTCGATCTCGATACCAGATCATAACCGATCTCATATCACGCCTCTTTACCTTCTCAACGACGGAAGACTCCAAGAACCTCTCTGATCTAAACTTCAATAACCTTGAAACAAATAATCGAACCCCTAGGCTCAGAATCGAAGAATCTCACGACCACGCCCCGTTTATCCGCCGCCCATCCTGCAGACTACCCTTAGATCCACGACAAGAGTAATTGTAATCGCTCGCTTTCCCTGATGGTATATGATATCAATATCACAATTCTTGAGTAACTCTAACCACCATTTCGCCGCAAATTCTACCGCTCACCGCAGATATACCTGAGGCTTTTGTGGTCTGCACAAATATCCACATGAAGTCCGTATATACCTCATGTCCCCAAATCTTCAAGGCATGATTTAATCGCGCCATCTCTAAATCGTGAGTGGCGTAATTTCTTTCCTGTTTCCCTAACTACCGGGAAAAAAATATAGGCTCTATCTTTATCGGGTTGCGTCAGCACACAACCTAGCCCAACACCCAACGTGTTATCATAATAACCTAACCCTCTAGTCTTTCAGGAGGAGTTAGAACTATAGTCGAGTCGACTTATCTTCTAATAACTGAAACCTTTCTCATTCTTATAAATATTCGTGTCATTAATCTCAATTATGGTTCCTGTTTCCTTTTCTATTGCAACCAACTTGGTCATTAAACATAGATTTGATTCCTTTGCTTGCCTCCCGCTAAGACTTCACAATCACAATTTAGTGGGAAAGATTTCGATCTCACAAGTAGTAACCCGATTTTCCTTTCCCAGTAGAGCCTATAGCTAGGTGTTACCACATTTCCTCGAAATGTTCTTACTTCCAATTAATTACTAATGGTCTTTACACTAGTCCGGGTGATCATATCTCGTGCAACTTACATAACCATAGTCGTATTCTCTTTTATCCTCCTGGTCATAACCTTACCTTATGCTTAATCTTAGCAAAAGTATTTCTATCTTGATTCATAATAGTACAGCTTCATATATGCGCATTTCACCGCATTTTTCTTTACGACACTTCCTCACCATTTCGTAACGCTGCTCTTAATTACCCCAATCATAACACTTTTCCCACGCTATCCACAATCAGAATCCTATGGCATGACGATACCGAGACCTTACCAGCCTCCTATCTTCGCCTAACGACACGGGTACGCCGCAACCCCATAATACGTAAGCATCGCCCTTTTACGTGGGAGAGAACTTATCCTCCTTTCTTAAACTTTCTCGAGTCACAACCCTAATCACAGGTCCTCATGCGGTCCAAGAATTAGCTACTCATCACGCACCGCTTTAAGTTCGTGTAGATTTTCCAACCTACCAAAGATGCCTCGCCTTTCCACGGCAAAGATTCGTGATTTATTTTTTCTTGCCTTGCACGTTTTCCTGAATTATCCAAGGTCGTGGGCCCCGACCGCCACACCAAACCAACTCCAAGTACCTCCAAGGGCACTCAAAATAACTTCCTCCAAATTCAATTATTACATACTTCCTCGTCTAATTTACTCCTGAACAAGTCACATAGACTTAAAAAGAAAACAATGTCAAAGAAGGAAGGATAATTCACTGGTTACCACCACTTCTCTTCCTTTCCACTCGATAACCGGCTTAACGGGAAACTGGTACCGAATCAATCTCTCTTATGTAGTCCACGCTGGCATAATAAGAGGCCAACTAGCCCGCACTCATAATGACCTCAATGTCTCATAACAAATCTCTGGGTCCAACGACTTTATCGTTACGCAATTATTATCTAACCGCCACTACCACCCAACACTCACGGGTGTAGTCACCGAAGGTTTTCATAGATTCTCGCTTTATTTCTTTACACTTGGTTGCTCTCTTTTCACCGGTCGCATTTCTTCCCGTACTCCCAAACTTATTCTAGCGTCACGCATAGCCTTCATAATCGCTTCGCCTCAAATCTGGAGTTACTAAATTAAACAATACAAGGCCCATTCCGGCTCACAACTGGACCGGAACACGCCCACGAACCCGTAAAATGACTAACTAAACTTGGGTTTGCACCCTCGTGACTCGCCACGTGATGACTACTACCAACTGATCCCATTTCATTTCACGCCATGAGGCGACCTTAATAGTCCTCAACTCGACTCAGCCGAATTTAACTCTTTCCTCGTCTGCCTTAACTTTACTACCCGACAAGGCCTTATATATCTAAGGTCTCGTGGTTATCCACATTCTCGTGCTCGCAATTTCCATGCTCCAAGCCTAACTTATCACCGTGAATCCGTACAAAACTTCTCGTAAAATCATAGTCGTGTTGTCTTGACCACAACAACCATACTTTCTTCGTCCGGATCTCGCCAGATAATTCCCTTAAGCATACCACGTGGCTTAAGTTGCTAACATAGTCTTCCACTTAGTCTCTTAATAATAACTTCTTAAGGGTCCATTACCTTTTCCGATAACTCATCATTTCCTAATTATCTCAAATTAGCACGTAAAACCTTGATGAGAATTCATTAAACTGCTTCATACCTTCCTGTGATTTATTTAGTCCCTTCCAAATCCCGTAATCTAAATCATTCTAGGCAACACGCGTCGACCTCATAAATAAATTCGCATAGTTGTATGTCACAATACCAACTACAACCATTACCAACCGGATACGCAATCCACGTAATCCTTCCCGGTCATCACGCTTTCTCGTAGTGCAAACAATCATAACTTATTAGGAGAGACGACCCTAACCATACAAATTTATCGCACGATCTTAGAGTGAGAAGAATGGAAACCAATCATAAATGTCCAGCCTCCGATTATAGATGTGGTGCACAACACACCGATAATCAAGACTCTACTTAGACACGTCGTAGACACTTTCCGAGGACTAATCGCTCGATACCACTTTGTCACGACCGACCAAGCTCGCGATCGTGCCCTACTCCGCACCCCGCTGTATACATCGAGAGAATAGCAATGAACATACACAACATACAAAAAAACTTAGACAAGAATCAACAACAAAGTAGCCGATAAGGCCACCTTCCGTAAAATATACTCAAATCCAAATGTAATAAGACATTTTTCTTTTCTTTACCCAATCCACAATGTGACTACACTTAAGAATAACAACTCAAGGGACAGGCCCCGCCATACCCCGAATGTACAACAACCGACAACACTGTGGATAAGCCTCAAATGAAGGAGCTTCTCAACAAATTGACGGTGATCCTAGAGCGAGGATCAAGAATTGCACTTTACTGCTGCAGATTTAACGCACTTCAAGGAGGTCGACAACATGTACCAAATATGTGAAACTGAAAGTATCAGAATGAAATCATAAGTCTAAAATAAACTGAGACATGTATGATAACTCAATTAATAGACATCGTGTCTTACTAACAATGAGAGTAAATCAGAGAATACGCATAACATCATAATAGCGATCTCTTAATCAAATCATGGGTAGTGAACCCATAAGACCGGGTGGTATAACGCTCGGGTTCTTACCTCATTTACACTCTTACCTCAAGGTGGTATAACGCCTTGGGGTTTGCCCTCATTTATACTCTACCCGAAGAAGATAGTAACGCAGTGGTATAACGCCTTGGGGTTTGCCTCATTTATACTCTTATCCCGGAGAAGGTGGTATAGCGTCTTGGGGTTTGCCTCACCGATACTCTTACCCTATCTCACAACCGCACATACAATAATTAAGCAAGTTAGCAATTCCCTAACTTCTTATTAGTCTTATTCTTCTACACTCTCATTTTAGTTTACTTAAGGCACTATCATGTCTTTTATAAGAATCAGAATTTAACCCAAGTACCACGTCTTACTCTTTTAAAAATGACTCTTTTCATATATAACTTCCAAGATACTAATAACCGTAGTATCAAGTCATAACTACTTTTCAAGACAAGTCACGATACCTTTTAGAAATACAATTAGGCTTCTAAATCAAGTGACTTCTTTCTATTAAAACCTTAGGCAATTGATGCCATTAATCAAATTGCCTTCAAATAAATCAAGACATTAATCTTTCCATAAAGCCAATATAACCAACTCCCATAAAGTCGTTATATTCACTTTATGCATTAGTCAAGCACAATTTCTATCCAAGGACTTATACGCTTAAAACGAAACAAGTATCGCATACTTTAAAACTCTTCAAGTCCCTTAACATACTTAAATTACTTATAGTAAACCACTCTTTAAACTTTCCATAAAAACAAGTATCAAAATACTTTCAACATACTTAAAGTCTCTTAACTTTGAAAACCAAGATATCCTTAACATTTAAACAAGTGAGTTAATTCCCTAACTCAATCAACTTGGACATTCCTAAAATAAGCCAAGGATGTCAAATTGACTAGATTGTCAAAATCTTGTACGTCTACCGTACTATATACGTGAAACTAGTCATGCTCAAAAGATAGGAAAAGTTCCACATACCTCTTCGGGTCAAACCACTTGTCAAGTACAAATTCCCGCCCGTAGTATGTCAACCTATAATATTCACAATACGTCCATTAAGGCCTTACTTCAAACGTAGAATATTATAAGTGTTAAGTCTCTAAATTCTACGGAAAATCGGACAGCACCTCCTTTGTTTTTACTAACTTTGCCACCTTTTCCAAGGTCGAAATACAATAACCAAACAGCCCCAATTGGCTCACAATAATATAACAATACCAATTCTTATTCAATTTCCATTTCAATCCAAATTGGTAGCATAATAAGATATCAAGCCGCAATTGATTCTAGCTACTACATTCTCCAAGTAGGTAACATGCGACAAATCAATTTATCGATCAAATTGGATTTCAATTTCAAATGGCTAAATATGACATTTTCGGATTTTGAGCTTCCAATTCCATAACACTTATCTAACTTCATAACACATATCACATGACCAATTATAACTTATCATAACATGAAATCTTCAATTACAAAAGTAAAACGAAGATTATACCTCATTTAGCCCAATTTTGATCCAAGATCACAAGTCGATCCTTAGCAACTTTAGCTCATCCTTTTTGAAATTCTTCTTCTAAAATCATCTCTACTAACCCCTACAAGCTTGCAACATATTTCCTTCTTGTTGTCTTTCCAAAAATCTCATTTAGGCTTAGGGTTTTAACCATTTGAGAGAAGAGAGAAGAGAAAAATTGGGTGAAGTCTTGCAAATGATTTTAATCTAGCAAGACTTGTCTTTATAGTCTTTATCTTGTTCCACAAGTTGGGGACACTTGTCACCCACTCATGGGTCATTTACAACAAATATCTTCTATTTTACCCTATTTCCGCAAAAACCCGCCTCGGCGCGCGCCCTGCAGTCCGCGCGGCGCTGCAATATCGGACAAATTTCAGGCTTTCCGGCGCACTGCGCCGCACTCGGCGCCGCTTCTGTCAGCCGATCTTGTAACGTCCATAACTTTCTACTCTGATGTCCTATCGACGAGAGGTTTGTTGCGTTGGAAACTAGACTCAATGAACTTCATATTAGGCTTTTGAAACACCTAAAAACTCCAATTATACTAGGAGATATACTGCTTCCAAGTTGATTGAAAAACTGCCCAAAAATATTTTGCCAACTTAATATTTTTTTCTTTTTTTTCCAACTTCGAATCTTATTTCCTTTCGTACGTTCTCATCTCATCCTCTTGGAGTTACGGGGTGTAACAGTCACGACCCGACCCCGGGCCC
The DNA here is from genome assembly GCA_029844215.1 of Przewalskia tangutica. Lineage (NCBI taxonomy): Eukaryota > Viridiplantae > Streptophyta > Magnoliopsida > Solanales > Solanaceae > Przewalskia > Przewalskia tangutica. The sequence goes on from JAQGDG010000035.1 coordinate 806,960, forward strand.
GCGACTGGTGCCCTACCTGGGCACCCTTACAGGTATACATCAGAGATAATCAGCGGAACATACATGAAACTTATAAAATAAAACAACGAGAATTTAAACCACAGGTTAGCCGATAAGGCTACCTCACTGGACACATATACATAAACAACAACAGTTATATCCCTTTCTTTTTTACAAACCGACCCACAGCAAGTGACTACAGACCTCTAAGAATTACAACTGTGGCGGGACAGGGCCCCGCCATACCCCTGAATGTACATAAATCTACAACATCAGGGAAACCGTACCAAAAAGATAAGCCTCCGGAGTGAATGGAGCTTCTTCCCAAAAACTGAACAGAGATCCTAAGAGCAAGGATCACCAACCTGTGTACCTAACACTTGCGGGCATGAACGCAGCCCCGGGGGGCCGCATAACAAAATTTGCAGTATGGAACAAATAAGGCGCAACAACCAAATCATAATCGTATAAAAGAATGCCATTTTAACTCCGAAATCAATCGTATATTAACTGCCTTTCCTTCTTTCAATAAGAATTAACATCATATTCTTACATACATACTTAAGAATTTAATCAAGTTTTTCCACATAACTTACATATCTTACATAACATAATCCGCCCTTTATGGAGGACTTTATTTGGAAGCTAACTTTGATTATTCATACGTGATAACGTAATCCGGCCCATTTGCGGGACACGGTGTACTGATGAATCATGTGGCATAATCCGGCCCGCCTGTGGAGCTCGGTGTACTGTGGAATCATGTAGCATAATCCGGCCCGCCTGTGGAGCTCGGTGTCGTGGAATCATGTAGCATAATCCGCCCGCCGTGAGCTCGGTGTCTTGTGGAATCATGTAGCATAATCCGCCCGCGTGGAGCTCGGTGTAAGATGACGTAACCGCCTATGTGCGAGCTCGGGGTAATATGGTGTAATCCGCCTATGTGTAGGCTCGGTGTATCTCATAACGTAATCGACCTATTTGTAGGCTCCTGTATTTCATAACGTAATCCGGCCTATTTGTAGGCTCGGTGTGATTTTTCCTTACATAACATTTTTAAACCATCTTTTCACTTCTTCTTAAGTCGTCATAACAACATCCCATAAAGCTATTATAACAACCATTCATTTTAGAGAACTTAAGACACTTTTATTCTTACAACATTAGGAAAACTAGACCCAAAAAATACTACGTACATACATACTTAAAAAGAATCATAAAACTCCTTTCTTTTTAAAGCTCAAGTCACACACTCTTTTGGAAACCATCTTCTTTACTTTTGAAATAAATTAAGAAGTCATACTTTTTAAAGTTAGTCATTTCCACTCATAAAATCAAGGCTTATAGTATTAACACCTCGTAGCATACACTCTTTAAAATCATATCGCTTAAAACTTCATAATCCTTAAAAGACAATCAAGTTCGTAGTCTTAAAACTTTATAACATACATTCTTTAAAGCCCAATTACTTATACTTATAAAATCATATAACCTCCACTTTTAAAATCAATCCCCTTTTCACATATAAATTCAAGTCATTTTCGAACATAAAATCCACTTACTTACTTTAAATAAATCAAGACACGTCGCTTTAAATCAAATCTCATAATTTCCTAACCATTCTTACCAACATCTCCCATAAGACTTGGTAAGGACTTAGGACAATTTAACATACTTTTAACTTAGAGTCAACAATGTGAATACTTCTTAACTTCTAAGAGTAGAAGGAATCATGAAATACTATCACATGGCTATTTCATACATAGGATCATGCCAAAGAAAGAAGAGGTTCACATACCTCGCGACGACTAGCGACAAGTTGCAAAATGCTCCAAAGTACTTTATCCTTGCTAGATTTTCCACCCCTTCAAGTAGAATACGCTACTCGTAGTACTTCAACCTATAATGGCCATAATACGTCCATTAACCTCTAGCTTCAAACGTAGAATAATACTAAGTATACGGTCTCTTATTCTACGGAAAATCGGGCACTTCCTTTGTTTCTACATACTTTGCCACCTTTTTCAAGGCCGAATACAATAACCAAACATGCCACATTTAAGGCTCAACATACCAACCAATCAAAGGGGATTACACGCCTTACAATACGTGTAAAATTCCGCCCCACAATTCATACCAAGTAAGTTTAATATCCAAGCCATTCTCGGCCAACTTATAACCAATCCTAAGTCCTTTCCAATTCTTTTTCAATCCAAGTTCTTAGGTCTAACATGTTATATATTCATAGACAACTTCAACAACTACAATTTCCTTCTTTATATAACATGTGACGACTTATACTTATAATCAACTTGAATTGTAGTCTTAAGCCTAAACATGCTAGTTTCGGATTAGGGTTCCAATAGCCAATATACATATCAAACTTCATAATATAAACATCTCATGCTTGCTAATATCCATATCTACAACAATAAATAATCTTAATTACTAAAACGACAAGAATTATACCTTTACAAGCCCTTAAAAATTCCAAGATTCAAAGTCGCTCCTTAGTGTTATACCCCGTATTTCCAGAGTATGTACGTGAGGGCGTACGTACAAAAGTTTAAGCCTTAAGTAGGCAAAGGGACGAAATTTGTTCACAACTAGCGAAAAAATTGTTTTCCGACTAAACGCTTTCCTGACTTTGCGAAGGAAAATTTACGTTATACCAGTATGTCAGTATGTACGTAAGGAATACGTACAAAGTATAGCCTTAAAGTTTAGGCAAAACGTTTTTATTTGTGCGAACTCGCTAAAAGAATCGCTTTCCGACGAACGCTTCCACGACTTTCGTAGGTAAATTCCGCCATGCCATTTCTAATTTTTGCGGATTTTTCCGAGAGACGAAACATTTTGGACCAACGGGAGGCGACACTTGGCACCTCCAATGGTGGACTTGAATCGCCCATTTGGACGAATTGGAATACCTGTCGCGTTTTTGTGCCTTGTACAAGTCGAGGAGTTGGTAGGATATTTGTGTTTAGTTAATCTTCACCCTACACTTGCCTTGCACTTGTCTTAATCTTGGCCATTGGTTGGCCACCTCTTGACCTATAAATACCCCTTAGAGATGAAGAGTTCTTCATCCACAAATTACTTTCAAGTCTTGAAAATCCTCTCTCTCCCTTTGTAGCCTTTTCGTCCAAAACACCTCCTCCCCTCAGAAGTCCTTGGCGAATACCCTCCCTCTAGCCTAGTAGTTTGGCCGAGGCCCCCTAGCCTAGCCAAACCTACCCCTCCCTTGGTAGAAAAGTTGCCTTCTTGTATTGTTATAATGCCCAAAATACCCTAGCCCAAATACCTTAGTACTTAGTAGAAGTTGTGAAGAACTTCTAAGGTTTCCTTAGCATACAACTTAGAGCAAAACCTTGCTCAGCGCGACTTTTCTAGGATATTATTGGGCTTACCGAGGTAACTAATCCTAACCTCTTTGAATTAGAGAATACTTCATGTTGTAGTATAAGTATAAGTATAAATACTTAGAAGAATATTGCAGAATAGAATTGAGCTATCACAAGAAGGGTTTAAAGAAGAATAAATGAACTATGCTTATATAGACTGCTTTCACAGATGAACTTGAGTAGCTCACCGGTAGGGAAGTCGCCCAATTTTCCGTAGGATATAGAACCCTCTGTTTAGAATCGTTTTCAAAGTAGTCCGAGCGTTGATAGGCGTGTCGACTATTATAAATTTGACTCTGCTTAGCGACATATTCAACTTGGCGGTGGTTTTACGAGAAAGTATGTGATTCTTCCTAAAGCATGATATTTTACAATATATATATAGTACGGTGACGTACGTGTTAATGAATAATAACTACGGCAATGTCTTTGACTTAAGCTGAATAACACTTACGGAATGCCTGGCTTAAGCACGAATAATAAAGATCCAAAGCAATTCAAAAGAATCTTGAATCATTTTTTTAATGTAAGAGAACTAATTGGTTTTAAACGAAGCTTAAGAGTTATACTAGCTTTATGGGAAGTTAAGTATAACCACTTAAGATTGATAAAAGAAACAGTTTGCCTATGTGTTTATAACAGACTTGTATTGAATTGTGAAAAGAATAATAAGATGGTTTGATAAGTAGACATGATATGATGCTATGTGTTTTAGTGTCTTGTAACGTTGTGTAAAAGAGTATTCTTGTTGTGCTTATGTTATTTAACGATAAGCTGTTAGGTTAGTGTAACATCACTCACCTCTTGACATATTACCGGAGGTTAAGCTGCCCTCCGTCTGGGGGTAGACTCGGCGATGCAGGACCATGATTCGAGAATACCTCATGCGGGTCGAGGACCTATGCGGAGCTACGGAGTTCGAGTTAGTGTGCGAGGTTATACCTCATGCGGTCTATGTGGCCATGCGGACTACGAGTCCAGGACGATGCCGAGGAGTAGCTACCCTCGATGCGGGGTTATATACCCTATGCGGGCCTATGTGATTGGCCTATGCGGACTACGAGTCCGTGATTAGGCTTGCATGATGATACTACGGGCATTGGCCTCGCTTCATCATTCGCAACCTAGAAAAGACTTATTCTGATTTACCTATTGCCGCTCTTGTTTGTGATGTGGCACTATGCGGTTTCCTCGTTGTTTCATACATCTTTGCAAACCTGTTTTTAAAATGATATGTTTCATTTAAGTATTTCTGATTTCATATACTTAGTACCGTTGTCTTGACCTCCTTGGGGCTGCGTTCATGCCGCAGTAAGGGCAAGCAGTGCTAGATCCACATTCCTAGGATCTCTACGTTGGTGTCGTGAGCTCCATCCTTTCCGAGGCTCTACTTTTAGGTATGATCTCCACTGTTGTAGATAGTTTTATCTGCCAGGTATGGCGGGGCCCTGTCCGCCATAGTTGTATATTCCTTAGAGGTGCAGAGTCATGTTGTACAAGATTTCGGATGTATCGCTAAACCATGTTTATATATATATCTTAAAGGCGATGTTTCTCACTTAAAGCGTGTCTTATTTTATAAACCGTTTCATGTCTTGTTTTATATTTCCGATTACTCGATGTATGACTACTTGGGTGCCTTAAGGCACGATCCACGCCCCGAATGGGTCGTGACAAAAGTGGTATCGAGCGATTAATCCTCGGAAAGTGTCTGACCGTATCTAGTAGTCTTGATTATCGGTGTGTTGTGCACTACATCAATAATCAGGAGGCTATAGGATATTTAGGATTGGTTTCTATTCTTCTCACTCTGAGATCGTGCTTTAGAGCTGTGTTTAAGTCGGACCCTTCTAACGTATTCCTTGTTCTGTAACAGTTATGCCTCCACGTAAGGCAACCCGGGCCCAGAAGGGCAAGGCAGCCGAGGGAGCTGCCAGTCAGACACCTAGAGTCACGAGGGCTCGAGCCCAGTCTATACCGCAGACGGCGAGTTCTATGACGCCGCCAGCCCCAGCAGAGACCACAGTACCCACCTCGCCCCACGGCTGGGCGGAGAGTTGGGGTACAAGGAGATGGCCCAGCTATTGAGGAGAGGCTGGATCGCGGCGATTCGATTCAGCCTGACTCGGTCGCGCGTAGTGCACCGAGGCGAATAGTTTGAGACTACGAGATTTCTTGAGTTGTAGCCCGCCAGAGTTTTCTGTGTCGAGGCCGAGGATGATCGCAGGAGTTCATCCGCGGCCATTCTGAAGGATCATGAGGTGATCAAGGCCTCAGAGACAGAGTCTGTGACCGTCGGTTCGCATCGGCTGCGTGATACCGCAGTCGATTGGTTTGATTCATGGGAGTTATCCCGGGGAGAGCACGCGTCCCCAGCTACTTGGGATGAGTTCTCAGAGGCTTTCCTCACCCACTTCTTGCCTCCACAGATGAGGAGGGCGCGGGCTGATAGATTTTTACTGCTGAGGCAGAGAGGACGCACTGTCAGGGAGTACAATGTCGAGTTTGATTCATTGGCTCGATATGTCCCAGCATTGGTAGCAGTTATGGAGGATAGGGTGCACCGCTACGTCACCGGGCTAGATGACTATATGGCTGAGTCGTGTGCGGGTGTTTCTCTTCAGCCGGTATGGACATTACCGCGTGCGAGCTCATGCTCTTGGATGTGAGGCGTAGAGACGCCGGGTTGTGACGGCAGCGAAGAAGACGGGGCGGCAAGGTCTTTTGGTGGCTATCATGGTGGCGGCCTCGGCAGTCTAGATTTGCCCCACGCCCAGCTCGAGCACTCTGCGTCCTCGGCCGCAACCCGGGATATTCGAGGCGCACCGGGGCCCGTGACTTGACATCGAGGCGGCGAGGTTACGCCGATCGGGACCACCCCGCCGGTGTGGCCGTCGGTAGATCCCACTTCGAGTTGTGGTACGGGAGTTTGTTTGATTGTAGCGGCAGGTCACTATGCGAGGCTGTCCGACCAAGGCGATCTTGATGGTAGGGTCACCACGTGTTCTTTTCGGGTCTTCTTCATCTCCTGATTTACTCGCCCGGGCGGGGTACTCATGGGTCGGCCAGGTCGCGCAGGTCGTGGCTCGGGTCCCGATTCTAGCGGTCCTCGAAACGCATTTATGCTTTGTCCACCGGCAGATCGGATGCCTCACCGATGTCGCCACGTACCTTATCGGTTCTGGGTTTGATGTGTATGCTTTGATAGATCCGGTTCTACTCTGTCCTATATATCTCCCTTGTTGCTAGTAGGATAGGGATAGAGCACGAGTCCATAGACCACTTTCGAGGTAGCTACGCGGTGGGTGATTCGGTGGTAGCTCGGCGGGTATATAGAGCTTGTCTGTGACCGTTTACGTCGGACCTGCCGACTTGATAGAGTTGGAGATGATTGACCGACGTGATCATGGGGATGGATTGGCTAGCTTCTTGCTACGCCAATGTAGACCGCAGAGAGAAGTAATGCGGTTCCAGTTTCACGAGGCCGGTTGTTGAGTGGGAGAGCACGGTATCGCCGAGAAGTAGGTTTATTTCCTACCTCAAGGCTGGGAAGATGGTGCAGAAGGGTATATCTACCATCTCGTTGGTTGTTTGATCTCAAGGCTGCGGTACCAGATTTTGATCAGTTCAGAGTCACGAGTTCCCGCACGTGTTTCGAGATGACTCCGGTATCCCTCCCGAGGAGATTGAGTTTTGTATTGACATATTGCGGACACTCGGCCTATTTCCATTCCGCCATACGAGAATGGCACCGCCGAGTTGAGAGAGTTGAAGGATCGCCAGAGATTTCTTGGAGAAGGGCTTCATCGTGCCTAGTGTTTCTCCTCGGGAGCGCGGTATTGTTCGTGAAGAAGAAGGGCGGGGCAGCTGCGCATGTGTGTTGATTACAGTGAACAAGGTGACCATTAAACGAATACCCCGCTTCCTGTGATTGATGATTTGTTCGACGATTGCCAGGTGCGAGATGTTTCTCAAGATTGATCTGCGATCGCTATCATCAGTGCGAGTCGAGAGAGGTGGATGTCCCTAGATCGCATTCGGACCGATGCGCATTATGAGTTCGGTCATGTCTTTTGGGTTGACCAATGCTCGGCGGTATTCATGGATTTGATGAACCGAGTGTTCAAACCATTTTTGGACACGTTCGTGATAGTGTTCATTGATGATATCTTGGTTTATTCTCGCCGAAAGCGAGCACGCGAGCATTTGAGGCTGTGGCTTTGCTTCTCAAGACCAGCGGTTATCGCCAAGTTTTCCAAATGTGAGTTTTGGTTGACTTGGTGGCGTTTCTTGGGCATATTATGGGTGATGGCATTCGAGTAGATACGCCAAGATCGGCGATCGAGACTTAGCCTGAACCTCTACTCAGAAGAGGTTCGCGATTTTACGGGCCTTGCGAGATATTATCGGTGGTTCTTGGAGAAGTTTTCTTCTATCTCTGCACCATTGACTAGGCCGACTCGAGGCGGCCAAGTTTGATGGTGATGCTTGTGGCGGGGTTTCGATTCTTTGAAAGAGACTGACGACCGCCCCCGTTCTTACTCTTCCAGAGGGTCCAGATGGTTACGTGGTGTATTGCGATGCGTCAGACATCGGGTTGGGATGTGTGTTGATGCAGCATGGCAGGGTTATAGCATATGCATCCCGACAGTTGAAGAAACACGAGAGGAACTACCCCACCCATGATTTGGAGTTGGCGGCTGTGATTCACGCTTTGAAGATCTGGAGGCACTATTTGTATGGGGTTCACGTGGATATTTTTACAGACCACAAGAGCCTCCAGTATATCTTCAGCCAGAGGGATCTGAACTTACGACAGAGATGATGGTTAGAGTTGCTTAAGGATTACGATGTTGATATCCTGTACCACCCGGGGAAGGCCAATGTTGTGGCAGATGCTCTTAGTCGTAGGTCGATGGGGAGCCTATCAGATGTGCAGCTAGAGAGGAGGGACATGGTTCGTGATTTGCATCAGTTAGCGAGCCTTGGTGTCCATTTGATCGATTCTGATAGCAGTGGGGTTAGAGTTCGTGAGGTTGCCGAGTCTTCCATCGTCGAGGAGGTGAAAAGGCAACAGTTCGAGGATCCAGTTTTGATTTGATATCGTGATACAGCTCTTCGTGAGGGCAAGGGTCCTTTTGAGGTAGCACCTGATGGGGTGCTAAGGTTTGAGAAGCGAGTGTGTGTTCCGGATGTTTGAGACTTCTACAGAGTTCTTGGGAAGCACATGCGCGAGCGTTACTCTATCCATCCGGGGTCGACTAAGATATACCACGACCTTAGATCTGTGTATTGGTGGGATGGCTTGAAGAGGGACGTTGTAGAGTTCGTAGCTCAGTGCCCGTATTGTCAGCAGGTGAAGGTAGAGCACCAGAGGCTGGTGGTTTGTTGCAGACGATTGAGATCCCGGCCTGGAAGTGGGAGGTAATCAACATGGACTTCATAACAGGATTACCTCACACTCAGAGGAGGCATGATTCTATATGGGTTATCGTCGACAGGCTGACGAAATCAGCCCACTTTCTTCCCGTCATGACGACTTTTTCGGCTGAGGATTATGCTAGACTTTACATCCGAGATCGTCGGTGCATGGAGTCCCTACTTGATCATATCATACGAGAGCCCAGTTCTGGCTAACTCTGAGGTCCTTCCAGAGGGTTTAGGGGCCTTGGTGAGCACAGTCGCATTTCATCCACGAGCAGACGGACAGCAGAGCGCACTATCGGACTCTTGAGGATATCTGCGAGCACATGTTATTGACTTGATGGTAGTTGGGAGGATCATTTGCCTCTAGTTGAGTTCGCGTATAATAATAGCTACCACTCGGATTCAGATGGCGCCTTATGAGGCCTTGTATGGGAGGAAGTGCGGATCGCCTATAGGTTGGTTCGATGTGGGCGAGTGCGGCTAGTGGGACGGTTTGGTGCAGCGATGGATAAGGTGAAGCTTATCCGAGGCGGCTATTGGCGGCTGAGTCGGCGAAGTCGTATGCGCATCATCGCCGCCGACATCCGAGTTCGCATTGATGATTGGGTTTTCTGAAGGTGTCACCCATGAAGGGTGTGATGAGATTCGGAGGAAGGAAACTCGGCCAAGTACGTTGGGCTTTATTGTCCGCAGGTAGGCAAGGTTGCCTATGAGTTGGATCTGCCGTCCGATCTTGTAACGACCGTTCGGGGCCGCATCGTGCCTTACCAGGCACCCTAGTGATACAAACATCGAGAAAATCACGGAACACAAAACAAGAGTCATTTAACAAGAGATAAATGAATAAACAGCAACAAAACAGCTTGCCTTCAAGATATACATAAAACACAAGCAGTTTAATCCTTTTACAACCACACGCCACAAGATTACTCTGCACTCTAAGATATACAATGACTATGACGGACAGGCCCCGCCATACCCCGAATGTACAAGAACCTACAACTCGGGAACACCTACCAAAGATAAGCCTCGGAGAAACGGAGCTTCAAATGTTGAATCAGTGATCCTATGAGCGAGGAACCACGACCGATGTACCTCTACTGCGGCATGACGCAGCCCAGGAGGTCGATAACAGTACCAAGTATGTGAAATGCAATATCGTAAATGAAATCATACTAGTCTATATAAAGCGGAGACATGTATGATAACCAAACTACGATTCACAACATAAAGCGATCATTACTCCAATATAACTATGGGTCTCACGCCCACAACATCAATCGAGTTCGCATTACGGCCGCGTGCCCGAATCGATCGGTGTAGACATGTCCATGATGCAACAATAATAATGTCCCATGGCCACATGCCGGAATTGCGCCGGTGTAGACATGTCCACGTGACCTCAACAACAAGACAATCCAAATGGAAGCATACCCGCGCTTACGATCGTGTCGGTATGTCCAAAGGGAAAAATAAGACAACATTCCAAATGGACGATACCCGCTGCGCTACGCATCGTGTCGTATGTCGAAGGGAAATCACAAGGCGATAATCAAATGGAAACATACCCGCGGCGCTACGATCGTGTCGAGATATCCAAAGCGACAACCACAAGACCTTAACCAAAATGGAAGCATACGATGCGCCACGATCGTGTCGATGTCCAAAGCGATTAACAACAATAATACTATCAGCGAACGTGCGGAATTTCTCCGTCAGCCGCGTCCAAGTAAGTTCTCAACTATCAACCGACCTCTATCGAGACGCGGTAACACGTAAACACAACGATTGTACAATAAAGGCTATCATCACAAGCATAGGCAAGTTTCACAACAACAAGCATAGGCAAGTTTCACACAACTCAAAGTACTTTCATTTTATGCCAAAGTCCGGTTTTAACCCCAAAGTACTACATCGTTAAGTTCTTTTAAAGAGATCCATTACTTTTATAAAAGTCACCCGATACCAGTAGTATTAGAATGACCAACCCACCTTCCTTTTCAAAATCAAGTAACAACATTCTTTTCCTAAGTTCCGGTTTGCCTAGTTTGATTACTCAAGCTTCTCATTTTCAAATGGTTTCATAGTTCCCAAACTTAATCACTTGATTCCTTTTAGAACAATTGAGTAACATATGTCATATACGTGAGTAGTTTATTCTTGTTTATAACGATCTTATTACAGAAACGTGATCTAGAAAATGTAATATCATTTTGTCTCATCTTAGCTTCTACGCATGGAGGTTTCTACCGGTTTTAATACAACACATCATTATTCAATACATTTCCTTTATTAACGCGGTGGTCCGTCGATACACATTCGATTCCTGAAATCAGTAAAACATTATCCCTTTAAAACCAAGTACTCATTACTCACGAATGAGGTTTCACACAAACATCCACATTAAAACAAATAAGTTAAGTCTCTTATCTTATAAGATCAAGTCTCTTAACTTCCAACATCAGTAAACCATTTTCACTTACATAAGGTCGTTATAACTAACTTCCCATAAAGCTATTATAACACCCTATGTTTTAAACCAACCAAATCACTTAGCACATGTACGTCTACCGCATTTCATAGTTCACAACAATCATGCTAGAAAAGATAGGAAGAGGTTCACATACCTCATGACGATTTATCGACAATAAGCAAAATGCTCCAAGTACTACAACCTTGCTAGCCCTTTCCACTCCTCGAGTAGAATACGCTACTCTTAGTACTTTCACCTATAAAGGTCAAAACGTCTATTAACCCCAAAACACAAGTTTCTATCTTTCTATAGAAAATTCGTGAAGACCTCCCCACAACAACGTAAATCTCCTCCTCTATCGAGGCCGCTACTGCCAACTAGGGTTTACACGCCTACCGGACGTGTACAATTCTACACAAGTCTACCGATCACATGTAAATACAAATTCATTCGGTTCTTTATTCTTCAGCTTAAGTCAAAAGACATTGCGAATACTAAGTAGTTCCATATATAGTATACTTCAACTATATATTCAACTAAACATGTAATTTCCAATTACAATAGAGACAAGATAATTACCTCGATAAGCCCAAAATTATCCAAGTTATAATGTCGATCTGAGCAAGGTTTAGCTCACATTCAGTGCGCTCAAACCACTCCAACAACCCTTAGAAGTTCTAACCAACTTCTACTCAAAATACTTCAACCAACTGAAGATTTCCTTAGGGTTTCGGTTTGAGACTAAAAGGACAAAAGGTAGTATTTCCGACTCTACGTAAAGAGGTATCTTTGGAATACTACAAGGTACAAGGCTAAGGTATTTTGGGCATTATAACAATACTAGGGAGTATTTCTATACCACAAAAATGGTATTATACGAAACAACTAGGCAGTGGTCCCCCACGGCCAAGCCTCACTCCCCGGGGGGGGCCTCTCGGCCAAAGCTCCACAAGGGGGGAGGGCTTTGGACGATTTCAACTCACAAAGGGGGAGAGATTTCAAGACTTGGAAAATGATTTTTGGATGAAAGTTCATCAACTAAGGGGTATTTATAGCAAACCCAAAGGCCAACCAATGGCCAAGATCTAGCCAAGTGCAAGGCAAGTGTAAGGCAAGATCAAGCCAAGTGCACCCTAGCCCCTACTCCTAAAACCCTCAAATATCTACACAAATATCTAGCACCACAAGCCCTCAATTCAGCCAAGTGCGCCCACTTGTCTCCATTGTGAGGTGACATGTCACCCTCCCGTTGGTCGAATGTTTCGCCTCTCGGAAAAATCCGCAAAATACCAAACGACATAGCCGGAATTTTCCTTCGCAGTTACGCAAAACGCTTCGAAAAATGACTCTAACCGGTGTTGTGCACAAAGGTCATTTCGGCAAGCCACCTGGCGAGGTGACACGTGTCACCCTCCTGGCCCTCAAAAACGCTCTTCAAAAAAATCCACAATGGCCAAAATCTCAAAACAAAGTGGGCCCCTCTACAAAACCGTAAATTTCTCCGTGGGCCCACGTGACCATTTCCAAAATAAAATTCCATAATTCTCTAATATTCCGAAGTCCGAATACCAAATCGGGAATCCAATTCCCATTAACTAACCTTTTTCCTTCACAAAACCGGAAACTTTTCCGTGAAAAAATCACTTTCTTCCTTTTCAATCTTTCGCCGTATTCTCGTGCGTCGCCCTCGCATACATACTCGGAAATACGGTATAACAGATCCGGAGGCGCATCCAGCTTTTCACGATTCATTGAGAGATGTATCGAATCCATCTAAGGTACACCATCGATTGATGTCCAGTGTCGGCGGTTATCGTATGAGAGATTCCCATAGCGATAGTCGATCGTCGTTAGGCGTCTGCGCGACCAAGGATGTGGCTTCCGTCAAAGTCTTGTGGCGAACGAGCTTAGGAGGAGATGACGTGGGAAGCGAGGACGAGGCGTAGTATCTCACCTATTCCCCACACCTCCGTAATTCACTTTCCTACTTGTAAATTTTCGTTATCGTTCGCTAAGTGTTGTTCTGTGGCCGTGTGTGGCATTTGCAATCGCTTAAGTTATGAAGAATCTTATCGTTAATCGTCTTGAGAAGGAACATTCGGACGAATGTTTCTAATGAGGGAGAATGTTATACCGTATGTCCATGAAGTATGCGTAGGGAATACGCATAAAAGTCTAGCCTTAAAGTTTAGGCAAAACGCTTTTATTTGTGCACAACTCGCTAAAAGAATCGCTTTCCGACTAAACGCTTCCACAGCTTTCGTAGGGTAAATTCCTATGCCATTTCTAATTTTGCGGATTTTTCCGGTAGACGAACATTTTGGACCAACGGGAGGCGACACTGGCACCTCCAATTGGTGGACTTGAATCGCCCATTTGGACGAATTGGAATACCTTGGCACGTTTTTGTGCCTTGTGCACAAGTCAAGCTGAGTTGGTAGGATATTTGTGTTTAGTTAATCTTCACCCTACACTTGCCTTGCACTTGTCTTAATCTTCGCCATTGGTTGGTCACCTCTTGACCTATAAATACCCCCTAGAGATGAAGAGTTCTTCATCCACAAATTACTTTCAAGTCTTGAAAATCCTCTTCTCTCCTTTGTAGCCTTTTTCGTCCAAAACACCTCCCTCCCTTGTGAAGGCCCTCGCCGAATACCCTCCCTCTAGCCTAGTAGTTTGCCGAGGCCCCCTAGCCTAGCCAAACCTACCCTCCCTTGGTAGAAAATTTGCCTCTTGTATTGTTATAATGCCCAAAATACCCTAGCCCAAATACCTTAGTACTTAGTAGAAGTTGTGAAGAACTTCTGGTTTCTCGAGCATACAACTTAGAGCAAAACCTTGCTCAAAGTGCGACTTTTCTAGGATATTATTGGGCTACCGAGGTAACTAATCCTAACCTCATTTGAATTAGAGAATACTTACATTGTAGTATAAGTATAAGTATAAATACTTAGAAGAATATTGCAGATAGAATTGAACTGTTATCACAGTAGAAGGGTTTAAAGAAGAATAAATGAACTATGCTTATATAGAATGCTTTTCACAAGACTTGAGTAGCTCACCGGTAGGAAGTGCGCGCCCAATTTTCCGTAGGATATAGAACCTCTTTAGAATCGTTTTCAAAGTAGTCCAACATTGATAGGCGTGTCGACTATTATAGGTGACTCTCAAGGCGACATATTCAACTTGGCGTGGTTTTCACGAGAAGGTATGTGATTCTTCCTAAAGCATGATATTTTACAATATATATATAGTACTGTGAGACGTGCATGTGTTAATCGAATAATAACTACGCAATGTCTTTGACTTAAGCTCGATAACACTTACTAAGAATGCCTCACCGCTTAAGCCCGAATAATAAAGATCCAAAGCAATTCAAAAGAATACCGAATCATTTTTTTAATGTAAGAGAACTAATTGGTTTTTAAACGAGCTTAAGAGTTATACTAGCTTTATGGGAAGTTAAGTATAACCACTTAAGATTGATAAAAGAAGCACAATTTTGCCTATGTGTTTATAATGCACTTGTATTGAATTGTGAAAAGAATAATAAGATGGTTTGATAAGTAGACATGATATGATGCTATGTGTGTTGGTCTTGTAACGTTGTGTAAAAGAGTATTGTTGTGCTTATGTTATTTAACGATAAGTCATAGGGTTAGTGTAACATCACTCACCTCTTGACATATCGGGTTAAGCGCCTCCGACGCGGTAGACTCGGTGATGCAGGACCATGATTCGAGAATACCTCTTGCGGGTCCAAGCGGACCTATGCGGAGCTACGGGAGTTCCGTGTTAGTGTGCGGGGTTATACCTCACGCGGTCTGTGGCCACGCGGACTACGAGTCGGGGCGATGCCGAGGAGTAGCTACCCTCGATGCGGGGTTATATACCTATGCGGGCCTGTGATTGGCCTATGCGGACTACGGAGTCCGTGATTAGGCTTTGCATGGTGATACTACGAGCATTGGCCTGCTTCGATCATTCGCAGCCTAGAAAAGACTCATTCGCTTACCTATTCTTTCGCTTGTTTGTGATGGCACTATGCGGTTTCCGTTGTTTCATACATACTTGCAAAACTGTTTTTAAAATGATATGTTTCATTTAAGTATTTCTGATTTCATATACTTAGTACTGTTATCGACCTCCTTTCGGGCTGCGTTCATGTGGTAAGGCAGCAGTGCTAGATCCACATTCCTAGGATCTCTACGTTGGTGTCGAGCTCCATCCTTTCCGAGGCTCTACTTTTGGTATGATCTCCCATTGTAGATAGTTTTTATCTGATCGGTATGGCGGGACCTGTCCCACATAGTTGTATATTCCTTAGGTGGTAGTCATGTTATGCAGATTTCGGATGTCGCTAAACCATGTTTATATATATATACCTAAAGCGATGTTTTCTCACTTAAACTGTGTCTTATTTTATAAACTGTTTCATGTCTTGTTTTATATTTCCGCTGATTACTCTGATGTATGACTACTTGGGTGCCCCGGTAAGGCACCAGTCACGGGCCCCGGAATGGGTCGTGACAATTTCGATTGCGACATTTATTATTTTTGCGGATTTTTCCGAGAGATAAAATATTTTGGACCAACGGTAGGGCAACATGTGTCACCCTCAAAGTGGACGGCATTGTGGGCTTTTGTTGGCACGTTTTTGGTGTTAAAAACCTTGGTCAAGGTTAGGTAGGATATTTGTGTAGTAGATGGATAAGGTACACTTGCCCAAATCTCCACCTCCACCCTCCACTTGCCTTAATCTTGGCCATTCAAGGCCCTATAAATACCCTTAGTTGAAGACTTCTTCATCCAAAACATTTTCCAAGTCTTAAAATCCTCCTCCCCCTTTGAGGCCTCGTGAAACCCCCTTCCTTTTCCTCGATCTGAAATACCCCTCCCTTGGTAGAAAAGTATTCTCCAAGTATTGTTATTATTCCAAAATACCTTAGCCCAAATACCTTGTAGTATTCCAAAGTGACTCTATACTAAAAGCCTAGAAATACTATACTTCCTTTAGTCACTAAACTAAACCCGGGAAAATCTTCATAGTAGGTTGATGTATTAAGTAGAAGTTGTGTAGAACTTCTAAGGGTTTCTTGGAGCGGTATTGGGCGTCAGACAGAGCTAAACCTTGCTCAGATCGACTTTTAACTTGGATAATTTTGGGCTTATCGAGGTAAATACTCTTACCCTTCTATTGTAATTGGAAATTACATCGTAGTAGTATAAGAATTGAGTATAAGACGTATATAAGGATGGTATAAAAGAAGAGAATCGATTTCACTTACATGGGACCGTATTCTGATAGACTTGTGTAGTTTGGCGGGTAGTCACGCCCAATTTTCCATAGAATAAGGAATCTTGTATCTAGAATCATTCTACAGAGTAGTCTAGACGTTGATAGACTTATATGACCGTTATAGGTTGAAGTACTGCAAGTAGCGTATTCTACTCGAAGGGTGGAAAAGGCTAACAGGATTACAGTACTTTGGAGCTATTTGCTAATTGTCGGTAATCATCGCGAGGTATGTGATTCTTCCTATCCTCTTGAGCATGATATTTTAAAATAATATATATAGTACGGTAGACGTACGTGTGTTAACTGAACGTGGTTTTACATCGATGACTTTTGACTTAAGTTTTAAATAATAAAGAATCTTGAAGTATTTCAAAGAAATTAAGAATCGTTTTTGAAAGAAGAGTAATACTTGGTTTTGAAAGTTTAAGAGTTATACTAGCTTTATGGGAAGTTAGGTATAACGTCTTAAGAGAGATAAAAATAATGGTTTATTGATCTTAAAAGATAAGAGACTTGACTTAATTGAATTGATATGAATTTTATTAAAAAGTGTGAAACCTCATTCGTGAGTAATGAGTATTTGGTCTTTAAAAGAATAATGTTTCTTGATTTGAAATGAGAATAAGTATCGAACGAACCATCAGCGTTAATAAAGGAAAATGTATTGACAATTAAGTAATTATATTAAAACCAAGAGAAACCTCCATCCGCATGTAAGCTAAGATAAGACAAGATTGTATTACATTTCCTAGATCATGGTCTTTAATAAGATTGTTATAAACAAGAATAACCTACTCACACATAAGGCATACGTTACTCAATCATTTAAAACGAGATTATGTTATTAAGTGATTAAGACTATGAACTACGAAACCTTTCGAAAATAAGAGACGTGAATATTTGAAATTAGGCAAACTTGAACTTTGGAAAAGAACGTTGTTACTTGATTTTAAAAAGGAAAGTATGGAAGTTGTTTTGGTCTACTTAAAATGTTAGTCACTCTATTTTTAATACTACGGGTATCGGGTGACCTTTGTAATAGACATGTATCCTTTAAAAATAATTTAACGTACGTAGTTGTTTGGGGTTAAAACCTGGACTTTGGCATAAAATGAAAGGACCTTGAGTTGTGTGTAACTTGCCTATGTTTGCGTGTGATAGCCTTGTCGTGCTAGTATTGTATTTCTATACCACCGTCTCTCAATGGAGAAGTGGCCGATTTGTTATGATCCTACTTGGACGTCTTGGCGGTGACGAGGATTCCACGTGCGCACTTGATAGTGTTATTCCATGGACTAGCTCTCCACGAGGTTTTGATTCGGCTTTGGTATCCGTAGTTGGCTCATACTTGCCCCGGTCGTGGTGATTCTTTGGTATCACGGTAGTTAGCCGTACTTGCCCGATTCGGTTTAGTGGCGAAGTCTCGTGATACCTTGGTATCGTAGTTAGCCTGCGTGCTTGCCGTCACCTCGTGACACGGCTTTGGTATCTGGTAGTTGGCTTCGTGCCGCCTTCGAAGTGGCGAAGTCTCGTGATCTGACGCCGTATCTGGTAGTTAGCCCTCGATTGCCGGTCAGACACGTGACATGGCTTTGGTATCCGTAGTTGGCTTCGTACTTGCCCGATGACGCCGTGGTTTGGTTGTATATTATTATTAATCGACTTTGGTATCGGTAGTTGGCTTCGTACTTGCCGATCGATTGATGATCGCTTTGGTATCGTAGTTAGCGCCGTACTTGCCATACGGTTTTATGACTCGTGGGACTCGTGTTTATGTGTACTCTGGTGTTATTATATCATAGACTGGCGGTGAGGAAGGTTTTCCACCGCATGATTGATGTTGAGGCGTGAGACCCATAGTTATATTTGAGTGATGACTTTGAGGCGTGAGTCCACGACTTACGGATCGCTATTTGTGGTCGTAGTTTGGTTATCATACATGTCTCGCTTTATATAGACTACTATGATTTCATTTACGATTTTCGATTTCACATACTTGGTACATTGTCTTGACCTCGCCCGGGTGCGTTATCCGCAGTAGGTACACGATTGTTGATCCTCGCTCATAGGATCACGATTCGTATTAGGAAGCTCCGTTTTCGAGGCTTATCTTTAGTATAGTCCTCACACTGTAGGTACTTGTACATTCGGGGTATGGAGCCCGTCCGTCATGTTGTATAAAAACTCTTAAGTGCATGTATTGTTGTGGGCGGGGTTTGTAAGGATGTATCGTTGGGTTCAAGTTTTATGTATATATACTGGCCGAAAAGCGATATTTTCATGGATAAACCGTTCTCATTCTATAATTGTTTCATGTCTTGTTTTTATATTCCGTGATTACTGATGTATGACTACTTGGGTGCGGGTAAGGCACGATCACGCCCGGATCGGTCGTGACAAAAGTGGTATCGAGCGATTAATCTCGGAAAGTGTCTACAGATCGCGTCTAGTAAGTCTTGATTATCGATGTGTGTTATGCACCACATCTATAATCGTGAGGTCGCAGACATTTAGGATTGGTTTCCATTCTTCTCATTCGAGATCGTGCCTTAGAGTATGTTATAAGTTGGACCCTCCGACGTATTTCGTTTCACCGCTATGCCTCGCGCAAGGCAAACCGGGCCTATGGGCAAGCGCAGGGAAGACGCTAGTAGGATACTGAGAGAGCGCGAGCCCGATGCATTACTCGAGATAGCGCTTGGTGGCGAAGTTTTGTGGCCGCCAGCCCAGTGATTTAGAGCGCAGCGATGGGCTGAGACCACAAGATACGAGCCTCAGGTCCACACGAGCAGAGGAGTTGGGGTACAAAAAGATGGCCCAGTTATTGGCCAGGATAGTGGCAAGGCACGAAGATAAGCTAGATCGCGATGATTCCGTAGTACCGTGAGTTCACCCGAGTGAATAGTTTGAGACTCTTTGGACTTTACGAGTTGCGCCCTCCGGTGTTTTATGGATCGAGGCACGAGGATGATCCGCAGGAGTTCATCCGGCGATTCTGACGGATCGCGAGTGATCAAGGCTTCGGAGACCGAGTCAGTGGTCTTAGGTTCACATCGGCTGCGTGATACTACAGTCGACTGGTTTGATTCGTGGGAGCCGTCCCGGGGAGCATGCGCTCGTATTCGGGATGAGTTCTCGAGGCATTTCGCCACTTTGCCTCCGCAGATGAGAGACGGGCGACATATTTTTGATATCGAGGCGACGGGCGTGCGGTTCGGAGTACAATATGGAGTTTGGCTCACTAGCTCGGTATGTCCCGCGTTAATGGCATGGGGGCAGAGTGCACCGCTACATCACGGCTTGATGACTACTTGCAGAGCTTGTTCGGGTGTAGCTCTTCACCGCATGGACATTGCCCGCATGCGAGCTTATGCACAGGTGTGAGCGGAGAGGTCGGCGGAATGGCCGATCAACGAAGAGGCGAGCACAGGTCTTTTGGCGACTTTCGAGGCGGACCGCCAAGAGAACTAGTTATGTACCTCCGCCCGATGAGTAGTCCTCCGCGATCTTGGGACATTCGGGATATTCGTGAGCGGTCGTGGCTCCCGTGTTTCAGATTTTCGGGGAGTAGTGCTCTTGGATGAGGCCACCCTTGTCTCAGATGGCGTTGTGGAAAAATTCATAAGGGTGAGTGTCGTACTAATTTGGGAGATTGTTATACTTGCGTCAATGTGGCCATTTGGCGAGAGATCGTCCAGACCAGGTAGCACTGGTGGGATAGCACAGACTACGAGATCGATTCGGGTTCTTCACCTTCCAGCTAGGCAGATGTTCATACACCGGGAGCCACCAGAGGTCGCGGTGGAAGTTCGAGCTTAGCGGTCCTTTGAACCGCCTTTTTGTTTTCAGGTATATCCTTAACCCTCTAGAGATTAGCATGCGTGATACGATGATTATATGTTGAGTACTATGTACAGATAGCGTTGTGTATATTGTGTTATACCCCGTATTTCCAGAGTATGTACGTATGGACGTACGTACGAAATTTGAGCCTTAAGTTAGGCATTGGATTCGAATTTGGGCATAAGTGCCGATTAGAGTCGTTTTTCGGTAAACGTTTCAACAAGTTTCGTAGGAAAATTCCGCTATGTTATTTATAATTTTTGCGGATTTTTCCGAGAGGCTAAACATTTTGGATCAACGGGAGGGTGACATGTCACCTCACGTTGAAGCAAATAGGTTGGCTTGGACGATTTGGGCGCCCAAGAGCCTTGGTTGGCCTTGGCCGATTGGCTCCTCTTTGTGCCTTGCTTTGGGCTTGTTTTGTGGAGTGTTTTGTGGAGTGTTTGTGGGTGCACTTGGCTTGATCTTGGCCTTACACTTGCCTTGCACTTGGCTAGATCTTGCCATTGGTTGGCCTTTGGTTTTGCTATAAATACCCTCTTTCAAGACTTCTTCATCCACTCTTCACTTGCCTTAGTCTTGAGAAACCCTCCTCCCTCTTGTGACTCGCCCAAGAGCCTCTCCCAGAAATTGGCCTTTGGCGAAACCCTCCCTTTGAGAGCCTTGCCGAGAACCCCCTCCCAGGGTGTTGTTCTCGTGTGGTACCCCTTTGTGGTATTGAAATACTCCTCCAAGTATTGTTGTTATGCCCAAAATACCTTAGCCTTATACCTTGTAGTATTCCAAAGTTACCTCTATACGAGTCCTGAATACTACCTTTTGTCCTTTTAGTCTCAAACCGAAACCCTAAGGAAATCTTCATGTTGGTTGAAGTTTTGGAGTAAGTTGGTTAGAACTTCTAAGGGTTGTTTGGAGCGATTGGAGCACTCGGAATAGGAGCTAGCGTTGCTCGGGATCGAGTTTATACTTGGATAATTTTGGGCTTATCGAGGTAAACACTCATCCTTCTATTGTGATTGGAAATTGCATGTTGTTGATTATATAGTTGAAGTATACTATATATAGTCTTGAACGTAGTTAGTTGGCAATGTCTTTTGACTTAAGCTCAAGATTATCGAATCGAATGTAATTACATAGGGTGTATTCTGATGAGACTTGTATCTTGTGTAGTAGAATTGTGCAGCGTCCGGTTAGACGTGTAAACCCCCCCCCCTGGTTGGCTTGGTAGCCGGCCTCGATAGAGGAGGAGATTTACGCTGTTGCGGGGGGGGGGGAGGTGCTGCTGAATTTTCTGTAGAAAGATAGAAACTTGTGTTTTGGGGTTAATAGACGTTTGTGACCTTTATAGGTGAAAGTACTAAGAGTAGCGTATTCTACTCGAGGAGTGGAAAGGGCTAGCAAGGTTGTAGTACTTGGAGCATTTTGCTTATTGTCGATAATCGTCGCGAGGTATGTGAACCTCTTCCTATCTCTTCTAGCATGATATGTGTGAACTATGTAGTGCGGTAGAGCGTACGTGTTAATGGTGTTTGATTGTTCTTAAAACATAAAGTGTTATAACGGCTTTATGGGAAATTCGTTATAACGACTTTATGTAGGTAAGAAAATACTTTGTGGTTTTAAAAGGTAATCGATGTGAATTATAATCGGCTAGTTATAATAAAGAACTTGATGTATTTCAAAGGATTTATAAATCGTTTTGGAAGGAGAGTAACACTTGGTTTTAAAGGTTTTAAAAAGAGTTATACTAGCTTTATGGGAGTTAGGTATAATGTCTTAAGAGAGGTAAAGAAAATGGTTTCTTGATGTTAGAAGTTAAGAGACTTGATCTTATAAGATAAGAGACTTAACTTATTTGTTTTAATGTGAATGTTTGTGTGAAACCTCATTCGTGAGTAATGAGTACTTGGTTTTATTTAAGGGATAATGTTTCTTGATTTGGAAATCGAATGTGTATCGACAGACCACTGCAGCGTTAATAAAGGAAAATGTATTGAGAAATGATGAATTGTATTAAAACCAGTAGAAACCTCCATCTGCATAGAAACTAAGATGAGACAAAATGATATACATTTTCTAGATCATCGGTCTTTGTAATAAGAATGTTGTAAACAAGAATAACCTACTCTCACGTGAGACATATATTACTCAATTGTTCTAAAAAGGAATCAAGTGATTAAGTTTGGGAACTATGAAACCATTTGAAAATGAGAAGCTTGAGTAATTGAAACTAGGCAAACCGAACTTAGGAAAGAATGTTGTTACTTGATTTTGAAAAGGAATGTGGGTTGGTCATTCTAATACTACGGGTATCGGGTGACGTTTATAAAAGTAATGGATCTCTTTAAAAAGAACTTAACGTATGTAGTACTTTGGGGTTGAAAACCCGGACTTTGGCATAAAATGAAAGTACTTTGAGTTGTGTGAAACTTGCCTATGCTTGTTGTTGTGAAACTTGCCTATGCTTGTTGTTGTGAAACTTGCCTATGCTTGTGATGATAGCCTTTGTTGTGCAAGTGTGGTATTTACGTATACTGCGCGTCTCGATAGAGGCGGTTGACTTGTTGAGAACTTACTTGGACGTCTTTGGCGATGATGGAGAATTCCACGTATGTTTCCATTTTGATTTTGCCTTGTTGTTGATGTCACATGGGCGTCTACACCGTCTGAGATTCCGGGGGCATGCGGCCATGCGGCCGGGTTGATTACCCGATATATGGTTAGTACTGCAACATGGACGTGTCTACACCGATGCAGTATTCCGGGGGCATGTGGCCATGCGGCAGGGTTGACCACCCAGTATATTGTTATTGAGGTTACATGGGCATGTCTACCGTCGCAGATTCCGGGGTACGTGGCCACGCGGCCTTGTTATTATTGTTGCATCATGGACATGTCTACACCGAGGCGATATTCCGGCGTGCGCGCCATGATCGAACATGATGGATGTTATGGGCGTGAGACCCATAGTTATATTTAGTGGTGACTTTGAGGCGTGAGTCCACGACTTGGATTTTTATGTTGCATCGTATTTTGGTTATCATACACGCCTCACTTTTTAAGCTATTATGATTTCATTTACTGATTTGTGATTTCATACTTAGTACTGTTGGCTCGACCTCCTTGGGCTGCGTTCATGCCGCAGTAAGTACATCGGCCGTGGATCCTCGCTCTTAGGATCTCGGCCAGCGTTTTGGAAGCTCCGTTTCTCCGAGGCTTATCTTTTGGTATGTGTTCCACGAGTTATAGGTTCTTGTACATTCGTGGTATGGCGGGGCCCTGTCGTCATAGTTGTTGTAAATCTTAAGTGTAGGTCTTGTTGTGGGCGGGGTTTGTAAAGGGATTAAAGCTCGTTTTGAAAGAGTTGTATTTATTATGTTATTGGAAGGTAACCGATTGGGTTGGCCTGTTTATGTTCATATATCTGCTTCTTGTTTAAGTTTTATTTTCCGCTGGTTTTCTCTGATGAGTGTATCACTAGGGTGCCCGGGATAAGGCACGATGCGAACGGGCCCTAACGTCGTTACAAAAGTGGTATCGAGCGATTAATCCTCGGAAAGTGTCTACGCACCGTGTCTAGTAGAGTCTTGATTATCGGTGTGTTGTGCACCACATCTATAATCGTGAGGCTATAGGACATTTAGGATTGGTTTCATTCTTCTCATTCCGAGATCGTGCCTTAGAGGTGTTGTAAGTTGGACCCTCCGACGATCTCGTTTTACCGCTATGCCTCCGCAAGGCAACTGAGCCCGAGGAGGCAAGCGGCAAGGGTGCTAGTGAGATACAGAGGAGTACGAGGCGCAGCCCGCACAAGCACGAGGTGTGCTTGACGGCGGGTTTTGTGCGCCGCCCCAAAGAGAGGTTAGAGTCGCGGCAATGGCCGCGAGACCGCAGATACGAGCCTCGGTCCACGATGCAGGCAGAGAGATGGGTCACAAGGAGATGGCCCAGTTATTGGCCAGGGTTGTGGCCAGATATGAGAGATAGGCCAGCGATTCAGCAGCCTCCAAAGAAGACTGTAGTGCACCGAGGCGACGATTTGAGGCTACGGATTTCTTAGTTGTAGCCCGCTTTGAGTTTTACTTGGTCGAGGCGAGGATGATCCGCAGAGTTCATCCGTCGATTCTGCGCAGGATCACGGGTGATCAAGGCTTCGTGACCGAGTCGTGACATTTGTTCGCATCGGCCGCGTGATACCGCATCGATTGGTTTGATTCGCGAGCTTTCGGCAGTACGCACCTCCAGCAGCATGGAATGAGTTTTCGGGCTTTCTCACGCACTTCGCCTCCGCAGATGAGGAGGGCCGGTACGCATTTTTTGTTATTGAGACAGAGAGGGCGCACTGTCAGGGAGTACAATGTCGAGTTCGATTCTTTGGCTCGATATGTCCCTGCGCTAGTTGCAGATATGGAAGATAGGGTGCATCGCTACGTCACCGGGCTAGATGATTATATGGCCGAGTCTTGTGCGAGTGTTTCTCACCGGCATGACATTGCCCGCATTCGTGCTCATGCGACCGGGTGCGAGGCGCAGATCGACAGGTGGACCGCCTGAGAAGAAGGCCAAGACGGCCGGATATTTTGGCGACTTCGAGGCGGACCGCCTCGCCAGACTATTTATGTACCTACGCCATTGCAGTGTGGTCCTTCGCAGCCGGGACCTCGGGATATTCAGGAGCGGTCGTGGCTCCTGTGTTTGAATGTTCGGGAGTAGGGGTGGTGGCGGATGCGATCACCCTACCTCGGTGTGGTCGATGTAGTAGACCGCATTTCTAGAGTGTCGTAGTACGAGGAGCTTGTTATTCTTGCGCCAACAGGCCATATGACGAGACTCCGACCAGGTAGCGCTGGTAGGATAGCACAGCACTAGAGCAGCTTGCAGATTCTTCACCTTCCATACGAGGCAGATGTTCATACACCGGCCACGTAGGTCGCGGTGGAAGTTCCGATTTTAGCGGTCCTCGAATCACTAGTTTCGTATATCCTTAACCACGTAGATACTTGTATGTATTGATGTTAATGATGTGTTATGTTATGTTCGGATAGCTTTGTGCTATAGTGTGATTTAAAAATCGTTAGTGTGAGACGGAAGTGGTAGCTTCCATGACGTGTTCCGTGTCGGCGAGCGGAAGTTCGCACCACGCGGGTGGGTCGGGGCCATGTTGCGGGCCAACCCGTGTCCGCTTCGGCGGCGGTCAGCTCGTGGTCCTCCAGTGGCAGGTCACGAGGGTGCTAGGCCCAAGTTTAGATGACCATCGATGAGTTCGCGGGTGCGCTCGACCAGAATCCATCGTGAAGGCCGGAACGGCCTTGGGGAAATCGAGATTAGTGAGATGACCAAGTTTGGAGGTGGTGATTCCAAGGGTTGGAAACAGAAGCGTTGACAGCAGTGTGATACGGATACTAGAACGAGTTCGAGTGTTCGAGACGAGTACTACGAGAAAGGAGCAGAGAACGTGTGTTTGTGGCAGCGTGGCATGATCGTTGTAAGTATAGCAGGAAGACTATATCGCACCGCTTGTTTTGAGATCTAGAAGGAACATTCGACGAATGTTTCTAAGGAAGAATGTTATACCCGTATTTCGGAGTATGTACGTATGGACGACGTGCAAATTTGAGCCTTAAGTTAGGCATTCGATTCGAATTTGGGCATAAGTGCGATTAGAGTCGTTTTTAAAAGCGCTTCAACAACTTTCGTAGGGAAAATTCGCTATGTTATTTATAATTTTTGCGGATTTTTCGAGGCGAAACATTTTGGACCAACGGAGGGTGACATGTGTCACCTCACATCGAAGCAAATAGGTTGGCTTGGACGATTTGGGCGCCCAAGAGCCTTCGTTGGCCTTGGCCGATTGGCTCCTCTTTGTGCCTTGCTTTGGGGCTTGTTTTGTGGAGTGTTTTGTGGAGTGTTTTGTGGGTGCACTTGGCTTGATCTTGGCCTTACACTTGCCTTGCACTTGGCAGATCTTGGCCATTGGTTGGCCTTTGGTTTTGCTATAAATACCCCTCTCTTTGAAGACTTCTTCATCCACTCTTCACTTGCCTTAGTCTTGAGAAACCCCTCCTCCTCTTGTTGACTCTCGTCAAGAGCCCTCTCCCCTGAAATTGGCCTTTGGCGAAACCCTCCCTTTGAGAGCCTTAAGCCGAGAACCCCTCTCCTTGGGTGTTGTTCTCGTGTGGTACCAGCTGTGGTATTGAAATACTCCTCCAAGTATTGTTGTTATGCCCAAAATACCTTAGCCTTATACCTTGTAGTATTCCAAAGTTACCTCTATACGTAGAGTCCGGAAGTACTACCTTTTGTCCTTTTTAGTCTCAAACCGAAACCCTAAGGAAATCTTCATTGTTGGTTGAAGTTTTGGAGTAGAAGTTGGTTAGAACTTCTAAGGGTTGTTTGGAGCGGATTGGAGCACTCGGAATAGGAGCTAAGCGTTGCTCAGGATCGACTTTATACTTGGATAATTTTGGGCTTATCGAGGTAAACACTCTTGACCTTCTATTGTGATTGGATATTGCATGTTGTTGATTATATAGTTGAAGTATACTATATATAGTACTGAACGTAGTTAGTTGGCAATGTCTTTTGACTTAAGCTCAAGATTATTGAATCAGGCAATTACATAGGGTGTATTCAGATGAGACTTGTGTACTGTTTAGTAGAATTGTAAGCGTCCGGTTAGACGTGTAATCCCCCCCCTGGTTGGCTTGGTAGCCGGCCTCGATAGAGGAGGAGATTTCTGTTGTTGCGGGGAGAGTCTTGAATTTTCTCAGAAAGATAGAAACTTGTGTTTTGGGGTTAATAGACGTTTGTGACCTTTATAGGTGAAAGTACTAAGAGTAGCGTATTCTACTCGAGGAGTGGAAAGGGCTAGCAAGGTTGTAGTACTTGGAGCTTTTTGCTTATTGTCGATAATCGTCGCGAGGTATGTGAACCTCTTCCTATCTCTTCTAGCATGATATGTGTGAACTATGTAGTACGGTAGACGTACATGTGTTAACTGTGTTTGATTGTTCTTAAAACATAAAGTGTTATAACGGCTTTATGGGAAGTTGGTTATAACAGCTTTATGTAGGTAAGAAAATACTTTGTGGTTTTAAAAGGTAACTGATGTGAATTATAACTGGCTAGTTATAATAAAGAACTTGATGTATTTCAAAGGATTTATAAATCGTTTTGGAAGGGAGAGTAACACTTGGTTTTAAAGGTTTTAAAAAGAGTTATACTAGCTTTATGGGGAGTTAGGTATAATGTCTTAAGAGAGGTAAAGAAAATGGTTTACTGATGTTAGAAGTTAAGAGACTTGATCTTATAAGATAAGAGACTTAACTTATTTGTTTTAATGTGAATGTTTGTGTGAAACCTCATTCGTGAGTAATGAGTACTTGGTTTTATTTAAGGGGATAATGTTTCTCGATTTCGAAATCGAATGTGTATCGACAGCACCATGCAGCGTTAATAAAGGAAAATGTATTGAGAAATGATGAATTGTATTAAAACCAGTAGAAACCTCCATCCGCATAGAAACTAAGATGAGACAAAATGATATACATTTTCTAGATCATGGTCATTGTAATAAGAATGTTGTAAACAAGAATAACCTACTCTCGTGAGACATATATTACTCAATTGTTCTAAAAGGAATCAAGTGATTAAGTTTGGGAACTATGAAACCATTTGAAAATGAGAAGCTTGAGTAATCAAACTAGGCAACCGAACTTAGGAAAAGAATGTTGTTACTTGATTTTGAAAAGGAATGTGGGTTGGTCATTCTAATACTACGTATCGGGTGACGTTTATAAAGAGTAATGGATCTCTTTTAAAGAACTTAACGTATGTAGTACTTTGGGGTTGAAAACCCGACTTTGCATAAAATGAAAGTACTTTGAGTTGTGTGAAACTTGCCTATGCTTGTTGTTGTGAAACTTGCCTATGCTTGTTGTTGTGAAACTTGCCTATGCTTGTGATGATAGCCTTTGTTGTGCAAGTGTGGTATTTACGTATTCCGCGTCTCGATAGAGGCCGGTTGACTTATTGAGAACTTACTTGGACGTCGGCGGTGATGGAGAATTCCACGGGTATGTTTCCATTTTGATTTGTCTTGTTGTTGATGTCACATGGACATGTCTACACCGACGCAGATTCGGCACGCGGCCGTGCGGTGGGTTGATTACGATATATGGTTAGTACCGCAACATGGACGTGTCTACACCGATCTGATTCCGGGCATGTGGTCATGCGCGGGGTTGACCACCCAGATATTGTTATTGAGGTTACATGGGCACGTCTACACCGGCAGATTCCGTGTGGCCACGGCGCTTGTTATTATTGTTGCATCATGGACATGTCTACACCGAGGCGTGATTCGGGGCATGCGGCCACGATCACGAACATGATGGATGTTATGGCGTGAGACCCATAGTTATATTTAGTGGTGACTTTGAGGCGTGAGTCCACTGACTTATTTTTATGTTGCATCGTATTTTGGTTATCATACACGTCTCGCTTTTTAAGCTATTATGATTTCATTTACTGATGTTGTGATTTCACATACTGTACTGTTGTCTTGACCTCGCCGTGCGTTCATGCCGCAGTAGAGGTACATCGGCCGTGGATCCTCGCCTTAGGATCTCGTTCAGCGTTTTGGGAAGCTCCGCTTCTCCGAGGCTTATCTTTTGGTATGTGTTCCTGAGTTATAGGTTCTGTACATTCGTGGTA
Source organism: Przewalskia tangutica (assembly GCA_029844215.1). NCBI lineage: Eukaryota > Viridiplantae > Streptophyta > Magnoliopsida > Solanales > Solanaceae > Przewalskia > Przewalskia tangutica. The sequence continues at coordinate 836,121 of JAQGDG010000035.1, forward strand.
TGGCGGGGCCCCGTCCGCCATAGTTGTTGTAAATCTTAGAGGTCCGTAGTAATGTGGCGTGGTTTGTAAAGGATTAAAGCTCGTTTTGAAAGAGTTGTATTTATTATGTTATTGGAAGGTAAACTGGTTGGCTTTGTTTATGTTCATATATCTGTTTCTTGTTTAAGTTTTATTTTCCGCTGGTTTTCTCTGATGAGTGTATCACTAGGGTGCCCGGGATAAGGCACCAGTAACGGGCCCCGGAACGGGTCGTTACATATTGTGGTTTAGAGACATGGTTAGTTGAAAGGTTAAGTATGGGGACAGGGAAGGTATGAACCTTAGAATATTACACGTTGAGGCCTTAGATGTAAGGCCGTCTTGAATAAAAGATTTTACGGTTAGTCTTTGTCAAAATACTTGGTATGCGTAAAAATGTTTTGTGTGATAAGTTCCTGAGTAGTGTGAAATGAAAGAGGGTAGTTGAGCTAAGAAGACCACTAGGTTTTCGTGACTTGATTAGTGAGATTGTTCCGGATCGGGGGACAAGAGCTTGGCGCGAGAAGTGGGTCGGGTTGAGGCCATGTCGCGGGTCGACCCGCAACCCGGTTTGGGGTGGGGTCAGTTCGAGGTGGTCCGGGTGGTAGGTCACGAGGGTGCTAGGCCAGTTTAGGCAACCATCGTATGAGTTCGTGGATATGTTCGACCAGAATCGGATCGTGAAGCGGAATGGCCTTAAAGGAATTCAAGGCTAGTAAGATGACCAAGTTTGGAGTGGTGACTCAAAGTTTTGGAAAAGCGATGGTGGAGTATGGAATGTGTACTAGGGAGAGAGTTCGGGTGTACGAGAAGGGTACGACGAGTAAGGAAAGAAGTGAACGTGTGTTAGCAGAATAAAAGAGATCATTTAGTTGTGAAGTGAAGATGCGAAGGGAGTATCCATTAGACCAGGGTGGAAGCTTTTGTGATGTAGGAGTGATTCCTCGTTGACTTGGGGTAAGTATTTGCGCGTGTGTTATTTTTGTGGCCAGGTGTGGCATTGGCAACTTGTTTAAGTTAAGAGGAACTTTATCGTTATCTGTCTTGAGAAGGAACATTCGGGACGAATGTTTCTAAGGAGGGGAGAATGTTATACCCCGTATTTCCAGAGTATGTATGTGAGGGCGTACGTACAAAAGTTTAAGCCTTAAGTAGGCAAAGGGACGAAATTTGTTCACAACTAGCGAAAAGAGTTGTTTTCCCGATAAACGTTTTCCGACTTTGCGAAGGAAAATTTCGTTCTGACGCTTATTATTTTTGCGGAGTTTTACGAGAGATAAAATATTTTGGACCAACGGGACCCTCAAAGTGGAAGACATTGTGGGCTTTTGTTGGCACGTTTTTGGTGTTAAAAACCTTGGTCAAGGTTAGGTAGGATATTTGTGTAGTAGATGGATAAGGTACACTTGCCCAAATCCCCACCCTCCACTTGCCTTAATCTTGGCCATTGAAGGCCCTATAAATACCCCCCCTTAGTTGAAGACTTCTTCATCCACAAAACATTTTCCAAGTCTTAAAATCCTCCCCCTCTTAGTTGTAGTTTTCGTCCAAGCCTCCCTCCCTTTGAGAGGCCTCGCGAAACCCCCTTTCCTTGAGGTGATCTCGTGAAATTGTTATACCCCGTATATCCAGAGTATGTATGTGAGGGCGTACGTACAAAAGTTTAGCCTTAGTTAGGCACTTTGGACGAAAAATATTTGTGCACAACTCACTAAAAGAATCGTTTTCCGACGAAACATTTTACAAAACTTGCGAAGGGAAAATTACGGCTATGTCATTTCTATTTTTTGTGGATTTTTCCGAGAGACGAAATATTTTGGACCAACGAGAGGGTGACACTTGTCACCCTCAAGTGGACGACACACATGGACAAGTTGGACGATTTTGTGGCCTTGCACAAGTCAAGGTTAGGTAGGATATTTGTGTGTAGTAGATGGATAAGGACACTTGGGTGAATCCCCACCCTCCACTTGCCCTCCACTTGCCATCATCTTGGCCATTGGTTGGCCTATAAATACCCCCTTAAGATGAAGAGTTCTTCATCCACAAATCAATTTCAAGTCTCCAAAATCCCTCCTCTCCTTATAGTTCTCGTCCAAAGCTCTCTCCTCTAAAAGAGCCTAGCCAAACACCCTCTCCCCCTTCAAGTCTCGGCCAAAGTACCCCTTTTGGTAGAAATACTCTTCAAGTATTGTTACTATCCCCAAAATACATTAGCAAATCCCTTTTAGTATTTCCAAAGTTATCTCTATACGTAGAGTCCGGAAATACTACCTTGTATTCCATTAGTCACTAAACGAAACCCTAAGAGAAACTTCATAGTTGGTTGGAGTAGAAAGTAGAAGTTGTGTAGAAACTTCTAAGGGTTTCTTGGAGCGGATTGGAGCGTACAGATTAGGAGCTAAACCTCGCTCAGGTTCGACTTATATCTTGGATAATATTGGGCTTATCGAGGTAAATAATCTTATCCTTCTATTGTAATTAGAGAATACATACTGTAGAAGTAAAGAAATAAGTATAAAATACATAGAAGGATATTAAAAGAAGAGTAATGAACTGTAATTACTTAGAAGGGTATTACAGAAAAGAATTGAACTATAATCACAACAGAAGAATTTAAGAAGATTGAACTGTACTTACATAGGACTGTATTTACAGTAGACTTGTATAGTTTACCGGGTAGGGAAGTGCTGCCTATTTTTCCATAGAATAGAGAACCCTCTGTTTAGAATATCCTACAGAATAGTCTAGACGTTGATAGACGTATTTGACTATTATAGGTTGATAGTCTGCCCGCGACATATTCGACTTGGCAGGTGGATTTCGCCAAGAAGGTATGTGATTCTTCCTATACTCTTGAGCATGATATTTTAAAATATATATATAGTACGGTAGACGTACGTATGTTAACTGAACGTAGTGTTACTGCAATCTCTTTTGACTTAATCCTGAATAATAAGAATCTTGAAGTCTTTCAAAAGAATTATAAATCATTTTTGAAAGAAGAAGAATAATTGTTTTTTTTAAAAAAACAAAAAGCTTAAGAGTTATACTAGCTTTATGGGAAGTTAGGTATAACGACTTAAGAAAGATAAAAGGAACGGTTTACTTATGTGTTTATAAAAGACTTATATTGATTTCTGGAAAGTATAATAAGATGGTTTGATAAGTAGACATAATATGATGCTATGTGTGTTAGTGTCTTGTAACGTTTGTATAAGAGGGTATTCTTGTTGTGCTTATGTTGTTTAACGATAATCTGTTATGTTAGTATTATATCACTCACCTCTTGACATGATACTGGGGTTAAGCGCCTCCGTCACGGGGTAGACTCAAAGTGATGCAGGACCATGATTCGAGAATACCTCATGCGGGTCGGGGACCTATCGCGAGCTACGAGAGTTCGTGTTAGTGTGCGGCCTTTATAGTCATGCGGTCTATGTGGCCATGCGGACTACGAGTCGGGGCGATGCCGGAGTAGCTACCTCGCGCGGATACCTCACGCGGGCCTAGGTGGCTACGCGACTACGGAGTCCAGGATTAGGCTTGCATGATGATACTATGGGCGATTGGCTCTGCTTCGATCATTTGCAGCCTAGAAAAGACCTGTTACAATTTACCTATTGTTGCTCTTGTTTATGATGTGGCACTATGTGCGGTTACATTGGTTGTTTCGTGCATATTTGTAAAATTGGTTTTAAAATGATATGATTTCATTTAAGTACTTTACAGTTTCACATACTTGGTACCTGTTGTACTGACCTCCTTCGGGGGGCTGCGTTCATGCCGCAGGTAAGGGAAAGCAGGTGCTAGATCCACATCCTTAGGATCTTTTGCTTTGGTGTCAGGAGCTCCATCTTCTCCGGAGGCTCGACTTTTGGGTATGATCTCCCTGTTGTGTAGATAGTTTTGTACATTCAGGGTATGGCGGGGCCCTGTCCCACCATAGTTGTTTACTTCCTTAGAGGTCTATAGTCCTATTGTACAGTTGAGATGTAAACTGCCAGATTCTTATATATATATGCCGAAAGGCACCCTTTTCTCAGATAAAATGTGTCTCATTTACAATTGTTTCATGTCTTGTATTTTTATATTCCGCTGATTACTCTGATGTATGACTACTTGGGTGCCCGGGTAAGGCACCAGTCACGGGCCCCGGAACGGGTCGTGACAAAAGTGGTATCAGAGCAGTTAATCCTTGGAAAGTGTCTAAAGACCGTATCTAGTAGGGTCTTGATTATCGGTGTGTTGTGCACCACACCAATAGTCAGGAGGCTATAGGATATTTAGGATTGGTTTCCATTCTTCTCACTCTGAGATCGTTCCTTAGAGATGTGTTATAGTCGATAATCGTCGCGAGGTATGTGATTCTTTCTATCCTCTTGAGCATGATATTTTAAAAGAATATATATATAGTACGGTAGACGTACATGTGTTAACTGAATGTAGTTTTACGGCAATGTCTTTTGACTTAAGCCTGAATAATAAGAATCTGGAAGTATTTTAAAGGAATATATATATAGTACGGTAGACGTACGTGTGTTAACTGAATGTAGTTTTACGGCAATGTCTTTTGACTTAAGCCTGAATAATAAGAATCTTGAAGTATTTCAAAAGAATTAAGAATCCTTTTTGAAAGAAGAATAATACTTGGTTTGAAAGCTTAAGAGTTATACTAGCTTTATGGGAAGTTAGGTATAACGACTTAAGAGGGATAAAAAGAATGGTTTATTGATTTTAAGAAGTTAAGAGACTTGATCTTAAAAGATAAGAAACTTAACTTAATTGAATTAATATGAATTTTGTTAAAAAGTGTGAAACCTCATTCGTGAGTAATGAGTACTTGGTTTTTAAAAGGAATAATGTTTTATTGATTTCGGAAATCAGAATATGTATCGAACAAACCACTGCAGCACTAATAAAGGGAAATGTTTTGAATAATTAAGTATTATTAAAACCAGTAGAAACCTCCATCTGCATAGAAGCTAAGATGAGACAAAATGATATTACATTTCCTAGATCATGGATGCTTAAATAAGATTGATTATGAACAAGAATAACCTACTCACATATAAGGCATATGTATCTCAAATTGTTTTAAAGGAGAATTATATCATTAAGTGATTAAAACTATGAACTACGAAACCTTTCGAAAATGAGAAACTTAAGCATTTGGAATTAGGCAAACTTGAACGTTTGGAAAATAATGTTGTTACTTGATTTACAAAGGGAAGTGTTTTGGTTTACTTAAAAGGATAGTCACTCTATTTTTATACTACGGGTATTGTGTGACTTTTTGAAAGAAGCGGATCTTTTAAAAGAGTTAATGTATGAAGTACTTTGGGGATAAAAACCCGAAATTGTTAACATAAAGTAGAAAGTACCTTGTGTGAATAACTTGATTGTGTTGGTTTGTGATAGCCTTGTAATACTTTCTTGTTGATTTGATAAGTAAACATGTTAGGATGCTACGTGTGTTAGTATCTGGTGATGTTTGTGTAAAGGGGTTCCCCTTGTTGTGCTTATGTTGTTTAACGATAAGCTGTTATGTTATTATATCACATACCCCCTTGACTTGTTATACCGAGGGCTTGCCACCCTTGATGCGGGTCTATACGGCCTATGCGGTCTGCGTGACTATGCGGAGCTGCGGGAGTTCCAGGGTTGATCATTCCGGGTGTTTTATCCCGATGCGGGGGATGCCCTATGCGGTCTGTGTGACTATGCGGTCTATTGAGACTATGCGGACTGCGGGAGTCCGTGAGTGCAGGGAGTTAGCCACCCCGATGCGAGGAATACCTCACGCGGGTCTATGTGTGACTATGCGGTGCGGAGTCGTGGTTAGGCATGCATAATGATACTATGGCGATTGGCCTTGCTTCGATCATTCGCGGCCTAGGAAAGACACATTACGATTTACCTATTATTGCTCTTGTTTGTGATATGGCACTATGTGCAAATTGAACTAATTGTATTTGCAAATGGTTTTAAATACTTTGATTTCATTTAAAGTACTTTACGCTTTCACATACTTGGTACTGTTATCGACCTCTCGGGCTGCGTTCATGCCGCAGTAGAGGTACACCGATGTTGATCCTCTCATGGGTCACGATTCAGCGTTTGGGAAGCTCGCTTCTCGGAGGCTTATCGATGGTATAGTCCCCGCCGTTGTAGGTGCTTACATTCGTGGTATGGAGGGCCCCTGTCCGTTATTGTTGTCATATCATTTTAGAAGTGCAGTAATCGTTGTGGGCGAGTTGTAAAAGGGATATGTATTCTAGTTGTTATATATATATATTTGCCGCATGGCAAGTTTTCTCATGAATCGTTTTTATTTCATGTCTTGTTTTATATTCCGATTACTCGATGTATGTCTACTTGGGTGCGGGGTAAGGCACGATCCACGCCCGTTCGGTCGTGACAAAAGTGGTATCGAGCGATTAATCCTCGGAAAGTGTCTACGAACCGTATCTAGTAGAGTCTTGATTATCGGTGTGTTGTGCACCACACCAATAATCGTGAGGCAATAGGATATTTAGGATTGGTTTCCATTCTTCTCACTCGAGATCGTGCCTTAGAGCTATGTTATAAGTTGGACCCTCTAACGTATTTCTTTCCGTGCACTGCTATGCCTCGCGCAAGGCAACCCGCCCGGAAGGGTAAGGCGGCCGAGGAGGCTGCGAGTAAATCTGAGAGGTTACTAGAGCACAGCCCAATCATTACACTGGGTGGTGCCATTCGGGAGTTCGGCGTCGCCACGGCCCAGCGAGTTTAGCACACGGCGGCGATTCCTCGCGGCCATGACATTTACACCTTCGGGCCACGACCGGCCAGCGGTATAGATTGCAAAGAGGCGACCCTGTTACTAGCTAGGGAGTTAGCAGCCAGAGAATATAGAGTGCACCGATATATCACGAGTCTTGATGACTATCTAAGAGAGGGTTGTACTAGAGTAGCTCTTCCGTCAGGCTTGAGCATGGCCTGTGTGCGGGCTTATGCGCAGCAGACTGAGGAACGTAGGGATCGACGGATTAACCAAGATCAGCAGAAGAGGGCCAGAACAACAGGGTCCTTTGGTAACTTTCGAGGCGGACCTTCTCAAGAAGAGATCGTTATGCGCCTCCGCCGATCTGAGTGGACCTCCATGCACTTCGTGGCATTCGGGGTATTTAGGAGTTGGTCAGAACTCCAGGGTTTCTGGTTCACAGATTTATATAGGTTCTAGCCAGCCAGATTCAGTTTTTCCCCAGTGTTCACAATATGACAGGCGTCATCCCGGGGAATGTCGTCTTTTTGTTGGTGTTTGTTTTACCTGCGGCCGTCAGGGCCATGTGTCAAAAGGATGTCCTAGTAGGAAGGATGCAAGTAGGAGGACTCAGCCTACCAGATCAGTTGCAGATTCAGTGGTTCGGAGAGGAAGGGGTGTGTTATACCCCGTATTTCCAGAGTATGTACGTAAGGACGTACGTAGAAAAGTTTGGACTTTAAAGTAGGCTTGGCCGATTTTATTTGTGCACAACACCCGGTTAGAGTCGTTTTTCGACGAAACGTTTTACACAACTTGCGAAGGGAAAATTCCGGCTATGTCATTTTTAATTTTTGCGGATTTTTCAGAGAGGCAAAACGTGTTGGACAAACGAGAGGGCGCCACTTGGCACCCTCTCATTGGTGGAAAAGTGGGGCGGCACATGGGACGAACCAACCCTTGGAGTTGGTAGGATATTTGTGAGGGTTTTAAGGAGTAGGGTCTAGGGGGCACTTGGGCATATCTTGGCCCTACACTTGCATAGCACTTGGCTAGATCTTGGCCATTGGTTGGCCTTTGGTTAGCCTATAAATACTCCCCTTGCTTGAAGGTTTTCTTCATCCACAAATGTTCCTAAGTCTTGAAAAATCCCTCCCTCTCCCTCTTGCTAGTTCTCATCCCCCTCCCCCTTGTGAGGCTTTAGCCGAGAGTCCCTCCCCCAAGCCGAGTACCCTCCTAGTGGGGTTGGCGAGGTATACACCCACTTATGGTGTTGTCTCGTATAAATACCCCTCTTGGTAGAAATACTCTCCAAAGTATTGTTACTATACCCAAATACCTTAGTCGTATACCTTGTAGTATTCCAGTTACTCTACACGTAGAGTCAGAAAATACTACCTTTTGTCCTTTTAATCTCAAACCGAAACCCTAAGGAAATCTTCATAGCGAGTTGAAGTATATAGTAGAAGTTGCGTAGAACTTCTAAGGGTTGTTTGGAGCGGGTTGGAGCGCACGGAGTAGGAGCTAAACCTTGCTCAGGATCGACATTTAAACTTGGATAATTTTGGGCTTATCGAGGTAAATACTACTGTCCTTCTATTGTAATTGGAAATTACATGTTGTAGGAATATATAGTTGAAGTATACTATATATAGAATTGAACATAGTTTTGCGGCAATGTCTTTTGACTTAAGCCTGAATTTAAAGAAAGAGAACTGAACTGTAATTACATAGGACTGTATTACAGTAGACTTGTGTAGCATTACTGTGAAGTAGAATTGTACACGTCCGGCTAGACGTATAAACCCCCCCTGGTTGGCTTGATAGCCGGCCTCGATAGAGGAGGAGATTTACGCGGTTGCGGGGGGGGGGGAGGTGCTGCCGAATTTTCTGTAGAATATGGAACCGTGTGTTTAGAAGTTAATAGACGTTTGTGGCCTATAGGTGGAAGTACTACGAGTAGCATATTCTACTTGAAGAGTGGAAAGGCTAGCAGAGTTACGGTACTGTGGAGCGTATTGCTAATTGTCGATAATCGTCGCGAGGTATGTGAACCTCTTCCTATCCTTTCTAGCATGATGTTTTGTAAACTATGTAGTACGGTAGACGTACGTGTGTTAAATGAGTTTGGTTGGTTTAAAACATAGGGTGTTATAATAGCTTTATGGGAAGTTAGTTATAACGACTCTATGTAGGTAAAAGAATGGTTTATTGATTGTAGAAGTTAAGATACTTGATCTTGAAAGATAAGAGACTTAACTTGTTTTATTGGTTAATTAACATTTTGATAAAAAAAATGTTGTAATAAAAACCTCATTCGTGAGTAATGAGTATTTTGGTCTTTAAAAAAGAATAATGTTTTACTGATTTCGGAAATCAGAATAAGTATCGAACAAACCACAGCAGCGCTAATAAAGGGAAATGTTTTGACTAATAAAGTATTATTAAAACCAGTAGAAACTTCCATCTGCATAGAAGCTAAGATGAGACAAAATGATATTACATTTCCTAGATCATGGTCATTGTAATAAGATTGTTATGAACAAGAATAAACTACTCACACATAAGGTATATGTTTCTCAAATTGTTTTAAAGGATTAAAACTATGAACTACGAAACCTTTCGAAAAATGAGAAACTTGAACATTTGAAATTAGGCAAACATGAACGTTTGGAAAAGAATGTGGTTACTTGATTTTACAAAGAAAAGTGTTTTGATTTACTTCAAAAGATAATCACTCTATTTTTATATACTACGGGTATTGTGTGACTTTTGTGAAAATAACGTATCTTTTAAAGAGTTAATGTATGAAGTACTTTGGGGATAAAAACCCGATCTTGTTAATCATATAGTAGAAAGTACCTTGTGTGAATAATTTGATTGTGTTGGTTTGTGATAGCCTTGTAATACTTCTTGTTGATTTGATAAGGAAACATGCTAGGATGCTACGTGTGTTAGTGTCTTGTGATGTTTGTGTAAAGGGGTTTCCCTTGTTGTACTTATGTGGTCTAACGGTAAGCCGTTATGCTAGTACTACATCACTCACCTCTTGACATAATTCCGGGGGTTAAGCTTCCCTCCGATGCGGGGTAGACTCAGGCGGTCTGGGACCATGATTCGAGAATACCTCATGCGGGTCCTGGGGATCTATGCGGAGCTACGAGAGTTCCAGGTTAGTGTGCGGCCTTTATGGTCATGCGGTCTATGTGGCCATGCGGACTGCGAGTCGGGGCGATTTACGGGAGTAGCTACCCTCGATGCGAGGAATACCTCATGCGGGCCATCGGAGTGGCCTATGCGAGTCGCGGAAGTTCGTGGCTAGACGCGCACATTAGATATCACGGCGAGTGGCGGCTTTGATCATGTGACGGTCAGACAGATATCATGATACGCTTTATGACCACTGTTTGTAATGTGGGTGTTAGTAGTGGCTATGCCTTCGTACTTACCGTGCGGTTTTATGATGACACAGTGGGACCCGTGTTCATGTGTATTCCTTGGTGCTTTTATATCATAGATCTGCATGAGGAAGGTATTCCACAGCAAGATTGATGTTGTGGGCGTGAGACCCATTGTTATATTTGAGTGATGACTTTGAGGCGTGAGTCCCCGACTTGACATGATCGCTATTTATCGTGAATCGTAGCTTGGTTATCATACATGTCTCGCTTTATATAGACTACTATGATTTCATTTACGATTTCTGATTTCACATACTTGGTACCTGTTGTACTGACCTCCTTCGGGGGGCTGCGTTCATGCCGCAGGTTGAGGTACACCAGTCGTTGATCCTAGCTCTCAGGGTCACAGTTCAGCGTTTGGGAAGCTCCGTTTCTCCGGAGGCTTATCAGTGGTATAGTCCCCTGTCATAGTAGGTGCCATTCAGGGTATGGAAGGGCCCCGTCCGCCATTGTTTGTCATGTCACTCTTAGGTCTGCAGCCAATGTTGTGGGCAGAGTTGTATATGGGATGTAACTGTTCGGATTTAAGTTTTCATATATGTATGCCGAAAGGCAACTTTTCTTCAGATAAACATGTGTCTTCTTTACATTGTTTCATGTATTGTTTTATATTCCGCTGATTACTCTGATGTTGTATCACTAGGGTGCCCGGGGTAAGGCACCAGTCACGGGCCCGGGTTCGGGTCGTGACAAAAGTGGTATCAGAGCAGTTAATCCTCGGAAAGTGTCTGAGCGTATCCGATGATTCTTGATTATCGGTGTGTTGTGCACCACACCAATAATCAGGAGGCTATAGGATAGTTAGGATTGGTTTCTATTTCTTCTCACTCAGAGATCGTGCCTTAGAGCTGTGTTGTAAGTTGGACCCTCTAACGTATTTCTTTCCCTTACCGTTATGCCTCGCGTAGGCAAACCCGCCCGTGAGGGCAAGGCGAGAGAGTCGCGAGTAGAGTTCAGAGGGTTACGAGGGCACAGGCCCAATCATCACCTGGGGTGGTATTTCATTCGGGGAGTTATGCTACGTCACCAGCCCCAGCAGAGTTTAGCACAGCGGCAGCAGTGCCTACTGCGACCATGATATTTGAACCTTCAGTTCCACGACCGGGAACAGAGAATATAGATTGCAAAGAGGCGACCCTGTTACTAACTATGGATTTGGTTACCAGAGAGTATACCGATGTACCGCGAGTCTTGATGACTATCTAAGAGAGGGTTGTGCAAGGGAAATTCTTCAGTTGGGCTTGAGCATGGCCTGTGTACGGGCTTATGCGCAGCAGGCCAAGAAACGTAGAGATCGACGGGTTAACCAAGGACAGCAGAAGAGGGCCAGAACAGCAAGGTCCTTTGGTAACTTTCGAGGCGAATCGCCTCACCAGCAGATTAGATACGCACATCCACCAGTGCAGAGTGGTCCTCCACAGGGTTCAGAACGTTCGGGGTAAGCCGGAGTTGGTCAGAGCTCCAGAGCTTCCGGTTCACAGCTACACGTAGGTTCCAGCCAGCCGGATTCAGTTTTCCCCCGTGTTCACAGTGTGACAGACGTCATCCCGGGGAATGTCGTCTTTTAGTTGGTACTTGTTTTACCTGCGGCCGTCAGGGCCATGTGTCGAAAGGATGTCCTAGTAGGAGGACTCAGCCTTCAGGATCGGTGGGTAGTTCGTCATCTTCCCTAGCTATGCGCCCTACGGGGTAGGTTTGATTAGAACGACTAAGGGGAGTGAAGCAGTAGATAAAGGTATATCCTTAACCCTCTGAAGATCAGTATGTGTGATAGGATGAGTATATCATAAGTGCTATGTTCTGATAGCAGTGTGTTAGTTGTGATTAGAAATCATGGTTAGTAACCGGGAAAGATTGGGGGATAGAGAAAGTGTAAGCCTTAGAGCTTTATACGTGGAGACCTTAGAGGCGAGGCAATCTTGAGTAAAAGATTTCATTTGTGTTTGACCCTTATCGGAGTGCATAGTGCACGTGAGCTATGTTTGTGGGATAAGTCCCTGAGTAGTGTGGAATGAAAGAGGGTAGTTGAGCTAAGAAGACCGCTAGGTTTTCGTAACGTGATTAGTGAAATTGTTCCGGATCGGGGAGCTCGTGTTTTGCGCGATTGCCGGGTCGGGTTGAGGCCATGTTGCGGGTCAACCCGCGGCCTGTATGGTGGTGGGGTCAGTTGGTGGTGGTCCCGCCTGGTGGTAGGGTCACAAGGGTGTTTGGCCCAAGTTCAGTTAACCATCGTACAAGTTCGTGGATGCGTTCAACCAGTAGTCGGGCCGATGGGGTCAGCCCATCGTGTCTTTCAGTCAGGACCGTTTCTTGGCAGTGATGTTATTTCAGCAAGATGGTAGGGCTGCACGGGGTGCCTACCTTCACCTTATGGCAGACAGTGAAGCCCAGGTTGTGGCTACTTTCGTTTTCTGGAAGTTTTACCAGGCAGGGTTAGGAACTCAGGTGAGTCTCAGTAGCGCATTCGCCCACCAGTCTGTTTGGATTTCAGGGGTAGCTATGAGGATTGTTGTCTCCTGTTGAGGGAATGTTTTGTTGCTACCATTTCAGTTTTCGATTGTTGCCTTATGAGGCCTTGTAGGGGCGGAAGTGTAAGTTGCGGCCGATTGGTCTGATGTTGGCAAGGTTCAGATAGGCGGGTTCATTCTTGTTTCAAAGATGATGGATAGGTGAAGCTTATCCGTAAGAGGTTAGTAGCAGCTCGAGTCAGCGAAGTTGCGGGTAATCAGCGTCGACACTTGGAGTTCAGTTGACGGTCGGTATTTGAAGGTACCACCTGGAAGTGTGACGAGATTCGGAAAACAGAGGAAACTTAGCTCGAGTTACTTTGGGCCTTTTTTTTAGGTCATATGAAGAATAGGCCAGATTGCCTATATGTTAGCATTGCCGTCCGACGTAGGAGGCAGTACGTCCGACCTTTCATGTTGCTATTTCGGAAAAATATCGGAGATCCATCCGCAGTATTCTCGCTAATGATGACCAAGTTGGAGGTAGTAACCTGAGTTTTGGAAATCAAGCAATAACAGGAATGTGGTAAGTTATGAGAAAGAGTTCGAGTGTACGAGAAGGGTACGACGAGTAAGGGAAGGAGCGAGCATGTATGGCGAGCAGATGTGATCATTTCTTTTGTAAGGAGAAGAGGCGAAGGAAGTATATTTTAGACCTCGGGTAAGGGTTTTTGGTGATGTTAGAGGTGTTTCCTCGTGGACATGGATGTAAGTATTTGCGCAGGTTTTCTGTGGCCAGGTGTGGCAGGATTGTTCTCGTAAGTATAGTAGTGAAGACTATACTGGCGCACGTTTGTTTTGAGACTTAGAAGGAACATTCGGGACGAATGTTTCTGCGAGGAGAATGTTATTGTCACGCCCAACCTCAAGCTCGTGGATCTGTGCCCTACCTGGGCACCCTTCTACCTTAACAACTAAGTACATTGCGGAAATTAATAACAGCTCATTTTTTTTTCTTTTTTTTAAAGCAACCGTACGTACAAGGCAAAACCGACTAGGCTGCCATATAATATACATAAACAAAAGACACTACACTGCACACGAGTCCAATCCCACATATGAATACTGCACTTAGGAGTTAGATCAACTATGACGGACAAGGCCCCGTGCACTCCATAAATGTACAAAAGCCTGATCAAGGAACTATACCAAAATGATAAACTCAACAAAGGAGCTATCCAAAACTCGAAAGGTGGTCCTACACTGCCGATCACCAAATCATTACCTAAACTCGCAGATGAACGCAGCTCAAGGAGGTCAAGACGAAGAATGTACCAAGTATGTGAGCGATGAAGTATCAGAATGAAATCATAACAGTCTAAACAAAGCAGAGACATGTATGATAGCCTACCTACGAGACACAATACATAAGCAACATATTAAGTCGTGACGCAGCCCTCAAAGTCATTACTCAAATATAACCATGGGTCTCACGCCCATAATATCAATCATGCCCGTGGAATCCTTCCTCACCGCCAAATCCATGATGTAACAACACCCATAAGGATACATGAACACCAAGTCCCACCTGTGTCCGAAATACTCGTGGTCTCATGCCCTAATCCTACCTCGAAAAGCATGAACATAGGGTAACACAAACAATTCCGGGACATATATGATACTCAAAATACAACACCTTGTGCCTTACTACAATGAGAGTAAACGAAGAGTATCCTTACAATATAAAATAGGAAGCTCATGATCAAAGCGGGACCATCCGCGCGGTATTATTCAAAGAATCCTATTCATGGGACTATTTCACCCGCATAGGTCGCGTGGACCCGCGTGAGGTATTCCTCGCATAGGCTGGACCCGCCCGCATGGGACTATTTCACCCGCATAAGCCCTTTCGGACCCGCATAAGGTATTCCTCGCATAGGACTATTTCACCCGCATAAGCCCTTACGGACTCGCAGGTATTCCTCGTGATAGTTGGACCCGCCCGCATGGGACTATTTCACCCGCATAAGCCCTACGGACTCGCATGAGGTATTCCTCGCATCGTGGGTAGCAAATCCACGGAATTATGCAAATGCCACAAACCCGGGGAATGACCCCGAAACGACTGATATACCAATAACACACAACCGGCTATTTCCAGCACACATAGGAAATTCTCAATTAACAAGCCAAAGTACTTATCAAGGCACACTTAGACAAATCATCAATTTATCAAGCCAAAGTACTAATCAAGGCATACATAGAATAATTCTCTTTTAACAAGCCAAAGTACTTATCAAGGCACACTTAGACAAATCCTCAATTTATCGAGCCAAAGTACTAATCAAGGCATACATAGAATAATTCTCTTTTAACAAGCCAAAGTACTTATCAAGGCACACTTAGACAAATCCTCAATTTATCGAGCCAAAGTACTAATCAAGGCATACATAGAATAATTCTCTTTTAACAAGCCAAAGTACTTATCAAGTCACACTTAGACAAATCCTCAATTTATCAAGCCAAAGTACTAATCAAGGCATCACATAGAATTATTCTCAATTAAGTAGGCCAAAGTACTACGTACGTACATTCTTTTCAAAAGACTTCTTTTTATGTAAAATCCCAAGAGTAAAACATACTTTCTTAATCTTAAGGAATCATGCTAGAAGAGGAGATAGTTCACATACCTTTTCGGCTAAAATCCACAAGCTAAGCCGAATACGCCGTACGTAGAAGTGTCAACCTATAATGGTCAGAACAAGACTATCAACTTCTAGTCTCAACGTAGAATAATACTAAGTATACTGCCTCTAATTCTACGGAAAATCGGGCAACACTTCCTTTGTTTCTACTCACTTTGCCACCTTTTTCAAGGCCGAATACAATAACCAACAAGCCACATTTAAGGCTCCAAACAACAACCAAACAAAGGGGATTACACGCCTTACAATACGTAAAATTCCGCCCACACTTCATACGAAGTAGTTTAATGCACACTAGCCAATTCTCGGCCAACTTACATAGCAACACTAAGTCTTTTCCAACCCTTTTCAAATTCCAAGTTCCAAGGTCTAACATGTTATATAGTTATAAACTACTTCAACAACTACAATTTCCTTCTTTATACCACATGCGACGCTTAGACCAATAGTCGACTTGAATTGTAATCTTAAGGCTAAACATGCTAGTTTTCGGATTAGGGTTCCAATTGCCAATAAACATATCAAACTTCATACTATATAACACATGCTTGCTAAAATCCATAGCTATAACAATAAGTAAGTCTTAACTACTAAAACGACAAAATTTATACCTTTAGAAGCCCTTAAAATTTCCAAGATTCCAAAGTCGCGCCTTAGAAATTCTTAGCTACTTTCCTTAAGTTCCAATCCGCTCCAAGCACTCCTAGAGGCCTATGAAGAACCCATCTTCAAGTTCCAACTTCAAAGTGAAGAACTCCCTTAGTTTCCGCCATGACTAACGTAAAAATACGTTTTTTCCGAAATCTTTCTATTGAGATAACCTTACAATACTCTTAGGAACCTTGGTTTAAAGTCTTGTGGCTAATGGATCAAAACTATAAAAATTTTGTGTGGGAATTACATGAAAGCCGAGAGCTTCTTAAAGAGGGAAAGAGTTCTCTAATTTTTCTAAGTGTAAATGAGCTAGTCTTGCACTAGTAGTAACCTTATAAAACACAATGGAGGGCTTAGACTTAAACAAATGTGAGGCTAGGATTAAAATCACATGGATCAAGCCTAAGTGGCAAGTTGACTAGTCAATTATGTCAAGCTTTGAAGACTTATCTTCCAAGAGGTTCAATGACCAAATTACCCCTCCTCTAAATCGATCAAGACCACTTATGGGGGTGCCACGTGTCGCCCTCTCATTCGCCCATAAAATTCAGAACCTCGTGGCCCCACAAAACGTAAACTTCCTGTGGGCCCCACATGACCAAACTGTAAAATAAATTTCCATAATATTAATAAGTTCCATACTCTTCAAATAATGCATTTTGAGAATCCAATTCTCAATAACGAACATTTTCCTTTCCGACGTCCTAAGATTTTCCGTCAAGAACAATTCTTCCTTTCGTACTAATGTCCAAGTCTTGTTTCCTTACGCATTCTTTTATACATGTCCCGACTTACGGGTGTAACATTCTTCCCCTTAGAAACATTCGCCCCCGAATGTTCTTAGTCGCTGCAAGCTATACAAACTCCCGACAATCTCTATATCGTGCCTATCAATCAAATGCACAAGACCAACGATGCCACACATGGCCACCACATAACATACGTAAACATATCAATGGACCTTCCGCTTGCGACTTCTTCTCACAAAACTCGAAGGTTACGATCTTCCCAAACACGGATCCTTAGAGGTTCCTTTCTTTCCTTACTTGTCATACTTTCTCGTACTTTCAAACTTATCTAGTACACGTACCAATTCTCAAATATTGATTCTGTTCTCCAATCCTTGGAGTTATTAATCGAACCTGGCCATTATGCTACTTGAATTTCCTGCTAAGGCTCTCCTCGGTCCTTACGACCTAGTTCCGGTGGAACGCATCAACAAACTCGTACAACAATTTACTAAACTTGGGCCTTGCATCCTCGGGACCCTATCACATAACTGACCATTTCTAATCGACATCACCCCATTCCATACTATCTGACCAAATGAGTCCACAATCCGACTCATCGTCACACTTAACTCCTCATTCTTAGTCTGAAATACATCTCTCTTATCTCAAGGTACTTCTTACCCTATCCCCTATTCACTAGAGATTCGTCACATAAGCCAAAGTATTTCTACTGTACAATCTTCCCTATCGGTCTTACACTTATACGGGGTAATTACAACTTGTGAACTTTATACAACTATAGTCTCAGTTCACCTATCATTCTTGTCAACATTCCTACTTCTCACTTTACTAATCAAAGTATCCCTACCTGGGTACTATCACTTACAACCAAGCTAGCACCACTATCTTGGTCAATAACATAATCGCTTCCTCATGACCTATAGTCTTCTCCTAACCGAGAAACTGGAGGCTCGTGCTGGGCCTCAAAACTCGCGCAGAACTCACCGATCGCGAACAACATCCGATATACCGGGCATAAGCCCTATCAACTCTCTCGAGTCCGACTAGTAGCTCCTCGCTACTCCTTTGCCCCTCTGGGCGGCCGCCTCCTCGAGGCATAATCAGAACACAACAATACGTCGAGAGGAATTTTCTTACTAACACACTCTATGGCACGATCTTAGAGTGAGAAGAATAGAAACTAACTCCTAGATGTCCCGTAGCCTCCTATTTACGGGTGTGGCGCGCAACACACCGATAATCAAGACTCTACTAGACACGGCCTCAGAACATTCCGAGGACCGATCGCTCGATACCACTGCCACGCCCGAACCCGTGCGGATCGTGCCCTACCCTGGCACCCTTCTACCTTAACAACTAAGTACATCATGGAAATTAATAACACTCATTTTTTTTTTTTTTTTAAAGCAATCAGACGTCTAAGGCAAAACCGACTAGTCGCCATATAATATACATAAACAAAAGACACTACATCGCATACGAGTCCAATCCCACATATGAATACGCACTTAGGAGTTAAATCAACTATGACGGACAAGGCCCCGCTGCACCCATAAATGTACAAAAGCTTAGATCATGAACTATACCAAAATGATAAACTCCTGAACAAAGGGAGCTATCCAAAACTCGAAAGCGGTCCTAGACTGCCGATCACCAAATCAAGACCTAAACTCATGCAGATGAACGCAGCCTTCAAGGAGGTCAGTACGAAGAATGTACCAAGTATGTGAACAGTAAGTACTGTAATGAAATCATAACAGTCTAAACAAAGCAGGAGACATGTATGATAGCCTACCTACAGTACACAATACATAAGCAGTCATATTAAGTCAGGGACGTACGCCCTCAAAGTCATTACTCAAATATAACCATGGGTCTCACGCCCATAATATCAATCATGCCCGTGGAATCCTTCCTCACTGCCGGCAGTCCATGATGTAACAACACCCATAAGGATACATGAACACCAAGTCCCACCTGTGTCCGAAATACCTCGTGGTCTCATGCCCCTAATCCTACCTGAAAAGCATGAACTTAGGTTAACACAAACACTGCCGGGGGCATATATGATACTCAAAATACAACACCTTGTGCCTTACTACAATGAGAGTAAACAATAGTATCCTTACAATATAAAATAGGAAGCTCATTATCAAAGCAGGACCATCCGCCCGCAGTATTATTCAGCAATCCTATTCCTGGGACTATTTCACCCGCATAGGTCGCGTGGACCCGTGTGAGGTATTCCTCGCATAGGCTGGACCCGCCCGCATGGGACTATTTCACCCGCATAAGCCCTTTCGGACCCGCATAAGGTATTCCTCGCATATGACTATTTCACCCGCATAAGCCCTTACGGACTCGCATGAGGTATTCCTCGCATAGGCTGGACCCGCCCGCATGGGACTATTTCACCCGCATAAGCCCTACGGACTCGCATGAGGTATTCCTCGCATCGTGGGTAGCAAATCCACGGTATGCAAATGCCACAAACCCGGGGAATGACCCCGAAACAACTGATATACCAATAACACACAACCGGCTATTTCCAGCACACATAGGCAATTCTCAATTAACAAGCCAAAGTACTTATCAAGGCACACTTAGACAAATCCTTAATTTATCAAGCCAAAGTACTAATCAAGGCATACATAGAATAATTCTCTTTTAACAAGCCAAAGTACTTATCAAGGCACACTTAGACAAATCCTCAATTTATCGAGCCAAAGTACTAATCAAGGCATACATAGAATAATTCTCTTTAACAAGCCAAAGTACTTATCAAGGCACACTTAGACAAATCCTCAATTTATCGAGCCAAAGTACTAATCAAGGCATACATAGAATAATTCTCTTTTAACAAGCCAAAGTACTTATCAAGGCACACTTAGACAAATCCTCAATTTATCGAGCCAAAGTACTAATCAAGGCATACATAGAATAATTCTCTTTTAACAAGCCAAAGTACTTATCAAGTCACACTTAGACAAATCCTCAATTTATCAAGCCAAAGTACTAATCAAGGCATCACATAGAATTATTCTCAATTAAGTAGGCCAAAGTACTACGTACGTACATTCTTTTCAAAAGACTCTTTTTATGTAAAATCCCAAGATACTAACACCGCAGATCAAGGCATGTCTATTTTTCAAAGTAAGTTACTACACGCTTAGAAAACTTATTTCAAGGCTTGAAATCAAGTAACTTCAAATTTTCACAATCTAGGCAACTTATGCCCTTTTAATCAAAATAGACAACTTTCTAAACCTTCCATAAAGCCGTTATAACCAACTTCCCATAAAGCCGTTATAACCCTTTATGGTTTTAGACATATCCATTCCTTTAATAACCAAGAGACTTATGCTATTAAAAACCAAGTATCACATACTTACAAATCAAGTTCTTAACTTTCAAAACACTTCAAGTCTCTTAATATATAGAAAACAAGTTTCTTCTACTTTTAAACCTCAAGTAACTCACCTTTAAAACAAGTTACTTCTCTTAAAACATGTCATTTCTCCTCTTTAAATCAAATAAGTAAATCACTCCTGACTCCTAAAGTCATTATAATGACCTTTAGGTTTTAGAATTAAGGCACTAGCCAAAAGATTTGGAAACCACTTCCTTTTTAAGACTCCATGTACTTTAAGTAAAATACCTTCACTTTTAAGAATCCAAACTTCATCAATAAAATGGATTATACAACTTACAATCTAAACATCAAAGTACAATCAAGGAATGGATCATTTAAGGAGTAAAGCATACTTTCT
Source organism: Przewalskia tangutica (assembly GCA_029844215.1). NCBI lineage: Eukaryota > Viridiplantae > Streptophyta > Magnoliopsida > Solanales > Solanaceae > Przewalskia > Przewalskia tangutica. The sequence continues at coordinate 856,673 of JAQGDG010000035.1, forward strand.
TAATCTTAAGGAATCATGCTAGAAGAGGAGATAGTTCACATACCTTTTCGGCTAAAATCCACAAGCTAACCCGAATACGCCGTACGTAGAAGTGTCAACCTATAATGGTCAGAACAAGACTATCAACTTCTAGTCTCAACGTAGAATAATACTAAGTATACGGCCTCTAATTCTACGGAAAATCGGGCAGCACTTCCTTTGTTTCTACTCACTTTGCCACCTTTTTCAAGGCCGAATACAATAACCAACAAGCCACATTTAAGGCTCCAAACAAAAACCAAACAAAGGGGATTACACGCCTTACAATACGTGTAAAATTCCGCCCCACAATTCATACGAAGTAGTTTAATGCACACTAGCCAATTCTCGGCCAACTTACATAGCAACACTAAGTCTTTTCCAATCCTTTTCAAATTCCAAGTTCCAAGGTCTAACATGTTATATAGTTATAAACTACTTCAACAACTACAATTTCCTTCTTTATACCACATGCGACGCTTAGACCAATAGTCGACTTGAATTGTAATCTTAAGGCTAAACATGCTAGTTTTCGGATTAGGGTTCCAATTGCCAATAAACATATCAAACTTCATACTATATAACACATGCTTGCTAAAATCCATAGCTATAAAAATAAGTAAGTCTTAACTACTAAAACGACAAAATTTATACCTTTAGAAGCCCTTAAAATTTCCAAGATTCCAAAGTCGCGCCTTAGAAATTCTTAGCTACTTTCCTTAAGTTCCAATCCGCTCCAAGCACTCCTTAGAGGCCTATGAAGAACCCATCTTCAAGTTCCAACTTCAAAGTTGAAGAACTCCCTTAGTTTCCGCCTTGCGACTAACGTAAAAATACGTTTTTTCCGAAATCTTTCTATTGAGATAACCTTACAATACTCTTAGGAACCTTGGTTTAAAGTCTTGTGGCTAATGGATCAAAACTATAAAAATTTTGTGTGGGAATTACATGAAAGCCGAGAGCTTCTTAAAGAGGGAAAGAGTTCTCTAATTTTTCTAAGTGTAAATGAGCTAGTCTTGCACTAGTAGTAACCTTATAAAACACAATGGAGGGCTTAGACTTAAACAAATGTGAGGCTAGGATTAAAATCACATGGATCAAGCCTAAGTGGCAAGTTGACTAGTCAATTATGTCAAGCTTTGAAGACTTATCTTCCAAGAGGTTCAATGACCAAATTAACCCTCCTCTAAATCGATCAAGACCACTTATGTGGGTGCCACGTGTCGCCCTCTCATTCGTCCATAAAATTCCGTAACCCTCGTGGGCCCCACAAAACGTAAACTTCCTCGGGTGGGCCCCACGTGACCAAATCCGTAAAAATAAATTTCCATAATATTAATAAGTTCCATACTCTTCAAATAATGCATTTTGAGAATCCAATTCTCAATAACGAACATTTTCCCTTTCCGACGTCCGGAAGATTTTCCGTCGGAAGAACAATTCTTCCTTTCGTACTAATGTCCAAGTCTTGTTTCCTTACGTACATTCTTTTATACATGTCCTGGACTTACGGGGTGTAACATTCTTCCCCCCTTAGAAACATTCGTCCCCGAATGTTCTTAGTCGTTTGCAAATCTATACTCAATCCGGAACAATATCTATACTATGCCTATCAATCAGATGCAAAAATACAACTATGCCACACATGGCCACCACATAACATACGTAAACATATCAATGGACCTTCCGTTTGCGACCCCATTCTCACAAAACTCGAAGGTTACATTTTCCCAAACACGGATCCTTAGAGGTTCCTTTCTTTCCTTACTTGTCATACTTTCTCGCACTTTCAAACTTATCTAGTACACGTACTAATTCTCAAATATTGATTCGCTTCTCCAATCCTTGGAGTTATTAATCGAACTCGCCATTATGCTACTTGAATTTCCGCTAAGGCTCTCTCGGTCCTTACGACCTAGTTCCGTGGAACGATCAACAAACTCAGACAACAATTTACTAAACTTGGGCCTTGCATCCTCTGGACCCTATCACATAATCTGACCATTTCTAATCGACATCACCCCATTCCATACTATCGGTGACCGAAATGAGTCCACAATCCGACTCATCGCCACACTTAACTCCTCATTCTTAGTCCGAAATACATCTCTCTTATCTCAAGGTACTTACCCTATCCCCTATTCACTAGAGATTCACATAAGCCAAAGTATTTCATCAGATAATCTTCCCTATCGGTCTTACACTTATACGGTAATTATCACACGACCCGAACCTGCCCGTGGATCGTGCCTTACCCCGCACCCTAGTGATACAACATCGAGAAAATCAGCGAAATAAAAACATGAACATGAATTTAGAGACAATAAATAAAGCAACCAAAACAATAGCTTGCCTTCATCATATATACATAAATACCGACAGCTTATCCTTTTACAAACCCCGCCACAACAAAGGTTACATGCACTTAAAATTTACACAACAACTATGACGGACAGGCCCCGCCATACCCTCGAATGTACACGGACCTACTGCACTCGTGGTAACATACCAAAGATAAGCCTCCAAGGAACGGAGCTTCCCAACACAAAGGTGATCCTAAAGCGGATCGACACCGATGTACTTACCAGGCATGAACGCAGCCCCAAGGAGGTCAAGATAACAGTACTAAGTATGTGAAATCAGAAATGTCAGAATCGAAATCATAATAGTCTATAAAAGCAGGAGACAGTATGATAACCAAACTACGACATACACATAACGCTTATATCAATTCGTGGTCTCACGCCACAACATCAATCCCGCCTGCGAGTACCTTCCTCATCACGGCATTCATGATATGATAACAACAAGATAGAAATCCAAATGGAGCATACCCGCGCGCTACGATCGTCGCGATGTCCAAAGGAAACAAATAAGACGACATTCCAAATGGAAGCATACCCGCAGCGCCACGATCGCGGTCGAGGTCCAAAGGGAAACAATAAGACATCATTCCAAATGGAAGCATACCCGCAGCGCCACGATCGCGGTCGGTATGTCCAAAGGGAAACAATAAGACAACAAGGCGGTAATCAAAGTGGAAGCATACCCGCGCGCCACGATCGCGGTCAAGATGTCCAAAGTGATTTAACAAAAGTAACACTATCAACCGCGAACGCATCTGCGGAATTTCTCCGCCACCGCCAAGACGCCCAAGTAAGTTCTCAACAAGTCAACCGACCCTCCATCGAGAGACGCCAGAGTATAGAAACACAATCTTTGCACAACAAAGGCTATCACAACAAGCATAGGCAAGTTTCACAACAACAAGCATAGGCAAGTTATACACAACTCAAAGTACTTTCATTTTATGCCAAAGTTCGGGTTTTAACCCTAAAGTACTACGTACGTTAAATTCCTTTTCTAAAAGTCACCCGATACCCTAGTATAAAAATAGAGTGACTTATTTCTTTTAAGTAAACCAAAACAACTTCCATACTTTCCTTTTAAAACCAAATTAAGGCAACACCATGCCTTCTTTTTGACCAAAACACTTTTCTTTTAAAGTCAAGTTACCACATTAAAACCAATGATAAAACCTTTTTGTTTTCATAAGGTCGTTATAACCAACTTCCCATAAAGTTGTTATACACCTATGTTTTAAACCATTTTAAGACAACACAATGCCTTTCTTTTTCCTAAAGTTCCAGCTTGCCTAATTTCAAATACACAAGTCTCTTTTTGAAAAGTTCATAGTTCAATGTCTTAATCTCTTTTAAAACAATTGTAACATATGCCTTAGGCGAGTAGGTTATTCTTGTTCATAATCAATCTTATTAGCAGCCATGATCTAGAAATGTAATATCATTTTGTCTCATCTTAGCTTCTATGCAGATGGAGGTTTCTCTTGGTTTTAATAATACTTAATTATTCAATACATTTCCTTTATTAACGCTGCAGTGGTTTGTCGATACACATTCGATTTCCAAATCAAGAAACATTATTTCTTCCAAAACCAAGTACTCATTACTCACGAACGAGGTTTCACACAAACATCCATATTAAGTCAAGTCTCTTATCTTTTAAGAATAAGTCTCTTAACTTCTAAACCATTAAACCATTCTTTTATCTCTCTTAATGCGACCTAACTTCTCATAAAGTCGTATAACTTTTATGTTTTCAAACCAAGTATACACTTCTTTCAAAAAGGTTTCTTAATCTTTAGAATACTTCAAGGTTCTTTTACATCAAGTGTTATAAGTCAACCGCTTATCTTTAAAACCACAAAGCATTTCTCATTTACATAGAAGTCGTTATAACCAACTTCCCATAAAGCCGTTATAACACTTTATGTTTAAAGACAATCAAATACATTTAACACATACGACGCTTCACCGCATTACATAGTTATACACATATCATGCTAGAACAGATAGGAAGAGGTTCACATACCTCGCGACGAGTATCGACTAATAGCAAAACGCTCCAAGTACCTCAAACCGTCGCTACACTCTCGCCAAGCGATCACTCCACACGTAGTACTACAACCCATAGAGGCCACAAAGCCGCCTATTAATATCTTTAGATCTCAATGTAGAATATTCTACGTAAAATTCAAAGACTCCTCCCATGGCAACAGAAATCTCCTCTCTATCGAGGCCGGCTACCAAGCCAACCAGGGGGGGTTAACACGTCTAACCAGACGTGTACAATTTTACTACACAGTAATGCTACACAAGTCTACTGTAATACAGTCCTATGTAATTACAGTTCAGTTCTCTTCTTTAAATTCAGGCTTAAGTCGCAAGACATTGCCATAAATATTATTCAGGCTTAAGTCAAAAGACATTGCCGCACAATTATAATGTTCAGTTCTATATATAGTATACTTCAACTATATATTCCTACAACATGTAATTTCCAATGACAATAGAATGTCAAGAGTGTTTACCTCGATAAGCCCAAAATTATCCAAGTTATAATGTCGATCCTGAGCAAGGTTTAGCTCCTACTCGCGGCGCTCAATCCGCCTCCAAACAACCCTTAAGTTCTAACCAACTTCTACTTAAATACTTCAACCAACAATGAAGATTTCCTTAGGGTTTCGTTTGAGATTAAAAGGACAAAAGGTAGTATTTCCTGCTCTACGATGAGGTAACTTTGAAATAAGACAAGGTAAAGGCTAAGGTATTTGGGCATTATAACAATACTTGGAGAGTATTTCTACCAAGAGTGGTGTTTTATACGAAACAACTAGGCAGTGGGTACCCACTACCACACTACTGAGGTGGAATCCTCCCGCCAAAGGCCACACGAAAGGGGAGGGAAGCTCACTGCCAGAGCACAAGAGTGGAGGAAGGATTTTCAAGACTTGGTGATTTTAGGAATGGATGAAGTCTTCTGCCGCAGTGGGTATTTATAGCAAAACCAAAGGCCAACCAATGGCCAAGATCAAGCCATGTGCAAGGCAAGTGTAAGGCCAAGATCAAGCCAAGTGCACCCTAACCCTACCCACAAAACACTCCACAAAACAAGCCACAAAGCAAGGCACAATTCAAGGAACCAATCGCCGGCCAACCATCCTCTGACGCCCAATCGCCCAAGCCACCCCACTTGCTTCGATGCGAGGTGACACATGTCACCCTCCCGTTGGTCCAAAATGTTTCGCCTCTAAAAATCCGCAAAAATATAAATGACATAGCCTAATTTTCCTACGAAAGTCGTGGAAACGCTTCAAAAAAACCACTCTATTCGACACTTGTGCCCAAATTTCGTCTATGCCTAACTTAAGGCTCAAATTTAACGCACGTCCACACGCATATACTGGAAATACGGTATAACATTCTCCTTCCTCAGAAACATTCGTCCCGAATGTTCCTTCTCAAGACTGATATCGATGAAGTTCCTCTAACAAGTTGCCAACGCCACACCGCCACGAAATAACACACGTTCTCTTCCTTCCTTACTCGCCGTGCCCTTCTCGAACACTTGAACTCTCCCAAGACGTACTCATACTTCACCATCGCCGCTTCAAACCGTGAGTCACTACCTCCAAACTTGGTCATCTTACTAGCTTCAATCTCCTTAAGGCCATTCCCGCCTTCACGATCCGCTCGGTCGAACATATCCACGAACTCATACGATGGTTATCTAATCACGCCTAGCACCTCGTGACTTACCACTGGCGTGACCACCCAGAGCTGACCCCACTTGAAATGGCCGCGGGTTGGCCCTCAATCATGGCCCCAACCCGACCCACTTACGCATCACGCCTGCTCCCGATCCGAACAATCTTACCTCTACAGTCAGCGAAAGCTACCACTTCCATTTTTACACTACCCAAGGACATTTCCCCACAATTACTCTACGTAAGATTATACATTTTGACAAAGATCACCCGCAAGATCTTGTACTCAAGACGGCCTTACATCTAAGGTCTCAACTGTAATATTCTAAGGTTCATCATTTCTCACCCCAGCTTACCCTTTTCACTAACTGTGTTTCTAAATCACATTTTAGCACAAAGCTATCCAACATAACACTAAACACATCATCACAACATCAATACATACAAAACTCTGTAGGTTAAGGATATACTGAAAATAGGCGATCTGGAGGACCGCTAAAATCGGAACTTCCACCGCGACTTCTACCGTGGCCCACGGTATGAACATCCCGCTGACTGGGAGGTGAAGAACCCGCAATCGATCCTCAGAATCGTGCTATCCTACCAGCTACCCTCGGTCGGACAATTTCTCCCAAATGGCCTCGCTGCCGCATGTAAAACAAACTCCCGACTAGCACGACACTCCCACCGCGAGTCTACCACAATGTCACAACGAGGTAGGGGTGGCTTCACCGCTAACACCCCCGCTCTCTCGAAAATCAACCTCGAGCCCCGACCGCCTCGAAACTCGATGCTCAAGATTGCGAGGACCATCAGATCGGGCGAGGCGCATAACTAGTCTGGCCGAGGCGGTCCGCCGAAAGTCACCAAAGGACCTCGCTGCTCGCCCTCTTCACGACCTCGTTATTTCGCCGATTTCTCCGCCTCACCTCCAAGTGCATAAGCTCGCATGCGGCAATGTCCATGCCCTACAAGAGCTACACCAACAACTCTCTCGCTAGGTAATCATCGAGCCTCAGAACATATCGGTGCACTCGATCCTCCATACTAGCTACTAATGCGGACGCATCGCCAATGAGTCGAACTCACATTGTACTCCCAACCGCACGCCTGCTCGCCGCAACACCAAAAATCTGTCGCCGAGCCCTCTCATCCGCGAGGTAAGAAATGTGCAAGAAAGGCCTCGAGAACTCGCCCCATAAAGCCGGAAGTGCATGCTCTCCCGACAGCCCCTCACGACCAAACTACGATCATCGCGTATCACGCAGCCGATGCGAACTTAGACCACCGACTCGGTCTCCGATGCTTGATCACTCGCGATCCACAGAATCGCCGGATGAACTCCTCGCGATCATCCTCGTGCCTCGACCCATAAAACTCGCGTTACACTCGTAAAATCCCGTAATCTCAAATCGTCGCCTGGGTGAACTACGGTGCTACTGGGCTGGAATCGCCAGATCCGTCCTATCTCAAGTTCGCCACAACCTGTGCCATTAATCGCCATCTCTTGTAACTCATCTCTCTCGCCTCACTGTAGGATCGAGGCTCAGTATCGCGGTTCGTAGATCGCACGCTTACTCGTATCTCTCTCACGCTTTGCCCTTCTGGTCCGGGTTGCCTTGCGCGAGGCATAATCGGTAAAACGAGATACGCTGGAGGGTCCAACTTACCACACAATCTAAGGCACGATCTCGTAATGAGAAGAATGGAAACCAATCCTAAATGTCCTATAGCCTCGATTATATATGTGGTGCACAACACACCGATAATCAAGACTTACTGTACACGGTCTCAGACACTTTCAGAGGACTAACACTGATACCACTTTTGTCACGACCGAACCCGGCCCGTGATCGTGCCTTACCCCGCACCCTAGTGATACAACATCGCAGAAAATCAATGGAAATAAAAACATGAACATGAATTTAGAGACAAAATAAATAAACAAAGCAACCAAAATAGTTGCCTTCATCATATATACATAAATACCCAACGCTTATCCTTTTTACAAACCCCGCCCACAACAAATGTTATGCACTTAAGATTTACACAACAACTATGACGGACAGTGGCCCCGCCATACCCCTCAACGTATACGGACCTCTGCACTCGTGGTAACATACCAAAGATAAGCCTCCAAGGAACGGAGCTTCCCAACACGCCAAAGGTGATCCTAAAAGCTGGATCGACAAATGACCGACTTCACCGCGCAGATGAACGCAATTTCAAGGAGGTCTAACAGTACCAAGTATGTGAAATCAGAAATGTCAGAATCAAATCATAATAATCTATAAAAGCAGGAGATGTATGATAACCAAACTACGCATACACATAACGCTTATATCAATTCGTGGTCTCACGCCACAACATCAATCCCGCCCGGAGTACCTTCCTCACGGCATTTCATGATATGATAACAACAAGATAGAAATCCAAATGGGAGCATACCTGCGCGCTACGATCGTGTCGATATGTCCAAAGGGAAACAAAAAAGACGACATTCCAAATGGAAGCATACCCGTGCTCAACGCATCGTGTCAGAAGGTCCAAAGGTAAACAATAATACAGCATTCCAAATGGAAGCATACCCGTGCGCTACGCATCGTGTCAGTATGTCCAAAGGGAAACAATAAGACAACAAGGCGGTAATCAAAGTGGAAGCATACCCGTGCGCTACGCATCGTGTCAGTATGTCCAAAGTGATTTAACAAAAGTAACACTATCAACAGGAACGTACCCGTGGAATTTCTCCGTCACCGCCAAGACGCCCAAGTAAGTTCTCAACAAGTCAACCGACCCTCCATCGAGAGACGCCAGAGTATAGAAACACAATCTTTGCACAACAAAGGCTATCACAACAAGCATAGGCAAGTTTCACAAAGAACAAGCATAGTCAAGTTATTGACAACTCAAAGTACTTTCATTTTATGCCAAAGTCCGGTTTTAACTCCTAAAGTACTACGACGTTAAATTCCTTTTCTAAAAGTCACCCGATAATTCGTAGTATAAAAATAGAGTGACTTATATCTTTTAAGTAAACCAAAACAACTTCCATACTTTCCTTTTAAAACCAAATTAAGGCAACACCATGCCTTCTTTGATTGACCACAACACTCTTCTTTTAAAAGTCAAGGTACCACAATACAACCAATGAAACAACCGTTCTTGTGTTTTCTTAAGGTCGTTATAACCAACTTCCCATAAAGGTGTTATACACCTTATGTTTTAAACCATTTTAAGACAACACAATGCCTTTCTTTTCCTAAAGTTCCAGCTTTGCCTAATTTCAAATACACAAGTCTCTTTTTGAAAAGTTCATAGTTCAATGTCTTAATCTCTTTTAAAACAATTGTGTAACATATGCCTTGAAGTAGTAGGTTATTCTTGTTCATAATCAATCTTATTAGCAGCCATGATCTAGAAATGTAATATCATTTTGTCTCATCTTAGCTTCTATGCAGATGGAGGTTTCTACCGGTTTTAATAATACTTAATTATTCAATACATTTCCTTTATTAACGCCGCAGTGGTTTGTCGATACACATTCGATTTCAAATCAAGAAACATTATTTCTTCCAAAACCAAGTACTCATTACTCACGAATGAGGTTTCACACAAACATCCATATTAAGTCAAGTCTCTTATCTTTAAGAATAAGTCTCTTAACTTCTAAACCATTAAACCATTCTTTTTATCTCTCTTAAGGCGCCAGACCTAACTTCTCATAAAGTGGTATAACTTTTATGTTTTCAAACCAAGTATACACTTCTTTCAAAAAGGTTTCTTAATCTTTTAGAATACTTCAAGGTTCTTTTACATCAAGTCGGTTATAAGTCAAATCGCTTATCTTTAAAACCACAAAGCATTTCTCATTTACATAGAGTCATATAACTAACTTCCCATAAAGCCGTTATAACACTTTATGTTTAAAGACAATCAAATACATTTAACACATGACGTCACCGTACTACATAGTTATACACATATCATGCTAGAACAGATAGGAAGAGGTTCACATACCGCGACGAGTATCGACTAATAGCAAAACGCCCAAGTACCTCAAACCGTCACACTCTCACCAAGCCATCACTCCACACGTAGTACTACAACCTATAGAGGCCACAAAGCGCCTATTAATATCTTTAGATCTCAGTGTAGAATATTCTACGTAAAATTCGCAAAGACTCTCCCCGCAACATGGCAGAAATCTCCTCCTCTATCGGTGCCGCCACCAAGCCAACCAGTGGGGTTAACACGTCTAACCGGACGTGTACAATTTTACTACACAGTAATGCTACACAAGTCTACTGTAATACAGTCCTATATAATTACAGTTCAGTTCTCTTCTTTAAATTCAGGCTTAAGTCGCAAGACATTGCCATAAGTATTATTCAGGCTTAAGTCAAAAGACATTGCCGCACAATTATAATGTTCAGTTCTATATATAGTATACTTCAACTATATATTCCTACAACATGTAATTTCCAATTACAATAGAAGGTCAAAAGTGTTTACCTCGATAAGCCCAAAATTATCCAAGTTATAATGTCGATCCTGAGCAAGGTTTAGCTCCTACTCCGTGCGCTCCAATCCGCTCCAAACAACCCTTAGAAGTTCTAACCAACTTCTACTTAAATACTTCAACCAACAATGAAGATTTCCTAGGGTTTCGGTTTGAGATTAAAAGGACAAAAGGTAGTATTTCCGGGCTCTACGTATAGAGGTAACTTTTGAAATAAGACAAGATAAAGGCTAAGGTATTTTGGGCATTATAACAATACTTGGAGAGTATTTCTACCAACAGGGGGGGTGTTTTATACGAAACAACTAGGCTAGTGGGTACCCCACGGCCACACTACTGTGAGGAGTGGGAAACCTCCCGCCAAAGGCCACACGAAAAGTGAGAGGAAGCTCACTGGCTAGAGCACAAGAAAGGGAGGAAGGATTTTCAAGACTTGGTGATTTTAGGAATGGATGAAGTCTTCAAGCGTGGGTATTTATAGCAAAACCAAAGGCCAACCAATGGCCAAGATCGCCATGTGCAAGGCAAGTGTAAGGCCAAAATCAAGTCAAGTGCACCTAACCCTACTCCACAAAACACTCCACAAAACAAGCCACAAAGCAAGGCACACCAAGGAACCAATCGGCCAAGGCCAACCATCCTCTTGACGCCCAATCGCCCAAGCCACCCCACTTGTTTCAATGTGCGGTGACACATGTCACCCTCCGCTGGTCCAAAATGTTTCGCCTCTAAAAATCCGCAAAAATATAAATGACATAGCCGAATTTTCCCTACGAAAGCCGTGGAAACGCTTTAAAAACGACTCTATTCGACACTTGTGCCCAAATTTCGGTCCTATGCCTAACTTAAGGCTCAAATTTCGTACGTACGTCCACACGTACATACTCTGGAAATACGGGGTATAACAATTACAACTTGTGAACTTTATACAACTATAGTCTCGCCACCTATCATTCTTGTCAACATTCCTACTTCTCACTTTACTAATCAAAGTATCCCTACCTCTGGGTACTATCACTTACAATCGCTAGCACCACTATCTTGGTCAATAACATAATCGCTTCCTCATGACCCTATAGTCTTCTCCTAACCGAAACCGGAGGCTCGTGCTGGGGCCTCAAAACCTGGCGCAGAAGAACTCGCCGACTGCGGAACAACATCCGATATACCCTGGGCATAAGCCCTATCAACTCTCTGAGTCTGACTAGTAGCTCCTGCTACTCCATTGCCCCTCTGGGCGGCTGTTCTCCTCGAGGCATAACTGTAACACAACAATACGCCGAGAGGAATTTTCTTACTAACACAAACTCTATGGCACGATCTTAGAGTGAGAAGAATAGAAACCAACTCCTAGATGTCCCGTAGCCTCCTATTTACGGGTGTGGCGCAACACACCGATAATCAAGACTTACTAGACACTACCTCAGAACATTCACGATCGATCGCTTCGATACCACTGTCACGCCCCAAACCCCGGCTCGTGGATCGGTGCCCTACCCGGGCACCCTTCTACCTTAACAACTAAGTACATTGCGGAAATTAATAACACTCATTTTTTTCTTTTTTTAAAGCAATCAGACGCATAAGGCAAACCGACTAGCCGCCATATAATATACATAAACAAAAGACACTACACCGCACACGAGTCCAATCCCACATATGAATACAGATGTTATACCCCGTATTTCCAGAGTATGTACGTGAGGGCGTACGTATTAAATTTTTGCCTTAAGAGTTGGCTTTGGTTCGAAATTTGGGCACAAGTGCCGATTAGAGTCGCTCGACTAAACGCTTTCCACTTTCGAGAGAAAATTCCGCTATGTCATTTATAATTTTTGCGGATTTTTCCGGTGACGAACATTTTGGATCAACGGGAGGTGACATGTGTCACCTCACATCGGAAGCAAATGGATTGGCTTGGACGATTTGGGCGCCCAAGAGCCTTGGTTGGCCTCGCCGATTGGCTCCTCTTTGTGCCTTGCTTTGTGGCTTGTTTTGTGGAGTGTTTTGTGGAGTGTTTTGTGGGTGCACTTGGCTTGATCTTGGCCTTACACTTGCCTTACACATGGACGGATCTTCGCCATCGTTGGCCTTTGCTTGGCCTATAAATAGCTCCTTTGTGAAGACTTTCTTCATCCACAAATTGTTCTAAGTGATAAATCCCTTCCCCTCCCTCGTGTAGACTCTCGTCCCCGAGCTCCTCTCCCCCTCTCGTGTGAGCTAGCCGAGAGCCTCCTCCCCTTAGCCGAAGTACACCCCCTCTAGTGGTAAGCTAGCCGGGTACCCCCAGCCTAGTTACTTTGTATAATACCCTTGTTGTGGTATAGAAATACTCTCCTAGTATTGTTATAATGCCCAAAAATACCTTGGCCTTATACCTTGTTATATTCCAAAAGTTACCTCTATACGTAGAGCAGAAATACTACCTTTTAGTCTCAAACCGAAACCCTAAGGAAAATCTTCATTGTTGGTTGAAGTTTTGGAGTAGAAGTTGGTTAGAACTTCTAAGGGTTGTTTGAGCGGATTGGAGCACTCGAGTAGGAGCTAAGCGTTGCTCAGATCGACTTTATACTTGGATAATTTTGGGCTTATCGAGGTAACACTCACCGCCCTTCTATTGTGATTGGAAATTACATGTTGTTGATTATATAGTCAAGTATACTATATATAGATCGATCGTAGTTAGTTGGCAATGTCTTTTGACTTAAGCCCAAGAATACAGAATCGAACTAAATCAGAATTACATAGGATCAGACATGAGACTTGTGTATCGTGGTGGTAGAATTGTACACGTCCGCTTAGGCGTAAACCCCGGTTGGCTTGGTAGCGGACTCGATAGAGGAGGAGATTAACGCTGCCATGTGAGCCGTCTAATTTTCTCAGAGAAAGATAGAACTTGTGTTTTGGGGTTAATAGACGTTTGTGACCTTTATAGGTGAAAGTACTAAGAGTAGCGTATTCTACTCGAGGAGTGGAAAGTGGCTAGCAAGGTTGTAGTACTTGGAGCATTTTGCTTTTGTCGATAAATCGTCGAGGTATGCGAACCTCTTCCTATCTCTTCTAGCATGATATGTGTGTAACTATGTAGTACGGTAGACGCATACGTGTTTAATGTATTTGATTGGTTTGAACATAAAGTGTTATAACGACTTTATGGGAAGTCAAGTTATAACGGCTTATGTAGGTAAGAAAATACTTTGTGGTTTTAAAAGGTAATCACGTGAATTATAAATCGGCTTGTTATAATAAAGAACTCGATGTATTTCAAAAGATTTATAAATCGCTTTTGAAGGGAGAGTAACACTTGGTTTTAAAGGTTTTAAAAGAGTTATACTAGCTTTATGGGGAGTTAGGTATAATGTCTTAAGAGAGGTAAAGAAAATGGTTTATCATGTTAGAAGTTAAGAGACTTGATCTTATAAGATAAGAGACTTAACTTATTTGTTTTAATGAGGATGTTTGTGAAACCTCATTCGTGAGTAATGAGTACTTGGTTTTATTTAAAGGGATAATGTTTTACCGATTTCTAAATCGTAATGTGTATCGCATGCACCACCGCAAATTAATAAAGGAAAATGTATTGAATAATGATGTATCGTATTAAAAACCAAGAGAAACCTCCATCCGCATAGAAACTAAGATGAGACAAAATGATATTACATTTTCTAGATCATGGCCGCGTAATAAGAATGTTGTAAACAAGAATAACCTACTCTCACGCTGAGACATATATTACTCAATTGTTCTAAAAAGGAATCAAGTGATTAAGTTTGGGAACTATGAAACCATTTGAAATGGTGCTTGAGTAATCGAAACTAGCAAACCGAACTTAGGAAAGAATGTTGTTACTTGATTATTGAAAAGGGATGTGGGTTGGTCATTCTTATACTACGTATCGTGACTTTTATAAAAGTAATGGATCTCTTTAAAAGAACTTAACGATGTAGTACTTTGGGGTTAAAACCCGACTTTGGCATAATATGAAAGTACTTTGAGTCAGTGCGAAGCTTGCCTATGCTTGTTGTTGTGAAACTTGCCTATGCTTGTTGTTGTGAAACCGCCATGCTTGTGATGATAGCCTTTGTTGTGCGGTGTGGTATTTCGTGTTACCGTGTCTCTCGATAGAGGCGCTTGACTTGTCGAGAACTTACTTGACGCATCGCGCTGATGGAGAATTCCACGTATGTTTCCATTTTGATTACTGTCTTGTTGTTGATGTCACATGGAAATGTCTACACCGATGCAGTATTCCGGGGGCATGTGGCCATGCGGCATGGTTGACCACCCACTATATAGTTAGTGAGGTAACATGGACATGTCTACACCGATGCAGTATTCCGGGGGCATGTGGCCATGCGGCCTTGTTATTATTGTTGCAACATGGACGTGTCTACACCGATGCAGTATTCCGGGGGCATGTGGCCATGCGACATGGTTGACCACCCAGGAGGTTGTTATTGAGGGTACATGGGCATGTCTACACCGATGCAAAGATTCCGGTACGCGCCACGCGCCTTGTTATTATTGTTGCATCACGGACATGTTTACACCGATGCAGATTCGGGCACGCGCCATGATGCGAACATGATGGATGCCAGGCGTGAGACCCATAGTTATATTCGAGTGGTGACTTGGTGGCGTGAGTCCTCGACGGATCGCTTATGTTGCAGATCGTATTTTGGTTATCATACATGTCTCCGCTTAAGCTATTATGATTTCATTTACAGATTCGAGGCTTCACATACTGTACTGCCAGATCGACCTCCTTCGGGGTGCGTTCATGCCGCAGTAGAGGTACATCGGCCGTGGATCCCCGCCTAGGATCTCATTTCAACAGATTGAAAGCTCCGCCTTCTGAGGCTTATCTTTGGTATGTTTCCCGAGTTGTAGGTTCTTGTACATTCGTGGTATGGCGGCCCTCGTCCCGCCATAGTTGTTGTAAATCTTAGAGGTCCTGTGCATCGCAGTGTGGTTTGTAAAAAGGTTAACTGCTCGGTTTTTATGTATATACCAAGGCAAATCGCTTTGGCCTGCTTATTTATTATATCTCTGTTTCATGACTCGTGTTTTATTTTTCCGCCGGTTTTCTCTCGATGTTGTATCACTAGGTGCCCGGTAAGGCACCGAATCTGCCCGTTCGGGCGTTACAAAGTGGTATCGGAGCGCTTAGTCCTCTGAAAGTGTCTGCACCGCGTCTAGTAGAGTCTTGATTATCTGTGCAGGCACCACATCTATAATCGTGAGGCTATAGGACATTTAGGATTGGTTTCTATTCTTCTCATTCTGAGATCGTGCCTTAGAGCCGTGGTTGTAAGTCGACCCTCCGACGTGTTTCGCTTTTACCGCTTATGCCTCGCGAAGGCAACCGTGGCCCGGGATGGCAAGGCACCGAGGAGCCGCTAGCTGGATTCAGAGGAGTACGAGGCGCAGTCCGGCCAAGACTGAGTAGTGCTTCGACGGCGAGTTTTGGCGACGCCGCCAAAGACCAAAGAGCTTTAGAGTCAGCAGCAGCTGGCCGAGACTACAAGACTGAGCCTCCACCCCACACCGAGCGAGAGACGGGTCACGCGAGATGGCCCGCCATCGCCGTGGTCAGGCCGATATGAGGATAGGTCGGACGCAGCAGCCTCAGCCCAAAGAAGACTGTGGTGCACCCGAGGCGCATTTGAGGCTACGGATTTCTTAGTTGTAGCCCGCCCGAGTTTTACGGTCGAGGCCGGAGGATGATCCGCAGGAGTTCATCCGCCACTGCAGAGGATCACGCGTGATCAAGGCTTCAGATCGAGTTCGTGATATTTGTTCAGACGGCCGCGTGATACCGCAATGATTGGTTTGACTCGCGAGCTTTCCGGGAGAGCATGCACTTCCACCGCTTGGGGACGAAGTTTTCGGGGCCTTCCCGCACATTTCTTGCCTCCACAAACGGCGAGGGCTCGGGCCGTATTTTGATGTTAATGCGTAACCGCGATTCGGGAGTACAATGTGGAGTTCGACTCATCGTCCGGTATGTTCCCGCATTAGTAGCTAGTATGGAGGATCGAGTGCACCGATATGTTACAGGCTCGATGATTACCTAGCGTAGAGTTGTTCGTGTTTCTCTTCACCAGCATGGACATTGCCCGTGATTCGTGCTCATGCACTTGCGCGGCGAGCGCAGAGATCGACGGTGGACCGCCACAGCGTAAGGCCAAGACGGCCGGATATTTTGGCGACTTTCGAGGCGGACCGCCTCAAGAAGAGACTAGTTATGTACTCCGCCATTGCAGAGTAGTCCTCCGCAGCCTTCGACCTCGATATTCAGAGCGTCGTGGCTCCTGTGTTTCGATGTTCGTGAGTAGGGTGTCGCTGATGCGCACCCCTACCTCTGTGATCGATGCGGTAGACCGTGATTTCGGGAGTGTCGTAGTACCAAGGGAGCTTGTTATTCTTGGCGCCAACAGGCCATATGACGAGACCGTCCACCGACTGGTAGCGCTGGTAGATAGCACAGACTACTAGAGTGCCGCCACTGAGAGGTCGCGTAAGTTGCTCGCTTTAGCTGGCCTTGAACCGCCTAGTTTCGTATATCCTTAACCCCGTAGATACTTGTATGTATTGATGTTAATGATGTTAAGTGTTATGTTCGGATAGCTTTGTGCTATAGTGTGATTTGAAAATCTGGTTAGTGTGAGATGGAAGTGGTAGCTTCCATGATGTGTTCCGTGTCGGCGAGCGGAAGTTGGCGCTAAAGCTGGTCGGTCAGCCATGTTGCGGGCCAAACCGCCCCGCTTCGGCGGCGGTCAGCTCGTGGTCCCGCCGTGGCGTGGTCACGGGTGCTAGGCCCAAGTTTAGATGACCATCGATGAGTTCGTGGATACGCTCGACCGTAATCGATTCGTGAAGGCCGGAATGGCCTTAGGAAATCGAGATTAGTGAGATGACCAAGTTCGAGGTAGTGATTCCAAGGGTGGGAAACAGCGTTGATGTATGTGGTACGGATACTAGAAAGAGTTCGAGTGTTCGTGGACGAGTACTACGAAAGCGGAGAAGTGAACGTGTGTTTCAGTGGCGGTGTGGCATGATTGTTTTCGCACGATAGCGGTGAAGACTATATCGACGCCGCTTGTTTTTTGAGACTCAAGGAACATTCGGACGAATGTTTCTAAGGAAGAATGTTATACCCAGATTTCAGTATGTACGTGAGGCGACGATTAAATTTTGCCTTAAGAGTTGGCTTTGGTTCGAAATTTGGGCACAAGTGCCGATTAGAGTCGTCGACGAAACGCTTTCCACGACTTTCGAGAGAAAATTCCGCTATGTCATTTATAATTTTTGGCGGATTTTTCCGTGATTTAAACATTTTGGATCAACGGAGGGTGACATGTGTCACCCTCACATGGAAGCAAATGGATTGGCTCGACGATTTGGGCGCCCAAGAGCCTCGTTGGCCTCGCCGATTGGCTCCTCTTTGTGCCTTGCTTTGTGGCTTGTTTTGTGGAGTGTTTTGGAGTGTTTGGGTGCACTTGGCTTGATCTTGGCCTTACACTTGCCTTACACATGGACGGATCTTCGCCATTGGTTGGCCTTTGCTTGCCTATAAATAGCTCCTGTGAAGACTTTCTTCATCCACAAATTGTTCTAAGTGATAAATCCTTCCTCCCTCTTGTAGACTCGCCCAAGAGCTCCTCTCCCTCTCTTGTGAGCTAGCCGAGAGCCTCCTCCCCTTAGCCGAGGGTACACCCCCTCTAGCGGCTAGCAAGTAGGGTACCCCCTAGCCTAGTTACTTTCGTGATAATACCCTTGTTGTGGTATAGAAATACTCTCCTAGTATTGTTATAATGCCCAAAAATACCTTGGCCTTATACCTTATTATATTCCAAAAGTTACCTCTATACGTAGAGCGAAATACTACCTTTTTAGTCTCAAACCAAACCCTAAGGAAAATCTTCATTGTTGGTTGAAGTTTTGGAGTAGAAGTTGGTTAGAACTTCTAGCGGTTGTTTGAGCGGATGGAGCACTCGGAGTAGAGCTAAGCGTTGCTCGGGATCGACTTTATACTTGGATAATTTTGGGCTTATCGAGGTAACACTACCGCCCTTCTATTGTGATTGGAAATTACATGTTGTTGATTATATAGTTGAAGTATACTATATATAGTAATCGATCGTAGTTAGTTGGCAATGTCTTTGACTTAAGCTCAAGAATCTGAATCAACTAAACCGTAATTACATAGATCAGACATGAGACTTGTGTCTTGTGTGGTAGAATTGTACACGTCCGCTTATTGTAAACCCCGGTTGGCTTGGTAGCCTACCGATAGAGAGAGATTAACGCCACATTTGTGTGAGGTGCCGAATTTTCTCAGAAAGATAGAACTTGTGTTTTGGGGTTAATAGACGTTTGTGACCTTTATAGGTGAAAGTACTAAGAGTAGCGTATTCTACTCGAGGAGTGGAAAGGCTAGCAAGGTTGTAGTACTTGGAGCATTTTGCTTTGTCGATAAATCGTCGCGAGGTATGTGAACCTCTTCCTATCTCTTCTAGCATGATATGTGTGTAACTATGTAGTACGGTAGACGCATACGTGTTTAATGTATTTGATTGGTTTGAAACATAAAGTGTTATAACGACTTTATGGGAAGTCGTTATAACAACTTATGTAGGTAAGAAAATACTTTGTGGTTTTAAAAGGTAATCGATGTGAATTATAACTAGCTTGTTATAATAAAGAACTTCGATGTATTTCAAAAGATTTATAAATCGCTTTGAAGGAGAGTAACACTTGGTTATAAAGGTTTTAAAAAGAGTTATACTAGCTTTATGGGGAGTTAGGTATAATGTCTTAAGAGAGGTAAAGAAAATGGTTTACTGATGTTAGAAGTTAAGAGACTTGATCTTATAAGATAAGAGACTTAACTTATTTGTTTTAATGAGATGTTTGTGTGAAACCTCATTCGTGAGTAATGAGTACTTGGTTTTATTTAAAGGGATAATGTTTTACCGATTTCGAAATCGAATGTATCGACAGACCACGCAATGCGTTAATAAAGGAAAATGTATTGAATAATGATGTATCGTATTAAAACCAAAGAGAAACCTCCATCTGCATAGAAACTAAGATGAGACAAAATGATATTACATTTTCTAGATCATGGTTGCTGTAATAAGAATGTTGTAAACAAGAATAACCTACTCTCACGCGAGACATATATTACTCAATTGTTCTAAAAAGGAATCAAGTGATTAAGTTTGGGAACTATGAAACCATTTGAAATGAGAAGCTTGAGTAATCAAACTAGGCAAACCGAACTTAGGAAAAGAATGTTGTTACTTGATTATTGAAAAGGGATGTGGGTTGGTCATTCTTATACTACGTATCGGGTGACTTTTATAAAAGTAATGGATCTCTTTAAAAGAACTTAACGATGTAGTACTTTGGGGTTAAAACCCGACTTTGGCATAATATGAAAGTACTTTGAGTCAGCGGCTTGCCTATGCTTGTTGTTGTGAAACTTGCCTATGCTTGTTGTTGTGAAACCGCCATGCTTGTGATGATAGCCTTTGTTGTGCCGGTGGTATTTACGTTACCGTGTCTCTCGATAGAGGCCGTTGACTTGTCGAGAACTTACTTGACGCATCGGGCATGGAGAATTCCACGTATGTTTCCATTTTGATTACTGTCTTGTTGTTGATGTCACATGGACATGTCTACACCGACGCAGATTCCGGCACGTGGCTACGCGCAGGTTGACCACCCAAAGATATTGTTATTGAGGTAACATGGACATGTCTACACCGGCGCAAGATTCCGGGGTACGTGGCCACGCGCTCTTATTATTGTTGCAACATGGACGCGTTCACACCGACGCAGCATTCGGGGCATGTGGCCACGCGACATGGTTGACCACCCGAGGTTGTTATTGAGGTTACGGGCATGTCTACACCGGCGCAGATTCGGCATGTGGCCACGCGCCTTGTTATTATTGTTGCATCACGGACATGTCTACACCGGCGCAAGATTCCGGCACGCGCCACGACGCGAACATGATGGATGTTGTGGGCGTGAGACCCATAGTTATATTTGAGTGGTGACTTTGAGGCGTGAGTCCTCGACTTGATCGCTTTTATGTTGCATCGTATTTTGGTTATCATACATGTCTCCCGCTTCTTAAGCTATTATGATTTCATTTACGTGATTCGGCTTTCACATACTTGGTACTGCCAGATCGACCTCCTTCGGCTGCGTTCATGCCGCAGTAGAGGTACATCGGTCGTGGATCCCCGCTTAGGATCTCATTTCGCCAGATTGAAAGCCTGCTCTTCTGAGGCTTATCTTGCATGCTTTCGAGTCAGTAGGTTCTTGTACATTCGTGGTATGGCGAGCCCGTCCCGCCATAGTTGTTTTAAATCTTAAAGGTCAGAGTAATGCAAGTGTGGTTTGTAAAAAGGTTAACTGCTCGGTTTTTATGTATATACCAAGGCAAATTTGGTTGGCCTGTTTATTTATTATATCTCTTGTTTCATGACTCGTGTTTTATTTTTCCGCTGGTTTTCTCCGATGTTGTATCACTAGGTGCCCGGTAAGGCACCGAACGGCCCGGTTCGGGCGCATAAATGCACTCTAGGAGTTAAATCGAACTATGACGGACAAGGCCCCGCCGCACCCATAAATGTACAAAGCCTGCATCAAGGAACTATACCAAAATGATAAACTCAACAAAGGAGCTATCCAAAACTACGAGCAGGTCCTAGACTGCTGATCACCAAATCACGTACCTAAACTCGCGGATGAACGCAGCCCTCAGAGGTCAGTACGAAGAATGTACCAAGTATGTGAACAGTAAGTACTTAATGAAATCATAACAGTCTAAACAAAGCAGGAGACATGTATGATAGCCTACCTACAGTACACAATACATAAGCAGTCATATTAAGTCAGGGACGCAGGCCCTCAAAGTCATTACTCAAATATAACCATGGGTCTCACGCCCATAATATCAATCATGCCCGTGGAATCCTTCCTCACTGCCGGCAGTCCATGATGTAACAACACCCATAAGGATACATGAACACCAAGTCCCACCTGTGTCCGAAATACCTCGTGGTCTCATGCCCCGGAATCCTACCTCGTAAAACATGAACATAGGGTAACACAAACAATTCTGGGGACATATATGATACTCAAAATACAACACCTTGTGCCTTACTACAATGAGAGTAAACAATAGTATCCTTACAATATAAAATAGGAAGCTCATTATCAAAGCAGGACCATCCGCCCGCAGCATAAATACTCGGTTCATCAAATCCATAAATACTGCCGGAGCATTGGTCAAGCCGAAAGACATGACCCTGAACTCATAGTGCCCGTACCGGGTCCGGAATGCAGTCCTAGGGACATCCGTCTCCCTAACTCGCACCTGATGGTAACCAGATCGCAGGCCAATCTTGGAGAAACATCTCGCACCCTGCAACTGGTCGAACAAATCGTCAATCCTAGGGAGGGGTATCTGTTCTTAATAGTCACCTTGTTCATCTGCCTATAATCAACACACATACACATCGTCCCATCCTTCTTCTTCATGAATAATATCAGCGCTCCCCAGGGAGAAACACTAGGCCTGATGAAGCCCTTCTCCAGCAAATCTCTCAGCTGGTTCTTCAACTCTCTCAACTCTGCAGGTGCCATTCTGTATGGCGGAATGGTTATCGGTGCATCGAGCGAATATCAATGCAAAACTCTATCTCCTTTCGGGAGGATACCCGGAGGTCGTCGAAACACATCCGGGAACTCTCGACTACTGAATCGAATGAAGGTCCGTATCTCGCCTCGTGATCAAATACCCGAATGAGATGGTAGATATACCCCTTCTGCACCATCTTCCTGGCCTTGAGGTAAGAAATAAATCTACCCCTCGGCGACACAGTGTTCCCCTCCCACTCAATAACCGGCTCCCCAAGAAACTGGAACCGTACCACTCTCTCCCTACAGTCTACATTGGCGTAGCAGGAAGCTAGCCAATCCATACCCATAATCACATCGAAGTCTGTCATATCCAACTTTATCAAGTCGGCTAGGGTCTGACGACTGCATATAGTCACTGGGCAAGCCCTATATACCCGCTCAGCTACCACCGAATCACCCACTGGCGTAGCTACCTCAAAAGGGTCTATGGACTCAGGCTCTATCCCTATCCTACTAGCAATAAGGGGAGATATATATGACAAGGTAGAACCCGGATCTATCAAGGCATACACGTCACAACAAGAAACTGATAAGGTACCTGTGACGACATCCGGTGATGCCTCACCAGTCTGGCGGCCGGACAGGCATATATGCGGCTTCGAGGACCGCCGAATCGGGACCGTGCCACGACCTGCCGCGACTTCTTTGGTCCATGAGTACCGCCTCCCGGTGAGTAATCAGGAGATGAAGACCCGCGGCGACCTGTAGGTGACCCCTACCATCTCGCGCTCGCCTGACAGTCCCTCGCAAAGTGACCCTTCTGACCGCAAGCATAACAAACTCCTGAAGTAGGACCACAACTCCCGTAATGGGATCTACCGCATCGGCCACACTGAGGGGGGGTGGTCTCGATCGGTTAGCACCTCTGCTACCCTGGAAGTCCGGTCTGGGCCACGACCGCCACCGAATACCACGCTGTCACGAAGGCGGTAGGAGTGCTCTGAGCTGGCTGTGGTGCAAATCTAGTCTGCTGCTGATACCGTCCACCCTGAGGGCTACCAAAAGATCCTGCCATCCTGGCCTTCTTCTGCTGCTGATATCTGGCAACCCGTCGGCCTCTACGCTCCTCACACCCAAGTGCATGAGCCTTCATGCGGGCAATGTCCATGCCCGGCTGAAGAGCTACACCCGAGCAAGACTCTGCCAAATAATCATCTAGCCCGGTGACGTAGCGGTGCACCCTGTCCTCCATATCTGCTACTAATGCAGGGACATATCGAGCCAACGAATCGAACTCAACGTTGTACTCCCGAATTGTGCGCCCTCTCTGTCTCAGCATCAAAAATATGTTGGCCCGTGCTCTCCTCATCTGTGTCGGCAAGAAATGGCCAAGGAATGCCTCAGAGAACTCGTCCCATACAGCTGGAGGCGCATGCTCTCCCCGGGACAGCTCCCACAAATCAAACCAGTCGACTGCGGTATCACGCAGCCGATGCGAACCTAAGACCACCGACGGTCTCCAAGCCTTGATCACTCATGATCCAGTCAGAATCGGATGAACTCCTGCGGATCATCCTCAGGCCTCGACCCATAGAACTCAGGTGGGCTACAACTCAAAAAATCCCGTAGCCTCAAGCTATCCGATCGAGGGTGAACCATGGGTGCTCTGAATCTGCTGTGATCGGCTATCCTCATGTCCGACACGATCCTCGCTAGTAATCGCCATCTCCTCAGAACCATCTCTCTGCTCGGTGTGAGACTGGAGGCGCAGGTACTGTGGTCTCAGTAGCCTCTGCTGCGGCTCTAAACTCTGCTGGGGCTGGTGGCGTCGTGGAACTCGCCGTCTGTAGCACCACCCCTGGTAAGGACTGGGCCTGTGCCCTCGTGGTCCTCTGTGTCCTACTAGCAACTCCTCACCGCCTTACCTTCTGGGCCGGGTTGCACTTGCGTGGAGGCATAGCTGTACATAAGAATGTGTTAGAAAGAGTCCAACTTATAACATAGCTCTAAGGCACGATCTCGAGTGAGAAGAATGGAAACCAATCCTAAATATCCTGACGGCTCACGATTATTGGTGTGGTGCACAACACACCGATAATCAAGACTCTACTAGATGCGGTGTAGACACTTTTCGAGGATTAATCGCTTCGATACCACTTTTGTCACGACCCGATCCGGGCAGTGATCGTGCCTTACCGGCACCCAAGTAGATATACATCGAGTAACCAATGAATATAAAAACAAAGACATGAGATAAAGAGTAAAATAAGACCTGATCTATCCGAAAGAGTTGCCTTTCGGCATTATATATATATCAAGTCGCGATGGCTACATCCCAAAATTTACAACAGACTACTGCACTCTAAGAGAGTAACAACTATGGCGGACGGGCCCCGCCATACCCCGAATGTACATAAAGCTACAATGACAGGAGATCATACCCAAAAGATAAGCCTCCGAGAAACGGGCTTTCCCAGCGAACGGTGATCCTAGGAGCGGGGATCAACAACAGGAGTACCTCTACCTGCGGCATGAACGCAGCCCCCCGAAGGAGGTCAGTACAACATGTACCAAGTATGTGAAACTGTAAAGTACTGAAATTAAATCAAAGCATTTTAAAACCACTTACAAATACAACCAATTCAACCGCACATAGTGCCACATCATAAACAAGAGCAAAATAGATATAACGTAACTGGTCTTTTCTAGGCCGCTAATGATCGAAGCAAGGCCAATCGCCCATAGTATCATTATGTGAGCCTAATCACGGAACTTCATGATCGTATAGACCACCTAGGTCCGCATGAGGTATTCCTCGCATCGGGGGTAGCTAACCCTCGACATCAACCTGGACTCCCGCAGTCCGCATAGTCACACAGACCGCATAGTCACACAGACCGCATGAGGCATTCCTCGCATTGGCGTAACACACCCGGAGTGATCATCCTGGAACTCCCGCAGCTCCGCATAGGTCACACAGACCCGCATGAGGTATTCCTCGCATCAGGGGTGGCTAGCCCTCGGCTCGTAACAAGTCAGGGGGGTAAGTGATATAATATCAGCACAACTGCTTATCGTTAAACAACATAAGCACAACAAGGAAACCCCCTTTACACAAACGTTTACAAGACACTAACACACGTAGCATCATATTATGTCTACTTATCAAACCAACTTACCACACCTTCAGAAATCATTTATAAGGCTTTTATAACAAATAAGTAAACCGTTTCCTTTTATCTTTCTTAAGTCGTTATACCTAACTTTCCATAAAGCTAGTATAACACTTAAGCTTGTTGAAAAACCAAGCATTACTTTTCTTTCAAAAATGATTTATAACTCTTTTGAAATACTTCAAGATTCTTATTATTTAAAACTCAAGTCAAAAGACATCAGAGTAAAACCAATATTAGTTAACACACGTACGTCTACCGTACTATATATATATCAAAAATATCATGCTCAAGAGGATAGGAAGAATCACATACCTCCTCGGCTAAATCCACCTGCCAAGTCGAATATGTCGCGCGCAGAGTATCAACCTATAATAGTCAAATACGTCTATCAACGTCTAGACTACTTCGTAGAATATTCTAAGCAGAAGGTTCTCTATTCTACGGAAAATTGGGCAGTATTTCCCTACCCGTCAAACTACACAAGTCTACTGTAAATACAATCCTATATAAATACAGTTCAATTCTCTTATTTTATACCATCCTTCTATATCTTATACTCAATTTTAAACTACTACAGTATGTAATCTCCAATTACAATAGAAGGACAAAGATTATTACCTCGAAAAGCCCAAAATTATCCAAGATTATAAGTCGATCCTGAGCAACGTTTAGCTCCTAATCTGAACGCTCCAATCCGCTCCAAGAAACCCTTAGAAGTTTCTAAACAACTTCTACTTAATACTTCAACCAACTATGAATATTTTCCTAAGGTTTCGTTTTGTGACTAAAGGAAATAAAGTAGTATTTCCGGGCTTTTAGTATAGAGGTAACTTGGGAATACTACAAGGGATTTAGGCTAAGGTATTTTGGAATAGTAACAATACTTGAAGACATTTTTCTACCAAAGGGGGGGGGGTGTTTCGGACGAGAACCACAAAAAGGGGGAGGGAGTTTTTGGACGAGACTTTACTACAAAGGGGGAAGGATTTGAGACTTGGAAATTGTTAAGTGGATGAAGAAGTCTTGCAACTTAAGGGGGGTATTTATAGGACATTCAAGGGCCAAGATTAAAACATGTGTAAGGTGTAGATTTGGTTGCTTGTGTGAGTGGAGTCTTCCAACCAAGTGTCCACCACAACCTTGGGACATATGTCCACCACAACTTTGGGACATATGTCCACCACAACAATGAGACATGTGGCTAGCCACTTGCACCAAAAAAAACGTCCAAGGCCTCCCACTTGCTCCACAAAAAAATATCTTCCAAGACTTGACTTCTTTACTTGGCCACTTGCCCACACATTTCGTCCAACATGTGCCACCTAAGGGTGACACATGTCGCCCTCCTATTGGTCCAAAATATTTCATCTCTCGGAAAAATCCGTAATTGGTTAAAATATTAAAAGCGTAAAATTTCCTTCACAAGGTTCGGAATCTTTTCCGTTGAAAGTTCACAATTTCATCCTTAATCTAAATAGGGCTTACACAATTGTACGTACGTCCTCACATACATACTCTGGAACTACGGGGTATAACATTACACTTAGTATGATTCTACGTTAAAAATTTAGGAGTTGATAGACATGTTATGATTAATATAAGTTGAAGTACTACGAGTAGCGTATTCTACTAAAAGGATGGAATAACTATCAAGGTTGAAGTACTTTGGAGCATTTTGCTACTTGTCGATAATCGTCACGAGGTATGTGAACCTCTTCCTCCTTTTGGCATGATTCTATGTATGAAATATACATGTGGTATTATTTCATGATTCCTTATACTCTTAGAAGTTAAGAGGTATGTATGTTGATTTACTCTATGTAAAAATTATGTCTAAGTTATCCTAAGTTCTTACCAAGTCTTATGGGGGATGTTGGTAAGAGTCGTTAGGAAGTAATTGGAGTCGAGTTGACTTTGCTAATTTACTGCACGAATGAGAATAAGTATCGAACAAGCCATTGCAGCGTTAATAAAAGAAAATGTATCGACAATCAATTATATTAAAATGAGTAGAATTCTCCATCTGCATAGAAACTAAGATAAGACAAAATTGTATTACATTTTCTAGATCATGGCTACTGTAATAAGATCGTTATAAACGAGTATAACCTATTCACAACGCATAAAAGTATATGTTACTTAATTTAAAGAGTTTACGTTATGAAGTTTTAAGACTATGAACCTTGAATTCTTAAAAGGTTAAGAGAATTTATTTTTCAAGTTATGGGACTTGATTCTTAAAGGAAGGAATGACTTGATTTAAAAGTATAGAATACTTGATTTGGAAAGTATTGATAACTTGATATTCTAAGTTAAAGAGACTTGATATTCTAAGTTAAGAAACTTGATTTCTTAAAGTTAATAGACTTGAAGTATTTTGAAAGTTATGTAACTTGATTTGAAAGTATAAGTCTCTTGGTTATAAAAAGAATGAATTTGTCTAAGACATAAAGAGTTATACCAGCTTTATGGGAAGTTAGTTATGACGACTTTATGAAAGGTTAAATATGTCTTAGTTTCTAAAGCATAAAGTTAGTATAACGACTTTATGGGAAGTTGGTTATAACAAATTTATGGAAGGTTAAAAGAATGGTTTGCTCTAGTAATGTAAACAAAGAAATGACTTAAAATAAAGAAGGGCAATTTGATTTAAAGGTATCAATTGCTTAAAGTTTTAAAGTAAGGGTCACTTGATTTAGAAGCCTAGAAATGTATTTCTAAAAATGTAGTGACTTGTTTGAAATGTAGACATGAATTGTTACTATGGGTGTTAGTATCTTGGGGTTTTATATGAAAAAAAGTCTTTTGAAAATAATGGAAGTACGTAGTACTTTGGGTTAAATTCCCGGATTTTTATGTGAAACGAAAAGTGCCTTGAGTTTATAAAATGAAATTCATTTTTGTATGATAATGAAAGTCTAAAGATTTTATGAACTTGCCTATGCTTGCTTGTGATAGCCTTGAGTCCAAGTATTATAAGTTTACGCTGTCGTGACTCTCAGTTGGAGGGCCGGCTGTCTTGTTGTGAATTTACTTGGACGTACCGACAGTGACGGAGGCTTCCACGGGTATGCTTCCATTGTGAATGATCCTTGGACATTCTTATACGATGTGGGAATCTGGGGCATGCGACCAGGATGCGGGTTAGATTCCCGGATTGTTTTTATTACTCCTTGGACATGCTTATACGATGTGGGATTCCGGGGCATGCGACCAGGAGGCAGGTTAGATTCTCGGATTTTTTCTATTTCTCCATGGACATGCTTATACGATGTGGGATTCCGGGGCATGCGACCATGTTGGATATTGTTGTTCCATGGACTAGCCCTTCATGAGGTTTAGTGACGCAGGATGCTCTGGTAGTTAGCTTCCGTACTTGCCCGCCGATCGATGGTGACCACGGGATGATGCAGTAGTTGGATTTCATACTTGCCGTCGATTCTATGCGCGATTTGGTACGGTAGACTCTGGTAGATAGCTTTCGCACTTGCCCCGGTCATATCTCGTGATGACAGACTGGATCTGGTAGTTGGCTTTCGTACTTGCCCCGGTTAGTTGTTGACGCAGGCTGGATCTGGTGGTTCACTTTTCTACTTGGCCCGTACAGTTTTTATGACGCATGTGGGACCTGGTGTTCAGGTATGCATATTGTTGTTATATTAAATCATGGACTGCCGGCAGTGAGGAAGGGATTCCACAGGCATGATTGATATTATGGGCATGATGTCACGACCCGAACCCGGGCCCGTGACTGGTGCCTTACCCGGGCACCCAAGTAGACATACATCAGAGTAATCAGCGGAATATAAAAACACAACATGAAACAATGTAAAAGAACCACGTTTATCGAGGAAAAGTTGCCTTTCGGCATATATATAAACCCAAAGTGAGCAGTTCATCCAAACTTTACAACGGACTACAGACCTAAGGAAGCAAAACAACTATGGCGGGACGGGCCCCGCCATACCACTGAATGAACATAAATATCTACAACATCGGGGACTATACCAAAGATAAGCCTCGAGAAAGCGGAGCTTCCCAAAAGCTGATCGTGATCCTAAGAGCGGGATCAACAATGGTGTACCTCTACTGCGGCATGACGCGGCCAAGGAGGTCGATCAGTACCAAGTATGTGAAACCGAAAATACTGTAAATGAAATCATAATAGTCTATATAAAACAGAAGACATATATGATAACTAATTTACGATACACCATATGCGATCGTGTCAAGTCAGGGACTCATGCCCTTGAAGTCATCACTCAATATAACCATGGGTCTCATGCCCACAATATCAATCATGCCCGTGGAATTCCTTCCTCACTGCCGGCAGTCCATGATATAAAAGCACCAAGGAATACACATGATCACCAGGTCCCACTTGTGTCAAAATAAAACCGTACGGGGTAAGTACGAAGGCATAGCCGACTACTAAAACCCACAGTACCATCAATGCTATAAAACTGTATCACGAGGTCTTTCTAGACCGCACCACGTAATCGAGCCGCCGCTCGCCCTCAGTATCAATGTGCGCGTCTAATCCTGGAGCATACCGCTGCTCCGCATAGGCCACACATAGGCCCGCATGAGGTATTCCTCGCATCGGGGGTAGCTAGCCCGCGGTACCCTCCTGGACTCCCGCAGTCCGCATAGTCACATAGACCGCATAGTCACACAGACCGCATAAGACACTCCTCGCATCGGGATAATACACCCGGAATGATCAATCCTGGAACTCCCGCAGCTCCGCATAGTCACACAGACCGCATAGGCCGTATAGACCCGCATCAAGGGTGGCAAGCCCTCGGTATAACAAGTCAAGGGGGTATGTGATATAATAACAGTACAACGGGCTTAACGTTTAACAACGTAAGCACAACAGAAATAACCCCATTACACAACATCACAAGATACTAACACACGTAGCATCATAACATGTTTACTTATCAAACCAACAAGGAAGCATTACAAGGCTATCACAAACCAACATAGTCAAGTTATTCACTCAAGGTACTTTCTACTTTATGTCAACAAGTTCGGGTTTTTGTCCCCGAAGTACTTCATACATTAACTCTTTAAAAACCAAGTACTCATTGCTCATGAATGAGGTTTCACACTTTTAAAAAAATTCATATCAAGTTAATTTAGTCAAGTCCCTTATCTTCAAAAGATTCATAGATCATAGTTTTAAACACTTAACAACGTAATCTCCTTTTTAAAACAATTTGAGTAACATATGCCTTATGTGTGAGTAGGTTATTCTTGTTTATAACAATCTTATTAAAGCAGTCATGATCTAGGAAATGTAATATCATTTTGTCTCATCTTAGCTTCTATGCAGATGGAGGTTTCTACTGGTTTTAATAATACTTAATTAGTCAATACATTTCCCTTTATTAGCGCTGCGATGGTTTGTTCGATACTCATTCTTATTTAGAAATCAATACAAGGCGTTCCCAAACAATTAAGTAACCGTTCCTTTTATCTCTCTTAAGTCGTTATACCTAACTTCCCATAAAGCTAGTATAACTCTTAAGCTTTTAAAACCAAGTATTACTCTTCTTTCAAAAACGATTCTTAATTCTTTTGAAATACTTCAAGATTCTTTATTATTAGACTCAAGTCAGAAGACATCGCAGTAAAACCACGTTCAGTTAACACACGTACGTCTACCGTACTATATATATTCTTTTAAAATATCATGCTCAAGAGGATAGGAAGAATCACATACCTCGCGACGATTATCGACTAATAGCAAAATGCTCCACCGCTATAACCCGGCTAGCCTTGTCCACCTTCCAAGTAGAACATGCTACTCGCAGAACATTCAACCTATAAAGGCCATATACCTCTATCAACGTCTAGACTACTCTGTAGAATATTTTAAGCAGAGGGTTCTCTATTCTACGGAAAATCGGGCAGCACTTCCCTACCCGTTAAACTACACAAGTCTCAGAAATACTGATCCTATGTAAATCTGATTTTAATCTCATTCTTTAATATTCTTCTGATGTGATTTCAATTCAATTCTCTTCTCTTATACCATCCTTCTATATATCTTAATACTCATTTCTATACTACTACAGTATGTAATTACAATTACAATAGAAGGACAAGAGTATTTACCTCGATAAGCCCAAAATTATCCAAGTTTAAATGTCGATCCTGAGCAACGTTTAGCTTCTACTGCAGGTGCTCGACCCGCTCCAAACAACCCTTAGAAGGTCTACGCAACTTCTTCTTAATACTTCAACCAATAATGAAGATTTTCCTTAGGGTTTCGTTTTGTGACTAAAGGATATAAGGTAGTATTTCCGGGCTTTTAGTATAGAGGTAACTTGGGAATACTACAAGGTATTTGTCTAAGGTATTTTGGCATATAATACTAGAAGACAACTTTCTACCAAGGGGGTGTTTGGATGAAACAACTTTCTAACAAGGGGGTTTAGTAGGCCACATGAGGGGTTTCTAGAAGCCATAAGGAAGGGGAGGAGTTGGGATGAGAACACTACTGAGGAGAGGATTTTGAGACTTAGAAAGTGTGGAGTGGATGAAGAAGTCTTCACTCGAGGGGCTATTTATAGAACTCTCGAGGACAAGATTAAAACAAGTGGAGGTTGGGATTAGGATCCATGTGAAAGATGAGGTCTTCCAACCAAGTGTCTCCCACAATATTAGGACATATGTCCACCACAATATTGGAACACATGCCCACCACAACAATGAGCCATGTGGACTCCACTACCTCACAAAAAAACGTCCACAATTTACCTACCCCCACTACCAAAATCAACTTGCAAGACTTGACCATTTGACTTGCCCACTAGGCCCCCCAATTCGTCCAACCAAAGCCAACTAAGGGTGACACATGTCGCCCTCCTAATGGTCCAAAATATTTCGTCTCTCGGAAAAATCCGTAATCGGTTAAAATATATAAAAAACGTAGAATTTCCTTCACAAGGCTCGGAATCTTTTCCGTTGAAAGTTCATAATTCCATTCTTAACCTAATTAGGGTTTGTACAAATGTACGTACGTCCTCACATACATACTCTGGAAATACGGGCTATAACATTCTCCCCTCCTTAGAAACATTCGTCCCGAATGTTCCTTCTCAAGACAGATAACGATAACGTTCCTCATAACTTAAACAGTTTGCAAATGCCACACATGGCCACAATACAACACGCGCAAATACGTAAATCCAAGTCCACGAGGAATCACCTCTATCATCACAAAAGCTCCCACCCAAGGTCTAAAAGATATTCCCTTCGCACCTTTACTTCACAAAAGTAATGATCACTCATATACTCTTACTCGTCGTACCCTCCTCGAACACTCGAACACTTCCTAAATAAACTTACCACCTTCTTGTTATTTCTTCAGTTTCCAAAATCTCGGGGTTACTATCTCCAACTTGGTCATCATCAACTGGGAACACTCTGGATGGATCTCCGATACTCTTCCGAACATAGCAACATGAAAGACCGGACGTACTGCCTCCCACGTCGGACGGCAAAGCTAACTTATAGGCAACCTAGCCTATCCTCCAAAGGATCTGAAAACGCTCCCAGTACCTCAGGCTAAGTTTCCTCTGTTTTCCAAATCTCGTCATGCCCTTCCGGGGTGGTACCTTCAAGAAAACCCACCGTCAACCTGAACTCCAAGTGTCGACGCAGATTATCCGCATGACTTCTGTTGACTCTGAGCTGCCAATAACCTCTCCTGGATAAGCTTCACCCTATCCACATTCTGCTGAAACAAGTATGAACAAACTATCAGAATCTTGCCAACATCGAACCAATCGACCGGCAACCTACACTTCTGCCCATACGAGGCTTCATAAGGCACCCTCCGAATACTGATATGGTAGCTATAATAATACTCACCCAACCAATAGGCGAATAATCCTTGCAGCTACCTCTGAAATCAAAACACCTACCGGGTGAATGCAATCGAGACTACTTTGAGTTTCTAACCACGCTTGGTAAAACTTCCGTAAAAGAAATAAGTGTAACACAGGCTCATCACCGTCATAAGGTGAAAGTAGGCACCTCGTGCAGCCTTACAATCTTCCCGATATATAACATCTCGCATAACCCTCTGCCGAGTAAACGGTCCTGACTGAAAGACAAGAGGGACTGACCCCATCGGCCCGACTACTGGTCGAACGCATCTACAAACTCGTACGATGGTTAACTAAACTTGGGCCTAACACCCTCGTGACCCCACCACCTGGCGGGACCACCTCGAATTGACCCCACCCCAAGCCGGGCTGCGGGTTGACCCCCGACATGGCCTCAACCCGACCCACTTCGCGCCAAGCTCTTGTTCCCCGATCCGGAACAATCTCACTATCAAGTCACGAAAACCTAGTGGTCTTCTTAGCTCACTACCCTCTTTCATTTCATACCACTCGGGGACTTATCACACAAAAATATCTCACGTGTACTATGCACTCCGATAAGGGTCAAACATAAAAATAAATCTTTTACTCGTGATGGCCTCGCCTCTAAGGTCTCCACGTATAACATTCTAAGGCTCACACTTTCCCTTATCCCCAATCTTACCCTTTTAACTAACCACGATTTCTAATCACAATTAACACAATGCTATCTGAACATAACACTTAAGATATACTCATCTTATCACACATACAAATCTCTAGAGGGTTAAGGATATACCTGTATCTACTGCTTCACTCCCCTCTGTCGTTCCAATCAATCCTGCCCTGCTGGGCGCATAGCTAGGGAAGGTGGTGAGCTAGCCACTGATCCTGAAGGCTGAGTCTCTACATCTGCGCCACCTCTGGTCGGACAATTTCTCGCAAAATGGCCCTGCTGGCCGCAAGCAAAACAAGCTGTCGAAGAAGTACGACACTCCCCACAATGACACTTACCACAACGGCCACACCGAGGTGGGGGTGGCCTCCTCTGGCTAACACCCTTCCTCTCCGAACTCACGAATCCGGTGTTTGGAATCTACGTATAGCTGTGAATCAGAAGCCCTGGAGCTCTGACCAACTTCGGCATACCCCGAACGTCCTGAACCCAGTGGAGGACCACTCTGACCGCGGAGGTGCATATCGATCTCTTCTTGAGGTGATTTGCCTCGAAAGTTACCAAAGGACCGCCGTCGGCCGCACCTCGCTGATCTTGGTTAATCCGTCGATCTCTACGTTCCTCTGTGTGCTGCGCATAAGCCTGTACGCGGGCAATATCCATGCCTGACTGAAGGGCTACTCTTGTACAACCCTTTACTAGATAATTGTCTAGACCCGTGATATATCGGTGCACTCTATATTCTCTGGTTGCTAAAATCCTAGCTAGTAACAGGTCCATTCCTTTGTAATCCATATTCTCTGTTCCCGGTCGTGGAACTGAAGGCTCATATATCATGGTCGCATGAGCTAACCGCCGTGCTAAACTCTTTGAGTGGCGATGCCGCAGAACTCCCCGAATGAAGCACCACCCTAGGTGATGATTGGGCCTGTGCCCTCGTAACCCTCTGTATTCTATTAGCGACTCCTCGCTGCCTTGCCATTCGGGCGGGTTGCCTTGCGGAGGCATAACTGTGCGGGAAAGAAATACGTTAGAGGGTCCAACTTATAACCTGACTCTAAGTACGATCTCGGAGTGAGAAGAATGGAAACCAATCCTAAATATCCTATAGCCTCACGATTATTGGTGTGGTGCACAACACACCGATAATCAAGACTACTAGATACGGTCTGTAGACACTTTCAGAGGATTAATCGCTCGATACCACTTTTGTCACGACCGAACCGGGCGTGGTGGTGCCTTACAGGCACCCAGTAGACATACATCGAGTAATCGGAATATAAAAACAAAACATGAAACAATGTAAAAGACACGGTTTATCGAGGAAAAGTTGTCTTTCGGCATATATATAAACCCAAAGTGAGCGATTCATCTCAACTTTACAACGGGACTACAGACCTCTAAGGAAGCAAAACAACTATGGCGGGACAGGGCCCCGCCATACCCTGAATGAACATAAATATCTACAACATCAGGGACTATACCAAAGATAAGCCTCCGGAGAAACGGAGCTTCCCAAAACGTTGAACTGTGATCCTAGGCGGGGATCAACAAGCGGTGTACCTCACTGCGGCATGACGCGGCCCGAAGGAGGTCGATCTGACAATTACCAAGTATGTGAAACTGAAAATACTGTAAATGAAATCATAATAGTCTATATAAAATAGAAGACATATATGATAACCAATTTACGATACACCATATGTAAGCAGTCATGTCAAGTCAGGGACTCATGCCCTTGAAGTCATCACTCAATATAACCATGGGTCTCATGCCCACAATATCAATCATGCCCGTGGAATTCCTTCCTCACTGCCGGCAGTCCATGATATAAAAGCACCAAGGAATACACATGATCACCAGGTCCCACTTGTGTCAAAATAAAACCGTACGGGGTAAGTACGAAGGCATAGCCGACTACTAAAACCCACAGTACCATCAATGCTATAAAACTGTATCACGAGGTCTTTCTAGACCGCACCACATGATCGAAGCTGGCCGCTCGCCCTCAGTATCAATGTGCGCGTCTAATCCTGGAGCATACCGCTGCTCCGCATAGGCCACACATAGGCCCGCATGAGGTATTCCTCGCATCGGGGGTAGCCCAGCACGGTACCGCCACGGACTCGCATGACGCATAATCACACGAATCGCATAATCACACCACGCATAAGGCACTCCTCGCATTGGGATAATACACCCCGAATGATCAATCCTGAAACTCCCGCAGCTCCGCATAGTCACACAGACCGCATAGGCCGTATAGACCCGCATCAAGGGTGGCAAGCCCTCGGTATAACAAGTCAAGGGGGTATGTGATATAATAACGACAACGCTTAACGTTTAACAATGTAAGCACAACAAGAATAACCCCCTTACACAACATCACAAGATACTAACACACGTAGCATCATAACATGTTTACTTATCAAACCAACAAGGAAGCATTACAAGGTTATCATAAACCAACATAGTCAAGTTATTCACTCAAGGTACTTACTACTTTATGTCAACAAGTTCGGGTTTTTGTCCCCGAAGTACTTCATACATTAACTCTTTAAAAACCAAGTACTCATTGCTCATGAATGAGGTTTCACACTTTTTAACAAAATTCATATCAAGTTAATTTAGTCAAGTCCCTTATCTTCAAAAGATTCATAGATCATAGTTTTAAACACTTAACAACGTAATCTCCTTTTTAAAACAATTTGAGTAACATATGCCTTATGTGTGAGTAGGTTATTCTTGTTTATAACAATCTTATTAAAGCAGCCATGATCTAGGAAATGTAATATCATTTTGTCTCATCTTAGCTTCTATGCAGATGGAGGTTTCTACTGGTTTTAATAATACTTAATTAGTCAATACATTTCCCTTTATTAGCGCTGCAGTGGTTTGTTCGATACTCATTCTTATTTCCGAAATCAATACAAGGCGTTCCCAAACAATTAAGTAAACCGTTCCTTTTATCTCTCTTAAGTCGTTATACCTAACTTCCCATAAAGCTAGTATAACTCTTAAGCTTTTAAAACCAAGTATTACTCTTCTTTCAAAAACGATTCTTAATTCTTTTGAAATACTTCAAGATTCTTTATTATTAGACTCAAGTCAGAAGACATCGCAGTAAAACCACGTTCAGTTAACACACGTACGTCTACCGTACTATATATATTCTTTTAAAATATCATGCTCAAGAGGATAGGAAGAATCACATACCTCGCGACGATTATCGACTAATAGCAAAATGCTCCACCGCTATAACCCGGCTAGCCTTGTCCACCTTCCAAGTAGAACATGCTACTCGCAGAACATTCAACCTATAAAGGCCATATACGTCTATCAACGTCTAGACTACTCTGTAGAATATTCTAAGCAGAGGGTTCTCTATTCTCTGAGAAAATCGGCGACTTCCCTGCAGTTAAACTACACAAGTCTCAGTAAATACGGTCCTATGTAAATGATTTTAATCTCATTCTTTAATATTCTTCTGATGTGATTTCAATTCAATTCTATTCTCTTATACCATCCTTCTATATATCTTATACTCATTTCTATACTACTACAGTATGTAATTCCAATTACAATAGAAGGACAAGAGTATTTACCTCGATAAGCCCAAAATTATCCTAGTTTAAATGTCGATCCCGAGCAACGTTTAGCTTACTCTGGGTGCTCAACCCGCTCCAAACAACCCTTAGAAGGTCTACAACTTCTTAATACTTCAACCAATAATGAAGATTTTCCTTAGGGTTTCGTTTTGTGACTAAAGGATATAAGGTAGTATTTCCGGGCTTTTAGTATAGAGGTAACTTGGGAATACTACAAGATATTTGTCTAAGGTATTTTGGCATAGCAACAATACTAGAAGACAACTTTCTACCACGGGGGGGGGGTGTTTGGACGAAACAACTTTCTAACATGGGGGTTTCTAGAAGCCACGAGGAAGGGGAGGAGTTGGGATGAGAACACTAATACAAGGGAGAGGATTTTGAGACTTAGAAAGTGTGGAGTGGATGAAGAAGTCTTCACTCAAGGGGGGTATTTATCGAACTCTCAAGGGACAAGATTAAAACAAGTGGAGGGTTGGGATTAGGATCCATGTGAAAGATGAGGTCTTCCAACCAAGTGTCTCCCACAATATTAGGACATATGTCCACCACAATATTGGAACACATGCCCACCACAACAATGAGCCATGTGGACTCCATTACCTCACAAAAAAACGTCCACAATTTACCTACCCACACTACCAAAATCAACTTGCAAGACTTGACCATTTGACTTGCCCACTAGGCCCCCCAATTCGTCCAATAAAAGCCAACTAAGGGTGACACATGTCTCCCTCCTAATGGTCCAAAATATTTCGTCTCTCGGAAAAATCCGTAATCGGTTAAAATATATAAAAAACGTAGAATTTCCTTCACAAGGCTCGGAATCTTTTCCGTTGAAAGTTCATAATTTCATTCTTAACCTAATTAGGGTTTGTACAAATGTACGTACGTCCTCACATACATACTCTGGAAATACGGGGTATAACACATGAGACCCATGGTTATATGTGAGTAATGACTTGAGGGCTTGCGTCCCTGACTTGACATGACTGCTTATATATTGTGTATTGTGGTTTGGTTATCATACATGTCTTCTGTTTTATATAGACTGTTATGATTTCATTCTGATTTTTCGCCACATACTTGGTACATATTTAAATCGACCTCCTTCGTGGTGCGTTCATGCCCAGGTTGAGGTACATAGCTTGCTGATCCTCATTCTTAGGATCACTGTTCAACTGGTTGGAAAGCTCCATTATTTCGGAGCCTTTGTATTTTGGTACAGTTCCCTGAGGTTGTAGATTTATGTACATTCATGGGTATGGCGGGGCCCTGTCCCGTCACAGTTGTTATGTCAAAACTCTTAGAGGTATGTAGTCATATCTTGTGGGTCGCTTTGCAAAAAAAAAAAAAAAAAAGAGGTAACTGCTTTTGGTTTTACGTAGTTATATGTATCCAGGAAGGTAGCCTTATCGGCTAAGCTGTTATTTATTTCTTGTTAAGTTTATGTATGTTCTACTGATTATCTCTGATGTATACCTGTAAGGGTGCCCAGGTAGGGCACCAGTCGCGGGCCCGGGGTCGGGTCGTGACAAAAGTGGTATCAGAGCAGTTAGTTCTCGGAAAGTGTCTACAGACTGTGTCTAGTAGAGTCTTGATTATCGGTGTGTTGTGCACCACATCTATAATCAGGAGGCTGCAGGACATTTAGGATTGGTTTCCATTCTTCTCACTCTGAGATCGTGCGATAGAGCTGTGTTGTTAGGGTCGTCTCTCTCTAACAAGTTACGTTGATTGCAGCTATGAGAAAGACAGCAGTGACTCAGGAAGAGCTATGTGGATTGCCTATCCAGGTTGGTATTGATTATAGTATAGTTGGTATTATGTCATACAGATATACGGAGTTATGTATGAAGGTCAGACGCGTGTTGCCTAGAATGATTTTAGATTACCAGGATTTGGTAATGTTACACCCCGGAATTTCAGGATATGTTTTTAAGAACGTACATAAGAACTCAAAAATATTAAGATTTGAGACGAGTAAAAATTTGTCGGAATTATGGAAATATCGGAAAACGAAATATTGCGACGAACGGGAGGGCGACACGTGTCACCCCCTTACACTTGGTCTTGGACGAAATATACATGGGTAAAGTGGTCATTTGACCAATGTTAGGATGAACAAGTCTTGCAAAGACTTAAGCTTGACATTGTTGACTAAAGTCCAGGGCCACTTGGGCTTGATCCTTGTGAAACTCATCTAGGCCACCCATTTGTTCTAATATTAACCCTCCATAGTGTTATATATATGTACTAGTAGCAAGACAAGTTCTACACTTAGATAAATTTTCAAGAAATTGGAAGAGCTCATTGAGAGGCTCTCGGGTTGGGCATCCTTTAGGAGAGAAAAATTTGTGTTTGTTGTCCAATAAGATCCATACTTTAAACCAAGGTACCTAAGGGTATTGCAAGTGTATCTCAATAGAAATATCCCGGAAAAGTGGCATTTTCGTATTAGTCGCAAGGCGAAAACCTAAGGAGTTCTTCAAATTTGAAGTTGGAACTTGAAGATTAGTTCTTCATAGGCTTCTAAGGGTTTCTTGGAGTGGATTGGAACGTCGAAAAGAGGAGCTAAAGTTGCTAAGGATCGACTTGTAATTTTGGATCATATTTGGGCTAAATGAGGTAATAATCTTCGTCTTACTTTTGTAATTGAAGATTCCATGTTATGATAAGTTATAAATGATCATGTGATATGTGTTATGAAGATTGATAAGTGTTATGGAAGTTTAGAAGCTCAAATCCGAAAATGACATGTTGAGTCATTTGAAATTGAATTACAATTTGGTCGTTAATTAGAATCGTCGCATATTACCTACTTGAAGATTGTAGTAGTTATAATCAATTGCGGCTTGATAACATGTTATACTAAACAACTTGAATTGAAAAGGAAATTGGAAAGGTTGATATGTTGATACACCTTTGGCCGAATTGACATTGTATTTTTGGACTAGTTTGATATAATTGTGGGGCGGAATTTTACACGTCTTGTCGGCGTGTAATCCCCTATTGTTAACTTCATTGTTGAGCCTTAAATGTGGCGTGTAATCCCTGGTATGGTCGGTCGTTGTACATTCAGGGGTATAGCGGGGCTCTGTCCCGCCACAGTTTTTATTCTTAGAGGTCTGTAGTCACAGTTGTGGTTTAGGTTTGCAAGAACAGATATGTACCATTTTAATTTTGTATTATGTATATGTTACGAAAGGCGGCCTTATCGGCTAGCCGGTTGATGTCTATTGTCTAAACATGATTTTTATTTTGGGAGTTGTGTATGTTTCGCTGCTATTCTCTGATGTATACCTGAAAGGGGTGCCCAGGTAGGGCACCAGTCGCGGGCCCGGGGTCGGGTGGTGACAAAAGTGGTATCAGAGCAGTTAGTCCTCGGAAAGTGTCTACTGACCGTGTCTAGTAGAGTCTTGATTATCGGTGTGTTGTGCACCACATCTATAATCAGGAGGCTGCAAGACATTTAGGATATGTTTCCATTCTTCTCACTCTGAGATCTTGCGGTAGAGCTGTGTGGTTAGGGTCGTCTCTCCCTAACAAGTTATATTGATTGCAGGTACGAGAAAGGCAGCAGTGACCCAGAAAGGATTATGTGGATTGCGTGTCCAGGTTGGTAATATTTGTAGTATAGTTGGTGTTATGATATACAACTATACA
This sequence comes from Przewalskia tangutica, assembly GCA_029844215.1. Classification (NCBI taxonomy): domain Eukaryota; kingdom Viridiplantae; phylum Streptophyta; class Magnoliopsida; order Solanales; family Solanaceae; genus Przewalskia; species Przewalskia tangutica. The sequence goes on from JAQGDG010000035.1 coordinate 897,953, forward strand.
GATTTTTGTATGAGGGTCACATATGTGTTGCCTAGAATGATTTTAGATTACCAGGAATTGGTAAGGACTAAATAAATACCGGGAAGGTATGAAACAGTTTAATGAACTCTCATCAAGGTTTTACGTACTAATTTGAGATAATTAGGAGATGATAAGTTGTCTGAGAAGGTAATGGACCCTTAAGAGGTTATAATTAAGGGACTTAATGGAAGACTATGTTAGTAACTTAAGCTACGTAGTACGATTAAGAAAATGGTACGGATGAGACCCGTATGGAGTAAGTATGGTTGTTGTGGTCAAGACAACACGATTATGGTATTACGAGGAGTTTTTGTACCCGTTTACGGGGGGACTGATAAGTTAGGCTTGGAGCATGGAAATTGCGAGCCTAAGAATATTGATAACCGTCGAGACCTTAGGTATATAAGGCCTTTTCGAATAGTAAAAAGTTAAGTCAGACCAAGGGTAAGAGTTAAGTACGACGCCGAGTCGGGTTGAGGGCCTATTAAGGGTCGCCCCATAGCCTGTAATGGAATGGGATCAGTTGGTAGTAGTCCTGCTACGTGACAGGGTCACGAGGGTGCAAGGCCCGAGTCTAGTTAATCGTTTTACAGGTTCGTGGACACATTCCACCGGAACCAGGTTGTGAGAGCCGGAATGGGCCTTATATTGTTTAATTTATTAACTCCAAAGAGTGGAGGCCAAAATCAGTATGAAGGCTATGTACGTACGCTAGAATAAGTTTGGAAGTATGAGAAGAGTACGACAAGTAAGAAAGAGAGCAACCAAGTGTAAAGAAATGGAGCCTGAATCCATGAGGACCTTTCGAGGTGACTACACCCGTGAGTGTTGGGTGGTAGCTGAGCGGATAGATAATAATTACCGGTAACGATACAATCGTTGGGCCCTAGCAGACCTAGCAGAGATGTTATGACAGACATTGAGGTCATTATGAGTATGGGCTAGTTGGCCTCTTGTTATGCCAATGTGGACTACAGAGAGAGATTGATTCGGTACTAGTTTCCCGGTAAGCCGGTTATCGAGTGAAAAGGAAGAGAAGTGGTGGTAACCAGTGAATTATCCTTCCTTCTTTGACATTATTGATTTTAATAAGTCTGTGTGACTTGTTCAGTGGAGGTAAATTAATGCAGAAAGTAAGAAATACTCAAATTTGAAGGAGTTTATGCTAAGTGCCCTTGGATGTACTTAGAGTTGGTTTGGTGTGGCGGTCAGGGCCACGACCTTCCGGATAAGTTCAGGATAGCGCGCAAGCAAGAATAAGATAAGTACGAGTGCTGCCTATGGAAAACAGAAGACATCTTTAATAGGTTTTGAAAATCTACACGAATTTAAGGCGGTGCGTGATGATTAGATATTTACTGGACCGCAAGAGGACCCAGTGATTAGGGTTGTGACTCCAAGGAAAGTTTATGTAAGGGAGATAAGTTCTCTCCCCCATGTAAAAGGACATTTTTACGTATTATGGGGTTACGTGTACCCATGTTGTTAGATGAAGGATAGGAGACGGGGTCTTCAGTATCGTCATGCCATAGGTTACAGTTTTAGATAACCGTGGGAAAAGTATTGTGTTGGGGTGATTAAGAACGACGTTATGAAGTGGTCCAGAAAGTGTCGTAAGGATAAAAAAATGCTGGTAGTACGCATATATGAAACTGTACGATTATGAATCAAGATAGAAATACTTTTGCTAATAATAAGCATAAGGTAAGGTTATGACCAGAATGATAAAAGAGAATACGACTATGGTTATGTAAGTTGCACGAGATATGATTACCCCAGACTAGTGTAAGACCATTAATAAATAATGGGCAGTAGGAACACCTCGAGGAAAGGTGGTAGCATCGGTACTGACGAGAAAGATTGTAAGAAAATACGGAGGGGTAAGGGACCCCAGGAAAACCTAAAATAACTTATAAAGGAAAGACGAGTAGACACTCGAACCATAAGAAATTTTGACAAGTCTTTGGATTATGTAATACCATGAATGGAGGTTGAACACTTGACTATAGGCTCTACAAACTGGGAAAGGAAAATCGGGTTACTACTTGACGAGATCAAGGAAATCTCCCCCCCCCTAAATTGTGATTGGTGGGAAGTCTTAGCCATGAGGCCAACAAATGAATCAAATCTAAGTTAGTGACCAAGTTGAGTTGCAACAGAGAAAGGGAAACATGAACCATAATTGAGATTAAGGGTGCCCGAATATTTCGCAGGTTTGAGAAAGGCTTCCAGTTATTGGAAGATAAGTTGAACATGACTACAGTTCTAACCCCCCCGAGAGACTAGGAGGTTAGGTTATTATGGTAATATTTTGAGTGTTTGGTTGGGTTGAGTGCTGACTTAACACGATAAGGTTAGAGCCTATGTTTTCCCGGCGGTTAGGGAAGCATGGAAGAAATTACGCTACTCACGATTTAGAGTTGGCGGCAGTTAATCATGCCTTGAAGATTTGGAGGCATGACGTATATATGGACTTCATGTGGATATTTGTGCAGACCACAAAAGCCTCCGGTATATCTTCAGACAGAGGCGGTTGAGTTTGCGATAGAGACAGTGGTTAGAGTTACTCAAGGATTGTGATATTGATATCCTATACAATCCAGGGAAAGCTAAGCCAGTTACAGATGCTCTTAGTCGTGGATCTATGGGTAGTCTGTCAGATGGGCAACCAGATAGACAGGACGTGGTCCGTGAGATTCTTCAGCTACCGAGCCGAGGGGTTCGATTATTTTCTTCCAAGGTTAATGAAGTTTAGATCCGAGAGGTTGCCGAGTTTTCCATCGTTGAGGAGGTAAAAAGGCAACCGTATGAGGATCAAGTTATGATACGGTATCAAGATACGGCTCTCCGAGAAGAGAATAGCCTGTTTGAGTAGCACCGGATGGGGTGCTGTGATATGAAGATAGATCGTGTGTACCCGGTGCTGCAGGACTAGTCAGCAGGTTTTAGGGGAGGCACGCAGTAATTATTGCTCTAATTGTTCGGGGTCGGCTAAGTTGTGTCGTGACCTCAGATGTTTGTATTGGTAAGATGACCTGAAGAGGGACGTAGCAGAGTTGTTACTTAATGTCCGAATTAGTAGCAGGTCAAGGTTGAACACCAGAAGCCCAGTGGGCTATTGCAGGCGATTTAGATCCCGACTTAGATATGTGAGGTAATTAATTTGGATCTTGTTACAAGGTGGCATCGTACTCAGAGGCAGTGCGACTCCCTGGGGGTCATGGTAAATAGGCTGGCGAAACCAGCCGTGTTCTTCCGGATTGGGACCACTTACTCGGCTGAGATTTATGCTAGCTTGTATAGCAGGGGGATTGTGAGACTGCACGGGGTTCCTACGTTTATGTTGCCGCATGCATTTGAGCTCTACTGGATAACTTCGAGGTTCTTGGCGGATTAGGAACACAGGTGAGTCTCAGTATTGCATTACACCCTCAGACCGACGGGCAGGCAGATCGTACTATCCAGGCACTTGAGGATAGGTTACGAGCCGATGTTATTGATTTCAGAGTTAGCTGGAAGAATTATTTGTCTCTTGTTGGGTTACGTACGATAACAGATACCCTTCCAGTATTCGGATGGCCCTGTATGAGGCCTTGTATGTAAGAAAGTATAGATCGCCGGTTGGTTGGTGTTACATCCCGTAAGTCCAGGACATGTATAAGAGAATGTACGTAAGGAATCAAGACTTGGAAATTAGTACGAAAGGAAGAATTGTTTTTCCGGCGGAAAATCTTCCGAACGTCGGAAAGGAAAAATGTTCGTTGTTGAGAATTGGATTCTCAAAGTGCATTATTTGAAGAGTATGAAACTCTTAACCTTATGGAATTTTTTTTTTTTACGGATTTGGTCACGTGGGGCCCACCCGAGGAATTTTACGTTTTGCGGGGCCCACGAGGGTTACGGAATTTTATGGACGAATGAGAGGGAGACACGTGGCACCCCCACATGTGGTCTTGGACGAAAATTAGTAAGGGGTAAAATGGTCATTGACCATCTTGGAAGATAAGTCTTGACTTGAGATTGACCAAGGTCAACTTGTCCACTTGGCTATTTAATTAATTGTTCTTCATCCTAGCCCACAAGTGTGTTAATCTAAGCCCTCCAATATGTTTTATATACTAAGATAGTGCAAGACAAGCTCTTCTAACACTTAGAAAAAAAATCACACACCTTGTTCTTCACATAGTTGCTTCCTGCTGGCTAAGCTCTCACTAGAAAATTTTGTAATTTTGTTCCATTGTTCACAAGACTTTAACCCAATGTCCCTAAGGGTATTGTAAGGATATCTCTATAGAATGATTTCGGAAAAACGGCGTTTTCGTATTAGTCGCAAGGCGGAAACTTAAGGAGTTTTTCAACTTTGAATTTGGAACTTGAAGATGGGTTCTTCATAGGCTTCTAAGGAGTGTTTGGAGCGGATTGGAACTTAAGGAAATGAGCTAATAATTGCTAAGGCGCGACTTTGAATCTTGGAAACTTTAAGGGCTTATAAAGGTATAAATTTTGTCGTTTTAATAGTTAAGACTTACTTATTGTTGTAGCTATGGATATTAGCAAGCATGAGTTATATAGTATGAAGTTTGATAATTATATTGGCTATTGGAACCCTAATCCGAAAACTAGCATGTTAGCCTTAAGATTACAATTCAAGTCGATTATTAGTTTAAGTCGTCGCATGTTGTAGAAAGAAGGAAATTGTAGTTGTTGAAGTTGTTTGTGACTATATAACATGTTAGACCTTAGAACTTGGAATTGGAAAAGGATTGGAAAAGACTTTGAATTGTTGGTTATGTAAGTTGGCCGAGAATGGCTAGTAAGCATTAAACTACTTCGTATGAATTGTGGGGCGGAATTTTACACGTATTGTAAGGCGTGTAATCCCCTTTGTTTGGTTGTTGTTTTGAGCCTTAAATGTGGCGTGTTGGTTATTGTATTCGGCCTTGAAAAAGGTGGCAAAGTGAGTAGAAACAAAGGAAGTGCTGCCCGATTTTCCGTAGAATTAGAGACCGTATACTTAGTATTATTCTACGTTAGAGACTAGAAGTTGATAGTCTTGTTGTGACCATTATAGGTTGACACTTCTACGTACGGCGTATTCGGCTTAGCTTGTGGATTTAGCCGAAAAGGTATGTGAACTATCTCCTCTTCTAGCATGATTCCTTAAGATAAAGAAAGTAAGTTCTACTCCTTAAATGATCCATTCCTTGGTTGTACTTGGATTTCCTAGTATAGAATTTGTTCTATGTACTTCCTTGATTGTACTTTGATGTTTAAATTGTAAGTTGTATAATCCATTGCCTTAGTGGAGTTTGGATTCTTAAGAGTGAAAGTATTTTGCTTAAAGTACATGGAGTCTTGAAAAGGAAGTGGTTTCCAAATCTTTTGGCTAGTGCCTTAGTTCCAAAACCTAAGGGTCGTTATAATGACTTTAGGGGAGTGAAAGGAATGATTTACTTAATTGTTTTAAAAGAGGAGAAATGACATGATTTAAGAGAAGTAACTTGTTCTAAATGTGTGAGTTACTTGAGGTTTAAAAGTATTTTGAAAGTTAAGAAACTTGTTTTGTAAGTATGTGATACTTGGTTTTAATTTGTATAAGTCTCTTGGTTATAAAAGGTATGAATATGTCTAAAACCATAAAAGGTTATAACGGCTTTATGGGAAGTTGGTTATAACGGCTTTATGAAAGGTTAAGAAAGTTGTCTATTTTGATTAATGGGCATAAGTTGCCTAGATTGTGAAAATTTGAGGTTACTTGGTTTCAAGCTTTGAAATGAGTTTCTAAAAGTGTAGTAACTTACTTTGAAGAATAGACACACCTTGATACTACGGGTGTTAGTATCTTGGGATTTTACATAAAAAAAGAGTCTTTTGAAAAGAATGTACGTACGAAGTACTTTGGCTTGTTTAATTGAGAATTATTCTATGTGTGCCTTGATAAGTACTTTGGCTTGTTTAATTGAGAATTATTCTATGTGTGCCTTGATAAGTACTTTGGCTTGTTTAATTGAATTATTCTATGTGTGCCTTGATAAGTACGTTGGCTTGGTTAATTGAGAATTAGCCTATGTGTGTTGGTGATAGCCTTTGAGTGCAAGTATTATGTTTTATTACGTTGCCGCGACTCTCGGTTGGAGGGACGGCTGTCTTGTGGTAAGTTACTTGGACGTACCGACAGTGATGTGGGATTCCACAGGTATGCTTCCGTTATTTGTATTACTTGGGTTAAATTCCCGAATTTTTATAAAAGACATGGTAGTGCTTATGTGTTGTTTGACGGCCGGTTGAGATAGGGTAAGAGTATAAGTGAGGGGTAAACCCCCAAGACGTTATACCACCTTCTTCAGGGTAAGAGTATAAATGAGGGGTAAACCCCCAAGACATTATACCCCATGTTTTACCACCTTCTCCAGGGTAAGAGTATAAATGAGGGGTAAACCCCCAAGACATTATACCCCGCTTACCACCTTCTCCGTAAGAGTATAAATGAGGTAAACCCCAAGACATTATACCCCGCTTACCACCTTCTCAGGTAAGAGTATAAATGAGGGTAAACCCCAAGACGTTATACCACCGCCGCTTTTCCCTACTTGCCCGCATGCTTTTAGGACACAGTGGGACTTGGTGTTCATGTATGCCTATTGGTGTTATATTATATCATGGATCGCCAGAGAAGAAGGATTCCACGGCATGATTGATATTATGGCGTAAGACCCATGGTTATATTTTAGAAATGACTTGGCGTACGCGTCCCCGACTTGTTATGATCGCTATGTATTGTGTAATCGTAGGTTGGCTATCATACATGTCTCTGCTTTGTTTAGATCGTTATGATTTCATTACGCATTTCATCGCTTCACATATTTGGTACATTCTTCGATCGACCTCCTTCGGGCCGCGTTCACGCCGCAGTTTAGGTACGCTGCTTGGTGATCGGCAGTGTAGGACCGCCGTAGTTTTGGATAGCTCCTTCGCTCGGAAGTTTATCTTTTGGTATAAGTTCTTTCAAGATGTGCTTTTGTACGCTTATGGGTACTACGGCGGGCCTTGTCCGTCATAGTTCAAGATAACTATTGCAGGTCCGTATTCATATGTGGATTGGACTCATGTATGCGGTGTAGTGTCTTTTGTTATGTATATTATATGGCGCCTTGCTCGCTTTGCCCGCACGCACGCATTGATTTTAAAAAAAAGGGGGTGTTATTTAATTTCCGCAGTTTACTTAGTTGTTAAGGTAGAAGGGTTCCTAGGTAGGGCACCAGTCACGGGCCCGGGGTTCGGGGCGTGACAGTTGGTTCGACATAGGCGAGGTTCAGTTATTTGGTCCAGACTTGATTCAGCGGGCTGTGGATAAGGCGAAGCTTATCCAGGAAAGATTATTGGTAAGCTTAGATTCAGCAGAAGCTTTATGCAGATAACCGACGTTGACACATGGGATTCAGCTTGACATTTTAGTATGAGTATTGTTATGTGGCCACGTGTGACATTATTGGTATGTAGGGGTTGTAAGGAGACTATGTTGCTATCCTTAAGTTTGACTCCAAAAAGAACATTCGAGGACGAATGTTTCTAAGGGGGGAAGAATGTTACACCCCGGAATTTCAGGATATGTTTTTAAGAACGTACATAAGAACTCAAAAATGTTAAGATTTGAGACGAGTAAAAAATTGTCGGAATTATGGAAATGTCGGAAAACCAAATATTGCGATGAACGGGAGGGCGACACGTGTCACCCCCCTTACACTTGGTCTTGGACGAAATATACATGGGTAAAGTGGTAATTTGACCAATGATAGGATGAACAAGTCTTGCAAAGACTTAAGCTTGACATTGTTGACTAAAGTCCGAGGGCCACTTGGGTTTGATCCTTGTGAAACTCATCTAGGCCACCCATTTGTTCTAATCTTAACCCTCCATAGTGTTATATATATGTACTAGTAGCAAGACAAGTTCTACACTTAGATAAATTTTCAAGAAATTGGAAGAGCTCATTGAGAGGCTCTGTCAGCATCCTTTAGGAGAGAAAAAATTGTGTTTGTTGTCCAATAAGCTCCATACTTTAAACCAAGGTACCTAAGGGTATTGCAAGTGTATCTCAATAGAAAGATTCCGGAAAAGTGGCGTTTTCGTATTAGTCGCAAGGCGAAAACCTAAGGAGTTCTTCAACTTTGAAGTTGGAACTTGAAGATGAGTTCTTCATAGGCTTCTAAGGGTTGCTTAGAGTGGATTGGAACGTCGAAAAGAGGAGCTAAATTGCTAAGGATCGACTTGTAATTTTGGATCATATTTGGGCTAAATGAGGTAATAATCTTCGTCTTACTTTTGTAATTGAAGATTCCATGTTATGATAAGTTAGAAATGATCATGTGATATGTGTTATGAAGATTGATAAGTGTTATGGAAGTTTAGAAGCTCAAATTCGAAAATGACATGTTGAGTCATTTGAAATTGAATTACAATTTGGTCGTTAATTAGAATCGTCGCATATTACCTACTTGAAGGTTGTAGTAGTTATAATCAATTGCGGCTTGATAACATGTTATACTAAACAACTTGAATTGAAAAGGAAATTGGAAAGGTTGATATGTTGATACACCTTTGGCCGAATTGACATTGTATTTTTGGACTAGTTTGATATAATTGTGGCGGAATTTTACACGCCTCAGAGGCGTGTAATCCCTATTGTTAACTTCATTGTTGAGCCTTAAATGTGGCGTGTTTGGTTATTGAATTCGGCCTTGAAAAAGGTGGCAAAGTATGTAGAAACAAAGGAAGTGTTGTCCGATTTTCCGTAGAATTTAGTGACTTTACACTTGGAATATTCTACGTTTGAAGTAAGAAGTTAATAGACGTATTATGGTCATTATAGGTTGACATACTACGTACGGCATATTGGACTTGGCAAGTGGATTGAACCGAAGAGGTATGTGGAACTTTCCTATCTCTTGAGCATGAATAGTTGTAAATATATAGTACGGTAGACGTACGAGGTTTTGACGAATTTAGTTCATTTGATGTCCTTGGCTTATTTTAAGAATGTCCAAGTTGGTTGAGTTAGGGAATTAACTCACTTGTTTAAAATTAATAAGGATATCTTAGTTGCTAAAAGTTAAGAAACTTGATTACTAAAGTTAAGGGACTTGAAGTATTTTAAAAGTATATGATACTTGTTTCGTTTTAAAAGTATAAGTCCCTTGGATATAAGGAAGAATGTATTTGTCTAAAGTATAAAGCTAGTATAACGACTTTATGGGAAGTTGGTTATAATAGCTTTATGGAAAGTTAAAAAAAAGTGGTTTACTCTAAGTAATTTAAGTATGATAAATGACTTGAAATAATGAAAGGCAAATCGATTTAAAGGCATCAATTGTTTAAAGTTTTAAAGGAAAGAAGTCACTTGATTTAGAAGCCTAAATGTATTTCTAAAAGGTATTGTGACTTGTCTTGAAAGTAGTTATGACTTGATACTACGGTTATTAGTATCTTGGAAGTTTTATATGAAAAAGAGTCATTTTAAAGAAATAGAAGTACGTAGTACTTTGGGTTAAATTCCCGGATTTTATAATGACATGTTAGTGCCTTAAGTAAACTAAAATGAGAATGTATATGAATAAGACTAATAAGAAGTTAGGGGGATTTCTTAACTTGCTTATGTAATGTATGATAAGCCGGTAGTACTTATGTTATGTATGATAGTCGGTTGAGCTAGGGTAAGAGTATAAATGTGGGGTAAACCCCCAAGACGTTATACCACCTTCTCTAGTAATAGTATAAACGCGGGTAAACCCCAAGACGTTATACCACCTTCTCCAGTAAGAGTATAAACGCGGGTAAACCCCAAGACGTTATACCACCTTCTCCAAGGTAAGAATATAAATGCGGGTAAACCCCAAGACGTTATACCACCTTCTCCGGTAAGAGTATAAACGCGGTAAACCCCAAGACGTTATACCACCTTTTGAGTATGATTGAGGGGTAAACCCCCAAGACATTATACCACTCCATGGATTTGCTACCCATGATGCGAGGAATACCTCATGCGGGTCCACACGACTCTTGCGGGTGAAATTGTCTCAGGAGTAGGATTGCTTAATGATATCGCGCGGTTGTCCCGCTTGATCGAGAGCCTCCTATTTTTATGCAGTAAAGTATACTCTTGTTTACTCTCATTGTTAGTAAGGCACAGTGTACTGTTATATGAGTTATCATACATGTCTCCAGTTTTATTTTAGATTATGATTTCACTACGCATTTCTGGCCACATATTTGGTACATGTTGTCAGATCGACTTTCTGGAGCCGCGCTTATGCCGCAGTAGAGTATATAGTTTGTCGATCCTCACTCTAGGATCACTGCTCACCGTTGAGAAGCTCCATTACTCCAGAGGCTTATCCTTAGTACAGATCCCTGGTATGGTCGGTCGTTGTACATTCAGGGGTATGGCGGGGCCCTGTCCCGCCACAGTTGTTATTCATAGAGGTTTGTAGTCACAGTTGTGGTTTGGGTTTGCAAGAACAGATATGTACCGTTTTAATTTTGTATTATGTATATGTTACGAAAGGCGGCCTTATCGGCTAGCTGGTTGATGTCTATTGTCTAAACATGATTTTTATTTTGGGAGTTGTGTATGTTCCGCTGCTATTCTCTGATGTATACCTGAAAGGGGTGCCCAGTAGGCACCGGGCGCGTCCTGGCCTGGTCGTGATGTAAGGACTAAATAGATACCGGGAAGATATGAAATAGTTAATGAATTCTCGCCAAGGTCTTATGTTTTATTTTGAGATAATTGGGAAATGATGAGCTGTCTGATAGGGTAGTGAACTCTTAAGAAGTCATGTTAAGGAACTTAATGGAATGCCATGTTAATAGATTAAGCTACGTGGTAGGCTTAAGAGAATTGTACGGATGAGATCCGTATGAGGTAAGTAATGGTTGTTGTGATCAAGACAACACGATTATGGTATTATGAGAAGTTATTGTTGTTACACCCCGTAATTCCAGGACATGTATAAGAGAATGGACGCGAGAACACAAGACTTGAAAGATTGGTACGAAAGGAAGAATTGTTTTTCCGAAGGAAAATCTTCCTAACATCGGAAAGGAAAAATGTTTGTTGATGAGAATTAGATTCTCAAAATGTATTATTTGAGGAATATAGAATGTATTATCATTATGGAAATTTATTTTTACGGATTTAGTCACGTAGGGCCCACCCAAGGAATTTTACGTTTTGTGGGGCCCACGAAGGTTATGAAATTTTATGGACGAATGGGAGGGCGACACGTGTCACCCCCACATAGGCTTTCATGAAATTGGCAAGGGTTTAATGGTCATTGACCATTGTAGATGATAAAGTCTTGCAAGCTTGAGATTATTGACTTGGTCAACTTGCCACTTGTATAGATAATTAATTACTCTTCATCCTAGCCACACATATGTTGTTATCTTGACCCTCCTGTGTGTTATATATACACACTAGTTGCAAAACTTGTAACGACCCAACCTCGGGCCCGCGACTGGTGCTTTACCCCGAGCACCCTAGTGATACAACATCAGAGAAAATCAGCGGAATATAAAAACTTAAACATGAAACAAGATATAAAATAAGAACAGGCTAACCAAAACGGTCACCTTTCTGTATATACATAAAACCTTGAACAGTTACATCCTTTACAAACCCTGCCACAACAAGATTACTGCACTTCTAAGAATTTTATAACAACAACGACGGGACAGGGCCCCGCCATACCCCTGAATGTACAAGAACCTACAATATCAGGGAACCATACCAAAAGATAAGCCTCCGGAGAAACGGAGCTTCCCAAAACGCTAAACTGTGATCCTACGAGCGAGGATCAACAACCGCGTACTCTACCGCAGATGAACGCGCCCCTCAAGGAGGTCGTAACAACAGTACCAAGTATGTGAAATCAAAATATCAGAAATGAAATCATAATAGTCTATATAAACCAGGAGACATGTATGATAACCAAACTACAGTACACAACATATAAGCAGTCATGTCAAGTCAGGGACTCACGCCCTCAAGTCATCACTCAAATATATCCATGGGTCTCACGTGTCACGACCCGAACCCGGGCCCGTGACTGGTGCCTTACCCCGGGCACCCTAGTGATACAACATCAGAGAAAAGCCAGCGGAAATAAAAACTTAAACATACAAATAGATATGGATCAAGATAAAAGAAAATAGGCCAACCAAAACGGCCGCCATTCAAAGATATATATATATATCGACCTTTGAACAAGCATAATCCTTACAACCCCGCCCACAACAAAGGCATGCACTTCTAAGATTTTTACAACAACTATGACGGACAGTGGCCCGCCATACCCCGAATGTACAAAACCTACTGCATCGTGGTAACATACCAAAAGATAAGCCTCCAAGGAACTGAGCTTCCCAATACGCTGAAATGTGATCCTATAAGCGGATCGATAATGACGACTTACCTGCAGATTTAACGCACCCCGGGCGAGGTCAAGATAACAGTACTAAGTATGTGAATCAGAATATCAGATATGAAATCATAATAGTCTATATAAAGCAGAGACATGTATGATAACCAAACTACAAGATACACAAATACAAGAGATCAAGTCGTGACTCACGCCTCCAAGTCATTACTCAAATATAATGACGGGTCTCACGCCCATAACATCAATCATGCCCGTGGAATACCTTCCTCACCGCCAGCCTATGATATGATAACACCAAGAAGTACACCAACACCAAGTCCTACCGATGCCAAAGTCGTACTAACAATACAATACAACCAAACCACGGTCGACACGGCAAGTACGAAGCCGACTACCGATACCAAGGTCGCCACGAGTCGACCGGCAAGTACGAGGCTAACTACCAGTGTACCGCGTCAGATCACGAGACTTCACACTACACCGAACGGGCAAGCGCGAGGGTTAACTACCGTGCACCAAGGCCGAATCAGCCACGAGACGGGGCAAGTACGAAAGCCGACCACCAGGTACCAAGGCCGAACAGTAAGGAACCCCATGGAGAGCTAGTCCATGGAATAACACTATCAACGCGAGCGCACTGCGGAATTCTCCACACCGCCAGACGCCCAAGTAAGTTCTCAACAAGTCAACCGCCCTCCATCGAGAGACGCAGAGTATAGAAACACAATTCTTGCACAACAAAGGCTATCACAACAAGATAGGCAAGTTTCACAACAACAAGCATAGGCAAGTTATACACAACTCAAGGTACTTTTATTTTATGTCAAAGTCCGGTTTTAACTCTAAAGTACTACGACGTTAAATTCCTTTTAAGAGATCCATTCCTTTATAAAAGTCACCCGATACCCTTAGTATAAAAATAGAGTGACTTACATCTTTTAAGTAAACCAAAACAACTTCCATACTTTCCTTTAAAACCCAATTAAGGCAATACCATGCCTTTTTTGACCAAAACACTTCTCTTTTAAAGTCAAGTTACCACATTAAAACCAATGATAAAACCCTTCTTTGTTCTCATAAAGTCGTTATAACTAACTTCCCATAAAGTCATTATAACACTTTATGTTTTAAACCAAGTTAAGACAAAACAATGCCTTTCTTTTCCCTAAAGTTCCAGTTTCCCTAATTTCAATTACTCAAGTCTCTTTTTTTTTAGAAAAGTTTCATAGTTCAATGTCTTAATCTCTTTTAAAACAATTGAGTAACATATGCCATATGTGATCAGCTTTATTCTTGTTTATAACCATCTTATTAAAGCAACATGATCTAGAAAATGTAATATCATTTTGTCTCATCTTAGCTTCTATGCATGGAGGTTTCTACCGTTTTAATAATAATTCATTAGTCATTACATTTCACTTTATTAACCCTGCAGTTGTGTGTCGATAATCATTCTGATTTCCGAAATAAGTAAAACATTATTCCTTTTTAAAAATCAAGTACTCATTACTCACGAATGAGGTCTCACACAAAATTCATATTAATTTATTTAAGTCAAGTCTCTTATCTTTTAAGATCAAGTCTCTTAACTTTTAAAATCAATAAAACATTCATTTTACCTCCCTTAAAACGTTATACCTAACTTCCCATAAAGCTAGTATAACTCTTATGTTTTCAAAACCAAGTATTACTCTTCTTTCAAAAGGATTCTTAATTCTTTGAAATACTTCAAGATTCTTATTATTCAAAGCTTAAGTCAAAAGACATTGCCGCATAACCACGCTCGCTTAGCACACGTGACGCTCATCGTATATATATATATATATTATTCAGCTTAAGTCAAAAGACATTGCCGCATAACCACGCTCGCTTAACACACGCACGCTCACCGTACTATATATATATATTCTTTTAAAATATCATGATCAAGAGTATAGGAAGAATCACATACCTCGCGACGATTATCGACTATTAGCAAAACGCCTCGACTATAACCCGCTAGCCTTGTCCACCTTCCAAGTAGTACATGCTACTCGCAGTAATACCAACCAATAAAGGTTATAAGACTATCAGAATACTGGCCCCATGTAAGTACGCTTAATCTTCTACTTAAATATTCTTCCGATGCGATTTCACTCAAGTCTTATCCGTAATATCCTTCTATTACAGCTTCAATCTCTTCTATGAATCTTATATTCATTTCAATACAACTACAAGATGTAATTTCCAATTACAATAGAAGGATAGGATTATTTACTCCTTGTAAGCCCCAAAATATCCAAGTTTAAAGTCGATCCGAGCAAGGTTTAGCTCCTACTCAGGCGCTCCATTCGCCTCCAAGAAACCCTTAGAAGTTCTACACAACTTCTACTTAGTACTCCAACCAATTATGGAGATTTTTCCATGTGGTTTTGTTTAGTGGCTAAAGGAAGTATAATAGTATTTTCCTGCTTTTCAGAAAGAGGTACTGGAAATACTACAAAGGTTTTGGGCTAGAGTATTTTGGCATTATAACAATACTTGGAGAAGTATTTCTATACCACAAAGTGGTGTATTTTCTGCCAGCACAACTAGGCTAGTGGGGTTGGTTTCGCTAAAGCTCAGCGGGAGGGTTTCGCCAAGGTCTCTCCAAGGGTTGGACGAGAACCTTTCTAAGAGTGGGAGGATTTTAACACTTAGAAACTATTTTGTGGACGAAGTTCATCAACTGCGGGTATTTATAGGTCAAGCAATGGCCAACCAATGGCCAAGATGAGGACAAGTGTGGTGCAAGTGTAAGGCCAAGATTTACCCAAGTACACCTTATCCATCTACCACCAAAATATCCTACCAACTATTGACCAACTTTAGGCACAAAAAACGTGCCAAGCTTTCCTTTGCCGTCCACTTTTGAGGGTGACACATGTCACCCTCCCGTTGGTCCAAAATATTTCATCTCTCGGAAAAATCCGCAAAAATAATAAATGATATAGCCTAATTTTCCTTTGCAAAGTTTGTAAAACGCTTCGCCTGAAAACGACTCTTTCTGCATGTGGAACAAAATTTTCGGCACTAGCCTACTTAAGGCTCAAACTTTTCTACGTACGTCCTCACGTACATATTCTGGAAATACGGGGTATAACATTCTCCCCTCCTTAGAAACATTCGTCCCGAATGTTCCTTCTCAAGACAGATAACGATCAAGTTCCTCATAGCTTAACTAGTTTGCAATTGCCGCAATGATCACAGAATACACGCGCGCAAATACTTAAATCCAAGCCAACGAGGAATCACCTCGACGATGCAAAACAAGCATCAATTCTCGCTCGTCCAAAGGATACTCCTTCGCACACTCGCTTCACAAAAATGATTACTTCCATCTTTCAAAGACAAGTTCACTTCTTTCCTTACTCGTCGTTCTTCTCGACCACTAGAACTCTTCTAGTATATGTACCACACTTCAGTCATCGCTTCAGTTCCCAAAACTTTGGAGTCACCACCTCCAAACTTGGTCATCTTACTAACCTCAATCTTCCTTAAGGCCATTCCCGGCCTTCACGATCCGCTCGTCGAACATATCCACGAACTCATACGATGGTCATCTAAACTGGGCCTAGCACCTCGTGACCCTACCACCGCGGACCACCTGCAGCTGACCCCACATCGAACAGCCGCTGGTTGGCCCGCAACACGGCCCCAACCCGACCCACTTAACGCATCAAGCTCTTGTTTCCGATCCGAACAATCTTACCTATACAGTCATGAAAGCTACCACTTCCATTTTACACCACCCAAGGAATTTTCCCACAATTACCCCAATGATACTTATACCTTCCGACAAAGATCACCCGCAAAATCTTGTACTCAAGATGGCCTTACATTTAAGGTCTCAACCGTAATATTCTAAGGTTCATCATTTTCTCACCCTGTGCTTACCCTTTTCACTAACCAAAGGCCTAAATCACATTTTAGCACAAAGCTATCCGAACATAACACTAAACACATCATCATAACATCAATACATACAAATCTCTGTAGGTTAAGGATATACCAAAATAGGCGGCTCAAAGGACCGCTTAAAATCGGGAACTTCCACCGCGACTCTACCGTGGCCACGGTATGAACATCCCGCCTAGCTATGGAAGGTAAAGAACCCGTGAATCGCTCTAGTAGTCAGGCTATCCTACCGCTACCCCTCGGCCTGGACAAGCCGCCAGGGCCCCGCTGGCCGCAAGAATAACAATCTCCCAAGTTAGTACGACACTCTCCCTTATGAAGTTTTCCACAACGCCACACCGAGACAAGTGGCGACCTCATCCGCGAGCACTTACCCTCAAAATCTGAAACCCGGGAGCCCGACCTTCCCGAATATCCCGGCGTCCCGGCGTCGCGAGGACCACTGCATCAAGCGAGGTACATAACTAGTTCGGCCGAGGCGGTCCGCTCGAAGTTATCAGCGACCGTTGTTCTCGCCTCTTCACGATCTTCGTCATTCCATCGATTTCTCCGCCTCACATCCAAGTGCATAAGCTCGCATGCGGCAATGTCCATGCCCGGCCAAGAGCTACACCAACAACTCTCGCTAGGTAATCATCGAGCCCTCAGAACATATCGTGCACTCGATCCTCCATACTAGCTACTAACACGGGACGCACGCCAATGAGTCGAACTCCACATTGTACTCCCGAACCGCACGCCTGCTCGCCGCAACACCAAAAATCTGTTTACCGAGCCCTCCTCATCCGCGAGGCAAGAAATGTGCAAGAAATGCCTCGAGAACTCGTCCCATACACCGGAAGTGCATTCTCTCCCGACAGCTCCCACGATCAAACTACGATCACAGATCACGCAGCGATGCGAACCTAGACCACCGACTCGGTCTCCGATGCCTCGATCACTCACGATCCGTCAGAATCGCTTGATGAACTCCTCGCGATCATCCTCGTGCCTCGACCCATAAAACTCGCGCCTACAACTCGTAAAATCCCGTAGCCTCAAACTATCTCGATCTAGGGTGAACCATCCGTGCATCGAACCGCCGCTGGCCCACTTATCTCAAGTCCGCCACCACTCGCCATTAATCGGGCCCACTCTTGTAACCCATCTATTCTCGCCTGCATCGGGACCGAGGCTCGTGCATCGGGTCTCGTAGAGATCGCCGTTGTTCTACTCGCATCTCCCTATGCCGCTTGCCCTTCGCCCGGTTGCCTTACGCGAGGCATAATCGTAAAGGAAAGGAATACGTAGCAGGGTCCAACTTATCACACAACTCTAAGGCACGATCTCGTAACGAGAAGAATGGAAACTAATCCTAAATGTCCTATAGCCTCCTCGACATAGACGTGGCGCACAACACACCGATAATCAAGACTCTACTAGACACGGTCAGACACTTTCCGAGGACTAATCGCTCGATACCACTTTTGTCACGACCAACTCGGCCCGTGGATCGTGCCTTACCCTGCACCCTAGTGATACAACATCGAGAAAACCAAATAAATAAAACTTAAACATACAAATAGATATGGATCAAGATAAAGAAAATAGGCCAACCAAAACGGTTGCTTTCAAAGATATATATATATCGACCTTTGAACAAGCATAATCCTTACAAATTTCGCCACAACAAGCATGCACTTCTAAGATTTTTACAACAACTATGACGGACAGGGCCCCGCCATACCCCTGAATGTACAAAAACCTACAGACTTAGGGTAACATACCAAAAGATAAGCCTCCGAAGGAACGGAGCTTCCCAATACGCTGAAATGTGATCCTATAAGCGGGGATCGACAACCGATGCACTTACTCGCGCAGATGAACGCACCTCAAGGGCGAGGTCAAGCATAACAGTACTAAGTATGTGAAATCAGAATATCAGAAATGAAATCATAATAGTCTATATAAAGCAGGAGACATGTATGATAACCAAACTACAGTACACACAAATACAATTATATCAAGTCGTGACTCACGCCCTCCAAGTCATTACTCAAATATAATGATGGGTCTCACGCCCATAACATCAATCATGCCCGTGGAATACCTTCCTCACTGCCGGCAGTCTATGATATGATAACACCAAGAAGTATGTCACGACCCGATCCTGCCCGCGATCGTGCCTTACCCTGCACCCCAAATGATACAACATCGAGAAAACCAATGGAAATAAAAACTTAAATACGAACACGAGACAAGATAATAAAACAAGCCAACCAAACGGTTACCTTCCATTAAAATATATATAAACAACTCTTTCAAAACGAATACTTAATCCTTTTACAAAACCCCGCCACACAAGCATGCAAACCTTAAGATTTACAATAACTATGACGGACAGTGGCCCGCCATACCCCGAATGTACAAGAACCTACAACTCAGGAACACATACCAAAAGATAAGCCTCCAAGGAACGGAGCTTCCCAATACGCCGAAAGGTGATCCTAAGAGCGGATCGACACTAACGACTTTACTCATGCAGATTTAACGCACTTCAAGCGAGGTCAAGACAACAGTACCAAGTATGTGAAATCAGAATATCAGAATGAAATCATAATAGTCTATATAAAGCAGAGACATGTATGATGACCAAACTACAAGACATAACATATAACTAGTTACATCAAGTCGTGACTCACGCCCAAATTATCACTGTGTCTGTGGAATTTCTTCCTCACCGCCATAGCTTTATGATATGACAATACCAAGGAGTATACATGAACACCGTGTCCCACCGTGTCATAAAAACCGTGATAGACAAGTATAACTACCAGATCCGACTGCATCAATAATATAATGCAACCAAAACACGGCCGATACGGCAAGCGCGAGCCGACTATCGGATACCAAGGCCGGCCACGAGTCGACCGGCAAGTACGAGGGCTGACCACCAGGACCAAGGTCAGATCACGAGACTTCGTCACTACACCGAACGGGCAAGCGCGAGGGTCGACCACGGTACCAAGGCCGATCACCATGAGACGGCAAGTACGGAGCCGACCACCGTGACCAAGGCCGAACAGTAAGAAACCTCATGGAGAGCTAGTCCATAAAATAACCACTCTTGCACAACCAAGGCTATCACCACAAGCATAAGCAAGTTACGCAACAACAAGCATAGGCAAGTTACACAACAACCAGTATAGGCAAGTTACACAACACAAGCATAGGCAAGTTACACAACTCAAGTTACTTTCATTTTATGCCAAAGTCCGGGTTTTTAACCCTAAAGTACTACGTACGTTAAATTCCTTTTAAAGAGATCCATTCCTTTTATAAAAGTCACCCGATGTCCGTAGTATAAAAATAGAGTGACGAGCATTGTTAAATAAACAAAATGCTTTCCTTTGTAAAATCAAGTAACAACCTTATTTTCCAAACGTTCAAGTTTGCCTAATTTCAAATGCTCAAGTTTCTCATTTTTAGAAAAGGTTTCGTAGTTCATAGTTTTAATCCTTTAAAACATAATTCTCCTTTAATGATTTGAGAAACATATGCCTTATATGTGAGTAGTTTATTCTTGTTTATAATCGATCTTATTAAGCACCATGATCTAGATATGCAATATCATTTTGTCTCATCTTAGCTTCTATGCAGATGGAGGTTTCTACCGGTTTTAACACAATACTTCATTATTCAATACATTTTCCTTTATTAACGCCGCAGGTCCTGTCGATACACATTCTCGATTCAAATCAAGAAACATTATCCCTTTAAGTAAAACCAAGTACTCATTACTCACGAATGAGGTTTCACACAAACAATCCACATTAAAACAAATAAGTTAAGTCTCTTATCTTATAAGATCAAGTCTCTTAACTTCTAACATCAAGAAACCATTTTCTTTACCTCTCTTAAGACATTATACCTAACTTCCCATAAGCTAGTATAACTCTTTTAAAACCTTTAAAACCAAGTGTTACTCTCCTTCAAAACGATTTATAAATCTTTTGAAATACATCAAGTTCTTTATTATAACAAGCCGCTTATAATTCACATCGCTACCTTTAAAGCCACAAAGTATTTTCTTACCTACATAAAGTCATTATAACCAACTTCCCATAAAGCCGTTATAACACTTTATGTTTTAAAGACAATCAAACACGCTAACACACGTACGCTCACCGCACTACATAGTTCACACATATCATGCTGTAAGAGATAGGAAGAGGTTCACATACCGCGACGAGTGCCGACTAATAGCAAAACGCTCCAAGTACTTCAAACCGCTTCGGCCACTCCTTTCCACGTAGATCGCACCACACGTAGTACTTCAACCTATAAGGCCACAAGGCGCTTATTAACATATAGATCTCATCGCTCCATATTCTACGTAAAATTCGGCAAAGACTTCCCCGCAACAACAGAAATCTCCTCCTCTATCGAGGCCGCCATCAAGCCAACCAGTGGGGTTTGCACGCCTAACCGGACGTGTACAATTCTACTCACAAGAATACTACACAAGTTCATCAGAATACATTCCATGTAATTACAGTCATTTCTTATTTAAATTCAGCTTAAGTCGCAAGACATTGCCGTAAGTATTATTCAGCTTAAGTCAAAAGACATAGCCGCACTATTATGTTCAATTCTATATAGTATACCTTAACTATATATTCCAACAACATGTAATTTCCAATTACAAATGTAAGGTCAAGAGTGTTTACCTCGATAAGCCCAAAATTATCCAAGTTTAATGTCGCCTCCCGAGCAAGGTTTAGCTCCTACTCCGAGTGCTCCGACCCGCCCAACCAACCCTTAGAAGTTCTAACCAACTTCTACTTATAACTTCAACTACGGGTGAAGATTTACTTAGGTTTCGCTTAGTGACCGAGGGAAAGTATAACGGTATTTTCTCGGCTAGTATAAGTGTAACTCGGGAATACTACAAGGTATTTGGGCCAAGGTATTTGGACATAATAACAATACTAGAGAGTATTTCTATACCACAACAAGGGGTATTTATACGAGACAACTAGGCTAGTGGGTACCCACTCAAAACACCACAAAGCGAGTGGAAGCTCTCGGCCAAAGGCCACTGTGAGTGGGAGTGGAGAGGCTTGACGAGAACCACAAGAGGAGGGAGTATTTTGAGACTTAGGTAGATTGCTCAATTTTTGACGAAGAAAGTTCATCAACTAAGGGGTATTTATAGGTCAAGTGAAGGCCAACCAATGGCCAAGATGAAGACAAGTGCATAGCAAGTGTAAGGCCAAGATTTAGCCACGTGCTACCTTATCCATCTACACAAAAATATCCTACCTAACCCTTGACCAAAAATTCACACCAAAAACGCAAGCTTCAGCCAATTGTCATTCAACCTCTTCCAATGCGAGGTGACACATGTCACCCTCCCGCTGGTCCAAAATGTTTCGCCTCTGAAAAATCCGCAAAAATTATTAATGACATAGCCGAATTTTCCCTACGAAAGTCGTGGAAACGCTTTCATTAAAAACGACTCTAATCGGGTGTCAGGTACAATGTCGAAACTAGCCAATCCTTAAGGCTTAAATTATTATACGCACGCCTCACGCATACTCGAAATACGGTATAACATTCTTCCTTAGAAACATTCGTCCCGAATGCTCCTTCTCGTCTCAAAACAAACACGCCACAGATAGCCTTCACTACTATACTTACGAAACCAAACATGCCACACTGCCACAAAAATAACACGCGCTAAAACCCTAAATCCAAGCCAACGAGGAATCACCGCTTACCTAAAAAGTACCCACAAAGTTCTTAAAATATAATCTCTTCGCACATTGATTTTCTCAAAAGAAAAGATCACACACGCTCACTTCTCCCTATCTCGTTGCACTTCTCTAACACTCGAACTCTTTCTATTATACGCACTATACTTCGCTTTCCAAAACTTTGGAGTCACTACCTCCAAACTTGATCATCTTACTAGCCTCGATCTCCTAAGGCCATTCCCGCCTTCACGATCCGCCTCGTCGAACATATCCACGAACTCATACGAAGGTCACCTAAACTGGGCCTAGCACCCTCGTGACTTACCACCGCGACCACCCAGAGCTGACCCCACTGAACAGCCGCGGTTGGCTCCTCAACACGGCCCCAACCCGATCCACTTACGCATCACGCCTTGTTTCCGATCCTAACAATCTTATTCTACAGGTCATGAAAGCTACCACTTCCATTTCACACTACCCAGGGACTTATCACACAATACATTCTAGGCATAAAATGCATTCCGACAAGGATCATTTGCAAAAAAAAAAAAAAAAACTTGTACTCAAGACGGCCTTACATCTAAGGTCTCAACTGTAATATTCTAAGGTTCATCATTTTCTCACCCCAGGCTTACCCTTTTTCACTAAGCAAGCTTCTAAGTCACATTTTAGCACAAAGCTATCCGAACATAACACTTAACACATTATCATAACATACAAAACTCTAGATGGTTAAGGATATACTCAAAATAAAGGCGCTCAAAGGACCGCTTAAAATCGAACTCCCACCGCGATTTCTACCGGCCTCGCGGTATGAACATCCCGCTCGGCTATGGAAGGTGAAGAACCCGCAATCGCTTCTAAGAGTCCATGCTATCCTACTACCATACCTCGGCCTGACAGCTTCTTGCCGATGGCCCGCTGGCCGCAAAAATAACAATCTCCCGAGTTAGTACGACACTCTCCTTATGAAGTTTTCCACAACGCCACACCGAGACAAGTGGCAACTCATCCGCGAGCACTTACTCCCAAAATCTGAAACTGGGAGCCCCGACCGCCTCGAATATTCCACGGTCCCGGCGTCGCGGAGGACCACTCAGAATGGCGAGGTACATAACTAGTTCGCTTCGAGGCGGTCCGCCTCGAAAGTCACCAAAGGACTCGCTGCTCGCCCTCTTCACGACTTCGGTCATTCCGCCGATTTATCCTCTCCTCACATCCCAATGCATAAGCTCGCATGCGGCAATGTCCATGCCCTACCAAGAGCTACACCCGAACAACTCTCGCCAGCGATCATCGAGCCTCAGAACAAATCGGTGCACTCGATCCTCCATACTAGCTACCAACGCGGACGCACGCCAATGAGCCGAACTCCACATCAGACTTCCGAACCGCAGACGCCTGCTCGCAACACCAAAAATCTGTCGCCCGAGCCCTCTCATCCGCGAGGCAAGAAATGTGCGCGAATGCCTCGAGAACTCGCCCCATATAGCCGAAGTGCATTCTTCCCGACAAATCCCACGAATCAAACTACCGATCATGCGTATCACGCACCGACGTGAACCTAGACTACCGACTCGGTCTCCGATGCCTTGATTACTCTCACGATCCGTCAGAATCGCTTGATGAACTCGCGATCATCCTCGTGCCTCGACCCATAAAACTCGCGCCTACAACTCGTAAAATCCCGTAGCCTCAACTATCCGATCTAGGTGAACCATCGCAGCATCGAACCGCCGGCCCACTTATCCTCAAGTCCGCCACAACCTCGCCATTAATCGCCCACTTGTAACTCATCTCCTCTCGCCTGCATCATGGATCGAGGCTCAGTATCGTGGTCTCGCCACGCTTCTACTCAGCCTCCTCTCGCCGCTTTGCCCTTCGGGCCCGTTGCCTTACGCGAGGCATAATCGTAAAACGGAAGTATGTCGGAGGGTCCAATCTTATCACACACCTCTAAGGCACGATCTCGTAATGAGAAGAATGGAAACCAATCCTACATGTCCTATAGCCTCCTCGACATAGATGTGGTGCACAACACACCGATAATCAAGACTTACTAGACACGGTTCAGAGACACTTTCCGAGGATTAATCGCTCGATACCACTTTTGTCACGACCCGATCCTGCCCGTGATCGTGCCTTACCCCGCACCCCAGTTGATACAACATCGAGAAAACCAAATGAAATAAAAACTTAAATACGAACACGAGACAAGATAATAAAACAAAGCAACCAAACGGTTACCTTCCATTAAAATATATATAAACAACTCTTTCAAAACGCAATGCTTTAATCCTTTTACAAAACCCCGCCACACAAAGGCTGCACTTAAGATTTACAACAACTATGACGGACAGGCCCCGCCATACCCTCAATGTACAAGAACCTACAACTCAGTGGAACACATACCAAAAGATAAGCCTCCAAGGACCTGAGCTTCCCAATACGCAAAGGTGATCCTAAGAGCTGGATCGACACCAACGATTTCTACTCGCGGCAGATTTAACGCAGCCTCAAGGAGGTCAAGACAACAGTACCAAGTATGTGAAATCAGAATATCAGAAATGAAATCATAATAGTCTATATAAAGTGAGACATGTATGATGACCAAACTACAAGACATAACATATAACTAGTTACATCAAGTCGTGACTCACGCTCCAAATTATCACTGTGCTCGTGGAATTTCTTCCTCACCGCCAGCTTTATGATATGACAATACCAAGGAGTATACATGAACACCGTGTCCCACTGTGTCATAAAAACCGTGATAGACAAGTATAACTACCAGATCCGACCGTACTCAATAATATAATGCAACCAAAACACGGCCGATACGGCAAGTGCGAGAGCCGACTCATCGGATACCAAGGCCGGCCACGAGCTGACCGGCAAGTACGAGGGTCGACCACCAGTGGACCAAGGTCAGATCACGAGACTTCGCACTACACCGAACGGCAAGTGCGAGGGTCGACCACGTACCAAGGCCGAATCAGCCATGAGACGGGGCAAGTACGAGAGCCGACCACCAGGGACCAAGGCCGAACAGTAAGAAACCTCATGGAGAGCTAGTCCATAAAATAACCATTCTTGCACAACCAAGGCTATCACCACAAGCATAAGCAAGTTACGCAACAACAAGCATAGGCAAGTTACACAACACAAGCATAGGCAAGTTACACAACAACCAGTATAGGCAAGTTACACAACACAAGCATAGGCAAGTTACACAACTCAAGTTACTTTTATTTTATGCCAAAGTCCGGGTTTTTTAACCCTAAAGTACTACGTACGTTAAATTCCTTTTAAAGAGATCCATTACTTTTATTAAAGTCACCCGAGTTCCGTAGTATATAAATAGAGTGACGAGCATTGTTAAATAAACAAATGCTTTCCTTTGTAAAATCAAGTAACAACCTTATTTTCCAAACGTTCAAGTTTGCCTAATTTCAAATGCTCAAGTTTCTCATTTTTAGAAAAGGTTTCGTAGTTCATAGTTTTAATCCTTTAAAACATAATTCTCCTTTAATGATTTGAGAAACATATGCCTTATATGTGAGTAGTTTATTCTTGTTCATAATCGATCTTATTAAGCACCATGATCTAGATATGCAATATCATTTTGTCTCATCTTAGCTTCTATGCAGATGGAGGTTTCTACCGGTTTTAACACAATACTTCATTATTCAATACATTTTCCTTTATTAACGCCGCAGTTGGTCCTGTCGATACACATTCGATTTCCAAATCAAGAAACATTATCCCTTTAAGTAAAACCAAGTACTCATTACTCACGAATGAGGTTTCACACAAACAATCCACATTAAAACAAATAAGTTAAGTCTCTTATCTTATAAGATCAAGTCTCTTAACTTCTAACATCAGTAAACCATTTTCTTTACCTCTCTTAAGACATTATACCTAACTTCCCATAAGCTAGTATAACTCTTTTTAAAACCTTTAAAACCAAGTGTTACTCTCCCTTCAAAACGATTTATAAATCTTTTGAAATACATCAAGTTCTTTATTATAACAAGCCAGTTATAATTCACATCAGTTACCTTTTAAAGCCACAAAGTATTTTCTTACCTACATAAAGCTGTTATAACCAACTTCCCATAAAGCCGTTATAACACTTTATGTTTTAAAGACAATCAAACACGCTAACACACGTACGCCTACCGCATTACATAGTTCACACATATCATGCTGTAAGAGATGGAAGAGGTTCACATACCTCGCGACGAGTGCCGACTAATAGCAAAACGCCCAAGTACTTCAAACCGTCGGCTACTCCTTAAGCCACGATCGCACCACACGTAGTACTTCAACCTATAAGGCCACAAGGCGCTATTAACATATAGATCTCATCGCTCCATATTCTACGTAAAATTCGCAGATTCCCCCGCAACAGAAATCTCCTCCTCTATCGAGGCCGCCATCAAGCCAACTAGTGGGGTTTGCACGCCTAACCTGACGTGTACAATTCTACTCACAGAATACTACACAAGTTCATCAGAATACACCCCATGTAATTACAATCGCTTCTCTTATTTAAATTCAGCTTAAGTCGCAAGACATTGTCGTAAGTATTATTCAGGCTTAAGTCAAAAGACATAGCCGCACTATTATGTTCAATTCTATATATAGTATACCTTAACTATATATTCCAACAACATGTAATTTCCAATTACAAATGTAAGGTCAAGAGTGTTTACCTCGATAAGCCCAAAATTATCCAAGTTTAATGTCGCTCCCGAGCAAGGTTTAGCTCCTACTCCGAGTGTTCGAATCCGCCCAACCAACCCTTAGAAGTTCTAACCAACTTCTACTTATAACTTCAACTACGTGAAGATTTACTTAGGGTTTCGCTTTAGTGATCGAGGGAAAGTATAACGGTATTTTCTGGCTAGTATAAGTGTAACTCGGGAATACTACAAGGTATTTGCCAAGGTATTTGGACATAATAACAATACTAGAGAGTATTTCTATACCACAAGGGGTATTTATACGAGACAACTAGGCTAGTGGGTACCCCACGCAAAACACCACAAAGGGAGTGGAAGCTCTACCAAAGGCCACTAGGAGTGGGGAGGAGAGGCTTTGGACGAGAACCACAAGAGGAGGGAGTATTTTGAGACTTAGGTAGATTGCTCAATTTTTGACGAAGAAAGTTCATCAACTAAGCGGGTATTTATAGGTCGTGAAGGCCAACCAATGGCCAAGACGAAGACAAGTGCATAGCAAGTGTAAGGCCAAGATTTAGCCATGTGCTACCTTATCCATCTACACAAAAATATCCTACCTAACCCTTGACCAAAAATTCACACCAAAAACGCAAGCTCAGCCAATTGTCAGCCCAACCTCTTCCAATGCGAGGTGACACATGCCACCCTCCCGCTGGTCCAAAATGTTTCGCCTCTCTAAAAATCCGCAAAATTATTAATGACATAGCCGAATTTTCCCTACGAAGTCGGAAACGCTTTCATTTAAAAACGACTCTAATCGTGTCAGGTACAATTTCGAAACTAGCCAATCCTTAAGGCTTAAATTATTATACGACGCCTACGCATATACCGAAATACGGTATAACAAAGTACACCAACACCAAGTCCTACCGATGCCAAAGTCGCACTAACAATACAATACAACCAAACCACGGTCGACATCGGCAAGTACGAAGCCGACTACCGATACCAAGGCCGCCACGAGTCGACCGGGCAAGTACGAGGCTAACTACTGTACCGCGTCAGATCACGAGACTTCATCACTACACCGAACGGGCAAGCGAGGGCTAACTACTGTACTAAGGCCGAATCACCACGAGACGGCAAGTACGAAAGACGACTACTGTGTACCAAGGCCGAACAAGAAGAAACCTCACGGAGAGCTAGTCCACGGAATAACACTATCAATGCGAGCGCACTGCGGAATTCTCCGTCACCGCCAGACGTCCAAGTAAGTTCTCAACAAGTCAACCGGCCCTCCATCGAGAGACGCGGTAGTATAGAAACACAATTTTTGCACAACAAAGGCTATCACAACAAGCATAGGCAAGTTTCACAACAACAAGCATAGGCAAGTTATACACAACTCAAGGTACTTACATTTTATGTCAAAGTCCGGGTTTTAACCCTAAAGTAGTACGTACGTTAAATTCCTTTTAAGAGATCCATTCCTTTTATAAAAGTCACCCGATACCCTTAGTATAAAAATAGAGTGACTTACATCTTTTTAAGTAAACCAAAACAACTTCCATACTTTCCTTTTTAAAACCAAATTAAGGCAATACCATGCCTTCTTTTTGGACCAAAACACTTCTCTTTTTAAAGTCAAGTTACCACATTAAAACCAATGATAAAACCCTTCTTTTGTTCTCATAAAGTCGTTATAACTAACTTCCCATAAAGCTGTTATAACACTTTATGTTTTAAACCAATTTAAGACAAAACAATGCCTTTCTTTTCCCTAAAGTTCCAGTTTGCCTAATTTCAATTACTCAAGTCTCTTTTTTTTTAGAAAAGTTTCATAGTTCAATGTCTTAATCTCTTTTAAAACAATTGAGTAACATATGCCATATGTGTGAGCAGTTTTATTCTTGTTTATAACCATCTTATTAAAGCAGCCATGATCTAGAAAATGTAATATCATTTTGTCTCATCTTAGCTTCTATGCAGATGAAGGTTTCTACTGGTTTTAATAATACTTCATTAGTCATTACATTTCCCTTTATTAACGCTGCAGTGGTTTGTCGATACTCATTCTGATTTCCGAAATCAATAAAACATTATTCCTTTTTAAAAACCAAGTACTCATTACTCACGAATGAGATTTCACACAAAATTCATATTAATTTATTTAAGTCAAGTCTCTTATCTTTTAAGATCAAGTCTCTTAACTTTTAAAATCAATAAACCATTCATTTTACCTCCCTTAAAACGTTATACCTAACTTCTCATAAAGCTAGTATAACTCTTATGTTTTCAAAACCAAGTATTACTCTTCTTTCAAAAAGGATTCTTAATTCTTTTGAAATACTTCAAGATTCTTATTATTCAGGCTTAAGTCAAAAGACATTGCCGCATAACCACGCTCAGCTTAGCACACGACGCTTCACCGCATTATATATATATATATTATTCGTGCTTAAGTCAAAAGACATTGCCGCACAACCACGCTCGCTTAACACACACGACATCTACCGTGACTATATATATATATTCTTTTAAAATATCATGCTCAAGAGTATAGGAAGAATCA
This sequence comes from Przewalskia tangutica, assembly GCA_029844215.1. Classification (NCBI taxonomy): domain Eukaryota; kingdom Viridiplantae; phylum Streptophyta; class Magnoliopsida; order Solanales; family Solanaceae; genus Przewalskia; species Przewalskia tangutica. The sequence continues at coordinate 927,351 of JAQGDG010000035.1, forward strand.
CATACCTCGCGACGATTATCGACTATTAGCAAAACGCCTCGCTATAACCCGCTTAGCCTTGTCCACCTTCCAAGTAGTACATGCTACTCGCAGAATACCAACCAATAAAGGTTATAAGACTCATCAGAATACTGGCCCTATGCAAGTATAGTTTAATCTTCTACTTAAATATTCTTCCGATGCGATTTCAGCTCAAGTCTTATCTCAGAATATCCTTCTATTACAAATTCAATATCTTCTATGAATATTATATTCATTTCAATACAACTACAAGATGTAATTTCCAATTACAATAGAAGGATAGGATTATTTACCCTGTAAGCCCCAATATATCCAAGTTTAAAGTCAATCCCGAGCAAGGTTTAGCTCCTACTCCGCGCTCCACTTCGCCTCCAAGAAACCCTTAGAAGTTTTACACAACTTCTACTTAGTACTCCAACCAATTATGGAGATTTTTCCGTAGGTTTTTTTAGTGGCTAAAGGAAGTATAATAGTATTTTCCTGCTTTTCAGAAAGAGGGTACTTGAAAATACTACAAAGGTTTTGGGCTGTAGTATTTTGGCATTATAACAATACTGAGAAGTATTTCTATACCACAAAGGGGGGGTGTATTTTCGGCTAGCACAACTAGGCTGGGGGGGGTTGGTTTCGGCTAAAGCTTACAAGGGGGAGGGGTTTCGGCCAAGGTCTCTCCAAGGGTTGGACGAGAACCTTTCTAAGGGGGGGGGGGGGGGAGGATTTTAACACTTAGAAACTATTTTGTGGATGAAGAAGTTCATCAACTAAGGGGGTATTTATAGGTCAACCAATGGCCAACCAATGGCCAACCAATGGCCAAGATGAAGACAAGTGTGGTGCAAGTGTAAGGCCAAGATTTACCCAAGTACACCTTATCCATCTACCACCAAAATATCCTACCAACTATTGACCAACTTTAGGCACAAAAACGCGCTGCTTGCCTTTGCCGCCCACTTTCGGGGTGACACATATCACCCTCCCGCTGGTCCAAAATATTTCATCTCTCGAAAATCCGCAAAAATAATAAATGATATAGCCTAATTTTCCTTTGCAAAGTTTGTAAAACGCTTCGCCGGAAAACGACTTTTCTGCATTGCGGAACAAAATTTTCGGCACTAGCCTACTTAAGGCTCAAACCTTTCTACATACGTCCTCACGTACATACTCTGGAAATACGGGGTATAACATCACGCCCACAATATCAATCATGCCCGTGGAATTCCTTCCTCACTGCCGGCAGTCCATGATATAATAATACCAAGGAGTACACGTGCACACCAGGTCCCACCTGTGTCATAAAACCGTACGGGGAAAGTACGAAGGCATAGCCACCAGAACCAACCTGCGTCACCAACTGACTGGGGCAAGTACGAAAGCCAACTACCAGAACTTACCGTACCAACTATGCTATAAAGCCGACCGGGGCAAGTACGAAGGCCAACTACCAGAACCACCTGCGTCACCAACCTCATTCCACCAAGGCCACGGTCGACGGGCGAGTACGGTTAAGCCAACTACGTAACCACTCGCCACGTCGATCGGGCAAGTACGGGGGCTAACTACCAAAACCTCCTGCATCACGAGACTTCGTGGGGAACTAGTCCATGGAATGACACTATATAGAACTGACCGGGGCAAGTACGAAAGCCAACTACCAGAACCAACCTGCATCCGCAACGACCGGGGCAAGTACGGGGGCTAGCTACCAGAACCACCTGCATCATTAAACCTCATGGAGAGCTAGTCCATGGAATAATACTATCAACAGGGAAACGAACCCTCATCATGGACGCATACCCGTGGACCATCTATCGAGTCAGTATGCCCATGGACTATCATAGTGGAAGCATACCCGTGGGCCGCCCATCGTGTCAGATTGCCCCAAAATGATCAAGAATAACACGACCGACCCTCCATCGAGAGACGGGGTAACATAAGGATACAACAGTTGCACAACAAGGCTATCACAAGCAAACATAGGCAAGTTACTCACAACTCAAGGTACTTTCATTTTATGCCAAAAATCCGGGTTTTAACCCCAAAGTACTACATACTTTAACTCTTTAAAAAGATTCATTTCTTTCACAAAAGTCACATGATACTAATACTCATAGTATCAAAGTAGAGTAACTATTTTTTCAAGTAAACCAAAACAATTTCCATATCTTCCCTTTAAACCAATACAAGACAACATCATGCCTTCTTTTTACATAAAACACTTCTCCTTTTTAAAGGCAAGTAACAATATACTTTTCAAAATAGTTTAAGCTTCATAACTTCAAATTCTTAAGTCTCTTACCTTTTAAATCAAGTCCCGTAACTTGGGAAATCAAGCTTCATTACTTTTAAAAAATGTCAAGTTACCATTTTAAATCCGATAATAAAATCATTCTTTCATTTTCATAAAGTCGTTATAACTAACTTCTCATAAAGCTATTATAACACTTTATGTTTAAAACCAACAAAAACCACTCAAGTCCTTAACATATCACATCAAGTCACCTAACTTTAAAATCAAGTCAAGGACACAAAAAGGAAGTCAAACTCCCTTAACACACGTGCGTCTACCGCACTATATATTTCACATATAATCATGCTCAAGAGAATAGGAAGAATCACATACCTCTTCGGCTTAATCCACAAGCCAAGTCGAGTATGCCGCGCGTAGAGTACCCACCTATAATAAACAAAACACGTCTATCAATGTCTAGACTTCTTCGTAGAACATTCTAAGTGTCAGGTTCCTTATTTTACGGAAAATTGGGCAGCACCTCCCCCCCGTAACCATATAAATATCCTCCTATATCAAGGCCCGCTACCAAGCCAACAACTCCAAGGGGATTACACGTCTAACCGGACGTGTACAATTCTGCCCCACAATAATACTACACAAGTCTACTGTAAATATAGTTCAATGTAAATACAGTTCAATTCTTTTTAATCAATCTTACATATATCTTATACTCAATTCTAATCTACTATAATAGGTAATCTCCAATTACAATAGGGGGATAAAGATCATTACCCCGATAAGCCCAAAATTATCCAAGATTAATAAGTCGATCCTGAGCAACGTTTAGCTCCTATTCCTTACGGTCCAATCCGCTCCAAGAAACCCTTAGAAGTTTCTAAACAACTTCTCTTAATACTTCATCCAAGCTATGAAGATTTTCCTAGGATTTCATTTTGCGACTAAAGGAATAAAATAGTATTTCCGGGCTCTTATGTTGGGATTACTTTAGAATACTACTAGGGATACAAGGCTAAGGTATTTGGGATAGCAACAACTCTTGAAGTAATTCTTCACAAGAGGGGGGGGGGGGGGTAGTTTGGACGAAATCACAACAAGGGAGGGAGTATATTTTTTTGCCTTGGAAACTCTTAAGTGTGGATGAATTTAGTCTTGCAACTTAAGGGGTATTAATAGGACATTCAATGACCAAGATCAAGGCAAGTGTGTGGTAGATCTTGGGGACAAGTGTGTGTGCCAAAAGCCACTTGTCCAAGCAAGACAAGTGGCTAGCCACATGTCAAGACCAATCGGCCAAGAGGCCAAGTGTCAAGACATTTCGGCCACATGGCCACATGGGCGTTCCATGTGTCGCCCTCCCACTCGTCCAAAATATTTCATCTTCCGAAAATATCCGTAATATCAAAAATCTCGAAAACAAAGTGGACCCCACAAAACCTTAAATTTTCCCCGTGGGCCCCACGTGACCAAATCCGGAAATAAAATTCCATAATTCTATTATATTCTCAGAAGTCCGAATACCAAATCTGGGAATCCAATTCCCATTAACGAACCTTTTTCCTTCACAAAATCCGAAAACTTTTCCGTCGAAAAATCACATCTTTCTTCCTTTCCAATCTTTATGTCGTATTCTCGTACGTATGTCCTCACATACATACCCTGGAAATATGGGGTGTAACATTCTTCCCCCCTTAGAAACAATCGTACCGAATGTTCCTTCTAAGTCTCCTAACATACACGCGCAGGTATAGTCTTCACTACTATACTGTTATACCCCGTATTTCCAGAGTATGTATGTGAGGACGTACGTACAAAATTTTAAGCCTTAGTTAGGCATAAGGGACGAAATTTGTGCACAACTAACGAAAAGAATTGTTTTCCGACGAAAAGTTTTCCGAACCTCAAGGGCGGAAAATTACGCTATGACATTTATAATTTTTGCGAATTTTTCTGAGAGATGAAATATTTTGGACCAACGAGAGGGCGACACTTGTCACCCTCAAGTGGACGGCAATGGAGGACGATCTTGGCATGTTTTTTTGCCTTAAACATTGGTCAAGGTTAGGTAGGATATTTTGTGATATTTGTGGAGTAGATGGATAAGGTACACATGTGCAAATCTACACCCTCCACTTGCCCTCCACTTGCCTTAATCTCGCCTCGTAGTCCTATAAATACCCCTTAGTGCAAGACTTCTTCATCCACAAATCATTTTCCAAGTCTCAAAACTCCTTCTCCCTTGTGAGCTTCCCAAGCCCTCTTCCTCTAGAGCTCTAATAAACATCCCCTTGGTAGAAAAGTTGTCTTCAAGTATAGTTACTATGCCAAAATACTTTAGCCCAAAACCCTTGTAGCATTCCCAAGTCACCTCTATACTTAGAGCCCGGAAAATACTACTATACTTCCTATTAGTCACTAAACGAAACCCTGGGGAAATCTTCATAGTTGGTTTGAAGTATTAGTAGAAGTTGTGTGGAAACTTCTAAGGGTTTCTCGAGCTATCTGAGCGCAAATTAGAGCTAAAACGTTGTTCAGATCGACATTATAACTTGGATAATTTTGGGCTTATCGAGGTAAATAATCTTATCCTTCTATTGTAAATTGGAGATCACATACTGTAGTAATATAGAAATAAGTATAAGATACATAGAAGGATATTGAAGAATAGAATTGAACTAAAATCACATCGTAAGAATATAAATGAAGAATTGAACTGCATTTACATAGATCAGTATTTACTGATGACTTGAGTAGTTTGACGGGTAGGGAAATGCTGCCCAATTTTCCGTAGAATAGAGAACCCTCTACTTAGAACTTTCTACAGAGTAGTCTAGACGTTGATAGACGTATTTGACTATTATAGGTTGATACTCTGCGTGCGACATATTCGACTTGGCAGGTGGATTTCTCCCGTGGGCCCCACGTGACCATTTCCGAAAAAATAAAATTCCATAATTCTCTAATATTCCAAGAAGTCCGAATACCAAATCTGGGAATCCAATTCCCATTAACGAACCTTTTTCCTTCTCAAAAACCGGAAAATTTTCAGTGGAAAATCACCTCTTTCTTCCATTCCACTTCAATGTCGTATTCTCGCACGCACGCCCCTCGCATACATACCTTGAAACTACGGGGTATAACATTCTCCCCTCCTTAGAAACATTCGTCCCGAATGTTCCTTCTAAGTCTCCAAAAACGAACAGGCGCCAGTATAGTCCTTACTGCTATACTTACGGAAACATCCATGCCACACCTGACCACAACACAACTAGCGCACATACTTATCTCCAAGTCCACGAGGAAATCACCTCTATCACGAAAGCTCCTACTAGAGGTCTAAAAAGATACTCCCTTCGCACCTACTCTTTACAAACGAAATGATCACACCTATGCCTGTAACATATGCCCGCTTCTTTTCATACCACTTTTGTCACTTTGCCTTACTCGTCGTACCCTTCTCGTACACTCGAACTCTTCCTTATCACTTACCATGCTTCGCATCGCTTCCCACTGACTCTGAGCTGCCAATAACCTCTTCTGGATAAGCTCCACCCTATCCACGCCCTGCTGAACAAGTACGAACCAACTGTCTGTACCTTGCTTACATCGAATCAATCGATCGGCAATCTTACACTAGTGCTTATAAAAAGGCTCCAAACGGCGACACCCGAATACTGAAATGGTAGCTATAATATATACTCAACAAGAGGCGAAGAGTCCTTACAGCTACTCCCGAAATCCAACCACTTGCCCGAGGGTGAATGCGACACTGTGATTCACCGAAGTTCCTAACCTGCTCGTAACTCTTCCGTAAAAGAAACAGTAGCTTGACTCCGCCACCATAAGGTGAAGGTAGGCACCCCGTGCAGCCTTACAACCTTCTTGAAATAATCATCTCGCAACTTACTACCGAGTACACGGTTTGACTAAAAGATAAGACGGGCTGACCTCATCGGCCCGACTACTGATCGAACGCATCCACGAACTCGTACAATGGTTAACTAAACCTGGGCCTAACACCCTCGTGATCTTGACACAAAGCGGGACCACCACAAACTGACCCCATCACCAAACAGGACGTGGGTCGACCCGCAACACGGCCTCAACCCGACCCGGCAACGCGCCAAACACTAGCTCCCCGATCCGGAACATTCTCACCAATCACGTTACGAAAACCTAGCGGTCTTCTAAGCTCAACCGTCCTCTTTCGTTTCACAACACTCAAGGATTCATCCCACAAAAATATCTCATGTATACTATGCACCTCGATAAGGGTCAAACACGAAATAATTCTTTTACCAAAGGTGGCCTCGCTTCTAAGGTCTCTACGTATAATATTCTAATGCTCCCACTCTCTCTATCCCCCAATCTCACCAGGTTAACTAAAATAATTCTAATCACACTAACACCATGTTAACTGAAAACAATACTTTAAGATATTCACATCTTACTATACATATAAATCTCTAAAGGGTTAAGGATATACCTGTATCTACGCGGCACTTCCCCTAGGTCGTCTAGTCAATCCCGCCCTGCTGGGCGCATAGCTGGGAAAGGTGATGAACTATCCACTGATCCCAAAGGCTGAGTCCTTACATCCCCGCCAACTCTGGTTGGACAATTTCTCGCAAAATGGCCCTGCTGGCCGCAAACATAACAAGCTGACGCGGAAGCACGACACTCCCCACGATGACATCGACCACAACGGCCACACCGAGGTGGGGGTGGCCTCCTCTGGCTAACACCCCCTCCTCTCCGAACCACTGCATCCACAACTGGTCTAGTAGGCTGAGTCCTCGTACTTGCATCCTTCCTCATAGAACATTCCCTCGCCATATGGCCCTGACGGCCGCAATAAAAACAAGCACCGATAAAAGACGGACTTCCCGGGATGACACCGCCACATCGCGAACACCGAGGAAAATCAACCTCGCGAGGGACACTGCATCGGGCGGAGGCGCATGTCTAATTCTGGCCGAGGCGATTCGCCGAGAGTCACCAAATGATCCCGCCAAACGGGCCCTCTTCTCGCGATCTTGTTTAATGGCCGATCTCTACCTCTCTCACCGCACATAATCCTGAACGCAAGCCCGCTCGCCCTCGATCAAGAGCTACTCCTCACAACCCTTCTTAGATAAGAATCAATATCCTTGGTATACCGGTACATAAAATACTCTTTGGCGCCAAGTCCCTTTCTAGTAACAGGCCGCTCCTTCCAATCCATATTTTCTCGCTCCAAGTCGCGAAGGTCCAGATGTCATGGCCGCAGAGAGAATCGCCGCCGCCAAACTCTGGCCATTGGCGACGCCTCGTAATCCCCCGCATGAAGCATCACCCCGATGATGATTGGGCAGGCCCTTCTAAATCTCTCAACTCCACTCGCAACTCCCTACGCCGCCCATCCGGGCCCGAGCCGCTCGCGCGGAGGCATCACCGGTAAAGGAAAGGAATACGTTAGAGGTCCAACTTATAACACACTCTAAAGCACGATCTCAGAGTGAGAAGAATGGAAACCAATCCTAAATATCCTATAGCCTCCTCGATTATCAAGTGGTGCACAACACACCGATAATCAAGACTTACTAGATACGGTCAGACACTTTCCGAGGATTAATCGCTCGATACCACTTTTGTCACGACCCGCTCAGGGCGTGGATCGTGCCTTACCCGCACCCAAGTAGTCATACATCGAGAAATCGGAAAAAAACAACCAAAATATGAAACAAGAAAAATAAGACACGCTTTAGGAAAAGTTGCCTTCTGCATATATGTATATAAGTACCCCAAAATGAATAGCTACACAACCTTACAACAGTCTACGCACTCTAAGAGTTTAAAACAACAATGGCGGGACAGGCCCCGCCATACCCCAATACAAATATCTACAATGACAGGGACAATACCAAAATGCTATGCTTCCGGTGAAACGGTGCTTTCCCAACGCTGAAACGTGATCCTAAGAACGGATCAACAGAGGAGTACCTTTACTCGCAGATGAACGCAGCCTCAAGGAGGTCAAGATAACAGTACCAAGTATGTGAAATCAAAAATATCAGAATGAAATCATAGTAGTCTATATAAAGCAGAGACATGTATGATAACCAAAACTATAGTTCACAAGAAATAAACAAATATGTCAAGTCGTGACTCACGCCTCAAAGTCATCATAAAACCGTGACGGTAAGTACGAGGGCATAGCCGACTACTAAAACCCCAAAGCATAACAAGGTCGTAAATCAGATCATGAGATCTGCCTGCACCGTCACATGATCAAAGCCGCCACTCGCCCGCAGATCTAATGTGCGCGTTTAGCCTCGAACTTTCCGTAGCCCGCACGGGCCACCCAATGGCCCGCATGAGGTATTCCCCGCATCGAGGGTAGCTACTCCCCGGCAGCGTCCTGGACTCGCCGTCCGCATGGCCACAAAGACCGCATGACCACAAGGGCCGCATACTAACCTGGAACTCCCGTAGTTCCGCATAGGCCATACAGACCTGCATAAGGTATTCTCGAATCATAGGTCACTAGACCCGCCTGAGTCTACCCCGCATCGGAGGGCAGCTTAACCCCCGGAATCATGAGTGATATAATATCAACATGACAGTTTTATCGTTAAACAACCTAAGCACAATAAGGGAAAACCCCTCTATACAAACATCACAAGATACTAACTCACGTAGCATCCTAACACGTTTACTTATCAAGTCAACAAGAAAGTATTACAAGACTATCACAAATCAATAAAATCAAGTTATTCACACAAGGTACTTTCTACATTATGCTAACAAGTTCGGGTTTTTAGCCCCAAAGTACTTTATGTATTATTCTTTTAAAAGATCCGTTTCTTTCACAAAAGTCACACAATACCCGTAGTATAAAAATAGAGTGATTATCTTTTGAAGTAAATCAAAACACTTCTCTTTGTAAAATCAAGTAACAACATTCTTTTCCTAACGTTCAAGTTTGCCTAGTTTCAATTACTCAAGTTTCTCATTTTCAAAGGTTCTCAGCTCATAGTTTTAATCCTTTTAAAACAATTTGAGAAACATATACCCTGAGTAGGTTATTATTATTCGTAACAATCTTATTACAGCAGCCATGATCTAGTAAATGTAATATCATTTTGTCTCATCTTAGCTCCTATGCAGATGGAAGTTTCTACTGGTTTTAATAATACCTTATTAGTCAAAATAATTCCCTTTATTAGCGCTGCTGTGGTTTGTTCGACATTTATTCTGATTGGTAAAACATCATTCCTTTTGAAAACCAAAAATACTATTTACTCACTAATGAGGTTTCACACTTTTTAACAAAATTCATATTAGTATAATAAGTCAAGTCTCTTATTTCCTTAAATCAATAAATCGTTCTTTTTATCACTCTTAAGCCGTTATACCTAACCTCCCATAAAGCTAGTATAACTCTTCAGCTTTTAAAACCAAGTGTTACTCTTCTGTTAAAAATGATTCAGTATTCTTTTGAAATGTTTTCAGTTCTTTATTATTCAGGCTTAAGCCGTGAGGCATTGCCGCAAGTATTATTCAGGCTTAAGCCGTGAGGCATTGCCGCAAGTATTATTCAGGCTTAAGTCAAAGACATTGCCGTAGTTATTATTCAGTTAACACACGACGTCACCGCATATATATATATTGTAAAATATCATGCTTTAGGAAGAATCACATACCTTCTCGAAAACCTCCCGCCAAGTTGAATATGTCGCGCGCAGAGTATCGACTATAATACCAACACGCCTATCAACGCCCGCATCAGATCAAAAGTTCTAAGCGAGGGTTCGTTATTCTACGGTCATTTGGGCAGCACTTCCTACCCGGTGAGCTACTCAAGTTCATCGTGAAAACAAATTCATGTAAGTACGCTTCTATTATTCATCTTTTAAACCCTTTCATCGTGATAATAAATCCATGTAAGTACATTCTATTATTCATCTTTTAAACCCTTCATCGTGATAATACCAATTCTATTCGCAATATCCTTCTAAGTATTTAATACTTATTCCTATACTTCTACAAGATATATATTCTAATTACAAAAGGAGGATAAGGTTATTTACCTGAAGCCCAATAATATCCTAGATAAAAGTCGCACTGAGCAAGGTTTAGCTCCTAAGTTGTGCGCTCCGGTAGCTCCAAGAAAACCTTAGAAGTTCTTCACGACTTCTACTAAGGACTAAGGGATTTGGGCTAGGGTAATTTGGGCATTATAACAATACTAGAAGGCAAATTTTCTACCATGAGGGGGTAGTGTTTCGGCTAGGCTAGCTTTAGAGGGGGTTGCTCTGGCCAGGGCTTCTCAAAAGGGGAGGGGTGTGTTTGGACGAAACAACAAGAGGGAGAGGGAGGGATTTGAGACTTAGATAGATTGCTCAATTTAGGATGAAATAACTCTTCAACAAGGGGGGTATTTATAGGTCAAGACATGGCCAACCAATGGCAAAGATTATGCCAAGTGCAAGGCAAGTGTAGGGTGAGGATTTAGGCAAGTGTCCTTGGCCAACTTGCACACAAAATATCCTACCAACTCTAAGACAAAACAAGCCAACCCAATCGGCCCTATTTCCGTGTGACATCCACCAATGAGAGGGTGACAAGTGTCGCCCTCTCGTTGGTCCAACGTGTTGCGTCTCTCGGAAAAATCCGCAAAAATTAGAAACGACATAGCCGGAATTTACCCTACGCGAAGTTGTAAAACGCTTCGTTTAAAAACGACTCTAAACCAAAGGCCAGGTACAAAGTGGAATTCGGCCCAAGCCAACTAGTGGGGTGACACGTGTCGCCTCCTACTGGCCCAAAATATTTCGCCTTCCTAAAATATCCACAATGGCCAAAATCTTGAAAACAAAGTGGGCCCTACAAAATCAGAATTTTCTCCCGTGGGCCCCACGTGACCATTTCCGAAAAAATAAAATTCCATAATTCTCTAATATTCCAAGAAGTCCGAATACCAAATCTGGGAATCCAATTCCCATTAACGAACCTTTTTCCTTCTCAAAAACCGGAAACTTTTCCGTGGAAAAATCACCTCTTTCTTCCATTCCAATTTCAATGTCGTATTCTCGTACGTACGTCCTCGCATACATACCCTGGAACTACGGGGTATAACAATTTACAGTAGACTTGAGTAGTTTGACGGGTAGGGAAATGCTGCCCAATTTTCCGTAGAATAGAGAACCCTCTACTTAGAACTTTCTACAGAGTAGTCTAGACGTTGATAGACGTATTTGACTATTATAGGTTGATACTCATGCATGACATATTCGACTTGGCAGGTGGATTTCGCCAAGGAGGTATGTGATTCTTCCTATCCTCTTGAGCATGATATTTTAAAATATATATATAGTATCGTCACGACTTCGACCGATCACGATCGTGCCCTACAGGCACCCTTACAGTATACATCGAGATAATCAATGAACATACATGAAACTTATAAAATAAAACAATGTAGTAAAACAACAAAGTTAGCCGATAGGCTACCTTCCCGACATAAATATATACAACCGGCAGCTTGCCTCATTTCTTTACAAACCGACCCACAAATATGTGACTACTGCACTTCTAAGAGTTTTTATCATAATAACTATGGCGGGACAGGCCCCGCCATACCCTGAATATACATGAATCTACTACCTCGTGGAAAACTGCACCAAGAGATAAACCTCCGAGCAAATGGAGCTTTTTCCCAAAATCAACCGAGATCCTAAGAGCAAGGATCACCAACCTGGTACCTAAACTCGCGGCATTTAACGCACTTCGGGCGGGTCGATAACAAAAATTCAATATGGAATGTAAATAACGACAAGAAATGTGATCATAATCAGATAAAAGAATGACAGACAAGTATAAAAATACATACCAGATCCTGCCGTGTCATTACCACTTATGAACTTAATTTCACATCAATATCTTTTCCCATTTTCAATAAAGGTTATAGCCACATTCTTACGCACATGATTAGGAAAATTCATTAAGTTCATTTCTATATAACTTACTTATCTTTCATAAGTACATCCGGCCCTTTAAGGAGGGGCGCCTATACTACCCGGCCCAATATGAGACGCGATCAAGGTCACATAGTCTGCCCATACAGGTATACTGCCCGGCCCCTTTCTGGGACGATAATATCATATAGTCTGCCCATAAAGGTATACGCCTACCATTCTCGGTCGATAATGTCATATAGTCCGCGTAGCGATATCGCCCGACCCATTCCTCGGTCGATAATGTCATATAGTCCGCCTGCAGGTATATCGCCGCCCATTCTCGGTCGATAATGTCATATAGTCCGCCATAAAAGTATACCGCCTGCCCATTCTCGGTCGATAATGTCATATAGTCTTCCCGTAAAGGTATACTGCCCGGCCCATTCCTGGGTCGATAATGTCATATAGTCCGCCTGCAGCGTATACGCCTACCATTCCTGGGTCGATAATGTCATATAGTCTGCCCGTAAAGGTATACTGCCCGGCCCATTCCTGGGTCGATAATGTCATATAGTACCTGGGAATTTAACCCAACGTACTACGCACCTCTACTCCTTTAGAAAGACTCTTTTTCAAATAAAACTTCCCAGATACTAACAACTATAGTATCAAGTCCTATCCACCTTTCAAGACAAGTCACAATACCTTTTTAGAACTACAATTACCGGCTTCTAAATTAAGTGACTTCTTTATTAAAAACCTTAAGCAATTGGTACCTTTAAAACAATTTGCCCTTCTTTATTTCAAATCATTTCTTTTAACTTTCAAAAATACAATTAGTCTCTTAACTTTTAGAACTCAAGCGACTCCTTTTATTATAAAACCTTAGGCAATTGATGCCTTAAAATCAAGTTGCCTTTTCACTAAAATCAAGTCATTTATCTTTCCATAAAGCAAATATAACCAACTCCCCATAAAGTCGTTATATTCACTTTATGCCTTAGCCAAAATACAATTTCCTATCCAAGGGACTTATACGTTTAAAACGGAACAAGTATCACGTACCTCAAAACTCTTCAAGTCCCTTAACTTTAATAATACTTGAGACATCCTTTATTCTTTCAAAGAAATGAGTTAATCTCCTAACTCACCCGACTTGGCTATTCATAAAACTAGTAAAGGATATCAAGGTGTTGTTCGTCTACCGTACTACATACGTGCAACTAGTCATGCTCAAAAGATAGGAAAAGTTCTACATACAGTAAATCACCCAACTTCCTCTTAACTTCTAAGAGTAGAAGGAAACATGAAATGATACCACATGTATATTCCATACATAGAATCATGCCAAAGGAAGGAAGAGGTTCACATACCTCGTGACGATTGTCGACAAGTAGCAAAATGCTCCAAAGTACTTCAACCTTGATAGCTATTCCATCCTTCAAGTAGTATACGCTATACTTAGTACTTCCACCTATAATGGTCACCATACGTCCATTAACCTCTTACTTCAAACGTAGAATATTCTAAGTGCTAAGTCATTAAATTCTACGGAAAATCGGACAGCACCTCCTTTGTGTTTACTTACTTTGCCACCTTTTTCAAGGCCGAATACAATAACCAAACACGCCACATTTAAGGGCACACCAATGCAATCAACAATAGGGGATTACACGCCTACTAGACGTGTAAAATTCCGCCCCACAAACGATATTAATTTAATACAACATACTTGGCCAATTCGGCTACATTGAGGTACCACAACATTAATTCTTATCCAATTTTCAATTCAATCCAAGTTGTTAGCATAACATGATATCAAGTCGCAACCAATTATAACTACTATAATCTTCAAGTCAATAACATGAGACGATTCTAATAACGACCAAATTGTAATCTAACTTAACATGGCTCACATTACATTTCGGATTTCCAAGGCCACAATCAATCCATAATCTTTACAAACTTCAACACATATACTTCATGCTAGCAACAAGTATAGCTAACAACAATATAATTAATCTTGTAACACTTTCAAAGAACAAGATTATACCTCAACGAATCCTGATCCAACTCCAAATCCGAAGTCGCTCCTTAGCAACCTAGAGCCTCTTCAAGATAATTCAATCCGCTACTTGCGACCCTTAGAACCACACCAACAACTTTCCTTCAAACTTCCAATCCAAAACCTAGAAAGCCACTAGGTTTTCACTTTGCGACTAACCCGAAAACTATCTTTTTCTGAGATTTTTCTATTGAGATATGCTTACAACACACTTAAAAACCTTGGTTCAAAGTGTGGGGCTTAAAGAACAAGAAACGAAATTTTTTCTTTCTTCCTTCTAGTGAACCCGAGAGGTAGGCTCTTTATGTTCTTCAAATTGTGTGAAATTTTGGCTAAGTGTTAAGCTTGTCTTGCACTACTAGTATTATATAGTGTAATGGAGGATTAAGATCTAAACAAATGGGTGGTTTGGATGAGGTCTTAACAAATATCAAGACTAATGTGGGGTCTTTGACTTGGTCAATGTTGTCAAGCTCTAAGGCTAGCAAGACTTGTCTTCCTAACAAGGGTCAAATGACCCTTTTGTCCATGATCAATTTCGTCCAAGGCATTCTAAGGGGGGGTGACACGTGTCAAGCTTATGAGTTCTTACGTACGTTCTTAAAACATGTCCTGTAAATACGGGGTGTAACAAGTACGGTAGACGTACGTGTGTTAACTGAACATGGTTTTACTGGACGTCTTTTGACTTGAGTCTAAATAATAAGAACCTTGAAGTATTTCAAAAGAATTATGAATCAATTTTGAAAGAAGAGTAATACTTGATTTTTAAACAGAAAGCTTAAGAGTTATACTAGCTTTATGGGAAGTTAGGTATAACGACGTAAGAAAGATAAAAGGAACGGTTTTACTTATTTGTTTATGAAAATCTTGTATTGATTTCTGAAAAGTGTAGTAACATGGTTAGATAAGTAAACATGTTATGATGCTACGCGTGTTAGTGTCTTGTGATGTTGTGTAAGGGGGTTATTCTTGTTGTGCTTACGTTGTTAAACGTTAAGCCCGTTGTACTGTTATTATATCACATACCCTCGACTTGTTATACCGAGGGCTTGCCACCTTGATGCGGTCTATACGGCCTATGCGGTTCGTGTGACTATGCGAGTGCGGGAGTTCGTGATTGATCATTCCGGTGTATTATCCCGATGCGAGGAATGCCTTATGCGGTCCGTGTGACTACGCGTCTATGTGACTATGTGGATCGGGAGTCCAGAGGATACCGCTGGCTAGCTACCCCGATGCGAGGAATACCTCACGCGGTCTTTGTGTGACCTATGCGGATCGCGGAGTTCCGGATTAGGCTCGCATAATGATACTATGGGCGATTGGCCTTGCTTCGATCATTAGCGGCCTAGAAAAGACCGCTTATGTTATATCTATTTTGCTTTTGGTTATCTTTGTGGAACTATGTGCGGTTACATTGGTTGTTTCGCATATATTTGTAAAATTGCTTTTAAAATGGTATGATTTCATTTAAAGTACTTTACGCTCACATACTTGGTACCACAGATCGACTCCTTCGGGCTGCGTTCATGCCGCAGTAAAGGGAAACAGTAGCGGATCCTCGCTTTAGGATCTTTCCTGCCGTGTCGTGAGCTCCATTTCTCCGAGGCTCGACTTTGGGTATGATCTCCCCGTTGTTGTAGATAGTTTTGTACATTCAGGTATGGCGGGCCCCGTCCCGCCATAGTTGTTTACTTTCTAGAGGTCCAGAGTCCTATGCAGTTGGGATGTAATCGCGGACTTGGTTTATATATATATGCCGAAAGGCGACTTTTTCTCGTAAATCGTGTCTCATTTTACACTTGTTTCATGTCTTGTTTTACTTTCCACGATTACTCTGATGTATGTCTACTTGGGTGCCCGGGTAAGGCACCAGTCACGGGCCCGGGTTCGGGTCGTGACAAAAGTGGTATCAGAGCAGTTAATCCTCTGAAAGTGTCTACAGACCGTATCTAGTAGAGTCTTGATTATCGGTGTGTTGTGCACCACACCAATAATCAGGAGGCTATAGGATATTTAGGATTGGTTTCCATGCTTCTCACTCTGAGATCGTGCCTTAGAGCTGTGTTATAAGTTGGACCCCTCTAACGTATTTCCTTTCCTTAACAGTTATGCCTCCACGTAAGGCAACCCTTGAAGAGGCAAGGCGCGAGGAGCGCTAGTAGGACACAGAGGGCCACGATTGTTATACCCCGTATTTCCAGAGTATGTACGTAAGGGAATACGTACAAAAAGTTTGGCTTTAAAGTTAGCCTTGGACGTTTTTTTGTACACAACTCGCTTAAAGAATCGTTTTCCGACGAAACGTTTCCACAGCTTTCGTAGGGAAAATTCCGGCTATGCCATTTCTAATTTTTGCGGATTTTTCCGAGAGACGAAACATTTTGGACCAACGGGAGGGCAACACTTGGCACCCTCCCATTGGTGGACTTGAATCGTCCATGGACGAAATTGGAGAGCCAAGGCACGTTTTTTGTGCCTTGTGCACAAGTCAAGGGTTGGTAGGATATTTGTGTTTAGTTAATCCTCACCCTACACTTGCCTTGCACTTGTCTTCATCTTGGCCATTGGTTGGCCAAGGCTTGAGCTATAAATACCCCCTTAGAGATGAAGAGTTATTCATCCACAAAGTTATCTTCCAAGTCTAAAAATCCTCTCCTCTCCCTTAAGCTTTTCGTCCAACACCTCTTCCCTCCCCTTGGGTAGTGTGGCCGAGAGCCTACCCCCCCTAGCCTAGCCGAAATCTACCCCCCCTCCCTTGGTAGAAAAGTTACCTTCTTGTATCGTTATAATGCCCAAAATACCCTAGCCCAAATACCTTAGTACTTAGTAGAAGTTGTGAGGAACTTCTAAGGTTCTTGGAGCATACAACTTAGAGCAAAACCTTGCTCAGCGACTTTTCTAGGATATTATTGGGCTTACCGAGGTAACTAATCCTAACCCTCTTTTGAATTAGAGAATACTTACTTGTAGTATTAGAATAAGTATTAGATACTTAGAAGAATATCACGTATAGAATTGAACTTATCACAGAGAAGGGTTTAAAAGAAGAATAATTGAAATGTACTCACATATGATTGTTTTCACATTAGACTTACATAGCTCACCGTAGGGTGCTGCCCGACTTTCCAGAGAATTATGAACCCCCTGCTTAGAATGACCTCGAGTAGTCTTTGATAGATATCTGTGACTATTATAGTCGACTCTCTCACGACATATTCAACTTGGCGGTGGTTTTCACGGTAAGGTATGTGATTATTCCTAAAGCATTATATTTTACAATATATAGTACGGTAGACGCGGTGTTAATCGAATAATAACTACGGCAATGTCTTTTACTTAAGCTCGAATAATACTTATGGTAATGCCTCACGGCTTAAGCCTGAATAATACTTACGAAATGCCTCACGGCTTAAGCTCAATAACAAAGAATCAAACATTTCAAAAGAATATTGAATCATTTTTAACAGAAGATAAATATTTGGTTTTAAAACAAAAGCTTAAGAGTTATACCACTTTATGGGAAGTTAGGTATAACAACTTAAGAAGATAAAAAGGAATTTACTTGTTTGTTTATAAAAGCCTTGTATTGATTTCTAAGTGTAGTAAGATTGTTTGATAAGTAGACATGTTATGATGCTACCGTGTTAGTGTCTTGTAACGCCGTGTAAAGCGGTCGTTTGTGCTTACATTGCTAACCGGTAAGTCCATTGTCGTTATTGTATCACCTACCCTCGATCGTTATACCGCGGCTTGCCCTCGATGCGGTCTATACGGCCTATGCGTCTGCGAGACTATGCGAGCAGCGGTATGCTCCGTGATTGATCATTCCGCGCGTTAGCCTGACGCGGGACTCCTATGCGGTCCGCTGAGACTATGCGGTCTTTTGAGGCTATGCGCGCCGCGGAGCCTAGGCGGATGCCGGGGTTGCTGCCCCGATGCGAGAAATATCTCTACGCGGTGCAGTGGGACCCATGCTGGCTGCGAAGTCCGGGACTAGGCACGCAGAATGATACTATGGGCGATTGGCCTTGCTTCGATCATTCGCGCCTAGAATAGACACATACGCTTTTCCTATTATCATTGTTGTTTGTGATGTGGCACTATGTGCAATTGAACTGATTGTATTTGTGAAAAGGTTTTAAATACTTTGATTTCATTTTAAAGTACTTTATAGTTTCACATACTTGGTACCGTTATCTTGACCTCCTGGGGCCGCTCATGCCGCAGTAAGGGCAAGCAGTGCTAGATCCGCATCCTTAGGATCTCTACGTTGGTGTCTGAGCTCCATCTCTTCCTGAGGCTCTACTTTTGGTATGATCTCCATTGTAGATAGTTTTGTCATATTAGGTATGGCGGGGCCCTGTCCCGCCATAGTTGTATATTTCCTTAGAGGTCTGTAGTCATGTTGTACAGTGTCGGATGTAACTGCTAAACCATGATTTTATATATATATGCCGAAAGGCGATGTTTCCTCACATAAACTGTGTTTTATTTTTTTAAACTGTTTCATGTCTTGCTTTATATTTCCGCTGATTACTCTGATGTATGACTACTTGGGTGCCCCGGTAAGGCACCAGTCACGGGCCCCGGAACGGGTCGTGACAAAAGTGGTATCAGAGCAGTTAATCCTCGGAAAGTGTCTACAGACCGTATCTAGTAGAGTCTTGATTATCGGTGTCAGTGCACCACACCAATAATCGTGAGGCTATAGGATATTTAGGATTGGTTTCCATTCTTCTCATTCGAGATCGTGCTTTAGAGTCGTGTTATAGGTTGGACCTCTAACGTATTCCTTTCCTAATAGCTATGCTCCACGTAGTGCAACCCGCCCGTATGGCAAGGCAACAGGAGGCGCTAGCGAGACACCCAGAGTTACGAGGGCTCGTGCCCGCCTATACCAGACGGCGAGTTCTATGACGCCACGCCCCAAAGAGACCACAGCACCCACACCTCCCGCCCCACACCGGGCGGAGGAGTTAGGGTACAAGGAGATGGCCCAAATATCTAAAGTCAGGCCCGACACGAGGAGAGGCTGGACGCGACGCCCAGCCTCGGCCTCGATCGCACAGAGTGCACCCGAGGCGTATAGTTTGAGGCTACGAGATTTCTTGAGTTGTAGCCCGCCGTAGTTTTACTGGTCGAGGCCGAGGATGATCCGCAAGAGTTCATCCGTCACCGCAGAGGATTACGCGGTGATCGTGGCTTCGTAGACCGAGGTCGTGACATTCGGTTCAGATCGGCCGCGTGATACCGCATGATCGATTGGTTTGATTCACGGAGCTTTCCGAGAGCATGCACTCCAGCAGATGGGATGAGTTTTCGAGGCTTTTTCACACACTTCTTGCCTCCGCAGATGAGGAGGGCACGAGCCGATAGATTCTTGTTGCCGAGGCGGGGAGGACGCATACCGAGGAGTACAATGTCGAGTTTGATTCTTTGGCTCGATATGTCCCCGCACCGTAGCGAGATGGAGGACAGTGGTGCATCGCTATGTCACCGGGCCGATGATTACATGGCCGAGTCTTGCGCGGTGTGTCCTTCACCAGTGCATGGACATAACCCGTGATGCAGCTCACGACCGATGTGAGGCGTAGAGACCGCCGGTAGAGCGATATCAGCAGGTTAAGGCCAAGACGGCCGGTTCTTTTGGTGGTCCTCGTGGTGGGCGGCATCGCCAGAAGTCCAGATTTGCACCACACCAGCCAGAGCGCCCTACCTCATTTTCAAGACAACCAGAGCGATGGAGGCGTGTCGTGGCCCCAGACTTCGATTTCCGTAGCAGGTGCTAACTGCTCGAGGTCCGCTTCGCAGCCCGTTGTGGCGTATACCATTCGAGCCAGACCGAGCTTGCTATACTTGTGGCCAGCAGGTCACTTTGCGAGTTTGTCCGACCGGGCGCGGTGGTAGGCTCGCCATGTGGTCTGCCGCTTCTTCATCCCCGACAGCTACTCGCCCCGAGGCAAGGTACATGGATCAGGGTCGCGGCAGAGGTCGTGGCGCAGTCCTGGGCCTAGCGGTCCTCGTAACCGCATATATGCTTTGTCCAAGCGACAGATCGTGAGGCCTCACCGATGTCGCCACAGTACCTTATCGCTCGGGTTTGATGTGTATGCTTTGATAGATCCTGGTTCTACTCTGTCCTATATTTCTTCCATTGTTGCTAGTAGTATAGGGATAGAGCCCGAGTCCATAGACCCTTTCGAGGTAGCTACGCCAGATGGGTGATTCGGTGGTAGCTCGGCGGTATATAGAGCTTGTCTGTGACCATTTACGTCGGACCAGCCGACTTGATAGAGTTGGAGATGATTGACTTCGACGTGATTATGGGGATGGATTGGCTAGCTTCTTGCTACGCCAATGTAGACCGCAGAGAGAGTAGTACGGTTCCAGCTTCGGCGAGCCATTGTTGAGTGGGGGAGCACGGTATCGCCGGTGGTAGGTTTATTTCCTACCTCAAGGCTAGGAAGATGGTGCGTAAGGGTATATCTACCATCTCGTTCGTGTTTGATAATCAAGTCGCGTACCAGATTTTCATCGGGCCAAAGAGTCACGAAGTTCCCGGACGTGTTTCGGATGACCTCCCGTATCCTCCCGAGAGGAGATTGAGTTTTGTATTGACATATTGCGGACACTCGCCTATTTCCATTCCGCCATACGAATGGCACCCGCCGAGTTGAGAGTCAAGGACCACCAGGGATTTGGCCGAGAATGGCTTCATTAGGCCTGTTTCCCACGGGGCGCCAGATTGTTCGTGAAGAAGAAGGACGGACGCTGCGCATGTGTGTTGATTACAGGTGAACAAGGTGACCATTAAGAATGATACCCTTCCTGTGATTGATGATTTGTTCGACCGATCAGCGGCGCGAGATGTTTCTCCAAGATTGATCTGCGTTCGCTATCATCGTTCGTGTCGAGAGGTGGATGTCCCTAGATCGCATTCCGACCCGAGACGCATTATGAGTTCGTGGTCATGTCTTTTGGTTGACCAATGCTCCGCCAGATTCATGGATTTGATGAACCGAGTGTTCAAACCATTTTTGGACACGTTTGTGATAGTGTTCATTGATGATATCTTGGTTTATTCTCGCCAGAGCAGAGCATGCGGAGCATTTGGCGATCAGGCCGTGCTTCTCGAGATCGCCAGCTTGTACGCCAAGTTTTCCAAATGTGAGTTTTGGTTGACTTGATGGCGTTTCTTGGGCATATTGTCGGGCCGATGGCATTCGAGTGGATACGCCAAGATCGAGGCGCCAGACTTGGCCTAGACCTACTACTCCGGCTGAGGTTCGCAGCTTTCGGGCCTCGCAGTTATTATCGCGTTCGTGGAGAAGTTTGCTTCTATCTTCGCACCATTGACTAGGCCGACTCGTAAGGCGCAAGTTTCATGGATCGATGCTTGTGAGCGTGGTTTCCATTCTTTGAAAGAGAGATCGACGACCGCCTCGCTTCTTACTCTTCCGCAGGTCCGGATGGTTATGTCGTATTGTGATCGCCAGCATCGGGTTGGGATGTGTGTTGATGCAGCATGGCAGGTTATAGCATATGCATCCCGACAACCAAGAAACGCGAGAGGAACTACCCCACCCATGATTTGGAGTCGGTAGTGATTCACGCCAAGATCCGAGGCACTATTTGTATGGGTTCACGTGGATATTTATACGCACCACAAGAGTCTCCAGATATCTTCACCAGAGGAGCCGAACTTGCGGCAGACGGTGGTTAGAGTTGCTTAAGGATTACGATGTTGATATCCTGTACCACCCGGAAGGCCAATGTTGTGGCGTATGCCTAGTCGTAGTCGATGGGAGCCTATCGGATGCGCCAGAGAGAGGGACATGGTTCTTGATTTGCATCGCTTAGCGAGCCTTGGTGTCCGCTTGATTGATTCTGATAGCAGTCGGGTTAGAGTTCGTGAGGTTGCCGAGTCTTCCATCGTTGAGGAGCTGAAGAGGCAACAGTTCGAGGATAACGCTTTGATTCGATATCGTGATACAGCTCTTCGTGAGGGCAAGGGTCCTGAGGTAGCACCGATGGGGTGCTAAGGTTTGAGGGCGCATCGTGTGTTCCGGATGTTTCGTGACTTCGGCAGTTCTCGGGAAGCACACAGCGCGCGTTACTATCCATCCGGTCGACCAAGATGTACCACGACCTTAGATCCGTATTGGTGGGATGGCTTGAAGAGGACGTTGCAGGTTCGTAGCTCGCCCGTGTTGTCGCAGTGAAGGTAGAGCACCGGAGGCCCGTGGTTTGTTACTGACGATTGAGATCCCGACTGAAGTGAGGTAATTGTAACGCCGAACCCGCCCACATCGTGCCTTACCCCGCACCCTAGTGATACAACATCGAGAAAACCAGGAAAATAAAACATGAATCATGAAACAAGAGATATAATAAATAAACAAAGCCAACCAAAACAGCTTGCCTTGGTATATACATAAAACCCAACGCTTTAATCCTTTTACAACCCCGCCACAATGATTCTCTGCACTTCTAAGATTTACAACAACTATGACGGACAGGCCCCGCCATACCACAATGTACAAGAACCTACAACTCAGTGGAACACATACCAAAAGATGAGCCTCGAGAAGCGGAGCTTCCCAACACGCTGAATGTGATCCTATAAGCGAGGATCGGCGATCGATGTACCTTTACTGCGGATGAACGCAGCGGCCGGGTCGATAACAGTACCAAGTATGTGAAATCAGAAACATCAGAAATGAAATCATAATAGTCTATATAAAGCAGAGACATGTATGATAACCTAACTACTGATCACAACATAAAAGCGATATGTCAAGTCGTGACTCACGCCTCAAAGTCATCCCTCATGCCCGTGGAACTCCTTCCTCACTGCCGGCAGTCTAGGTATAAATCATGTGATACGTATAACAGGTCTCGGCCCATCTTATGGACCCAATATAGAAACGTGTGGAATACATTCCCGGATGAACCGGTAGTCAAGTGAAATACATTCCCGGATGAACCGGTAGTCAAGTGAGATACATTCCCGGGTGAACCGGTAATCAAGTGAAATACATTCCCGGATGAACCGGTAATCAAGTGAGATACATTCCCGGGTGAACCGGTAATCAAGTGAAATACATTCCCGGATGAACCGGTACTCAAGTGAGATACATTCCCGGATGAACCGGTAGTCGAGTGAACACAGTACTTGCACAACAAGGCTATCACACGTAACATGGTCAAGTTTCATAACAACAAGCATAAGCAAGTTACACACAACTCAAGGTACTTCCATTTTATGTCAAAGTCCGGGTTTTAACCCTAAAGTACTACATACGTTAAGTCCTTTTAAAAGAGATACATTCCTTTTATAAAAGTCACCCGATACCCGTAGTATAAAACTATAGTGATTCACATTATTAAGTAAACCAGAACACTTTCTTTTTAAACTCAAGTACCAACATTCTTTTCCTAAAGTTCCAGTTTGCCTAATTATAAATGCTCAAGTTTCTCATTTTTAGAAAAGGTTTCGTAGTTCGTAGTTTTAATCCTTTAAAACATAATTCTCCTTTAAACGTTTTGAGAAACATATGTCTTATATGTGAGTAGGTTATTCTTGTTTATAATCAATCTTATTAAGCAGCCATGATCTAGGAAATATAATATCATTTTGTCTCATCTTAGCTTCTATGCAGATGGAGGTTTCTACTGGTTTTAATACTTCTTTAGTCAATACATTTTCCTTTATTAACGCTGCAGTGGTTTGTCGATACGCATTCTGATTTCCGAAATCAGTAAAACATTCTTAAGCCGTTATACCTAACTTCCCATAAAGCTAGTATAACTCTTAAGCTTTCAAAACCCAAGTAATACTCATTCTTTCAAAACGATTCATAAATCTCTTGAAATACTTCAAGTTCTTTATTAACACATATCAAGCCAGTTATTATTTAAATCAGTTAACTTTTTAAAACCACAAAGTATTTGCTTATCCACATAAAGCTATTATAACCGACTTCCCATAAAGCCGTTATAACACTTTATGTTTTAAACCAATCAAATACATTTAGCACATGACGCTCACCGTACTACATAGTTCACACATATCATGCTAGAAGAGATGGAAGAGGTTCACATACCTCGCGACGATTATCGACAATAAGCAAAAAGCTCAAAGTATTACAACCTTGCTAGCCCTTTCCACTCCTCGAGTAGAATACGCTACTCTTAGTACTTTCACCTATAAAGGCCACAAACGTCTATTTAAATCTTAAACACAAGTTCCCATCTTTCTACAGAAAATTCGGCGACCTCCCCGCAACAAACAGTAAATCTCCTCCTCTATCGAGGTCTACCAAGCCAACGGGGGTTTTATACGCCTAACCAGGCGTGTACAATTTCTACTACACAACCAGCTACACAAGTCTCATGTCTGATACCTATGTAGTTCTGATTCTTTCTTTAAATTCAGGCTTAAGTCAAAAGACATTGCCGCACTACTAAACTTAATTCTATATATAGTATACTTCAACTATATAATTGTAACGACCTGCCCGGGTCTGCATCGTGCCTTACCAGGCACCCTAGTGATACATACATCGAGAAAATCGGCGGAACATAAAACATGAGTCATTTAACAAGAGATATCATAAATAAACAGCAACCAAACAAGCGATTGCCTTCGATATACATAAAACTAACAATTTAATCTTTACAACCCCGCCACAACAGACTACGCACTCTAAGATTTACAACGACTATGACGGACAGGCCCCGCCATACCCCGAATGTACAAGAACCTACAACCTGTGGAACACATACCAAAAGATAAGCCTCCAAGAAACGGAACTTCCCAATACGCTGAATCAGTGATCCTAAGAGCGGGATCCACGATCGATGTACCTCTACCGCAGATGAACGCAGCCCCAAGGAGGTCGATAACAGTACCAAGTATGTGAAATCATAATATCAGAATGAAATCATACTAGTCTATATAAAGCGGAGACATGTATGATAACCAAACTACGCTCACAACATAAAACATCATCACTCCAATATAACTATGGGTCTCACGCCCACAACATCAATCGAGTTCGCATTATGGCGCATGCCCCTAATCGCGACGGTAGACATGTCCATGATGCAACAATAATACCAATGTCCCACGTACATGCCCCGGAATTACGCCGGTGTAGACATGTCCATGTGACCTCAACAACAAGACAAAGAATCCAAATGGAAGCATACCCGCGCTACGCATCGTGTCGATGTCCAAAGGGAAAATAAGACAACATTCCAAATGGACGATACCCGCGCGCTACGATCGTGTCGTGATGTCCAAAGGAAAAATAAGACAACATTCCAAATGGACGCATACCCGCGCTACGATCGTGTCGGTATGTCCAAAGGGAAATCACAAGGCGATAATCAAAATGGAAACATACCCGCGCCACGCATCGTGTCAAGATATCCAAAGCGATTAACCACAAGACCTTAACCAAAATGGAAGCATACCCGCGCGCTACGATCGTCGGTCGATGTCCAAAGCGATTAACAACAATAATACTATCACCGTGAACGTGCGGAATTTCTCCGTCACCGCCAAGCGCCCAAGTAAGTTCTCAACTACCAACCGACCTCTATCGAGAGACGGTAACACGAAACACAACGATTGTACAATAAAGGCTATCATCACAAGCATAGGCAAGTTTCACAACAACAAGCATAGGCAAGTTTCACACAACTCAAAGTACTTTCATTTTATGCCAAAGTCCGGTTTTTAACCCCAAAGTACTACATACGTTAAGTTCTTTTAAAAGAGATCCATTACTTTTATAAAAGTCACCCGATACCGTAGTATTAGAATGACCAACCCACCTTCCTTTTCAAAATCAAGTAACAACATTCTTTTCCTAAGTTCCGGTTTGCCTAGTTTCAATTACTCAAGCTTCTCATTTTCAAATGGTTTCATAGTTCCCCAAACTTAATCACTGATTCCTTTTAGAACAATTGAGTAACATATGTCATATACGTGAGTAGTTTATTCTTGTTTATAACGATCTTATTACAAAGACCATGATCTAGAAAATGTAATATCATTTTGTCTCATCTTAGCTTCTATGCGGATGGAGGTTTCTACTGGTTTTAATACAACACATCATTATTCAATACATTTTCCTTTATTAAGCAGTTGGTGCTGTCGATACACATTCCGATTCCCAAATCAAGAAACATTATCCCTTTAAAACCAAGTACTCATTACTCACGAATGAGGTTTCACACAAACATCCACATTAAAACAAATAAGTTAAGTCTCTTATCTTATAAGATCAAGTCTCTTAACTTCTAACATCAAGAAACCATTTTCACTTACATAAGGTCGTTATAACTAACTTCCCATAAAGCTATTATAACACCCTATGTTTTAAACCAACCAAACACTTAGCACATGTACGCTCACCGCATTACATAGTTCACAACAATCATGCTAGAAAAAGATAGGAAGAGGTTCACATACCTCGCGACGATTTATCGACAATAAGCAAAATGCTCCAAGTACTACAACCTTGCTAGCCCTTTCCACTCCTGAGTAGAATACGCTACTCTTAGTACTTTCACCTATAAAGGTCAAAACGTCTATTAACCCCAAAACACAAGTTTCTATCTTTCTATAGAAAATTCAAAGACTCCCCAACAACAGAAATCTCCTCCTCTATCGAGGCCGCTACCAAGCCAATCGTGGGGTTTACACGTCTACCCGGACGTGTACAATCTACTCGAATACTACACAAGTCTACCGCACACAGTCCTATGTAAATACAGTTGGGTTCTTTATTCTTCAGCTTAAGTCAAAAGACATTGCGAATACTAAGTAGTTCCATATATAGTATACTTGACTATACTCTAACAAACATGTAATTTCCAATTACAATAGAGGACAAGATAATTACCTCGATAAGCCCAAAATTATCCAAGTTATAATGTCGATCCCGAGCAAGGTTTAGCTCCAATTCGCGCCCAAACCACTCCAAACAACCCTTAGAAGTTCTAACCAACTTCTACTCACATACTTCAACCAACTATGAAGATTTCCTTGTGGTTTCGGTTTGAGACTAAAGGACAAAAGGTAGTATTTCCGGACTCTACGTAAAGAGGTATCTTTGGAATACTACAAGGTACAATGCTAAGTTATTTTGGGCATTATAACAATACTAGGTTCGTATTTCTATACCACAACAAGGGGTATTATACTTAAAACAACTAGCAGTGGTACCCCACTGGCTAGACCTCACAAGGAGTGGAGACCTCACGCCAAAGGCCACTTTCTGGGAGAGGAGCTCTGACGAGAGTCAACAAGAGGGAGGAGGGATTCAAGACTTGGAAACATTTGTGGATGAATGAAGTCTTCACAAAGGGGGTATTTATAGCAAACCCAAATGCCAACCAACGGCCAAGATCAAGCCATGTGCAAGGCAAGTGTAAGGCCTTGATCAAGCCAAGTGCACCCTAACCCCTACTCCACAAAACATGGCACAAGACAAGCCACAAAACAAGGCCAAAACAAGGCACAAAACAAGGAACCAATAGGGCCAAAACGTGAGCCACAATATCAATCCACGTGAACCAATCGTCCACTGACGCCACAAGTTTTCGATGGGGTGACACATGTCACCCTCCCGCTGGTCCAAAATGTTTCGTCTCTAAAAATCCGCAAAATTAAAAAGGACATAGCCGAATTTTCCCTACGAAAGTCGTGGAAACGCTTCGTCGAAAACGACTCTAGCTGCACTGCGCCCAAATGTAACTTCGGCCAAGTTACCAAGCGGGGTGACACGTGTCACCCTCCTATTGGCCCTCAAAAACGCTCTTCAAAAAAATATCCACAATGGCCAAAATCTCAAAACAAAGTGGGCCACAAAACCAGAATTTCTCCCGTGGCCCCACGTGACCATTTCCAAAATAAAATTCCATAATTCTCTAATATTCCAGAAGTCCGATACCAAACTGGGAATCCAATTCCCATTAACGAACCTTTTTCCTTCACAAAAACCGGAAACTTTTCCGTGGAAAAATCACCTCTTTCTTCCTTTCCAATCTTTCTGCCGTATTCTCGTACGTACGTCCTCGCATACATACTCTGGAAATACGGGGTATAACAATAATACAACAACATGTAATTTCCAATTACAAAAGGGGGACAAGATTATTTACCTCGATAAGCCCAAAATTATCCGAGATAAAAGTCGATCCTGAGCAAGGTTTAGCTCCTACTCCGCAAGGCCCAAACAACCCTTAGAAGTTCTAACCAACTTCTACTTAAATACTTCAACCAACTATGAAGATTTCCTTAGGGTTTTGGTTTGAGACTTAAAGGACAAAAGGTAGTATTTACGGGCTCTACGTATAGAGGTAACTTTGGAATACTACAAGATATGAGGCCAAGGTATTTTGGGCATTATAACAATACTGAGAGTATTTCAATACCACAAGGGGGTACCTCACGAAAACACTCCAAGATGGGGGTTCTCGCCAAAGGGCCTTGACAAGGAGGGGAACTCTCGCCACTAGGCCACTCAAAGGGGAGGGGGCCAGGACGAGCAACAAGAGGAGAGTGGAGGATTGCAAGACTTAGAACACATTTGGTTGATGAAGTCTTCAACAAAGGGAGGGTATTTATAGGAAGCAGGCCAACCAATGGACAAGATCAAGCCATGTGCAAGGCAAGTGTAAGGCCTTGATCAAGCCAAGTGCACCCTAACCCTACTCCACAAAACATGGCACAAAACAATGCACAAAACAAGGCCAAAACAAGGCAAAACAAGGCACCAATAAGGCACAAAAACGCGAGCCAATCGCCACCAACTGCTCACCACGAGGGTGACAAGTGTCACCCTCCCGTTGGTCCAAAATGTTTCGCCTCTGAAAAATCCGCAAAATAGTAAATGACATAGCCGGAATTTTCCCAACGTAGTAATGAAACGCTTCGTCGAAAAACGACTCAAATCGCACCGTGCCCAAAATTCGGTCCTAGCCAATTCTTAAGGCAAAAATTTAATACGTACGCCCTCACGTACATACTCTGGAAATACGGGGTATCACATTCTCCCCTCCTTAGAAACATTCGTCCCGAATGTTCCTTCTCAAGGCGGATAAAGATGAAGTTCTTCTAACAAGTTTCCACCGCCACACATGGCCACAAACATAACACACGCTCTTCCTTCCTTACTCGCCGTTCCTCCTCGATCACTTGAACTCTTCTAGTATACTCACCATACTCCACCATCGCTTTAGTTTCAAAACTTTGGAGTCACCACCTCCAAACTTGGTCATCTACTAGCCGCAATCTTCCTTAAGGCCAGTCCCGGCCTTCACGATCTGCTTCTGGTCGAACATATCCACGAACTCATACGATGGTTACCAAACCTGGGGCCTAGCTCCCTCGTGACCCTACCACCAAGGGACCACCGAATCGACCCACCCTAAACCGGTTACGGTTGACCCGCAAATGGTCCTCAACCCGACCCCAACCGCCAAACTCTTGTTCCCGATCCGAACAATCTTACTAATTCACATCATGAAAGCTACCACTTTCATTTACCCAACCCAGGGACTTATCACACAATACTTTCTAGGCATAAAATGCACTCTGTCAAGGATCACTCGCAAAAATCTTGTACCCAAGACGGCCTTACATCTAAGGTCTCAACTGCAATATTCTAAGGTTCATCATTCCCTCACCCCCAGGCTTACCCTTTTTCCCAAACCAGGTTCCTAAATCACATTTTAGCACAAAGCTATCCGAACATAACACCTAACACATTAACATAACATCAAAACATACAAGCCTTTAGAGGTTTAAGGATATACCTGAAGCTACCGCTCTACTCTAATCGTAAGTCCACTTCGCAGGCGTATAATCAGACGGCGATGAACCCGCCATCGATCCGTGAGGCTGCGCTGCCGCCGCATTCTCCTATAAGCACGCCTCGTCACATGGCCACGACGCCGCAGTGAAGCAAGCACCAAAAAGACGACATTCCCGATGATGTTTGCCACATCGCACACCGAGGACGTGAATCTGTTGGCTAGAACCCATGTATACCGTGAACTGTAAGCCCCGAGCTCGACCGCCCCGAATACCTCGAACGCCCCGACGATCGTGGGGACCACCTGCATCTTGGCGAGGTACATAACTAGCTCTGAGGCGGTCCGCCTTGAAAGTTACCAAAGGACCCCGCCGCTCGCCTCTTCGCGATCTCGGTCATTCCGTCGATCTCTCCGTGCCTCACATCCTAGTGCATGAGCTCGCATGCGGGCAATGTCCATGCCGGTGGCTACACCCGAACAAGCCTCGCTAAGTACTCATCCACCCGGTGGCGTGGCGGTGTACTCGCCCTCCATATCGCTACTACAATGGGACATACCGAAAGCTAATGAGTCGAACTCCACATTGTACTCTCTAACCGCCCGCCCGCCCCGCCTCAACGCCAAAAATCGTCGCCCGAGCCCTCATCATGCTGGGGGCAAGAAATGTGCAAGAAAAGCCTTGAGAACTCGTCCCATACGGCCGAAGTGCATGCTCTTCCCGACAACTCCCACGAATCAAACTACCAATCGCAGATCACGCGGTGACGCGAACCCAATACCACCGACTCGCTCGAGACTCGATCACTTCATGATCCGTCAGAGTCGCTTGATAAACTCCCGAGGGTCGTCCTCGCCTCGATCCATAGAACATCAAGCGGCTACAACTCGTAAAGTCACGTAGCCTCAAACCGCTCGCTTCGGGGTGAACTACGGGTCTGCTTGGCTGGAATCCAGATTCAAACTATCCTCATATCGGCCACGACCGCCGATCGCCATCTCCTTGTACCCATCTCATCGGCTCAGTGTGGGACCGGGGCTCAGTATCAGAGTCTCGCAGCCACCGCTGCGGCTCTAACTCTTTGGTCGGGCGGCGCCGCGAAACCCGCCGTCAAGCACTGCTCAGTCTTGACCGCTCGCGCTCGTACTCCTCTCAGATCTCGCTAACGCCTCGATCGCTTTGCCCAATCGGGCTCAGGTTTTACGCGAGGCATAATCGTAAAGGAAAGGAATACGTCAGAGGGGTCCAATTTATCACACAGCTCTAAGGCACGATCTCAGATGAGAAGAATGGAAACCAATCCTAAATGTCCTATAGCCTCCTGATTATAGATGTGGTGCACAACACACCGATAATCAAGACTCTACTAGACACGGTCTGTAGACACTTTCCGAGGACTAATCGCTCGATACCACTTTGTAACGCCCAACCCGGCCCACATCGTGCCTTACCCCGCACCCTAGTGATACAACATCGAGAAAACCAATGGAAAATAAAACATGAATCATGAAACAAGAGATATAATAAATAAACAGCCAACCAAAATAGCTTGCCTTCAAGATATACACAAAACACGAACAGATAAATCCTTTTACAACCATGCCCAAAACAGCTTCTCTGCACTCTAAGATTTACAACAACTATGACGGGACAGGGCCCCGCCATACCCCTGAATGTACAAGAACCTACAACTCAGGGAACACATACCAAAAGATGAGCCTCCGGAGAAGCGGAGCTTCCCAACACGCTGAATGTGATCCTATAAGCGGGGATCGACAGTCGATGTACCTTTACCTGCGGCATTAACGCAGCCCCCCGAAGTCGATAACAGTACCAAGTATGTGAAATCAGAAACATCAAATGAAATCATAATAGTCTATATAAAGCAGGAGACATGTATGATAACCAAACTATAGTTCACAACATAAAAGCAGTCATGTCAAGTCAGGGACTCACGCCCTCAAAGTCATCCCTCATGCCCGTGGAACTCCTTCCTCACTGCCGGCAGTCTAGGTATAAATCATGTGATACGTATAACAGGTCTCGCCCATCTTATGGACCCAATATAGAAACGTGGAATACATTCCGGATGAACCAGAGTCAAGTGAAATACATTCGGATGAACCTAGAGTCAAGTGAGATACATTCGGGTGAACCAGAATCAAGTGAAATACATTCGGATGAACCAGAATCAAGTGAGATACATTCCCGTGAACCGTAATCAAGTGAAATACATTCGGATGAACCCAGACTAAGTGAGATACATTCCGGATGAACCGTAGTCGAGTGAACACAGATTTGCACAACAAGGCTATCACACGTAACATGGTCAAGTTTCATAACAACAAGCATAAGCAAGTTACACACAACTCAAGGTACTTCCATTTTATGTCAAAGTCCGGGTTTTAACCCTAAAGTACTACATACGTTAAGTCCTTTTAAAAGAGATACATTCCTTTTATAAAAGTCACCCGATACAGTAGTATAAAACTAGAGTGATTCACATTATTAAGTAAAACCGTAACACTTTCTTTTTAAACTCAAGTACCAACATTCTTTTCCTAAAGTTCCGGTTTGCCTAATTATAAATGCTCAAGTTTCTCATTTTTAGAAAAGGTTTCGTAGTTCGTAGTTTTAATCCTTTAAAACATAATTCTCCTTTAAACGTTTTGAGAAACATATGTCTTATATGTGAGTAGGTTATTCTTGTTTATAATCAATCTTATTAAGCAGCCATGATCTAGGAAATGTAATATCATTTTGTCTCATCTTAGCTTCTATGCAGATGGAGGTTTCTCTTGGTTTTAATACTTCTTTAGTCAATACATTTTCCTGTTATTAACGCCGCAGGTGGTTTGTCGATACGCATTCTCGATTTCCAAATCAAGAAACATTATTAAGCCGTTATACCTAACTTCCCATAAAGCTAGTATAACTCTTAAGCTTTCAAAACCCAAGTAATACTCATTCTTTCAAAACGATTCATAAATCTCTTGAAATACTTCAAGTTCTTTATTAACACATATCAAGCCAGTTATTATTTAAATCGCTTACCTTTTAAAACCACAAAGTATTTGCTTATCCACATAAAGCTATTATAACCGACTTCCCATAAAGCCGTTATAACACTTTATGTTTTAAACCAATCAAATACATTTAGCACATGTCGCTCACCGCATTACATAGTTCACACATATCATGCTAGAAGAGATAGGAAGAGGTTCACATACCTCGCGACGATTATCGACAATAAGCAAAAAGCTCCAAGTATTACAACCTTGCTAGCCCTTTCCACTCCTCGAGTAGAATACGCTACTCTTAGTACTTTCACCTATAAAGGCCACAAACATCTATTTAAATCTTAAACACAAGTTCCCATCTTTCTCTACAGAAATTCTAAAGACTCTCCCCAACAAACAGAAATCTCCTCCTCTATCGAGGCCACTACCAAGCCAACCAGGGGTTTTATACGCCTAACCAGGCGTGTACAATTTCTACTACACAACCAGCTACACAAGTCTACTCAGAATACACCCATGTAGTTACTGGATTCTTTCTTTAAATTCAGGCTTAAGTCAAAAGACATTGCCGCAGTACTAAACTTAATTCTATATATAGTATACTTCAACTATATAATACAACAACATGTAATTTCCAATTACAAAAGGGGGACAAGATTATTTACCTCGATAAGCCCAAAATTATCCGAGATAAAAGTCGATCCTGAGCAAGGTTTAGCTCCTACTCTGTGCGCTCCAAACAACCCTTAGAAGTTCTAACCAACTTCTACTTAAATACTTCAACCAACTATGAAGATTTCCTTAGGTTTTGGTTTGAGACTTAAAGGACAAAAGGTAGTATTTCCTGCTCTACGATAGAGGTAACTTTGGAATACTACAAGATATGAGGCCAAGGTATTTTGGGCATTATAACAATACTTGAGAGTATTTCAATACCACAAGGGGTACCTCACGAAAACACTCCAAGACGTGGGGTTCTCGGCAAAGTGGCCTTGACAAGGGAGGGGGAACTCTCGCCACTAGGCCACCCAAAGGGGAGGGGGCTTAGGACGAGAGCAACAAGAGGAGAGGAGGGATTGCAAGACTTAGAACACATTTGGTTGATGAAGTCTTCAACAAAGGAGTGGTATTTATAGGAAGCCAAGGCCAACCAACGGACAAGATCAAGCCATGTGCAAGGCAAGTGTAAGGCCTTGATCAAGCCAAGTGCACCCTGACCCCTACTCCACAAAACATGGCACAAAACAATGCACAAAACAAGGCCAAAACAAGGCACAAAACAAGGCACCAATAAGGCACAAAACGTGAGCCAATCGCCACTAACTGGCTCACCACAGGTGACAAGTGTCACCCTCCCGTTGGTCCAAAATGTTTCGCCTCTCGGAAAAATCCGCAAAATAGTAAATGACATAGCCGGAATTTTCCCAACGTAGTCGTGGAAACGTTTCGTCGAAAAACGACTCAAATCGCACCGTGCCCAAAATTCATCTAGCCAATTCTTAAGGCAAAAAATTTAATACGCACGCCTCACGCATACTGAAATACGGTATAACAAGAATCAACATGGACTTCATCACAGATTACCTCGCACTCGGAGGAGACATGATTCTATATGGGTTATCGTCGACAGTCGATTTAAATCAGCCCACTTTCTTCCCGTCAGGACGACTTTTTCAGCCGAGGATTATGCCAGACTTTACATCCGAGAGATCGTCAGACTGCATGGAGTCCCTACTTCGATCATATCAGACAGAGGAGCCCAGTTTACGGCTAACTTCTGGAGGTCCTTCCAGAGGGGTTTAGGGACGCAGTGAGCACGAAATCGCATTTCATCCACGCAGACGACAGCAGAGCGCACTATCCGCACTTCGAGGATATGTCACGAGCCCGTGTTATTGACCGATGGTAGTGGGAGGATCATTTGCCTCTAGTTGAGTTCGCAGATAATAATAGCTACCACTCCAAAGATTCGGATGGCGCCTTATGAGGCCTTGTATGGGAGGAAGTGCAGATCGCCTATAGGTTGGTTCGATGTGGGCGAGGACCTAGTGGGACCAGATTTGGTACAGCGATGGATAAGGTGAAGCTTATCCGAGCGGCTATCGACAAATCGTAGTCGGCAGAAGTCGATGCAGATCATCGCCGCTTGCATCCGAGTTCGCAGATGATTGGGTTTTCCTAAAGGTGTCACCCATGAAGGGTGTGATGAGATTCGGGAAGAAGAAACTCACCAAGGTACATCGGGCGTTTGATTGTCGCAGGTAGGCAAGGTTGCTACGAGTTGGATCTGCCGTCCGATCCGAGGCGGTGCATCCGGTGTTCCACGATCTATGCCGAGAGATGTATCGGGATCCATCTAGGTACACCCGATTGACGATGTCCAGTGTGACCGAGGGTTATCGTATGAGGAGATTCCATAGCGATAGTCGATCGTCGTTAGGCGTCTCATGACGGGGACGGGCTTCCACAAAGTCTTGTGGCGGAACGAGCTCTGGGAGGAGATGACGTGGGAAGCCGAGGAGGACATGAGGCAGAAGTATCCTCACCTATTCCCCACACCTCCAGGTAATTCACTTTCCTACTTGTAAATTTCCATTATCATTTATGCCTAAGTGTTGTTTTGTGGCCGTGTGTGGCATTTGCTAACTGTTTAAGCTTCTTCGATAACTGTCTTGAGAAGGAACATTCGGGACGAATGTTTCTAAGGAGGGGAGAATGTTATACCCCGTATTTCCAGAGTATGTACGTAAGGGAATACGTACAAAGAGTTTGGCTTTAAAGTTAGCCTTGGACGTTTTTTTTGTACACAACTCGCTTAAAGAATCGTTTTCCGACGAAACGTTTCCACAGCTTTCGTAGGGAAAATTCCGGCTATGCCATTTCTAATTTTTGCGGATTTTTCCGAGAGACGAAACATTTTGGACCAACGGGAGGGCAACACTTGGCACCCTCCCATTGGTGGACTTGAAGCGTCCATGGACGAAATTGGAGAGCCAAGGCACGTTTTTTGTGCCTTGTGCACAAGTCAAGGGTTGGTAGGATATTTGTGTTTAGTTAATCCTCACCCTACACTTGCCTTGCACTTGTCTTCATCTTGGCCATTGGTTGGCCAAGGCTTGAGCTATAAATACCCCCTTAGAGATGAAGAGTTATTCATCCACAAAGTTATCTTCCAAGTCTAAAAATCCTCTCCTCTCCCTTAAGCTTTTCGTCCAACACCTCTTCCTCCTCAGGTAGTGTGGCCGAGAGCCTACCCCCCTAGCCTAGCCGAAATCTACCCCCCCTCCCTTGGTAGAAAAGTTACCTTCTTGTATCGTTATAATGCCCAAAATACCCTAGCCCAAATACCTTAGTACTTAGTAGAAGTTGTGAGGAACTTCTAAGGTTCTGAGCATACAACTTAGAGCAAAACCTTGCTCAGCGCGACTTTTCTAGGATATTATCGGCTTACCGAGGTAACTAATCCTAACCTCTTTTGAATTAGAGAATACTTACTGTTGTAGTATTAGAATAAGTATTAGATACTTAGAAGAATATCACGTATAGAATTGAATCATATCACAAGTAGAAGGGTTTAAAAGAAGAATAATTGAATCAGACTACATAGGACTGCTACAAAGAGACTTACATAGCTCACCGGTAGGTTGTGCTGCCCGACTTTCCGTAGAATTATGAACCCTCGCTTAGAATGACCCTCGCAGTAGTCTTTGATAGATATCTGTGACTATTATAGTCGACTCTCTCACGACATATTCAACTTGGCGGTGGTTTTCACGGTAAGGTATGTGATTCTTCCTAAAGCATGATATTTTACAATATATAGTACGGTAGACGACAGTGTTAATCAATAATAACTACGGCAATGTCTTTGACTTAAGCTGAATAATACTTATGGTAATGCCTCACGCTTAAGCTCGAATAATACTTACGGAATGCCTCACGCTTAAGCTCAATAACAAAGAACCAAAACATTTCAAAAGAATATCAATCATTTTTAATGTAAGATAAATATTTGGTTTTTAAAACAAAAGCTTAAGAGTTATACCACTTTATGGGAAGTTAGGTATAACAACTTAAGAAGATAAAAGGAACTGCACTTGTTTGTTTATAAAAGCCTTGTATTGATTGCTAAGTGTAGTAAGATTGTTTGATAAGTAGACATGTTATGATGCTACCGTGTTAGTGTCTTGTAATGCCGTAAAGGGTCGTTCTTGCCGTGCTTACGCTGCTAACCGTAAGTCCATTGTATCGTTATTGTATCACCTACCCTCGATCGTTATACCGCGGCTTGCCCTCGACGCGGGTCTATACGCCTACGCGGTTCGCGTGAGACTATGCGAGCAGCGGTATGCTCCAGGATTGATCATTCCGGCGCTTAGCCTGACGCGGGACTCCTACGCGGTCCGCTGAGACTATGCGGTCTTTTTCGAGGCTATGCGGCCGCGGAGCTCAGGCGACGCCGGGGTTAGCTGCCCCGACGCGAAATATCTCACGCGGGTCTGCGGGACCCATGCGCCGCGGAAGTCCAGACTAGGCACGCAGAATGATACTATGGGCGATTGGCCTTGCTTCGATCATTCGCGCCTAGAATAGACTCATACGCTTTTCCTATTATCCGTTGTTTGTGATGTGGCACTATGTGCAATTGAACGATTGTATTTGTGAAAAGGTTTTAAATACTTTGATTTCATTTTAAAGTACTTTATAGTTTCACATACTTGGTACCGTTGATCGACTTCCTGGGCCATGCTCATGCCGCAGTAAGGGCAAGCAGTGCTAGATCCGCATCCTTAGGATCTCTACGTTGGTGTCGAGCTCCATCTCTTCCGAGGCTCTACTTTTGTATGATCTCCTGTTGTAGATAGTTTTGTACAGGTATGGCGGCCCCGTCCCGCCATAGTTGTATATTTCCTCAGAGGTCAGTAGTCATGTTGTACAAAGGTCGATGTAATCGCTAAACCATGATTTTATATATATATGCCGAAAGGCGATGTTTCTCACATAAACTGTGGTTTTATTTTTTTAAACTGCTTTATGTCTTGCTTTATATTTCCGATTACATCGATGTATGACTACTTGGGTGCCCCAGAAGGCACCACCACGCCCCGAACGGTCGTGACAACGATGGCCTGTGCCCGCCTATACCCGAGGCGATACTCGTGACGGCGAAGTTCCACGACGCCGCCAAATTTCAAAGCAGGTTTAGAGTCGCAGCGGGCCGATGAGACCATTAATACTGCACCTCCACCCCACACCGGAGCAGAGGAGACGGGTTACAGAGACGGCCGATTGCTAGCCGTGATTGTGGCCGACATATGATAGGCTAGACGCAGCAGCTCACCCAGCAGCATCTGTGGTTCACCCAAGGCCTGGATAGTTTGAGGCTACGGATTTTCTCGAGTCAGAGTTCGCCAGAGTTCTCACACGACCAACTCGCCCGTGGATCGTGCCTTACCCTGCACCCTAGTGATACAACATCGTAGAAATCGGAATATAAAACAATAACATGAAACAACATGAAGTATGAAATAATAATTGAGAAAATTGCCTTTCGCATGTATATATGAAAACTTAAATTCAATAGCTACATCCCATGACAACCCCGCCCACAACAAGATTACCGACTTCTACGAATGATATGACAACCACGACGACAGGCTCGCCATACCCCGAATGTAAGCACCTACAACAACAGGACTATACCAAGATAAGCCTCCGAGGAACGGAGCTTCCCAAACGCCGAATCGTGACCCTAAGAGCGAGGATCAACGATCGCGTACCTTTACTCGCAGATGAACGCAGCTTCAAGGAGGTCAAGATAACAGTACCAAGTATGTGAAATCAAAATATCAGAATGAAATCATAGTAGTCTATATAAAGCAGAGACATGTATGATAACCAAACTACAGCTCACAATGAATAAGCAAATATGTCAAGTCGTGACTCACGCCTCAAAGTCATCACTCAAATATAACAACGGGTCTCACGCCCACAACATCAATCATGCCCGTGGAATACCTTCTCACCGGCAGCCTATGATATAAAAGCACCAAGGAATACATACGAACACCGTGTCCCACTGTGTCATCAAAAACCGTCACGGTAAGTACGAAGGCATAGCCGACTACTAAAACCCACAAGACAAGGTCATAAATCGTATCATGATCCGCCTGCATCGCCACATGATCAAAGCCGCCACTCGCCCGCAGATCTAATGCGCGCGCCTAGCCTCGAACTTCCCGTAGCTCCGCATAAGCCACTCCATGGCCCGCATGAGGTATTCCCGCATCGAGGGTAGCTACTCCCGGCAGCCCCGACTCGCCGTCCGCACGGCCACATAGACCGCATGACCACAAAGGCCGCACACTAACTCGAACTCCCGCAGCCCGCATAGGCCACACGCACCGCATAAGGTATTCTCGAATCATAGGTCACACAGACCCGCCTGAGTCTACCCCGCATCGGAGGGCAGCTTAACCCCCGGAATCTTGAGTGATATAATACTAACATAACAACTTATCGTTAAACAACCTAAGCACAACAAGGGAAAACCCTTTTACACAAACATCACAAGATACTAACTCACGTAGCATCCTAACATGTTTACTTATCAAGTCAACAAGAAAGTATTACAAGATTATCACAAATCAACACAATCAAGTTATTCACACAAGGTACTTTCTACATTATGTTAACAAGTTCGGGTTTTTAGCCCCAAAGTACTTCATGTATTACTCTTTTAAAAGATCCGTTTCTTTCACAAAAGTCACACAATACTCGTAGTATATGAAAATATATCTTTTGAAGTAAATCAAAACACTTCTCTTTGTAAAATCAAGTAACAACATTCTTTTCCAAACGTTCAAGTTTGCCTAATTTCAATTACTCAATCTTCTCATTTTCGAAAGGTTTCGTAGTTCATAGTTTTAATCCCTTAAAACAATTTGAGAAACATATACCTTATGTGTGAGTAGGTTATTCTTGTTCATAACAAGCTTGATACAACAGCCATGATCTAGGAAATGTAATATCATTTTGTCTCATCTTAGCTTCTATGCAGATGGTAGTTTCTACTGGTTTTAATAATACTTTATTAGTCAAAACATTTCCCTTTATTAGCGCTGCTGTGGTTTGTTCGATACTTATTCTGATTTCTGAAATCAGTAAAAGTTAATTCCTTTTGAAAACCAAGTACTCATTACTCACGAATGAGGTTTCACACTTTTTAACAAAATTTAATTAAGTCAAGTCTCTTATCTTTTTAGATCAAGTCTCTTAACTTCTTAAATCAATAAATCATTCTTTTTATCTCTCTTAAGCCGTTATACCTAACTTCCCATAAAGCTAGTATAACTCTTAAGCTTTTAAAACCAAGTATTACTCTTCATAAAATGATTCAAGATATTTTGAAATACTTCAAGATTATTCAGCTTAAGTCCTGAGACATTGCCGTAATTATTATTCGCTTAACACACGACGCTCACCGCACTATATATATATTCTTTAAAATATCATGCTCAAGAGGATAGGAAGAATCACATACCTCGCGACGACATCGACTATTAGCAAAACGCCCACTACTATAACCCGCTAGCCTTGTCTACCTTTCAAGTAGCACACGCCACTCACGTAACATTCAACCTATAAAGGTTATACAAGTCTATCAAAGTCTAGACTACTTGTAGAATAAATCTAGATACAAGATTCTACGGAAATTTGGGCAGCCCTTCCCTACCCACAAACTTCACGAGTTCATCAGAATACACCCCATGTAAGTACAGCCAATTCTCTTCTTTAAATTCAGGCTTAAGTCAAAAGACATTGCCGCACAACTATGTTCAGTTCTATATATAGTATACTACAACTATATATTCCTACAACATGTAATTTCCAATTACAATAGAAGGTCAAGAGTGTTTACCTCGATATGCCCAAAATTATCCAAGTATAAAGTCGATCCTGAGCAACGTTTAGCTCCTACTCCGGGTGCTCCAACCCGCTCCAAATAACCCTTAGAAGTTCTACGCAACTTATTCTTAATACTCCAACCAACTATGGAGATTTTCCTTAGTGGTTTCGCTTTTGTGATCAAGGGAAGTATAATAGTATTTCTGGGCTTTTCAGATAAGTGTAATCTTGGAATACTACAAGGTATACGGCTAAGGAAATTGGGTATAGTAACAATACTTTGAGAGTATTTCTACCAAGAGGGGTATTTATACGAGACAACACCACAAAAGTGGGGTATATACTCGGCCAACCCCACTAGGAGGGGGTATTCTCGCCAAGGGGAAGGGAACTCTCGCCAAGGGACTCTCAAAGGGGAGGACGAGAACAACACTACAAGGAGGAGGATTTCTAGACTTAGAAATTATTTTAGGATGAATAAGTCTTCAAAGGAGGGGTATTTATAGGTCAAGCAAAGGCCAACCAATGGCCAAGATCATGCCAAGTGCTAAGCAAGTGTAGGCCAAGATTCATCCATGTGCACCTTATCCATCTACCACAAAATATCCTACCAACTACTTGACAAAAGCCAAGGATTTCGCCCAAGCTTTACCGCCACACTCCATCAACGAGGTGCCAAGTGTCGCCTCTCGTTGGTCCAAAATGTTTCGCCTTCTCGGAAAAATCCGCAAAATTAAAAATGGCATAGCCGAATTTTCCTCGCAAGTTATGTAAAACGCTTCGCCAAAAACGACTCTAACCGTGTCAGGCACAAAGTAAAATCGCCAAGCCACTTTTAAAGCCCAAACTTTTCTACGCACGCCCCACGCATATACACCGGAAATACGGTATAACATTCTCCTCCTTAGAAACATTCGTCCCGAATGTTCCTTCTAAGTCTCAAAACACCAGGCGCCAAAGATAGTCTTCACTACTATACTTACGAGAACAATCTCGCCACAATCGCCACGTAAACACCGCGCAAAATACTTACATCCAAGTTCACGAGGAATCACCTTTGATATCACAAAAGCCCTTACCCTAGGTCTAAAATATACTTCCTTCGCACCTTCTCCTTACAAAAGAACTGATCACTCTATGCTCGCAATACATGCTCGCTTCTTCCCTTACGCTGCGCACTTTCTCGTACACTCAAACTCTTTCTTACCATATCTCACCGATTCGCCCAAATCTCTGGGTTACTATCTCCAACTTGGTCATCATTAACTGGGAACACTCTGGATGGATCTCCGATACTTTACCGAATATAGCAACACGAAAAGACCGGACATACTGCCTCCTAAGTTGGACGGCAAAGCTAACATATAGGCAACCCGCCTATTTCTCACATGATCTGAAAGGCCCAAGGTAACTCGCTAAGTTTCCTTTGATTTTCCAAAACTCGCTACTTCTCCGGTGGACCTTCGAGAAGACCCACCGCCAACTCAACCTGCCGCCGCCGATCATCCGCATCGACTTCGCTGATTCTGAGCTGTCGATAACCTCTTCTGGATAAGC
Source organism: Przewalskia tangutica (assembly GCA_029844215.1). Lineage (NCBI taxonomy): Eukaryota > Viridiplantae > Streptophyta > Magnoliopsida > Solanales > Solanaceae > Przewalskia > Przewalskia tangutica. The sequence continues at coordinate 969,949 of JAQGDG010000035.1, forward strand.
TTCACCCTATCCACATCCTAATGAATAAGTATGAACCAACTATCTGAACTTTGCCCACATCGAACCAATCGAATGGCAACTTACATTTCCGCCCCTTCAAGGCGTCATAAAGCGACATTTGAATACTGAAATGGTGGTTATAAAACACTCCTCAACAGAGACAACAATCCTTACATACCCTCAAATCCACACATTCGCCCGGTGGCGAACGCGACATCGAGACTCACCAGTTCTCAACCCCGCTCGTAAAACTTCCAAACGAAAATAGCCAGAACTGGCTCCATCGCTCGACATAAGGTGAAGGCAGGCACCTCGTGCAGCCATACAACCTTCCTGATATAACATCTCGCATAACCCTTTGCCGAGTAAATGATCTTGACTAAAAGACAATACGGGCTGACCTCATTGGCCCGACCATCGGGTTGAACGATCCACGAACTCGCACGATGGTTAACTAAACTGGGCCTAACACCTCGTGACCCTAACACAAAGCGACCACCACAACCGACCCCACCACCAGACAGGCCGCGGGTTGACCCGCAACATGGCCTCAACCCGACCCGGCACCGCTCAAAACACTAGCTCCCCGATCCGAAAAAATCTTACTAATCCACATTACGAAAACCTCGCGGTCTTCTTAGCTCAACTACCCTCTTCCTACTACTCGTGGACTTATCACACAAACATATCTCACGCACTATGCACTCCGATAAGGGTCAAACATAAAATACCTCTTTACTCGAGACGGCCTTACCTCTAAGGTCTCCACGTATAACATTCTAAGGCTCACACCTTCCTTATCCCCGACTCTTTCCCCGGTTAACTAACCATGATTTCTAATCACAATATACTTATGTTATCCAACATAACACTTAAGATATACTCATCTCATCATACGTGCTAATCTCTAGAGGTTTAAGGATATACCTGTATCTACTGCTTCACTCCCCTTAGGCGTTCTAATCAAACCTACCCCGTAGGGCGCATAGCTAGGGAAGATGACGAACTACCCACCGATCCTGAAGGCTGAGTCTTCCTACTAGAACATCCTTTTGACACATGGCTCGACGGCCGCAGAATACGAGTACCAACAAAAGACGACATTCCTCGACGACGTCCACACACCGTGAATACCGAGGGAAAACTCAATCCGGGCCGGAACCTACGTAGTCGGAACCTAAGCTCGAGCTCACCAACTCCTCGCATACCCCGAACGCCCCGAACCCCGCGAGGACCTCTCGCACCGTGGATGTGCATAATCTAATTCGCCGAGGTGATTCGCCGAAAGTTACCAAAGGACTCGCTGCTCGCCCTCTTCTACCGCCCTTAGTTAACCCGCCGATCTCTACGCTTGGCTCACGCGCATAAGCCCGCATACGTGCCATGCTCAATCCTAATCAAGAATTTCTCCGCACGACCTTCTCTTAGATATTCATCAAGACTCGCGATATCGCAGATACTCTCGTAGCCAAATCCATAGCTAGTAATGTGGTCGCTTTGCAATCTCTATTCTATGTTCCTGGCCGTGGAACCAAGGTTCAACTTATCATGGCCGCAGAGGAATCGCCGCCGCCGCTAAACTCACTGGGCCGTGATGTCGCAGAACTCCCGAACGAAGCACCATGTCGTGATGATTGGGCTGCGCCCACGTAACCTCTCAGATTTACTCGCAGCCTCGGCCGCTTGCCTCCCGGGCTCGGGTTTGCTCACGCGGAGGCATAACGGTAAGGGAAAGAAATACGTTAGAGGGTCCAACTTATCACACGCCTCTAAGGCACGATCTCGTAATGAGAAGAATAGAATCCAATCCTAAATATCCTATAGCCTCTCGATTATCGCGTGGTGCACAACACACGTATAATCAAGACTTACCGATACGGCTCAGACACTTTCCGAGGATTAATCGCTCGATACCACTTTTGTCACGACCAACCTGCCCGCGGATCGTGCCTTACCCCGCACCCTAGTGATACAACATCGAGAAATCGGAATATAAAACAATAACATGAAACAACATGAAGTATGAAATAATAATTGAGAAAATTGCCTTCGCATGTATATATGAAAACTTAAATTAACGATATCCCATGACAACCCCGCCACAACAAGATTTCATGCACTCTACGAATGATATGACAACCACGACGACAGGCCCCGCCATACCTCGAATGTAGCACCTATAACAATACGGACTATACCAAGATAAGCCTCCGAGGAACGGAGCTTCCCAAACGCTGAATCGTGACCCTAAGAGCGAGGATCAACGATCGTGTACCTTTACTCGCAGATGAACGCAATTTCAAGCGAGGTCGATAACAGTACCAAGTATGTGAAATCAAAATATCAGAAATGAAATCATAGTAGTCTATATAAAGCAGAGACATGTATGATAACCAAACTACGCCACAATGAATAAGCAATATGTCAAGTCGTGACTCACGCCTCAAAGTCATCACTCAAATATAACAACGGGTCTCACGCCCACTACATCAATCATGCCCGTGGAATACCTTCCTCACCGCAATCTATGATATAAAAGCACCAAGGAATACACATGAACACCGTGTCCCACCTGTGTCATCAAAAACCGCATGGTAAGTAAGGCATAGCCGACTACTAAAACCCACAAGACGCAAGGTCATAAATCAGATTACGATCTGTCATACCGCCACATGATCAAAGCCGCCACTCGCCGCAGATCTAATGCGCGCTTTAGCCCGAACTTCCCGTAGCTCCGCATAAGCCACCCGATGGCCCGCATGAGGTATTCCCCGCATCGAGGGTAGCTACTCCCCGGCAGCATCCTGGACTCGCCGTCCGCATGGCCACATACACCGCATGACCACAAAGGCCGCACACTAACCTGGAACTCCCGCAGTTCCGCATAGGCCACTGCACCGCATAAGGTATTCTCGAATCATAGGTCACACAGACTACCGAGTCTACCCCGCATCGAGGGCCTAACCCCGAAATCACGAGTGATATAATACTAACATAACAACTTATCGTTAAACAACCTAAGCACAACAAGGAAAACCCTTTACACAAACATCACAAGAGACTACCTCACGTAGCCTCCTAACATGTTTACTGATCAAGTCAACAAGAAAGTCTTACAAGACGATCACAAATCAACACCATCAAGGTATTCACACAAGCTACTTTCTACAGTATGTTAACAAGTTCGGGTTTTTAGCCCCAAAGTACTTCATGTATTACTCTTTAAAAGATCTGCTTCTTTCACAAAAGTCACACAATACTGTAGTATATGAAAATAGATTGATTATCTTTTGAAGTAAATCAAAGCACTTCTCTTTGTAAAATCAAGTAACAACATTCTTTTCCAAACGTTCAAGTTTGCCTAATTTCAATTACTCAATCTTCTCATTTTCGAAAGGTTTCGTAGTTCATAGTTTTAATCCCTTAAAACAATTTGAGAAACATATACCTTATGTGTGAGTATGTTATTCTTGTTCATAAGAAGCTTGATACAACAACCATGATCTAGGAAATGTCATATCATTTTGTCTCATCTTAGCTTCTATGCCGATGGTCGTTGCTACTGGTTTTAATAATACTTTAGTAGTCAAAACATTTCGCTTTATTATCACATTGTGGTTTATTCGATACTTATTCGATTTCAAATCAAGAAAAGTTAATTCCTTTGAAAACCAAGTACTCATTACTCACGAACGAGGTTTCACACTTTTTAACAAAATTTAATTAAGTCAAGTCTCTTATCTTTTGAGATCAAGTCTCTTAACTTCTTACATCACTCCATCATTCTTTGTATCTCTCTTCAGCCGTTATACCTAACTTCCCATAAAGCTAGTATAACTCTTAAGCTTTTAAAACCAAGTATTACTCTTCATAAAATGATTCAAGATTCTTTGAAATACTTCAAGATTATTCAGCTTAAGTCCGAGACATTGCCGTAATTATTATTCGCTAACACACGACGCCTACCGTACTATATATATATTCTTTAAAATATCATGCTCAAGAGGATAGGAAGAATCACATACCTCGCGACGATTATCGACTATTAGCAAAACGCCCACTTTATAACCCGCTATCCTTGTCCACCTTCAAGAGCACACGCTACTCACGTAACATTCAACCTATAAAGGTTATACAAGTCTATCAAAGTCTAGACTACTCGTAGAATAAATCTAGATACAAGATTCTACGGAAATTTGGGCAGCCCTTCCCTACCCACAAACTTCACGAGCCCATCAGAATACAATCCTATGTAAGTACGCTCAATTCTCTTCTTTAAATTCAGCTTAAGTCAAAAGACATTGCCGCACAACTATGTTCAGTTCTATATAGAATACTACAACTATATATTCCTACAACATGTAATTTCCAATTACAATAGAAGGTCAAGAGTGTTTACCTCGATAAGCCCAAAATTATCCAAGTATAAAGTCGATCCCGAGCAACGCTTAGCTCCTACTCCGTGCTCCAACCCGCTCCAAATAACCCTTAGAAGTTCTACGCAACTTCTTCTTAATACTCCAACCAACTATGGAGATTTTCCTTGTGGTTTCGTTTTTGTGGATCAAGGAAGTATAATAGTATTTTGGGCTTTTCAGATAAGTGTAATCTTGGAATACTACAACGTATACTGCAAAGAAAATTTGGGTATAGTAACAATACTTTGAGAGTATTTCTACCAAGTGGGGGTATTTATACGAGACAACACCACAAAAGTGGGTATACTCTACCAACCCCACTAGGAGGGTATTCTCGCCAAGGGGAAGGGAACTCTGCCAAGGGCCTCTCAAAGGGGAGGACAAGAACAACACTACAAGGGAGGAGGATTTCTAGACTTAGAAATTATTTTAGGATGAATAAGTCTTCAAAGGGAGGGTATTTATAGGTCAAGCAAAGGCCAACCAATGGCCAAGATCATGCCAAGTGCTAAGCAAGTGTAGGGCCAAGATTCATCCATGTGCACCTTATCCATCTACCACAAAATATCCTACCAACTACTTGACAAAAGCCAAGGATTTCGCCCAAGCTTTACCGCCATTTCCATCAACGAGAGGGTGCCAAGTGTCGCCTCTCTCATTGGTCCAAAATGTTTCGCCTCTCTGAAAATCCGCAAAATTAAAAATGGCATAGCCGGAATTTTCCCTCGCAAGTTATGTAAAACGCTTCGCCGAAAAACGACTCTAACCGGTGTTGTGCACAAAGTAAAATCGCCAAGCCACTTTAAAGCCCAAACTTTTCTACGCACGCCCCACGCATATACACCGGAAATACGGTATAACAAGTTCTACGGTCGATGCTCGAGGATGATCCGCAGGAGTTCATCCGCCGCCATGAGGATCGCGCGAGTGATCAAGGCTTCGAGACCGAGTCCGTGATCTTCGTTCGCATCGGCCGCGTGATACCGCAAGCCGATCGTTTGATTCGCGAGCTATCCCGGGAGAGCACGCGCTCCAGCCTATTTGGGATGAGTTATCGAGGCTTTTCTCACTCACTTCTTGCCTCCGCAGATGAGAGGCACGGGCCGACAAGTTTTGATCCGAGACAGAGAGGGCGCACCGTTAGTGAGTACAACGCTGAGTTCGATTCGTTAGCTCGATATGTCCCCGCCTAGCAGAGCGTATGGAGGACCGAGTGCACCGCCACGCCACCGTTAGATGATTATCCGCGTAGTCTTGCTCAGGTGTGGCTCTTCAGCCGGGCATGGACATTGCCCGCATACAGGGTCATGCACTTGGATGCAAGGAGCGTAGAGGCCGACGGGTCGACAGATATCAGCAGAAAAGGGCCAGGACGGCAGGGTCTTTTGGTAGCTCTCGGGGTGGACGGCCTCAGCAGCCTAGATTTGCACCACGCCACCAGAGCACTCCTACACCGCCTTCAGATGCCAGGTATTCGGGGCGCATCAGGCCCCGTGACTTCTGACTTCCGTGGTAGAAAGAGTGCTAACCGATCGAGGTCCGCTCAGCGTATCCGATGTGGTAGATTCCATTCAGGGAGTTGTGGTACTACTTCGGGAGTTTTCTATACTTGTGGCCAGCAGGGTCACTATGCGAGAGACTGTCCACTGCGGCGCCATGGGAGGGGACAACTCAGGTCCATTGCCGGTCTTTATCCCTACGCCACTCGCCCGAGGCGTGGTACTCATGGACCAGCAGGTCGCGGCAGGTTATGGCGCTGGTCCCAGCCTAGCGGTCCTCGAATCGCATTTATGCCTTGTCCAATGCAGACCGTGAGGCTCACCGATGTCGCTGTGTACTTTATCGGGCCATGTTGTGACGTGTATGCCTTGATAGATCCGGTTCTACTGGCCCTATATATCTCCCTTATTGCTAGTAGGATAGGGATAGAGCCCGAGTCCATAGACCCTTTCGAGGTAGCTACGCCAAGGTAATTCGGTGGTAGCTCATGGTATATAGAGCTTGACCGGTGACTTTATGCAATCGTCAGACCCTAGCCGACTTGATAGAGTTGGACATGACTGATTTCGATGTGATCATGGGTATGGATTGGCTAGCTTCCTGCTACGCCAATGTAGACTGCAGGGAGAGAGTGGTACGGTTCCAGTTTCCTGGGGAGCCGGTTATTGAGTGGGAGGGGAACACTGTGTCACCGAGGGGTAGGTTTATTTCCTACCTCAAGGCTAGGAAGATGGTGCGCAAGGGTATATCTACCATCTCATTCGGTGTTTGATATCGAGGTCGCGTACCAGATTTTCACCGCCCAGAGTCAGAGAGTTCCCAGATGTGTTTCCAGATGACCTCCCGGGTATCCCTCCTGAGAGGGAGATAGAGTTTTGTATCGATGTGCTGCCAGACACTCGACCTATTTCCATTCCGCCATACAGAATGACACCTGCCGAGTTGAGAGAGTTGAAGGACCACCGAGAGATTTGGAGAAGCGGCTTCATCGACCTAGTGTTTCTCCCCGGGAGCGCCTATTATTCGCGTGAAGAAGAAGGGCGGACGTTGCTCATGTGTGTTGATTACATGCATCTTAACAAGGTGACCATTAAGAACAGATACACACTTCCCATGATTGATGATTTGTTTGACCACCGCAGGTTCGAGATGTTTCTCCAAGATTGATCTGCGATCGGGCTATCACAGTCAGCGAGTTAGAGAAGCGGATATCCCTAGATCGCATTCCGGACTTGCAGACGCACTATGAGTTCAGGTCATGTCTTTCGGTTTGACCAATGCTCCTAAAGATTTATGGATTTGATGAACCGAGTGTTCAAGCCATTTTTGGATACGCTTGTGATAGTATTCATCGATGACATCTTGGTTTATTCTCGCTCGGCGGGAGCATGCGAGCATTTGAGGACTATCTTGAGAGTTCTCCAGACTGATTATGCGCCAAGTTTTCCAAATGTGAGTTTTGGTTAACTTGGTGGCTTTTCTTGGGCACATTGTCGGGCCGATGGTATTCAGTGGATACGCTAAGATCGAGGCGCAGACTTGGCCTAGACCTACTACACCGATAGAGGTGCGCAGCTTTCGGGCCTCGCAGTTATTATCTACGGTTCATGGAGAAGTTTGCTTATCTCTCGCACCATTGACTAGGTGACTCGTGGCGGCTAAGTTTCAGCGGACGATGCTTTGTCGGTGGTTTCCGCCATCGAAGGAGAGACCGACGACCGCCTCGCTTTACTCTTCCAGGGTCCGGATGGCTATGTCGCGGTATTGTGATGTCGACCATCGGGCTTGGATGTGTGTTGATGCAGCAGGGCAAGGTTATAGCATACGCATCCCGACAACTTAAGAAACATGAGAGGAACTACCCCACCCATGATTTGGAGTTGGCAACGGTAATTCACGCCTTGAAGATCTGGAGGCACTATTTGTATGGAGTTCATGTGGATATTTACACAGACCACAAGAGCCTCCAGTATATCTTCAGCCAGAGGAAGCGGAACTTACGACAGAGACGGTGGTTAGAGTTACTCAAGGATTACGATGTCAATATCCTGTACCACCCAGGGAAGGCCAATGTTATGGCAGATGCCCTTAGTCGTAGGTCGATGGGTAGCCTATCAGATGTATGCGGCAGAGAGGGGCATGGTTCGCGATTTACATCAGCTAGCGAGCCTCGGGGTCCGATTGATTGATTCTGATAGCAGTGGGGTTCGAGTTCGAGAGGTTGCCGAGTCTTCCATCGTCGAGGAGGTGAATAGGCAACAGTTTGAGGATCCTGTTTTGACGCGGTATCGTGATACGGCTCTTCGTGAGGGGAAGGGTCCTTTTGGGGTAGCACCTGATGGGGTGCTAAGGTTCGAGGGCAGGTTGTGTGTTCCAGATATTACAGGACTTCGGCAGTAGGTTCTAGGGGAAGCACACAGCGCGTGTTACTCTATCCATCCGGGGTCGACCAAGATGTACCACGACCTCAGATCTGTGTATTGGTGGGATGGCTTGAAGAGGGACGTTGCAGAGTTTGTGGCTCAGTGCCCGTGTTGTCAGCAGGTGAAGGTAGAGCACCAGAGGCCTGGTGGTTTATTGCAGACGATAGAGATCCCGACCTGGAAGTGAGAGGTGATCAACATGGACTTTATCACAGGGTTACCTCGCACTCCGAGGAGACATGATTCTATCTGGGTTATCGTCGACAGGATGACGAAATCAGCCCACTTTCTTCCAGTCAGGACGACTTTCTCGGCCGAGGATTATGCCAAACTTTACATCCGAGAGATCGTGAGACTGCATGGAGTCCCTATTTCTATCATATCGCATGCAGGAGCCTGGCTTACGGCTAACTGGAGGTCTTTCGAAAGGTTTAGGACGCAGTGAGCACGACATGAGATTCCATCCTCGCAGCACGGACAGCAGAGCGCACTATCCGCACTTCGAGGATATGTCGCGAGCTTTGTGTTATTGACTTCCGTGGGTACCGGGAGGATTATTTGCCTCTAGTTGAGTTTGCATATAATAATAGCTACCACTCCAGTATTCAGATGGCGCCTTATGAGGCTTTGTATGGGAGGAAGTGCAGATCGCCGATAGGCTGGTTTGATGTTGGCGAGTGCGATTAGTGGGACCGCACCTGGTTCAAGCAGCGATGGATAAGGTGAAGCTTATCCAGAGCGCTATCGACAATTCGTAGTCGGCGAAGTCGATGCAGATCATCGCCGTCGGCATCCGAGTTTGAGGTTGATGATTGGGTTTTCTGAAGGTGTCACCCATGGCGGTGTGATGAGATTTGGCAGAAAGCTCACCCGAGGTACATCGGGCCTTATCGATTATCCGCAGGTAGGCAAGGTTGCATGAGTTGGATCTGTCGTCCGATCTGGAGGCGGCATCCGGTTTTCATGTTTCTATCTTGAGAGATGTATCGGGATCCATCTAGAGTACACCCGATTGACGATGTCCAGGTGACCGAGGGGTTATCGTATGAGGAGATTCCCATAGCGATACTTGATCGTCAGGTTAGGCGTCTGCGGACGAAGGATGTGTCTTCCGTCAAGGTCTTATGGTGGAACGAGCACAGAGAGGAGATGACGTGAGAAGCGGAGGAGGACATGAGACAGAGGTATCCTCACTTATTCCCCACACCTCCAGGTAACTCACTTTCCTACTTGTAAATTTTCTTTGGCTTATGTACTTAAGTGTTGTATTGTGGCCGTATGTGGCATTTGTAAACTGTTTAAGTTATGAGGAACCTTATCGTTATCTGTCGTGGGAAGGAACATTCGGGACGAATTTTTCTAAGGATGGGAGAATGTTATACCCCGTATTTCCAGAGTATGTATGTGAGGACGTACGTACAAAAGTTTAAGCCTTAGTTAGGCATAAGGGACGAAATTTGTGCACAACTAACGAAAAGAATTGTTTTCCGATTAAAAGTTTTCCGAACTTGAAGGGAAAATTACGGTTGCGACATTTATAATTTTTGCGGATTTTTCTGAGAGATGAAATATTTTGGACCAACGAGAGGGCGACACTTGTCACCCTCAAGTGGACGGCAATGGAGGACGATCTTGGCACGTTTTTTTGCCTTAAACATTGGTCAAGGTTAGGTAGGATATTTTGTGATATTTGTGGAGTAGATGGATAAGGTACACATGTGCAAATCTACACCCTCCACTTGCCCTTCACTTGCCTTAATCTTGGCCCTTGGTAGTCCTATAAATACCCCCCTTAGTGCAAGACTTCTTCATCCACAAATCATTTTCCAAGTCTCAAAAACTCCCTTCTCCCTTGTGAGCTTTCGTCCAAGCCCTCTTCCCCTCTAGAGAGCTCTAGCCAAAACACCCCTTGGTAGAAAAGTTGTCTTCAAGTATAGTTACTATGGCAAAATACTTTAGCCCAAAACCCTTGTAGCATTCCCAAGTCACCTCTATTCTTAGAGCCCGGAAAATACTACTATACTTCCTATTAGTCACTAAACGAAACCTTGGGGAAATCTTCATAGTTGGTTTGAAGTATTAGTAGAAGTTGTGTGGAAACTTCTAAGGGTTTCTTGGAGCTATCGGAGCGTGCAAATTAGGAGCTAAAACGTTATTCAGGATCGACATTATAACTTGGATAATTTTGGGCTTATAGAGGTAAATAATCTTATCCTTCTATTGTAAATTGGAGATCACATACTGTAGTAATATAGAAATAAGTATAAGATACATAGAAGGATATTGAAGAATAGAATTGAACTAAAATCACATCAGAAGAATATAAATGAAGAATTGAACTGGACTTACATAGGACTGTATTTACAGTAGACTTGAGTAGTTTGACGGTAGGAAATGTCACGACCGATCCCTGCCCGTGGATGGTGCCTTACCCCGCACCCTAGTGATACAACATCGAGAAAATCGTGAAATAAAACTAAAACATGAGACAAGTCATAAAGCATGAACCAAAGCTAACCAAAACGGTCACCTTCCCGAATATATACATATATCAAATCGAGCTTAAATCCTTTTACAAAACCCCGCCACAACAAGATTACTGCACTTCTAAGAATGTAACCATAACTATGGCGGACGGCCCCGCCATACCCTTAATGTACAAGTAACTACACTGACAGGGGACTATACCAAAGATAAGCCTCCGAAGAAACGGAGCTTCCCAAAAAGCTGAATTGTGATCCTAAGAGCGCGGATCCACAACCGATGTACCTACACTGCAGATGAACGCAGCCGGGCGAGGTCAAGACAACAGTACCAAGTATGTGAAAGCGTAAAATATCAGAATGAAATCATAATAGTCTATATAAAGCATGAGACATGTATGATAACCAAACTACATCCATAATATATAAACATATGTCAAGTCAGGGACTCACGCCCTCAAAGTCATTACTCAAGTATAACAATGGGTCTCACGCCCACAACATCAATCATGCCCGTGAAATACCTTCCTCACTGCCGGCAGTCTATGATATAATCACACCAAGAAGTACACATGAACACTAGGTCCCACCTGTGTCATAACAACCGTACTAACAATACTATACAACCAAACCACGGTCGACAGGCAAGTACGAAAGTCGACTACCGATACCAAGCGTCGTCACGTGATCGGCAAGTACGAGGGCTAACTACCAGGTACCAAGGCCGTGTCACGAGACTTTGTCACTACAATCGAACGGGCAAGTGCGAGGGCTAACTACGGTACGAGGCCGAATCACCACGAGGCGGCAAGTACGAAAGCCGACCACCAGATACCAAGGCCGAATCAGTAAACCTCATGGAGAGCTAGTCCATGGAACAACAATCCTAATGGAACCATACCCGTGGGTCACCCATCGTGTCAGTAGGTCCAAAAGGATACAACAAGACAACAATCACAATGGAAGCATACTCGTGGGCCACCCATCGTGTCAGTATGTCCAAAGCGATTAATCAAAATAACACTCCTAATGGAAACATACCCGTGGGCCACCCATCGTGTCAGTATGTCCATCAATCAAGAATAACATGACCGGCCCTCCATCGAGAGATGCGGTAACATAAGGATACAACACTTGCACAACAAGGCTATCACACGCAAAACACACGCAAGTTACACACAACTCAAGGTACTTTCATTTTATGCCAAGGTTCAGGTTTTAATCCCAAAGTACTACGTACGTTAAATTCTTTTTTGAAGATCCATTTCTTTTACAAAAGTCACCCGATACCCGTAGTATCAAAATAGAGTGACTAACATTTTTAAGTAAACCAAAACAACTTCCATACTTTCCTTTTAAAACCAAATTAAGGCAATATCATGCCTTCTTTTTAGACCAAAACACTTCTCCTTTTAAAGTCAAGTTACCACTTTAAAACCAATGATAAAACCATTCTTTTGTTTTCATAAAGTCGTTATAACTAACTTCCCATAAAGTTGTTATAACACTTTATGTTTTACCGACTTAAGACAAAACAATGCCTCCTTTTAAACCGAAAACTCTTCAATTCCACAAGTCTCTTTTCTTTTAAAACCACAACAAGTATTCTTTTAAAACCCAAATAATGTACTCTTTTCAAAACAAGTAACCTATACTCAAAATCAAGTTACTTCTTTTCCGAAACAAGTCGTTATAAGTCAAGTCTCTTATCTTTCAAGATCAAGTCTCTTAACTTTCAAAATCAAGTCGTTTATAAGTCAAGTCTCTTATCTTTGAAGATCAAGTCTCTTAACTTTCAAAATCAAGTCGTTTATAAGTCAAGTCTCTTATCTTTGAAGATCAAGTCTCTTAACTTCTACAATCAAGTCGTTTATAAGTCAAGTCTCTTATCTTTGAAGATCAAGTCTCTTAACTTCTACAATCAATAAACCATTCTTTTACCTATATAAAGTCGTTATAACTAACTTCCCATAAAGCTATTATAACACCCTATGTTTTAAACCAACCAAATCACTTAGCACATGTATCGCTCACCGTACTACATAGTTCACAACAATCATGCTAGAAAAGATAGGAAGAGGTTCACATACCTCGCGACGATTATCGACAATTAGCAAAACGCTCCACAGTATTGTAACTCTGCTAGCCTTTTCCACTCTTCAAGTAGAATACGCTACTCGAAGTACTGCAACCTATAAAGGCCACAAAACGCTTATCAACTCCTAGATCTCTTCGTAGAATATTCTAAATACAAGATTCCGTATTCTACAGAAAATTCGGCAGCACCTCCCCCCCCCCCCCGCTATCACACAAATCTCCTCTCCTATCAAGGCCCGCTACAAGGCCAACAACTCCCAGGGGATTTACACGTCTAACCGGACGTGTTCAAACCTGCTTCACAATAATACTACACAAGTCTACTGTAAATACAGTCCAATGTAAATACAGTTCAATTCTTTTCAATACTCATTCTATATATAATATACTCAACTATATATTACTACAATATGTAATTTCCAATTACAATAGGGGGACAAGTGTCACGACCCGAACCCGGGCCCGTGACTGGTGCCTTACCCCGGGCACCCTAGTGATACAACATCAGAGAAAATCAGCGGAAATAAAAACATGAACATGAATTAAGAGAAAAAATAAACAAACAGGCCAACCAAAACAGTTGCCTTCATCATATATACATAAATACCTGAACAGTTATCCTTTTTATAAACCCCGCCACAACAAAGCATGCACTTAAGATTTTACAACAACTATGACGGACAGGGCCCCGCCATACCCACGAATGTATAAGAATCTCTGGACTGTGGTAACATACCAAAAGATAAGCCTCAAGGAACGGAGCTTCCCAATACGCTGAAAGGTGATCCTAAAGGGGATCGGCACCGATGTACCTTTTACTGCAGCGTGAACGCAGCCCCGAAGGAGGTCGATAACAGTACCAAGTATGTGAAACTATAAAATATCGTAAATGAAATCATAATAGTCTATAAAGCAGAGACATATATGATAACCAAACTACGCTCACAACATAAGAGCGATCATGTCAAGTCGTGACTCACGCCTAAAAGTCATCCTCATGCCCGTGGAACTCCTTCCTCACCGCTTGGCGATCTAGGTACAAATCATGTGATACGTATAACGTGTCTCGGCCCATCTTATGGACCCAATATAGAAAAGGGTGGAATACATTCTCGGATGAACCGTGAGTCAAGTGAAATACATTCCGGATGAACCGGTCCTCAAGTGAAATACATTCGGATGAACCGGCCTCAAGTGAAATACATTCCGGATGAACCGGTCCTCAAGTGAAATACATTCGGATGAACCTAATCAAGTGAAACACATTCCGGATGAGCCGTAGTCGAGTGAAATACATTCGGATGACCCTAGTCAAGTGATATACATTCCGGATGAACCGGTAGTCGAGTAGACCATGATTTACACAACAAGGCTATCACACGTAACATGGTCAAGTTTCATAACAACAAGCATAAGCAAGTTACACACGACTCAAGGTACTTTCATTTTATGTCAAAGTCCGATTTTAACCTTAAAGTACTACGTCCGTTAAATTCCTTTAAGATCCATTTCTTTTACAAAGGTCACCCGATACGTAGTATAAAATTTGAGTGACTAACATTGTTAAGTAAACCAAAATGCTTTCCTTTGTAAAATCAAGTAACAACCTTATTTTCCAAACGTTCAAGTTTGCCTATTTCGAATGCTCAAGTTTCTCATTTTAGAAAAAGGTTTCGTAGTTCATAGTTTTAAATCCTTTAAAACATAATTCTCCTTTAAACGTTTTGAGAAACCTATGTCTTATAAGTGAGTAGGTTATTCTTGTTTATAATCAATCTTATTAAGCAGCCATGATCTAGGAAATGTAATATCATTTTGTCTCATCTTAGCTTCTATGCGGATGGAGGTTTCTCGGTTTTAATAATACTTCTTTAGTCAATACATTTTCCTTTATTAACGCCGCAGTGGTTTGTCGATACACATTCGATTTCAAATCAAAAAACATTCTTAAGCCGTTATACCTAACTTCCCATAAAGCTAGTATAACTCTTAAGCTTTCAAAACCCAAGTAATACTCATTCTTTCAAAACGATTCATAAATCTTTTGAAATGCTTCAAGTTCTTTATTAACACATATCAAGCCAGTTATTATTCAAATCAGTTACCTTTTAAAAACCACAAAGTATGTGCTTATCCACATAAAGCTATTATAACCAACTTCCCATAAAGCCGTTATAACACTTTATGTTTTAAATCAATCAAATACATTTAGCACATGACGCTCACCGTACTACATAGTTCACATATCATGCTAGAAGAGATAGGAAGAGGTTCACATACCTCGCGATGATTATCGACTAATAGCAAAACGCCCAAGTACCCAAACCGCTCGGCCACTCTCACTGCCAGATCACTCCACACGTAGTACTACAACCTATAGAGGCCACAAAGCTATTAATATCTTTAGATCCCGACGTAGAATATTCTACGTAAAATTTGGCGAGACCTCCCCGCAACAGCGTAAATCTCCTCTCTATCGAGGCCTACCAAGCCAACCAGAGGGGTTAACACGCCTAACCGGACGTGTACAATTCTACTACACAAGAAAGTTACAAGTCTCATCTAATACCCTATGTAATTACAGATTCTCTTCTTTAAATTGGGCTTAAGTCGCAAGACATTGCCGTAAGTATTATTCAGCTTAAGTCAAAAGACATTGCCGCACAACTATATTCAGTTCTATATATAGTATACTTAACTATATACTCCTACAACATGTAATTTCCAATTACAACAGAAGGTCAAGAATGTTTACCTCGATAAGCCCAAAATTATCCGAGTTTATATGTCGATCCTGAACAACGTTTAGCTCTACTCGGGCGCTCGAGCCTCCAAACAACCCTTAAGTTCTAACCAACTTCTACTATAACTTCAACTACGGGTGAAGATTTACTTAGGGTTTCGTTTTAGTTGAGGAAAGTATAATAGTATTTTCCGGGTTTTTGTAAAAAGGGTACTTTGGAAAGTACTACAAGGTATTTGGCTAAAGTATTTTGGGCATTATAACAATACTTGGAGAGTATTTCTATACCACAAAAGGGGGGTATTTATACGAGACAACTAGGCTGTGGGGTACCCACCAAAAACACCTCAAAGGGAGGAGGTGGCTCGCCAGGGCTCTCAAAGGGGAGGGGTGTGGTGGGACGAGCTCAGAGAGGAGTATTTTGAGACTTAGTTAGATTGCTCAAGTTTTTGGATGAAGAAAGTCTTCAACTAGAGGGTATTTATAGGTCAAGGCCAACCAATGGCCAAGATCCATCCAAGTGTTAGGCAAGTGTAAGGTCAAGATTAAGCCATGTGCAACCTTATCCATCTACACAAAATATCCTACCTAACCCTTGACCAAAAAAAACAACACCAAAAACGTGCAAATGGCAAGCTTTTGCCGTCCACTCCTTCCAATTAGAGGGTGACAAGTGTCGCCCTCTCGTTGGTCCAAAATGTTTCGTCTCTCGGAAAAATCCGCAAAAATTAAAAATGACATAGCCGGAATTTTCCCTACGAAAGCTGTGGAAACGTTTCATCGAAAAACGACTCTAATCGGGTGTTGTGTACAAATTTCGAAACTAGCCAACTTTAAGGCTCAAATTATAATACGTACGCGCTCACGTACATACTCTGGAAATACGGGGTATAACATTCTCCCCTCCTTAGAAACATTCGTCCCGAATGTTCCTTCTCAAGACGGATAACGATAAAGTTCTTCTAATAAGTTGCCAACGCCACCACTGGCCACGAAACAACACATTCTAGGCATAAAATGCACTCTGACAAGGATCACTCGCAAAATATTTTACTCAAGACGGCCTTACATCTAAGGTCTCAACTGTAATATTCTAAGGTTCATCATTTCCTCACCCCCAGGCTTACCCTTTTTCCCCAACCAGGTTCCTAAATCACATTTTAGCACAAAGCTATCCGAACATAACACTTAACACATTAACATAACATCAAAACATACAAGCCTCTGAGGGTTAGGATATACCAAGCTACCGCTCCACTCTAATCATAAGTCCGCCTGCGAGGCGCATAATCGCAGGCGCGATGAACTCGCCATCGATCCAAAGAGGTTGCGCTGCCGCGGTACCTCTCCTATAAGCACGCCTTCGTCACATGGCTCGACGGCCGCAGTGAAGCAAGCACCGCAAAAAGACGACATTTCGGGATGATGTTTGCCACATCGCGCACACCGGCGAGGGCATGAATCCGGCTAGCACTCGCGTAAAACTCGCGGAACTAAGCCACGGAGCTCGACCGGCTCGAATACCTGAACGTCCGAAGGCGGGGACCACTGTCTTGGTGGAGGTACATAACTAGATCTGCTTCAGGCGGTCCGCCAAAAGTTACCAAAGGACCTGCTGTTCGCCTCTTCGCGATCTCGGTCATTCCGTCGACCTCTCCGTGCCTCACATCCTAGTGCATGAGCTTGCATGCGGGCAATGTCCATGCCGGTGAAGAGCTACACCCGCACAAGCCTCGCCAAGTAATCGCCCAGGTGGCGTAGCGGTGTACTCGTCCTCCATATCGGCTACCACAGCGGGAACATACCGAGCTAATGAGTCGAACTCCACATTGTACTCTCTAACCGCCCGCCCGCCCTGTCTCAACGTCAAAAATTGCTGCCCGAGCCCTCTCATGCGTGGGCAAGAAATGTTCAAGAAATGCCCTCGAGAACTCGTCCCCAAACTGCTGGAAGTGCATGCTCTTCCCGGACAGCTCACGAATCAAACCATCAATCGCGGTATCACGCGGTGATGCGAACCCAATACCACCGACCGCCTCGAGGCTCGATCACCCTCATAATCCATTGGCAGCTGCCGGATAAACTCCCGAGGGTCGCCTCGCTCTCGATCCATGGAACATCTGGGCTACAACTCGTAAAGTCACGTAGCCTCAAACTGCTCGCCGGTGTACTACGGGTGCTCTGGGCCGGAATCCTGCGTCCGGCCTATCTCATATTCGCCACGACCGCCAAGAATCGCCATCTCTTGTACCCGTCTCATCGGCTCCAGCCGTGGACCGAGGCTCAGTCTCAGTAGTCTCGGCCACCGCCGCGCTTCTAAACTCTGCTTTGGTCTTTGCGGCGCCGCGAAACCCGCCGTCGGCATCGTCTCGTGCTTGACCGGCTGCGCCCTCGCATTTCCTCAGATCTCACTAACACTCCTCAACCGCTTGCCCATCCGGAGTGCAGGTTGCCTTACGCGAGGCATAATCGGTAAAGGAAAGGAATACGTCGGAGGGCCCAACTTATCACGGCTCTGGGCGCGATCTCGGAATGAGAAGAATGGAAACCAATCCTAGATGTCCTATAGCCTCGATTATAGATGTGGTGCACAACACACCGATAATCAAGACTCTACTAGACACGGTCAGAGACACTTTCCGAGGATTAAGCGCTCGATACCACTTTTGTCACGACCCGAACCGGGCGTGGTCGTGCCTACCCGGGCACCCTAGTGATACAACATCGAGAAAATCAGCGGAAATAAAAACATGAACATGAATTAAGAGAAAAGATAAACAAACAAAGCAACCAAAGCAGCTTGCCTTCATCATATATACATAAATACGAGCATTTATCCTTTTTATAAACCCCACAACAATTGCATGCACTCTAAGATTTTATACAGCCTATGACGGACAGGCCCCGCCATACCCCGAATGTATAAGAATCTGCACTCGTGGTAACATACCAAAAGATAAGCCTCGAAGGACGGAGCTTCCAATACGCTGAAAGGTGATCCTAAAATGGATCGACACCGATGTACCTTTTACTCATGCAGATGAACGCAGCCGGGAGGTCGATAACAGTACCAAGTATGTGAAATCAGTAAATATCAGAATGAAATCATAATAGTCTATAAAGCAGGAGACATATATGATAACCAAACTACAGTTCACAACATAAGAGCAGTCATGTCAAGTCAGGGACTCACGCCCTAAAAGTCATCCCTCATGCCCGTGGAACTCCTTCCTCACTGCCGGCAGTCTAGGTACAAATCATGTGATACGTATAACAGGTCTCGGCCCATCTTATGGACCCAATATAGAAAAGGGTGGAATACATTCCCGGATGAACCGGTAGTCAAGTGAAATACATTCCCGGATGAACCGGTCCTCAAGTGAAATACATTCCCGGATGAACCGGTCCTCAAGTGAAATACATTCCCGGATGAACCGGTAATCAAGTGAAATACATTCCCGGATGAACCGGTAATCAAGTGAAACACATTCCCGGATGAACCGGTAGTCGAGTGAAATACATTCCCGGATGACCCGGTAGTCAAGTGATATACATTCCCGGATGAGCCGTAGTCGAGTAGGACATGCATTTACACAACAAGGCTATCACACGTAACATGGTCAAGTTTCATAACAACAAGCATAAGCAAGTTACACACGACTCAAGGTACTTTCATTTTATGTCAAAGTCCGATTTTAACCTTAAAGTACTACGTCCGTTAAATTCCCTTTAAGATCCATTTCTTTTACAAAGGTCACCCGATGCAAGTAGTATAAAATTTGAGTGACTAACATTGTTAAGTAAACCAAAATGCTTTCCTTTGTAAAATCAAGTAACAACCTTATTTTCCAAGCGTTCAAGTTTGCCTATTTTCGAATGCTCAAGTTTCTCATTTTAGAAAAAGGTTTCGTAGTTCATAGTTTTAAATCCTTTAAAACATAATTCTCCTTTAAACGTTTTGAGAAACCTATGTCTTATAAGTGAGTAGGTTATTCTTGTTTATAATCAATCTTATTAAGAAGACATGATCTAGGAAATGTAATATCATTTTGTCTCATCTTAGCTTCTATACAGATGTAGTTTTCTACACTTTTTAATAATACTTCTGTATTCAATACATTTTCCTTTTATTAACGCGGTGGTTTGTCGATACACATTCTGATTTCCAAATCAAGAAACATTCTTAAGCCGTTATACCTAACTTCCCATAAAGCTAGTATAACTCTTAAGCTTTCAAAACCCAAGTAATACTCATTCTTTCAAAATGATTCATAAATCTTTTGAAATGCTTCAAGTTCTTTATTAACACATATCAAGCCAGTTATTATTCAAATCAGTTACCTTTTAAAAACCACAAAGTATGTGCTTATCCACATAAAGCTATTATAACCAACTTCCCATAAAGCCGTTATAACACTTTAGGTTTTAAATCAATCAAATACATTTAGCACATGTACGTCTACCGTACTACATAGTTCACACATATCATGCTAGAAGAGATAGGAAGAGGTTCACATACCTCGCGATGATTATCGACTAATAGCAAAACGCTCAAGTACCCTCAAACCGCTCGGCTACACTCTCGGTCAAGCGGATCACCCACACGTAGTACTACAACCTATAGAGGCCACAAAGCGCCTATTAATATCTTTAGATCCCGACGTAGAATATTCTACGAGAAAATTGGACTCTCCCCGCATGACAGCAGAAATCTCCTCTCTCTATCGAGGCCGACTACCAAGCCAACCAGGGAGGGTTAACACGCCTAACCTGGCGTGTACAATTCTACTACACGTAAGTTACACAAGTCTCATGTCTGATACACCCTATGTAATTACAGCTTCTCTTCTTTAAATTCAGCTTAAGTCGCAAGACATTGCAGTAAGTATTATTCAGCTTAAGTCAAAGACATTGCCGCACAACTATATTCAGTTCTATATATAGTATACTTAACTATATACTCCTACAACATGTAATTTCCAATTACAACAGAAGGTCAAGAATGTTTACCTCGATAAGCCCAAAATTATCCGAGTTTATATGTCGATCCTGAACAACGTTTAGCTCCTACTCCGGGCGCTCCGACCCGCTCCAAACAACCCTTAGAAGTTCTAACCAACTTCTACTATAACTTCAACTACGGGTGAAGATTTACTTAGGGTTTCGTTTTAGTGACTGAGGGAAAGTATAATAGTATTTTCCGGGTTTTTGTAAAAAGGGTACTTTGGAAAGTACTACAAGGTATTTGGCTAAAGTATTTTGGGCATTATAACAATACTTGGAGAGTATTTCTATACCACAAAAGGGGGGTATTTATACGAGACAACTAGGCTAGTGGGGTACTCAGGCAAAACACCTCAAAGGGGAGGGAGGTGGCTCTCGGCCAAGGGCTCTCAAAGGGGAGGGGTGTGGTGGACGAAAGCTCGAGAGGGAGTATTTTGAGACTTAGTTAGATTGCTCAAGTTTTTGGATGAAGAAAGTCTTCAACTAGAGGGGTATTTATAGGTCAAGTGAAGGCCAACCAATGGCCAAGATCCATCCAAGTGTTAGGCAAGTGTAAGGTCAAGATTAAGCCATGTGCAACCTTATCCATCTACACAAAATATCCTACCTAACCCTTGACCAAAAAAACAACACCAAAAACGTGCAAATGGCAAGCTTTTGCCGTCCACTCCTTCCAATTAGAGGGTGACAAGTGTCGCCCTCTCGTTGGTCCAAAATGTTTCGTCTCTCGTAAAAATCCGCAAAAATTAAAAATGACATAGCCGGAATTTTCCCTACGAAAGCTGTGGAAACGTTTCGTCTAAAAACGACTCTAATCGGGTGTTGTGTACAAATTTCGAAACTAGCCAACTTTAAGGCTCAAATTATAATACGTACGCGCTCACGTACATACTCTGGAAATACGGGGTATAACAACAAGATTATTTACCTCAATAAGCCCAAAATTATCCAAGATTAATAAGTCGATCCTGAGCAACGTTTAGCTCCAATTCCTTACGTTCCAACCTGCTCCAAGCGACCCTTAGAAGCTCCTAACCAACTCTTCTTCAAGATCCAACTCCAAAAGTGAAGAACACTTAGGCTACAATTTGGCAATTTTCGGCCAAGGCAACATTTCTAGGCTAGGGGTGTGAAATCTTTTCCAACTCTTGGTACACAAACTTCCTAACACCCTAAGGAAGAATACTTAAAACCTTAAGAATTTTTGGACAACTTTTGGTCTAGGGGAAAGGCCAAAAACGAGAACTACACATAAGAGGGAGGGAGTATTTTGCCTTGGAACTAAGTGTGGGATGAAGAAATAAGTCTTGCACTTCAAGGGGTATTTATAGAAGAAACAAGGGCCAAGATCAATGCAAGTGGGTGGTCAAGATTGGGCCACTTGTCCACCAATTTCGGCCCACATGGCCACACAAGGGGTGACACGTGTCGCCCCCCGATTCGTCCAAAATATTTCGTCTTAGAAAGTACCCAAAATACCAAAATCTCAAAACAAAGCGGGCCCCACAAAACCAGAATTTCTCCGTGGCCCACGTGACCATTTCGGAAATAAAATCTCAAAATTCTAATATAATCCAAGAAGTCCAAATACCAAATCGGGAATCCAATTCCCATTAACGAACCTTTTCTTCACAAAACCGAAACTTTTCCGTCGAAAATCACATCTTCCTTTCTTTCCAAAATTTCTGTCGTAACCTCGTACGTACATCCTAACATATATACCCGGGAACTACGGGGTATAACAGGAAATGCTGCCCAATTTTCCGTAGAATAGAGAACCCTCTGCTTAGAACTTTCTACAGAGTAGTCTAGACGTTGATAGGCGTATTTGACTATTATAGGTTGATACTCACGCGCGACATATTCGACTTGGCGGTGGATTTCGCCAAGGAGGTATGTGATTCTTCCTATCCTCTTGAGCATGATATTTTAATATATATATATAGTACGGTAGACGTACGTGTGTTAACTGAACATGGTTTTACTGGACGTCTTTTGACTTGAGTCTAAATAATAAGAACCTCAAGTATTTCAAAAGAATTATGAATCATTTTTGAAAGAAGAGTAATACTTGATTTTTAAATGAAGCTTAAGAGTTATACTAGCTTTATGGGAAGTTAGGTATAACGACTTAAGAAAGATAAAAGGAACGGTTTTACTTATTTGTTTATGAAAATCTTGTATTGATTTCTGAAAAGTGTAGTAACATGGTTTGATAAGTAAACATGTTATGATGCTACGCGTGTTAGTGTCTTGTGATGTTGTGTAAGGGGTTATTCTTGTTGTTCTTACGTTGTTAAGCGTTAAGCCCGTGTCTCGTTATTATATCACATACCCCTTGACTTGTTATACCGAGGGCTTGCCACCCTTGATGAGGGTATATACGCCTATGCGATCTGTGTGACTATGCGAGTCGCGGAGTTCGAGATTGATCATTCGGGTGTATTATCCGTCACGAGGAATGCCTTATGAAGTCCGTGTGACTACGCGTCTATGTGACTATGCGGATCGCGGAGTCCGGAGGATACTGCGGGCTAGCAACCCCGTCACGAGAATACCTCATGCGGGTCTGTGTGTGACCTATGCGGACTGCGGGAGTTCCAAGATTAGGCTCGCATAATGATACTATGGGCGATTGGCCTTGCTTCGATCATTAGCGGCCTAGAAAAGACCAGTTATGTTATATATATTTTGCTTTTGGTTATGCTATGGCACTATGTGCGGTTACATTGGTTGTTTCATACATATTTGTAAAATTGCTTTTAAAATGGTATGATTTCATTTAAAGTACTTTACAGTTTCACATACTTGGTACCTGTTGTACTGACCTCCTTCGGGGGGCTGCGTTCATGCCGCAGGTAAAGGGAAGCGGTAGCGGATCCTCGCTTTAGGATCTTTCCTCAGTGTCGAGCTCCATTTCTCCGAGGCTCGACTTTTAGGTATGATCTCCTGTTGTTGTAGATAGTTTTGTACATTCAGGTATGGCGGCCCTGTCCCGCCATAATTGTTTACTTTCTAGAGGTCAGTAGTCCTATTATGCAGTTGGGATGTAATCGCGGACTTGGTTTATATATATATGCCGAAGGCGACTTTTTCTCGTAAAGCGTGTCTCATTTTACACTTGTTTCATGTCTTGTTTTATTTTCCGATTACACGATGTATGCCTACTTGGGTGCGGGTAAGGCACGATCACGCCAGGATCGGTCGTGACATATACTTACATAACTAATTATGCCACACCGCCATAATATAACACACGCAAAACTCAAATTCGAGCCAGCGAGGAATCACCTCTAACGTTTATAACAACACTAAAGCTTCCACCCGTGGTCTAAAGGATACTCTCTTCACATCTTTACTTCACAAAATGATCACTTCCTTCTCTTAACACACGTTCACTTCTTCCCTTACTCGTTGTACTTCTCAACACCGAACTCTTTTTAGTATCGTACCACACTTGATCATTGCTTGATTTCAAAACCTTGAGTTACCACCTCGAACTTGGTCATTACGCTAGCTTCAATTTCCTTTAAGGTCATTCCCGGCCTTCACGATCCGATTCTGGTCGAACGCATCCAGGAACTCGTACAATGGTTTCCTACACTTGGGCCTAACACCCTCGTGACCCTATCACCTAGCGGGACCACCTCAAACTGACCCCTCATCATTCCGGGATGCGGGTTGACCCGCGATCTTGCCTCAACCCGACCCATCTCGTACCAAACTCTTGTTCCCGGTCCGGAACAATCTCACTAATCAAGTCACGAAAACCTAGTGGTCTTCTTAGCTCAACTACCCACTTTCATTTCACACCACTCAGGGACTTATCACACAAATATACCCCACGTATACTCTGTATCTCGACAAGGATCAATAACGTAAAATCCTTTACTTAAGACGGCCTTGCATCTAAGGTATCCACGCGTAATATTCTAAGGCTCACCATTTTCCTGTCCCCAAACTTACCTTTTCAACTAATCATGTTCTCTAAATCACAATTTACACAATGTTATCTGAACATAACACTTAACAGTAAATCATCATATCACGCCTACTATTCTCTAGAGGGTTAAAGATATACCTGTAACTATTGCTCCATTTTCCCTTTGTCACTCTAATCAAAATCCTGCCCTGCAGGGCGCATAAATAGAGAAGGCGATGAACTAGCCACTGATCCTGAAGGCTGAGTCTCTACATCCGTGCTACCTCTGATCGGATAATTTCTCACGAAATGGCCCTGCTGGCCGCAAGTATAACAAGCTGTCGAAGTAGTACGACACTCCCCAGAATGGAGTCTATGACAACAGCCACAACGAGGTAGGGGTGACCTCCTCTGGCTAACACCCCTTCCTCTCCGAACCACCGACCAAGAATCGACCCAAAGAGGCTGAGTCATCCCACCTGTATCCCTCCTACTAGGACATTCTCTCCTCACATGGCCCTGACGGCCGCAGGTAAAACAAGCATTAGTAAAAAGACGACATTTCCCGGGATGACGCCTACCACATAGTGAACACTGAGGGAAAACTGAATCTGGCTGGCTAGAACCTATGTAAATCTGTGAACCAGAAACCCTGGAGCTCTGACCAACTCCTGCATACCCCGAACGTCCTGAAGCCTGTGGAGGACCACTCTGTACTGGCGGAGGCGCATATCCAGTCTGCTGCTGAGGCGGTTCGCCTCGAAAGTTACCAAAGGACCCTGCTGTTCTGGCCCTCTTCTGCTGATCTTGGTTAATCCGTCGATCTCTACGTTCCTCAGTCTGCTGCGCATAAGCCTGTACGCGGGCAATGTCCATGCCTGACTGAAGAGCTACTCTTGTACAACCCTTTACTAGATAATCATCTAGACCCGTGATATATTGGTGCACTATATACTCTCTGTGTCACGAGCCGATCCGGGGCCCGTGACTGGTGCCTTACCCGGGTACCCAAGTAGACATACATCAGAGTAACCAGCGGAATATAAAAAAAGACATGAAACAATATGAAGTGAGAAACAGTTTATCTGAGAAAAGTTGCCTTTCGGCATATATATATAAAAACTTGAACAGTTACATCCCTTTTACAAACCCTGTCCATAACAGTACTACAGACCTCTAAGAATGTTATAACAACAATGGCGGGACAGGGCCCCGCCATACCCCTGAATGTAAGTACTACAACGAGTGGACTATACAAGATAAGCCTCCGAGACACGAGCTTCCCAAAACGCTGAAGCGTGACCACATGGCGAGGATCAACAAGCGGTGTACCTACTTGCGGCATGAACGCAGCCCGAAGGAGGTCGATAACAGTACCAAGTATGTGAAATCGAAAATATCAGAATCGAAATCATAACAGTTTATATAAAACATGAGACATGTATGATAACCAAACTACAGTTTACAACATAAAAGTAGTCATGTCAAGGCAGGGACTCACTCCCTCAAAGTCATCCCTCATGCCCGTGGAACTCCTTCCTCACTGCCGGCAGTCTAGGTATAAATCGTATGATACGTATAACATGTCTCGACCCATCCCATGGGACACGAGGTGGAATCGTGTGGTATAAATGTCCCGGCCCATCCCATGGGACTCGGTAGAGAATCGTATGGAATACATGTCCCGGCCCATCTCATGGGACTCGGTAAGGAATCGTATAGAATACATGTCCCGGCCCATCCCATGGGACTCGGTAAAGAATCGTATGGAATACATGTCCCGGCCCATCTCATGGGACTCGGTAAGGAATCGTATGGAATACATGTCCCGGCCCATCCCATGGGACTCGGTAAAGAATCGTATGGAATACATGTCCCGGCCCATCCCATGGGACTCGGTAAAGAATCGTATGGAATACATGTCCCGGCCCATCCCATCCATAACATTTAAACCCTCTTTTAAAACAGATTAAGACAATACCATGCCTTTATTTTAAACCAACACATTTTCCTTTTTAAGGTCAAGTAACAACATTCTTTTCCAAAAGTTCAAGTTGCATATTTTTAAATACTTAAGTCTCTTATTTTCGAAAGATTTCATAGTTCATAGTCCTAATCACTTAACAACGTAATTTCTTCTTTTAACAAAATTTAGTAACATACATCTTATGTGTGCGTAGTTTATTCTTGTTTATAACAACCTTATTAAAGCAGCCATGATCTAGGAAATGTAATACAATTTTGTCTTATCTTAGCTTCTATGCAGATGAAGGTTTCTACTGGTTTTAATATAATTAATTATTTGTCAATACATTTTCCTTTATTAACGCTGCAGTGGTTTGTTCGATGCGTATTCTAATTTCTGAAATCAATACAAGGCTTTCATAAACAATTAAGTAAACCGTTCCTTTTATCTCTCTTAAGTCGTTACACCTAACTTCCCATAAAGCTAGTATAACTCTTAAGCTTTTAAAACTAAGTATTACTCTTCTTTAAAAAATGATTCATAATTCTTTTGAAATACTTCAAGACTCAAGTCAACAGACATCAGAGTAAAACCTTTTTTAGTTAACACACGACGCTCACCGTACTCTATATATATATCAAAATATCATGCTCAAGAGGATAGGAAGAATCACATACCTCCTCGGCGAAATCCACCTGCCAAGTCGAATATGTCGCGCGCAGAGTATCAACCTATAATAGTCAAATACGTCTATCAACGTCTACACTACTCTGTAGAATATTCTATGCAGAAGGTTCTTAATTCTACGGAAAATTGGGCAAGACTTCCTACCCACAAACTACACAAGTCTCATCAGAATACAAATCCTATGTAATTCTGATTCAATTCTCTTCTTTCATATCCTTCTATATCTTATACTCAAATCTAAACTACTCTTATATGTAATCTCCAATTACAATAGAAGGACAAGAGTATTTACCTCGATAAGCCCAAAATTATCCAAGTTTAAATGTCGATCCTGAACAACGTTTAGCTCCTAATTTGCACGCTCCGATAGCTCCAAGAAACCCTTAGAAGTTTCTAAACAACTTCTACTTAATACTTCAACCAACTATGAAGATTTCCCCAGGGTTTCGTTTAGTGACTAATGGATATAAGGTAGTATTTCTGGGCTTTTAGTATAGAGGTGACTTTGGAATACTACAAGGTATTTGGCTAAGGTATTTTGGGATAGTAACAATACTTGGAGAATATTTTTCTACCAAGGGGTATTTCGGCCAAGGGCTTCACAAAGGGGAGGAGCTTGGACGAGAGCTTTCAAGAGGGGGAGAGGGATTTTGAGACTTGGAAAATGTTTAAGGGATGAAGAATAAGTCTTGAACTTAAGGGGTATTTATAGGCCAATCAATGGCCAAGATCAAAGCAAGTGGAGGGTGAAGATTTGGAAAAGTGCTACCTTATCTATCTACTTTGCAAGACTTTTGACCAAAGGTGTTTGGCCTTTTAAATGAAAAAAACGTGCCAATCAATTCCTCCACCAAAAATAGTCCACTTGAGGGTGACACATGTCGCCCTCTCGTTGGTCCAAAATATTTCATCTCTCGGAAAAATCCAAAATAAATAAATTCCTGAAAACGTAAAATTCCTTTACAAGGTTCGGAAAATTTTCCGTCGGAAAAACAAATCTTTTTCGTGGATGTGCACAATTTCGTCCTTAACAATTATTCGGGCTTACAAAATTGTACGTACGTCCTCACATACATACTCTGGAAGTACGGGGTATAACATTCTTCCCCCCTTAGAAACATTCGTCCCGAATGTTCCTTCTAAGTCTCAAAACACGCTAGCGCCGGTATAGTCTTCACTAATATACTTACGAAACCAATCATGTCGTACCTGGCCATAACATAACACACGCGCAAATACTTAACTCCAAGTCCACTAGGAATCACCTCTAGCATCACAAAAGCTCCCACCCAAAGTCTAAAAGATATTCCCTTCGCACCTTTACTTCACAAAAGTAATGATCACTTCTATTCTCTTACTCGTCGTACCCTCCTCGTACGCTCGAACACATCCTAACTAAACTTACCACCTTTCTGTTATTGCTTCAGTTTCCGAATCTCGGGGTTACTATCTCCAACTTGGTCATCATTAACTGGGAACACTCTGGGTGGATCACCGATACTTTTCCGAACATATCCACATCCTGCTAGATCAAGTACGGACCAACTATCTGAACCTTGCCAACATCAAACCAATCGACCGGCAACCTACACTTCCGCCCATACAAGACTTCATAAGGCGATATCCGAATACTGAAATGGTAGCTATTATAATACTCGCTCAACAAGAGGCAATTAATCCTCACAGCTACCCTTGAAATCAAAACACCGGCCCGTAACCTATCCTTAAATATCTGGGTAAAAACGCGTTGTTTGTCTCGCCCGGCGATGAATGCACACGAGCCTCACCGAGTTCCTAACCCACTTTGGTAAAACCTCCGTAAAAAAATTACCGTAAAGCTGGCTCCACTTTTGTCATAAGGTAAAAGTAGGAACCCCGTGCAGTCTTACAACCTTCCTGATATATAACATCTCGCATAACCCTCTGCCGAGTAAACAGTTCTGACTGAAAGACAAGATGGGCTGACCTCATCGGCCTGACTACTGGTCGAACGCATCCACGAACTCGTACGACGGTCATCTAAACTTGGGCCTAGCGCCCTCGTGACCCTACCACCTGGCGGGACCACTTCGAACTGACCCCACCACATTATAGGCGCGGGTTGACCCGCGATCGGTCCTCAACCCGACCCGCTATCGCGCCAAACTCTTGTTCCCCCGATCCGGAACAATCTTACTAATCAAGTCACGAAAACCTAGTGGTCTCCTTAGCTCAACTACCCTCTTTCATTTCATACCACTCAGGGACTTATCACACAAATATATCCCACGTATACTATGCACTCCGATAAAGGTCAACATAAAAATAAATCTTTTACTCAAGATGGCCTCGCATCTAAGGTCTCTACGTATAATATTCTAAGGCTCACAATTTCCCTGTCCCCAATCTTACCCTTCTAACTAACCATGTTTTCTAAACACAATTTTAACATAATACTATCTGAACATAATACTTAGCACTTCATCATATCATCAACGCATACTAGTCTCTAGTGGGGTAAGAATATACCTGTATCATCTGCTTTATTTTCCATTCGTCGCTTTAATCCTAATCACCTTACTGCCAAGCTATTCTGAAGGCGATGAACACGACTTGACCGTGGTGAGTCATTCTGGCATCTTTCCTATTAGGGCGGTTTCGTCACATGGCCACGGCGACGCAGCAAAACAAGCACCGATAAAGACGACATTCCCGGGATGGCGCTGCCACATCGTGCACTGAGAAACATGAACCCGGCTAGAACCCGTATACCGTGAACGAAGCCACGGAGCTCGACCGGCTCGAATACCGAGCGTCACGAAGGCGCGGAGGACCACTGCATCTTGGCGGAGGTACATAACTAACTTCTTCTTGGCGGTTCGCCTCGAAAGTTACCAAAGGACCTGCTGTTCGACCTCTCGCTGATTTGATCATTCCGTCGACCCTCCGCTCCTCACATCCAAGTGCATAAGCTGCATGCGGGCAATGTCCATGCCGGTGAAGGGCTACACCGAACAAGCCTCGCCAGTAGTCATCGAGCGGTGGCGTAGTGGTGTACTCGTCCTCCATATCCGCTACTAACGCGGGGACATACGAGCCAATGAGTCGAACTCCACGTTGTACTCCCGAACGTCGCGCCTCTGTCTCGGCGTAATCATCGGCGTGCCCTCCTCATCTGCGGAGCCAATAGGTGGTTGAGAAATGCCTCCGAGAACTCGTCCCAAATAGCTGGAGGTGCATGCTTCCCCCGGGACAGCTCCCACGAATCAAACCGATGATCGCGGTATCACGCGCGGCCGATGCGAACCTAAGACCATCGGACTCGGTCTCCAAGCCTTGATCACTCTCATGATCCGGCAGAATCGCCGGATGAACTCCTGCGGATCATCCTCGTGCCTCGATCCATAAAACAACGGCGGTGCGACTTCGAGAAAGTCCTGCAGTCTCAAACTATCCGCTCTCGGGTGAACTACGGGTACTACCTGTACCGGAATCGCTGCATCCAGCTTATCTTCGTGCCTTGCCACTATCATGGACAATAACTGGGCCATCTCCTTGTAACCCATCTCCTGCTCCGGTGTGGGATCGAGGCTCAGTCTTGTGGTCTCGGTATAGACCGCTACTCTACTCGCGGCTCCTTTCTTTGCCTTGCCATTCGGGCCACGATTGCCTTGCGTGGAGGCATAACTGGCATAAAAGAATACGTTAGAGGGGTCCAACTTATAACACAACTCTAAGGCACGATCTCAGAATGAGAAGAATGGATACCAATCCTAAATATCCTATAGCCTCCTGATTATTGGTGTGGTGCACAACACACCGATAATCAATACTCTACTAGATACGGTATGTAGACACTTTCCGAGGATTAACTACTCTGATACCACTTTTGTCACGACCCGATCCGGGCACGTGGTAGTGCCTTACCGGCACCCAGTAGACATACATCGAGTAACGGCGGAATATAAAACAAGACATGAAACAATATGAAGTGAAAGCAGTTTATCGAGAAAAGTTGCCTTTCGGCATATATATATAAAAACTTGAGCGATTACATCCCTTTTACAAACCACGCCTACAGTACTACGGACCTACAGAATGTTATAACAACAATGACGGGACGGGGCCGCCATACCACGAATGTAAGTACCTACAACGACGAGGACTATACCAAAGATAAGCCTCGGAGACACGGAGCTTCCCAAAACGCTGAGCTGACCACATGGCGAGGATCAATAAGCGGTGTACCTCTCTTGCGGCATGAACGCGGCCCCGAAGGAGTGCATGCAACGGTACCAAGTATGTGAAATCGAAAATCATGGCGAAATCATAACGGTTTATATAAAGCAGGAGACATGTATGATAACCAAACTACGATTTACAACATAAAAGTAGTCATGTCAAAGCGAGGACTCACTCCTCAAAGTCATCCCTCGTGCGTGGAACTCCTTCCTCACTTGGCGGATCTAGGTATAAATCGTGTAATCGTATAACATGTCTCGACCCATCCCATGGGACACGAGGTGGAATCGTGTGGTATACATGTCGACCCGTCCCGTGGGACTCGATGCAGAATCGTATGGAATACATGTCGGCCCATCTCATGGGACTCGATGAGAATCGTATGGAATACATGCGGCCCATCCCATGGGACTCGGTAAAGAATCGTATAGAATACATGTCGGCCCGTCTCGTGGGACTCGGTGAGAATCGTATGGAATACATGTCCGGCCCGTCCATGGGACTCGGTGAAAGAATCGTATGGAATACATGTCGGCTCATCCATGGGACTCGGTAAAGAATCGTAGGAATACATGTCGGCCCGT
Organism: Przewalskia tangutica; assembly: GCA_029844215.1. Classification (NCBI taxonomy): domain Eukaryota; kingdom Viridiplantae; phylum Streptophyta; class Magnoliopsida; order Solanales; family Solanaceae; genus Przewalskia; species Przewalskia tangutica. The sequence goes on from JAQGDG010000035.1 coordinate 1,001,997, forward strand.
CCATGGGACTCGGTAAAGAATCATATGGAATACATGTCGGCCCGTCCATGGGACTCGGTAAAGAATCGTCCATAACATTTAAACCCTCTTTTAAGACAGATTAAGACAATACCATGCCTTCATTTTAAACCAACACATTTTCCCTTTTTAAGGTCAAGTAACAACATTCTTTTCCAAAAGTTCAAGTTGCATATTATTAAATACTTAAGTCTCTTATTTTCGAAAGATTTCATAGTTCATAGTCCTAATCACTTAACAACGTAATTTCTTCTTTTAACAAAATTTAGTAACATACATCTTATGTGTGAGTAGTTTATTATTGTTTATAACAACCTTATTAAAGCAGCCATGATCTAGGAAATGTAATACAATTTTATCTTATCTTAGCTTCTATGCAGATGGAGGTTTCTACTGGTTTTAATATAATTAATTATTTGTCAATACATTTTCCTTTATTAACGCTGCAGTGGTTTGTTCGATGCTTATTCTCATTTCCGAAATCAATACAAGGCTTTCATAAACAATTAAGTAAACCGTTCCTTTTATCTCTCTTAAGTCGTTACACCTAACTTCCCATAAAGCTAGTATAACTCTTAAACTTTTAAAACTAAGTATTACTCTTCTTTCAAAAATGATTCATAATTCTTTTGAAATACTTCAAGACTCAAGTCAACAGACATCAGAGTAAAACCCTTTTTAGTTAACACACGTACGTCTACCGTACTCTATATATATATCAAAATATCATGCTCAAGAGGATAGGAAGAATCACATACCTCCTCGGCAAAATCCACCTGCCAAGTCGAATATGTCGCGCGCAGAGTATCAACCTATAATAGTCAAATACGTCTATCAACGTCTAGACTACTCTGTAGAATATTCTAAGCAGAAGGTTCTTAATTCTACGGAAAATTGGGCAGCACTTCCCTACCCGTCAAACTACACAAGTCTACTGTAAATACAGTCCTATGTAAGTACAGTTCAATTCTCTTCTTTCATATCCTTCTATATCTTATACTCAAATCTAAACTACTCTTATATGTAATCTCCAATTACAATAGAAGGACAAGAGTATTTACCTCGATAAGCCCAAAATTATCCAAGTTTAAATGTCGATCTTGAACAATGTTTAGCTCACAATTTGCGCTCAGATAGCTCGAGAAACCCTTAGAAGTTTCTAAACAACCTACTTAATACTTCAACCAACTATGAAGATTTCCCGGGGTTTCGTTTAGTGACTAATGTATATAAGGTAGTATTTCTGGGCTTTTAGTATAAAGGTGACTTTGGAATACTACAAGGTATTTGGCTAAGGTATTTTGGGATAGTAACAATACTTGGAGAATATTTTTCTACCAAGGGGAGGGGGGCGGGTATTTCGGCCGAGGGCTTCACAAAGGGGGAGAGGGAGCTTGGACGAGAGCTTTCAAGAGGGGGAGAGGGATTTTGAGACTTGGAAAATGTTTAAGGGATGAAGAATAAGTCTTGAACTTAAGGGGTATTTATAGGCCAATCAATGGCCAAGATCAAAGCAAGTGAAGGGTGAAGATTTGGACAAGTGCTACCTTATCTATCTACTTTGCAAGACTTTTGACCAAAGGTGTTTGGCCTTTTAAATGAAAAAAACGTGCCAATCAATTCCTCCACCAAAAATAGTCCACTTGAGGGTGACACATGTCGCCCTCTCGTTGGTCCAAAATATTTCATCTCTCGGAAAAATCCAAAATAAATAAATTCCTGAAAACGTAAAATTCCTTTACAAGGTTCAGAAAATTTTCCCTCGGAAAAACAAATCTTTTTCGTGGATGTGCACAATTTCGTCCCTAACAATTATTCGGGCTTACAAAATTTACGTACGTCCTCACATACATACTCTGAAAATACGGGGTATAACACTCTGTTTGCTAAAATCCTAGCTAGTAACAGGTTCATCCCTTTGTAATCCATATTCTCTGTTTCCGGTCGTGGAACTGAAGGCTCATATATCATGGCGCGGTAAGCTAACTGCCGTACAAAACTCTGCTGAAATTTGGCGACGTCGCAGAACTCCCCGAATGAAGCACCACCTCAGGTGATGATTGGTCCTGTGCCCTTGTAACCCTCTGTGCTCTACTCGCAGATCCCTCTGTTGCCTTGCCCTCCTGGGCCCTGGTTGCCTTGCGTAGAGGCATAACTGGTATAAAAGAATACGTCAGAGGGAGTCCAACTTAAAACACAACTCTAAGGCACGATCTCAGAGGATATAGGTGTGGTGCACAACACGCCGATAATCAAGACTACTAGATACGGTCTGTAGACACTTTTCGAGGATTAACTGCTCTGATACCACTTTTGTCACGACCCGACCTCGGGCCCGCGACTGGTGCCTTACCCCGGGCACCCTAGTGATACAACATCAGAGAAAATCAGCGGAATATAAAAACTTAAACATGAAACAAGATATAAAATAAGAACAGGCTAACCAAAACGGTCACCTTTCTGTATATACATAAAAACTTGAACAGTTACATCCTTTACAAACCACACTTGCAGATTTCTACGGACCTCTAAGAATTTTATAACAACAACGACGGGACAGGGCCCCGCCATACCCCTGAATGTACAAGAACCTACAATATCAGGGAACCATACCAAAAGATAAGCCTCGGAGAAGCAGGCTTCCCAAGCTGAACGTGATCCTACGGCGAGATCAACAACCGGTGTACCTCTACCTACGGCATGACGCAGCCGAAGGAGTCGATAACGGTACCAAGTATGTGAAATCGAAAATATTGTAAATGAAATCATACTAGTCTATATAAAGCGGAGACATGTATGATAACCAAACTCTGATACCTGACATATAGCGGTCATGTCAAGTCGGGACTCGCGCCTCAAGTCATCACTCAAATATAACCATGGGTCTCACGCCCACAATATCAATCATGCCGTGGAATTCCTTCCTCGCATCGACGATCCATGATATAATAATACCAAAGTACGTGCACACCAGTCCCACTGTGTCATAAAACCGTCACGGAAAGTCTGAAGGCAAAGCCACGAGAACCAACTGCGTCGCCACCAACGGCACGGGCAAGTACGAAGCCAACTACGAACCTACCGTACTAACTATGCTATAAAGCCGAGGGCAAGTCTGAAGGCCAACTACGAGAACCACTGCGTCGCTAACCTCATTCCACTGCGTCGCGAAGGTTCGGCCGGGCGAAATCTGAAGCCAACTACGAGAACCATGCGTCACGTCGCGTGGCCGGGGCAATCGGGGCTAACTACGGAACTTCTCGTCACGAGACTTCGTGTGGAACTAGTCTGTGGAATGACACTATATAGAACTGACCGGGGCAAGTACGAAAGTCAACTACCAGAACCAACCTGCATCAGCAATGACCGGGGCAAGTACGGGGGCTAGCTACCAGAACCACCTGCATCAGTAAACCTCATGGAGAGCTAGTCCATGGAATAATACTATCAACAGGGAAACGAACCCTCATCATAGCCGCATACCCGTGGACCATCCATCGAGTCAGTATGCCCATGGACTATCATAGTGGAAGCATACCCGTGGGCCGCCCATCGTGTCAGTATGCCCCAAAATAATCAAGAATAACACGACCGGTGTCACGACCCGTTCCGGGGCCCGTGACTGGTGCCTTACCCGGGCACCCAAGTAGTCATACATCAGAGTAATCAGCAGAATATAAAAACAAGACATGAAACAAATGTAAAATGAGACACAGTTTATCTGAGAAAAAGTCGCCTTTCGGCATATATATATAAACCAAGTCTGGCAGTTACAACCCAACTGTACAATAGGACTACAGACCTCTAAGGAAGTAAACAACTATGGCGGGACAGGGCCCCGTCATACCCTGAATGTACAAAACTATCTACAACAACAGGGAGATCATACCCAAAAGTCGAGCCTCCGGAGAAGATGGAGCTCCTGACACCGAAGTAAAGATCCTAAGGATGCGGATCTAGCTTTGCTTTCCACCTGCGGCATGAGCGGCCAGAAAGTCGATTACAACAGGTACCAAGTATGTGAAACTGTAAAGTACTTAAATGAAATCATATCATTTTAAAACCAATTTTACAAATGTGTTTGAAACAATCAATGTAACCGCACATAGTGCCACATCACAAACAAGAGCAATAATAGGTAAACTGTAACAGGTCTTTTCTAGGCTGCGAATGATCGAAGCAAAGCCAATCGACCATAGTATCATTATGCATGCTGTTATACCCCGTATTTTCAGAGTATGTACGTATGGACGTACGTACGAAATTTGAGCCTTAAGTTAGGCATTGGATTCGATTTGGGCACAAGTGCCGATTAGAGTCGTTTTTAAAGCGTTTCCATGACTTTCGTAGGGAATTTCCGCTATGTCATTTTTATTTTTTGCGGATTTTTAACAGAGACGAAACATTTTGGACCAACGGGAGGGTGACATGTGTCACCCTCACATTGGAAGCAAATGGAAGGTTGGACGATTTGGGCGTCCAAGAGGCCTTGGTTGGCCTTGGCCGATTGGCTCCCCCTTTTGTGCCTAGTTTTGTGGCTTGTTTTGTGGAGTGTTTTGTGGAGTGTTTTGTGGGTGCACTTGGCTTGATCTTGGCCTTACACTTGCCTTGCACTTGGCTTGATCTTGGCCATTGGTTGGCCTTTGGGTTTGCTATAAATACCCCCTTAGTTGATGAACTTTCTTCATCCAAAAATCATTTCCAAGTCTTGAAATCTCTCCCCCTTTGTGTGTTGAAATTCGTCCAAGCCCTCCCCCCCTTTTGTGGAGCTTGGCCGAGAGGTCTCCCCTCCCCCCCCTTGTGAGGTCTAGCCGTGGGGTACCCCCCCCCCCTAGCCTAGTTGTTTCGTATAATACATCCCCCTTTGTGGTATTGAAATACTCCTCCAAGTATTGTTATAATGCCAACAATACCTTAGCATTTTACCTTGTAGTATTACAAAGTTACCTCTATCGTGAAGTCGGAAATACTACCTTTTGTACCTTTCGGCTCAACCCGAAACCCTAAGCAACTCATCATTGATTGGATGAAGTATTTAAGTAGAAGTTGGTTAGAAATTCTAAGGGTTGTTTGGGCGGGTGGAGCACCGGAGTTGGAGCTAAACGTTGCTAAGGATCGACATTTAACTTGGATAATTATGGGCTTATCGAGGTAAACACTCATCCTTCTATTGTAATTGGAAATTACATGTTGTTAGAATATATAGTTGAAGTATACTATATATAGAACTATACTTAATCTTGTGGCAATGTCTTTTGACTTAAGCTGAAGAATTAAGAATCGAATCTGTAATTACATAGGGTGTATTACGATGAACTTGTGTAGTATTCGTGTAGTAGAATTGTACACGTCAGGTTAGGCGTGTAAAACCCCCAGTTGGCTTGGCTAGTGGCGGCCTCGATAGAGAAGGAGATTTCTGTTGTGGCGGGAGATCTGCCAATTTTACGTAGAATATTCAACGGTGGGGATTAGATTATAATAGGCGCCTTGGGGCCTTATAGGTTGAAGTACCGACGTGTGGCGCGATTTACTTGGCTTGAGGAGTAGCCATTTGTTTGAGCGTTTTCTTTATTAGTCGATACCGTCGCGAGGTATGTGAACCTCTTCCTATCTCTTCTAGCATGATATGTGTGTAACTATAGTACGGTAGGCGTACGTGTGTTTAATGTATTTGATTGGTTTGAAACATAAAGTGTTATAACGGCTTTATGGGAAGTTGGTTATAACAGCTTTATGTAGGTAAGAAAATGGGTTGTGGTTTTTAAAAGATAATTGATTTGATTTATAACTGGCTTGGGGCGTTATATAAAACTTGAAGTATTTCAAAGATTTATGAATCGTTTTGAAAGAAGTGTAGTATTGTGCTTTGAAAAACTTAAGAGTTATACTAGCTTTATGGGAAGTTAGGTATAACGGCTTAAGAATAGTTTCTTGATGTTAGAAGTTAAGAGACTTGATCTTATAAGATAAGAGACTTAACTTATTTGTTTTAATGTGAATGTTTGTGTGAAACCTCATTCGTGAGTAATGAGTACTTGATTTTATTTAAAGGGATAATGTTTCTTGATTTGGAAATCGAATGTGTATCGACAGGACTGCGGCGTTAATAAAGGAAAATGTATTGAATAATGATGAATTGTATTAAAACGGTAGAAACCTCCATCTGCATAGAAACTAAGATGAGACAAAATGATATACATTTTCTAGATCATGGCTGCTGTAATAAGAATGTTGTAAACAAGAATAACCTACTCAATTGTTCAAAAAGGAAATCAAGTGATTAAGTTTATGAACTATGAAACCATTTGAAAATGAGAAACTTGAGTAATTGAAACTAGGCAAAACCGAACTTAGGAAAAGAATGTTGTTACTTGATTTTGAAAGGGAATGTGGGTTGGTCATTCTAATACTACGGGTATCGGGTGACTTTTATAAAAGTAATGGATCTCTTTTAAAAGGACTTAACGTATGTAGTACTTTGGGGTTAAAAACCCGGACTTTGGCATAAAATGAAAGTACCTTGAGTTGTGTGAAACTTGCCTATGCTTGTTGTTGTGAAACTTGCCTATGCTTGTTGTTGTGAAACTTGCCTATGCTTGTGATGATAGCCTTTGTTGTGCAAGTGTGGTATTTACGTATTCTGGCGTCTCGATAGAGGCGGTTGACTTGCTGAGAACTTACTTGGACGTGCTGGCAGTGATGGAGAATTCCACGGGTATGTTTCCATTTTGATTACTGTCTTATTGTTGATGTCACATGGACGTGTCTACACCGATGTTGTATTCAGGGCATGTGGCGTGCGGCGGGGTTGATTACCCGATATATGGTTATTTCTGTTCCATGGGCGTGTCTACACCGATGTTGTATTCGGGCATGTGGCGTGCGGCGGGTTGATTACCCGATATATGGTTATTTCTGTTCCATGGACGTGTCTACACCGATGTTGTATTCCGGGGGCATGTGGCCATGCGGCAGGGTTGACTACCTAGTATATTGTTGTTGAGGTTACATGGGCATGTCTACACCGATCTTTGTATTCGGCATGTGGCCATGCGGCCTTATTATTGTTGCATCATGGACATGTCTACCGATCTTTGTATTCGGGCATGTGGCCATGATGCGAACATGATGGATGTGGTGGGCGTGAGACCCGTAGTTATATTTGAGTGGTGACTTTGAGGGCGTGAGTCCCTGACTTGACTGCTGTTATGTTGTGAACTGTAGTTTGGTTATCATACATGTCTCCTGCTTTATATAGACTAGTATGATTTCATTTTCGATATTTCTGATTTCACATACTTGGTACTGTTATCGACCTCGCCCGGCTGCGTTCATCCGCAGTAGAAGTACATTAGTGTCGATCCCCGCCAGGATCACGTTTAGCGTTTTTGGAAGCTCCGTTTTCGGAGGCTTATCTTTGGTATGTGTTCACGAGTTGTAGGTTCTTGTACATTCGGGGTATGGCGGGAGCCACTGTCGTCATAGTTGTTGTATAAATCTTAGAGTGCATGCTTTGTTGTGGCGGGGTTTGTAAAGGATAAGCTGTTGGGTTTATGTATATACCGAAGGCAAGCTGTTTGGTTGGCTGTTTATTTATGATATCTCTTGTTTCATGATTCATGTTTTAGATTCCGCTGATTTTCTCTGATGTTGTATCACTAGGGTGCCCGGTAAGGCACGATGTGGCGCCGGGTTTGGGCGTTACAAAAGTGGTATCGAGCGATTAATCCTCGGAAAGTGTCTACTGAACCGTGTCTAGTAAGTCTTGATTATCGGTGTGTTGTGCACCACATCTATAATCGTGAGGCTATAGGACATTTAGGATTGGTTTCCATTCTCCTCATTACGAGATCGTGCCTTAGAGCCATGTTGTAAGTTGGACCCCTCTCGGCGTGTTTCGTTTTTACGATTATGCCTGCGAAGGCAACCGGGGCCCGAAGGGCAAGCGGCCGAGAGCCGCTAGTGGGATTGAGGAGAGTGCGAGCGCGAGCGTCGATCACGAGGTAGTGCTTGACGGCGAAGTTTTGCGACGCCGCCCGGCACCAGCGAGTTTAGAGCGCGGCAATAGGCTGCGAGACTCTGATACGAGCCTCGGTCCACGATGCAGGCGGGAGATGGGTCACGAGAGATGGCGATTATTGGCGAGGTTGTGGCGAGATATGAGAGATAAGTGGGCCGGATTCCATTCAGCGGCACTATGTAGTGCAGAGGCGAGCAGTTTGAGGCTACGGATTTCCTTAGTTGTAGCCGCTTTGAGTTTTCTGGTCGAGGCGGAGGATGATCCGCAGGAGTTCATCCGTCGATTCTGAGAGGATCGTCACGGGTGATCAAGGCTTCGAGACCGAGTCCGTGACATTTGTTCGCATCGGTGCGTGACACCGCGATCGATTGGTTTGACTCGTGGGAGCTTTCGGGAGAGCATGCACTTCCGGCCGTTTGGGATGAGTTTTGAGGCCTTCGGCACATTTCTTGCCTCGCGGATGAGGAGGGCTCGGGTAAAGATTTTTGATGTTGAGGCGACGAGCGTCTGATTCGGGAGTACAATGTGGAGTTCGACTCATTGGCGGTATGTTCCGCATTAGTAGCTAGTATGGAGGATCGAGTGCACCGATATGTTCTGAGGCTCGATGATTACCTAGCAGAGAGTTGTTGGTGTTTCCCTTGGTAGGGCATGAACATTGCCCGCATCTGAGCTCATGCACTTGGGTGCGAGGCGCGGATCGGCAGGTGGACGGCTTTCAGTGAGAAGAAGGCGAGGCAGCGGATATTTTGGCGACCGAGGCGGACCGCCTCGGCATACTAGTTTTGTACCTCGCCATTCTGAGTGGTCCTCGCGACGCCGGGACCGCAGGATATTCGGGAAGCGGTCGGGGCTCCCGGGTTTGAATGTTGGGGAGTAGGGGTGTTGGCGGATCGATCACCCTACCTCGGTGTGGTCGATGTAGTAGACCGCATTTGGGAGTGTCGTAGTACCAAGGAGCTTGTTATTCTGCGGCCGTCGAGGGCCATGTGAAGAGGCGTGCTTATAAGAGAGGTTGAGCGGCCACGACTCGGCCGAGGATCGGTGGTGGTTCATCACCTTCTGATTATGCGCCTGCAGTGTGCCTATGATTAGAGTGGGCGGTAGCTTGGTATATCCTTAACCCTATAGTGTTTTGGTATGATGATATGATGATCTCATTATTATGTACTATGTGTGCGAATAGCGTTTTGTTAATTGTGAGTTAGAAAACATTGTTAGTTGGGAGGCTAAGTATGGGGTCATGGTAAGTATGAACCCTAGGCGTATCACGATTGAGACCTTACGGGTAAGGTCGTCTTGAAAAAGATCTATTTTATGTTTGACCTTTATCAGTGCGTAGTGTCGTGGGTTATGTTTGTGTGATCGATCCACAGGTAATGTGAAATGGAAGTGGTAGCTTTCATGACTGTAGAGGTAAGAATGTTCGGATCAGAAACTAGGAAGTTGGCACTACGATGGGTCGGGTTGGGGCCGTGTTGCGGGCCAACCCGCGTCCGTTCGAGGAAGGGTCAGCTCAGGTGGTCGCCGGTGGCGAGTCACGAGGTGCTAGGCCCAAGTTTAGATGACCATCGTATGAGTTCATAGATACGTTCGATCAGAATCTGTTCGTGAAGGCCGGGAATGGCCTTAGGGGAAATCGAGGTTAGTGAGATGACCAAGTTTGGAGGTAGAGACTCCAAGGGTTGGAAACAGAAGCGTTGACAGAAGTGTGGTACGGATACTAGAACGAGTTCGAGTGTTGAGGCAGTACGACGAGAAAGGGGAGAAGTGAACGTGTGTTTTATGGCCAGGTGTGGCATGATCGTTTTCGTAAGTATAGCAGTGAAGACTATACTGGTACCTGTTTGTTTTGAGACCTAGAAGGAACATTCGGGACGAATGTTTCTAAGGGGGGAAGAATGTTATACCCCGTATTTTGGTATATGCGTATGGACGTCGTCAAATTTGAGCCTTAAGTTAGGCATTGGATTCGATTTGGGCACAAGTGCGGATTAGAGTCGTTTTTTAAATGAGCGTTTCCACTGACTTTCGTAGGGAATTTCCGGCTATGTCATTTTTAATTTTGCGGATTTTTCCGAGAGGCGAAACATTTTGGACCAACGGGAGGGTGACATGTGTCACCCTGCATTGGAAGCAAATGGAAGGTTGGACGATTTGGGCGTCCAAGAGGCCTTGGTTGGCCTTGGCCGATTGGCTCCCCCTTTTGTGCCTAGTTTTGTGGCTTGTTTTGTGGAGTGTTTTGTGGAGTGTTTTGTGGGTGCACTTGGCTTGATCTTGGCCTTACACTTGCCTTGCACTTGGCTTGATCTTGGCCGTTGGTTGGCCTTTGGGTTTGCTATAAATACCCGCTTAGTTGATGAACTTTCTTCATCCAAAATCATTTCAAGTCTTGAAATCTCTCCCCTTTGTGTGTTGAAATTCGTCCAAGCCCTCCCCCCTTAGTGGAGCTTGGCGAAGGTCTCCCTCCCCACTTGTGAGGTCTGGCCAGTAGGTACCCCACTAGCCTAGTTGTTTCGTATAATACATCCCCTGTGGTATTGAAATACTCCTCCAAGTATTGTTATAATGCCCAAAATACCTTAGCCTTTTACCTTGTAGTATTCCAAAGTTACCTCTATCGTAGAGTCAGGAAATACTACCTTTTGTCCCTTTAGTCTCAAACCGAAACCCTAAGAAAATCTTCGTTGATTGGTTGAAGTATTTAAGTAGAAGTTGGTTAGAACTTCTAAGGGTTGTTTGAGCGGGTGGAGCACCCGGAGTTGGAGCTAAACGTTGCTAAGGATCGACATTTAACTTGGATAATTATGGGCTTATCGAGGTAAACACTACTGTCCTTCTATTGTAATTGGAAATTACATGTTGTTAGAATATATAGTTGAAGTATACTATATATAGAACTATACTTAGTACTGTGGCAATGTCTTTTGACTTAAGCCTGAAGAATTAAGAATCGAATCTGTAATTACATGGTGTATTCTGATGACTTGTGTAGTATTACTGTGTAGTAGAATTGTACACGTCCGGTTAGGCGTGTAAAACCCCCCCCTGGTTGGCTTGGTAGCCGGCCTCGATAGAGAAGGAGATTTACGCTGTGGCGGGGGGGGGGGAGATGCTGCCGAATTTTCTGTAGAATATTCTACGTTGTGGTCTAGATGATAATAGGCGCCTTGTGGCCTTATAGGTTGAAGTACCTACGTGTGGCGCGATTTACTTGGCTTGAGGAGTAGCCGACTGTTTGGAGCGTTTTGCTATTAGTCGATACCCGTCGCGAGGTATGTGAACCTCTTCCTATCTCTTCTAGCATGATATGTGTGTAACTATGTAGTACGGTAGACGTACATGTGTTTAATGTATTTGATTGGTTTGAAACATAAAGTGTTATAACGGCTTTATGGGAAGTTGGTTATAACAGCTTTATGTAGGTAAGAAAATGGGTTGTGGTTTTTAAAAGATAATTGATTTGATTTATAACTGGCTTGGGGCGTTATATAAAACTTGAAGTATTTCAAAAGATTTATGAATCGTTTTGAAAGAAGTGTAGTATTGTGCTTTGAAAAACTTAAGAGTTATACTAGCTTTATGGGAAGTTAGGTATAACGGCTTAAGAATGGTTTACTGATGTTAGAAGTTAAGAGACTTGATCTTATAAGATAAGAGACTTAACTTATTTGTTTTAATGTGAATGTTTGTGTGAAACCTCATTCGTGAGTAATGAGTACTTGATTTTATTTAAAGGGATAATGTTTCTTGATTTGAAATCAGAATGTGTATCGACAGACCACTGCAGCGTTAATAAAGGAAAATGTATTGAATAATGATGAATTGTATTAAAACCAGTAGAAACCTCCATCTGCATAGAAACTAAGATGAGACAAAATGATATACATTTTCTAGATCATGGCTGCTGTAATAAGAATGTTGTAAACAAGAATAACCTACTCAATTGTTCAAAAAGGAAATCAAGTGATTAAGTTTATGAACTATGAAACCATTTGAAAATGAGAAACTTGAGTAATTGAAACTAGGCAAACTGGAACTTAGGAAAAGAATGTTGTTACTTGATTTTGAAAGGGAATGTGGGTTGGTCATTCTAATACTACGGGTATCGGGTGACTTTTATAAAAGTAATGGATCTCTTTTAAAAGGACTTAACGTATGTAGTACTTTGGGGTTAAAAACCCGGACTTTGGCATAAAATGAAAGTACCTTGAGTTGTGTGAAACTTGCCTATGCTTGTTGTTGTGAAACTTGCCTATGCTTGTTGTTGTGAAACTTGCCTATGCTTGTGATGATAGCCTTTGTTGTGCAAGTGTGGTATTTACGTATTCTGCGTCTCGATAGAGGGCCGGTTGACTTGTTGAGAACTTACTTGGACGTGCTGGCAGTGATGGAGAATTCCACGGGTATGTTTCCATTTTGATTACTGTCTTATTGTTGATGTCACATGGACATGTCTACACCGATGTTGTATTAGGGGCATGTGGCGTGCGGCGGGTTGATTACCGATATATGGTTATTTCGTTCCATGGGCGTGTCTACACCGATGTTGTATTCGGGGCATGTGGCCGTGCGGCGGGTTGATTACCGATATATGGTTATTTCGTTCCATGGGCGTGTCTACACCGATGTTGTATTCCGGCATGTGGCCATGCGGCGGGGTTGACTACTAGTATATTGTTGTTGAGGTTACATGGGCATGTCTACCGTCTTTGTATTCGGGCATGGGGCCATGCGGCCTTGTTATTATTGTTGCATCATGGACATGTCTACACCGATCTTTGTATTCCGGCATGTGGCCATGATGCGAACATGATGGATGTGGTGGCGTGAGACCCGTAGTTATATTTAGTGGTGACTTTGAGGCGTGAGTCCACGACTTATTCTTTGTTATGTTGTGAACTGTAGTTTGGTTATCATACATGTCTCCTGCTTTATATAGACTAGTATGATTTCATTTTCAGTATTTTACAGTTTCACATACTTGGTACCTGTTGTACTGACCTCCTTCGGGGGGCTGCGTTCATGCCGCAGGTAGAAGTACATTGGCTGTCGATCCCCGCTTGTAGGATCACGTTTCAGCGTTTTTGGAAGCTCCGTTTCGTCGGAGGCTTATCTTTGGTATGTGTTCCCTGAGTTGTAGGTTCTTGTACATTCAGGGGTATGGCGGGGCCCTGTCCCGTCATAGTTGTTGTATAAATCTTAAGTGCATGCCTTTGTTGTAGGCGGGGTTTGTAAAAGGATAAGCTGTTGGGTTTATGTATATACACTGAAGGCAACTGTTTGGTTGGCCTGTTTATTTATGATATCTCTTGTTTCATGATTCATGTTTTATATTCCGCTGATTTTCTCTGATGTTGTATCACTAGGGTGCCCGGGGTAAGGCACCAGTGACGGGCCCGGGTTTCGGGGCGTTACACATGCCTAATCCTGGACTCCCGCAGTCCGCATAGGCCACCTAGGCCCGCATGAGGTATTCCCCGCATCGAGGGTAGCTACTCCTCGGCATCGTCCTGGACTCTCGTAGTCCGCATGGCCACATAGACCGCATGAGGTAATCCCCGCACACTAACACGGAACTCTCGTAGCTCGCATAGGTCCCGACCCGCGTAGGTATTCTCGAATCATAGTCACACATCGCATGAGGTGTACCTCGCGTCGAGCGGCAACCTCGATATATCATGTCAAGAGGTGAGTGATACAATACTAACATAACGGCTTATCGTTAAACAACATAAGCACCATAAGAATAACCTCTTTACACAAACGTTACAAGATACTAACACACATAGCATCATAGTATGTCTACTCAACAAACCATCTTACTATACCTTCCAGAAATCAATACAATTCTTTTATAAACACATAAGTAAACCATTCATTTTATCCTTCTTAAGTCGTTATACCTAACTTCCCATAAAACTAGTATAACTCTTAAGCTTTTGTTTAAAAAAAACAAGTATTATTCTTCTTTAAAAAATGATTCATAATTCTTTTGAAATACTTCAAGATTCTTATTATTAGCCTCAAGTCAAAAGACGTCAAGTAAAACCATGTTCATTAACACGTGTCGTCTACCGTACTATATATATATTTAAAATATCATGCTCAAGAGGATAGGAAGAATCACATACCTCCTCGGCGAAATCCACCTGCCAAGTCGAATATGTCGCGCGCAGAGTATCAACCTATAATAGTCAAATACGTCTATCAACGTCTAGACTACTCTGTATAAAGTTCTAAGCAGAGGGTTCTCTATTCTACGGAAAATTAGGCAGCACTTCTCTACCCTCAAGCTACTCAAGTCTACTGTAAATACAGTCCTATGTAAGTACAGTTCAATTCTCTTCTTTTATATCCTTCAGTGTAATTACAGTTCAATTCTCTTCTTTTATACCATCCTTATAGTTATCTTATACTCAATTCTATGTTACTACAGTATGTAATCTCCAATTACAATAGAAGGACAAGATATTTACCTCGATAAGCCCAAAATTATCCAAGTTTAAAAGTCGATCCTGAACAAGGTTTAGCTCCTAATATGTACGCTACAATCCGCTCCAAGAAACCCTTAGAAGTTTCTACACAACTTCTACTTACTACTTCAACCAACTATGAAGTTTCTCCTTGGGTTTCGTTTAGTGACTAATGGATATAAGATAGTATTTCTGGGTTTTTAGTATAGAGGGGACTTTGGAATACTACAATGGTATTTGGCTAAGGTATTTTGGAATAGTAACAATACTTGGAGAGTATTTTCTACCAAGGGGGGGGTGTTTCGGCTAGCTCACTAGAAGGGGGAGGGGGGGGGGGGGGGAGAGGGCTTTGGACGAGAAGCTCACAAGGGAGAAGGGAGTTTTCAAGACTTGGAAAATATTTGTGGATGAAGAATTCTTTGCAACTTAGGGGGGTATTTATAGGACCACCAATGGTCAAGATTAAGGTAAGTGGAGGGCAAATGGATGGTGGAGATTTGGGCAAGTGGAACCTTATCCATCTACTCCATAAATATCTAGCAAACATTGACCAAGTGTTTAAGGCATTTTCCATCAAAAAAACGTGCCAACAATTGCCCATTGTTGCCGTCCACTTGAGGGTGACAAGTGTCGCCCTCTCGTTGGTCCAAAATATTTCATCTCTCGGAAAAATCCGCAAAAATAATAAATGTCGCAACCGTAATTTTCCCTTCGCAAGGTTTGGAAAACTTTTCGTCGGAAAACAATTCTTTTCGGGGGTTGTGCACAATTTTCGTCCCTTGCCTAACTTAAGGCTTAAACTTTTGTACGTACGCCCTCACGTACATACTCTGGAAATACGGGGTATAACATTCTCCCCTCCTTAGAAACATTCGTCCCGAATTGTCACGACCCGTTCCGGGTCCCGTGACTGGTGCCTTACCCCGGGCACCCTAGTGATACAACATCAGAGTAATCAGCGGAACATAAAACACATTCATGAAACAATGAAGTATAAACAGTAATCTGAGGAAAACTTGCCTTACGGCATATATATAAATAACAATTTTTTTTTCAACATGAACAGTTTAATCCTTTGTACAAACCCTGCCCACAACAGTACTACAGACCTCTAAGAAATGATACGACAACAATGGCGGGACAGGGCCCCGCCATACCCCTGAATGTAAATACCTACAACAACAGGGGACTATACCACTGATAAGCCTCCGGAGAAACGGAGCTTTCCCAACGCAACTGTGACCCTAGAGCGAGGATCAATGGCGGTGTACCTTTACTGCGGCATGAGCGGCCCCGGGAGGTCAATCTGACAATACCAAGTATGTGGCGAAAATAAATACTATAAATGAAATCATAGTAGTCTATACAAAGCGGAGACATGTATGATAACCAAATTACGATTCCTGATAAATAGCGGTCATGTCAAGTCAGGGACTCACGCCCTCAAGTCATCACTCAATTTAACGATGGGTCTCACGCCCACAACATCAATCGTGCCCGTGGAACACATTCCTCACTGCCGGCAGTATATGATATGAAAGCTCCAAGGAACACAAATGAACACGAGTCCCACTGTGTTATAATAAAGCTATGCGGGTAAATGCGAAGGCATAACCGACTACTAAAACCCACAGTACCAACAAGGTCATAAAGCGTGTCATGATATCTGTCTGCATCACATGATAAAAGCCCGTCACTCGCCCGATATCAAATGTGCGCGTCAGCCACAACTCTCCGCACTCGCATAGGCCAACCTCGTAGGCCCGCGTGAGGTATAACCCGCATCGAGGGTAGCTACTCCCGGCATCGTCTGGACTCGCGATCCGCATGGCCACAAAGACCGCGTGACCACAAGGGCCGTAAACTAACACGGAACTCCGTAGTTCCGCATGGATCCACGGACCCGCGTGGTATTCTCGAATCATGGTCCCGGACCGCTGAGTCTACCCGCGTCGGAGCGGCTTAACCTCCGGACACAAGTCAAGGTGGTGGTACAATACCAACATAACGGTGATAGTCAAACAACTTTAAAGCGCGATCGAGGAAAACCCCTTTACACTAACATCACAAGATACTAACACGTAGCATCCTAACATGTTTACTTATCAAATCAACAAGAAAGTATTACAAGGCTATCACAAACCAATACAATCAAGTTATTCACACTAGGTACTTTCTATTAACAAGTTCTGTTATCCATCCCCAAAGTACTTAATAAATTTAATCTTTAAAAGATCCGTTACTTCCACATAATTCACACAATACCAGTAGTATAAAATATAGTGGTATCTTTTTAAGTAAACCCAAAACACTTACCTTTGTAAAATTAAGTAACAACATTATTTTCCAAACGTCCAAGTTTGCCTAATTTCAAAAATGCTCAAGTTACTTATTTTTAGAAAGGTTTCATAACTCATAGTCTTAATCTCTTTTAAAACATTTGAGTAGCATAAGTCTTATGAGTGAATAGGTTATTCTTGTTTATAATAATCTTACTCTGACCATGACCTAGAAAATGTAATATCATTTTGTCTCATCTTAGTTTCTATGCAGATGGAGGTTTCTACTGGTTTTAATAATACAACTCATTAGTCAGTACATTTTCCTTTATTAACGCTGCAGTGGTTTGGAGATACACATTCTGATTTTCGAAATCAGTAAAACATTCTTAAGCCGTTATACCTAACTTCCCATAAAGCTAGTATAACTCTTAAGTTTTCAAAAACCAAGTATTACTCTCCCTTCAAAACGATTTATAAATCTTTTGAAATACATCAAGTTTCTTTATTATAACAAGCCAGTTATAATTCACATCAGTTACCTTTTAAAACCACAAAGTATTTTCTTACCTACATAAAGCTGTTATAACCAACGTCCCATAAAGCCATTATAACACTTTATGTTTTAAAAACAATCAAACACGATTAACACGTATGCGTCTAGTACTACATAGTTCACACATATCATGCTAGAAGAGATAGGAAGAGGTTCACATACCTCGCGGCGAGTATCGACAATAAGCAAAATGCTCCAAGTACTACAACGCACTAGCCCTTTCCACTCCTCAGTAGAATACGCTACTCTTAGTACTTTCACCTAACAAGGTCACAAACGTCTATTAACTTCAAAACACAAGGTTCCATTTCTCTACAGAAAATTCGGCACCTCCCCACATGGCAGCGTAAATCTCTCTCTATCGAAGGCCACCAAGCCAACCGGGGGTTTATACGTCTAACCGGACGTGTACAATTCTACTCAGTAATACTACACAAGTCTACTGCAATACAGTCCTATGTAAAAACAGTTCAGTTCTTTTCTTAATTCTTCAGGGTTAAGTCAAAAGACATTGCATGATACTAAGCTTAGTTCTATATATATAGTATGCTTCAACTATATATTCTAACAACATGTAATTTCCAATTACAATTAGAGGGACAAGATAATTACCTCGATAAGCCCATAATTATCCAAGTATAAATGTCTATCCTAAGCAACGCTTAGCTCCTACTCCGGTGCTCGACCGCTCGAACAACCCTTAGAAGTTCTAACCAACTTCTACTTAAATCTTGATCATCAATGAAGATTTCCTTAGGGTTTCGGTTTGAGACAAAAAGGACATACGGTAGTATTTCCGGGCTCTACGTATAGAGGTTTCTTTGGAATACTACAAGGTATACGGCTAAGGTAATTTGGGTATAGTAACAATACTTTTGAGAGTATTTCTACCAAGAGGGGGGGTATTTATACGAGACAACACCACAAGGGGGGGTGTATACCCCTCGGCCTACCCCACTAGGGGGGGGAAACTCTCGGCCAAGGGGGGGGAGGGTGCTCTCGGCCAAAGGCCTCACAAAGGGGGGAGGGACTCTCGGCCAAGACACTACACTAAGGGGGGAGGAAGAAGCTTTCAAGACTTAGAGATTTTAGGATGAAGAAGTCTTCCTGAGGAGGGTATTTATAGGTCAAGCAAAGGCCAATCAATGGCCAAGATCTAGCCAAGTGCTAGGCAAGTGTAGGGCCAAGATATGCCCAAGTGCCCCCTAGTCCCTACTCCTTAAAACCCTCACAAATATCTACCAAAAATATCTACCCACTTGACACCCCAAATCGTCAGTGCGCCCACTTGCTTCGATGTGAGGTGACATGTCACCCTCCCGTTGGTCCAAGATGTTCCGTCTCTCGAAAAATCCATAAAAATAAGAAAAGACATAGCCGAATTTTCCCTGCATAAGTTATGTAAAGCGTTTAGTCGAACGACTCTAACCGGGTGTTGTGCACAAATGTCATTCGGCCAAGCCACCTAGGCGGGGGTGACACGTGTCACCCTCCTATTGGCCCAAAATAAAACATCTTCCGAAAATATCCACAATGGCCAAAATCTAGAAAACAAAGTGGGCCCCACAAAACCGTAAATTTCTCCCGTGGGCCCCACGTGACCATTTCAAATAAAATTCCATAATTCTCTAATATTCGAAGTCAGAATACCAAATCTGGGAATCAATTCCCACTAACGAACCTTTTCCTTCACAAAACCGGAAACTTTTCAGTGGAAAAATCACCTCTTTCTTCCTTCCCAATCTTTGCATGTATTCTCAAATGCGTCGTCCTGCATACATACCACGGAACTACTGGTATAACATTCTTCCCCAGAAACATTCGTCGAATGTTCCTTCTAATCCCCCAAACATACAAGCGCGATATAGTCTCTCTACTATACTTACGGAACAATCACCACGCTTTGGCCATGAAACACTGCGCAAAAACTTACATCCAAGTCCACGAGGAAACACCTCTACATCACCACAAATCACTTCTCACCGGTCTAAAATATACTTCCCGCGCTTCTCTTTACAAAAGAAAAGATCACATCTATGCTCGCCATACATGCTCGCTTCTCTCTTTACTCGTAGATACCACTTTGTCACTTTGTCGCGAGCCTTGCTCGACGACCCGACAAATGGTGCCGAACTGCGACCCCGAGGATGTCGTACACTCGAACTCTTACCACATTCTGATACTGCTTCAGTTTCCAAAACTCGGGGCTACTATCCCTAACGTGGTCATCATTAACTGGGGATACTCTGGATGGATCTCCGGTACTTTCCTGAACATAACAATACGAAAGACCGGACGCACTGCCTCCTACGTCGGACGGCAAATGCTAACATATAGGCAACCTGGCCTATTCCTCACCTGAACTCAAAAAAAGGCCCAAAGTAACTCGGGCTAAGTTTATACTGCTTTCAAAGCTCGTCACACCCTTTCAAGGTGGTACTTTCAAGAAGACCGACCGTCGGCACAACTCTGGCGTCGTGCCGATTATCCGCATACGATTCCTCCGCTGCGAACTTCTTCTAGACAAGGTTCTCACTATCCACAGTCTGCTGGAACAAGCCTGAACCAACTGTCTGAACCTTGCCAACATTGAACCAATCGACCGGCAACTTTACACTTCCGCCCCTACAAGGCTTTAAAAAGGTGACATCCGAACACTGAAATGGTAGCTTAAACACTCCTCCAGGAGACAACAATCCCCAACCATCCGCGAAATCCAAGCACCGGCGAGGCGAATGCGGTCGAGACATACCTGAGTTCTTAACGCTGCCTGGTAAAACTTCCAGAAACAAAAACAGCCGTACCCTGGGCTCCACTGTCTGCCATAAGGTGAAGGTAGGCACCCCGTGCAGCCTTACAACCTTTCTGATAAAATCAACACTGCCGAGTGAACGATCGACCGAAGAACACGATGGGCTGCCACCATCGGCACGACCAGCGGTCGACGCATCCACGAACTCGTCTGGTTAACTAAACATGGGCCTAACACCCTCGCGACCCTAACACAAGGCGGGACCACCACAAACCGACCCGCATAAAAGCGGTCGCGGGTTGACGCGACGGCCTCAACGACCCTAACGCCAGAAACACTAGTTCACGAAGGAACAATCTCACTAATCACGTTAGAAAACCTGGCGGTCTTCTTAGCTCAACTACCCCTGTCATTCCACACTACTAGGGACCTATCCCACACATAGCTCACGTGCGGCACTATGCCTTACGATGAGATCAAACATAACACTACACCTTTTCTTGAGATGGCCTCACCTCTAAGGTCTCTACGTATAACACTCTAAGGCTCGCGCCTTCTCTATCCCCAAAATCTTACTCGGTTAACCCACCAGATCTCTATGTTCTCGGCCGATCGCATAAGCCCGTACGAGGCCATGCTCAAGCCTAAGCGAAGAATTACTCTTGCGATCCTCTCTTAGATAGCCATCAAGACTCGCGATGCATCGGTATACTCTCTGGTAGCCAAATCCATAGCTAATGTGGTCGCCTCTTTGTAATCCATATTCTCTGTTCTGGTCGTGGGCGAAGGTTCAAATATCATGGCGCAGAGGAAGCGCGCGCCGTGCTAAACTTTCTGGGGCTAGTGGCGTCGCAGAAATCCCGAATGAAGCATTACCTAGGTAATGATTGGGCACAATGCCCACGTAACCCTCTGAACTCTGCTCGCGGCTCCGCCGCCTTGCCTCACAGTCGGGTTGCCTACGCGGAGGCATAACGATAGGGAAAGAATTTCGTCGAGAGGGTCCAACTTACAACACGGCTCTAAGGCGCGATCTCGAGTGAGAAGAATAGAAACCAATCCTAAATATCCTATAGCCTCACGATTATTGGTGTGGTGCACAACACCGATAATCAAGACTCTTGGATACGATGCAGTAGACACTTTCAGAGGATTAAGCGCTCGATACCACTTTTGTCACGACCGTTCGGGTCCGTGGTGATGCCTTACCGGGCACCCTAGTGATACAACATCAGAGTAATCAGCGGAACATAAAACACATTCATGAAACAATGAAGTATAAACAGTAATCTGAGGAAAACTTGCCTTACGGCATATATATAAATAACAATTTTTTTTTCAACATGAACAGTTTAATCCTTTGTACAAACCACACTTGTAGATTACTACGGACCTAAGAAATGATACGACAACAATGGCGGGGCGGGGCCCGCCGTACCCACGAATGTAAATACCTACAACAACGGGGACTATACGGCTGATAAGCCTCGGAGAAAGCGGAGCTTTCCCAACGCTGACGTGACCCTAGGCGAGGATCGATGGCGGTGTACCTTTACTGCGGCATGAGCGGCCCGAAGGAGGTCGATCTGACAGTACCAGTATGTGGCGAAAATAAATCGTAAATGAAATCATAGTAGTCTATACAAAGCGGGAGACATGTATGATAACCAAATTACGATTCACAATAAATAAGCGATGCATGTCAAGTCGGGGACTCACGCCTCGAGTCATCACTCAAATTTAACAATGGGTCTCACGCCCGCGACATCAATCGTGCGTGGAACACATTCCTCATCACCGCGATGCATGATATGAAAGCACCAAGGAACACACATGAACACGGTCCCACTGTGTTATAATAAAGCTATGCGGGTAAATGCGAAGGCATAGCCGACTACTAAAACCCACGGTACCAACAAGGTCATAAAGCGTGTCATGATATCTGTCTAGGCGTCACATGATAAAAGGCGGTCACTCGCGCGATATCAAATGCGCGTCTAGCCACAGAACTCTCCGCGACTCGCGTAGGCCAACCTCGTAGGCCCGCGTGAGGTATAACCACGCATCGGGTAGCTACTCCCGGCGTCGATCACGGACTCGCGATCCGCATAGCCTGAACCGCGTGACCACAAGGCGTAAACTAACACGGAACTCCGTAGTTCGCATGGATCCCCACGGACCCGCGTAGGTATTCTCGAATCATGGTCCCGGACCGCTGAGTCTACCCGCGTGGAGGCGACAACCTCGGACCTGAAGTCAAGGTGAGTGGTACAATACCAACATAACGGTGATAGTCAAACAACTTTAAAAAGCGCGATCGAGGAAAACCCCTTTACACTAACATCACAAGATACTAACACACGTAGCATCCTAACATGTTTACTTATCAAATCAACAAGAAAGTATTACAAGGCTATCACAAACCAATACAATCAAGTTATTCACACAAGGTACTTTCTATTAACAAGTTCGGGTATCCATCCCCAAAGTACTTCATACATTAAATCTTTAAAAGATCTGTTCCTTCCACATAAGTCACACAATACCCGTAGTATAAAATAGAGTGACTGTCTTTTTAAGTAAACCCAAAACACTTACCTTTGTAAAATTAAGTAACAACATTATTTTCCAAACGTCCAAGTTTGCCTAATTTCAAAAATGCTCAAGTTACTTATTTTTAGAAAGGTTTCATAACTCATAGTCTTAATCTCTTTTAAAACATTTGAGTAACATAAGTCTTATGAGTGAATAGGTTATTCTTGTTTATAATAATCTTACTACAGCAGCCATGACCTAGAAAATGTAATATCATTTTGTCTCATCTTAGTTTCTATGCAGATGGAGGTTTCTACTGGTTTTAATAATACAACTCATTAGTCAGTACATTTTCCTTTATTAACTGCGGTGGTTTGGCGATACGTTACGATTTCGAAATCGATAAAACATTCTTAAGCGGTTATACCTAACTTCCCATAAAGCTAGTATAACTCTTAAGTTTTCAAAAACCAAGTATTACTCTCCTTCAAAAGCGATTTATAAATCTTTTGAAATACATCAAGTTTCTTTATTATAACAAGCGGTTATAATTCACATCGATTACCTTTTAAAACCACAAAGTATTTTCTTACCTACATAAAGTATTATAACAACTTCCCGTAAAGCCATTATAACACTTTATGTTTTAAAAACAATCAAACACAGTTAACACGTATGCGTCTACCGTACTACATAGTTCACATATCATGCTAGAAGAGATAGGAAGAGGTTCACATACCTCGCGGCGAGTATCGACAATAAGCAAAATGCTCCAAGTACTACAACCTTGCTAGCCCTTTCCACTCCTCGAGTATAATACGCTACTATTAGAACTTTCACCTAACAAGGTCACAAACGTCTCTTAACTTCAAAACACAAGGTTCCATTTCTCTCTGAAAATTCGGCGGACCTCCCCGCATGGCGTAAATCTCCTCTCTATCGAGGCCACCAACAAACCGGGGTTTATACGTCTAACCGGGCGTGTACAATTCTACTCGGAATACTACACAAGTCTCTTGCAATACAGATCCTATGTACAAACGATTCGATTCTTTTCTTTATTCTTGGGCTTAAGTCAAAAGACATTGCGCGATTAAGCTTAGTTCTATATATATAGTATGCTTAACTATATATTCTAACAACATGTAATTTCCAATTACAATTAGAGGACAAGATAATTACCTCGATAAGCCCATAATTATCCAAGTATAAATGTCTATCCTAAGCACGCTTAGCTCTACTCGGTGCTCGACCGCTCAAACAACCCAGAAGTTCTAACCAACACTTAAATACTTCAATCATCAATGAAGATTTCCTTAGGGTTTTGGTTTGAGACAAAAGGACATACTGTAGTATTTCCGGGCTCTACGTATAGAGGTTTCTTTGGAATACTACAAGGTATACGGCGCAGGTAATTGGGGTAAAGTACCAATAATTTTGAGCGAATTTCTACCAAGAGGGGGGGTATTTATACTAGACACCCCCACAAGGGGGGGTGTATACCCCTCGGCCTCCCCCACTAGGGGGGGAAACTCTCGGCCAAGGGGAGGGTGCTCTCGGCCAGCGGCCTCACAAAGGGGGAGGACTCTCGGCCAAGACACTACACTAAGGGGAGGAAGAAGCTTTCAAGACTTAGAGATTTTAGGATGAAGAAGTCTTCGCGAGGAGAGGGTATTTATAGGTCAAGCAAGGCCAATCAATGGCCAAGATCTAGCCAAGTGCTAGGCAAGTGTAGGGCCAAGATATGCCCAAGTGCCCCTAGTCCCTACTCCAAAACCCTCGCAAATATCTACCGAAAATATCTACCCACTGACACCCCAAATCGTCGAGTGCGCACTTGCTTCGATGTGAGGGTGACACATGTCACCCTCCCGTTGGTCCAAGATGTTCCGTCTCTCGGAAAAATCCGCAAAAATAAGAAAAGACATAGCCGGAATTTTCCCCTCGCAAGTTATGTAAAACGTTTCGTCGAAAAACGACTCTAACCGGGTGTTGTGCACAAATGTCATTCGGCCAAGCCACCTAGGCGGGGGTGACACGTGTCACCCTCCTATTGGCCCAAAATAAAACATCTTCCGAAAATATCCACAATGGCCAAAATCTCGAAAACAAAGTGGGCCCCAAAAAAACCGTAAATTTCTCCCGTGGGCCCCACGTGACCATTTCCGAAAATAAAATTCCATAATTCTCTAATATTCCAGGAAGTCCGAATACCAAATCTGGGAATCCAATTCCCACTAACGAACCTTTTTCCTTCACAAAAACCGGAAACTTTTCCGTGGAAAAATCACCTCTTTCTTCCTTCCCAATCTTTCTGTCGTATTCTCGTACGTACGTCCTCGCATACATACCCTGGAACTACGGGGTATAACACGAATGTTCCTTCCCAAGACATATAATGATAAAGTTCCTCATATAACTTAAACAGTTTGCAAATGCCACACATGGCCACAATACAACACTTAAGCAAATATGTCAATGAAAATTTACAAGTAGGAAAGTGAGTTACCTGGAGGTGTGGGGAATAGGTGAGGATACTTCTGCCTCATGTCCTCCCCAGCTTCCCACGTCATCTCCTCCCTGAGCTCGTTCCGCCACAAGACTTTGACAGAAGCCACGTCCTTGGTCATGAGCGCCTAACGGCGATCGATTATCGCTATGGGAATCTCCTCATACGATAACCCCTCGATCACTGGACATCGTCAATCGGGTGCACCTAGATGGATCCGATACATCTCCTCAAAGATAGAAACATGAAAAACCGGATGCACGCCTCAAGATCGGACGGCGGATCAACTCATAGGCAACGCGCACCTGCGGACAATCGTCGGCCCGATGTACGCGGTGAGTTTCCTTTCTTCGAATCTCATCACACCCTTCATGGGTGACACCTTGAGAAAACCCAATCATCGTCCTCAAACTCCGGATCTGCGACGACGATGATCTGCATCGACCATCGACTCGGCTGTCGATGCTTCGCTCTGGATAAGCTTTACCTTATCCACTGCTGTGAACAGTGCGGTCCACTTCGCACCTCGCCTACATCAAACTAGCCTATCGGCGATCTGCACTTCCTCCCATACAAGGCCTCATAAGGCGTCATCCGAATCTTTGGAGTGGTAGCTATTATTATCGCAAACTCAACTAGAGGCAAATGATCTCCCGGCTACCCACGAGTCAATAACACGGGCTCGCGGCGTATCCTCGAGTGCGGATAGTGCGCTCTGCTGTCGTGCATGCGAGGATGGAATGCGATGTCGGGCTCATCTGCGTCCCTAATCCATACGGAAGGACCTCCGGAAGTTAGTAAATGGCGGGCTCTATTCTGGCCGTATTTGCGGGGCGTGCTTTAGAGCGTGCGTAAGAACTCGCAAGTGTTAAGATTTGAGACTTGTAAAATTTTAAGCGGAATTATGAAATTGTCGGAAATCGTATTATTATGGCGAATGGGAGGCGACGTGTCACCCCCTTATGTGATTCCTTGGTCGAAATATGCAAGGGCAAGAGGGTCATTGGACCTTTGTTGCAAGACAAGTCTTGCAACTTGTGTAGCATGAGAATGTTGACTAAGTCAAAGGTCAATTAGTCTTGATATTTTTGTAAGACATCATCCTAGCCACCAAAATGGTTGCATCTTGTCCCTCGATGACCCTTTATATTACTACTAGTAGAGAGAGCTTGACACTTAGAAAAATTGCACAAAATTGAAGAACAAGAGCCTTAGCTCGGGTTCAAGAGGGAAGAGAAAGAAAAAAAATTGTTTGTGATCCTTTTAGCTCCACACTTTAAACCAAGGTTCATGAGGGTAGTGTAAGCATATCTCAATAGAAAAATCTTGGAAAAAGGTAGTTTTCGGATTAGTCGCAAAACGAAAACCTAATGGTCTTTCTAGGTTTTGTTTGGAGATTTGAAGGATAATTGTTGGTGTTGTTCTAAGGGTCTCAACAAGCGGATTGAAGTGTCTTGGAGGGGCTCTAAGCTACTAAGGAGTGACTTCGGATTGGAGTTGGATTAAGAATCGTTGAGGTATAATCTTGTCTTTTAAAGGTGTTACAAGATTATATATTTTATTATTGTTGTTAGCTTTACTTGTTGCTAGCATGAAGATTGATAGGTTGAAGTTATAAGTATTATGGATTGCTTGAAGCTAAATCCGAAATGTATACAAGCCACTTGAAAAATTGGATTACTAATTGGTCGTTTATTTGAAATCGTCGCATGTTACTTACTTTAAGATTATGGTTGTTATAATCAAATGTGGCTTGATATCATGTTATGCTACCAATTTGGATTGAAATGGAAATTGGATAAGATTTGGTATTGTTGAACTCAAGGTGGCCGAATTTGTACTTGTAGTTTGTAATAGTTTGTTATTCTTTTGTATTGGACTACCTTCTATATTGTGGTGAGCCAATTGGGGCTGTATGGTTATTTATTTGTATTGGACTACCTTATAGATTGTGGTGAGCCAATTGGGGCTATTTGGTTATTGTATTCGGCCTTGAAAAAGGTGGCAAAGTGAGTAGAAACAAAGGAGGTCTTTGTCCAGATTTTCCGTAGAATTTAGTGACTTAGCACTTAGAATATTCTACGTTTGAAGTAAGAGGTTAATGGACGTATTGTGACCATCATAGGTTGAAGTACTAAGTATAGTGTATCCTACTTGGACGGTGGAATAGCTATCAAGGTTGGAGTCTTTGGAGCATTTTGCTACTTGTCGATAATCATCGCGAGTATGTGAACCTTTCCTTCCTTTGGCATGATTCAATGTATGGAATATACTTGAGGTATCATTTCATGTTTCCTTCTACTCTTAGAAGTTAAGAGGTGGTTGTGTGATTTACTATGTAGAACTTTTCCTATCTTTGAGCATGACTAGTTGCGTATGTAGTCTGATGAGCGTCTGACACCTTGATATCCTTTACTAGTTTTATGAATAGCCAAGTCGGGTGAGTTAGGAGATTAACTCACTTCGAGAGTATTAAGGATGTCTAATGTTTTATTAAAGTTAAGGGACTTGAAGAGTTTTGAAGTATGTGATACTTGTTAGTTTTAAAACGTATAAGTCCCTTGGATAGGAAATTGTTTTCGGCTAAGGTATAAAGTGAATATAACGGCTTTATGGGAAGTTGGTTATATTTGCTTTATGGAAAGATAAATGACTTGATTTTAGTGAAAAGGAAACTTGTTTTTAAGGCATCAATTGCCTAAGGTTTTATAATAAAAGGAGTCACTTGTTTTCTAAAGGTTAAGAGACTAATTGTATTTTTGAAAGTTATGAGAATTGATTTGAAAGGATATAATACTTGGTTTCAAAAAGTAGAATTCTCTTGGTTATAAAAGGAACGTGTTGGTCTAAACCATAAAGGGTTATAACAGCTTTATGGAAAGTTGGTTATAACGGCTTTATGAAAGGTTAAGAGAATGGCTTTCTCTAATAAAGTAATCAAAGAAATAACTTGTATTAAGGAAGGGCAAATTTTTTTAAAGGTACCAATGACTTAAGGTTTTTAATAAAGAAGTCACTTGATTTAGAAGCCGGTAATTGTATTTCTAAAAAGGTATTGTGACTTGTCTTGAAAGGTGGATAGGACTTGATACTACGGTTGATAGTATCGCGGAAGTTTTATTTGGAAAGGAGTCTTTTGAAAGAGTGTAACGTCGTAGTACTTTGGCTTGTTAAATGAGAATTATTCTATTTGTGCCCTGATAAGTACTTTGGCTTGTTAAATGAGAATTATTCTATGTGTGCCCTGATAAGTGCTTTGGCTTGTTAAATGAGAATTATTCTATTTGTGCCTGATAAGTCGTTGACTTGTTAAATGAGAATTATTCTATTTGTGCCACGATAAGTACTTTGGCTTGTTAAATGAGAATTATTCTATGTGTGCCACTGATAAGTACTTTGGCTTGTTAAATGAGAATTATTCTATGTGTGCCTTGATAAGTACAACTTTGGCAGTTAATTGAGAATTAGCCTATATGTCTTTGGTGATAGCCTTTGAGTGCAAGTATTATGTTTTATTGCGTTGCGCGCCTCTCGGTTGGAGGCGTGTCTTGTTATAAGTTACTTGGACGTCTGCAAGCGGTGATGTGGGATTACGGGTATGCTTCGTTATTTGGAGTACTTGGGTTAAATTCGGATTTTTATAAAGGACATGGTAGTGCTTATGTATTGTTAGATGGTCGGTCGAGATAGGGTAAGAGTATAAATGAGGGTAAACCCCAAGGCGTTATACCACCTTCTCGAGTAAGAGTATCGGTGAGGTAAACCCCAGTCGCTATACCACTGCTTTACCACCTTCTCGGTAAAGTATCGGTGAAGGTAAACCCCGAGGCGCTATACCACGCTCGGGGTAAGAGTATAAATGAGGTAACCCCAAGGCGTTATACCACTGCTTGATTGATGTTATGGGCATGAGACCCGTGTTTATATCTTACACTTATAGTATCGCGGTGATGTGGGATTCCAGGCGGGAGATATATATATGTATGGTGTATGTGTGCGAAGCGGTGAGGTGGGATGCCAGGCGCGTCACGTGGTTATATTTTACACTTATAGGTATCGGCGGTGATGGGGATTCCACGGCCACACTTTGCTATTTTGTGTGACGATCGCGTCGAGTTGGTAGGGTAGTAAATGTGCCCTCGCTTTAAGGGCGGATTATACTTATGGAAGATAAGTAAGTTTTATAGTAATGAACTTAATGATTTTCCTAATCGTGTACATAAGAATGTGACTATAACCTTTATTGAAAATGGGAAAAGATAATAAGGTGCGATTAAGTTCATAAGTGGTAATGACACGGCGGATGCAGTATGTATTTTTATACTTGTCTCTGTCATTCTTTTATGCGATTATGATCACATTTCATGCGTTATTTACATTCCATATTAAATTTTTGTTATGCGGCCCGAAGTGCGTTAAATGCCGCGAGTTTAGGTACGATTGTGGATCCGTGAGCTTAGGATCTGGTTGACATTTGAGACGGCTCCGATGTTAGGAGTTGTCATGGCTATGTATATTCGAAGTGCAGCGGGGCCTTGTCCGCCCACGATTGTTCGATTGTTATTCTAAGTGCGTATTCACATATGTGGTTGGTGTAAGCCAGTGGTACTTTTGATTATGTTTATATTATGGAAAGCGGCTGATCGGCTAGCCTATAGCGTTTTTATTTACACATGTGGTTATGTTGTGTATGTTTATTTGCTATTCTCGATGTATACTTGAGCAGGGTACCGGGTAGGGCACGATCGCGGCCCTGGGGCGGGTCGTGACAAAAGTGGTATCAGAGCAGTTTGTCCTCGGAAAGTGTCTACAGACCGTGTCTAGTAGAGTCTTGATTATCGGTGTGTTGTGCACCACATCTATAATCAGGAGGCTGCAAGACATTTATGATTGGTTTCCATTCTTCTCACTCTGAGATCGTGCCATAGAGTTGTGTTGTTAGGGTCGTCTCTCCCTAACGAGTTATGTTGATTGCATTCTGAAAAGCGTGATGACCGGGAATGACTTTGTGGATTGCGTATACAGGTTGGTAATGATTATAGTATAGTTGGTTTTGTGTCATACATCTATACGGAGTTATGTAGGAGGGTCAGACGCGTGTTGCCTAGAATGATTTTAGATTTCCAGGAATTGGTAAAGACTAACTAGATACCCGGAAGGTATGGAATAGTTAATGAATTTTATCGAGGTTTTGTGTTTTATTTGAGATATTTGGGAAAAGATGAATGGTATGCGATAGGGTAGTGAACCCAGAAGCCATGTTAAGGAACTTAACGGAATGTCATGTAAGCAGTTAAGGCTGCGTAGTAGGCTTAAGAAAATTGTGCGGATGAGGTCAGTATAGAGTAAGTAATGGTTCTTGTGATCAGCGACACGATATGGTTTTAGAAGAAGTTTTGTACCCGTTTGGGGCGATAAGATAGGCTTGGAGCATGGAAATTGCGAGCCTAAGAATGTTGAAGACATTGAGACCTTAGATGTGCAAGGTCTTCCGGGTAGAAAGATTTATTATAGACCCGAGAATAAGAGTTAAGTGCGGCGGGTCGGGGTGAGGACTGTGCAGGTGCCCATGCTTTGAAATAGAGTGGGATCGGTTGGTAGTAGTTTCTCTCGTGGCAGTCACGCAGTGCAAGGCAAGTCTAGCTAATTGTTTCTGGGTTCGTGGACGCGTTCCACCGGAACCAGGTCGTGGGAGTCAGAAATGGCCTTATATTGTTTTATAGAGTGACTCCAAAGATTAGAGGCCAGAATCGGTATGGAAGTTATGTATGCATACTAGTATGAGTTGGAAATACGGAAAGAGTACGACCAGTAAGAAAGATAACAACCAAGTGTAAAGGAGTAGAGCACGAATCCATAAGAACCTTTCGAGGTGACTACACTTTGTGAGTGTGTGGGGTGGTAGGCGGCGGGAATATGAGATTTTCGGTGGCGATACGGTCGTCGGACCACTAGTAGACTTAGTAGAGATGATTACGACGGACTTTGAAGTCATTATGAGTATGGACTAGTTGGCCGTGAGTGCCGAGTTGACGTCTTAGTAAAAGTATTGTTATGTGGCCATGGGTGGAATATGTAGTATGAAAGTGCGGTAGGAGGAGACTATGTCGCAAATTATAAAGATTGACTCTGAAAGAACATTCGAGGGCGAATGTTTCTAAGGGGAAGAATGTTACACCGTATTTGCGGGGCGTGCTTTAGAGCGTGCGTAAGAACTTCATGAGTGTTAAGATTTGAGACTTGTAAAATTTTAACTAATTATGAAATTGTCGGAAATCGTATTATTATGGAGAATGGGAGGCGACACGTGTCACCCCCTTATGTGATGCCTTGGTCGAAATGTGCAAGAGGCGAGAGGGTCATTGGACGCTTTGTTGCAAGACAAGTCTTGCAACTTGTGTAACATGAGAATGTTGACTAAGTCAAAGGTCAATTAGTCTTGATATTTTTGTAAGACTTCATCCTAGCCACCCAAATGGTTGCATCTTGTCCTCCATGACCACTTTATATTACTACTAGTAGAGAGAGAGCTTGACACTTAGAAAAATTGCACAAAATTGAAGAACAAAGAGCCTTAGCTCTCGGGTTCAAGAGGGAAGAGAAAGAAAAAAAATTGTTTGTGATCCTTTTAGCTCCACACTTTAAACCAAGGTTCATGAGGGTAGTGTAAGCATATCTCAATAGAAAAATATTGGAAAAAGGTAGTTTTCGGATTAGTCGCAAAACGAAAACCTAATGGTCTTTCTAGGTTTTGTTTGGAGATTTGAAGGATAATTGTTGGTGTTGTTCTAAGGGTCTCAACAAGCAGATTGAAGTGTCTTGGAGGGGCTCTAAGCTACTAAGGAGCGACTTGGTTGGAGTTGGATTAAGAATCGTTGAGGTATAATCTTGTCTTTTAAAGGTGTTACAAGATTATATATTTTATTGTTGTTAGCTTTACTTGTTGCTAGCATGAAGATTGATAGGTTGAAGTTATAAGTATTATGGATTGCTTGAAGCTAAATCCGAAATGTATACAAGCCACTTGAAAAATTGGATTACTAATTGGTCGTTTATTAGAAATCGTCGCATGTTACTTACTTTAAGATTATGGTTGTTATAATCAAATGCGACGATATCATGTTATGATACCAATTTGGATTGAAATGGAATTTGGATTAGATTTGGTATTGTTGAACTCAAGGTGGCGAATTTGTACTTGTAGTTTGTAATAGTTTGTTATTCTTTTGTATTGGACTACATACATATTGTGGTGAGCCAATTGGGGGTGTATGGTTATTTATTTGTATTGGACTACCTTATAGATTGTGGTGAGCCAATTGGGGCTGTTTGGTTATTGTATTCGGCCTTGAAAAGGTGGCAAAGTGAGTAGAAACAAAGGAGGTCTTTGTCAGATTTTCCGTAGAATTTAGTGACTTAGCAATTAGAATATTCTCGTTTGAAGTAAGAGGTTAATGGACGTATTGTGACCATCGTAGGTTGAAGTACTAAGTATAGCGTATCTACTTGGGCGGTGGAATAACTATCAAGGTTGGAGTACTTTGGAGCATTTTGCTCTTGTCGATAATCATCGCGAGGTATGTGAACCTTTCCTTCCTTTGGCATGATTCAATGTATGGAATATACTTGAGGTATCATTTCATGTTTCCTTACTCTTAGAAGTTAAGAGGTGGTTGTGTGATTTACTCTATGTAGAACTTTTCCTATCTTTGAGCATGACTAGTTGCGTATGTAGTGCGGTGAGCGTCTGACACCTTGATATCCTTTACTAGTTTTATGAATAGCCAAGTCGGGTGAGTTAGGAGATTAACTCACTTCCTTGAGAGTATTAAGGATGTCTAATGTTTTATTAAAGTTAAGGGACTTGAAGAGTTTTTGAAGTATGTGATACTTGTTAGTTTTTAAAGCGTATAAGTCCCTTGGATAGGAAATTGTTTTTGGCTAAGGTATAAAGTGAATATAACGGCTTTATGGGAAGTTGGTTATATTTGCTTTATGGAAAGATAAATGACTTGATTTTAGTGAAAAGGCAACTTGTTTTTAAGGCATCAATTGCCTAAGGTTTTATAATAAAAGGAGTCACTTGTTTTCTAAAGGTTAAGAGACTAATTGTATTTTTGAAAGTTATGAGAATTGATTTGAAAGTATATAATAATTGGTTTCAAAAAGTAAAAGTCTCTTGGTTATAAAAGGAACGTGTTGGTCTAAACCATAAAGGGTTATAACGGCTTTATGGAAAGTTTGTTATAACGGCTTTATGGAAGGTTAAGAGAATGACTTTCTCTAATAAAGTAATCAAAGAAATAACTTGTATTAAGGAAGGGCAAATTTTTTTAAAGGTAACAATGGCTTAAGGTTTTTAATAAAGAAGTCACTTGATTTAGAAGCCGGTAATTGTATTTCTAAAAAGGTATTGTGACTTGTCTTGAAAGGTGGATAGGACTTGATACTACGGTTGATAGTATCGGGGAAGTTTTATTTGGAAAGGAGTCTTTTGAAAAGAGTGTACGTACGTAGTACTTTGGCTTGTTAAATGAGAATTATTCTATTTGTGCCCTGATAAGTACTTTGGCTTGTTAAATGAGAATTATTCTATTTGTGCCCTGATAAGTGTTTTGGCTTGTTAAATGAGAATTATTCTATTTGTGCCCTGATAAGTACTTTGGTTTGTTAAATGAGAATTATTCTATTTGTGCCCTGATAAGTACTTTGGCTTGTTAAATGAGAATTATTCTATGTGTGCCCTGATAAGTACTTTGGCTTGTTAAATGAGAATTATTCTATGTGTGCCTTGATAAGTACATTGGCTTGGTTAATTGAGAATTAGCCTATATGTGCTGGTGATAGCCTTTGAGTGCAAGTATTATGTTTTATTGCGTTGTCGCGCCTCTCGGTTGGAGGGTCGACTGTCTTGTTGTAAGTTACTTGGGCGTCTGCGGTGATGTGGGATTCCACGGGTATGCTTAGTTATTTGGAGTACTTGGGTTAAATTCGGATTTTTATAAAGGACATGGTAGTGCTTATGTATTGTTAGATGGTCGGTCGAGATAGGGTAAGAGTATAAATGAGGTAAACCCCAGACGTTATACCACCTTCTCCGAGGTAAGAGTATCGGTGAGGGTAAACCCCAGAGCCATACCACCGCTTTACCACCATACTCCGGGGTAAGAGTATCGGTGAGGGTAAACCCCGAGCCATATACCACCTTCTCCGGTAAGAGTATAAATGAGGGTAACCCCAAGACGTTATACCATAACTTGATTGATGTTATGGGCATGAGACCCATGTTTATATCTTACACTTATAGCTGTCGACAGTGATGTGGGATTCCACGGGCAGGAGATATATATATGTATGGTGTATGTGTACGCCGACAGTGAGGTGGGATGCCACGGGCGCGTCACATGGTTATATTTTACACTTATAGATATCGGCAGTGATGGGGGATTCCACGGCCATACTTTGCTATTTTGTGTGACCTGATCGCGTCCCAGATTGGGCCGGGTAGTAAATGTGCCCTCCTTTAAGGGCCGGATTATACTTATGGAAGATAAGTAAGTTTTATAGTAATGAACTTAATGATTTTTCCTAATCGTGTACATAAGAATGTGACTATAACCTTTATTGAAAATGGGAAAAGATAATAAGGTGCGATTAAGTTCATAAGTGGTAATGACACGGCCGGATCTGGTATGTATTTTTATACTTGTCCCTGTCATTCTTATACGATTATGATCGATTCTTATGCGTTATTTACATTCCATATTAAATTTTTGTTATCGACCCCTTAGAAGTGCGTTAAATGCCGCGAGTTTAGGTACTGATTGTGGATCCATGACTTAGGATCCTGGTTGGCGTTGAGACGGCTCGATGTTCGGAGTTGTTATGGCTATGTATATTCGAAGTGCGGCGGGGCCTTGTCCGCCATAGTTGTTCGATTGTTATTCTAAGTGCGTATTCACATATGGTTGAAATTTGTAAGAACTGAGTGGTACTTTTGATTATGTTTATATTATGGAAGGCGGCCTGATCGGCTAGCCTATTACGTTTTTTTATTTACACATGTGGTTATGTTGTGTATGTTCCGCTATTCTCGATGTATACAGGCAGGTGCCCGGGTAGGGCACCGATCGCGGCCCCAGGCGGGGTCGTGGCGACTCTTACATGCGATATGATAGAAATAGGGACCCGTGCGATCGGCGATCTCTCGGATGTAAAGTCAGCATAATCCTCGGTAGAAAAAGTCGTCCTGACGGGAAGAAAGTGGGCTGATTTCGTCATCATGTCGACGATAACCCAGATAGAATCATGCTTCCTCTAAGTGTGAGGTAATCCTGTGATAAAGTCCATGTTGATCACCTCGGCTTCCGGTCGGGATCTCTATCGTCTGCAACAAACCACCGGGCCTCACGGTGCTCTGCTTCATCTGCGACAACACGCGGGCCTGAGCCACAAACTGCAACGTCACTTCAAGCCATCCGCGATACGGATCGAGGTCGTGGTACATCTTGGTCAACCGGATGGATAGAGTAGCGTCTTGTGTGCTTCCACAGAACCTCTTGCCGAAGTCCTGCGATATCCGGAACACACAACGCCCTCGAACTTTAGCACCCGTGGTGCTACCTCAAAGGACCGCTTCCCTCACGAAGAGCGTATCGCGATGCAGCGTCAAAAGCGGATCCTCAAACTATTGCCTCTTCACCTCGCCGGCGATGGAAGACTTGGCAACCTCTCGAACTCGAACCCACTGCTATCGGAATCAATCAATCGAACTCGAGGCTCGCTAAGCGATGTAAATCGCGAACCGTGCCCCTCCTCTCGGCTGCACATCGATGGACTCCCATCGACCTACGACTAGGGCGTACGCCACAACATTGGCCTTGCGGGTGGTGCGGGATGTCGACATCGTAATCCTTGAGTAACTCTAACCACCGTCTCATCGTAAGTTCGGCTCCTGCGGTGAAGATATCTTGGAGGCTCTTGTGGTGCAGTATAAATATCCATGAACCCCATACAAATAGTGCCTCGGATCTGCGGCGTGAATCGCATTGCGACTCAAATCATGGGTGGGGTAGTTCCTCTCATGATTCTTAAGTTGTCGGGATGCGTCGCTATAACCTTGCCTGCTGCGTCAACACACATCACGGCCGATGCGGCGCGTCACAATACCCGACATGGCCGTCTGGACCTCCGGAAGAGTAAGAAGCGAGGCGATCGTCGATCTCTCAAGATGGCGGAAACCATGCTCACTGGCATCATGTTATACCGTATTTCCAAAGTATGCGTGGGGCGTCGTGAAAATTGAAACTTTTAATATAGGCTTGGCGATTTAATTTTGTGCACAACACGGTTAGAGTCGTTTTTATGAAAGCGTTTTCCACGACTTTCGTAGGGAATTTCCGGCTATGTCCTTTCTAATTTTTGCGGATTTTTAGAGGCGAAGCGTGTTGGACCAGCAAGAGGCGCCAGCACCTCTCATTGGTGGACTTGATCGTCCATTTGGGCGAAATGGATAAGCAAAGGCGCGTTTTGTTGCCTTGACAAAGTCAAGGGTAGGTAGGATATTTGTGTTTGGTAAATCCTAGCCCTACACTTGCCTAACACATGGATTGATCTTGGCCATTGGTTGGCTTTCACTTGGCCTATAAATACCCGCCCTTTGATGAACTTATTCATCCACAAATTTGCCTAAGTCTTGAAAGCTCTCCTTCTCCCCTCCACTTTGTGTTGAGTTCGGCCGAGGCCTCCCTCTCTAGAGGCCTTGGCGAGTACACACTCTAGTTGTGTGGCGGTAGGGTACCCACTAGCCTAGTTGCTTTCGTATAATACCCCTCTTTTGGTAGAATACTCTCAAAGTATTGTTATAATGCCCAATTACCTTAGCCTATACCTTGTAGTATTCTAAGGTTATACTTGTACAAAAAGCCGAAATACTATTATACTTCCCGTCGGTCCACAAAACCGAAACCACTAGGGAAATCTCCATAGTCAGTTGGGGTATTGTGTAGAAGTTGGTTAGAACTTCTAAGGGTGGTTTAGAAGCGGGTTGGGCGCTCGGAGTTGGAGCTAAAAGATTGCCCAGGATCGACTTTAAGCTAGGATAATTATGGGCTTATCGAGGTAATTATCTTGTCCTCTATTGTAATTGGAAATTACATAATTGTTAGAATATATAGTTGAAGTATACTATATATAGAACTGAACGTAGTTATTAGCAATGTCTTTTGACTTAAGCCTGAATAATACTTACGGCAATGTCTTGCGACTTAAGCTGAATTTAAAGAAAATCTTGAATGTAATTACATAGGGTTGTATTACAGTAGACTTGTGTAGTAGTACAGTGGAGTAGAATTGTACCCGTTTGTGTTAGATATATAACCCCCCCTGCTTGGATTGGTAGCCGGCATCGGTAGAGGAGGAGTTTCTGTTGTTGCGGGGAAGTCTTTGCGAATTTTACGTAGAATGTTACGAAGAGACCTAATGTTAATAAGCGCCTTGTGGCCTTATAGGTTGAAGTACTACGTGTGGTGCGATCTACGTGGCTTAAGGAGTAGCGAAGCGGTTGGAAGTACTTGGAGCGTTTTGCTATTAGTCGATACTGTCGCGAGGTATGTGAACCTCTTCCTATCTCTTCTAGCATGATATGTGTGAACTATGTAGTGCGGTGAGCGTCACGTGTGCTAAATGTATTTGATTGGTGTAAACATAAAGTGTTATAACTTTGTATGGGAAGTTGGTTATAACGACTTTATGTGGGTTAAAATACATGTGGTTTTAAAAGGTAAGCGATTTGAACTATAAGCGGCTTGTTATGTGTTAATAAAGAACTTGAAGTATTTCAAAAGATTTTTGAATCATTTTGAAAGAAGAAGTAATACTTGGTTTTTGAAAAACTTAAGAGTTATACTAGCTTTATGGGAAGTTAGGTATAACGGCTTAAGAATGTTTTACTGATTTCGGAAATCAGAATGTGTATCGACAAACCACTGCAGCGTTAATAAAAGGGAATGTTTTGACTAATTAAGTATTATTAAAACCAGTAGAAACTTCCATCTGCATAAAAGCTAAGATGAGACAAAATGATATTTCCTAGATCATGACTGCTGTAATAAGATTGTTATAAACAAGAATATCCTACTCACATATAAGACTTATGTTTCTCAGATAGTTTTAAGGAGAATTATATTCTCAAATGAATAAGACTATGAACTACGAAAACTTTCTAAAATGAGAAACTTGAACATTGGAAATTAGGCAAACTTGATCATTGGAAAAGAATGTTGCTACTTGATTTTACAAAGAGAAGTAATTGATTTACTTTAAAAGGATAGTCACTCTATTTTATACTACGGGTATTGTGTGACATTGTGAAAGTAACGTATCTTTTAAAGAATTGATGTATGAAGTACTTTGGGGATAAAAACCCGATTTTGTTAATCATATAGTAGAAGGTACCTTGTGTGAACAACTTGATTGTATTGGTTTGTGATAGCCTTGTAATACTTTCTTGATTGCGTTGATAAGTAAACGTGTTGGGATCTACGTGTGTTAGTATCTTGTGATGTTTGTGTGAAGGGTTCCCTTGATTGTGCTTATTAACTATCGATCGTTATGATAGTATTGTGGCATTCATCTCTTGAGATGATTCGGGAGTTAAAGCCCTCCGTCGGGGTAGACTCGGTGGTCGATGGACTATGATTCGAGAATACCTCATGCAGTCCGGGGCTATGCGGAACTACGAGTTCGAGTTAGTGTACGTCCTTTATGGGCATGCGGTCGCTTGTGGCATGCGGTGCGAAGTCGGGGCGATGCCGGAGTAGCTACCCTCGATGCGGGAATGCCTCATGCGGGCGATGAGATTGGCCTATCGCGGGTGCGGGAGTTCGAGGTTAGGCAGCGTACGTGATCTGCGGGCAAGTGGCGGCTTTGATCATGTGACGGTCTAGGCAGATCTTATAATCTGATTCGCGACCTTGTTGATGCAGTAGGTTTTAGTAGTCGGCTATGCGCCGTACTTACCGTCTGATTTTATTATGACAGTGGGACACGGTGTTGGTGTGTTCCTTGGTGCTTTTATATCGTAGGCTGGCGGTGAGGAAGGTATCACGGGCATGATTGATGTTGTGGGCACGAGACCCATTGTTATACTTAGTGATGACTTGAGGCGTGAGTCACGACTTGACATGTTGCTTTGTTGTAAGCGTAGTTTGGTTATCATCATGTCTCTGCTTTATATAGCTATGATTTCATTTCTGATATGTATTTTCATTTCACATACTAAATTTTGTTGTCTTGACCTCGCCCGAAGTGCGTTCATCTGCGCGAGTTGAGGTACACGATCGTTGATCCTAGCTCTCGAGTCACGATTTGGCGTTTGGGAAGCTCGTTTCTCGGAGGCTTATCGATTGGTATAGTCCACAATAAATCGTAAGTGTTTACATTCGGGGTTTGGCGGGAACTGTCCGCCATTATTGTCGTATCATTCTTAAGTGCAGTAATCTTGTTGTGGGCGGGGTTTGTAAAAAGGATTAAAGCGTTCGTGTTGAAAAAGTTGCTATTTATACATATCTTGAAGGTAGTTTTTAGTTGCTTTGTCTTCTTATTTCATGCTTTATCTTTGGTTTCATGTATTGTCTTTATGTTCGTGATTACTCGATGTATGTCTACTTGGGTGCGGGGTAAGGCACGATCCACGGGCAGGTTGGTCGTGACAAAAGTGGTATCAGGCGATTAATCCTCGGAAGGTGTCTGAGCCGTATCCGATGAAGTCTTGATTATCGGTGTGTTGTGCACCACCAATAATCGAGAGGCTATAGGATATTTAGGAGTGGTTTCTATTCTTCTCACTCTGAGATCGTGCCTTAGAGGCGTGTTGTAAGTTGGACCCTCGGCGAAATTCTTTCCCTTACCATTATGCCTCGCGTAGGCAACCGGGCCGGGAGGGCAAAGGCGGCCAGGCTGCGAGTAGAGTTCGGAGGGTGGCGAGGCGGGCCCAATCATTACCTAGGGTAGTGCTTCATTCGGGAGTTCTGCGACATCACTAGCCCAA
The DNA here is from genome assembly GCA_029844215.1 of Przewalskia tangutica. NCBI lineage: Eukaryota > Viridiplantae > Streptophyta > Magnoliopsida > Solanales > Solanaceae > Przewalskia > Przewalskia tangutica. The sequence continues at coordinate 1,042,191 of JAQGDG010000035.1, forward strand.
TGAGTTTATGCGCAGCGGCGGTTCAGCTGCGGCCATGATATTTGAACGCCGGTTCCACGGCCGAGCAGAATTTAGATTGCAAAAGCGACCTGTTACTAGCTATAGATTTGGCTACGCAGTATACCGATGTCTGCGAATCTTGAGGACTATCTAAAGAGGTTGTGCGAGTAATTCTTGATTGGGCTTGAGCATGGCACGTATGCGGGCTTATGCGCGGCCAGAAAACATAGAGATCGGCGGGTTAACGAAGGACAACGAGAAGAGGGCGAGCGGCGAGGTCCTTTAGTAACTTTCGGTAGTCGCCTCGCTGGATTGATATGCACCTCGCCCGGTCTGAGTGGTCTTCCGGGGTTCGGGGCGTTCGGAGTATGCGGGAGTTGGTCGAACTCGGGCTTAGGTCCACGATGTGAGCAGCGTCATCGGGAATGTCGTCTTTTAGTTGGTACTTGTTGTACCTCGACCGTCGGTCGATGTCGATAGAGTGTCGCTTGTAGGAGGACTTAGCCCGAGGATCGGTGGGTAGTTCGTCATCTTCCTAGCTATCGCCTACAGGCGAGTTTGATTAGAACGACTAAGGGAGTGAAGCGGTGGAGTATAGATATATCTTTAACCCTCAGAGATCGATATGTGTGATAAGGTGAGTATACCTTAGGTCTTTATGTTAGATAGCGGTTTGTTAGTTGTGTTTAGAGATCATGGTTGTTTAGCCGAGTAAGATTTTGGGGATAGATAAGGTGTGAGCCTTAGAGCTTTATACGTAGAGACCTTAGAGGTGAGGCCATCGAGAAAAAGGTGTAGTGTTATGTTTGACCACTTGCTCGGAGTGCATAGTGCGTGAGTTATGTTGGGACAGTCCCTAGTAGTGTGGAATGAAAGAGGGTAGTTGAGCTAAGAAGACCGCTAGGTTTTAAGTAACGTGATTAGTGAGATTGTTCGGTTGGGAGCTAGTATGATGCGGCGTTGCGGGTCGGGTTGAGTCCACGTTGCGGGTCAACCGCGGCATGTTTGGTGGTGGGGTCGGTTTGTGGTGGTCGCGCTTGTAGTAGTCACGAGGGTGTTAGGCCCGAGTTTAGTTAACCAGTCTGAACTGCGTGGATCGTTCGACCGATGGTCGGACCGAGGAGGTCGGTAAATCTTGTCTTAGCAAAGATCGTTTACTCGGCGGTATTATTTTATCGAGAAAGGTTGTAAGGCTGCGGGGTGCCTACCTTCGCCTTATGTCGAGGCGGTGAAGCCCGGGTTGTAGCTATTTTTCGTCTTAAAAGTTTACGGCGGGGTTAAGAACTTCGGTGAGTCTCGAGAATCGCGTTCGCCTCGGGCGGTGTTTGGATTTGAGGATAGTTGTAGGGATTGTTGTCTCTGTGGAGGTAGTGTTTGAGCTACCATTTCGGTGTTCGGATATCGCTTTGTGAAGCCTTGTAGGGCGGAAGTGTAAATTGCCGTCGATTGGTTCGATGTTGGCGAGGTTGATTAGTTGGTTGAGCTTGTTCCGGTGGTGTGGATAGTCACGGCTTGTCTAGAAGAAGTTACGGCTCGGAGGAATTGTGCGGATGATCGCGGCGACGCAGAGTTGAGTGGGCGGTCGGTCTTCTTGAAGGTACCACCCGGGTTGGGTGTGACGAGTTTGGAATCTGAGAGGAACTTAGCGAGTTACTTTGGGCCGCACGAGTTCATGTGAAGAATAGGCGGGTTGCCTATATGTTAGCTTTTCTTGGTCCAGACTTAGGAGGTATGCGTCCGATCTTTCGTATTGTTATGATCGGAAAAGTATCGAGATCCATCCAGTGTTCCCACTTAACGATGACCACGTTAGAGATAGTAGCCCGAGTTTTGGAAGCTGGCCGTATCGGAATGTGGTGAGAGTTCGAGTGTCGACATCCTCGGGATCATGGCGGCCGGTACCATTTGTTAGTGCGTCGGGCGAGGCTCGCGACAAAGTGACAAAGTGGTATCTCTGACGAGTAAGGAGAGAAGTGAGCTTGTATGGCGGCGTTAATGTGATCATTTCTTTTGTAAAGAGAAGGTCACGAAGGAAGTATATTTTAGACCCGGTGAGAAGTGTTTGTGGTGATGTTAGAGGTGTTTCCTCGTGGACTTGGATGTAAGCTTTTGCGCTAGTTGTTTACGTGGCCATGTGTGGCAAGTTGTTCTCGTAAGTATAGTAGTGAAGACTATCTTGGCATGTTTGTTTTGAGACTTAGAAGGAACATTCGGGACGAATGTTTCTAAGGAAGGAGAATGTTATACCCGTATTTCAAAGTATGCGTAAGGGCGTGCGTAGAAAATTTGAAACTTTTAATATAGGCTTGGGCGATTTAATTTTGTACTGACACGGTTAGAGTCGTTTTTAGTGAAAGCGTTTTCCACGACTTTCGTAGGGAATTTCGGCTATGTCCTTTCTAATTTTTGCGGATTTTTAGAGGCGAAGCGTGTTGGACCAGCAAGAGGCGCCACTTGGCACCTCGTTGAGTGAACTTGATCGTCCGTTTGGGCCGAAATGGATAAGCAAAGGCGCGTTTTTGTTGCCTTGACAAAGTCAAGGGTAGGTAGGATATTTGTGTTTGGTAAATCCTGGCCCTACACTTGCCTAACACGTGGATTGATCTTGGCCGTTGGTTGGCTTTCACTTGGCCTATAAATACCACCCCTTTGATGAACTTATTCATCCACAAATTTACTAAGTCTTGAAAGCTCTCCTTCTCCCTCCCTTTGTGTTGAGTTCGGCGAGGCCTCCTCTCTAGAGGCCTTGGCCAGAGTGTACACCACTCTGGTTGTGTGGTAGTAGGGTACCCCACTGCTAGTTGCTTTCGTATAATACCCCTCTTTTGGTAGAATACTCTCAAAGTATTGTTATAATGCCCAATTACCTTAGCCTATACCTTGTAGTATTCTAAGGTTATACTTGTACAAAAAGCCGAAATACTATTATACTTCCGTCGATCTAAAACCGAAACCACAGGAAATCTCCATAGTCAGTTGGGGTATTGTGTAGAAGTTAGTTAGAACTTCTAAGGGTGGTTTAGAAGCGGGTTGGGCGCTCGGAGTTGGAGCTAAGCGATTGCGGGATCGACTTTAAGCTAGGATAATTATGGGCTTATCGAGGTAATTATCTTGTCCACTCTATTGTAATTGGAAATTACATAATTGTTAGAATATATAGTTGAAGTATACTATATATAGAACTGAGCGTAGTTATTGGCAATGTCTTTTGACTTAAGTCTGAATAATACTTACAATGTCTTGCGACTTAAGCTGAATTTAAAGAAAATCTTGCTGTAATTACATAGGGTTGTATTACTGAGACTTGTGTAGTAGTAGTGGAGTAGAATTGTACCGTTTGGGTTAGATATATAACCCCGTGGTTGGCTTGGTAGCCGGCCTCGTTAGAGGAGGAGTTTTCTGTTGTTGCGGGGAGGTCTTTGCCGAATTTTACGTAGAATGTTCTGCGAAGAGACCTAATGTTAATAAGCGCCTTGTGGCCTTATAGGTTGAAGTACTACGTGTGGTGTGATCTACGTGGCTTAAGGAGTAGACGACAGTTGGAAGTACTTGGAGCGTTTTGCTATTAGTCGATACTCGTCGCGAGGTATGTGAACCTCTTCCTATCTATTATAGCATGATATGTGTGAACTATGTAATGCGGTGAGCGTCATGTGCTAAATGTATTTGATTGGTGTAAGCATAAAGTGTTATAACGGTGTATGGGAAGTTGGTTATAACGACTTTATGTGGGTTAGAAAATACATGTGGTTTTAAAAGGTGGCGATTTGAACTATAAGCGGCTTGTTATGTGTTAATAAAGAACTTGAAGTATTTCAAAGATTTTGAATCATTTTGAAAGAAGAAGTAATACTTGGTTTTGAAAAACTTAAGAGTTATACTAGCTTTATGGGAAGTTAGGTATAACGGCTTAAGAATGTTTCTTGATTTGAAATCGAATGTGTATCGACAAACCAACTGCGGCGTTAATAAAGGGAATGTTTTGACTAATTAAGTATTATTAAAACCGGTAGAAACTTCCATCTGCGTAAAAGCTAAGATGAGACAAAATGATATTTCCTAGATCATGCTTTGTAATAAGATTGTTATAAACAAGAATATCTACTCGCATATAAGACTTATGTTTCTCGAGATAGTTTTAAGGAGAATTATATTCTCAAATGAATAAGACTATGAACTACGAAAACTTTCTAAAATGAGAAACTTGAACATTGGAAATTAGGCAAACTTGATCATTGGAAAGAATGTTGCTACTTGATTTTACAAAGAGAAGTAATTGATTTACTTTAAAAGGATAGTCACTCTATTTTATACTCTGGTATTGTGTGACATTGTGAAAGTAACGTATCTTTTAAAGAATTGATGTATGAAGTACTTTGGGGATAAAAACCGATTTTGTTAATCATATAGTAGAAGGTACCTTGTGTGAACAACTTGATTGTATTGGTTTGTGATAGCCTTGTAATACTTTCTTGATTGCGTTGATAAGTAAGCGTGTTGGGATCTACGTGTGTTAGTATCTTGTGATGTTTGTGTGAAGGGTTCCCTTGATTGTGCTTATTAACTATCGATCGTTATGATAGTATTGTGGCATTAAATCTCTTGAGATGATTAGGGGTTAAAGCGCCTCCGATCGCGGGGTAGACTTCGGTAGTCGATGGACTATGATTCGAGAATACCTCGTGCGAGTCGGGGCTTTATGCGGAACTACGAGTTCGAGGTTAGTGTCGTCCTTTATGGGCATGCGGTCCTTGTGGCCGTGCGGTGCGAAGTCGGGGCGATGCGGGAGTAGCTACCCTCGATGCGAGGAATGCCTCATGCGGGCGATGAGATTGGCCTATCGCGGAGTGCGGGAGTTCGAGGGTTAGGCGCGTACGGTGATCTGCGGGCAAGTGGCGGCTTTGATCATGTGGTCTAGGCGGATCTTATAATCTGATTCGCGACCTTGTTGATGCAGTGGGTTTTAGTAGTCGGCTATGCCTTCGTGCTTACCGTGCAGTTTTATTATGACACGAGTGGGACTGGTGTTGGTGTGTTCCTTGGTGCTTTTATATCGTAGGCTGGCGGTGAGGAAGGTATCCACGGGCGTGATTGATGTTGTGGGCACGAGACCCGTTGTTATACTTGAGTGATGACTTGAGGCGTGAGTCCACGACTTGCATAGCGCTTTGTTGTAAAGCGTAGTTTGGTTATCATCATGTCTCCTGCTTTATATGGTGCTATGATTTCATTTACTGATATGTATTTTCATTTCACATACTCGGTACATTTGTGCGACCTCGCCCGGGCTGCGTTCATGCAGCGAGTTGAGGTACACCGATCGTTGATCTAGCTCGAGTCACGATTTGATTTGGGAAGCTCCGTTTCTCGGAGGCTTATCGGTGGTATAGTCCTGTCGTCGTAAGTGTTTACATTCGGGGTTTGGCGGGGCCTGTCGCCATTATTGTCGTATCATTCTTAGAAGTGCAGTAATCTTGTTGTGGGCGGGGTTTGTAAAAAGTTAAGCGTTCATGTTGAAAAAGTTGCTATTTATACATATCTTTGAAGGTAGCAGTTTTAGTTGCTTTGTCTTCTTATTTCAACTGTCTTATTTCACTTTGGTTTCATGTATTGTCTTTATGTTCGATTACTCGATGTATGTCTACTTGGGTGCGGGGTAGGCACCGATCCGGGCAGTTGGGTCGTGACACGTCGATCAGCTGAAACTTAGCATACGAGTCGGCTAGTCAATGAGGCGAAGATAAGCAAACTTCTCCACGAACCGTAGATAATAACTGCGAGGCCCGAAAGTTGCGCACCTCTGCCGGTGTAGTAGGTCTAGGCCAAGTCATGGCCTCGATCTTGGCGTATCCACACGAATACCGTGGCCCCAACAATGTGCCCGAAATGCCATCGAAGTCGGCGAACTCGGCGAAAACTTGGCGTCTGGCCGTGGTCTGGAGAACTCGGCCACGATCGCCAAATGCTCTGCATGCTCGCTCTGGCGAGAATAAACCAAGATGTCATCGATGAATACTATCACTGGCGTATCGAGAATGGTTTGAACACTCGGTTCGTCAAATCCATAAATACGCGGAGCATTTGTCAAACCGAAAGACATAACCACGAACTCATAGTGCGTCTGGGTCGAATGCGATCCTAGGGACATCAGCCTCTCTAACTCGTGACTTTGATGATAGCCGATCGCGGATCAATCTTGGAGAAACATCTCGCACCTGGTAGTCGAACAAATCATCGATCACAGGAAGGGTATACATTCTTAATGGTCACCTTGTTCATTGCTGTAATCAACACACGTGCGCGGCGTCCGTCCTTCTTCTTCACGAACAATCTGGCGCTCCCGGGAGAAACACTAGGCTGATGAAGCCGCTTCTCCGGCAAATCTCTCGGTGGTCCTTGACTCTCTCGGCTCGGCGGTGCCGTTACGTATGGCGGAATGGAAATAGCGAGTGTCTGCGGCTGTCGATACAAAACTCTATCTCCTCTCGGGATGGATGCCGGGAGGTCGTCGAAACACATCTGCAGGAACTCTCGACTCACGGCCTTGAGGTAGGAAATAAACCTACCCTCGGCGACACGGTGTTCCTCCCACTCGATAGCGGCTCACGAAGCGGAACCGTACCCCTCTTTCCTGCGGTCTACATGGCGTAGCGAAGCTAACCAATCCGTACCCGTGATCACGTCGAAATCGGTCATATCCAACTCTATCAAGTCGGCTAAGTCGGCCATTGCATAAAGACAAGGCGCAAGCTCATATACCAGCCGAGCTACCAAGAATCACCCGGCTGGCGTAGCTACCTTGAAAGGGTCTATGGACTCGGGCTACATCCCTATCCTACTAGCGATAAGGGGATATATGGGGCAGTAGAACCGGATCTATCAAGGCATACACATCACGACGAGCGATAAAGTACACGTGGCGACATCGGCGGCGCCTCACGGTCTGCCCGGTGGACAAGGCATATATGCGATTACGAGGACCGCTAGAAGCTGAGGACGCGCCACGACCTCTGCCGTGACTTTCTGGGCCCATGAGTACCACGCCCTCCGGCGAGTAGCTGTAGGGGATGAAGACCGGCGAAAGACCACGCAGGTGACCCCACCCTGCTGCGCCGCGGTGGACAGGCTCTGCAAAGTGACCCTGGTGATGGCGGAAACAAACTCGGGCGGTACCACAATTCCGTAATGGGATCTACCGCATCGGCACACGGCGAGGTGGTCCCGTCGGTTAACCTCGGCTACCACTGGGCGTCAGAAGTCACAGGGCCACTGATGCGTCTCGAAGGCGGTGTAGGAGTGCTCGAGTGGTGTGGTGCAAATCTAGGCTAACTGCGAGGCCGTTCACCGAGCTACCAAAATACCTGCTGTCCTAGCCTGCCTGGCGATATCACATCGACGTCGGCCTCTACGCTCGCCGCATCAGTGCATGAGCTGCGTGGGTAATGTCCGTGCGGTGAAGAGCTACACGCTGCAAGACTACGCCGTATGTCGTCTGCCGGTGGCGTGGCGATGCACCTCCTCCATATCTGCTACTAAGCGCGGGGACATATCGAGCCAACGAATCGAACTTCGGCGTTGTACTCGTAGCGTCGCGCTCTGCCTGCCGTCAAAAACTTGTCGGCGTGCCTCTCCATCTTGAGGCGAAGTTAGTGAAATGCCTCGAGAGAACTTCGTTCCATCTGCTTTGGGCGCGTACTCTCCTGGGATAGCTCGCGAATCAAACCAATCGATTGCGGTATCACGCGGCCGATCTGACGAAAATCACGGACTCGGTCTGAAGCCTTGATCACTCGCGTGATCCTCTGGCCCGGCGAATGAACTCCGCGGATCATCCTCGGCGTCGATCTGGACTCTCGTAGTCGCGTGGCCACATAGACGCGTGAGGTAACCCCGCACACTAACACCGGAACTCTCGTGGCTCGCGTAGGTCCTGGACCCGCGTGAGGTATTCTCGAATCATAGTCACACAGGCGCGAGGTGTACCTCGCGTCGAGGGCACAACCCCGTTATATCATGTCAAGAGGTGAGTGATACAATACTAACATAACGACATCGTTAAACAACATAAGCACCGTAAGAATAACCTCTTTACACAAAGCGTTACAAGATACTAACACGTAGCATCGTAGTATGTCTACTCGACAAACCATCTTACTATACCTTCGAAATCAATACAAGTCTTTTATAAACACATAAGTAAACCATTCCTTTATCCTTCTTAAGTCGTTATACCTAACTTCCCATAAAGCTAGTATAACTCTTAAGCTTTTGTTTAAAAAAAACAAGTATTATTCTTCTTTCAAAAATGATTCATAATTCTTTTGAAATACTTCAAGATTCTTATTATTAGCCTCAAGTCAAAAGACGTCAAGTAAAACCATGTTCGATTAACACCGCGTCGTCTACCGTACTATATATATATTTAAAATATCATGCTCAAGAGGATAGGAAGAATCACATACCTCGCCGGCGAAATCCACCGCCGAGTCGAAAATGGCGCGCAGTATCAACTATAATAGTCAAATCGTCTATCAGCGTCTAGACTACTCTGTATAAAGTTCTAAGCGGAGGGTTCTCTATTCTACGGAAAATTGGGCAGCACTTCCCTGCGTCAAGCTACTCTCTTGTAAATGCGATCAGATGTAAATCTGATTCAATTCTCTTCTTTTATATCCTTGATTGTAATTCTGATTCAATTCTCTTCTTTTATACCATCCTTCTAGTTATCTTATACTCAATTCTATGTTACTACGATTATGTAATCTCAATTACAATAGAAGGACAAGATATTTACCTCGATAAGCCCAAAATTATCCAAGTTTAAAAGTCGATCTGAACAAGGTTTAGCTCTGTCTGTATGCTCACTCCGCTCCAAGAAACCTTAGAAGTTTCTACACAACTTCTACTTACTACTTCAACCAACTATGAAGTTTCTCCTAGGGTTTCGTTTAGTGACTAATGGATATAAGATAGTATTTACGGGCTTTTAGTATAGAGGACTTTGGAATACTCTGATGGTATTTGACTAAGTTATTTTGGAATAGTAACAATACTTGGAGAGTATTTTCTACCAAGGGGGTGTTTGGCTAGCTCACTAGAAGAGGAGGGGAGAGGTCTTTGGGCGAGAAGCTCACAAGGAGAAGGGAGTTTTCAAGACTTGGAAAATATTTGTGGATGAAGAATTCTTTGCAACTTAGGGGGGTATTTATAGGACCACTAATGGTCAAGATTAAGGCAAGTGGAGGGCAAGTGGATGGTGGAGATTTGGGCAAGTGGAACCTTATCCATCTACTCCGTAAATATCTAGCAAACATTGACCAAGTGTTTAAGGCATTTTCCATCAAAAGCGTGCCAACAATTTCCCATTGTTGCCGTCCATTTGAGGGTGACAAGTGTCGCCCTACCGTTGATCCAAAATATTTAGTCTCTCGGAAAAATCATAAAAATAATAAATGTCATAGCCGTAATTTTCCGCCCAAGGTTTGTAACACTTTTCGTCGGAAAACAATTCTTTTCGGGGGTTGTGCACAATTTTCGTCCCGTGCCTAACTTAAGGCTTAAACTTTTGTACGTACGCCCTCACGTACATACTCTGGAAATACGGGGTATAACAACCGGCCCTCCGTCGAGAGGCAGCGGTAACATAAGGATCTGACACTTGCACAACAAGGCTATCACGAGCAAACATAGGCAAGTTACTCACGACTCGAGTACTTTCATTTTATGCCAAAAATCGGGTTTTAACCCCAAAGTACTACATCTTTAACTCTTTAAAAAGATCCATTTCTTTCACAAAGTCACATGATACTAATACCCGTAGTATCAAAGTAGAGTAACTATCTTTTCAAGTAAACCAAAACAATTTCCATATCTTCCCTTTAAACCAAAACAAAATGACATCATGCCTTTTTTACATAAAACACTTCTCCTTTTTAAAGTCAAGTAACAATATACTTTTCAAAATAGTTTAAGCCGTAACTTCAAATTCTTAAGTCTCTTACCTTTTAAATCAAGTCATAACTTGGGAAATCAAGCCATTACTTTTAAAAAATGTCAAGTTACCATTTTAAATCAGATAATAAAACCATTCTTTCATTTTCATAAAGTCGTTATAACTAACTTCTCATAAAGCTATTATAACACTTTATGTTTAAAACAACAAAACCACTCAAGTCATAACATTTCACATCAAGTCACCTAACTTTAAAATCAAGTCAAGGACACAAAGGAAGTCAAACTCCTTAACACACGTCGTCTGCACTTGTATATATTTCACATATAATCATGCTCGAGAGAATAGGAAGAATCACATACCTCTTGGCAATCCTGACCAAGTCGAGTATGCGTAGCGTGAAGTACCACCATAATAAACAAAACCGTCTATCAGCGTCTAGACTTCTTCGTAGAACATTCTAAGTGTCGGGTTCCTTATTTTCACGGAAAATTGGGCGCACCTCCCCGTAACCACATAAATATCCTCTATATCAAGGCGGATACCGAGCCAACAACTCGAGGGATTACCGTCTAACAGGACGTGTACAATTCTGCCACAATAATACTACAAGTCTCTGTAAATCTGATTCAATGTAAATCTGATTCAATTGTTTTAATCAATCTTCCATATATCTTATACTAAATTCTAATCTACTACAATAGGTAATCTCCAATTAAAATAGGGGATAAAGATCATTACCTCGATAAGCCCATACGATCCGACAGGAGTCCGTGAGGCGGGTAGGGACACGTTATACGTATCACGATTTATACCTAGGCTGCAAGCGGTGAGGAAGGAGTTCCACGGGCATGAGGATGACTTTGAGGCGTGAGTCACGACTTGACATAGCTGCTTTTATGTTATGAGCGTAGTTTTGTTATCATATATGTCTTACATTTTTATATAGACTATTATGATTTCATTTTGATATTTTGATTTCACATACTTGGTACTGTTGTCGACCTCGCCCGAGGGCTGCGTTCATCTGCGGTAGAAGTACATCGGTTGTCGATCCTCGCTCATAGGATCACGATTCGCGTATTAGGAAGCTCCGTTTCTCGGAGGCTTATCTTTTGGTATGTTTCCACTGAGTTGTAGGTTATTGTACATTCGAGGTATGGCGGGGCCACTGTCCGTCATAGTTGTTATAACATTCTTAAGTGCAGTAATCTTGTTGTAGGCGGAGTTTGTAAAGGGATGTAATTGTTCAAACATTTATGTATATATGCGAAAGGCAACTTTTCTCAGATAAAGCTGTTTCTCACTTCATATTGTTTCATGTCTTGTTTTATATTCATGGTTACTGCGATGTTGTATCACTAGGGTTCAGGGTAAGACACGATCCACGGGCAGGATCGGGTCGTGACAAAAGTGGTATCAGGCGATTAATCCTCGGAAAGTGTCTGAGGCCGTGTCTAGTAAGTCTTGATTATCGATGTGTTGTGCACCACGTCTATGTCGGGAGGCTGCGAGACATTTAGGGTTAGTTTCCATTCTTCTCATTACGAGATCGTGCCTTAGAAGGCATGTTATAAGTTGGACCCTCGGCGTATTTCGTTTTTACGATTATGCCTCGCGTAAAACCGGGCCCAGATAGGCAAAGCGTAGAAAAGCGCTAGTAAGATCTGAGAGTATGAGGCGCGAGCCGGTCATTACGAGATAGTGCTTGAGACGGCGAGTTTTGCGTATTTGCCGGCCCAGCGAGTTTAGAGTCGCGGCGGTGGCTGCTGAGACCTGATACACGAGCCTCAGTCCCGGCTGGAAGCGAGAGGAGTTAAGTACAAAGAGATGGCCCGATTCTTGGCGGGATCGTGGTCGAACATGAGATAGATAGGCGGGCCGGCGGTTCGATAGTACCCATGGTTCACGAGATCGAGATAGTTTGAGGCTACGGGACTTTCTCGATTGTAGCCCTCGAGTTCTGGTCGAGGCACGAGGATGATCGCGAGGAGTTCATCAAGCGATTCTGACGGATCATTAAGTGATCGAGCCGGAGACCGTCGGTGGTCTTAGGTTCGCATCAATGCATGCGTGATCTGCGATCGGTAGTTTGGTCGTGGGAGCTGTCGGGAGAGTGTGCGCCGGCCGTATGGGGCGAGTTCTCGAGGCATTTCTTGCACATTTCTTGCCTCCGCGAGATAAGAAGAGCTCGGGTAAGATTTTTGGCGTTGAGCGGGCCGGCGTGCGGTTGGGTACAGCGTGGAGTTCGACTCATTGGCTCGGTATGTCCCGCGTTAGTAGGCGATATGGAGGGCGAGTACACCGCTACATCACGGACTCGATGACTACTTGGCGAGAGCTTGTTGGGTGTAACTCTTGGTAGGGCATGAAATTTCCGCATGCGAGCTTATGCGCTTAGGTGTGAGGCGGAGAGGTCGACGGAATGGCCAGAGATCGCGAGAAGAGGCGAGGCAGCGAGGTCGCTGGTAACTTTCGGCGGATCGCCTCGTGGCCGAGTTAGTTATGTACCTCGCCGGAGCGAGTAGTCCTCGCGATGTCGGGGCGTTAAGGTATTGGGGCTGAGTGAGCTCGAGGGCTTGATTCTGAGATATACATGGGTTCTTGGCGGAGATTCATGTCCCTCGTGTGCGCGATGTGGCGGCATCGTCGGGAATGTCGTCTTTTTGGTGTTTGTTTCACTGCGGCCGTCGAGGCCATGTGAAGGCGTGCTTATAGGAGAATGCAGGCGAATAGCGCATCTAAGGTCGATGGCGGGTTCATCGCCTTACATAGCTATCGCCCGGCGAGGATTAAGGTTAGAAGCGGCGAAGGAAAATGAAGCGGTTGATCTGGTATATTCTTACCATACAGAGACTAGTATGCGTTGATGTTATAATGAAGTGATAAGTATTATGTTGAGATAGCATTATGTTAACTTGTGATTAGAAATCATGGTTAGTAAAAGGGTAAGATTGGGGATAGGAAAAGTGTGAGCCTTAGAGTTTTTACGTAGATACCTTAGGCGAGGCCGTCTTGGGTAAAGATTTATGTTTATGTTGACCTTTATCGGATTGCATAGTATCGTGAAATATTTTTGTGTGATAAGTCCAGGTGGTATGAAATAAAGAGGGTAGTTGAGCTAAGAAGACACTAGGTTTTCGTGACTTAATTAGTAAGATTGTTGCGGATCGGAGGAACAAGAGTTTGGCGCGATAAGCGAGTCGGATTGAGGCCGTCGCGGGTCAACCAGCGACTTTGTAATGTGGTGGGTCAGTTCGAGGTGGTCACTTGGTGATAGAGTCACGAGCGCTAGGCCCAGTTTAGATAACCAACTGTATGAGTTCATGGATGTGTTCGACTAAAATCAGATCGTGAAGGCGGAAATGGCCTTGAAAGAGTTGGAGGATAGGTTACGGGCGGTGTTTTGATTTGAGGGTAGGCTGAGGATTATTTGCCTCTTGTTGAGTGAGTATTATATAGCTACCATTTTAGTATTCGGATATCGCCTTGTGAAGCCTTGTATGGGCGGAAGTGTAGGATTGCCGGTCGATTGGTTCGATGTTGGCAAGGTTCAGATAGTTGGTCCGTACTTGATCTAGCAGGATATGGATATGTTGGAAAAGTATCGGAGATCCGTCAGTGTTCCCGATTAATGATGACCAAGTTGGAGATAGTAACCCCGAGATTTTAGGCGAAGCGATATGAAGGGTGGTAAGTTTATTTAGGAAGTGTTGAGTGTGCGAGGAGAATGCGACAGTAAGAGAATAGAAGTGATCATTACTTTTGTGAAGTAAAGGTGCGAAGGGAATATCTTTTAGACCGTGGGTGGGAGCTTTTGTAATGCTAGAGGTGATTCCTCGTGGACTTGAATTATGTATTTGCGCGCGTATTATTTTGCGGCTAGGTGTGGCATTGGCAACTTGTTTAAGTTAAGAGGAACTTTATCGTTATATGTCTTGAGAAGGAACATTCGGAATGAATGTTTCTAAGGAAGGAGAATGTTATACCGTATTTCGGAGTATATGCGTGAGGCGTGCGTCAAAGTTCAAGCCTTAAGTAGGCATAAGGGACGAAATTGTGCACAACTAAGCGAAATGAATTGTTTTCCAGCGAAAAGTTTTGGACCTTGCGAAGGAAAATTACGGTTGCGACATTTATAATTTTACGGATTTTTAGAGATGAAATATTTTGGACCAGCGAGAGGCGACACTTGTCACCCTCAGTGGTGATCAAGTGGCGAAATTGTGGGCACGTTTTTTCATTTTGTGGCCTAAAACATTTGGTCAATGTTTGCTAGATATTTTGTGGGTAGATAGATAAGGTGGGACCAGCATGACACTTGTCCAAATCATCGCCTCGGCTTGCTTTTGATCTTGGCCATTAAATGTCCTATAAATACCCTTAAGTTCAAGACTTATTCTTCGTCCCATAAACATTTTCCAAGTCTCAAAGTCCCTCTCCCCTCTTGAAAGCTCTCGTCAGCTCCTCCCCCTGTGAGGCCTGGCGAAACCCCTGTCACGACCCGACCGGGCCCAGTGCCCTACAGGCACCTGTCGGTATACATCGAGAGAATAGCGGCGGAACATACACAACATAAACACGGTGTAAATGATATATCAACACGGGCTGGCCGATAAGGCGCCTTCCATAATATAAACAAAGTCAAAAGTACAACTTTCTGACTCGGTTCTTACAGACCACGTATGTGAATACGGACCTCACAGGAATAACAAGCGTGGCGGGGCGGGGCCCGCCATACCCACGAATGTACATAATCTACAACATCGGGGAAAGGCGTACCAAAAGAGCGACAAGCCTCAGGAGAATGGAGCTTAGGCGTCGATAAGTGATCACAGAGTGTGGATCTGCAGCACCTTACCACTTTCTGCGTGAGCAGCGGCCCCAGGAAGGGGTCGATTACACAATATGTACTAAGTATGCAAAGCTGGAAAATCTTTGTAATTACAACATAAGTTTAAAGAAAGCGGGAGACATGTATGATAACAAAATTACGGTGCTCGATTGCCTTACTAATGAGAGTATAAGCGGTGTATACTTACTACGAAAAATAGGATTGGAATCCTACTCACGGGACTATTTCACCGCATAGGTCGGTGGACTGCGTGAGGTATTCGCGTGGGACTATTTCACCGCGTAATCCCATACGGACTCGCGTGAGGTATTCCTCGCGTAAATTTGGACGCCGCGTGAGACTATTTCACCGCGTAAGCCGCTTACGGACTCGTGTGAGGTATTCGCCGCGTCGTGGTTAGCAAATCCGGAAATATACAATGCCACAATCAGGAATGACCCATGACGAATAATATATCACTAGCCCAAATCAGGCTATCACGCATAACATAAGCTCTGTCGGCGTATCATACAATATATAAGCAAGTTAAGAAATCCACAACTTATTATTCTTGTTCGTATACACTCTCGTTTAGTTTACTTAAGGCACTAACGTATCTTTATGAAAATCAGAATTTAACCCAAAGTACTACGTCTTCTATTCTTTTAAAATGACTCGTTTCATTATAAAACTTCCAAGATACTAATAGCGTAGTATCAGTGACAATTTCTTTTCAAGACAAGTCACGATACTTTTAGAAATAAAATATGGCTTAAATCAAGTGACTCGTGTCTTATAAAACCTTAGGCAATTGATGCATTAAAATCGAATTGCCTTCCATTAAATCAAGTCATTTATCTTTCCATAAAGTCAATATAACCGACTCCCATAAAGTCGTTATTTTCACTTTATACCTTAGTCATGTACAATTTCCTATCGAGGACTTATCGTTTTAAAGCGACACAAGTATTACATCTTTAAAATTCTTCAAGTCCTTATCTTTAACAAGACTTAACACGTCTTTAATATTCTCGAAGAAGTGAGTTAATCCCTAACTCACGACTTGGCATTTCATAAAACAAGTAAAGAATGTCAAAGTCTTGTCGTCTCTGGTACTATATCGTGAAACTAGTCTGCTCGAAGGATAGGAAAAGTTCTACATACCTTGTCGGGTCAAACCACTTGCCAAGTACAAAGTCCGCGTAGTATATCAACCTATAATATTCACAATCGTCTATTAACGCCTTACTTCAAATGTAGAATATTATAAGTGTAAAGTCTCCAATTTCTCGGAAAATCGGACGACGCCTCGCTGTTTTTACTTACTTTGCCACCTTTTCAAGTAGAAATACAATAACCAAACAACTGATTGGCTCACAATTATATAGAAAGTAGTTCAATACAAATGAATAACTAAAATGCCCTGATTGGCTCACAACTATATAGAAGGTAGTCGATACAAATAAATAACTAAACAGCCCCGATTGGCTCACAATTATATAGAAGGTAGTCGATACAAATGAATAACAAACTAATACAAACTCTGAGTCCAAATTCGTACCTTGAGTTCAACAATACCAATTCTTATCAATTTCCATTTCAATCCAAATTGGTAGCATAATATGATATCAAGTCGCGTTTGGTTATAACTACCATAATCTTCAAGTCGATAACATGCGACGATTCTAACAACGATTAAATTGTAATTCAACTTAGTCATGGCTTACATTACATTTGGTTCCAAGGCTATAATCAATCCATAATCCTTATAACTTCAATATAACAACTTCATGCATGACATACAAAGCTAACAACAACAATATAAATAATCTTGTAATACTTTCAAAGAACAAGATTATACCTCAACGATTCTTAATCAACTCCAATCAAGTCGATCCTTAGTAGTTTAGAGCCTCCCAAGACACTTCAATCCACTTGTTGAGACCGCTTAGAACAACACCAACAATTATCCTTCAAAACTCCAAACAAAACCTAGAAAGACCATTAGGTTTTCGTTTGCGACTAACAGAAAACAATCTTTTCCAAGATTTTTCTATTGAGATATGCTTACACTACCCTCAAGAACCTTGGTTTAAAGTGTGGAATCAAATGGACAAGAAACACAAATTTTTCTTTCTTTTTCTTAGTGAACCAGAGCTTGCTCTATGTTCATCCAAATTTTGTGTAAAATTTTCTAAGTGTTAAGTCCTCTCTTGCTACTAGTATTATATAAAGGGTCATGGAGGTTAAGATGCATCAAATGGTTGGCTTGGATAATCTCTTGCAAAATATCAAGACTTATTGACCATTTGACTTAGTCAAGATTGTCAAGCCACAACTTGCAAGACTTTAGTCATAGAAGACTTATGGTAAATGACCATAATGGCCATGCCATTTCGTCAAGGCCTTGCTAAGGGGGTGACACGTGTGCCCTCCCATTCGTCCTAACACTTACGTTTTCCGACAATTTCATAATTAGATAAATTTAAAAGTCTCAAATCATACCACTTGTGAGTTCTTACTTATGTTCTTAAAACATGTCATCCTGCGATTCTGGTGTAACATTCTTCCCCATAAGAAACATTCGTCCCGAATGTTCTTTCAGTCACACTTACAATTAGCGACATAGTTTCCTTTCACACCGACATACCAAAAATGCCACTCGTGGCAACATAAAAGCATTTAAGCAAAAGAAACACTTCAATTAAAACTGACAAGTGAGGAAAATGAAATACGAAGGTATAGGAAATAAGTGAGGATACCTCCTCAACGTGTCTCTTCAGCTTCCCAGTCATCTCCTCCCGGCTATCATTTCTCCACAGGACTTTGACGGAAGCTACATCTTTGGTCCGTAGTCGCCTGACCTGGCGATCGAGTATCGCTATGGGACTCTCCTCATACGATAACCCCTCTGTCACCTGGACCTCACTAGTAGGAAAACTGCCATTTGGATCGCGATACATAGCAACATAGAAACATGGAATCTGGGATGTCGCCTCGACTCACGATGGCGGATCCAACTCGTAGGCAACCTTGCCCACTCTGAGCGATCTGGTAGGGCCCGATGTATCTTGGTGAGTTTCCCCCTTCTTCGAATCTCATCACCCCGCCGTGGGTGGCGCTTCAAGAAGACCCAATCGTCTGCACGAAACTCCAAATCAGGCCCGATTATCCGCGTATGACCTGCCGACTACGAGCGCTAACGATCTCTCTCTGGATAAACCGCTTATCCACGACTGCGTACCAAATGCGAGCCAACTAACTGTACCTCTCCCACGTCGAACCAACCGATCGGCGACCTGCATTTCCGCCCATATAAAGCCTCGTATGGCGCCATCTGTATACTGGAATGGTAGCTGTTGTTATATGCAAACTCCACAAGAGGCAAATGATCCTCCCAGCTACCACTGAAATCAATCACGCAGGCTCGCAGCATATCCTCAAGTGTCTGGATAGTGCGCTCTGCCTGCCCGTCAGTCTGAGGATGAAATGATGTCTTTGAGACTCACTGTGTCCACTAGACCGCCGGAAAGATCTCGAAGTTAGGCATGGCGGGCTCCCCTATCAGAAATAATCGACACCGGGACACCGTGCAACCTCACTATCTCTCGGATGTACAATCTGGCATAGTCC
The DNA here is from genome assembly GCA_029844215.1 of Przewalskia tangutica. Taxonomy (NCBI): domain Eukaryota; kingdom Viridiplantae; phylum Streptophyta; class Magnoliopsida; order Solanales; family Solanaceae; genus Przewalskia; species Przewalskia tangutica. The sequence continues at coordinate 1,060,610 of JAQGDG010000035.1, forward strand.
TCAGCTGAAAACGTCGTCCTGACTGGAAGGAAATGGGCTGATTTCGTCAGCCTGTCAACAATAACCCAAATGGAGTCGTACTTCCTCTGAGTACGAGGTAACCCTGTAACAAAGTCCATGTTGATCATCTCCACTTCAGTCGGAATCTCGATAGGCTGATAATCCATTGGGCCTCTGGTGCTCGACCTTAACTTTGCGGCAATTTGGACCTTTGTGCGACAAAACGCCACGTCCTCTTGAGCCGTCCCACGATACAAACATCGAGGTCATGGTACATCTTGGTGACCGGATGAATAGAATATCGGCGTGTGCCTCACGAATCTGTTGTGAAGTCTGATCATCGGGAACACCTGGCCGCCTCAAATCTCGGCCACCAGTGGTATTTACCTCGAATAGACTCTTCTCCTCCGAAGAAGGCTGCGTCACGATGCCGTACCAATCTGGGTCCTCAGCGTCGCCTCACCTCATCAGCGATGGAAGACTCGAAAACCTCACGAACCCGTACTCGCTCGTCGGTATCGATCAATCGAACCCGAGGCTCGCTAAGCGGTGGATCGGCGGACCGTATCTGTCTCTCTGGTTGTACCTCTGATAGGCTCCCATCGATCTACGACTCAAGGCATCGGCAACTCGTTGGCTTTCCCGGATGGTATAGAATATCAACATCATAATCTTTCCAACTCTAACCACTGTCTGTCTCAAATTCAGCTCCTCTGCTGAAGATATCTGGAGGCTCTTGTGGTGCGTATAAATATCCACATGAACCCGTACAAATAGTGTCTCCAAATCTTGAGGCATGTATAACGCGGCAACTCTAAGTCATGGGTAGGGTAATTCCTCTCATGCTTCCGTAGCTGGGAAGCATAGGCTATAACCTTGCCGTCTTTGCGTCAAAACACACCTGGCGATGCAGGGCATCGCGATAGATCACGTGCCGTCTAACCCGCCGGGAAGAGTAAGGCGGGGCTGTAGTCAACCTCTCCTTGACAGCTGAAAACCACCTCATGACCTCGTCGGCTGAAACTTTGCTTTACGAGTCGGCTAGTCAGCGTGCTGAAATCGAAACAAGCGCTCCTGACCTCGATAATAACGCGGTCTAAGAAGCTGCGTACCTCGGTCGGAGTAGTAGGTCTCGGCCAAGACTTAGCGCCTCGATCTTTGTCGTATCCACGCGAACCGTCGGCCCGATAATATGCCCGGGAATGCCAGAGGCCACCAAAACTCACGCTTGGAGAACTTGGCGAATAGCTGCGGCTCGGAGAATCCCAATCTGATCGCCAGTGATATGCATGCTCGCTCGTCCGTGAATACACGGGATGTCATCAATGAATACAATCACAAATGTATCCAAAAATGGCTTGAACACGGTTCATCAAATCCATAAATACCATTGGGCGTTGGTCAAACCGAAAGACATAACCCTAAACTCATAGTACCCATCTGGGTCTGAATGCGATCTTTGGGATATGCGCCTCTCGAACTCGAACGATGATAACGGACCGCGGTCTATCTTTGAAAACACCTGCACGTGCAAGCTGGTCAAACAAATCATCAATCACGGGAGGGTACCTATTCTTAATGGTTACCTTATTAATTGCTAGTCAACACCGCACACGGCGTCCGTCCTTCTTCTTCAAACAACAGCGCTCCCGGGGAGATCGCAAGGCTGATAAAGCCTTTCTCCGGCAAATCTTTCGGTGGTCTTTCGACTCCTCGGCTCGGCGAGTGCCGTCACTGTATGGCGGAATGGAAATAGGTCGAGTGTCTGCGGCGTGTCAATACAAAACTTCGATCTCCTCTCGGGAGGATACGGAAGATCATGCGGAAACACGTCCGAAACTCCTAACCAGCGGTGGTGAAGAAGCGGCACCTCGGCCTGCGTATCGAATACGAACGGATGATAGATGTACCCGCCTGCGCACCATCTTCCTAGCCTTGAGGTAAGAAATAAACCTACCGCCGGCGATGTTGTGTTGCCTCCACCGATAATTGGCTCGCCAGAAGCGGAACCGAACCAGCTGTCCCTACGATCAGCGTTGGCATAACAAGAAGCCAACGATTCGTACCATAATGACATCAAAATCTGTCATCTCGGCTCTATCAAGTCTGCGGTGCGGCGGTAAATAAATCTGGACAACCTCTATCACCCTCGGCTAACACGAATCACCCTGGCGTAGCTACCTCAAGCGACTCTATCGACAGGCTCTATCCGATTCTACCGATAAGAGGACACATAGGACAAGGTAGAACTGGATCTATCAAGCATAAACATCGCGGCTGAAATCGATAATGTACGTGACGGCGTCGAGGAAGCCTCACGATCTGGCGGTGGCTAGAAGAATATATGCGGTTACGGGGACGCTAGGCTGGAACCACCACCACGACCTCTACGCGGCTGCTGTCGTGAGTACCACGCCTCGGGCGCATAACCTGAAGGAGAAGACCCGGCAAGCCCGATCCGTCGGTGTCTTTGTACCACCATCTTTGCCTCTGAGCGGACAATCCCTCTTCAAGTGGCCCGGTGCCACAAGAGTAACAACCTCCTGCGGGAACACGACACTCGCACAGGTGAGACCTACTGCGTCGAGCACAGGGTGTGGGTGGTCTCGATCGGCGAGATCTGCCTCCTCCTGAAACCAGAAGTCTGGAGCCACGACTGCTCACGAATGGCCTTCGATCGGATCTCCTGCGAGAAAACCGTGTGGAGCACTCTGTGTTGGTGGAAAGTGGACCCGATCTGCTGCGAGGCTGCCGCCTCAGCGCCTGAGGCCACGATGTCACAGCCTCTTGGGTGGCTGCGTCAATTTGGTCCTCATCTCTATCCTCTATCCCACGTGCATAGGCTGCATCAGGCGATGTCCATCTGGTGAAGAGCCACCTAATCATGTTGTAATCATATGACGGTCTAGCCCGTCACATAACGATGAACTCTATCCACCATGCTAGCAACAATAGTATGCGCGTATGCGGCGAGTCAAACTCAGCTATACTCGCAGCCGATCCTCCGTTACGTCTCGAGTCGAGAATCTGTCTGCAGGCTCTCTCGTCTCGGGAGGCAAAGTGATCTATGAAAGCCTCAGTAAACTCCTCCCAAGCAATTTGGAAGAGCATCATCACCTCTCAAAAGCAACCACGACTCAAACCGGTTCAGTATGATATCGCATGGCCGGTAGAAGGCTAAGCGTAATGAACTCTGTCTCTGAAGCCTAAGGACTGCATGGTCCATTGTAGCTGAATGAACTCCTGCGGATCCTCGTGGACCTCGAACCATAAAACTCGGGTGGATGACATCCCGGAAAATCCCTAATCCATGGCCCATCGGCTCAGGGTGGTGCTGCTCACCATGTCGTATTTGCCGACTACTATCTTGGTCAATAACGAACTGCTCCGTAGTATCTATACTCGTGGTGGTGAGGCTGGAGAGTGCAGTATCAGAACCTCTGGAGCTACTGCCGCTCTCGGCTCCTCTAAAACTGTAGGTGTGGCTGAACTTGCCGACCAGCACTACCTCGGGCATAGTGCGTACGAGCAGTGTAACCCTCTGTACTGCTAGCGACTCACTGCTCTTTGCCTTGCCTACAGGCTCTCGTGCCTTTCGTGGAGGCATAGTTGTTTTATAAGAAGAGGTCGGAGAGGATTCAACCTAATAAGGCGACTCAATGCGATCTCGAGAGAGAAGAATGGAAACCAATCCTAAATGTCCTGTAGCCTCACGATTATAGATGTGGTGCCTGACACGATAATCAAGACTCTACTATACAGTGCGTAGACACTTTCAGAGGACTAAGCGCTCGATACCACTTTTGTCACGGCAGGCCGGGCGCGGCGGTGCCTACACAGGCACCTGTCGGTATACATCGAGAATAGCGTGGAACATACACAACATAAACACAGTGTAAACAATATATCAACCACTAGTGCTTGGCGCGCTTCCATAATATAAACAAAGTCAAAAGTACAACTTTACAACTCGGTTCTTACTGACCACATATGTGAATACGGACCTCTAGGAATAACAATTGTGGCGGGGCGGGGCCGCCATACCACGAATGTACATAATCTACAACATCGGGGAAGATCGTACCAAAAGAGCGACAAGCCTCGGAGAATGGAGCTTAGGCGTCGATAAGTGATCTAGAGTGTGGATCCATGCACCTTACCACTTTCTGCGGCATGAGCGGCCCAGGAAGAATTCGATTACAATATGTACTAAGTATGCAAAGCTGGAAATGCGTAATTACAACATAAGTTTAAAAGAAAGCGGGAGACATGTATGATAACAAAATTACGATTGCTCGGTGTCTTACTAACAATGAGTATAAGCGGTGTATACTTACTACGAAAAATAAGATTGGAATCCTACTCACGGGACTATTTCACGCGTAGGTCGGTGGACTGCGTGAGTATTCTCGCGTAGGACTATTTCACCGCGTAAGCCATACGGACTCGCGTGAGGTATTCCTCGCGTAGGTGGACCAGCCGCGTGGGACTATTTCACCGCGTAAGCCACTTACGGACTCGCGTGAGGTATTCTCGCATCGTGGTTAGCAAATCCACGGAAATATACAATGCCACAATCGAGAATGACCATGACGAATAATATATCACTAGCCCAAATCAGGCTATCACGCATAACATAAGCTCTATCGACTTATCATACAATATATAAGCAAGTTAAGAAATCCACAACCTTATTATTCTTGTTCATATACACTCTCATTTTAATTTACTTAAGGCACTAACATGTCTTTATGAAAATCAGAATTTAACCCAAAGTACTACGTGCTTCTATTCTTTTAAAATGACTCGTTTCATTATAAAACTTCAAGATACTTGTCACGACCGAACCGGGCGTGGTAGTGCCACCCGGGCACCCTAGTGATACAACATCGAGAAAACCAAGTGGAAATAAAACTTAAACATGTAAATAGACATGGATTAAGATGAAAGAAAATAGGCCAACCAAAGCGGTTGCCTTTCAACATATATATATAAACATTTGAGCGATTCTGATCCTTACAACCACGCCACAACAACGGTTGACCTCTACGATTTATACAACAACTATGACGGGACGGGGCCCGCCATACCCTGAATGTACAAGGACCTACGGACTCGGGTAACATACCAAAGATAAGCCTCCGGAGGACAGAGCTTCCAAGACGCTGAAATGAGATCCTAAACGCGGATCGACAATGGTACTTCTACTGCGGCATGAGCGCGACCCAGAAGGAGGTCAAGACAAGTACCAAGTATGTGAAATCAGTAATATCATAAATGAAATCATAAATGTCTATATAAAGCGGGAGACATGTATGATAACAAACTACGATTCACAACATAAAGCGATTATGTCGATTCGGGGACTCGCCTCAAAGTCATCCTCGTACCCGTGGAACTTCTTCCTCACTTCGCGATCTAGGTACAAATCATGTTATCGTATAACATGTCTCGCCCATCTCATGGACCCGATAGAAGCGTGTAGGATCATTCCGGTTCATCCCATGAACCTAGTCGAGTGAAATACATTCGGATGAGCCGAGTCGAGTGAAATACATTCGGATGAGCCGTGATCGAGTGAAATACATTCCGGATGAGCCGTAGTCGAGTGAAATACATTCCGGATGAGCCGGTAGTCGAGTGAAATACATTCGGATGAACCGTAGTCGAGTGAAATACATTCCGGATGAACCCAGAGTCGAGTGAAATACATTCGGATGAACTAGTAGTCGAGTAGAACACGCGACTTGCACAACAAGGCTATCACACGTAACATGGTCAAGTTTCATAACAACAATCATAGGCAAGTTATACCTGACTCAAGTACTTTCATTTTATGTCAAAGTCCGGATTTTAACCCTAAAGTACTACGTCGTTAAATTCCTTTTAAGAGATTCATTCCTTTTCTAAAAGTCACCCGATACGTAGTATATAAAAATGTGTGACTTATATCTTTTAAGTAAACCAAAACAACTTTCATACTTTCCTTTTTAAGACCAAATTAAGGCAATACCGTACCTTCTTTTTGGACCAAAATACTTCTCTTTAAAAGTCAAGTTACTACATTAAAACAAATGATAAAACCCTTCTTTTGTTTTCATAAAGTCGTTATAACCAACTTCCCATAAAGTCATTTATAACACTTTATGTTTTAAACCATTTTAAGACAACACAATGCCTTTCTTTTCCTAAAAGTTCGGTTTGCCTAATTTCAATTACGCAAGTCTCTTTTTAGAAAAGTTTAATAGTTCAATGTCTTAATCTCTTTTTAAAACAATAGAGTAACATATGCCATAGGTGAGTAGGTTAATCTTGTTCATAATCAATCTTATTAAGCAGCCATGATCTAGAAAATGTAATATCACTTTGTCTCATCTTAGCTTCTATGCAGATGGAGGTTTCTACTGGTTTTAATAATACTTAACTATTCAATACATTTTCCTTTATTAACGCTGCAGTGGTTTATCGATACACATTCTGATTTCCGAAATCAGTAAAACATTATTCCTTTTAAAAACCAAGTACTCATTACTCACGAATGAGGTTTCACACAAAATCCATATTAATTCATTTAAGTTAAGTCTCTTATCTTATAAGATCAAGTCTCTTAACTTCTAAAATCAGTAAACCATCTTCTTTATGTCACGACCCGTGACTGGTGCCTTACCCCGGGCACCCTAGTGATACAACATCAGAGTAATCAGCGGAACATAAAACAATAACATGAAGTCAATGTAATAAGACAATGAAATAAGAAGACAGGCTAACCAAAACGGTTACCTTCAGTATAAATAAATAAATAAATATCAATTTGAGCGCTACATCCCATTACAACCACGCCACAACAGTACTACAGGACCTCTATGAATGATATGACAACAGCGACGGACGGGCCCGCCATACCCCGAATGTAAGCACCTACAACAACAGGACTATACCAAGATAAGCCTCGGAGAAAGCGGAGCTTTCCCAAACAATGAATGTGACCCTAAGAGCGAGGATCAACGATCGATGTACCTTTACCATGCGGCGTGAACGCACCCGGCGAGGTCGATCAACGGTACAGTATGTGATCGAAAATCGTAAATGAAATCATAGTAGTCTATATAAGCGAGAGACATGTATGATAACCAAAACTACGATTCCTGATAAATAGCGATATGTCAAGTCAGGGACTCATGCCCTCAAAGTCATCATAAAACCGTACGGGGTATGTACGAAGGCATAGCCGACTACTAAAACCCACGATGACAAGGTCGTAAGCGTATCCATGAGATCTGTCTGGCCGTCGCATGATCAAAGCCGCCACTCGCCGCAGATCTAATGTCGCGTCTAGCCACTGGAACTTCCCGTAGCTCGCGTGGGCCACTCGATGGCCCGCGTGAGGTATTCCCGCATCGGTAGCTACTCCCCGCGGCGTCTGGACTCGCCGTCCGCGTAGCCACAAAGACCGCATGACCACAAGGGCGCGTACTAACTGGAACTCCCGTAGTTCCGCATAGGCCATCTGCACTGCATAAGGTATTCTCGAATCATAGGTCACTAGACCGCTGAGTCTACCCGCGTGGAGGGCGACAACCCGGAATCATGAGTGATATAATATCAACATGGCAAACATCGTTAAACAACCTAAGCACAACAAGTGGAAAACCCTTTACACAAACATCACAAGATACTAACTCACGTAGCATCCTAACATGTTTACTTATCAAGTCAACAAGAAATTATTACAAGACTATCACAAATCAATACAATCAAGTTATTCACACAAGGTACTTTCTACATTATGTTAACAAGTTGGTTTTTAGCCCCAAAGTACTTCATGTCTTACTCTTTTAAAAGATCCGTTTCTTTCACAAAGTCACACAATACAGTAGTATAAAAATAGAGTGATTATCTTTTGAAGTAAATCAACACTTCTCTTTGTAAAATCAAGTAACAACATTCTTTTCCCAACGCTCAAGTTTGCCTAATTTCAATTACTCAAGTTTCTCATTTTCGAAAGGTTTCGTAGTTCATAGTTTTAAATCTTTTAAAACAATTTGAGAAACATATACCTTATATGTGAGTAGGTTATTCTTGTTTATAACAATCTTTTAACTGACCGTGATCTAGGAAATGTAATATCATTTTGTCTCATCTTAGCTTCTATGCGGATGGAGGTTTCTACCGGTTTTAATAATACTTGGTTAGTCGATACATTTCCTTTATTAGCGCTGTGGTTAGATTCGATACTTAAACTCATTTCCGAATTCAGAAAAACAGTATTCTTTTAAAATCCAGAACTCAATACTCGCTAAAGAGGTATTACAACAATTTTAACAAAATGTTACACAGCAAGTCAATTAGGTTAAGTCTCTTATCTTTCAAGATCAAGTCTCTTAACTTCTAAAGTAATAAATCATTCTTTACCTACATAAGTCGTTATAACTAACTTCCCATAAAGCTATTATAACACCTATGTTTTTGAACCAACCAAACTCGTTTAACACGTATGCGTCTGCGTACTACATAGTTTACAAAACATCGTGCTAGAAAGGATAGGAAGAGGTTCACGTACCTCGCGGCGATTATCGACAAAGCAATACGCTCGCGATCGTACCACTGCTAGCCTTTTCCACTCTTGAGTAGAATACGCTACTCGCGATCTTCCACCTATATAGACCACAAACGCTCATTAACACTTGGTTCCATATTCTGCGAGAAAATTCGGCATCTCCCGCACATTGCGAGCGTAAATCTCCTCTCGATCGGTATGGCTACCAAGCCAACGGGGTATATCTAACCTGACGTATACAATTCTTCAACACAGTAATACCACACAAGTCTCTTTGAATACAATGTAATTCTGATTCGATTCTCTTCTTTATTGGGCTTAAGTCAAAAGACATTGCCTTGAAGTATTATTAAGATCTATACATAGTATACTTGACTATACAATCCTACAACATGTAATTTCCAATTACATTAAGGACAAGAATATTTACCTCGATAAGCCCAAAATTATCCAAGTTATAATGTCGATCTGAGCAAGGTTTAGCTCTACTCGCGCGCTCGACCCGCTCCAAACAACCCTTAGAAGTTCTACACAACTTCTTCTTAATACTCCAACCAACTATGAAGATTTTCCTTAGGGTTTCGGTTTGAGACTAAAAGGACATAAGGTAGTATTTTCGGGCTCTACGTATAGAGATATCTTTGGAATACTACAAGGTATACGGCTAAGGTAATTTGGGTATAGTAACAATACTTTGGAGGGTATTTCTACCAAGAGAGGGGGTGTATTCTACGAGAACAATAAGGCAAAGGGGGGGTATACCCCTCGGCCTACCCCACTAGGAGGGGGGGTACTCTCGGCCAAGGGGAGGGTTCTCGGCCAAGGGCCTCACCCGAGGGGAGGGCGAGAACACTACAAGAGAGGGGAGGTTTTAGACTTAGGAAATTTATTTGGATGAAGAAGTCTTCAAAGGGGGAGGGTATTTATAGGGCAAGCAAGGCGATCAATGGCCAAGATCTAGCCAAGTGGGGCAAGTGGAGGCCAAGATATGCCCAAGTGCCCCTGACCTACTCGCCCAAAACCTGTAAATATCTACACAAATATCTACCAACACTTGCCCATTCAATCGGCCCTAAGCCTTTCAGTCCACCAGCGAGAGGGTGCCAAGTGTTGCCCTCGTTGGTCCAAAGCGTTTAGTCTCTCGGAAAAATCCGCAAAATACTAAATGACATAGCCAGTAAATTACCGCCGTAAGTTAGGTAGAGCGTTTAGTCAACGACTCTAACAGGGTGTTGTGCACAAACATAATTCGGTCGAGGGTGCCATGGGGTGACACGTGTCGCCGATTAAATCAAAATATTTCGTCTTTCGAAAATATCCATATGACCAAAATCTCAAAATCAAAGCGGGCCCCTGGCCGTAAATTTCTCCGTGGGCCCAGTGACCATTCAGAAAATAAAATCCCAAAATTCTAATATAATCCATGAAGTCCAAATACCAAATCTGGGAATCCAATTCCGTTAACGAACCTTTTTCTTCACAAAAGCGGAAACTTTTCCGTAAAACTCACATCTTTCTTTCTTTTCAAAATTTATGTCGTACTCTCGTACGTACGTCCTCACTTACATACCCTGCAACTACGGGGTATAACATTCTCCCCTCCTTAGAAACATTCGTCCCGAATGTTCCTTCTAAGTCTCAAAAACAAACATGTGTCAGTATAGTCTTTACTACTATACTTACGAGAACAAGCTTACACGCGCCACGAAAACTGCGCAAAATACTTACATCCTAGTCCACGAGGACACACCTCGACATCACAAAAGCCTTTACCCAAGTCTAAAATATACTTCCTCACACCTTTCTTACAAAGGAATGATCGCATCTATGCTCGCCATACATGCCGCTTCTTCCCTTACGTGTCGTGCCTTGTACACTCGAACTCTTTTTCATAACTTACCATTTATTCTGATTCCGTTCGAAATCTCGGGTTACTATCTCCGACTATCCAACGCTTGCCAACATCGAACCAATCGACCGCAACTTACACTTCCGCCCTGCAAGGCCGTGGCGATATCCGAATCTGAAATGGTAGTTATAAAAACACTCTCAACGAGGGCAACAATCCTCACACTACCCACGAAATCCAAACAACGGCCCGAGGCGAATGCGTCTGAGACTCACCGGAGTCCCTATCTGCTGATAACACTCGAAAACGAAAATAGCCACAACACGGGCTTCATGCATCATAAGGTGAAGGTAGGCACCTCGTGCAACCTTACAACCTTCGAAACAACATCTCGCATAACCTTCTGCCGAGTAAACGATCTAATCGAAGGACAAGATGGTGACCTCATCACCGAGCCTCATCCACATCGTCCACGAACTCGTCGGCTGGCTAACAAACATGGGCCTAACACCTCATGACCCTACCACAAAGCGGGACCACCACGAACCGACCCCACCACTAAGCGGGCGCGGGTTGACCCGCGACGCCTCAACCCGACCCGTGACGCGAAACTCTAGCTCCCGATCCGAACAATCTCACTAATCACGTTACGAAAACCTACCGTCTTCTTAGCTCAACTACCATCTTTCATACCACTTTGTCACTTTGCGCGAGCCACACACGGCCTCGGCGACCCAACAAATGGTACCGCTGCTGTGATCCCGATACGGGCGTGCCATACGGAGCCACGGTTGGTCTGCATTCCGTGGTAGAGGTTACGGCCTCTTTATCGCTCGGCCCGATTCTTACGGTTAACTAACCATGATTCTCTAATCACAATTTACTTATGTTATCGAGAACATAATGCTTGAGATATACTCGTCTTACGTACTAATCTCTGAGGGTTAAGAATATACACATACTCTTGCATTACTCCTTATGTTCTAATCAAACTGCCCGTAGGCGATAGTTAGGAAGATGGCGAACTACCCACCGATCTGAAGGTGAGTCCTCCTCTAGGACATCCTTTCGACACATGGCCACGGCCGCGATAAAACAAGTACCAGCTCTGAGCGACATCCCGGGATGGCGTGCCACTGCTATGAACACGGGGAAAACTAAATCCGGTGGTTTGGAAACTACGTGTAGCTGTGAACCGGAAGCTCTGGAGCTCTGACCAACTCCTGCATACTCCGAACGTCCTGAACCCTGTGGAGGACCACTCCGCACTGGTGGATGTGCATATCTAATCTGCTGCTGAGGTGGTTTGCCTCGAAAGTTACCAAAGGGCTGCTTTGCAGCCTCTTACTGTCCTCGGTTAACCGTCGATCTCTACATTTCTTGGCTGCTTCGCAAGCCCGCATACCTGTGCCATGCTCAAACCTAAATGAAGAACTTCTCTTGCACACCCTCTCTTAGATAGTCATCAAGACTCGCGGTACATCGGTATACTTTCTGTGGCCAAATCCATAGCTAGTAACAGGGTCGCCTCTTTGCAATTTATATTCACTGTTCCCGGTCGTGGAACTGAAGGTTCAAAATGTCATGGCCGCAGTAGGAACTGTTGCCGCTGTGCTAAACTCTGCTGGGTTTGGTGATGTCGCAGAACTCCCCAAATGAAGCACCACCCTAGGTGATGATTGGGCATGTGCCCACGTAACCCTCTGTACTCAACTCGCAGTTCCCTCGGCTGCCTTGCCCTCCTGGGCCCTGGTTGCCTTACGCGAAGACATAACGATAAAGGAAAGAATTACGTTAGAGGGGTCCAACTTATAACACGGCTCTAAGCACGATCTCAGAGTGAGAAGAATGGAAACCAATCCTAAATATCCTATAGCCTCCTGATTATTGGTGTGGTGCGCACACCGATAATCAAGACTCTCGGATGCGGTGCGTAGACACTTTCCGAGGATTAAGCGCTCACGATACCACTTTTGTCACGACCGATCCGGGCCGTGGCGTGCCTTACCGGGCACCACTAGTGATACAACATCGAGTAATCGGAACATAAAACAATAACATGAAGTCGATGTAATAAGACAATGAAATAAGAAGGCAGGCTAACCAAAAGCGGTTACCTTGGTATAAATAAATAAATATCAATTTGAGCGATTACATCCCATTACAACCGCCTTGCGATTACTACGACCTCTATGAATGATATGACAACGACGGGACGGGGCCGTCATACCACGAATGTAAGCACCTGACAACGGGGACTATACGAATAAGCCTCGGAAAGCGGAGCTTTCCCAATTTGACGTGACCCTAAGGCGAGGATCAACGGCGGTGTACCTTTACTGCGGCATGAGCGGCCCGAAGGAAGTCGATCTGGCCAATTGCAGTATGTGGCCCGAAAATACTATAAATGAACTCATAGTAGTCTATATAAAGCAGGAGACATGTATGATAACCAAAACTACAGTTCACAATAAATAAGTTGTCATGTCAAGTCAGGGACTCACGTCCTCAAAGTCATCATAAAACCGTGCGGGGTAAGTGCGAGGCATAGCCGACTACTAAAACCCACAGATAACAAGGTCGTAAAGCGTATCATGAGATCTGTCTGCACCGTCGCATGATCAGTTGGCCACTCGCGCGATATCTAATGTCGCGCGTCTAGCCCTGGAACTTCCGTAGCTCGCGTGGGCCACTCCAATGGCCCGCGCATGAGGTATTCCCGCATCGAGGGTAGCTACTCCCGGCGTCACTGGACTCATTGTCGCGTAGCCACAGAACCGCGTGACCACAAGGCGCATACTAACACGGAACTCCGTAGTTCCGCATAGGCCATCTGGACTGCATAAGGTATTCTCGAATCATAGGTCACTAGACCGCTGAGTCTACCCGTGGAGGCGACAACCGGAATCATGAGTGATATAATATCAACATGACAGCTTATCGTTAAACAACCTAAGCACAACAAGGGAAAACCCCTTTACACAAACATCACAAGATACTAACTCACGTAGCATCCTAACATGTTTACTTATCAAGTCAACAAGAAAGTATTACAAGACTATCACAAATCAATACAATCAAGTTATTCACACAAGGTACTTTCTACATTATGTTAACAAGTTCGGGTTTTTAGCCCCAAAGTACTTCATGTCTTACTCTTTTAAAAGATCCGTTTCTTTCACAAAAGTCACACAATACCCGTAGTATAAAAATAGAGTGATTATCTTTTGAAGTAAATCAGAACACTTCTCTTTGTAAAATCAAGTAACAACATTCTTTTCCCAACGCTCAAGTTTGCCTAATTTCAATTACTCAAGTTTCTCATTTTCGAAAGGTTTCGTAGTTCATAGTTTTAAATCCTTTAAAACAATTTGAGAAACATATACCTTATATGTGAGTAGGTTATTCTTGTTTATAACAATCTTTTAACAGCAGCCATGATCTAGGAAATGTAATATCATTTTGTCTCATCTTAGCTTCTATGCAGATGGAGGTTTCTACTGGTTTTAATAATACTTGGTTAGTCAATACATTTCCCTTTATTAGCACTGCTGTGGTTCGTTCGATACTTATTCTCATTTCCGAATTCAGTAAAACATTATTCTTTTAAAATCAAGTACTCATTACTCGCTAATGAGGTTTTACAACATTTTTAACAAAATGTTACACATCAAGTCAATTAGGTTAAGTCTCTTATCTTTCAAGATCAAGTCTCTTAACTTCTAAAGTAATAAATCATTCTGTTACCTACATAGAGTCGTTATAACTAACTTCCCATAAAGCTATTATAACACCCTATGTTTTTGAACCAACCAAACTCGTTTAGCACATGTACGTCTACCGTACTACATAGTTTACAAAACATCATGCTAGAAAGGATAGGAAGAGGTTCACATACCTCGCGACGATTATCGTGAAGCGTACGCTCCACGATCGCACCGCGCTGGCTTTTTCCACTCTTGGTAGAATACGCCACTCGCGATTTCCACCTATATAGACCACAACCGTCTATTAACACTTGGTTCCATATTCTACGAAAATTGCGATCTCCCCGCACATGCGTAAATCTCCTCCGATCGGCGGCTACTAAGCCAACCTGGGGTATATACGTCTAACCGGACGTATACAATTCTTCAACACAGTAATACCACACAAGTCTCTGTAATACAACCCTATGTAATTACAGTTCAGTTCTCTTCTTTATTCAGGCTTAAGTCAAAAGACATTGCATAAGTATTATTAAGATCTATACATAGTATACTTCAACTATACAATCCTACAACATGTAATTTCCAATTACATTAAGGGGACAAGAATATTTACCTCGATAAGCCCAAAATTATACAAGTTATAATGTCGATCCTCAGCAATGTTTAGCTCTACTCGCGCGCTCCAACCCGCTCCAAACAACCCTTAGAAGTTCTACACAACTTCTTCTTAATACTCCAACCAACTATGGAGATTTTCCTTAGGGTTTCGGTTTGAGACTAAAAGGACATAAGGTAGTATTTCCGGGCTCTACGTATAGAGATATCTTTGGAATACTACAAGGTATACGGCTAAGGTAATTTGGGTATAGTAACAATACTTTGGAGAGTATTTCTACCAAGAGAGGGGGTGTATTCTACGAGAAAAATAAGGCAAAGGGGTATACCCTGCCTACCCCACTAGGAGGGTACTCTCGGCCAGGGGAGGGTTCTCGGCGAGGGCCTCACCCGAGGGGAGGGCGAGAACACTACCAGAGAGAGGGGGAGGTTTTTAGACTTAGGAAATTTATTTGGATGAAGAAGTCTTCAAAGGGGGAGGGTATTTATAGGGCAAGCAAAGGCCAATCAATGGCCAAGATCTAGCCAAGTGGGGGGCAAGTGGAGGGCCAAGATATGCCCAAGTGCCCCCTAGACCCTACTCCTTAAAACCCTCACAAATATCTACACAAATATCTACCAACACTTGCCCATTCAATCGGCCTAACCGCCTTCAGTCCACCAACGAGAGGTGCCAAGTGTTGCCCTCTCGTTGGTCCAAAGCGTTTGTCTCTCGGAAAAATCCGAAAATACTAAATGACCTGGCCGTAAATTACCTTCGTAAGTTAGGTAGAGCGTTCGTCGGCGACTCTAACCAGGGTGTTGTGCACAAACATAATTGGTCGGGTGCCGTGGGGTGACACGTGTCGCCCCGATTCGTCAAAATATTTCGTCTTAGAAAATATCCATAACGGCCAAAAATCTCAAAATCAAGCGGGCCCAAAACCGTAAATTTCTCCGTGGGCCCACATGACCATTTCCAAAATAAAATCCCAAAATTCTAATATAATCCATGAAGTCCAAATACCAAATCGGGAATCCAATTCCCATTAACGAACTTTTTCTTCACAAAAGCGGAAACTTTTTCCGTCGAAAACTCACATCTTTCTTTCTTTTCAAAATTTCTGCCGTACTCTCGTACGTACGTCCTCACTTACATACCCTGCAACTACGGGGTATAACACTTTACCTCTCTTAAGACGTTATACCTAACTCCCCATAAAGCTAGTATAACTTTTTTTAAAACCTTTAAAACCAAGTGTTACTCTTCTTTCAAAAATGGTTTCTTAACAATTTTGAAATACTTCAAAATTCTTATTATTCAGGCTTAAGTCAAAAGACATTGCCGTACAACTACGTTCAATTAGCACACGTACGTCTCTGGTACTATATATTATTCAGCTTAAGTCAAAAGACATTGTCTACTATATATATCTTCCTTTAAAATATCATGCTCGAGTATAGGAAGAATCACATACCTCGCGACGATTTATCGACTATAAGCAAAACGCCCACGGCTATAACCCTAGCTTTGGTCCACCTTCTAAGTAGCCCGTGCTACTTGCAGAACATTCAACCAATAAAGGTTATCGATCTCTTTGTATATACGATCTATGTAAATGCAGATGAACTTATATTCTTCTGAAGTGATTTCAGTTCAAGTCTTTTCTGTAATATCCTTTTATTACAGTTCAATTCTCTTCTATGAATCTTATATTCATTACTATACTACTACATTATGTAATTTCCAATTACACTAGAAGGACAGTAGTATTTACCTCGATGAGCCCAAAATTATCCAAGTTAAAAGTCGCTCACGAGCAACGTTTAGCTCTACTCAGAGTGCTCCAATCCGCTCCAAACAACCCCAGAAGTTCTACGCCTTCTACTAAACACTTCAACCGACTATGAAGGTTTTCCTTTAGGGTTCGTTTAGTGGCTAAAGGAAAGTATAATAGTATTTTCCGGGCTTTTCGTATAAAGGGTACTTTGGAAAGTACTACAAGGTATTTGGCTAAAGTATTTTGGGCATTATAACAATACTTGTAGAATACATTTCTACCAAGGGGGGGTAGTATTTCGACTAGCACAACTAGGCTAGGGGGGGGGGTTGCTCTCGGCTAGAGCTCTCAAAGGCGAGGGCGTGTCGTGGACCAAAACAACAAGATGGAGAGGGAGTGATATTTCAAGACATAGACAATTATTGGATCAATAAGTTCATCAACTTAGAGGGTATTTATAAGTCAAGAAATGGCCAACCAATGGCCAAGATCTATCAAGTGTAAGGCAAGTGTAAGGTCAAGATGAAGCCATGTGTTTGTGGGTCCCACTTGCTCATCAACTACACAAAATATCCTACCTAACCCTTGACCACAATTTTTGCACAAAAAACGTGCCAACTTTTCCCCTTTGGCCGTCCACTTCCTTCCAATGTGAGGGTGACACATGTCACCCTCCGTTGATCCAAAATGTTTCGTCTCTCGGAAAATCCATAAAAATTATTAATGACATAGCGAATTTTCCCTACGAAAGGTGTGGAAAGCGTTTAGTCGAAAACGACTCCTTCGGTACTTGTTCACAAAATTTCATTCTTGAATAATCTTTAAGGCTCAAATTTATATATATGCGCCCTCACGTACATACCACGGAAATCTGAGGGTATAACATTCTCCCCTCGCAGAAACATTCGTCCGAATGTTCCTTCTAACCTCAAAACAAACATGCGCCGTTATAGTCTTCACTACTATACTTACGAGAACAATCTGCCACGCCACGCGAAACACCGCGCAAATACTTACATCCAAGTCCACGAGGAAACACCTCTAACATCACAAACTTTTGTCACTTTGCGCGAGGTTCTGAGTGTCACTCGGCGACCCAACAAATGGTGCCGGATGCATGCGATCCACGAGGTCTAAAATATACATCCTTCGCACCTTCTCCCTTCACAAGAAATGATCATATCTATGCTCGCAATACATGCTCGCCTCTGCCTTACTCGTACTCTTCTCGAACACTTGAACTCTTCTAGTATCGTACCACACTTGATCAACGCTCGTTTCCAACCCTTGAGTCATTACCTCCAAACTTGGTCATCCTACTAACCTCGATTTCTTCTAGGGCCATTCTCGGCCTTCACGAACTGATTTTGGTCGAACATATCCACGAACTCATACGATGGTCATCTAAACTTGGGCCTAGTACCCTCGTGACCCTACCGTCTGGCGGGACCACCCGAGCCGACCCACCTTGTCAGGGACTACGGGTTGACCCGCAACACGTCCTCAACCCGACCACGATCGCGCTAAACCCTTGCTCCCGATACGGAACAATTCTTACTAACTCACATCATGAAAGCTACCACTTCCATTTCACACTACCCATGGACTTATCACACAAATATATCCCACGTATACTACGCACTCTGATAAAATTCAAACATAAAATGAATCTTTTACTCAAGACGACCTTATCTGTAAGGTCTCGATAAATGAAATAATCTAAGGTTCACACCTTCCATGCCCCATACTTACTCTTCCAACTAACCATGTTTTCTAACTCACAATATAACACAACGCTATCCGTACATAGCACACAACAATAAGATCATCATATCAAGCGTGCAAAACTACAGAGGTTAGGGATATGCACGAACCTACCGCTCCACTCTAATCATAGGCACACGCCTGCAGCATAGCATGAAGGCGATGAACACGCCATCGATCCGGTAAGTGCGCCGCGCTGGTACCTCTCCTATAAGCACGTCTCGTCACATGGCCCGACGGCGCAGTGAAACAAGCACCGATAAAAACGACATTCCGGGATGATGTTTGCCACATCGTCGTGCCACTGAGGGGACATGAATCCTGGCTAGCACTCGCGTATACACATGAACGAAGCCACGGAGCTCGACCAGCTCCCGAATACCCCGAGCGTCACGAAGGCGCGGAGGACCACTCAGATCTTGGCGGAGGTACATAACTAACTTCGCGAGGCGGTCCGCCTCGAAAGTTACCAAAGGACCTGCTGTCACAGCCTCTTCTGGCGATCTCGATCATTTCGCCGACCTCTCCGTGCCTCACATCCTAGTGCATGAGCTTGCATGCGGGCAATGTCCATGCCCGGCTGAAGAGCTACACCCGTACAAGCCTCTGCCAAGTAATCATCTAGCCCGGTGACGTAGCGGTGTACTATGTCCTTCATATCAGCTACTACAGCGGGGACATACCGAGCTAACGAGTCGAACTCCACATTGTACTCTCTAACCGTCCGCCCGTCCTGCCTTAACGTCAAAAATTTGTCGGCCCGAGCCCTCCTCATCTGTGGAGGCAAGAAGTGTGCAAGAAATGCCTTTGCGAACTCGTCCCATATAGCCGGAAGTGCATTCTCTCCCCGGGACAGCTCCCACGAATCAAACCAGTCGACTGCGGTATCACGCAGCCGATGCGAACCTAGGACCACTGACTCGGTATCCGATGCCTTGATCACTCTCATGACCCGCTGTAACTGCCGGATGAACTCCTGCGGATCATCCTCAGGCCTCGACCCATAAAACTCTGCCGGGTTACACCTCAGAAAATCCCGTAGTCTCAAACTGTCTGCTCGGGGGTGAACTACGGGTGCTACTGGGGAAGGCTGCGTCAACCTATCTCATATCGGCCACGACCACTCGATGGCCGAATCGCCATCTCTTGTACCCCATCTCATCTGCTCCAGACTGTGGGAATGGAGGCTCAGTCTTTGTAGTCTCGGCAGCTGCTGCGGCTCTAAGCTCTGGCCGGGTCTTGGCGTCGCGAACCCCGCCGTCGGAAGCACTGTCTCAGGCACTGACCGGGCCTGCGCCCTCGTACTCCTCTGTATCTCACGAACAGCTCCTTCGACTGCCTTGCCCATCTGGGCCTGGGTTGCCTTACGCGGAGGCATGACTGGTAAAGGAAAGGAATACGTTACAGGGGTCCAACTTATCACACAGCTCTAAGGCACGATCTCATAATGAGAAGAATGGAGACCAATCCTAAATGTCCTATAGCCTCCTGATTATAGATGTGGTGCACAACACAGATAATCAAGACTCTACTAGACACGTGCAGACACTTTCAGAGGACTAAGCGCTCGATACCACTTTTGTCACGACGAACCGGGCGTGGTGTGCCTACCGAGCACCCTAGTGATACAACATCGAGAAAACCAGCGGAAATAAAACTTAAACATGTAAATAGACATGGATTAAGATGAAAGAAAATAGGCCAACCAAAGCGGTTGCCTTCAACATATATATATATAAACATTTGAGCGATTACAATCCTTACAACCACGCCCCTTGATTCTGCAGACCTCTACGATTTATACAAAAACTATGACGGGACAGGGCCCCGCCATACCACAGATGTACAGGACCTCGGACTCGGGGTAACATACCAAAGATAAGCCTCAGAAGGCGGAGCTTCCCAAGACGCTGAAATGAGATCCTAGCGGGGATCGACGGTAGGTGTACTTACTGCGGCGTGAGCAGCCCGAAGGAGGTCGATCTGACAAGTACCAAGTATGTGAAATCGTAAAATCGTAAATGAAATCATAATAGTCTATATAAAGCGGAGACGTGTATGATAACCAAACTACGATTCGCACATAAAAGCGATTATGTCAAGTCGGGGACTCACGCCTCAAAGTCATCCTCACGTACGTGGAACTTCTTCCTCACCGCCGGTCTAGGTACAAATCATGTGATACGTATAACATGTCTCGGCCCATCTCATGGACCCGGTATAGAAATGTGTGGGATACATTCGGTTCGTCCCGTGACCGTAGTCGAGTGAAATATATTCCGGATGAGCCGGTAGTCGAGTGAAATACATTCGGATGAGCCGGTAGTCGAGTGAAATACATTCCGGATGAGCCGGTGGTCGAGTGAAATACATTCGGATGAACCGGTGGTCGAGTGAAATACATTCCGGATGAGCCGGTGGTCGAGTGAAATACATTCCGGATGAGCGTAGTCGAGTGAAATACATTCGGATGAGCCGTAGTCGGTAGAACCACGACAAGACAACAAGGCTATCTCACGTAACATGGTCAAGTTTCATAACAACAAGCATAAGCAAGTTATACACAACTCAAGGTACTTTCATTTTATGTCAAAGTCGGATTTTAACCCTAAAGTACTAAACGCGTTAAATTCCTTTTAAGAGATTCATTCCTTTCTAAAATTCACGATACGTAGTATATAAAAATGTGTGACTTATATCTTTTAAGTAAACCAAAACAACTTTCATACTTTCCTTTTTAAGACCAAATTAAGGCAATACCATGCCTTCCTTTTGGACCAAAATACTTCTCTTTTAAAAGTCAAGTTACCACATTAAAACAAATGATAAAACCCTTCTTTTGTTTTCATAAAGTCGTTATAACCAACTTCCCATAAAGCTGTTATAACACTTTATGTTTTAAACCATTTTAAGACAACACAATGCCTTTCTTTTCCTAAAAGTTCGGTTTGCCTAATTTCAATTACATGAGTCTCTTTTTAGAAAAGTTTCATAGTTCAATGTCTTAATCTCTTTTTAAAACAATAGAGTAACATATGCCATAGGTGAGTAGGTTAATCTTGTTCATAATCAATCTTATTAAGCAGCCATGATCTAGAAAATGTAATATCATTTTGTCTCATCTTAGCTTCTATGCAGATGGAGGTTTCTTTGGTTTTAATAATACTTAATTATTCAATACATTTTCCTTTATTAATTGCAGTGGTTTATCGATACACATTCTGATTTCCGAAATCAGTAAAACATTATTCCTTTTAAAAACCAAGTACTCATTACTCACGAATGAGGTTTCACAAAATCCATATTAATTCATTTAAGTTAAGTCTCTTATCTTATAAGATCAAGTCTCTTAACTTCTAAAACCAGTAAACCATCTTCTTTACCTCTCTTAAGACGTTATACCTAACTCCCCATAAAGCTAGTATAACTCTTTGGTTAAAAGCTTTAAATCCAAGTGTTACTCTTAACAAAATGGTTTCTTAACAATTTTGAAATACTTAAAATTCTTATTATTAGGGCTTAAGTCAAAAGACATTTTGCCGTACAACTACGTTCAGTGAGCACACGTACGTTTACCATACTATATATTATTCTGTCTTAAGTCAAAAGACATTTTCGTAATATATATATCTTCCTTTTAAAATATCATGCTCAAGAGTATAGGAAGAATCACATACCTCGCGACGATTTATCGACTATAAGCAAAAGCGCTCCGGCTATAACGCTAGCTTTGGTCACCTTCTAAGTAGCCCATGCTACTTGCGAGAACATTCAACCATTAAAGGTTATCGATCTCAGTATATACGGTCCTATGTAAATCTGATTGAACTTATATTCTTACGAAGTGATTTGATTCAAGTCTTTCTTGTAATATCCTTACATTACGATTCAATTCTCTTATGAATCTTATATTCATTACTATACTACTACGGTATGTAATTTCCAATTACACTAGAAGAATGATGAGTATTTACCTCGATGAGCCCAAAATTATCCAAGTTAAAAGTGGCTCTGACGGCGTTTATGTCACGACCGACCGGGACGCGGCGGTGCCCTACACAGGCACCGCTACGAATAACATCGAGAAAATCAGCGGAACATACATGAAACTTATAAAATAAAAACAACGATAATAAAACAGCGAGGTTAGCCGATAGGGCTACCTTCGCGAGCGTCATACATAAGCGATTGCCTCCTTTCCTTTACAAAGCGACCCACAAAATGTGACTACGGACCTCAAGAGTGTTAACATAACCCGCGTGGCGGGACAAGGCCGCCGTGCCTGAATATACATAGCCATGACAACTCCGAAACATTGGAGCCATCTCAAAATCTTTGAGCAGGATCTTAAGCTCGCGGATCCATAGCGTGTACCTAAACTGCGGACATGACGCGGCCCCGAAAGTCGATAACTAATGTGCGAATATGGAGCGAAATAACGTCTGATAAGCGGATCATAAGCGTACAAAAGAATGACAAGGACAAGTATAAAAATACATACGGATCTGCCGTGTCATTACCACTTATGAACTTAATTTCACATCAATATCTTTTCCATTCCATTAAGAGTTATAGCCGTATCTTACGTACTTACTTAGGAGAAGTCATTAAGTTCATTTCATCTAACTTACTTATCTTTCATAACATAGTCCGGCCCACTACGGAGGGACATATACTACCCGCCCCAAGGGGCGCGATCGATCACCAATATCAAAGCATGCGTGGAATCCCATCACATCGACGACTAAAGTGTAAAACATAACCGTGGGTCTCACGCCCGTAAAATCAATCAAAACAGGTGGTATAACGTGCGGGGCTTGCCCTCATTTATACTCTTACCACGGAGAAGGTGGTAAGCGGGGTATAACGTCTTGGGGCTTGCCCTCATTTATACTCTTACCCGGAGAAGGTGGTATAACGTCTTGGGGCTTGCCCGCCATTTATACTCTTACCTATCTCGTGGGTCGTCAAATAACACAAAAAGCGGTGGTGCAGTGTCTGGGATTTACCCTCACTTATACTCTTACCTGGAGAAGGTGGTATAACGTCTTGGGGCTTGCCCTCATTTATACTCTTACCCTAACTCGACCAGCCATCATACATAACATAAGCCCTATCGACATCATACATAACATAAGCACCGCTGAACACCATACATAACATAAGCACTACCGACATATCATACATAATATAAGCACTACTTATCATACATAACATAAGCTCTACCGACTTATCATACATAATATAAGCAAGTTAAGAAATCCCTAACTTCTTATTAGCTTGTTCATATACACTCTCATTTTGTTTACTTAAGGCACTAACATGTCATTATAAAATCCGAATTTAACTTGACGTACTACGTGCCTCTACTCCTTTAAAATGATTCTCTTTCAAATAAAACTTCCAAGATACTAATAACCGTAGTATCAAGTCATATCTACTTTTCACGACAAGTCACAATACTTTTAGAAATACATTTATAGGCTTCTAAATCAAGTGACTTCTTTCTTTAAAACTTTAAGCAATTTGTACCTTTAAAACAATTTGCCCTTCTTTATTTCAAATCATTTCTTTGCTTACATTACTGAAGAAAACCATTCTTTTAATCTTCCATAAAGTTGTTATAACCAACTTCCCATAAAGCCGTTATAACTCTTTATATGCGAGACAAATTCATTCCTTTTATGACCAAGAAACTTATACTTTCAATTCAAATCACATAGCTTTCCAAATCAAGTATTCTATACTTTTAAATCAATTCATTTCTTCCTTTAAGAATCAAGTCTCATAACTTGAAAAATAAAGTCCCTTAACCTTTTAACAATTGAGGTCCATAGTCTTAAAACTTCATACGTAAATCCTTATAAATTAAGTAACATATACTTGGTGCGTTGTGAATAAGTTATGCTTATTTATAACCATCTTAATCAAGTAGCCATGATCTAGAAAATGTAATACAATTTTGTCTTATCTTAGCTTCTTTGCAGATGGAGAATTCTACTTGTTTTAACTTAATTAATTGTCATTACATTTTCCTTTATTAACGCTGCAATGGCTTGTTCGATACTTATTCTTATTCGTGTCGTAAATTAGCCAAGTCAACTTGGCTCCAAAATACCTCCTAACGACTCTTTACCAACATCCCCATAAGACTTGGTAAGAACTTGGGATAACTTATACATAACCTTTACGTGAGTAAATCAACATACATACCTCTTAACTTCATGAGTAGAAGGAATCATGAAATAGTACTACATGTATATTCCATACATAGAATCATGTCAAAGAAGGAAGAGGTTCACATACCTCGCGACGATTGTCGACAAGTAGCAAAATGCTCCAAAGTACATCAACCTTGAGCTACTCCATTCTTCAAGTAGGATCGCTATACCTAGTACTTCAACCTATCATGGTCACAATCGTCCATTAACCTCTTACTTCAAAGCGTAGAATATTCTAAGTGCTAAGTCGCCAAATTCTACGGAAAATCGGACAGCACTTCCTTTGTTTATACTTACTTTGCCACCTTTTTCAAGGCGAATACAATAACCAAACAGCCCCGATTGGCTCACAATTTCTATAAGGTACTCGATACAAATAAAAACTAAGCATTGATTGGCTCGCAATTTAGAAAGTAGTCAATACAAATGAAAAACAAACTAAAAGTCCAAATTCGCCACCTTGAGTTCAACCTTACCAATTCTTATCAAATTTCCATTTCAATCCAAATTGGTAGCATAACACGATATCAAGTCGTATTTGATTATAATAACCATAATCTTTAAGTAAGTAACATGCGACGATTTTAGTAACGACTAAATTGTAATCGACTTAACATGGCTTACATACATTTCGAATTTTCCAAGGCTACAATCAATCCATAATCCTTATAAACTTCAACACATATACTACATACTAGCAACATGTAAAGCTAACAACAAAATAAATAATCTTGTAACACTTTCAAAGAGCAAGATTATACCTCGTGATTCTTAATCCAAATTCCAATCCAAAGTCGCTCCTTAGTAGTTTAGAACCTCTCCAAGACACTTCAATCCGCTTGTTGAGACCCTTAGAACAACACCAACAATTATCCTTCAAATCCCCAAACAAAACCTAGAAAGACCATTAGGTTTTCACTTTGCGACTAACAGAAAACTCTCTTTTTCAGGGATTTTCTATTGAGATATTCTTACACTACCTCAAGAACCTTGGTTTAAAGTGGGAATCAAAGAACAAGGAACAAATTTTTCTCTTCTTTTCCTTAGTGGAACCCGAGAGCTCCCATGGAGTGGTCTTCAATTTGCAATTTTTTCTAAGTGTAAAACTCTCCCTCTACTAGTAGTAATATAGAAAGCACCGAGGAGTGTTATGATATAAACACATGGATGGCTTAGATGTAGTCTTACATTAAAAATCAAGACTTATTGACCCTTGACTAGTCAACATTCTCATGCTACACATCTTGCAAGACTAAGGTCGATGACCCTCTTGCCCTTGCATTTTCGACGGCATCACATAAGGGGGGGTGACACGTGTCGCCCTCCCATTCGTTACAATAACACAATTTCCGACAATTCCATAATTTCCGATAAATTTTACAAGTCTCAAATCTTAACACTTGCGGGTTCTTACTTACGTTCTTACACCGTATCCTGTAAATACGGTGTAGCAGTTTAGCTCTACTCAGGAGTGCTCAATCCGCTCCAAACAACCCTTAGAAGTTACGCAACTTCTACTAAACACTTCAACCGACTATGAAGGTTTTCCTTAGGGTTTCGTTTAGTGGCTAAAGGAAAGTATAATAGTATTTTAGGGCTTTTAGTATAAAGGGTACTTTGGAAAGTACTACAAGATATTTGGCTAAAGTATTTTGGGCATTATAACAATACTTGTAGAATACATTTCTACCAAGGGTAGTATTTCTACTAGCACAACTAGGCTAGGGGTTGCTCTCGGCTAGAGTCTCAAAGGGGAGGGTGTGGTGGGCCGAAAACAACAAGAGGAGAGGAGGGATTTTCAAGACTTAGACAATTTTTGGATGAATAAGTTCATCAACTTAGAGGGGTATTTATAGGTGAAGAAATGGCCAACCAATGGCAAGATCTATCCAAGTGTAAGGCAAGTGTAAGGTCAAGATGAAGCCATGTGTTTGTGGGTCCCACTTGCTCATCAACTACACAAAATATCCTACCTAACCCTTGACCACAATTTTTGCACAAAAAACATGCCAACTTTTCCCCTTTGGCGTCCACTTCCTTCCAATGTGAGGTGACACATGTCACCCTCCGTTGATCCAAAATGTTTCGTCTCTCGAGAAAAATCCATAAAAATTATTAATGACATAGCGGAATTTTCCCTACGAAAGTGTGAAGCGTTTAGTCAAAACGACTCCTTTCGGTACTTGTGCACAAAATTTCATTCTTGCCTAATCTTTAAGGCTCAAATTTATATACGTACGCCCTCACGTACATACCCTGGAAATACGGGGTATAACAATACTAATAGCCGTAGTATCAGTGACAATTTCTTTTCAAGACAAGTCACAATACTTTTAGAAATAAAATATGGCTTCTAAATCAAGTGACTCGTGTCTTATAAAACCTTAGGCAATTGATGCATTAAAATCGAATTGCCTTCCATTAAATCAAGTCATTTATCTTTCCATAAAGTCAATATAACCAACTCCCCATAAAGTCGTTATATTCACTTTATACCTTAGTCATGTACAATTTCTTATCCGAGGACTTATACGTTTTTAAAGCGACACAAGTATTACATCTTTAAAATTCTTCAAGTCCACTTATCTTTAACAAGACTTAAGACATCTTTAATATTCTCAAAGAAGTGAGTTAATCCCTAACTCACCCGACTTGGCATTTCATAAAACAAGTAAAGAATGTCAAAGTCTTGTCGTCTACAGTACTATATACGTGAAACTAGTCATGCTCAAAGGATAGGAAAAGTTCTACATACCTTGTCGGGTCAAACCACTTGCCAAGTACAAAGTCCCGCCCGTAGTATATCAACCTATAATATTCACAATACGTCTATTAACGCCTTACTTCAAATGTAGAATATTATAAGTGTAAAGTCTCCAATTTCTACGGAAAATTGGACAGCACCTCCTTTGTTTTTACTTACTTTGCCACCTTTTTCTAGGCCGAAATACAATAACCAAACAGCCCCAATTGGCTCACAATTATATAGAAAGTAGTTCAATACAAATGAATAACTAAACAGCCCCAATTGGCTCACAACTATATAGAAGGTAGTCCAATACAAATGAATAACTAAACAGCCCCAATTGGCTCACAATTATATAGAAGGTAGTCCAATACAAATGAATAACAAACTAATACAAACTACAAGTCCAAATTCGCCACCAGAGTTCAACAATACCAATTCTTATTTAATTTCCATTTCAATCCAAATTGGTAGCATAATATGATATCAAGTCGCATTTGGTTATAACTACCATAATCTTCAAGTCAATAACATGCGACGATTCTAACAACGATTAAATTGTAATTCAACTTAGTCATGGCTTACATTACATTTCGGATTTCCAAGGCTATAATCAATCCATAATCCTTATAACTTCAATATAACAACTTCATGCTCGCATACAAAGCTAACAACAATATAAATAATCTTGTAATACTTTCAAAGAACAAGATTATACCTCAACGATTCTTAATCGACTCAATCAAGTCGATCCTTAGTAATTTAGAGCCTCCCAAGACACTTCAATCCGCATTTGAGACCATAGAACAACACCAACAATTATCCTTCAAAACTCCAAACAAAACCTAGAAAGACCATTAGGTTTTCGTTTGCGACTAACAGAAAACAATCTTTTTCCAAGATTTTTCTATTGAGATATGCTTACACTACCCTCAAGAACCTTGGTTTAAAGTGTGGAATCAAATGGACAAGAAAGCGAAAATGTTTCTTTCTTTTTCTTAGTGAACCCGAGCTTGCTCTATGTTCATCCAAATTTTGTGTAAAATTTTCTAAGTGTTAAGTCCTCTCTTGCTACTAGTATTATATAAAGGGTCATGGAGGTTAAGATCGTCGAATGGTTGGCTTGGATAATCTCTTAGCAAAATATCAAGACTTATTGACCATTTGACTTAGTCAAGATTGTCAAGCCACAACTTGCAAGACTTTAGTCATAGAAGACTTATGGTAAATGACCATAATGGCCATGCCATTTCGTCGAGCCTTGCTAAGGGGGTGACACGTGTCGCCCTCCCATTCGTCCACAACACTTACGTTTCAGACAATTTCATAATTAGATAAATTTACAAGTCTCAAATCTTACCACTTGTGAGTTCTTACTTATGTTCTTAAAACATGTCACGTAATTACTGGTGTAACACCCACTCCACTTTGTGAGGCCTCGGCCAAACCCCACTTTTCCTAGTTGTTCTCGTGAAATACCCCCCCCCCCCCCCCTTGGTAGAAAAGTATTCCCCTAGTATTGTTACTATTGCAAAATACCTTGGCCCAAATACCTTGTAGTATTCCAAAGTCACCTCTATACAAAAAGCCCAAAATACTACTTTATATCCATTAGTCACAAAACGAAACCCTTGGGAAAATCTTCATAGTTGGTTGAAGTAATTAGTAGAAGTTGTGTAGAACTTCTAAGGGTTTCTTGGAGGCGAATTGGGCGTTGAATAGGAGCTAAACCTTGCTCGATGTCGACATATATCTTGGATAATTTTGGGCTTATCGAGGTAAATAATCTTGTCCTTCTATTGTAATTGGAGATTACATATTGTAGAAGTGTAGAATTGAGTATAAGTTATATCTGAGGAAGGTATATAAGAAGAGAATTGAACTATACTTACATTGGAATTTGTATTTCTGATGAACTTGTGTAATTTGTGGGTAGGAAGTCTTGCTTGATTTTTAAGTAGAATAAGAAATCTTGTATCTAGAATTATTCTCTGAGTAGTCTAGGCGTTGATAGACTTATATGGTATTATAGGTTGAAGTTCTTGAGTGGCGTGGTCTACTTAAAAGGGTGGAAAAGCGAGCAAGGTTAGAATACTTTGGAGCGTTTTGCTAATTGTCGATAATCGTCGCGAGGTATGTGATTCTTCCTATCCTCTTGAGCATGATAATTTAAAAGAATATATATATAGTGCGGTGAGCGTCGTGTGTTAATGAGCGTGGTTTTACTTCGATGTCTTTTGACTTGAGTTTTAAATAATAATAATCTTGAAGTATTTCAAAGGAATTAAGAATCGTTTTTGAAAGAAGAGTAATACTTGGTTTTGAAAGCTTAAGAGTTATACTAGCTTTATGGGAAGTTAGGTATAACTACTTAAGAGAGATAAAAGGAACGGTTTACTTAATTGAATTGATATGATTTTGTTAAAAAGTGTGAAACCTCATTCGTAAGTAATGAGTACTTGGTTTTTAAAGAATAATGTTTTACTGATTTCGGAAATGAGAATAAGTATCGAACGAACCACTGCAACGTTAATAAAGGAAAATGTATTGACAAATAAGTAATTATATTGAAACCAGTAGAAACCTCCATCTGCATAGAAGCTAAGATAAGACAAAATTGTATTACATTTCCTACATCATGGCTGCTTTAATAAGATTGTTATAAACAAGAATAACCTACTCACACATAAGGCATACGTTATTCAATTGTTTTAAAAAAAAGATTACGTTATTTGATTAAGACTATGAACTATGAAATCTTTCGAAACTAAAAGACTTGAGTATTTGAAATTAGGCAACTTGAACTTTTGGAAAAGAATGTTGTTACTTGACTTTAAAAAGGAAAGTGTTTTGGTTTAAAAAGGAGGGCATAATATTGCCTTAGTTGATTTAAAAGGAAAGCATGGTATTATCTTAATCTGTCTTAAAAGAGCGTTTAAATGTTATGGTCGATTCTATCTGGCGTCCGTAGGATGGGCCGGGAATGTATTTCACTCGACACCGTGTTCATAGGATGAGCGGGAATGTATTCACTCGACACGCGTTCGTAGGATGAACCGGGAATGTATTTCACTCGACACGCGTTCATGTGATGAGCGGGAATGTATTCTCTCGACACGCGTTCATAGGATGAGCGGGAATGTATTTCACTCGACACCGCGTTCATGGGATGAACCGGGAATGTATTTCACTCGACACCGCGTTCATGGGATGAACCGGGAATGTATTCCACTCGACACCGCGTTCATGGGATGAACCGGGATTGTATTTCACACGATACCGCGTTCATGGTGTCACGACCCGATCCCGGGACCGTGACTGGTGCCTTACCCCGGGCACCCTAGTGATACAACATCAGAGAAAATCAGCGGAAATAAAAACTTAAACATGAAACAAGAGATAAAGTATGAAACAGGCTAACCAGCGGTCACCTTCACGAATATATACATATATATATCAACGAGCAGTTAAATCCTTTTACAAACCACCCAGCAGCGATTACTGGACCTCTAAGAATGTAACTATAACTATGGCGGGACGGGGCCACGCCATACCACGAATGTACAAGTAACTACAGCGGCGGGGACTATACGAGATGAGCCTCGGAGAAGCGGAGCTTCCCAAAGCGAAGTGATCCTAGGCGAGGATCCACAACCAATGTACCTCTACTGCGGCATGAGCGCGGCCCCGAAGGTCGATCTGCGGTACCAAGTATGTGGCGTAAAAATCGTAAATGAAATCATAATAGTCTATATAAAGCGGGAGACATGTATGATAACGAGCTACGATCCACGATATATAAGCGATCATGTCAAGTCGAGGACTCGTGCCTCAAGGTCATTACTCAAATATACAATGGGTCTCGCGCCACAACATCAATCATGCGTGGAATACCTTCGCCATCAGCGTGATCTATGATATAGTCACACGAAAGTACACATGAACATCGGGTCCACGAGTCACAACCGTCAGGGCAATCTGAAGGCTAACTACGGATACAAGCGCGTCGTCAATGGCCAGGCAAATCACGAAGCCAACTACCGGATACCAAAGCCGTACCAACAAATCTATATAACCAAACCATGAAGTGACCGGAGGCACGAAAGCCAACTACGGATACGAGCACATTGCCACGCGGTGGCGGGCAATCAAAGACTAACTACGGATACCAAGCGGAATCACGAGACCGTCCAAAGCCCGAGCAGGGCAAATCACGAAGGCGACTACGGATACCAAGCGAAAGCGACCACGACTTGGGGCAAATCTGAGCCGACTACGGATACCAAGCGAATCGGTAAAACCTCATGGAGAGCTAGTCCATGGAATAATAATCCTAATGGAACCATACGTGGGCCACCTGGCGTGTCGATGGGTCCATCGATCAAGAATAACATGGCCGACCCTCCATCGAGAGACGCGGTGGTATAAAATACAATACTAGCACGACAAGGCTATCACACGCAAACGTAGGCAAGTTACACACAACTCAAGGTACTTTCATTTTATGCTAAAGTCCAGGTTTTGACCCAAAAGTACTACGTATGTTAAATTCTTTTTAAAAGATCCATTTCTTTTACAAAGGTCACCCGATACCCGTAGTATCAAAATAAAGTGACTAACATTTTAATTAAACCAAAACAACTTCCAGACTTTCCTTTTTAAACCAAATTAAGACAATACCATGCCTTCTTTTTAGACCAAAACACTTCTCCTTTTAAAGTCAAGTTACCATTTTAAAACCAATGATAAAACCATTCCTTTGTTTTCATAAAGTTGTTATAACTAACTTCCCATAAATCTGTTATAACACTTTATGTTCTAAACCAAAAACTCTTCGATACCACAAGTCTCTTTTCTTTTAAAACAACAACAAGTATTCTTTTAAAACCCAAATAACTTACTCTTTTCAAAACAAGTAACCTATACTTAAAATCAAGTTACTTTTCTTTTTCCGAAAACAAGTCGTTATAAGTCAAGTCTCTTATCTTTCAAAATCAAGTCGTTTATAAGTCAAGTCTCTTATCTTTCAAGATCAAGTCTCTTAACTTCTAAAATCAATAAACCATTCTTTTACCTACATAAAGTCGGTATGATTAACTTCCATAAAGCTATTATAACACCTTATGTTTTAAGCCAACAAATCACTTAGCACGTATCGTCTACAGTACTACATAGTTCACAACAATCATGCTAGAAAAGATAGGAAGAGGTTCACATACCTCGCGACGATTATCGACGAAGCAAAAGCTCCAAATCTTGTAACCGCTAGCCTTTTCCACCGCTTAGTAGAATACGCTACTCGTAATCTTCCACCAAAAGGCCTGGCGTGTCACGACCCGTTCGGGGCGTGGTAGTGCCTTACGGGCACCCAGTAGTCATACATCGGAGAAATCGCGGAAAATAAAACAACCAAAATATGAAGCAGTATAAATAAGACACGGTTTAGGAAAAAGTTGCCTTTCGGCATATATGTATATAAGTACCCCAAAATGAGCGATTACATCCCAACCTTACAACAGTCTGGACCTCTGAGTTTAAAACAACAATGGCGGGGCGGGCCGCCGTACCACTGAATACAAATATCTACAACGACGGGGACCGTACCAAAATGCTAAGCCTCGGAGAAGCGGGCTTTCCCAAGCCAAACGGTGATCCTAGAGCGGGGATCAACGGTAGGAGTACCTTTACTGCGGCGTGAGCGGCCCCGGGAGAGTCGATCTGGGTACCAGTATGTGGCGAAAATCGTAAATGAAATCATAGTAGTCTATATAAGCGGGAGACATGTATGAAAACCAAAACTACGATTCCTGATAAATAAGCGATCATGTCAAGTCGGGACTCGCGCCTCAAAGCCATCATAAAACCGTGCGGGGTAAATGCGAAGGCATAGCCGACTACTAAAACCCAGTATAAACAAGGTCGTAAAGCGTATCATGAGATCTGTCTGACCGTCACATGATCAAAGCGGCCACTCGCGCGATATCTAATGTGCGCGTCTAGCCACTGGAACTTCCGTAGCTCGCGTGGGCCACTCGATGGCCCGCGTGAGGTATTCCCGCATCGAGGGTAGCTACTCCCGGCGTCTGGACTCGCCGTCCGCGTAGCCAAAGACCGCGTGACCACAAGGGCGCGTACTAACACGGAACTCCGTAGCTCGCATAGGCCATCTGAACTGCATAAGGTATTCTCGAATCATAGGTCACTAGACGCTTTGAGTCTACCCGCGTGGAGGCGCAACCCCGGAATCATGAGTGATATAATATCAACATGACAGTTTATCGTTTAAACAACCTAAGCACAATAAGGGAAAACCCCTCTACACAAACATCACAAGATACTAACTCACGTAGCATCCTAACATGTTTACTTATCAAGTCAACAAGAAAGTATTACAAGACTATCACAAATCAATACAATCAAGTTATTCACACAAGGTACTTTCTACATTATGTTAACAAGTTCGGGTTTTTAGCCCCAAAGTACTTCATGTATTATTTTATTTTTTTAAAAGATCCGTTTCTTTCACAAAAGTCACACAATACCCGTAGTATATATAAAAAAAATAGAGTGATTATCTTTTGAAGTAAATCAGAACACTTCTCTTTGTAAAATCAAGTAACAACATTCTTTTCCCAACGCTCAAGTTTGCCTAATTTCAATTACTCAAGTTTCTCATTTTCGAAAGGTTTCGTAGTTCATAGTTTTAATCCTTTAAAACAATTTGAGAAACATATACCTTATGTGTGAGTAGGTTATTATTGTTCATAACAATCTTATTACAATGACCGTGATCTAGGAAATGTAATATCATTTTGTCTCATCTTAGCTCCTATGCGGATGGAAGTTTACTTGGTTTTAATAATACTTTATTAGTCAAAACATTTCCACTTTATTAGCGATGTTGTGGTTTGTTGACATTCATTACGATCGGTAAAATATCATTCCTTTTGAAAACCAAAATACTATTTACTCATGAATGAGGTTTCACACTTTTAACAAAATTCATATTAGTATAATAAGTCAAGTCTCTTATTTCCTTAAATCAATAAATCGTTCTTTTATCACTCTTAAGTCGTTATACCTAACTTCCCATAAAGCTAGTATAACTCTTAAGCTTTTAAAACCAAGTGTTACTCTTCTTTCAAAAGGTTTCTTAATTCTTTTGAACTCTTGATTCTTTTTATTGGGCTTAAGTCGGAAGACATTGCGTAATTATTTCGGGCTTAAGTCAGAAGACATTGCCGTAATTATTATTCGATTAACACACGTCGTCTACCGTACTATATACATATTTTTAAAATATCATGCTCGAGAGGATAGGAAGAATCACATACCTTATCGTGAAATCCACGCCGAGTTGAATATGTCGTGCGCGGAGAATCGACTATAACGATCAAATCGTCTATCAGCGTCTAGAATGCTTTGTACAAAGCTCTAGCGGAGGTTCGTTATTCTATGGACATTTGGGCAGCACTTCCCTACGGTGAGCTACTCAGTCTCTTGTGACGATCACATGTAAATGCGATTCTATTATTCATCTTTTAAACCCTGCTGTGATATGATTCAATTCTATTCTTTAATATCCTTACAAGTATTTATACTTATTCCTATACTTCTACGGTATGTATATTCTAATTACAAAAGGAGGATAAGGTTATTTACCTCGGTAAGCCCAATAATATCCTAGATAAAAGTCGCGCCTGAGCAAGGTTTAGCTCCTAAGTTGTGCGCTCCGGTAGCTCCAATAAAACCTTAGAAGTTCTTCACAACTTCTACTAAGGACTAAGGGATTTGGGCTAGGGTATTTTGGGCATTATAACAATACTAGAAGACAACTTTTCAACCAAGGGAGGGGAGGGGGTTGCTCTCGGCTAGAGCTTCTCAAAGGGGAGGGTGTGGTGGGTGAAAACAACAAGAGGAGAGGGAGGATTTGAGACTTAGAAAGATTGCTCAATTTAGGATGAAATAACTCTTGACAAGGGGTATTTATAGGTCGAAATGACCAACCAATGGCGAATGATGCCAAGTGCAAGGCAAGTGTAGGGTGAGGATTTAGGCAAGTGTCTTTGGCCAACTTGCACACAAAATATCCTACCAACTACATGACAAGGATGGCCGTCCATTCGGCCCTAATGAGTGTAACATCCGTCAATTGGAGGGTGACAAGTGTCGCCACTCGTTGATCAAAGTGTTTCGTCTCTCGGAAAAATCCGCAAAATTAGAAATGACATGGCGAATTTATCCTGCGAGTTTAGTAAAGCGTTTAGTCGGAACGACTCTAATCGGGTGTTGTGCACAAAGTGAAATTCGCCAAGCCACCAGGGGGTGACACGTGTCGCTCTCTACTCGTCAAAATATTTCATCTTCCTAAAATCTCCACAATTGCCAAAATCTTGAAAACAAAGTGGGCCACAAAAGTAAATTTTCTCCGTGGGCCCAGTGACCATTTCAGAAAATAAAATTCCATAATTCTCTAATATTTCAAGAAGTCAGAATACCAAATCTGGGAATCAATTCCCGTTAACGAACCTTTTTCCTTCATAAAACCGAATCTTTTAGTGGAAAAATCACCTCTTCCTTCCTTTCCAATTTCAATGTCGTATTCTCGCGTGCGTCGCCGCATACATACCACGGAACTACGAGGTATAACATTCTCCTCCTTAGAAACATTCGTCCGAATGTTCCTTCTAAGTCTCAAAACAAGCGAGCGCCAGTATAGTCCTCAACTTATACTTACGGAAACAACCATGCCACGCTTTGGCCAACACAACAAGCGCACATACTTATCTCCAAGTCCACGAGGAATCACCTCTATCACAAAAACTTCTACTCAAGGTCAAAAAGATACTCCATTCGCACCTTTACTCTTTCTGAACGAAATGATCACACCTATGCATAATACATGTTCGCTTCTTCCCACTCGTCGTACCGCTTCGTACACTCGAACTCTTTCTTATAACTTACCATGTTTCCGATCGCTTCCTGACTCTGAGCTGCCAATGACCTCTTACGGATAAGCTTCACCTATTCACGCCTCTTGAACAAGTGCGAACCAATTATACGCACCTTACATCGAATCAATCGATCGGCAATCTTACACTAGCGCTTATAAAAGGCTCCAAACGGCGACACGAATCTGAAAGCGGTAGCTATAAAATACATACTCAACAAGAGGCGAAGAGTCCTTACTACTCGAAATCCAAACAACGGCAGGGTGAATGCGACGAGATTCACTGAGTTCTAACCTTGCACAGTAACTCTTCCGAGAAAAA
The DNA here is from genome assembly GCA_029844215.1 of Przewalskia tangutica. Lineage (NCBI taxonomy): Eukaryota > Viridiplantae > Streptophyta > Magnoliopsida > Solanales > Solanaceae > Przewalskia > Przewalskia tangutica. The sequence goes on from JAQGDG010000035.1 coordinate 1,097,104, forward strand.
GCAGTATGACTTGGACTCCTATCGGCCATAAGGTGAAGGTAGGCACCGTGCAGCCTTACAACCTTACGAAATAATCATCTCGCAACTTACTACCGAGTACGGTTTGACTAAAAGATAAGGCGGGTTGACCCATCGGCGACTCTGGTCGAACACGTCCGAACTCGTCAATGGTTAACTAAACTGGGCCTAACACCTCGTGATCCTAACACAAAGCGGGACCACCAAACTGACCCGTCACTAAAGCGAGCGTGGGTGCGCACTCTGGCCTCAACCCGACCCGGCGCGCAAAACACTAGCTCGATCCGGAACAATCTCACGATCACGATACGAAAACCTGGCGGTCTTCTAAGCTCGACTACCCTCTTTCGTTTCACAACACTCGAGGATTCATCCACAAAATATCTCACGTATACTATGCATTTCGATAAGGGTCAAACACGAAATAATTATTTTACCAAAGATGGCCTCGCCTCACAGGTCTTACGTATAATATTCTAAGGCTCACTCTCTGTCCCCAATCTTACGGTTAATTAATCAACAATTCTAATCACACTAACACCATGCTAACCGAAAACAATACTTAAGATATTTGCTACATATAAATCTCTAAAGGGTTAAGGATATACACTGTCTACGCACTTCCCTAGGTGATTCTAATCAAACGCATACTGTGTATGCATTGAGGAAGGTGATGAACTATCCACCGATCCCAAGGTGAGTCCCTACCTCGCGCCAACTCTGGTTGGACAATTTCTTGCAAAATGGCCTGGCTGTCATAAACATAACAAGTGTCGGAGAAGCACGACACTCACGAATGACACCACTGCCACACGCGAGGTGGGGTGGCCTCCTCAACTAACACCCCTTCCTTTCCGCATCATCCCGAATCTGACCGTAGGTGAGTCTTCCTACTTGCATCCTTCCTCATAGAACATTCCCTCGCCATATGGCCCGACGGCAAGGAAAACAAGCACCGATAAAAACGGCACTTCCCGGGATGGCGCACGCCACAGTGAACAACGAGGAAAAAGCGAACCTGTGGAGGACACTGCATGTCTTGGCGGGCGCATGTCTGTCTGGCTGAGGCGGTTCGCCTCGAGAGTTACCAAATGATCACCGCCAATCGGGCCCTCTTACGATCTTGTTTAATCATCGATCTCTACTCTCTCGGCCATTGCACATAATCTGACAAGGCTTTGGCTCGTTCACGAAGAGCTACTCCTCACAACCTTCTTTAGATAAGCATCAATATCCTTGGTATACCGGTACATAAAATACTCTCTGCTGCAAGTCCTTGCCCTATGTAAGTGTCGTCTCCTTCCAATCCATATTTTCTTCTCCAGTCGTGGGCGAAGTCCGGATGTCATGGCGCGATGAGGCTGCGCGTGTGCCAAACTCTGCTTCTTTGGCGGCGCTCGAGAACTCCTCGCGTGAAGCATCACCCATGTGATGATTGGGCTGTTGTCACACCCGAACCCTGTGTGGTGCCCTACACAGGCACCCCTACCTTGACTAAGTACATTGCGGAAATTAATAACGACTCCTTTTTTTAAAACAAATGCGTGTAAGGCAAAGCCGACTAGGCTGCCATATAATATACATAAACAAAAGACACTACAGCATGCACGAGTCCAATCCATATGAATACAAACCTAGGAGTTAAGCGGAAATATGACGACAAGGCCCCATTGTACCCAAACTGTACAAAGCATGTCTTGAAGGATATATACCAAAAGATAAACTCACAGAGAGGAGCTATCCAAAACTCGAGCGGTCCTACACTGCCGATCACCAAGCTCATTACCTAAACTGCGGCATGAGCGGCCCGAGAGTCGATGCGAAGAATGTACCAAGTATGTGAGCGATGAAATCAGAATGAAATCATAATCTAAACAAAGCGGGAGACATGTATGATAGCCAACCTACGATTACCTGATACATAAGTCATATCAAGTCGGGGCGCAGCCGCCAAAGTCACTACTCAAATATAACTATGGGTCTCGCGCCCATAATATCAATCGTGCGTGGAATCCTTCCTCATGCCGCGATCCCATGATATAACATAGCACCAATAGGCATACATGAACACCAAGTCCCATGTGTTCTAAAAAGCTGCGCGGGCAGTAGGCAAGCGAGCGGGTGGTATAACGTCTTGGGGTTTACCCTCATTTATACTCGACCTGAAGGAGGTGGTAAGCGGGGTATAACGTCTTGGGGCTTGCCGCTCATTTATACTCTTACCACGGAGAAGGTGGTATAACGTCTTGGGGTTTACCCGCCATTTATACTCTTACGGAGAAGGTGGTATAACGTCTTGGGGCTTGCCCTCATTTATACTCTACCCTATCTCGGCCGTCAAACAACACATCGCGGTGGTACATCGTCTTGAGGTTTACCTCACTTATACTCTTACCCTATGTCACGACCCGTCAGGGCAGTGGATCGTGCCTCAAGGGCACCCAGTAGTCATACATCAGAGTAATCAGCGGAAATATAAAGCAAGACATGAAACAGTTTATAAAATAAGACACGGTTTATGTGAGAAAACATCGCCTTCCGGCGTCTATATATAAAATCATGGTTTAGCAGTTACATCCGACAACATGCTGACATGACTACGCACCTCTGAAATATACAACTATGGCGGGACAGGGCCCGCCATACCTGTAACAGATAAAACTATCTACAACGAGGAGATCATACCAAAAGTAGAGCCTCCGGAAGAGATGGAGCTCCGACACCAACGTAGAGATCCTAAGGATGCGGATCTAGCACACCTTTGCCCGCCTGCGGCATGAGCGCGGCCCCGAGTCGATTACAGCGGTACTAAGTATGCAGCGTAAAATACTTAAATGAAAACATATCATTTTAAAACCGGTTTACAAATATGTGAACGACCAAGGAAACGCGCGTAGTGCAGCATCACAAACAGAGCAACAATAGATAGCGTAATAGGTCTTGTCTAGGCTGCGAATGATCGAAGCAGGGCCAGCCCATATCATCGTCGCAAGCCTAATCCTGAACTCGAGTCGCGTAGGCCACTCGCGTGGGCGCGTGAGGTATAACCCGCGTCGAGGGTAGCTACTCGGCGTCGTCTGGACTCGTTGTCGCATGGCCACATAGACCGCGTGAGGTATAACCCGCATACTAACACGGAACTCTCGTAGCTCGCATAGGCCCTGGACCCGCGTGAGGTATTCTCGAATCATGGTCCACGACCGCTGAGTCTACCCGCGTCGGAGGCGACTTACCCCGGTATCATCTCAAGAGGTGAGTGATAGTATACTAACATAACAACTTATCTTTAAACAACATAAGCACAACAAGGATACTACCTATACAAGCGTTACAAGATACTAACACACATAGCATCATATCATGTCTACTTATCAAACCATCTTTATTATTCTTTTCACAATATAAGTGCATTATAAACACATAGGCAAACTTGTTTCTTTTATAAATCTTAAGTGGTTATACTTACTTCCCATAAAGCTAGTATAACTCTTAAACCAATTAGTTCTCTTACATTAATATGATTGATAGTCTTTTGAAATGTTTTGATTCTTTATTATTGGGCTTAAGCTAGTGAGGCATTCTTAGTAAGTATTATCGAGCTTAAGCGTGAGGCATTCTGTAAGTATTATTCGAGCTTAAGCGTGAGGCATTCCGTAAGTATTATTCGAGCTTAAGCGTGAGGCATTCGTAGTTATATTGTAAAATATCATGCTTTAGGAAGAATCACATACCTTCTCGTGAAAACCACTGCCAAGTTGAATATGTCGCGCGAGAGTCGACTATAATAGTCACGGATATCTATTAAAGACTACTCGAAGGTCATTCTAAGCAGAGGGTTCATAATTCTACGGTAAGTCGGGCAGCACTTCCCTACCGGTGAGCTATATAAGTCTCGTGAAAGCAGTCCTATGTAAGTATAGTTTGATTATTCTTCTTTAAACCCCTACGTGGTAGCAGTTCAATTCTATACGTGATATTCTTCTAAGTGATTAATACTTATCCTTATACTTCTACAGTATGCATTCTCTCATACAAAAGAGGGTTAGGATTATTACCTCGGTAAGCCCAAAAATATCCTAGAAAAGTCGCTGAGCAAGGTTTTGCTCTAAGTTGTATGCTCAAGAACCACAGAAGTTCTTCACAACTTCTACTAAGTACTAAGGTATTTGGGCTAGGGTATTTTGGGCATTATAACGATACAAGAAGGTAACTTTTCTACCAAGGGAGGGTAGATCTTTGGCTAGGCTAGGGAGTATTCGGCCAAGGCCACTTAGGCTAGAGGGGGAAGAGGGCTTGGACGAAATGGCTAACAAAGGGAGAAGGGGATTTTCAAGACTTGGAAAGTAATTTGTGGATGAAGAACTCTTCATCTTAAGAGTATTTATAGGTCAAGTGGCCAACCAATGGCCAAGATTTAGACAAGTGCAAGGCAAGTGTAGGGTGAGGATTAACTATACACAAATATCCTACCAACTCCTTGACTTGTGCCTGAGGCACAAAAAGCGTGCTCCTAGTCCAAATCGTCCAAATGGGCGATTTCAAGTCCATCAATTGGAGGGTGACAAGTGTCGCCTCCCGTTGATCAAAATGTTTCGTCTCTCGGAAAAATCCGCAAAAATTAGAAATGGCATGGCGGAATTTATCCTACGAAAGTGGAAGCGTTTCGTCGGAAAGCGATTCTTTTAGTGAGTTGTGTACAAATAAAAGCGTCAGGCTTATCTTTAAGGCTAGACTTTCGTCACGTATTCCCTTACGTACATACTGCGGAAATACGGGTATAACATTCTCCCCCTTAGAAACATTCGTCGAATGTTCCTTCCAAAACGATTATCGAAGAAGCTTAAGCGATTGTAAATGCCACACGGCCCAGAGCAACACTTAGCGAACGATAACGAAAATTTACAAGTAGGAAAGTGAATTTACGGAGGTGTGGGGAATAGGTGAGGATACTTCCGTCTCATGTCCTCTCGGCTTCCCACGTCATCTCCTCACGAGCTCGTTCGCCACAAGACTTTGTGGAAGCCACGCGTCCTTGGTCATGACGCCTAACGGACGATCGACTATCGCTATGGGAATCTCCTCATACGATAACCCCTCGATCACTGGACATCGTCAATCGGGTGTACCACAGATGGATCCCGATACATCTCCTCGGCATAGATACGTGAAAAACCGGTTGCGCCTCGGATCGGACGGCGGATCCAACTCATAGGCAGCCTTGCCTACCTGCGGACAATCGAAACGGCCCAATGTACTGGTGAGTTTCCCCTTCTTCCCGAATCTCATCACACCGCCGTGGGTGGCGCTTTAGGAAAACCCAATCATGAACCTCGAACTCAAGATGCGACGACGATGATCTGCATCGACTTGCCGACTACGGCCGTCGATAGCGCTCTCGGATAAGCTTCACCTTATCCATCTGCTTTGTACCAAATCTGGTCCCACTAGGCGTCCGCGCCCACATCGAACCAACCTATAGGCGATCTGCACTTCCTCCCATACAAGGCCTCATAGGCGCCATCCGAATCTTTGGAGTGGTAGCTATTATTATCTGCGAACTCAACTAGAGGCAAATGATCCTCCCAACTACCATCGAAGTCAATAACACGGGCTCGTGACATATCCTCGAAGTGCGGATAGTGCGCTCTGCTGTCCGTCTGCGTGGATGAAATGCGATTACTCGGGCTCACTGCGTCCTAAACCCTACGGAAGGACCTCCGAAGTTAGCGTGGCGGGATCCTCATGCGATATGATCGGTAGGGACTCATGCGGTCGACGATCTCTCGGATGTAAAGTCGGCATAATCCTCGGTAGAAAAAGTCGTCGACGGGAAGAAAGTGGGCGGATTTAGTCGACTGTCGGCGATAACCCATATAGAATCATGTCTCCTCGAGTGCGAGGTAATCACTGTGATGAAGTCCATGTTGATTACCTCCCACTTCCGGTCGGGATCTCTATCGCTGTAACAAACCACCGGGCCTCTGGTGCTCTGCCTTCGCTGCGGCAACACGGGCGAGCTACGAACTCTGCAGCGTCCTCTTCGCCATCCCACCAATACACAGATCTAAGGTCGTGGTACATCTTGGTCGAAGCCGGATGGATAGAAACGCTTGTACGTGTGCTTCCCCAAGAACTGCTGCGAAGTCACGAAACATCCGGAACACCGATGCGCCTCAAACCTTAGCACCCCATCGGTGCTACCTCGAAGGACCGCGCCTCACGAAGAGTTGTATCACGATATCGAATCAAAGCCGGATCCTCGAGCGTTGCCTCTTCACCTCTCGGCGATGGAAGACTCGGCAACCTCACGAACTCTAACCCCGCTATCGGAATCAATCAAGCGGACACCAAGGCTCGCTAATCGATGCAAATCACGAACCATGTCCCTCATCTCTAGCTGCACATCTGATAGGCTCCCCATCGACCTACGACTAGAGCATACGCCCTGGCATTGGCCTTCCCGGGTGGTGCAGGATATCAACATCGTAATCCTTAAGCAACTCTAACCGCGTCTCGTCGTAAGTTCGGCTCCTCTGGTGAAGATATCTTGGAGGCTCTTGTGGTGCGTATAAATATCCACGTGAACCCAGTACAAATAGTGCCTCGGATCTTGGCGTGAATCACGGTACGACTCCAAATCATGGGTGGGGTAGTTCCTCTCGTGTTTCCTCGGTGTCGGGATGCATATGCTATAACCTGCCATGCTGCGTCAACACACATCCCAACCCGATGCACGACGCATCACAATACACGACATAACCATCTGGACCTGCGGAAGAGTAGAAGCGGCGGTCGTCGATCTCTCTTTCGAATCGGAAACCACGCTCCTGGCATCGGTCCGCTGGAACTTGGCTGCGCCCGAGTCGGCTAGTCAATGGTGCGAGATAGAAGCAAACTTCTCTGAACGCGATAATATCTGCAAGGCCCGAACTGCGAACCTGCAGCCGGAGTAGTAGGTCTAGGCCAAGTCTGACCTCGATCTTGGCGTATCAACTCGAATGCCATCGGCCCGACAATATGCCCAAGCGCCGAAGTCAGCAAAACTCACATTTGGAAAACTTGGCGTCTGCCGCTGGTCTGAGAAGCACAAGTCGGCCTGATCTCAAATGCTCGCGTGCTCTGCTCTGGCGAGAATAAACCAAGATATCATCGATGAACACTATCACAAGCGTGTCCAAAATGGTTTGAACACTCGGTTCATCAAATCCATGAATACCGCGAGCATTGGTCAACCCAAAGACATGACCACTGAACTCATAATGCGTCACAAGTCCGAATGCGATCTAGGGACATCCACCTCTCGACACGAACGATGATAGCGAACGCGGATCAATCTTGGAGAAACATCTCGCCACGCAATCGTCGAACAAATCATCAATCACAGGAAGGGTATACATTCTTAATGGTCACCTTGTTCACGCTTGTAATCAACACATGCGCGGCGTCGAGTCCTTCTTCTTCACGAACAATACGGCGCTTCCCGGGAAAACTGGGCCTAATGAAGCCGCTTCTCCAGAAATCCTCGGTGGTCCTTGACTCTCTCAACTCGGCGGTGCCATTACGTATGGCGGGCGGAAATAGGCGAGTATCGGCAATATGTCAATACAAAACTCAATCTCCTCTCGGGAGGATACGGAGGTCATCCAGGAACACGTGCGGGAACTTCGTGACTCTGAGGCGGTGAAAATCTGGTACGCGACCTCGGTATCAAACACTCGAACTAGATGGTAGATATACCCGCACTGCGTCTTCCTAGCCTTGGTAGGAAATAAACCTACCCCTCGGCGATACTGTGCTCCTTCCCACTCAACAACCGGCTCGCCGAAGCTGGAACCGTACTACTCTCTCTGCGGTATACATTGGCATAGCATGAAGCTAGCCAATCCGTCCCATAATCACGTCGAAGTCAATCATCTCGACTCTATCAAGTCGGCGGTCGGCGTTGTAAATGGTCACGAGACAAGCCTATATACCGCCGAGCTACCACCGAATCACCCATCTGGCGTAGCTACCTCGAAAAGGGTCTATGGACTCGTGCTCTATCCCTATCCTACTAGCAACAAGGGAGATATATGGGGCAGTAGAACCGGATCTATCAAGGCATAAACATCCAACCCAGAAACTGATAAGGTACCTGTGACGACATCAGGTGAGGCCTCCTGATCCTGTCGGCTGGACAAAGCATAGATGCGGTTCTGAGGACCGCTAGAATCGACCCGAGCCACGACCTCTGCGCGACCTGGACCCGTATGAACCACGCCTCGGGCGAGTAACTGTAGGAGATGATGAAGCGGCAACAGAACCTGAAGGCTGAGCCCTACCACCAGCGCTGCCCCCGGTCGGACAATCCCTCGCAAAGTGACCCTGCTGGCCCTGGCGTAACAAGCTCCAAAAGTAGTACCACACTTCCGTAATGGGATCACGCATCGGCCCACCTGGGGTGGTCGTCGGCGATCCTCTGCTACTCGGGCGTCGAAGCCACAGGGCCCGATGCGCCCTCGAAAACTCTGGGTCTTGAGGCGGTGCGAGTGCTCGAGCTGGGCGTGGTGCGAATCTAGACTGCTACTGAGGCCGCCCACCACGATAACCACGGAAGACCCTCCGTCGGCGCCTTCTGCTGTCGCCCACTCGTCGACCTCTGCGCTCCTCGCATCAGGCGTGAGCTGCGTGCGGGTAATGTCCATACCGGTGGAGAAACCCCACATGACTCGGCCATATAGTCGTCTAGCCGGTGACATAACGGTGCACCTATCCTCCATATCGCTGCAATCTTGGGACATATCGAGCGATGAATCAAACTCGACATTGTACTCACGACGGTCGTCCTCTGCGCCTCGGCGGTAAAAATCTATCGGCCGCGCCCTCGCCATCTGTGGAGGCAAGAAGTGAGTGAGAAAGCCTCGAGAACTCATCCCAGTAGGCGGGGACGTGCTCTCCCGGGATAACTCCGTGAATCAAACCAATCGATTGCGGTATCACGCGGCCTATGTGAACCAAAGATCACGGACTCGGTCTCGGCATACGATCACTCTCAAAATCCTCTGAAGGCGACGGATGAACTCCTGCGGATCATCCTCGGCCTCGACCCATAAAACTCGTGGGCTCTGACTCGAAGTCTCGTAGCCTCAAACTCTCGCCTCGGGTGAACAACGCAGGGTGGGTGGAGCCGAGCTGCGCGTCCGACCTCTCCTCGTGTCGGGCCTGACTTTAGCCAAAAGGTGGGCCGTCTCGCTTGTACCCTAACTCCTCACTTGGTGTGGGGCGGAGGTGTGGAGTGCGTGGTCTCTTTGGTGGCGGCGTCATAGAACTTCGCCGTCTCTGGTATAGGCCCGGGCACGAGCCCTCGTGACTCTGGGTGTCTGCTAGCGACTCCTCGCCGCCTTGCCCTTTCGGGCCGGGTTGCCTTGCGTGGAGGCATAAGCATTACGAGGAAAGGAATACGTTAGAGGGTCCAACCTATAACACGGCTCTAAAGCACGATCTCGAATGAGAAAAATGAAACCAATCCTAAATATCCTATAGCCTCACGATTATTGGTGTGGTGCACAACACCGATAATCAGACTCTACTAGATCTGATGCGTAGACACTTTCCGAGGATTAATCGCTTTGATACCACTTTTGTCACGACCCGTCCGGGCGTGGTAGTGTGCCTTACCGGCACCCAGTAGTCATACATCAGTGTCAGCGGAAATATAAAGCAAGACATGAAACGATTTATAAAATAAGACACGCTTTATGTGAGAAAACATCGCCTTTCGGCATATATATATATAATCATGGTTTAGCGATTACATCCAGACCTTGCATACAACATGACTACAGACCTCTAAGGAAATATACAACTATGGCGGGACGGGGCCCGCCATACCGATCGCATAAAACTATCTCTGACAGGAGATCATGCAAAAGTAGAGCCTCGGAAGAGATGGAGCTCCCGACACCAACGTAGAGATCCTAAGGATGCGGATCTAGCACACCTTGCCCTTACTGCGGCATGAACGCGGCCCCGAAGGAGGTCGATTACAACGGTACTAAGTATGCGAAAGCGTAAAATACTTAAATGAAAACATATCATTTTAAAACCGGTTTACAAATATGTGTGAACAACCAAGGAAACGCACGTGAGTACACATCACAAACAAGAAACAATAGGTAATCGTAATAGGTCTTGTCTAGGCTGCGAATGATCGAAAGCAGGCCACTCGCCCATATCATCATTCGCAAGCCTAATCTGAACTCGAGTCCGCATAGGCCACTCACGTGGGCGCGTGAGGTATAACCCGCGTCGAGGGTAGCTACTCCTCGGCATCGTCCCGACTCGTTGTCGCATGGCCACATAGACCGCATGAGGTATAACCCGCATACTAACACGGAACTCTCGTAGCTCGCATAGGCCCCCTGGACGCGTAGGTATTCTCGAATCATGGTCACGACCGCTGAGTCTACCCGCGTGGAGGCGGCTTAACCCCGGTATCATCTCAAGAGGTGGTGATAGTATACTAACATAACAACTTATCTTTAAACAACATAAGCACAACAAGGATACTCACTATACAAACGTTACAAGATACTAACACACATAGCATCATATCATGTCTACTTATCAAACCATCTTTATTATTCTTTTCACAATATAAGTCCATTATAAACACATAGGCAAACTTGTTTCTTTTATAAATCTTAAGTGGTTATACTTACTTCCATAAAGCTAGTATAACTCTTAAACCAATTAGTTCTCTTACATTAATATGATTGAGAGTCTTTGAAATGTTTTGATTCTTTATTATTCAGCTTAAGCTAGTGAGGCATTCTTAGTAAGTATTATTCGGGCTTAAGCCGTGAGGCATTGCGTAAGTATTATTCGAGGCTTAAGCGTGAGGCATTCTGCGTAGTTATATTGTAAAATATCATGCTTTAGGAAGAATCACATACCTTACCGTGAAAACCACCGCGAGTTGAATATGTCATACAGCAGAGAGTCACCTATAATAGTCAGATATCTATTAAAGACTACTCAAGGTCATTCTAAGCAGAGGTTCATAATTCTACGGTAAGTCGGGCAGCACTTCCCTACCGGTGAGCTATATAAGTCTCTTTGTGAAAACAATCCTATGTAAGTATAGTTTGATTATTCTTCTTTTAAACCGCCTGCTTGTGGTAACAGTTCAATTCTATTCTGTGATATTCTTCTAAGTGATTAATACTTATTCTTATACTTCTACGAGATGCATTCTCTAATACAAAAGAGGTTAGGATTATTACCTCGGTAAGCCCAATAATATCCTAGAAAAGTCGCGCTGAGCAAGGTTTTGCTCTAAGTTGTATGCTCAAGAACCCTAGAAGTTCTTCACAACTTCTACTAAGTACTAAGGTATTTGGGCTAGGTATTTTGGGCATTATAACGATACAAGAAGGTAACTTTTCTACCAAGGGAGGGGTAGATCTTTGGCTAGGCTAGGGGGTATTCGGCCAAGGCCACTTAGGCTAGAGGGGAAGAGGGCTTGGACGAAATGGCTAACAAGGAGAAGGGAGGATTTTCAAGACTTGGAAAGTAATTTGTGGATGAAGAACTCTTCATCTTAAGGGGAGTATTTATAGGTCAAGAAGTGGCCAACCAATGGCCAAGATTTAGACAAGTGCAAGGCAAGTGTAGGGTGAGGATTAACTATACACAAATATCCTACCAACTCCTTGACTTGTGCCTGAGGCACAAAAACGTGCTCCTCTAGTCCAAATCGTCCAAATGGGCGATTTCAAGTCCATCAATTGGAGGTGACAAGTGTCGCCCTCGTTGGTCCAAAATGTTTCGTCTCTCGGAAAAATCCGCAAAATTAGAAATGGCATAGCCGGAATTTATCCTACGAAGTGTGGAAGCGTTTGTCGGAAAGCGATTCTTTTAGTGAGTTGTGTACAAATAAAAGCGTCAAGGCTTATCTTTAAGGCTAGACTTTACGTGACGTATTCCCTTACGTCATACTGCGGAAATACGGTATAACACCTATCTCGACCGACCATCAAACAAGACATAAGCACTACCATGTCTTCTATAAAAATCAGGAATTTAACCCAGTACTACAAGTAACGGAAGCATGCGTGGAATCCCACATCACCGGTGCATCCGAAGACTTTACAACAAGGCGGCCACCCTTCAACCGAGTCGTCGCAACTTAATAAAACATAATACTTGCACTCAAAGGCTATTACCGGACATATAGGCAAGTTCTCAATTAACCAAGCCAAAGTACTTATCAAGGCACACATAGGATAATTCTCGTTTAACAAGCCAAAGTACTTATCGGGCACAAATAGAATAAATTCTCATTTAACAAGCCAAAGTACTTATCGGGCACAAATAGAATAAATTCTCATTTAACAAGCCAAAGTACTTATCGAGCACAAATAGAATAAATTCTCATTTAACAAGCCAAAGTACTTATCAGGCACAAATAGAATAAATTCTCATTTAACGAGCCAAAGTACTTATCGGGCACAAATAGAATAAATTCTCATTTAACAAGCCAAAGTACTTATCGAGCACAAATAGAATAAATTCTCATTTAACAAGCCAAAGTACTTATCGGGCACAAATAGAATAAATTCTCATTTAACAAGCCAAAGTACTTATCAGGGCACAAATAGAATAAATTCTCATTTAACAAGCCAAAGTACTTATCAGGGCACAAATAGAATAAATTCTCATTTTATCAAGCCAAAGTACTAATCAAGGCATACATAGAATAATTCTCTTTTAACAAGTCAAAGTACTTATCAAGGCACACTTAGACAAATTCTCAATTTATCAAGCCAAAGTACTTATCAAGGCACACTTAGACAAATTCTCAATTTATCAAGCCAAAGTACTACGTACGTACATTCTTTTATAAAAGACTCCTTTCTATGTAAAGCCCCAGATACTAACACCGTAGTATCAAGGCGTGTCTATTTTTCAAAGTAAGTTACTACACTTTTAGAAAACTCATTTCAAAGCTTGAAATCAAGTAACTCTAAATTTTCACAATCTAGGCAACTTATGCCGATTAATCAAAATAGACAACTTTCAAAACCTTCCATAAAGTCGTTATAACCAACTTCCCATAAAACCGTTATAACCCTTTATGGTTTTAGACGTATCCATTCCTTGATAACCAAGAGACTTATACTATTAAAACCAAGTATCACATACTTACAATTCAAGTTCTTAACCTTAAAAATACCTCAAGTCTCTTGTAGTTAGAAAACAAGTTTTCTTCTACTTTTGAAACCTCAAGTACCTTCACCCAGAACACGAGTTACTTCTCTTAAATCATGTCATTTCTCCTCTTTTAAATCAAATAAGTAAATCACTCCTTTGACTCCCCTACAGTCATTATAATGACCTTTAGGTTTTAGAACTAAGGCCACTAGCCAAAGATTTGGAAACCACTTCCTTTTTAAGACTACATGTACTTTAAGTAAAAATACCTTCACTTTTAAGAATCCAAACTTCATCAAGAAAATGGATTCTACAACTTACAATCTAAACATCAAAGTACAATCAGGAAGTACATAGAACAAATTCTATTTTAGGCAATCCAAATACAACCGAGGAATGGATCATTTAAGAGTAGAACCTACTTTCTTTATCTTTAGGAATCATGCTAGAAGAGGAGATAGTTCACATACCTTTTCGCTAAATCCACAAGCTGCCGAATACGCGTGCGTAGAAGTGTCAACCTATAATGGTCACAACAAGACTATCAACTTCTAGTCTCTAACGTAGAATAATACTAAGTATATGGTCCCTAATTCTACGGAAAATCGGGCGAGACTTCCTTTGTTTCTACTCACTTTGCCACCTTTTTCAAGGCGAATACAATAACCAACAAGCCACATTTAAGGCTCAAACAACAACCAACCAAAGGGGATTACACGCTTACAATCGTGTAAAATTCCGCCCACAATTCATACCAAAGTATAATACTTCACTAGCCATTCTCGGCAACATATAACCCGATAACACTACGTCTTTTCCAATCCTTTTCCAATTTCAAGTTCTTAGGTCAACATGTTATTTAGTCATAAACAACTACAATAACTATAATTTCCTTCTTTATTCAACATCGACGACTTAAACTAATAATCAACTTGAATTCCAATCTTACATAAACATACTAGTTTTGATTAGGGTTCCAATAGCCCATAAACATATCAAATTTCATACTATATAACACATGCTTGCTAAAATCCATAGCTACTACAATAAGTAAGTCTTAACTACTAAAGCGACAAGAATATACCTTTCCAAGCCCTTAAAATTTCCAAGATCCAAAGTCGCCTTAGAAATTCTTAGCTCCTTTCCTTAAGTTCCAATCCGCTCAAGCACTCCTTAGAGGCCTATGAAGAACCCATCTTCAGTTCCAACTTCAAAGTTGAAGAACTCCTTTAGTTTCCGCCTTGCGACTAACGTGAAAACTCCATTTTTCCGAAATCTTTCTATTGAGATAACCTTATAATACCCTTAGGGACATTGGGTTAAAGTCTTGTGGCTAATGGATCAAAACTACAAAATTTTTGTCTTTGAAAGCTCCTTTGGCCGAGAGCACCTTTCTTGAACAAGACTAGTTCTTGAAATTTTTTACTAAGTATAGAATGCTCAAGTCTTGCACTACTAGTATACTTATAACACATTGGAGGGCCAAGATTATAACAATTGTGTGGCTTAGATGAAGATCACATGGATTAAGCCTAAGTGGCAAGTTGACTAGTCAACAAAATCAAGCTTAGAAGACTTATCATCTACATAGGTCAAATGACCATAACACCCTTGCAATATTTCGTCCAACATCATGGAGGGGTGCCACGTGTCGCCCTCTCATTCGTCCATAAAATTCCGTAACTCTCGTGGGCCCCACAAAAATGTAAAATTCCTCGGGTGGGCCCCACGTGACCAAATCTGAAAAAAAAAAAAATTCCATAAGGTTAAAAGTTCCATACTCTTCAAATAATGCATTTTGAGAATCCAATTCTCAACAACGAACATTTTTCCTTTCCGACGTCCGGAAGATTTTCCGTCGGAAAAACGATTCTTCCTTTCGTACTAATTTCTAAGTCTCTATTCCTTTCGTACATTCTCTTATACATGTCCTGGACTTACGGGGTGTAACATTCTTCCCTCCTTAGAAACATTCGTCCCCGAATGTTCTTAGTCGGTTGTCAAGCTATATAAACTCCGGCACAGTCTCTCTACTATGCCTATCAATCAAATGCACAAGACCAACGATGCCACACATGGCCACCACATAACATACGTAAACATAATAATGGACCTTCCGTCCGTGGTCCCTTCTCACAAAACTCGAAGGTTACAGTCTTCCCAAACACGGGATCCTTAGAGGTTCATTTCTTTCCTTACTTGTCATACTTTCTCGTACTTTCAAACTCATCTAGTACACGTACAAAATCTCAAATTTTGTTTCTGTTCCCCAATCCTTGGAGTTACTAACCAACTTGGCCATATTGTTACTTACATTCCCGATAAGGCTTTTCTCGGTCCTTACGACCTAGTTCCGGTGGAACGCGTCCACAAACTCGTACAACGATTTTCTAAACTTGGGCTTGGCATCCTCGGGACCCTATCACATAACGGAACCATTTCTAGCTGACATCACCCCATTCCATACTACCGGCTAACCCGAAATGAGTCCATAACCCGACTCATCGTCACACTTAACTTCTCATTCTTAGTTTGAAATAAATTTCTCTCTTATCTCAAGGTACTTCTTACCGTATCCTCCCATTCACTGGAGGTTCGTCTCATAAGCCAAAGTATTTCTACTGCATAATCTTCCCTATCAGTCTTACACTTATTATGGGGTAACTACAACCTGTGAACTCTACACAACTATAGTCTCAGTTCACTTATCATTCTTGTCAACATTCTTAACTTCTCACTTTACTAATCAAAGTATCCCTACCTCTGGGGTACTATCACTTACAACTGCTAGCACCGCTATCTTGGTCAATAACATAACTGCTTCCCTCATGACCCTAAAGTCTGCCCCTAATCGAGCCCGGGGCTCGTGCTGTGTTCTCAAAACTGTGCAGAAAAACTTCGCCCATGGAACAACATCCGGTATAACCTGGGCATAAGCCCTATCAACTCTCTGAGTCTGACTAGTAGCTCCTGCTACTCCTTTGCCCTTCTGGGCGGCTGTTGCCCTCCTTGGAGGCATAACTGTAACACAACAATACGTCAGAGAGGAATTTTCTTACTAACACAGCTCTATGGCACGATCTTAGAGTGAGAAGAATAGAAACCAACTCCTAAATGTCCTGTAGCCTCACCTTTATGGGTGTGGCGCGCAACACACCGATAATCAAGACTCTACTAGACACGGTCGTAGACATTCCGAGGATCGATCGCTCGATACCACTCTGTCACACCGAACCCGGGCTGTGGTCGTGCCCTACTGGGCACCCTTCTACCTTAACAACTAAGTACATTGCGGAAATTAATAACGCTCCTTTTTTTAAAACAACCAGATGCGTGTCAGGCAAAGCCGACTAGGCTGCCATATAATATACATAAACAAAAGACACTACACTGTACACGAGTCCAATCCCACATATGAATACAGAACTCTAGGAGTTAAGCGGAAATATGACCAGGACAAGGCCCCGTACCCAGCGTACAAAGCGTATGCTTGAAGGATATATACCAAAAGATAAACTCACGGGACAGAGGAGCTATCCAAAACTACGAGCGGTCCTACACTGCCGATCACCAAGCTGCGTACCTAAACTGCGGCATGAACGCGGCCCAAGGAGGTCGATGCGAAGAATGTACCAAGTATGTGAGCGATGAAATGCTGTAATGAAATCATAACGATCTAAACAAAGCGGGAGACATGTGATAGCCAACCTACGATTACCTGATACATAGCGATCATATCAAGTCGGGGACGGGCCCTCAAAGTCACTACTCAAATATAACTATGGGTCTCACGCCCATAATATCAATCATGCGTGGAATCCTTCCTCACCGCTGGCGATCCATGATATAACATAGCACGATAGGCATACATGAACACCAAGTCCCACGTGTTCTAAAACTGCATCCCGGGCAGTAGGCAAACGAGCGGTGGTATAACGTCTTGGGGTTTACCCTCATTTATACTCGACCACGAAGGACGTGGTAAAGCAGGGGGTATAACGTCTTGGGGCTTGCCCCTCATTTATACTCTTACCCTGGAGAAGGTGGTATAACGTCTTGGGGTTTACCCCTCATTTATACTCTTACCCTGGAGAAGGTGGTATAACGTCTTGGGGCTTGCCCCTCATTTATACTCCTACCCTATCTCAACCGGCCGTCAAACAACACATAAAGCAGGTGGTACAGCGTCTTGGGGGTTTACCCCTCACTTATACTCTTACCCTATCTCGACCGACCATCAAACAAGACATAAGCACTACCATGTCTTCTATAAAAATCCGGGAATTTAACCCAAGTACTACAAGTAACGGAAGCATACCCGTGGAATCCCACATCCGTCGATGCGTCGAAGAACTTACAACAAGACAAAGACCCTTCAACCGAGAGTCGCGGCAGCTTAATAAAACATAATACTTGCACTCAAAGGCTATTACCGTACATATAGGCAAGTTCTCAATTAACAAGCCAAAGTACTTATCAAGGCACACATAGGATAATTCTCATTTAACAAGCCAAAGTACTTATCGGGCACAAATAGAATAAATTCTCATTTAACAAGCCAAAGTACTTATCGGGCACAAATAGAATAAATTCTCATTTAACAAGCCAAAGTACTTATCGAGGCACAAATAGAATAAATTCTCATTTAACAAGCCAAAGTACTTATCGGGGCACAAATAGAATAAATTCTCATTTAACGAGCCAAAGTACTTATCGAGCACAAATAGAATAAATTCTCATTTAACAAGCCAAAGTACTTATCAGGGCACAAATAGAATAAATTCTCATTTAACAAGCCAAAGTACTTATCAGGGCACAAATAGAATAAATTCTCATTTAACAAGCCAAAGTACTTATCAGGGCACAAATAGAATAAATTCTCATTTAACAAGCCAAAGTACTTATCAGGGCACAAATAGAATAAATTCTCATTTTATCAAGCCAAAGTACTAATCAAGGCATACATAGAATAATTCTCTTTTAACAAGTCAAAGTACTTATCAAGGCACACTTAGACAAATTCTCAATTTATCAAGCCAAAGTACTTATCAAGGCACACTTAGACAAATTCTCAATTTATCAAGCCAAAGTACTACGTACGTACATTCTTTTATAAAAGACTCCTTTCTATGTAAAGCCCCAAGATACTAACACCCGTAGTATCAAGGCGTGTCTATTTTTCAAAGTAAGTTACTACACTTTTAGAAAACTCATTTCAAAGCTTGAAATCAAGTAACTCTAAATTTTCACAATCTAGGCAACTTATGCCGATTAATCAAAATAGACAACTTTCAAAACCTTCCATAAAGTCGTTATAACCAACTTCCCATAAAGCCGTTATAACCCTTTATGGTTTTACGATCCATTCCTTCAATAACCAAGAGACTTATACTATTAAAACCAAGTATCACATACTTACAATTCAAGTTCTTAACCTTCAAAATACCTCAAGTCTCTTGTAGTTAGAAAACAAGTTTTCTTCTACTTTTTAAACCTCAAGTAACTTCACCCTTAACACGAGTTACTTCTCTTAAATCATGTCATTTCTCCTCTTTTAAATCAAATAAGTAAATCACTCCTTTGACTCCCCTAAAGTCATTATAATGACCTTTAGGTTTTAGAACAAGGCCCTAGCCAAAAGATTTGGAAACCACTTCCTTTTTAAGACTACATGTACTTTAAGTAAAAATACCTTCACTTTTAAGAATCCAAACTTCATCAAGAAAATGGATTCTACAACTTACAATCTAAACATCAAAGTACAATCAAGGAAGTACATAGAACAAATTCTATTTTAGGCAATCCAAATACAACCAAGGAATGGATCATTTAAGGAGTAGAACCTACTTTCTTTATCTTTAGGAATCATGCTAGAAGAGGAGATAGTTCACATACCTTTTCGGCTAAATCCACAAGCTAAGCCGAATACGCCGTACGTAGAAGTGTCAACCTATAATGGTCACAACAAGACTATCAACTTCTAGTCTCTAACGTAGAATAATACTAAGTATATGGTCCCTAATTCTACGGAAAATCGGGCAGCACTTCCTTTGTTTCTACTCACTTTGCCACCTTTTTCAAGGCCGAATACAATAACCAACAAGCCACATTTAAGGCTCCAAACAACAACCAACCAAAGGGGATTACACGCCTTACAATACGTGTAAAATTCCGCCCCACAATTCATACCAAAGTATAATACTTCACTAGCCATTCTCGGCCAACATATAACCAATAACACTACGTCTTTTCCAATCCTTTTCCAATTTCAAGTTCTTAGGTCAACATGTTATTTAGTCATAAACAACTACAATAACTATAATTTCCTTCTTTATTCAACATGCGACGACTTAAACTAATAATCAACTTGAATTCCAATCTTAAAGCTAAACATGCTAGTTTTCGGATTAGGGTTCCAATAGCCCATAAACATATCAAACTTCATACTATATAACACATGCTTGCTAAAATCCATAGCTACTACAATAAGTAAGTCTTAACTACTAAAACGACAAGAATATACCTTTCCAAGCCCTTAAAATTTCCAAGATCCAAAGTCGCGCCTTAGAAATTCTTAGCTCCTTTCCTTAAGTTCCAATCCGCTCCAAGCACTCCTTAGAGGCCTATGAAGAACCCATCTTCAAGTTCCAACTTCAAAGTTGAAGAACTCCTTTAGTTTCCGCCTTGCGACTAACGTGAAAACTCCATTTTTCCGAAATCTTTCTATTGAGATAACCTTATAATACCCTTAGGGACATTGGGTTAAAGTCTTGTGGCTAATGGATCAAAACTACAAAATTTTTGTCTTTGAAAGCTCCTTTGGCCGAGAGCACCTTTCTTGAACAAGACTAGTTCTTGAATTTTTTTTACTAAGTATAGAATGCTCAAGTCTTGCACTACTAGTATACTTATAACACATTGGAGGGCCAAGATTATAACAATTGTGTGGCTTAGATGAAGATCACATGGATTAAGCCTAAGTGGCAAGTTGACTAGTCAACAAAATCAAGCTTAGAAGACTTATCATCTACATAGGTCAAATGACCATAACACCCTTGCAATATTTCGTCCAACATCATGGAGGGGTGCCACGTGTCGCCCTCTCATTCGTCCATAAAATTCTGTAACTCTCGTAGGCCCCACAAAAATGTAAAATTCCTCGGGTGGGCCCCACGTGACCAAATCTGAAAAAAAAATAATTTCCATAAGGTTAAAAGTTCCATACTCTTCAAATAATGCATTTTGAGAATCCAATTCTCAACAACGAACATTTTTCCTTTCCGACGTCCGGAAGATTTTCCGTCGGAAAAACGATTCTTCCTTTCGTACTAATTTCTAAGTCTCTATTCCTTTCGTACATTCTCTTATACATGTCCTGGACTTACGGGGTGTAACACCTGTGCCCTTCTAAATCTCTGAACTCCACTCGCAGCTCCGCCGCTTGCCTTCTCCGGGCGAGTTGCCTGGCGCGGAGGCATCACTGGTAAAGGAAAGGAATACGTTAGAGGGGTCCAACTTATAACACAGCTCTAAAGCACGATCTCAGAGTGAGAAGAATGGAAATCAATCCTAAATATCCTATAGCCTCCTGATTATTGGTGTGGTGCACAACACACCGATAATCAAGACTCTACTAGATACGGTCTGTAGACACTTTCCGAGGATTAACTGCTCTGATACCACTTTGTCACGACCCGTTCCGGGGCCCGTGACTGGTGCCTTACCCGGGCACCCAAGTAGTCATACATCAGGGAAATCAGCGGAAAATAAAACAACCAAAATATGAAACAGTATAAATAAGACACAGTTTCTGGGAAAAAGTTGTCTTTCGGCATATATGTATATAAGTACCCCAAAATGAGCGATTCATCCCAACCTTACAACAGTCTACAGACCTAAGAGTTTAAAACAACAATGGCGGGACAGGGCCCTCCATACCCCTGAATACAAATATCTACAACGACAGGGGACCATACCAAAATGCTAAGCCTCCGGAGAAACGGAGCTTTCCCAACGCTGAAACGGTGATCCTAAGAACGGGGATCAACAGTAGGAGTACCTTTTCCTGCGGCATGAACGCGGCCGAAGGAGGTCGAGATAACAGTACCAAGTATGTGAAACCGAAAATCGTAAATGAAATCATAGTAGTCTATATAAAGCGGGAGACATGTATGAAAACCAAAACTACGATTCACAATAAATAGCGATCATGTCAAGTCGTGACTCACGCCTCAAAGTCATCATAAAACCGTACGGGGTAAGTACGAAGGCATAGCCGACTACTAAAACCCACGGTACAAACAAGGTCGAATCAGACATGAGATCTGTCTAGGCCGTCACATGATCAAAGCCGCCACTCGCGCAGATCTAATGTGCGCGTCTAGCCACCGAACTTCCCGTAGCTCCGCATGGGCCACTCCAATGGCCCGCATGAGGTATTCCCCGCATCGAGGGTAGCTACTCCCCGGCAGCGTCCTGGACTCGCCGTCCGCATGGCCACAAAGACCGCATGACCACAAGGGCCGCATACTAACCTGGAACTCCCGTAGCTCTGCATAGGCCATACATACCTGCATAAGGTATTCTCGAATCATAGGTCACTAGACCCGCCTGAGTCTACCCGCGTGGAGGCGACTTAACCCCTAATCATGAGTGATATAATATCAACATGACCGTTTATCGTTTAAACAACCTAAGCACAATAAGGGAAAACCCCTCTACACAAACATCACAAGATACTAACTCACGTAGCATCCTAACATGTTTACTTATCAAGTCAACAAGAAAGTATTACAAGACTATCACAAATCAATACAATCAAGTTATTCACACATGTACTTTCTACATTATGTTAACAAGTTCGGGTTTTAGCCCCAAAGTACTTCATGTATTATTTTATTTTTTTAAAAGATCCGCTTTCTTTCACAAAAGTCACACAATACGTAGTATATATAAAAAAATAGAGTGATTATCTTTTGAAGTAAATCGTAACACTTCTCTTTGTAAAATCAAGTAACAACATTCTTTTCCCAACGCTCAAGTTTGCATAATTTCAATTACTCAAGTTTCTCATTTTCAAAGGTTTCAGAGTTCATAGTTTAATCCTTTAAAACAATTTGAGAAACATATACCTTATGTGTGAGTAGGTTATTATTGTTCATAACAATCTTATTACAAAGCCCATGATCTAGGAAATGTAATATCATTTTGTCTCATCTTAGCTCCTATGCAGATGGAAGTTTCTAATGGTTTTAATAATACTTTATTAGTCAAAACATTTCCCTTTATTAAGCCATTTGTGGTTTGTTCGACATTCATTCGATCGGAAACATCATTCCTTTGAAAACCAAAATACTATTTACTCACGAACGAGGTTTCACACTTTTAACAAAATTCATATTAGTATAATAAGTCAAGTCTCTTATTTCCTTAAATCAATAAATCGTTCTTTTATCACTCTTGCCGTTATACCTAACTTCCCATAAAGCTAGTATAACTCTTAAGCTTTTAAAACCAAGTGTTACTCTTTCTTTCAAAAGGTTTCTAATTCTTTTGAACTACTTGATTCTTTTTATTCGTGCTTAAGTCGGAAGACATTGCCGTAATTATTATTCGTGCTTAAGTCCAAGACATTGCCGTAATTATTATTCAGTTAACACACGTACGTCTACCGTACTATATACATATTTTTTAAAATATCATGCTTAAGAGGATAGGAAGAATCACATACCTTCTCGGCGAAATCCACCTGCCAAGTTGAATATGTCGTGCGCAGAGAATCGACCTATAACAGTCAAATACGTCTATCAACGTCTAGAATGTACTGTACAAAGCTCTAAGCAGAGGGTTCGTTATTCTATGGACATTTGGGCAGCACTTCCCTACCCGGTGAGCTACTCAAGTCTACTGTGAAAACAGTCCTATGTAAGTACAGTTCTATTATTCATCTTTTAAACCCTTCTACTGTGATAACAGTTCAATTCTATTCTTTAGTATCCTTCTAAGTATTTATACTTATTCCTATACTTCTACGGTATGTATATTCTAATTACAAAAGGAGGATAAGGTTATTTACCTCGGTAAGCCCAATAATATCCTAGATAAAAGTCGCGCCTGAGCAAGGTTTAGCTCCTAAGTTGTGCGCTCAGAGTCTCGAGAAAACCTTAGAAGTTCTTCACAACTTCTACTAAGGACTAAGGGATTTGGGCTAGGGTATTTTGGGCATTATAACAATACTAGAAGGCAACTTTTCAACCAAGGGAGGGGGGGGTAGGTTTAAGCTAGGCTAGGGGGGTTGCTCTCGGCTAGAGCTTCTCAAAGGGGAGGGGGTGTGGTGGACGAAAACAACAAGAGGGAGAGGGAGGGATTTGAGACTTAGAAAGATTGCTCAATTTAGGATGAAATAACTCTTCAACAAGGGGGGTATTTATAGGTCAAGAAATGACCAACCAATGGCCAAGATGATGCCAAGTGCAAGGCAAGTGTAGGGTGAGGATTTAGGCAAGTGTCTTTGGCCAACTTGCACACAAAATATCCTACCAACTACATGACAAGGATGGCCATCCATTCGGCCCTAATGCCGTGTAACATCCATCAATTGGAGGGTGACAAGTGTCGCCCTCCCGTTGGTCCAAAGTGTTTCGTCTCTCGGAAAAATCCGCAAAAATTAGAAATGACATAGCCGGAATTTATCCTACGCGAGTTTAGTAAAACGTTTCGTCGAAAAACGACTCTAATCGGGTGTTGTGCACAAAGTGAAATTCGGCCAAGCCACCTAGGGGGGGGGGTGACACGTGTCGCTCTCCTACTCGTCCAAAATATTTCATCTTCCTAAAATCTCCACAATGGCCAAAATCTTGAAAACAAAGTGGGCCCCACAAAACCGTAAATTTTCTCCCGTGGGCCCCACGTGACCATTTCCGAAAATAAAATTCCATAATTCTCTAATATTTCAAGAAGTCCGAATACCAAATCTGGGAATCCAATTCCCATTAACGAACCTTTTTCCTTCACAAACCTAAACTTTTCCATGGAAAATCACCTCTTCCTTCCTTTCCACTTCAATTTCGTATTCTCGTACGTACGTCCTCGCATACATACCCTGGAACTACGGGGTATAACAAAACGTCTATCAACCTCTCGATCTCTTCGTAGAATATTCTAAATGCATGGTTCCTTATTCTACAGAAAATTCGGCAGCACCTCCCCCCCCTCGCAACCACATAAATCTCTCCTACTCACACCCGCTACTGTGCCAACAACTCCTGGGAGAGGGTTACACGTCTAACCGGACGTGTACAATTCTACTTCACAATAACACTACACAAGTCTACTGTAAATACAATCCAATGTAAATACAGTTCAATCCTTTATAATCATTCTTCCAATATATCTTATACCCAATTCTAAATTACTACAATATGTAATATCCAATTACAATAGGGGGACATAGATCATTACCTCGATAAGCCCAAAATTATCCAAGATTATATGTCGATCCTAAGCAACGTTTAGCTCCAATTCCTTACGCTCTAACCCGCTCCAAGCGACCCTTAGAAGTTTCTAAATAACTTCTCTTAACACTTCAACCAAGCTAGGAAGATTTTTCTAGGGTTTCACTTTGCGACTATTGGAATAAAGTAGCATTTCAGGGCTCCTACTATTAAAACAACTTTGGAATACTACTAGGGATACTAGGCCAATGTATTTGGGATTATACAATAATACTCCAAGTATTTCTACACAAGTGGGGGAGGGGGACGAAAAACAAGGCTAAAGGGGAGGGAGTATTTTGCTTTGGAAAGCTTCAAGTGTGGATGAAATTACTCTTCAACAAAGGGGGTATTTATAGAGGATTCAAGGGCCAAGATCTAAGCAAGGTGTGTGGTCAAGATTGAGCCATGTGTGTGTGGGTCCCACCACACCACATGGCCAACGAAATGGGCTACCAAGTGTCAAGGCCATTCGGCCAAGGGGACAAGTGGCTAGCCTCTTGTCCCTCCAATTCGGCCAAGGGTGCCACATGGGGGTGACACGTGTCGCCCCCTGATTCGTCCAAAATATTTCGTCTTCCGAAAATATCCAAAATATCGGAAATCTCAAAAACAAAGTGGGCACCACAAAACCGTAAATTTCTCCCGTGGGCCCCACGTGACCATTTCCGAAAATAAAATCCCAAAATTCTAATATAATCCAAGAAGTCCAAATACCAAATCTGGGAATCCAATTCCCATTAACGAACCTTTTTCTTCACAAAAGCCGGAAACTTTTCCGTCGAAAAATCACATCTTCCTTTCTTTCCAAAATTTCTGTCGTATTCTCGTACGTACAACCTCACATACATACCCTGGAACTACGGGGTATAACATTCTTCCTCCCTTAGAAACATTCGTCCCGAATGTTCCTTCTAAGTCTCCAAACATACATGCTCCGGTATAGTCTTCACTACTATACTTACGAAACCAATCACGCCATCAATGGCCATAGTATATCATAAAAATCCAAGCCAACGAGGAATAACTTCTAACATTACAAAAGCTCACACCCATGGTCTAAAGGATACTCCCTTCGCATCTTCACTTTACAAAAGAAATGATCACTTCTGTTCTCATAATACATTGTTCGCTTCTCTTCTTACTCGTCATACCTTTCTGGTACACCCGAACTCTTTCTAGTACACATACCACACTTCAGTCACCGCTTCAATTTCCACAACCCTGGAGTTACCACCTCCAAACTTGGTCATCATACTAGCCTCAAATTCCCTCAAGGTCATTCCCGGCCTTCACGATTCGATTCTGGTCGAACATATCCACAAACTCATACGATGGTTACCTAAACTTGGGCTTAGCACCCTCGTGACCCTATCACACAGTGGGACCACCTCGAACTGACCCCACCCCAAACCGGGCTGCGGGTTGACCCGCGAATGGTCCTCAACCCGACCCATAATCGCACCAGCCTCTTGTTCCCCGATCCGGAACAATCTTACCTACACAAGTCCTGAAAGCTACCACTCTCATCTTACACAACCCAAGGAATTATCCCACTAATACACCCCACGCATACCAAGTGTTTCGATAAAGACTAACCGTAAAATCTTTTTCTCAAGACGGCCTTACATCTAAGGTTTCAACGTGTAATATTCTAAGGTTCACACCTTCTATGTCCCCATACTTATCCTTTCAACTAACCATGTTTTCTAACACATCAATAACACAATGCTATCCGTACATAGCACACAATAAGAAGATCATCATATCAAGCATACTAAACTCTAGAGGGTTAAGGATATACCTGTATCTACCGCTTCACTCTAATCATAGGCCTGCCCTGTAGGGCGCATAGCTGTAGAAGGTGATGAACCAGCCATAGATCCTGAAGGCCGAGTCTCTACATCCGCGCTACCTCTAGTCGGATAATTTTTCGCAAAATGGCCCTGCTGGCCGCATGTAAAACAACCTCCCGAACCAGCACGACACTCCCCCTTATGGATTCTACCGCAACGGCCACACTGAGTTAAGGGTGGCCTCATCTGGTCAACACCACTACTCCCTCGAAAACCTGAACCGTTGGAGCCCTGACCTGCTCCTGAATACTTTGGATGCCCTGAAGACTGTGGAGGACCGCTCTGTACTGGCGGAGGCGCATAACTAGTCTGCTGCTGAGGCGGTCCGCCTCGAAAGTCGCCAAAAGGCCTCATTGCAGCCCTCTTCTGCTGATCCTGGTCATTTCGTCGACCTCTCTGCTCCTCACACCCAAGTGCATAAGCCTGCATGCTGGCAATGTCCATGCCCGGCTGAAGAGCTACACCCGAGCAAGCCTCTGCCAAGTAGTCATCGAGCCCCGTGACGTAGCGGTGCACTCTATCCTCCATATTTGCCACTAACGCCGACATATCGCCAACGAGTCGAACTCCACGTTGTACTCCCGAACCGTCGCCCGCCGCCTCAACATCAAAAATCTGCGGCCCGAGCCCTCATCCGCGTGGGCAAGAAATGTGCAAGAATGCTCCCGAGAACTCGTCATACAATTTGAGCGCATGCTCCCGACGGTTCCATAGATCAAACCGATCGCAGATCACGCAGCCGATGCGAACCAATACCACCGACTGCCTCTCGAGGCCTTGATCACTCTCGATCCGTCAGAATCGCTTGATAAACTCCTGAGGGTCATCCTCAGCTCTCGATCCATAGAACACTGGTGGACTTCAACTTAAGAAGTCTCGAAGTCTCCAACTATCGGCCCTGGGGTGCACTACTGGTACCCCCGGCTCCCGTCTGTCCTCAATCTCGCCATAAACCTAACTAGTAACTGGGCCATCTCCTTGCAACCCATATCCTCTGTTCCTGGCCCTGGGGCTGGAGGCTCAGGTACTGTGGTCTCAGCAGCCACTGCTGCGGCTCTAAACTTCTGCTTTGGCGGCATCGTAGAATCTGCCGTCAGAGCACCACCTCGTAAATCGGGCCTCGCCTCTAGTAACCTCCGTGCTCTACTCGCAGCTCCTCTGTCTTGCCTCTTCTAGGCTCGTTTCCTTGCAGGCATAATCGTACAAGAGAATGCGTCAGAGGGTGTCCAACTTACAACAAAGCTCTAAGGCACGATCTCAAAGTGAGAAGAATGGAAACCAATCCTAAATGTCCTGCAGCCTCCTGATTATAGATGTGGTGCACAACACACCGATAATCAAGACTTACTAGACACGGTCGTAGACACTTTCCGAGGACTAATCGCTCGATACCACTTTTGTCACGACCCGATCCCGGGCCCGTGACTGGTGCCTTACCCCGGGCACCCTAGTGATACAACATCAGAGAAAATCAGCGGAAATAAAAACTTAAACATGAAACAAGAGATAAAGTATGAAACAAGCTAACCAAAACGGTCACCTTCCTGAATATATACATATATATATCAACCTGGACAGTTAAATCCTTTTACAAACCCCGCCACAACAAAGATTACTACACTCTAAGAATGTAACCATAACTATGACGACGGGGCCGCCATACCCCAGATGTACAAGTAACTACACCGATAGGACTATACCAAAGACGAGCCTCGAGAAACGGAGCTTCCCAAAACGCAACCGTGATCCTAAGAGCGAGGATCCACAACCATGTACCTCTACCGCGGCATGAACGCAGGCCCCGCGAGGTCGATAAAGTACCAGTATGTGAAATCGTAAAAATATTGTAAATGAAATCATAATAGTCTATATAAAGCAGGAGACATGTATGATAACCAAGCTACAATCCACAATATATAAACAGTCATGTCAAGTCAGGGACTCATGCCCTCAAGGTCATTACTCAAATATACAATGGGTCTCACGCCCACAACATCAATCATGCCCGTGGAATACCTTCTCACCGCTAGTGATCTATGATATAGTCACACCAAGAAGTACATGAACATCAGTCCCACCTCGAGTCATAACAACCGTCACGGGCAAGTACGGCTAACTACGGATACCAAGCCGCATCATCAATCGATCGGGCAAGTACGAAAGCCAACTACCAGATACCAAAGTCGTACCAACAAATCTATATAACCAAACCACGAAGCTGACCCAGGGCAATTACGAAAGCCAACTACCAGATACCAAGCCTGCGCCACGCAGCTGGCCGGGGCAAGTACGAACTAACTACCGGATACCGCGGAATCACGAGACTTCGCCACAAACGAACGGGCAAGTACGAAGGCCAACTACGGATACTGTCGAAAACACCACGACTTGGGGCAAGTACGAGCCGACTACCAGATACCAAGCCGAATCAGTAAAACCTCATGGAGAGCTAGTCCATGGAATAATAATCCTAATGGAACCATACCCGTGGGCCACCCAACGTGTCAGTAGGTCCATCAATCAAGAATAACATGACCGGCCCTCCATCGAGAGACGCGGTGGTATAGAATACAATACTAGCACGACAAGGCTATCACACGCAAATGTAGGCAAGTTACACACAACTCAAGGTACTTTCATTTTATGCTAAAGTCCAGGTTTTGACCCCAAAGTACTACGTACGTTAAATTCTTTTTAAAAGATCCATTTCTTTTACAAAGGTCACCCGATACCCGTAGTATCAAAATAAAGTGACTAACATTTTAATTAAACCAAAACAACTTCCAAACTTTCCTTTTTAAACCAAATTAAGACAATACCATGCCTTCTTTTTAGACCTAAACACTTCTCCTTTTAAAGTCAAGTTACCATTTTAAAACCAATGATAAAACCATTCCTTTGTTTTCATAAAGTTGTTATAACTAACTTCTCATAAAGCTGTTATAACACTTTATGTTCTAAACCAAAAACTCTTCGATACCACAAGTCTCTTTTCTTTTAAAACAACAACAAGTATTCTTTTAAAACCCAAATAACATACTCTTTTCAAAACAAGTAACCTATACTTAAAATCAAGTTACTTTTCTTTTTCCGAAAACAAGTCGTTATAAGTCAAGTCTCTTATCTTTCAAAATCAAGTCGTTTATAAGTCAAGTCTCTTATCTTTCAAGATCAAGTCTCTTAACTTCTAAAATCAATAAACCATTCTTTTACCTACATAAAATCGTTATGACTAACTTCCCATAAAGCTATTATAACACCTTATGTTTTAAGCCAACCAAATCACTTAGCACATGTACGTCTACCGTACTACATAGTTCACAACAATCATGCTAGAATAGATAGGAAGAGGTTCACATACCTCACGACGATTATCGACAAGAAGCAAAAAGCTCCAGCATCAGAACCGCTAGCCTTTTCCACCCTTCAAGTAGAATACGCTACTCGTAGTACTTCCACCTAAAAAGGCCACAAAACGTCTATCAACCTCTCGATCTCTTCGTAGAATATTCTAAATGCATGGTTCCTTATTCTACAGAAAATTCGGCAGCACCTCCCCCCCCTCGCAACCACATAAATCTCCTCCTCTACTCAGCCCCGCTACCAGGCCAACAACTCCCAGGGGAGAGGGTTACACGTCTAACCGGACGTGTACAATTCTACTTCACAATAACACTACACAAGTCTACTGTAAATACAATCCAATGTAAATACAGTTCAATCCTTTATAATCATTCTTCCAATATATCTTATACTCAATTCTAAATTACTACAATATGTAATATCCAATTACAATAGGGGGACATAGATCATTACCTCGACAAGGCCAAAATTATCCAAGATTATATGTCGATCCTGAGCAACGTTTAGCTCCAATTCCTTACGCTCCAACTGTAACGCCTCGAACCCGGGCCCGTGACTGGTGCCTTACCCCGGGCACCCTAGTGATACAACATCAGAGAAAACCAGCGGAAATAAAAACTTTATACATGAAATGAGAGACATAATAAATAAACAGGCCAACCCAACCAGCCTTGGTATATATACATAAAACCCAACAGCTTATCCTTTTTACAAACCCCGCTTACAACAATTACTCTGCACTTAAGATTTACAACAACTATGACGGGACAGGGCCCCGCCATACCCCTGAATGTACAAGAACCTACAACTCAGGGAACACATACCAAAAGATAAGCCTCCGGAGAAACGGAGCTTCCCAATACGCTGAACTGTGATCCTAAGAGCGAGGATCCACGACCGATGTACCTCTACCTGCGGCATGAACGCAGCCCCCCGAAGGAGGTCAGTACAACAGGTACCAAGTATGTGAAACTGTAAAATCAGAAATGAAATCATAGCGATCTATATAAAGCAGAGACATGAATGATAACCAAACTACAAGATACATATATCGCTTATATCAAGTCGTGGTCTCACGCCCTTCACATCAATCATGCCCGGAATGCCTTCCACCGCTGCCTATGATATGATAACACCAAGAAGTACACTGCACACCAAGTCCTACACGATGCCAAAGTCAGATAACAATTCAAATGGAAGCATACCTGCGCTACGCATCGTGTCGGTATGTCAAAAAGGGAACCACAAGACGGCAATCAAAATGGAAGCATACCTGCGCTACGCATCGTGTCGGTATGTCCAAAAGGAAACAATAAGACAAAGATTCCAAATGGAAACATACGTGCGCCACGATCGTGTCAAGATGCCCAAAGGGAAACAATAAAGCGAGATCAAAATGGAAGCATACCTGCGCGCTACGATCGTGTCGGTATGTCCAAAGCGATTTGCAAAAGTAACACAATCAACGAGAACGCATGCGGAATTTCTCCGTCATCGCATGTCCAAGTAAGTTCTCAATAAGTCAACCGACCTCCATCGAGGCGCGGTAGTATAGAAACACAATTTTTGCACAACAAAGGCTATCACGACAAGCATAGGCAAGTTTTACAACAACAAGCATAGGCAAGTTCACAACAACAAGCATAGGCAAGTTTTACAACAACAAGCATAGGCAAGTTCACAACAACAAGCATAGGCAAGTTTTACAACAACTCAAAGTACTTTCATTTTATGTCAAGGTCCGGGTTTTAACCCTAAAGTACCACGTACTTTAAATACCTTTTTAAAAGAGATCCATTCCTTTTATAAAAGTCACCCGATACCCGTAGTATAAAAATAGAGTGACTTACATTTTTAGGTAAACCAAAACTTTTTTCTTTTAAAGTCAAGTTACCACATTAAAATCAATGATAAACCCTTTTTCATAAAGTCGTTATAACTAAACTTCCCATAAAGCTGTTATAACACTTTATGTTTTAAACCATTTTAAGACAAACAATGCCTTCCTTTTCCCTAGAGTTCCAGTTTGCCTAATTTCAATTACTCCAGTCTCTTTTTAGAAAAGATTCATAACTCATAGTCTTAATCCCCTTTTAAAACAATTGAGTAACATATGTCTTATGTGTGAGCAGTTTATTCTTGTTTATAACCATCTTGTTACAGCAGCCATGATCTAGGAAATGTAATACAATTTTGTCTTATCTTAGCTTCTATGCAGATGGAGGTTTCTACTGGTTTTAATATCAATTAGTTATTTGTCAATACACTTTCCTTTATTAGCGTTGTTGTGGTTTGTTCGACACTTATTCTCATTTCCAAATCAAGAAACATTATTCTTTAAAACCAAGCACTCATTACTCACGAATGAGGTTTCACAATACTTTTAACAAAATGTTAATTACCAAGTAAAACAAGTTAAGTCTCTTATCTTTCAAGATCAAGTCTCTTAACTTCTACAATCAATGAACTAATCTTTTACCTACATGTAGTCGTTATAACTAACTTCCCATAAAGCTATTATAACACCATGTTTGGAACCAACCAAACTCATTTAGCACGTACGTCTACCGCACTACATAGTTTACAAAACATCATGCTCGAAGGATAGGAAGAGGTTCACATACCTGCGACGATTATCGAGAAGCAAAACGCTCACAAGATCAGAACGGCCAGCCTTTTCCACTCTTCAAGTAGAATACGCTACTGTAGTACTTCCACCTATAAGGCCACAAACGCCTATTAAATCTTAAACACAAGTTTCCATCTTTCTATAGAAAATTCGCAGACTTCCCCGCCACAGCGTAAATCTCCTCCTCTATCGAGGCTACCAAGCCAACCAGTGGGGTTTACGCCTAACCTGACGTGTACAATTCTACTACACAAGAACACTACACAAGTCTATCAGAATACGCCCCATGTAATTACAATTCATTCGACTCTTTTATTCTTCAAAGCTTAAGTCAAAAGACATTGCCACAATACTAAGTTCAGTTCTATATATAGTATACTTCAACTATACATTCTAACATGTAATTTCCAATTACAATAGAAGAACGATGAGTGTTTACCTCGATAAGCCCAAAATTATCCAAGTATAAAGTCGATCCCGAGCAACGCTTAGCTCCTACTCCGAGTGCTCTAATCCTCTCCAAACAACCCTTAGAAGTTCTAACCAACTTCTACTCTAAAACTTCAACCAACAATGAAGATTTTCCTTAGGGTTTTGGTTTGAGACAAAAAGGACAAAGGTAGTATTTCGTACTCACGCAAGAGTAACTTTTGGAATACTACAAGGTATATAGGCTAAGGTATTTTGGGCATTATAACAATACTTGGAGGAGTATTTCAATACCACAAAGCGGGTACCTCACGAGAACACCCCAAGGTAGGGGGTGTGCTCTCGTGAAGGCCACTAGGAAGGGAGTACCCTCTCGGCCACTAGGCCTCACGAAAAGGGGAGGGAAGCTCACGGCCAGAGCACAAGAAAGGGAGGAAGGATTTTCAAGACTTGGTGATTTTAGGAATGGATGAAGTCTTCAAGCTTAGGGGTATTTATAGCAAAACCAAAGGCCAACCAATGGCAAGATCAAGCCACGTGCAAGGCAAGTGTAAGGCCAAGGTCGAGCCAAGTGCACCCTAACCCTACTCCACAAAACACTCCACAAAACAAGCCACAAAGCAAGGCACAAATCAAGGAACCAATCGTCAAGGCCAACCATCCCTCTTGGACGCCCAATCCAAGCCACCCACTTGTTCCAATGCGAGGTGACACGTCACCCTCCCGCTGGTCCAAAATGTTTCGCCTCTCGGAAAAATCCGCAAAAATTATAAATGACATAGCCGAATTTTCCTACGAAAGCTTTGGAAAGCGTTTAAAAACGACTTATTCGCACTTGTGCTCAAATTTGGTCTATGCCTAACTTAAGGCTCAAATTTCGTACGTACGTCCACACGTACATAATCTGGAAATACGGGGTATAACACCAACCCGCTCCAAGAGACCCTTAGAAGTTTCTAAACAACTTCTCTTAACACTTCAACCAAGCTAGGAAGATTTTTCTAGGGTTTCACTTTGCGACTATTGGAATAAAGTAGCATTTCCGGGGTCCTAGTATTAAAACAACTTTGGAATACTACTAGGGATACTAGGCCAATGTATTTGGGATTATACAATAATACTCCAAGTATTTCTACACAAGTGGGGGAGGGGGACGAAAAACAAGGCTAAAGGGGAGGGAGTATTTTGCTTTGGAAAGCTTCAAGTGTGGATGAAATTACTCTTCAACAAAGGGGGTATTTATAGAGGATTCAAGGGCCAAGATCTAAGCAAGGTGTGTGGTCAAGATTGGGCCATGTGTGTGTGGGTCCCACCACACCACATGGCCAACGAAATGGGCTACCAAGTGTCAAGGCCATTCGGCCCGATGACAAGTGGCTAGCCTCGTCCCTCCACGGTCGGCCAAGGGTGCCACATGGGGGTGACACGTGTCGCCCCCTGATTCGTCCAAAATATTTCGTCTTCCGAAAATATCCAAAATATCGGAAATCTCAAAAACAAAGTGGGCCCCACAAAACCGTAAATTTCTCCCGTGGGCCCCACGTGACCATTTCCGAAAATAAAATCCCAAAATTCTAATATAATCCAAGAAGTCCAAATACCAAATCTGGGAATCCAATTCCCATTAACGAACCTTTTTCTTCACAAAAACTGGAAACTTTTCCGTCGAAAAATCACATCTTCCTTTCTTTCCAAAATTTCTGTCGTATTCTCGTACGTACATCCTCACATACATACCCTGGAACTACGGGGTATAACACATGGGATGAACCGAGAATGTATTTCACACGATACCGAGTCCATGAGATGGGCCGGGAATGTATTCCATACGATCCGACACCGAGTCCATGAGATGGACCGAGACACGTTATACGTATCACACGATTTATACCTAGACTGCCGGCAGTGAGGAAGGAGTTCCATGGGCATGAGGGATGACTTTGAGGGCGTGAGTCCCTGACTTGACTGCTTTTATGTTATGAACTGTAGTTTTGTTATCATATATATCTTCTGTTTTTATATAGACTATTATGATTTCATTTTCAGTATTTTCAGTTTCACATACTTGGTACCTGTTGTACTGACCTCCTTCGGGAGGCTGCATTCATGCCGCAGGTAGAGGTACACCGGTTGTCGATCCTCGCTCATAGGATCACAGTTCAGCGTATTGGGAAGCTCCGTTTCTCCGGAGGCTTATCTTTTGGTATGTTTCCCTGAGTTGTAGGTTCTTGTACATTCAGGGGTATGGCGGGGCCCTGTCCCGTCATAGTTGTTATAACATTCTTAGAGGTCTGTAGTACTGTTGTGGGCAGGTTTGTAAAAGGGATGTAACTGTTCAAACATTTATGTATATATGCCGAAAGACAACTTTTCTCAGATAAACTGTTTCTCACTTCATATTATTTCATGTCTTGTTTTATATTCCGCTGGTTACTCTGATGTTGTATCACTAGGGTGCCCGGGGTAAGGCACCAGTCACGGGCACGGGATCGGGTCGTGACAGAACCCTAATCCGATACTAGCATGTTTAGCCTTTGAGATTACAATTCAATTTGGTTATTAGTTTAGTCGTCTCATGTTATATAAAGAAGGAATTGTAGTTGTTAAAGTTGTTTATGACTATATAACATGTTAGACCTAAGAAAATTGGATTGAAAAAAAGATTTGGAAAGGACTTAGGATTGGTTATATTGGTGGCCGAATGCCCTTATAAGTGTTGGATTGTTTTATATTAATTATGGGGCAGAATTTTACACGTTTTGTAAGGCGTGTAATCCCCTTTGATTGATTGATGTATTGAGCCTTAAATGTGGCATGTTGGTTATTGATTTTCGGGCCTTGAAAAAGGTGGAAAAGTATGTAGAAATAAAGGAGGTGCTGCCCAATTTTCCCGTAGAATAAGAGACTGTATGCTTAGTATTATTCTACGTTAGAAACTAGAAGTTGATAGTCGTGTTGTGGCCATTATGGGTTGACAATTCTACATGCGGCGTATTCGACTTAGCTTGTGGATTAAGCCGAAAAGGTATGTGAACCATCTCCTCTTCTTCTAGCATGATTCCTTATGATAAAGTAAGTAAATCCTACTCCTTAAATGATTCACTCCTTGTTTGTACTTGGATTGCCTAATATAGAAGTTGTTCTATATACTTCTTTGTTTGTACTTGGATTGCCTAATATAGAAGTTGTTCTATATACTTCCTTGATGTACTTTGGATGTTTAAATTGGAAGTTGTTATAATCCATTACCTTGATGAAGTTTGGATTTTCAAAAGTGAAAGTATTTTACTTGAAGTACATAGAGTCTTGAAAAGGAAGTAGTTTCCAAATTCTTTTGGATAGTGCCTTAGTTCTAAAACCTAAAAGTTGTTATAACGGCTTCAGGGGAGTCAAAAGAGCGATTTACTTAATTGATTTAAAAGAGGAGAAGTGACATGACTTAAAGAGAAGTAACTTGTTTTAAAGGTGTGAGTTACTTGAGATTTAAAAGTAGAAGAAACTTGATTTCTAAAGTTAAGAAACTTGATTTCTAAAGTTAAGAGACTTGAAATATTTTGAAAGTTATGTAACTTGATTTGAAAGTATATGATACTTGGATTTAAAAGTATAAGTCTCTTGGTTATAAAAAGAATGAATTTGTCTAAAACCATAAAGGGTTATAACGGCTTTATGGGAAGTTAGTTATAACGGCTTTATGGAAGGTTAGGAGAGTTGTCTATTTTGATTGATAGGAATGAGTTGCCTAGATTGTGAAAATTGAAGTTACTTGGTTTCAAAGTCTTGAAATTAATTTCTAAAGGTGTAGTAAGTTAATTTGAAAAATAGACATGCCTTGATACTACGGGTGTTAGTATCTTGGGGTTTTATATAAAAAGGAGTCTTTTGAAAAGAATGGAAGTACGTAGTACTTAGAGTTAAAATCCCGGATTTTTATATAAAACGTAAGTGCCTTGAGTTTATAAAAAGAAAGTCTAAAGATTTTATGAATTTGCCTATGCTTTCTTGTGATAACCTTTGAGTGCGAGTATTATATTTTTACGCTGCCGCGACTCTCAGTTGGAGGGCCGGCTGTCTTGTTGTGAGTTTACTTGGACGTACCGACGGTGATGTGGGATTCCACAGGTATGCTTCCATTATGATTGATCCTTGGACATGTTTATACGATGTGGAATTCCGGGGCATGCGACCAGGATGCGGGTTAGATTCGCGGATTGTTTTTATTACTCTTTGGACATGCTTATACGATGTGGGATTCCGGGGAATGCGACCAGGAGGCGGGTTAGATTCTCGGATTTGTTTGTATTACCCCATGGACATGCTTATAAGATGTGGGATTCCGGGGCATGCGACCATGTTGGATATTGTTATTCCATGGACTAGCCCTCCATGAGATATAGTGACGCAGGATGGTCTGCTAGAGAGCTTTTGTACTTGCCGATCGATGGTCGTAAGATGGCCCGTAGAAACTTTCGTACTTTCCCCATCGATTCTATTACGCTTTGGTACGGTAGGCTCCGGTAGATAGCTTTCGTACTTGCCCCGCTCAGTTTTATGATGCAGGCTGGATCTGGTGGTTCGTTTTCCTACTTGGCCCGTACAATTTTTAGGACACAGGTGGGACTTGGTGTTCATGTATGTGTATTAGTGATATATTATATCATGGACTGCCGGCAGTGAGGAAGGATTCCACGGGCATAGTTGATATTATAGGCGTGAGACCCATAGTTATATTTGAGTAGTGACTTTGAGGGCATGCGTCCCTGACTTGATATGACTGCTTATGTATTGTGTACTGTAGTTTGGCTATCATACATGTCTCCTGTTTTGTATAGACTGTTATGATTTCATTATAATATTTTCAGTTTCACATACTTGGTACATTCTTCATCGACCTCCTTGGTGGGTTCATCTGCCGCAGTTTAGGTCTGTGATTTGGTGATCTACAGGTGTAGGACCCTGCTCAGAGTTTTTGGATAGCTCCATCTGTTCAGGAGTTTATCACTTTGGTATAGATCTTTCAAGATGTGCTTTGTATGCGATTATGGGTACGGCGGGGCCTTGTCCCGTCATATTTCAGTAAAACTCTTAGAGGTCTGTATTCATATATGGGATTGGACTCCTGTACAGTGTAGTGCCTTTTTGTTATGTATATTATATGGCAGCCTTGTCGGCTTTGCCCTTGCATGTACTTTGGTTTTTAAAAAAAAATGAGGTGTTATTTAGTTCCGCAGTTTACTTGTGACAGTTAGGTAGAAGGGTGCCCAGGTAGGGCACAAGTCACGGATCCGGGTTCGGGCGTGACAGTGGTATCAAAGCGATCGATCCTGAATGTCTGAGAATGTGTCTAGTAGAGTCTTGATTATCGGTGTGTTGTGCGCCATACCCATAAACAGGAGGCTACATGACATTTAGGAGTTGGTTTCTATTCTTCTCACTCTGAGATCGTGCAATAGAGCTGTGTTATTAAGATAATTCCTCTCTGACGTATTATTATGTTACTATGCCTCGAGAGGATAGTCGCCGAAGGAAAAACGATGGCGAGCTACGGTCATACTCGAGAGAGTTGATAGGGCTCGTACCAGGGTTTCTGGATGTTGTCTTGCGATCGGCGAGTTCTTCTGCGCCAGTTTTGAGGCCCCGGCACGAGAACCTCCGATTCTCGATTAGGGAAGACTATAGGTCATAAGGAAGCGATTATGTTATTGACCAAGATAAGCGGTGCTCTGATTTCATCGTGAGGAGGTTATTCGGCCAAAGATGCAGTGTCACGAGGGTAGAGGCAATGCGGAGATCAACATAAGAGGCTAGACCGGTTGGTTATCCCGGTGAGTTTTGACGAGCGGCCTCGGCAGTGAGATATTCGTCGACCTACCCAGTACATACCCCCGCAACTCACGGGTGGGAGATTGGACCCCACAAGGTATTTAGGAGCCAGTCCGAGCTCCAGGGTTCGAAGTTCTTAGAGGAGCAGAGGATTTTCTCAGTCGAGGCCACTTATTCCTCAGTGTTTCCGATGTAGTAAGCGTAATTTGGGGAAATGCCGTCATGGCACAGGTTTTTGTTATTATTGTGACCGTCCGGGCCATAAGCAGTGGGAATGTCCTTTTAGAAAGAGCACTGATGTGGTGGCTCAGCCTATGAGGCCGGTGGTTGGTTCCCTTTCCTCCACAGTTGTGCGCCCCCCAGGGCAGGGTGTTCAGATGTCAGCCAACCGTGGTAGAGGTCAGGGTGGAGTTTATAGCTCGCGATCCTTGAACGCGTAGAGGGCGTGACTCATGGGCGAGATCGGAGGCAACATCGCATGGGGTTACAGGTATATTTCGATTCTTTTGAATCATACGTGCATTGATAGATTCAGATTTCGCCCTAGCGTATATGTTTTGTTATACCCGTAGTTCCGGTATGTATGTGAGGGCGTGCGTGCGAGAATACGGCGAAATTTTGGAAAGAAAGAAAGGTGTGATTTTTCGGAAAAGTTTCCGGTTTGTGAAGGAAAAAGGTTCGTTAATGGGAATTGGATTCCCATTTGGTATTTGGGCTTCTTGGATTATATTAGAATTATGAGATTTTATTTTTCGGAAATGGTCACGTGGGGCCCACGAGAAATTTACTGATTTTGTGGGCCCGCTTTGTTTTGAGATTTTCGGTATTTTGGATATTTTGGAAGGCGAAATATTTTGGACCAGTCGGGCGACACGTGTCACCCCATGTGTCACCTTTGGCGGGTGGAGGGACAGTGGCTGGCATCATTCCTCGGCGAAAATGGCCATGACACTTGGAGCACCATTTCATTGGCCATGTGGTGTGGTGGGACCCACACACACATGGCCCAATCTTGACCACCCAATTGCTATGATCTTAACCCTTGAATTCTCTATAAATACCCCCTTAAGTTGAAGACTAAATTCATCCCACACTTGAATACTTTCTAAAGCAAATACTCATTCCCTTTAGGCTTGTGTTTCGTCCCCCCCCACATGTGTAGAAAATACTTTGATTATTGTTGTATAATCCCAAATACCTTAGCCTAGTATCCCTAGTAGTATTCCAAGTTATTTCAATACTAGGAGCCCGAAAATATTACTTTATTCCAATAGTCGCAAAGTGAAACCCTAGGAAAATCTTCCTAGCTTGGTTGAAGTGTTAAGAGAAGTTGTTTAGAAACTTCTAAGGGTCGCTTGGAGCGGGTTGGAACGTAAGGAGTTGGAGCTAAACGTTGCTCAGGATCGACTTATAATTTTGGGCTTATCGAGGTAATGATCTATGTCCCCCTATTGTAATTGGATATTACATGTTGTAGTAAGTTATACTTGAGTATATTATATGAGGATAGAAGATTGATAGAATTGAACTGTATTTACATTGGACTGTATTTACAGTAGACTTGTAGTATTATTGTGGAGTAGAATTGTACACGTCCGGTTAGACGTGTAACCCCCCCTTGGAGTTGTTGGCTTGGTAGCGGGCCTTGATAGAGGAGGAGATTTATGTGGTTGCGGGGGGGAAGGTGCTGCCGAATTTTCCGTAGAATATGGAGCCTTGTTCTTATAAATGTTCTACGAAGAGATCGAGAAATTGATGGACGTTTTGTGGACTTTATAGGGTAAAGTACTACGAGTAGCGTATTCTACTTGAAGGGTGGAAAAGGCTAGCAAGGTTATAGTACTTTGGAGCGTTTTGCTTATTGTCGATAATCGTCGCGAGGTATGTGAACTTCTTCCTATCTTTTCTAGCATGATTGTTGTGAACTATGTAGTACGGTAGACGTACGTGTGCTAAACGAGTTTTGGTTGGTTTAAAACATAAGGTGTTATAATAGCTTTATGGGAAGTTAGTTATAACGACTTTATGTAGGTAAAAGAATGGTTTATTGATTTTAGAAGTTAAGAGACTTGATCTTAAAAGATAAGAGACTTAACTTATAAATGACGTTTTATGAAATATTAAGGACTATGAGTTTTGTTAAAAAGTTGTGAAACCTCA
This sequence comes from Przewalskia tangutica, assembly GCA_029844215.1. Lineage (NCBI taxonomy): Eukaryota > Viridiplantae > Streptophyta > Magnoliopsida > Solanales > Solanaceae > Przewalskia > Przewalskia tangutica. The sequence goes on from JAQGDG010000035.1 coordinate 1,138,068, forward strand.
TTCGTGAGTAATGAGTACTTGGCTTTTAAAGAATAATGTTTTACTGATTTCGAAAATGAGAATAAGTATCGAACAAACCACTGCAGCGTTAATAAAGGAAAATGTATTGACTAATTAACTATATTAAAACCAGTAGAAACCTCCATCTGCATAAAAGCTAAGATAAGACAAAATTGTATTACATTTTCTAGATCATGGCTGCTTTAATAAGATTGTTATAAACAAGAATAACTACTCACACATATGGCATATGTTACTCAATGGTTTTAAAAAGAGATTACGTTATTTGATTAAGACTATGAACTATGAAATATTTTGAAAATAAGAGACTTGAGTATTTGAAATTAGGCAACTTGAACTTTTGGAAAAGAATGTTGTTACTTGACTTTAAAAGGGAAAGTGTTTGAGTTTAAAAGAAAGGCATGGTAGTGTCTTAATCTGTCTTAAAAGAGAGTTTAAACGTTATGGCCGATTTTTCCTCGAGTCCCATGGGATGGGCCGAGATATGTATTCCACCCGATTTTTCCTCGAGTCCCATGGGATGGGCCGAGATATGTATTCCACCCGATTTTTCCTCGAGTCCCATGGGATGGGCCGAGATATGTATTCCACCCGATTTTTCCTCGAGTCCCATGGGATGGGCCGAGATATGTATTCCACCCGATTCCACCTCGAGTACCATGGGATGGGCCGAGACATGTTATACGTATCATACGATTTATTCCTAGACTAACGGCAGTGAGGAAGGAGTTCCACGGGCATGAGGGATGACTTTGAGGGCGTGAGTCCCTGGCTTGACATGACTGCTTTTATGTTGTGAACTGTAGTTTGGTTATCATACATGTCTTTTGCTTTATATTAGGCTGTCATGATTTCATTTACAGTATTTTCAGTTTCACATACTTGGTACCTGTTATCGACCTCCTTGAAGTGCGTTCATCTGCGAGTAGAGGTACATCGGTTGTGGATCCTCGCTCATGGATCACGATTGGTTTGGGAAGCTCCGTTTCTCCGGAGGCTTATCTTTTGGTATAGTCCCCTGTCATTGTAGGTACTTGTACATTCAGGGGTATGGCGGGGCCCTGTCTCGTCATAGTTGTTGTTACACTCTTAGAGTGCAGAATCTTATTGTGGCGAGGTTGTAAGGATTATCGCTTCGGTTTATGTATATACATGAAGGTAACCGTTTTGGTTAGTCTGGTTTATTATGTTGTCTCTTGTTTCCTGTTTAAATTTTATTTCCGCTGATTTTCTCTGATGTTGTTATCACTAGGGTTCCCGGGGTAAGGCACCAGTCGCGGGCCCGAGATCGGGTCGTGACAAAAGTTCGATTTTATGTATATACATGAAGGTAACTGTTTTGGTTAGACTGGTTTATTATGTTGTCTCTTGATTCCTGTTTAAATTTTATTTCCGCGGATTTTCTCTGATGTTGTTATCACTAGGGTGCCCGGGGTAAGGCACCAGTCGCGGGCCCGAGATCGGGTCGTGACATGTTTTCCCTTGTTTCTATTAGTTGTAATTGATAGCACCCCTAGAGGTAGGGATACTTTGATTAGTAAAGTGAAAAGTGAAGAATGTTGACAAGAATGATAAAGTGAACTGAGACTATAGTTGTGTAGGGTTCACAAGTTGTAATTACCCCATAAAAGTGTGAAGAACGATAGGGAAGGATGTACAGTAGAAATACTTTGGCCTATGTGACGAACCTCTAGTGAATAGGGGGATAGGGTGAGAAGTACCTTGAGATAAGCGAGAAATTTATTTCAGACTAAGAATGAGAAGTTAAGTGTGACGATGGGTCGGGTTATGGACTCATTTCTGGTCAGCCGGTAGTATGGAATGGGGTGATGTCAGTTGGATATGGGCCCGCTATGTGATAGGGTCCCGAGGATGCAAGGCCCAAGTCTAGTTAATCGTTGTACGGTTTGTGGACGCGTTCCACCAGAACCAGGTCGTGAGGGCAGAGAAGAGCCTTAGTGGAAAGGCATGTAGCATAATGGCCAAGTTTGGATAGTAACTCCAGTTGGAGAACGTATAATATTTGAAATTTTATGCGTATGCTCAAATAAGTTTGGAAGTGCGAAAGTATGACAAGTAAGAAAAGAAAGGAACCTCTCATGATTTTTGATGAGACTATAACCTTCGAGTTTTTGAAGAGGGACCGTGGATGGAAGTTCCATTGATATGTTTACGTATGTTATGTGGTGGCCATGTGTGGCATCGTTGGTCTCGTGGAGAATTGATTGATAGGCGTAGTAAAGAGACTATGCCGGAGTTTGTATAGTTTGACAACCGACTAAGAACATTCGGGGACGAATGTTTTTAAGGGTAAGAATGTTACACCAGTAATTCGAGGACATGTATAAGAGAATGGACGCGAGAAAACAAGACTTGAAAGATTGGTATGAAAGGAAGAATTGTTTTTCCGAAGGAAAATCTTCCGAACGTCGGAAAGGAAAAATTTTTGTTGATGAGAATTAGATTCTCAAAATGCATTATTTGAGGAATATAGAATGTATTATCATTATGGAAATTTATTTTTACGAATTTGGTCACGTAGGGCCCACAGAAATTTACGTTTTGTGGGGCCGAGGTGTTACCCGTAATTCCAGGACATGTGTTTATGAGAATAGACGCGAGAGCACAAGACTTATAAATTTGAACGAAGGAAAAATTTAAATTTTCGTAAGGAATATGATTTCGACCCTCGGGAAGGAAAATTGTTCGTTAATGAGAATTGGGTTCCCGAATTTGATATTTGAGACTTATAGAATTTATTGGAATTTCGGGAGATGAAATATTTTAGACCAACCGGAGGGCGACATGTGTCACCCTCCAAGTGCCCATGTGGGGCGGAAATGTGAGGACAAGTCAAGAGCCACTTGGCCTGATTTTGTTGACCGCATCTCATCCACACAAGTGTTTTAATCTAGGCCCTTGGTTGTTGTATATATCCTATACTAGTGCAAGACATTCTACACTTAGAGAAAATATTTCAAGAACTTGTGTGTTCCTTGTGTAGCTCTCGGCTAAGCTCTCTAGAGGAAGAAAAATATTTTCGTTTGTGGTTCATTAGTCACAAGACTTTAACCCAAGGTTCCTAGGGGTATTGTAAGGATATTTCAATAGAAAGATCTCGGAAAACGACGTTTTTACATTAGTCGCAAGGCGAAACCCTAAGGTGTTCTTCAACTTTGAAGATGGAACTTGAAGAGGAGTTCTTCGAGCTTCTACGAGTGCTTGGAGCGGATTGGAACATAAGGAGAGGAGCTAAAAGTTGCTAAGGATCGACTTTTACGCTTGGACATTTTTAGGCTTTATTGAGGTAAAATCTTCATCTTCTTATGTAATTGAAGATTACATGTTATAATAGTTAAGAAATGAGCATGTGGTATATATAATGAAGTTTGAAAAGATTTGGATCATGTCGACATGTTAAAACCGAAAATGGACAAGTTAGCCATTTATGTTGAAATCAATTTGGTCGATAGTTACGATCGTCACATGTTAAAGAAGGAAGGATTTATAGTTGTTGTAATTGTTATTAGGTATATAACATGTTGGAATAACAACTTGGATTGAAAAAGGAAATTTAAAGAGAATTGATATTGTTATGGATAGTGTTATTACCGATAATGTGTCTTAAGGAATGGACAGTTTTATATTGATTGTGGGGCAGAATTTTTGTTACACCCCGTAGTTCCAGGGTATGTATGTGAGGACGTACGTACGAGAATACGACAGTAATATTGGAAAGAAAGAAAGATGTGATTTTTCGACGGAAAAGTTTCCGGGTTTTGTGAAGGAAAAAGGTTCGTTAATGGGAATTGGATTCCCAGATTTGGTATTTGGACTTCTTGGATTATATTAGAATTTTGGGATTTTATTTTCGGAAATGGTCACGTGGGGCCCACGGGAGAAATTTACGGTTTTGTGGGGCCCGCCTTGTTTTCGGGATTTTCGATATTTTGGATATTTTCGGAAGACGAAATATTTTGGACGAGTAGGGGGGCGACACGTGTCACCCCCATGTGGCCAAGGTTGGCCGAATTGGCTTGACAAGTGTCCCTTGGCCGAAATGGGCCAACATGTGGCAAGCCACTTGTCTTCATCTTTGGGTAGCCATTTGGAGGGTGGGACCCACACACACTTGTCCCAAGATCTCACCACACACTTGCCTTGATCTTGACCATTGATTTCTCTATAAATACCCCATGAATTCAAGACTTATTCTTCATCCCACACTTATATTTTCCAAGGCAAAACTCCTCCCTTTCCTTGTGAGCTCGTCCATGGGCTGTTTTGGTGAGCTAAAGTGGTCCAAAAATTCTTAAAGTTTTAAGTGTTCTTCCTTAGGGTGTTAGGAAGATTGTGTACCAAGAGTTGGAAAAGATTTCACACCACAGCCTTAGATATACCCGGCCAAACATTGCCAAATTGTAGCCTAAGTGTTCTTCACTTTTTGGAGTTGGATCTTGAAGAGGAGTTGGTTAGGAGCCTCTAAGGGTCGCTTGTAGAGGATTGGAACGTAAGGAATTGGAGCTAAACGTTGCTCAGGATCGACTTATTATTCTTGGATAATTTTGGGCTTATCGAGGTAATGATCTATGTCCCCCTATTGTAATTGGATATAACATGTTGTAGTAGTTATACTTGAGTATATTATATTGGAAGAATGATTATAAAGGATTGGACTGTATTTACATTGGACTGTATTTACAGTAGACTTGTAGTATTATTGTGGAGTAGAGTTGAGCCTTGTTAGAGGAGGAGATTTATGTGGTTCTGGGGAGAGTCTTGCGAATTTTCCGTAGAATAAGGAACCTTGTACTTAGAATTGTTCTACGAAGAGATCTAGAGGTTGATAGACGTTTTTTGGCCTTTATAGGTTGAAGTACTACGAGTAGCGAATTCTACTTGGAGGGTGGAAAAGGCTAGCAGGGTTATAGTACTTTGGAGCGTTTTGCTAATTGTCGATAATCGTCGCGAGGTATGTGAACCTCTTCCTATCTTTTCTAGCATGATTGTTGTGAACTATGTAGTACTGTAGACGTACATGTGCTAAATGAATTTGGTTGGTTTAAAACATAAAGTGTTATAACGGCTTTATGGGAAGTTTGTTATAACAACTTTATGTAGGTAAAGAAATGGTTTGTGATTTTTAAAAGATAAGAGACTTGACTTATAAATGACTTGATGTGAGATATTAAGGACTTGGTTTGTGTTAAAAAGTTGTGAAACCGCATTTTTGAGAAATGGGTAATTGGGTTTTAAAAAGGATAATGTTTTATTGATTTCGGAAATGAGAATAAGTATCGAACAAACCACTGCAGCGTTAATAAAAGAAAATGTATTGAAGCTAAGATAAGACAAAATTGTATTACATTTCCTAGATCATGGCTTCTTTAATAAGATCATTAATAACAAGTATTGATTTTTCTTAAAAATTTCAAAGTAAGGAACCTGTTTTCTTAAAGAAAAGAGACTTGAGGAACTTGAAGTGTTTTGGTTTAAAAGAAATGCATGGTTTTGTCTTAAGATGGTTTAAAAATAAGGTAGGGAAATTGTTTTGGTTTACTTGAAATGATAGTTACTCTATTTTTGATACTACGGGTATCGGGTGACTTTTGTAAAAGAAATGGATCTTTTGAAAGAATTTAAGTATGACATACTTTGGGGTTAAAACCCGGATTTTTGGCATAAAAAGAAAGTACCTTGAGTGTGAGTAAACTTGCCTATGCTAGTTGTGATAGCCTTTGTTGTGCAAGTGTTGTATTTCTATGACTACCGCGTCTCTCGATGGAGGGTCAGTTATCTTGTTATATCCTTGGACCTACTGACACGTTGGGTGGCCCGGGTAGGGTTAGATTAGGATTGTTGTTCCATGGACTAGCTCTCCATGAGGTTCTTGATGCAGTTGGTTCGGTAGCTAGCCCCGTACTTGCCGATCGTTCTTGATGCAGGTTGGTTCTGGTAGTTGGCTTTCGTACTTGCCCCGATCAGTTCTTTATAGTGTCGTTCCACGGACTAGTTCCCCACGAAGTCTCGTGATGCCGGAGGTTCTAGTAGTTAGCCCTCGTACTTGCCACGGTCAGCGACGTGACACAGGTGGTTCTGGTAGTTGGCTTCCGTACTCGCCCGATCGCCGTGGCGCGAGTGGAATGATGTTGGTGGCGAGCGGATTACGGTAGTTGGCTTTCGTAGTTGCCGGTCGGATCGCGCCGAGTTGGTTACGGTGGCTATGCCTTCGTACTTGTTATACCGTATTTCCAGTATATGCGTGAGGGCGTGCGTAGAAATTTGAGCCTTAAGTTAGGCAAGATTCGAAATTTGTACACAACACCCGATTAGAGTCGTTTTTCGTGAAAGCGTTTCCACGACTTTCGTAGGAAAAATTCGGCTATGTCATTTTTAATTTTTGCGGATTTTTAGAGGCGGAACATTTTGGACCAGCGGGAGGGTGACATGTGTCACCTCGCATTGGATGAGGTTGGCGGCAATGGTGGGCGATTTGGCCTTGGCTTTTGTCAAGGATTAGGTAGGATATTTTGGTGGTAGATGGATAAGGTGTACTTAGGTGAATCCTGGCCCTACACTTGCTATACTGGATGGATCTTGGCCGTTGGTTGGCCATTCCTTGACCTATAAATACCCCTAAGCTTGAAGAGTTCTTCATCCAAAATGTGCCTAAGTCTTGAAATCTCCTCCCCTCTCCTTGTTGTATTCGTCGCCACACCCCTCCCCTTTGAAGGCCCGCCAGCGAAAGTATCCCCACTCCTAGTAGTGCTAGCCGTGGGTACACCCACTAGCCTAGTTGTCTCGTATAAATACCCCTTTGTGGTATAGAAATACTCTCAAAGTATTGTTGTAATGTCCAAATACCTTGCCCCAAATACCTTGTAGTATTCAGGTTACACATAAAAGCCAGAAAATACTATTATACTTCCTCGATCCACAAAAGCAAACCCTAAGTAAATCTTCACCCGTAGTTGAAGTTATAAGTAGAAGTTGGTTAGAACTTCTAAGGGTTGTTTGGAGCGGGTTGGAGCGCACGGAGTAGGAGCTAAACCTTGCTCAGGATCGACATATAACTCGGATAATTTTGGGCTTATCGAGGTAAACACTCTTGACATATTGTAATTGGAAATTACATGTTGTAGGAATATATAGTTGAAGTATACTATATATAGAATTGAACATAGTTGTGCGGCAATGTCTTGCGACTTAAGCCTGAAGTTAAATAAGAAGCGAAGCGTAATTACATAGGGCGTATTCTGATGAGCTTGTGTAGTATTCTTTGTGTGTAGAATTGTACACGTCAGGTTAGGCGTGCAAACCCACGGTTGGCTTGGTAGCGGCCTCGATAAAGGAGGAGATTAACGCTTGCTATGGGGAAGTCTTTGCCAATTTTTCTGTAGAATATTCTACGTGGAGACCTTGACATTAATAGGTGCCTTGTGGCCTCTATAGGTTGTAGTACTACGTGTGGAGTGATCTGCTTGGCTTAGAGTGTAGCCGACGGGTTGAGGTACTTGGAGCGTTTTGCTATTAGTCGATAATCGTCGCGAGGTATGTGAACCTCTTCTATCGTTTCTAGCATGATATGTGTATAACTATGTAATGCGGTGAGCGTCATGTGTTAAATGTATTTGATTGTTTTTAAACATAAAGTGTTATAACGGCTTTATGGGAAGTTGGTTATAACAGCTTTATGTAGGTAAGAAAATACTTTGTGGTTTTAAAAGGTAACTGATGTGAATTATAACTGGCTAGTTATAATAAAGAACTTGATGTATTTCAAAAGATTTATAAATCGTTTTGAAGGGAGAGTAACACTTGGTTTTAAAGGTTTTAAAAAGAGTTATACTAGCTTTATGGGAGTTAGGTATAATGTCTTAAGAGGTAAAGAAAATGGTTTACTAATGTTAGAAGTTAAGAGACTTGATCTTATAAGATAAGAGACTTAACTTATTTGTTTTAATGTGAATGTTTGTGTGAAACCTCATTCGTGAGTAATGAGTACTTGGTTTTATTTAAAGGGATAATGTTTCTGATTTGAAATCGGAATGTGTATCGGCAGGACCACTGCAGCGTTAATAAAGGAAAATGTATTGATTAATGATGTATCGTATTAAAACCAGTAGATACATCCATCTGCATAGAAACTAAGATGAGACAAAATGATATTACATTTTCTAGATCATGGCTGCTGTAATAAGAATGTTGTAAACAAGAATACCCTACTCTCACGTGAGACATATTATTACTCAATTGTTCTAAAAAGGAATCAAGTGATTAAGTTTATGAACTATGAAACCATTTGAAAATGAGAAGCTTGAGTAATTGAAACTAGGCAAACGGAACTTAGGAAAAGAATGTTGTTACTTGATTTTGGAAAGGAATGTGGGTTGGTCATTCTAATACTACGTATCGGGTGACTTTTATAAAAGTAATGGATCTCTTTTAAAGAACTTAACGTATGTAGTACTTTGGGGTTAAAAACCCGGACTTTGGCATAAAATGAAAGTACTTTGAGTTGTGTGAAACTTGCCTATGCTTGTTGTTGTGAAACTTGCCTATGCTTGATTGTCGTGAAACTTGTCTATGCTTGTGATGATAGCCTTTGTTGTGCAAGTGTGGTCTTTCTGTGTTACCGCGTCTCTCGATAGAGGGCCGGTTGACTTGTTGAGAACTTACTTGGAGCGTCTTTGGCGATGATGGAGAATTCCACGGGTATGTTTCCATTTTGATTCTTGTCTTGTTGTTGATGTCACATGGACGTGTCTACACCGTCACGATATTAGGGGCATGCGGCCATGCGGCGGGTTGATTACCGATATATGGTTATGCGCAACATGGGCGGTTCTACCGTCACGATATTCGGGGCATGTGGCGTGCGGTAGGAGTTGACCACCCGATATATTGTTATTGAGGTTACATGGGCATGTCTACACCGTCTGCGATGTCCGGGCATGTGGCCATGCGGCCTTGTGTGTTGCATCATGGACATGTCTACACCGATGCGATATTAGGGGCATGCGGCCGTGATGCGAACATGATGGATGTTGTGGGCGTGAGACCCATAGTTATATTTAGTGGTGACTTTGAGGCGTGAGTCCACGACTTACTTTTATGTTGCGTCTTGTATTTTGGTTATCATACATGTCTCACTTTTTAGGCTATTATGATTTCATTCTGATGTTGTGATTTCACATACTTGGTACTGTTATCTTGACCTCCTTGAGCTGCGTTCATCCGCGGTAGAGAAGTACATCGATCGTGGATCCGCTCTTAGGATCTCATTTCAAAGCGTTGGAAAGCTCCGTTCCTTGGAGGCTTATCTTTGGTATGTTTCCACTGAGTTGTAGGTTCTTGTACATTCGGGGTATGGCGAGGGCCTGTCCGTCATAGTTGTTAATAAATCTTAAGTGCATGCTTTGTTGTGGCGGGGTTTGTAAAAAGGATAAGCGTTCGGGTTTTTATGTATATATCGAAGGCAATTGTTTGGTTGGCTTTGTTTATTTATTATGTCTCTCATTTCATGTTTAAAGTTTTTAATTCACTGGTTTTCTCGATGTTGTATCACTAGGGTGCGGGGTAAGGCACGATCCACGGGCCGGTTGGTCGTGACAAAGTGGTATCGAGCGATTAGTCCTCGGAAAGTGTCTGCACCGTGTCTAGTAGAGTCTTGATTATCGATGTGTTGTGCACCACATCTATAATCGGAGGCTATAAGACATTTAGGATTGGTTTCTATTCTTCTCATTACGAGATCGTGCCTTAGGTGTGTGATAAGTTGGACCCTCGGCGTGTTTCATTTTTACGATTATGCCTCTGCGAAAAACGGGGCCCGAGAAGGGCAAAGCGGCCGAGGAGGCGCTAGTGTGATTCAGAAGTGCGAGCGCGAGCGTCGATACACGAGCAGTGCCCGACGGCGAGTTTGCGGCGCCGCCCGGCCAGGAGTTTAGAGCCACGGCGTGGGTGATGAGACTCTGATACTGAGCCTCGATCCACGATGCAGGCGGAGGAGATGGGTTACAAGGAGATGGCGATTCTTTGGCGAGTCGTGGCAGATATGAGATAAGTGAGCCAGCAGCGATTCCAGTTCGGCGCACTGTGGTGCACGAAGCGAATAGTTTGAGGCTACGAGATTTTACGAGTTGTAGCCGCGCGAGTTCTACTGGTCGAGGCACGAGGATGATCCGCAGAGTTCATCCGTCGATTCTGAAGGATCGTCGCGGGTGATCAAGGCTTGAGACCGAGTCGTGACGCCCGGTTCGCGTCGGTGCGTGATAACTGCCGATCGTAGTTTGATTCGTGGGAGCTATCGAGGAGAGCATGCGCTTCCAGCGATTTGGGATGAGTTCTCGAGGCATTCCTGCACATTTCTTGCCTCGCGGATGAGAAGGGCTCGGGCGATTTTTGACATTGAGGCAGGATGGGCGGACGGTTAGAGAGTATAATGTGGAGTTCGACTCATTAGCTCGATATGTCCCCGCTTTAGTAGCGACCATGGAGGATAGGGTGCATCGCTACGTCACCGGGCTAGATGATTATATGGCCGAATCTTGTGCGGGTGTTTCTCTTCAGCCGGGCATGGACATTGCCCGCATGCAGGCTCATGCACTTGGGAGGCGAGGCGCGGTCGGCAGGTGGACCGCTTTGTGAGAAGGCAAGGCGGCGGATATTTTAGCGACTTCGAGGCGGACCGCCTGGCAGACTAGTTATGTACCTCGCCATTGCGAGTGGTCCTCCGCGACCTTGGGACCTCAGGATATTCGGGAAGCGGTCGGGGCTCCCGGTGTTTGAATGTTGAGGAGTAGGGTGTTGGCGGATCGATCACCCTACCTCGGTGTGGTCGATGTGGTAGACCGCATTTCGGGAGTGTCGTAGTACGAGGAGCTTGTTATTCTTGCGGCCAACGGGGCCATATGACGAAGGCTGTCGGAGCCGAGAATGCGGTAGGATAGCCTGAACTCTTAGGCGATTGCGGAGCCCACGGTAAGTCGCGGTGGAAGTTCGATTTTAGCGGTCCTTGAACCGCCTAGTTTCAGTATATCCTTAACCACAGCAGATACTTGTATGTATTGATGTTAATGATGTGTTAAGTGTTATGTTCGGATAGCTTTGTGCTATAGTGTGATTTAAAAATCTGGTTAGTGTGAGATGGAAGTGGTAGCTTCCAGTGTGTTCCGTGTCGGAGGCGGAAGTTGGCGCTCTGATGGGTGGGTTGGGGCCATGTTGCGGGCCAACCAGCGTCCGTTCGAGGAAGGGTCAGCTCTGGGTGGTCGCGGTGGCGGTCACGAGGGTGCTAGGCCAGTTTAGATGACCATCGTATGAGTTCATAGATATGTTCGACGAGAATCGGTTCGTGAAGGCGAGAATGGCCTTAGGAAATCGAGGTAGTAAGATGACCAAGTTTGGAGTAGTAACTCAAGGGTTGGAAACGAAGCGTTGGCGGAAGTGTGGTACGGATACTAGAAAGAGCTCGAGTGTTGAGAAAGTGCGGCGAGATAGGGAGAAGTGGGCGTGTGTGATCGTTTCTTTTGTGAAGTGAAGATCACGAGGCGTGTCCCTTGGACGAGTGAGTCGTATTATTTTGCATCGCAGGTGATTCCTCGTTGGCTTGAATTTGGGTTTTCGTGCGCGCGTTATGTTTGTGGCCATGTGGCATTGGAAACTTGTTTAAGAAGAAGAACTTAATCGTTATCTGTCTTGAGAAGGAACATTCGGGACGAATGTTTCTAAGGAGGGGAGAATGTTATACCCCGTATTTCCAGAGTATGTACGTGGGGGACGTACGTAGAAATTTGAGCCTTAAGTTAGGCAAGATTCGAAATTTGTACACAACACCCGATTAGAGTCGTTTTTTAAAGCGTTTCCACGACTTTCGTAGGAAAAATTCGGCTATGTCATTTTTAATTTTTGCGGATTTTTAGAGACGGAACATTTTGGACCAACGGGAGGGTGACATGTGTCACCCTCACATTAGATGAGGTTGAGCGGCAATGGTGGACGATTTGGCCTTGGCTTTGTCAAGGATTAGGTAGGATATTTTGGTGGTAGATGGATAAGGTGTACTTAGGTGAATCCTAGCCCTACACTTGCTATACACTTGGATGGATCTTGGCCATTGGTTGGCCATTCCTTGACTATAAATACCCCCAAGCTTGAAGAGTTCTTCATCCAAAAATGTGCCTAAGTCTTGAAATCTCCTCCTCTCCTTGTTGTATTCGTCACACCCCTCCCTTTGAGAAGGCCCTTGGCGAAAGTATCCCCACTCTAGTAGTGCTAGCCGTGGGGTACACCCCAGCCTAGTTGTCTCGTATAAATACCCCCTTTGTGGTATAGAAATACTCTCAAAGTATTGTTGTAATGTCCAAATACCTTGGCCCAAATACCTTGTAGTATTCCCGTGGTTACACTTATAAAAGCCAGAAAATACTATTATACTTCCTCGATCCACAAAAAGCGAAACCCTAAGTAAATCTTCACCCGTAGTTGAAGTTATAAGTAGAAGTTGGTTAGAACTTCTAAGGGTTGTTTGGAGCGGGTTGGAGCGCACGGAGTAGGAGCTAAACCTTGCTCAGGATCGACATATAACTCGGATAATTTTGGGCTTATCGAGGTAAACACTCTTGACCTTCTATTGTAATTGGAAATTACATGTTGTAGGAATATATAGTTGAAGTATACTATATATAGAATTGAACATAGTTGTGCGGCAATGTCTTGCGACTTAAGCCTGAAGTTAAATAAGAGCGAATCAGAATTACATAGGATGTATTACAGTGAGACTTGTGTAGTATTCTTTGTGTGTAGAATTGTACGTCCGGTTAGACGTGCAAACCCCCCCTGGTTGGCTTGGTAGCCGGCCTCGATAAAGGAGGAGATTAACGCTGTTGCGGGGGGGGGGAGGTGCTGCCGAATTTTCTGTAGAATATTCTACGTGGAGACCTTGACATTAATAGGTGCCTTGTGGCCTCTATAGGTTGTAGTACTACGTGTGGAGTGATCTGCTTGGCTTAGAGTGTAGCCGACGGGTTGAGGTACTTGGAGCGTTTTGCTATTAGTCGATAATCGTCGCGAGGTATGTGAACCTCTTCCTATCTGTTCTAGCATGATATGTGTATAACTATGTAGTACGGTAGACGTACATGTGTTAAATGTATTTGATTGTTTTTAAACATAAAGTGTTATAACGGCTTTATGGGAAGTTGGTTATAACAGCTTTATGTAGGTAAGAAAATACTTTGTGGTTTTAAAAGGTAACTGATGTGAATTATAACTGGCTAGTTATAATAAAGAACTTGATGTATTTCAAAAGATTTATAAATCGTTTTGAAGGGAGAGTAACACTTGGTTTTAAAGGTTTTAAAAAAGAGTTATACTAGCTTTATGGGGAGTTAGGTATAATGTCTTAAGAGAGGTAAAGAAAATGGTTTACTAATGTTAGAAGTTAAGAGACTTGATCTTATAAGATAAGAGACTTAACTTATTTGTTTTAATGTGAATGTTTGTGTGAAACCTCATTCGTGAGTAATGAGTACTTGGTTTTATTTAAAGGGATAATGTTTCTGATTTGAAATCGAATGTGTATCGACAGGACCATGCGGCGTTAATAAAGGAAAATGTATTGAATAATGATGTATCGTATTAAAACCAGTAGAAACCTCCATCTGCATAGAAACTAAGATGAGACAAAATGATATTACATTTTCTAGATCATGGCTGCTGTAATAAGAATGTTGTAAACAAGAATAACCTACTCTCACGTGAGACATATTATTACTCAATTGTTCTAAAAAGGAATCAAGTGATTAAGTTTATGAACTATGAAACCATTTGAAAATGAGAAGCTTGAGTAATTGAAACTAGGCAAACTGGAACTTAGGAAAAAAATGTTGTTACTTGATTTTGGAAAGGAATGTGGGTTGGTCATTCTAATACTACGGGTATCGGGTGACTTTTATAAAAGTAATGGATCTCTTTTAAAAGAACTTAACGTATGTAGTACTTTGGGGTTAAAAACCCGGACTTTGGCATAAAATGAAAGTACTTTGAGTTGTGTGAAACTTGCCTATGCTTGTTGTTGTGAAACTTGCCTATGCTTGATTGTCGTGAAACTTGTCTATGCTTGTGATGATAGCCTTTGTTGTGCAAGTGTGGTCTTTACGTATTCTGGCGTCTCGATGGCGGTTGACTTGTTGAGAACTTACTTGGGCGTCTTTGGCGATGATGGAGAATTCCACGGGTATGTTTCCATTTTGATTATTGTCTTGTTGTTGATGTCACATGGGCGTATCTACCGTCTGATTCCGGGGCATGCGGCCGTGCGGTAGGTTGATTACCCGATATATGGTTATTGCAACATGGGCGGTCTACACCGTCACGATTCCGGGGCATGTGGCCATGCGGTAGGGTTGACCACCCGATATATTGTTATTGAGGTTACATGGGCATGTCTACCGTCACGATTCCGGGGCATGTGGCCATGCGGCCTTGTGTGTGTTGCATCATGGACATGTCTACACCGATCAAGATTCGGCATGCGGCCATGATCACGAACATGATGGATGTTGTAGGCGTGAGACCCATAGTTATATTTAGTGGTGACTTTGAGGCGTGAGTCCACGACTTGACCTTTTATGTTGCGTCTTGTATTTTGGTTATCATGTCTCCCGCTTTTAGGCTATTATGATTTCATTTCTGATGTTGTGATTTCACATACTTGGTACTGTTGTCTTGACCTCGCCGGGGCTGCGTTCATGCCGCAGTAGAAGTACATCGGCCGTGGATCCGCTCTTAGGATCTCATTTGGTAGCGTTGGAAAGCTCCGTTCCTTGAGGCTTATCTTTGGTATGTTTCCACGAGTTGTAGGTTCTTGTACATTCGGGGTATGGCGAGGCCTGTCCGTCATAGTTGTTGTAAATCTTAGAGTGCATGCTTTGTTGTGGCGGGGTTTGTAAAAAGGATAAGCTGTCGGGTTTTTATGTATATATCTTGAAAATTGTTTGGTTGCTGTTTATTTATTATGTCTCTCATTTCATGTTTAAAGTTTTTAATTGTTGGTTTTCTCGATGTTGTATCACTAGGTGCGGGGTAAGGCACGATCCACGGGCCGGTTGGTCGTGTGATACTTGCCGGTCAGTGTTAGGATGAAGTCTCGTGATGCAGGAGGTTCTGGTGGTTAGCCTACGTACTTGCCGGTCGGCGTGATGCGAAGTGGATCGGTAGAGGCTATCGTACTTGCCCGATCGGCCGTGATCTGATTATTTAGTATTGTTGGTACGGTAGGTTCTGGTAGTTGGCTTTCGTACTTGCCCCGGTCAGTTGATGATGCAGGCTGGTTCTAGTAGCTATGCCTTCGTACTTGCCCCATACGGTTTTTATGACACAGGTAGGACCTGGTGTTCATGTGTACTCCTTGGTGTTGTTATATCTGTCACGACCCGGCCCCGGGCCCGCGACCGGTGCCCTACCTGGGCACCCTTACAGGTATACATCAGAGATAATCAGCGGAACATACATGAAACTTTAAAAATAACCAACAGAAGTAAAATAACAGTTTAGCCGATAGGGCTACCTTCCTGGACATAAATAAATACAACCGAAGCAGTTGCCTCCTTTCCTTTACAAACTGACCCACAATATGTGACTACAGACCTCTAAGAGTTTTAACATAACAACAGTGGCGGGACAGGGCCCCGCCATACCCCTGAATAAAGATGTATCTACAACCTCAGGGAAAACCGTACCAAGAAATAAGCCTCCGGAGAAAATGGAGCTTTTTCCCAATCGGCGAGATCCTAGAGCAAGGATCACCAACTGCGCACCTAATACTGCGGGCATGAACGCAGCCAAGAGGGTCGATTACAAAAGTGCAATATGGAAGCGAAATAACGTCTGATGCAGATCATAATCGTACAAAAGAATGGCAGTACAAGTATAAAAAAATACATACGGATCCTACTGTGTCATTACCACTTATGAACTTAATCGTACCTTATTATCTTTTCCCATTTTCAATAAAAGTTATAGTCACATTCTTATGTACATGATTAGGAAAAAATCATTAAGTTCATTACCATATAACTTACTTATCTTTCATAACATAATCGGCCCTTATGGAGGACGCGTATACTACCGATCTGGGACGCGATCAAATCACAAATATCAAAGCGTGCGTGGAATCCCCATCACTTGCGATTATAAGTGTAAATATAACCATGTGGCGCGCGTGGCATCCCACTCACCGTCGCGCGTACACAACACATATATATATATATCTCGCGTGGAATCCTACATCATCGCGGCCGTAGGTGTAACATATAACCATGTGTGGCGCGTGGCATCCGCCTCACCGCCGGCGTACACAACACACACATATATATATATATATATATAACGCGGCCGCAAGCCCCGGAATCCCACATCGTATAAGCATGGCCATAACGTGACCTCGGCGTCCTCATCGTAGGTGCGGTCTTCATGGGAGCTAGCCCGTGGAGTAATAATATAACATAGTCGCATGCCGGAATCCACATCGTATAAGCATGGTCATGGAGTAATAAAACACGCGGGCATCTAACCGCGTCCACGCTGCATGCCCCATCCTCATCGTATAAGCGTGGCGAGATCAATCACAATGGAAGCATACCGTGGAATCCCGTCACCGCCGACGTCGATAAAATGTCCGCATCTAACGCATCAGTCACATGCCGGAATCCCACATCGTATAAGCATGTCCAAGGATCAATCATAATGGAAGCATACCCGTGGAATCCACATCACTTCGATGCGTCCAAGTAAACTTATAACAAGACAGCCGGCCCTCCAACTGAGAGTCACGACAACGTAACATATAATACTTGCACTTAAGCTATCACAAGCAAACACAGGCAAGTTCATTAAACCTTTAGACTTCCATTTTTATAAACTCATGGCACTTCCGTTTCTCACATAAAAAGCCGGGTATTTAACCCCAAGTACTACGCACCTCTACTCTTTTAGAAAGTCCCTTTTTTAAATAAAATTTCCAAGATACTAACAACCGTAGTATCAAGTCATACTACCTTCAAGACAAGTCACAATACCTTTTTAGAAATACAATTACCGGCTTCTAAATCAAGTGACTTCTTCCTTAAAACATTAAACGATTGATAACTTTAAGACAGTTTGCCCTTCTTTATTTCAAATCACTTCTTTTCTTACATTATTAGAGAAAACCATTCTCTTAACTTTCCATAAAGCCGTTATAACCAACTTCCCATAAAGTCGTTATAACCCTTTATGGTTTTAGACAAAACTCATTCTTTTTATAACCAAGAGACTTATACTTTTTTGAACCAAGTATTATATATTTTCAAATCAATTCTCTTAACTTTCAAAGTACAATTAGTCTCTTAACCTTTAGAAATCAAGTGACTCCTTTTATTATAAAACCTTAGGCAACTGATGCCTTAAAAACAAGTTGCCTTTTTCATTAAAATCAAGTCATTTACCTTTCCATAAAGCAAATATAACCAACTTCCCATAAAGTCGTTATATTCACTTTATACCTTAGCCAAAAACAATTTCCTATCCAAGGGACTTATACGTTTAAAACGGAACAAGTATCACATACTTCAAAACTCTTCAAGTCCCTTAACTTTAATAAAACATTAGACATCCTTAATACTTTCAAAGAAGTGAGTTAATTGTTATACCCCGTAGTTCCAGGGTATATATGTGGGGATGTACGTACGAGAATACGACATAAATTTTGGAAAGAAAGAAAGATGTGAATTTTTCGACGGAAAAGTTCCGGTTTTTGTGAAGAAAAAGGTTCGTTAGTGGGAATTGGATTCCCAGATTTGGTATTCGGACTTCTTGGATTATATTAGAATTTTGAGATTTTATTTTCGGAAATGGTCACGTGGGGCCCACGGGAGGAATTTACGGTTTAGTGGGGCCCGCTTTGTTTTTGAGGTTTCCGGCATTTTGGATATTTTCGGAAGACGAAATATTTTGGACGAATCGGGGGGCGACATGTGTCACCCCCTTGTGTGGCCATGTGGGCCGAAATGGTGTGACAAGTGGCTAGCCACTTGTCACCTACTCACTTGGCCGATTTTGGCCTTGACACTTGGTAGCCTATTTCGTTGGCCATGTGTTGTGGTGGGACCCACACACACATGGCCCAATCTTGACCACCCACCTTGCATTGATCTTGGCCCTTGACTCTTCTATATATACCCCTTAGCTTGAAGAGTATTTCATCAACACTTGAAAGCCTTTTAAGGCAAAATACTCCCCTCCCTTTTTTGTGGTTTCGTCCCACCCCTCCCCTCTTGTGTAGAATACCTTGTGTATTGTGGTATAATTCCAAATACACTAGCCTAGTATCCCTAGTAGTATTCCAAGGTTGTTTTAATACTTGGAGCCCGAAAATACTACTTTATCCGCTAGTCGCAAAATGAAACCCTAGAAAATCTTCATAAGCTTGGTTGAAGTATTTAGAGAAGTTGTTTAGAAACTTCTAAGGGCTGCTTGGAGTGGGTTGGAGCTTAAGGAATTGGAGCTAAGCGTTGCTCAGGATCGACATATAATCTTGGATAATTTTGGGCTTATCGAGGTAATGATCTATGTCCCCCTATTGTAATTGGATATTACATATTGTAGTAATATATAGTTGAGCATACTATATATAGAATGAGTATTGAACTGTATTTACATGAAATTGTATTTATAGTATTTGTTGTATTATTGTGGAGTAGAATTGAACACGTCCGGTTAGACGTATAATCCCCTGGGAGTTGTTGGCCTGGTAGCGGGCCTGGATAAGGGAGGAGTTTTATGTGATAGCGGGGAGGTCTTTGCCAATTTCGGTAGAATCAGGAACTGTTTACTTAAGTATTCTACGAAGAGAACTAGAGATTGATAGATATATTGTGGCCTTTATAGGTGGATCTTCTACGCGCGACATAATTGACTTGGCTTGTGGCTTAAGCTAAAAGGTATGTGATTCTTCCTATACTCTTGAGCATGATTGTTGTAAACTATATAGTATTGTTATACCCCGTATTTCCAGAGTATGTACGTAAGGGAATACGTACAAAAAGTTTGGCCTTAAAGTTAGCCTTGGACGTTTTTATTTGTGCACAACTCACTAAAAGAATCGTTTTCCGACGAAACGTTTCCACAACTTTCGTAGGGAAAATTCCGGCTATGCCATTTCTAATTTTTGCGGATTTTTAGAGACGAAACATTTTGGACCAACGGGAGGCGACACTTGGCACCTCCAATTGGTGGACTTGAATCGTCCATTGGGCGAATTGGAGAACAACAGCACGTTTTTGTGCCTTGTGCACAAGTCAAGGAGTTGGTAGGATATTTGTGTGGAGTAAATCTTCACCCTACACTTGCCTTGCACTTGTCTTAATCTTGGCCATTGGTTGGCCACTTCTTGACCTATAAATACCCCCCTTAAGATGAAGAGTTCTTCATCCACAAATCTTTCCAAGTCTTGAAAAATCCTCTCCTCTCCAGCCTTTAGGTCAACACCTCCCCCTTTGAGTGAGTTTGGTGGGGCCTACCCCCCTAGCCTAGCCGAAATCTACCCCCCTCCCTTGGTAGAAAAGTTGTCTTCTAGTATTGTTATAATGCCCAAAATACCCTAGCCCAAATCCCTTAGCCTAAGGTTTCCTTGGAGCATACAACTTAGGAGCAAAACCTTGCTCAGGCGCGACTTTATCTAGGATATTATTGGGCTTACCGAGGTAACTAATCCTAACCCTCTTTTGAATTAGAGAATACTTACTGTTGTAGTATAAGAATAAGTATAAATACTTAGAAGAATATTGCAGAATAGAATTGAGCATTATCACGTAGAAGGGTTTAAAGAAGAATAATTGAACTATGCTTATATAGAATTTGTTTTCTGATGAGACTTATATAGCTCAGGGTAGGAAGTCTGCCCGACTTTCCGTAAATTGTGAACCCTCTGTTTAGAATGACCTTGAGTAGTCTTTGATAGATGTCGTGACTATTATGGTGACTCCTGCGCGACATATTGACTTGGCGGTGGTTTTATTTGAGAAGGTATGTGATTCTTCCTAAAGCATGATATTTTACAATATATATATAGTACGGTGACGTACATGTGTTAATCGAATAATACTTACGGCAATGCCTCACGGCTTAAGCTGAATAATACTTACGGCAATGCCTCACGGCTTAAGCTGAATAATAAAGAATGAAAGCATTTCAAAGAATCTTGAATCATTTTTATGAAGAGAACTATTTGGTTTTAAAACAAAAGCTTAAGAGTTATACTAGCTTTATGGGAAGTTAGGTATAACAACTTAAGAAAGATAAAAGGAATTGTTTACTTGTTTGTTTATAAAAGCCTTGTATTGATTTACATTGTTAAGTGTAAGATTTGTTTGATAAGTAGACATATTATGATCTACCTGTGTTAGTATCTTGAAATGTTGTGTAAAGGGTCATTCTTGTGCTTACGTTGCTAGCTGGTAAGTCCGTTGTCTTGTTATTGTATCACCTACCCTCATTTATATCTGAGAGCTTGCCCACGATGCGGGTCTATACGCGCGGTCTGTGAGACTATGTGGAGCAGCGGTATGCTCAAGGATTGATCATTCCGGGTGTTTAGCCTGATGCGGGAGATTCCCTATGCGGTCTGTTGAGACTCTGCGGTCTTTTGAGGCTATGCGGGCTGCGGGAGCATATGCGGATCTGGGGTTAGCTGCCCCGATGCGAGGAATACCTCATGCGGATGCGTGTGTGACCTATGCGGTGCGGAAGTCGAGGACTAGGCGCGGGAATGATACTATGGGCGATTGGCCTTGCCCGATCATTCGCGGCCTAGAATAGACACATTCTGATTTTCCTATTCATTGTTGTTTGTGATGTGGCACTATGTGCAATTGAACCGATTGTATTTGTGAAAAGGTTTTAAATACTTTGATTTCATTTGATTCTTTATAGTTTCACATACTTGGTACTGTTGTCTTGACCTCGCCTGGGTGCGTTAAATGCCGCGGTAAAGGCAGCGAGTGCTAGATCCGCATCCTTAGGATCCTGCGTTGGTGTCGAGCTCCATCTTCTCGGAGGCTCTACTTTTGGTATGATCTCACTGTTGTAGATAGTTTTATGCTGATCGAGGTATGGCGGCCCGTCCGCCATAGTTGTATATTTTCCTTAAGTGCAGTAGTCATGTTATGCGATATCGGACGTAGCTTAAAACCATGTTTTTATATATATCGAAAAGCGATGTTTTCTCACATAAAGCGTGTCTTATTTTATAAACTATTTCATGTCTTGTTTTATATTTCCGATTACTGATGTATGACTACTTGGGTGCCGGTAAGGCACGATCACGGGCCGGAATGAGTGCGTGACAAAAGTGGTATCGAGCGGTTAATCCTCGGAAAGTGTCTACGACCGTATCTAGTAAGTCTTGATTATCGGTGTGTTGTGCACCACGATGTCGAGAGGCTATAGGATATTTAGGATTGGTTTCCATTCTTCCATTCGAGATCGTGCTTTAGAGGCGTGTTATAGGTTGGACCCTCTAACGTATTCCTTTCTATGCTGATTATGCCTCACGTAAGGCAACCGGGCCCGAAGGGCAAAGCGGCCCGGAGGCTGCTAGCGAGACACCCAGTCACGAGGCTCGAGGCCGATCTATACGAGGCGGCGGGTTCTATGGCGCCGCCCGACCCAGCGAGACCGCGGTACCACGCCTCGCATCCCGCGGCACAGGCGGAGGTTAAGTACAAGTAGATGTGACTTTTGGCTGAAGTTGTGGCGGATACGAGGATAAATTTGTTCTGCAGCGATTCGGCTCGACTCGGTCGCACCGTGGTGCACCCGAGGCGAATAGTTTGAGACTACGGGATTTCCTTAGTTGTAGCCCGCCCGAGTTTCTGGTCGGCGGGAGGATGATCGCGAGTTCATCCGTCATACGAGAGATCGTCACGGTGATCAAGGCTTGACTCAGTGCATGTGATATTGAGGCTTTCTCTCACACTTGCTCGCGAGATATGAGGAGGCAGTGATAGATTCTTATTCTTTGAGAGGCGAGGAGGGCCTTGTGAGGAGTACAATGTCGAGTTTGATTCTTTGGCTCGATATGTCCACTGCTGTAGCGAATATGGAGGGCCGGGTGCATCGCTATGTCGTCTGGACTAGATGATTACATGGCCGAGTCTTGTGCGGTGTGTCCACTTGACGGTATGGACATTACCGTATGCGAGCTCATGCGCTAGGATGCGAGGCGTAGAGACCGGCGGGTAAGCGATATCAGCCGAGAAGAAGGCGAAGACAGGCGGTTCTTTTAGTGGTTCGGGGTGGCGGCATCGAAGTCGGTTGCACCACGGCCAGTAGACGCTCTACCTCATTTTAGTGCCCGAGCGATCGAAGCGGTCGGGGCCCGGGACTTGATTTCGAGTAGCGAAGTGCTAACCGTTGAGGTCCGCTCGGTATACCGTTGTAGTAGATACCATTACGGGAGGCGTGCTCGAGAACTGCTATACTTGTGGCGGCGGGTCATTTCGCGAATTTTGTCGGCCGCGGCGGTAGTAGAGCGATCTGCGAGTGCATGCCGCTCTTCATCCCCGCGATTACTCGCCCGGAGAAAGGTACTCGTGGACGGCCAGTCGCGGCGGTCGTGGCGCGGGTCCCGATTCTAGCGATCCTCGAACCGAATTTATGCTTTGTCCGGTAAGCGGGATCGGAGGCCTCACGATGTCGTCGCAGTACCTTATCGGTTCGGGTTTGATGTGTATGCTTTGATAGATCAGGGTTCTACTCTGTCTATATATCTCCACTTGTTGCTAGTAGGATAGGGATAGGCACGAGTCCATAGACCCTTTCGAGGTAGCTACACCTGTGGGTGGTTCGGTGGTAGCTCAGCGGGTATATAGAGCTTGTCTGTGACCATTCTGATCGTCGGACCACTGGCGACTTGATAGAGTTGGAGATGATTGACCGGCGTGATCATGGGGATGGATTGGCTAGCTTCTTGCTACGCCAATGTAGGCTGAGAGAGAGAAGTAATGCAGTTCAGTTTCTGAGGCCGGTTGTTGAGTGGGAGAGCACGGTATCGCCGAAGGTAGGTTTATTTCCTACCTCAAGGCTAGGAAGATGGCATGAAGGGTATATCTACCATCTCGTTCGGGTGTTTGATCTGAAGGCTGCGGTACCAGATTTTCCGTCGATTCCGGTGGTCGAGAGAGTTCCCAGGCGTGTTTCGAGCGACCTCCGGGTATCCCTCACGAGAGGAGATTGAGTTTTGTATTGACATATTGCGGACACTGGCTATTTCCATTCCGCCATACGAATGGCACTGCGAGTTGAGAGAGTTGAAGGATCAGCTTAGGGATTTCTTTGGAGAAAGGGCTTCATCGGGCCTAGTGTTTCTCCCAGGGAAGCGCGGTATTGTTCGTGAAGAAAGAAGGGCGGGGCAGCTGCGCATGTGTTGATTCTGACGGTGAACAAGGTGACCATTAAACAGATACCCCGCTTCCCGGGATTGATGATTTGTTCGACCGGTTGCGAGTGCGAGATGTTTCTCCAAGATTGATCTGCGATCGGGCTATCATCAGTGCGAGTCGAGGTGGATGTCCCTAGGATCGCATTAGGACGATGCGGGCATTATGAGTTCAGTGGTCATGTCTTTTGGGTTGACGATGCTCGTGATATTCATGGATTTGATTAGCGAGTGTTCAAACCATTTTGAACACGTTTGTGATAGTGTTCATTGATGATATCTTGGTTTATTCGCTCGGAAGCGAGGAGCATGCGAACACTTGAAGCTGTCTTGTGATTCTCGAGACCAGCGATTTATGCGCCAAGTTTTCCAAATGTGAGTTTTGGTTGACTTGATGGCGTTTCTTGGGCATATTGGGGTGATGGCATTCAGTGGATCGGCAAGATCGAAGCGATCGAGGACTTGGCCTAGACCTACTACTCAACCAGAGGTTCGCGATTTTAGGGCCTTGCGAGTTATTATCGGTTCGTAGAGAAGTTTGCTTATCTACGCACCATTGACTAGGTGACTCGAAGCGGCCAAGTTTGATGGGCGATGCTTGTGGCGAGGTTTCGATTCTTGAAAGAGATTGGCAGCCCCGTTCTTACTCTTCGGAGGTCGGATGGTTATGTCGTGTATTGTGATGCGTCGAGCAGCGGGTTGGGATGTGTGTTGATGCAGCATGGAAGGGTTATAGCATATGCATCCCGACGGTGAAGAAACACGGAGGAACTACCCGCCATGATTTAGAGTTGGCGGTGTGATTCACGTTTGAAGATGCCGAGGCACTATTTGTATGGGGTTCACGTGGATATTTATCTGAGACCACAAGAGCCTCGGTATATCTTGATCAGGAGTGAACTACGGCAGAGACGGTGGATAGAGTTGCTTAAGGATTACGATGTTGATATCTGTACCACGGGAAGGCGATGTTGTGGCGGATGCTCTTAGTCGTAGGTCGATGGGAGCCTATCGGATGTGCGACTAGAGAGAAGGACATGGTTCGTGATTTGCACCGATTAGCGAGCAGTGTCCGCTTGATTGATTACGATAGCGATGGGGTTAGAGTTCGTGAGGTTGCGAGTCTTCCATCGTCGAGAGGTGAAGAGGCAGTTCGAGATCGGCTTTGATTCGATATCGTGATACTGACTCTTCGTGAGGGCAAGGGTCCTTTTGGTAGCACGATGGTGCTAAGGTTTGAGCGGTGTGTGTCCCGGATGTTTGAGGACTTGGCGGCGAGTTCTTGGGAAGCACACGGTACGCGTTACTCTATCCGTCGAAGTCGACCAAGATGTACCACGACCTTAGATCTATGTATTGGTGGGATGGCTTGAAGAGGGCGTTGCGAGTTCGTAGCTCGGTGCGTGTTTTCAAGGGTGAAGGTAGAGCACCGGAGGCACGGTGGTTTGTTGCGGCGATAGAGATCCCGACCAGAAGTGGGAGGTGATCAACATGGACTTCATCACGAGATTACCTCGCACTCGGAGAGACATGATTCTATATGGGTTATCGTCGACGGTGGCCAAATCAGCCCACTTTCTTCCGTCGGACGACTTTTTGGTGAGGATTATGCGAACTTTACATCAGAGATCGTCGGTCGCATGGAGTCCCTATTTCGATCATATCGCATGAGAGAGCGGTTCTGGCTAACTTCCGAGGTCTTTCGAGAGGTTTAGGGGCAGTGAGCTGAAATCGCATTCCATCCACGAGCGAGCGGACGGGCGAGCGCACTATCCGACCCTTGAGGATATCTGCGAGCTGTGTTATCGACCGGTGGTAGGGGAGAATCATTTGCCTCTAGTTGAGTTCGCGTGCAATAATAGCTACCACTCCAAAGATTGAGATGTCGCCTTATGAGGCCTTGTATGGGAGGAAGTGCGGTCGCCTATGGGTTGGTTCGATGTGGGCGAGGTGCATCTAGTGGGACGGTTGGTGCGCGGCGATGGATAAGGTGAAGCTTATCAGAGCGGTATCGACGGCTGAGTCGAGTCGGCAAGTCGTATGCGGATCATCGTCGTCGGCGTCTTGAGTTCGAGGTTCATGATTGGGTTTTCCTAAAGGTGTCACCCATGAAGGGTGTGATGAGATTCGGGAAGAAGGAAACTCGGCCCAGTACATTGGGCGTTTCATTGTCGCGAGGTAGGCAAGGTTGCCTATGAGTTGGATCTGTCGTCCGATCGGAGGCGGTGCATCCGGTTTTCACGTATCTATCTTGAGAGATGTATCGGGGATCCATCTAGGGTACACCGATTGGCGATGTCCAGTGGCCGGCGGTTATCGTATGAGGAGATTCCATAGCGATAGTCGATCGTCGAGTTAGGCGTCTGCGGACGGGGCGTGGCTTCCGTCAAAGTTTTGTGGCGAACGAGCTCGAGAGGAGATGACGTGGGAAGGCGAGGAGGACATGAGGCGAAGTATCCTCACCTATTCCCACACCTCGGGTAATTCACTTTCCTACTTGTAAATTTCCATTATCATATATGCCTAAGTGTTATTTTGTGGCCATGTGTGGCACTTACAAACTGTTTAAGCTTCATCGATAACTGTCTTGAGAAGGAACATTCGGGACGAATGTTTCTAAGGAGGGGAGAATGTTATACCCCGTATTTTCAGAGTATGTACGTAAGGGAATACGTACAAAAGGTTTGGCCTTAAAGTTAGCCTTGGACGTTTTTATTTGTGCACAACTCACTAAAAGAATCGTTTTCCGACGAAACGTTTCCACAGCTTTCGTAGGGAAAATTCCGGCTATGCCATTTCTAATTTTTGCGGATTTTTCCGAGAGACGAAACATTTTGGACAAACGGGAGGGCGACACTTGGCACCCTCCAATTGGTGAACATCGATCCATTGGGCGAATTGGAGAGAACAGCACGTTTTTGTGCCTTGTGCACAAGTCAAGGAGTTGGTAGGATATTTGTGTGGAGTAAATCTTCACCTACACTTGCCTTGCACTTGTCTTAATCTTGGCCATTGGTTGGCCACTTCTTGACCTATAAATACCCCCAAGATGAAGAGTTCTTCATCCACAAATCTTTCAAGTCTTGAAAAATCCTCTCCTCTCCCTTAAGCCTTTTAGTCAACACCTCCCCTTTGAGTGAGTTTGGCGAGGCCTACCCCTAGCCTGGCAAATCTACCCCCTCCTTGGTAGAAAAGTTGTCTTCTAGTATTGTTATAATGCCCAAAATACCCTAGCCCAAATCCCTTAGTCCTTAGTAGAAGTTGTGAAGAACTTCTAAGGTTTCTTAGACATACAACTTAGGAGAAAAACCTTGCTCAGTAGCGACTTTATCTAGGATATTATTGGGCTTACCGGGTAACTAATCCTAACCCTCTTTGAATTAGAGAATACTTACTGTTGTAGTATAAGAATAAGTATAAATACTTAGAAGAATATTGCGAGAATAGAATTGAAACTTATCACGATGAAGGGTTTAAAGAAGAATAATTGAACTATGCTTATATAGAATTTGTTTTCCTGATGAGACTTATATAGCTCACCGTAGGGAAGTGCTGCCCGACTTTCCGTAAATTGTGAACCTCTGTTTAGAATGACCTTGAGTAGTCTTTGATAGATGTCCGTGACTATTATAGGTGACTCTGCGCGACATATTCAACTTGGCGGTGGTTTTATTTGAGAAGGTATGTGATTCTTCCTAAAGCATGATATTTTACAATATATATATAGTACGGTGCGTACATGTGTTAATCAATAATACTTACGGCAATGCCTCGGCTTAAGCTCCGAATAATACTTTACGCAATGCCTCACGCTTAAGCTGAATAATAAAGAACTGAAAGCATTTCAAAAGAATACTGAATCATTTTTAACAGAAGAGAACTATTTGGTTTTTAAAACAAAAGCTTAAGAGTTATACTAGCTTTATGGGAAGTTAGGTATAACAACTTAAGAAAGATAAAAAGGAATTGTTTACTTGTTTGTTTATAAAAGCCTTGTATTGATTTCTGTTAAGTGTAGTAAGATTTGTTTGATAAGTAGACATATTATGATGCTACCTGTGTTAGTATCTTGAAATGCTGTGTAAGGGGGTCATTCTTGTTGTGCTTACGTTGCTAACCGGTAAGTCCGTTGTACTGTTATTGTATCACCTACCCGATCGTTATCACAGGGCTTGCCTTGATGCGGGTCTATACGCTTACGCGGTCTGTGAGACTATCGAGCAGCGGTATGCTCGTGATTGATCATTCGGGTGTTTAGCCCGATGCGGGGATTCCATGCGATCCGCTGAGACTATTCGGTCTTTTGAGGCTATGCGAGTGCGGGAGCCTAGGCGGATCTTTGGGGTTACTGCCCCGATCACGAGAATACCTCATGCGGCTCTGTGTGACTATGCGGATGCGGAAGTCGGGACTAGGCACGCAGAATGATACTATGGGCGATTAGCCTTGCCCGATCATTCGCGGCCTAGAATAGACATTACGATTTTCCTATTACCGTTGTTGTTTGTGATGTGGCACTATGTGCAATTGAACGGTGTATTTGTGAAAAGGTTTTAAATACTTTGATTTCATTTCGATTCTTTATAGTTTCACATACTTGGTACTGTTGTCTTGACCTCGCTTGAGGCCGCGTTCATCACCGCAGTAAAGGCAGCAGTGCTAGATCCGCATCCTTAGGATCCTGCGTTGGTGTCGAGCTCCATCTTCTCCCGAGGCTCTACTTTTGGGTATGATCTCCTGTTGTAGATAGTTTTTGTACAATCAGGTATGGCGAACCCTGTCCGCCATAGTTGTATATTTTCCTTAAGTGCAGAGTCATGTTATGCAGATCGGATGTAGCTAAAACCATGTTTTTATATATATGCGAAAGCGATGTTTTCACATAAAGCGTGTCTTATTTTATAAGCGGTTTCATGTCTTGTTTTATATTTCGATTACTCGATGTATGACTACTTGGGTGCCTTGAAGGCACCATCACGCCCCGAATGGGTCGTGACAAATACGGTAAATGCGTGTGAAATGGATTTTGTTTGTTTAAAACATAAAGTGTTATAATGGCTTTATGGGAAGTTAGTTATAACGACTTTATGAAAATAAAAGAAAGATTTGGTTTTGACTGTAAAACGACTTGATTTTGAAAGTGAAGAGACTTGATCTTGAAAGACAAGAGACTTGACTTATAACGACTTGTTTTTTTGGAAAAAGATAAGTAACTTGATTTAAGTATAGGTTACTTGTTTTGAAAAGAGTAAAGTTATTTGGGTTTTAAAAGAACACTTGTTGTTGTTTTAAAAGAAAAGCACTTGGTTTTAAAAAAGGTATAGAGTACTTGATTCTAAAAATCTTATAAAGATTTTCTGAAGGTGTAGTAATTTGGTTTAAAAAGGGAAACGTGTTTTAATACTACGAGTATTAGTATCATGTGGCTTTTACGAAAAAGAGGTCTTTTGAAAGAATGAAAGTATGTAGTATTTTGGGTTTGAAACGGATTGTTGATAAAAATGTATGTATGTTGAACTTGCTTATGTTTGTCGTGATAGTCTTTGATGTGCAAGTGTTTTGTTGATATCTTGTCGTGACTCTGGGAGTAGGTTATCGATTGATTGTTGGACATCTTGTGCGTTGGATTTTCCACGGCGTCGCCCACTTTGAGTATCATCTTGTTATTTCTTTCGACATGCGACGTGATGGATGTTCTACGCACGTCGCCGGTAGGATGGTTTCATGGCCATGACTTCCGGGTGAGATGCCGGCACGCGGTCATTGTGAGGTTCAGATTGTTAGTCCATGGACCGCTAATCCATGAAGCTTGCCGCAGATGACGAGCGATCACGGGCTTGATTTATGCGTGTGGTTCGTGCACACTTTAGATACTGTTCTGGTCATTTCGTGTATCGGTAGCCTGGTAGATAGCTTGAGATACTTGCCTCGGCCATATCTCGTGAGAAGTTTGGCTAGTATGCGTTAGCTTTGGTACTTGCCTCGGCGATTCGTGGTTAGCTTTGGATCCGTAATTAGCATCCGCACCTTGCGTGAAGTTTTATGACTAGCTTTTGGATCGGTATAGGCGATTCTACTTGACCCGATCGGTTTGATACGCAGCGTGATCTAGTGTTCGTGTTCACATATGGATGTTGTTTTACATCATGTACCGGCGATGAGGAATGAGTTCCACGCATGAGTGATATTATGGGCGTGAGACCCATAGTTATGTGTTAGTGATTATTCGAGACGTGCGTCCTTACTTGGCATAATCGCTTACTTATCGCAAAGGTTTTATAAAATGATGAAATGTGATTTCATTACGCATTTTTCGTTTCACATACTTGGTACATGTTATCGACCTCCTTGGGCGTTCACGCCGCGGTAGAGGTACATCGGTTGTGGATCCTCGCCATGGATCTCGCCAACAGACGGGAAGCTCCGTTTCTCCGAGGCTTATCTTTTGTATGTTTCCGAGTTGTAGGTTCTTGTACATTCGTGGTATGGCGGGCCCCTGTCCCATCATAGTTGTTGTTACATTCTTAGAGGTCCGTAGAATCGTTGTGGGCGGTGTTGTAAAGCGATCAGAATCGTCGGATTTATATATACGCACGGCGGCCGCTTTTGGCTGGCCTATTTTTCTTATGATGTATCTTGTTTCCTGTTTAAGTTTTTATTTCCGCTGATTTTCTCTGATGTTATATCACTAGGGTGCCCGGGGTAAGGCACCAGTCACGGGCCCGAGGTCGGGTTGTGACAAAAGTGGTATCAGAGTAGTTAATCCTCAGAAGGTGTCTACAAACCGTGTCTAGTAGAGTCTTGATTATCGGTGTGTTGTGCACCACATCTATAATCAGGAGGCTGCAGGACATTTAGGATTGGTTTCCATTCTTCTCATTCTGAGATCGTGCCTTAGAGCTGTGTTGTAAGTTGGACTCTTCCGACGTATTCTTCTCGCCGATTATGCCTCCACGTAAGGCAACCCGAGCCCGAGCAAGGCAGCGCAGGAGCCGCTAGTAGATACGAGGAATACGAGGGCGCAGCCCGATCATTGCCTGAGATAGTGCTTGACGGCGAAGTTTTAGACGCCGCCACACAGAAGTTAGGTCAGAGCGAAGTTGGCCGCAGAGACCACGGTACCTGAGCCTCCAGTCCCACAGCCTGGAGCAGGGGAGATGGGTTACAAGGAGATGGCCCAGTTACTAGCCAGGATCGCGGCCAGACATGAGGATAGGCTGGATGCAGCACTTCCAGTTCCAGTAGCACCCGTAGTTCACCCCAGATCAGATAGTTTATGGCTACGGGATTTTCTGAGTTGTAGCCCGCCAGAGTTCTACGGGTCGAGGCCTGAGGATGATCCGCAGGAGTTCATCCGTCGATTCTGAGATCATGCGCGTGATCAAGGCTTCGAGACCGAGTCCGTGATTCGCTCACATCGGCTGCGTGATACCGCAATGATCGTTTGATTCGCGAGATGTCCCGGGGGGAGCATGCGCCTCCAGCTGGTTGGGACGAGTTCTCGGAAGCATTTCTCAGCCATTTCTTGCCTCCGCAGATGAGGAGGGCACGGGCCGACAGGTTTTTGATGCTGAGACAGGGAGGACGCACAATTCGGGAGTACAACGTAGAGTTCGACTCGTTGGCTCGATATGTCCCTGCGTTAGTAGCTAATATGGAGGACAGAGTGCACCGCTACGTCACAGGGCTTGATGACTACTTGGCAGAGTCTTGTTCGGCGTATCGCTTCACCGCATGGACATTGCCCGCACGCAGCTCATGCACTAGGGTGTGAGGCACGGAGAGACCGGCATTGACGATACCAGCAGAAGAAGGCCAGGACGACAGAGTCCTTTGGCAACTTTCAAAGCGGACCTCCGCAGCAGCAAACTAGTTATGCACCTCCGCCATGCAGTGGTCCTCACGGTCTTGAAAGCGGTCGTGGCTCCTGTGGTTCGAGTTTTCGAAGCGGGAGTGTTGGCTGAATGAAGCCACCCCAACCTCGGTGTGGCCAGTGTGGTAAAACCCATGCGGGGGAGTGTCGCGGTATTCAGAGAGTTTGTTTTACATGCGGCCAGCAGGTCCATTTAGCGAAGAATTGTCCGACCAGAGGTAGCGCGGATGTTGAGACTCGGCCTTCGGGATCTGTTGCAGGTTCTTCACCTTCGATAGCTAGGCAGGGTGTTCATACACCGGCAGGCCAGGGCAGGGGTTGTGGTGGAAGCTCCGAGTTCTAGCGGTCCTTGGAACCGCCTATTTGATTTCAGGTATATCCTTTACACTCTAGATACTAGTATGCATTGATGTTGTGATGTTGTGCTAAGTATTATGTTAATTCTGATTTAGAGGCCCGGTTAGTAAAGGGGAAGTTGGGTACATAGAGATTGTGAGCCCTAGAATATTATACGTGGAGACCTTAGAGGCGAGGCCGTCTTGGGTAAAAGATTTTGTTTGCGATTCGACCTTTGTTGGAGTGCATAGTATACGTGGGGTATAATTGCGTGATAAGTCCCTGAGGGGTGTGAATTATAAGAGGGTAGTTGAGCTAAGAAGACCACTAGGTTTTTATTGACTTGATTAGTGAGATTGTTCCGGATCGGGGAACAAGGATTGGCGCGAAATGGGTCGGGTTGAGGCCAGATGGCGGGTCAACCCGCAACCCGGAATAAGGTGGGGTCGATTTGTGGTGGTCCCGCTGTGTGATGGGGTCACGAGGGTGCTAGGCCCAAGTTTAGGTAACCATCGTACGAGTTCGAGGATGCGTTCGACCAGTAGTCAGGCTGATGAGGTCAGCCTATCTTGTCTTTCGATCGTGATCATTTACTCGCGGAGAATTATGCGAGATGTTATGTATCGTGAGGGTTGTAAGGCTGCCCGGGTTCCTACTTTCTATGGCAGCGGTGGAGCCCGCCGGCTATTTCTTTTGTGTCCGAGGTTTTACCAGCAGGATATGAACTCGAGTGTGTCTGAGTATTGCATTTCCCTCGGGCTGTTGTTGTTATTTCCGTGGTAGCTGTAAGGTTTTTGTGCCTCTTGTTTCGTATGTATTATTATAATAGCTACCATTTCAGTATTCGGATATCGCATTGACACGGCTTGTATAGCGAAGTGTTGATTGCCAATCGATTGGTTCGATGTTGGCGTTCGATAGTGGTACATACTTGTTTCAGAGAACGTGGATAGGGAGGCTTATCCGGATGGGGTTGTTTGCGGCTGAGTCGCCAGGCCGCACGGATAATCAAAGATCAACACTTGGAGTTCAGCCGACGGTGGGTCTTCTTGAAGGCACCACCGGCGGTGTGACGAAGTTTTGAAGCAGGCAACTTAGCCCAAGTACTTTTGGGCCTTTCAAGATTGGTTGTACAATACAGCCGTTGCCTATAAGATAGCATCGCCATCCGACTTAGGAGGCGATCGTCCGGACTCCATGTTACTAGGTTTTCAAGAGTATCCTTTGGACCAGGAGTGAGAGTTAGTGTTGTTTTACATGTTAGAGGTGATTCCTCGTGGTTTGGATTTGTATGTTATGCTAAGGCCATTGATGGCATGATTGGTTTCGTAAGTGTAGTAGTGAAGACTATACCGGAGCATGTGTGTTTGGAATCTTAGAAGGAACATTCGGGACGAATGTTTCTAAGGGGGGAAGAATGTTATACCCCGTAGTTCCAGGGTATGTATGTGGGGATGTACGTACGAGAATACGACAGAAATTTTGGAAAGAAAGAAAGATGTGAATTTTTCGACGGAAAAGTTCCGGTTTTTGTGAAGAAAAAGGTTCGTTAGTGGGAATTGGATTCCTAGATTTGGTATTCGGACTTCTTGGATTATATTAGAATTTTGAGATTTTATTTTCGGAAATGGTCACGTGGGGCCCACGGGAGGAATTTACGGT
This sequence comes from Przewalskia tangutica, assembly GCA_029844215.1. NCBI lineage: Eukaryota > Viridiplantae > Streptophyta > Magnoliopsida > Solanales > Solanaceae > Przewalskia > Przewalskia tangutica. Next base: position 1,171,436 of record JAQGDG010000035.1, read on the forward strand.
TTTGTGGGGCCCGCTTTGTTTTTGAGGTTTCCGGCATTTTGGATATTTTCGGAAGACGAAATATTTTGGACGAATCGGGGGGCGACACGTGTCACCCCCTTGTGTGGCCATGTGGGCCGAAATGGTGTGACAAGTGGCTAGCCACTTGTCACCTACTCACTTGGCCGATTTTGGCCTTGACACTTGGTAGCCTATTTCGTTGGCCATGTGTTGTGGTGGGACCCACACACACATGGCCCAATCTTGACCACCCACCTTGCATTGATCTTGGCCCTTGACTCTTCTATATATACCCCTTAGCTTGAAGAGTATTTCATCAACACTTGAAAGCCTTTCAAGGCAAAATACTCCCCTCCCTTTTTTGTGGTTTCGTCCCACCCCTCCCCTCTTGTGTAGAATACCTTGTGTATTGTGGTATAATTCCAAATACACTAGCCTAGTATCCCTAGTAGTATTCCAAGGTTGTTTTAATACTTGGAGCCCGGAAATACTACTTTATCCGCTAGTCGCAAAATGAAACCCTAGAAAATCTTCATAAGCTTGGTTGAAGTATTTAGAGAAGTTGTTTAGAAACTTCTAAGGGTTGCTTGGAGCGGGTTGGAGCGTAAGGAATTGGATCTAAGCGTTGCTCAGGATCGACATATAATCTTGGATAATTTTGGGCTTATCGAGGTAATGATCTATGTCCCCCTATTGTAATTGGATATTACATATTGTAGTAATATATAGTTGAGCATACTATATATAGAATGAGTATTGAATTGTATTTACATAGGGTTGTATTTACTGATCGTTGTATTATTGTGGAGTAATTGAACACGCCCGTTAGACGTATAATCCCTCAGGAGTTGTTGGCACAGTAGCGCCCGGATAGAGGAGTTTTATGTGATAGCGGGGAGGTCTTGCCGAATTTTCTAGAATCGAGAACTGCTTACTTAAGTATTCTACGAAGAGAACTAGAGATTGATAGATATATTGTGGCCTTTATAGGTGGATCTTCTACGCGCGACATACTTGACTTGGCTTGTGGCTTAAGCTAAAAGGTATGTGATTCTTCCTATACTCTTGAGCATGATTGTTGTAAACTATATAGTACGGTAGACGTACGTGTGTGAAATGGATTTTGTTTGTTTAAAACATAAAGTGTTATAATGGCTTTATGGGAAGTTAGTTATAACGACTTTATGAAATTAAAAGAAAGATTTGGTTTTGACTGTAAAACGACTTGATTTTGAAAGTGAAGAGACTTGATCTTGAAAGACAAGAGACTTGACTTATAACGACTTGTTTTTTTGGAAAAAGAGAAGTAACTTGATTTAAGTATAGATTACTTGTTTTGAAAAGAGTAAAGTTATTTGGGTTTTAAAAGAACACTTGTTGTTGTTTTAAAAGAAAAGCACTTGGTTTTAAAAAAGGTATAGAGTACTTGATTCTAAAAATCTTATAAAGATTTTCTGAAGGTGTAGTAATTTGGTTTAAAAAGGGAAACGTGTTTTAATACTACGAGTATTAGTATCATGTGGCTTTTACGAAAAAAGAGGTCTTTTTGAAAGAATGAAAGTATGTAGTATTTTGGGTTTGAAACCCGGATTGTTGATAAAAATGTATGTATGTTGAACTTGCCTATGCTTGTCGTGATAGTCTTTGATGTGCAAGTGTTTTGTTGATATGCTGTCGTGACTCTCTGGGAGGGCCGGTTATCTGATTGATTGTTGGACATACTGACGCGTTGGATTTTCCACGAGTATGCGTCCACTTTGAGTATCATCTTGTTATTCCTTTGGACATGCTGACGTGATGGATGTTCCACGGCACGCGTCCCAAGAAGATGGTTTCATGGCCATGACTTCCGAGGTGAGATGCCGGGGCATGCGGTCATTGTGAGGTTCAGATTGTTAGTCCATGGACCACTAATCCATGAAGCTTGCCGCAGTGACGAGCGATCACGGGCTTGATTTGTACGTGTGGTTCAGGCACACTTTAGATACTTGTTCTGGTCATTTCTCGTATCGGTAGCCTCCGTAGATAGCTTGAGATACTTGCCTCGGCCATATATCGTGAGACGGTTGGCTAGGCACGTTAGCTTTGGTACTTGCCTCGCCACTCGTGGCTAGCTTTGATCTCGTAATTAGCTTCCGCACTTGCCCGTGAAGTTTTATGACTAGCTTTTGGATCTGGTATAGAGCGATTCTACTTGGCCCGATCGGTTTGATGACGCAGGCAGGATCTAGTGTTCAGGTTCACATATGGATGTTGATTTACATTATGTACTGCCGGCAGTGAGGAATGAGTTCCACGGGCATGAGTGATATTATGGGCGTGAGACCCATAGTTATGTGTGAGTGATTATTCTGGGGATGTGCGTCCCCTTACTTGGCATAACTGTTTACTTATCGCAAAAGGTTTTATAAAATGATGAAATGTGTTATACCCCGTATTTCCGGAGTATGTACGTAAGGGCGTACGTACGAAAGTTTAGCCTTAAAGTTAGGCCAAGTTCGAAAATTGTGCACAACTCGCTAAAAGAATCGTTTTCCGACGAAACGCTTTCCAGCCTTCGTAGGGTAAATTCCGGCTATGCCATTTCTAATTTTTGCGGATTTTTCCGAGAGACGAAACATTTTGGACCAACGGGAGGGAGACACTTGGCACCCTCCAATTGGTGGACTTGAAATCGTCCATTGGACGAAATGGACTTGTAGTTGCACGTTTTTTGTGCCTTTGCACAAGTCAAGGATTAGGTAGGATATTTTGTGTAGTAGATGGATAAGGACACTTGCCCTAATCTTGGCCTTACACTTGCCTAGCACTTGGCTTAATCTTGGCCATTGGTTGGCCACTTCTTGACCTATAAATACCCCTTTAGATGAAGAGTTCTTCATCCACAAATCAATTTCAAGTCTTGAAAAATCCTCCTCTCTCTAAAGCTTTTCATCCAAAGCCTCCTACCCCCTCCCCATTTTATGCTTGGCCGAGGCAACCCCTCCCCCTAGCCTAGCCTAAACCTACCCCCCCTCCCTTGGTAGAAAAGTTGCCTTCTAGTATTGTTATAATGCCCAAAATACCCTAGCCCAAATCCCTTAGTACTTAGTAGAAGTTGTGAAGAACTTCTAAGGTTTCTGAGCGCATAACTTAGGAGCAAAACCTTGCTCAGCGACTTTATCTAGGATATTATTGGGCTTACCGAGGTAAATAATCCTAACCTCTTTTGAATTAGAGAATACATATTGTAGTAGTATAAGAATAAGTATAAAATACTTAGAAGAATATTGCGTAATAGAATTGAATCATATCACAAGTAGGCGGTTTAAAAGAAGAATAATCAAACTGCACTTACATAGACTGCTTTCACAATAGACTTATATAGCTCACCGGGTAGGGAAGTCACGCCCGACTTTCCATAGAATTGTGAACCTCCGCTTAGAATGACCTTGAGTAGTCTAGACTTTGATAGATGTCTGCGTGACTATTATAGGTTGATTCTCTCGCGACATATTCAACTGGCGGTGGTTTTGAGAAGGTATGTGATTCTTCCTAAAGCATGATATTTTACAATATATATGTAGTACGAGACGCATACGTGTTAATCGAATAATAACTACGGCAATGTCTTTGACTTAAGCTGAATAATACTTACGAATGCCTCACGCTTAAGCCCGAATAATACTTACTGAATGCCTCACGCTTAAGCCCGAATAATAAAGAACCAAAGCATTTCAAAGGAATATCAATCATTTTTAATGTAAGAGAACTAATTGGTTTTTAAATGTGCTTAAGAGTTATACTAGCTTTATGGGAAGTTAAGTATAACCACTTAAGATTGATAAAAGAAACCGCTTGCTTCATGTGTTTATAACATACTTATATTGAATTGTGAAAAGAATAATAAGATGGTTTGATAAGTAGACATGATATGATGCTACGTGTGTTAGTGTCTTGTAACGCTTGTATAAGAGAGTATACTTGTTGTGCTTCGCTGTTTAAAGATAATTCGTTATGTTAGTGTACTATCACTCACCTCTTGACATATTACCGGGGTTAAGGCGCCTCCGACGCTGGTAGACTCAAAGGTCCAGGACCATGATTCGAGAATACCTACGCGGGTCCGGGGACCTATGCGGAGCTACGGAGTTCCGTGTTAGTGATGCGGGTTATACCTCACGCGGTCTACGTGGCCGTGCGGACTACGAGTCCGTGATGATACCGAGGAGTAGCTACCCTCGATGCGGGTTATGTACCTACGCGGCCTATGTGGCCATGCGGACTACGGGAGTCCAGGATTAGGCTTGCATGGTGATACTACGGGAAATTGGCCCTGCTTCGATCATTCGCAGCCTAGAAAAGACATGTTACAATTTACCTATTGTTGCTCTTGTTTATGATGTGGCACTATGTGCGGTCCCCTTGGTTGTTTCATACATACTTGAAAAACTGATTTTAAAATGATATGTTTTCATTTAAGTATTTTACAGTTTCATATACTTAGTACACCAGATCGACCTCCTTCGGGGCCGCGTTCATGCCGCAGGCGGCAAGCAGTGCTAGATCCACATCCTGTGATCTTCTGCGTTGGTGTCGAGCTCCATCTTCTCCGAGGTTCTACTTTGGGGTATGATCTCCCTGTTGTAGATAGTTTTGTACAGTCAGGGTATGGCGGGGCCCTGTCCCGCCATAGTTGTATATTTCCTTAGAGGTCTGTAGTCATGTTGTACAGTATCGGATGTAACTGCTAAACCATGTGTATATATATATATATGCCGAAAGGCGACGTTTTCTCACATAAACTGTGTCTTATTTTATAAATCGTTTATGTCTTGTTTTATATTTCCGCCGATTACTGATGTATGACTACTGGGTGCCCCAGGCACTACCACGCCCCGAACGGGTCGTGACAAAAGTGGTATCAGAGCCGTTAATCCTCGGAAAGTGTCTACGGACCGTATCTAGTAGAGTCTTGATTATCGTGTGTTGTGCACCACACCAATAATCGTGAGGCTATAGGATATTTAGGATTGGTTTCACTCTTCTTACTCGAGATCGTGCTTAGAGCCGTGTTAAAGTGGACCTCTAACGTATTCCTTTCTCAGAACAGTTATGCCTCCACGCAGGCAACCCGCCCGAGGGCAAGGCAGCCGAGGGAGCTGCTAGTATGGCACCGAGAGTCACGAGGGCTCGGGCCCAGTCTATACCAGAGACGGCGAGTTCTACGACGCCGCCAGTCCCAGCAGAGACTACAGTACCCGCACCTCCTGTCCCACAGCCTGGGACGGAGGAGATAGGGTACAAGGAGATGGCCCAGCTATTGGCTAGGATCAGGCCGACACGAGACAGCCGGATGCGCAGCCTCAGCCCCACCTACTGCACTCGTGGTTCACCCGAGGCGCAGAGTCCGAGGCTACGAGACTTCCGAGTCAGAGCCCGCGAGTTTTACGGTCGAGGCCGAGGATGATACGCAGGAGTTCATCCGCCGCCACAGAGGATTCTCGAGAGTGATCGGCGTCGGAGACTGAGTCCGTGATCTTTGGTTCACATAGGTTGCGTGATACCGCAGTCGATTGGTTTGATTCATGAGAGTTATCTCGGGGAGAGCACGCGTCCCCAGCTACTTGGGATGAGTTCTCAGAGGCTTTCCTCACTCACTTCTTGCCTCCACAGATGGCGAGGGCGCGGTCGCTAGATTTTTACCACGAGGCGCAGAGGACGACCGCCGTGAGTACAATGTCGAGTTTGATTCATTGGCTCGATATGTCCCAAATTGGTAGCAGATATGGAGGATAGTGCACCGCCACGCCACCGCTAGATGACTATATGGCCGAAGTCATGCGCGGTGGTTCTTCACCGTATGGACATTACCCGCACGCAGCTCATGCTCTTGGATGTGAGGCGAGCGAGAGACCGACGGGTTGACAGCAGCAGGTTAAGACCAGATCGGCAGTGGTCTTTTGTGGCTATCGTGGTGGCGGCCTCGCAGTTAGCCTAGATTTGCACCACGCCACCAGAGCACTCGCGACCGCACTCAAGACACCAGATATTCGAGGCGCATCAGTGGCCCCGTGACTTCGTGACGCCCAGCAGCAGATGCATCGCCGACGGACCACCTCGCGTGGCCGTCGCGCGATCCCACTTCGAGTTGTGGTGCTACGAGCTTGTTTCAGCCAGGCCAGCAGGTCACTATGCGAGGAACCGTCCACCGGGCGGCGGCCGATGGTAGGGTCACCTACGTGTTCTTTCGCCGTCTTCTTCATCCCCGACGCTACTCACCCCGAGGGCAAGGTACTCATGGACCAAAGAGGTCGCGCAGCAGGTCCTGGCGCTGGTCCGATTCTAGCGGTCCTCGAACCGCATTTATGCTTTGTCCACCGACAGATCGTGAGGCCTCACCTAATGTCGCCACGGTACCTTATCGCTCGGGTTTGATGTTTATGCCTTGATAGATCCGGTTCTACTGTCCCATATATCTCCCTTTGTTGCTAGTAGGATGTGGATAGAGCCTGAGTCCATAGACCCTTTCGAGGTAGCTACTCCAGACCGTGATTCGGTGGTAGCTCTGCTGGAATATAGAGCATGTCCTTATACCATTTACAGTCGTCAGACCCTAGCCGACTTGATAGAGATGGATATGATTGACTCGACGTGATCACGGGATGGATTGGCTAGCTTCTGCTACGCCAATGTAGACCGCAGAGAGAGTAGTACGGTTCCAGCTTTCGAGGAGCCGGTTGTTGAGTGAGGAGCACGCAGTATCGCCGAGGGTAGGTTTATTTCCTACCTCAAGGCTAGGAAGATGGTGCGTGAAGGGTATATCTACCATCTCGCTCGGTGTTTGATACTGGTTGCGGTACCAGATTTTCCGCTGGGCCCAGTGGTCGAGAGTTCCCACGTGTTTCCGCACGACTCCCGTATCCTCCCGAGAGGAGATTGAGTTTTGTATAGACATATTGCCGGACACTCGCCTATTTCCATTCCGCCATATAGAATGGCACCGCCGAAGTTGAGAGAGAGTCAAGGATCACCTTAGAGACTTGCTAGAGAAGCGGCTTCATCGTGCCTAGTGTTTCTCCCGGGAGCGCCTGTATTGTTCGTAAGAAGAAGGACGGACGCCGCGCATGTGTTGATTACTGAATGAACAAGGTGACCATTAAGAACAGATACCCTTCCCATGATTGATGATTTGTTCGACTGGGCGAGGTGCGAGATGTTTTCCAAGATTGATCTGCGATCGCTATCATCAGTGTGAGTCGAGAGGTGGATGTCCCTAGATCGCATTCCGGACTCCAATACGCATTATGAGTTCGGGGTCATGTATTTTGGGTTGACCAATGCTCCGTGGTATTCATGGATTTGATGAACCGAGTGTTCAAACCATTTTTGACACGTTTGTGATAGTGTTCATTGATGATATCTTGGTTTATTCTCGCCGTAGCGAGAGCATGCGAGCATTTGGCGATCAGGCCGACAGCTTCTCAGACTGAAGCCAGTACGCCAAGTTTTCCAAATGTGAGTTTTGCTGACTTCGGCATTCTGGGCATATTGTCGGCTGATGGCGTCGAGTGGATACGCCAAGATCGGCGGTCGACTTGGCCTGCACCTACTACTCCGGCAGAGGTTCGCATTTCGGGCCTCAGATATTATCGGCGGTTCTGGAGAATTTTGCTTTATCTTCGCACCATTGACTAGGCCGATACGTATGCACCAAGTTTCAGTGGATCGATGCTTGTGAGCGTGGTTTCGATTCTTGAAAGAGATCGACGACCGCCTCGTTCTTACTCTTCCGCAGGGTCCAGATGGTTATGTCGTGTATTGTGATGCGTCAGGCATCGGGTTGGGATGTGTGTTGATGCAGATGGCAAGGTTATAGCATATGCATCCCGACACCAAGAAACACGAGAGAACTACCCCACCCATGATTTGGAGTTACCGTGATTCACGCCAAGATCCGAGGCACTATTTGTATGGGGTTCACGTGGATATTTTTACAGACCACAAGAGCCTCCAAGATATCTTCACCAGAGGAGCCGAACTTACGGCTGCAGACGGTTAGAGTTGCTTAAGGATTACGATGTTGATATCCCGTACCACCCGGGAAGGCCAACGTTGTGGAAGATGCTCTTAGTCGTAGGTCGACGGGAGCCTATCGATGTGCAGAGAGGAGGGACATGGTTCGTGATTTGCATCGCTTAGCGAGCCTCGTGTCCGTTTGATTAATTCTAATAGCAGTGGGGTTCGAGTTCGTGAGGTTGCCGAGTCTTCCATCGTCGAGGAGGTGAAGAGGCAACAGTTCGAGGATCCAGTGTTGACACGTTATCGTGATACAACTCTTCGTGAGGGCAAGGGTCCTTTTGAGGTAGCACCACGGGTGCTAAGGTTTGAGGGCGGTTGTGTGTTCCGGATGTTTCGTGACTTCGCGAGGTTCTTGGGGAAGCACACGCAAGCGTTTCTATCCATCCGTGGTCGACCAAGATGTACCATGACCTTAGATCTGTATTGGTGGGATGACTTGAAGGGACGTTGCGCAGAGTTCGTAGCTTAGTGCCCGTGTTGTCGCAGTGAAGGTAGAGCACCGCAGGCCCGTGGTTTGTTACGCATTTATCGAGATCCCGACCGGAAGTGGGAGGTAATCAACATGGACTTCATCACAGATTACCTCGCACTCGCAGGAGACATGATTCTATATGGGTTATCGCCGATAGCCGATAAATCAGCCCACTTTCTTCCCGTCAGACGACTTTTTCGCGAGGATTATGCCGCACTTTACATCCGAGAGATCGCCGATCGCATGGAGTCCCTATTTTGATCATATCGCATGCAGGAGCCCGGTTTACGCTAACTTCCGAGGTCTTTCCAGAGGTTTAGGGACGCAGTGAGCTCGAGTAATCGCATTCCATTCCACGCATGCAGACAAGCCGAGCGCACTATCCGCACTTCGAGGATATGATGCGAGCCCGTGTTATCGACTTCGTGGTAGCTGGAGGATCATTTGCCTCTAGTTGAGTTCGCGTACAATAATAGCTATCACCCGATTCGATGGCGCCTTACGAGGCCTTGTATGGGAGGAAGTGCAGACGCCTATAGGTCGGTTCGATGTGGGCGAGGTGCTAGTAGGACCAGATTTGGTGCAGCAGTGGATAAGGCGGCTTATCCGAGAGCGCTATTGACATTTCCGAGTCGATGTGGTCGTCGATGCAGATCATCGCCGCCGACATCCGAGTTCGCAATTGATGATTGGGTTTTCTGAGCGTGTCACCCATGGCGGTGTGATGAGATTCGGGAAGAAGGAAACTCATCCCAAGGTACATCGGGCCGCTTCAGATTGTCCGCAGGTAGGCAAGGTTGCCTACGAGTTGGATCCGCCGTCCGATCCGGAGGCGTGCATCCGGTGTTTCACGATCTATCCGAGAGATGATCGGGATCCATCTAGGGTACACCCGATTGACGACGTCCAGTGACCGAGGTTATCGTATGAGAGATTCCCATAGAGATAGTCGATCGTCAAAGTTAGGCGTCTCGGACCAAGGATGTGGCTTCCACAAAGTCTTGTGGCGAACGAGCTTAGGAGGAGATGACGTGGGAAGTCGGCGAGAGGACATGAGGCGGAGGTATCCTCACCTATTCCCACACCTCCGTGTAATTCACTTTTCCTACTTGTAAATCTTCATTATCGCTTATGCCTGTGTTGTTACGTGGCGTGTGTGGCATTTGCAATCGCTTAAGTTATGAAGAATCTTATCGTTAACTGTCTTGGGAAGGAACATTCGGGACGAATGTTTCTAAGGGGGGGAGAATGTTATACCCCGTATTTCCGGAGTATGTACGTAAGGGCGTACGTACGAAAGTTTAGCCTTAAAGTTAGGCCAAGTTCGAAAATTGTGCACAACTCGCTAAAAGAATCGTTTTCCGACGAAACGTTTCCACAGCTTTCGTAGGGTAAATTCCGGCTATGCCATTTCTAATTTTTGCGGATTTTTCCGAGAGACGAAACATTTTGGATCAACGGGAGGGCGACACTTGGCACCCTCCACTTGGTGGACTTGAAATCGTCCATTGGACGAAATGGACTTGGAGTTGCACGTTTTTTGTGCCTTTGCACAAGTCAAGGATTAGGTAGGATATTTTGTTTAGTAGATGGATAAGGACACTTGCCCTAATCTTGGCCTTACACTTGCCTAGCACTTGGCTTAATCTTGGCCATTGGTTGGCCACTTCTTGACCTATAAATACCCCCCTTTAGATGAAGAGTTCTTCATCCACAAATCAATTTCCAAGTCTTGAAAAATCCCTCCCCCTCTCTCTAAAGCTTTTCGTCCAAAGCCTCCTACCCCCCATCCCCTTTTGAAGCTTGGCCGAGGCAACCCCTCCCCCTAGCCTAGCCGAAACCTACCCCCCCTCCCTTGGTAGAAAAGTTGCCTTCTAGTATTGTTATAATGCCCAAAATACCCTAGCCCAAATCCCTTAGTACTTAGTAGAAGTTGTGAAGAACTTCTAAGGTTTCCTTGGAGCGTACAACTTAGGAGCAAAACCTTGCTCAGGCGCGACTTTTATCTAGGATATTATTGGGCTTACCGAGGTAAATAATCCTAACCCTCTTTTGAATTAGAGAATACATACTGTAGTAGTATAAGAATAAGTATAAAATACTTAGAAGAATATTGCAGAATAGAATTGAACTGTTATCACAGTAGAAGGGTTTAAAAGAAGAATAATCAAACTGTACTTACATAGGACTGTTTTCACAGTAGACTTATATAGCTCACCGGGTAGGGAAGTGCTGCCCGACTTTCCATAGAATTGTGAACCCTCTGTTTAGAATGACCTTCAGAGTAGTCTAGACTTTGATAGATGTCTGTGACTATTATAGGCTGATTCTCTCACACGACATATTCAACTTGGCAGGTGGATTTCGCCGAGAAGGTATGTGATTCTTCCTAAAGCATGATATTTTACAATATATATGTAGTACGGTAGACGTACATGTGTTAACTGAATAATAACTACGGCAATGTCTTTGACTTAAGCCTGAATAATACTTACGGCAATGCCTCACGGCTTAAGCCTGAATAATACTTACGGCAATGCCTCACGGCTTAAGCCTGAATAATAAAGAACTGAAAGCATTTCAAAGGAATACTGAATCATTTTTAACAGAAGAGAACTAATTGGTTTTAAATGTGCTTAAGAGTTATACTAGCTTTATGAGAAGTTAAGTATAACCACTTAAGATTGATAAAAGAAACAGTTTGCCTATGTGTTTATAACAGACTTATATTGAATTGTGAAAAGAATAATAAGATGGTTTGATAAGTAGACATGATATTATGCTATGTGTGTTAGTGTCTTGTAACGTTTGTATAAGAGAGTATACTTGTTGTGCTTCTGTTGTTTAAAGATAAGTTGTTATGTTAGTGTACTATCACTCACCTCTTGACATATTACCGGGGGTTAAGCTGCCCTCCGATGCGGGGTAGACTCAGCGATGCAGGACCATGATTTGAGAATACCTCACGCGGGTCCAGGGACCTATGCGAGCTACTGAGTTCCAGTTAGTGATGCGGGTTATACCTCACGGTCTATGTGGCGTGCGGACTACGAGTCCAGGCGATGCCGAGGAGTAGCTACCGACACGCGGGTTATGCATCCTATGCGGGCCTATGTGAGTGGCCTATGCGGACTACGGGAGTCCAGGATTAGGCTTGCATGGTGATACTACGGGCAATTGGCCCTGCTTCGATCATTCGCAGCCTAGAAAAGACCTGTTACAATTTACTTATTGTTGCTCTTGTTTATGATGTGGCACTATGTGCGGTCCCCTTGGTTGTTTCATACATACTTGCAAAACTGATTTTAAAATGATATGTTTTCATTTAAGTATTTTACAGTTTCATATACTTAGTACCTGTTGTACTGACCTCCTTCGGGGGGCTGCGTTCATGCCGCAGGTAAGGGCAAGCAGGTGCTAGATCTACATCCTTAGGATCTCTTGCGTTGGTGTCAGGAGCTCCATCTTCTCCGGAGGCTCTACTTTTGGGTATGATCTCCCTGTTGTAGATAGTTTTGTACAGTCAGGGTATGACGGGGCCCTGTCCCGCCATAGTTGTATATTTCCTTAGAGGTCTGTAGTCATGTTATGCAAGATCGATGTAATCGCTAAACCATGTGTATATATATATATATGCCGAAAGGCGACGTTTTCTCACATAAACTGTGTCTTATTTTATAAACTGTTTCATGTCTTGTTTTATATTTCCGCTGATTACTCTGATGTATGACTACTTGGGTGCCCCGGTAAGGCACCAGTCATGGGCCCCGGAATGGGTCGTGACAAAATGTGATTTCATTACAATATTTTTCAGTTTCACATACTTGGTACCTGTTGTACTGACCTCCTTCGGGGGGCTGCGTTCATGCCGCAGGTAGAGGTACATCGGCCAGGATCCTCGCCATAGGATCTCGCCAACAGACGGGAAGCTCCGCTTTCTCGAGGCTTATCTTTTGTATGTTTCCCCGAGTTGTGTTCTTGTACATTCGGGGTATGGCGGCCCCGTCCCATCATAGTTGTTGTTACATTCTTAGGTCCGTAATCGCTGTGGCGGTGTTGTAAAGGATTGTAATCGCTCGGTTTTATATATACGCACGGCGACCGTTTTGGTTGGCCTATTTTTCTTATGATGTATCTTGTTTCCTGTTTAAGTTTTTATTTCCGCTGATTTTCTCTGATGTTATATCACTAGGGTGCCCGGGGTAAGGCACCAGTCACGGGCCCGAGGTCGGGTCGTGACATTAATCTCCTAACTCACCCGACTTGGCTATTCATAAAACTAGTAAGGGATATCAAGGTGTTGCACGTCTACCGTACTACATGCGTGCAACTAGTCATGCTCAAAAGATAGGAAAAGTTCTACATAGAGTAAATCACACAACTACCTCTTAACTTCTAAGAGTAGAAGGAAACATGAAATGATACCACATGTATATTCCATATATAGAATCATGCCAAAGGAAGGAAAAGGTTCACATACCTCGCGACGATTATCGACAAGTAGCAAAATGCTCCAAAGTACTTCAACCTTGATAGCTATTCCATCCTTCAAGTAGGATACGCTATACTTAGTACTTCAACCTATAATGGTCACAATATGTCCATTAACCTCTCACTCCAAACGTAGAATATTCTAAGTGCTAAGTCACTAAATTCTACGAAAAATCGGACAGCACTTCCTTTGTTTCTACTTACTTTGCCACATTTTTCAAGGCCGAATACAATAACCAAACACGCCACATTTAAGGCCCAAACAATGCAATCAACAATAGGGGATTACACGCCTACTAGACGTGTAAAATTCCGCCCCACAATAGATATCAAACTAATACAAACCACAAGTCCAATTCGGCCACATAGAGTATAATAACACCAATTCTTATCAAATTTCCATTTCAATCCAAGTTGTTAACATAACATGATATCAAGTCACAATCGATTATAACCACTATAATCTTCAAGTAAGTAACATGCGACGATTCTAATAAACGACCAATTAGTAATCCAACTTCAAGTGGCTTATATGACATTTCGGATTTAAGCTACAAGCAATCCATAATACTTATAAACTTCAACACATACACTTCATGCTAGCAACATGTAAAGCTAACAACAATATAAATAATCTTGTAACACTTTTAAGGGACAAGATTATACCTCAACGAATCTCAATCCAATTCCAAATCCGAATTGCTCCTTAGCAACTTAGAGACTCTTCAAGACACTTCAATCCACTACTAGAGACCCTTAGAACAATACCAACAACTTTCCTTCAAACATCCAATCCAAAACCTAGAAAGCAACTAGGTTTTCACTTCGCGACTAATATGAAAACTATCTTTTTCCGAGATTTTTCTATTGAGATACACTCACAATACCCTCATGAACCTTGGTTTAAAGTGTGGAGCTTATTGGACAAGAAACACAAATGTTTCTCTCTCAAGTGGGCATGAACCCGAGAGCCTCACTTGTTGTTCTTGAAAAACTTGAATTTTTTTCTAAGTGTTGGCATTAGTCTTGCTACTAGTAGTAATATATAGCACATTGGAGGGTTAAGATGTGAACAATTGGGTGGCTTGGATGAGCTTCACTTAAATATCAAGGCTTGTGGTCCCCTTGACCAAGTCAATTTTCTCAATCTCACACTTGCAAGACTTAATCATCCTACCAAAGGTCAAATGACCCTTTTGTCCATGACATTTTTCGTCCAAGCTCACTAAAGGGGGGGGGGGGGTGACACGTGTCGCCCTCCCATTCGTCATAATAATACGTTTTCCGACAATTTCATAATTCCGATAAATTTTTTACAAGTCTCAAATCTTAACACTTGTGAGTTCTTTCGTGCGTTCTTAAAACATGTCCTGTAAATACGGGGTGTAACATTCTTCCCCCATTAGAAAAATTCGTCCCCGAATGTTCTTTCGGAGTCTAACTTATAATTAGCGACATAGTTTCCTTTCACAACCCCGACATACCAACAATGCCACACATGGCCCTAATACCTCTCACACGCATATCTGTCCATCATAAGCCCAAAAAGGGATTATCTTTTCGTACTTCCAACTCCTTCTAACTTATACACAGTCTCAATATAATCTGTTCATGACACTTAAACATACCACAACTTTATCATGCATATAAGTTTCTAAAGGGCCAAAGACATACCTGAAATCATATAGGCGGTTCAAAGGACCGCTAAAACTGGGAACTTCCACCACGACCTCTGTCACGGCCTGCCGGTGCATGAACATTCTGCGTAGTTATGGAAGGCGAAGAACCCGCAACTGATCCAGTGGACTGCGCTATCCCACCAGTGCCACCTCTGGTCGGACAGTCTCTCACGAAATGGCCCTGCTGGCCGCAAGCATAACAAGCTGTCGAAGTAGTACGACACTCCCCAAAATGGAATCTACTACAGTGACCACACCGGGGCAAAGGTGGCTTCCTGTTACACCCCGTAATTTCAGGACATGTTTTAAGAACGTAAGTAAGAACTCACAAGTGTTAAGATTAGAGACTTGTAAAAATTTATCGGAAATATGAAATTGTCGGAAATCGAATTATTATGACGAATGGGAGGGCGACACGTGTCACCCCCCTTATTATGCCTTGGACGATTTTTTTTAGCAAGGGCTAAAGGGTCATTGGACCTTTGTTGCAAGACAAGTCTTGCAACTTGAGGCTTGATAATATTGACTAAAGTCAAAGGTCCCACAATGGTCTTGATATTTTGTAAGACTACATCTAAACCACCCATGTGTTTATATCATAACCCTCCAAGGTGCTATATATTACTACTAGTAGAGAGAGGGCTTAACACTTAGAGAAAAAATTACACAAATTGAAGAACTCAAAGGAAGAGCTCTCGGGTTCCCTCCATTCCTAAAGGAAAAAAATTTGTTTCTTGTTCATTCAACTCCCCACTTTAAACCAAGGTTCTTGAGGGTAGTGTAAGCATATCTCAATAGAAAAATCTTGGAAAAAGGTAGTTTACGGGTTAGTCGCAAAACGAAAACCTAATGGTCTTTCTAGGTTTTGTTTGGAGATTTGAAGGATAATTGTTGGTGTTGTTCTAAGGGTCTCAACAAGCGGATTGAAGTGTCTTGGAGAGACTCTAAACTACTAAGGAGCGACTTCGGATTGGAGTTGGATTAAGAATCGTTAAGGTATAATCTTGTCTTTTAAAGGTGTTACAAGATTACATATTTATATTGTTGTTGTTAGCTTTACTTGTTGCTAGCATGAAGTTGATAGGTTGAAGTTATAAGTATTATGGATTGCTTGTAGCTAAATCCGAAATGTTATGCAAGCCACTTGAAAAATGGATTACTAATTGGTCGTTTATTAGAAATCGTCGCATGTTACTTACTTGAAGATTATGCTTATTCTAATCAAATGCGACTTGATATCATGTTATGCTACCAATTTGGATTGAAATGGAAATTGGTTAAGAATTGGTATTGTTGAACTCAAGGTGGCCGATTTGGACTTATAGTTTGTATTAGTTTGTTATCATTTGTGGGGCGGAATTTTACACGTCTAGTAGGCGTGTAATCCCCTATTGATTAATTGACTTGATTGTGCCTTAAATGTGGCGTGTTTGGTTATTGTATTCGGCCTTGAAAAAGGTGGCAAAGTGAGTAAAAACAAAGGAGGTGCTGTCCGTTTTTCCGTAGAATTTAGCGGCTTGACACTTATAATATTCTACGTTTGAAGTAAGGCTTTAATAGACGTATTGTGAATATTATAGGTTGACATACTATGGGCGGGACTTTGTACTTGGCAAGTGGTTGACCCGGCGAGGTATGTAGAACTTTTCCTATCTTTTGAGCATGACTAGTTGTACGTATATAGTACGGTAGACGTACATGACCTTGATATCCTTTATTAGTTTAATGAATAGCCAAGCCGGGTGAGTTAGTAGATTAACTCACTTGGAAGATAAGGATGTCTAATGTTTTATTAAGGTTAAGGGACTTGAAGAGTTTTTAGTATGTGATACTTGTTCCGTTTTAAACGTATAAGTCCCTTGGATAGGAAATTGTTTATGGCTAAGGTACAAAGCGAATGTAACGACTTTATGGGGAGTTGGTTATATTTGCTTTATGGAAAGATAAATGACTTAATTTTAATGAAAAGGCAATTTGATTTCTAAGGCATCAGTTGCCTAAGGTTTTATAATAAAAGGAGTCACTTGATTTTTAGAAACCTAACTTTATGTTTAAAGGTATTGTGACTTGTCTTGAAAAGAGATTTTGACTTGATACTACGGTTTATAGTATCTTGGAAGTTCTATATGAAAATGAGTCATTTTTAAAAGGTTGAAGTACGTAGTACTTTGGGATAAATTCCCGGATTTTTATAAAAGACTTGTTAGTGCCTTAAGTAAACTAAAAATGAGTGTAGACGAATAAGACTAATAAGAAGTTAGGGGGATTTATAACTTGCTTATTTATTGTATGATGGTCGGTTGAGATAGGGTAAGAGTATAAGTGAGGGTAAACCCCAAGACGCTATACCACCTTCTCCGTGATAAGAGTATAAATGAGGGTAAACCCCAAGACGTTATACCACCAGCTTTATTACCTTTCCAGGTAAGAGTATAAATGGGGCAAACCCCAAGACGTTATACCACCCGCCTGGTAAGAGTATAAATGAGGTAAGAACCCTAAGACGTTATACCACTGTTTACATGGGTTCGCTACCCATGATTTGATCGAGTCTCACACGCCCAATTCGCGTGATCGTGCCTTACCCGGGCACCCTAGTGATACAACATCGAGAAAACCAATGGAAAATAAGACACGAGTCATGAAACAAGAGATATAATAAATAAACAGCAACCAAAAGCTTGCCTTCAAGATATACATAAAAACCCGAACAGTTATCCTTTTACAAACCCCGCCCACAACAAAGGCTGCACTTAAGATTTACAACAACTATGACGGACGGGGCTCGCCATACCCACGAATGTACAGAACCTACAACTCGTGGAAACATACCAAAGATAAGCCTCCAAGGAACGAGCTTTCAACACTTTGAAATGAGATCCTAAGAGCGGGATCCACGACCGATGTACCTCTACTGCGCAGATGAACGCAACCGAGGAGGTCGAGACAACAGTACCAAGTATGTGAAATCACAACATCGTAAATGAAATCATAATAGCCTAAAAAGCAGGAGACATGTATGATAACCAAAATACAGTACGCAACATAAAAGCAGTCAAGTCAGGGACTCACGCCCTCAAAGTCACCACTCAAATATAACTATGGGTCTCACGCCCACAACATCCATCATGTTCGCATCATGGCCGCATGCCCCCGGAATACTGCATCGGTGTAGACATGTCCATGATGCAACCATAATAACAAGGCCGCATGGCCACATGCCCCCGGAATACTGCATCGGTGTAGACATGCCCATGTAACCTCAATAACAATATACTGGGTGGTCAACCCTGCCGTAGCCACATGCCCTGAATCTTGACGGTGTGAATCGTCCATGTTGCAAGAATAACCATATATCGGTAATCAACCCGCCGCGTGGCGCGTGCCGAATATCAGACGGTAGACATGTCCATGTGACATCAATAACAAGACAGTAATCAAAATGGAAACATACCCGTGGAATTCTCCATCACTACCAGCACGTCCAAGTAAGTTCTCAACAAGTCAACCGGCCCTCTATCGAGACGGTAACGTAAATACCACACTTGCACAACAAAGGCTATCATCACAAGCATAGGCAAGTTTCACAACAACAAGCATAGGCAAGTTTCACAACAACAAGCATAGGCAAGTTTCACACAACTCAAAGTACTTTCATTTTATGCCAAGTCCGGGTTTTAACCCTAAAGTACTACGTACGTTAAATTCTTTAAAAGAGATCCATTACCTTTATCAAGTCACCCGATACCCGTAGTATTAGAATGACCAACCCACATTCCTTTTCAAAATCAAGTAACAACATTCTTTTCCTAAGTTCCAGTTTGCCTAGTTTCAATTACTCAAGCTTCTCATTTTCAGATGATTTCATAGTTCCCAAACTTAATCACTTGATTCCTTTTTAGAACAATTGAGTAACATATGTCTCACGTGAGAGTAGGTTATTCTTGTTTACAACATTCTTATTACAGCAGCCATGATCTAGAAAATGTAATATCATTTTGTCTCATCTTAGTTTCTATGCAGATGGAGATTTCTACTGGTTTTAATACGATACATCATTATTCAATACATTTTCCTTTATTAACGCTGCAGTGGTCTGTCGATACACATTCTGATCTCCAAATCAAGAAACATTATCCCTTTAAATAAAACCAAGTACTCATTACTCACGAATGAGGTTTCACACAAACATCCACATTAAAACAAATAAGTTAAGTCTCTTATCTTATAAGATCAAGTCTCTTAACTTCTAACATCAGTAAACCATTTTCTTTACCTCTCTTTAAGACATTATACCTAACTCCCCATAAAGCTAGTATAACTCATTTTAAAACCTTTAAAACCAAGTGTTACTCTCCTTCAAAACGATTTATAAATCTTACGAAATACATCAAGTTCTTTATTATAACAAGCCGATTATAATTCACATCGATTACCTTTTAAAACCACAAAGTATTTTCTTACCTACATAAAGTCATTATAACCAACTTCCCATAAAGCCGTTATAACACTTTATGTTTTAAAACAATCAAACACGATTAACACGTATGCGTCACCGTACTACATAGTTCACACATATCGTGCTAGAAGAGATAGGAAGAGGTTCACATACCTCGCGACGATTATCGACAATAAGCAAAAAGCTCCAAGTACTACAACCTTGCTAGCCCTTTCCACTCGGTAGAATACGCTACTCTTAGTACTTTCACCTATAAAGGCCACAAATGTCTATTAAATCTTAAACACAAGTTCCCATCTTTCTACTGAAAATTCGGCCACCTCCCCGCAACAACAGAAATCTCCTCCTTTATCGAGTGGCTACCAAGCCAACTGGGGTAAACACGCCTAACCTGACGCGTACAATTCTACTACACGATAATGTTACATAAGTCTCATTAGTATACACCCCTAGGTAATTACGATTCGCTTCTTCTCTTTATTATCCTTCTATGTGATTACTGTTCAATTCTTTATTCTTCAGGCTTAAGTCAAAAGACATTGCCACAATACTAAGTTCAGTTCTATATATAGTATACAACAACTATATATTCAACACTTATGTAATTTCCAATTACAATAGAAGGACAGTAGTGTTTACCTCGATAAGCCCAAAATTATCCAAGTATAAAGTCGATCCTGAGCAACGCTTAGCTCCTGCTCCGAGCGCTCTAAACAACCCTTAGAAGTTCTAACCAACTTCTACTTACAACTTCAACAACGGGTGAAGATTTCCTTAGGGTTTCGTTTTTGTGGCTAAAGGACAAAAGGTAGTATTTCCGTACTCTATGCAAAGAGGTAACTTTTGGAATACTACAAGGTACAAGGCTAAGGTATTTTGGGCATTATAACAATACTAGGAGAGTATTTCTATACCACAACAAGGGGTATTAAACGAAAACAACTAGGCTAGGGGGGGGTACCCCACGGCCAAGGCACCACAAAGGGGGGGAGGGGTGGCCTCTCGGCCAAAGCTCAACAAAAGGGGGGGAGGGCCTTTGGACGAACACAAGCAAGAGGAGAGGAGGGTTTTCAAGACTTGGAAGTTTTTGAATGGATGAAGTCTTCACACTTGTGGGGTATTTATAGCAAAACCAAAGGCCAACGAGGCGAAGATCCTTCCAAGTGTATAGCAAGTGTAAGGACAAGATTAAGCCAAGTGCACCCTAAACCCTACTCCACAAAACACTCCACAAAACAAGCCACAAAGCAAGGCACAAAAGAAGGAGCCAATCGGCCAAGGCCAACCAAACCTCTTGGACGCCCAAATCGTCCAAGACATCCCACTTGCTTCCAATGTAAGGGTGACACATGTCTCCCTCCCGTTGGTCCAAAATGTTTCGTTACTCGGAAAAATCCGCAAAAAATATAAATGACATAGCCGGAAATTCCCCTACGAAAGCTGTGAAAACGTTTCGTCGAAAAACGACTCTAACCGGGTGTTGTGCACAAAAAGAATTCGGCCAAGCCTAAAGAAGTTCGAAAATTTCTACGTACGTCCCCCACGTACATACTCTGGAAATACGGGGTATAACATTCTCCCCTCCTTAGAAACATTCGTCCCGAATGTTCCTTCTAAGTCTCAAAACAAACGTGCGCCAGTATAGTCTTCACTACTATACTTACGAGAATCAAACATGCCACACCTGGCCACAAAATAACAAATGCACAAAATACGAAATCCCAAGTCCACGAGGAATCACCTCTGTTATCACAAAAGTTCCCACCAAGGTCTAAAATATACTCCCTCTGCATCTTCATTTCACAAAAGAAACGATCACACTCGTTCACTTCTCCCCTACCTCGTCGTACCCTGTTCGAACACTCGAACTCTTCCCAGTACACGCACCACACTTCAGTCAACGTTTCTGTTTCCAACCCTTGGAGTTACTACCTCCAAACTTGGTCATCTTACTACCCTCGATTTCCTCTAAGGCCATTCTCGGCCTTCACGAACTGATTCTGGTCGAACATATCTATGAACTCATACGATGGTCATCTAAGCTTGGGCCTAGCACCTCGCGGACCTGCCACCGGCGACCACCCAGCTGACCCTTCCTCGAACGGACGCGGTTGGCCCGCAACATGGCCCCAACCCGACCCATCAGTAGCGCCAACTCCCGCCTCGACACGAACACACTGGAAGCTACCACTTCCATCTCACACTAACCAGATTTTTAAATCACACTATAGCACAAAGCTATCCGAACGTAACACTTAACACATCATTAACATCAATACATACAAGTATCTACAGGGTTAAGGATATACCTGAAACTAGGCGGTTCAAGGCGCTAAAGCGAACTTCCACCGCGACCTCTGTGGCCCGCATCGCTCTGTAGTCTGTGCTATCTACCCAGCGCTACCACGGTCGGGCGATCTCGTCATATGGCCCTGTTGGCCGCCAGAATAACAAGCTCCCTTGGTACTACGACCTCCCGAAATGCGGTCTACCACATCGACCACCGAGGTAGGGGTGATTGCGTCGGCAACACCCTACTCGCGAACATCTGAAACACGGGAGTCTGACCGCTCACGAATATCCCGAGGTCCCGAAAGGCTGCGGAGGACCACTCTGCAATGGCGGAGGTACATAACTAGTCGATCTGGGCGGTCCGCCTCGAAAGTCGCCAAAATATCCGCCGTCTTGGCCTTCTTCCTGTGGCGGTCCGCTGCGTCGATCTCTGCGCTCGCACGCCCAAGTGCATGAGCACGAATGCGGGCAATGTCGTGCGGTGAAGAGAAACACCAACAACTCTCGCTGGTAATCATCGTGAGCCAGTAACATATCGGTGCACTCGATCCTCCATACTAGCTACTAATGTGGGAACATACCGACGATGAGTCGAACTCACATTGTAC
Organism: Przewalskia tangutica; assembly: GCA_029844215.1. Classification (NCBI taxonomy): domain Eukaryota; kingdom Viridiplantae; phylum Streptophyta; class Magnoliopsida; order Solanales; family Solanaceae; genus Przewalskia; species Przewalskia tangutica. The sequence goes on from JAQGDG010000035.1 coordinate 1,193,498, forward strand.
TCGGCGTATGCGATTCTGCCTCAACATCAAAAATCGTCGGCGAGCCTCCTCATTTGTGGAGGCAAGAAATGTGCGGGAAGGCCCCAAAACTCGTCCCAAAGCGGCTGAAAGTGCATGCTCACCGGAAAGCTCCCGAGTCAAACCAATCGGCTGCGGTATCACGCGGCCGTCACGAACAAATGTCACGCTGGTCTGAAGCCTTGATCACCCGCATGATCCTCTGCAACTGACGGATGAACTCCTGCGGATCATCCTCAGGCCTCGACCCATAAAACTCTGGCGGGCTACAACTAAGGAAATCCCGTAGCCTCAGCCCATGCGCCTGGGTGAACTACAGTCTTCTTTGGGCCCCAGGCTGCTGCGTCGGCCTATCCTCATATCGGCCTGACCACGGCGATAAGCGGGCCATCTCTTGTGACCCATCTCCCGCTCGGTGTGGGGTGGAGGCTCGAATCTTGTAGTCTCGGCAGACCAGCTGCGGCTCTAAACTCTCTTTGGTCTTTGTGGCGTCGCAAAACTTCGCCGTCAAGCACTACCTCAGTCTTGGCCGGTCTGCGCCCTCGTACTCCTCTGAATCCCACTAGCAGCTCCCTCGGCTGCCTTGCCCTTCTGGGCCCTGGTTGCCTTTCGCAGAGGCATAACTGGTAAAAATGAAATACGTCAGAGGGGTCCAACTTATCACACAGCTCTAAGGCACGATCTCAGAATGAGAAGAATAGAAACCAATCCTAAATGTCTTATAGCCTCCTGATTATAGATGTGGTGCACAACACCGATAATCAAGACTACTAGACACGGTGCGTAGACACTTTCCGAGGACTAATCGCTCGATACCACTTTGTCACGCCCGGTCGGGCGTGTGGTCGTGCCTTACCGGCACCCTAGTGATACAACATCGAGTAAACCAGGAAAATAAGACCACGAGTCATGAAACAAGAGATATAATAAATAAGCAGGCCAACCAAAAGCAGTTGCCTTGGTATATACATAAAACCGACGATTATCCTTTTTACAAACCACCTTACAACGATTACTCACTCTAAGATTTACAACAACTATGACGGGACGGGGCCGCCATACCCCGAATGTACAAGAACCTACAACTCGAGGAAGCATGCAAAGATAAGCCTCAGAAGGAACAGAGCTTTCAACACGCTGAAATGAGATCCTAGGCGGGGATCCACGATCGATGTACCTCTACTGCGGCATGAACGCACTGGCCCGAAGGAGTCGATCTGGCAATTACAGTATGTGAAGCGTCAAATCGTAAATGAAATCATAATAGCCTAAAAAGCGGGAGACATGTATGATAACCAAAATACGATGCAACATAAGCGGTCAAGTCGGGGACTCACGCCAAAGTCACCACTGAATATAACTATGGGTCTCACGCCCAACATCCATCATGTTCGCGTCATGGCGCGTGCCGGAATCGCGACGGTGTAGACATGTCCATGATGCAACCATAATAACAAGGCGCGTGGCCGCGTACCGGAATCGCGCCGGTGTAGACATGCCCGTGTAACCTCGATAACAATATCTTTGGGTGGTCAACCTGCGCGTAGCCACATGCCCTCGAATCTTGCGTCGGTGTAGACACGTCCATTTGCGGTAATAACCATATATCGGGTAATCAACGACGCGTGGCGCGATGCCGGAATCTGCGTCGGTGTAGACATGTCCGTGTGACATCAACAACAAGACAAGAATCAAAATGGAAACATACGGTGGAATTCTCCATCACCCGGCCGCGTCCAAGTAAGTTCTCGACAAGTCAACCGGCCTCTATCGAGAGAGCGGTAACGTAAATACCACACTTGCACAACAAAGGCTATCATCACAAGCATAGGCAAGTTTCACAACAACAAGCATAGGTGTTTCACAACAACAAGCATAGGCAAGTTTCACACAACTCAAAGTACTTTCATTTTATGCCAAGTCGGTTTTAACCTAAAGTACTACGTCGTTAAATTCTTTAAAGAGATCCATTACTTTTATCAAGTCACCCGATACGTAGTATTAGAATGACCAACCCACATTCCTTTTCAAAATCAAGTAACAACATTCTTTTCCTAAGTTCGGTTGCCTAGTTTTGATTACTCGAAGCTTCATTTTGGATGATTTCATAGTTCCCAAACTTAATCACTTGATTCCTTTTTAGAACAATTGAGTAACATATGTCTCACGTGAGAGTAGGTTATTCTTGTTTACAACATTCTTATTACAGCAGCCATGATCTAGAAAATGTAATATCATTTTGTCTCATCTTAGTTTCTATGCAGATGGAGATTTCTACTGGTTTTAATACGATACATCATTATTCAATACATTTTCCTTTATTAACGCTGCAGTGGTCTGTCGATACATTCGATCTCCAAATCGATAAAACATTCTCCCTGTACATAAAACCAAGTACTCATTACTCACGAATGAGGTTTCACACAAACATCCACATTAAAACAAATAAGTTAAGTCTCTTATCTTATAAGATCAAGTCTCTTAACTTCTAACATCAGTAAACCATTTTCTTTACCTCTCTTTAAGACATTATACCTAACTCCCCATAAAGCTAGTATAACTCATTTTAAAACCTTTAAAACCAAGTGTTACTCTCCCTTCAAAACGATTTATAAATCTTCTGAAATACATCAAGTTCTTTATTATAACAAGCGGTTATAATTCACATCGATTACCTTTTAAAACCACAAAGTATTTTCTTACCTACATAAAGTGTTATAACCAACTTCCCATAAAGCGTTATAACAATTTATGTTTTAATAACAATCAAACACATTTAACACATGTACGTCTACCTTACTACATAGTTCAAACATATCTTGCTAGAAGAGATAGTAAGAGGTTCACATACCTCGCGACGATTATCGAAAATAAGCAAAAAGCTCCAAGTACTACAACGCACTAGCCCTTTCCACTCTCGAGTAGAATACGCTACTCTTAGTACTTTCACCTATAAAGGCCACAAATGTCTATTAAATCTTAAACACAAGTTCCCATCTTTCTACGAAAATTCGGCGACTCCTCCCCACATGCAGTAAATCTCCTCCTTTATCGAGGTCGCTACCAAGCCAACCGGGGGTAAACACGCCTAACCGACGCGTACAATTCTACTACACAGTAATGTTACAAAAGTCTACCATGTCTGACAAAATCTAGGTAATTCTGATTCGGTTCTTCTCTTTAATATCCTTCTATGTGATTACTGTTCAATTCTTTATTCTTCAGGCTTAAGTCAAAAGACATTGCCACAATACTAAGTTCAGTTCTATATATAGTATACAACAACTATATATTCAACACTTATGTAATTTCCAATTACAATAGAAGGGAAGATAGTGTTTACCTCGATAAGCCCAAAATTATCCAAGTATAAAGTCGATTCTGAGCAACGCTTAGCTCCTGCTCCGAGCGCTCTAAACAACCCTTAGAAGTTCTAACCAACTTCTACTTACAACTTCAACAACGGGTGAAGATTTCCTTAGGGTTTCGTTTTTGTGGCTAAAGGACAAAAGGTAGTATTTCCGTACTACATGCAAAGAGGTAACTTTTGGAATACTACAAGGTACAAGGCTAAGGTATTTTGGGCATTATAACAATACTAGAGAGTATTTCTATACCACAACAAGGGGTATTAAACGAAACAACTAGGCTAGGGGTACCCGCGGCGAGCACCATGAGGGGAGGGGTGGCCTCGGCCAAAGCTCAACAAAAGGGGAGGGCCTTTGGACGAACACAAGCAAGAGGGAGAGGGAGGGTTTTCAAGACTTGGAAGTTTTTTGGAATGGATGAAGTCTTCACACTTAGGGGGGTATTTATAGCAAAACCAAAGGCCAACGAGGGCCAAGATCCTTCCAAGTGTATAGCAAGTGTAAGGACAAGATTAAGCCAAGTGCACCCTAAACCCTACTCCACAAAACACTCCACAAAACAAGCCACAAAGCAAGGCACAAAGAAGGAGCCAATCGGCAAGGCCAACCAAACCTCTTGGGCCAAATCGTCAAGACATCCCACTTGCTTCCAATGTAAGGGTGACATGTCTCCTCCCGTTAGTCCAAAATGTTTCGTTACTCGGAAAAATCCGCAAAAATATAAATGACATAGCCGGAAATTCCCTACGAAGGCGTGAAAGCGTTTCGTCGAAAAACGACTCTAACCGGGTGTTGTGCACAAAAAGAATTCGGCCAAGCCTAAAGAAGTTCGAAAATTTCTACGTACGTCCCCCACGTACATACTCTGGAAATACGGGGTATAACAGTCTCCTATTGTGATGTTGTACGTATTCCTTTGATTTACTCTCATTGTTAGTAAGGCCTTTGTGTCGTAATTACTATCATACATGTCTCCAGCTTTGTTTTAAACTTATGTTGTAATTACAGTACTTTTCAGTTTTACATACTTAGTACATATTATGTACTGACCCCCTTCCTCGGGGGTTGCGTTCATGCCGCTGGAAAGGGTAAGCAGGTGGCGGATCCACATTCTTAGGATCACTTATCTGACGACAGAAGCTCCATTTATCCGGAGGCTTGTCTCTTTTGGTACAGTCTTTTCCCTGGTGTTGTAGATTTATGTACATTCAGGGGTATGGCGGGGCCCTGTCCCACCACAGTTGTTATTCCTAGAGGTCTGTATTCACATATGTGGTTGGGTAGAAGCGATGTTATGCTTGTACTTTTGATTTTGTTATATATATTGGAAGGCGGCCTTATCGGCTAGCCTGGGATGTTTTATAGTTACACATGTGGTTATGTTGTGTATGTTCCGCTGCTATTCTTTAATGTATACCTGAACGGGGTGCCCAGGTAGGGCACCAGTCGTGACCCGGGGTCGGGTCGTGACAAAAGTGGTATCAGAGCCGTTAGTCCTCGGAAAGTGTCTACAGACCGTGTCTAGTTGAGTCTTGATTATCGGTGTGTTGTGCACCACATCTATAATCAGGAGGCTGCAGGATATTTAGGATTGGTTTCCATTCTTCTCTCCCTAAGATCGTGCAGTAGAGCTGTCTTATTAGGTTGAATTCTCTCTGACCTAGTCTTATGAAACAGATATGCATCCACGGAAGGCGACAAGAGCCCAGAAGGAGCCACGCCTGCAGTTTTAGAGGAGCCGAGAGCGGCAGTAGCTCCAGAGGTTCCGGTACCAGACCCTCCAGTTCCCCAGCCGGGTGCTGAGTATAGAGACTACGGGGAGCGGTCCGGTTCGCCGGCGATAGTAGTCGGGCCGACGCGAGAAGCGAGCGGCCACCTTAGGCGGCGGTTTGCGGGTTAGGGATTTTCTGGGTTGTCACCCACCTGAGTTTTATGGTTCGAGGTCGGATGAGGATCCGCAGGAGTTCATTCGGCAGCTGCAGCGGACCATGCAGGTTCTTAGGGCTTCAGAGGCAGTGCATTACGCTAGCCTCCTACCGATTGCGATATTGCGTGGGCGGTTTGAGTCATGGTTGCTTTCGAGAGGTGATGATGCTCTTCCATCTGGTTGGGAGGAGTTTACAGAGGCCTTCATGGATCACTTTTTGCCTCTTGAGATGAGGAGAGCCCGGGTAGACAGATTCTTGACCTTGAGGCGAGCGGGAGGGATCGGGAGTATAGCTTGAGTTTGACTCGCCGCGGTTACGCGCATACTATTGTAACTGACATGGCAGATAGGGTTCATCGTTATGTGATGGGGCTTGACCGTTATATGAATACCGCATGCTTGGGTGTGGCTCTTCAGCCCGGTATGGACATCGCCCGGATGCAGGCCTATGCGCAGAGGATAGAGGATAGAGAGAGAGAGGACCAGATTGACTCGAGCGGCCCAAGAGGGCCGGGACATCGTGGTCTCGGGGCGATTTCGAGGCGGGCCTCGGCGGCACTGTGTCCACTTTCCGGCCAGCCTGAGTGCTCCTTCACGGTTTTTCGGAAAAACTGATCGGCCAGTCATTCGGGAGCGGTCGTGGCTCGGGACTTCGGGATTTCGGGGCGAGGCGAACTCGTCGATCGAGACCACCCACACCTCAGTGTGCTCGATGCGGTAGGTTTCACCAGGGCGAGTGTCGCAGAGCTTCGGGGGCTTGTTACTCGTGTGGCCAGCAGGGCCATTTGAGGAGAGATTGTCCATCTAGAGGCGGCATGTGTGGTACGGTGCAGCCGACAGGATCTGTTGCTGGGTCTTCTTCTCCTTCTGTGGTTATGCGCCCCGGAGGGCAGGGTACTCACGGACCGGCAGGCCGCGGTAGAGGTCGTGGTGGTGGTTCCAGTTCTAGCGGTCCCCAGAACCGTATATATTCTCTAGCCAGCCGCCAGGATCAGGAGGCTTCCCTTGACGTCGTCACAGGTACATTACTGATTTCAGGCTGTGATGTTTATGCTTTGATAGATCCAGGTTCTACCTTGTCCTATGTGTCCCCTCTTTTTGCGGGTAGAATCGGGATAGAGCCGGAGTCGATAGAGCCTTTTGAGGTAGCTACGCCTATGGGAGATTCGGTGTTAGCTGAGCGGATGTACAGAGGTTGTCCGGTTTATATTCTGATCGTCGGACCACTTGCGAACTTGATAGAGTTGTAGATGGCGATTTTGATGTCATTATGGGTATGGGTGGTTGGCTTCTTGTTATGCCAACGTTATTGTAAAGCGAGTTGGTTCGGTTCCAGTTTCTGGCGAGCGATTATCGAGTGGAGAGGCAACACAAAGACGCCGGGGTAGGTTTATTTCTTACCTCAAGGCTAGGAAGATGGTGCGGAGAAGGGTACATCTATCATCTGGTTCGGTATTTGATCTGAGGTGAGTGCAGTTCTTTAGTCGATACCGATGGTTAGGGAGTTTCGGATGTGTTCTCGGATGATCTTCGGGCATCCTCCCGAGAGGAGATTGAGTTTTGTATTGACACGTTGCGGACACTCGACCTATTTCCATTCCGCCATACGGATGCTTTCTTGAGTTGAGGCGAAGGACCGGTGAAAGACTTCTTTGGAGAAGGGCTTTATCGAGCCTAGTGTATCTCCACGGGAGCGTCGGTTTTGTTCGTGAAGAAGAAGGATGGGGCGATGCGTATGTGTGTTGATTACTGAGCGGTGAATAAGGTAACCATTAAGAATAGGTACCCTCCCGTGATTGATGATTTGTTTGACGATTTGCGAGTGCGAGGTGTTTCTCAAAGATAGACTGCGATGCAGTTATCATCGAGTTCGAGTTGAGGCGACATCCCAAAGGCGCATTCAGACCGGTATGGGCACTATGAGTTTAGGGTTATGTCTTTCGGTTTGACCAACGCTCAGCGGTATTTATGGATTTGATGAGCGGGTCTTCAAGCTGTCACGACCCATTCGGGTTCGTGGTCGTGCCTTAGGCACCAAGTAGTCATACATCGAGTAATCAGCGGAAATATAAAACAAGACATGAAACGATTTATAAAATAAGACCACGGTTTATGTGAGAAAACATCGCCTTTCGGCGTATATATATAAACATGGTTTTAGCGATTACATCCGATCTTGTACAACATGACTACAGACCTCTAAGAAAATATACAACTATGGCGGGCGGGGCCCCGCCATACCACTGTGTACAAAACTATCTACAACAGGAGATCATACCCAAAGTAGAGCCTCGGGAGAAGATGGAGCTCACGACACCAACGAGAGATCACAGGATGTGGATCTAGCAGCACTGCTTGCCTTACATGCGGCATGAGCAGCCCGAAGGAGGTCAGTACAACAGGTACTAAGTATATGAAACTGTAAAGTACTTAAATGAAAACATATCATTTTAAAATCAGTTTTGCAAGTATGTATGAAACAACCAAGGGAACCGCACATAGTGCCACATCATAAACAAGAGCAACAATAGGTAAACTGTAACAAGTCTTTTCTAGGCTGCGAATGATCGAAGCAGGGCCAATTGCCCGTAGTATCACCATGCAAGCCTAATCCTGGACTCCCGTAGTCCGCATAGGCCACTCATATAGGCCCGCATAGGGTATGTAACCCCGTCGGTGCTACTCCTCGGCGTCTCACGGACTCGTAGTCCGCATGGCCACATAGACCGCATGAGGTATAACCCCGCATCACTAACCTGGAACTCCCGTAGCTCCGCATAGGTCCCCTGGACCCACATGAGGTATTCTCGAATCATGGTCCCAGACCGTCTGAGTTTACCCCGCATCGGAGGGCAGCTTAACCCCCGGTAATATGTCAAGAGGTGAGTGATATTATACTAACATAACAGCTTATCGTTAAACAACATAAGCACAATAAGAATACTCTCTTATTCAAACGTTACAAGACACTAACACACATAGCATCATATCATGTCTACTTATCAAACCATCTTATTATCCTTTTCACAAATCAATATAAGTCTGTTATAAACACATAGGCAAACTGTTTCTTTTATCATGCTTAAGTGGTTATACATAACTTCCCATAAAGCTAGTATAACTCTTAAGCTTCTGTTTTAAAAACCAATTTGTTCTCTTCTGTTTAAAAAAATGATTCAGTATTCTTTTGAAATGCTTTCAGATCTTTATTATTCAGGCTTAAGCCGTGAGGCATTGCCGTAAGTATTATTCAGGCTTAAGCCGTGAGGCATTGCCGTAGTTATTATTCAGTTAACACGTATGCGTCTACGTACTACATATATATTTTAAAATATCATGCTTTAGGAAGAATCACATACCTTCTCGTGAAAACCACCGCAAGTTGAATATGTCGCGCGAATAATCGACCTATAATAGTCGAACACGTCTATCAACGTTGAACTACTTTGTAAACGATTCTAAAGCAGAGGGTTCTATATCCTACGGAAAATTGGGCAGCACTTCCCTACCGGGTGAGCTACTCAAGTCTCTTTGTGAAAACGATCTATGTAAGTACAATTTGATTATTCTTCTTTTAAACCCTTCTACCGTGATAACAGTTCAATTCTATTCTGTGATATTCTTCTAAGTATTTAATACTTATTCTTATACTACTACAGTATGAATTCTCTAATTCAAAAGAGGGTTAGGATTATTTACCCCGGTAAGCCCAATAATATCCTAGAAAAAGTCGCTCCTGAGCAAGGTTTAGCTCCTAAGTTGTACGCTCCGGTAGCTCCAAGAAACCTTAGAAGTTCTTCACAACTCCTACTAAGGACTAAGGGATTTGGGCTAGGGTATTTTGGGCATTATAACAATACAAGAAGGCAACTTTTCTACCAAGGGAGGGGGGGTAGGTTTCGGCTAGGCTAGGGGAGGGTTGCCTCGGCGAGCTTCAAAAGGAGGGGGTAGGAGGCTTTGGACGAAAAGCTTTAGAGAGGGAGGATTTTCAAGACTTGGAAATTGATTTGTGGATGAAGAACTCTTCATCTAAAGGGGGTATTTATAGGTCAGAAGTGGCCAACCAATGGCCAAGATTAAGCCAAGTGCTAGGCAAGTGTAAGGCCAAGATTAGGGCAAGTGTCCTTATCCATCTACTACACAAAATATCCTACCTAATCCTTGACTTGTGCAAAGGCACAAAAAACGTGCAACTCTATGTCCAATTCGTCCAATGGACGATTTCAAATCCACCAAGTGGAGGTACCAAGTGTCGCCCTCCGTTGGTCCAAAATGTTTCATCTCTCGGAAAAATCCGCAAAAATACTAAATGACATAGCGAATTTTCCTACGAAAGTCGTGGAAAGCGTTTCGTCGGAAAAGCGATTCTTTTAGTGAGTTGTGCACAAATAAAAACGTCCAAGGCTTAAACTTTTAAGGCAAACTTTCGTCACGTCGCCACGCATACATACTCCGAAATACGGGTATAACATTCTCCCCCTTAGAAACATTCGTCGAATGTTCCTTCCCAAGACGATTAACGATAAGATTCTTCATAACTTAACGATTTGCAAATGCCACACACGGCCACGTAACAACACTTAGGCATAAGCGATAATGAAGATTTACAAGTAGGAAAGTGAATTACACGGAGGTGTGGGGAATAGGTGAGGATACTTCGCCTCATGTCTTCCCGGCTTCCCAAGTCATCTCCTCCCGAGCTCGTTCGCCACAAGACTTTGTGAAGCCACGTCAGCGTGCGGGCGCCTAACGACGATCGATTATCGCTATGGGAACCTCCTCATCGATAACCCACCGGTCACTGGACATCGTCGTCGGGTGTACCCTAGATGGATCCCGATACATCTCGCCAACATAGATCGTGAAACACGGATGCCTTGCCTCCGGATCGGACGGCAGATCCAACTCATAGGCAACCTTGCACCTGCGGACAATCTAAAGCGGCCCAATGTACCTTGGTGAGTTTCCTTCTTCCGAATCTCATCACACCGCCGTGGGTGGCACCTTCAGAAAACCCAATCATCAATGCGAACTCCGGATCGACGGCGATGATCTGCATCGACACGCCGACTCGAAGTCATCAATAGCGCTCGGATAAGCTTCACCTTATCCACTACCTGCTGCACCAAATCTGGTCCCATAAACTGCACCTCGCCCACATCGAACCAGCCTATAGGCGATCTGCACTTCCTCCCATACAAGGCCTCATAAGGCGCCATCGAATCTGGAGTGGTAGCTATTATTGTGCGCGAACTCAACTAGAGGCAAATGATCCTCCAGCTACCCACGAAGTCGATAACACAGCTCGCGACATATCCTCGAGTGCGGATAGTGCGCTCGGCTGTCGATGCATGCGTGGATGGAATGCGATGCTCGGGCTCACTGCGTCCCTAAACCTCTCTGGAAAGACCTCGAAGTTAGCGTAAAGCGGGCTCCTGCATGCGATATGATCGGCGGGGACTCATGCGATCGGCGATCTCTCGGATGTAAAGTCGGCATAATCCTCGGTAGAAAAGTCGTCGACGGAAGAAAGTGGGCTGATTTAAATCGACGTCGGCGATAACCCATATAGAATCATGTCTCCTCCGAGTGCGAGGTAATCCCGTGATAAAATCCATGTTGATTACCTCCCACTTCCAGTCGGGATCTCGATAAATGCGCAACAAACCACCGTGTCTCGGTGCTCTACCTTCACTGCGACAACACGGGCACCGAGCTCACGAACTCGCAGCGTCCTCTTCAAGCCATCCCAATACGGATCTAAGGTCGTGGTACATCTTGGTCGACCACGGATGGATAGAGTAGCGGCGTTGTGTGCTTCCCCAGAACAACTGCCGAAGTCACGAAACATCCGGAACACACACGCCCTCAAACCTTAGCACCCCATCGGTGCTACCTCAAAAGGACCGCTTGCCCTCACGAAGAGGCGTATCACGATATCGAATCAAATGCGGATCCTCGGCTGTTGCCTCTTCACCTCGCCGGCGATGGAAGACTTCGGCAACCTCACGAACTCTAACCCCACCGCTATCGTAATCAATCAAGCGGACACCAAGGCTCGCTAGCCGATGCAAATCACGAACCATGTCCTCCTCTCTAGCGCATCCGATAGGCTCCCATCGACCTACGACTAAGAGCATACGCCACAACATTGGCCTTTCGGGTGGTACGGGATATCAACATCGTAATCCTTAAGCAATTCTAACCACCGTCTCGCCGTAAGTTCAGCTCCTCGGTGAAGATATCTTTGGAGGCTCTTGTGGTGCAGTAAAAATATCCACGTGAACCCCATACAAATAGTGCCTCCGGATCTTCAAAGCGTGAATCATACCGACTCCAAATCATGGGTGGGGTAGTTCCTCGTGTTTCTTCGGTGTCGGGATGCATATGCTATAACCCCGCCATGCTGCGTCAACACACATCCCAACCCGATGCACGACGTCACAATACACGACATAACCATCTGGACCCTGCGGAAGTAAGAAGCGGGCGGTCGTCGGTCTCTCTTTCAAGAATCGAAACCACGCTCACAAGCATCGGTCCATCAAACTTGGCGCCTTCTCGAGTCGACCTAGTCAATGAATGCAGAGATAGAAGCAAAATTCTCCACGAACGCCGATAATATCCTGCAAGGCCCGTAAAGCTGCGAACCTCTCAGCCGGAGTAGTAGGTCTAGGCCAACTCGATCGCCTCGATCTTGGCGTATCTACGAATACCATCGGCCCGACAATATGCCCAAGAAAAGCCACGAAGTTAACCAAAACTCACATTTGGAAAACTTGGCGTCATTCTTGCTAGTCGGAGAAGCTGTCGGCCACGATCCTCAATGCTCGCGTGCTCCTGCTCTGGCGAGAATAAACCAAGATATCATCGATGAACACTATCACAAAGCGTGTCCAAAAATGGTTTGAACACTCGGTTCATCAAATCCATGAATACCGCCGGAGCATTGGTCAACCCAAAGACATGACCACGAACTCATAATGCGTGACTGGTCGGAATGCGATCCTAGGGACATCCACCTCTCGACTCGCACTTTTTGATGATATCGTCGCGGTCGATCAATCTTGAGAAACATCTCGCACCACTGCAAGTCGAACAAATCATCAATCACAGGAAGGGGTATACGTTCTTAATGGTCACCTTGTTCACCGTTTTGTAATCAACACACATGCGCGGCGTCCGCCCTTCTTCTTTACGAACAATACCGCGCTCTCGAGGAGAAACACTAGGCTTGATGAAGCCGCTTCTCCAGAAATCCCTAAGCTGATCCTTGACTCTCTCAACTCGGCGGTGCCATTCTCGTATGGCGGAATGGAAATAGGCGAGTGTCCGCAATATGTCTATACAAACTCAATCTCCTCTCGGGAGGATGCGGGAGGTCGTGCGGAAACACGTGCGGGAACTCTCGACCACTTTGGGCCCGACGGAAAATCTGGTACCGCGGCTTGATATCAAACACGAGCGAGATGGTAGATATACCGCCACGCACCATCTTCCTAGCCTTGAGGTAGGAAATAAACCTACCCCGGCGATACCGTGCTCCTCCCACTCAACAACGGCTCCTCGAGCTGGAACCGTACTACTCTCTCTGCGGTCTACATTGGCGTAGCAAGCTAGCCAATCCATCCCAATGATCACGTCGAAGTCAATCATCTCAACTCTATCAAGTCGGCTAGGGTCGACGGCGTAAATGGTCACAGGACAAGCTCTATATACCCGCCGAGCTACCACCGAATCACCCAGCGTAGCTACCTCGAAAGGGTCTATGGACTCGGGCTATATCCACATCCTACTAGCAAGGGAGATATATGGGGCCAGTAGAACCGGATCTATCAAAGCATACATCAAACCCGAACCGATAAGGTACTGTGGCGACATCGGTGAGGCCTCACGATCTGTCGGTGGACAAAGCATAAATGCGGTTCGAGGACGCTAGAACTGGACCGCGCCACGACCTGCCGCGACCTGCTGGTCCATGAGTACCTTGCCCTCGAGGGCGAGTAGCTGTCGGGGATGAAGAAGACCGTGAAAGAACACGTGGTGACCCTACCATCGGCCTTGCCCTTGGTCGACGGTTCCTCGCATAGTGACCTGCTGCCCTGGCTGAAACAAGCTCCGTAGCACCGAACTCCCGAAGTGGGATCTACCGCATCGGCCCGAGGGGTGGTCCGTCGGCGATACCTCTGCTCTGGGCGTCAAGTCTGGGGCCACTGTGCGCCCTCGAATATCTGGTGTCTTGAGGGCGGTGCGAAGTGCTCAGCCGGCTGTGGTGCAAATCTAGGCTAGCTGCGAGGCCACCACGATAGCCACCAAAGACCTGCCGTCTGGTCTTCTGCTGCTTGCTGTCAACGTCGGTCTCTACGCTCGCCACATCCAAGAGCATGAGCTGCGTGCGGGTAATGTCCATACGGTGAAGAGAAACACCGCACATGACTCGGCCATATAATCATCTAGCACGTGACGTGGCGGTGCACCCTATCCTCCATATCTGCTACCAATCTTTGGGGCGTGACGAGCCAATGAATCAAACTCGACATTGTACTCACGACGGTCGTCCTCTGCCTCGGCGGTAAAAATCTATCGGCCGCGCCTCTCGCCATCCGTGGAGGCAAGAAGTGAGTGAGAAAACCTCGAGAACTCATCCCAGTAGGCGGGGCAGCGTGCTCTCCCGGGATAACTCCATGAATCAAACCAATCGATTGCGGTATCACGCGGCCTATGTGAACCAAAGATCACGGACTCGGTCTCGGCGCCACGATCACTCTCAAAATCCTCTGTAGGCGACGGATGAACCTGCGGATCATCCTCGGCCTCGACCGTAAAACTCGGGCTACAACTCGGGAAGTCTCGTAGCCTCAAACTCTCGCCTCGGGTGAACCACGGTCTGGCCCGGGTGGGGCTGAGCTGCGCATCCGGCTGTCCTCATGTATGGCCACGATCTGGCGATGGTGAGCCATCTCCTTGTACCTAACTCCTTCGCCCGGTGTGGGACGGGAGGTGTGGGTGCGTGGTCTCTTTGGGGCGGCGGCGTCGTAGAACTTCGCCGTCTCGTATAGGCGGGCGAGCCCTCGTGACTCTAGGTGTCCCACTAGCGACTCCTCGGCTGCCTTGCCGCCCGGGCGGGTTGCCTTACGTGGAGGCATAAGCTCTGAGAGAAAAAGGAATACGTTAGAGGTCCAACTTTAACACGACTCTAAAGCACGATCTCGAGTGAGAAGAATGGAAACCAATCCTAAATATCCTATAGCCTCCCGATTATTGGTGTGGTGCACAACACCGATAATCAAGACTTCTACTAGATACGATCTGTAGACACTTTCCGGATTAAGCGCTCGATACCACTTTTGTCACGACCCATTCGGGGCGTGGTGGTGCCTTCTTAGGAGAACCCAGTAGTCATACATCGAGTAATCGGCGGAAATATAAAACAAGACATGAAACAGTTTATAAAATAAGACACGGTTTATGTGAGAAAACGTCGCCTTCGGCATATATATATAAACATGGTTTTGCGATTACATCCAAATCTTGTACAACATGACTACAGACCTATGGAAATATACAACTATGGCGGGACAGGGCCCCGCCATACCCTGACTGTACAAAACTATCTACAACAGGGAGATCATACCCAAAAGTAGAGCCTCCGGAGAAGATGGAGCTCCTGACACCAACGCAAGAGATCCTAAGGATGTGGATCTAGCACCTGCTTGCCCTTACCTGCGGCATGAACGCAGCCCCCCGAAGGAGGTCGATAACAGTACTAAGTATATGAAAGCAGAAAGTACTTAAATGAAAACATATCATTTTAAAATCAGTTTTGCAAGTATGTATGAAACAACCAAGGGAACCGCACATAGTGCCACATCATAAACAAGAGCAACAATAGGTAAACTGTAACAGGTCTTTTCTAGGCTGCGAATGATCGAAGCAGGGCCAATTGTCCGTAGTATCACCATGCAAGCCTAATCCTGGACTCCCGTAGTCCGCATAGGCCACTCATATAGGCCCGCATAGGGTATATAACCCCGCATCGAGGGTAGCTACTCCTCGGCATCGTCCTGGACTCGTAGTCCGCATGGCCACATAGACCGCATGAGGTATAACCCCGCATCACTAACCTGGAACTCCCGTAGCTCCGCATAGGTCCCCTGGACCCGCATGAGGTATTCTCGAATCATGGTCCCAGACCGCCTGAGTCTACCCCGCATCGGAGGGCAGCTTAACCCCCGGTAATATGTCAAGAGGTGAGTGATATTATACTAACATAACAACTTATCGTTAAACAACATAAGCACAATAAGAATACTCTCTTATTCAAACGTTACAAGACACTAACACACATAGCATCATATCATGTCTACTTATCAAACCATCTTATTATCCTTTTCACAAATTAATATAAGTCTGTTATAAACACATAGGCAAACTGTTTCTTTTATCATGCTTAAGTGGTTATACATAACTTCCCATAAAGCTAGTATAACTCTTAAGCTTCTGTTTTTAAATCCAATTTGTTCTCTTACATTTAAAAAATGATTCAAGATTCTTTTGAAATGCTTTGGATCTTTATTATTGGGCTTAAGCGTGAGGCATTCGTAAGTATTATTCGTGCTTAAGCGTGAGGCATTCGTAGTTATTATTCGATTAACACGTATGCGTCTACCGTACTACATATATATTTTAAAATATCATGCTTTAGGAAGAATCACATACCTTCTCGTGAAAACCACACCGCAAGTTGAATATGTCGCGCGCAGAGAATCACCTATAATAGTCGAACACGTCTATCAACGTTGGACTACTTTGTAATGATTCTAAGCAGAGGTTCTATATCCTACGGAAAATTGGGCAGCACTTCCCTACCGGTGAGCTACTCAAGTCTCTTGTGAAAACAGTCTATGTAAGTACAATTTGATTATTCTTCTTTAAACCCTTCTGTGATAACGATTCAATTCTATTCTGTGATATTCTTCTAAGTATTTAATACTTATTGTTATACTACTACGGTATGTATTCTCTAATTCAAAAGAGGGTTAGGATTATTTACCCGGTAAGCCCAATAATATCCTAGAAAAGTCGCGCTGAGCAAGGTTTAGCTCTAAGTTATGCGCTCAGGTGGCTCAAGAAACCTTAGAAGTTCTTCAACTCCTACTAAGGAATAAGGGTTTTGGGCTAGGGTATTTTGGGAATTATAACAATACACGCGGGCAATTTTTCTACCACGGGCGGGGGGGTTGGTTTCGGCTAGGCTAGGGGGAGGGGTTGCCTCGGCCAAGCTTCAGGGGGGGTAGGAGGCTTTGGACGAAAAGCTTTAGAGAGAGGGGGATGGATTTTTCAAGACTTGGAAATTGATTTGTGGATGAAGAACTCTTCATCTAAAGGGGGGTATTTATAGGTCAAGAAGTGGCCAACCAATGGCCAAGATTAAGCCAAGTGCTAGGCAAGTGTAAGGCCAAGATTAGGCAAGTGTCCTTATCCATCTACTACACAAAATATCCTACCTAATCCTTGACTTGTGCAAAGGCACAAAAAGCGTGCAACTCTATGTCCAATTCGTCAATGGGCGATTTCAAATCCACCAATTGGAGGTGCCAAGTGTCGCCCTCGTTGGTCCAAAATGTTTCGTCTCTCGGAAAAATCCGCAAAAATACTAAATGACATAGCCGGAATTTTCCCTACGAAAGCTGTGGAAACGTTTCGTCGGAAAACGATTCTTTTAGTGAGTTGTGCACAAATAAAAACGTCCAAGGCTTAAACTTTTAAGGCCAAACTTTCGTACGTACGCCCTTACGTACATACTCCGGAAATACGGGGTATAACAAAGCCATTTTTGGATACATTTGTGATAGTATTCATCGATGACATCCTGGTGTATTCGCGGACAGAGCATGAGCATGCAGATCACTTGAGGACGGTACTTGGGGTTCTCCGGAGCCGACAGTTATTCGCCAAGTTATCCAAGTGTGAGTTTTGGTTGGCCTCAGTGGCATTCCTGGGGCATATTATTAGGGCTGATGGTGTTCAGGTGGATACGGCAAAGATTGAGGCAGTCAAGTCTTGGCCGAGACCTACTACTCCGGCGAGTGCGCGATTTCTTAGATGGCGGAGTTATTATCGTAGGTTTGTGGAAGCGGTTGCTTGATTTGGCACCATTGACTAAGTGACTCGAGAGCGGCCAAGTTCCGATGGGCGAGGCTTGCGGCGGGGTTTCGATTCTTTGAAAGAGAGGTTGACTACGATCCAGTTCTTACTCTTCGAGGGTTAGGCGGCACGTGATCTATTGTGATTCCTCGGGCATCGGGCTAGGGTGTGTTTTGATGCGGACGACAAGGTTATAGCCTATGCTTCGGCGATTCTGGAAGCATGAGAGGAATTACCCTACCCATGACTTAGAGTTGGCCGCAGTTATACATGCCTTGAAGATTTGGAGACATTATTTGTATGGGGTTCATGTGGATATTTATACAGACCACAAGAGCCTCCAGTATATCTTCAGGCAAAGGGAGCTGAACTTGAGACAGAGACGGTGGTTAGAGTTGCTGAAAGACTATGATGTTGATATTCTATACCATCCGGGGAAAGCCAACGTAGTTGCTGATGCCTTGAGTCGTAGATCGATGGGGAGCCTGTCAGAGGTACAGCCAGAGAGATAGGACATGGTCCGTCAGATCCACCAGTTAGCGAGCCTTGGGGTTCGATTGATCGATACCGACGATAGCGGGGTACGGGTTCGTGAGGTTGCCGAGTCTTCCATCGTTGATGAGGTGAAGAGGCGACAGTTTGAGGACCCAGTGTTGGTACGGTATAGAGACGCAGCTCTCCGGGGGGAGAAGAGTCTATTCGAGGTAGCGCCTGATGGGGTGCTGAGATTTGAGGGTCGGTTGTGTGTTCCCGATGTAGCGAGGACTTCGTCGGCAGAGTGCAGGAGGCACACAGTGCTCGTTATTCTATTCATCCGGGGTCGACCAAGATGTACCATGACCTCATATATTTGTATTGGTGGGATGGCCTGAAAAGGGACGTGACAGGGTATTTAGATTCCGACTTGGAAGTGGGAGGTGATCAACATGGACTTCGTTACAGGGTTACCTCGTACTCAGAGGAAGTACGACTCCATTTGGGTTATTGTTGACAGGCTGACGAAATCAGCCCATTTCCTTCGATCGGGCGACGTTTTGGTGAGGACTATGCGGTGTACATCGGAGAGATTGTAAGGCGCACGGTGTCGGTGTCGATTATATCGATAGGGAGCCGGTTCTGGCTAACTTGAGATCTTTCCAGAAGGGTCTAGGGACACAGGTGAGTCTTAGTACAACATTTCATCCTCGGGATCGACGCGGCAGAAGCGTACTATCGACACGAGGATATCTTTGCGAGCTGCGTGATTGATTCGAGGTAGTGGGAGGATCATTTGCCTCTCATGGAGTTTGCTTATAATAACCGCTACCATTACAGTATACAGATGGCGCCATACGAGGCTTTATATGGGCGGAAATGCAGTCGCCGTCGGTTGGTTCGATGTGGGCGAGTGCGATTAGTTGGCGGCACTTGGTACAACAGTGTGGATAAGGTGAAGCTTATCCAGGAGAGGCGATAGCGGCCAGTGGCGAAGTCATATGCGGATAATCGGCGGCGGCATTTGGAGTTTCAGGTAGACGATTGGGTCTTCTTGAAGGTGTCACCCATGAAGGGTGTGATGAGATTCGGTAAGAAGGGGAAACTCAGCCCAAGGTACATTGGGCCCTACCAGATCGTCCGTAGAGTGGGCAGGGTTGCCTACGAGTTGGATCTGCCGTCAGAGTTAGAGGCGGTACATCCGGTCTTCCATGTTTCTATGTTGCGGAAGTGTATCGGTGATCCAGCGAGAGTTTTCCCTACTAGTGAGGTCGTGTGAGAGGGGTTATCGTATGAGGAGAGTCCCATAGCGATACTCGATCGCCAGGTCAGGCGACTGCGGACCAAGGATGTAGCTTCCGTCAAAGTCCTGTGGAGAAATGATAACCGGGAGGAGATGACTTGGGAAGCGGAGGAGGACATGTTGAGGAGGTATCCTCACTTATTTCCTATACCTTCAGGTAATTCATTTTCCCTTACTTGTCAGGTTTTAATTGAAGTATTTCTTTTGCTTAAATGCTATTATGTGGCCATGTGTGGCAGTATTGGTGTGTCGGGGTTGTGAAAGGAAACTATGTCGCTAATTATGAGTTTGACTCCGAAAGAACATTCGGGGACGAATGTTTCTAAGGGGGGAAGAATGTTACACCCCGTAATTTCAGGACATGTTTTAAGAACGTAAGTAAGAACTCACAAGTGTTAAGATTAGAGACTTGTAAAAATTTATCGAAAATATAAAATTGTCGGAAATCGAATTATTATGACGAATGGGAGGGCGACACGTGTCACCCCCCTTATTATGCCTTGGAAGATTTTTTTTAGCAAGGGCTAAAGGGTCATTGGACCTTTGTTGCAAGACAAGTCTTGCAACTTGAGGCTTGATAATATTGACTAAAGTCAAAGGTCCCACAATGGTCTTGATATTTTGTAAGACTACATCTAAACCACCCATGTGTTTATATCATAACCTCCGGTGCTATATATTACTACTAGTAGAGAGAGGGCTTAACACTTAGAGAAAAAATTACACAAATTGAAGAACTCAAAGGAAGAGCTCTCGGGTTCCCTCAATTCCTAAAGGAAAAAAATTTGTTTCTTGTTCATTCAACTCCCCACTTTAAACCAAGGTTCTTGAGGGTAGTGTAAGCATATCTCAATAGAAAAATCTTGGAAAAAGGTAGTTTACGGGTTAGTCGCAAAACGAAAACCTAATGGTCTTTCTAGGTTTTGTTTGGAGATTTGAAGGATAATTGTTAGTGTTGTTCTAAGGGTCTCAACAAGCGGATTGAAGTGTCTTGGAGAGGCTCTAAACTACTAAGGAGCGACTTCGGATTGGAGTTGGATTAAGAATCGTTAAGGTATAATCTTGTCTTTTAAAGGTGTTACAAGATTACATATTTATATTGTTGTTGTTAGCTTTACTTGTTGCTAGCATGAAGTTGATAGGTTGAAGTTATAAGTATTATGGATTGCTTGTAGCTAAATCCGAAATGTTATGCAAGCCACTTGAAAAATGGATTACTAATTGGTCGTTTATTAGAAATCGTCGCATGTTACTTACTTGAAGATTATGGTTATTCTAATCAAATGCGACTTGATATCATGTTATGCTACCAATTTGGATTGAAATGGAAATTGGTTAAGAATTGGTATTGTTGAACTCAAGGTGGCCGATTTGGACTTATAGTTTGTATTAGTTTGTTATCGTTTGTGGGGCGGAATTTTACACGTCTAGTAGGCGTGTAATCCCCTATTGATTAATTGACTTGATTGTGCCTTAAATGTGGCGTGTTTGGTTATTGTATTCAGCCTTGAAAAAGGTGGCAAAGTGAGTAAAAACAAAGGAGGTGTTGTCCGTTTTTCCGTAGAATTTAGCGGCTTGACACTTATAATATTCTACGTTTGAAGTAAGGCTTTAATAGACGTATTGTGAATATTATAGGTTGACATACTACGGGCGGGACTTTGTACTTGGCAAGTGGTTGACCCGGCGAGGTATGTAGAACTTTTCCTATCTTTTGAGCATGACTAGTTGTACGTATATAGTACGGTAGACGTACATGACCTTGATATCCTTTATTAGTTTAATGAATAGCCAAGCCGGGTGAGTTAGTAGATTAACTCACTTCTTGGAAGTATTAAGGATGTCTAATGTTTTATTAAGGTTAAGGGACTTGAAGAGTTTTTAGTATGTGATACTTGTTCCGTTTTAAACGTATAAGTCCCTTGGATAGGAAATTGTTTATGGCTAAGGTACAAAGCGAATGTAACGACTTTATGGGGAGTTGGTTATATTTGCTTTATGGAAAGATAAATGACTTAATTTTAATGAAAAGGCAATTTGATTTCTAAGGCATCAGTTGCCTAAGGTTTTATAATAAAAGGAGTCACTTGATTTTTAGAAACCTAACTTTATGTTTAAAGGTATTGTGACTTGTCTTGAAAAGAGATTGACTTGATACTACGGTTTATAGTATCTTGGAAGTTCTATATGAAAATGAGTCATTTTTAAAAGGTTGAAGTACGTAGTACTTTGGGATAAATTCCCGGATTTTTATAAAAGACCTGTTAGTGCCTTAAGTAAACTAAAAATGAGAGTGTAGACGAATAAGACTAATAAGAAGTTAGGGGGATTTCTAACTTGCTTATTTATTGTATGATGGCCGGTTGAGATAGGGTAAGAGTATAAGTGAGGGGTAAACCCCCAAGACGCTATACCACCTTCTCCAGGATAAGAGTATAAATGAGGGGTAAACCCCCAAGACGTTATACCACCTGTTTTATTACCTTTTCCAGGGTAAGAGTATAAATGAGGGGCAAACCCCCAAGACGTTATACCACCTGCCGAGGTAAGAGTATAAATGAGGTAAGAACCTAAGACGTTATACCACCTATTTCTATGGGTTCGCTACCCATGATTTGATCGGAATCTCTATTGTGATGTTGCGTATTCCTTTGATTTACTCTCATTGTTAGTAAGGCAACGTGTCTTGTAATTACATTTATCATACATGTCTCCGGCTTTGTTTTAAACTTATGTTGTAATTACAGTACTTTCGGTTTACATACTTAGTACATATTGTGTCTTGACCCTTCCTCGTGTGCGTTCATGCGCGAGAAAGGGTAGCGGTGGCGGATCCACATTCTTAGGATCACTTATCTGACGACAGAAGCTCCATTTATCCGGAGGCTTGTCTCTTTTGGTACAGTCTTTTCCCTGGTGTTGTAGATTTATGTACATTCAGGGGTATGGCGAGGCCTGTCCCACGATTATTCCTGAAGTGCGTATTCACATATGTGGTTGAGGTGTAGAAGCGATGTTGTACAGTTGTACTTTTGATTTTGTTATATATATTGGAAGGCGGCCTTATCGGCTAGCCTGGGATGTTTTATAGTTACACATGTGGTTATTTTGTGTATGTTCCGCTGCTATTCTCTGATGTATACCTGAACGGGGTGCCCAGGTAGGGCACCAGTCGTGACCCGGGGTAGGGTCGTGACACTTCCCCTGGTTCCTATCCTCTGACATCTGTGAACCTGTAGCCCTGGAGCCCTGACCTGCTCCCGAATATCCCCGGCGACCAAACCTCCGGCCAGAAGACCGGGAAGGAGCACTCTGTGCCGGCTGAGATGTAGACCTAGTCTGCTGTTGAGGTTGTCCGCCTCGAAAGTTACCCTGGAACCCTGCCGTCCTGGCCCTCTTGGGCTGGCCTGAGTCTAGCTGACCCTCTCTCTCTCTGTCCTCTATCCCCTGCGCATAAGCTTGCATCCTGGCAATATCCATACCGGGCTGAAGGGCCACTCCCAGGCATGCAGTAATCATATAATGGTCTAGCCCCATCACATAACGGTGAACTCTGTCCGCCATATCAGCCACAATAGTGTGCGCATACCTGGCCAACGAGTCAAACTCCAGGTTGTATTCCCTGATGGTCCTCCCATTCTGCCTCAATGACAAGAACCTATCAACACGGGCTCTCCTCATTTCAGGAGGCAAAAAGTGATCAAGAAAGGCCTCCGTGAACTCATCCCAAACTGCCGGACGATACCCACACCTCTCGACAGTTCCCAAGACTCAAACCAGTTCAACGCAATATCGCGTAACCGGTAAGAAGCTAACACAACTGACTCGGTATCCGAGGCCCTAGCACTGCATAGTCGTCATTGTAGCTGCGAGCGAACTCTTGAGGATCATCCTCAGATCTCGAACCATAAACTCGGGTGGACTACAACCCAGAAAATCCCGAATCCTCAAACTGTCGGCTCTAGGGTTAGCTACTTAATCCTGTCGGTGCTGCCCTACCACTATGTTAGTCAATAGTCTGATTTGTTCTCCATAATCTCTAAACTCTTCCCACATTGCAGGCTCGAGGCTCGCAGGAACCTCTGGAGCTCTTTGCGCCTCGGCTCCTCTAATACCGCCGGCGTGGAAGAGTTCGCTGATCCGCCTACTACCTCAGGCATAGTGCGTGCTCGTGCGTGTAACCCTGAGTGGCGCTAGCGACTCCTGCTCTTTGCCCTTGCCGCCACGGGCCAAGGTCGCCTTCGTGGAGGCATAATCGTTACATAAGAAGGGTCGAGAGGATTCAACCTACTAGGGCGACTCTCTTGCACGATCTCAAAGAGAGAAGAATGAAACCAATCCTAAATATCCTGCAACCTCACGATTATAGATGTGGTGCACAACACCGATAATCAAGACTACTACTGACACGATGCGTAGACACTTTTCGAGGACTAATCGCTTCGATACCACTTTTATCACGACCCAGGCCGGGCGTGACCGTGCCCTACACAGGCACCGCCTGAGTATACATCAGAGATAATCAGCGGAACATACATGAAACTTTAAAAATAACCAACAGAAGTAAAATAATAGGTTAGCCGATAGGGCTACCTTCCTGGACATAAATAAATACAACCGAAGCAGTTGCCTCCTTTCCTTTACAAACTGATCCACAATATGTGACTACAGACCTCTAAGAGTTTTAACATAACAACAGTGGCGGGACAGGGCCCCGCCATACCCCTGAATATAGATGTATCTACAACCTCAGGGAAAACCGTACCAAGAAATAAGCCTCCGGAGCAAATGGAGCTTTTAACCAAAAACTGAACCGAGATCCTAAGAGCAAGGATCACCAACATGCGCACCTAATACCTGCGGGCATGAGCGGCCCGAAGAAGTCGATTACAACAGTGCGAATATGGAGCGAAATAACGTACAATAAACAGATCATAACTGTACAAAAGAATGACAGGGACAAGTATAAAAAAAATACATACCAGATCCTGCCGTGTCATTACCACTTATGAACTTAATTGTACCTTATTATCTTTTCCCATTTTCAATAAAAGTTATAGTCACATTCTTATGTACATGATTAGGAAAAAAATCATTAAGTTCATTACCATATAACTTACATAACTTTCATAACATAATCCGGCCCCTTATGGAGGGACGCATATACTACCCCCGATGCGGGACGCGATCAAATCACACAAATATCAAAGCGTGCGTGGAATCCCCATCACTGCCGGCGATTATAAGTGTAAAATATAACCATGTGGCGCGCGTGGCATCCAGCCTCCTGTCGGCGTACATACACAACATATATATATATATCTCGCATGTGGAATCCCAGCATCACTGCGGCCGTAGGTGT
Source organism: Przewalskia tangutica (assembly GCA_029844215.1). Lineage (NCBI taxonomy): Eukaryota > Viridiplantae > Streptophyta > Magnoliopsida > Solanales > Solanaceae > Przewalskia > Przewalskia tangutica. The sequence continues at coordinate 1,218,097 of JAQGDG010000035.1, forward strand.
AACGTATAACCATGTGGCGCGGTGGCATCCACTCCAACGGCGTACGTACACACACATATATATATATATATATATATATATATATAACGCGTGCCTCGAATCCCACATCGTATAAGCATGGCCATGCGTGCCCTCGGCGTCCCTCATCGTAGGTGCGGTCTTCATGGGAGCTAGCCGATGGAGTAATAATATAACGGTCGCATGCCGGAATCCCACATCGTATAAGCATGGCCGTGGAGTAATAAAACACGCGGTCATCTAACCGCATCTGGCTGCATGCCGACATCCTCATCGTATAAGCGTGACCAAGATCGATCACAATGGAAGCATACGTGGAATCCCGTCGCTGCGATGCGTCAATAAAATGTCCGCATCTAACCCGCGTCTGGTCACATGCCGGAATCGCATCGTATAAGCATGTCCAAGGATCAATCATAATGGAAGCATACCGTGGAATCTCACATCATCGCCGATGCGTCAAGTAAACTTATAACAAGACTAGGCCTCGGCGGAGAGTCACGACAACGTAACATATAATACTTGCACTTAAGCTATCACAAGCAAACACAGGCAAGTTCATTAAACCTTTAGACTTCCATTTTTATAAACTCATGGCACTTCCGTTTCTCACATAAAAAGCCGCCAAAACAGTTGCCTTCATCATATATACATAAATACCCGAACAGTTATCCTTTTTACAAACCACCGCCTACGATTACTACAGGACCTCTAAGATTTTTTACAGCTATGACGGGACAGGCCGCCATACCACGAATGTATAAGAATCTGACTCAGTAACATACCAAAGATAAGCCTCCGAAGGAACGGAGCTTCCCAATATGCTGAAAGGTGATCCTAAGCGGGGATCGACAGCCGATGTACCTTTTACTGCGGCATGACAGCCCCGAAGGAGGTCGATCTGACAGTACCAAGTATGTGGCGTAAAATCTTGTAAATGAAATCATAATAGTCTATATAAAGCGGAGACATGTATGATAACCAAACTACGATTCACAACATAGAAGCGATCGTGTCAAGTCGTGACTCACGCCTCAAAGTCATCCTCATGCCCGTGGAACTTCTTCCTCACCGCCGTGATCTAGGTACAAATCATGTGATACGTATAACGGTCTCGGCCCATCTTATGGACCCAATATAGAAACGTGTGGAATACATTCGGGATGAACCGTAGTCGATGAAATACATTCCGGATGAGCCGTAGTCAAGTGATATACATTCCGGATGAGCCGTGAATCAAGTGAAATACATTCGGATGACCGGTAATCAAGTGAAATACATTCGGATGAGACCGTAATCAAGTGAAATACATTCACGGATGACCCGGTAATCAAGTGAAATACATTCCCGGATGACCCGGTAATCAAGTGAAATACATTCCCGGATGACCCGGTAGTCGAGTAGAACACAGTACTTGCACAACAAGGCTATCACACGTAACATGGTCAAGTTTCATAACAACAAGCATAAGCAAGTTACACACGACTCAAGGTACTTTCATTTTATGTCAAAGTCCGGATTTTAACCTTAAAGTACTACGTCCGTTAAATTCCCTTTAAGATCCATTTCTTTTACAAAGGTCACCCGATACGTAGTATAAAATTTGAGTGACTAACATTGTTAAGCAAACCAAAATGCTTTCCTTTGTAAAATCAAGTAACAACCTTATTTTCCAAACGTTGAGTTTGCCTAATTTGAATGCTCAAGTTTCTCATTTTAGAAAAAGGTTTCGTAGTTCATAGTTTTAAATCCTTTAAAACATAATTCTCCTTTAAGCGTTTTGAGAAACCTATGTCTTATAAGTGAGTAGGTTATTCTTGTTTATAATCAATCTTATTAAGCGACCATGATCTAGAAATGTCATTTTGTCTCATCTTAGCTTTATGCGGATGAAAGTTTGTCTTGGTTTTAATAATACTAAATCTGTCCAAAACATTTCCTTTTATTAACGCCGCAGATGGTTTGTCGATACACATTACGATTTCAAATCGATAAAACATTTTTAAGCCGTTATACCTAACTTCCCATAAAGCTAGTATAACTCTTAAGTTTCCAAAACCAAGTATTACTTCTTCTCTCAAAATGATTCAAAAATCTTTTGAAATACTTCAAGTTCTTTATTATCACATAGCCAACCAGTTATAGTTCAAATCAGTTACCTCTTAAAAACCACAAGTACTTTCTTACCTACATAAAGCTGTTATAACCAACTTCCCATAAAGCGTTATAACACTTTATGTTTCAAACCAATCAAATACATTAAACATATGTCGTCTACCGTACTACATAGTTATACACATATCATGCTAGAACAAATAGGAAGAGGTTCACATACCGCGACGATTATCGACTAATAGCAAAACGCTCAGTACCTCAAACCGGCTACACTCTCGATCAAGCAGATCACTCCACACGTAGTACTACAACCTATAGAGGCCACTGGCGCCTATTAATATCTTTAGATCCCGGCGTAGAATATTCTACGAAAAATTGGCGACCTCCACACAGCGTAAATCTCCTCTCTATCGGCGGCTACCAAGCCAACGAGGGGTTAACACGTCTAACCGGGCGTGTACAATTCTACTACAGATAATGTTACACAAGTCTCTTTATGTCTGATCTATGTAATTACAGTTCGATTCTCTTCTTTAAATGCAGCTTAAGTCGCAAGACATTGCAGTAAAAGTATTATTCGGGCTTAAGTCAAAAGACATTGCCGCAACTATGTTGATTCTATATATAGTATACTTAACTATATACTCTACAACATGTAATTTCCAATTACAATGGAAGGTCAAGAATGTTTACCTCGATAAGCCTAAAATTATCCGAGTTTATATGTCGATCTGAACAACGTTTAGCTCTACTCGGCGCTCAATCCGTTCAACCAACCCTTAGAAGTTCTAACCAACTTCTACTTATGACTTCAACTACGGGTGAAGATTTACTTAGGGTTTCGTTTTTGTGGTGAGGAAGTATAATAGTATTTTACGGGCTTTTGTAAAAGTGTAACCTTGGGAAAACTACAAGGTATTTGGGCCAAGGTATTTGGGCATTATAACAATACTTGGAGAGTATTTCTATACCATAAAAGGGGGGTATTTATACGAGACAACTAGGCTAGGGGGGGTACCCCACGGCAAAACACCACAAAGGGGAGGGAGGTGGCTCTCGGCCTAGGGCTCTCAAGGGGAGGGGTGTGGTGGGCCAGCTCAAGGGAGAGGGAGTATTTTGAGACTTAGTTAGATTGCTCAAGTTTTGGATGAAGAAAGTCTTCAACTAGAGGGTATTTATAGGTCAAGTGAAGGCCAACCAATGGCCAAGATCCATCAAGTGTTAGGCAAGTGTAAGGTCAAGATTAAGCCATGTATGCAACCTTATCCATCTACCCAAAATATCCTACCAACTCCTTGACCAAAATAATGCACAAAAACGTGCCAACCTTCCCACTTTCGTCAGTCCACTCCTTCCAATTAGAGGGTGACAAGTGTAAGCCCTCTCGTTGGTCCAAAATGTTTCGCCTCTCGGAAAAATCCATAAAAATTATAAATGACATAGCGAATTTTCCCTACGAAAAATGAAACGTTTAGTCAACGACTCTAATCGGGTGTTGTGTACAAATTTGAAACTAGCCAACTTTAAGGCTCAAATTATAATACGTCGCGCTCACGTACATACTCTGGAAATACGGGGTATAACATTCTCCCCTCCTTAGAAACATTCGTCCCGAATGTTCCTTCTCAAGACGTATAACGATAAAGTTCTTCTAATAAGTTGCCAACGCCACAACTGGCCACGAAACAACACATGCACGCAAATACTTATATCCAAGTCCACGAGGAAACACCTCTAACATCACAAACTTTTGTCACTTTGCCGCGAGGTTCTAGTGTCACTCCGGCGACCCAACAAATGGTACCGGACTGCATGCGATTCCTGAGGTCTAAAATATACATCCTTCGCACCTTCTCCCTTTACAAGAAATGATCATATCTATGCTCGCAATACATGCTCGCCTCTACCCTTACTCGTCGTACTCTTCTCGAACTCTTGAACTCTTCCAGTATACGTACCACACTTCAGTCATCACTTCAGTTCTCCAAACCTTGGAGTCACCACCTCCAACTTGGTTATCTTACTAGCCTCAATCTTCCTTAAGGCCACTTCCGGCCTTCACGATCCGCTTCAGGTCGAACATATACACGAACTCATACGATGGTCATCTAAACTTGGGCCTAGCACCCTCGTGACCCTACCGCCTGGCGGGACCACCAGTGACCCCACCTCATTCCGGGCTACGGGTTGACACGCAACACGTCCTCAACCCGAGCCTCTGTCACGCCGACTCTCTCGTTTCTCGATCCGGAACAACCTTGCTAATCACATCATGAAAGATACCACTTTCATTTACCCAACCCAGAGACTTATCACACAATATATTCTAGGCATAAAATGCACTCTGACAAGGATCACTCGCAAAATCTTGTACTCAAGACGGCCTTACATCTAAGGTCTCAACTGTAATATTCTAAGGTTCATCATTTTCTCACCCCAGGCTTACCCTTTTCCCAACGGGTTCTAAATCACATTTTTGCACAAAGCTATCCGAACATAACACTTAACACATTAACATAACATCAAAACCTACAAGCCTCTAGATGGTTAAGGATATACCTGAAGCTACCGCTCCATTCTAATCATAAGTCCGCTCTGCGCGCATGCTTGTAGAAAGCGATGAACACGCCATCGATCCGTGAGGCTGCGCCAGTCGCGGTACCTCTCTATAAGCACGATCTCTCGTCACATGGCCACACGACGCGAGTGAAGCAAGCACCGATAAAAACGACATTTCGGGATGATATTTGCCACATCGTGCACTGAGGGCGTGAATCCTGGGCTAGCACTCACGTAAACTCGTGAACCGAAGCCTGAGCTCGACCAGCTCGAATACCGAGCGACACGAAGGCGTGGAGGACCACTGCATCTTGGCGGAGGTACATAACTAGGCTTCTGAGGCGGTCCGCCTCGAAAGTTACCAAAGGACCTGCTTTGCGGCCTTCCTGGCGATCTCGGTCATTCCGTCGACCTCTCCGTGCCTCACATCCTAGTGCATGAGCTTGTATGCGGGCATTGTCCATGCCCGGCTGAAGAGCTACACCCGTACAAGCCTCTGCCAAGTAATCGTCCCGGTGGCGTAGCGGTGTACTCTGTCCTCCATATCCGCTACTCTGGCGGGAACATACCGAGCTAATGAGTCGAACTCCACATTGTACTCTCTAACCGTCGCGTCACGCCTCGATGTCAAAAATCATCGGCCCGAGCCCTCCTCATCTGTGGAGGCAAGAAATGTGCAAGAAATGCCTCGAGAACTCGTCCCAATCGCTGGAAGTGCATGCTCTTCCGGGACGGCTCCCGCGAATCAAACCGATCAGCTGCGGTATCACGCGGTGATGCGAACAATACCACCGACTCGCCTCGAGGCTCGATCACTCTCATGATCCATTGTGGTGTCGGATAAACTCACGAGTCGTCCTCGCCTCTCGATCCATAGAACACTGGAGGCTACAACTCGGGAAGTCCGTAGCCTCAATGCGCTCGGGGGTGAACTACGGTCTTCTTTGAAATTTGGGCTGCTGCGTCGACCTATCCTCATATCGGCCACGACCACGGCGATGGCGGGCCATCTCCTTGTACCCGTCTCATCGGCTCCAGTGTGGGGTGAGGCTCAGTCTTGTAGTCTCAGCGACCACCGCCGCGGCTCTAAACTCTCTGGTCTTTGTGGCGTCGCGAAACCCGCCCGTCGAATCTTGTCTCAGTCTTGGCCGGGCTGCGCCCTCGTACTCCTCTGTATCTCACTAACAGCTCCTCATCGCCTTGCCCATGGGCACTGGGTTGCTACTGCGGAGGCATAACGGAAATGAAAGGAATACGTCGGAGGGTCCGATTTATCACTGCGGCTCAGGCACGATCTCGTAATGAGAAGAATAGAAACCAATCCTAAATGTCCTGCAACCTCACGATTATAGATGTGGTGCACTGACACCGATAATCAAGACTCTACTAGACACGGTGCATAGACACTTTCCGAGGACTAAGCGCTCGATACCACTTTTGTCACGACCGAACCGGGCGTGGATCGTGCCTTACCGGGCACCCTGGTGATACAACATCGAGAGAAAATCAATGGAAATAAAAACATGAACATGAATTAAGAGAAAAGATAAATAAACAGGCCAACCAAAGCTTGCCTTCATCATATATACATAAATACCGACAGTTATCCTTTTTACAAACCACACGCCCAACAATAACTCTGCACCTCTAAGATTTTTACAATAGCTATGACGGGACGGGGCCGCCATACCACGAATGTATAAGAATCTACGGACTCGTGGTAACATACAAAAGATAAGCCTCGAAGGAACGGAGCTTCCCAATACGCTGAAAGGTGATCCTAAAGCGAGGATCGACGGCCGATGTACCTTTTACTGCGGCATGACGCGGCCCGAAGGAGGTCGGGCATAACAGTACCAAGTATGTGAAAGCGTAAAATCAGTAAATGAAATCATAATAGTCTATATAAAGCGGGAGACATGTATGATAACCAAACTACGATTCACAACATAAAGCGATCATGTCAAGTCGTGACTCACGCCTCAAAGTCATCCTCATGCGTGGAACTTCTTCCTCATCCGGCGATCTAGGTACAAATCATGTGATACGTATAACGGTCTCGGCCCGTATTATGGACCCAATATAGAAAGCGTGTGGAATACATTCCGGATGAACGGTAGTCGATGAAATACATTCGGATGAACCGTAGTCAAGTGATATACATTCGGATGAACCGTGTCAAGTGAAATACATTCGGATGACCCGGTGTCAAGTGAAATACATTCCGGATGAGACCCGTAATCAAGTGAAATACATTCCGGATGACGTGTAATCAAGTGAAATACATTCCCGGATGAGACCCGGTAATCAAGTGAAATACATTCCCGGATGACCCGGTAGTCGAGTAGAACACAGTACTTGCACAACAAGGCTATCACACGTAACATGGTCAAGTTTCATAACAACAAGCATAAGCAAGTTACACACGACTCAAGGTACTTTCATTTTATGTCAAAGTCCGGATTTTAACCTTAAAGTACTACGTCCGTTAAATTCCCTTTAAGATCCATTTCTTTTACAAAGGTCACCCGATACGTAGTATAAAATTTGAGTGACTAACATTGTTAAGCAAACCAAAATGCTTTCCTTTGTAAAATCAAGTAACAACCTTATTTTCCAAACGTTCAAGTTTGCCTAATTTCAATGCTCAAGTTTCTCATTTTAGAAAAAGGTTTCAGTAGTTCATAGTTTTAAATCCTTTAAAACATAATTCTCCTTTAAACGTTTTGAGAAACCTATGTCTTATAAGTGAGTAGGTTATTCTTGTTTATAATCAATCTTACTAAGCGAACATGATCTAGGAAATGTCATTTTGTCTCATCTTAGCTTCTATGCGGATGAAAGTTTGTCTTAGTTTTAATAATACTAAATCTGTCCAAAACATTTCCTTTTATTAACGCTGCAGTGGTTTGTCGATACACATTCGATTTCAAATCAAGAAACATTTTAAGCCGTTATACCTAACTTCCCATAAAGCTAGTATAACTCTTAAGTTTCAAAACCAAGTATTACTTCTTCTCTCAAAATGATTCAAAAATCTTTGAAATACTTCAAGTTCTTTATTATCACATAGCTTGACCGGTTATAGTTCAAATCGATTTACCTCTTAAAAACCACAAGTACTTTCTTACCTACATAAAGTCATATAACCAACTTCCCATAAAGCCGTTATAACACTTTATGTTTCAAACCAATCAAATACATTAAACATATGTGCGTCACCGTACTACATAGTTATACACATATCATGCTAGAACAAATAGGAAGAGGTTCACATACCTCGCGACGATTATCGACTAATAGCAAAAGCGCTCCAAGTACCTCAAACCGGCTACACTCTCGACCAAGCAGATCACTCCACACGTAGTACTACAACCTATAGAGGCCACAAAGCCTATTAATATCTTTAGATCCCGACGTAGAATATTCTCTGAGAAAAATTGGCGACACCTCCCCGCACATGGCGTAAATCTCCTCTCTATCGGTAGGCTACCAAGCCAACCCGGGGGGGGGGGTTAACACGTCTAACCGGACGTGTACAATTCTACTACACAGTAATGTTACACAAGTCTCTTTATGTCTGACCCTATGTAATTCTGATTCGATTCTCTTCTTTAAATTCGGGCTTAAGTCGCAAGACATCACAGAAGTATTATTCAGGCTTAAGTCAAAAGACATTGCCGCACAACTATGTTCAGTTCTATATATAGTATACTTAACTATATACTCCTACAACATGTAATTTCCAATTACAACAGAAGGTCAAGAATGTTTACCTCGATAAGCCTAAAATTATCCAGTTTTATATGTCGATCTGAACAACGTTTAGCTCCTACTCCGCGCTCCAACTGCTCCAACCAACCCTTAGAAGTTCTAACCAACTTCTACTTATGACTTCAACTACGGGTGAAGATTTACTTAGGGTTTCGTTTTTGTGACTGAGGGAAGTATAATAGTATTTTCTGGGCTTTGTAAAAGTGTAACCTTGGGAATACTACAAGGTATTTGGGCCAAGGTATTTGGGCATTATAACAATACTTGGAGAGTATTTCTATACCACAAAAGGGGGTATTTATACGAGACAACTAGGCTAGGGGGGGTACCCCACGGCAAAACACCTCAAAGGGGAGGGAGGTGGCTCTCGCCAAGGGCTCTCAAAGGGGAGGGTGTGGTGGACGAAAGCTCAAGGAGAGGAGTATTTTGAGACTTAGTTAGATTGCTCAAGTTTTGGATGAAGAAAGTCTTCAACTAGAGGGTATTTATAGGTCAAGTGAAGGCCAACCAATGGCCAAGATCCATCCAAGTGTTAGGCAAGTGTAAGGTCAAGATTAAGCCATGTGCAACCTTATCCATCTACCCAAAATATCCTACCAACTCCTTGACCAAAAATAATGCACAAAAAACGTGCCAACCTTCCCACTTTCGTCCGTCCACTCCTTCCAATTAGAGGGTGACAAGTGTCGACCTCTCGTTGGTCCAAAATGTTTCGCCTCTCGGAAAAATCCGCAAAATTATAAATGACATAGCCGTAATTTTCACTACGAAAGGTGTGGAAACTTTTGTTAGAAACACGACTCTAATCGGGTGCTGTGTACAAATTTCGAAACTAGCCAACTTTAAGGCTCAAATTATAATACGTACGCGCTCACGTACATACTCTGAAATACGGGGTATAATCGCCACGTCACGACCGGCGCGATCGTGCCTTACCCGCACCCAAGTAGTCAAACAACATCGAGAAAATCATGAAATTAAAACTCATACATGATAACCAATGAAAAGAGAAAACAGGCAACAGCGGTTACCTTTTCGAAAAATAACTAACACCGAGCGATAATCCCCACACATCGATTTACAGACCTCTAAGAATTTTTATAACATCTCTCGGACGGACGGGGCTCCGCCATACCGAATGTACAAAAAGTTCTACAACTTCGGGAACCGTACCAAGTGACAAAGTCTCCGAAGAATGGAGCTTTACGAGAACCGGCGATCCAAAGGGTGCGGATCAACAAGCGATGTATCTCAACTGCGGCATGACGCGGCCCGAAGAAGTCGATGCAACAGTGCAGTATGCGAAAGCAAAAAATCGTAAATGAAATCATAATAGTCTATAAGGAAAGCAGAGACATGTATGATAACCAAACTACAATGCACCACGTATATCTGATTCGGTCAAATCAAATCACATCAAGTCGGACTCGCCGAAAGATCATTACTCAAAGTGGACGCATACTCGTGGGCTACCCAACGTGTCGGTATGTCCAACCCAATAACAAGATAGTACTCACAGTGGACGCATACTCGTGGGCTACCCAACGTGTCAGTATGTCCCAACCAATAACAAGATAATACTCACTCGGGACGCACTATGGGCTACCCAACGGTCGGTATGTCAAACAAATACCCCGATAATCCTCTCTGTGGACGCATACTCGTGGGCTACCCAACGTGTCAGTATGTCCAAACCAGTTTACAAGATAACACTCATAATAGAAGCATACCCGTGGGCTACCCAACGTGTCGATATGTCCCAAAGGATCAATATAGTGGAAGCATACCCGTGGGCTACCCAACGTGTCGATATGTCCATCATACCACCCGATATCCGGCCCTCCGTCGAGAGACTCGGTAGCACAAAGTCAAACACTTGCACAACAACAAAACTATCACCACAAGCAGGTAAGTTACACACAACTCAAAGTACCTTCGTTTAAGTCGATAAACCGGGTTCCAACCCCAAAATACTACATTCTTTCCTACCTTCAAAGACCTTCTCTTTACGTAGAAACCATACGATACTATCACACGTAGTATCACACACATTCATGTTTAAAACACATACTTCAAACACAATTAACATAACGTCAAGTATACCTTTTAAAAGTCCAAGTAATTAACTCCTTTAAGGTCAAGTATTCCTACCTTTTAAAACCAAGTCATTTACTTTTCCCTTAAGAAAAGTTCGATATTTGAAAACAAGTGATTTATACTTTCAAACTCAAGTTACTTCTCTTTTCCAAAATCCAGTACATTATCCTTTGCAATCCATTAAGTTCATTCTATGGAATTTTAAGAAAAGTCAGAACTTGTTATCAATGATTCTCATTTAAGCCGCCATGATCTAGGAAATGTAATATCATTTTGTCTTATCTTAGTTTCTATGCGGATGGAGGTTTCTCTGGTTTTAATATAATCAATTAGTGAAACCATTTCCTTTATTAGCGCTGATGGTGTGTTCGATACTTGTTCCACTTTCGAAATCCATTTCACATTCTTAAGCCGTTATACCTAACTTCCCATAAAGCTAGTATAACTCTTAAGTTTTCAAAAACCAAGTATTACTCATTACTCACGAATGAGGTTTTACAACTTTTGAATACATTACAAAACTTTCACAATTCTAAGTTAAGTCTCTTATCTTACAAGATCAAGTCTCTTAACTTCTACCAATCAACAACCGTTCTTTTACTCACGTAAAGTTGTTATAATCGACTTCCCATAAAGCCGTTATAACCCCTTTATGTTTTAAACCAACCAATTACCACATAAACATTTATGAGACCAAGAGGGCTCATTCTTTAAGCACCGAGTGCCCATTACTAACGGATAAGACTTACTACTCTTACACCTAATGAAGCCCTTTACACTTCATAACAAGTCAAGACACAATTTGGAAAATCAATTTCCTTTAACACACGTGCGTCAACCGCACTATATATTTCACAAATAGTCATGCCAAGAGGATAGGAAGAATCACATACCTCGCGACGATTGTCGACACTAAAGCAAAATGCTCCACAAGACTATCTCCCTTAAGAAGAATATGCTACACGTAGTACTTCAATCCTATAAGGGCCATAAAACGCCTATCAAACTCTAGTTTCAACGAGTAAACTAAGTACAAGGCCCTACATTCTACTGAAATCGATGTAACTTCCTTTGTTTCTATTAACTTGCCACCTTTCACAAGGCGAAATCAACAAGGCTACAAGATCCAAATCTAAGCCAACTTAACTATATGACCTCGTGCTCACAAATCTATACAAACTTAACTATAAAAGCCTAAGGCTAACAAATCTATTCAAACTCTAAATATATGACCTCGGGCTCACAGATCTATACTACTATCACAAGTACTAACTCAAAACCTGCAGAGGAAACTCTTACCTTTTAGAAAAGCCCACAAAGCCCTTTCCTACCACTTCTTCCGTCAACTCAACCACAGCGCTTCCACAAGTTCACCAACACTTTTTCCTTCTTGCCGCCCAACGGTTCCCTAAGGCGGGTTTCTCAAAACCTAGAGAAGGGAGAGGGTTTTCTCTTGGGAGGGTTTGAATGAAATGGCCAAGTCTTCCAAGACTTGGCCCTAAATAGGCTTCTATCGCTGGTCAAAGGATGGGAGGACACTTGTCACCCTCCCATAGGCTCCTTATAAAAATATCCCGATTTTTCTCCTTTACCGCGAAAATCCGCCTCGGCGCCCGCGTTCCGCCCAAGGCGCCACTTCGTAAAATAATTGCAGCGTACCGGCGCCATTCTGTGCGTCAGCGCGGCCGCCAACACCCGCAGACCCTCGGTACAATCGCGCGCGGCCCCACGCTTTCAGCGCGCGCGGCACAACTCCTCGAATCAAGTCATGCTTACTTGATCGCGCGCCAAACTTGAAACTTCCATAACTTTTGACTGATGTCCAATCGATTTAACGGTTGGTTGCGTTGGGACCTAGATTCAACGGACTACACACTAGGCCTTTTAAACACCTTACAATCCTTAACAACTGGGGTCCAATACTCAAAGGTAAACTCAAAATCCTTCCAACACATGTTTGCCAACTTATCTATCCTCTAGAATTTACGGGGTGTAACAATAACATACACTTAGTATGATTCTACGTTAAAGTGAGGAGTTGATAGACATGTTATGATAAATATAGGTTGAAGTACTATGAGTAGCGTATTCTACTTAAGGATGGAATAGCTATCAAGGTTGAAGTACTTTGGAGCATTTTGCTACTTGTCGATAATCGTCGCGAGGTATGTGAACCTCTTCCTTCTTTTGGAATGATTCTATGTATGAAATATACATGTGGTGTTATTTCATGGTCCCTTCTACTCTTAGAAGTTAAGAAGTATGTATGTTGATTTACTCTATGTGAAAGTCATGTCTAAGTTATCTTAAGTTCTTACCAAGTTTTATGGGGATGTTGCAAAGAGTCGTTAGAAGTATTTGAGTCGAGTTGACTTTGCTAATTTATCGCATCAATGAGAATAAGTATCGAACACGCCATTGCGGCGTAATAAAAGAAAATGAATCGACAATCAATTATATAAAATGAGTAGAATTTTCCATCTACATAGAAACTAAGATAAGACAAAATTGTATTACATTTTCTAGATCACGGTCGCTTTAATAAGATCGTTATAAATGAGTATAACCTATTCACAACTCATAAAAGTATATGTTACTTAAATTAAAAGAGTTTATGTTATGAAGTTTTAAGACTATGTGTCAGAGAATAGCAGCGAAACATACACAACTCACATAAACACTTAGACAAAAAAAAAAAACAACAGGCTAGCCGATGAGGCCACCTTTCGTATAATTTACATAATCCAAAAACAGAACAGTACATCTTTATTTTTCTTTACAACCCAATCCACAATCGTGACTACAGACTTAAGAATAACAACCGGGACAGGCCCCGCCATACCCCTTAATGTACAACAACCGACAATACTGAGGATAAGCCTCCGCAGCCGAGCTTCAATAGTGAACAGTGATCCTAAGAGTGAGGATCAGCAACTCAGATACTCTACTGCGCATGAACGCACTCCAAGGAGTTAAGTACAACATGTACCAAATATGTGAAATTGTATTGTAATGAAATCATAAGTCTAAAATAAAGCCGAGACATGTATGATAACACAAATAATAGTACATTGTGCCTTACTAACAACGAGTAAACAAGAGTATACTTTATCGCATAAAAATAGAGGCTCATGATCAAAGTAGGCCACCCGCCCGTAGTATCATTACAATCCTACTCGGACTATTTCACCCGCAAGGGCAGATGGACCCGCATGAGGTAACTTCCGCATGATCAGATCCGCCGCATAGGTCGTGTGGACCCGCATGAGGTATTCCTCGTGGACTATTTCACCCGCATGACTATTTCACTCGCTTAGCCGTGGGCCCGCAATGACTACAAACACCGCACTCGCATCACGGGTAGAAAATCCATGGAATTAGTAGTAACTGGCTTTACCCCGTATGAATAACATAAACTAGCACAACCGGATATCATACATAACATAAGAACTAACCTCTTATCAAACATAACATAAGCAGTACCGGCTTATCATACATAAATTAAGCAAGTTAAGAAATCCTAACTTCTTATTAGCCTTATTCATTTACACTCTCATTTTAGTTTACTTAAGGCACTAACATGTCATTATAAAATCCGAATTTAACCCAAAGTACTACGTACTATTCCTTTAAAATGACTTTTTCATGTAAAACTTCCAAGATACTAATAACCGTAGTATCAAGTCATATCTACATCTCAAGACAAGTCACAATACCATTTAGAAATACATTTATAGGCTTCTAAATCAAGTGACTTCTTTCTTTTAAAACCTTAAGCAATTGATGCCTCAAAATCAATTTGCCTTTCATTATTTCAAGTCATTTATCATACTTACATTACTTAGAGTAAACCACTCTTTTTAACTTTCCATAAAGCTATTATAACCAACTTTCCATAAAGCCGTTATACTAGCTTTATACTTTAGACAAATACATTCTTCTTTATATCCAAGAGACTTATACTTTCAAAACCAAGTATCATATACTTTTAAAATACTTTAAGTCTCTTAACTTTTAGAAACTAAGATATCCTTAATATTCTTAAACAGGTGAGTTAAGTCCCTAACCCAACCAACTTGGACATTCTTAAAATAAGCCAAGGATATCAAATGGACTAGATTGTCAAAATCTCGTACGTCTAACGTACTATATATTTACAACTACTCATGCTCAAGAGATGAGAAAGTTCCACATACCTCTTCGGATCAATCCACTTGCTAAGTCCAATACGCCGTACGTAGTATGTCAACCTATAATGACCATAATACATCTATTAACTTCTAGCTTCAAACGTAGAATACCCAAGTGCAAAGTCACTAAATTCTACGAAAATCGGACATCACTTCCTTTGTTTCTACATACTTTTCCACCTTTTTCAAGGTCCGAATTCAATAACCAAACACACGACATTTAAGGCTCAACAATGTAGTTATCAATACAGGATTACACGCCTACAAGACGTGTAAATTTCCGCCCCACAATTTAATATCAAACTAGTCCAACATACAAAGTCATTCTCGGGCAAAGGTGTAACAACATATCAACCTTTCCAATTCCTTTTCAATTCAAGTTGTTTAGTATAACATGTTATCAAGACGCAATCGATTATAACTACTACAATCTTCAAGTAGGTAATATGCAACGATTCTAATTATCGACCAAAATTGTATTTCAATTTCAAATGGCTAAACATGTCATTTCGGATTTTAGGCTACAAATATCCATAACACTTATCAATATTTAATACATATACTTCATGTTATTCAAAAGTAAGGCTACAACAATATGTAATCTTATACACTTAAGAGAACAAGATTGTTACCTTAGTGAGCCTTAATCCACTTCATGATCCGAGGTCGCTCCTAGCAACTTAGAGCCTCTCGACACTCCAATCCGCCACTGAAGCCCTTTAGAAGATCACAAACAACTTTCCTTCAATTCCAAATCCAAACCTAGGAAAGTGACTAGGTTTTCACCTGACTAATCTAAAAACGCCACTTTTCCGGATCTTTCTATTGAGATACCCTTATAATACTCTTAGGAACCTTGGTTTAAAGTATGGGGATTATTGGACAACAAACAAAAAAATTTCTCTTAAAACCCTACCCATTATCGAGAGCTCACCTTGAGCTTCTTCAATTTTTTCTTGAATTATGACTAAGTGTAGAGCCTTGTCTTACACTAGTATGTTTAAATAACATAAATGAGGTCAATATTAAAACAAATTATTGGCTTGGATGCATTTCACAAGGATCAAGCCAAGTGGCCTTGACTAAGTGAACAATATCAAGCTTAAGTCTTGCAAGACTTTGGTCATCTTAAAATTGGTCAAATGACCATTCTATCCATGTCCATTTCGTCCAAGACTTCTAAGGGGGTGACACGTTTCTCCCTCCCATTCATCGCAATATTTTGTTTTCCGACAAATTCCAAAATTACGATAAATTTTTACTATTCTCAAATCTTAACATTTTTTATTTCTTACGTACGTTCTTATAAACATGTCCTGCGATTTACGGGGTGTAACATTCTTCCCCCCTTAGAAACATTCATCCCCGAATGTTCTTTTGGGGTCAATCTTATGGATAGCGACATAGTCTCCTTTTACAACCCCTACATACCAATAATGCCACACGTGGACACATAACCATACTTATACTAACGTCAACTGAACTCCAAGGCCGTTAAGCTAATCGCATAAAGCTTATATCGACTCTAAGCTTACTAATAATCTTTCCTGGATAAGCTTCACCTTATCCACAGCTTGCTGAATCAAGTCTGGGCCAACTAACTGTACCTCGCCCACGTCGAACCAACCAATCGATGACCTACACTTACGCCAATACAAAACCTCATATGGCGTCATCTGAATGCAAGAATGGTAGTTGTTATTATAAGCGACCTCAACAAGAGGCAAATGATCCTCCCAGCTACCCCTGAAATCAAATGATCTTTCTCGTTAGTACATATGTTACCATCTTTCCTCGAGGTGTTCTTACTGCCCATCATTTACTAATGGTCTTTACACTAGTCTGGGGTAATCATATCTCGTGCAACTTACATAACCATAGTTGTATTCTCTTTTATCATTCTGGTCATAACCCTTAATTATGCTTATTATTAGCAAAAGTATTTCTATCTTGATTCATAATCATATAGTTTCATACATGCGTACTACCTGCATTTATATCATTACGATTAATTTCTAACCATTTCCTAACGCTTTCTTAATTACCCCAACACAATACTATTCCCATCAAGTATCTAAAATCAGAACCTATGGTACGACGACATCGAGGACCTTACCATTCTCCTATCCTTCGTCTAACAACATGGGTACACATAACCCCATAATACGTAAAACTATCCTTTTACGTGGGGGAGAGAACTTATATCTCTTAAATAAACTTTCCTTGGAGTCACAACCCTAATCATAGGTCCTTTCATGTCCTGTAAATATCTAATCATCAAGCACCGCCTTAAAATCGTGTAGATTTTCAAAACCTACCAAAGATGCCTTCAGCTTTCCACCCCAAAGACTGTGATTTATCTTATTTGCGCTACTATCCCGAACTTATCTCGGAAGGTCGTGGCCCCGACGCCACACAAAACAACCCCAAGTACTCAAGGGCACTTAAAATAAACTCCTTCAAATTCAAGTACTTATATTACACCGTAATTACAGGACATGCTTATAAGAACGCACGTTAATTCAAATGTTAAGATTTAAGACTAGTAAAAATTTATCAAAATTATGGAATTGTTTGAAATGAAATATTATTACGAATGAGGGCGACACGTGTCACCCCTTTAGTTGGTCTTGGACGAAATTGGCATGGGTAAAAGGGTCATTTGACCATTAATAAGATGAGCAAGTCTTTCTAAGTCTTGGAGCTTGACATTGTTGACTTGGTCAAAAGCCACTTGGCTTGATATTTAAGTGAATTTCATCCAAGCCACACATATGTGCAAATCTTGACCTCCACGTTGCTATATAGTAGTAGTAGCAAGACAACTTCTACACTTAGCCAAATTTTCAAGAAAATCAAGAACACTTAGGATGCTTTCGGGTTCACTATAGTTCCAACAAGAATTTTTTTTGTTTGTTGTCCAATAACATCCATACTTTAAACCAAGGTTCCTAAGTGTATTGTAAGGGTATCTCAATAGAAAAATTCCGAAAAAGTATCGTTTTCGTATTAGTCGCAAGGTGAAAACCTAGTTGCTTGCATAGGTTTGGATTGGAAGATTAAAGGAAAGTTGTTTGTGATATTCTAACGGCTTCAAGTGGCGAATTGAAGTGTCAAGGAGAGGCTCTAAGTTGCTAGGGAGCGACTTCAGATCTTGAAGTTGGATTAAGACTCGTTGAGGTAACAATCTTGTTCTCTTAAAGTGTTATAAGATTACATATTGTTGTAGCCTTACATTTTAACTAGCATGGACTATATTTTGTCAAGATTTATGTGATATGGATAGTAGAAGCTAGAATTACCCTATGCTTCCCAGACATTTAAACATGAGAGGAATTACCCTACCCACGACTTAGAGTCACGCTTATTCATGCCTCAAGATTTGGAGACATTATTTATATGGGGTTCATGTGGATATTTATACAGACACAAGAGCTCTAGTATATCTTCGTGAGGAGTCAACTTGAGATAGACGGTGGTTAGAGTTGTTGAAAGATTATGATGTTGATATTCTATACCATCCGGGGAAAGCCAACGTGGTGGCTGATGCTTTGAGTCGATCGACGGAGCCCGCCGAGGTATACCGGAGACAGATACATGGTCCGTCAGATCCATCAGCTAGCGAGCCTTGGGGTTCGATTGATCGATACCGATGATAGTGGGAGGTGATCAACATGGACTTATTACAGGGTTACCTCGTACTCAGAGGAAGTATGACTCCATCTGGGTTATTGTTGACAGGCTGATGAAATCAGCCAACTTTCTTCCGCCAGACGACGCTTACCGAGGACTATGCCGATCAGATATCGAGATCGAGATCGCACGAGTCCCTATATTGATTATATCGATAGAGGAGCCCGCCATTTACTAACTGGAGGTCTTTCCGTGGATTAGGGACACGTGAGTCTCGAGACATCATTTCATCCTCGATCGACGCGGCAAAACGCATCATCCGCACACTGAGGATACGCCGCGAGCCTCGCGTGATTGATTTCGTGGTAGCTGAGGATCATTTGCCTTTGTGGAGTTTACTTATAACAACAAATACCATTCCAAAGATAGCGATGACGCCATACGAGGCTTTGTATGGCGGAAACGTAGGTTGCCGATTGGTTGTTCGACGTGGGCGAGGCAAATGGTTGGCCTGCACTTGGTTCAGCAGGTAAGGAAGGCGGCTTATCCGAGAGACCAGCGCCGTAGTCGCAGGTCATACGCAGATAATCGGCATCGACATTTGAAGTTTCGTAGACGATTGGGTCTTTCACGTATCACCATGGCGGTGTGACGAGATTCTAAAGAAGGAAAACTTAGCCTGGCGTACATCGGGCCTATCATCGTCTCGTAGAGCATGCAAGGTTGCCTACGAGTTGGATCCGCCATCGAGTTAGGCGGTACATCCGGTCTTCCATGTTTCTATGTTGCGGAAGTGTATCGAGATCCATCTGAGTTTTCCCGCTAGCGAGGTCCAGTGAGAGGGTTATCGTATGAGGAGAGTCCCATAGCGATACTCGATCGCAGTCGCGATCGCCACCAAGGATGTGGCTTCCGCCCAAGTCTGTGGAGTGATAACATGAGGAGATGACTTGGGAAGCGGAGAGGACATACGTTGAGAGGTATCCTCACTTATTCCTACACCTTCGGGTAATTCATTTTCCTTACTTGTCAAGTTTTAATCAAGCATTTTGTTTAAGTGTTATTACGTGGCCATGTGGCATTATTGGTATGTCGGGCTAGTAAAAGGAAACTATGTCGCTAATTATAAGTTTGACTCAAAGAACATTCGATGAATATTTCTAAGGGGAAGAATGTTACACCGTAATTACGGATATGTTTTAAGAACGTGCGTAAGAACTCATAAATGTTAAGATTAGAGACTTGTAAAAATTTATCTAATTATGAAATTATCGGAAACGTAATATTATGATTTAATGGGAGGGCTTACACGTGTCACCCCCTGCTGGTCTTGGACGAAAAATACCATGGGTATAAGGGTCATTTGACCATTGTTAGGATGACAAAGTCTTGCAAGTCAAGAGCTTGATAAAATTGACTTAGTCAACGGGACCACTTAGCTTGATATTTAAAAGATTTGCATCCAAACCACACATATGTATTAATCTTAGCCCTCCATGTTCCAATGTATTTGCTATATAAGGATACTAGTAGTGAGACAAGCTTTCTATACTTAGAAATTTTTCAAGAAATTGATGAAACCATAGGGATGCTCTCGGTTCAAGCTCCACAAGAAAGAAAAAATTTGTTTGTCATTCAATAAGCTCCACACTTTAAACCAAGGTTCATGAGGGTATTGTAAGGGTATCTCAATAGAAAGATCCCTGAAAATAGCTTTCATATTAGTCGCAAGTGAAAACCTAGTTGCTTTCCTAGGTTTTGATTGGAAGATTAAAGGAAAGTTGTTTGTGATATTCTGGTCCTGGCGTATTGAAGTGTCAAGAAGAGGCTCTAAGTTGCTAGGAGCGACTTGATGAAGGTGGACTAAGGCTCGTTGAGGTAACAATCTTGTTCTTAAAGTGTTACAAGATTATATATCATTGTTAGCCTTACATTTTACTAGCAAGTATATGTATTGAAGATTGATAAGTGATATGGATTGTTGTAGCCTAAATCCAAATGATATATAAGCCATTTGAAGTTGGATTACAATTTGGTCGTTAATTGTAATCGCACGTTACTTACTGAATATCAGTAGTTGTAATCGATCATGACTTGATATCACGTTGTACTAAACAACTTGGATTGAAAAGGAATCGATAAGAATCGTGTTGTTGTATATCAAAGTTGTCGAATTGGACCTTGTAGTTGGTACTAGTTTGATATCAATTGTGGCGGAATTTTACACGCCTTGTAGCGTGTAATCCTATTGTTAATTACATTGTGGGCCTTAAATGTGGCGTGTTTGGTTATTGAATTCGCCTTGAAAAAGGTGGCAAAGTATGTGTCACGACCCTGGTTCGCGGATCGTGCCTTACCCGCACCCAAGTAGTCATACATCGTAGTAATCATGAATATAAAAACAAGACATGAAACAAATGTAAATTAAGACACGCCTCGAGAAAAGTCGCTTTCGCATATATATATATAAACCAAAATCGCAAACATCCCAATCGTATAATAGACTACATACCTCTAAGGAAGTAACAACTATGGCGGACAGGCCCCGCCATACCGAATGTACAAAACTATCTACAACATGAGATCATACCTAAAAGTCGAGCCTCCCGAAGATGGAGCTCGACACCAAAGAAAATATCCTAAGATCGAGATCCGCTACCGCTTCTTTACTCGCAAAGATGAACGCAGCCCCAAGGAGGTCGACAACAGTACCAAGTATGTGAAATCAGAAGTACTTAAATGAAATCATATCTTTTTAAAACCGCTTTACAAATATGTACGAAACAAACAAGGTAAATCGCACATAGTGCCACATCACAACAAGAGCAATAAGAGGTAAATCAGAATATGTCTCTTTCTAGGCCGCGAATGATCAAGCAAGGCCAATCGCCCATAGTATCATTAAGCATGCCTAATCTCGACTCCCGCGATCCGCATAGGCCACTCACGTGGGCCCGCATGGTATTCCCGCATCGAGGGTAGCTACTCCTCGGCATCATCCTGGACTCGTAGTCCGCATGGCCACATAGACCGCATGGCCACAAGGACCGCACACTAACCTGGAACTCTCGTAGCTCCGCATAGGTCCCCTGGACCAGCATGAGGTATTGTCGAATCATGGTCCCAGACCGCCTGAGTCTACCCCGCATCGGAGGGCAGCTTAACCTCCGGTATCATGTCAAGAGGTGAGTGATATAATACTAACATAACAGCTTAAGCAACATAAGCACAACAAGAATACCCTCTTATACAAACGTTACAAGACACTAACACACATAGCATCATAATATGTCTACTCATAAAACCATCTTATTATAATTTCCAGAAATCAATACAAGTATCAAGAAAAAGAGTTAGAGAGATGTTTCTCTCACTAGGCAAAAATGCTCTCAACATTTTTTCCTAGTTGCTCTTCTACGTCTTCCTTCTTCTATGATTTCCATCAACAGATATACTACACAGATTGTTCTTTGATCTATTCCATCCTACGTTGAAGTTTGTGTGTTCATTTCACGCTCACTCTAATTGATTTGTTATAAAGTAAGGTATCTTCCTTATAGCCACGAGAAAGAATACAAAGATTTCAACAAAAGAATGAAAGAGATTATTTTGATTGTTCAAGATTACAAGTTACAAGATATGAATTTGAAGTTTGCATTCGGTGGGCGAGCAGCGATTTGTATCTCCGAATATTGCGGAATATTCGGACAGACGGTGTTCTTGGGTTACTAGCGGGCCGTGAGGGTGATCTTGGTGTGCAAGAGGTCATGATGGTGGTCTTGGGTTGAGGAAGCAGCTCTTGGTTTCTCCCAACCTTCCTGGGAACCTCGCCAGTGTTCCGTTGAAAAGCTTCACTATGGGGGTTTACTGTCTCACGGATTTCCTGTGTCAATTGCGGGAAAGGTGGGTGGTCACGGGTTGCAGGAGGGTCGTGATGGTGATAAAGGGTTGTGGTTGAACCCCTTGGTTCACCGTTCAATTGTCTTTGAGTCCAAGGGAGCTTTTCCGGCAGGCTCCTTTGAAGTCGGAAAGGCTGCTGCAATTCCGGGTCTTGATGGTGATCCCGGGGCAAAAGTGGGTATGAAGGGTGGACCCGGGGTGCAGGAGGGTGGTGTTGATGTTCAGGGTTTGAGGCTTGAATCCTTGGACCTCCGATCCTTGGTTTCTGAGTGCAAAGAGTTTTTTCCGCCGCCACTTGACGCCGGGTCAACGGACTCGAGGTTAGTCACGTCGACAAATGGTCGTGGGTGGAATGGGTCTTGGGGAAAGTCCATGGACCACCAGCCTTTAGTGGTTGACTCCGAGAACTTTACATTTCCAATTGGCCTTGGAAACGCTAAGGTTGTGGAAGACGATTGGTTTTTTAGCCCAAAGAGGTCTAGAAATTTGATTCATTCTTTTGTTGCGGATGTCAATGGCACGCCTCATTCTCTACGTATACAAATTTAATTGCCGAGAGAACCAAGGAAACATATCATTCAACGGGACATCGAAACTTGAAAAGGGTAAGAACCAAGAGTCATCTCTCCTAATGAATTCAAAGGTCACGGAAACCAAAGGGCACTGCCAAAAGAGGTCTAGAAACTTGATGGCTACGGATTCGGCGGCTTCTTCAAACGACTTTTGACATCGGTTGGTCTCGGATCTTGATAGAGATCCCGGTCAAAGCGCGGGTATGGTGGGGGTCCCGGATGCTAGAGGGTCGTGATAGTGGTCATGGGTTGTGGATGGAATCCATGGGTCACGGTATGGAGGGTAATCTTATGAAGGATAAAGGTGTGGCTTTTTGTTGTTTTCCGTCTGGCAACTTGGAGGTCGGAGATACCACTTTTGTCACGACCGCCCGGGCCGTGGATCGTGCCTTACCCGCACCCAAGTAGTCATACATCGAGTAATCGGAATATAAAACAAGACATGAAACAGCTTGTAAAATGAGACACGCTTATCTCGATGAAAAGCTTGCCTTTTCGCATATATATATAAATAACCCAAGTTTTGCAGCTACATCCCAACTGCATACTCAGACTACGCACTTCTGGAAGTAAACAACTATGGCGGACGGGCCCCGCCATACCCTGAATGTACAAAACTATCTACAATACAGGAGATCATACCAAAAGTAGAGCCTCCTATAAGATGGAGCTCCCGACACCAATGCAAAGCAGATCCTAAGACGTGGATCTAGCACTGCCGCTCTTACCTGCGGATTAACGCAGCCCCGGGCGAGGTCAAGATAACAGTACTAAGTATGTGAAATCAGAAAGTACTTAAAATGAAATAAAAGTATTAAAAACCATTTGCAAATACAATCGCTTCAATTGCACATATTGTCATATCACAAACAAGAACACTAGATATAATGTAATCGTCTTTCCTAGGCCGCGAATGATCGCAGCAAGCGCCAATCGCCCATAGTATCATTATGCTGCCTAGTCCTCGACTTCCCGCACCGCATAGTCACACATGCACCCGCATGAGGTATTCCTCACATCGGGGTAGCTAACCCCTGCATTCTCCCCGACTCCCGCATCCGCATAGTCTCACAGACCGCATAGTCATACAGCACCGCATAGGCATCCCCGCATCGAGCTAAAACACCCGAATGATCAATCCCGAGCTCCCGCAGCCCGCATAGTCTCACAGCACGCATAGGCCGTATAGACCCACATCATGGTGGCAAGCCCTGTGATAACCAAATGCGGGTAGGTGATATAACAACAAGATAACCGACTTACCTTCTAGCAACGTAAGCACAACAAGAATGTCCCCTTCACAACATCACAAGACACTAACACACATAGCATCATAGTATGTCTATTTATCAAACAATCTTATCGCACCTTACGTATACAAGGTTTTTATAAGCAATCAAGTAAGCTTCTTTTATCATTCTTACGAGTTATACCTAAGTTCCCATAAAGCTAGTATAACTCTTAAGCTTTTGTTTAAAAACCAACCGCTTTTTCTTAAAATCGATTCAAGATTCTTTGAAATGCTTCAAGATCTCATATTATTCAAAGCTTAAGTCAAGAGACATTGCCGTAGTTATTATTCGTGCTTAAGTCAAAAGACATTGCCGTAGTTATTATTCGTTAACACGTACGCCTACCGCATCATATATATATGTTAAAATATCATGCTTAGGAAGAATCACATACCTTCTCGCGAAAACCACCGCCAAGTTAAATATGTCGCGCAGAGAATCAACCTATAATAGTCGACACGCCTATCAACGCTCAGACTACTCAGAAACGCTTCTAAGCAGGTCCTTTATTCTACTTAAAATCGGGCAGACTTCCCTACCCGGTGAGCTACTCAAGTCTCATCAGAAAACAAATTCTAAGTAAGTATAGTTCAATTATTCTTCTTTAAACCCTTCTACTGTGATAACAGTTCAATTCTATTCGTGATATCCTTCTAAGTATTTAATACTTATTTCTATACTTCATGATGTATTCTCTAATTACAAAAGAAGGACAAGTTTATTTACCTCGATAAGCCCAATAATATCCTAGATATAAGTCGATCCGGAGCAAGGCTTAGCTCCTACGTTGCACGCTCCGATAGCTCCAAGGAAACCTTAGAAGTTCTTCACAACTTCTACTAAGTACTAAGGGATTTGGGCTAGGGTATTTTAGGCATTATAACAATACTAGAAGGCAACTTTTCTACCAAGGGAGGGGTAGATTTCGCAAAGCTAGGGGAGGTTGCCTCGCCAAGCTCACTCAAAGGGGTGTTTTGGACGAAAAAGGCTCAAGGGAGAGGAGAGGATTTCAAGACTTGGAAAGCTTGTTTGTGGATGAAGAACTCTTCATCACAAGAGGGGTATTTATAGGTCAAGGGATGGCCAACCAATGGCCAAGATTATGCCAAGTGCAAGGCAAGTGTAAGGTCAAGATTTGGGCAAGTGTACCTAGCCAACTTGCACACAAAATATCCTACCAACTACTTGACAAAATAAGCCACTCCATTGGGCCATATAGACGCCTCACGTCCACCAATTGGAGGGTGACAAGTGTCGCCCTCCCGTTGGCCCAAAGTGTTTCGTCTCTCGGAAAAATCTGCAAAAATTAGAAATGGCATAGCCGGAATTTATCCTACGCGAGTTGTGTAAAACGTTTCGTCGGAAAACGATTTTTTTAGCGAGTTGTGCCAAAAAAAAACGTCTTGTGCCTAAACTTTAAGGCTAGACTTTCGTACGTACGTCCTCACGTACATACCCTGGAAATACGGGGTATAACATTCTCCCCTCCTTAAAAACATTCATCCCGAATGTTCCTTCCCAAGACAGATAACAATAAGGTTCCTCATAACTTAAATTTTTTTGCAAATGCCACACACGGCCACAAAACAACACTTAGGCATAAACGATAATGAAGATTTACAAGTAGGAAAGTGAATTACCCGAGGTGGGGAATAAAGTGAGGTACTTCTACCTCATGTCCTCCTCGCCTTCCCACGCCATCTCCTCCTCGAGCTCGTTCCGCCACAAGACTTTGACGAAGCCACGCCCTCGTCCGCAGACGCCTAACCCGACGATCGACTATCGCTATGGGAATCTCTCATACGATAACCCCTCACACCGACATCACAATCGGGTGTACCCTAGATGGATCCCCGATACATCTCCTCAGCATAGAAACATGAAACACCGGATGCACTGCCTCCAGATCGGACGGCAGAGCCAACTCATAGGCAACCTTGCCTACCTGCAGACATCAAACGCCCAATGTACTGGGCCGAGTTTCTTCTTCCCGAATCTCATCACACCCTTCATGGATGACACCTTTACGAAACCCAATCATGAACCTCGAACTCGTATACCGACGACGATGATCCGTGATATGACTTTTTGTCGACTCGAGTCGCCAAGAACCTCTCCCGATAAGCTTCACCTTATCCATCGCTCGCACCAAATCTGGTCCCACTAACTGCACCTCGCCCACATCGAACCAGCCTATAGGCGATCTGCACTTCCTCCCATACAAGGCCTCATAAGGCGTCATCTGAATACTGGAGTGGTAGCTATTATTGTATGCAAACTCAACTAGAGGCAAATGATCCTCCCAATACCCTCGGTCAATAACACAAAGCTCGCAGCATATCCTCAAGAGTCTGGATAGTGCGCTCAGCCTGTCCGTCTGTCTGTGGATGGAATGCAGACGTGCTCACTGCCCCTAAACCCTTCCGAAAGACCTCCGTGGTTAGTCAAATCCGGGCTCCTCATGCGATATGATCGAAATAGGGACTTCATGCGCATCGACGATCTCTGATGTAAAGTCCGAATAATCCTCACCAAAAAGTCGCCCTAACGGGAAGAAAGTGGGCTGATTTCACACCGTCGACGATAACCCATATAGAATCATGTCTCCGAGTGCGAGGTAATCCTATGATGAAGTCCATGTTGATTACCTCCCACTTCCGTGTCGGGATCTCTATCGTCAGAATAAAACCACCGTGCCTCCGTGCTCTACCTTCACCGCCGACAACACGCATCGAGCTACGAACTCGCAACGCCCTCTTCAAGCCATCCAACCAATACACGATCTAAGGTCGTGGTACATCTTGGTCGACCACGGATGGATAGAGTAACGCGCTACCGTGCTTCCCCAAGAACTCGCCAAGTCCTCAAACATCCGAACACACAACTGCCTCAAACCTTAGCACCCCATCAGGTGCTACCTCAAAAGGACCCTTCCTCACGAAGAGTCGTATCACGATAACGTACAAAACGGATCCTCGAATCGTTGCCTCTTCACCTCGACGATGGAAGACTCGGCAACCTCACGAACTCGAACCTCACTGCTATCGATCAATCAAACGGACACCAAGGCTCGCTAATCGATGCAAATCACGAACCATGTCCCTCCTCTCTAGCTGCACATCTGATAGGCTCCTCATCGACCTACGAATAAGAGCATCTGCCACAACATTGGCTTTCCCCGGGTGGTACAGGATATCAACATCGTAATCCTTAAGCAACTCTAACCACCTTCTCTATCGTAAGTTCAGCTCCCTCTGGCTGAAGATATACTGGAGGCTCTTGTGGTCTGTATAAATATCCACATGAACCCCATACAAATAGTGCCTCCAGATCTTCAAGGCGTGAATCACCGCTGCCAACTCCAAATCATGGGTGGGGTAGTTCCTCTCGTGTTTCTTCAGCTGTCGGGATGCATACGCTATAACCTTGCCCTGCTGCATCAATACACATCCCAACCCGATGCCTGACGACATAATATCTGACATAACCGTGCAGACCTCCGGAAGAGTAAAGAAGGCGGTCGTCGATCTCTCCTTCAAGAATCGGAAACCCCGCTCACAAGCATCAGTCCATCAAACTTAGTGCCTTCGAGTCGGCTAGTCAATGGTGCGAGAGATAAAGCAAACTTCTACGAACCGCCGATAATAACTGCAAGGCCCGAAATCGCGAACCTCTGTCGGAGTAGTAGGTTCAGGCCAAGTCCGATCGCTCGATCTTGGTCGTATCCACTCGAATGCCATCAGCCCTGACAATATGCCCAAGAAAAGCCACCGAAGTTAACCAAAACTCACATTTGGAAAACTTGGCGTATAACTGCTTCTCGAGAATCACAAGATCGCCTCAAATGCTCGCGTGCTTCTCGCCTGAGCGAGAATAAACCAAGATATCATCTATGAACACTATCACAAACGTGTCCAAAAATGGTTTGAACACTCGGTTCATCAAATCCATGAATACCTCCGGAGCATTGGTCAATCCCAAAAACATGACCCTGAACTCATAATGCCCGTACCGGGTCCGGAATGCAGTCCTAGGGACATCCGCCTCTCTGACTCGTACCTGATGATAGCCCGATCGCAGATCAATCTTGGAGAAACATCTCGCGCCCTGCAACTGGTCGAACAAATCATCAATCCTGGGAAGGGGGTATCTGTTCTTAATGGTCACCTTGTTCAGCTGCCTGTAATCAACACACATGCGCAGCGTCCCGTCCTTCTTCTTCACGAACAATACCGGCGCCCCCCAGGGAGAAACACTAGGTCTGATGAAGCCCTTCTCCAGCAAATCTCTCAGCTGGTCCTTCAACTCTCTCAACTCGGCAGGTGCCATTCTGTATGGCGGAATGGAAATAGGCCGAGTGTCTGGCATCACATCTATACAAAACTCGATCTCCCTCTCAGGAGGGATACCCGGGAGGTCGTCTGGAAACACGTCTGGGAACTCTCTGACTACTGGAACCGAAAATCTGGTATTGCGGCCTCGTGATCAAACACCCGAATGAGATGGTAGATGTACCCGCCTGCGCACCATCTTCCTAGCCGAGGTAGGAAATAAACCTACCCCTGGCGTCTGATGTTCCTCCCACTCGACAATGGCTCGCCGTGAAGCTGGAACCGTACTACTCTCTCCTGCAGCGTGGGCGTAGCAAGAAGCTAGCCAATCCATACCCATGATCACGTCGAATTCGGTCATATCCAACTCGATCAAGTCGGCCAGGGTCGGCGTAATGGTCTTTGGACAAGCCCTATATACCCGAGCTACCACCGAATCACCCATCGCGTAGCTACCTCGAAAGTGGTCTATGGACTCATGCTCTATCCCTATTCTACTAGCAACAAGGGGAGATATATAGGGAGTAGAACCGGATCTATCAAGGCATACACATCAATATCGGAGGCGATAAGGTACTGGCGTCGTCGGTGAGGCCTCCCGGTCTGTAGGCCGACAAGGCATAAATGCGATTCGAGGACCGCTAGAATCGGGACCGCGCCACGACCTGCGCGACCTCCTGCCCATGAGTACCTTGCCTCGGGCGAGTAATCGTCGGGGATGAAGAACCGCAATCGACCTGCAGCCGACTCTACCATCAGGGGCCACTGCCGGACAGACTCGCAAAATGACCTGCGGCCACTGTAGCAAGCTCCGAGTAGTACTGCAACCCCAGAATGGAACTCGCCACAGCCGACACCGAGCGGACCTCGTCGGTTAGCACCACTTGCTGCAAATCAAGTCACAGGGCCCCGACCGCCACAATACTCGCTGGCCCGACAATGATGTGGGAGTGCTCACGAGTGGTGGGGTGCAAATCTAGGCTCTGCCGAGGCCGCCCACCGAGAACTACCAAAAGAACCGGCCGCCCCGCCTTCTTCTCGATCTTGATATCTATCGACTGCGTCGGTCTCTGCGTTGCTCGCATCCAGTGCATGAGCTCGTGCGCGTAATGTCCATACCGGTGAAGAGAAACACCCGCACAAGACTCGGCCATATAATCATCTAGCCCGGTGGCGTGGCGGTGCACCTATCCTCCATATCTGCTACCAACTGGACGACGAGCCAAAGAATCGAACTCGACATTGTACTTCCTAATCGTGCGTCTCTGCCTCGTGATAAAAATCTATCGGCCGCGCCCTCATCTGTGGAGGCAAGAAGTGAGTAAGAAAGGCCTCGAGAACTCGTCCCAAGTAGGCCGGGATGCGTGCTCTCCTGTGATAACTCCGTAGAATCAAACCAATCGATCGCGGATCACGCACCCGATGCGAACCAAAGATCACGGACTCGGTCTCGACACCTGATCACTCTCATAATCCTCTGTAGCGGATGAACTCCTGGATCATCCTCCGGCCTCGACCAGTAAAACTCGCGGGCTACAACTCAGAAATCTAGTAGCCTCAAATCTCGGCCCTCGGGTGAACCACGGTACGACCGGGCTAGAATCGAATCGCTGCATCCACTGCCCTCGTGTGCAGCCACGATCCTGGCTAATAGCTGGGCCATCTCCTTGTACCCTAACTCCTCCGCCCCAGGCTGTGGGACAGGAGGTGTGGGTACTGTGGTCTCTGCTGGTGTTATACCCCGTAGTTGCAGGGTATGTATGTGAGGACGTACGTACGAGAGTACGGCAGAAAATTTTAAAAAGAAAGAAAGATGTGAGTTTTCGACGGAAAAGTTTCCGGTTATTTGTGAAGAAAAAGGTTCGTTAATGGGAATTGGATTCCCAGATTTGGTATTTGGACTTCATAGATTATATTAGAATTTTGAGATTTTATTTTCGGAAATGGTCACGTGGGGCCCACTGAGAAATTCTGGTTTTGTAGGCCCACTTTGTTTTGAGATTTTGGCCATTGTGGATATTTTCTAAGACGTTTTTGAGGGCCAATAGGAGGGTGACACGTGTCACCCCCGCCTAGGTGGCTTGGCCGAATGACATTTGTGCACAACACCCGGTTAGAGTCGTTTTTCGACGAAACGTTTTAAATAACTTGCGAAGGGAAAATTACGGCTATGTCGTTTTGTATTTTTTCGGATTTTTCCGAGAGACGAAACATTTTGGACCAACGGGAGGGTGACATGTGTCACCCTCACAACGGAAAGCATGTGGCGTGACTGGCGAACTGAGCGGGCAAGTTGTGGTAGATATTTGTGTAGCTATTTGTGAGGGTTTTAAGGCCTCGGGTCTAGGGTGCACTGGGCTTGATCTTGGCCTTACCCTTGCCTTGCACATGGATTGATCTTGGCCATTGGTTGGCTTTTGGTTTTGCTATAAATACCCCCTTATGTTGATGAACTCTTCATCCACAAATGAAACCTTCCAAGCCTAAAATCCTCCCTCCTCTAGTGTTGAGTTCGCCCAACTCATCCCCCTCTTTTGAGAGTCTTGGCCGAGGCCTCCTCCCTCCCCTTTGTGGTGCCTTGGCGTAGGGTACCCTCCCCTAGCCTAGTTGTTTCGTATAATACCCTTGTTGTGGTATAGAAATACTCCTAGTATTGTTATAATGCCCAAAATACCTTAGCCTTGGACCTTGTAGTATTCAAAGATACCTCTTTCGAAGAGTCCTAAATACTACCTTTGTCCTTTTTAGTCTCAAACCAAACCCTAAGGAAATCTTCATAGTTGGTTGAAGTATTTGAGTAGAAGTTGGTTAGAACTTCTAAGGGTTGTTTGGAGTGGTTTGGGCGCACTGAGTGGAGCTAAACCTTGCTCAGATCGACATTATAACTTGGATAATTTTGGGCTTATCGAGGTAATTATCTTGTCCTCCATTGTAATTGGAAATTACATGTTTGTTAGAATATATAGTTGAAGTATACTATATATGGAACTATACTTAGTATTCTGCAATGTCTTTTGACTTAAGCTGAAGAATAAAGCGAATCAATCGTATTTACATAGGGTGTATTGCAGTAGACTTGTGTAATTGTACACGTCCGTTAGACGTGTAAACCCCCGTTGGCTTGGTGGCGGCCTCGATAGAGGAGGAGATTTACGCTGTTGCGGGGAGGTCTTTTGCGAATTTTCTATAGGAAGATAGAAACTTGTGTTTTGGGGTTAATAGACGTTTGTGACCTTTATAGGTGAAAGTACTAAGAGTAGCGTATTCTACTCGAGGAGTGGAAAGGGCCAGCGGTTGTAGTACTTGGAGCATTTTGCTTATTGTCGATAAATCGTCGCGAGGTATGTGAACCTCTTCCTATCTTTTCTAGCATGATTGTTGTGAACTATGTAATGCAGTAGACGTACATGTGCTAAGTGATTTGGTTGGTTTAAAACATAGGGTGTTATAATAGCTTTATGGGAAGTTAGTTATAACGACCTTATGTAAGTGAAAATGGTTTCGATGTTAGAAGTTAAGAGACTTGATCTTATAAGATAAGAGACTTAACTTATTTGTTTAAATGTGGATGTTTGTGTGAAACCTCATTCGTGAGTAATGAGTACTTGGTTTTAAAGGGATAATGTTTCTTGATTTGAGAATCGAATGTGTATCGACAGACCAACTGCGGCGTTAATAAAGGAAAAAGTATTTAATAAAGATCTTTTGTATAAAAACCAGAAGAAACATCAAAATGCATAGAAGCAAAGATTAGACAAAATGATATTACATTTTCTAGATCATGCTGTCTTGTAATAAGATCGTTATAAACAAGAATAAACTACTCACATATATGACATATGTTACTCAATTGTTCTAAAAAGGAATCAAGTGATTAAGTTTGGGAACTATGAAACCATTTGAAAATGAGAAGCTTGAGTAATTGAAACTAGGCAAACTGGGACTTAGGAAAAGAATGTTGTTACTTGATTTTGAAAAGGAAGGTGGGTTGGTCATTCTAATACTACGGGTATCGGGTGACTTTTATAAAAGTAATGGATCTCTTTTAAAAGAACTTAACGTATGTAGTACTTTGGGGTTAAATAACCGGACTTTGTCATAAAATGAAAGTACTGAGTTGTGTGAAACTTGCCTATGCTTGTTGTTGTGAAACTTGCCTATGCTTTTTTTTGTGAAACTTGCCTTTGCTTGTGTTGATAGCATTTTTGTGTAAGTATGGTATTTGTATTCCGCGTCTCTCGATAGAGGGCCGGTCGACTTGTTGAGAACTTACTTGGACGTGCTGGCAGTGATGGAGAATTCCACGGGTATGTTTCCATTTTGATTACTGTCTTGTTGTTGGTGTCACATGGACATGTCTACACCGATGCAGAATTCCGGGGGCATGCGGCCATGCGGTCGGGTTGATTACCCGATATATTGTTATTGTGGTTACATGGACATGTCTACACCGAGGTAGAATTCCGGGGGCATGTGGCCATGCGGCAGGGTTGAT
Source organism: Przewalskia tangutica (assembly GCA_029844215.1). NCBI lineage: Eukaryota > Viridiplantae > Streptophyta > Magnoliopsida > Solanales > Solanaceae > Przewalskia > Przewalskia tangutica. The sequence goes on from JAQGDG010000035.1 coordinate 1,251,073, forward strand.
CACCCAGTATATTATTGTTGATGTCACATGGACGTGTCTACACCGAGGTAGAATCCGGTGGGCATGTTGACTTGGTGCATTGGTTTTATTGTTGCAACATGGACATGTCTACACCGGCGCGAATTCGGGCATGCGGCCATGATGCGAACATGATTGATGTTGTGGGCGTGAGACCCATAGTTATATTTAGTGATGACTTGAGGCGTGAGTCCACGATCGATATGATCGCTTTTATGTTGTGATCGTAGTTTGGTTATCATACATGTCTCCGCTTTATATAGACTAGTATGATTTCATTCTGATATTTTCTGATTTCACATACTTGGTACTGTTATCTTGACCTCCTTGGGGCTGCGTTCATCCGCAGTAAGTACATCGGTCGTGGATCCCCGCTCTTAGGATCACAGTTCAACATATTGGGAAGCCCCGTTTCTTCGGAGGCTTATCTTTTGGTATGTGTTCCCTGAGTTGTAGGTTCTTGTACATTCAGGGGTATGGCGGGGCCCTGTCCGTCATAGTCGTTGTAAATCTTAAGTGCCGTAGTCTGTTGTGGCGGGGTTGTAAAGGATTAAAGCCCATTCGTGTTTTATGTATATCTGCGAAGGCAACCGCTTTGGTTGCTTTGTTTATGTTCATATATCTTGTTTCTTGTGTAAAGTTTTATTTTCCAGGTTTTCTCGATGTTGTATCACTAGGGTGCGGTAAGGCACGATGCGGGGCAGGCAGTCGTTACAAAAGTGGTATCGAGCGATTAATCCTCGGAAAGTGTCTGAACCGTGTCTAGTAGAGTCTTGATTATCGATGTGTTGTGCACCACATCTATAATCGTGAGGCTGCGAGACATTTAGGATTGGTTTCCATTCTTCTCATTCGAGATCGTGCCTTAGAGCGTGTTGTAAGTTGGACCCTCCGACGTATCTCGTTTTTACCGTTATGCCTCCGGCGCAACCAGCGAGCCCGAGAAGGGCAAAGCGGCGAGGGTGCTAGTGAGATACAGAGGAGTCAGCGCGAGCCCGGACGAAGACGAGTTGTGCTTGACGGCGGGTTTTGTGGCCCGCCGCCCAGCGAGTTAGAGCGCAGAATGGCTGCGAGACGCGATACACGAGCCTCCACCCACGATGCAGGCGAGAGAGATGGGTTACAAGGAGATGGCGATTCTTGGCGAGTCGTGGCCGATATGAGATAAATTTGGATCTGGCGGATTCGATTCAGTAGCACGATGGTTCACCCCGAGCAGATAGTTTGAGGCTACGGGACTTTCGAGTTGTAGCCGCGAGTTTTATGGGTCGAGGCACGAGGATGATCCGCAGGAGTTCATCGGCGATTCTGAGATCATGCGGGTGATCAAGGCTTGAGACCGAGTCTGTGACCTTTGGTTCGCATCGGTGCGTGATACCGCGATCGATTGGTTTGATTCATAGGAGCTTTCCTTGGGAGAGCATGTACCTCGGCAGTATGGGATGAGTTTTGGGGCTTTCCTCACGCACTTCTTGCCTCGCGCATGAGGAGAACGCGGTAAACATTTTTGATGCTTAGACAGGCGGGCGTGCGGTTGGAGTACAATGTGGAGTTCGACTCATTGGCGTGCGTCCAGCGTTGTAGCTAGTATGGAGGATCGAGTGCACCGATATGTTACTGAGCTCGATGATTACATGTCGAGGCATGTTCGGAGTAGCTCTTGGCCCGCACGGACATTGCCGCATGCAGCTCATGCACTAGGATGTGAGGTACGGAGAGGTCGACGGAATGACTGGATCGGCGAATGAAGAGGCGGGACATCGTGGTCTTTGGCGACTTTCGGCGGACCGCCTCAGCGGCGAACTAGTTTTGTACCCCGCATGTGCAGTGGTCCTCCGTCTTGAGAGCAGTCGTGGCTCGGGGTTGAGTTTCGTGAAGTAAGGGTGTTGGCAGATGCGGTCACCCTACCTCGTGTGGTCGATGTGGTAGACCGCATTTCGTGAGTGTCGTGGTGCGAGAGCTTGTTATTTTTGCGGCCAGCAGGCCATTTGCGAACTGTCCGGCCAAAGGTAGCACGGATGTTACGACTCGACTCCGGATCGATGGTGGTTCGCCGCCTCTCTGATTATACGCCTGCAGTGGGCCTATGATTAGAGTGGAGCGGTAGCTTCAGGTATATCCTTAACCCTCTTGAGTTTTGGTATGCTTGTTATGATGGTCTCATTATTATGTGCTATGTACGAATAGCGTGTGTTAATTGTGAGTTAGAAAACATGCTTAGTTGGGAGGATACGTATGGGGCATGGTAAGTGTGAACCTTAGACTATGTCACGACTGAGACCTTAGGGGTAAGGTCGTCTTGAGTTAAAGATTTATGTTTGACCCTTATCAGAGTAGTAGTATACGTGGGATTTATTTGTGTGATAAGTCCGTGGGTAGTGTGAGATGGAAGTGGTAGCTTTCATGATGTGAATTAGTAAGATTGTTAGGATCGGAACAAGAGTTTGCCGCGGTTGGGGTCGGGTTGAGGACCATTTGCGGGTCAACCCGTAACCGGTTTGAGGTGGGGTCGATTAGGTGGTCCGCCAGTGGTAGGTCACGAGGATGCTAGACCCAAGTTTGTATGATCATCGTATGAGTTCGTGGACGCGTTCGACGAGCGGTTCGTAAAGGCGGGAATGGCCTTAAGGAAGTTTGAGGTTAGTAAGATGACCAAGTTTGGAGGTAGTGACTCGGAGATTTTCGGGAGCAGGTAATGACTGAAGTATGGTACGTCTTGGGAGAGTTCAAGTGTTCGAGAAGAGGCACGACGAGTAAGGAAGGAAGATAACGTGTGATATTTCGTGGCCGGTGGCGGCGTTGACAACTGTTAGAGGAACTTCATCGATATCCGTCTTGAGAAGGAACATTCGGGACGAATGTTTCTAAGGAGGAGAATGTTATACCCGTAGTTGCGGTATGTATGTGAGGGCGTGCGTGCAGTACGGCGAAAATTTTAAAAAGAAAGAAAGATGTGAGTTTTTCGCGGAAAAGTTTCCGGTTATTTGTGAAGAAAAAGGTTCGTTAATGGAATGGATTCCCGATTTGGTATTTGGACTTCATAGATTATATTAGAATTTTGAGATTTTATTTTGGAAATGGTCACGTGGGGCCACGGAGAAATTTACTTTTGTAGCCACTTTGTTTTGAGATTTTGGCCATTGTGGATATTTTCGAAGACGCTTTTTGAGGCCAATAGGAGGTGACACGTGTCACCCCGCCTAGGTGGCTTGGCGAATGACATTTGTGCACACCTTGCCGGTTAGAGTCGTTTTTGGCTAAACGTTTTACATAACTTGCGAAGGAAAATTCGGCTATGTCGTTTTGTATTTTTGCGGATTTTTCCGAGAGACGAAACATTCGGACCAACGGGAGGGTGACATGTGTCACCCTGCGTGGAAGACGCATGTGGCGACTTGGCGTGGGGGCAAGCGAGTTGTGGTAGATATTTGTGTAGATATTTGTGAGGGTTTTAAGGAGTAGGGTCTAGGGTGCACTTGGCTTGATCTTGGCCTTACACTTGCCTTACACATGGCTTTATCTTGGCCATTGGTTGGCTTTTGGTTTTGCTATAAATACCCCCCTTATGTTGATGAACTCTTCATCCACAAATGAAACCTTCCAAGCCTAAAATCCTCCTCCTCTCTAGTGTTGAGTTCGTCCAACTCATCCCCTCTTTTGAGAGTCTTGGCGAGGCCTCCTCCTCCCCTGTGGTGCCTTGGCATGGGGTACCCTCCCCAGCCTAGTTGTTTCGTATAATACCCTTGTTGTGGTATAGAAATACTCCCTAGTATTGTTATAATGCCCAAAATACCTTAGCCTTGTACCTTGTAGTATTCCAAAGATACCTCTTTACGAAGAGTCCGGAAATACTACCTTTTGTCCTTTTTAGTCTCAAACCGAAACCCTAAGGAAATCTTCATAGTTGGTTGAAGAATTTTGAGTAGAAGTTGGTTAGAACTTCTAAGGGTTGTTTGGAGTGGTTTGGAGCGCACGGAGTGGAGCTAAACCTTGCTCAGGATCGACATTATAACTTGGATAATTTTGGGCTTATCGAGGTAATTATCTTGTCCCTCCATTGTAATTGGAAATTACATGTTTGTTAGAATATATAGTTGAAGTATACTATATATGGAACTATACTTAGTATTCACAATGTCTTTTGACTTAAGCTGAAGAATAAAGAACTAATCAACAGTATTTACATAGGGTATTGCGATGAGACTTGTGTAGAATTGTACACGTCCGGTTAGACGTGTAAACCCCCCCCTGGTTGGCTTGGTAGCCGGCCTCGATAGAGGAGGAGATTTACGCTGTTGCGGGGGGGGGGAGGTGCTGCCGAATTTTCTATAGGAAGATAGAAACTTGTGTTTTGGGGTTAATAGACGTTTGTGACCTTTATAGGTGAAAGTACTAAGAGTAGCGTATTCTACTCGAGGAGTGGAAAGGGCTAGCAAGGTTGTAGTACTTGGAGCATTTTGCTTATTGTCGATAAATCGTCGCGAGGTATGTGAACCTCTTCCTATCTTTTCTAGCATGATTGTTGTGAACTATGTAGTACGGTAGACGTACATGTGCTAAGTGATTTGGTTGGTTTAAAACATAGGGTGTTATAATAGCTTTATGGGAAGTTAGTTATAACGACCTTATGTAAGTGAAAATGGTTTACTGATGTTAGAAGTTAAGAGACTTGATCTTATAAGATAAGAGACTTAACTTATTTGTTTAAATGTGGATGTTTGTGTGAAACCTCATTCGTGAGTAATGAGTACTTGGTTTTTAAAGGGATAATGTTTCTGATTTGAGAATCGAGAATGTGTATCGGCAGGACCACTGCGGCGTTAATGGAAAATGTATTGAATAATGATATGTTGTATTAAAACCCGGTAGAAACCTCCATCCGCATAAAGCTAAGATGAGACAAAATGATATTACATTTTCTAGATCATGGTCACAGTAATAAGATCGTTATAAACAAGAATAAACTACTCACATATATGACATATGTTACTCAATTGTTCTAAAAAGGAATCAAGTGATTAAGTTTGGGAACTATGAAACCATTTGAAAATGAGAAGCTTGAGTAATTGAAACTAGGCAAACTGGGACTTAGGAAAAGAATGTTGTTACTTGATTTTGAAAAGGAAGGTGGGTTGGTCATTCTAATACTACGTATCGGGTGACTTTATAAAAGTAATGGATCTCTTTTAAAAGAACTTAACGATGTAGTACTTTGGGGTTAAAAACCCCGACTTTGGCATAAAATGAAAGTACTTTGAGTCAGTGTAAACTTATCTATGCTTGTTGTTGTGAAACTTGCCTATGCTTGTTGTTGTGAAACTTGCCTATGCTTGTGATGATAGCCTTTGTTGTGTAAGTATGGTATTTACGTGTTACGCGTCTCGATAGAGGCGGCCGACTTATTGAGAACTTACTTGGGCGTCTTGGCGATGATGGAGAATTCCACGGGTATGTTTCCATTTTGATTCTTGTCTTGTTGTTGGTGTCACACGGACATGTCTACACCGATCACAGTCCGGCATGCGGCCATGCGGTCGGGTTGATTACCCGATATATTGTTATTGTGGTTACATGGACATGTCTACACCGAGGTAGAATTCGGGGCATGTGGCTACGCGCGGGGTTGATCACCCAAGATATTATTGTTGATGTCACATGGACGTGTCTACACCGAGGTAGAATTCCGGGCATGTGGCCATGGTACATTGGTATTATTGTTGCATCATGGACATGTCTACACCGATCACGAATTAGGGCACGCGGCCATGATGCGAACATGATTGATGTTGTGGGCGTGAGACCCATAGTTATATTTGAGTGACTTGAGGCGTGAGTCCCCGATCGATATGATCGCTTTTATGTTGTGAATCTTAGTTTGGTTATCATACATGTCTCTGCTTTATATAGACTAGTATGATTTCATTACGATTTTTACGATTTCACATACTTGGTACTGTTATCGACCTCCTTCGAGTGCGTTCATGCCGCAGTAGAGGTACATCGGCCGTGGATCGCTCTTAGATCACGATTGAACAGATTGGGAAGCTCCGTTTCTTCGGAGGCTTATCTTTTGGTCTGTGTTCCCTGAGTTGTAGGTTCTTGTACATTCAGGGGTATGGCGGGGCCCTGTCCCGTCATAGTCGTTGTAAATCTTAGAGGTCTGTAGTCCTGTTGTGGCGGGGTTGTAAAGATTAAAGCTCGTGTTTTATGTATATACGAAGGCAGTTTTGGTTGGCCTGTTTATGTTCATATATCTTGTTTCTTGTGTAAAGTTTTATTTTCCGCTGGTTTTCTCTGATGTTGTATCACTAGGGTGCCCGGGGTAAGGCACCAGTAACGGGGCCCGGAACGGGTCGTTACAGCTGGGGCCGGCGGCGTCATAGAACTCGCCGTCTGAGGTATAGACTGGGCCTGAGCCCTCGTAACTCTCGGTGTCCTACTAGCAGCTCCTCATTGCCTTGCCCTTCTGGGCCCGGGTTGCCTTACGTGGAGGCATAACTGTTACAGAAAAGGAATACGTTAGAGGGGTCCAACTTTAACACAGCTCTAAAGCACGATCTCAGAGTGAGAAGAATGGAAACCAATCCTAAATATCTTATAGCCTCCTGATTATTGGTGTGGTGCACAACACACCGATAATCAAGACTCTACTAGATACGGTCTGTAGACACTTTCCGAGGATTAACTGCTCTGATACCACTTTTGTCACGACCCGTGACTGGTGCCTTACCCGGGCACCCAAGTAGTCATACATCAGAGTAATCAGCGGAATATAAAAACAAGACATGAAGCAGTTGTAAAATGAATTACGCTTTATCGATGAAAAGCTTGCCTTTCGCATATATATATAAATAACCCAAGTTTTGCAGTTACATCCCAACTGTACACTAGGACTACAGACCTCTAAGGAAGTAAACAACTATGGCGGGACAGGGCCCCGCCATACCCTGAATGTACAAAACTATCTACAATACAGGGAGATCATACCAAAAGTAGAGCCTCCGGAGAAGATGGAGCTCGACACCAATGCAAAGAGATCTGAGGATATGGATCTGCACCTGCTTGCCTTACCTGCGGCATGAACGCAGAAGGAGGTCAAGATAACAGTACTAAGTATGTGAAATCAGAAGTACTTAAAATGAAATAAAAGTATTAAAAACCATTTGCAAATACAATCAGTTCAATTGCACATAGTGTCATATCACAAACAAGAACACTAATAGATATAATGTAACTGGTCTTTCCTAGGCCGCGAATGATCGCAGCAAGGCCAATCGCCCATAGTATCATTATGCGTGCTAGTCCCGACTTCCAGATCCGCATGGGTCACACACGCACCGTGAGGTATTCCTCGCGTCGGGTAGCTAACCCCTGCACCTCTCGACTCCCGCGATGCATAGTCTCAATAGACGCGTAGTCATACGCATCGCATAGGCATCCCCATCGTGCTAAAACACCGGAATGATCAATCCTGGAGCTCCCGCAGCTACGCATAGTCTCACAGACCGAATAGGCCGTTTAGACCGCATCAGGGTGGCAAGCCCTCGGTATAACCAAATGGAGGGTAGGTGATATAACAACAAGACAACCGACTTACCGCCTAGCAACGTAAGCACAACAAGAATGTCCCCTTTCACAACATCACAAGACACTAACACACATAGCATCATGGTATGTCTATTTATCAAACAATCTTACTACTACGAGATACAAGGTTTTTATAAGCAATCAAATGCTTGATTCTTTTATCATTCTTAAGGGGTTATACCTAACTTCCCATAAAGCTAGTATAACTCTTAAGCTTTTGTTTAAAAACCAACTGTTTCTTTTCTGTTAAAACTGATTCAGTATTCTTTTGAAATGCTTCAATTCATATTATTCAGGCTTAAGTCAAGAGACATTGCCGTAGTTATTATTCAGGCTTAAGTCAAAAGTCATTGCCGTAGTTATTATTCAGTTAACACATGTACCTCTACCGTACTATATATATATGTTAAAATATCATGCTTAGGAAGAATCACATACCTTCTCGGCGAAAACCACCTGCCAAGTTGAATATGTCGCGCGCAGAGAATCAACCTATAATAGTCAGACACGTCTATCAACGCCTGAACTACTCGTAAAACGCTTCTAAGCAGGGTCCTTTATTACGGAAAATCGGGCAAGACTTCCCTGCGGTGAGCTACTCAAGTCTCTTTGTGAAAAAATTCCTAAGTAAGTATAGTTCAATTATTCTTCTTTTAAACCCTTCTCGTGATAACAGATTCAATTCTATTATGTGATATCCTTCTAAGTATTTAATACTTATTTCTATACTACAAGATGTATTCTCTAATTACAAAAGAAGGACAAGTTTATTTACCTCGATAAGCCCAATAATATCCTAGATATAAGTCGTCCCAGAGCAAGGCTTAGCTTTACGTTCAGCTCCGATAGCTCCAAGGAAACCTTGAAGTTCTTCACAACTTCTACTAAGTACTAAGGGATTTGGGCTAGGTATTTTGGGCATTATAACAATACTAGAAGGCAACTTTTCTACCAGGGAGGGGGTAGATTTCGGCCGGGATAGGGGAGGGTTGCCTCGCCAAGCTCACTCAAAGGGGTGTGTTTTGGACGAAAAAGGCTCAAGGAGAGGAGAGGATTTCAAGACTTGGAAAGCTTGTTTGTGGATGAAGAACTCTTCATCACAAGAGGGGTATTTATAGGTCAAGGGATGGCCAACCAATGGCCAAGATTATGCCAAGTGCAAGGCAAGTGTAAGGTCAAGATTTGGGCAAGTTTACCTAGCCAACTTGCACACAAAATATCCTACCAACTACTTGACAAAATAAGCCACCCATTCGGCCATATAGGCGCCTCACGTCCACGGTGGAGGGTGACAAGTGTCGCCTCCGCTGGCCCAAAGTGTTTCGCCTCGGAAAAATCCGCAAAAATTAGAAATGGCATAGCCGGAATTTATCCTACGCGAGTTGTGTAAAACGTTTCGTCGGAAAACGATTCTTTTAGCGAGTTGTGCCAAAAAAAAAACGTCTTGTGCCTAAACTTTAAGGCTAGACTTTCGTACGTACGTCCTCACGTACATACCCTGGAAATACGGGGTATAACAAAACGGGTCTTGTGGTTGATCCAGGGTCGATGGCGGGTCGGGACGGTGAGTCATGGGTCGATGTTCATGTCCACGAGGCATCGCCTAAGGTTGGTGGCTCGTTGGGACTTCTTTTCCCAAGGACATTGAGAAGCAGATGTTGCGGTTTCCGAAGCCCCACCCCTTCTCGAGGGAATGTCGGGTCACATGGGTGGGCATGGATTAATGGAGGATCAAGAGGATGGTTCCGGGTCGAAGGAGGGTCATAGGGGTAGTCATGGGTCACTGATTGGTCACGTTGGTGTTAGTAGGGCATGGTTTTGACCTAAGTGTCTTCAATTAATGTTTGTAGAGACCGATGTTGGTTCATTTCCCATGGTTCTTGGTAGTATGAATCGTGTGGAAGTCGAAAAACCTACCCCTTCTAACGAGACACCGTATTTGGGGCATTTAATGGTGAAAACCAGGAAGCATCTCATTCTACGAGACATCGAAAATTGATAAGGGTGAGAACCGATGAGTCACCCATTCTATTGAATTCAAAGGTTGCGGAAACCAAAGGGGCAACTCGTCAAAAGAGGCTTGGAAACCTGATGGCTACGGGATTCGAAAAGACTACTCTTCAATCAAGTCTTGGAAGATCAACTTATGTGGAAATCGAAGGACACTCTTTGCCAAATCGCCTAAGATCTCACAATGGTCTCAACCATGGGAGCATTCAACGCCAAACGACTTAAGCCATTTTGGGAATCTTTCCCAATAGTGCACTACTCTTGAATTCCCAACAATGCATCTAATGCACGTACTAAGCGTGCAAGGAGTTTCAATTCAATATAGGAAAATTAAGCAGGAATCGTTACAAGTCCTTGTCTAGAATCAGAAGGACTTAAAACTACTATGATCTTATCCCCTCTTGTAATGGCACCTTTGGTGACCACGCACCCTCCCCATTTCTTGTTTGCTTAAACGTTGAGGATTGAGAACCCTCAATGACTGATTGTAGCCATCTTTATTTCCGTTATTAGTAATAATATTTGCATTTACCTAAAAAAAGAAATCAATACAAGTCTTTCATAAACACATAAGTAAAGTGTTCCTTTTCTCTTTCTTAAGTCGTTATACCTAACTTCCCATAAAGCTAGTATAACTCTTAAGCTTTTGTTTAAAACCAAGTATTACTCTTCTTTCAAAATGATTCATAATTCTTTTGAAATACTTCAAGATTCTTGTTATTTAGACTCAAGTCAAAAGACGCCAAGTAAAACCATGTTTAGTTAACACACGTCGCTCACCGCACTATATATATACTTTAAAATATCATGCTCTAGGATAGGAAGAATCACATACCTTCTCGTGAAATCCACCGCAGTGGAATATGTGTGCACAGAATCAACCTATAATAGTCGACACGCCTATCAATGTCTAGACTACTGCGTAGACTATTCTAAGCAGAGGGTTCTTTATTCTACAGAAAATTGGGCAGCACTTCCCTACCCGTCAAGTTACACAAGTCTACTGTAAATACCGTCATATGTAAGTACAGTTCAATTCTTCTTCTGTTATACCCTTCTACTGTGATTACACCAATTCTATTCTTTAATATCCTTCATATCTTATACTCAAGTCTTAACTATTCTTATATGTAATATCGATTACAATAGAAGGACAAAGAGTATTTACCTCGATAAGCCCAAAATTATCCAAGTTAAATGTCGATCCTGAGCAAGGTTTAGCTCTTAATCTGTATGTCTAATCCGCTCCAAGAAACTCTTAGAAGTTTCTACAACTTCTACTTTCTACTTCAACCAACAATGAAGTTTCTCTTAGGGTTTTAGTTTAGTGACAAATGGAGATAAGGTAGTATTTCTAGGCTTTTAGTATAGAGGTGACTTTGGAAATACAACAAGGTATAGGCTAAAGTATTTGGGAATAGTAACAATACTTGGAAGACAACTTTCTACCAGTGGGGCTCTCGGCCGGCCACTAGGCTAGAGGAGGGTGTTTGGACTAAACACTACAAGAGAGGGGAGAATTTTGAGACTTGGAAGACAATTTGTGGACGAAGAAAACCTTCAAGTTATGGGGGTATTTATAGGCCAACCAATGGCCAAGATGAAGCCAAGTGGTAGGCAAGTGTATGGTGGAGTAATTTACATAGCCGTAATTTACCCTACGCAAGTTTTGGAAAACGTTTCGTCGGAAAACCATTCGTTCGTAGGTTGTGCAAATTTCGCCCAAAGTGCCTATCTTAAGCTAAACTCTTGTATGTACGTCCCACGCATACTCTGGAAATACGGTATAACATTCTCCTCTCCTTACATTCGTCGAATGTTCGCTTCCAAGACGGATAATGATAAGGTTCTTGTAACATAAACGGTTAAGCAAATGCCTCATACGGCCACAAAACAACACTTAGGCAATAAGTAAATTAAATCAACAAGTAGGAAAGTGAGTTACCTGGAGGTGTGGGGAATAAATGAGGATACCTCTGCCTCATGTCCTTCTCTGCTTCCCACGTCATCTCCTCCCTGAGCTCGTTCCGCCACAAGACTTTGTGGAAGCCACGTCCTTGATCGCGGATGCTAACTCGACGATCGATTATCGTTGGAATCTCCTCATACGATAACCTGCGATCACACTGGACATCGTCGATGAACTGCCGCAGATGGATCACGATACATCTCGCAGAATAGAAACATGGATCACGTGCTGCTCCAGATCGGACGCGAATCCAGCTTCATAAGATAACGCGCACATCCTGCGGACAATCCGATCGGCCGATGTAGCAGGGCGGGTTTACTCTTTCTTCCCGAGATCTCGTAACGCCACTTCATGGGTGACACCTTGAGAAAACATCATCGACTCGAACTCTAAATCTTGGCGTGATGATCTGCATGACCTATGCGACTGTTGTCGATAACCGCTCCACAGATAACCTTATCCAGCTGCTGCTCCTCCAGGTCACGGTCCAGTACTTCACCTCGCCTACTGTCAAACCAGCCTATCAGCGATCTATATTTCCTCTCGCCTACAAGGAGCCTCGCTTAAAGGCGCCCCGTCCGAATCTCTGGAGTGGTAGCTATTATCACATGAAGCTGGCTGAGTGAATGATCCTCGTTGCCACGAAATCCGATATACTGGGCTCGCGGCATATCGCCGAGTGCGGATAGTGCGCTTCTACTGTCAAAATACGTACGAGATGGAATCCGATACTCGAGCTCGCTGCGTCCTGAGCCCATGCGGAAAGACCTCAGGAAGTTGGCAATCAAGCGGGCTCTATGCGATATGATAGAAATAGGGACTCAGCGTGTGATGGCGATCTCTGAATGTAGTCACGGCATAATCCTCGGCGAAAAAGTGGGTCACGGCGGGGAAAGTGGGATGATTTAAATCGATTTTGTCGGCGATAGCCAGATCGAATGGTGCACTTCATGCAGATGCGAGGTAATCACTGTTGATAAAGTCCATGTTGATCACCTCGGCACTTCAGGTCGGGATCTCTATCGTCTGTGGCGAGCCACCGGGCCTGCACGGTGCTCTACCATCGCTAGCGTGACCTTCCAGACGCCCTGAGCCACAAACTCTGCCGGCGTCCTCTTTGACCATCCCGCAATACCTGGATCACGGAATTAGTACATCTTTATCGACCCGGATGGATGAAATAGCGTGGCTTTGTGCTGCCACTAGAACCTTTGCCAGAAATCCTGCGCGATGTCAGGAACGCTACAACACATACCTCGAACCTTAGCACCCAGTCGGTCTTTCTCGAGACCGCTTCCCGCCATGAAGAAGGCGGAAGTATCGCGATGCTGCGCCGTCAAGCGGATCCTCAAGCTGTTTACTCTTCACCTCATGCGGCGATGGAAGGCTCGGCAACGTATCCAGTTCGAACGACCTTGCTCACGAAATCAATCGGCGGACACGAGGCTCGCTTAGCGATGCGAATCGTGAACCATACCTCATGCTCCGTGCACATCGATAAACATCGACCCTTCTGTGGGCATACACTTACCACGTCTGCGCGCGTGCAAGGTGGTACAGGATATCAACGTCATAATCATTAAGAACTACAACACGTCTAATGCGGTATGTTCCAGCTCCACTGCAATTTGAAAGATATCTTTGGGGGCTCTTGTAGATGGTGTATAAACTATCCACATGAACCCCGATACAAATAGTGCCTCGGATCTTCAAGGCGCGAATCATGTATGCCAACTCCTAAATCATGGGGCCAATTAGTTCCTCTAAATGCTTAACTTAAGGTGTCCGGGATGCGTGCTGGCTATAACGCTACTAACTGCGTCAACCACATCCCGACCGATGCACGTAGCGTCGCGATACCACGACATAATGATGCAGACCCTACGGAAAAGTATGAAACGGTGATCGTCGATCAGTACTCGCTTGAGTGGCTGGAAACCGCGCTCACGAAGCATCAGTCCGGCGCCGAAACTTATTTAGCATACGAGTCTGGCCCTGGTCAATGAATGCTGCGAGATATAGAAAGAAAACTTCTCCTGACCGTGCGCCGATAGTAACACATGCGAGGCCGATGCTGCACCTGCCAGTTCGGAGTAGTAGGTACAGAGCCAACTCGATTGCGCCGATCTTGGCCAGTATCCACCTGAATACCATCTGCCATACCCGTATTTCCGGAGTAATATGCTGTGAGGGCGTCGTCTAGTTGTAAATTTAGGCCAAGTTACGAGAAAAATTGTGCCTGCTTCGACTAAAAGAATGGTTTCAGCCGAAGCGTTTCCCGCGACCAGTAAAGGAAAATTCCGACTATGCCATTTCTAATTTTAGCAGTTTTTAGAAGCGAAACATTTTGGACCAGCGGAGGTGACACTTAGCGCCCTCCAGTTGATGGACTTGAAATCGTCCATTGGGCCGAATTGGACTTGGAATAGCGCGTTTTTGTGCCAGCTGATCGTTTGTGATCGATTGCCAGCTATGAATCTCCTCGTCTGTAACCTGCGATCCTGGACATACGTCGATGGGAACATCTAGATGGATCGATCATCTCGCCGAGAATAGAAACATGAAACCTGGATCTGTACTCCGGATCGGACGACGGTCATTGCATAGATAACGCTATCACGGACAATCAATCACGACCCAATGTGCCTTGAGGTGGTTTCTCTTTCTTCCGAATCTCTCACACCGCCCATGGGTGACGCCCAGTGATAAATCGACCTCGAACTCTGAAATCTTGATGATACTGCGTATGACTCCACAGCCGACTGCGAGGCACATCGATAATAAATCTGGATAAGCTTCACCTTGTACTTGCCTCAACTGTATGTCAGTGCAATTATTTCATTGCACCTACGCCTACATCAGACCAGCTGTCGGCGATCTGTATTTCCTCTGCATTACAAGACTCATGCGAAACACGTCGAATCTTGGAGTGGTAGGCTATTGTGCTCTGTGGGGACTCATTTAGAGGTAAGTGAATCTCCACATTTCTGCAAGTCAATAGCAAGGAGCTCATGACATATCCTCGAGAATTAAGATAGTGCGCTCTGCTGTCAGTGCAATACGAGGATGGAATCTGATGCTCGGACTCCTGCGTCACTAGACCATACGGAAAGACCTCGAGTTAGCGAAGTAAGCCCCAGGCTCTTCACCATGCGATATGATAGAAATAGGGACTCCATGTAGTCTGTGATCTCTCGAATGTAAAATTGCAGCGTAATCCTCATAGAAAAGTCGTCTGTGGAAGAAAGTGGGATGATTTAAATGCGACTGTCGGCGATAACCGAGATAGAATCATGCTTCGCGAGTCGCGAGGTAATCGCGTGATAAAGTCCGTGTTGATCACCTCCGGCTTCGGTCGGGATCTCTATAAATGCGCAACAAACCGGCCTGCGGTGCTCTGCCTTCGCTGCGTGACCGGGCCTTGAGCCTGAGCTGCGGCGTCCTCTTTAAGCCATCACGATACGAGATCTGGGTCGTAGTGCGTCTTTGTCGACCGATGGATGGATGAATGCGTGGTGTGTGCTTCCACTAGAACACAACTGCAGAAGTCTGCGATATCGGAACCACCTGACGCCTCGAACCTTAGCACCGTAGTGCTACCTCAGGACCCTTCCTCCACGAAGGCCCAGTATCACGATGCAAGCGTCAGCGGATCTCAGGCGTTGCCTCTGCCTCGCCGGCGATGGAAGACTGGCAACCTCTCAGAACTCGACAGCTGCTTATCGGAATCAATCAAGCGGACACATTTCGCTGGCGGTGCAAATGGTCGTGAACCGTGCCCTATATAAATTTTGCACGTCGATAACTGCCCGTCGACTTCGACTGGGGCGTACCCTTGCGTTGGCCTTACCGGGTGGTGCACGGATAACCGACATCATAATCCTTAAGAACTCTAACCGCAGTCGCCATGGTATGTTGACTCATACGGTGAGATATGCGGGGGCTCTTGTGGGTGCGTATAAATATCCACGAACCCGTACAAATAATGCCTCGGATCTTGGCGTGAATCGCAGCCACTTGACTACAAATCATGGGTGGGTAGTTCTGCGTGCTTCTTAGGTGTCGGGATCGTCGCTATAACCTTTCCTATGCTGCGTAACACACATCCCAACGATGCACGGCGTCCTGATACGACATGGCGATCGGACCTGCGGAAGAAGTAAGAACGAGGCGTCGTCGATCTCAACCGATGGCGGAAACCACGCTCCAAGCATCGGTCAGCGGCTTTGCACTCCCGAAATCGCCCTAGTCAATGAATGCGGGATATAGAAAAAACTTCTCCAATGATGGTAACACCGAGCCCGAGCTGCGTAGCCTCTGCCGGAAGTAGTGAATTACAAACGACTCATTGCGCCGATCTTGGCGGTATCCACATACCATCATTATACCGTATTCCGGGTATATGCGTGAGCGTCTGTCTGGTTGTATAAAGTTAGGCCAAGTTCGAAAATTGTGCAACTGGCTTAAAAGAATCGTTTTCCGATGGCGTTTCCACGACTTAAATGAAAATTCGACTATGCCATTTAATTTTTTTGCGGATTTTCAGAAAGCGAAACATTTTGGACCAACGGAGGCGGCATTGGCACTCCGATTGATGGACTTGAAATCGTCCGTTGAATTGGACTTGGAATGCACGTTTTTGTGCCTTTGCCTGGTCGAGTTAGTAGGATATTTGTGTGTAGTAGATAGAATGGACACTTGCCTAAATCCTCACCCTACACTTGCCTTGCACTTGGCGTCATCTTGGCCCTTGGCCATGGCTTGACCTATAAATACCCCCTTAGATGAAGAGTTCTTCATCACAAATTACTGAAGTCTTGAAAAATCCTTCCTCTCCTTTGTGAGCATTTCGTCCAAAGCATACTCCTCCCCAGTGAAGTTGGCGAGGCCTCCCCTAACCTAGCCGAAATCTACCCCTCCATGGTAGAAAAGTTGCCTTCTAGTATTGTTATAATGCCCAAAATACCACACAGCCCAAATCCCTTAGTCCTTAGTAGAAGTTGTGAAGAACTTAAGGTTTCTTAGACTCTGGAGCGTACAACCTAGAGCTAAACCACCTTTCGGTGACTTTTATCTAGGATATTATTGGGCTTACAGAGGTAATGAACTTGTCCTTCTTTTGTAATTAGAGAATACATCTTGTAGAAGTATAGAAATAAGTATAAATACTTAGAAGGATATTAAAGAATAGAATTAATTGTTATCACATGAAGGGTTTTAAAGAAGAATAACTGTTGTACTTACATTTGTTTTCCTGATGAACTTGAGTAGCTCACCGGTAGGGAAGTGCTGCCCAATTTTCCGTAGGATATTGAACCCTCTGTTTAGAATCGTTTACAAAGTAGTGCGAGCGTTGATAGGCGTGTCGACTATTATAAGTGATTCTCTGCGTGACATATTGACTTGGCGGTGGTTTTATTTGAAGGTATGTGATTCTTCCTAAAGCATGATATTTTACAATATATATGTAGTACGGTAGACGTACATGTGTTAACTGAATAATAACTACGGCAATGTCTTTGACTTAAGCCTGAATAATACTTACGGCAATGCCTCACGGCTTAAGCCTGAATAATACTTACGAATGCCTGGGCTTAAGCCTGAATAATAAAGATCTGAAAACATTTCAAAAGAATACTGAATCATTTTTAACAGAAGAGAACTAATTGGTTTTTAAAACAGAAGCTTAAGAGTTATACTAGCTTTATGGGAAGTTAAGTATAACCACTTAAGAATGATAAAAGAAACAGTTTGTCTATGTGTTTATAACAGACTTATATTGAATTGTGAAAAGAATAATAAGATGGTTTGATAAGTAGACATGATATGATGCTATGTGTGTTAGTGTCTTGTAACGTTTGTATAAGAGAGTATTCTTGTTGTGCTTATGTTGTTTAACGATAAGTTGTTATGTTAGTGTAATATCACCACCTCTTGACATATTCACGGGGTTGGCCCTCCGATGCGGGGTAGACTCGGTGATGCAGGACCATGATTCGAGAATACCTCATGCGGATCCAGGGGACCTATGTGGAGCTACGGGAGTTCCAGGTTAGTGATGCGGGGTTATACCTCATGCGGTCTATGTGGCCATGCGGACTACGAGTCCAGGACGATGCCGAGGAGTAGCTACCCTCGATGCGAGGTTATGTACCCTATGCGGGCCTATGTGAGTGGCTTTATGCGGACTCTGAGTCGGATTAGTCTTGCATGGTGATACTACGAGCGCAATTGGCCTGCTTCGATCATTCGCGACCTAGGAAAGACACATTCTGATTTACCTATTGTTGCTCTTGTTTATGATGTGGCACTATGTGCGGTCCCCTTGGTTGTTTCATACATACTTGCAAAACTAATTTTAAAAATGATATGTTTTCATTTAAGTACTTTACAGTTTCATATACTTAGTACCTGTTGTACTGACCTCCTTCGGGGGGCTGCGTTCATGCCGCAGGTAAGGGCAAGCAGGTGCTAGATCCACATCCTTAGGATCTCTTGCGTTGGTGTCGAGCTCCATCTTCCTGAGGCTCTACTTTTGGGTATGATCTCCTGTTGTAGATAGTTTTATGTCACGATCGGGGTATGGCGGGGCCTGTCATAGTTGTTATTTCCTTAGAGTGCAGAGTCATGTTATGCAGTTGAGATGTAATCGCAAACCTTGGTTTATGTATATATCTAAAGCAACCACTTTTCTCGAAGCGTGTATCATTTACAATTATTTCATGTCTTGTTTTATATTCGCTCATTTTCTCGATGTATGACTACTTGGGTGCGGGTAAGGCACGATCCACGGGCCGAGCAGATCGTGACAAAGTGGTATCGAGCGATTAATCCTCGGAAAGTATCTCTGACCGAATCTAGTAAGTCTTGATTATCGGTGTGTTGTGCACCACGCCAATGTCGAGGCTATAGGATATTTAGGATTGGTTTCATTCTTCTCACTCTGAGATCGTGCTTTAGAGCTGTGTTAAAGTTGGACCTCTAACGTATTCTTTTTACATGCTGATTATGCCTCGCGTAAAGGCAACCGGGCCCGGGAGGGCAAGCGTGGAGGCGCTAGTGGGACACCTAGAGTCACGAGGGCTCGGGCGATCTATACCGAGGCGGCGAGTTCTACGACGCCACGGCCCCAAAGAGACCACGACCCACACCTCCCGTCCCACGGCTGGCGGAGTTAGGGTACAAGAGATGGCCCATCGGCCGGGATCGTGGCAGAACATGAGGGTGGATCGGCGATTCGATCCAGCCCGGTCGTACAGTAGTTCACCCGGCGAGAGTTTGAGGCTACGAGACTTCTGAGTTGTAGCCCGCCGAGTTTCTGGTCGAGGCGGAGGATGATCCGCAGGAGTTCATCCGTCGCCTCTGAAGGATTACGAGTGATCGGGCGTCTGTAACGCCCGAACCGGGCGATCGTGCCTTACCCCGGCACCCTAGTGATACAACATCGAGAAAACCAGCGGAAAATAAAACATGAATCATGAAACAAGAGATATCATAAATAAGCGAGCAACCAAAAGCTTGCCTTCGGTATATACATAAAACCGAATGTTTAATCCTTTTACAACCTGCCCCCAGTTCTAACCACAAGATTTACAACAACTATGGCGGACGAGGCGGGCGCCATACCACGAATGTACAAGAACCTACAACTCAGGAACACATACCAAAAGATAAGCCTCGAGAAGCGGAGCTTCCCAACACGAATGTGATCTATGGCGGGGATCGGCGATCGATGTACCTTTACTGCGGCATGAACGCGGCCCAGGAGGTCGATCTGGCCAGTACAAGTATGTGAAAGCTGTAAAATCAGTAAATGAAATCATAATAGTCTATATAAAGCGAGAGACATGTATGATAACCAAACTACGATTCACAACATAGAAGCGATCATGTCAAGTCGAGACTCACGCTAAAAGTCATCCCACCGTACGTGGAACTCCTTCCTCACCGGCGATCTAGGTACAAATCATGTGATCGTATAACAGGTCTCGGCCCATCTTATGGACCCAATATAGAAAAGGGTGGAATACATTCCGGTTCATCCGTGAACCGTAGTCGAGTGGAATACATTCCGGATGACCGTAGTCAGTGAAATACATTCCGGATGAGCAGGTCCTCAGTGAAATACATTCCGGATGAGCCGTGTAATCAAGTGAAACACATTCCGGATGAGCCGTGGTCGAGTGAAATACATTCGGATGAGCCGGTAATCAAGTGATATACATTCCGGATGAACCCAGTGGTCAGTGATATACATTCGGATGAGCCGTAGTCGAGTAGAACACGATTTACTTACAACAAGGCTATCACACGTAACATGGTCAAGTTTCATAACAACAAGTATAAGCAAGTTACACACGACTCAAGGTACTTTCATTTTATATCAAAGTCCGGATTTTAACCTTAAAGTACTACGTCCGTTGAATTCCTTTTAAGATCCATTTCTTTTACAAAGGTCACCCGATACCCGTAGTATAAAAAAAATAGAGTGACTAACATTGTTAAGTAAACCAAAATGCTTTCCTTTGTAAAATCAAGTAACAACCTTATTTTCCAAACGTTCAAGTTTCTCATTTTAGAAAAAGGTTTCGTAGTTCATAGTTTTAGTCCTTTAAAACATAATTCTCCTTTAAACGTTTTGAGAAACATACGTCTTATATGTGGGTAGGTTATTCTTGTTTATAATCAATCTTATTAAGCAGCCATGATCTAGGAAATGTAATATCATTTTGTCTCATCTTAGCTTCTATGCAGATGGAGGTTTCTACTGGTTTTAATAATACTTCATTAGTCAATACATTTTCCTTTTATTAACGCTGCAGTGGTTTGTCGATACGTTCGATTTCAAATCGATAAAACATTCTTAAGCCGTTATACCTAACTTCCCATAAAGCTAGTATAACTCTTAGCTTTCAAAACCAAGTACTACTCATTCTTTCAAAACGATTCATAAATCTTTTGAAATACTTCAAGTTCTTTATTAACACATAACAAGCCAGTTATTATTCAAATCAGTTACCTTTTAGAAACCACAAAGTATTTGCTTATCCACATAAAGCTATTATAACCAACTTCCCATAAAGCCGTTATAACACTTTATGTTTTAAATCAATCAAATACATTAGCACGTATGCGTCTCCGTACTACATAGTTCACCACATATCATGCTAGAAGAGATAGGAAGAGGTTCACGTACCTCGCGGCGATTATCGACTAATAGCAAAACGCTCAAGTACCTCAAACCGTCGGCGACACTCTCGATCGAAGATCACTCCACGCGCGATCTACTGACTATAGAGGCCTGGCGCTATTAATACCTTTAGATCCCGGCGTAGAATATTCTACGAAAATTGGCGGACTCGTAACGCCCGAAACCGGCCCGTCGGTGCCTTACCGAGCACCCTAGTGATACAGCATCGGAGAAAATCAGCGGAATATAAAACATGAATCATGAAACAAGAGATATCATAAATAAGCAGCCAACCAAGCGATTGCCTTCGGTGTATATACATAAACCCGACAGTTATCCTTTTACAAACCACCCTTGCGATTACTCTGGACTCTAAGATTTATACAACAACTATGGCGGGACGGGGCCGCCATACCCCAATGTACAAGAACCTGCAACTCGGGAACACATGCAAAGATAAGCCTCGGCAAGCGGAGCTTCCAAAACGTGAAACGTGATCCTGACGGGGATCGGCCCGATGTGCTTCTACTGCGGCGTGAGCGGCCCCGAAGGAGTCTGGCCGGTGCAGTATGTGAAGCGTAAAATCACGTAAATGAAATCATACTAGTCTATATAAAGCGGGAGACATGTATGATAACCAAACTCTGATTCGCGGCATAACGGCGATCAAGTCGGGGACTCGCCTCAAAGTCACCACTCGAATATAACTATGGGTCTCGCGCCGCGCATCCATCGTGTTCGCATCATGGCCACGTGCCCCGGAATCTGACATCGGTGTAGACATGTCCGTGATGCGACAATAATAACAAGGCCGTGGCCCGTACCGGAATCTGACGCCGGTGTAGGCATGCCCGTGTAACCTCAACAACAATATACTAGGTAGTCAACCTCGCGTGGCCACGTGCCCCGGAATACAACATCGGTGTAGACACGTCCATGGAGCGAAATAACCATATATCGGGTAATCAACCGGCGTAGCCACATGCCCCGGAATACAACGTCGGTGTAGACACGTCCATGGAACGAGAAATAACCATATCTGGTAATCAACGGCCGCGTAGCCACGTGCCCCGGAATCTGCGTCGGTGTAGACATGTCCATGTGACATCAACAATAAGACGATAATCAAAATGGAAACATACGTGGAATTCTCCATCACTGCCGGCCGTCGAGTAAGTTCTCGGCAAGTCAACCGCCTCTATCGAGACGCGGTAACACGAAATACCACACTTGCACAACAAAGGCTATCATCACAAGCATAGGCAAGTTTCACAACAACAAGCATAGGCAAGTTTCACAACAACAAGCATAGGCAAGTTTCACCTGACTCAAGTACTTTCATTTTATGCCAAAGTCGGGTTTTAACCCCAAAGTACTACATCGTTAAGTCCTTTTAAAGAGATCCATTACTTTTATAAAGTCACGATGCAGTAGTATTAGAATGACCAACCCGCATTCCCTTTCAAAATCAAGTAACAACATTCTTTTCCTAAGTTCGGTTTGCTAGTTTGATTACTCGAGTTTCTCATTTTCAAATGGTTTCATAGTTCATAAACTTAATCACTTGATTTCCTTTTTGAACAATTGAGTAGGTTATTCTTGTTTACAACATTCTTATTACAGTGACCATGATCTAGAAAATGTATATCATTTTGTCTCATCTTAGTTTCTATGCGGATGGAGGTTTCTCTGGTTTTAATACAATTCATCATTATTCAATACATTTTCCTTTATTAACGCTGCGGTGGTGCAGCCGATACACATTCGATTTCGAAATCGGTAAAACATTATCCGCTTTAAATAAAATCAAGTACTCATTACTCACGAATGAGGTTTCACGCAAACATTCACATTAAAACAAATAAGTTAAGTCTCTTATCTTATAAGATCAAGTCTCTTAACTTCTAACATCAGTAAACCATTCTTAAGCCGTTTTCAAACGCACATACTACACTTTCAAAGCGATTCATAAATCTTTTGAAATACTTCAAGTTTTATATAACGCCCGAGCGATTATAAATCAAATCAATTATCTTTTAAAAACCACAACCCGTTTTCTTACCTACATAAAGTTATAACCAACTTCCCATAAAGCCGTTATAACACTTTATGTTTCAAACAATCAAATACATTAAACACGTATGCGTCTGCGTACTACGTAGTTACATATCATGCTAGAAGAGATAGGAAGAGGTTCACGTACCTCGCGGCGAGTATCGACTAATAGCAAAACGCTCCAAACGATCGGCTACTCCTCGAGCCAAGTAAATCGCGCCACACGTAGGTACTTGACCTATAAGGCCACAAGGCGCCTATTATCATCTAGACCGCGGCGTAGAATATTCTACTGAAAATTGGCGACATCTCCCCCGCCAGCGTAAATCTCCTTCTCTATCGAGGCCGCTACCAAGCCAACCGAGGGTTTTACGCCTAGCAGGGCGTGTACAATTCTACTACGGTAATACTACACAAGTCTAATATGTCTGATCCTATGTAATTCTGATTCGATTCGATTCTTAATTCTTGGGCTTAAGTCAAAAGACATTGCCACGATACTAAGTATAGTTCTATATATAGTATACTTCAACTATATATTCTAACAACATGTAATTTCCAATTACAATAGAAGAACGATAGTGTTTACCTCGATAAGCCCATAATTATCCAAGTTAAATGTCGATCCTTAGCAGCGTTTAGCTCGACTCGGGTGCTCCGCCCGCTCAAACAACCGCCAGAAGTTCTAACCAACTTCTGCTTAAATCTTCAACCAATCAATGAAGATTTTCTTAGGGTTTCGGTTTGAGACTAAAGGGACAAAGGTAGTATTTTTGGACTCGTATAGAGGTAACTTTGGAATACTACAAGGTAAAAGGCTAAGGTATTTTGGGCATTATAACAATACTTGGAGGAGTATTTCAATACCACAAAGGGGATGTATTATCTGAAACAACTAGGCTGGGGGTGCCCGGCTGGACCTCATGAGGGGAGGAGACCTCTCGGCCAAGCTCCACAAAGGGAGGGCTTGGGCAATTTCAACACACAAAGGAGAGATTTCAAGACTTGGAAATGATTTTTGGATGAAGAAAGTTCATCAACTAAGGGGTATTTATAGCAAACCCAAAGGCCAACGATGGCCAAGATTTAGCCAAGTGCAAGGCAAGTGTAAGGCCAAGATCAAGCCAAGTGCACCCACAAAACACTCCACAAAACACTCCGCAAAACAAGCCACAAAACTAGGCACAAAGGGAGCGATCGGCGAAGGCCAGCGAGGCCTCTTGGGCGCCCAAATCGTCAACCTTCCATTTGCTTCGATGTGAGGTGACACGTATCACCCTCCGTTGATCCAAAATGTTTCGTCTCTCGGAAAAATCCATAAAAATTAAAAATGACAAAGCGGAAATTCCCTACGAAAGTGTGGAAGCGTTTGCGTCGAAAAACGACTCTAATCGGCGTACTTGTGAAATCGAATCAATGCCTAACTTAAGGCTCAAATTTGTGCGTGCGTCCATACGTCATACTCTGAAAATCGGGGTATAACATTCTTCCCCCAGAAACATTCGTCGAATGTTCCTTCTAATCTCAAAACAAGCGGTGCCGATTATAGTCTTCACTGCTATACTTACGAAAGCGATCATGCCACGCTTTGGCGTAAAACACGTTCACTTCTCCGCTCTCGTGGTACTCGTCTCGAACACTCGAACTCGTTCTAGTATCAGTACCACACATACGTCAGCTTACGTTTCCAACCCTTGGAGTCTGCCTCGAGCTTGGTCATCTCGCTAACCTCGATTTCCCTAAGGCCATTCCGGCCTTCACGAGCAGGTTCGATCGAGCGTATCTATGAACTCATCGATGGTCATCTAAACTTGGGCCTAGCACCCTCGTGACCACGCCACTGGCGGGACCACCCGGTGACCGCCCGCGAAGCGGGGGCGGGTTGGCGCGACATGGCTGACCCGACCAGCTGTAGTGCCAACTTCCTAGTTTCTTGATCCGAACATTCTTACCTCTACGGTCATGAAAGCTACCACTTCCATTTCACATTACCCGGGGGTGATCACGCAAACATATCCCACGTACACTCGCGCTCGATAAGGTCAAACATAAAATAGATCTTTTACTCAAAGGCGACCTTACAGTAAGGTCTCAGTCGTGACACTGTCTAGGGTTCATCTTACCATGACCCCGTACTTAGCCTCGACTAACCATGTTTTCTAACTCACAATTAACCTGGCGCTATTACACACATAGCACATAATAATGAGATCATCATATCGTACCAAAACTCTAGAGGTTAAGGATATGCAGAAGCTACCGCTCCACTCTAATCATAGGCACGCCTGCCCAGCATGCTGTAGAAGGTGATGAACCAGCCGCGATCACGAAGGTGAGTCGTCTTTGCTGAACCTCTCTTATAAGCCTGATCTCTCTTGGCATGGCCACGGCGGCGCGGGAATAACAAGCTCCTTGGTACTACGACACTCCCGAAATGCGGTCTACCGCATCGACCACAGAGGTAGGGGTGGCATCTCAGCCAACACCCTGCTCGCGAACATCCCAGAGCACAGGAGCCACGACTGCTCCTGAATATCCCGAGGTCCCGAAAGGCTGCGGAGGACCACTCTGTAATGGCGGAGTACAAAACTAGTATCTTCTTGAGGCGGTCGCCTCGAAGGTCATCAAAATATCCGGCCGTCTTGGCCTTCTTCTGTGGCGGTCCACGCGTCGATCTCTGCGCTCGCCGCACCCGAGTGCATGAGCACGTATGCGGGCAATGTCCGTGCCGGTGAAGGAAACACGAACAACTCTGCTAGGTAATCGCCGAGCCTGTAACATATCGGTGCACTCGATCCTCCATACTAGCTACTAATGCGGGAACATCCAAGACGATGAGTCGAACTCCACATTGTACTCCCGAGCATGCGCGGGTTGCGCCTCAGCATCAAAAATCTGTCGGCGAGCCCTCGCCGTGCTGTGGAGGCGAAATGTGCCGGGAAGGCCCCGAAAACTCATCCCAAGCGGTGGAAGTGCGTACTCTCCCGGGAAAGCTCGCGAGTCAAACCCGATCATTGCGGTGTCGCGCGGCCGATCACGAACAAATATCCGCAGACTCGGTCTCTGAAGCCTTGATCACCGCGTGATCTCTGCAGCGACGGATGAACTCCTGCGGATCATCCTCGACCTCGACCAGTAAAACTTCGGCGGGCTCTGACTAAGAAATCCAGTAGCCTCAGCCATGCGCCTCGGGTGCACTACAGTCTTCTTTGGGCTAGGCTGCTGCGTCGGCCTATCCTGCGTATCGGCCTGACCACGGCGATAAGCTGAGCCCGTCTCGCGTGACCCGTCTCCCCGCTCGGTGTGGGGTGGAGGCTCGAGTCTTGTAGTCTCGGCCCACTGCTGCGGCTCTAAACTCTTTGGTCTTTGGCGGCGTCGCAAAACTTCGCCGTCTGAAGCACTACCTCAGTCTTGGCGGGCTGCGCCCTCGTACTCCTCTGAATCCACTAGCGACTCCTCGGTGCCTTGCCATCTGGGCCTGGTTGCCTTCGCGAGGCATAAGCGGTAAAAGCGAAACACGTCGGAGGGTCGACTTACAACCACGACTCACAGGCCGCGATCTCGGAATGAGGAGAATGAAACCAATCCTAAATGTCCTATAGCCTCACGATTATAGATGTGGTGCCTGACACGCGATAATCGAGACTACTAGAACCGATGCAGTAGACACTTTCAGAGATTAGCGCTCTGATACCACTTTTATGCGCCCGAAACCGGGCGTCGCTGGTGCCTTACCGGGCACCACTGGTGATCAACGTCGAGAGAAAATCAGCGGAATATAAAACATGAATCATGAAACAAGAGATATCATAAATAAGCAGGCCAACAAGCGATTTGCCTTGGTGTATATCGTAAACGACGATTATCCTTTTTACAAACCACCTTGCCCGCAGTGCTCACGGACCTAAGATTTATACAACAACTATGGCGGGCGGGGCCGCCGTACCACGAATGTACAGAACCTACAACTCGGGAACACATGCAAAGATAAGCCTCGCGAAGCGGAGCTTCCAAGCTGAAGCGTGATCCTGGCGGGGATCGGCGACCGATGTACTTACTGCGGCGTGAGCGGCCCGAAGAGTCGATCTGTGGTACCAGTATGTGGCGTAAAATCACGTAAATGAAATCATACTAGTCTATATAAAGCGGGAGCATGTATGATAACCAAACTCTGATTCGCGACATAATGATCAAGTCGAGGACTCGCGCCATAAGTCACCGCTCAAATATAACTATGGGTCTCGCCCGCGCATCCATCGTATTCGCATCGCGGCCCACGTGCCGAGAATCTGACGTCGGTGTAGACATGTCCGTGATCTGACAATAACAAGGCGCGTGGCCACGTACCGGAATCTGACATCGGTGTAGGCATGCCCGTATAACCTCAGCGATATACTAGGTAGTCGACCTGCGCGTGGCCGTGCCGAATACAACGTCGGTGTAGAACCGTCCGTGGAGCGAAATAACCATATATCGGGTAATCGGCGACGCGTAGCGTGCCGAGGAATCTGACATCGGTGTAGACGCGTCCGTGGAGCGAAATAACCATATACGGGGTAATCAACGACGCGTGGCCGTCTGCCGGAATCTGCGTCGGTGTAGACATGTCCGTATGACATCAACGATAAGGCGATAATCAAAATGGAAACATGCGGTGGAATTCTCCGTCACGCGCCGCGTCAGTAAGTTCTCGACAAGTCAGCGGCCTCTGTCGAGGCGCGGTAACCAGAAATACCACGCGGCACAACAAAGGCTATCATCACAAGCATAGGCAAGTTTCACAACAACAAGCATAGGCAAGTTTCCGCAACAAGCGTGGCAAGTTTCAACAACAAGCATAGGCAAGTTTTCACAACAACTGCGAGGTACTTTCATTTTATGCCAAAGTCGGTTTTTAACCCCAGTACTACATCGTTAAGTCGCTTTAAAGAGATCCATTACTTTTATAAAAGTCACCGATGCAGTAGTATTAGAATGACCAACCCGTTCCCTTTCAAAATCAAGTATGACATTCTTTTCTAAGTTCGGTTTGCCTAGTTTGATTACTCGAGTTTCTCATTTTCAAATGGTTTCATGGATTATAAACTTAATCACGATTTCCTTTTTGAACAATTGGTAGAGTTATTCTTGTTTACAACATTCTTATTCGTGACCATGATCTAGAAAATGTATATCATTTTGTCGTCTTAGTTTCTATGCGGATGGAGGTTTCTCTTGGTTTTAATACAATTCATCATTATTGATACATTTTCCTTTATTAACGCTGCGGTGGTGCAGCCGATACACATTCTGATTTCGAAATCGGTAAAACATTATCCTTTAAATAAAATCAAGTACTCATTACTCACGAATGAGGTTTCACACAAACATTCACATTAAAACAAATAAGTTAAGTCTCTTTATCTTATAAGATCAAGTCTCTTAACTTAACATGATAAACCATTCTTAAGCGTTTTCAAAGCAATACTACACTTAACAAAAGCGATTCATAAATCTTTTGAAATACTTCAAGTTTTATATAACGCGAGCGATTATAAATCAAATCAATTATCTTTTAAAAACCACAACCCGTTTCTTACCTACATAAAAATTTAACCAACTTCCCATAAAGCCGTTATAACACTTTATGTTTCAAACAATCAAATACATTAAACACGTATGCGTCTCATACTACATAGTTACATATCGTCTTAGAAGAGATAGGAAGAGGTTCGCGTACCTCGCGGCAGTATCGACTAATAGCAAAACGCTCCAACGATCGGCTACTCCTCGAGCCAAGTAAATCGCGCCACCGTAGGTACTTGACTATAAGGCCACTGGCGCCTATTATCATCTAGACCGCGGCGTAGAATATTCTCTGAGAAAATTGGCGTCTCCCCACAGCGTAAATCTCGCTTCTCTGTCGAGTGGCTACGAAGCCAACCGGGAGGTTTTACCGCCCTAACGGGCGTGTACAATTCTACTACGCGATAATACTACACAAGTCTCGTAATGTCTGATCTATGTAATTCTGATTCGATTCGATTCTTAATTCTTGGGCTTAAGTCAAAGACATTGCCACGATTACTAAGTATAGTTCTATATATAGTATCTTGACTATATATTCTAACAACATGTAATTTCCAATTACAATAGAAGAACATTAGTGTTTACCTCGATAAGCCCATAATTATCCAAGTTAAATGTCGATCCTTAGCGTTTAGCTCGACTCAGGTGCTCGCGCTCGAACAACCGCCAGAAGTTAACCAACTACCTTAAATCTTGACAATCGTGAAGATTTTCTTAGGGTTTCGGTTTGAGACTAAAGGGACAAAAGGTAGTATTTTGGACTCTACGTATAGAGTAACTTTGGAATACTACAAGGTAAAAGGCTAAGGTATTTTGGGCATTATAACAATACTTGGAGGAGTATTTCAATACCACAAAGGGGATGTATTATCTGAAACAACTAGGCTAGGGGTACCCAGGCTGGACCTCATGAGGGGAGGAGACCTCTCGGCGAGCTCACAAGGGGAGGGCTTGGGCCAATTTCAACCTGAGGGGAGAGATTTCAAGACTTGGAAATGATTTTTGGATGAAGAAAGTTCATCAACTAAGGGGTATTTATAGCAAACCCAAAGGCCAACGATGGCGAGATTTGTAAGTGCAAGGCAAGTGTAAGGCGAAGATCAAGCCAAGTGCACCCACAAAACACTCCACAAAACACTCCACAAAACAAGCCCTGAAACTAGGCACAAAGGGAGCCAATCGGCGAGGCCAACGAGGCCTCTTGGGCCTAGATAAATCGACCTTCCATTTGCTTCAATGTGAGGTGACACGTGTCACCCTCGTTGATCCAAAATGTTTCGTCTCTCGGAAAAATCCGCAAAAATTAAAAATGACAAAGCGGAAATTCCCTACGAAAAGTGTGGAAGCGTTTAGTCAACGACTCTGTCGGCACTTGTGCCCAAATCGAATCAATGCCTAACCAAGGCTCAAATTTTAACGTCGTCCATACGTACATACTACGAAAATACGAGTATAACAACCTCCCATGCAGCGTAAATCTCCTCTATCGGTAGCTACCAAGCCAACCCGGGGTTAACACGTCTGGCCGGGCGTGTACAATTCTACTACTGCGGCAATCTTTACCAAGTCTCTTGTAATACAGTCTATGTAATTCTGATTCGGTTCTCTTATTTAAATTGAGCTTAAGTCGCGAGACATTTGCGTAAGTATTAATCGAGCTTAAGTCGAAAGACATTTGCGCCAATTATAATGTTGATTCTATATATAGTATACTTGACTATATATTCTACACATGTAATTTCCAATTACAATAGAAGGTCAAGATATTTACCTCGATAAGCCCAAAATTATCCAAGTTATAAGTCGCTCTGAACAAGGTTTAGCTCTACTCAGTGCTCCAAAAGCGCTCAGAAACCCTTAGAAGTGTCTACACAACTTATCCTTCACTTCAACTACGGTGAAGATTTTCCTTAGGGTTTCGTTTAGTGGCTAAAGGAAGGTATAATAGTATTTTCCGGGCTTCGTATAAAGGGTACTTTGGAAAGTACTACAAGGTATTTGGCTAAAGTATTTTGGGCATTATAACGATACTTGTAGAATACTTTTCTACCAAGGGGGTAGTATATTGACTAGCACAACTAGGCTAGGGGGGGGTTGCTCTCGGCTAGAATCACTAGGCAGGGGGCTCGTAGGGCACTTGAGGGGAGAGGGGTGGTGTTTGGGCGAGAACAAGGTTGAGGGCGAGCGAGGGATTGCAAGACTTAGACACTTTTTGGAGGAAGAAGTTCATCAACTAAGGGGGGTATTTATAGGTCAAGTGAAGGCCAACCAATGGCCAAGATGAAGACAAGTGCATAGCAAGTGTAGGGCGAGATCTTGCCAAGTGCCCTTATCCATCTACCACAAAATATCCTACCAACTACTTGACAAAAATGCCAAGTCGATTCGTCCAAACCGCACGCCCGCCATGATGGGAGGTGCCAAGTGGCGCCTCTCGTTGGTCCAACACGTTTCGTCTCTCGGAAAAATCATAAAAATTAAAAATGACATAGCGAAATTCCCTACGAAAGGCTGAAAGCGTTTAGTCGAAAACGACTCTAATCGGGTGTTGTGCACAAAAGAATTCGGCAAGCCTAAAGGAGTTCGAAAATTTCTACGTCGTCCCCACGTACATACTGCGGAAATACGAGGTATAACATTCTCCTCGCCGAAACATTCGTCCGAATGTTCCTTCTCAGGCGGATAACGGTAAAGTTCTTCTAATAAGTTACCAACGCCACTGGCGGTAAACAACATATGCACGCAAATACTTATATCAAGTCCACGAGAAACACCTCTAACATCACAAACTTTTGTCACTTTGCGCGAGGTTCTTGTGTCACTCGACCCGACAAAGCGATGCCGGACTGCGTCACGATTCACGAGGTCTAAAATATACATCCTTGCATTCTCCCTGAGAAATGATCGTATCTATGCTCGCAATACATGCTCGCCTCTACCTTACTCGTCGTACTCTTCTCGAACTCTTGAACTCTTTTTGCATTACCACGCTTTAGTTTCCGAAACTTGGAGTCACTACCTCCCAACTTGGTCATCTATTAGCCTCGATCTTCGCAAGGCTATTCCGGCCTTCACGATCTGCCGGTCGAGCGTATCCACGAACTCATCGATGGTCATCAAAACTTGGGCCTAGCACCTGGTGACCCTACCACTGGCGGGACCACGGGTGACCCGCGCCATTCAAGACTCACGGGTTGACCATGACACGCCCTGACCGACCTCGTCACGCCCGACTCTCTTGTTTCTCGATCGGAACAACCTTGCTAAATCACGTCATGAAAGATACCACTTTCATTTACCCAGAGACTTATCACACAATATTTTCTAGGCATAAAATGCACTCGACAAGGATCACTGCAAAATCTTGTACTCAAGGCGGCACATCTAAGGTCTCAGTGTAATATTCTAAGGTTCATCATTTTCTCACCCAGGCTTACCGCTTTTCCCAACTAGGTTCTAAATCACATTTTAGCACAAAGCTATCCGAACATAACACTTAACACATTAACATAACATCAAAACATACAAGCCTCTAGATGGTTAAGGATATACAGAAGCTACGCTCATTTCTAATCGTAAATGCGCCTGCATGCGTATGTATGAAGGCGATGAACACCAGCGATCCGGTGAGTGCGCCAGTGCGGTACCTCTCTATAAGCCGATCGCTCGTCACATGGCCACGGCGGCGGTGAAGCAAGCACGATAAAAAGCGACATTCCCGGGATGATGTTTGCCGCATCGTGCTGTGGCTGAGGGCGTGAATCCGTGGCTAGCTTCGCGTATACAGTGAACGAGAAGCCACGGAGCTCGACCGGCTCGAATACTGAGCGTCCGGCGGGGGACCACTCTGTCTTGGTGGAGGTACATAACTAGGCTAGCTTCTTTGGCGGTCGCCTCGAAAGTTACCAAAGGACCTGCTGTTGCGGCCTCTTACTGCGATCTCGGTCATTCCGTCGACCTCTCGTGCCTCGCATCCTGGTGCATGAGCTTGCGTGCGGGCAATGTCCATGCGGTGAAGCTACCGTACAAGCCTCTGCCAAGTAATCGTCGGCCCGGTGGCGTGGCGGTGTACTCTGTCCTCCATATCCATTACTCTGGCGGGAACATCTGAGCTAATGAGTCGAACTCCACATTGTACTCTCTAGCCGTCGCGATCACGCCTCAGCGTCAAAAATCTGTCGGCCCGAGCCCTCGCCATCTGTGGAGGCAAGAAATGTGCAAGAAATGCCTCGAGAACTTCGTCCCAATGCTGGAAGTGCACGCTCTTCCGGGGACAGCTCCCGAATCAAACGGTCGGCTGCGATATCCACGCGGTGATGCGAACCAATACCACCGACTACGCCTCGAGGCTCGATCACTCTCATGATCGTTGTGGTGTCGGATAAACTCACGAGGTCGTCCTCGGCTCTCGATCCGTAGAACAACGGAGACTCTGACTCGAAAGTCACGTAGCCTCAGTATGCGCTCGGGGTGAACTACGGGTGCTTCTTGGGTGAGCTGCTGCGTCGGCCTATCCTCATATCAGCCCACGACCACGGCGATGGCAAACCATCTCCTTGTACCCGTCTCATCGGCTCCAGTTTGTGGGGCGGAGGCTCGGTCTTGTAGTCTCGGCGACCATGCTGCGGCTCTAACTCTCTTTGGTCTTTGGCGTCGCGAAACCCGCCGTCGGGCAGCTTATCTCAGTCTTGGCCGACTGCGCCTCGTACTCCTCTGTATCTCGCTAACGACTCCCTCATTGCCTTGCCCGTACGGGCACAGGTTGCCTTCTGCGGAGCATAGCGGTAAAGGAAAGGAATCGTCGGAGGGTCGATTTATCCACATGACTCAGGCACGATCTCGGAATGAGAAGGATGAAACCAATCCTAAATGTCTGCGACCTCACGATTATAGATGTGGTGCACAACACAGATAATCAAGACTCTACTAGACGCGATGCAGTAGACACTTTCAGAGACTAAGCGCTCTGATACCACTTTGTGCGCCCGAACCGGGCGATTCTGGTGCCTACCGGGCACCCTAGTGATACAACATCGAGAGAAAACGGCGGAAAATAAAACATGAATCATGAAACAAGAGATATCATAAATAAGCAGGCCAACCAAAGCGATTGCCTTGGTATATCATAAAACCGACAGTTTAATCCTTTTACAACCCACTTGTGATTCTGGACCTCTAAGATTTACAACAACTATGGCGGGACGGGGCCGCCATACCACGAATGTACAAGAACCTACAACTCGAGAACATACAAAGATAAGCCTCGGAGAAGCGGAGCTTCAATACGAATGTGATCCATAAGCGGGGATCGGCGATCGATGTACCTTTACTGCGGCGTGACGCGGCCCCGAAGGAGGTCGATCTGGCCAAGTACAGTATGTGAAAGCGTAAAATCAGTAAATGAAATCATAATAGTCTATATAAAGCGGGACATGTATGATAGCAAACTACGATTCCAACATAGAAGCGATCATGTCAAGTCGAGACTCGCGCCACAAAGTCATCCCTCGTGCGTGGAACTCCTTGCCAGCCGGCGATCTAGGTACAAATCATGTGATCGTATAACGGTCTCGGCCCGTCTTATGGACCCGATATAGAAAAGGGTGGAATACATTCCGGTTCGTCCCGTGAGCCGTGGTCGAGTGGAATACATTCGGATGAGCCGTGGTCAAGTGAAATACATTCCGGATGAGCCGGTCCTCAGTGAAATACATTCGGATGAGCCGTAATCAAGTGAAATACATTCGGATGAGCCGTGTCGAGTGAAATACATTCCGGATGAGCCGGTAATCAAGTGATATACATTCCGGATGAACGGTAGTCAAGTGATATTCCGGATGAGCCGGTAGTCGAGTAGAACACAGTACTTACACAACAAGGCTATCACCACGTAACATGGTCAAGTTTCATAACAACAAGTATAAGCAAGTTACACACGACTCGAGTACTTTCATTTTATATCAAAGTCGGATTTTAACCTTAAAGTACTCGTCAGTTGAATTC
The DNA here is from genome assembly GCA_029844215.1 of Przewalskia tangutica. NCBI lineage: Eukaryota > Viridiplantae > Streptophyta > Magnoliopsida > Solanales > Solanaceae > Przewalskia > Przewalskia tangutica. The sequence continues at coordinate 1,285,473 of JAQGDG010000035.1, forward strand.
CTTTTAAGATCCATTTCTTTTACAAAGGTCACCCGATACGTAGTATAAAAAAATAGAGTGACTAACATTGTTAAGTAAACCAAAATGCTTTCCTTTGTAAAATCAAGTAACAACCTTATTTTCCAAGCGTTGAGTTTCTCATTTTAGAAAAAGGTTTAGTAGTTCATAGTTTTAGTCCTTTAAAACATAATTCTCCTTTAAGCGTTTTGAGAAACATACGTCTTATATGTGGGTAGGTTATTCTTGTTTATAATCAATCTTATTAAGCGACCATGATCTAGGAAATGTAATATCATTTTGTCTCATCTTAGCTTCTATGCGGATGGAGGTTTCTCTTGGTTTTAATAATACTTCATTAGTCGATACATTTTCCTTTTATTAATTTGCGATGGTTTGTCGATACACATTCGATTTCGAAATCGATAAAACATTCTTAAGTCGTTATACCTAACTTCCCATAAAGCTAGTATAACTCTTAAGCTTTCAAAACCAAGTACTACTCATTCTTTCAAAAGCGATTCATAAATCTTTTGAAATACTTCAAGTTCTTTATTAACACATATGAAGCTTGTTATTATTCAAATCGATTACCTTTTAGAAACCACAAAGTATTTGCTTATCCACATAAAGCTATTATAACCAACTTCCCATAGCCGTTATAACACTTTATGTTTTAAATCAATCAAATACATTAGCACGTATGCGTCTACCGTACTACATAGTTCACACGTATCATGCTAGAAGAGATAGGAAGAGGTTCGCGTACCTGCGACGATTATCGACTAATAGCAAAGCGCTCAGTACCTCAAGCCGTCGACACTCTCGATCAAGAAGATCACTCCACACGCGGTACTACTCTGACCTATAGAGGCCACAAAGCGCTATTAATACCTTTAGATCGGCGTAGAATATTCTCTGAGAAAATTGGCGGCACGCCACACATGACAGCGTAAATCTCTCTCTATCGGTAGCTACCAAGCCAACGAGGGGTTAACACGTCGGCCGGGCGTGTACAATTCTACTACACGGCAATGCTACCAAGTCTCGCATGTCTGATCCTATGTAATTCTGATTCGATTCTCTTATTTAAATTGAGCTTAAGTCATGAAGACATTCAGTAAGTATTATTCGGGCTTAAGTCGAAAGACATTGCCGCACAATTATAATGTTGATTCTATATATAGTATACTTCAACTATATATTCCTACAACATGTAATTTCCAATTACAATAGAAGGTCAAGATATTTACCTCGATAAGCCCAAAATTATCCAAGTTATAAGTCGCTCTGAACAAGGTTTAGCTCTTACTCAATGCGCTCCAAAGCGCTCAGAAACCCTTAAGTGTCTACACAACTTCTACTTAATACTTCAACTACGGGTGAAGATTTTCCTTAGGGTTTCGTTTAGTGGCTAAAGGAAGGTATAATAGTATTTTCAGGGCCGTATAAAAGGGTACTTTGGAAAGTACTACAAGGTATTTGGCTAAAGTATTTTGGGCATTATAACGATACTTGTAGAATACTTTTCTACCAAGGGGTAGTATTTTGACTAGCACAACTAGGCTAGGGGTTGCTCTGGCTGGAAATCATTAGCGAGGGAGGCTCGTGAGGGCACTTGAGAGGGGAGGGTGGTGTTTGGGCGAGAACAAGGTTGAGGGAGAGGAGGATTTCAAGACTTAGACAATTTTTGGATGAAGAAGTTCATCAACTAAGGGGTATTTATAGGTCAAGTGAAGGCCACAATGGCGAAGATGAAGACAAGTGCATAGCAAGTGTAGGGCGAGATCTTGCCAAGTGCCCGCTTATCCATCTACGCAAAATATCCTACCAACTACTTGACAAAATGCCAAGTCAATTCGTCCAAACCGAACCCACTACGTCCGCCAATGGGAGGTGCCAAGTGGCGCCCTACCGTTAGTCCAACACGTTTGCCTCTCGGAAAAATCCGCAAAAATTAAAAATGACATAGCGGAAATTCCCTACGAAGGCGAAAGCGTTTCGTCAACGACTCTAATCGGGTGTTGTGCACAAAAAATTCGCCAAGCCTAAAGGAGTTCGAAAATTTCTCGTCGTCCCACGTACATACTGCGGAAATACGGGGTATATGGCGTCGGAGGCCGTCCGTGATCTTTGGTTCACATAAAGTTGCGTGATCCGCGATCGATTGGTTTGATTCATAGGAGTTATCCGGGAGAAAGCAGCGTCCCGACTTTAGGATGAGTTCTCGAGGCTTTCCTCACTTCTTGCCTCGCGGATGAGAGGCGCGGTGATAGATTTTTCTGCGGCGAGAGGGCGCCTTGTCGGGAGTACAATGTCGAGTTTGATTCATTGGCTCGATATGTCCCAGCGTTGTAGCAGATATGGAGGATAGGTGCCGCTACATCAGGCTAGATGATTATATGGCGAGTTGTATGCGGGTGTTTCTCTTCGGTAGGTATGGACATTACCAGCATGCGAGCTCATGCTCTTGGATGTGAGGCGTAGAGACGGCGGGTTGTGGACGGCGAAGAAGGCCGGGGCGAGGTCTTTTGGTGGCTATCGTGGTGGCGGCCTGGCGATCTGGGTGCACCACGGCCGGCTGAGCACTCTGCGTCCTCGGCCTCAGCCCGAGATATTCGAGCGAACGAGGCCCCGAGACTTGAGCGTCGAGCGGCGGAATGCTGGCGATCGGGACCACCGCCGGTGTGGCCGTCGGTAGATCCACCGGGAGTTGTGGTGCTACGAGCTTGTTTGATTGTAGCGGCCGGAGTCACTATCGGCTGTCGACCAAGAGGCGATCTTGATGGTGAAGTCGACTACGAGTTCTTCGCGGGTCTTCTTCATCCCAGCGACTACTCGCCGGAGGCGAGGTACTCATGGACCAGCGAGTCACGGCGGAGTCGTGGCGCGGTCCCGATTCTAGCGGTCCTCGAACCGCATTTATGCTTTGTCGGTAGAAAGGATCGGAGGCCTCACGATGTAAATCAGTACCTTATCGGTTCGGGTTTGATGTGTATGCTTTGATAGATCCGGTTCTACTCTATCCATATATCTCCCTTGTTGCTAGTAGGATGAGGATGAGCACGAGTCCATAGACCGCTTCGAGTAGCTACGCGATGGGTGATTCGGTGGTAGCTCGGCGGGTATATAGAGCTTGTCTGTGACCATTCTGATCGTCGGACCTGGCCGACTTGATAGAGTTGGAGATGATTGACTTGGCGTGATCATGGGGATGGATTGGCTAGCTTCGCTACGCCAATGTAGGCTGAGAGAGTAATGCAGTTCCAGTTTCACGAGCCGGTTGTTGAGTGGGAGAACGCGGTATCGCCGAGGGTAGGTTTATTTCCTACCTCGAGGCTAGGAAGATGGTGCGAAGGGTATATCTACCATCTCGTTCGGGTGTTTGATCTGAAGGCTGCGGTGCCAGATTTTCCGTCGATTCGGTGGTCGAGAGAAGTTCCCGGGCGTGTTTCAGGCGACCTCCGGGTATCCCTCGTGAGAGGGAGATTGAGTTTTGTATAGACATATTGCGGACACTCGCTATTTCCATTCCGCATCACGAATGGCACTGCCGAGTTGAGAGAGTTGAAGGATCGGCTTAGGGATTTCTTTGGAGAAAGGGCCATAAGGCCTAGTGTTTCTCCACGAGGCCCGGTATTGTTCGTAAGAAAAGAAGAGGGCGGGGCAGCTGCGTAATGTGTTGATCTGAGCTGAACAAGGTGACCATTAAACAGATACCTTCCCGGGATTGATGATTTGTTCGACCGGTTGCGAGTGCGAGATGTTTCTCAAGATTGATCTGCGATCGGGCTATCATCAGTGCAGTCGAGAGGTGGATGTCCTTACAGGATGCATTCGGACGATGCGGGCATTATGAGTTCGGTCATGTCTTTTGGGTTGACCAATGCTCGTGTATTCATGGATTTGATGAGCGAGTGTTCAAACCATTTTGGACACGTTTGTGATAGTGTTCATTGATGATATCTTGGTTTATTTGTCACGACCCGAACCGGGCGTGGTGGTGCCTACCGGCGCACCTAGTGATACAACATCGAGAGAAAATCGTGAAATAAAAACATGAACATGAATAAGAGAAAGGATAAATAAGCAGCCAACCAAAGCGATGCGCCGTCATATATACATAAATACGAACATTTATCTTTTTACAAACCACACTTGTGCATTACTCTGAGACCTCTAAGATTTACAACGGTATGGCGAGACAGGGCCCGCCATACCACGAATGTATCAGAATCTCTGACTCGGGTAACATACCAAAAGATAAGCCTCAGAAGGCAGGGCTTCAACACGCTGGAATGTGATCCTATAAGCGAGGATCGGCGATCGATGTACCTTTACTGCGGCGTGACGGCCCGAAGGAGGTCGATAACAGTACCAAGTATGTGGCGTAAAATCGTAAATGAAATCATAATAGTCTATAAAGCGGGAGACATGTATGATAACCAACCTCTGATTCCAACATAAAAGCGATGTCAAGTCAGGGGCTCACGCCCTAAAAGTCATCCCTCATGCCCGTGGAACTCCTTCCTCACTGCCGGCAGTCTAGGTACAAATCGTATAACAGGTCTCGGCCCATCTTATGGACCCAATATAGAAAAGGGTGGAATACATTCCCGGTTCATCCCATGAGCCGGTAGTCGAGTGGAATACATTCCCGGATGAACCGGTAGTCAAGTGAAATACATTCCCGGATGAACCGGTCATCAAGTGAAATACATTCCCGGATGAACCGGTAATCAAGTGAAATACATTCCCGGATGAACCGGTCCTCAAGTGAAATACATTCCCGGATGAACCGGTCCTCAAGTGAAATACATTCGGATGAACCGGTCCTCAAGTGAAATACATTCCCGGATGAACCGGTCCTCAAGTGAAATACATTCCCGGATGAACCGGTCCTCAAGTGAAATACATTCCCGGATGAACCGGTAGTCGAGTAGAACACAGTACTTGCACAACAAGGCTATCACACGTAACATGGTCAAGTTTCATAACAACAAGTATAAGCAAGTTACACACGACTCAAGGTACTTTCATTTTAAGTCAAAGTCCGGATTTTTAACCTTAAAGTACTACGTCCGTTAAATTCCTTTTAAGATCCATTTCTTTTACAAAGGTCACCCGATGCAGTAGTATAAAATTGAGTGACTAACATTGTTAAGTAAACCAAAATGCTTTCCTTTGTAAAATCAAGTGACAACCTTATTTTCCAAGCGTTCAAGTTTGCCTAATTTGAATGCTCAAGTTTCTCATTTTAGAAAAAGGTTTAGTAGTTCATAGTTTTAAATCCTTTAAAACATAATTCTCCTTTAAGCGTTTTGAGAAACCTATGTCTTATAAGTGAGTAGGTTATTTCTTGTTTATAATCAATCTTATTAAACGGCCATGATCTAGGAAATGTAATATCATTTTGTCTCATCTTAGCTTCATGCGGATGGAGGTTTCTCTTGGTTTTAATAATACTTCTTTAGTCAATACATTTTCCTTTTATTAACGCTGCGGTGGTTTGTCGATACACGTTCGATTTAGAAATCGGTAAAACATTCTTAAGCGTTATACCTAACTTCCCATAAAGCTAGTATAACTCTTAAGCTTTCAAAACCAGTAATACTCATTCTTTCAAAGCGATTCATAAATCTTTTGAAATGCTTTAAGTTCTTTATTAACACATATCAAGCGATTATTATTCAAATCGATTACCTTTTTAAAAACCACAAAGTATGTGCTTATCCACGTAAAGCTATTATAACCAACTTCCCATAAAGCGTTATAACACTTTATGTTTTAAATCAATCAAATACATTTAGCACGTATGCGTCTGCCGTACTACATAGTTCACACATATCATGCTGAAGAGATAGGAAGAGGTCCGCATACCTCGCGGCGATTATCGACTAATAGCAAAAGCGCTCAGTACCTCGGCGTCGGCGACACTCTCGATCAAGCGGATCACTCCACACGTAGTACTACAACCTATAGAGGCCACTGGCGCTGTTAATATCTTTAGATCGGCGTAGAATATTCTGCAGAAAATTCGACACCTCCCCGCATGACAGCGTAAATCTCCTCTTATCGAGGCGGCTGAAGCCAACCGGGGGAGTTAACACGTCTAACAGGGCGTACAATTCTACAATATAGTAATGCTACACAAGTCTCATGTCTGATCTATGTAATTCTGATTCGATTCTCTTCTTTAAATTCGAGCTTAAGTCGCAAGACATTGCCTTGATTATAATGTTCAGTTCTATATATAGTATACTTGACTATATATTCCAACAACATGTAATTTCCAATTACAATGAAGGTCAAGAATGTTTACCTCGATAAGCCCAAAATTATCCGAGTTTATATATGCGTTCTGAACAAGGTTTAGCTCTTCAATGCGCTCAAAGCGCTCCAAGAAACCCTTAGAAGTGTCTACACAACTTCTACTTAATACTTCAACTACGGGTGAAGATTTTCCATAGGGTTTCGTTTAGTGGCTAAAGGAAAGTATAATAGTATTTTAGGGCTTATTATAAAGGTACTTTGGAAAGTACTACAAGGTATTTGGCTAAAGTATTTTGGGCATTATAACGATACTTGTAGAATACATTTCTACCAGGGGTAGTATTTTGACTAGCACAACTAGGCTAGGGGTTGCTCTCGGCTGAGAGCCACTAGGCAAGGGAGGCTCGTGAGGGCACTTGAGGGGAGAGGGGTGTGGTGGGCCGAAAGCTTGAGGAGAGGAGTATTTTGAGACTTAGCTAGATTGCTCAAGTTTTGGATGAAGAAAGTTCATCAACTAAGGGGTATTTATAGGTCAAGTGAAGGCCAACCAATGGCCAAGATCCATCAGTGTTAGGCAAGTGTAAGGTCGAGATTAAGCCGTGTGCAACCTTATCCATCTACCCAAAATATCCTACCAACTCCTTGATCAAAAATAATGCAACAAAAATGTGCCAACCCTCCCACTTTCGTCAGTCCGCTTCACTCAATTAGAGGTGACAAGTGTCGCCCTCTTGTTGGTCCAAAATGTTTGTCTCTCGGAAAAATCCATAAAAATTATAAATGACATAGCGGAAATTCCCCTACGAAGGCGTGAAAGCGTTTCGTCGAAAACGACTCTAGCAAGGTGTTGTGCACAAAAGAATTCGAAGCCTAAAGAAGTTCGAAAATTTCTCGTCGTCCCCGTACATACTCTGGAAATACGGTATAACATTCTCCTCCTTAGAAACATTCGTCCGAATGTTCCTTCTCAGACGAATAACGATAAAGTTCTTCTAATAGGTTGCCAGCGCCACTGGCCACGAACCAACATGCGCGCAAATACTTACATCCAAGTCCACGAGGAAACACCTCTAACATCACAAACTTTTGTCACCTTGCCGCGAGGTTCTAGTGTCGCTCCGTGACCCGACCAGTGCCGGTGCGTCGATTCACGAGGTCAAAAATATACATCCTTCGCGCCTTCTCCTTTACAAGAAATGATCATATCTATGCTCGCGATACATGCTCGCCTCTACCTCACTCGTCGTACTCTTCCGAACATCTTGAACTCTTCCAAGATATCGTACCACACTTGATTATCGCAGTTCTCCAAACCTTGGAGTCACCACCTCGACTTGGTTATCTTACTAGCCTCAATCTTCCTTAAGGCCACGGCCTTCACGACCGCCGGTCGAACATATCCACGAACTCATCGATGGTCATCTAAACTTGGGCTAGCACCTCGTGGCCTACTGCTGGCGGGACCACCGCAGCTGACCCACTCATTCCGGCTCACGGGTTGACCACGCTGCGTCCTCGGCGAGCCTGCACGCCGACTCTCGTTTCTCGATCCGGAACAACCTTGCTAAATCACATCATGAAAGATACCACTTTCATTTACCCAACCAGGACTTATCACACAATACATTCTAGGCATAAAATGCACTCGACAAGGATCACTCGCAAAATCTTGTACTCAGGCGGCGCTTACATCTAAGGTCTCACTGTAATATTCTAAGGTTAAATCATTTTCTCACCCAGGCTTACCCTTTTTCTCCAACGAGTTCCTAAATCAAATTTTAGCATAAAGCTATCAGAACATAACACATAACACATTAACATAACATCAAAAAATACAAGCCTCAAGGTGGTTAAGGATATACAAGAAGCTACCGCTCCAATCTACTCATAAGTGCGCCTGCATAATGTATGAAAGCGATGAACACGCCATCGATCCGGTGAGCTCGCCGCTGCGGTACCTCTCCTATAAGCCTGACCTCTCGTCACATGTAGCCAGCGGCGCAGTGAAACAAGCACCGATAAAAAGCGACATTCCGGGATGATGTTTGCCACATCGTGCCTGCGAGGGGACGTGAATCCGGGCTAGTACTCACGTATACAGTGAACGGAAGCCTGGAGCTCGACCAGCTCGAATACCACTGAGCGTCCGAAGGCGGGAGGACCACTCTGTCTTGGCGGAGGTACATAACTAGGCTAGCTGAGGCGGTCGCCTCGAAAGTTACCAAGGACCTGCTGTTACGGCCTCTTCTGCGATCTCGGTCATTAGTCGACCTCTCCGTGCCTCGCACCTGGTGCGTGAGCTTGCGTGCGGGCAATATCCGTGCGGTGAAGAGCTACACCGTACAAGCCTCTGCCAGTAATCGTCGGCCGGTGGCGTAGCGGTGTACCATCCTCCATATCTGCTACTCTGGCGGGAACATACAGAGCTAATGAGTCGAACTCCACATTGTACTCTCTAACCGTCGCGATCACGCCTCGATGTCAAAAATCTATCGGCCCGAGCCCTCCTCATACGTGGAGGCAAGAAATGTGCAAGAAATGCCCTCGAGAACTTCGTCCCAAACTGCTGGAAGTGCATGCTCTTCCGGGGACGACTCACGAATCAAAACCGGTCAGCTGCGGTATCACGCGGTGATGCGAACCAATACCACCGACTACGCCTGCGAGGCTCGATCACTCTCATGATCATTTGTGGGTCGGATAAACTCCGAGGTCGTCCTCGGCTCGATCCATAGAACACCTTTGGAGGCTCTGACTCGAAGTCACGTAGCCTCAGCCATGCGCTCGGGGTGTACTACGGGTGCTCTTGAGTGCTGGCTACAAATCGGCTATCCTCATATCGGCCACGACCACGGCGATGGCGGGCCATCTCCTTGTACCCGTCTCGTGGCTCCAGTGTGGGGTGGAGGCTCAGTCTTGTAGTCTCGGCGACCCACTGCTGCGACTCTAGCTTCTTTGGTCTTTGGCGGCGTCGAAACCCGCCGTCGAATCGTCTCAGTCTTGGCCAGGGCTGCGCCTCGTACTCCTCTGTATCTCACTAACGACTCCTCATTGCCTTGCCCGTGGGCTGGGTTGCCTGCTGCGGAGGCATAAGCGGTAAAGGAAAGGAATCGTCGGAGGGTCGATTTATCCTGGCTCTGAGGCACGATCTCGGAATGAGAAGGATGAAACCAATCCTAAATGTCCTGCGACCTCACGATTATAGATGTGGTGCCGACACACCGATAATCAAGACTCTACTAGACACGATCAGTAGCACTTCAGAGGACTAATCGCTCACGATACCACTTTTGTCGACCGAACCGGGCGTGTGGTAGTGCCTACCGGGCACCTGGTGATATGACATCGGAGAAAATCGTGAAATAAAAACATGAACATGAATAAAGAGAAAGGATAAATAAGCAGGCCAACAAGCGATCGCCTTCATCATATATACATAAATACGAGCAGTTATCTTTTACAAACCACACTTGCGATTCTACTGAACCTCTAAGATTTACAACGGCTATGGCGGGACGGGGCCGCCATACCCACGAATGTATCACGAATCTGGACTCGGGTAACATGCAAAAGATAAGCCTCGAAGGCAGGGCTTCCAACCACGGAATGTGATCTATAAGCGGGGATCGGCGATCGATGTACCTTTTACTGCGGCGTGAACGGCCCAGAAGAAGTCGATGGCAGTACCAAGTATGTGAAAGCGTAAATCGTAAATGAAATCATAATAGTCTATAAAGCGGGAGGCATGTATGATAACCAACCTCTGATTCACAACATAAGAGCGATGCGTGTCAAGTCGAGGACTCGCGCCAAAAGTCATCCCTCGTACGTGGAACTCCTTCCAGCTGCCGTGATCTAGGTACAAATCGTATAACGAGTCTCGGCCCGTGCTTATGGACCCAATATAGAAAAGTGGAATACATTCGGTTCGTCCCATGGCCGTGGTCGAAGTGGAATACATTCGGATGAGCCGTGATCAAGTGAAATACATTCCGGATGAACGGTCATCAAGTGAAATACATTCGGATGAGCCGTGTCAAGTGAAATACATTCCGGATGACGGTCCTCAAGTGAAATACATTCCGGATGAGCAGGTCGCCAGTGAAATACATTCGGATGAACCGGTCTCGAGTGAAATACATTCCGGATGAAGGTAGTCGAGTAGAACCGCGTACTTGCACAACAAGGCTATCACAGTAACATGGTCAAGTTTCATAACAACAAATATAAGCAAGTTACATGCGACTCAAGTACTTTCATTTTAAGTCAAAGTCGGATTTTTAACCTTAAAGTACTACGTCAGTTAAATTCCTTTTAAGATCCGTTTCTTTTACAAAGGTCACGATACGTAGTATAAAATTGAGTGACTAACATTGTTAAGTAAACCAAAATGCTTTCCTTTGTAAAATCAAGTGACAACCTTATTTTCCAAGCGTTCAAGTTTGCCTAATTTGAATGCTCAAGTTTCTCATTTTAGAAAAAGGTTTAGTAGTTCATAGTTTTAAATCCTTTAAAACATAATTCTCCTTTAAGCGTTTTGAGAAACCTATGTCTTATAAGTGAGTAGGTTATTTCTTGTTTATAATCAATCTTATTAAGCGACCATGATCTAGGAAATGTAATATCATTTTGTCTAAATCTTAGCACATGCGGATGGAGGTTTCTCTTGGTTTTAATAATACTTCTTTAGTCAATACATTTTCCTTTTATTAACGCTGCGGTGGTTTGTCGATACACATTCGATTTCGAAATCGGTAAAACATTCTTAAGCCGTTATACCTAACTTCCCGTAAAGCTAGTATAACTCTTAGCTTTCAAAACCAGTAATACTCATTCTTTCAAAGCGATTCATAAATCTTTTGAAATGCTTTAAGTTCTTTATTAACACATATCAAGCCGGTTATTATTCAAATCGGTTACCTTTTTAAAAACCACAAAGTATGTGCTTATCCACGTAAAGCTATTATAACAACTTCCCATAAAGCGGTTATAACACTTTATGTTTTAAATCAATCAAATACATTTAGCACGTATGCGTCTGCCGTACTACATAGTTCACACATATCATGCTAGAAGAGATAGGAAGAGGTCCGCATACCTCGCGACAATTATCGACTAATAGCAAAAGCGCTCCAGTACCTCAAACGTCGGCGACACTCTGTCAGCGGATCGCTCCGCGTATTACTCTGACCTATAGATGCCACTGGCGCTATTAATATCTTTAGATCGGCGTAGAATATTCTGAGAAAATTGGACACCTCCCACATGGCAGCGTAAATCTCTCTCTATCGAGGCTACCAAGCCAACGAGAGGTTAACACGATCTAACGGGCGTACAATTCTACAATATAGTAATGCTACACAAGTCTCTGTATGTCTGATCCATGTAATTACTGATTCGATTCTCTTCTTTAAATTGGGCTTAAGTCGCGAGACATTGCCGCACGATTATAATGTTCATTCTATATATAGTATACTTCAACTATATATTCCAACAACATGTAATTTCCAATTACAACGAAGGTCAAGAATGTTTACCTCGATAAGCCCAAAATTATCCGAGTTTATATGTGGTTCTGAACAAGGTTTAGCTCACCTCAGTGCGCTCAGCGCTCCGAAACCCTTAGAAGTGTCTACACAACTTCTACTTAATACTTCAACTACGGTGAAGATTTTCCTTAGGGTTTCGTTTAGTGGCTAAAGGAAAGTATAATAGTATTTTTCCGGGCTTCGTATAAAGGGTACTTTGGAAAGTACTACAAGGTATTTGGCTAAAGTATTTTGGGCATTATAACGATACTTGTAGAATACTTTTCTACCAAGGGGGTAGTATTTTGACTAGCACAACTAGGCTAGGGGTTGCTCTCGGCTGAAATCACTAGGCAAGGGGCTCGTGAGGCATGAGAGGGGAGAGGGTGTGGTGGACGAAAGCTTCAGGAGAGGGAGTATTTTGAGACTTAGCTAGATTGCTCAAGTTTTGGATGAAGAAAGTTCATCAACTAAGGGTATTTATAGGTCAGTGAAGGCCAACCAATGGCCAAGATCCATCAAGTGTTAGGCAAGTGTAAGGTCAAGATTAAGCCGTATGCGACCTTATCCATCTACCCAAATATCCTACCAACTCCTTGACCAAAAATAATGCAACAAAAGCGTGCCAACCCTCCCACTTTCGTCAGTCCACCTTCACGATTGAGGGTGACAAGTGTCGCCCTCTTGTTGGTCCAAAATGTTTTCTCTCGGAAAAATCCGCAAAATTATAAATGACATAGCGGAAATTCCCTACGAAGTGAAAGCGTTTAGTCGAAAACGACTCTAGCAAGATGTTGTGCACAAAAAGAATTGGCCAAGCCTAAAGAAGTTCGAAAATTTCTCGTCGTCCCACGTACATACTCTGAAATACGGTATAACATTATTCGCTCGGAGCGAGGAGCATGCGGAGCATTTGAGAGGCCTTGTGATTCTCGAGACCAGCGGTTATGCGCCAAGTTTTCCAAATGTGAGTTTTGGTTGACTTGGTGGCTTTTCTTGGGCATATTATGCCGGTGATGGCATTCGTGGATCGGCAAGATCGGCGATCGGGACTTGGCCTAGACCTCTACTCCAGCAGGTTCGCGATTTTACGGGCCTTGCGAGGATATTATCGGCGGTTCGTGAAGTTTGCTTCTATCTGCACCATTGACTAGGTGACTCGAAGCGGCCAAGTTTGATGGTGATGCTTGTGGCGGGGTTTCGATTCTTTGAAAGAGAGGCAGCGCCCCGTTCTTACTCTTCCGGAGGTCGAGCGGTTATGTCGTGTATTGTGATCGTCGGCGCATCGGGTTGGGATGTGTGTTGATGCGGCATGGCGGGATTATAACATATGCATCCCGGTGAAGAAACACGAGAGGAACTACCCCCATGATTTGGAGTTGGCGGTGTGATTCACGCTTTGAAGATGGAGGCACTATTTGTATGGGGTTCACGTGGATATTTTCTACGGACCACAAGAGCCTCGATATATCTTGACCGGAGGAGGCCGAACTTACGGCGAGAGCGGTGGTTAGAGTTGCTTAAGGATTACGATGTTGATATCTGTACCACGGGAAAGCCAATGTTGTGGCGGTGCTCTTGTCGTAGGTCGATGGGAGCCTATCGGATGTGCAGCTAGAGGAGGGACATGGTTCGTGATTTGCATCGATTAGCGAGCCTTGGTGTCCGCTTGATTGATTACGATAGCGATGGGGTTCGAGTTCGTGAGGTTGCGTCTTCCATCGCCGCGAGGTGAAGAAGCGGCAATTTGAGATCGATTCGACACGTTATCGTGATACAACTCTTCGAGAGGGCAAGGGTCCTTTTGAGTAGCACTTTGATGGGTGCTAAGGTTTGAGGCGATGTGTGTTCCGGATGTTTGGGACTTGGCGGAGTTCTTGGGAAGCACAAGCGTTACTCTATCCATCCGGTCGACCAAGATGTACCACGACCTTAGATCTGTGTATTGGTGGGATGGCGAAGAGGGCGTTGCGAGTTCGTAGCTCGGTGCGTGTTGTCGAGTAAAGGTAGAGCACCGCAGGCACGGTGGTTTGTTGCGACGATAGAGATCCCGACACGGAAGTGGGAGGTAATCAACATGGACTTCATCACGAGATTACCGCGCTCGGAGGAGACATGATTCTATATGGGTTATCGTCGACGGTGTGAAATCAGCCCACTTTCTTCCCGTCGGGATGACTTTTGGTGAGGATTATGCGGACTTTACATCAGAGATCGTCGTGCGCATGAGTCCCTATTTCGATCATATCGATGAGGAGCCCGATTCTGGCTAACAGAGGTCTTTCCAGAGAGGTTTAGGGACGCATGAGCACAATCGCATTCCATCCACGCAGACAGACGGTAGAGCGCACTATCCGGACTCTTGAGGATATCTTTGCGAGCTGTGTTATCGACCAGTGTAGGGGAGGATCATTTGCCTCTAGTTGAGTTCGCGTACAATAATAGCTACCACTCCGGTATTGGATGGCGCCTTATGAGGCCTTGTATGGGAGGAAGTGCGGATCGCCTATAGGTTGGTTCGATGTGGCGAGTGCGGCTAGTGGGACAGATTTGGTGCGCGACGATGGATAAAGTGAAGCTTATCCGAGGCGGCTATTGGCGGCTCGAGTCGGCAGAAGTCGTATCACGAGATCATCGTCGTCGGCATCGAGTTCGCATTGATGATTGGGTTTTCTGAAGGTGTCACCATGAAGGGTGTGATGAGATTCGGAAGAAGAAACTTCAGCCGTACATTGGGCGTTCAGTGTGTCGCAGGTAGGCAAGGTTGCCTATGAGTTGAATCTGCCGTCCGATCCGGAGGCGGTCATCCGGTTTTCACGTATCTATCTTTGAGAGATGTATCGGATCCATCTAGGTACACCCGATTGGCGATGTCCAGTGTGCCAGGTTGCTCGTATGAGGAGATTCCCATAGCGATAGTCGATCGTCAGGTTAGGCGTCTGCGGACCAAGGATGTGGCTTCCGTCAAAGTCTTGTGGCGAAACGAGCTTAGGGAGGAGATGACGTGGGAAGCTGAGGAGGACATGAGGCGGAGGTATCCTCACTTATTCCCCACACCTCCAGGTAACTTACTTTCCTATTTGCTGGTTTAATTTTCGTAAATTGGTAAGTGTTATATTGTGGCCATGTGTGGCACTTCCAAACTGTTTGAGCTTTATCGATAACTGTTTTGGGAAGGAACATTCGGGACGAATGTTTCTAAGGAGGGGAGAATGTTATACCCCGTATTTCCGGAGTATGTACGTGAGGCGTCTGAAAGTTTAGCCTAAAGTTAGGCCAAGTTCGAAAATTGTGCACAACTCGCTAAAAGAATCGTTTCAATGAAAACGTTTCCACAGCTTCCGTGGGAAAATTCCGCTATGCCATTTCTAATTTTTGGATTTTTAGAGACGAAACATTTTGGACCAACGGGAGGAGACACTTGGCACCTCCAATTGATGGACTTGAAATCGCCCATTGGGCCAATTGGACTGGAATGACACGTTTTTGTGCCTTTGCACAAGTCAAGGAGTTAGTAGGATATTTGTGTGTAGTAGATAGAATGGACACTTGCCTAAATCCTCACCCTACACTTGCCTTGCACTTGGTATCATCTTGGCCCTTGGTTGGCCATGGCTTGACCTATAAATACCCCCAGATGAAGAGTTCTTCATCCACAAAATTACTTCAAGTCTTGAAAAATCCTTCCTCTCCTTTGTGAGCATTTCGTCCAAAGCATACTCCACTCCCCAGTGAAGTTGGCGAGGCCTCCCCAGCCTAGCCGAAATCTACCCCTCCTTGGTAGAAAAGTTGTCTTCTAGTATTGTTATAATGCCCAAAATACCTAGCCCAAATCCTTAGTCCTTAGTAGAAGTTGTGAAGAACTTCTAAGGTTTCTTAGACTCTGAGCGTACAACCTAGGAGCTAAACCACCTTTCGGTAGCGACTTTTATCTAGGATATTATTGGGCTTACCGAGGTAATGAACTTGTCCTTCTTTTGTAATTAGAGAATACATCTTTGTAGAAGTATAGAAATAAGTATAAATACTTAGAAGGATATTAAAGAATAAATTGAACTGTTATCACGATGAAGGGTTTTAAAGAAGAATAACCGAATTGTACTTACATAGACTGTTTTCACGATGAACTTGAGTAGCTCACCGGTAGGAAGTCTGCCCAATTTTCCGTAGGATATAGAACCCTCTGTTTAGAATTTTACAAAGTAGTCCGAACGTTGATAGGCGTGTCGACTATTATAAATTTGATTCTCTGCGCGACATATTCACTTGGCGGTGGTTTTATTTGAGAAGGTATGTGATTCTTCTTAAAGCATGATATTTTACAATATATATGTAGTACGGTGACGCATGTGTTAATCGAATAATAACTACGGCAATGTCTTTGACTTAAGCTGAATAATACTTACGGCAATGTCTCACGCTTAAGCTGAATAATACTTACTGCGATGCCTGCGACAAGCTTTGAATAATAAAGATCTAAAACATTTCAAAGAATCTTTGAATCATTTTTAATGAAGAGAACTAATTGGTTTTAAAGAAGCTTAAGAGTTATACTAGCTTTATGGGAAGTTAAGTATAACCACTTAAGAATGATAAAAGAAGCAGTTTGCCTATGTGTTTATAATGCACTTATATTGAATTGTGAAAAGAATAATAAGATGGTTTGATAATTAGAAATGATATGATGCTATGTGTCTTAGTGTCTTGTAATGTTTGTATAAGAGAGTATTCTTGTTGTGCTTATGTTGTTTAACTATAATTTGTTATCTTAGTGTAATATCACTCACCTCTTGACATATTACGGGGTTGTGCCTCCGTCTGGGGTAGACTCGGTGATGCAGGACCATGATTCGAGAATACCTCATGCGGGTCCAGAGGACCTATGCGGAGCTACGGAGTTCGGGTTTGTGATGCGGGGTTATACCTCATGCGGTCTATGTGGCCATGCGGACTACGAGTCGTGGCGATGCGAAGTAGCTACCCTCGACGCGGGTTTTGTACCTACGCGGGCCTATGTGAGTGGCTTTATGCGGACTACGGAGTCCGTGATTAGGCTTGCATGGTGATACTACGCACTGGCCCGCTTGATCATTCGCACCTAGAAAGACACATTACGATTTACCTATTGTTGCTCTTGTTTATGATGTACTATGTGCGGTCCCAGTTGTTTCATACATACTTGCAAAACTAATTTTAAAAATGATATGTTTTCATTTAAGTACTTTCTGATTTCATATACTTAGTGCTGTTATGCATGACCTCTCCGAAGTGCGTTCATACGCGGTAAGAAGGGCAGTGCTAGATCCACATCCTTATTGTAACGCCCCGAACCCGGGCCCGTTACTGGTGCCTTACCCCGGGCACCTTAGTGATACAACATCAGAGAAAACCAGCGGAAAATAAAACACGAGTCATGAAACAAGAGATATAATAAATAAACAGGCCAGCAAACGGTTGCCTTGTATATACATAAAAACGACAGTTATCCTTTTACAAACCACACTTAAGGTACTACTGCACTCTAAGATTTACAACAACTATGACGGGGCGGGGCCGCCATACCCCGAATGTACAAGAACCTATAACTCAGTGGAAACATACAAAGATAAGCCTCGAAGAGCAGCTTTCAACACGCTAAAATGAGATCCTACGGCGGGGATCCACGGCCGATGTACCTACTGCGGCATGAACGCAGCCCCGAGGAGGTCGATCTGAGTACCAAGTATGTGGCGTAAATCGTAAATGAAATCATACTAGTCTATATAAAGCGGAGACATGTATGATAACCTAACTACGATTCACAACATAAAAGCGATCATGTCGATCGGGGACTCACGCCTCAAGTCATCACTCAAATATAACTATGGGTCTCGCGCCACAACATCAATCATGTTCGCGTCATGGCGCGTGCCCGGAATCTGCGACGGTGTAGACATGTCCATGATGCAACAATAATAACAAGGCGCGTGGCCACGTGCCGAATCTGCGTCGGTGTAGACATGCCCATGTAACCTCAATAACAATATCGGGTGGTCAACCACGCGTGGCCACGTGCCCGAATCTTGCGTCGGTGTAGACATGTCCATGTAGCCACAATAACACTATATCGGGTAATCAACCTGCTGCGTGGCCACATGCCCCGAATCTTGCGACGGTGTGACACGTCCGTGTTGCAACAATAATAACAAGGCGCGTGGCCACGTACCGAATCTTGCATCGGTGTAGACATGTCCATGTGACATCAACAACAAGACGATAATCAAAATGGAAACATACCCGTGGAATTCTCCATCACCGCCAAAGACGTCGAGTAAGTTCTCGACAAGTCAACCGCCTCTATCGAGAGCGGTAACGTAAATACCACACTTGCACAAAAGGCTATCATCACAAGCATAGGCAAGATTCCCAACAACAAGCATGGAAGATTCCCACCAACAAGCATAGGCAAGTTTCACAACAAGCGTAGGCAAGTTTCACAACAACAAGCATAGTAAGTTTCCACACAACTCAAGTACTTTCATTTTATGCCAAAGTCCAGTTCTTAACCCCAAAGTACTACATACGTTAAGTTCTTTTAAAGAGATCCATTACTTTTATAAAAGTCACCCGATACGTAGTATTAGAATGACCAACCCACATTCCTTTTCAAAATCAAGTAACATTCTTTTCCTAAGTTCCAGGTTGCCTAGTTTCAATTACTCAAGCTTCTCATTTTCGAATGGTTTCATAGTTCATAAACTTAATCACTTGATTCCTTTTAGAACAATTGAGTAATATATGTCTCACGTGAGAGTAGGTTATTCTTGTTTACAACATTCTTATTACAAAGACCATGATCTAGAAAATGTAATATCATTTTGTCTCATCTTAGTTTCTATGCAGATGGAGGTTTCTACCGGTTTTAATACGATACATCATTATTCAATACATTTTCCTTTATTAACGCTGCGGTGGTGCGATACACATTACGATTTCAAATCGGTAAAACATTATCCCTTTAAATAAAACCAAGTACTCATTACTCACGAATGAGGTTTCACACAACATTCACATTAAAACAAATAAGTTAAGTCTCTTATCTTATAAGATCAAGTCTCTTAACTTAACATCAATAAACCATTTTCTTTACCTCTCTTAAGACATTATACCTAACTCCCATAAAGCTAGTATAACCCTTTTAAAACCTTTAAAACCAAGTGTTACTCTCCTTTCAAAATGAGTTATAAATCTTTTGAAATACATCAAGTTCTTTATTATAACTAGTCGCTTATAATTCACATCGATTACCTTTTAAAACCACAAAGTATTTTCTTACCTACATAAAGTCGTTATAACCAACTTCCCATAAAGCGTTATAACACTTTATGTTTAAACAATCAAACCAGATAACACGTATCGTCTACGTACTACATAGTTCCACATATCATGCTAGAAGAGATAGGAAGAGGTTCACATACCTCGCGACGATTGTCGACTAATAGCAAAACGCTCAGTACCTCAAAGCTGGCTACTCCTTGCCAAGTGGATCACTCCACACGTAGTACTTCAACCTATAAGGCCACAGCGACTTATTAACATCTAGATCTCAACGTTCCATATTACCTGAAAATTGGCGGCCTCCACATGGCAGCGTAAATCTCCTCTCTGCGGCGGCTACCAAGCCAACTGGGGTTTTACACGTCTAACGGGCGTGTACAATTCTACTACTCGGTAATGCTATACAAGTCTCATGTCTGATACACCTATGTAATTCTGATTCGATTCGATTCTTTATTCTTGAGCTTAAGTCAAAGACATTGCGCACAATTATAATGTTGATTACATATATAGTATACTTGACTATATATTCCTACTACATGTAATTTCCAATTACAATAGAAGGTCAAAGTGTTTACCTCGATAAGCCCAAAATTATCCGAGTTTAAATGTCGCCTCTGAGCAACGCAGCTCTACTCAGAGTGCTCGATCCGCTCGAACAACCCTTAGAAGTTCTACGCCTTCAACTAAACACTTCAACCGACTATGAAGGTTTTCCTTAGGGTTTCGTTTAGTGGCTAAAGGAAGTATAATAGTATTTGGGCTTTTGTAAAAGTGTAACCTTGGGAATACTACAAGGTATTTGGGCGAGTATTTGGACATTATAACAACACTAGAGAGTATTTCTATACCACAAGGGGTATTTATCTGAAACAACTAGGCTGGGGGGTACCCATTCTAACTACTACAAAGGGGAGGAGCTCTCGGCCAAGGGGAGTTGTGGTGGACTAAAACTTCATGAGGAGAGGAGGGATTTTAACACTTAGAAAATATTTGGATGAAGAATTTCATCAACAAAGGGTGGGTATTTATAGGTCAAGGAATGGCCAACCAATGGCCAAGATTAAACCAAGTGTTAGGCAAGTGTAGGGCTAGGATTTACTACACACAAATATCCTACCAACTCTGACTTTAGCCAAGGCACCAAAAAGCGTGCTCACTAGTCCATTTCGTCCATTTGGACGATTTCAACCACGATTGGAGGTGCCAAGTGTCGCCCTCCGGTTGTTCAAAAATTTTTCGTCTCTGGTAAAAATCCCAAAAAATTATAATTGCCATCCCCGTAACTGCCCCTCCGAAAGCTGTGGAAACTTTTCGTCTAACCACGACTCTAATCGGGTGTTGTGAACAAAGTTAATTCGGCCAAGCCAAATCAAAAGTTTCAAATTTCCTACGTACGCCCTCGCATATACTGCAAATACGGTATAACATTCTCCCCTCGCCAGAAACATTCGTCCAATGTTCCTTCTAAGTCTCAAAACAAGCGTCTTGAGATAGTCTTCACTACTATACTTACGAGAATCAAACATGCCACGCTTTGGCCACAAAAATAACATGCGCGCAAAACCCAAATCCACGCCAACGAGGAACCACCTCGCTTAGCACAAAAGTCCCCACCAAGGTCTAAAATATACTCGCCGCACCTACATTTCACAAAAGAAAGCGATCACACGTTCACTTCTCCCTATCTCGTCGTACCACTTACCGAACACTGAGCTCTTTCTAGTATCGGACCACACTTGGTCAACGTTTCTGTTTCCAACCCTTGGAGTTACTACCTCAAACTTGGTCATCTTCTGACCCTCGATTTCCTCTAAGGCCATTCTCGGCCTTGAACCGTGATTACGGTCGAACATATCTATGAACTCATCGATGGTCATCTAAACTTGGGCCTAGCACCCTCGTGACCACCGCCACTGGCGGGACCACCCGAGCTGACCCTTCCTCGAAGCGGGGCGGGTTGGCCCGCAACATGGCCCCAACCCGACCAGTGTAGCGCCAACTCCCGCCGACACGGAACACATCGTATAGCTACCACTTCCGTCTCACACTAACCAGATTTTTAAATCACACTATAGCACAAAGCTATCCGAACATAACACTTAACACATCATTAACATCAATACATACAAGTATCTACAGGGTTAAGGATATACCTGAAACTAGGCGGTTCGAGGCCATTCTGGAACTTCCACCGCGACCTCTGGTGGCGAATCGCTACAGTAGTCTGTGCTATCCTACCGATGCTACCCACGGTGGACTTCTCGTCATATGGCCTGGTGGCGCAGAATAACAAGCTCCGCTTGGTACTACGACACTCTCGAAATGCGGTCTACGCATCGACCACCGAGGTAGGGGTGGCTGCATCAGCGGCACCCTACTCACGAACATCGAAACACAGGAGCCCGGATCTGCTCACGAATATCCCGAGGGTCGAGAAGGCTGCGGAGGACCACTCTGCAATGGCGGAGTACATAACTAGTCTCTGGCCGAGGCGGTCCGCCTCGAAAGTCGCCAAAATATCCGTGATCTTGGCCTTACCTGTGGCGGTCCGCTGCGTCGATCTGCGCTCGCCGCGCAGTCATGAGCACGAATGCGGGCAATGTCGTGCGGTGAAGAAACACGAACAACTCTGCTAGGTAATCATCGAGCCACGTAACATATCGGTGCACTCGATCCTCCATACTAGCTACTAATGCGGGAACATCTGGGCGATGAGTCGAACTCCACATTGTACTCGAGCTATGCGCGGTTGCGCCTCAACATCAAAAATCATGCGGCCGAGCCCTCCTCATTTGTGGAGGCAAGAAATGTGCCGGAAGGCCCCGAAAACTTCGTCCCCAACGGTGGAAGTGCATGCTCTCCCGAAAGCTCCACGAAGTCAAACGATCGGCTGCGGTATCACGCGGCCGATCGCGAACTAAATGTCATGAACTCGATCTCTGAAGCCTTGATCACCGCATGATCCTCTGAATCGGCGGATGAACTCCTGCGGATCATCCTCGACCTCGACCAGTAAAACTCGGGCGGGCTCTGACTAAGGAAATCCGTAGCCTCAGTATGCGCCTCGGGTGTACTACAGTCTTCTTTGGGCTGGGCTGCTGCGTCGGCCTATCTCATATCGGCCTGACCACGGCGATAATCGGGCCATCTCGCGCGACCCATCTCCCGCTCGGTGTGGGGCGGAGGCTCAGTCTTGTAGTCTCGGCCAACTGCTGCGGCTCTAAACTCTCTTTGGTCTGGCGTGCAAAACTCGCCGTCTGAAGCACTACCTCAGTCTTGGCCAGGGCTGCGCCTCGTACTCCTCTGGATCCCACTAGCGACTCCGCCGGCTACCTTGCCCTTCAGGCCACTGGTTGCCTTCGCAGGCATAATCGGTAAAAAGCGAAACACGTCGGAGGGTCCAACTTACAACACGGCTCTAAGGCACGATCTCGTAATGAGAAGAATGAAACCAATCCTAAATGTCCTATAGCCTCGATTATAGATGTGGTGCCTGACACACCGATAATCAAGACTCTACTAGACACGGTGCAGATACACTTTCAGGACTAAGCGCTCGATACCACTTTGTAACGCCCGAACGGGCGATTCTTGGTGCCTTACCGGGCACCTTAGTGATACAACATCGAGAGAAAACCAGCGGAAAAATAAAACACGAGTCATGAAACAAGAGATATAATAAATAAGCAGGCCAACCAGCAGTTGCCCCGGTATATACATAAAAACCCGAGCAGTTATCCTTTACAAACCACACACAGCGATTACTCTGCACCTCTAAGATTTACAACAACTATGGCGGGGCGGGGCCGCCATACCCCGAATGTACAAGAACCTATAACTCGGAAACATACCAAAGATAAGCCTCGAAGGCGGAGCTTTCAACACGCTAAAATGAGATCCTACGGCGAGGATCCACGGCCGATGTACCTCTACTGCGGCGTGAGCGGCCCGAAGGAGGTCGATCTGGCAGTACCAGTATGTGGCGTAAAATATCGTAAATGAAATCATACTAGTCTATATAAGCGGGAGACATGTATGATAACCTAACTACTGATTCACAACATAAAAGCGATCATGTCGATCGAGGACTCACGCCTCAGTCATCACTCAAATATAACTATGGGTCTCACGCCCACAACATCAATCATGTTCGCGTCATGGCGCGTGCCCGGAATCTTGCATCGGTGTAGACATGTCCATGATGCAACAATAATAACAAGGCGCGTGGCCGCGTACCGAATCTGCGTCGGTGTAGGCGTGCCCATGTAACCTCAATAACAATATCTTGGGTGGTCGACCACGCGCGTGGCCGCGTGCCCCGGAATCTTGCGTCGGTGTAGACATGTCCACGTAGCCACAATAACACTATATCGGGTAATCAACCTGCTGCGTACCCGTGCCGGAATCTTGCGTCGGTGTGAACCGTCCATGTTGCAACAATAATAACAAGCGCGTGGCGCGTACCGGAATCTTGCGTCGGTGTAGACATGTCCATGTGACATCAACAACAATGAGAATCAAAATGGAAACATACCGTGGAATTCTCCATCACGCCGGCCGCGTCCAAGTAAGTTCTCGACAAGTCAACCGGCCTTATCGAGAGACGGTAACGCGAAATACCACACTTGCACAACAAAGGCTATCATCACAAGATAGGCAAGATTCCCAACAACAAGCATAGGCGAGATTCCCACCAACAAGCATAGGCAAGTTTCACAACAACAAGCATAGGCAAGTTTCACAACAACAAGCATAAAGTTTCACCTGACTCAGTACTTTCATTTTATGCCAAAGTCCGGTTCTTAACCCCAAAGTACTACATACGTTAAGTTCTTTTAAAGAGATCCATTACTTTTATAAAGTCACCCGATACGTAGTATTAGAATGACCAACCACATTCCTTTTCAAAATCAAGTAACAACATTCTTTCCTAAGTTCGGTTGCCTAGTTTCAATTACTCAAGCTTCATTTTCGAATGGTTTCATAGTTCATAAACTTAATCACTTGATTCCTTTTAGAACAATTGAGTAATATATGTCTCACGTGAGAGTAGGTTATTCTTGTTTACAACATTCTTATTACAATGACCATGATCTAGAAAATGTAATATCATTTTGTCTCATCTTAGTTTCTATGCAGATGGAGGTTTCTACTGGTTTTAATACGATACATCATTATTCAATACATTTTCCTTTATTAACGCTGCGATGGTGCAGCCGATACACATTCGATTTCGAAATCGGTAAAACATTATCCCTTTAAATAAAACCAAGTACTCATTACTCACGAATGAGGTTTCACACAAACATTCACATTAAAACAAATAAGTTAAGTCTCTTATCTTATAAGATCAAGTCTCTTAACTTCTAACGTGATAAACCATTTTCTTTACCTCTCTTAAGACATTATACCTAACTCATAAAGCTAGTATAACCCTTTTTAAAACCTTTAAAACCAAGTGTTACTCTCTTTCAAAATGAGTTATAAATCTTTTGAAATACATCAAGTTCTTTATTATAACTAGTCGGTTATAATTCCATCGATTACCTTTTAAAACCACAAAGTATTTTCTTACCTACATAAAGTCATATAACGACTTCCCATAAAGCCGCTATAACACTTTATGTTTTAAGAACAATCAAACACAGATAACACGTATGCGTCTGCGTACTACATAGTTCACACATATCATGCTAGAAGAGATAGGAAGAGGTTCACATACCTCGCGACGATTGTCGACTAATAGCAAAACGCTCAAGTACCTCAAAGCCGGCTACTCCTTAAGCCAAGTGGATCACTCACACGTAGTACTTGACCTATAAGGCCACGCGCGCTTATTAACATCTAGATCTCAACGTTCCATATTCTACGGAAAATTCGGCGCTCCCATGGCGTAAATCTCCTCCTCTACAGTAGGCTACCAAGCCAACCAGGGGGGGGGTTTTACACGTCTAACCGGACGTGTACAATTCTACTACTCAGTAATGCTATACAAGTCTACTGTAATACAGTCCTATGTAATTACAGTTCAGTTCAGTTCTTTATTCTTCAGGCTTAAGTCAAAAGACATTGCCGCACAATTATAATGTTGATTATATATAGTATACTTCAACTATATATTCCTACTACATGTAATTTCCAATTACAATAGAAGGTCAAGAGTGTTTACCTCGATAAGCCCAAAATTATCCGAGTTTAAATGTCGCTCACGAGCAACGCTTAGCTCTACTCGAGTGCTCAATCGCTCCAACCAACCCTTAGAAGTTCTACGCAACTTCAACTAAACACTTCAACCGACTATGAAGGTTTTCCTTAGGGTTTCGTTTAGTGGCTAAAGGAAGTATAATAGTATTTGGGCTTTTGTAAAAGTGTAACCTTGGGAATACTACAAGGTATTTGGGCCAAGGTATTTGGACATTATAACAACACTAGGAGAGTATTTCTATACCACAACAAGGGGTATTTATACGAAACAACTAGGCTGTGGGGTACCCACTACTAACCTACAGAGGGGAGGGGAGCTCGGCCAAGGGGAGTGGGGGTGGACGAAAACTTCACAAGGGAGAGGGAGGGATTTTTAACACTTAGAAAATATTTGGATGAAGAATTTCATCAACAAAGGGTGGTATTTATAGGTCAAGGAATGGCCAACCAATGGCCAAGATTAAACCAAGTGTTAGGCAAGTGTAGGGCTAGGATTTACTACACACAAATATCCTACCAACTCCTTGACTTTAGCCAAGGCACCAAAAACGTGCTCACCTAGTCCATTTCGTCCATTTTGGGCGATTTCAAACCAATTGGAGGGTGCCAAGTGTCGCCCTCCGTTGGTCAAAATGTTTCGTCTCTCGGAAAAATCCGCCAAAAATAATAAATGGCATAGCGGAAATTCCCTACGAAGGCGTGGAAACGTTTCGTCGAAAAACGACTCTAATCGGGTGTTGTGAACAAAGTTAATTCGGCCAAGCCAAATCAAAAGTTTCAAATTTCCTACGTACGCCCTCACGTACATACTCTGGAAATACGGGGTATAACACTTATGATCTTTTGCGTTGGTGTCAGGAGCTCCATCTTCTACGGAGGCTCTACTTTTGGGTATGATCTCCCTGTTGTAGATAGTTTTGTACAGTCAGGGTATGGCGGGGCCCTGTCCCGCCATGGTTGTATATTTCCTTAGAGTGCAGTAAGTATTTATGCAGTTGGGATGTAATCGCAAACCTTGGTTTATGTATATATCTTGAAAGCAACCCTTTTCTCGAAGCGTGTATCATTTACAATTATTTCATGTCTTGTTTTATATTCGCTGATTTTCTCGATGTATGACTACTTGGGTGCGGGTAAGGTACGATCCACGGGCCGGGCGAATCGTGACACCGCCCCACAATATGCCCGAAAAGCCAAGTTAACCAAAACTCACATTTGGAAAACTTGGCGTAAATGGCGGTCTCGAGAACTCTCCGGCCGATCTCAAATGCTCGCATGCTCGCCTCTGGCGAGAATAAACCAAGATGTCATCAATGAATACTATCACAAGCGTATCCAAAATGGCTTGAACACTCGGTTCGTGGATCCATAAATACCCGGAGCATTGGTCAACCCGATAGACATAACCGCCAACTCATAATGCCCGCGTCGTCCGAATGCGATCTAGGGACATCCGCCTCTAACACGCACTGATGATAGCCCGATCGCGGATCAATCTTGGAGAAACGTCTCGCACTGCGGTGGTCGAACAAATCATCAATCACCGGAAGGCATTTGTTCTTAATGGTCACCTTGTTCTCACCGTCAATCAACACACGCGCCAGCGCGGCGCCCTTCTTCTTCACGAACAATACCGGCGCTCCCAGGAGAAACACTAGGCCCGATGAAGCCGCTTCTCCAAAGAAATCTCTCGGTGGTCCTTGACTCTCTCAACTCGGCGTGTCATTCTCGTATGGCGGAATGGAAATAGTAGAGTGTCCGCAAAGACATCGATACAAAACTCTATCTCTCCTCTCGTGAGGATACCCGAGGTCATCCGAAACACATCGGGAACTCTCGACTACAGGAATCAAAATCTGGTATCGCACCTCGGTATCAAACACCGAATGAGATGGTAGATATACCCTTCGCACCGTCTTCCTAGCCTTGAGGTAGGAAATAAACCTACCCCGGCGTACGGTGTTCCTCCCACTCAACAACCGGCTCGCCAGAAAGCTGGAACCGCATTACTCTCTCCTGCGGTCTACATTGGCGTAGCAAGAAGCTAGCCAATCCATACCCATGATCACATCGAAATCGCCATATCCAACTCTCTATCAAGTCGGTTAGGTCGACGTGCATATAGTCACCTGAGCCCTATATACCCGCCGAGCTACCACCGAATCACCCATTGGCGTAGCTACTCGAAAAGTGGTCTATGGACTCGTGCTCTATCCTATCCTACTAGCAATAAGGGGAGATATATAGGACAGAGTAGAACCGGGATCTATCAAGGCATACACGTCACAACATGAAACTGATAAAGTACCTGTGACGACATCAGTGAGCATCCCGGTCTGCTACCGACAAGGCATAAATGCGTTCGAGGACCGCTAGAATCGAGACCGCGCCATGACCTATCCGCGACCTGCTGGTCCACGAGTACCCACCCTCGGGCGAGTAATCGTAGGAGATGAAGACCGCGAAAGACCACGTAGGCGACTCACCCTCTGCACTTCCTCGGTGGACAGGCTCGCAAAATGACCTCTGCTGGCGCAATCGAAACAGCTCCGGAAAGTACCACAATTCCGTAATGGGACCGTGCATCGGCCACACCGAGGTGGTCCGTCGGCCACCTCTGCTACTCGACGTCAAGTCTTGGGGCCACGGTGCATCTCGAAGACGGTAGGAGTGCTCTGGTGGGTGTGGTGCAAATCTCAGCCGAGGTGCCCACCCCGATAGCTACCAAAAGACCTGCCGCCTGGTATTCTTATCTTCTTTGTCTGTCGACCGACGGCTCTCTTTCCTCGCATCAAGTCGTGATCGCATCGGGTAATGTCCATGCTCGTGAAGAGCCACACCCGCAAGAACTCGGCCATATAATCATCTAGCCCGCGACGTGCGATGTACCATGTCCTCCATATTCGCTACCGCAGACATATCGAGCCAACGAATCGAACTCAACGTTGTACTCCTGGCGTGCGTCCTCTGTCGCCTCAAAGAAAAAATATGTCGGTCCTGCCCTCATCTGCGGAGGCAAGAAGTGAGTGAGAAAAGCCTCGAGAACTTCGTCCCAGTAGGCGGGGACGTGCTCTCCCGGATAACTCCCACGATCAAACCAATCGATCGCGGTATCACGCAGCGGCTTACGTGAACCGAAGATCACGGACTCGGTCTCTGAAGCCTTGATCACTGCGTGATCATCATGGCCAGCGGATGAACTCTTGCGGATCATCCTCGTGCCTCGACGTAGAACTCTGGCGGGCTACAACTCGGAAAATCCGTAGCCTCAGTATCGATCTGGGTGTACCACAATCTGCGGCCAGGCTGCTGCATCAGTCTATCCTCGTATGCGCCACGATCACGGGCGATGGCGGGCCATCTCTATGTAACCCATCTAAATCCGCTCCGCTGTGGGCTGAGGTGCAGTGTGTGGTCTCATCGCCCACCGCTGCGCCCTAAACCTGCTGGGGCCGCGGCGTCGTGGAACTCGCTGCCTCGGGTATAGGCGGGCACGAGCCCTCGCGACTCTCGGTGTCCTACTAGCAGCTCCCTCGGCTGCCTTGCCCTTCTGGGCCCGGGTTGCCGTACGGGGAGGCATAATCGTAGAAAGGAATACGTTAGAGGTCCAACTTATAACACGCCTCTAAGCACGATCTCGAGTGAGAAGAATGGAAATCAATCCTAAATATCCTATAGCCTCTCGATTATTGGTGTGGTGCAACACACCGATAATCAAGACTACTAGATACGGTGCAGTAGACACTTTCCGAGGATTAATCGCTCTGATACCACTTTTGTCACGACCCCTGCTCTGGGCGTGGATCGTGCCTTACCCGGGCACCCAAGTAGTCATACATCAGAGTAATCAGCGGAATATAAAAACAAGACATGAAACAAATGTAAATTAAGACACAGTTCCTGAGAAAAGTCATCTTTCGGCATATATATATATAAACCAAAATCACAGCGATTCATCCCAGTACTGCAATAGACTACAGACTTCTAAGTAAACAACTATGGCGGGCGGGGCCCGCCATACCTGAATGTACAAAACTATCTACAACAATGGGAGATCATACCCAAAGTCGAGCCTCCTAGAAGATGGAGCTCACGACACCAAAGAAAAGATCCTAAGATCGAGGATCCGCTACTGCTTCCTTTACCGCGGCATGAGCACGGCCCAGAAGGAGGTCGATCTGACAGTACTAAGTATGTGAAATCGTAAAGTACTTAAATGAAATCATATCATTTTAAAACCAGTTTACAAATATGTACGAAACAAACAAGGTAACGCGCATAGTGCCACATCACAACAAGAGCAATAAAGTAAGCGTAACAGTCTCTTTCTAGGCCGCGAATGATCGGGCGGCCAATCGCTCATAGTATCATTAAGCATGCCTAATCCTCGACTCCGCATCGCATAGGCCACTCACGTAGGCCGCGTGAGGTATTCCCGCATCGAGGGTAGCTACTCCTCGGCATCACCGACTCGTAGTCCGCATGGCCACATAGACCGCATGGACACAAGGACCGCACACTAACCTGGAACTCTCGTAGCTCCGCATAGGTCCCCTGGACCCGCATGAGGTATTCTCGAATCATGGTCCCAGACCGCCTGAGTCTACCCCGCATCGGAGGGCAGCTTAACCTCCGGTATCATGTCAAGAGGTGAGTGATATAATACTAACATAACAACTTAAGCAACATAAGCACAACAAGAATACCCTCTTATACAAACGTTACAAGACACTAACACACATAATATCATAATATGTCTACTCATAAAACCATCTTATTATACTTTCCAGAAATCAATACAAGTCTTTCATAAACACATAAGTAAACTGTTCCTTTTCTCTTTCTTAAGTCGTTATACCTAACTTCCCATAAAGCTAGTATAACACTTAAGCTTTTGTTTAAAAACCAAGTATTACTCTTCTTTCAAAAATGATTCATAATTCTTTTGAAATACTTCAAGATTCTTGTTATTTAGACTCAAGTCAAAAGACGTCAAGTAAAACCATGTTCAGTTAACACACGTACGTCTACCGTACTATATATATACTTTAAAATATCATGCTCTAGAGGATAGGAAGAATCACATACCTTCTCGGCGAAATCCACCTGCCAAGTTGAATATGTCGCGCGCAGAGAATCAACCTATAATAGTCAGATACATCTATCAATGTCTAGACTACTCTGTAGACTATTCTAAGCAGATGGTTCTTTATTCTGAGAAAATTGGCGACTTCCCTACCGTCAAGTTACACAAGTCTCATCAGAAATACCGTCCTATGTAAGTACAATTCAATTCTTCTTCTGTTATACCCTTCTACTGTGATTACAACTCAATTCTATTCTTTAATATCCTTCTATATCTTATACTCAAGTCTTAACTATTCTTATATGTAATATCCAATTACAATAGAAGGACAAGAGTATTTACCTCGATAAGCCCAAAATTATCCAAGTTAAATGTCGATCCTGAGCAAGGTTTAGCTCCTAATCTGTATGCTCCAATCCGCTCCAAGAAACCCTTAGAAGTTTCTACACAACTTCTACTTTCTACTTCAACCAACAATGAAGTTTCTCTTAGGGTTTCGTTTAGTGACAAATGGAGATAAGGTAGTATTTCTAGGCTTTTAGTATAGAGGTGACTTTGGAAATACAACAAGCTATAGGCTAAAGTATTTGGGAATAGTAACAATACTTGGAAGACAACTTTCTACCAGGGGGGGGGCTCTCGGCCGAAGCCACTAGGCTAGAGGGGGAGAGGGTGTTTGGACGAAACACTACAAGACAGGGGAGGGAATTTTGAGACTTGGAAGACAATTTGTGGATGAAGAAAACCTTCAAGTTAGAGGGGTATTTATAGGCCAACCAATGGCCAAGATGAAGCCAAGTGGTAGGCAAGTGTATGGTGGAGATTTGCACAAGTGCACCCTATCCTACTCTACAAATCCCTCACAAAACATTGACCCAAGTTTTAGGCCACAAAACAAGCCACAAAATCATGCCCATCGTCCAGGGGCGTACTTTACCGTCCACTTGAGGGTGACAAGTGTCACCCTCTCGTTGGTCCAAAATATTTCATCTCTCGGAAAAATCCGCAAAAATTATAAATGACATAGCCGTAATTTACCCTACGCAAGTTTTGGAAAACGTTTCGTCGAAAAACCATTCGTTTCGTAGGTTGTGCACAAATTTCGCCCAAAGTGCCTATCTTAAGGCTAAACTCTTGTACGTACGTCCTTACGTACATACTCTGGAAATACGGGGTATAACAGTATGTAGAAACAAAGGAAGTGTTGTCCGATTTTCCATACAATTTAGTGACTTTGCACTTATAATATTCTACGTTTAAAGTAAGAAGTTAATGGACGACATGGTCATTATAGGTTGACATACTACGTGCGGGATATTGTACTTAGAAAGTGGATTGACCCGAAGATGTATGTAGAACTTTCCTATCTCTTGAGCATGAATAGTTGCACTTATATAGTATGGTAGATGTACAAAACCTTGATATCCTTTACTTGTTTTAAGAATGTCCAAGTTGTTTGAGTTAGGGGATTAACTCACTTGTGAAAAAGATTAAGGATGTCTTAATTCTCAAAGTTAAGGGACTTGATGTATTTTGAAAGTATATGATACTTGTCTTGTTTGAAAGAATAAGTCCCTTGGATATGGAAAAATGTAATTGCCTAAAGCATAAGGTTAATATAACGACTTTATGGGAAGTTGGTTATAATAGCTTTATGGAAAGTTAAAAAGAGAGGTTTACTCTAAGTAATATAAGTAAGGATAAATGACTTGAATTAATGAAAGGCAAATTGATTTGAAGGCATCAATTGCTTAAGGTTTTAAAAGAAAAGAAGTCACTTGTTTTAGAAGCCTACATATATATTTCTAAAAGGTATGGTGACTTGTCTTGAAAAGTAGTTATGACTTGATACTACGGTTATTAGTATCTTGGAAGTTTTATATGAAAAAGAGTCATTTTTAAAAGAGTAGAAGTACGTAGTACTTTGGGTTAAATTCCCGGATTTTATAATGACATGTTAGTGCCTTAAGTAAACTAAAATGAGTGTGTATATGAACAAGACTAATAAGAAGTTAGGGGATTTCTTAACTTGCTTATGTTACGTATGATAAGCCGGTAGTGCTTACGTTATGTATGATAGCCGGTTTGTGCTAGTGATATAATATTCATTACGGGGTCATTCCCCGGGTTTGTGGAATTTGCATATTCCGTGGATTTGCTACCCATGATGCGAGGAATACCTCATGCGAGTCCGTAGGGCTCATGCGGGTGAAATAGTCCTATGCGGGGCGGACCAGTCCTATGCGAGGAATACCTCATGCGGGTCCACACGACCTATGCGGGCGGATACATCATGCGAGAAGTTACCTCACGCGGGTCCATACGGCTATCACGGGTGAAATAGTCCCGAGTAGGATTGCTTAATGATAATACGGGCGGATGACCCTACTTTGATCATGAGCCTCCTATTTTTATGCAGTAAAGTTTATACTTGTTACTCTCATTGTTAGTAAGGCACAGTGTACTGTAATTTGATTATCATACATGTCTCCAGCTTTATTTAGACTTATGATGTAATTACAGTATTTTCCAGTTTTACATACTTGGTACATCTGTTGTACTGACCCCCTTTCCTCGGGGCCGCGTCATGCGCAGTAGGGGGTAGCGGTGGTGGATCCTCATTCTTAGAATGACTGATCAGGTGTCAGAAGCTCCATTCCTCCGGAGGCTTGTCTTTTGGTACGGTTTTCCCTGATGTTGTAGATTTATGTACATTCAGGGGTACAGCGGGGCCCTGTCCCGCCACAATTGTTATTCCTAGAGGTTTGTAGTCACATTTGTGGATTGGGTTTTAAAAACAGAGATGTACTGCTTTATTTTTTGTCTATGTATATGTTATGGAAGGTGGCCTTATCGGCTAGCATGTCGATGGTTGTTGTCTATGTGTTTATATATGTTGTGTATATTCCGCTGCTATTCTCTGATGTATACCTGTTAGGGTGCCCAGGTAGGGCATCAGTCGCGGGCCCGGGGACGGGTCGTGACATCTTACCTTCTGCCTCAATTCACCTCAAATGAACAAGTCACACAGACTTATTAAAAACAATGATGTCAAAGAAGGAAGGATAATTCACTGGTTACCACCACTTCTCTTCCTTTCCACTCGATAACCGGCTTACCGGGAAACCGGAATCGAGTCAATCTCTCTCTGTAGTCAACGTTGGCATAACAAGAGGCCAACTAACCCGTACTTATAATGACCTCAACATCTATCATAACAGCTCTGCTAGGTCTGCTAGGGTCCAACGACTGTATCGTTACCGGCAATTATTATCTACCCGCTCAGCTACCACCCAACACTCACGGGTGTAGTCACCTCGAAAGGTTCTCATGGATTCAGGCTCTATTTCTTTACACTTGGTTGCTCTCTTTTTCACTGGTCGTACTCTTTCCGTACTTCCAACTTATATTAGCATACGTACATAACTTCCATACTAAATATGGCCTCCAATCTTTGGAGTTACTAAATTAAACAATATAAGGCCATTTCCGGCTCTCGCAACCTTGTTCCGGTGGAATGCGTCCATGAACCCGTAAAACGATTAACTAGACTTGGGCCCTACACCCCCGTGACCCTGTCACGTAGCGGGACTACTACCAACTGATCCCATTCCATTTCAGGCTATGGGGCGACCTTAATAGGTCCTCAACCCGACTCAGCATCGCACTTAACTCTTATCCTTGGTCTGACTTAAATTTTTACTACCCGAGAAGGCCTTATATACCTAAGGTCTCGGCGGTTATTAACATTCTTAGGCTCGCAATTTCCATGCTCCAAGCCTACCTTTTTAGTCCCCCCGTAAACGGGTACAAAAACTTCTCGTAATACCATAATCGTGTTGTCTTGACCACAACAACCATACTTACTCCATACGGATCTCATCTGTACCATTCTCTTAATCATACCACGTAGCTTAGTCTATTAACAAAGTCTTCCATTAAGTCCCTTAATTATAACTTCTTAAGGATCCATTACCTTCTCAGACAACTCATCATCTCCTAATTATCTCAAATTAGTACGTAAACTTTGATGAGAATTCATTAAACTGTTTCATACCTTGTCGGCATTTATTTAGTCCTTACCAAATCCTGGTAATCTAAAATCATTCTAGGCAACACGCGTCTGACCCTCATACATAAATCTGTATAGTTGTATGTCACAATACCAACTATACTACACATATTACCAACCTGGATACGCAATCCACATAATCTTTCCCGGTCACTCTTTGTCTTTCTCGTAAATGCAATCAACATAACTCGTTAGGAGAGACGACCTTAACCACACAGCCTCTATCGCACGATCTCGGAGTGAGAAGAATGGAAACTAATCCTAAATGTCTGCAGCCTCCGGTTATAGATGTGGTGCACAACACACCAATAACAAGACTCTACTGGACACTGCGTAGACACTTTCCGAAGACTAATCGCTGCGATACCACTTTGTCACGACTCCAACCCGGGCGATCGGTGCCCTACTTGGGCACCCCTTTCAGGTATACATCAGAGAATAGCAGCGGAACATACACAACTCACATAAACACTTAGACCAAAAAAAACAACAACAGGCTAGCCGATGAGGCCACCTTTCGTATAATTTACATAATCCAAAAACAGAACAATACATTTTTTTTCTTTACAACCCAATCCACAACTGTGACTACAGACCTCTAAGAATAACAACTGTGGCGGGACAGGGCCCCGCCATACCCCTGAATGTACTACAACCGACAATACCAGGGATAAGCTGTCACGACCCGACCCGGGCCGCGACTGGTGCCCTACCTGGGCACCCCTCTCAGGTAAACATCAGAGAATAGCAGCGGAATATACACAACACATATGCATGCTTAGACAATAACATCACAGGCTAGCCGATAAGGTCGTCTTCCATAAAATATACATAGCCAAAAGTAAGACAGTACAACTTTGTTCTTACAGCCCAAACCACAAATGTTACTACAAACCTCTAGGATAAACAACAGTGGCGGAACAGGGCCCCGCCATACCCCTGAATGTACATGATATCTACAACATCAGGGAAAACCGTACCAAAAGTAATAAGCCTCCGGAGAAATGAAGCTTCTGACACCTGATCAGTGATCCTAAGAATGAGGATCCACCACCTGCTTACCCTACTGCGGCGTGAACGCATCCGCCGAGGAAATTCGATTACCTGATATGTACTAAGTATGTAAATCGGAAAATCAGTAATTACATCATGAGTCTAAAACAAAGCCGGAGACATGTATGATAATCAAATTACAGTTCACTGTGCCTTACTAACAATGAGAGTAAATAAGAGTATACTTACAACATAAAAATAGGAGACTCACGATCAAATCATGGGTAGCAAATCCATGGAGTGGTATAATGTCTTGGGGTTTACCCATGATCATACTCGGAAGGTGGTATAACGTCTTGGGGTTTCTTCACACCCGAACCCGGGCGTGGATCGTGCCCTACAGGCATCCTTCTACCTTAACAACTAAGTAAATCATGGAAATAAAATAACACCTCTTTTTTTTTCTTTTTAAAACCAACGTGCGTCAAGGCAAAGCCGATAATTTGCCATATAATATACATAAACAAAATACACTACACCGTACATGAGTCCAATCCTACATAGAATACGGACCTCAAGAGTTATAGAACTATGACGACAAGGCCCGCCGTACCCATGCATACAAAAGCTCATCTTGAAAGAACTTATACCAAAAAGATAAACTCCGAGCGAAGGAGATATCCAAAACTCCGAGCACGCGGTCCTACACTGCCGATCACCAAACAACGTACCTAAACTGCAGGCGTAACGCAGCCCGGGGAGGTCGGTGCGAAGAATATACCAAGTATGCGAAGCAGAAAAATCAGAATGAAATCATAATGATCTAGCAAAGCAGAGACATGTATGATAGCCAACCTACGATTACCTGACACATGCGATCATATCAAGTCGTGACGCGTGCCTCAAAGTCATTACTCAAATATATCCATGGGTCTCACGCCCATAATATCAATCATGCGTGGAATCGCCATCATCGCCGTGATCCATGATATAATACAACATCGATAAGCCTGTGAACCTTGCAATCATGAGAGTAAATAGTAGTATACTTACAATATAAACTAGGAAGCTCACGATCAGCGGGACCACCCGCCCGCGATGTCATTAAGCAATCCTACTCGGGACTATTTCACCCGCATAGGTCGCGTGGACCGCGTGAGGTATTCTCGTATGGGACTATTTCACCGCGTAAGCCGCTACAGACTCGCATGAGGTATTCTCGCATAGGTTGGACGCCGCGTGGGACTATTTCACCGCGTAAGCCGCGCGGACTCACATGAGGTATTCCTCGCATCGTGGGTAGCAAATCCACGGAATATGCAAATGCCACAAACCCGGGGAATGACCCCGAAATGAATGATATACCACTAGGACACAACCGGAAAGTACCAGCACACATAGGCAATTCTCAATTAACAAGCCAAAGTACTTATCAAGGCACACATGGAGTAATTCCCAATTAAACAAGCCAAAGTACTTATCAAGGCACACATGGAGTAATTCCCAATTAAACAAGCCAAAGTACTTATCAAGGCACACATGGAATAATTCTCAATTAAACAAGCCAAAGTACTTATCAAGGCACACTTAGACTAATTCTCAATTAATCAAGCCAAAGTACTTATCAAGGCACACTTAGAATAATTCTCAATTAATCAAGCCAAAGTACTTATCATGGCACACTTAGAATAATTCTCAATTAATCAAGACAAAGTACTTATCAGGGCACACCTAGAATAATTCTCAATTAATCAAGCCAAAGTACTTATCAGGGCACACCTAGAATAATTCTCAATTAATCAAGCCAAAGTACTTATCAGGGCACACCTAGACTACTTCTCAATTAATCAAGCCAAAGTACTTATCAAGGCACACTTAGAATAATTCTCAATTAATCAAGACAAAGTACTTATCAAGGCACACTTAGAATAATTCTCAATTAATCAAGCAAAAGTACTTATCAAGGCACACTTAGAATAATTCTCAATTAATCAAGCCAAAGTACTTATCAAGTCACACTTAGAATAATTCTCAATTAATCAAGCCAAAGTACTTATCAAGGCACACTTAGAATAATTCTCAATTAATCAAGCCAAAGTACTTATCAAGGCACACTTAGAATAATTCTCAATTAATCAAGCCAAAGTACTTATCAAGGCACACCTAGACTAATTCTCAATTAATCAAGCCAAAGTACTACGTACGTACATTCTTTTCAAAAGACTCATTTTTATGTAATACCCCAAGATACTAACACCCGTAGTATCAAGGTGTGTCTATTTTTCAAATTAAGTTACTACACGCTTAGAAAACTCATTTCAAAGCTTGAAATCAAGTAACTTCAAATTTTCACAATCAAGGCAAATTATGCCCATTAATCAAAATAGACAACTTTCTAAACCTTCCATAAGGCCGTTATAACCAACTTCCCATAAAGCCGTTATAACCCTTTATGGTTTTTAGACAATTTCATTCTTTTTATAACCAAGAGACTTATACTTAAAACCAAGCATCACAAACTTTCAAATCAAGTTTCTTAACTTTCAAAAATACTTCGAGTCTCTTAATATATAGAAAACAAGTTTCTTCAACTTTTAAACCTTAAGTAACTCACACCTTTAAAACAAGTTACTTCTCTTAAATCATGTCATTTCTCCTCTTTTAAAACAATTAAGTAAATCACTCATTTGACTCCCCTAAAGTCATTATAATGACCTTTAGGTTTTGGAACTAAGGCACTAGCCAAAAGGTTTGGAGACCACTTCTTTTTCAAGACTCTATGTACTTTAAGTAAAATACTTTCACTTTTAAGAATCCAAGTTCACAAAGGCAATGGATTATACAACTTATAAGTTAAACATCAAAGTACAATCAAGGAAGTACATAGAACAATTTCTACTTTAGGCAATCCAAATACAACCATGGAATGGATCATTTAAGGAGTAGGACATACTTTCTTTATCTTAAGGAATCATGCTAGAAGAGGAGATAGTTCACATACCTTTTCGGCTAAATACACAAGCTAAGCCGAATACGCCGCACGTAGAAGTGTCAACCTATAATGGTCACAACAATACTATCAACTTCTAGTCTCTAACGTAGAATAATACTAAGTATACGGTCTCTAATTCTACGGAAAATCGGGCAGCACTTCCTTTGTTTCTACTCACTTTGCCACCTTTTTCAAGGCCGAATACAATAACCAACACGCCACATTTAAGGCTCAAAACAACAACCAAACAAAGGGGATTACACGCCTTACAATACGTGTAAAATTCCGCCCCACAATTCATACCAAGTAGTTTAATACTCACTAGCCATTCTCAGCCAACAATAACCAACAAAACTAAGTCTTTTCCAATCATTTTCCAATTCGAAGTTCTAAGGTCTAACATGTTATAAAGTCATAAACAACTTCAACAACTACAATTTCCTTCTTTATACAACATGCGACGACTTAAACTAATAATCGACTTGAATTGTAATCTTAAAGCTAAACATGCTAGTTTTCGGATTAGGGTTCCAATAGCCAATACACTTATCAAACTTCATAACATATAACTCATGCTTGCTAATATCCATAGCTACAACAACAAGTAATCTTAATTACTAAAACGACAAGATTTATACCTTTTCAAGCCCTTAAAATTTCCAAGATTCAAAGTCGCGCCTTAGCAATTCTTAGCTCCTATCCTTAAGTTCCAATCCGCTCCAAGCACCCCCTAGAAGCCTATGAAGAACCCATCTTCAAGTTTCAACTTCAAAGTTGAAGAACTCCTTAAGTTTCCGCCTTGCGACTAATACGAAAACGCCGTTTTTCCGAAATCTTTCTATTGAGATAACCTTACAACACTCTTAGGAACCTTGGTTTAAAGTCTTGTGGCTAATGGATCACAAACTAAAAATTTTGTGTGGGAAGGGAGGCAAACCCGAGAGCTTCCTTGGCTAAGCTCAATGTTCTCTCAATTTTTCTAAGTGTAAAAATGCCAAGTCTTGCACTAGTATGATATATAAAACACATTGGAGGGTCTAGATTATCACAAATGTGTGGCTAGGATGAGTTTCACTAGGATTAAGCCCAAGTGGCAAGTTGACTTTGGTCAAATATATCAAGCTTGCAAGACTTATCTTCCAAGATGGTCAATGACCATTTTACCCTCCCTCAAATTCGTCCAAGACCATATGTGGGGGTGCCACGTGTTATACCCCGTGGTTCCAGGGTATGTATGCGAGGACGTACGTACGAGAATACGACATTGAAATTGGAAAGGAAGAAAGAGGTGATTTTTCCACGGAAAAGTTTCCGGTTTTTTTGAAGGAGAAAGGTTCGTTAATGGGAATTGGATTCCCAGATTTGGTATTCGGACTTCTTGGAATATTAGAGAATTATGGAATTTTATTTTGGAAATGGTCACGTGGGCCCACGGAGAAATTTACGTTTTGTGGGCCCACTTTGTTTTGAGATTTTGGCCATTGTGGATATTTTGGAAGATGAAATATTTTGGGCAGTAGGAGGAGACACGTGTCACCCCAGGTGGCTTGGCGAATTTCACTTTGTGCGGCACTTTGGATTAGAGTCGTTTTTAAACGCGTTTTACTAAACTCGCGTAGGATAAATTCCGCTATGTCATTTCTAATTTTTGCGGATTTTTCCGGAGGCGAAACACTTTGGACCAACGGGAGGCGACACTTGTCACCTCCAATTGATGGATGTGTGGCGTCCATAGGGCGAATGGATGTCCATTTTGTCAAGTAGTTGGTAGGATATTTTGTGTGCAAGTTGGCTAGGTACACTTGCCTAATCTTGGCCTTACACTTGCCTAGCACTTGGCTAAATCTTGGCCATTGGTTGGCCATCCCTTGACCTATAAATACCCCCTTAAGATGAAGAGTTCTTCATCCACAATTACTTTCCAAGTCTAAAATCCTCTCCTCTCCCTTAAAGCCTTTTCGTCCAAACACCCCCTCTTTGGAGAAGCACCGAGGCTCCCCCCTAGCCTCCGAAACCTACCCCCTCCTTGGTTGAAAAGTTGCCTTCTAGTATTGTTATAATGCCCAAAATACCCTAGCCCAAATCCTTAGTCCTTAGTAGAAGTTGTGAAGAACTTAAGGTTTTCTTAGACTCTGGAACCTGTGACTTAGGAGCTAAACCTTGCTCAGCGACTTTTATCTAGGATATTATTGGGCTTACCGAGGTAAATAACCTTATCCTCCTTTTGTAATTAGAAAATACATACTGTAGAAGTATAGGAATAAGTATAAATACTTAGAAGGATATTAAGAATAGAATTGAACTGATATCACAGTAGAAGGGTTTAAAAGAAGAATAATAGAACTGTACTTACATAGGACTGTTTTCACAGTAGACTTGAGTAGCTCACCGGGTAGGGAAGTGCTGCCCAAATGTCCATAGAATAACGAACCCTCTTCTTAGAGCTTTGTACAGTACAGTCTAGACGTTGATAGACGTATTTGACTGTTATAGGTCGATTCTCTGCGCGCGACATATTCAACTTGGCAGGTGGATTTCGCCGAGAATGTATGTGATTCTTCCTATCCTCTTGAGCATGATATTTTAAAGAATATGTATATAGTACGGTAGACGTACGTGTGTTAACTGAATAATAATTACGGCAATGTCTTCGGACTTAAGCCTGAATAATAATTACGGCAATGTCTTCTGACTTAAGCCTGAATAAAAAGGATCCGAAGTAGTTCAAAAGAATTAAGAAACCTTTTTAAGAGTAACACTTGGTTTTAAAAGCTTAAGAGTTATACTAGCTTTATGGGAGGTTAGGTATAGCGGCTTAAGAGTGATAAAAAGAATGATTTATTGATTTAAGAAAATAAGAGACTTGACTTAATTATACTAATGTGAAAAAGTGTGAAACCTCATTCGTGAGTAAATAGTATTTTTGGTTTTCAAAAGGAATGATGTTTTACCGATCAGAATGAATGTCGAACAAACCACAGCAGCGCTAATAAAGGGAAATGTTTTGACTAATAAAGTATTATTAAAACCAGTAGAAACTTCCATCTGCATAGGAGCTAAGATGAGACAAAATGATATTACATTTCCTAGATCATGACTGCTGTAATAAGATTGTTATGAACAATAATAACCTACTCACACATAAGGTATATG
Source organism: Przewalskia tangutica (assembly GCA_029844215.1). Taxonomy (NCBI): domain Eukaryota; kingdom Viridiplantae; phylum Streptophyta; class Magnoliopsida; order Solanales; family Solanaceae; genus Przewalskia; species Przewalskia tangutica. The sequence continues at coordinate 1,327,091 of JAQGDG010000035.1, forward strand.
TTTCTCAAATTGTTTTAAAGGATTAAAACTATGAACTACGAAACCTTTCGAAAATGAGAAACTTGAGTAATTGAAATTAGGCAAACTTGAGCGTTGGAAAAAGAATGTTGTTACTTGATTTTACAAGAGAAGTGTTCTGATTTACTTCAAAAGATAATCACTCTATTTTTATACTAATGTTATTGTGTGACTTTTGTGAAAGAAACGGATCTTTTAAAAGAGTAATACATGAAGTACTTTGGGGCTAAAAACCCGAACTTGTTAACATAATGTAGAAAGTACCTTGTGTGAATAACTTGATTGTATTGATTTGTGATAGTCTTGTAATACTTTCTTGTTGACTTGATAAGTAAACATGTTAGGATGCTACGTGAGTTAGTATCTTGTGATGTTTGTGTAAAGGGGTTTTCCCTTGTTGTGCTTAGGTTGTTTAACGATAAGTCGTCATGTTGATATTATATCACTCATGATTCCGGGTTGTCGCCCTCCGTCGGGGTAGACTCAGGCGGGTCTAGTGACCTATGATTCGAGAATACCTTATGCAGGTCTGTATGGCCTATGCGGAACTACGGGAGTTCCAGGTTAGTATGCGGCCCTTGTGGTCATGCGGTCTTTGTGGCCATGCGGACGGCGAGTCCAGGACGCTGCCGGGGAGTAGCTACCCTCGATGCGGGGAATACCTCATGCGGGCCATTGGAGTGGCCCATGCGGAGCTACGGGAAGTTCCAGGGCTAGACGCGCATTAGATCTTTGCGAGCGAGTGGCGACTTTGATCATGTGACGGTGCAGAGCGGATCTCATGATACAATTTACGACCTTGTTGTACTGTGGGTTTTAGTAGTCGGCTATGCCCTCGTACTTACCCCGTACGGTTTTATGATGACTTTGAGGGCGTGAGTCCCTGACTTGACATGACTGCTTATTTATTGTGAACTGTAGTTTTGGTTATCATACATGTCTCCTGCTTTATATAGACTACTATGATTTCATTTACAGTATTTTCAGTTTCACATACTTGGTACCTGTTGTACTGACCTCCTTCGGGGGGCTGCGTTCATGCCGCAGGTAAAGGTACTCCTACTGTTGATCCCCGTTCTTAGGATCACCGTTTCAGCGTTGGGAAAGCTCCGTTTCTCCGGAGTCTTAGCATTTTGGTATGGTCCCCTGTCGTTATAGATATTTGCATTCAGGGGTATGGCGGGGCCCTGTCCCGCCATTGTTGTTTTAAACTCTTAGAGGTCTGTAGACCTGTTGTAAGGTTGGGATGTAACTGTTCATTTTGGGGTACTTATATACATATATGCCGAAAGGCAACTTTTCCCTAAAAGCGTGTCTTATTTATCTTGTTTCATATCTTGGTTGTTTTATATTCGATTTCTCGATGTATGACTACTTGGTGCGGGTAAGGCACGATCCACGGGCCGGGCAGTCGTGACAAAGTGGTATCGAGCGATTAATCCTCGGAAAGTGTCTGACCGTATCTAGTAAGTCTTGATTATCGGTGTGTTGTGCACCACACAATAATCGTGAGGCTATAGGATATTTAGGATTGGTTTCCATTTTCTCACTCGAGATCGTGCTTTAGAGTCGTGTTATAAGTTGGACCCTCTAACGTATTCCTTTCCTTTACGATTATGCCACGCCAGTAACTCGGGCCCGAAGGGCAAAGCGTGAAGGAGGCTGCGAGTAAAGTCTGAGATTTAGAAGAGCACAGCCCAATCATCACCGGGGTGATGCTTCACGAGGAGTTACGAGGCGCCGCCAGCAGCGAGTTGTTTGCACGCACCGCGGCGATTCCTACTGCGGCCATGACATCTGGACTTTCAGTTCCACGACCTGGAGCAGAAAATATGGATTGGAAGGAGACGGCCCTGTTACTAGCAAGGGACTTGGCAGCCAGAGAGTATTTTATGTACCGGTATACCAAGGATATTGATGCTTATCTAAAGAAGGGTTGTGAGAAGTAGCTCTTGATCGAGGAGCAGGCGGGCTTGCGTTGATTATGTCGTGGTGAGAGAGGTAGAGATCGGCCAGTTAAACAAGATCGCAGAAGGGCCCGATTGGTAGGATCATTTGGTAACTCTCGGCGAACCGCCTCGCGGCAAAAGACAGACATGCGCCTCGCCCGGTCTGAGTGTCCTCCACGTGGTTCGATTTTCCTCGGTGTTCCACAGTGTGGCGGCGTCATCCCGAAATGCCGTCTTTTCGGTGCTTGTTTTACTTACGGCCGTCGAGCCATATAGCGAGGAATGTTCTATGAGAAGGATGCAAGTAGGAAGACTCACCTACCGGTCGATTGTGGATGCGATGGTTCGGAGAGGAGGGTGTTAGCTGAGGAGGCCACCCCCTCGGTGTGGCGTTGTGGTCGATGTCATCGTGGGAGTGTCGTGCTTCGCGTCGGCTTGTTATGTTCGCGGCCAGCAGGCCATTTTAGAAATTGTCCAACGAGTTGGCGGGATGTAGGACTCAGCCGGGATCGGTGGATAGTTCATCACCTTCCCGGTATGCACACAAGGCGCGGGATTGACTAGAACGACCTGGGAAGTCTGCCGTAGATCTGGTATATCCTTAACCCTTTAGAGATTTATATGTGTAAGCGAGTATCTTAAGTGTTATTTTCAGATAGCATTGCGTAATCGTGATTAGGAATCATGATTAGTTAACCGGGAAAGATTGGGGGATAGAAAAAGTGTGAGCCTTAGAATATATACGTAGGGACCATAGAGGCGAGGCCATATTTGGTAAAAGAATTATTTCATGTTTGACACTTATCGAGGTGCATAGTATCGTGAGATATTTTTGTGGGATGAATCCACGAGTGATGTGAAATGAAAGAGGTAGTTGAGCTTAGAAGACCGCTAGGTTTTCGTAACGTGATTGGTGAGATTGTTCCGATCGGGAGCTAGTGTTTTGCGGCGTTCTTGGGTCGGGTTGAGGTCGTGTTGCGGGTCGACCACGCCTGTTTGGTGATGGGGTCGGTTGTGGTGGTCCCGCTTTGTGTTAGGATCACGAGGGTGTTAGGCGTGTTTAGTTAACCATTATACGAGTTCGTGGATGTGTTCGACCGATGAGTCGGGCGATGGGGTCAACCCGCCTTATCTTTTAGTCAAACCGTACTCGGTAGTAAGTTGCGAGATGATTATTTCAAGAAGGTTGTAAGGCTGCACGGTGCCTACCTTCACCTTATGGGTGACGGGGAGTCCAAATTACGGTAAGTTTCTTTTGGAAGAGTTACCAGCAAGGTTAGGAACTCGGTGAATCTCAGTGTCGCATTCACCCTCGGGCAAGTGGTTGGATTTCGGGAGTAGCCGTAAGGACTCTTCGCCTCTTGTTGAGTATGTATTATATAGCTACCATTTCAGTATTCGGGTGTCGCCGTTTGGAGCCTTTTTATAAGCGCTAGTGTAAGATTGCCGATCGACTGATTCGATGTAAGCAAGGTGCAGATAGTTGGTTCGTACTTATTCTTCAGTGCGTGGATAAGTGGAGCTTATCCGTAAGAGGTCATTGGCAGCTCGAGTCGGTGGAAGCGATGCGAAACATGGTAAGTTATGAGAAAGAGTTCGAGTGTACGAGAAAGTGCGACAGTAAGGAAGAAGCGAACATGTATTACAGGCATAGGTGTGATCATTTCGTTTGTAAAGAGTAGGTGCGAAGGGAGTATCTTTTTAGACCTCGAGTAGGAGCTTTTGTGATTGAGGTGATTCCTCGTGGACTTGGAGATAAGTATGTGCGCTTGTTGTGTTGTGGCCAGGTGTGGCATGGTTGTTTCCGTAAGTATAGCAGTAAGGACTATACTGGCGCCTGTTTGTTTTAAGACCTAGAAGGAACATTCGGACGAATGTTTCTAAGAGGGAGAATGTTATACCCGTGGTTCCAGTATGTATGAGAGGGCGTCGTGCGAGAATCGACATTGAAATTGGAAAGGAAGAAAGAGGTGATTTTTCCACGGAAAAGTTTCCGGTTTTTGAAGGAGAAAGGTTAGTTAATGGGAATTGGATTCCCATTTGGTATTCGGACTTCTTGGAATATTAGAGAATTATGGAATTTTATTTTCGAAATGGTCACGTGGGCCCACGGAGAAATTCTGGTTTTGTAGCCCACTTTGTTTTCTAGATTTTGGCCATTGTGGATATTTTGGAAGATGAAATATTTTGGACGAGTAGGAGGCGACACGTGTCACCCCACTAGGTGGCTTGGCGAATTTCACTTTGTAAAACACCCGACAGAGTCGTTTTTTTAAACATTTTACTAAACTCGCGTAGGATAAATTCGCTATGTCATTTCTAATTTTTGCGGATTTTTCCGAGAGACGAAACACTTTGGACCAACGGGAGGCGACACTTGTCACCTCCAATTGACGGATGTGTGGCGCCCATAGGCCGAATGGATGTCAATTTTGTCAAGTAGTTGGTAGGATATTTTGTGTGCAAGTTGGCTGGTACACTTGCCTAATCTTGGCCTTACACTTGCCTAGCACTTGGCTAAATCTTGGCCATTGGTTGGCCATCCCTTGACCTATAAATACCCCCCTTAAGATGAAGAGTTCTTCATCCACAATTACTTTCCAAGTCTAAAAATCCTCTCCTCTCCCCTTAAAGCCTTTTCGTCCAAACACCCCCCTTTGGAGAAGCTTAGCGAGGCTACCACCCCTAGCCTAGCCGAAACCTACCTCCCTTGGTTGAAAAGTTGCCTCTAGTATTGTTATAATGCCCAAAATACCACAGCCCAAATCCCTTAGTCCTTAGTAGAAGTTGTGAAGAACTTCTAAGGTTTTCTTAGCTCTGGAGCACACAACTTAGGAGCTAAACCTTGCTCAGCGACTTTTATCTAGGATATTATTGGGCTTACCGAGGTAAATAACCTTATCCTCCTTTGTAATTAGAAAATACATCTTTGTAGAAGTATAGGAATAAGTATAAATACTTAGAAGGATATTAAGAATAGAATTGATCGATATCACGTAGAAGGGTTTAAAGAAGAATAATAGAACTGTACTTACATAGGATCGTTTTCACAATGACTTGAGTAGCTCACCGGTAGGAAGTGCTGCCCAAATGTCCATAGAATAACGAACCCTGCTTAGAACTTTTATGCGATCTGATCTGAGACGCTGATAGACGTGTTGGTATTATAGGTCGATTCTCTGCGCGCGACATATTCAACTTGGCAGGTGGATTTCGCCGAGAATGTATGTGATTCTTCCTATCCTCTTGAGCATGATATTTTAAAGAATATGTATATAGTACGGTAGACGTACGTGTGTTAACTGAATAATAATTACGGCAATGTCTTCGGACTTAAGCCCAATAATAATTACGACAATGTCTTCCGACTTAAGCTGAATAAAAAAAAGGATCCGGTAGTTCAAAAGAATTAAGAAACCTTTAAGAGTAACACTTGGTTTTAAAAGCTTAAGAGTTATACTAGCTTTATGGGAGGTTAGGTATAGCGGCTTAAGAGTGATAAAAAGAATGATTTATTGATTTAAGAAAATAAGAGACTTGACTTAATTATACTAATGTGAAAAAGTGTGAAACCTCATTCGTGAGTAAATAGTATTTTTGGTTTTCAAAAGGAATGATGTTTTACCGATCGGAATGAATGTCGAACAAACCACGAAATGCTTTAATAAAGGAAATGTTTTGACTAATAAAGTATTATTAAAACCAAGAGAAACTTCCATCTGCATAGAGCTAAGATGAGACAAAATGATATTACATTTCTAGATCATGGTCATTGTAATAAGATTGTTATGAACAATAATAACCTACTCACACATAAGGTATATGTTTCTCAAATTGTTTTAAAGGATTAAAACTATGAACTACTAAACCTTTCAAAATGAGAAACTTGAGTAATTGAAATTAGGCAAACTTGAGCGTTGGGAAAAGAATGTTGTTACTTGATTTTACAAAGAGAAGTGTTACGATTTACTTCAAAAGATAATCACTCTATTTTTATACTACGGGTATTGTGTGACTTTTGTAGAAGAAACGGATCTTTTAAAAGAGTAATACATGAAGTACTTTGGGCTAAAACCGAACTTGTTAACATAATGTAGAAAGTACCTTGTGTGAATAACTTGATTGTATTGATTTGTGATAGTCTTGTAATACTTTCTTGTTGTCTTGATAAGTAAACATGTTAGGATGCCACGTGAGTTAGTATCTTGTGATGTTTGTGTAAAGGGGTTTTCCCTTGTTGTGCTTAGGTTGTTTAACGATAAGCTGTCATGTTGATATTATATCACTCATGATTCCGGTTAAGTCGCCCTCCGTCTGGTAGACTCAGTGGTCTAGTGACCTATGATTCGAGAATACCTTATGCAGTGCAGATGGCCTATGCGGAACTACGGGAGTTCGTGTTAGTATCGCGCCCTTGTGGTCACGCGGTCTTTGTGGCTGCGGACGGCGAGTCCAGGACTCTGCCGCGGAGTAGCTACCCTCGATGCGGGAATACCTCATGCGGGCCATCGAGTGGCCCGTGCGAGCTACGGGAAGTTCGTGGCTGGGCGCGCACATTAGATCTGCGAGCGAGTGGCGGCTTTGATCATGTGACGGTAGACAGATCTCATGATACAATTTACGACCTTGTTGTCGTAGGTTTTAGTAGTCGGCTATGCCCTCGCACTTACCCGTCACGGTTTATGATGACTTTGAGGCGTGAGTCCACGACTTGACATGATCGCTATTTATTGTGAACTAGTTTTGGTTATCATACATGTCTCACGCTTTATATAGACTACTATGATTTCATTTCAGTGATTTTCGGTTCACATACTTGGTACTGTTGTCGACCTCCTTGAGTGCGTTCATGCGCATGTAGGTACTCCTCAAGTTGATCCGTTCTTAGGATCACCGTTTGACGTTGGAAAGCTCGCTTCTCAGTCTTAGCATTTTGGTATGGTCCCTGTCGTTATAGATATTTGCATTCAGGTATGGCGGGGCCTGTCCGCCATTGTTGTTTTAAACTCTTGGAGTCTGTAGACTGTTGTAAGGTTGGGAATCGCTCATTTTGGGGTACTTATATACATATATGCCGAAGGCAACGTTTCCTAAACCGTGTCTTATTTATCTTGTTTCATATCTTCGTTGTTTTATATTCCACCGATTTCTCGATGTATGACTACTTGGGTGCGGGTAAGGCACCATCCACGAACCCGAATGGGTCGTGACAAAGTGGTATCGAGCGCTTAATCCTCGGAAAGTGTCTGAGCACCGTATCTAGTAGAGTCTTGATTATCGGTGTGTTGTGCACCACACCAATAATCGTGAGGCTATAGGATATTTAGATTGGTTTCATTTTCTCACTCAGATCGTGCTTTAGAGTGTGTTATAAGTTGGACCCTCTAACGTATTCCTTTCCTTTACGATTATGCCTCCACGCCAGTAACTCGGGCCCGGTAGCGAAGGCACGGCAAGGAGTCGCGAGTAAATCTGGAGATTTAGAAGGGCACAGCCCAATCATCACCAGGGTGATGCTTCTGCGGGAGTTCGAGACGTCGCCAGTGCAGAGTTTGCACCGCGCAGCGATTCCTCTGCGGCCATGACATCCGGACTTTCGATTCCACGACTTGGGAGCGAGAAAATATGGATTGGAAGGAGACGGCCTGTTATTAGCGAGGACTTGGCAGCGAGTATTTTATGTACCGGATACCAAGGATATTGATGTTTATCTAAAGAAGGGTTGTGAGAAGTAGCTCTTCATCGAGAACGAGCCGGACTTGCGTTCAGGATTACGTCGTGGTGAGAGAGGTAGAGATCGGACAGTTAAACAAGATCGCGAAGGGCGATTGGTAGGATCATTTGGTAACTCTCGGCGAACCGCCTCAGCAGACAGACATGCGCCTCGCCCGCTGCAGTGTCCTCCACGAGTTGATTTTCCTCGTTGTTCATAGCGTGGCGGCGTCCCGAAATGCCGTCTTTTATCGGTGCTTGTTTTACTTACTACCGTCGGGCCATATAAGCGAGGAATGTTCTATGAGGAAGGATGCAGTAGGAAGACTCACCTACCGTCGGTTGTGGATGCAGTGGTTCGGAGAGGAGGGTGTTAGCTGGGAGGCCACCTCGCCTGTGGCGTTGTGGTCGATGTCATCGCGAGTGTGTACGCGTCGACTTGTTATGTTTGCGGCCAGGCCATTTGCGAGAAATTGTCCAACGAGTTGGCGGGATGTAGGACTCACCGGGATCAGTGGATAGTTCATCACCTTCCCCAGCTATGCGCCCAGCAGGGCGGGATTGACTAGAACGACCTAGGGGAAGTGCCGCGTAGATACAGGTATATCCTTAACCCTTTAGAGATTTATATGTGTAGCGAGTATCTTAAGTGTTATTTTCAGATAGCATTGCGTTAACTGTGATTAGGAATCATGATTAGTTAACCGGGAAAGATTGGGGGATAGAAAAAGTGTGAGCCTTAGAATATATACGTAGGGACCATAGAGGCGAGGCCATATTTGGTAAAAGAATTATTTCATGTTTGACCCTTATCGAGGTGCATAGTATACGTGAGATATTTTTGTGGGATGAATCCCTGAGTGATGTGAAATGAAAGAGGGTAGTTGAGCTTAGAAGACCGCTAGGTTTTCGTAACGTGATTGGTGAGATTGTTCCGGATCGGGGAGCTAGTGTTTTGCGCGTTGCCGGGTCGGGTTGAGGCCGTGTTGCGGGTCGACCCACGCCCTGTTTGGTGATGGGGTCAGTTTGTGGTGGTCCCGCTTTGTGTTAGGATCACGAGGTGTTAGGCCCGTGTTTAGTTAACCATTATGCGAGTTCGTGGACGTGTTCGACCCGAGAGTCGGGCCATGGGGTCAACGCCTTATCTTTTAGTCAAACCGTACTCGGTAGTAAGTTGCGAGATGATTATTTCAAGAAGGTTGTAAGGCTGCACGAGGTGCCTACCTTCACCTTATGGTGACGAGGAGTCCAAATTACTGCTTTCTTTTGGAAGAGTTACTGTGCAAGGTTAGGAACTCAGTGAATCTCTGTCGCATTCACCCTCGGGCAAGTGGTTGGATTTCGAGTAGCGTAAGGACTCTTCGCTCTTGTTGAGTATGTATTATATATCTACCATTTCAGATTCGTGTCGCCGCTTGGAGCCTTTTATAAGCGCTAGTGTAAGATTGCCGATCGAGATTCGATGTAAGCAAGGTGCAGATAGTTGGTTCGCACTTGTTCAAGGCGTGGATAGGGTGGAGCTTATCCGTAAGAGGTCATTGGCGGCTCGAGTCGGGGAAGCGATGCGAAACATGGTAAGTTATGAGAAAGAGTTCGAGTGTAGCGAGAAAGTGCGACGAGTAAGGGAAGAAGCGAACATGTATTACGAGCATAGGTGTGATCATTTCGCTTGTAAAGAGTAGGTGCGAAGGGAGCATCTTTTTAGACCTCGGTAGAGCTTTTGTGATTGAGGTGATTCCTCGTGGACTTGGAGATAAGTATGTGCGCTTGTTGTGTTGTGGCAGCGTGGCATGGTTGTTTCCGTAAGTATAGCGATGGGACTATCTTTGGCGCTTTGTTTGTTTAAGACCTAGAAGGAACATTCGGGACGAATGTTTCTAAGGAGGAGAATGTTATACCGTGGTTCGTGGTATGTATGCGAGGGCGTGCGTGCGAGAATACAACATTGAAATGGAAAGAAAGAAAGAGGTGATTTTCCACGGAAAAATTTCCGTTTTGAAGGAGAAAGGTTCGTTAATGGGAATTGATTCCCAGATTTGGTATTCGGACTTCTTGGAATATTAGAGAATTATGGAATTTTATTTTGGAAATGGTCACGTGGGGCCCACGGGGAGAAATTTACTGTTTTGTAGGGCCACTTTGTTTTCGAGATTTTGGCCATTGTGGATATTTTCGGAAGATGAAATATTTTGGGCAGTAGGAGGCGACACGTGTCACCCCCTGGTGGCTTGGCGAATTTCACTTTGTGCACAACACCCGAGTTAAGTCGACTAAACGTTTTTACTAAACTCGCGTAGGATAAATTCCATTATGTCATTTCTAATTTTTGAGGATTTTTCCGAGAGACGAAACACTTTGGACAACGGGAGGCGACACTTGTCACCTCCAATTGATGGACGTGTGGCGTCCATAGGCCGAATGGATGTCAATTTTGTCAAGTAGTTGGTAGGATATTTTGTGTGCAAGTTGGCTAGGTACACTTGCCCTAATCTTGGCCTTACACTTGCCTAACACTTGGCTACATCTTGGCCATTGGTTGGCCATCCTTGACCTATAAATACCCAAGATGAAGAGTTCTTCATCCACAATTACTTTCAAGTCTAAAAATCCTCTCCTCTCCCTTAAAGCCTTTTCGTCCAAACACCCCCTTTGGAGAAGCTTAGCCGAGGCTACCCCTAGCCTAGCCAAACCTACCCCTCCCTTGGTTGAAAAGTTTCCTTCTAGTATTGTTATAATGCCCAAAATACCCTAGCCCAAATCCTTAGTCCTTAGTAGAAGTTGTGAAGAACTTCTAAGGTTTTCTTAGCCACGAGCACACAACTTGTGAGCTAAACCTTGCTCAGCGACTTTTATCTAGGATATTATTGGGCTTACGAGGTAAATAACCTTATCCTCCTTTTGTAATTAGAAAATACATCTGTAGAAGTATAGGAATAAGTATAAATACTTAGAAGGATATTAAGAATAGAATTGACCGATATCACGAGAGAAGGGTTTAAAAGAAGAATAATAGAATCAGACTTACATGGATCGCTTTCACGAGACTTGAGTAGCTCACGGGTAGGAAGTCTGCCCAAATGTCCATAGAATAACGAACCCTCTGCTAGAGCTTTATGCGATCTGATCTAGACGTTGATAGACGTGTTGGTATTATAGGTCGATTCTCTCGCGACATATTCAACTTGGCGGTGGATTTCACGAGAATGTATGTGATTTTTCCTATCCTCTTGAGCATGATATTTTAAAGAATATGTATATAGTACGGTAGACGTGCGTGTGTTAATCGAATAATAATTACGGCAATGTCTTGGACTTAAGCCGAATAATAATTACGCAATGTCTTCGACTTAAGCTGAATAAAAAGGATCCAAGTAGTTCAAAAGAATTAAGAAACCTTTTTAAGAGTAACACTTGGTTTTAAAAGCTTAAGAGTTATACTAGCTTTATGGGAGGTTAGGTATAAGCGGCTTAAGAGTGATAAAAGAATGATTTATTGATTTAAGAAAATAAGAGACTTGACTTAATTATACTAATGTGAAAAAGTGTGAAACCTCATTCGTGAGTAAATAGTATTTTTGGTTTTCAAAAGGAATGATGTTTCTGCGATCGTAATGAATGTCGAACAAACCACGTAGCGCTAATAAAGGAAATGTTTTGACTAATAAAGTATTATTAAAACCAGTAGAAACTTCCATCTGCATAGGAGCTAAGATGAGACAAAATGATATTACATTTCCTAGATCATGGTCTTGTAATAAGATTGTTATGAACAATAATAACCAACTCACACATAAGGTATATGTTTCTCAAATTGTTTTAAAGGATTAAAACTATGAACTACTAAACCTTTCAAAATGAGAAACTTGAGTAATTGAAATTAGGCAAACTTGAGCGTTGGGAAAAGAATGTTGTTACTTGATTTTACAAAGAGAAGTGTTGATTTACTTCAAAAGATAATCACTCTATTTTTATACTACGGGTATTGTGTGACTTTTGTGAAAGAAGCAGATCTTTTAAAAGAGTAATACATGAAGTACTTTGGGGCTAAAAACCCAACTTGTTAACATAATGTAGAAAGTACCTTGTGTGAATAACTTGATTGTATTGATTTGTGATAGTCTTGTAATACTTTCTTGTTGACTTGATAAGTAAACATGTTAGGATGCTACGTGAGTTAGTATCTTGTGATGTTTGTGTAAAGGGGTTTTCCTTGTTGTGCTTAGGTTTTTAACGATAAGTTGTCATATTGATATTATATCACTCATGATTCCGGTTAAAGTGCCTCCGACGCGGGGTAGACTCAGCGGTCTAGTGACCTATGATTCGAGAATACCTTATGCAGTGCAGATGGCCTATCGCGAACTACGTGAGTTCCGTGTTAGTATCGCGGCCCTTGTGGTCACGCGGTCTTTGTGGCTACGCGGACGGCGAGTCCAGACGCTGCCGGGAGTAGCTACCCTCGATGCGGGAATACCTCATGTGGGCCATTGGAGTGGCCCATGCGAGCTACGGAAGTTCGTGGCTAGACGCGCGCATTAGATCTCGGGCGAGTGGCGGCTTTGATCATGTGACGGTGCAGACAGATCTCATGATACAATTTACGACCTTGTTGTCTTGTGGGTTTTAGTAGTCGGCTATGCCCTCGCACTTACCGTGCGGTTTTATGATGACTTTGAGGCGTGAGTCCGACTGACATGATCGCTTATTTATTGTGATCGTAGTTTTGGTTATCATACATGTCTCCCGCTTTATATAGACTACTATGATTTCATTTACGATTTTTAGTTTCACATACTTGGTACTGTTGTCTCGACCTCCTTCGGGCCGCGTTCATGCCGCAGTAAAGGTACTCCTACCGTTGATCCTCGCTCTTAGGATCACCGTTTGTTGGAAAGCTCCGTTTCTCCGGAGTCTTAGCATTTTGGTATGGTCCCCTGTCGTTATAGTTATTTGCATTCAGGGGTATGGCGGGGCCCTGTCCCGCCATTGTTGTTTTAAACTCTTAGAGGTTTGTAGACCTGTTGTAAGGTTGGGATGTAACTGTTCATTTTGGGGTACTTATATACATAAATGCCGAAAGGCAACTTTTTCCCAGAAACTGTGTCTTATTTATACTGTTTCATATCTTGGTTGTTTTATATTCCGCTGATTTCTCTGATGTATGACTACTTGGGTGCCCGGGTAAGGCACCAGTCACGGGCCCCGGAACGGGTCGTGACACCACGTGTCGCCCTCTCATTCGTCCATAATATTCCGTAACCCTCGTGGGCCCCACAAAAATGTAAAATTCCTCGGGTGGGCCCCACGTGACCAAATCCGTAAAAATAAATTTTCATAAGGTTAAGAGTTCCATACTCTTCAAATAATGCATTTTGAGAATCCAATTATCAACAACGAACATTTTTCCTTTCCGACGTTCGGAAGATTTTCCGCCGGAAAAACAATTCTTCCTTTCGTACAATTTCCAAGTCTCGATTCCTTACGTACATTCTCTTATACAAGTCCTGGACTTACTGGTGTAACATTTACCCTCATTTATACTCTTACCTGAGAAGGTGGTATAACGTCTTGGGGTTTACACCATTTATACTCTTACCTGGAGAAGGTGGTATAACGTCTTGGGGTTTACCCTCATTTATACTCTTACCTGCAGGTGGTATAACGTCTTGGGGGTTTACCCCTCATTTATACTCTTACCCTAGCTCAACCGGCCATCATACATAACATAAATAAGTTAAGAAAGCCCCTAACTTCTTATTAGTCTTGTTCATATACCCTCTCCTTTTAGTTTACTTAAGGCACTAACATATCTTAATCAAAGAAATCCGGGAATTTAACCCAAAGTACTACATACTTCTACTCTTTTAAAAATGACTCCTTTTCATATAAAACTTTAGGCAATTGATGCCTTAAAATCAATTTGCCTTTCATAAATCAAGTCATTTGTCCTTACTTATCTTACTTTGAGTAAATCTCTCCTTTTAACTTTCCATAAAGCTAATATAACCAACTTCCCATAAAGTTGTTATATTAACCTTATACCTTAGTCAATTACATTTTTCTTATATCCAAGAGACTTATACTTTTAAAACGAAATAAGTATCATATACTTAAAACAAGTAAAGGATATCAAATCTTGTACGTCTACCGTACTATATAGGTACAACTACTCATGCTCAAGAGATAGGAAAGTTCCACATACCTCTTCGGGTCAATCCACTTGCTAAGTCCAATATACCGCACGTATTATGTCAACCTATAATGACCATAACACGTCTATTAGCGTCTAGCCTCAACGTAGAACATTCTAATTGCAAAGTTCTTTTCTACGGAAAATTGGACAACACTTCCTTTGTTTCTACACACTTTTCCACCTTTTCAAGGTCCGAATTCAACATCCAAACGCCACTTTTTAAGGCCCAACAATCCAATCAATACAAAGGGGATTATACACCTAAACTTGGACGTGTAAAATTCTGCCCCACAATACATAACAACTAATTTAATAAGTTTAAGGTAGTATCTTGGCTATAACATGTTCACATATCATCCTTATCCAATCTTTTCAAATCCAAATCATATTCCTTACATGCAATATATCTAAGAGCAATATTTACAACTACAAGTCCTTTTTTCTTCACATGCAACACAATTTACTAGCAAAAAGAGAAAGGATTGTTACCTTAGAGTTTACCCAAATTAGTCCAACAATTTCCCTTGCCTCCTTTCCACAATCACCTCCACAAACCTCCTACAAGCTTGCCAACATGTTTCTTCTTGCCACCTTTTTGAATTTCTCTCTAGGCCTTGGTTTCTTCTTGAATTTCTAGAGAGAAGGGAGAGGGATTTAATTTTAGAGAGAAGGGAGAGCTTTCAAGAATGACCAAGTCTTCAAGACTTGGTCAATAAATTGGACATGCAAAAATCAGATGGGGGGGGGGGTGGACACTTGTCACCCTCCCATGGCTTTTTAAAAAGAAAACTTCTGATTTTTTCCCCCAGATTTCGCAAAAACTACGCCTTGGCGCCACGACGCTAAAACCTCTGCCAACTATCAGTATTTCCGGCGCCACCCTCGTCCGCCACGGCCACGCGGCCCTGACCGAAAATTCATTTCTGCTCAACAGCGCACTGAACTTGTAACTTTCATAACTTCCTACTCTGATGTCCTATCGACGAATGGTTTGTTGCGTTGGGAACTAGACTCAACGAACTACATACTAGGCCTCTGAAACACCTAGGAACTCCTAATTCAACTGGACATAAACCGCCTCAAAGTTGACTAAAACATGTCCAAAACATTCTGACAACCTATCTTTCTAAGATTTATGTCTTAACCACTTTCGTACGTTCTCATAAGCATGACCTGAATTACGGGGTGTAACATTCTCTCCCCCTTAGAAACATTCGTCCCGAATGTTCCTTCATACTCAAATCACAATATTGACATAGACCCTCTTAACTATTCTTCTCAAAAAGAACGCTTTACACGGCCACAACCATACTTAAGCATAATTTCCAAATTAAAAAATAACAAGCAGGAAAGTGGATTACCTGGAGGTGTAGGGAACAAGTGAGGATACTTCTTCCTCATGTCCTCTTCTGCTTCCCATGTCATTTCCTCTCTGTTCTCATTCCGCCATAAGACCTTGACGGAAGCCACATCCTTTGTCCGCAGTCGCCTAACCTGACGATCGAGTATCGCTATAGGACTCTCCTCATATGATAACCCCTCTGTCACCTGGACATCACAAATCGGGTGTACTCTAGATGGATCTCCGATACACTTTCGCAACATAGACACATGAAAGACTGGATGTAATGCCTCCAGATCGGACGGCAGATCAAACTCATAGGCAACCTTGCCTACCCTACGGACAATCTGATAAAGCCCAATGTACCTTGGGCGAAGTTTCCCCTTCTTCCCGAATCTCATCACGCCCTTCATGGGTGATACCTTCAGGAAGACTCAATCATCCACTTCAAACTCCAAGTGTCGACGCCGATGATTTGCATATGACTTCTGTCGACTCTGAGCTGACAATAACCGCTCTTGGATAAGCTTTACCTTATCCACTGCCTGCTGAATCAAGTCTGGCCAGACTAACTGAACTCCTCCTACATCAGACCAGCCTATCGGTGACCTGCACTTTCTCCCGTATAAGGTCTCATAAGGCGCCATCTGGATACTAGAATGGTAGCTGTTGTTATAAGCAAACTCCACAAGAGGTAAATGATCCTCCCAGCTACCCCTGAAATCAATCACACAGCCGGCATATCCTCGTTGTCGGATAAGACGCTCGGCCTCGTCTGAGGATGAAACGCAAGATCGAGACTCACTGTTTCCCTAATCCCTTCGGAAAGACCTCGAGTTAGCGAACTGGCTCTGCCAAATGATCGATATAGGCACTTCGTGCAGTCTCATAATCTCTCTGATATACAATCTAGCATAATCCTCGGCCGAAAAAGTCGTCCTAACTGGAAGAAAGTGGGTTTATTTCGTCAGCCTGTCGACAATAACCCAGATGGAATCATGCTTCCTCTGAGTGTGAGGTAATCCTGTAATAAAGTCCATATTGATCACCTGCCACTTCCAAGTCGGAATATCAACAGCCTGCAATAGCCCACCGAGCTTCTGGTGCTCAACCTTGACCTGCTGACAATTCCGACACTGCGCAACAAACTCTGCAACATCCCTCTTCAGGCCATCCCACCAATATATACACCTGAGGTCATGGTACATCTTAGTCGACCCCGGGTGAATAGAGTAACGAGAACTATGTGCCTCCCGACGGTCTCGCGAAGTCTGGTACACATAACCTGCCCTCAAATCTTAGCACCCCATCAGGTGCTACCTCAAATAGACTCTTCTCTTCCCGAAGGGCCGTATCTCGATACCGTACCATAATCGGATCCTCATACTATCGCCTCTTCACCTCCTCGACGATGGAAGACTCGGCAACCTCTCGAACCCGAACCCCACTGCTATCAGAATCAACCAAACGAACCCCAAGGTTTGCTAGCTGATGTAAATCGCGGACCATTCCCCTCTTCTCTGGCTGCACACCTGACAGACTACCCATCGATCTGCGACTAAGGGCATCTGCAACTACATTGGCCTTTCCTGGGTGGTATAGGATATCGACATCATAATCCATAAGTAGCTCTAACCACCATCTCTGCCGCAAGTTCAGCTTCCTCTGGCTGAAGATATTCTGGAGACTCTTGTGGTCTGTGTAAATATCCACATGAACTCCATATAAATAATGTCTCCAGATCTTCAAAGCATGAATCACTGCTGCCAACTCTAAGTCATGGGTGGGGTAATTTTTCTCATGCTTCCTAAGCTGTCGAGATGCGTAAGCTATAACTTTACGTCTTTGCATCGCACGCACTGCCGACACGACGCATCACAATAAACCACATATCTATCTAAACCCTCCGAAGAGTAAGCTAAGCGGTTGTCAATTTCTCCTTCAAGAATGGAAGCTCTCTCTCACAAGCATCCGTCTACCGAATATAGCCGCTCGAGTCGGCTAGTCAAAGGTGCTGAGATGGAAGCAAACTTCTCCACAAATCTCCGATAATAACCCGCAAGGCCCAAAAAGTTGCGCACCTCCGTCGGTGTAGTGGGTCTAGGCCAAGTCTTGACCGCCTCAATCTTTGCTGTATCAACCCGAATACCATCGGCCCCGATAACATGCCCTAAGAAAGCCACTGAAGCCAACCAAAATTCGTATTTCGAGAACATAGCATACAACTGCCGGTCCCGGAGGACTCCCAACACCGTCCTCAAATGATTTGCATGTTCCTGCTCTGTGCGCGAATAAACCAGGATATCACCAATGAATACTATAACGAACATATCCAAGAATGGCTTGAACACCCGGTTCATCAAATCCATGAATACTGCTGGAGCGTTGGTGTCACGACCCGACCTCGGGCCCGCGACTGGTGCCTTACCCCGGGCACCCTAGTGATACAACATCAGAGAAAATCAGCGGAAGTAAAAACTCATAAAAGATAAACAGTGAAATAAGAAAACAGGCTAACCAAAACGGTTACCTTTCTGTATATATAAATAATCAAACTCGCATTACATCCTTTACAAACCACACAAAGACTACAAACCTCTAAGAATTTTTTTACAACAATGACGGGACAGGGCCCCGCCATACCCCTGAATGTACAAGAACCTACAATCTCAGGGAATCATACTAAAAGATAAGCCTCCGGAGAAACGGAGCTTTCCAAAACGCTGAACTGTCATCCTATGAGCGAGGATCCACAACCGATGTACCTCTACCTGCGACATGAACGCAGCCCCCGAAGGAGGTCAGTACAACAGGTACCAAGTATGTGAAACTGAAAATACTGTAAATGAAATCATAATAGCCTATATAAAACAGGAGACATGTATGATAACCAAACTACAGTACACCATATATAAATAGTCATGTCAAGTCAGGGACTCACGCCCTCACAGTCATCACTCATGCCCGTGGAATTCCTTCCTCACTGCCGGCAGTTTATGACATAAATCATACTCATGTGATGCGCCCGTGGCATCCTACCTAACTGTCGGAGTACACATATACAATACATATATATATACCTCCTGCCCGTGGAATCCTCCTTCACTGCCGGCAGCCGTAGGTGTAACATATAACCAGGTGACGCGCCCGTGGCATCCTACCTCACTATCGGCGTACACATATACAATATATATATATATATATATAACGCGGCCGCATGCCCCGGAATCCCTCATCATATAAGCATGTCCATAACGTGCCCCCGGAATCCCTCATCGTAGGCACAAGTCTTCATGGGGAGCTAGCCCATGGAGTAATAATATAACATGCCCCCGACATCCCTCATCGTGGGTACATGTCTTCACGGGGAACTAGCCCATGGAGTAAAATATAACATGGTCGCATGCCCCGGAATCCCTCATCGTATAAGCATGGCCATGGAGTAATGAAACGCCCGGGCATCTAACCCGCATCCTGGCCGCATGCCCCGGAATCCCTCATCGTATAAGCATGGCCAAGATCAATCACAATGGAAGCATACCCGTGGAATCCTCCGTCACTGCCGGTACGTCCAATAAAATGTCCGGGCATCTAACCCGCATCGTGGTCGCATGCCACGACATCCCTCATCGTATAAGCATCGCCAAGATCAATCACAATGGAAGCATACCCGTGGAATCCTCCGTCACGGCCGGTATGTCCAAGTAAATTCACAACAAGTCAGCCGACCCTCCATCGAGAGACGCGGTGGTATAGAATTACAATACTTGCACAACAAAGGCTATCACAACTAGCATAGGCAAGTTCAACATACTCTTATACTTTCATTAACATGTAAATTGATTCACCATTTATATAAACTCAAGTACTCCCATTTTATGCCAACAATCCGGGTTTTAACCCTAAAGTACTACGTACTTAAATTCTTTCAAAAAGATCTCTTTTTACGTAAAAACAACTCGATACTAATATCCGTAGTACCAAACACGTTCATGTTTAAATCAAGTACTTTATACTTTTTAAACCAAGTGGCTTACACTTTTAAAACAACGTCAAGTATACTTTTAAAACCCAAGTAACTAACTCTTTTAAGATCAAGGTACTCCTACCTTTTAAAACCAAGCCACTTATATTTTTCCATCAAGAAAAGTTCGATATTTGAAAATAAGTTACTTATACTTTTAAACTCAAGTTACTTCTCTTTTCCCAAAAATCAAGTTACATGACTTTCAAAATACTTTAAGTCTCCTTACTTTAGAGTGTCAAGAAATCAATACTTGTTTATAATGATTTTATTAACGCATCCATGATCTAGAAAATGTAATATAATTTTGTCTTATCTTAGCTTCTATGCAGATGGAAGATTCTACTTGTTTTAAGTTAATTATTTGTTATTACATTTTCCTTTATTAACGCTGCAATGGCTTGTTCGATACTCATTCCCATTTCCGAAATCAATATAACATTATTCTTTAAAAACCAAGTACTCATTACTCACGAATGAGATTTCACAACTTTTTAACACAATTCAAGTCCTTAACAATTCATATTAAGTCATTTATAAGTCAAGTCTCTTATCTTTCAAGATCAAGTCTCTTAACTTCTAAAATCAACAAATCATTCTTTTACCTACATAAAGTCGTTATAACTAACTTCCCATAAAGCTATTATAACACTTTATGTTTTAAACCTACCAAATTCGTTTAGCACACGTACGTCTACCGTACTACATAGTTCACAACAATCATGCTAGAAAGGTGTTATACCCCGTATTTCCAGAGTATGTACGCAGGACGTCGAGAAATTTCAACTTCAAGAGGCTTGGCGATTTAATTTTGTGCACACCCTGCTAGAGTCGTTTTTCGGAAACATTTTCACACTTTCGTAGGGAATTTCCGCTATGCCATATTTTATTTTTATGGATTTTTCCGAGAGACGAAACATTTTGGATCAACAAGAGGGCGACACTTGTCACCCTCTCATTGGAACACCAGGCGGTCAAGCTTGGCGAAAGTTGGCCATTTTGTCATGGAGTAGGTAGGATATTTGTGTGTTAGTTGGTTAAGGGGCACTTGGCAAGATCTTGGCCCTACACTTGCCTTGCACTTGGCATGATCTTGGCCATTGGTTGGCCTTCACTTGACCTATAAATACCCACCCCGTTGGAAGACAAATTCATCCACAAATTTGCCTAAGTCTTGAAAGCTCTCCTCCTCTCCCTTTGTGTTGAGTTCGCCGAGGCCTCCCCCTTGTGGCCGAGAGCACCCCCCCTCTAGGGGTGCTAGCCGAGAGTGTACCCCCCCTAGCCGAGTTGCCTTCAGATAATACCATTTGTGGTGTAGAAATACTCTCAAAAGTATTGTTATAATGCCCAAATTACCTTAGTCGTATACCTTGTAGTATTCTAAGGTTATACCTTGACAAAAAGCCCAGAAATACTATTATACTTACCTTCAGTCACAAAACCGAAACCCTAAGTAAATCTTCACCCGTAGTTGAAGTTATAAGTAGAAGTTGGTTAGAACTTCTAAGGTGGTTTAGAGCTGGTCGAGCGCCGGAGTCGAGCTAAACGTTGTCCAGGATCGACATTTTTAACTGGGATAATTATGGGCTTATCGAGGTAATTATCTTGTCCCTCTATTGTAATTGGAAATTACATGATGTTAGATTATATAGTTGAAGTATACTATATATAGTACTGAACGTTGTTATCGGCAATGTCTTTTGACTTAAGCCCAATAATAAGAAACCTTTTCAAAGAAGAGCATCGAATCAGATTTACATAGGGTGTATTCAGATGGACTTGTGTAGCTTTTCTATGAGGTAGAATTGTGCACGTCCGGATTAAACGTATAACCCCCTCGTTGGCTTGTTAGCCCCCGATAGAGGAGAGATTTACGCTGGTTGCGGGGAAGTCGCCGAATTTTACGTAGAATGTTCTCTGAAGGGATCTAAATGTTAATGAGCGCCTTGTGGCCTTATAGGTTGAAGTACTACGTGTGGCGCGATCTACTTGGCTTAAAGGAGTAATGACGGTTGGAAGTACTTGGGCGTTTTGCTATTAGTCGATACTGTCGCGAGGTATGTGAACCTCTTCCTATCTCTTCTAGCATGATATGTGTGAACTATGTAGACGGTAGACGTACACGTGCTAAATGTATTTGATTGGGTTAAAACATAAAGTGTTATAACGGCTTTATGGGAAGTTGGTTATAATACTTTATGTTGGTAAGAAAATACTTGTGGTTTTAAAAGGTAATCGATTTGAACTATAATCGGCTTGTTATGTGTTAATAAAGAACTTGAAGTATTTCAAAAGGTTTTTGAATCATTTTGAAAGAAGAAGTAATACTTGATTTGTTTTGAAAACTTAAGAGTTATACTAGCTTTATGGAAAGTTAGGTATAACGTCTTAAGAATGTTTTACTGATTTTGGAAATCAGAATGTGTACCGACAAACCACTGCAGCGTTAATAAAAGGAAATGTTTTTAATAATTAAGTATTATTAAAACCAGTAGAAACTTCCATCTGCATAGAAGCTAAGATGAGACAAAATGATATTTCCTAGATCATGGTCGTAATAAGATTGTTATAAACAAGAATATCCTACTCACATATAAGGCTTATGTTTCTCAGTTGTTTAAAGGAGAATTATATTCTTAAATAAATAAGACTATGAACTACTAAACCTTTCTAAAAGGCAAACTTGAACATGGAAATTAGGCAAACTTGAACATTGGAAATTAGGCAAACTTGAACATTGGAAAAGAATGTTGCTACTTGATTTTACAAAGAGAAGTAATTGATTTACTTTAAAAGATAATCACTCTATTTTCATATACTACGGGTATTGTGTGGTTTTTGTGAAGTAACGATCTTTTAAAGATTTAATGTATGAAGTACTTTGGGGATAGGTACTGAACTTGTTAGCGAAAGTACCTTGTGTGAA
Organism: Przewalskia tangutica; assembly: GCA_029844215.1. Taxonomy (NCBI): domain Eukaryota; kingdom Viridiplantae; phylum Streptophyta; class Magnoliopsida; order Solanales; family Solanaceae; genus Przewalskia; species Przewalskia tangutica. Next base: position 1,349,255 of record JAQGDG010000035.1, read on the forward strand.
TAATCGATTGTATTGGTTTGTGATAGCCTTGTAATACTTTCTTGTTGATTTGATAAGTAAGCATGTTAGGATGCTACGTGTGTTAGTATCTTGTGATTATTGTGTGTAAGGGTCACTCTTGTTGTGCTTACTGTTGTCAAACGTTAAGCTGTTGTCGTTATTGTATCACATACCCTTGACTTATTATACCGAGGGCTTGCCACCCTTGATCTTGGTCTATACGGCTATGCGATCCTTGTGACTATGCGAGCGCGGTAGCTCCAGGATTGATCATTCGGTGTTTAGCGACGCGGGATTCCCTATGCGGTCTGTTGAGACTATGCGGTCTTTTGAGACTATGCGGGCTGCGGGAGCCTAGGCGGATACCGAGGGTTAGCTGTCTTCGATGCGGGGTATACCTCAGGCGGTCTGGGACCATGATTCGAGGAATACCTCATGCGGGTGCATTGGGTGACCTACGCGAGTCGCGAGAGTTCGAGGATAGACGCGACATTGATATTGCGGGCGGGTGGCGGCTTCGATCATGTGGTGCGGTCTAGAAAGACCTCGGATACGATTTGTGGTATTTTTTGATGCTGGTCTTAGTAGTCGCTATGCCTTCGTACTTGCCCCGTACGGTTTTATTGTGATAACTTTGAGGGCGTGAGTCCCTGACTTGACATGACTGCTTATTTATTGTGAACTGTAGTTTGGTTATCATACATGTCTCCTGCTTTATATAGACTACTATGATTTCATTTACAGTATTTATTTCCAGTTTCACATACTTGGTACTGTTATCGACCTCCTTGAAGTGCGTTCATGCAGTAAAGGTACACCATCGTTGATCCTCGCTCTTAGGGTCACATTCGGCGTTTGGGAAAGCTCGTTTCTCGGAGGCTTATCTTGGTATAGTCCCTGTCGTTGTAGGTATTTACATGTGGTATGGCGAGCCCCGTCCATCGTTGTTGTCGTATCATTTCTTAGAGGTCCAGAAATGCTTGTTGTGGCGAGGTTGTAAAAAGGATTAAACTGTTCATTTATAGGAGTTGTTATTTATGTATATGCCGAAAGGCAAGTTTTCCTCAGATTACTGTTTTGTACTTCATTTGTTTCATGTATGTGTTTTATGTTCCGCTGATTACTCTGATGTTGTATCACTAGGGTGCCCGGGGTAAGGCACCAGTCACGGGCCCAGATTCGGGTCGTGACAAAAGGATAGGAAGAGGTTCACATAGCTCGCGACGATTATCGACAAATAGCAAAATGCTCCAAAGTACTATACCCTTGCTAGCCTTTTCCACCCTTCAAGTAGAATACGCTACTCGTAGTACTTCAACCTATAATGGTCATAAAATGTCTATTAACCTCTAGCTCTCTTCGTAGAATATTCTAAGTACAAGGTCACAAAATTCTACGAAAAATCGGGCAGCACTTCCTTTGTTTCTACATACTTTGCCACCTTTTTCAAGGCCGAATTCAATAACAAAACGCCACATTTAAGGCTAAAATCAATTCAGCAAATACAAAGGGGATTACACGCCTACAATACGTGTAAAATTCCGCCCCACAACAATTCAAAACAATCCAATAATATCCATGTCATTCTCGGCTAAAAGGTGCTATAACATAAAATCTTCCAATTCTTTTCCAATCCAAGTTCTTGGGTCTAACATGTTATATAGTCATAAACAACTTCAACAACTACAATTTCCTTCTTTAGATAACATGTGACAACTTAAACTAATAATCAACTTGAATTGTAATCTTAAGGGCTAAACATGCTAGTTTCGGATTAGGGTTCCAATAGTCAATACACTTATCAAATTTCATACTAAATACCTCATGCTTGCTAATATCCATAGCTACAACAATAAGTAATCTTAATTACTAAAACGACAAGAATTATACATTTACAAGCCCTTAATATATCCAAGATTCAAAGTCGCTCCTTAGCAAATCTTAGCTCCTTTTCTTATGTTCCAATCCGCTCCAAGCACTCCTTAGAAGACTATGAAGAACTCATCTTCAAGTTCCAACTTCAAAGTTGAAGAACTCCTTAAGTTTTCGCCTTGCGACTAATACGAGAACGCCACTTTTCCGGAATCTTTCTATTGAGATACACTTACAATACCCTTAGGTACCTTGGTTTAAAGTATGGAGCTTATTGGACAACAAACACAAATTTTTCTCTCCTAAAGGATGCCCAACCCGTGAGCCTCTCAATGAGCTCTTCCAATTTCTTGAAAATTTATCTAAGTGTAGAACTTGTCTTGCTACTAGTACACATATATAACACAATGTAGGGTTAAGATTAGCCCATATGGATGGCTTGGATGCATTTCTCTTAAATATCAAGTCAAGTGGCCCCATTGACCAAGTCAATAATATCAAGCTCTACTACTTGCAAGTCTTTGTCATCTTAAAAATGGTCAAATGACCCTTTTGCCCATGCAATTCTCGTCCAAGACCACTCTAGGGGGGGTGACACGTGTCTCCCTCCCGTTCATCGAAATATTTCGTTTCCCGACAATATCCAAAATCTCGAAAATAAAGTGGGCCCCACATGACCAAATCCGGAAATAAAATTCCACAATTCTATAAATTCTTAAAGTCTTAAATACCAAAGTTGAGAATCCAATTCTCAATAATAACCCTTTTTCCCTCACGAAGTTCGGAAACTTTTCCGTCGAAAAAATCACATCTTCCTTCCTTTTAAATTTTAATGTCGTATTCTCGTACGTACGTCCTCACATACATACCCTGGAACTACGGGGTGTAACAACTGGTGCCTACCGGGGCACCCCGTCAGGTATACATCAGAGAATAGCAGCGGAACATACATAACACATAAACCTGTAGATAGTAAACATCACTGGCTAGCCGACAAGGCCGCCTTCCATAGAATATACTTAATCAAAAGTAAAACAGTACAACTTTGTTCTTACAGCCCAAACCACAAACGTGACTACAGACCTCTAGGAATAACAAATGTGGCGGGACAGGGCCCCGCCATACCCCTGAATGTACATAATACCTATAGCATCAGGGAAAAACCGTACCAACAAAACAAGCCTCCGGAGGAATGGAGCTCGATGCGGACCGGTGATCCTAAGAATGAGGATACACCACACCTTACCCTACTGCGGCATGAGCGGCCAGAAGGGGTCGATGCATGATATGTACTAAGTATGCGAATCGGAAAATCGAAAATACCTCATAAGTCTAAAATAGCGGAGACATGTATGATAATCAATTTACGTAACACTGTGCCTTACTAACAATGAGAATATCAAGCATATACTATACTGCATGAAAATAGGAAGCTCATGATCAAAGCAAGGTTACCCACCCGCAGTATCATTAAGCAATCATACTCTTGGGACTATTTCACCCGCATGAGTCGTGTGGACCCTCATGAGGTATTCCTCTCATAGGTTGTACCGCGCGTGGGACTATTTCACCCGCATGAGCCCTACGGACTCGCATGAGGTATTCCTCGCATCGTGGGTAGCAAATCCACGGAATATGCAAATGCCACAACCCGGGGAATGACCCCGTAATAAATAATAATATATCACTAGTACAACTGGCTATCATACATAATACAAGCAAGTTAAGAAACCCCATAACTTCTTATTAGTCTTGTTCATACACATTCTCATTTTAGTTTACTTAGGGCACTAACATATCTTTATGAAATCCGGGAATTTAACCCAAAGTGTCATGTACTTCTACTCTTTTAAAACCTTAGGCAATTAATGCCTTAAAATCAATTTGCCTTCCATTAATTCATGTCATTTATCCTTACTTATTTTACTTAGAGTAAATCTCTCTTTTTAACTTTCCACAAGGCTAATATAACCAACTCCCCATAAAGTCGTTATATTAACTCATACTTATAAGTAAATTACATTTTCCAATATCCAAGGGACTTGTAGATTTAAAACGGAACAAGTATCATACACTTAAAAACACTTCAAGTCCCTTAACCTTGAAAACTTAAGACATCCTTACTACTTTTAAAGAAGTGAGTAAATCCCCTAATTCCGACTTGGACACTTTAAAAGCAGTAAAGGATACCAAAGTCTTGTACGTCTACCATACTATATAGGTAAAACTATTCATGCTCAAGATATAGGAAAGTTTCACATACCTCTTCGGGTCAATCCACTTGCTAAGTCCAATATACCGCACGTAGTACGTCAACCTATAATGACCATAATACGTTTATTAACCTCTAGTTTCAACGTAGAATATTCCAAGTGCAAAGTCACTAAATTCTATGGAAAATCTGGAAGCATTTCCTTTGTTTCTATATACTTTTCCACCTTTTCAAGGTCCGAATTCAACATCCAACGCCACTTTTAAGGCCCAACAATCCAATCAATATAAAGGGGATTACACACCTAACCTTGGATGTGTAAATTCTGCCCCACAATGCATACTAACTAAACCAATAAGTTAAAGATAGTATTTTGGCTACAACATGTTCACATACTAACCTTATTCAATCCCTTCAAATCCAAATCATATTTCTTACATGCAATTTATCTAAGAGCAATATTTACAACTACAAGTTCTTTCTTCTTCACATGCAACACCAAAAACTAGCAAAAAGAGAAGGAATTGTTACCTTAGAGCTTTAGCCAAATTAATCCAACAAATTCACTAGCCTCCTTTCCACAATCACCACCACAAAAGCTCCTACAAGTTTGCCAACAAGTTTCCTTCTTGCCACCTTTTTCATATTTTTCTCAAGCCTTGATTTCCTCTTGATTTTCTAGAGAGAATGGAGAGCTTTTAATTTTTAGAGAGAGAGAAGAGCTTGAAGAATGACCAAGTCTTCAAGACTTGGTCAATAAATAGGACATGCAAAATCAGATGAGGGGGGGGGGACACTTGTCACCCTCCCATGGCCTTTTTTAAAACAAAACAGTTCAGATTTTTCCACCCAGCCGCGCAGAACCCGCCTCGGCGCCGCGGTGCTGAAACCTCCGCAACCTCTCAGAACTTCCGGCGCTGCGGCCCTGTGGCTCCTGACCGAATTATTTTTCTGTCCGACTGCGCCCTGAACTTGTAGCTTCCATAACTTTCTACTCCGATATCCTATCGACGAACGGTTGGTTGCATTGGGAACTAGACTCAACGAACTACATACTAGGCCTTTGAAACACCTAGGAACTCATAATGAAACTGGACATAAACCGCCTCAAAGTTGACTAAAAACCCGTCCGAAACAATCCGTCAACCTATCTTTCTAAAATTTTAAGTCTTTATCCCTTTCGTACGTTCTCATACGCATGGCCTGAACTACGGGGTATAACATTATCCCCCCCTTAGAAAAATTCGTCCTGAATGTTCCTTCTATGTACAACAATACTTAAAATAATTGCCAAATTAAAACTAACAAGTAGGAAATTGGGTTACCTGGAGATGTAGGGAATAAGTGAGGATACTTCTTCATCATGTCCTCCTCTGCTTCCCACGTCATTTCTTCCCTGTTCTCATTCCGCCATAAGACCTTGACGGAAGCCACATCCTTCATCCGTAGTCGCCTAACCTGACGATCGAGTATCGCTATGGGACTCTCCTCATATGATATCCCCTCTGTCACCTGGACATCACAAATTGGGTGTACTCTAGATGGATCTACAATACACTTCCGCAGCATAGACACATGAAAAACTGGATGTACTGCCTCCAGATCGGACGGCAGATCCAACTCATAGGCAATCCTGCCTACCCTACGGACAATCTGATAAGGCCCAATGTACCTTGGGCTAAGTCTCCCCTTTTTCCCAAATCTCATCACGCCGCCGTGGGTGACACCTTCGAGAAGACCCGATCATCCACCTCGAACTCCAGTGTCGGCCGATGATCTGCATACGGAGTTCTGGCGACTACGCCAACGGCGCTCTGGATAAGCTTCACCTTATCCACTGCTGAATCAAATCTTGCCCGACTAACTGAACTTCTCCTACCTCAAACCAGCCTATCGGTGACATGCACTTCCTCGTATAAGCCCTCATGGCGTCGTCCGGATACTAGAATGGTAGGTTGTTATAAGCAAACTCCACAAGAGGTAAATAATCCTCCCGGCTACCCGCCAAATCGATAACGCAGGCGCGACATATCCTCGAGTGTGCGGATAGTGCGCTCGGCTGTCCGTCGTCCCGAGGGTGAAGCAGCGATCGAGACTCACTGTGTCCCTAATCCTTCGGAAAGACCTCCAGGAAGTTAGCGAACGGGCTCCGCATGCAAATTATCGATATAGGCACTCCGTGTAGTCTCACAATCTCTCGATATACAATCTAAAATAATCCTCGTGAAAAGTCATCGACTAGCGAAAAGTGGTGATTTAAATCGGCTGTCGTGATAACCGGATGGAGTCATGTTTCCTCTGAGTGTGAGGTAACCCTGTAATAAAGTCCATATTGATCACTTCCCACTTCCACATCAGAATATCAATAGCCTGTAATAGCCCACCGGGCTTCTGGTGCTCTACCTTGACCTGCTGACAATTCGGACACTGCGCCACAAACTCTGCAACGTCCCTATTCAGGCCATCCCACCAATAACGAGCACTGTGTGCCTCCCCCAGAATCTGCTGACGAAGTCCTGTCACATCGGAAACACACAACCGGCCCTCAAATCTTAGCACCCCATCAGGCGCTACCTCAAAAAGACTCTTCTCTTCCTGAAGAGCTGCATTTCGATACCGTACCATAATCGGATCCTCATACTGTCGCCTCTTCACCTCCTCGACGATGGAAGACTCGGCAACCTCTCGAACCCGAACTCCATTACTATCAGAACCAATCAAACGAACCCCAAGGCTCGCTAGCTGATGTAACTCCCGAACCATGCCCCTCTTCTCTGTTTGCACACCTGACAGGCTACCCATCGATCTGCGGCTAAGGGCATCTGCAACTACATTGGCCTTCCCTGGGTGGTATAGAATATCGACATCATAATCCTTAAGTAGCTCCAACCACCGTCTCTGCCGTAAGTTCAGCTACCTCTGGCTGAAGATATACTGGAGACTCTTGTGGTCTGTGTAAATATCCACATGAACTCCATACAAATAATGTCTCGGATCTTGAGGCATGAATCATCGCTGCTAACTCTAAGTCATGTGTGGGATAGTTCTTCTCATGCTTCTGTTTGTCGAGATCGTAAGCTATAACTTTTCGTCTTTGCGTCATTACGCGCAAGCCCGAGCACGACGTCACAATAAACCACATATCCGTCTAAACCCTGCGGAAGAGTAATGAGGCGGTCGTCAATTTCTCCTTGATGGCGGAAACTCTCCTCACAAGCATCCGTCCACGGAACATACCGCTACGAGTCGGCCTAGTCAAAGCCTTTGAGATGGAAGCAAACTTCTCCAAATCTCAGATAATAACCCGAGGCCCAAAGCTACGCACTCCGTTGGTGTAGTGGGTCAGGCCAAGTCTTGACGCCTCGATCTTTCTTTGTATCAAGCCGAATACCATCGGCCCGATAACATGCCCTAAGAAAGCCACAAGCCAACCAAAACTCGCATTTCGAGAACTTGGCATACAATTGCGGTCCGAGGACTCGACACCACCTCGAATGATCTGCATGTTCTGCTGCGTGCGCGAATAAACCAGGATATCATCAATGAATACTATAACGAACATATCCAAGAATGGCTTGAACACCCGGTTCATCAAATCCATGAATACTGCTAGGGCGTTGGTCAACCCGAAAGACAGAACCCTGAACTCATAGTGCCCATACCGTGTCCTGAATGCAGTCTTTGGGATATCTGCCTCTCTAACTCGCACATGATGATAACCAGACTGCAGATCTATCTTGGAAAAACACCTCGCCCCCTGTGTCACGACCCGAACCCGGGCACGTGACTGGTGCCTTACCCGGGCACCCAAGTAGACATACATCAGAGTAACCAGCGGAATATAAAATGAGACATGAAATAATATGAAGTGAAAAACAGTTTATCAGAGAAAAGTTGCCCTTCGACATATATATAATAAAACTTGAACAGTTACATCCCTTTTACAAACTCTGCCCACAACAGTACTACAGACCTCTAAGAATGTTAAATCAACAACGACGGGACAGGGCCCCGCCATACCCCTGAATGTAAGCACCTACAACAACAGGGGACTATACCAAAGATAAGCCTCCGGAGAAACGGAGCTTCCCAAAACGCTGAACTGTTATCCTAAGAGCGAGGATCGACGACTGGTGTACCTCTACCTGCGGCATGAACGCACCCGGGAGAGGTCGACAATGTACCAAGTATGTGAAATCAAAATATCGTAAATGAAATCATAATAGTATATATAAAAAATAAGACATATATGATAACCAATTTAGGATGCACAATCGTAGCGATCGTGTCGAGTCGGGGACTCACGCCTCAAAGTCATCACTCAAATATAACAATGGGTCTCACGCCCACAACATCAATCATGCCCGTGGAATACCTTCCTCACTGCCGGCAGTCTGCGATGTAATAAAACCAAGGAATACACATGAACACCAGGTCCCACCTGTGTCATAATAAACCGTACGGGGTAAGTACGAAGGCATAGCCGACTACTAAAACCCAGCATACCAACAATGCCATACATCGTATCACGAGGTCATTCTAGACCGCGCCACATGATCGGCCGCCACTCACCTCGATTATCAATGTGCGCGTCTAATCCTGAAGCATACCGCGCTCGCGTAGGCCACTGAGGCGTGCATGGTATTCTCGCATCGAGGGTAGCTACTCCGGCATCCGCTGGACTCTCGTAGTCGCGTGGCCCACATAGACCGCATGAGGTAATTACCCCGCACACTAACCTGGAACTCTCGTAGCTCCGCATAGGTCCCCTGGACCCGCATGAGGCATCCCTCGCATCGGGGGGCAACTTAACCCCCGGTATATCATGTCAAGAGGTGAGTGATATAATACTAACATAACGACTTATCGTTAAACAACATAAGCACAATAAGGGAAACCCCCTTACACAACTATCACAAGACACTAACACACGTAGCATCCTAACATGTTTACTTATCAAATCAACAAGAAAGTATTACAAGGCTATCACAAACCAACATAGTCAAGTTATTCACACAAGGTACTTTCTATTTATGCCAACAAGTTCGGGTTTTTATCCCCAAAGTACTTCATACATTATCTCTTTAAAAAGATCATGTTTCTTTCACAAGAGTCACACGATACCCGTAGTATTAAAAATAGAGTGACTATCTTTTTAAGTAAACCAAAACAATTTCCCTTTTTAAAGACAAGTAACAACCTTCTTTTCCAAAAGTTCAAGTTTGCCTAAGTTCAATTACTCAAGTCTCTTATTTTCGAAAGGTTTCATAGTTCATAGTCTTAATCACTTAATAATATAATTCACGTTTAAAACAATTTGAGAAACATATGCCTTATGTGTTAGTAGGTTATTCTTGTTCATAACAATCTTATTAAAGCATCCATGATCTAGGAAATGTAATATCATTTTGTCTCATCTTAGCTTCAATGCAGATGGATGTTTCTACTGGTTTTAATAATACTTAATTAGTCAATACATTTCCCTTTATTAGCGCTGCAGTGGTTTGTTCGATACTTATTCTCATTTCTGAAATCAATATAAGGCGTTCATAAACAATTAAGTAAACCGTTCATTTTATCTCTCTTAAGTCGTTATACCTAACTTCCCATAAAGCTAGTATAACTCTTAAGCTTTTAAAACCAAATATTACTCTTCTTTCAAAAACGATTCTTAATTCTTTTGAAATACTTCAAGATTCTTATTATTTAGACTCAAGTCAAAAGACATCGTAGTAAAACCACGTTCAGTTAACACACGTACGTCTACCGTACTATATATATTCTTTTAAAATATCATGCTCAAGAGGATAGGAAGAATCACATACCTCGCGACGATTATCGACAATTAGTAAAACGCTCCACCGCTAAAACCCGGCTAGCCTTGTCCACCTTTCAAGTAGAACATGCTACTCGCAGAACTTTCAACTTATAAAGGCCATATACGTCTATCAACGTCTAGACTACTCTGTAGAATATTCTAAGCAGAGGGTTCTCTATTCTACGGAAAAATCGGGCAAAGACTTCCCTGCCGTTAAACTACACAAGTCTCATCAGAATACAAATTCTATGTAAATCTGATTCAATCTTAACTTAATATTCTTCTGATGTGATTTCAATTCAATTCTCTTCTCTTATACCATCCTTCTATATATCTTATACTCATTTCTATACTACTACAGTATGTAATTTCCAATTACAATAGAAGGTCAAGAGTATTTACCTCGATAAGCCCAAAATTATCCAAGTTTAAATGTCGATCCTGAGCAACGTTTAGATCCTACTCTGGGTGCTCCAACCCGCTCCAAACAACCCTTAGAAGTTCTACGCAACTTCTTCTTAATACTTCAACCAATTATGAAGATTTTCCTTAGGGTTTCGTTTTTGTGACTGAAGGGAAGTATAATAATATTTCTGGGCTTTTAGTATAGGGGTAACCTTGGAATACTACAAGGTATTTCGGCCAAGGTATTTTGGAATAGTAACAATACTTGGAGAATATTTTCTACCAAGTGGGGGGGGGGTATGTTTGGACGAGAGCAACTCAAGGGAAGGGGTGTGGCGGACTAAACTACTACAAGGAGGGAGGACTTGGGCGAGAATTTCACTACAAGGAGGGAGGGATTTTTAAGACTTAGAAGTCATTTGAGGATGAAGAAATCCTTCAACTAATGGGGGTATTTAATGTTATACCGTATTTCCAGTATATGCGTGAGGCGTACATATAAAAGTTTAAAGCCTTGAGTAGGCAAAGTGGCTTGGCGAATTAAATTTGTTCACAACACCCGATTAGAGTCGTTTTTAAAACGTTTTCCATGACTTTCGTAGGGAATTTCCGGCTATGTCATTTTTATTTTTGCGGATTTTTCAGAGACGAAACATTTTGGACCAACAAGAGGCGCCACTTGGCACCCTCTCATTAGTGTGATAGATTAGACGAAATGGGCTAGTAAGGCACGTTTTTGTGCCTTGGCTAAAGTCAGGTTGGTAGGATATTTGTGTGTAATAAATCCTAGCCTACACTTGCCTAACACTTGGTTTAATCTTGGCCTTTGGTTGGCCATCCCTCGACCTATAAATACCCTCTCCCTTTGATGAATTCTTCATCCTTTCCACAAATCTCTAAGTGTTAAAATCCCCTCTCTCTTGTTGTTGTTCTCGTCCCTCCCCCCTTGGCCGGGAGTTCCCCCTAGTGGGGTAGGCCGAGGGGTAGCCACCCCTCTCCTAGTGGTGATAGTGGGTACCCCCAAATTTAGTTGCTTTCGTATAATACCCCTTTTTGTGGTGTAGAAATACTCTCAAAAGTATTGTTATAATTCCCAATTACCTTAGCCATATACCTTGTAGTATTCTAAGGTTATACCTATACAAAGCCCAGTTATACTATTATACTTCCCGTCACCAAAACCGAAACCCTAGGAAAATCTCCATGGTTAGTTGGAGTAGTATGTAGAAGTTGGTTAGAACTTCTAAGGGTAGTTTGGAGCGGGTTGGAGCGCACGGAGTTGGAGCTAAACGATAGCCAGGATCGACTTTATACTTGGATAATTATGGGCTTATCGAGGTAAATATCTTGTCCCTCTATTGTAATTGGAAATTACATGTTGTTAGAATATATAGTTGAAGTATACTATATATAGAATCAACGTAGTTAGTTGGCAATGTCTTTTGACTTAAGCTGAAGAAGCCGAATCTGTAATTACATGGGGTGTATTACGAGACTTGTAAGTAATCTGTGGAGTAGAATTGTACCGTTAGGGTTAGGCGTATAACCCCTGGTTGGCTTGGTAGCGGCCTCGATAGAGGAGGAGATTTACGCTGTGGCGGGGAGGTCTTCTGAATTTTCGTAGAATGTTCTGAAGGGATCTAAATGTTAATAAGCGCCTTGTGGCCTTATAGGTTGAAGTACTACGTATGGCGCGATCTACTTGGCTTAGGAGTAGCCAGCGGTTGGAGGTACTTGGGCGTTTTGCTATTAGTCGATACTGCGTCGCGAGGTATGTGAACCTCTTCCTATCTCTTCTAGCATGATATGTGTGAACTATGTAGTACGGTGAGCGTCATGTGCTAAATGTATTTGATTGGTTTAAAACATAAAGTGTTATAATGACTTTATGGGAAGTTGGTTATAACGACTTTATGTTGGTAAGAAAATACTTGTGGTTTTAAAAGGTAATTGATTTGAACTATAAGCGGCGTGTTATGTGTTAATAAAGAACTTGAAGTATTTCAAAAGATTTTGAATCATTTCGAAAGAAGAAGTAATACTTGATTTGTTTTGAAAACTTAAGAGTTATGCTAGCTTTATGGAAAGTTAGGTATAACGCCTTAAGAATGTTTCTTGATTTTGGAAATCGAATGTGTATCGACAAACCATCTGCAGCGTTTATAAGAGGAAATGTTTTAATAATTAAGTATTATTAAAACCGTAGAAACTTCCATCCGCAGAAGCTAAGATGAGACAAAATGATATTTCCTAGATCATGGTCACAGTAATAAGATTGTTATAAACAAGAATATCCTACTCATATAAGACTTATGTTTCTCGGATAGTTTAAAGGAGAATTATATTCTTAAATGAATAAGACTATGAACTACGAAACCTTTCTAAAATGAGAAACTTGAACATTGGAAATTAGGCAAACTTGATCATTGGAAAAGAATGTTGCTACTTGATTTTACAAAGAGAAGTAATTGATTTACTTTAAAAGGATAGTCACTCTATTTTATACTACGGGTATTGTGTGACATTGTGAAAGTAACGTATCTTTTAAAGAGTTAATGTATGAAGTACTTTGGGGATAAAACCCCGAACTTGTTGGCATATAGTAGAAAGTACCTTGTGTGTATAACTTGATTGTGTTGGTTTGTGATAGCCTGGTAATACTTTCTTGTTGATTGATAAGTAAACATGTTAGGATGCTACGTGTGTTAGTATCTTTTGATGTTGTGTAAAGGGGTTTCCTTTGTTGTGCTTATGTTGCTTAACGATAAGCTGTTGCGTTAGTATTTTACATCACTCATCTCTTGAGATGATTCCGGGGGTTAAGCTGCCCTCCGATGCGGGGTAGACTCAGGCGGGTCGATGGACCTATGATTCGAGAATACCTCATGCAGGTCCCAGGGGCCTATGCGAGCTCACGAGTTCGGGTTAGTGTCGTCCTTTATGGGCATGCGGTCCGTGTGGCCGTGCGGATCGCGAAGTCGGGGCGATGCCGGAGTAGCTACCGATGCGGGAATACCTCATGCGGGCGATGAGATTGGCCTATGCGGGTCTGCGGGAGTTCGAGGGTTAGACGCGTACATTGATCTGCGGGCAAGTGGCGGCTTTGATCATGTAATGGTCTAGAAGCAGATCTTATGATCTGATTCATGACCTTGTTGGTGCGTGGGTTTTTAGTAATCGGCTATGCCTTACGCATTTACCACCGTCAGTTTTATTATGACACGTGGGACACGGTGTTCATGTGTGTTCCTTGGTGCTTTTATATCATGCATCGGCGGTGAGGAAGGTATTCCAGGCATGATTGATGTTGTGGGCACGAGACCCATTGTTATACTTGAGTGATGACTTGAGGCGTGAGTCACGACTTGACATGTTGCTTTGTTGTAAACTATAGTTTGGTTATCATACATGTCTCTGCTTTATATGGCGCTATGATTTCATTTCTGATATGTATTTTGATTTCACATACTCTACTGTTATGTCGACCTCCTTGAAGGGCGTTCATGCCGCGAGTTGAGTACACCGATCGTTGATCCTAGCTCTCGGTCACGATTTCAGCGTTGGGAAGCTCCGTTTCTCGGAGGCTTATCGATGGTATAGTCCGTCGTAGTAAGTGTTTACATTCGGGGTTTGGCGGGCCCTGTCCGCCATTGTTGTCGTATCATTTCTTAGAAGTGCATGTAATCTTGTTGTGGCGTGGTTTGTAAAGAAAGGATTAAAGCTATTCATTTTGAAAGAGTTGTTATTATTATTTATCGAAAGGCAAGTTTCTAAAGATAAGCTGTATGCGCTTCTTGTTATTTCATGTTGTTGTGTTATGTTCGTGATTACTCGATGTTGTCTCACTAGGGTGCCGGTAAGGCACGATCCACTGGCGGGTTGGTCGTGACAAAGTGGTATCGAGCGATTAATCCTCGGAAAGTGTCTACTGACCGTATCGATGAAGTCTTGATTATCGGTGTGTTGTGCACCACACCATAATCGGAGGCTATAAGGTATTTAGGATTGGTTTCTATTCTTCTCACTCGAGATCGTGCCTTAGAGCCGTGTTGTAAGTTGGACCTCCGACGTATTTCTTTCCACCGTTATGCCTCGCGTAGGGCAACCCGGCCTGGGAGGCGCGGCCGGCGAGGCTGCGAGTAGAGTCTGAGAGGGTTACGTGGGCACAGCCCATTATCACCTTGGGTGGTGCTTCATTCGGGAGTTCTGCGGCGTCACTAGCCCAGTGAGTTTAGCAGCGGCAACGGTTCCTCTGCGGACATGATATTTGAACCTTGATTCCGGCCAGAGCAGAGAATATAGATTTCAAGGAGGCGACCACATTACTAGCTATAGATTTGGCTACGGAGAGTATACCGATGTCGCGAGTCTTGAGGACTATCTAAAAGAGGTTGTGCAAGAGTAATTCTTGATTGGGCTTGGCATGGCCTGTATGCGGGCTTATGCGCAGCAGCCGGTAGCGTAAGATCGACGGGTTGAAGGGCGAGAGGAGGGCGGAAGCGGCAGGTCCTTTGGTAACTTTGAGGCAAGTCGCCTCACGGCCATTTGATATGTACCTCCGCGGTCGCAGAGTGGTCTTCCACGGATATCAGGATGTTCGGAGTACGCAGGAGTTGGTCAGAACTCCAGATCTTCCGGTTCACAGTGTGACAGACGTCATCCCTGGGAATGTCGTCTTTTAGTTGGTACTTGTTGTACCTATGACCGTCAGGGTCTGATGTCGAAAGGGTGTCCTTGTAGAAGGACTTAGCCTTCAGGATCGATGGGTAGTCGTCACCTTCCTGAGCTATCGCCACTGCAGGCGGGTTTGATTAGAACGACTAAGGGAGTGAAGCGATGATATAGATATATCTTTAACCCTCAGAGATCGGTATGTGTGATAAGGTGAGTATACCTTAAGTGCTATGTTACGATGGCAGTGTGTTAGTCGTGATTAGATCATGGTTGTTTAGCCGAGTAAGATTTTGGGGATAGAAGGTGTGAGCCTTAGAACTTACGTAAAGACCTTAGAGGTGAGGCCATCTCGAGAAAGGTGTAGTGTTATGTTTGACCACTTATCGGAAGTGCATAGTGCGTGAGTTATGTTGGGATAGGTCCTAGTAGTGTGGAATGAAAGGGGTAGTTGAGCTAAGAAGGCCGCTGGGTTTTCAAACGTGATTAGTGAGATTGTTCGGATCGGGAGCTAGTATTGTGCGCGTTGCGGGTCGGGTTGAGGCCGCGTTGCGGGTCAACCAGCGGTAGGTTTTGGTGGTGGGTCGGGTTTTGGTGGTCCGCCTTGTGTTAGGGTTGTGAGGGTGTTAGGCCCGAGTTTAGTTAACCAAATGTCGAGTTCGTGGATGCGTTCGACCCGATGGTCGGGCGATGGGCGACCATCGTGTTCTTGATCGGGGCCGTTTACTCGGTGTGTTGTGTTATCTGAAAGGTTGAAAGGCTGCACGGGGTGCCTACCTTCACCTTATGTCAGACAGTGAAGCCCAGGTTGTGGCTATTTTCGTTTTCTAAAAGTTTACCAGGCAGGGTTAGGAACTCAGGTGAGTCTCAGAATCGCATTCGCCCTCGGGCCAGTGTTTGGATTTCAGGGATAGTTGTGGGGATTGTTGTCTCCTGTGGAGGTAGTGTTTGATCTACCATTTCAATGTTCGGATGTCGTCCTTTGAAGCTGGTAGGCGGAAGTGTAAGTTCTTGGTCGATTGGTTCGATGTTGGCAAGGTGCAGATAGTTAGTTGAGCTTGTTCCAGGTGTGGATAGGGAAGGCCGCAGGAGAGGTTTTGGCGGCTCGGAGAAATCGTGCGGATGTCGGCGGCGCTTAGAGTTGAGTTGACGGTCTTCTTGAAAGTACCACCGGGTTGGGTGTGACGAGTTTTGAAAAAGCAGAGAAACTTAGCCGGTATTTTGGGCCTTTTTAAGTCCATATGAAGAATAGGCGAGTTGCCTATATGTTAGCTTTTCTTGCGTCCGGCGTAGGAGGCGATCGTCCGGTCTTCGTATTGTGATGTTCGGGAAGTATCGAAGATCCATCCAGTGTTCGATTAATGATGACCACGTTAGAGATAGTAACCCGAGTTTTGAATCTGGCCGTATCGAATGTGGTATGAGTTCGAGTGTACGACATCCTCGGGATCGCAAAGCAGCCGGTACCATTTGTTGGATCGTCGGAGCAAGGCTCGCGACAAAGTGACAAAAGTGGTACCATTTGTTGGGTCGCCTGAGAAGGTTAATGCCTCAGGCAAAGTGACAAAGAGAATGTGCGAAAGAAGTATATTTTAGACCCCGGTGGGAAGTGTTTTGTGGTGATGATTAGAGGTGTTTTCCTCGTGGACTTAGATAGAAGTATGTGCGAGGTGTTTACGTGGCGGTGTGGCGGGATTGTTTTCGTAAGTATAGCGGTGAAGACTATCTTGGCGCGTTTGTCTTGAGATTTAGAAGGAACATTCGGACGAATGTTTCTAAGGAGGAGAATGTTATACCGTATTTCCAGTATGCGTGAGGCGTGCGTATAAAAGTTTAAAGCCTTGAGTAGGCAAAGTGGCTTGGCGAATTAAATTTGTTCCTGACACCCGATTAGAGTCGTTTTTCGGCGAAAGCGTTTTCCACGACTTTTAGGGGAATTTCGGCTATGTCATTTTTATTTTTGCGGATTTTTAGAGAGGCGAAACATTTTGGACCAACAAGAGGCGCCACTTGGCACCTCTCATTAGTGTGATAGATTGGACGAAATGGGCTAGTAAGGCACGTTTTTGTGCCTTGGCTAAAGTCGAGGTTGGTAGGATATTTGTGTGTAATAAATCCTAGCCTACACTTGCCTAACACTTAGTTTAATCTTGGCCTTTGGTTGGACATCCCTTGACCTATAAATACCCTCTCCCTTTGATGAATTCTTCATCCTTTCCACAAATCTCTAAGTGTTAAAATCCCACTCTCTTTGTTGTTGTTCGTCCCTCCCAGCGAGAGTTCCCACTAGTGGGGTAGTAGAGGTAGCCACCCCTCTCTAGTGGTGCTAGCCAGTGGGTACCCCCACTGCCTAGTTGCTTTAGTATAATACCACTTTTTGTGGTGTAGAAATACTCTCAAAGTATTGTTATAATGCCCAAATTACCTTAGCCATATACCTTGTAGTATTACAGGTTATACCTATCTAAAGCCAGTTATACTATTATACTTCCGTCGGTCCAAACCAGAAACCTAAGGAAAATCTCCATGGTTAGTTGGAGTAGTATGTAGAAGTTGGTTAGAACTTCTAAGGGTAGTTTGGAGGCGGGTTGGGCGCACGGAGTTGGAGCTAAGCGATTGCCCGGGATCGACTTTATACTTGGATAATTATGGGCTTATCGAGGTAAATGTCTTGTCCTCTATTGTAATTGGAAATTACATGTTAGAATATATAGTTGAAGTATACTATATATAGAAATGACGTAGTTAGTTGGCAATGTCTTTTGACTTAAGCTGAAGAATCGACTGTAATTACATGGGGTGTATTACGGTAGACTTGTGTAGTAGTGCCGTGGAGTAGAATTGTACCCGTTTGGGTTAGCCGTATACCCCCCCCCTGGTTGGCTTGGTCGCCGGCCTCGATAGAGGAGGAGATTTCCGCTGTGGCGGGGAGGTCTTCTCGAATTTTACGTAGAATGTTCTCTGAAGGGATCTAAATGTTAATAAAGCGCTTGTGGCCTTATAGGTTGAAGTACTACGTATGGCGCGATCTACTTGGCAAGGAGTAGCGGCGGTTGGAGGTACTTGGGCGTTTTGCTATTAGTCGATACTCGTCGCGAGGTATGTGAACCTCTTCCTATCTCTTAGCATGATATGTGTGAACTATGTAGTGCGGTGAGCGTCACATGTGCTAAATGTATTTGATTGGTTTAAAACATAAAGTGTTATAACGACTTTATGGGAAGTTGGTTATAACGACTTTATGTTGGTAAGAAAATACTTGTGGTTTTAAAAGGTAATTGATTTGAACTATAAGCGGCGTGTTATGTGTTAATAAAGAACTTGAAGTATTTCAAAAGATTTTGAATCATTTGAAAGAAGAAGTAATACTTGATTTGTTTTGAAAACTTAAGAGTTATGCTAGCTTTATGGAAAGTTAGGTATAACGTCTTAAGAATGTTTCTTGATTTTGGAAATCAGAATGTGTATCGACAAACCAACTGCGGCGTTTATAAGAGGAAATGTTTTTAATAATTAAGTATTATTAAAACCGGTAGAAACTTCGTCTGCATGAAGCTAAGATGAGACAAAATGATATTTCTAGATCATGGTCACTGTAATAAGATTGTTATAAACAAGAATATCCTACTCACATATAAGACTTATGTTTCTCGGATAGTTTAAAGGAGAATTATATTCTTAAATGAATAAGACTATGAACTCTGAAACCTTTCTAAAATGAGAAACTTGAACATTGGAAATTAGGCAAACTTGATCATTGGAAAGAATGTTGCTACTTGATTTTACAAAGAGAAGTAATTGATTTACTTTAAAAGGATAGTCACTCTATTTTATACTACGGGTATTGTGTGACATTGTGAAAGTAACGTATCTTTTAAGAGTTAATGTATGAAGTACTTTGGGATAAAACCCGAACTTGTTGGCATATAGTAGAAAGTACCTTGTGTGTATAACTTGATTGTGTTGGTTTGTGATAGCACAGTAATACTTTCTTGTTGATTGATAAGTAAACATGTTAGGATGCTACGTGTGTTAGTATCTTTTGATGTTGTGTAAAGGGTTTCCTTTGTTGTGCTTATGTTGCTTAACGATAATTTATTTGCGTTAGTATTTTACATCACTCATCTCTTGAGATGATTAGAGTTAAGTGCCTCCGTCTGGGGTAGACTCGGTGGTCGATGGACCTATGATTCGAGAATACCTCATGCAGTCGAGGGCCTATGCGGAGCTACGAGAGTTCGAGTTAGTGTCGTCCTTTATGGGCATGCGGTCCGTGTGGCCATGCGGTGCGAAGTCGGGGCGATGCGGGAGTAGCTACCCTCGATGCGAGGAATACCTCATGCGGGCGATGAGATTGGCCTATGCGGGCTGCGGGAGTTCGAGGTTAGACGCGTACATGATCTGCGGGCAAGTGGCGGCTTTGATCATGTAACGGTCTAGGCAGATCTTATGTAATCTGATTCGCGACCTTGTTGATGCGTGGGTTTTAGTAGTCGGCTATGCCTTCGTACTTACCGTCAGTTTTATTATGACCACAGTGGGACACGGTGTTCATGTGTGTTCCTTGGTGCTTTTATATCGCCATGCCGCGGTGAGGAAGGTATTCCACGGGCATGATTGATGTTGTGGGCACGAGACCCATTGTTATACTTGAGTGATGACTTGAGGCGTGAGTCCACGACTTGACATATTTGCTTTGTTGTAAGCGTAGTTTGGTTATCATACATGTCTCCTGCTTTATATGACTGCTATGATTTCATTTACAGTATGTATTTTCAGTTTCACATACTCGGTACCTGTTGTACTGACCTCCTTCGGGGGGCTGCGTTCATGCCGCAGGTTGAGGTACACCAGTCGTTGATCCTAGCTCTCGAGTCCACGATTTCAGCGTTAGGAAGCTCCGTTTCTCTGGAGGCTTATCGGTGGTATAGTCCTGTCGTAGTAAGTGTTTACATTCGGGGTTTGGCGGGGCCACTGTCCGCCATTGTTGTCGTATCATTTCTTAGAGTGCATGTAAATCTTTGTTGTGGCGGGGTTTGTAAAGAAAGGATTAAAGCTATTCATTTGAAAGAGTTGTTATTATTATTTATGCTTAGAAAGGCAAGTTTCTAAAGATAAGCATTTATGCGCTTCTTGTTATTTCATGTTGTTGTGTTATGTTCGTGATTACTCGATGTTGTCTCACCAGGGTGCGGGTAAGGCACGATCACGGGCGAGGTTCGGGTCGTGACATTTAAAGGACTTGATGGCGAATTAAGACAAGTGGTGGGCAAGGAGGGTGTAGATTTGGACAAGTGTGTGTGGGTCCCACCTTATCCATCTACCACACAAAATATCCTACCAAACATTGACCAATTGTTTTAAGCCACAAAAATGAAAAAAACGTGCAAGGTGTGCCCTCTAATTCGTCCACTTTGAGGGTGACACATGTCACCTTCCCATTGGTCCAAAATATTTTATCTCTCGGAAAAATCCATGAAATTAAATTATTGAACACGCAAAATTCCCTTACAAGGTTGGAAAATTCTCGTCGGAAAAACAAATCAGTTCGGGGTTGTGCACAAATTTTTCGTCCCTTGCCTAACTTAAGGCTTAAACTTTTGTATGCGCCTCACGTACATACTCGGAAATCGAGGTATAACATTCTCCCCTCCTTAGAAACATTCGTCCCGAATGTTCCTTCTCAAGACAGATAACGATAACGTTTCTCTTAACTTAAACAAGTTGCCAATGCCACTCCTGGCCACAAAACAACATACATAAATACTTAAATCCAAGTCCACAAGGAATCACCACAAAAGCTCCGCTTTGAGGTCTAAAATATATTCCGCCCGCACCTCATTTCACAAAAGAAATGATCACTTCTATTCTCTTAACACACCACTTCTTCCTTACTCGTCGTACCCTCCTCGTACACTCGAACATGATACCACTTTTGTCATTGCTTCAGTTTCCAACATCTCGGGGTTACTATCTCCAACTTGGTCATCATTAACTGGAAACACTCTGGATGGATCTCCGATACTTTTCCGAACATAGCAACAAGAAAGACCGGACGTACTGCTTCCTACGTCGGACGACAATGCTAACTTATAGGCAACCTGGCCTATTTTCCAAATGATCTGAAAATGCTCAAAGTACCTCGGGCTAAGTTTCCCCTGCTTTCCAAATCTCGTCACGCCCCAGGTGGTACCTTGAAAACCACCGTCGGCTGAACTCCAAGTGTCGACGCCGATTATCCGCGTGACTTTTGTTGACTCTGAGCTGCGATAACCTCTCGTCGATAAGCTTCACCTATCCACCGTATCTTTGAAATAAGTATGAACCAACTATCTCGAACCTTGCCAACATCGAACCAATCGGCCGTGACTTACACTTCCGCCCTACAAGGCGTCATAAGGCGATATCTGAATGCGAAATGGTAGCTATAAAACACTCCCCTCAGCGGAGGCAACAATCCTCGCTACTCGCGAAATCAAACAACGGCAGGGTGAATGCGATCTTGAGACTACCTGAGTTCCAACCTGCTGGTAAAACCTCGAGAAAAAGCGAGCGTAAAGCGGGCTCCACCGCGTCATAAAGTAAAAGTAGGAATCCGTGCGGTCTTACAACCTTCGCGATATATAACATCTCGCGTAACCCTCTGCGAGTAAATGGTCTGGTGAAAGACAAGATGGGTGACCTCATCGGCCGACTCTTCGTCGAATGCATCCGAACTCGTCGATGGTTAACTAAACTGGGCCTAGCGCCCTTGTGACCTACCACTGGCGGGACCACCCCCGGCCCCCACCCTTACGGGCGCGGGTTGACCGCGATCGGTCATCAACCCGACCATTGCTCGCGAACTTCGTGTTCCCAGCGGAACAATCTCACTAATCAAATTCACGAAAACCTAGTGGTCATTCTTAGCTCAACTACCCTCTTTCATTTCACACTACTGGGGACTTATCACACAAACCTATCTCACGTATACTATGCCTCAGGTGAGGTCAAACAAATAAATCTTCTACTCAAGATGGCCTTGCCTCTAAGGTCTCCACGTATAAAACTCTAAGGCTCACACTTTCCCTATCCCCAATCTTACCCTTTTACCTAACCATGATTTCAAATCACAATTAACACAATGCTATCAGAACAACACTTAATATATACTCATATTATCACACATACTAATCTCTAGAGGGTTCAGGATATACCTGTATCTACTGCTTCACTCCCCTTTGTCGTTCTAATCAATCCTGCCCTGTTGGGCGCATAGCTAGGGAAGGTGATGAACTAGCCACTGATCCTGAAGGGTGAGTCTCTACATCCACGCCACCTGCGGTAGGACAATTTCGCAAAATGGCCTGCTGTCATGGCATAACAATTTGTCGAAGAAGTCGACACTCCCACATGACACCTACCGCGGCAACGGCGAGGTGGGGTGACCTCTCTGCTAACACCCATTCCTTTCCGGTTACCGAATCCATAAGCGATCGGCGGTGAGTCCTCCTACATCCTCCTACTTGAACACTCTCTCGTCATGGCCACGGCGGCGCGAGTAAAACAAGCGCTGACAAAAGCGACATTCCGGGATGGCGCTGTCTGTGTGAATCTGAGGAAAAGCGGGCCGGTTGGCTAGAACCTGTATAGCGTGAACGGAAGCCACGGAGCTCGACCAACTCGGCATACCCGAATGTCACGAACCACATGGAGGACCACTCTGCACTGGCGGAGATGCATATCCAGTCTGCTGCTGAGGCGGTTCGCCTCGAAAGTTACCAAAGGACCCTGCCGATCTGGCCCTCTTCTGCTGATCTTGGTTAACCCGTCGATCCATACGTTTCTCGGCTGCTGCGCGCAAGCGTCGCGAGCCATGCTCATACTGACTGAAGAGCTACTCTTACACAACCCTCCTTTAGATAATCGTCAAGGCCCGCGATAAATCGGTACATAATATACTTTCTGGTTGCTAAACCCCTAGCTAATGTGGTCGTCTTCTGCAATCCATCATGCGCTCTTGGTCGTGGGCGAAGGTTCAAATCTCGTAGCGCGATGGAGCTAACTGCCACATTGCGCTAGACTCTGTGAAATTTGGCGACATTGCGAACTCCCGAATGAAGTACCACCTCGGTGATGATTGGGCTGTGCCTCGTAACTCTCTCGTACTCTGCTCGCGGCTCCTTTTGCCTTGCCCATACTGGGCGGGTTACCTTGTGCGGAGGCATAAGCGTGCGGGAAAGAAATACGTTAGAGGGTCAAACTTATAACACGACTCTAAGGCATGATCTCGGTGAGAAGAATGAAACCAATCCTAAATATCCTATAGCCTCACGATTATTGGTGTGGTGCACACTGCACCGATAATCAAGACTACTGAATCTGGTGCGTAGACACTTTCCGAGGATTAAGCTGCTCGATACCACTTTTGTCACGACCGAACCGGGCGTGTGGTAGTGTCTACGGGCACCAGTAGACATACATCGAGTAACGGCGGAATATATAAAGCGAGACATGAAATAATATGAAGTGAAAAGCAGTTTATCGAGAAAAGTTGCCGCCGGCGTATATTTAATAAAACTTGAGCGATTACATCCCTTTTACAAACTACGCCTGTGATTACTACAAACCTCTAAGAATGTTAAATCAGCAGCAGCGGCCAGGGGCCGCCGTACCACGAATGTAGCACCTGACAACAGGATTATACGAAAGATAAGCCTCGGAGAAGCGGAGCTTCCCAGCAGCTGACGTGATCCTAAGGCGAGGATCGGCGGCGGTGTACCTCTACTGCGGCATGAGCGCGGCCGAAGGAGGTCGATCTGCGGTACCAAGTATGTGAAACTAAAAATCGTAAATGAAATCATAATAGTCTATATAAAGCGGAAGACATATATGATAACGATTTCACGATGCACAATCGTAAGCAATCATGTCAAGTCGAGGACTCGCGCACTCAAAGTCATCACTCAAATATAACAATGGGTCTCACGCCCGCAACATCAATCATTCTCGTGGAATACCTTCCGCCATCTTGGCGATCTGCGATGTAATAACACGAGGAATACGCATGAACACCAAGTCCCACTGTGTCATAATAAACGTCTGGGGTAAATGCGAAGGCATAGCCGACTACTAAAACCACGGTACCAACAATGCCATACAACGTATCACGAGGTCATTCTAGACCGCCACGTGATCGGCGGCCACTCGCCTCGATATCGATGTGCGCGTCTAATCTGGAGCATACTGCATTGCTCGCGTAGGCCACCTGAGCGCGTGGTATTCCTCGCATCGAGGGTAGCTACTCCGGCATCTGCACGGACTCTCGTAGTCGCGTGGCCACATAGACGCGTGAGGTAATTACCCGCACACTAACACGGAACTCGTAGCTCGCGTAGGTCCCTGGACCGCGTGAGGCATCCGCCGCGTGAGGCGACAACCCCGGTATATCATGTCAAGAGGTGAGTGATATAATACTAACATAACGGCTTATCGTTAAACAACATAAGCACAATAAGAAACCCGCTTTACACAACCGTCAGACACTAACACACATAGCATCTAACATGTTTACTTATCAAATCAACAAGAAAGTATTACAAGGCTATCACAAACCAACATAGTTAAGTTATTCACACAAGGTACTTTCTATTTTTGCCAACAAGTTCGGGTTTTATCCCCAAAGTACTTCATACATTATCTCTTTAAAAAGATCATGTTTCTTTCACAAGAGTCACACGATACCCGTAGTATTAAAAATAGAGTGACTATCTTTTTAAGTAAACCAAAACAATTTCCCTTTTTAAAGACAAGTAACAACCTTCTTTTCCAAAAGTTCAAGTTTGCCTAAGTTCAATTACTCAAGTCTCTTATTTTCGAAAGGTTTCGTAGTTCATAGTCTTAATCACTTAATAATATAATTCACGTTTAAAACAATTTGAGAAACATATGCCTTATGTGTTAGTAGGTTATTCTTGTTCATAACAATCTTATTAAAGCATCCATGATCTAGGAAATGTAATATCATTTTGTCTCATCTTAGCTTCTATGCAGATGGATGTTTCTACTGGTTTTAATAATACTTAATTAGTCAATACATTTCCCTTTATTAGCGCTGTAGTGGTTTGTTCGATACTTATTCTCATTTCCGAAATCAATATAAGGCGTTCATAAACAATTAAGTAAATCGTTCCTTTTATCTCTCTTAAGTCGTTATACCTAACTTCCCATAAAGCTAGTATAACTCTTAAGCTTTTAAAACCAAGTATTACTCTTCTTTCAAAAACGATTCTTAATTCTTTTGAAATACTTCAAGATTCTTATTATTTAGACTCAAGACAAAAGATATCGTAGTAAAACCACGTTCGATTAACACGCGTCGTCTGGTACTATATATATTCTTTTAAAATATCATGCTCAAGAGGATAGGAAGAATCACATACCTCGCGACGATTATCGACAATTAGCAAAACGCTCCACCGCTAAAACCCGGCTAGCCTTGTCCACCTTTCAAGTAGAACATGCTACTCGCAGAACTTTCAACTTATAAAGGCCATATAAGTACAGTTCAATCTTCTTTAATATTCTTCTGATGTGATTTCAATTCAATTCTCTTCTGTTATACCATCATTCATATATCTTATACTCGTTTCTATACTACTACGGTATGTAATTTCCAATTCTGATAGAAGGTCAAGAGTATTTACCTCGATAAGCCCAAAATTATCCAAGTTTAAATGTCGATCTGAGCAACGTTTAGCTCACTCTGGGTGCTTCAACCCGCTCCAAACAACCCTTAGAAGTTCTACGCAACTTTCTTAATACTTGACCAATTATGAAGATTTTCCTTTGGGTTTCGTTTGTAGTGAAGGAAGTATAATAGTATTTACGGGCTTTTAGTATAGGGTAACCTTGGAATACTACAAGGTATTTGGGCCAGTATTTTGGAATAATGTAACAATACTTGGAGAATATTTTCTACCAAGGGGGTATGTTTGGGCGAGAGCAACTCGAGGAAGGGTTGGGGGTGTGGCGGACGAAACTACTACAAGGAGGAGGACTTGGGCGAGAATTTCACTCTGAGGAGGAGGAGGATTTTTAAGACTTAGAAGTCATTTGAGGATGAAGAAATCCTTGACTAAGAGGGTATTTATAGGGCGTTGATGGCCAAGATTAAGACAAGTGGTGGGCAAGGAGGTGTAGATTTGGACAAGTGTGTGTGGGTCCCACCTTATCCATCTACCACACAAAATATCTACCAAACATTGACCAATTGTTTTAAGCCACAAAAATGAAAAAACGTGCAAGGTGTGCCCTCGATTCGTCCACTTTGAGGGTGACACATGTCACCTCCCGTTGGTCCAAAATATTTTATCTCTCGGAAAAATCCATAAAATTAAATTATTGAACACATGAAATTCCCTTACAAGGTTGAGAAAATTCTCGTCGGAAAAACAAATCGATTCGGGGTTGTGCACAAATTTTAGTCCACTTGCCTAACTTAAGGCTTAAACTTTTGTACGTACGCCCTCACGTACATACTCAGGAAATACGTGGTATAACACCATGCAACTGGTCAAACAAATAATCAATCCTGGGGAGCGGATATCTGTTCTTGATAGTTACCTTATTAATTGCACATGTAATCAACACACATACGTAGCGTCCCATCCTTCTTCTTTACAAATAACACTGGCGCTCCCCAGGGAGAAACACTAGGCCTGATAAAGCCTTTTTCCAGAAAATCTTTCAGCTGGTCTTTCAATTCCCTCAACTCAGCAGGTGCCATCCTGTATGGTGGAATAGATATCGGTCGAGTGTCTGGCGACATATCAATGCAAAACTCAATCTCCCTCTCAGGAGGGATACCCGGAAGCTCGTCTGGGAATATGTCTGGAAACTCTCTAACGACCGGGCCGTGAAGGTCGGTATCTCGACCTCGATATTGAATACGAACCATATGGTAGATATACCGCCGCACCATCTTCCTAGCCTTGAGGTAAGAAATAAACCTACCGCCGGCGGCGATATTCCTTCCACTCGATAACGGCTCGCGAAGCTGGAACCGTGCAATCTCTCTACGGTCCACGTTGGCATAGCAAGGCCAGCCAATCCGTACCCGTAATCACATCAAAGTCTGTCATATCGACTCTATCAAGTCGGCTGAGTCGGCGTATATATAGTCATTGGGCAAGCCTTATATACGCTCGGCTCTCTGAATTACTGTTGGCGTAGCCACCTCAAAGGTTTTATGGACTCGGGCTCTGTCATCACGACCGAGCAGGGCCGTGGGTGCCTTACCCGGGCACCACTAGTGATCTGACATCGAGAGAAAATCAGCGGAAATAAAAACATAAACATGAAACAAGAGACATGATAAATAAGCAGGCCAATAAAAGCAGTTGCCTTACGATTATATATACATAAAAACATGAGCAGTTATCCTTTTACAAACTCTACCCAACGATTACTACGGACCTGCAGAAGTGACAACAACTATGGCGGGACGGGGCCGCCGTACCACGAATGTCTGAGAACCTCTGGACTCGAGGGTAACATGCAAAAGATAAGCCTCAGAAGAAGCGGGGCTTTGACCATGAGCGGTGATCACATGGCGAGGATCTACAATGGATGTACCTCTACTGCGGCATGAACACGGCCCCGAAGGAGGTTAGTACAATTACAGTATGTGGCGAAAATCGTAAATGAAATCATAACGATCTATATAAAACATGAGACATGTATGATGACGAACTACGATTTCTGACATAAAAGTAGTCATGTCAAGTCGGGGACTCACGCCCTCAGAAGTCATCCCTCGTGCGTGGAACTCCTTATCCTGCTTGGCGATCTAGGTATAAATCATGTGGAATACGTGTCTCGGCCCGTCCGTGGGACTCGATAAAGAACGGTGGAATCGTGTCTCGGCCCGTCCATGGGACTCGATAAAGAATCGGGTGAAATCGTGTCTCGGCCCGTCGTGGGACTCGATAAAGAATCGAGGTGAAATCGTGTCTCGGCCCGTCTCGTGGGACTCGATAAAGAATCAGTGGAATCGTGTCTCGGCCCGTCCGCGGGACTCGATAAAGAATCGGATGGAATCGTGTCTCGGCCCGTCCGTGGGACTCGATAAAGAATCATACATAACAAATCAGCCGCCATTGAGAGGCGGTGGTATAGAAATACAATACTTGCACAACAAGGCTATCACCACGCAAACATAGGCAAGTTACACATGACTCGAAGTACTTCCGTTTTATCACGAAGGCGGTTCTAACCCCAAAGTATTACGTATGTTAAGTTCTTTAAAAGATCGATTAACTTTTATAAAGGTCACCCGATACAGTAGTATTAAAAGCAGTGACTCGCGTTTTAAGTAAACCAAAACACTTTCTTTTAAAACTCAAGTAACAACATTATTTTCCAAGCGTTCAAGTTTGCCTAATTTCAAATGCTCAGTCTCTTATTTTAGAAAGGTTTCATAACTCATAGTCTTAATCTTTTTAAAACAATTGAGTAACATAAGTCTTATGTGGTAGTTTATTCTTGTTTATAACAATCTTATTCTGTGACCATGATCTAGGAAATGTAATACAATATTGTCTTATCTTAGCTTCATGCGGATGGAGGTTTCTCTTGGTTTTAATAACAATTAGTCAATACATTTCCTTTATTAACGCAATGATGGTTTGTTCGATACTTATCTCATTTCGAAATCGATAAAACATTATTCTTTAAAAGCCAAGTACTCATTACTCACGAATGAGGTTTCACGACTTTTAACAAAATTCATAGTTCTTAACATTTCACAAAAGCGTCATTTATAAGTTAAGTCTCTTATCTTTCAAGACAAACAAGTATTCTTTTAGAACCCAAGAACTTACTCTTTTCAAAACAAGTAACCTATACTTAAAATCAAGTTACTTCTCTTTTCCGAAAACAAGTCGTTATAAGTCAAGTCTCTTATCTTTCAAGATCAAGTCTCTTAACTTTCAAAATCAAGTCGTTTATAAGTCAATTCTCTTATCTTTCAAGATAAAGTCTCTTAACTTCTACAATCCATAAACCGTTCTTTTACCTACATGCGTCGTTATAACTAACTTCCCATAAAGCTATTATAACACCATGTTTTAAACCAGCAAAACTCGTTTAGCACGTCGTCTACCGTACTACATAGTTCTAGCGATCGTGCTAGAAAGGATAGGAAGAGGTTCACATACCTCGCGGCGATTCAAACAACTTAAAGCGCTCGAAGTACTTCAACCGTCGGCTACTCCTTAAGCCAAGTAGATCACGCCACGCGTAGTACTCCATCCTAAAGCGGTCACGATGCTTTTATCAAACCTTTCTTACCATTGAAGACTTATACCAATAAAAAGTCCTGCAATTCTACGGAAAATTAGGCGTACTTTAGTTTTTACTCACTTTTCCATCTTTCTCGAGGCGAATAAGTAATATATATACCATATATATATATAAGGCGTAATAATTAAACAACATAAAGAAGGGATTACACGCCCAAGCGGTAGCGGTTTACTATCACGCCTTCATAACAATAAGTAAAATAAAGGATTACGCGGCCGTGCGCGGTTTACTATCACGCCTTCATAACAATACAATAATTAAAAAGGATCACCAAGCGAAGCGCGATTGAAAAATCTTCCCTTAACGAAATGTAAATCTGATCCAATGTAAATACGGTCCAAAGTAAATACGGTCCAAAGTAAATCTGATCAAAGTAAATCTGATCCTTAAGTTGGGGTCCTTGGCGACTTTGTCCATTTACTTATCGATTACTTCATTAGTCATCGACTTATATTCCATCTTAATATAAGTTATAGTTACTTTGTTAATTACTTCTACAAGTAAGATCGTTTTACCATTTTAATGGCAAGCGACCAATCCTTTCTTTTTAACAAGTTAACAAGATCCAACTCTTCCAAACTTTACTCCATATATTATATACTCCATAATATACTTATAATATATGTATAATGACCAAATCACAAAGAGGTTAAGATTTTGTCACGACCGAACCGGGCGTGGTAGTGCCTTACCGGGCACCAGTAGCCATATATCAGTAATGTGGAATATAAAACAAGACATGAATAAAGTGAAGTGTAAAACAATTATACGAGAAAAGTTGCCTTTCGGCATAAATATATAACAACTAAACGATTCATCCCCTTTTTACAGTGCCGCACAGATTACTACTGAGACCTCACAGAATGATATGACAACAATGGCGGGGCGGGGCCGCCGTACCACTGAATGTAGCACTTACAGCGGGGACTATACGTGATAAGCCTCGGAGAAGCGGAGCTTCCCAAGCGCTGTGACCACTAGGCGAGGATCAACATGGTGTACCTACTGCTGCGGCATGAGCGCGGCCCGAAGAGTCGATTACACGGTACCAAGTATGTGGCCCGAAAATCACGTAAATGAAATCATAGTAGTCTATATAAAGCGGGAGACATGTATGATAACCAAACTACGATTCCTGATAAATAGCGATCATGTCAAGTCGGGGACTCGCGCCTCAAAGTCATCACTCAAATACAACTATGGGTCTCGCGCGACATCAATCATGCGGTGGAATATCTTACCTCAGCCGTGATCTATGATATAAAAGCACCAGGAATACGCATGAACACGAGTCTACCGTGTCATAATAAAACCGTCTGGGGTAAATGCGAAGGCATAGCCGCTACTAAAACCCACAGTACCAACAAGGTCATAAAGCGTATCATGAGATTTGTCTAGGCCGCCCGTATGATCGAAGTTGGCCACTCGCGCGATATCTAATGTGCGCGTCTAGTCACTGAACTTCCGCGACTCGCGTAAGCCACTCAGATGGCCCGCGTGAGGTATTCCCGCATCGGTAGCTACTCCCCGGCAGCGTCTGGACTCGCGATCGCGTAGCGCATGAACCGCATGACCATAAAGGCGCGCGCTAACACGAAACTCGTAGCTCGCATGGGTCACTGAGCCAGCGTGAGGTATTCTCGAATCATAGGTCACACAGAACCGCTGAGTCTACCCCGCGTGGAGGCGACAACCGGAATCATGTCAAGAGGTGAGTGATATAATACTAACATAACGACTTATCGTTAAACAACATAAGCCTGACAAGAGAAACCCCTTTATACAAGCATCACAAGACACTAACACGTAGCATCCTAACGTGTCTCTTATCAAACCATCTTACTACACTTTCCGAATCAATACAAGACTTTCGTAAAAAAAATAAGTAAACCGTTCATACTATCTTCCTTAAGTCGTTATACCTAACTTCCCGTAAAGCTAGTATAACACTTAAGCTTTTAAAACCAAGTATTTCTTTTCTTTCAAAATGGTTAATAACTCTTTTGAAATACTTCCAGGTCTTATTATTTAAACTCGAGTCAAAAGACATCAAAGTAAAACCAAAACAATTTCCATACCTTCTTTTAAAACAAAGGCACTTCTCCTTTAAAAGTCAAGTAGCAATAACTTTTAAACCAAGTGTCTTACTCTTTTAAAAACAAGTAACCTATACCTTTAAATCAAATTACTTCTCCTTTCCCAAAATCAAGTTGTTTATAAGTCAAGTTATCATTTTAAATCAATGATAAAACCATTCTTATTTTGAAATCAAGATAACTTTATTCTTTAAAGACCACACACCCATTAATCATGGTGAGATTTTACAACTTTTAACATAATTCAAGTCCTTAATGTTTCATAACAAGTCACTTAACTTTGGAATCAAGTCAAGGACACAAAAGGAAAATCAACTTCCTTTAAACACCGCGTGCGTCTACCGCACTAAATATAATTCACAAATATCATGCTAGAAAGGATAGGAAGAGGTTCACATACCTCGCGACGATTATCGACAATTAGCAAAGCGCTCCAAAGTACTCTAACCTTGCTCGCCTTTTCCACCCTTGAGTAGAATCGCTACTCGTGATCTTGACCTATAAAGGCCTGGCGCCTATCAACCTCTAGCTCTCTTGGTAGAATAATTCTAGATACAAGATTCCTTATTCTACGGAAAATTCAGCGGCACCTCCCCACATGACCACAAAACTCCTCGCCGAGCGAGGCACGCTGCAAACCGACAATTCCGGGGGTTACCGTCTAACAGGGCGTGTACAATTCTACTCACAATAATACTGCAAGTCTCTGCAAATACGGTCAATGTAAATCTGATTCGATTCCTTATAATTATACTTCAATATATCTTATACTCGATGATTAACTACTCTGACATGTAATTTCCAATTACAATAGGGGACATAGATCATTACCTCGATAAGCCCAAAATTATCCAAGATTATAAGTCGATCACGAGCAGCGTTTAGCTCGATTCTGACGCTCAACCCGCTCCAAGAAACCCTTAGAAGTTTCCAAATACCTTCTCTTAACACTTCATCTAAGCTATGAAGATTTTCTAGAGCCGTTTTTGCGACTAAAGGAATAAAGTAGAATTTCAGGGCTCTAGTATTGAAATAACTTGGAATACAACTAGGGATACTAGGCTAAGGTATTTGGGACTATATCAACACTTGAAGAATTTTCCTACACCAAGGGAGAGTAGGGCGAGAACCTCAACAAAGGGGAGTATTTTGTGACTTAGAATCTCAAAGTGTGGATGAAATAAGTCTTGAAACAATGGGGTATTTATAGGAAAAATCAATGGCCAGGATCTAGGCAAGTGTGTGGTGAGGATGGGGTACATGTGTGTGGTGAGGATGGGGTACATGTGTGTGGGTAGTTGGCCAACCATTTGGCTACCACAAAAATGGGACAAGTGGCGCCACAAAATGGGCCAACTTGTCCGCTAAAAGCGTCGGCAGCGCCTTCTCAATCGGCCGACATGGCGCGGGGTGACACGTGTCGCCCCTGCTCGTCAAAATATTTCATCTTAGAAAATATCCATAATGCCAAAAAAAATCCGAAAATAAAGTGGGCCCCACAAAGCCGTAAATTCTCCGTGGGCCCACGTGACCAATTTCGGAAATAAAATTCCATAATTCTCAAATATTCCAAAAAGTCAGAATACCAAATCTGGGAATCAATTCCCGTTAACGAACATTTTCCTTCTCAAAATTCGGAAATTTTTAGTCGAAAAATCGCATCTTCTTCTTATTTCCAATTTTAATGTCGTATTTCGTCGTGCGTCCTCATATACATACACTGGAACTACGGGTGTAACATTCTCCTCGCCCGAAACATTCGTCGAATGTTCCTTCTGAGCAGATAACGATCAAGTTCCTCATATCTTAACCGGTTTACCAAATGCCACGCGTAGCCACGAAAACACCGCGCAAATACTTACATCAAAGTCCACGAGGAATCACCTCTAACATCACAAAAACTCCCACCCGAGGGCTAAAGATACTCTCTTGCACCTTCACTTTACAAGCGAAATGATCACAACTATGTTCTTAACACGTATGCTTAACTTCTTCTTCGTCATTACCGTGCGTACCTCGAACTCTTTCTCACGACTTACCACATTTACGCTCTTGCTCCGGTTTCCAAATCTCGTCATACCGCTTTCAGGTGGTACCTTGAAGGCCACCGTCGGCTGAACTCTAAGTGTAAATCGCCGACTATCCGCCGACTTCGGTGACTCGAGCTGCCAAAAATCTCTTACGGATAAGCTTACGCTTATCACGTCCTGTCGAAACAAGTATGAACCAACTATCGAACTTTGCCAACATCGAACCAATCGGCCGGCAACTTACACTTCCGCCCTGGCGTCGTAAGGCGATATCCAGAATACTTGAAATGGTAGCTATAAAACACTCCTCCAGCGGGAGAAACAATCCTCGCGGTACCCGCGAAATCAAAACATGGCGGCGAATGCGATACTAAGACTCACTTTGAGTTCCTAACCTGCTGGTAAAACCTCGAGAAAAGCAGGCGTAAACTAAGCTCATTTGCTGTCATAAGGTGAAAGTAGGCACCTCGTGCAACCTTACAACCTTCGCGATATAACATCTCGCATAACCTGCTGCGAGTAAGCGGTCGACTAAAAGACAAGATGGTGACCTCGTCGGCGACTCTTTGATCGAACGCTTCCACGAACTCGTCGATGGTTAACTAAACTTGGGCCTAACACCCTCGTGACCCTATCATCTAGAGGACCACCTCAAAGCCCACCCCACCACTTTCGGTGCGGGTTGACTCGCGATATGGCCTCGGCAGGCCAGCCGTACTAAAATCTCGTTCCCGATCCGGAACAATCTTACCAATTCACGTCATGAAAGCTACCACTTTCATCTCACACTACCATGGAATTATCCCATAAATACACCACGTATCTGAGTGCTTGACAAAGACCAACCGTAAAATCATCCACTCGGGGCGGCCTTGCATCGAGTCCCAGTATTATAAATTCTAAGGCTCCCATTTTCGTCCCCGGACTTACCCTTTACAACTACCCATGTTTTCTAATCACAATTAACACAATGCTATCAGAACATAACACTTAAGGTATACTCATGCTTATCAGCATACAAATCTACAGAGGGTTAAGGATATACTTGCGTCTGCTTCACTTCCCTTTGTCGTTCTAATCAATCACCGCCTGTGTGCATAGCTAGGAAGATGATGAATTAGCCACGATCTGAAGGTTGAGTCTCTACATCCGCGCCACGTCTGGTGGACAATTTCTCGCAAGATGGCCTGGCGTGAGAGCAAAACAATTTGTCGAAGAAGTGCGACACTCTCGCGATGTCACTTACCACGATGGCCCATCGAGGTGGGGTGGCCTCCTGCAGCTAACACCCTTCCTCTGCAGACCAGAATCTGCAGCGGCACAGTAGGCTAAGTCATCCCACCTGTATCCCTCCTACTAGGACATTCTCTCCTCGCATGGCCACGACGACCTGGTAAAACAAGCGTTAGTAAAAAAGCGACATTTCTGGGATGGCGTCTACCACATAGTGAACATAGAGAAAGCGAATCTGGTGGTTGGAACTTATATAAATCGTGAACCGAAACCACGGAGTTACGACCAACTCCTAAATACCGAGCGTCTGAAGTGCAGCGGAGGACCATCTGTCTTGGCGGAGGTGCATAACGATCTGCTGCTTGAGAAGGTCCGCCTCGAAAGTTACAAGGACCTGCTATTACGGCCTCTTACTGCTGATCTTGGTTAGTCCGTCGATCTCTACGTTCCTCAGTCTGCTGCGTGTACGCATGTTCGGGCAATGTCCATGTCTGACTGAAGAGCTACTCTTGTACAACTCTCTGCTAGATAATCGTCATGTCCTGTGACATATCGGTGCACTCTATCCTCCGTATGCGCCACTAAAGCGGGGACATAACGAGCCAATAAGTCAAACTCTATACTGTATTCCCGAACCGTTCGCCCGTTCTGCCTCAACCTCATAAATCTATCTGCCCGAGCTCTCCTCATCAGCGAGGGCAAAAAGTGTGTAAGAAATGCCTCTGAGGTCTCGATCACTTTCATGATCCGCTGCAACTGTCGAATAAACTCCTGATGATCTTCCTCAGTCCTCAATCCATAGAACTCGGGTGGTGACTTAGAAGCCCGATGCCTCGAAACTATCCGGATCTAGGGTGAACTCGATGCTATCGGAACCGCGGCTCCCGTCCGTCCTCATTCCGGCCACGGACTAGCTAATGGCTGGGTCGTCTCCTTGTAACTCATATCCTTTGTTCTGGCCGTGGGACTAGAGGCTCGGTATCGTGGTCTCGATGGCTCACGCTCTTTGCTATAAACTCTCACGGGGCTAGCGGCGTCGCGAAATCCCGAATGAAGCTGTCTCGGATAATGAATGGGCGTGCCACAGTAACCATACGTGCTCTGCTCGCGGCTCCTCTGCGCCTTGCCCTTACGGGCTCTGGTTGCCTGCGTAGAGGCATAGCGGGTGAAAAAGAATCGTCGGAGAGTCGACTTATAACGGCTCTAAGGCACGATCTGAGTGAGAAGAATGAAACCAATCCTAAATATCCTGCGACCTCACGATTATAGGTGTGGTGCACAACACCGATAATCAAGACTACTAGATACGATGCAGTAGACACTTTCCAGGATTAAGCGCTCACGATACCACTTTTGTCACGACCGAACCGGGCGTGGTAGTGCCTACCGGGCACCCAGTAGCCATACATCAGTGTCAGGAATATAAAACAAGACATGAATAAAGTGAAGTGTAAAGCAGTTATCGAGAAAAGTTGCCTTTCGGCATAAATATATAACAACTAGACGATTACATCCCTTTTTACAATTCTGCCCACTTGATACTCTGAGAACTACAGAATGATATGACAACAATGGCGGGACGGGGCCCGCCATACCTGAATGTAGCACTTACACAGCGAGGACTATACGTGATAAGCCTCGGGAAGCGGAGCTTCCCAACTGAGCGTGACCACAGGCGAGGATCAACAGGTGTACCTCTACTGCGGCATGACGCGGCCCCGAGGAAGTCGATCTGCGGTACCAAGTATGTGGCGAAAATCACGTAAATGAAATCATAGTAGTCTATATAAAGCGGGAGACATGTATGATAGCAAACTACGATTCCTGATAAATAGCGATCATGTCAAGTCGGGGACTCGCGCCTCAAAGTCATCACTCAAATACAACTATGGGTCTCACGCCACAGCATCAATCATGCGTGGAATATCTTCCTCACTTGGCGATCTATGATATAAAAGCACGAGGAATACACATGAACACGAGTCCTACGTGTCATAATAAAATCGTCTGGGGTAAATGCGAAGGCATAGCGACTACTAAAACCCACAGTACCAACAAGGTCATAAAGCGTATCATGAGATTTGTCTAGAACGCCACATGATCGAAGGCGGCCACTCGCGCGATATCTAATGTCGCGCGTCTAGTCTGGAACTTCCCGACTCGCGTAAGCCACTCAGATGGCCCGCGTGAGGTATTCCCGCGTCGGTAGCTACTCCGTGGCGTCCTGGACTCGCGATCGCGTAGCCACATAGACGCGTGACCATAAAGGCGCACGCTAACACCGGAACTCTCGTAGCTCGCGCATGGGTCACTGAGCCAGCGTAGGTATTCTCGAATCATAGGTCACCGGACGCTTTGAGTCTACCGCGTGGAGGCGACAACCGGAATCATGTCGAGGTGAGTGATATAATACTAACATAACGACTTATCGTTAAACAACATAAGCGCAACAAGGAAACCCGCTATACAAACATCACGACACTAACGCGTAGCATCCTAACATGTCTACTTATCAAACCATCTTACTACACTTTCGGAATCAATACAAGACTTTCATAAAAACAAATAAGTAAACCGTTCCTTCTATCTTCCTTAAGTCGTTATACCTAACTTCCCGTAAAGCTAGTATAACACTTAAGCTTTAAAACAGTATTTCTTTTCTTTCAAAAATGGTTAATAACTCTTTTGAAATACTTCGATTCTTATTATTTAAACTTAAGTCAAAAGACATCAAAGTAAAACCAAAACAATTTCCATACCTTCTTTTAAAACAAAGGCACTTCTCCTTTAAAAGTCAAGTAGCAATATACTTTTAAACCAAGTGTCTTACTCTTTTAAAAACAAGTAACCTATACCTTTAAATCAAATTACTTCTCCTTACCCAAAATCAAGTTGTTTATAAGTCAAGTTATCATTTTAAATCCAATGATAAAACCATTCTTATTTTGAAATCAAGATAACTTTATTCTTTAAAAGACCACACCCATTAATCATGGTGAGATTTTACAACTTTTAACATAATTCAAGTCCTTAATGTTTCATAACAAGTCACTTAACTTTGGAATCAAGTCAATGACACAAAAGGAAAATCAACTTCCTTTAAACACACGTGCGTCTACGCACTAAATATATTTCACAAATATCATGCTAGAAAGGATAGGAAGAGGTTCACATACCTCGCGGCGATTATCGACAATTAGCAAAAGCGCTCCAAAGTACTCTAACCTTGCTCGCCTTTTCCACCCTTCAAGTAGAATCGCTGCTCGTGATCTTGACCTATAAAGGCCCAAGCGTCTATCAACCTCTAGCTCTCTTGGTAGAATAATTCTAGATACAAGATTCCTTATTCTACGGAAAATTCAGCGACACCTCCCCCCCTCCACATGACCACATAAAACTCCTCGCCGAGCGAGGCTGCTGCAAACCAACAATTCTAGGGGTTACCGTCTAACCGGGCGTGTACAATTCTACTCACAATAATACTACAAGTCTCTGCAAATACGGTCAATGTAAATACGATTCAATTCCTTATAATTATACTTCAATATATCTTATACTCGATGATTAACTACTCTGACATGTAATTTCCAATTCTGATAGAGGGGTAGATCATTACCTCGATAAGCCCAAAATTATCCAAGATTATAAGTCGATCTGAGCAGCGTTTAGCTCAATTCACGGCGCTCCAACCGCTCCAAGCAACCTTAGATGTTTCCAAATAACCTCTTAACAACTTCATCTAAGCTATGAAGATTTTTCTAGGAGCCGTTTTTGCGACTAAAGGAATAAAGTAGAATTTTGGACTCTAGTATTGAAATAACTTGGAATACAACTAGGGATACTAGGCTAAGGTATTTGGGACTATATCAACACTTGAAGAATTTTCCTACACCAAGGGAGAGTAGGGCGAGAACCTCGACAAAGGGAGTATTTTGTGACTTAGAATCTCAAAGTGTGGATGATATAAGTCTTGAAACAATGGGGTATTTATAGGAAAAATCAATGGCCAAGATCTAGGCAAGTGTGTGGTGAGGATGGGGTACATGTGTGTGGGTAGTTGGACAACCATTTGGCTACCACAAAAATGGGACAAGTGGCGCCACAAAATGGGCCAACTTGTCCGCTAAAAGCGTCCACTTGGCCTTCTCCGATTCGGCCAACATGGCGCGCGGGGTGACACGTGTCGCCCCTACTCGTCAAAAATATTTCATCTTAGAAAATATCCAATGCCAAAAATCCGAAAATAAAGTGGGCCAGCAAGCGTAAATTCTCGTGGGCCCAGCGTGACCAATTTCGGAAATAAAATTCCATAATTCTCAAATATTCCAAAAGTCCGAATACCAAATCACGGGAATCCAATTCCGTTAACGAACATTTTCCTTCTCAAAATTCGGAAACTTTTAGTCGAAAAATCACGTCTTTCTTCCTTTCCGATTTTAATGTCGTATTTACGTGCGTCGTCCTCGTATACATACACTTTGGAACTACGAGGTGTAGCAGTTTACTACCTCAAATAACCTAAATCTATCCAAGAACTTAATGTCGTTCCAAGCAAGTCTTAGCTCGAATCCTTACGTTTCAATCCATTACAAGCAACCCATGAAGCTCACAACCAACTTCTCTTGAGATTCGACTCAAAAGTGAAGAACACTTTGGGTTCCAACAAGGCAACTTTCGGCCAAGGCATGAAAAATAGGCTAGGGGTGTGAAATCTTTTCCAACTCTTGGTACACAATCTTCCTAACACCTTGGGAAGAACACTTGAGAGTTTAAGAATTGTTGGACAAATTTAGGTCGAAATGGGGGCAAAGGAAACTTCTAGGTCGAGGAGAAGGGAGGGTTTTCTCAAGTCTTGAAATGGTTAAGTGTGGAAGATTTCATCAACTAGTAGTGTATATATAAGACAACGAGGGCTAGGATGAAGGCAAGTGTGTGGTTGAGATTGGG
The DNA here is from genome assembly GCA_029844215.1 of Przewalskia tangutica. NCBI lineage: Eukaryota > Viridiplantae > Streptophyta > Magnoliopsida > Solanales > Solanaceae > Przewalskia > Przewalskia tangutica. The sequence goes on from JAQGDG010000035.1 coordinate 1,388,882, forward strand.
GACAAGTGTGTGTGGGTCCATGAGCCAGCTTGTGCACACTAAAATATCTTGCAAGACAAGGCCACTTGTCTTGCCGCTATCAAGGGTTTGACAACAAGCCACCTAAGGGGCGACACGTGTCATCTCTGCCAAATCGAAATATTTCATCTTAGAAAATATCCATAATGGCCAAAATCTAGAAAACAAAGTGGGCCCCTTAAAGCCAGTAAATTTCTCCGTGGGCCCAGCGTGACCAATTCGGAAATAAAATTCCATAATTCTAATATAATTCAAGAAGTCAGAATATCAAATCGGGAATCAATTCCCGTCAGCGAATTTTCCTTTACAAAAGCGGAAACTTTTAGTGAAAAATCACGTCTTTCTTTCTTTCCAAAATTTACATGCCGTGCTCAAATGCGTCGTCCTCGCATACATACCCTGGAACTACGGGGTGTAACACTATCCCTATTCTACCAGCAATATGAGGAGATATATAGGACAAGGTAGAACCTGGATCTATCAAAGCATGTACGTCACAATATGAAGCGATAATGTACTTGTGGCGACATGCAGTGGCGCCTCGCAGTCTGACGGTGGACATAGCATAAATGCGGTTACGAGGGCGGTATGGCGGGACCCCACGACCCTGCGCGGCTGCTGGCGTGAACACCACCTGCCGGCGATATGCCGTCGAAGATGAAGATCCGAAGCCCGACCTGTCGGTGAACCATAACACTCCGCCACCTGCGGTCGGACAATCTCTCTTCAAATGGCCTGCATCCAAGAGTAACAAGCCCACGGAGGAACACGACACTCGCGCACAGGTGAGACCTGCGTCGAGCACCCGATATGGGGTGGTCTCGATCGATATGATCTCTGCTTTCTTGAAACCCAGAAGTCACAGCACGACTGCTCGAATGACCGGTGTCGGACCTCCGCTTGAAAACCGAGAAGGAGAACTCTGTGCTGGAAGGAATGTGGACCTAGTCTGCTGCTGAGGTTGTCCGCCTCGAAAACTGCCCTGAGACCCTGCTTTCCTAGCCCTCTTGGGTTGGCCTAAGTATAGTTGATCCTCCCTCTCTCTGTCCTCTATCCCCTGCGCATATTCCTGCATCCTGGAAATATTCATACCTGGCTGAAGAGCCACCCCCAAGCATGCAGTAATCATATGACGGTCTAGCCCCATCACATATCGATGAACCACATGCGCCATGTTCTGATGGTGTGCGCATAGCCAATGAGTCAAACTCCAGTGTACTCTGCGATAGTCCTCCCATTACGCCTCGAGTCAGAATCTATCCGCGGGCTCTCCGTCTCGGGAGGCGAAGTGATCGGGAAGGCCTCTGTGAACTCCTCCCAAGCAGTGGAAGAGCATCCTCACCTCTAGACAACTCCAGCGGCTCGAACCGGTTCAACGCAATATCGCGTAACCGGTAAGAGGCTAGCATAGCGGACTCGACCTCAGAGGCCCTAAGCACTGCATAGTCCATTATGGCTAGAACAAACTCACGAGGATCCTCGCCGGATCTCGAACCATAGAACTTCGGGTGGATGACAACCGGAAATCTCGAATCAAGTAAGCTGTCGGCTCTGGGTTGGCCGTACACTCTCTGCCGTGCCACACTATGATGTTCAATAGCCGGATCTGCTCCCCGTAATCTCTATACTCGGCCACGGTGTGGGGTGAGGCTCAGTACGCGGTCTTAGTAGCGCTCTTGCCCGAACTCGGCGAGTGGCGACGTCGTGGAACTCGCCGCCCGAAACATCATCTCCGGTAAAGACTGGGCCTCTGCCCTCGTGACCCTCCGCGTCCTACTAGTAGCTCCCTCAGCTGCCTTGTCCTTCTGGGCCGCGGTTGCCTTGCGTGGAGGCATAACTGATACATAAAGGAAAATAATAGAGGGAGTTCAACCTATAACACAACTCTATTGCACGATCTTAGGGTGAAAGAATGGAAACCAATCCTAAATATCCTGCAGCCTCCTGATTATAGATGTGGTGCACAACAAAGTTGTTTCTACCGGGGCACCCCATCAGGTATACATCAGAGAATAGCAGCGGAACATACATAACACATAAACCTATAGATAGTGAACATCACTGGCTAGCCGACAAGGCCGCCTTCCATAGAATATACTTAATAAAAAGTAAAGCAGTACAACTTTGTTCTTACATTGACCCTGGCGTCACTCTGGACCTCTAGGAATAACAACTGTGGCGGGACAGGGCCCCGCCATACCCCTGAATGTACATAATACCTATAGCATGAGGGAAAAACCGTACCAACAAAACAAGACTCCGGAGGAATGGAGCTTGATGCGGACCATGATCCAGAATGAGGATCCGCGCACTTACCCACTGCGGCGGGAGCGGCCCCGATGAAGGGTCGATTACCTGATATGTACTAAGTATGGGAACTGGAAAATACTGAAAATACCTCATAAGTCTAAAATAACTGGAGACATGTATGGTAATCAATTTACAGAACACTGTGCCTTACTAATAATGAGAATATCAAGCTGTCACGACCCGTTAGGGCGATGGTTGATGCCTACCGAGCGCCCAAATAGTCATACATCAGAGAAAATCAGCGGAATATAAAAACAAGACATGCAACAATGTAAATTGAGACACAGTTTATGTGAGAAAAGTCGTCTTTCGGCATATACATATATAAACCAAAATCGCGATTCATCCCAGTGTACAATAGGACTTCTGAACCTAAGAAGTAAACAACTATGGCGGGACAGGGCCCCGCCATACCCTGAATGTACATATATCTACAACATCAGGGAAAACCATACCAAAAGTCGAGCCTCCGGAGAAGATGGAGCTCTTGACACCAAAGCAAAAGATAATAAGGATGCGGATCTAGCACCTTTCCACCTGCGGCGTGAGCGCGGCCCGAAGGAGGTCGATTACAAGTACCAATTATGTGAAGCGTAAAGTACTTAAATGAAATCATATCATTTTAAAGTCAATTTTACAAATGCGTACAAAACAACGATATGTAACCGCATAGTGCCACATCACAAACAAGAGCAATAAATAGGTAAGCTATGTGGTCTTTTCTAGGCTGCGAATGATCGAAGCAAGGCATAGCCCATAGTATCATTATGCATGCCTAATCACGAACTCCGCGATCCGCAGGCCACTCGCGTAGGCGCGTGAGGTATTCCCGCGTCGAGGGTAGCTACTCCTCGGCATCGTCTGGACTCGTAGTCGCGTAGCGCATGACCGCGTAGCCACAAGGACCGCACTAACACGGAACTCGTAGCTCGCGCATAGGTCCACTGGACCCGCGTGAGGTATTCTCGAATCATAGTCACCTGGTACGAGGTATACCCGCGTGGAGGCGACAACCCCGTATAACATGTCGAGGTGAGTGATGTAATACTAGCATAGCGACTTACCGTTAAACAACATAAGCACAACAAGAACAACCTCTTATACAAGCGTTACAAGACAACACACGTAGCATCATAATATGTCTACTCGTCAAACCATCTTATTATACTTTCCATAAATCAATACAAGTCTTTCATAAACACATAAGTAAAGCTATTTCCTTTTATTATTCTTAAGTCGTTATACCTAACTTCCCGTAAAGCTAGTATAACTCTTAGCTTTTGTTTAAAAACCAAGTATTACTCTTCTTTCAAAAATGATTCATAATTATTTTGAAATACTTCAAGATTCTTGTTATTTAGACTCGAGTCAAAAGGCGTCAAGTAAAACCATGTTCGATTAACACACGTCGTCTAGTACTATATATATACTTTAAAATATCATGCTCACAGAGGATAGGAAGAATCACATACCTTCCGTGAAATCCACGCCAAGTAGAGAATATGTGTGCGAGTATCAACCTATAATAGTCAAAATCGTCTATCAGCGTCTAGACTACTCTGTAGGATAATCTAAGCGAGAGGTTCTCTGATTACGGAAAATCGGGCGACACTTCCCTGCAGGTAAACTATACAAGTCTCTGTAAATATAGTCTATGTAAGTACAATTCAATCTTACATAATACTTTTGATGTGATTCTGGTTCAATCTTCTTTAATATCCTTCTATGTATTTTATACTTATTTCTATACTTCTACGGTATGTAATCTCTAATTACGATAGAAGGATAAGATTATTATTTACCTCGATAAGCCCAAAATTATCAAGATATAAGTCGATCTGAGCGAGGTTTAGCTCTGTCTGAGCGCTCAATCCGCTCAGAAACCCTTAGAAGTTTCTACACAACTTTTACTTCAACCAACTATGAAGTTCTCTTGGGGTTTCGTTAGTGACTAAAGGAATATAAGGTAGTATTTAGGACTCTACGTATAGAGGTAACTTTGGAAATACTATAAAGGGATTGGCTAAGGTATTTTGGGGATAGTAACAATACTTGGAGTGTATTTTCTACCAAGGGGGGAGGGCTTTTGCCGAGACTACTAGGAAAGGGGAGAGGGGTGTTTGGCTAAAGCTCTCTAGAGGGAAAAGTGAGGCTTGGACGAGAAGCTCACAAGGGGGAAGGGAGATTTCAAAACTTGGAAAGATGATTTGTGGATGAAGAAGTCTTCATCTTAAGGGGGGTATTTATAGGGCTTTCAAGGGCTAAGATGAGGGCAAGTGGAGGGTGAGGATTTACACAAGTGCCACAACCTACTCCACAATTCACTCACAAAACATTGACCCGTGGTTTAAGCCCCAATTCATGCCAGCAGTGGCCTCTTTGCAGTCCACTTGAGGGTGACTACTGTCACCCTCTCGGTGGTCCAAAATATTTTATCTCTGGGAAAAATCGCAAAATTATTAATGACATAGCCGTAATTTTCCCTACGCAGATCTGGAAAAGTTTCATCGGAAAACAATTCGTTTAGTGGGTTGTGCACAAATTTTTCGTCCCTATGCCTACTTTAAGGCTTAACTTTTGTACGTACGCCCTTACGTACATACTCTGGAAATACGGGGTATAACATTCTCCCCTCCTTAGAAACATTCGTCCCGAATGTTCCTTCCCAAGACAGATAACGATAAGGTTCCTCAAAACTTAAGCGGTTTGCAAATGCCACACGTAGCCGCAATACTGACACTTAGCGGATATGATCGAAAATTTACAAGTAGGAAAGTGAGTTACGGAGGTGTGGGGAATAGGTGAGATACTTCGCCTCATGTCCTCCTCGGCTTCCACGTCATCTCCTCACGAGCTCGTTCCGCCACAAGACTTTGTGGAAGCCACGTCTTTGGTCATGAGCGCCTAACGGCGATCGATTATCGCTATGGGAATCTCCTCATCGATAACCCCTCGGTCACTGGACATCGTCAATCGGGTGCACTAGATGGATCCCGATACATCTCCTCGGCATAGAAACATGAAACACGGATGCGCGCCTCCATATCGGACGACAGATCCAACTCGCGGCAACCTTGCCTACCTACGGACAATCGATCGGCCCGATGTACGCAGGTGAGTTTCCCTTTCTTCGAATCTCATCACACCCGCCGTGGGTGACACCTTGAGAAAACCCAATCATCAACCTCAAACTCTAGATGCGGCGGCGATGATCTGCATCGACTTACATGCCGACTACGAGCTTCGATAACGCTCTGGATAAGCTTCGCCTTATCGGCACTGCTTGCACCAAATCTGGTCCCACTCGCACCTCGCCCGTCAAACTAGCCTGTCGGCGATCTGCACTTCCTCATACAATGCCTCATGGCGCCATCTGAATCTTGGAGTGGTAGCTATTATTATCATGAAACTCAACTAGAGGCAAATGATCCTCGGCTACCCACGAAATCAATAACACGGGCTCGCGGCATATCCTCGAGAGTGCGGATAATGCGCTCACTTTGTCCGTCATGCGAGGATGGAATGCGATACTCGAGCTCACTGCGTCCCTAGACCATACGGAAAGACCTCGAAGTTAGCCGTAAACTAGGCTCCTGCATGCGATATGATAGAAATAGGGACTCATGCGATCGGCGATCTCTCGGATGTAAAGTGCGGCGTAATCCTCGGTGAAAAAGTCGTCTGCGGGAAGAAAGTGGGCTGATTTCGTCGACTGTCGGCGATAACCGGATAGAATCATGCTTCCTCGAGTGCGAGGTAATCCATGATAAAGTCCATGTTGATCACCTCCCACTTCCAGGTCGGGATCTCTATCGTCTGCAACAAACCACCGGGCCTGCGGTGCTCTACCTTCACTGCGACAACACGGGCGAGCTACAAACTCTGCAGCGTCCTCTTCAAGCCATCCCACCAATACAGATCTAAGGTCGTGGTACATCTTGGTCGACTCGGATGGATGAAATGCTTGTATTTGTGTGCTTCCGTAGAACCTGCTGCCGAAATCTGCAATATCTGGAACACACAACGCCTCAAACCTTAGCACCCCATCAGTGCTACCTCAAGGACCCTTCCCCTCACGAAGAGGTATCACGATACGCGTCAGCGGATCCTCGGCTGTTGCCTCTTCACCTCGCCGGCGATGGAAGACTCGGCAACCTCTCGAACTTCGAACCCTTGCTATCGAGAATCAATCGGTCGGACTCGAGGCTCGCTAAGCGGTGTAACTCGCGGACCGTACCCCTCGCTCTGCGGGTACATCGATAGACTCCCGTCGACCTACGACTAAGGGCATCGCCCACAACATTGGCCTTCCCGGGTGGTACGGGATATCGACATCGTAATCCTTGGCGGCTCTAACCACCGTCTCGTCGTAAGTTCGGCTCCTCTGGTGAAGATATCTTGGAGGCTCTTGTGGTCTATATAAATATCCACATGAACCCCATACAAATAGTGCCTCCGGATCTTGGCGTGAATCACGGCGCGACTCCAAATCATGGGTGGGGTAGTTCTCTCATGCTTCTTAAGGTATCGGGATGCGTCGCTATAACCTTACCGGCCATCAACACACATCCGAGCGGCGTCGGCGCATCACAATACACTACATAACCGTCTGGACCCTCTGGAAGAGTAAGAACGGGGGCGGTCGTCAGTCTCTCCTTCAGTAACCGGAAACCCTGCTCACAAGCATCAGTCCACTGAAACTTAGCTGCCTTCTAAGTCAGCCTAGTCAATGGTGCAGAGATAGAAGCAAACTTCTCCACGAACCGCCGATAGTAACCTGCAAGGCCCCGAAAGCTGTGCACCTCTGTCGGAGTAGTAGGTCTAGGCCAAGTCCTGACTGCCTCGATCTTGGCCGTATCCACCCGAATACCATCGTCCCCGACAATATGCCCAAGAAAAGCCACCGAAGCCAACCAAAACTCATATTTGGAAAACTTGGCGTATAACTGCTGGTCCTGGAGAACTCTCAGCACAGTCCTCAAATGCTCCGCATGCTCCTGCTCTGAGCGGGAATAAACCAAGATGTCATCAATGAACACTATCACAAACGTGTCCAAAAATGGCTTGAACACTCGGTTCATCAAATCCATGAATACCGCCGGAGCATTGGTCAACGAAAGACATAACCACGAACTCATAATGCCGTCTGCGGTCGGAATGCGATCTAGGGACATCCGCCTCTCTAACACGCACTGATGATAGCGATCGCGGATCAATCTTGGAGAAACATCTACGCACCACAACTGGTCGAACAAATCATCAATCACAGGGAAGGGTATCATTCTTAATGGTCACCTTGTTCAATTTGTAATCAACACACATGCGCGGCGTCCGTCCTTCTTCACGAACAATATCGGCGCCCCGAGGGAGAAACACTAGGCCTAATGAAGCCGCTTCTCCGGCAAATCTCTCGGTGGTCCTTCAACTCTCTCTTCGGCGGTGCCGTTACGTATGGCGGAATGGAAATAGGCGAGTGTCTGCAACATCGATACAAAACTCTATCTCTCTCGGGAGGATGCGGGAGTCGTCTGGAAACACATCAGGAACTCTCGACTCTGGGCCGGTGAAAATCTGGTACGCGACCTCGATTATCAAACACCGAATGAGATGGTAGATATACCCATACGCACCATCTTCCTAGCCTTGAGGTAAGAAATAAACTTACCCTCGGCGACCACGGTGTTCCCCTCCACTCAACAAGGCTCCTCGAAGCTGGAACCGTACCACTCTCTCCGGTCTACATTGGCGTAGCGAAGCTAGCCAATCCATACCTATGATCACATCGAAATCGGTCATATCCAACTCTACCAAGTCGGCAAGTCGGCGGCGCATATAATCATGGAAAAAGCCCATATACCCGCCGAGCTACCACGAATCACCCATTTGGCGTAGCTACCTCGAAAAGGGTCTATGGACTCGAGCTCTATCCTATCCTACTAGCAACATTGGGAGATATATAGGGCCAGTAGAACCGGATCTATCAAGGCATACACGTCACAACATGGCGATAAAGTACGTGGCGACATCGGTGAGGCATCCACAGTCTGCCGTGGACAAGGCATATATGCGATTACGAGGACCGCTAGAAATGGACCGCGCCATGACCTGCCGCGACCTGGCGGCCCATGAGTACCACTGCCTCGGGCGAGTAAGCTGTAGGAGATGAAGAAGACCCGTGAAGAACGTAGGGTGACCCGTACCTCTGCGCCGCCTTGGTCGGACAGGCTCTCGCTAAGTGACCCGAGCGCAAGCGTAACAAACTCTCGGAGGCGGTACCACAATTCCGTAATGGGATCTGCGCGTCGGCCATTACGAGGTGGTCCCGATCGGCTAGCACCTCTGCTACCACGGGCGTCGAAGTCACGGGGCCACTGCGCCCTCGAATACCACAGGGTCACGAGGGCGGTGTAGGAGTGCTCTGGTGGTGTGGTGCAAATCTAGGCATTGTTGAGGCCGTCCACCGATAGCTACCAAAAGACCTGCCGTCACGGCCTTAACCTGCTTCTGTCATCGACCCGTCGGCCTCTGCGCTCGCCAGCGTCAGTGCATAAGCCTACATACGGTAATGTCCATGCCTAGTGAAGAGCCACACGCCTGAACTGACCATATAATCATCTAGCCCGGTGACATAGCGGTGTACCCTGTTGTTATACCCCGTATTTCCGGAGTATGTACGTGAGGGCGTACGTTTATAATTTGAGCCTTAATGTTTGGCTAGGTTCGAAATTTGGGCACAAGTGCGAAAAGTCGTTTTCGGCGAAATGTTTTACTAAACTTACGAAGGAAAAATACGGCTATGTCATTTTTAATTTTTGCGGTTTTTAGAGGCGAAACATTTTGGACCAGCGAGGGTGACATGTGTCACCCTCGCATTGGAAGCAAGTGGACGGCAAATCAAGGCTAAGGCACGTTTTTGTGCCTTGGGTTGGAAGTAGGATATTTGTGCAAGTTGGTGTGGTAGATGGATAAGGTCCATGGTTGAAATCTAGCCCTACACTTGCCTAACACTTGGATGAATCTTGGCCATTGGTTGGCCTTTACATGACCTATAAATACCACTCTAAGTTGAAGACTTTCTTATCAAAACTTGAGCAATCTTTCTAAGTCTCTAAATGCTCCTCCTCTTGAGTGTTCTCGTCAGAGTCTCCCCCCTTGAGTGAGCCTTGGCGAGAGCCTCCCCTCACTTTGTGGTGCCACTGGCCGAGGGTACCCCACTAGCCTAAATTGTTTTAGTATAATAGTTTTTGTGGTATAGAAATACTCTCTAGTATTATTGTAATGCCCAAATACCTTGTAGTATTCCAAAGGTTACACTTATACAAAAGCCAGAAAATACTATATACTTTCTTTAGCCACTAAACGAAACCTAAGGAAAACCTTCATAGTCGGTTGAAGTGTTAAGTAGAAGTTGCGTAGAACTTCTAAGGGTTGTTTGGGCGGGTTGGAGCACTCGGAGTAGGAGCTTAACGTTGCTCGGGAGGCGACATTATACTTGGATAATTTATGGGCTCATCGAGGTAAATACTCTGTCCTTCTATTGTAATTGGAAATTACATCTGTAGTAGTATATAAATAAATATAAGATTCATAAGAAGAGATTTGGCGTAATAGAAGGATATTACAGAAAAGTTGAGCTGAAATCACTTGAGAAGAATATAAGTAGAAGTTAAAGCGTACTTACATGGGGTGTATTCTGATGGTGATAACCTTTATTGGTTGAATGTTTGCAAGTAGCATGTGCTACTTAGAAGGTGGACAAGGCTAAGCGGGTTATATCAGTGGGCGTTTTGCTTATAGTCGATAATCGTCGCGAGGTATGTGATTCTTCATATACTCTTGAGCATTATATTTTAAAGGAAGATATATATAAATGCGGCAATGTCTTTTGACTTAAGCTGAATAATATATAGTCACGGTAGACATCGTGTGCTAATTGAGCGTGGTTATGCGGCAATGTCTTTTGACTTAAGCTGAATAATATATAGTCGGTAGGCGTCGTGTGCTAATTGAGCGTGGTTATGCGACAATGTCTTTTGACTTAAGGTGAATAATATATAGTATGGTAGGCGTCGTGTGCTAATTGAGCGTAGTTGTCGTCGATGTCTTTTGACTTAAGCCTGAATAATAAGAAACTTGAAGTATGTCACAAGAGTTAAGAAACCCTTTTTGAAAGAAAAGTAACACTTGGTTTTAAAGGCTTTAAAAAGAGTTATACTAGCTTTATGGGGAGTTAGGTATAACGTCTTAAGAAAGGTAAAGAAAATGGTTTATTGATTTTAGAAGTTAAGAGACTTGATCTTATAAGATAAGAGACTTAACTTAAATGAATTAATATGAGTTTTGTGTGAAACCTCATTCGTGAGTAATGAGTACGTGGTTTTTAAAAGGAATAATGTTTTACTGATTTCAGAAATCAGAATATGTATCGACAAACCACTGCAGCGTTAATAAAGGAAAATGTATTGAATAAATGAAGTATTATTAAAACCAGTAGAAACCTCCATCTGCATAGAAGCTAAGATGAGACAAAATGATATTACATTTCCTAGATCATGGCTGCTTAATAAGATTTATCAACAAGAATAACCTACTACTTTATGGCATATGTTACTCAATTGTTTTAAAAGAGATTAAGACATTGAACTATGAAACTTTTCTAAAAAGAGACTTGAGTAATTGAAATTATGCAAACTGGAACTTTAGGGAAAAGAAAGGCATTTTGTTGTCTTAAAATGGTTTAAAACTTAAATTGTTATAACATTTTTATGGGAAGTTGGTTATAACGACTCTATGAAAACAAAAGAAGGGTTTTTATCATTGGTTTTAATGTGGGAACTTTGCTTTAGAAAGAGAAGTTGTTTTGGTTTGCTTAAAAGATGTAAGTCACTCTATTTTTATACTACGGGTATCGGGTGATTTTCATAAAAGGAATGGATCTCTTAAAAGGAATTTAACGTACGTAGTACTTAGGATTAAAACCCAGACTTTGACATAAAATGAAAGTACTTAGAGTTATGTATAACTTGCCTATGCTTGTTGTTGTGTAACTTGCCTATGCTTGTTGTTGTGTAACTTGCCTATGCTTATTGAGATAGTCTTTGTTGTGCAAGAATTGTGTTTCTATTCTCTGGCGTCTCGATGGAGGGCCGGTTGACTTGTTGAGAACTTACTTGGACGTACCGGCAGTGACGGGAGATTCCACGGGTATGCTTCCATTAGCATTGGTACATGGGCATGTCTACACCGTTGATGGATTCTGTGGACATGTGACCATTTTTTGTTATGGCGATATCGTGACTTACGGTTGTGATTGGAGTGCGTGCTTTGTTTACTTGCCCCGTCGACTCGTGGCGCGGTGGATCTCTGCGAGGTTGTTGCACTTACCGCGTGTCGACCGCGGCGAAGTATCGTGACTTACGGTTGTGATCGGGTCGTAGCTTGTATACTTGCCCCGTCATACGTGGCGCGGTGGATCGGGTATAGGTTATTGCGCCACGCGTGTCGACCGCGATCGGTATAGTAGCGAGTCTCGTGGTCTGGCTTTGGCATCGGTAGGACTTGGTGTTCGGTGTACTCGCTTGGTGTTGTTATATCATGATAGGCTGGCGGTGAGAAGGAATTCCACGGGCACAGTGATGATTTGGGCGTGAGTCCACGACTTGATATGCTGTTTATATGTTGGAGTCTTGTAGTTTGGTTATCATACATGTCTCACCTTTATATAGGCTATGATTTCATTTATAGTACTTTCTGATTTCACATACTTGGTACCTATTATGCGACCTCCTTGGGGGCTACGTTCATCTGCGGTAGAAATCGTCAGTGTCGATCCATTTTAGGATCACCTTTCGGCGTATTGGGAAGCTCAGTTCCTTGAGCTTATCTTTGGTATGTTACCACAGTGTAGGTTCTTGTACATTCGGTATGGCGGGGCCTGTCGCCATAGTTGTTGTAAAAATCTTAAGTGCATGTGCTTTGTTGTGGGCGGGGTTGTAAGGATTATGCTTGTTCAAATGTTTATATATATATATGTTGAAAGGCAACCATTTTGGTTGGCTTTGTTTTCTTTCATCTTGATCCGTGTCTATTTGCATGTTTAAGTTTTTATTTCCTGGTTTTCTCGATGTTGTATCACTAGGGTGCGGGGTAAGGCACGATCCACGGGCAGGTTGGGTCGTGACAAAAGTGGTATCGAGCGATTAGTCCTCGGAAAGTGTCTACATCTGTGTCTAGTAGAGTCTTGATTATCGATGTGTTGTGCACCACGTCTATAATCGAGGAGGCTATAGGACATTTAGGATTAGTTTCCATTCTTCTCATTACGAGATCGTGCCTTAGAAATTTGTATTGTAAGTTGGACCCTGGCGTACTTCATTTTTACGATTATGCCTCGCGTAAACCCGGGCCCGAAGGGCAAAGCGCGAAGGAGAGTGCGAGTAAGCGTAGCGAAGACCACGATACTGAGCCTCGATCCGCCCGATGCAGGCGAGAGAGATGAGTTACAAAGTGGGCCCGATTAATGGCGAGTTGTAGCGAACTTGAGGATAAATTTGGGCCTTGGCCGGTTCTAAGTAGCACCGATGGTTCACTTAGATCGGATAGTTCGAGGCTCACGGGATTTTACGAGTTGTAAACCGCCCGAGTTTTATGGGTGAGGCACGAGGATGATCGCGAGAGTTCATCAAGCGATTCTGACGGATCGTGAGTGATCGAGGCATCGGAGACCGAGTCGGTAGTCCTAGGTTCGCATCAATGCGTGATACCGTGATCGGGTTTGATTCGTGGGAGCTGTCGGGAGAGAATGCACTTCGGCTTTATGGGGCGAGTTCTCGAGGCATTTCTTGCACATTTCTTGCCTCGCGGATGAGGAGGGCTCGGGCGACAAATTTTTGGTGTTCTTGGCGAAACAGGCGTCTGGTTGAGTACAATGTGGAGTTCGACTCGTTGGCGATGCGTCCCGCGTCGGTAGCTAGTATGGAGGATCGGGTGCACCGATATGTTCTGAGCTCGATGATTACCTAGCGAGAGTTGTTGGTGTAGCTCTTCAGGTAGGGCATGGACATTGCCGCATGCGAGCTTATGCACTTGGATGTGAGGCGGAGGAATCGGCGGAATGGCCAAGATCGGCGAAGGGCGAGCAATGAGGTCCTTTGATGACTTTCGAGGCGGACCGCCTGTGTGAGCGATTATCGCCTCCGCTTGCAAGTGGTCCCCGCGTCGTCGGGCGTTTGGAATATTCGGGAGCGGTCGGGGCTCGGTTAATTTTGAGAGTAGGAGTGCGCGGATGAGCCACCGTATCTCGGTGTGACTATTGTGGTAAAGCCCATGGGAAATGTCGTCTTGGTTTGGGAGATTGCTATACTTGCGGCCGATAGGGCCATTTGTGAAGCTGTCCAGGCCGAGTATGCGGTGGGATAGCACAAACTACTAGATCGATTGCGGGTTCTTCACCTTCCCAGGCGGGATGTTCATACACTGCGGGCCCACGGTAAATCGCGGTGGAAGTTCGATTTTAGCGGTCCTTTGAACCGCCTATTTTCAGTATATCCTTAACCTGCAGAGTTTTGTATGTATTGATGTTGTGATGATGTGTTTAGTGCTATGTTGGATAGCACTTGTGCTAAAGTGTGATTTAGAAACACAGTTAGTGAAAAAGGGTAAGCACTGGGGTGAAAATGATGAACCTTAGAATATTACAGTTGAGACCTTAGATGTAAAGCCGTCTTGAGTACCATTTTGCAGTGATCCTTGTTGGAGTGCATTTAATGCCTAGAATGTATTGTGTGATAAGTCCAGGTAGTGTGAAATGGAAGTGGTAGCTTTCATGCGACTGTGAAATAAGATTGTTCGGATCGGGGAACAAGGCGTGATGCGTTAAGTGGGTCGGGTTGGGGCCATATTGAGGGCCAACCAGCGGCTGTTCAGTGGGGTCAGCTGCAGGTGGTCCGCCGGTGGTAGGAGTCCACGAGGTGCTAGGCCCAGTTTAGGCGACCATCGTATGAGTTCGTGGATATGTTAGACAAGCGGATCGTGAAGGCGGGAATGGTCTTAAGGAGGTTGAGGCTTGTAGATGGCCAAGTTCGGAGGTGGTGACTCAAAGTTTTGGGGACTAAGCGATGGCTGAAGTGTAGTGCGTATACTAGAAGAGTTCGAGTGTTAGAAGGGCAAAGCAGTAAGGAAGGAAGAGAGCGTGTGTTATTTCGTGGCGGCGTGGCGTTGGCAACTTGTTAGAAGATCTTCATCGTTATCCGTCTTGAGAAGGAACATTCGGGACGAATGTTTCTAAGGAGAGAGAATGTTATACCCGTATTTCGGGTATATGCGTGAGGCGTGCGTTTATAATTTGAGCCTTAAAGTTTGGCTAGGTTCGAAATTTGGGCACAAGTGCGAAAGGAGTCGTTTTCGGCGAAATGTTTTACTAAACTTACGAAGGGAAAAATACGGCTATGTCATTTTTAATTTTTGCGGGTTTTAGAGGCGAAACATTTTGGACCAGCGGGAGAGTGGCGTGTGTCACCTGCATTGGAAGCAAGTGGACGACAAAGGCGAGGCTAAGGCACGTTTTTGTGCCTTAGGTTGGAAGGATATTTGTGCAAGTTGGTGTGGTAGATGGATAAGGTCCACGTAGTTTGAAATCTAGCCCTACATTTGCCTAACACTTGGATGAATCTTGGCCATTGGTTGGCCTTTACTTGACTATAAATACCATCTAAGTTGAAGACTTTCTTCATCAAAACTTGAGCAATCTTTCTAAGTCTCTAAATGCTCCCTCCTCTTGAGTGTTCTCGTCAAGAGTCTTCCCCATGAGTGAGCCTTGGCGAGAGCCTCCCTCCCCATTTGTGGTGCCACTAGAGGTACCCACTGCCTAAATTGTTTTGTATAATACCGCTTTTTGTGGTATAGAAATACTCTCTAGTATTGTTGTAATGCCCAAATACCTTGTAGTATTCCCAAGGTTACACTTATACAAAAGCCGGAAAATACTATATACTTTCTTTAGCCACTAACGAAACCCTAAGGAAAACCTTCATAGTCGGTTGAAGTGTTAAGTAGAAGTTGCGTAGAACTTCTAAGGGTTGTTTGGAGGCGGGTTGGAGCACTCGAGTAGGATCTTAACGTTGCTCGGGGCGGCATTATACTTGGATAATTTATGGGATCATCGAGGTAAATACTCTGTCCTTATTGTAATTGGAAATTACATCTGTAGTAGTATATAAATGAATATAAGATTCATAAGAAGAGATTTGAAGCTGTAATAGAAGGATATTCTGAGAAAAGTTGAGCGAAATCACTTGAAGAATATAAGTAGAAGTTAAACTATACTTACAAAGGACTGTATTACAGTAGACTGATAACCTTTATTGGTTGAATGTTTTGCAAGTAGCCTGTGCTACTTAGAAGTTGGACAAGGCTAGCCGGGTTATATCAGTGGGCGTTTTGCTTATAGTCGATAATCGTCGCGAGGTATGTGATTCTTCATATACTCTTGAGCATGATATTTTAAAGGAAGATATATCTGATCGGCAATGTCTTTTGACTTAAGCTGAATAATATATGCGGTGAGCGTCGTGTGCTAATTGAGCGTGGTTATGCGGCAATGTCTTTTGACTTAAGCCTGAATAATATATAATGCGGTAGGCGTCGTGTGCTAATTGAGCGTGGTTATGCGGCAATGTCTTTTGACTTAAAATGAATAATATATAGTATGGTAGGCGTCGTGTGCTAATTGAACGTGGTTATGCAGCAATGTCTTTTGACTTAAGCTGAATAATAAGAAACTTGAAGTATGTCATAAGAGTTAAGAAACCTTTTGAAAGAAAAGTAACACTTGGTTTTAAAGGCTTTAAAAAGAGTTATACTAGCTTTATGGGAGTTAGGTATAACGTCTTAAGAAAGAGTAAAGAAAATGGTTTATTGATTTTAGAAGTTAAGAGACTTGATCTTATAAGATAAGAGACTTAACTTAAATGAATTAATATGAGTTTTGTGAAACCTTATTCGTGAGTAATGAGTCGTGGTTTTAAAAGGAATAATGTTTCTTGATTTGAAATCGAGAATATGTATCGACAAACCAACTGCGGCGTTAATAAAGGAAAATGTATTGAATAAATGAAGTATTATTAAAACCGGTAAAACCTCCATCTGCATAGAAGCTAAGATGAGACAAAATGATATTACATTTCCTAGATCATGGTTGCTTAATAAGATTTATGAACAAGAATAACCTACTACTTTATGGCATATGTTACTCAATTGTTTTAAAGAGATTAAGACATTGAACTATGAAACTTTTCTAAAGAGACTTGAGTAATTGAAATTAGGCAAAGCTGGAACTTTAGGGAAAAGAAAGGCATTGTGTAGTCTTAAAATGGTTTAAAACTTAAAGTGTTATAACAGTTTTATGGGAAGTTGGTTATAACGACTCTATGACAACAAAAGAAGGGTTTTATCATTGGTTTTAATGTGGAAATTGGCTTTAGAAAGAGAAGTTGTTTTGGTTTGCTTAAAAGATGTAAGTCACTCTATTTTTATACTACGAATTATCAGGTGATTTTCATAAAAGGAATGGATCTCTTAAAAGGAATTTAACGTCACGTAGTGCCAGGATTAAAACCAGGACTTTGACATAAAATGAAAGTACTTAGAGTTATGTATAACTTGCCTATGCTTGTTGTTGTGTAACTTGCCTATGCTTATTGAGATAGTCTTTGTTGTGCAGAATTGTGTTTCTATTCTACGTCTCTCGATGGAGGCGGTTGACTTGTTGAGAACTTACTTGGGCGTCTGGTAGTGAGAGATTCCACGGGTATGCTTCCATTAGCATTGGTACGTGGGCATGTCTGCACCGTTGATGGATTACGTGGACATGTGACCATTTTTGGTTATGGCGAATGTCGTGACTTACGGTTGTGATTGGAGTGCGTAGCTGTTTACTTGCCCCGTCGACACGTGGCGGTGGATCTGTACGGTTGTTGCACTTACCGCGTGTCGGCCGGCGGCAAAGTATCGTGACTTACGGTTGTGATCGGGTCGTAGCGTATACTTGCCCCGTCGCCTCGTGGCGCGGTGGATCGGGTATGAGTTATTGCACTTGCCGCGTGTCGACCGCGATCGATATAGTGAGCGGTCTCGTGGTCAGCTTTAGCATCGGTAGGACTTGGTGTTGGTGTACTCCTTGGTGTTGTTATATCATAGGCTGGCGGTGAGAAGGAATTCCACGCACGAGTGATGATTTGGGCGTGAGTCCACGACTTGATATATTTGTTTATATGTTGGATGCTGTAGTTTGGTTATCATACGTGTCTCTGCTTTATATGTTGCTATGATTTCATTTATAGTACTTTATAGTTTCACATACTTGGTACTGTTGTGCGACCTCGCCTTGAAGCTGCGTTCATCTGCATGGTAGAAATCATCGGTTGTCGATCCACTTTAGGATCACCTTTGTATTAGGAAGCTCAGTTCCTTGGAGGCTTATCTTTGGTATGTTACCACAGTGTAGGTTCTTGTACATTCGGGGTATGGCGGGGCCATCGCCATAGTTGTTGTAAAAATCTTAAGTGCAGCCTTTGTTGTGGCGGGGTTGTTGTTATACCGTATTTTGGTATATGCGTGGGGGCGTGCGTAGAAAATTTGAGCCTTAAGTTAGGCAAGTTTGAAATTTGTACACAACACCGATTAGAGTCGTTTTTCGGCGAAAGCGTTTCCACGACTTTTGTTGGGAAAATTCCGTCTATGTCATTTATAATTTTTGCGGATTTTTAGAGAGCGAAACATTTTGGACCAGCGGGAGGGTGTGTCACCTCGCATTGGAAGCAAAGAGGGCGTGAAATGGCCATTCTTGCGCGTTTTGTTGCCCAATTTTTGGTCAAGGGTTAGGTAGGATATTTTTGTGTAGTTGATGAGCAAGTGGGACCCATGAACACATGGCTTGATCTTGACCTTACACTTGCTATACACTTGGAAGAATCTTGGCCATTTCTTCGCTATAAATACCACTCCGTGTTGATGAACTTCGTCACAAAATTGTTCTAAGTGTTAAAATCTCTCCTCCCCTCGACCTTGAAATCGTCAGCCCTCCCTTGGTTAAGGCCTTTGGCCAGAGAGCCTCCACTCCCCCTTTGTGGTGTCTAGTAGTAGGGTACCCACTATCTAGTTGTTTTCGTATAATACCCCTTGTTGTGGTATAGAAATACTCTCCTAGTGTTGTTGTAATGTCAAATATCTTGGCCCCAAATACCTTGTAGTATTCCCGAGGTTACAACATACAAAAGCCCGGAAAATCTGATTATACTTCCTTTAGCCACAAAAGCGAAACCTAAGGAAATCTTCACCCGTTGTTGAAGTTGTAAGTAGAAGTTGGTTAGAACTTCTAAGGGTTGTTTGGGCGCTCGGAGTAGGAGCTAAGCGTTGCTCGGGATCGACTTTATACTTGGATAATTTTGGGCTTATCGAGGTAAACACTCTTGTCCTTCTATTGTAATTGGAAATTACATAAGTGTTGAATATATAGTTGTTGTATACTATATATAGGCCTGAACTTAGTATTGTGGCAATGTCTTTTGACTTAAGCTGAAGAATAAAGAATTGAGCAGTAATCACGTAGAAGGATAATAAAGAGAAGAAGCTGACGTAATTACCTAGGGTTGTATTCTGATGAACTTATGTAACATTCTTGTGTAGTAGAATTATGCGCGTCAGGTTAGGCGTGTTAACCCCAGTTGGCTTGGTAGCGAGCCTCGATAAAGGAGGAGATTTCTGTTGTTGGGGAGAGTCTTTGCGAATTTTACGTAGAAAGATAGAAACTTGTGTTTTGGGGTTAATAGACATTTGTGACCTTTATAGGTGAAAGTACTAAGAGTAGCGTATTCTACTCGAGAGTGGAAAGGGCTATGAGGTTGTAGTACTTGGAGCTTTTGCTTATTGTCGATAATCGTCGCGGTATGTGAACCTCTTCCTATCTCTTAGCATGATATGTGTGAACTATGTAGTGCGGTGACGTACATGTGTTAGCTGTGTTTGATTGTTCTTAAAACATAAAGTGTTATAACGGCTTTATGGGAAGTTAGTTATAACGATTTTATGTAGGTAAGAAAATACTTTGTGGTTTTAAAAGGTAGCGATGTGAATTATAAGCGGCTTGTTATAATAAAGAACTTCTTTGTATTTCAAAAGATTTATAAATCGTTTTGAAGGAGAGTAACACTTGGTTTTAAAGGTTTTAAAAAGAGCTATACTAGCTTTATGGGGAGTTAGGTATAATGTCTTAAGAGAGGTAAAGAAAATGGTTTACTGATGTTAGAAGTTAAGAGACTTGATCTTATAAGATAAGAGACTTAACTTATTTGTTTTAATGTGAATGTTTGTGTGAAACCTCATTCGTGAGTAATGAGTACTTGGTTTTATTTAAAGGGATAATGTTTCTTGATTTGGAAATCGAATGTGTATCGACAGACCATGCGGCGTTAATAAAGGAAAATGTATTGAATAATGATGAATTGTATTAAAACCGGTGAAACCTCCATCTGCATAGAAACTAAGATGAGACAAAATGATATACATTTTCTAGATCATTCTTTGTAATAAGAATGTTGTAAACAAGAATAACTACTCTCGCGTGAGACATATATTACTCGATTGTTCTAAAAGGAATCAGTGATTAAGTTTGGAAACTATGAAACCATTTGAAAATGAGAAGCTTGAGTAATTGAAACTAGGCAAGCTGGAACTTAGGAAAGAATGTTGTTACTTGATTTTGAAAAGGGAATGTGGGTTGGTCATTCTAATCTACTACGGGTGTCGGGTGACTTTTATAAAAGTAATGGATCTCTTTTAAAAGAACTTAACGTATGTAGTACTTTGGGGTTAAAACCGGACTTTGGCATAAAATGAAAGTACTTTGAGTTGTTGTGAAACTTGCCTATGCTTGTTGTTGTGAAACTTGCCTATGCTTGTTGTTGTGAAACTTACTATGCTTGTTGTTGTGAAACTTGCCTATGCTTGTTGTTGTGAAACTTGCCTATGCTTGTTGTCGTGAAACTTGCCTATCTTTGGTGATGATAGCCTTTGTTGTGCAAGTGTGGTATTTCTGTGTTACCGCGTCTCTCGATAGAGAGCCGGTTGACTTGTTGAGAACTTACTTGGACGTGCTGGCAGTGATGGAGAATTCCACGGGTATGTTTCCATTTTGATTACTGTCTTGTTGTTGATGTCACATGGGCGTATCTGCCGTCTGATGTTAGGGGCATGCGGCCATGCGGAGTTGATTACGATATATGGTTATTCTTGCAACATGGGCGATGTACCGTCTGATATTCAGGGGCATGTGGCCATGCGGCGGGGTTGACCGCTGATATATTGTTATTGAGTTACATGGGCATGTCTGCCGTCACGATGTCCGGGGCATGTGGCCGTGCGGCCTTTATTGTGTGTTGCATCATGGACATGTCTGCCGTCACGATATTAGGGGCATGCGGCCATGATCACGAACATGATGGATGTTGTGGGCGTGAGACCCGTAGTTATATTTAGTGGTGACTTTGAGGCGTGAGTCACGACTTGGCTTACTTTTATGTTGCGTCTTGTATTTTGGTTATCATCATGTCTCACCTTTTAAGCTATTATGATTTCATTCTGATGTTGTGATTTCACATACTTGGTACTGTTATGCGGCCTCCTTGAGGCTGCGTTAAATCTGCGCGAGTAAGTACATCGGTCGTGGATCCCGCTCTTAGGATCTCATTTGGCGTGTTGGAAAGCTCGTTCCTTGGAGGCTTATCTTTGGTATGTTTCCACTGAGTTGTAGGTTAGCATGCATTCGGGGGTATGGCGAAGGCCTGTCCGTCATAGTTGTTGTAAATCTTAAGTGCATGCCTTTGTTGTGGCGGGGTTTGTAAAAGATAAGCTATTCGGGTTGTTATGTATATCTTTGAAAAGCTGTTTTGGTTGCTTTGTTTATTTTTATATCTCTTGTTTCATGACTCGTGTTTTATTTTCATTGGTTTTCTCGATGTTGTATCACTAGGGTGCCGGGGTAAGGCACGATCCACGGGCGAGTGGGCGTGACAAAGTGGTATCGAGCGATTAGTCCTCGGAAAGTGTCTGAGACCGTGTCTAGTAAGTCTTGATTATCGGTGTGTTATGCGCACATCTATAATCGAGGCTATAGGACATTTAGGATTAGTTTCCATTCTTCTCATTACGAGATCGTGCCTTAGAGGCATGTTGTAAGTTGGACCCCTCGGCGTGTTTCGTTTTTACGATTATGCCTGCGAAAATGACGAGGCCCGAGAAGGGCAAAGCGTAGGCGCTAGTGGGATTGAGAGAATGCGAGCGCGAGCGGTCGATACGAGTAGTGCTTGAGGCGAGTTTTGCGGCGCCGCCCGGCCAATGAGTTTAGAGCGCGGCGGTGTGCTGAGACTCTGATACTGAGCCTCCAGTCCACGATGCGGAGGCGGGAGATGGGTCGCGAGAGATGGCGATTATTGGCGAGTTGTGGCGGATATGAGATAAATTTGGGCCGGCGATTCCAGTTCAGCGGCACTGTAGTACGCAGGGCGACGGTTTGAGGCTCACGAGATTTCCTTGAATTAGCCCTTTGAGTTTCTGGTGGCGGAGGATGATCGCGAGAGTTCATCCGTCGATTCGGAGAGATCATGCGGGTGATCAGGCTTGAGGTAGTGCGTGACATTTAGTTCGCATCGGTGCGTGATCTGCGATCGATTGGTTTGACTCGTGGGAGCTTTCGGGAGAGCATGCCTTCCGGCCGTTTGGGGCGAGTTTTGAGGGCCTTCACAGCACATTTCTTGCCTCGCAAATGAGAGGGCTCGGTAAACAGTTTTTGATGTTGAGGCGAGCGAGTCTGATTCGGGAGTCTGATGTGGAGTTCGACTCATTGGCGGTATGTTCCGCATTAGTAGCTAGTATGGAGGATCGAGTGCCGATATGTTCTGAGGGCTCGATGATTACCTAGCGAGAGTTATTGGTGTTTCTCTTGATGGGCATGGACGTGCCAGCATTCGTACGCACGGGTGCGAGAGGCGCGGTCGGCAGGTGGACGGCTTTCCGAGAAAGAAGGCGAGGCAGCGGATATTTTAGCGACTTTGGCGGACGCCTCGGCCGGCGAACTAGTTATGTACCTCGCCATTCTGCAGTGGTCCTCCGCGACGCCGGGACCGCCAGGATATTCGGAGGCGGTCGGGCTCCCGAGTTTGAATGTTGAGGAGTAGGGGTGTTGGCGGTCTGATCACCCTACCTCGGTGTAGTCGATGTAGTGACGCGCATTTGAAGTGTCGTAGTACGAGGAGCTTGTTATTCTTGCGGCAGCGGGGGCCATATGGCGAAGGCGTCCAGGGGAGTAGCGGTAGGATAACCTGACTACTAGGCGATTGCGGGCCACGGTAGAGTCGCGGTGGAAGTTCGATTTTAGCGGTCCTTGAACCGCCTAGTTTGAGTATATCCTTAACCACATGATGCTTGTATGTATTGATGTTAATGATGTGTTAAGTGTTATGTTCGGATAGCTTTGTGCTATAGTGTGATTAAAAAAATCTGGTTAGTGTGAGATGGAAGTGGTAGCTTCCAGTGTGTTCGTGTCGAGGCGGAAGTTGGCGCTCTGATGGGTGGGTTGGGGCCATGTTGCGGGCCAACCGCGTCCGTTCGAGGAAGGTCAGCTCGGGTGGTCGCGGTGGCGAAGTCACGAGGTGCTAGGCCCAGTTTAGATGACCATCGTATGAGTTCGTGGATCGTTCGGCGAGAATCAGTTCGTGAAGGCGAGAATGGCCTTAGAAATCGAGTTAGTAAGATGACCAAGTTTGGGGTAGTGACTCGAGGGTTGGAAAGCGAAGCATTGGTGAAGTGTGGTGCGTGTCTTGGGAAGAGTTCGAGTGTTGAGCGAGTGCGGCAGTAGGGAGAAGTGAGCGAGTGTGATCGTTTCTTTTGTGAAATGAAGGTGCGGGGAGTATATTTTAGACCTTGGTGGGAACTTTTGTGATACTTGGTGATGCCTCGTGGACTTGGGATTTCGTATTTTGTGCATTTGTTATTTCATGGCGGGTGTGGCATGATTGTTTTAAATGCGTATATAGCGGTGAAGACTATCTTGGCGCATGTTTGTGTTGAGACTTGAGAAGGAACATTGGGGCGAATGTTTCTAAGGAAGAATGTTATACCCGTATTTTGAGTATATGCGTGGGGCGTCGTAGAAAATTTGAGCCTTAAGTTAGGCAAGTTTGAAATTTGTACCTGACACGATTAGAGTCGTTTTTAATGAAAGCGTTTCCACGACTTTGTTGGGAAAATTAGGCTATGTCATTTATAATTTTTGCGGATTTTTAGAGGCGAAACATTTTGGACCAGCGGAGGGTGACATGTGTCACCTCATTGGAAACAAAGGGGCGGCGAAATGGCCATTCTTAGCGCGTTTTGTTGCCCGATTTTTGGTCAAGGGTTAGGTAGGATATTTTTGTGTAGTTGATGAGCAAGTGGGACCCCGAACCACGTGGCGATCTTGACCTTACACTTGCTATACACTTGGAAGAATCTTGGCCATTGGTTGGCCATTTCTTCACCTATAAATACCACTCCATGTTGATGAACTTCTTCATCCAAAATTGTTCTAAGTGTTAAAAATCTCTCCCTCCTCGACCTTGAAATCGTCAACACCACTCCCCTTGGTTAAGGCCTTTGGCGAGAGCCTCCACTCCCCCTTTGTGGTGTCTAGTAGTGAGTACCCCACACTAGCCTAGTTGTTTCGTATAATACCCTTGTTGTGGTATGAAATACTCTCTAGTGTTGTTGTAATGTCCAAATACCTTGGCCCAAATACCTTGTAGTATTCCCGAGTTACAACTTATCTAAAGCCAGGAAAATCTGATTATACTTCCTTTAGCCCTGGCGAAACCACTGAAATCTTCACCGTTGTTGAAGTTGTAAGTAGAAGTTTGTTAGAACTTCTAAGGGTTGTTTGGGCGCTCGGAGTAGGAGCTAAGCGTTGCTCGGGATCGACTTTATACTTGGATAATTTTGGGCTTATCGAGGTAAACCTCTACTTGTCCTTCTATTGTAATTGGAAATTACATAAGTGTTGAATATATAGTTGTTGTATACTATATATAGAACTGAACTTAGTATTGTGGCAATGTCTTTTGACTTAAGCTGAAGAATAAAGAATTGAGCAGTAATCACGTGAAGGATAATAAAGAGAAGAAGCGAGCTGTAATTACCTAGAGGTGTATTCTGATGGGCTTATGTAACATTCTTGTGTAGTAGAATTATGCGCGTCAGGTTAGGCGTGTTAACCCATGGTTGGCTTGGTAGCCGACCTCGATAAAGGAGGAGATTTCTGTTGTTGCGGGGAGGTCTTTGAATTTTACGTGAAAGATAGACACTTGTGTTTTGGGGTTAATAGACGTTTGTGACCTTTATAGGTGAAAGTACTAAGAGTAGCGTATTCTACTCGAGGAGTGGAAAGGGCTAGCAAGGTTGTAGTACTTGGAGCTTTTGGCTTATTGTCGATAATCGTCGCGGTATGTGAACCTCTTCCTATCTCTTCTAGCATGATATGTGTGAACTATGTAGTGCAGTGAGCGTCGTGTATTAGCTGTGTTTGATTGTTCTTAAAACATAAAGTGTTATAACGGCTTTATGGGAAGTTGGTTATAACGACTTTATGTAGGTAAAAAATACTTTGTGGTTTTAAAGGTGGCCAGTGTGAATTATAAGCGGCTAGTTATAATAAAGAACTTGATGTATTTCAAAGATTTATAAATCGTTTTGGAAGGGAGAGTAACACTTGGTTTTAAAAGGTTTTAAAAAGAGTTATACTAGCTTTATGGGAGTTAGGTATAATGTCTTAAGAGAGGTAAAGAAAATGGTTTCTTGATGTTAGAAGTTAGAGACTTGATCTTATAAGATAAGAGACTTAACTTATTTGTTTTAATGTGAATGTTTGTGTGAAACCTCATTCGTGAGTAATGAGTACTTAGTTTTATTTAAAGGGATAATGTTTCTTGATTTGGAAATCGGAATGTGTATCGACAGACCAACTGCGGCGTTAATAAAGGAAAATGTATTGAATAATGATGAATTGTATTAAAACGGTAGAAACCTCCGTCTGCGTAGAAACTAAGATGAGACAAAATGATATACATTTTCTAGATCATGATCTTTGTAATAAGAATGTTGTAAACAAGAATAACTACTCTCACGTGAGACATATATTACTCAATTGTTCTAAAAGGAATCAAGTGATTAAGTTTGGGAACTATGAAACCATTTGAAAATGAGAAGCTTGAGTAATTGAAACTAGGCAAAGTGGAACTTAGGAAAAGAATGTTGTTACTTGATTTTGAAAAGGGAATGTGGGTTGGTCATTCTAATACTACGGGTATCGGGTGACTTTTATAAAAGTAATGGATCTCTTTTAAAGGAACTTAACGTATGTAGTACTTTGGGGTTAAAAACCCGGACTTTGGCATAAAATGAAAGTACTTTGAGTTGTTGTGAAACTTGCCTATGCTTGTTGTTGTGAAACTTGCCTATGCTTGTTGTTGTGAAACTTGCCTATGCTTGTTGTTGTGAAACTTGCCTATGCTTGTTGTCGTGAAACTTGCCTATCTTGGTGATGATAGCCTTTGTTGTGCAAGTGTGGTATTTACGTATTCTGCGTCTCGATAGAGGCGGTTGACTTATTGAGAACTTACTTGGGCGTCTTTGGCGATGATGGAGAATTCGGGTATGTTTCCATTTTGATTCTTGTCTTGTTGTTGATGTCACATGGACGTATCTGCCGTCTGATTCAGGGCATGCGGCCATGCGGCGGTTGATTACGATATATGGTTATTGCTGCAACATGGGCGTGTCTCTACACCGTCTGCGATGTCCGGGGCATGTGGCCGTGCGGCGGGGTTGACCACCGGTATATTGTTATTGAGGTTACATGGGCATGTCTGCCGTCACGATGTCCGGGGCGTGTGGCCGTGCGGCCTTGTTATTATTGTTGCATCATGGACATGTCTACCGTCACGATATTCGGGGCATGCGGCCGTGATCACGAACATGATGGATGTTGTGGCGTGAGACCCATGGTTATATTTAGTGGTGACTTTGAGGCGTGAGTCACGACTTGGCACTTTATGTTGCGTCTTGTATTTTTGGTTATCACATGTCTCACCTTTTTAAGCTATTATGATTTCATTCTGATGTTGTGATTTCACATACTTGGTACTGTTATGCTTGACCTCGCTTGGAAGTGCGTTAAATCTGCGAGTAAGTACATCGGTCGTGGATCCCGCTCTTAGGATCTCATTTAGCGTGTTGGAAAGCTCCGTTCCTTGGAGGCTTATCTTTGGTATGTTTCCACTGAGTTGTAGGTTCTTGTACATTCGTGGGTATGGCGGGGCCACTGTCGTCATAGTTGTTGTAAATCTTAAGTGCATGCAACCTTTGTTGTGTGGCGGGGTTTGTAAAAAGATAAGCTGTTAGGGTTGTTATGTATATCTTGAAAGCTATTTTAGTTGCTTTATTTATTTTATATCTCTTGTTTCATGATTTCGTGTTTTATTTTCATTTGGTTTTCTACGATGTTGTATCACTAGGGTGCGGGGTAAGGCACGATCACGGGCAGAATTAGGCGTGTGAGTTGTAAATTATAGCTGTTCAAATGTTTATATATATATATGTTGAAAGGCAACCATTTTGGTTGCTTTGTTTTCTTTCATCTTGATCCATGTCTATTTGCATGTTTAAGTTTTATTTCCATTGGTTTTCTCGATGTTGTATCACTAGGGTGCGGGGTAAGGCACGATCGGGCCAGGTTGGTCGTGACACTTCCTCCTCTGCTACCAACGCGAGGACATATCGAGCCAACGAATCGAACTCAGCGTTGTACTCCCTAAGCGTCCTCTGTCGTAATAAAAATTTGTCGGCCGTGCCCTCCTCATCTGTGGAGGCAAGAAGTGAGTGAGAAAAGCCTCAGAGAACTCGTCCCAGTAGGCGGGGACGCGTGCTCTCCGGATAACTCCGAATCAAACCAATCGACTGCGGTATCCGCGACCTATGTGAGAAGATCACGGACTCGGTCTCCGAAGCCTTGATCACTCGTATGATCCTCACATGGCGGCGGATGAACTCCGCGGATCATCCTCGAGGCCTCGACGTAGAACTACGGCGGGCTGACTTCGAGAAAATCTCGTAGCCTCGAACTGTCCGATGTCGGGTGAACCACAGTCTTCTTTGGGCTGAGCTGCTGCGTCGGGCTATCCTGCGTATCGCGCGATCTGGCGATGGCGGGCCATCTCTGTAACCATCTCATGCGCTCCGGTGTGGGGCTGGAGGTGCGATCTTGGATCTCATCGACCCGCTGCGACGCCGCGCTTAAACCTGCTTTGGGGCGGCGTCGTGGAACTCGCCGTCTCGGGTATAGGCGGGCACGAGCCACGGTGACTCGGTGTCTACTAGCGACTCCTCATTTGCCTTGCCGCCGGGCGGGTTGCCTTACGTGGAGGCATAGCGTTAAAGGAAATACGTTGGGGGTCGAGCTTATAACCTGCAGCTCTAAGGCGCGATCTCGGAGTGAGAAGAATGGAAACCAATCCTAAATATCCTATAGCCTCACGATTATTGGTGTGGTGCGCACACGATAATCAAGACTTCTTGGATCTGGTCTGTAGACACTTTCAGGATTAGCTCTGATACCACTTTTTCACGACCGTTCGGGCGATGGCCCAGTCTTACGGGCACCCAAGTAGTCATCATCATAGAAAATCGCGGAATATAAAAACAAGACATGCAACAATGTAAATTGAACCACAGTTTATCGAGAAAAGTAAGCCTTTGGCATATATATATAAACCAAAATCTGGCGATTACATCCAGTATCAATAAATTCTGAACTCTAAGGAAGTAAACAACTATGGGGCGAGGGCCGCCATACCTGAATGTACATATATACAACATCAGGAAAACCATACAAAAGTCGAGCCTCGGAGAAGATGGAGCTCGACACCAAAGCAAAAGATCCTAGGATGCGGATCTAGCACTGCTTTGCTCACCACTGGCATGAGCGGCCCAGAAAGGAGAGTCGTCTGCAGTACCAAGTATGTGAAGCCTTAAAGTACTTAAATGAAATCATATCATTTTAAAGTCAATTTTACAAATGCGTACAAAACAACCAATGTAACGCACATAGTGCCATCATGAAACAAGAGCAATAAATAGGTAAGCCCATGAGTCTTTTCTGCAGGCTGCGAATGATCGAAGCGAAGGCAACCGCCCATAGTATCATTATGCATGCCTAATCTGGACTCTGCGATCCGCATAGGCCACGCATGGCCGCGTAGAGTATTCCCGCATCGGTAGCTACTCCTCGTAAATCGTGGACTCGTAGTCCATGCGCCGTAGACGCGTAGCACGGGACGCGCTAACACGGAACTCGTAGCTCGCGCATAGGTCCCCTGGACCGCGTGAGGTATTCTCGAATCATAGTCACAATTTGACCCTGAGGTATACCCCGCGTGGGAGCGACAACCCCTGTATAACATGTCAAGAGGTGAGTGATGTAATACTAGCATGTGACTTACAGATTAAACAACATAAAGCACAACAAGAACAACCTCTTATACAAGCGTTACAGACACTAACACACATAGCATCATAATATGTCTACTCATCAAACCATCTTATTATACTTTCGAAATCAATACAAGTCTTTCATAAACACATAAGTAAATTGTTCCTTTTATTATTCTTAAGTCGTTATACCTAACTTCCATAAAGCTAGTATAACTCTTAAGCTGTTTAAAACCAGTATTACTCTTCTTTCAAAATGATTCATAATTCTTTTGAAATACTTCAAGATTCTTGTTATTTAGACTCAAGTCAAAGGCGTCAAGTAAAACCATGTTGATTAACACGTCGTCTGCATCTACTATATATACTTTAAAATATCATACTCTGCAGAGGATAGGAAGAATCACATACCTTCTCTGAAATCCACCGCCAAGTCGAATATGCATGCATGAGTATCAACCTATAATAGTCAAATACGTCTATCAGCGTCTGACTACTCTGTGTAGGATAATCTAAGCGGAGGGTTCTCTGTCTACGGAAAATCGGGCGACTTACCGGTAAACTATACCAAGTCTCTGTAAATATAGTCCTATGTAAGTGCAGTTCAATCTTCTATAATACTTGATGTGATTACAATTCAATCTTCTTTAATATCCTTCTATATTTTATACTTATTTCTATACTTCTACGATGCGATCTCTAATTACGATAGAAGGATAAGATTATTATTACCTCGATAAGCCCAAAATTATCAAGATATAAGTCGATCACTGAGCAAGGTTTAGCTCTGTCTGAGCGCTCCAATCCGCTCCAAGAAACCCTTAGAAGTTTCTACACAACCTTCTACTTCAACCAACTATGAAGTTCTCTTAGGGTTTTCGTTAGTGACTAAATGAATATAAGGTAGTATTTAGGACTCTACCTATAGAGGTAACTTTGGAAATACTATAAGGGATTGGCTAAGGTATTTTGGGGATAGTAACAATACTTGGAGAGTATTTTCTACCAAGGGGAGGGCTTTTGCAGAGACTACTCTACGAAAGGGGAGAGGTGTTTCGGCTAAGGTCTCTAGAGAGTGAGGCTTGGACAAGAAGCTCACAGGGAAGGGAGATTTCAGACTTGGAAAGATGATTTGTGGATGAAGAAGTCTTCATCTTAAGGGGTATTTATAGGGCTTTCAAGGGCTAAGATGAGGGCAAGTGGAGGTGAGGATTTGCACAGTGCCCACAACCTACTCGATTCACTCTAAAACATTGACCCGTGGTTTAAGCCCCAATTCATGCCAATCGTGGCCTCTTTGCACGTCCACTTGAGGGTGACAAGTGTCACCTCTCGTTGATCCAAAATATTTCATCTCTCGGAAAAATCCATAAAAATTATAAATGACATAGCCGTAATTTTCCTACGCATGTTTTGGAAAAGCGTTTCGTCGGAAAACAATTCGTTTAGGTGGGTTGTGCACAAATTTTCATCCTATGCCTACTTTAAGGATTAACTTTTGTACCGCCCATGCGTACATACTGCGGAAATACGAGGTATAACGAAGCATATACTATTGCATGAAAATAGGAAGCTCGTGATCAGCAGCGTCACCGCGCTGCATGTTAAGCAATCCTCGCAGGACTATTTCACCCGCATGGGTCGTGAGGACCAGCATGAGGTATTCCTGCGCGTAGGTTGTACCGCCGCGTGGGACTATTTCACTGCATGAGCCTCATTGCTCGCGTGAGGTATTCCTCGCATCGTGGGTAGCAAATCCACGAATATGCAAATTCCACAACGGGGAATGATCCGTAATAAATAATAATATATCACTCGCGAGAAACCGACTATCATACATAATACAAGCAAGTTAAGAAACCGCTAGTAACGTAGTCTTGTTCATGCACATTCTCATTTTAGTTTACTGGTATTTATTCAAGTATGCGTGAAGGCGTGCGTCACGAAAGTTTAAGCCTTAAGTATGCTGGGATCGAAAATTTGTGCCTGTTAGCGAAAGAATCGTTTCCAATGACGTTTTCTAAACTTGCGAAGGGAAAATTCCAGCTATGTCATTTATTTTTTTGCAGTTTTTCAGAGATGAAATATTTTGGACCAACGGGAGGTGACACTTGTCACCTCGATGGGCGACAATGAGGGCTTTCTTTGGCGCGTTTTGTTTCCTAACCTTGGTCAAGGTTAGGTAGGATATGTTGTGGGTAGATGGATAAGGTTACACTTGGGTAAATCCTCCGACTTATGCGCACAGCCATGGCTTAGCTTACTAAACATGGCATGGCCATCTTGGCCATTGGTTGGCCTATAAATACCCCCTTAGTTGATGAACTTCTTCATCACAAAATGTTTTCTAAGTGTTAAAATCCTCCCCTCTTAGTAAGAGCTCTCGTCAAGCCCTCTCCCCTCCCCCAGAGGCCTCGGCGAATACCCCCCAGCCTAGTTGTTTTCGAGAAATACACCCCCTCTTTGTGGTATAGAAATACTTCTCCAAGTATTGTTGTAATGCCAAAATACTCCAGCCCAAAACCTTTGTAGTATTTCCAAGTACCCTCTATACGAAAAGCCCAGAAATACTATTATACTTTCCTTTAGCCACTAAACGAAACCCTATGGAAAAATCTCCATAATTGGTTGAAGAACTTAGTAGAAGTGTGTAGAACTTCTAAGGGTTTCTTGGAGCGAATTGGAGCACCCGGAGTAGGAGCTAAACGTTGCTCATGATCGACATTAAAACTTGGATAATTTTGGGCTTACCGAGGTAAATAATCCTATCCTTCTATGGTAAATGGAAATTACATACTGTAGTTGTATAGAAATGAATATAAGATTCATAGAAGAGAATTGAGCTGTAATAGAAGGATATTCTGAGAAAAGAATTGAAGCGAAATCACGTCGGAAGAATATTCTACGGTATAGTCTAGACTTTGATAGCGGTATAACCTTTATAGGTTGAATGTTCTGCGGTAGCATATGCTACTTGGGAGGTGGACAAGGCTAAGCGGGTTATAAGCCGTGGGCGTTTTGCTAATAGTCGATAATCGTCGCGAGGTATGTGATTCTTCCTATACTCTTGACATGATATTTTAAAGGAATATATATAATGCGGTAGGCGTCGTGTGGCAATATCTTTTGACTTAAGCTTTGAATAATAAGAATTTGGAAGTATTTTACAAGAATATATATATATTAATGCGGTGAAGCGTCGTGTTAAGCGAATATAGTTTTACGGCAATGTCTTTTGACTTAAGCACGAATAATAAGAATCTTGAAGTATTTCAAAAGAATTAAAAACCTTGTTGAAAGAAGAATAATGCTTGGTTTTAAAAGCTTAAGAGTTATACTAGCTTTATGGGAAGTTAGGTATAACGACTTAAGAGAGATAAAAAGAATGGTTTATTAATTTTAGAAGTTAAGAGACTTGATCTTAAAAGATAAGAAACGACTTAAATGAATTAATATGAATTTTGTGTGAAACCTCGTTAAGTGAGTAATGAGTACTTGGTTTTTAAAAGGAATAATGTTTCTTGATTTGAATCAGAATGAATATCGAACAAACCATTGCAGCGCTAATAAAGGGAAATGTATTGAATTATGAAGTATTATTAAAACCAGTAGAAACCTCCATCTGCATAGAAGCTAAGATGAGACAAAATGATATTACATTTCCTAGGTCATGCTGCTTTAATAAGATTGTTATGAACAAGAATAACCTACTCACTCATAAGGCATATGTTTCTCAAATTGTTTTAAAGTTAAAACTATGAACTCTGAAACCTTTTGAAAATGAGAAACTTGAGCATTTGAAATTAGGTAAACTTGAGCGTTTGGAAAATAATGTTGTTACTTGATTTTACAAAGGAAGTGTTTTAGTTTACTTAACAATGTTAGTCACTCTATTTTTATACTACGATTATCGGGTGACCTTTGTAAAGAAATAGACCTCTAAAGGAATTTAACGTACGTAGTACTTTAGGGTTAAAACCCGAACTTTAGCATAAAATGAAAGTACCTTGAGTTGTGTGTAACACTATGCTCGTTGTTGTGTAACTTGCCTATGCTTGCTTTGATAGCCTTTGTTGTGCAAAATTGTGTTTCTATGCTATCGCGTCTCTCGATGGAGGTAGGTTGACTTGTTGAGAACTTACTTGGGCGTCTGGCGGTGGGAAGATTCCGGGTATCTTCCATTATCATTGTTACATGGGCATGTCTGCACGATGATGGATTTTGTGGACATGTGACCATTATGGTTATTTATGGCGAAGTATCGTGACTTACGGTTGTGATCGGGTGCGTGATCTGTTTACCCCGTCGACTCACGTGATGCGGTGGATCTGGTAGAGCTTATTGCACTTGCCGCGTGTCGGCTTAGCGGCGAAGTATCGTGACTTCTGGTTGTGATGCGGTGCTTAGCGATTCACTTGCCCCGTCATTTCGTGGGCGCGGGGAAGAAGGCGGTGGAGGCTGGTGCACACCGCGTGTCGACCGCAGTCGGTGTTTGGATGGAGCCGTGACTTACGGTTGTGATGCGGTGCATAGCCGATTTACTTGCCCCGTCGACTCGTGGCGCGAGGAGGCTGGTGGAGGCTATTGCACTTTCCACGTGTCAGCTTCGTGATATGATTGTACAGTATTATTAGTACGGTCGGATCGGTAGTTATACTTGCCGTGCGGTTTTATGACAGTGGGGACCGGTATTCATGTATACTCCTTGGTATTTATTATATCATAGGCTGCAGCGGTGAGGAAGAATTCCACGACACAGTGATGATTTGGGCGTGAGTCACGACTTGATATATTTGTTTATATGTTGTGTACTATAGTTTGGTTATCATACATGTCTCTGCTTTATATAGACTATTATGATTTCATTTTAGATATTTTGATTTCACATACTTGGTACTGTTGTCTTGACCTCCTTGAGGCTGCGTTCATCACGCGGTAAATACGTCGGTGTCGATCCCGCTTATAGGATCACATTTCAGCGTATTAGGAAGCTCAGTTCCTTGGACTTATCTTTTGGTATGTTACCACAGTGCATATGTTCTTGTACATTGAGGTATGGCGGGACCTGTCCGTCATAGTTGTTGTAAAAATCATAAGTGCATGCTGTTGTGGGCGGGTTGTAAGGATTATGCTGATTCAAATGTCGATATATATATATTTGCGAGAAAGGCAACGTTTTGGTTGGCCTTTTTCTTTATCTTGATCCATATCTAATTGTATGTTTATGTTTTTATTTCGCTGGTTTTCTCGATGTTGTATCAACTAGGGTGCAGGTAAGGCACGATCACGGGCGGGTTGGTGCGTGACAAAGTAAAGTGGTATCAGCCGTTAATCCTCGGAAAGTGTCTACAAACCGTGTTTAGTAGAGTCTTGATTATCCGGTGTGTTGTGCACCACATCTATGTCGAGGAGGCTGGAGACATTTAGGATTAGTTTCCATTCTTCTCGTTACGAGATCGTGCCTTAGAAGGGTGTTGTAAGTTGGACCCTGCAGCGTATCTCGTTTTACGATTATGCCTCAGCGGCAACCGAGCCCAGATGAGCAAAGCGGAGAGATGTTGGTAAGTGCAGAGGAGTTCGGCGCGAGCGTCATTACGAGATAGTGCTTGACGGCGAGTTTTGCAGCGCCGGCCTCAGCGAGTTTAGAAGCGCGGCGATGGCTGCTGAGACCTGATACACGAGCCTCGGTCCCGGCACGGAAGCGAGAGGAGATGGGTTACAAGAGTTGGCGATTATTGGCGAGTTATGCGAACTTGAGGATGGCTGGGCGCGGCGGTTCGATGCACGATGGTTCACCGCCGTCGAATAGTTTGAGGCTCACGAGATTTTACGAGTTGTAAGCCCGCGGTTTTATAGGTCAGCACGAGGATGATCGCGAGGAATTCATCAAGCGATTCTGAGATCGTAAGTGATCAAGGCATCGAGACCGAGTCGGTGGTCCTAGGTTCGCGTCGTTGCGTGATACGCGATCGGTGGTTTGATTCGTAGGAGCTGTCCGGAGAAAATGCACTTCCAGCTATATGGGGCCGAGTTCGAGGCAATTCTTGCACATTTATTGCCTCTGGATGAGGAGGATCGGGTACAGATTTTTGGTGTTGCGGCGAGCGGGCGTGCGGTTGAAGTATAATGTGAGTTCGACTCATTGGCGATGCGTCCCAGCGTTAGTGGCTAGTATGGAGGATCGAGTTCACCGAAGTATGTTCTGAGGCTCGATGATTATTTAGCGAGTTGTTGGTGTAGCTCTTGTAGGGCATGGACATTGCCGCATCTGAGCTTATGCACTTGGATGTGAGGCGGAAGATCGGCGTAATGGCCGAGATCGCGAGAAGAAGTCGAGCAGCGTCCTTTGGTGACTTTCGAGCGGACGCCTCGGCGGCGAACTAGTTATGTACCTCGCGATGCAGTGGTCCTCACGGCGCCAGGACGCCGGGATATTCGGGGCGGTCGGGGGCTCCTAGGTTTCAGATTTTGGCGGAGTAGAAGTGCTCGCGGATGAGAGCCACCGTATCTCAGTGTGGCCGTTGTGGTAAAGTCCATAGGGGGGAATGTCGTACTGGTTTGGGAGATTGCTATACTTGAGGCCGATAGGGCCATTTGTGACGGTATCCGGCCGGTAGCTGTGGTGGGATAGCACGGACTACTTTGGATCGATTGCGGGTTCTTCACCTTCCATAGCTAGGCGGGATGTTCATACACGGCGTGAGCCACGGTAGAGGTCGCGGTGGAAGTTCCTGTTATACCCGTATTTCCAGTATATGCGTGAGAATACGTCTGAAAATCTAGCAAAGTTTAGGCAAAGCGTTTTTGGGCACAACTCGCAAAGCGAATAGTTTTCCGATGAAGCGTTCCACGACTTTCGTAGGGTAAATTCCGGTATGCCATTTCTAATTTTGCGGATTTTTCAGAGGCGAAACATTTTGGACCAGCGGGAGGCGACATGGCACCCTCCAATTGATGGACTTGAAATCGTCCATTTGGACGATTTGGACAATGGTGAGCACGTTTTTGTGCCTTGTGCACAAGTCAAAGGAAGTTGGTAGGATATTTGTGTATAGTTAATCTCACCTACACTTGCCTTGCACTTGTCTTAATCTTGGCCATTGGTTGGCCATAGCGACCTATAAATACCCCTTAGAGATGAAGAGTTCTTCATCCACAAATCTTTCAAGTCTTGAAAATCCTCTCCTCTCCCTTTGTAGCCTTCCTTTTTGTCCAACACCTCCCCTCCTTGGCGAATACCCCTCCAGCCTAGTAGTTTGGCGGCCCCCCTAGCCTAGCCAAAAATCTACCCCTCCCTTGGTAGAAAAGTTGTCTTCTAGTATTGTTATAATGCCCAAAATACCCTGGCAGAATCCCTTAGTCCTTAGTAGAAGTTGTGAAGAACTTCAAGGTTTCTTAGACTCTGGGCGTACAACCTAGGAGCTAAACCTTGCTCAGCGACTTTATCTAGGATATTATTGGGCTTCCGAGGTAACTAATCCTAACCCTCTTTTGAATTAGAGAATACATCTGTAGTAGTATAAGAATAAGTATAATACTTAGAAGAATATTGCGAATAGAATAGAATTGGCGTTATCACGATGAAGGGTTTAAAGAAGAATAATTGAACTATGCTTATATAGAATTTGTTTTCCTGATGACTTATATAGCTCAGGGTAGGAAGTGCTGGACTTTCCGTAGAATTGTGAACCCTCTGTTTAGAATGACCTTGAGTAGTCTTTGATAGATGTCTGTGACTATTATGGTGACTCTGCGCGCGACATATTCAACTTGGCGGTGGTTTTATTTGAGAAGGTATGTGATTCTTCCTAAAGCATGATATTTTACAATATATATAATGCGGTAGGCGTGCGTGTGTTAAGCGAAATGTAACTACGGCAATGTCTTTGACTTAAGCTTTGAATAATACTTACGGCAATGCCTCGCGGCTTATGAATAACACTTACGGCAATGCCTCACGGCTTTGAATAATAAAGATCTGAAAGCATTTCATAAGAATCTTGAATCATTTTTAGAAGAGAACTAATTGGTTTTTAAGCGAAGCTTAAGAGTTATACTAGCTTTATGGGAAGTTAAGTATAACGGCTTAAGATTGATAAAAGAAAAGCGATTTGCCTATGTGTTTATAACGGACTTATATTGAATTGTGAAAAGAATAATAAGATGGTTTGATAAGTAGACATGATATGATGCTATGTGTGTTAGTGTCTTGTAACGTTTGTGTAAAAAGTATTCTTGTTGTGCTTATGTTGTTAACGATAAGGTTAGGTTAGTGTAACATCACTCGCCTCTTGACATATCAGGGGTTAATTTGCGCCTCCGTCTGGGGTAGACTCGGTGATGCAGGACCGTGATTCGAGAATACCTCATGCGGGTCCAAGGACCTATGCGGGAGTTCGAGTTAGTGTGCGGGGTTATACCATCATGTGGCCCGTGCGGACGCGAGTCGGGGCGATGCCGGTAGCTACCTCGATGCGGGGTTATATACCTATGCGGGCCTATGTGATTGGCCTATGCGGACTCGAGTCGAGTTAGGCTTGCATGGTGATACTACGGGCAATTGCTGCCCGATCATTGAAAAGACACATTCTGATTTATTATTGCTGCTCTTGTTTGTGATGTGGCACTATATGCGGTTTCATGGTTGTTTCATACATACTTACCAGCTGTTTTTAAAATGATATGTTTCATTTAAGTATTTCTGATTTCATATACTTAGTACTGTTATGCTGACCTCCTTGAAGTGCGTTAAATACGCGGTAAGAGGCGGCAGTGCTAGATCCACATTCCTAGGATCTCTACGTTGGTGTCGGGAGCTCGTCCTTTCGGAGGCTCTACTTTTGGGTATGATCTCACTGTTGTAGATAGTTTTATGTGATCGAGTATGGCGGGGCCACAATCGCCATAGTTATATATTTCCTTAAGTGCGTAGTCATGTTATGCGATGCTCGGATGTAAGCGCTAAATCATGTTTATATATATATCTTAGAAAACGATGTTTTCTCAAAGCGTGTCTTATTTTATAAGCGTTTCATGTCTTGCTTTATATTTCCAGATTACTACGATGTATGACTACTTGGTGCCGGTAAGGCACGATCCACGAGCCGGAATGAGTGCGTGACAAAAGTAGTATCGGCGATTAATCCTCGGAAAGTGTCTACAGGCGTATCTAGTAGAGTCTTGATTATCGGTGTGTTGTGCACCACACGATATCGAGGAGGCTATAGGATATTTAGGATTGGTTTCCATTCTTCTCATTACGAATCGTGCTTTAGAGGCATGTTATAGGTTGGACCCACTAACGTATTCCTTTCTATATGATTATGCCTCGCGTAAGGCAGCCAGGCCCAGAAGAGCAAGCGCCGAGAGGCGCTAGCGAGACACCAGTCGGCTCGAGCGATCTATACCATAGGCAAACGGCGAGTTCTATGGCGCGCCCGGCCAGCAGAGACCACAGTACCACCTCGCATCCCACAGCAGGGGCGGAGGTTAAGTACAAGGAGATAACCCAGCTATTGGCTAAAGTTGTGGCCGTCTGAGAGGTGGATGAGGCGGTTCGGTTCGGCTCGGCTCGGTCGCGCGTGGTACACGAGCGAATAGTTTGAGACTACGAGATTTCTTGAGTTGTAGCCGCCCGATTTCTGGTGGGCGGAGGATGATCGCGAGAGTTCATCCGTCGACGAAGGATCGTGAGGTGATCAAGGCCTCGGAGGCAGTCGTGACCTTTGGTTCGCGTCGGCCGTGATACGCGATCGATTGGTTTTGATTCGTAGGAGTTATCCGGGAAACCGCAGCGTCCCAGCTGCCCAGGATGAGTTCTCGAGGCTTTCCTCGCCACTTCTTGCCTCGCGGATGAGGAGGCGCGGGTGATAGATTTTTCTTGAGCGAGAGAGGGCGCCTTGTCGAAGTACAATGTCGAGTTTGATTCATTGGCTCGATATGTCCAGCATTAGTAGCGATTATGGAGGATAGGTGCACCGCTATGTCAAGGCTGAAACGACTATGGCGAGTCGTGTGCGGGTGTTTCTCTCGGTAGGGTATGGACATTACAGCATGCGAGCTCATGCTCTTAGATGTGAGGCGTAGAGGCGCGGGTTGTGACGGCCGAGAAGGCCGGGGCGGCGAGTCGTTTGGTGGCTATCGTGGTGGCGGCCTGGCGATCTGGGTGCACCACGGCCGGCCCGAGCACTCTGCGCGTCGCCGGCCTGGCCCGAGATATTGAGGCGGACGAGGCCCGGGACTTGAGCGTCGAGGCGGCGGAAATGCGGCGATCGGAACCACCCGCCGGTGTGGCCGTCGGTAGATCCGCCGGGAGTTGTGGTGCTACGAGTTTGTTTGATTGTGGCAGCGAGTCACTATCGGCCCTGTCAGGCCAAGGCGATCTTGATGGTAAAGTCGACCCTACGAGTTCTTTGGCGGGTCTTCCGTCCCGGCGATTTACACGGAGAGCAAAATTACTCATGGGCCGGCGGTG
Source organism: Przewalskia tangutica (assembly GCA_029844215.1). Classification (NCBI taxonomy): domain Eukaryota; kingdom Viridiplantae; phylum Streptophyta; class Magnoliopsida; order Solanales; family Solanaceae; genus Przewalskia; species Przewalskia tangutica. The sequence continues at coordinate 1,428,252 of JAQGDG010000035.1, forward strand.
GCGAGAAGTCGTGGCGCGGGTCCCGATTCGCGGTCCTCGAAGCGCATTTATGCTTTGTCGGTAAGCGGGATCGGAGGCCTCGCTGATGTAAATCCACGGTACCTTATCGGTTTAGGTTTGATGTTTATGCCTTGATAGATCAAGGTTCTACTCTGTCTATATATCTCCACTTGTTGCTAGTAGGATGAGGATAGGCACGAGTCCATAGATCCTTTCGAGGTAGCTACGCGATGGGTGATTCGATGGTAGCTCGGCGGGTATATAGAGCTTGTCTGTGACCATTCTGATCGTCGGACCTGGCGACTTGATAGAGTTAGAGATGATTGACCAGCGTGATCATGGGATGGATTGGCTAACTTCACTACGCCAATGTAGGCTGAGAGAAAGTAATGCAGTTCGATTTCTGAGTCGGTTGTTGAGTGGGAGGAGAGCGCGGTATCGCCGAGGGTAGGTTTATTTCCTACCTCAAGGCTAGGAAGATAGTGCGAAGAAGGTATATCTACCATCTCGTTCGGGTGTTTGATCTTTGAAGGCTGCGGTACCAGTTTTAAAGTCGATTCGATGGTCGAGAGAGTTCAGGCGTGTTTCAGATGACCTCGGGTATCCCTCCTGAGAGGAGATTGAGTTTTGTATTGACATATTGCGGACACTCGCTATTTCCATTCTTGTCTGAGAATGGCACTGCGAGTTGAGAGAGTTGAAGGATCGGCTTAGAGATTTCTTTGGAGAAGGGCTTCATCCGGGCTAGTGTTTCTCCACAGGGAGGTATGGTATTGTTCGTGAAGAAGAAGGGCGGGGCCAGCGCATGTGTTGATTCGGCGGTGAACAAGGTGACCATTAAACGAATACCCCTTCCGAGATTGATGATTTGTTCGACGATTCGCGAGTGCGAGATGTTTCTCAGATTGATCTGCGATCGGGCTATCATCAGTGCGAGTCGAGAGGTGGATATCCCTGGGCGCATTCGGGACCGATGCGGGCATTATGAGTTGAGTCATGTCTTTTGGGTTGACAATGCTCGCGGTATTCATGGATTTGATGAGCGAGTGTTCAAACCATTTTGGACACGTTTGTGATAGTGTTCATTGATGATATCTTGGTTTATTCTCGCTCGAGCGAGGCATCGGGCATTTGAGAAGCTATCTTGTGATTCTCGAGACCAATGATTTATGCGCCAAGTTTTCCAAATGTGAGTTTTGGTTGACTTGATGGCGTTTCTTGGGCATATTATAGCTGATGGCATTCATGAATCGGCCAAGATCGGCGATCGGGACTTGGCCTAACCTCTTACTCAGCGAGAGGTTCGCGATTTTAGGCACTTGCGAGGATATTATCGGCGGTTCGTGGAGAAGTTTGTATCTACGCACCATTGACTAGGAGTGACTCGAAGCGGCCAAGTTTGATGGTGATGCTTGTGAGAAGGGTTTCGATTCTTTGAAAGAAGCGGCGACCGCCCGTTCTTACTCTTCGGAGGTCGAGATGGTTATATGCGTGTATTGTGATCGTCGGGGCATCGGGTTGGGATGTGTGTTGATGCGGCATGGCGGGGTTATAACATATGCATCCGGCGGTGAAGAAACACGAAAACTACCCGCGTGATTTGGAGTTGGCGGTGTGATTCACGCTTTGAAGATGGAGGCACTATTTGTATGGGGTTCGCGTGGATATTTTTACAGACCACAGAGCCTCGGTATATCTTGGCGGAGGAGGAGTGAACTTACAGCGAGAGGCGGTGGTTAGAGTTGCTTAGGATTACGATGTTGATATCTGTACCACCGGGAAGGCGATGTTGTGGCGGATGCTCTTAGTCGTAGGTCGATGGGAGCCTATCGGATGTGCGGCTAGAGAGGAGGACATGGTTCGTGATTTGCATCGATTAGCGAGCCTTGGTGTCCGTTTGATTGATTACGGCGGCGGTGGGGTTAGAGTTAGTGAGGTTGTCGAGTCTTCCGTCGTCGAGGAGGTGAAGAAGCGCGATTCGAGATCGGCTTTGATTCGATATCGTGATCTGACTCTTACGTGAGGGCAAGGTCGCTTTTGCAATAGCTTTGATGGGGTGCTAAGGTTTGAAGCGGTGTGTGTTCGGATGTTTGAGGACTTGGCGAGTTCTTGGGGAAGCCGCGGCGCGCGTTACTCTATCCATCGAAGTCGACCAAGATGTACCACGACCTTAGATCGGTGTATTGGTGGGATGGCGAAGAGGGCGTTGCGAGTTCGTAGCTCGATGCGTGTTGTCGGCGGTGAAGGTAGAGCACGAGAGGCTGGTGGTTTATTCTGAGCGATTGAGATCGGACACGGAAGTGGGAGGTATCAACATGGACTTCATCACGGGATTACCTACTTTCGGAGAGACATGATTCTATATGGGTTATCGTCGGCGGTGTGAAATCAGCCCTTTCTTCCGTCAGGCGACTTTTGGTGAGATTATGCGGACTTTACATCAGAGATCGTCGGTGCATGGAGTCCCTACTTGATCATGCTCGAGCGAGAGCGATTTACGGCTAACTGGAGAGTCCTTCCAGAGGAGTTTAGGGGCGAGTGAGCACGCGCATTTCATCCGCAGAGCGAGACGGGCGATGAGCGCGCTATCCGGACTCTTGAGGATATGTTGCGAGCTTTGTGTTATTGACTGGTAGTTGGGAGATCATTTGCCTCTAGTTGAGTTCGCGTATAATAATAGCTACCACTCAGTATTGAGATGGCGCCTTATGAGCCCTTGTATGGGAGGAAGTGCGGTCGCCTATAGGTTGGTTCGATGTGGGCGAGTGCGGCTAGTGGGACCAATTTGGTATAGCGACGATGGATAAGGTGAAGCTTATCCAGGAAGCGGCTATTTGACTCGAGTAAACGAAGTCGTATGCAGATCATCGTCGTCGGCATCTTGAGTTGAGTTCATGATTAGTTTTCCTAAAGGTGTCACCCATGAAGGGTGTGATGAGATTCGGGAAGAAGAGGCTTCGATACTAGGTACATTGGGCGTTTCAGTTGTCAGCGGTGAGCAAGGTTGCCTATGAGTTGAATCTGCCGTCGATCTGGAGCGGTGCATCCGGTTTTCACGTATCTATCTTTGAGAGATCTATCGGGGATCCATCTAAGGTACACCGATTGGCGATGTCAGTGTGGGGGTTATCGTATGAGAGATTCCATGCGATAGTCGATCGTCGAGGTTAGGCGTCTGCGGACGGGCGTGGCCAGTCAAAGTTTTGTGGCGGAGCGAGCTCGAGGAGGAGATGGCGTGGGAAGCGAGGAGGACATGAGGCGAAGTATCCTCACCTATTCCCACCTCGGGTAATTCACTTTCCTACTTGTAAATTTTCGTTATCGTTTACGCTAAGTGTTGTTACGTGGCGTGTGTGGCATTGCAAGCTGTTTAGTTATGAAGAATCTTATCGTTAAGCTTGTCTTGGGAAGGAACATTTGGGGCGAATGTTTCTAAGGAGGAGAATGTTATACCGTATTTCGGTATGCGTGAGAATACGTACAAAAAATCTAGCCTTAAAGTTTAGGCAAAGCGTTTTTTTGGGCACAACTCACAAAGCGAATAGTTTTTTAAGCGAAGCGTTTCCACGACTTTCGTAGGGTAAATTCGGCTATGCCATTTCTAATTTTGCGGATTTTTCAGAGGCGAAACATTTTGGACCAGCGGGAGGCGACACTTGGCACCCTCGATTGATGGACTTGAAATGCGTCCATTTGGGCCGATTTGGACAATGGTGAGCACGTTTTTGTGCCTTGTGCACAAGTCAAGGAGTTGGTAGGATATTTGTGTATAGTTAATCCTCACTCTATTTGCCTTGCCTTTGTCTTAATCTTGGCCATTGGTTGGCCCAGCTTGACCTATAAATACCCCAGAGATGAAGAGTTCTTCGTCCACAAATCTTTCAAGTCTTGAAAATCCTCTCCTCTCCCTTTGTATCCTTTTAGTCGACACCTCCCCCACTCCCGGCCGAATACCCCACTCTAGTCTAGTAGTTTGGCGGGCACTCACTGCCCTAGCCAAAAATCTACCCACTCCCTTGGTAGAAAAGTTGTCTTCTAGTATTGTTATAATGCCCAAAATACCTAGCCCAAATCCATAGTCCTTAGTAGAAGTTGTGAAGAACTTCTAAGGTTTCTTGGACTCTGGGAGCGTACAACCTAGGAGCTAAACCTTGCCCGGTAGCGACTTTATCTAGGATATTATTGGGCTTCAGAGTAACTAATCCTAACCCTCTTTTGAATTAGAGAATACATCTTTGTAGTAGTATAAGAATAAGTATAATACTTAGAAGAATATTGCAGAATAGAATTGACTGTTATCACGATGAAGGGTTTAAAGAAGAATAATTGAACTATCTTTATATAGAATTTGTTTTCTGATGAACTTATATAGCTCAGGGTAGGGAAGTGCTGCCCGACTTTCAAGTAGAATTGTGAACCCTCTGTTTAGAATGACCTTGAGTAGTCTTTGATAGATGTCGTGACTATTATGGTGACTCTCTGCGCGACATATTGACTTGGCGGTGGTTTTATTTGAGAAGGTATGTGATTAACTTCTAAGCATGATATTTTACAATATATATAGTGCGGTGAAGCGTGCATGTGTTAAGCGAAATATAACTACGGCAATGTCTTTGACTTAAGCTGAATAATACTTACGGCAATGCCTCGCGGCTTAAGCTGAATAACACTTACAGCGATGCCTGGCTTAAGCTTTGAATAATAAAGATGCGAAAGCATTTCGTAAGAATCTTGAATCATTTTTAACGAAGAGAACTGGTGGTTTTTAAGCGAAGCTTAAGAGTTATACTAGCTTTATGGGAAGTTAAGTATAACCATAAGATTGATAAAAAGCGATTTGCCTATGTGTTTATAACAGACTTATATTGAATTGTGAAACTGTTAACTCTTAAGCTTCTGTTTTAAAAACTAATTAGTTTTCTTCTGTTAAAAAATGATCGATAATCTTTGAAATGCTTTGAATCTAATAATCGAGGCTTAAATCATGAACGTTCGTAAGTATAATCGAGCTTAAGTCAGGTATGCGTAGTTATTATTCGATTAACACATGTCGTCTGCAGGCTACTATATATTGTAAAATATCATGCTTTAGGAAGAATCACATACCTTCTCAGACCACGCCAACTTGAATATGTGGCGCGTAAGCTCAGCCTATAATAGTCGAACGTCTATCAGCGTTGGACTACTGCAAGCAGTTCTAGCGAGAGGTTCTCTACGGAAAATTGAGCAGCACTTCCCTGCGATGATACTGTCAATCTGTGAAAGCGATCTAATATCTGGTTTGATTATTCTTCTTTTAAACCTGCTGTGATAACGTTCAATTCTATTTAATAACCTTTAAGTATTTATACTTATTTCTATACTTCTACGGTATGTATTCTAATTACAAAGAAGGACAAGTTTATTTACCTCGGTGCCCAATAATATCTAGATAAAAGTCGCTGAGCAGGTTTAGCTCTGTTATGCGCTCAGAACTCAAGAAAACACGAAGTTCTTCTGAACTCTACTGAGACTGAGTATTTCGGCATTATAACTGTACTAAGCAACTTTTCTGCCAAGGGAAGTGATTTAGGCTGAGAGAGATTAACCTCGGCTAAGCTCGAAGGGGGTGTTGAACGAAAAGAGGCAAGGAGAGGAAGGATTTTAGACTTGGAAGGCTTTTGTGGATGAAGAACTCTTCATCACAGAGGTATTTATAGGTCAAGGATGGATAACCAAGGGCCAGATGGTGCAGTGCAAGGCAAGTGTAGGGTTAGGATTAGGGCAAGTGTCGCTTGCCAGCTTGCGCACAAAATATCCTACCAACTACTTGACAAAAATTGTCATCCAAATCGGCTCAATTCATACAAGTCCACCAATGAGAGGGTGACAAATGTAAGCCTCTCGTTGATCAAATGTTCGTCTCTCGGAAAAATCCGCAAAAATTAGAAATGGCATGGCGGAATTTACCCTACGAAGGCTGTGAAGCGTTCGTCGGAAAACTATTCGTTTTGTGAGTTGTGCCCAAAACGTCGAGGCCTATACTTTAAGGCCAAACTTTTTTCGTATTCACTTGCGTACATACTGCGGAAATACGGGTATAACATTCTCCTCGCCAAGCGATAAGGTTCTTCATGCTTAAGCGATTGCAAATGCCACACGCGGCCACAAAACAGCGGCAGGCATAGCGATAATGAAAATTTACAAGTAGGAAAGTGAATTACGGAGGTGTGGGGAATAGGTGAGGATACTTACGCCTCATGTCCTCCTCGACTTCCCGTCATCTCCTCCACGAGCTCGTTCGCCACAGACCTTGCGGTAGCCCGTCCTTGTCGCGGGCGCTAACACGACGATCGATTATCGCTAGGGAACCTCCTCATGCGATAACCCCTCGGTCACTGGACATCGTCAATCGGGTGTACCCTAGATGGATCCGATACATCTCCTCGGCGTAAACATGAAACACGGATGCGCCTCCGGTCGGACGGCGAATCAACTCGCGACAACCTTGCCTACCTGCGGACAATGCGAAGCGGCGATGTACCTTGGTGAGTTTCTGCTTCCCGAATCTCATCACACCATTCGTGGGTGACGCTGGAAAACCCAATCATGAACCTCGAACTCGGATGCAACGGCGATGATCTGCGTATGACTTACATGCGACTACGGTGTCGGCAACCTCTCACGAATAAGCCACTTATCCACTGCTGCTTGCAAATCTGGTCCCACTGCACCTCGCCCACGTCGAACCAACCTATGGCGTCTGCACTTCCTCGTACAAGGCCTCATGGCGCCATCGAATCTTTGGGTGGTAGCTATTATTGTCTATAAACTCAACTAGAGGCAAATAATCCTCGGCTACCCACAAGTCGATAACGAACTCATGACATATCTCGAGAGTGCGGATAGTGCGCTCTGCTGTCCGTCGATGCGTGGATGGAATGCGATACTCGAGCTCACTGCGTCCTAAACCTCTGGAAAGACCTCGAGTTAGCGTAAAGCGGGCTCCTGCATGCGATATGATCGAAATAGGGACTCCGTGCGATCGGCGATCTCGGATGTAAAGTCGGCATAATCCTCGGTAGAAAAAGTCGTCGGCGGGAAGAAAGTGGGCTGATTTACGTCGACTGTCGGCGATAACCCATATATAATCATGTCTCCTGCGAGTGCGAGGCAATCGGTGATGAAGTCGTGTTGATCACCTCCCGCTTCCGGTCGGGATCTCTCGTAAATGCGTAACAAACCACGGGCCTGCGGTGCTCTGCCTTCACTGCGACAACCACGGGCGAGCTACGAACTCTGCAGCGTCCTCTTCAAGCCATCCCACCGATACGGATCTAAGGTCGTGGTACATCTTGGTCGACCACGGATGGATAGAAATGTAGCAGCGTGTGTGCTTCCCGAGAACTGCTGCGAAGTCTGAAACATCTGGAACACCTGACACGCCTCAAACCTTAGCACCCGTGGTGCTACCTCAGGACCCTTGCCCTGCGAAGAGTTGTATCACGATAGCGTGTCAAAAGCTGGATCCTCGAATTGTTGCCTCTTACCTCGCCGGCGATGGAAGACTCGGCAACCTCACGAACTCGAACGATGCTATCGAGAATCAATCAAGCGGACACGAGGCTCGCTAAGCGATGCAAATCACGAACCGTGTCCCTCATCTCTGGTTGCACATCGATAGGCTCCCCGTGACCTCGACTAAGGCATACGCCAGCATTGGCTTTCCCGGGTGATGCAGGATATCAACATCGTAATCCTTAAGCAACTCTAACCACCGTCTGCGTAAGTTCGACTCCTGCAGGTGAAGATATCTGGAGGCTCTTGTAGTGCGTATAAATATCCACATGAACCCATTACAAATAGTGCCTCGGATCTTGGCGTGAATCACCTTGCGACTCGAATCGTGGGTGGGGTAGTTCCTCTCGTGTTTCTTGGTTTGTCGGGATCATGCTATAACCTTGCCATGCTGCGTCAACACATCCCAACGATGCACGACCATGATACACAACATAACCGTCTGGACCTGCGGAAGAAGTAAAGCGAGCGATGCGTCGATCTCTCTTTAAGCGGAAACCACGCTCCTGACATCGATCCGGCTGAAACTTGGTATTACGAGTCGACCTAGTCAATGGTGCGAAGATAAACAAACTTCTCCACGAACGCCCGATAATATCATGAGGCCCGAAAGCTGCGAACCTCTGCCGGAGTAGTAGGTCTAGGCCAAGTCAGTGCGCCTCGATCTTGGCGTATCACTCGAATGCCATCGGCCCAAACAATATGCCCAAGAAAAGCCACGAAGTCAGCAAAACTCACATTTGGAAAACTTGGCGTCTAGCTGATCTGGGAAGCCCTATCGGCCTGATCGCCGAATGCTCGCGTACTCTGCTCTGGCGAGAATAAACGAAGATATCATCAATGAACACTATCACAAGCGTGTCCAAAAATGGTTTGAACACTCGGTTCGTCAAATCCATGAATCTGGCGGGCATTGGTCAAGCAAAAGACATGACCACGAACTCATAATGCGTCTGGTCGGAATGCGATCCTGGGACATCCGCTCTCGACTACTTTTGATGATAGCGATCGCGATCAATCTTGGAAAACATCTACGCCACCTGTAGTCGAACAAATCATCAATCACAGGAAAGTATACATTCTTAATGGTCACCTTGTTATTTGCACTGTAATCAACACATGCGCGCGTCGTCCTTCTTCTTCACGAACAATATCGGTGCTCCCGGGGAGAAACACTGGGCGATGAAGCCGCTTCTCCGGCAAATCCCTAAGTGATCCTTCAACTCTCTCAACTTCGGCGGGTGCCGTTACGTATGGCGGAATGGAAATAGGCGAGTGTGCGCAATATGTCTATACAAAACTCAATCTCCTCTCGGGAGGATGCAGAGGTCGTGCGGAAACACGTCAGGAACTCTCGACTCTTTGGGCCGTGAAAATCTGCGCTGCGACCTCGGTATCAAACACCCGACGAGATGGTAGATATACCCGCCGCGTCTTCCTAGCCTTGGTAGGAAGTAAACCTACCACCGGCGTCTGGTGCTCCTCGCTCAACAATGGCTCGCCGAGGAAGCGGAACCGTACTACTCTCTCTGCGGTCTACATTGGCGTAGCAAGCTAGCCAATCCGTCCCCGTGATCACGTCGAAGTCGATCATCTCGACTCTATCAAGTCGGCTAGGGTCGGCGGCGTAAATGATCGCGGACAAGCTCATATACCGTAGAGCTACCGAATCACCCAGGCGTAGCTACCTCGAAAGGGTCTATGGACTCGGGCTCTATCCACTATCCTACTAGCAACAAGGGAGATATATAGGGCAGTAGAACCGGATCTATCAAAGCATACATCAAACCCGGCCCGATAAGGTACAGCGGCGACATCGGTGAGGCCTCACGATCTGTCGGTGGACAAAGCATAAATCACGTTACGAGGACCGCTAAGCTGAGACGTGCCACGACCTCTGCGCGACCTGTTGGTCCGTGAGTACCTTGCCCTCGGGCGGTAGGCTGTCGGGGATGAAGAAGACCGTGAAAGAACACGTGGTGACCCTACCATCAGCCTTGCCGCCCGGTGGATAGTTCCTCGCGCATAGTGACCTGCGGCCTGGCGAAACAAGCTCCGTAGCACCACGACTCGAAGTGGGATCTGCGTCGGCCACCGAGGGGTGGTCCGTCGGCGGTACCTCTGCTGCTGGGCGTCACGAAGTCACAGGGCCTGAGTGCGCCTCGAATATCTGGTGTCTTTGAGGGCGGTCGGGAGTACTACGGTGGTGTGGTGCAAATCTAGGCTAGCTGTGGGCCGCCCAACACGATAGCCACCAAAGACCTGCCGTCTGGTCTTCTGCTGTTGCTGTCGACTGCGGTCTCTACGCTCGCCGCGTCGAGCATGAGCTGCGTGCGGGTAATGTCCATACGGTGAAGAAACACCCGCGCATGGCTTCGGCCGTATAATCATCTAGCCGGTGGCGTGGCGGTGCACTCTATCCTCCATATCTGCTGCAATGCCCGGGACATATCGAGCGATGAATCAAACTCGACATTGTACTCACGACTCGTCGTCCTGCGCCTCGGCGGTAAAATCTATCGGCCGCCCTCGCCGTTTGTGGAGGCAAGAAGTGAGTGAGAAAGCCTCGAGAACTCATCCCAGTAGGCGGGGGCGCGTGCTCTCCGGGATAACTCCGCGAATCAAACCAATCATTGCGGTATCCGCGACCTATGGGAACAAGATCACGGACTCGGTCTCGGCGCCGATCACTCTCAAAATCCTCTGTGGTGGCGGATGAACTCCTGCGGATCATCCTCGGCCTCGACAGTAAAACTCTGGCGGGCTCTGACTCGGGAAGTCTCGTAGCCTCGAACTCTCGCCTCGGGTGAACCGCGATCTGGCCCAGAGTGGGGCTGGGCTAGCATCGGCTGTCGCCGTATGCCCACGATCCTAGCCGATGGCGGGCCATCTCTCTGTAACCCATCTCATCTGCTCCGGTGTGGGGTGGAGGTGTAGTCTTGTGGTCTCGTCGGGCTGCTGCGGCTAAACCCTCACGGGTGGCGTCGTAGAACTCGCCGTCTACGGTATAGGCCCAGGCGAGCCCTCGTGACTCTAGGTGTCCCACTAGCGGCTCCTCATTGCCTTGCCGCCATACAGGCGGGTTGCCTTCGTGGAGGCATAAGCTATTCTGAGAAAAAGGGATACGTTAGAAGGTCGGGCTTATAACACGACTCTGAGCACGATCTCGGAATGAGAAGAATGAAACCAATCCTAATATCCTATAGCCTCACGATTATTGGTGTGGTGCACAACACGATAATCGAACTACTAGATACGGTATATAGACACTTTCAGGATTAAGCGCTCACGATACCACTTTTGTCACGACGTTCAGGGGCGTGGTAGTGCCCGGGCACCCAAGCAGTCATACATCAGAGAAAATCAGCGGAAATATAAAACAAGACATGAAGTAGTTGTAAAATGAGACACAGTTTATCTGATGAAAAGCTTGCCTTTCGGCATATATATATAAACAGTTTTGCGATTCGTCCAGTATGCAATAGGACTACTGACCTCTAGGAATGTAAACAACTATGGCGGGGCGGGGCCGCCATGCACCTGTACAAAACTAATTACAACGGGGAGAGCATACCCAGCGGTAGAGCCTCGGAGAAGATGGAGCTCGACACCAGCTTAAAGATCATAAGGATGCGGATCTAGCACACCTTTGCCACATGCGGCATGAGCGGCCCCGAAGGAGTCGATCTGATTACTAAGTATGTGAAGCGTAAAGTACTTAAATGAAAACATATCATTTTAAAATCGTTTTGCAAGTATGTATGAAACAACAAGGTAGCGCATAGTGCCACATCATAAACAAAACAACAATAGGTAAGCGTAACATGTCTTTTCTAGTGCGAATGATCGAGCGGGGGCCAATTGCGTAGTATCACCATGCAAGCCTAATATTGGACCCAAGTAGTCGCATAGGCCACTCCATAGGCCAGCATGGGGTATATAACCCGCGTCGAGGTAGCTACTCCTCGGCGTCGTCACTGGACTCGTAGTCGCGTGGCCACATAGGCCGCGTGAGGTATAACCCGCGTCACTAACACGGAACTCCCGTAGCTCGCATGGGTCCCTGGACCGCGTAGGTATTCTCGAATCATGGTCCCCGGACCGCTTTGAGTCTACCCGCGTGGAGGCGACAACCCCGGTAATATGTCAAGAGGTGAGTGATTTTACACTAACATAACAACTTATCGTTAAACAACATAAGCCTGACAAGAATACTCTCTTATACAAGCGTTACAAGACACTACACACGTAGCATCATATCGTGTCTACTTATCAAACCATCTTATTTATTCTTTTCACAAATCAATATAAGTGCATTATAAACACATAGGCATTGTTTCTTTTATTATGCTTAAGTGGTTATACCTAACTTCCCATAAAGCTAGTATAACTCTTAAACACATTTTAAAAACTAATTAGTTTTCTTCTGTTAAAAAATGATTCAGTAATCTTTTGAAATGCTTTCAGATCCTTATTATTCAGGCTTAAGTCGCGAGACATTGCGTAAGTATTAATTCGGGCTTAAGTCGAAAGACATTGCGTAGTTATTATGTCGATTAACACGTATGCGTCTACCGTACTACATATATATTGTAAAATATCATGCTTTAGGAAGAATCACATACCTTCCAGTGAAAACCACTGCGAGTTGAATATGTCGCGAGAGTCAACTATAATAGTCGGACACGTCTATCAGCGTTGGACTACTGCAAAGCGATTCTAGCGGAGGTTCTCTATTCTACGGAAAATTGGGCACTTCCCTGCGTTGAGCTACTCGAGTCTCTGTGAAAGCGGTCTAAGTAAATCTGATTTGATTATTCTTCTTTTAAACCCTTCCTTTGTGATACAGTTCAATTCTATTCTTTAATATCCTTCTAAGTATTTATACTTATTTCTATACTTCTACGGTATGTATTCTCTAATTACAAAGAAGGACAAGTTTATTTACCTCGGTAAGCCCAATAATATCCTAGATAAAAGTCGGCGCTGAGCAAGGTTTAGCTCTAAGTTATGCGCTCAGGTAGCTCGAAAACCTTAGAAGTTCTTCACAACTTCTACTAAGGACTAAGGGATTTGGGCTAGGGTATTTTGGGCATTATAACAATACTAGACGGCAACTTTTCTACCAAGGGAGGGGGGGTAGATTTCGGCTAGGCTAGGAGGATTAGCCTCGGCTAAGCTTCTCAAATGGGGGGGGGGGTGTGGATGGACGAAAAGAGGCTTAAGGGAGAGGGAAGGATTTTAGACTTGGAAGGCTTTTGTGGATGAAGAACTCTTCATCACAAGAGGGGTATTTATAGGTCAAGGGATGTGACCAAGGGCCAGATGGTGCCAAGTGCAAGGAAAGTGTAGGGTGAGGATTAGGGCAAGTGTCCTTGGCCAACTTGCACACAAAATATCCTACCAACTACTTGACAAAAATTGTCATCCAAATCGGCTCAATTCATACAAGTCCACTGATGAGAGGGTGACAAGTGTGCCCTCTCGTTGGTCAAAATGTTTCATCTCTCGGAAAAATCCATAAAAATTAGAAATGGCATGGCGGAATTTACCCTACGAAAGGCGTGGAAGCGTTTGTCGGAAAACTATTCGTTTTGTTAGTTGTGCCCAAAAAACGTCCAAGGCCTATACTTTAAGGCCAAACTTTTTTTTGTACGTATTCCCTTACGTACATACTCTGGAAATACGGGGTATAACAATAAACAAGAATAACCTACTCACATATAAGACATATGTTTCTCAAAACGTTTAAAGGAGAATTATGTTTTAAAGGATTAAAACTATGAACTCTGAAACCTTTTCTAAAATGAAACTTGAGCATTTGAAATTAGGCAAACTTGAACGTTTGGAAAATAAGGTTGTTACTTGATTTTACAAAGGAAAGCATTTTGGTTTACTTAATAATGTTAGTCACTCTATTTTTATACTACGGGTATCGGGTGACCTTTGTAAAAGAAATGGATCTTTAAAAGGAATTTAACGTACGTAGTACTTTAGGGTTAAAACCCGGACTTTGGCATAAAATGAAAGTACTTTGAGTTGTGTATAACTTGCCTATGCTTGTTGTTGTGAAACTTGCCTATGTTTGTTGTGATAGCCTTTGTTGTATTTCTGTACCCCCGCGTCTCGATGGAGGGCGGTTGATTTGTTATGAGCGATTCTGCAAGTCGAGATGGCGAGGACACGTATTCCGTCGATTATACAAGAGTCCGCGAGATGGCGAGACACGTATTTCATCGATTATACAAGGTCGCGAGATGGCGGGGACACGTATTCCATCGATTATACGAGTCCTCGAGATGGCGGAGACACGTATTTCATCGATTATACACCGAGTCGCGGGATGGCGGGACACGTATTTCATTTGGTTATCATACATGTCTCTGCTTTATAGACTATTATGATTTCATTTCTGATATTTTGATTTCACATACTTGGTACTGTTATGCGACCTCGCCCGAAGCTGCGTTCATCTGCGAGTTGAGAGTACACGATCGTTGATCGATTCTGGGGTCACGATTCGTATGGGAAGCTCAGTTTCTCGGAGGCTTATCGGTGGTATAGTCACAATGCGTTGTATGTATTTACATTCGGGGTATGGCGGGGCCACTGTCCGCCATTGTTGTCGTATCATTCTTAGAAGTGCAGCAATGCTGTTGTGGCGAGTTGTAATGGGATATAGCGTTAGGTTTTAAAATTGATTTATATATATGCAGTAAGGCAAGTTTCTCAATTCTGTTTCTTACTTCATAATATTTTCATGTCTTGTTTTATGTTGCGCTGATTACTCTGATGTTGTATCACTAGGGTGCCCGGGGTAAGGCACGATCACGGGCAGGTTGAATTCGTGACAAAAAGTGGTATCGAGCGATTAATCCTCGGAAAGTGTCTGAGGCCGTATCTAGTAAGTCTTGATTATCGGTGTGTTGTGCGCCACACCAATGTCGGAGGCTATAGGAGCTTTAGGATTGGTTTCTATTCTTCTCACTCTGAGATCGTGCCTTAGAGCTGTGTTGTAAGTTGGACCCTCTATCGTATTTCTTTCCCTTGCCGTTATACCTCGCGTAGAGCAAGCCGGGCCCGGGAGGCAAAGCGGCGAGAGGCTGCAGTAGAGTTCGAGGGTTCTGAGGCCTGAGGCCCAACCATCACTGAGTTAGGTGCTTGATCGGGGAGTTATGCTCGTCACGGCCCAGCGAGTTTAGCGGCGGCGATTCCTCTGCGGCCATGATATATGAACCTTGATCCGCGGCCAGAATAGAGAATATAGATTGCAAAGAGACAACCACATTACTAGCTATGGATTTGGCTGCGGAGTATACCGATGTCTGCGAGTCTTGATGAAAATCTTAGAAAGGGTTGTGCGAGTAATTCTCGATTGAAGCTTGAGCATGGCACGTATGCGGGCTTATGCGCGGCGAAAGCGTAGAGATCGGCGGGTTGAAGGGCGAGAAGAGGGCGAGCGGCAAGGTCGCTTTGGTAACTTTAGTCGAGTCACCTAACGTGATTAGATTATGCACATCCGCGGTGCGAAAGGTCCTCGCGAGTTCGGGATGTTGGGGTATCGAGGAGTTGGTCAAGCTCGAGCTTAGGTTCCACGATTACGTAGGTTCGGCCCGGCCGGATTGATTTTCCCGGTGTTCACGATGTAATGACGTCGTCGAGAATGTCATCTTTTAGTTGGTACTTGTTTTACTGCGGCCGTCGGGCCGTGTCGAAAGGATGTCCTAGTAGGAGGACTCAACCTTGAGATCGGTGGGTAGTTCGTCATCTCACTGGCTATGTGCCTACGGGGTAGGTTTGATTAGAGCGACTAAGGGGAATGAAGCGATAGATATAGATATATCCTTAACCCTCTAGAGATCGGTATATGTGATCGGTGAGTATACCTTAAGTGTTATGTTCGGATAGCATGGTGTAAATTGTGATTAGGAAATCATGGTTAGTATGAGGTAAGATTGGACATAAGGAAAGTGTGAGCCTTAGAGCTTTATACGTAGAGACCTTAGAGGCAAGGCCATCTTGGGTAAAAGATTTATATTTTTATGTTTAACCCTTGTGAGTGCATTGTGCGGGAGATATGTTTTGGGATAAGTCCACGAGTAGCGTGATATGAAGAGGGTAGTTGAGCTAGGAAGGCAGCTGGGTTTCGTAGCGTGATTTGTGAAATTGTTAGGATCGGGAGCTAGTGTTTCTTGCGATCTGGGTAGGGTTGAGGACATGTTGCGGGTCAACTGCGGCTGTATGGTGGTGGGGTCGGTTGTGGTGGTCCGCCTTGTGATAAGTCACGAGGGTGTTAGGCCCGTATTTAGTTAACCCGTCTGAGTTCGTGGATCGTTGACGATGGTCGGGCGATGGGGCAGCCCGTCGTGTTTTCGGTCGGGGCCGTGTACTCAGCGATGTTGATATATCGAGAAAGGTTGTAAGGATGCAGGTGCCTACCTTCGCCTTATGGCGACAGTGGGGCCCGGAGTTCTGGTGTTTCTTTTTCTTTGAAAGTTTTACGAGCGGGGTTAGGAACTTCAGGTGAGTCTCGAATCATATTCGCCCTCGGGCGGTGTTTGGATTTGGGGTAGTTGCAGGATTGTTGTCTCTGTTGAAGGGTGTTTAAGCTACCATTTTAGTGTTCGGATGTCGCCTTATGAAGCCTTGTAGGGGCGGAAGTGTAAGTTCTTGATCGATTGGTTCGATGTTGGCAAGGTTCGGATAGTTAGTTGAGCTTGTTCCAGCAGGTGTGGATAGGGTGAAGCTTATCTAGAGGAAGTTTTTGGCGGCTCGGAGGAATCGTGCGGGTTATCGGCGGCAGCGCTTAGAGTTGAGTTGGTCGGTCTTCTTGAAGAGTACCACCGGATAGGGTGTAAGAGGAAACTTAGCGAAGTTACTTTGGGCCTTTTGAGTTCATGTGAGGATAGGCGGGTTGCCTATATGTTAGCATTTGGCGTCCGACTTAGGAAGCGGTCGTCGATCTTTCGTGTTATGTTCGAGAAGGAAATCGGAGATCCGTCAGTGTTCGATTAATGATGACCAAGTTGAAGATAATAACCGATATTTGGAAAGCGACGATGTGAAGTGTGGTAGAGTTCGAGTGTACAAGAAGTGTACGACATCTCGAGGATCGCGTGCGGCCGGTACCATTTGTTGGGTCGCGGGTGACACTAGAACCTCGCGGCAAAGTGACAAAAGTGGGAAGAAGCGAGCATGTATGGCGAGCATTGATGTGATCATTACTTTGGTGATGATTAGAGGTGTTTCCTCGTGGGCTTGGATGTAAGAATTGTGCGCAGGTGTTTCTGTGGCCAGGTGTGGCAGGATTGTTCTGGTAAGTATAGTAGTGAAGACTATCTTGGCGCGCGTTGCTTTGAGACTTAGAAGGAACATTCGGGGCGAATGTTTCTAAGGAAGGGAGAATGTTATACCGTATTTCAGTATATGCGTGAGGGCGTGCGTAGAAATTTGAACTTTAAAGTGGCTTGGCCGATTTTATTTGTGCCTGACACGGTTAAGTCGTTTTTAAATGAAGCGTTTTACTGACTTGCGAAGGAAAATTCGGCTATGTCATTTCTATTTTTGCGGATTTTTCCGAGAGGCGAAGCGTGTTGGACCAGCGAGAGGCGCCAGCAGCACCTCGTTGGCGGAAAAGTGGGGCGGATTTGGGGCGATTTCCTTGACATTTTGTCAAGTAGTAGGTAGGATATTTTGTGGTAGATGGATAAGGTGCACTTGGCATGATCATGGCCCTACACTTGCCTTGCACTTGGCATGATCTTGGCCGTTGGTTGGCCTTTGCTGAACTATAAATACCCCCTTTGGAAGACTTCTTCATCCGTTCCTAAATTTCCTAAGTGTTAAAATCCTCCCTCCCTTGAGTAGTGTTCTCGTCCTCCCCCTTTGTGAGGCCTTGTGGCGAGTTCCTCCCACATGGCGAGAGTACCCCACAGTGGGGTAGGCCGAGGGTATACTCTTTGTGGTGTTGTCTCGTATATATATACCACTATTGGTAGAAATACTCTCAAAAGTATTGATTGTTATACCCAATTACCTTAGCCGTATACCTTGTAGTATTCCAAAGATACCTCTATCGTAGAGCAGGAAATACTACCTAAATGTCCTTTTTGTCTCAGCTGAAACCCAAGGAAAATCTCCATAGTTGGTTGGAGTTTAAGTAGAAGTTAGTTAGAACTTCTAAGGGTTGTTGGAGGCGGGTCGTAGCGCGCAGAGTAGGAGCTAAACCTTGCTCGGGATCGACATTTAAACTCGGATAATTTTGGGCTTATCGAGGTAAACACTCTTGACCTTATTGTAATTGGAAATTACATGTTGTAGGAATGTATAGTTGAAGTATACTATATATAGAACTGAACATAATTGTGCGGCAATGTCTTTTGACTTAAGCTGAATTTAAAGAAGAAGCGAGCTGTAATTACATGGGGTGTATTCTGATGAACTTGTGTAACATTCGTGTAGTAGAATCGTACCGTCCAGGTTAGGCGTGCAAACCCACGGTTGGCTTGGTAGCCGACCTCGATAGAGAGGAGATTTCTGCTGTTGCGGGAGAGTCTTTGCGAATTTTACGTAGAATGTTCTCTGATTAGACCTACATGTTAATAAGCGCCTTGTGGCCTTATAGGTTGAAGTACTATGCGTGGCGCGATCTACTTGGCTTAAGGAGTAGCGGCGGTTTGAGGTACTTGGGCGTTTTGCTATTAGTCGATAATCGTCGCGAGGTATGTGAACCTCTTCCTATCTGTTCTAGCATGATATGTGTATAACTATGTAGTGCGGTGAGCGTACATGTGTTTAATGTATTTGATTGGTTTGAAACATAAAGTGTTATAACGGCTTTATGGGAAGTTGGTTATACGACTTTATGTAGGTAAGAAAATGCTTGTGGTTTCAAAGGGTAAGCGATTTGACTTATAACGGATTTGATGTGTAGTAATACTTGGCTTTGAAAACATAAGAGTTGTACTAGCTTTATGGGAAGTTAGGTATAACGTCTTAAGAGTGATAAAAGAATGGTTTCTTGATTTTTAGAAGATAAGAGACTTGACTTAATGGTATTGATATGAATTTTGTTAAAAGTGTGAAACCTCGTTCGTGAGTAATGAGTACTTGGTTTTAAAAGGAATAATGTTTCTGATTTGGAAATCGAATGAGTATCGACAAACCAACTGCGGCGTTAATAAAGGAAAATGTATTGAATAATGAAGTATGGTATTAAAACCGGTAGAAACTTCCATCTGCGTAGAAGCTAAGATGAGACAAAATGATATTACATTTCCTAGATCATGGTTGCTTAATAAGATTGATTATAAACAAGAATAACCTACTCACATATAAGACATATGTTTCTCAAAGCGTTTAAAGGAGAATTATGTTTTAAAAAGTTAAAACTATGAACTCTGAAACCTTTTCTAAAATGAGAAACTTGAGCATTTGAAATTAGGCAAACTTGAGCGTTTGGAAAATAAGGTTGCTACTTGATTTTACAAAGGAAAGCATTTTGGTTTACTTAACAATGTTAGCCACTCTATTTTTATACTACGGTATCGGGTGACCTTTGTAAAAGAAATGGATCTTTAAAGGAATTTAACGTCACGTAGTACTTTAGGAGTTAAAACGGACTTTGGCATAAAATGAAAGTACTTTGAGTTGTGTATAACTTGCCTATGCTTGTTGTTGTGAAACTTGCCTATGCTTGTTGTGATAGCCTTTGTTGTATTTACGTACCAGCGTCTCGATGGAGGACCGGTTGATTTGTTATGAGCGATTCTGCAGAGTCACGAGATGGCGAGGACACGTATTCCGTCGATTATACACGAGTCGCGAGATGGGCGAGACACGTATTTCATCGATTATACGAGTCACGAGATGGCGAGACACGTATTCCATCGATTATACAAGTCGCGAGATGGCGAGGACACGTATTTCATCGATTATACAAGTCCGGGATGGCGGGACACGTATTTCATTTGGTTATCATACATGTCTCTGCTTTATAGACTATTATGATTTCATTCTGATATTTTGATTTCACATGCTTGGTACTGTTATGCGACCTCGCCGAGAAGTGCGTTCATCTGCGCGAGTTGAGGTACACGATCGTTGATCGATTCGGGTCACGATTCGGCGTATGGGAAGCTCCGTTTCTCGGAGGCTTATCGATGGTATAGTCCACTGTCGTTGTAGGTATTTACATTGGGGTATGGCGGGGCTGTCGCCATTGTTATCGTATCATTCTTAGAAGTGCATGTAATGCTGTTGTGGCGAGTTGTAATGGGATATAGCGTTCGGTTTAAAATTGATTTATATATATGCAGTAAGCAAGTTTTCTCGATCTTGTTTCTTACTTCATAATATTTTCATGTCTTATTTTATGATCCGCTGATTACTCTGATGTTGTATCACTAGGGTGCCCGGGGTAAGGCACGATCCACGGGCAGGTTGGTCGTGACAAAAGTGGTATCGAGCGATTAATCCTCGGAAAGTGTCTCTGAACCGTATCTAGTAAGTCTTGATTATCGGTGTGTTGTGCACCATACCAATGTCGAGAGGCTATAGGATATTTAGGATTGGTTTTATTCTTCTCACTCTGAGATCGTGCCTTAGAAAGTGTTGTAAGTTGGACCCTCTAGCGTATTTCTTTCCACTTGCCGTTATACCTCGCGTAGGGCAAACCGAGGAGAGGCGGCGAGAGGCTGCGAGTAGAGTTGAGAGGGTTCTGAGGGCCTGAGACCAACCATCACTGAGTTAGGTGCTTGATCGGGGAGTTATGCTCGTCGCGGCCCAGTGAGTTTAGCGGCAGCGATTCCTCTGCGGCCATGATATATGAACCTTGATCCGCGGCCAGAATAGAGAATATAGATTGCAAAGAGACAACCACATTACTAGCTATGGATTTGGCTACGGAGAGTATCCGATGTCTGCGCGAGTCTTGATGAAAATCTTAGAAAGGGTTGTGCGAGTAATTCTTGATTAGGCTTGAGCATGGCACGTATGCGGGCTTATGCAGCGTGGCGAAAGCGTAGAGATCGGCGGGTTAACGAAGGGCGAGCGAAGAGGGCGAGCGGCAAGGTCCTTTGGTAACTTTGAGTCGAGTCACCTCGCGTGATTAGATTATGCATCCACGGTCTGAAATTTCCTCCACGGGGTTCGGGGCGTTCGGGGTATGCGAGGAGTTGGTCAAGAGCTCGAGCTTAGGTTCCACGGCTGCGTAGGTTCGGCCAGCGGATTGATTTTCCCGGTGTTCACGGTGTAATGAGCGTCGTCGGGAATGTCATCTTTTAGTTGGTACTTGTTTTACTGCGGCCGTCGAGCCGTGTGTCGAAAGGATGTCTAGTAGGAGGACTCAACGCCCGAGGATCGGTGGGTAGTTCGTCATCTCCTAGCTATGTGCCTACGGGGTAGGTTTGATTAGACGACTAAGGAGAATGAAGCGATAGATATAGATATATCCTTAACCCTCTAGAGATCGGTATATGTGATCGGTGAGTATACCTTAAGTGTTATGTTCGGATAGCATGGTGTAAATTGTGATTAGGAAATCATGGTTAGTATGAGGTAAGATTGGACATAAGGGAAAGTGTGAGCCTTAGAGCTTTATCGTAGAGACCTTAGAGGCAAGGCCATCTTGGGTAAAAGATTTATATTTTTATGTTTAACCCTTGTGGAGTGCATTGTGCTTGGGGAGATATGTTTTAGGATAAGTCCTTGAGTAGCGTGATATGAAGAGGGTAGTTGAGCTAGGAAGACCGCTAGGTTTTAAATGCGTGATTTGTGAAATTGTTCGGATCGGGAGCTAGTGTTTTGCGCGATGCGGGTTGGGTTGAGGCCATGTTGCGGGTCAACTGCGGCTTTGTATGGTGGTGGGGTCGGTTGTGGTGGTCGCCTTGTGATAAGTCACGAGGGTGTTAGGCCCGTGTTTAGTTAACGCGTCTGAGTTCGTGGATGCGTTCAACGATGGTCGGGCGATGGGGGCGGCCGTCGTGTTTTCGTCGGGGATCGTGTACTCGGCGGATGTTGATATATCGAGAAAGGTTGTAAGGCTGCAGGGTGCCTACCTTCACCTTATGGCGACAGTGGGGCCCGAGTTACTGGTGTTTCTTTTTCTTTCGAAAGTTTTACGAGCGGGGTTAGGAACTTCGGGTGAGTCTCGAATCACATTAGCCCTCGGGCGGTGTTTGAATTTGAGGGTAGTTGCAAGGATTGTTGTCTCTGTTGAAGGGTGTTTAAGCTACCATTTTAGTGTTCGGATGTCGCCTTATGAAGCCTTGTAGGGCGGAAGTGTAAGTTCTTAGGTCGATTGGTTCGATGTTGGCAAGGTTGAGATAGTTGGTTGAGCTTGTTCCAGCATTTGTGGATAGGTGAAGCTTATCTAGAGGAATTTTTGGCGGCTCGGAGGAATCGTGCGGGTTATCGGCGGCAGCGCTTAGAGTTGAGTTGTGGTCGGTCTTGAAGGTACCACCACGGATAGGGTGTAAGAGGAAACTTAGCAGAGTTACTTTGGGCACTTTTGAGTTCATGTGAGGATAGGCGGGTTGCCTATATGTTAGCATTTGCGTCCGACTTAGGAAGCGATGCGTCTAGTCTTTCGTGTTATGTTAGAAGGAAATCGGAATCCGTCAGTGTTCGATTAATGATGACCAAGTTGAAGATAATAACCGAGATTTGGCGAAGCGATGTGAAGTGTGGTAAGTTCGAGTGTACAAGAAGTGTCACGACATCCTCGAGGATCGCATGCGGCCGGTACCATTTGTTAGGTCGGGGTGACACTAGAACCTCGCGGCAAAGTGACAAAAGTGGGAAGAAGCGAGCATGTATGGCGAGCATTGATGTGATCATTACTTTGGTGATGATTAGAGGTGTTTCCTCGTGGGCTTGGATGTAAATTGTGCGCGGTGTTTTGTGGCGGTGTGGCGATTGTTACAGTAAGTATAGTAGTGAAGACTATCTTTGGCGCCGTTTTCTTTGAGACTTAGAAGGAACATTCGGGATGAATGTTTCTAAGGAGGAGAATGTTATACCCGTATTTCCAGTATATGCGTGAGGGCGTGCGTGAAATTTGAACTTTAAAGTGGCTTGGAGATTTTATTTGTGCCTGACACGGTTAGAGTCGTTTTTAAATGAGCGTTTTACAACTTGCGAAGGAAAATTCCGGCTATGTCATTTCTATTTTTGCGGATTTTTAGAGGCGAAGCGTGTTGGACCAGCGAGAGGCGCCATGGCACCCTCTCATTAGCGGAAAAGTGGGGCGGTTGGGGCGATTTCCTTGACATTTTTGTCAAGTAGTAGGTAGGATATTTTGTGGTAGATGGATAAGGTGCACTTGGCATGATCATGGCCTACACTTGCCTTGCACTTGGCATGATCTTGGCCGTTGGTTGGCCTTTGCTGAACTATAAATACCCCGCTGGAAGACTTCTTCATCCGTTCCTAAATTTCCTAAGTGTTAAAATCCTCCCTCCTTGAGTAGTGTTCTCGTCCTCCCTTTGTAAGGCCTTGTGGCGAGAGTTCCTCCACCCCTTGGCCAGAGTACCCCTTTGTGGTGTTGTCTCGTATATATATACCCTCTTGGTAGAAATACTCTCAAAAGTATTGATTGTTATACCCAATTACCTTAGCCGTATACCTTGTAGTATTCCAAAGATACCTCTATCGTAGAGCAGGAAATACTACCTAAATGTCACTTTTGTCTCAACCGAAACCACAGGAAAATCTCCATAGTTGGTTGGAGTTTAAGTAGAAGTTAGTTAGAACTTCTAAGGGTTGTTTGGAGGCGGGTCGGGCCTTGCAGAGTAGGAGCTAAACTTGCTCGGGATCGACATTTAAACTCGGATAATTTTGGGCTTATCGAGTAAACACTCTTGACCTTATTGTAATTGGAAATTACATGTTGTAGGAATGTATAGTTGAAGTATACTATATATAGAACTGAACATAATTGTGCGGCAATGTCTTTTGACTTAAGCACGAATTTAAAGAAGAAAGCTGTAATTACATGGGGTGTATTCTGATGAACTTGTGTAGCATTCTTGTGTAGTAGAATCGTACCGCGTCGGTTAGGCGTGCAAACCCCACGGTTGGCTTGGTAGCCGGCCTCGATAGAGGAGGAGATTTACGCTGTTGTGGCCTTATAGGTTGAAGTAATATGCGTGGCGCGATCTACTTGGCTTAAGGAGTAGCCGCGGTTTGAAGTACTTGGAGCGTTTTGCTATTAGTCGATAATCGTCGCGGTATGTGAACCTCTTCCTATCTGTTCTAGCATGATATGTGTATAACTATGTAGTACGGTGAGCGTCACGTGTGTTTAATGTATTTGATTGGTTTGAAACATAAAGTGTTATAACGGCTTTATGGGAAGTTGGTAATAACAGCTTTATGTAGGTAAGAAAATGCTTGTGGTTTCAAAGGGTAAGTGATTTGACTTATAACGGATTTGATGTGTAGTAATACTTGGCTTTGAAAACATAAGAGTTGTACTAGCTTTATGGGAAGTTAGGTATAACGTCTTAAGAGTGATAAAAAGAATGGTTTCTTGATTTTTAGAAGATAAGAGACTTGACTTAATGGTATTGATATGAATTTTGTTAAAAGTGTGAAACCTCGTTCGTGAGTAATGAGTACTTGGTTTTAAAAGGAATAATGTTTTAATGATTTCGGAAATCAGAATTAGTATCGACAAACCACTGCAGCGTTAAAAAGGGAAAAATTATATCAATAATTAAGTATTGTATTAAAACCAGTAGAAACCTCCATCTGAATAGAAGCTAAGATGAGACAAAATGATATTACATTTCTAGATCATGTTGCTTAATAAGATTGATTATAAACAAGAATAACCTACTCACATATAAGACATATGTTTCTCAAAGCGTTTAAAGGAGAATTATGTTTTAAAGTTAAAACTATGAACTGAAACCTTTTCTAAAATTAGAAACTTGAGCATTTTAAATTAGGCAAACTTGATAGTTTGGAAAATAAGTTTGTTACTTTATTTTACATAGGAAAGCATTTTGGTTTACTTAACAATTTTTGTCACTCTATTTTTTATACTACGGTATCGGGTGACCTTTGTAAAAGAAATGGATCTTTAAAAGGAATTTAACGTCACGTAGTACTTTAGGAGTTAAAACCGGACTTTGGCATAAAATGAAAGTACTTTGAGTTGTGTATAACTTGCCTATGCTTGTTGTTGTGAAACTTGCCTATGCTTGTTGTGATAGCCTTTGTTGTATTCTGTACCGCGTCTCGATGGAGGTCGGTTGATTTGTTATGAGCGATTCTGCAGGTCCACGACATGGGCGAGGACACGTATTCCGTCGATTATACACGAGTCGCGAGATGGCGAGGACACGTATTTCATCGATTATACACGAGTCACGAGATGGCGAGGACACGTATTCCATCGATTATACAGAGTCACGAGATGGCGAGGGACACGTATTTCATCGATTATACACGAGTCGCGGGATGAAGCGGACACGTATTTCATTTGGTTATCATACGTATGTACGCTTTATAGACTATTATGATTTCATTCTGATATTTTGATTTCACATGCTTGGTACTGTTGTGCGACCTCGCCGAAGTGCGTTCATCTGCGAGTTGAGTACACGATCGTTGATCGATTCTGGGTCACGATTCAGCGTATGGGAAGCTCGTTTCTCGGAGGCTTATCGATGGTATAGTCCCATCGTTGTAGGTATTTACATTGGGGTATGGCGGGAATACTGTCCGCCATTGTTGTCGTATCATTCTTAGAAGTGCAGTAATCTTGTTGTGGCGAGTTGTAATGGGATATAGCGTTCGGTTTAAAATTGATTTATATATATATGTCGTAAAGGCAAGTTTTCTCGATTCTTGTTTCTTACTTCATAATATTTTCATGTCTTGTTTTATGTTCATTGATTACTACGATGTTGTATCACTAGGGTGCGGGTAAGACACGATCACGGGCAGGTTGAGTCTGGCAGTTTCTTGATTTCGGAAATCAGAATGAATATCGATCAAACCACTGCAGCGCTAATAAAGGGAAATGTATTGAATAATGAAGTATTATTAAAACCAGTAGAAACCTCCATCTGCATAGAAGCTAAGATGAGACAAAATGATATTACATTTCCTAGGTCATGGCTGCTTTAATAAGATTGTTATGAACAAGAATAACCTACTCACTCATAAGGCATATGTTTCTCAAATTGTTTTAAAGGATTAAAACTATGAACTACGAAACTTTTTCGAAAATGAGAAACTTGAGCATTTGAAATTAGGTAAACTTGAACGTTTGGAAAATAATGTTGTTACTTGATTTTACAAAGGGAAGTGTTTTGGTTTACTTAACAATGTTAGTCACTCTATTTTTATACTACGGGTTTCGGGTGACCTTTGTAAAAGAAATAGACCTCTAAAAGGAATTTAACATACGTAGTACTTTAGGGTTAAAACCCGAACTTTAGCATAAAATGAAAGTACCTTGAGTTGTGTGTAACTTGCCTATGCTTGTTGTTGTGTAACTTGCCTATGCTTGCTTTGATAGCCTTTGTTGTGCAAGAATTGTGTTTCTATGCTATCGCGTCTCGATGGAGGCGGTTGACTTGTTGAGAACTTACTTGGGCGTCTGGCGGTGACGGAAGATTCCACGGGTATGCTTCCATTATCATTGTTACATGGGCATGTCTACACCGATGATGGATTCTGTGGACATGTGACCATTATGGTTATTTATGGCGAAGTATCGTGACTTACGGTTGTGATCGGGTGCGTAGCCTGTTTACTTGCCCCCGTCAGCTACGTGACGCAGGTGGATCTGGTAGAGGTTATTGCACTTGCCACGTGTCAACCAGCGGCGAAGTATCGTGACTTACGGTTGTGATCTGGTGCTTAGCGATTCACTTGCCCCGTCGGCTACGTGGCGCGGAGGAGGCTGGTGGAGGCTGGTGCGCTTGCCGCGTGTCGACCGCGAGTCGGTGTTTGGATGGAGCGCCGTGACTTACGGTTGTGATGCAGTGCGTGGCGATTTACTTGCCCCGTCATTTCGTGGCGCGAGGAGGAGCTAGTGGAGGCTATTGCACTTGCGTGTCGACTTCGTGATATGGTTGTACAATATTATTGGTGCGGTTGGATCAGTAGTTATACTTGCCGTCGGTTTTATGACCAAGTGGGACACAGTGTTCATGTATACTCCTTGGTGTTGTTATATCATAGGCTGCAGCGATGAGGAAGGAATTCAGCGCACAGTGATGATTTGGAGCGTGAGTCACGACTTGATATATTTGTTTATATGTTGTGTCTTGTAGTTTGGTTATCATACATGTCTCTGCTTTATATAGACTATTATGATTTCATTTTCGATATTTTGATTTCACATACTTGGTACTGTTATGCGACCTCCGGGCTGCGTTCATGTCGCGGTAAGTCGTCATGTCGATCCGACATAGGATCACATTTCAGCGTATTGGGAAGCTCAGTTCCTTGAGGCTTATCTTTTGGTATGTTACCACAGTGCAGAGGTTCTTGTACATTCGGGGTATGGCGGGGCCACTGTCCGTCATAGTTGTTGTAAAAAATCTTAAGTGCATGCTTTGTTGTGGCGGGGTTGTAAGGATTATGGCTATTCAAATGTCGATATATATATTTGCGAGAAAGGCAACCGTTTTGGTTGGCCTATTTTCTTTATCTTGATCCATATCTAATTGTATGTTTAAGTTTTTATTTCCATTGGTTTTCTCGATGTTGTATCACTAGGGTGCGGGGTAAGGCACGATCCACGGGCAGGTTGGTCGTGACAACAGAACACTAACGTGTCTTTATGAAATCAGAATTTAACCCAAATTACCATGTACTTCTACTCTTTTTAAAATCTTAGGCAATTAATGCCTTAAAATCAATTGCCTTCCATTAATTCATGTCATTTATCCTTACTTATTTTACTTGAGTAAATCTCTCTTTTAACTTTCCACAAGGCTAATATAACCAACTCGCCATAAAGTCGTTATATTAACTTCATACATATAAGTAAATTACATTTTCCAATATCGAGGACTTGTAGATTTAAAATGGAACAAGTATCATACACTTAAAAACACTTCAAGTCCCTTAACCTTGAAAACATAAGACATCCTTACTACTTTTAAAGAAGTGAGTAAATCCTAATTCCGACTTGGACACTTTAAAAGCGAGTAAAGGATACGAGGTCTTGTCGTCTACCGTACTATATAGGTAAAACTATTCATGCTCGAGAGATAGGAAAGTTCCACATACCTCTTGGTCGATCCACTTGCTAAGTCGATATACATGCGTAGTCGTCAACTATAATGACCATGTCGTTTATTAACCTCTAGTTTCAACGTAGAATATTCCAAGTGCAAAGTCACTAAATTCTATGGAAAATCGGGCGACATTTCCTTTGTTTCTATATACTTTTCCACCTTTTCAAGGTCGAATTCAACATCAGCGCCACTTTTAAGGCCCAACAATCCAATCAATATAAAAGGGGATTACACACCTAACCTTGGATGTGTAAAATTCTGCCCCACAATGCATACTAACTAAACCAATAAGTTAAAGGTAGTATTTTGGCTACAACATGTTCACATACTAACCTTATTCAATCCTTCAAATCCAAATCATATTTCTTACATGCAATTTATCTAAGAGCAATATTTACAACTACAAGTTCTTTCTTCTTCACATGACACCAAAAACTAGCAAAAGAGAAGGAATTGTTACCTTAGAGCTTTAGCCAAATTAATCCAACAAATTCACTAGCCTCCTTTCCATAATCACCACCACAAAGCTCCTGAAGCTTGCGACAAGTTTCCTTCTTTCCACCTTTTTGATTTTTCTCAAGCCTTGATTTCCTCTTGATTTTCTAGAGAAGGGAGAGCATTTAATTTTTAGAGAGAGGAGAGCTTGAAGAATGACAAAGTCTACAAGACGTCGTCCAGAAATACGACATGCAAAATCAGATGGGGACAACTTGTCACCCTCTGGCCTTTTAAAACAAAAGCAGTTCAGATTTTCCACGGACTCATGAGAACCCGCCTCGGCGCGCACGCTTCCGGCCGGTATTACGTAACTCTGAGCAATTATTTTTACGTCCATTGCGCCTTGAACATAACTTCCATAACTTTCTACTCTGATGTCCTATCGACGAACGGTTGGTTGCGTTGGGAACTAGACTCAACGAACTACGTACTAGGCCTTTGAAACACCTAGGAACTCATAATTCAACTGGAGATAATACGCCTCAAAGTTGACTAAAAACCCGTCCGAAACAATCCGTCAACCTATCTTTCTAAAATTTAAATCTTAATCCCTTTCGTACGTTTTCATACGCATGGCCTGAACTACGGGGTATAATAGTTGGTCAACCCGAAAGACATCACCCTGAACTCATAGTGCCCATACCGGGTCCTGCATGCAGTCTTTGGGATATCTGCCTCTCTAACTCGCACTTTGATGATAACGGACGCGAGTCTATCTTGGAAAACACCTCGCACCACACTTGGTCAAACAAATCATCAATCACAGGAAGGGGTATACATTCTTGATAGTTACCTTATTAATTTTGTAATCAACACACATCTGGCGTCCATCCTTCTTCTTTACAAATAAAATCGGCGCTCCCGAGGAGAAAGCACTAGGCGATAAAGCCTTTTCCGGCAAATCCTTGATTGGTCTTTCAACTCCCTCAACTCGGAGTGCCGTCTGTGGGGTGGAATAGATATAGGTCAGTGTCGGCGATGTATCAATGCAAAACTCAATCTCCCTCTCGGGAGGATGCGGGAAGATCGTGCAGGAATACGTCGGAAACTCTCTAACAAGCTGGGCGGCGAAGGTGCGGTATCTCGACCTCGATGTCGAAGGCCGAACCATATGGTAGATATACCCCTTCGCACCATCTTCCTAGCCTTGTGGTAGAAATAAACCTACCTCTCGGCGACGCATTATTCCCTTCCACTCGATAGCGGCTCCCGGAAGCGGAACCGTGCGATCTCTCTCTGGTCCACGTTGGCATAACAAGGCTAGCAATCCGTACCGTAATCACGTCAAAGTCAGTCGTATCGACTCTATCAAGTCGGCTGGGATCGGCGAATGTATATAGTCATTTGGGCAAGCCTTATACACGCTCGGCTACCGAATCACTGCGGCGTAGCGCGCCAAAAAGGTTTTATGGACTTGGGCTCATCCTATTCTACCGTGATATGAGGAGATATATAGGACAAGGTAGAACTAGATCTATCAAAGCATATCGTCGACATGAAACCAATAATGTACCTGTGGCGACATCGGTGGCGCCTCACGGTCTGGCGGTGGACATAGCATAAATGCGGTTACGAGGACCCGTGGGCGAGACCCCGCGTGACCCTGCCGCGGCTCTTTGGTCCATGAACACTCACGCCTCAGGCGCTAACCATCGAAGCGAAGATCCGGCCCGACCACGCCGGTGAACCATAACACTCCTGCCGCCTCTGGTCGGACAATCTCTCTTCAAATGGCCCTGCGCATAAGAGTAACAAGCTCCAGTCATCGACACTCGCCGCAGGTGGAACCTACCGCCGTACAGAGATGGGGTGGTCCGTCGAAGATGGTCTCTGCCTCCCTGAAGTCCCGACTGATCAACCCTCCTGCCAGAAAACCGGGAAGGGGCACTATGTGCCGCCTGAAATATGGATCTAGTCTGCTGCGAGTTTGTCGCCTCAGCGCCACACGAGACCTGCTTTGTCACAGCCTGCTTTGTCACGACCCGACCCGGGCCCACGGTGCCCTACAGGCACCACTGTTGGTATACCTCGAGAGAATAGCGGCGGAACATACATGAAACTTATAAAATAAAGTAGCAGAAATTAAACCACGGGTTAGCGGATAAGGCTACGCCTTGGACACAATATACATATACATAACATGGCGATCCACATCCGCTTTCCTTTTACAAACCGACCCACAATATGTAACTACAGACCTCTAAGAATTACAAGCTGCGGTGGGGCGGGGCCCCGCATACCACAGATGTACATAAGTCTACCACGTCGGAAAGCCGTACCAAAGATAAGCCTCGGAGTGAAAGGGCTTCTTTCAAAAAGCGAGCAGATCCTAGAGCAAGGATCACCAACTGTTGTTATACCCGTATTCTCGGGGTATGTATCTGAAAGGGCGTCGTCTGAGAGCACGCGAGAAAAATTGGAAAGGAAGAAAGAGGTGATTCTTCCACGGAAAAAGTCTCGGTTTTGTAAGGAAAAATGTTAGTTGAAGGAATTGGGTTCCCAGTTTGGAATTTGGGCTTCTTAGAATATATTAGAATTATGGAATTTTATTTTTGGAAATGGTCACGTGGGGCCACGGGAGAAATTCTGATTTTGTGAGACCAGCTTTGATTTTGAGATTTTGGCCATTTTGGATATTTTTGGAAGATGAATTATTTTGGACAAGTAGGAGGAGACACGTGTCACCCCACAGGTGGCTTGGCGAATTTACCTTTGTCTGTGACACGGTTGGAGTCGTTTTTCGGCGAAGCGTTTTGCGTAGCTTGCGAAGGAAAATTCGGCTATGTCGTTTTGTATTTTTGCGGATTTTTCCGGCGGCGAAACATCTTGGACCAACGGGAGGTGACATTGTCACCTCGTGGTGAGCAGTTGATGGCGATTGGCTCGCGTTTTGTGCCTTATTGGTGCCTTGTTTTGTGCCTTGTTTTGGCCTTGTTTTGTGCATTGTTTTGAGCCATGTTTTGTGGAGTAGGGGATAGGGTGCACTTGGCTTGATCAAGGCCTTACACTTGCCTTGCACATGGCTTGATCTTGTCCGTTGGTTGGCCCGCTTCCACTATAAATACCCTCTCTTTGAAGACTTATTCATCACAAATTTCCAAGTCTAAATCCTCATCCCCCTTGTGAGCCATCGTCCTAAGCCTCATCCCCCCCCAGGTGGCCTTGTGGCGAGAGCCTCACTCCCGTGCTCCTAGTTGTTTATTATAATACCACTCTTGGTAGAAATACTCTCTCGAGTATTGTTATAATGCCCAAAATACCTTAGCCTTTACCTTGTTGTATTCCAAAGTTACCTCTGTCGTGAGCAGGAAATACTACCTTTTGTCCTTTTAGTCTCAAAGCCGAAACCCTAAGGAAATCTTCATAGTTGGTTGAAGTATTTGAGTAAGTTAGTTAGAACTTCTAAGGGTTGTTTGGAGGCGGATTGGGCGCCGCGGAGTAGGAAGCAAAACCTTGCTCAGGAGCGACATTATAACTTGGATAATTTTGGGCTTATCGAGGTAAATATTCTTGTCCCCTTATTGTAATTGGAGATTACATGTAGTAGGAATATATAGTTGAGGTATACTATATATAGAACTGAACATTATTTGTGCGTGATGTCTTTTGACTTAAGCTGAATTTAAAGAAAGAAGCTGTAATTACATAGGGTGTATTACGATGAGCTTGTGTAGCATTGTTGTGTAGTAGGATGGTACACGTCAGGTTAGGCGATGTAAACCCCCACTGGTTGGCTTGGTAGCGGCCTCGATAGAGGAGGAGATTTCTGTTGCGGGAAGAATCTTCTTGAATTTTACGTAGAAATGGAACCTTGTGTTTTGAAGTTAATAGGCGTTTGTGACCTTTTTAGGTGAAAGTACTAAGAGTAGCGTATTCTACTTGAGGAGTGGAAAGGGCTAGCAAGGTTGTAGTACTTGGAGCATTTTGCTTATTATCGATACTCGCGAGGTATGTGAACCTCTTCCTATCTATTCTAGCATGATATGTGTGTAACTATGTGATGCGGTAGGCGTCACAGTGCTAAGTGTATTTGTTTGGTTTAAACATAAAGTGTTATAACGGCTTTATGGGAAGTTGGTTATAACGACTTTATGTAGGTAAGAAAATGGTTTCTTGATGTTAGAAGTTAAGAGACTTGATCTTATAAGATAAGAGACTTAACTTATTTGTTTTAATGTGGGCGTTTGTGTGAAACCTCATTCGTGAGTAATGAGTACTTGGTTTTAAAGGGATAATGTTTCTTGATTTGGAAATCAGAATGTGTATCGACAGGACCACTGCGGCGTTAATAAAGGAAAATGTATTGAATAATGATGTGTTGTACTAAAACCGGTAGAAACCTCCATCTGCATAGAAGCTAGATGAGACAAAATGATATTACATTTTCTAGATCATAGCTTTGTAATAAGATCGTTATAAACAAGAATAAACTACTCACATATATGACATATGTTACTCAATTGTTTTAAAAGAGATTAAGACTATGAGTTATGAAACCTTTCTAAAATAAGTGACTTGAGCATTTGAAATTAGGCAAACTTGAGCGTTTGGAAAATAATGTTGTTACTTGATTTTACAAGGGGAAGTGTCTTGTTTACTTAAAAGATAGTCACGATTTTTATACTACGGGTGGTGTGACTTATGTGAAAGTACTTTGAGTTGTGTGAAACTTGCCTATGCTTGTGATGATAGCCTTTGTTGTACAAGTGTTGTATTTACGTATTCTGGCGTCTGCGATGAAGTAGGTTGACTTATTGAGAACTTACTTGGGCGTCTTTGGCGGTGACGGAGAATTCCACGGGTATGTTTCCATTTTAATTCTTGTCTTGTTGTCGATGTTACATAGACATGTCTACAGAGGTAGAATTAGGGCATGTGGCCGTGCGGCGGGGTTGATCACCCATATATTGTTGATGATGTCACGTGGGCGTGTCTGGCAGGGTAGAATTAGGGGCATGTGGCCATGGGGCATTGGTATTATTGTTGCATCATGGACATGTCTGCACCGGCGAGAATTAGGGGAATGCGGCCGTGATGCGAACTGTTTATGATTGATGTTGTGGGCGTGAGACCCGTAGTTATATTTGAGTGATGACTTGAGGCGTGAGTCCAGTGGACATATTTGCTTTTATGTTGTGGCTTGTAGTTTGGTTATCATACATGTCTCGCTTTATATAGACTAGTATGATTTCATTTCTGATATTTTCTGATTTCACATACTTAGTACTGTTATCTTGACCTCCTTGAAGTGCGTTAAATCTGCGAGTAGAAGTACATCGGTCGTGGATCCTCGCTCTTAGGATCACTGATTCGACATATTAGGAAGCTCCGTTTCTCGAGGCTTATCTTTTGGTATGTGTTCCACTGAGTTGTAGGTTCTTGAACATTCGAGGTATGGCGGGGCCTGTCCGTCATAGTCGTTGTAAATCTTAAGTGCAGTAATGCTTGTTGTGGCGGGGTTGTAAAGATTAAAGCTATTCGAGTTTTATGTATATCTTGAAGGCAACGTTTTGGTTGCTTTATTTATTATTTTATCTCTTGTTTCATGACTCATGTTTTATTTTCATTTGGTTTTCTACGATGTTGTATCACTAGGGTGCGGGGTAAGGCACGATCACGGGCAGTCGGGGTGTGACAAAGTGGTATCGAGCGATTAGTCTCGGAAAGTGTCTACAGGCGTGTCTAGTAAGTCTTGATTATCGGTGTGTTGTGCACCATCTATAATCGAGGCTATAGGACATTTAGGATTGGTTTCCATTCTTCTCATTACGAGATCGTGCCTTAGAAGCGTGTTGTAAGTTGGACCCTCGGCGTATCTCGTTTTACGATTATGCCTCGCGCGAGCAACGAGCCCGGAAGGGCAAGGCGGCGAGTGCGCTAGTGAGTGAGATCTGAGATGCGAGGTATCACGACCGATCCGGGCCGTGGCGGTGCCTTACCGGGCACCTGGTGAGACAACATCGAGTAATGTCGGAACATAAAGCGATACAAGACATATTATGAAATATGAAACAATGATACGAGGAAAACTTGCCTTTCGGCGTATATAAATAACAAGTGAGCAGTTTAATCCTTTTTACAACCACGCCAGCGATTACTACGGACCTCTACGAAGATATGACAAAAGCAGCGGGGCGGGGCCGTCGTACCTGAATATGGCACCTCGACGACAGGGACTATGCGAATAAGCCTCGGAAAGCGGAGCTTCCCAACGCTATTTGGCGTGACCCGAGCTAGGATCAACGGCCCGGTGTACCTCGACTGCGGCATGAGCGGCCGAAGGAGTCGATCTACAGTGCGGTATGTGAAATGAAAATACATCTGTAAGTGAAATCATAGCGATCATATAAAGCGAGACAATGTATGATAACGAACTCTGATTTACCCAAGCGATCATGTCGAGTTA
Source organism: Przewalskia tangutica (assembly GCA_029844215.1). Taxonomy (NCBI): domain Eukaryota; kingdom Viridiplantae; phylum Streptophyta; class Magnoliopsida; order Solanales; family Solanaceae; genus Przewalskia; species Przewalskia tangutica. Next base: position 1,462,977 of record JAQGDG010000035.1, read on the forward strand.
GGGACTCGCGCCCTCGAGTTATCACTCAAGTATAACAATGGGTCTCGGGCCCACAACATCAATCATGCGTGGAATACCTTCGCCAGCTGGCGATCCATGATATAAAAGCACCGAGGAACACATGAACACCGGGTCCGCGTGTCATCATAAAGCTGTGCGGGGTAAATGCGAAGGCATGGCCGACTACTAAAACCACGGTACCAACAAGGTCATGAAGCGTATCATAAGATCTGTCTGGCCGTCGCGTGATCAAAGCGGCCACTTGCCGCGATCGATGTGCGCGTCTAACCACGGAACTCCGTAGCTCGCGTAGGCCAATCTCATCGGCCGCGTGAGGTATTCCCGCGTCGGTGCTACTCCGGCGTCGTCACGGACCGCGATCCGCGTGGCCACATGGACGCGTGCCCGTAAGGGCGTCACTAACACGGAATCTCGTAGCCGCGTAGGCCGGGACTGCGTGAGGTATTCTCGAATCATAGGTCCGTCGACCGCCTTTGAGTCTACCCGCGTCGGAGGCGGCTTAACCCCGGAATCATCTCGAGATGAATGCCACAATACTATCATAACGTGATAGTTAATAAGCCTGATCAAGAAACCCTTTACCCAAACATCGCGAGATACTAACACACGTAGCATCCTAACACGTTTACTTATCAAAGCAATCAAGAAAGTATTACAAGGCTATCACAAACCAATACAATCAAGTTGTTCACACAAGGTACCTTCTACTATATGAGTAACAAGATCGGGTTTTATCCCCAAAGTACTTCATACATTAACTCTTTAAAAGATCGTTACATTCACAAAAGTCACCTGATACGTAGTATATGAAAATAGAGTGATTAACATTTTAAAGTAAATCAATTACTTCTCATTGTAAAATCAAGTAGCAACATTCTTTTCCAATGATCAAGTTTGCCTAATTTCCAATGTTCAAGTTTCTCATTTTAGAAAGGTTTCGTAGTTCATAGTCTTATTCATTTAAGAATATAATTCTCCTTTAAACTATCTGAGAAACATAAGTCTTATATGTGAGTAGGATATTCTTGTTTATAACAATCTTATTACAGCAGCCATGATCTAGGAAATATCATTTTGTCTTATCTTAGCTTACATGCGGATGGAAGTTTCTCTTGGTTTTAATAATACTTAATCTGTCAAAACATTTCCTTTTATTAGCAGCTGCGGTGGTTTGTCGATACACGTTCTGATTTCCAAAATCGTAAAACATTCTTAAGGCGTTATACCTAACTTTCCATAAAGCTAGTATAACTCTTAAGTTTTCAAAACAAATCAAGTATTACTTTTCTCTCAAAATGATTCAAAACTCTTTTGAAATACTTCAAGTTCTCTATTAACACATAACAAGCGGTTATAGATCAAATCGATTACCTTTTAAAAACCACATGTATTTTCTTACCAACATAAAGCCGTTATAACCAACTTCCCATAAAGCCGTTATAACACTTTATGTTTTACATAATCAAATACATTTAGTACGTATGCGTCTGCGTACTACATAGTTCACACATATCATGCTAGAAGAGATAGGAAGAGGTTCACATACCTCGCGGCAGTATCGACTAATAGCAAAACGCTCAAGTACTCCCAACGTCGGCTACTCCTAAAGCCAAGTAGAGCGCGCACACGTAGTACTTGAACCTATAAGGCCACAGCGCATTAACATTAAGATCTTATCGTAGAACATTCTCAGAAAATTGGCGTACTCCCCACATGGCGTAAATCTCCTCTCTCTAACAGGCGGCTACCAAGCCAACCGGGGGTTATACATCTAACGACGGGTACAATTCTACTCACGATCTTCTTACAAGTCTGCATGTCTGATTGATTCGATTCTTGAGCTTAAGTCAAAAGACATTGCCAACTAACCACGTTGATTCTATATATAGTATACTTCAACTATATATTCTACTAACATGTAATTTCCAATTACAATAGAGGACAAGATATTTACCTCGATAAGCCCATAATTATCCAAGTATAAAGTCGATCACTGGGCAATCGTTTAGCTCGACTCGGCGCTCCAACCGCTCTAAACCACCCAGAAGTTCTAACCAAAACACAATACTCACGGACTATGGAGATTTTCCTAGGGTTTCGGTTTTGTGGTAGGGAAGTATAATAGTATTTAAGGCTTTTCGTATAGGTATAACCTTAGAATACTACAAGGTATCACGGCTAAGGTAATTTGGGCATTATAACAATACTTTTGAGAGTATTTCTACACCACAAAGGGAGTATTATCTGAAGCAACTAGGCTAGGGGGTGCCCAGGCCACACTACTAGGAGGGGTGTACCCTCGGCCAAGGCCTCTAGGAGAGGGAGGCCTCTTGGCGAACTCAACACTAAGGGGAGGAGAAGATTTAACACTTAGAAACATTTAGGAAAGGATGAAGAATTCATCAAAGGGAGAGGGTATTTATAGCCTGAGCCAAGGCCAACCAATGGCCAAGATTGAGCCAAGTGCTACACAAGTGTAGGGCCAAGATATGCCCAAGTGCCCCCTAGCCCCTACTCCTTAAAACCCTCACAAATATCTACCAAAATATCTACCACTTGACCTCCCCAATTCGTCCCGTATGCGCCACCTTGCCGCTGATGAGAGGGTGCCAAGTGCCGCCCTCTCGTTGGTCCAAAATGTTCCGTCTCTCGGAAAAATCCAAAAAAATAAGAAAAGACATAGCCGTAATTTTCCGTTCGCAAGATAGGTAGAGCGTTTAGTCGGCGACTCTAGCAGGGTGTTGAGCACAAATGCCAATTCGGCGAGCCACTGGCGGGGTGACACGTGTCACCCTCCTATTAAAATAAAACATCTTAAAAATATCCTGATGGCCAAAATCTACGAAAACAAAGTGGGCCCATGGCAGTAAATTTCTCCAGTGGGCCCCACGTGACCATTTCAGAAAATAAAATTCCATAATTCTCTAATATTCCGGAAGTCAGAATACCAAATCACGGAATCCAATTCCGTTAACGAACCTTTTTCCTTCACAAAACCGGAAACTTTTAGTGGAAAAATCGCCTCTTTCTTCGCTTTCCAATCTTTACGTCGTATTCTCGATGCGTCGTCCTCGCATACATACCCTGGAACTACGGGGTATAACATTCTTCCCCCCTTAGAAACATTCGTCCCGAATGTTCCTTCTAAGTCTCAAAACAAACGTGCGTCAATATAGTCTTCACTACTATACTTACGAAACAATCCTGCCATACCTGGCCACAGAAAATACCTGCGCAACATACTTATATCCAAGTCTACGAGGAAACACCTCTAACATCACCACAAATAATACTACTTTTGTCACTTTGTCGCGAGCCTTGCTCCAACGACCCAACAAATGGTGCCGAAATGCGTCGATCAGAAGATCGTACACTCGAATTCTTACCATATTTCTGATACTGCTTTAGTATCCAAAACTCGGGGTTACTATCTCTAACGTGGTCATCATTAACTGGGAACATTCTGGATGGATCTTCGATACTTTCCCGAACATAACAATACGAAAGACCGGACGTCCTTCCTCCTAAGTCGGACGGCAAATGCTAACATATAGGCAACCTGGCCTATTCTTCACATGAACTCACAAAGGCCCAAAATAACTCGGGCTAAGTTCATACATTTCCCAAAACTCGTCACACCGTCAGGTGGTACTTTCAAGAAGACCGACCGTCGGCTGAACTCTGGCGTCGTCGCCGATTATCCGCATACGATTCCTCCGAGCTGCGAACTTCTTCTAGACAAGCTTCACTATCCACGATCTGCTGGAACAAGAGTGAACCAACTATCTGAACCACGCCAACATCAGACCAATCGTGGCAACTTACACTTCGCCTCTGACAAGCCGTAGGCGACATCCGAACAACGAAATGGTAGCTCAAGCGCTCCTCCACAGAGACAACAATCCTCGCAACTACCCGAAATCCAGCACTTGGCGAGGCGAATGCGGTCTGAGACTCACCGAGTTCTTAACACGTGATTGGTAAAACTTCCGGAAACAAAACAGCCGTAACACAGGCTCCATGCATCGTCATAAGGTGAAGGTAGGCACCGTGCAGCCTTACAACCTTCGATAAATCAACACGCCAGTGAGCGGTCCGACCGAAGAACACGATGGGCTGCCCATCGGCCCGACACCGTCGAGCGCATCCACGAACTCGTCGTTGGTTAACTAAACTTGGGCCTAGCACCCTCGTGACCTACCACGGAGGGACCACAACCAGACCCCGCGCCATGCCGCGGGTTGACCGCAGCGTGGCCTCAACCCGACGGCAACGCGCGATACTAGCTCCGATCGGAACAATCTCGCTAATCACGTTACGAATACCTGGCGGTCTTCTTAGCTCAACTACCTCTTCATTTCACACTACTTGGGACTATCCCAAACACGGCTCGCGTGCGCTATGCACTCCTATAAAGTCAAACATAAACATACGTCTCTGCGAGATGGCCTTACCTAAGGTCTTTGCGTATAAAGCTCTAAGGCTCACACTTTCTCTATCCTCCAAAATCTTACTCGGTTAACCCACCGTGATTTTTAATCACAACTAACACCGCTATCGAACATAGCACTTAAGGTATACTCACTTTGAAAGTTACCGAAGGACCTTGCTGCTCTGGCCTCTTATCATCCTTGGTTAACCCGTCGATCTCTACGTTTTTGCTGCGTACATAAGCCCGTACGAGCCATGTTCAACCAATGAAGAATTACTCTTGCACAACCTCTCTTAGGTAGTCATCAAGACTCGCGATACATCGGTATAATCTCTGGTAGCCAAATCCATAGCTAATGTGGTCGCCTCTTTGCAATCTATATTCACTGTTCGGTCGTGGGGCGGAGGTTCAAATATCATGGGCCAGCGGATGGAAGCGCATGCCGTGCTAAACTCTGCTGGGGTTAGTGGCGTCGCGAAATCCCGAATGAAGCACTACCTAGGTAATGATTGGGCTGTGCCCTCATGACCCTACGTATTCTACTCGCGGCTCCTCGGTGCCGCCGCCTCACGGGCGGGTTGCCTACGCGGAGCATAGCGGTGAGAAAGAAATACGTTTAGAGGTCGACTTAAAACACGACTCTCAAGGCACGACCTCGAGTGAGAAGAATAGAAACCAATCCTAAATATCCTATAGCCTCACGATTATTGGCGTGGTGCAACACTGTGCGATAATCAAGACTCTGGATACGATGCGTAGACACTTTCCGAGGATTAAGCGCTCGATACCACTTTTGTCACGACCGATCCGGGCGTGGTAGTGCCTACCGGGCACCCTAGTGAGACAACATCGAGTGTCAATGGAACATAAAGCGATACAAGACATATTATGAAATATGAAACAATGATCGAGGAAAACTTGCCTTTGGCATATATAAATAACAAGCCGAGCAGTTTAATCCTTTTTACAACCACCCTGCAGCGATTTCTACGGACCTCTACGAAAGATATGACAACAACGACGGGGCGGGGCCCGTCATACCACGAATGTAAACACCTACGACAACGAGGACTATACGAATAAGCCTCGAGAAAGCGGAGCTTCCCAACTGAAAGCGTGACCCGAGAGCTAGGATCAACGGCGGTGTACCTCGACTGCGGCATGAGCGGCCCCGAAGGAGGTCGATCTGGCAGTGCAGAGTATGTGGCCCGAAAATACATCGTAAGTGAAATCATAGCGATCATATAAAGCGAGGAGACAATGTATGATAACGAACTACGGTTTACCTAAGCGATCGTGTCGAGTTAGGGACTCACGCCCTCGAGTTATCACTCAAGTATAACAATGGGTCTCGGGCCACAACATCAATCATGCGTGGAATACCTTATCGCCGCTGGCGATCTATGATATAAAAGCACCAAGGAACACACATGAACACGGGTCCCACGTGTCATCATAAAGCGTGCGGGGTAAATGCGAAGGCATAGCCGACTACTAAAAACCCACGGTACCAACAAGGTCGTGAAGCGTATCATAAGATCTGTCTGGCCGTCACATGATCAAAGGCGGCCACTTGCGATATCGATATGCGCGTCTAACCTGGAACTCCGTAGCTCCGCGTAGGCCAATCTCATCGGCCGCGTGAGGTATTCCCGCGTCGAGGGTAGCTACTCCCGGCGTCGTCACGACCGCGATCGCGTAGCCACGTGGACGCGTGCCCGTAAGGGCGTCACTAACACGGAACTCGTAGCCCCGCGTAGGCCGGGACTGCGTGAGGTATTCTCGAATCATAGGTCCATCGACACTGAGTCTACCCCGCGTGGAGGGCTTAACCGGAATCATCTCGAGATGAATGCCGCAATACTATCATAACGATGATAGTTAATAAGCACAATCGAGAAACCCCTTTACCCAAACATCACAAGATACTAACACGTAGCATCCTAACACGTTTACTTATCAAAGCAATCAAGAAAGTATTACAAGGCTATCACAAACCAATACAATCAAGTTGTTCACACAAGGTACCTTCTACTATATGAGTAACAAGATCGGGTTTTATCCCCAAAGTACTTCATCATTAACTCTTTAAAAGATCGTTACATTCACAAAAGTCACACAATACCCGTAGTATATGAAAATAGAGTGATTATCTTTTTAAAGTAAATCAATTACTTCTCATTGTAAAATCAAGTAGCAACATTCTTTTCCAATGATCAAGTTTGCCTAATTTCCAATGTTCAAGTTTCTCATTTTAGAAAGGTTTCGTAGTTCATAGTCTTATTCATTTAAGAATATAATTCTCCTTTAAACTATCTCGAGAAACATAAGTCTTATATGAGTAGGATATTCTTGTTTATAACAATCTTATTCTGACCATGATCTAGGAAATATCATTTTGTCTTATCTTAGCTTACATGCGGATGGAAGTTTCTCTTGGTTTTAATAATACTTAATCTGTCAAAACATTTCCTTTTATTAACGCTGCGATGGTTTGTCGATACACGTTCGATTTCCAAAATCAGTAAAACATTCTTAAGACGTTATACCTAACTTTCCATAAAGCTAGTATAACTCTTAAGTTTTCAAAACAAATCAAGTATTACTTCTTCTCTCAAAATGATTCAAAACTCTTTTGAAATACTTCAAGTTCTCTATTAACACATAACAAGCCAGTTATAGATCAAATCAGTTACCTTTTAAAAACCACATGTATTTTCTTACCAACATAAAGCCGTTATAACCAACTTCCCATAAAGCCGTTATAACACTTTATGTTTTACACCAATCAAATACATTTAGTACATGTACGTCTACCGTACTACATAGTTCACACATATCATGCTAGAAGAGATAGGAAGAGGTTCACATACCTCGCGACGAGTATCGACTAATAGCAAAACGCTCCAAGTACTCCCAACTGTCGGCTACTCCTAAAGCCAAGTAGAACGCGCCACACGTAGTACTTCAACCTATAAGGCCACAAGGCGCTTATTAACATTAAGATCTTATCGTAGAACATTCTACAGAAAATTCGGCGTACACATCCCGGCGTAAATCTCCTCCTCTAACGGTAGCTACGAAGCCAACCGGGGGTTATACATCTAACGACGGGTACAATTCTACCCACGATTACTACACAAGTCTCATGTCTGATTCGATTCGATTCTTGAGCTTAAGTCAAAGACATAGCCAACTAACCACGTTGATTCTATATATAGTATACTTCAACTATATATTCTACTAACATGTAATTTCCAATTACAATAGAGGGACAAGATATTTACCTCGATAAGCCCATAATTATCCAAGTATAAAGTCGATCTTGGGCAATCGTTTAGCTCGACTCCGGCGCTCCAACGCTCTAAACCACCCTTAGAAGTTCTAACCAACTTACACAATACTCGGCCAATTTATGGAGATTTTCCTAGGGTTTCGGTTTTGTGGACGGGAAGTATAATAGTATTTCGGGCTTTTCGTATAGGTATAACCTTAGAATACTACAAGGTATCTGGCTAAGGTAATTTGGGCATTATAACAATACTTTTGAGAGTATTTCTACACCACTGAGGAGTATTATCTGAAAGCAACTAGGCTGGGGTACCCACGCACACTAGGAGGGGGTGTACCTCGGCCAAGGCCTCAGGAGAGGGGAGGCCTCTTGGCGAACTCAACACTAAGGGGAGGAGAAGATTTAACACTTAGAAACATTTAGGAAAGGATGAAGAATTCATCAAAGGGAGAGGGTATTTATAGCCTGAGCAAGGCCAACCAATGGCGAGATTGAGCCAAGTGCTACACAAGTGTAGGGCGAGATATGCCCAAGTGCCCTAGTCCCTACTCGCCAAAACCCTCAAATATCTGCAAAATATCTACCACTGACCTCACGGTCGTCCCGTATGCGCCCGCGCCCGCTGATGAGAGGGTGCCAAGTGCAGCCTCTCGTTGGTCCAAAATGTTAGTCTCTCGGAAAAATCCGCAAAAATAAGAAAAGACATAGGCGGAATTTTCCTTCGCAGTTAGGTAGAGCGTTTAGTCGAAACGACTCTAACCGGGTGTTGAGCACAAATGCCAATTCGGCCAAGCCACCTAGGCGGGGGTGACACGTGTCACCCTCCTATTGGCCCAAAATAAACCCTCTTCCGAAAAATATCCACAATGGCCAAAAATCTCGAAAACAAAGTGGGCCCACAAAGCCAGTAAATTTCTCCGTGGGCCCACGTGACCATTCGAAAATAAAATTCCATAATTCTCTAATATTCCGGGAAGTCCGAATACCAAATCTGGGAATCCATTCCCGTTAACGAACCTTTTTCCTTCACAAAAGCGGAAACTTTTAGTGGAAAAATCGCCTCTTTCTTCCTTTCCAATCTTTCTCGTATTCTCGCATGCGTGCGTCCTCGCATACATACCACGGAACTACGGGTATAACAAGCGCGAGCCCGCATTACACGAGGTTGTGCTTGACGGCCGGGTTTGTGACGCCACCAATGAGAGGTTAGAGCGCGATAGTGCTGAGATCGCATGATACACGAGCCTCCGATCCACGATGCAGAGGCGAGAGATGGGTTACAAGGAGATGGCCCGATTCTTGGCAGTCGTGGCGAGATATGAGGATAAATTTGATGCGATTCAGTTCAATAGCGATGGTTCGCCTCGGCAGATAGTTTGAGTGCGGGACTTTCACGAGTTAGCCGCGAGTTTTATGGGTCGAGGCACGAGGATGATCCGCGGGAGTTCATCCGGCGATTCTGGGTCATCATGAGTGATCAAGGCTTGGAGACCGAAGTCGGTGGTCTTAGGTTCGATCGGCGTGATACCGCCATGATCGTAGTTTGATTCGTGGGAGTTGTCGGGAGAGCATGCGCTCAGCATGGGACGAGTTCTCGGAGGCATTCTCACTCACTTGCCTCCGCGGATGAGGAGGGCGCGGGCAGATTTGTGATCTTTGAGGCGAGAGGCGTCTGATTCGGGAGTACAACGTGGAGTTTGACTCGTTGGCTCGGTATGTCCCCGCTTTAGTGGCAACCATGGAGGATAGAGTGCACCGCTACGTCACCGGATTAGATGATTGCTTGACAGAGGCTTGTTCGAGTGTAGCTCTTCAGCCGGGCATGGACATTGCCCGCATGCAAGCTCATGCACTGGGATGTGAGGCACGGAGGTCGACGGAATGACCAAGATCGCGAAGAGGCGAACAACAGGTCCTTTGGTGACTTTCGAGGCGGACCGCCTCGCCAAAGATACTAGTTTTGTACCTCCACGGTGCAGTGGTCCTCCACAACCTTGAGCATCCGAGTATTCGGGGCGGTCGGGCTCCAAGGGTTCAGTTTCGGGAAGTAAGTGTTGGCGGATCGCGGTCACCCTACCTCGGTGTGGTCGATGTGGTAGACCGCATTTCGAGTGTCGTAGTGCCAAGGAGCTTGCTATTTTTGCGGCCCGGGGCCATTTTGCGAAGCTTGTCAGGCGAGGGTAGCACGGATGTTCGACTCACCGCCGGGATCGCGGTGGTTCATCACCTTCACTAGTTGTATGCGCCTGTGGCGTGATTAGAAAGCGGTAGAGCAGTATATCCTTAACCCTCTAGAGTTTTGTATACTGATGTGTTTTAGTGTTATGTTCGATAGCTTTGTGCTAAATGTAATTTAGACACCGGTTATTGTAGAAGGGTAAGTATGGGGGCATGGTAAGTGTGAACCCTGGTATCACGATTGAGACCTTAGAGGTAAGGTCGTCTTGAGTAAAAGATTCGTTTTATGTTTGACCTTTATCAGAGTGCGTAGTATACGTGGGTTTTATTTGTGTGATAAGTCCATGGGTAGTGTGAGATGGAAGTGGTAGCTTTCGTGATGTGATTTAGCGAGATTGTTCCGTGTCGAGAGCGAGGGCTTGACGCGATTGTGGGTCGGGTTGAGGACGTGATACGGTCAACCCGTGAGTCCGGATTAAGGTGGGGTCAGTTAGGTGGTCCGCCAGTGGTAGGTCACGAGGATGCTAGGCCCAAGTTTGTATGATCATCGTATGATTTCGTGGGCGCGTTCGACCGAAGCGGTTCGTAAAGGCGGGAATGGCCTTAAGGAAGTTTGAGGTTAGTAAGATGACCAAGTTTGGAGGTAGTGACTCCGGAGATTTTTGGAGCAGAGTAATGGTGAAGTATGGTACGTCTTGGGAGAGTTCAAGTGTTCGAGAAGGGCACGGCGAGTAAGGAAGGAAGAAGAGCGTGTGTTATTTCGTGGCGCGTGGCGTTTATAACTTGTTAGAGGAACTTCATCGATATCCGACTTGAGAAGGAACATTCGGGACGACTGTTTCTAAGGAGGGGAGAATGTTATACCCCGTATTCTCGGGGTATGTATGCGAGGACGTCGTCGAGCACACGTAAAAATTGGAAAGGAAGAAAGAGGTGATTCTTCCACGGAAAAAGTCTCCGGTTTTTGTAAGGAAAAATGTTCGTTGAAGGGAATTGGGTTCCCAGATTTGGAATTTGGGCTTCTTAGATTATATTAGAATTATGGAATTTTATTTTGGAAATGGTCACGTGGGGCCCACTGAGAAATTTACTGATTTTGTAGAAGCTTTGATTTTGAGATTTTGGCCATTTGGATATTTTGAAGATGAATTATTTTGGACAAGTAGGAGGCGACACGTGTCACCCCTAGGTGGCTTGGCCGAATTTACCTTTGTGACACGGTTGGAGTCGTTTTTAATGAAGCGTTTTCGTAACTGCGAAGGAAAATTCCGGCTATGTCGTTTTGTATTTTGCGGATTTTTCCGAGCGTGAAACATCTTGGACCAACGGGAGGTGACACTTGTCACCTCGTGGTGGACAGTTGGTGGCCGATTGGCTCGCGTTTTGTGCCTTATTGGTGCCGTGTTTTGTGCCTTGTTTTGGCCTTGTTTTGTGCATTGTTTTGAGCCATGTTTTGTGGAGTAGGGGATAGGGTGCACTTGGCTTGATCAAGGCCTTACACTTGCCTTGCACATGGCTTGATCTTGTCCGTTGGTTGGCCAGCTTCCACTATAAATACCCTCTCTTTGAAGACTTATTCATCACAAATTTCCAAGTCTAAATCCTCCTCCCCCTTGTGAGCCATCGTCCTAAGCCTCATCCCCACTTGAGTGGCCTTGTGGCGAGAGCCTCCCCTCCCCTTTGTGGTGCTAGCCGTGGGGTACCACTGCTAGTTGTTTCGTATAATACACCTCTTGGTAGAAATACTCTCAGAGTATTGTTATAATGCCCAAAATACCTTAGCCTTTACCTTGTTGTATTCCAAAGTTACCTCTATCGTAGAGCAGGAAATACTACCTTTTGCCTTTTAGTCTCAAACCGAAACCCTAAGGAAATCTTCATAGTTGGTTGAAGTATTTGAGTAGAAGTTAGTTAGAACTTCTAAGGGTTGTTTGGAGCGGATTGGAGCGCCGCGGAGTAGGAGCAAAACCTTGCTCGGGATCGACATTATAACTTGGATAATTTTGGGCTTGTCGAGGTAAATATTCTTGTCCCTTATTGTAATTGGAGATTACATGTAGTAGGAATATATAGTTGAGGTATACTATATATAGAAATGAACATTATTTGTCGGCAATGTCTTTTGACTTAAGCTGAATTTAAAGAAAGCTATCGTAATTACATAGGTGTATTACATGAACTTGTGTAGCATTGTTGTGTAGTAGGATGGTACACGCGTCGGTTAAACGTGTAAACCCCACCGGTTGGCTTGGTAGCGGCCTCGATAGAGGAGGAGATTTCTGTTGTTGCGGGAAGAGTGCTTGCAATTTTACGTAGAGAAATGGAACCTTGTGTTTTGAAGTTAATAGACGTTTGTGACCTTTTTAGGTGAAAGTACTAAGAGTAGCGTATTCTACTTGAGAGTGGAAAGGGCTAGCAAGGTTGTAGTACTTGGAGCATTTTGCTTATTGTCGATACTAAGCGCGAGGTATGTGAACCTCTTCCTATCTATTCTAGCATGATATGTGTGTAACTATGTAGTGCGGTAGACGTCAGTGCTAAGTGTATTTGTTTGGTTTAAACATAAAGTGTTATAACGGCTTTATGGGAAGTTGGTTATAACGACTTTATGTAGGTAAGAAAATGGTTTCTTGATGTTAGAAGTTAAGAGACTTGATCTTATAAGATAAGAGACTTAACTTATTTGTTTTAATGTGGGCGTTTGTGTGAAACCTCATTCGTGAGTAATGAGTACTTGGTTTTTAAAGGGATAATGTTTCTTGATTTGGAAATCGAATGTGTATCGACAGACCAACTGCGGCGTTAATAAAGGAAAATGTATTGAATAATGATGTGTTGTACTAAAACCGGTAGAAACCTCCATCTGCATAGAAGCTAAGATGAGACAAAATGATATTACATTTTCTAGATCATGGCTGATGTAATAAGATCGTTATAAACAAGAATAAACTACTCACATATATGACATATGTTACTCAATTGTTTTAAAAGAGATTAAGACTATGAGTTATGAAACCTTTCTAAAATAAGTGACTTGAGCATTTGAAATTAGGCAAACTTGAACGTTTGGAAAATAATGTTGTTACTTGATTTTACAAAAGGGAAGTGTCTTGTTTACTTAAAAAGATAGTCACGATTTTTATACTACGGGTGGTGTGACTTATGTGAAAGTACTTTGAGTTGTGTGAAACTTGCCTATGCTTGTGATGATAGCCTTTGTTGTACAAGTGTTGTATTTCTGTATTACCGCGTCTCTCGATAGAAGTAGGTTGACTTGTTGAGAACTTACTTGGAGCGTCTTTGGCGGTGTGGAGAATTCCACGGGTATGTTTCCATTTTAATTATCGTCTTGTTATCGATGTTACATAGACATGTCTACACCGAGGTAGAATTCAGGGCATGTGGCCATGCGGCGGGGTTGATCACCCAAGATATTGTTGATGATGTCACGTGGGCGTGTCTACACCGAGGTAGAATTCCGGGGCATGTGGCCGTGGGGCATTGGTATTATTGTTGCATCATGGACATGTCTGCCGAGGCGAATTCGGGGCATGCGGCCGTGATGCGAACATGATTGATGTTGTGGGCGTGAGACCCATAGTTATATTTGAGTGATGACTTGAGGCGTGAGTCACATCGACATGACCGCTTTTATGTTGTGAATCGTAGTTTGGTTATCATACATGTCTCCGCTTTATATAGACTAGTATGATTTCATTTCTGATTTTCTGATTCACATACTTGGTACTGTTGTCTTGACCTCGCCCGGGGCTGCGTTCATCCGCAGTAAGTACATCGGCCGTGGATCCTCGCTCTTAGGATCACGATTCGGCATATTAGGAAGCTCGTTTCTCGAGGCTTATCTTTTGGTATGTGTTCCACTGAGTTGTAGGTTCTTGAACATTCGAGGATATGGCGGGGCCTGTCCGTCATAGTCGTTGTAAATCTTAGAGGTGCATGTAATCTTGTTGTGGCGGGGTTGTAAAGATTAAAGCTCGAGTTTTATGTATATCTGAAGGCAACCGTTTTGGTTGCTTTTATTATTATATCTCTTGTTTCATGACTCGTGTTTTATTTTCCGGTTTTCTCGATGTTGTATCACTAGGGTGCCCGGTAAGGCACGATCACGGGCGAATCGGGGTGTGACACCTGTGTACCTATCACCTGCGGGCATGGCGCGACCGAAGAAATCGATAACAGTGCAAAGCATGGAATGTAAATAAAATGCAATAACCAAATCATATATGCATAAAAGAATGTCCTTTTTACTCCTGAAATCAATCATATATGTTATACCCCGTATTTCCAGAGTATGTACGTGGAGACGTACGTACGAAAATTTGAGACTTAAAGTTTGGCTAGTTTCGAAATTTTGTGCACAACCCCCGTATAGAATCGTTTTTCGGCGAAACGTTTTACAGAACTTGCGAAGGGAAAATTCCGGCTATGTCGTTTTATATTTTTGCGGATTTTTCCGAGCGACGGAACATTTTTGAGCCAACAAGAGGGTGACACTTGTCACCCTCAAGTGGGCGATGTGGATGGCCGGTTGGGTCACGGGTTTGGGGCCAATTGGCTCCTTGTTTTGGCCTTGTTTTGTGGCTTGTTTGGTGCCTTGTTTTGTGCCATGTTTGGTGGAGTAGGGATAGGGTGCACTTGGCTTGATCAAGGCCTTACACTTGCCTTGCACATGGCTTGATCTTGGCCATTGGTTGGCTTTTGGTTTTCCTATAAATACCCCCCTAAGCTTGAAGACTTCTTCATCAAAAATCTTCCAAGTCTTGAGTCCCTCTCCCTCCCCTCTTGAGTTGTTCTCGTCCTAAGCCTTCCCCCTCCCCCCTTTGAGTGGCCTTGTGGCCGAGAACTTCCCCCTCCCTCCTTAGTAGTGTTGGCCGAGGGGTACCCCCCCACTAGCCTAGTTGTTTCGTATAATACACCCCCTCGTGGTAGAAGTATTCTCCAAGTATTGTTATAATGCCCAAAAATACCTTAGCCTTTACCTTGTTGTATTCCAAAAGTTACCTCTATACGTAGAGTCCGGAAATACTACCTTTTGTCCTTTTAGTCTCAAACCGAAACCCTAAGGAAATCTTCATAGTTGGTTGAAGTATTTAAGTAGAAGTTGGTTAGAACTTAAGGGTTGTTTGGAGGCGGATTGGGCGCCGGAGTTGGAGCTAAACCTTGCTCGGGATCGACTTTTATCTCGGATAATTTTGGGCTTATCGAGGTAAATATTCTTGTCCCCTTGTTGTAATTGGAAATTACATATGGTAGGATTAAATAGTTGAGGTATACTATATATAGAACTGAACATAGCTTTGCGGCAATGTCTTTTGACTTAAGCCTGAATATAAAAAGAGAACTGAACTGTAATTACATAGGACTGTATTACAGTAGACTTGTGGTATTACTGTATAGTAGAAGTTGTATACGTCCGGTTAGACGTATAAACCCCCCTGGTTGGCTTGGTAGCCGGCCTCGATAGAGGAGGAGATTTACGCTGTTGTTGCGGGAGAATCTTCAATTTTCTGTAGAATATGGAACCGTGCGGTTAGAAGTTAAAAGACGTTTGTGGCCTTATAGGTGGAAGTACTACGAGTAGCGTATTCTACTTGAAGAGTGGAACGGCTAGCCAGGTTACAGTACTGTGGAGCGTTTTGCTTATTGTCGATAATCGTCGCGAGGTATGTGAACCTCTTCCTATCCTTCTAGCATGATGCTTTGTAAACTATGTAGTGCGGTGAGCGTACGTGTGTTAAATGAGTTGGTTGGTTTAAAACATAGGGTGTTATAATAGCTTTATGGGAAGTTAGTTATAACGACTCTATGTAGGTAAAAGATTGGTTTATTGATTGTAGAAGTTAAGAGACTTGATCTTGAAAGATAAGAGACTTAACTTGTTTTACTTGGTTATTAACATTTTGTTAGATGTGTTGTGAAACCTCATTCGCGAGTAATGAGTACTTGGTTTTAAAAAGAATAATGTTTTATTGATTTCGGAAATGAGAATAAGTGTCGAACAAACCACAGCAGCGCTAATAAAGGAAAGTGTATTGACAAATAACTAATTGTTATTAAAACCAGTAGAAACCTCCATCTGCATAGAAGCTAAGATAAGACAAAATTGTATTACATTTCTAGATCATGGTCACTGTAACAAGATTGTTGTAAACAAGAATAAACGGCTCACGTCTGAGACTTATGTTACTCAATTGTTTTAAAAGAGATTAAAACTATGAGTTATGAAACCTTTTTAAAATAAGAAACTGGAGCATTTGAAATTAGGCAAACTTGAACGTTTGGAAAATAATGTTGTTACTCGATTTTACAAAGGGAAGTATTTTGGTTTACTTAAAAAGATAGTCACTCTATACTACGGTATTATGTGACTTTTGTGAAAGAAATGGATCTCTTAAAGAGGATTTTAATGTCGTAGTACTTTAGGAGTTAAAACCTGACTTTGATATAAAATGGAAGTACCTTGAGTTGTGTGTAACTTGCTATGCTGTTGTTGTGTAACTTCGCCTATGCTTGTTGTGATAGCCTTTGTTGTGCAAGTGTTGATATCGTGTGACTTCTTGGGAAGGAGTGGATCTTTTATAAAAGTCTAGAAGTATGGTAATTTGCTTGAGCTTGTTTGTGATAGCTTTGGTTATGCGGTATATTGTTGTTGATGTCACGTGGACATGTCTACACCGTCAGTCGGGGCGTGTGTCCATGCGGCGGGGTTAATCACCCGATGTTATTGTTGATAATGTCACTTGGGCGTGTACACTGGCGTCTGGTCCGGGGCATGTGGCCATTGGGCATTGTTGTTATTATTGTTGTTAATGTCACCTGGACGTGTCTACATCGATGCAGAATTCCGGGGGCATGTGGCCATGGGGCATTGTTATTAGTGTTGCATCATGGACATGTCTACACCGTCTGCATTCGGGGCATGCGGCCATAATGCGAACACGATTGATGTTGTGGGCGTGAGACCCATAGTTATATTTGAGTGATGACTTGAGGCGTGAGTCACGACTTGACATGATCGCTTTATGTTGTGAATCGTAGTTTTGTTATCATACATGTCTCTGTTTTTATATAGATTATGATTTCATTTCTGATATTTTCTGATTTCACATACTTGGTACTGTTATCTTGACCTCGCCCGAGCTGCGTTCATCCGCAGTAGAGTACATCGGTAGTGGATCCCGCTCATAGGATCACATTCGATTGGGAAGCTCCGTTCTCCGAGGCTTATCTTTTGGTATGTTACCCTGAGTTGTAGGTTCTTGTACATTCGGTGGTATGGGGCCCGTCCCATCATGTTGTATAAAAACTCTTAGAGGTGCATGAAATCGTTGTGGCGAGGTTTGTAAAAAGATTAAAGCTCGGGTTTTATGTATATATCTGAGCAAGCCGTTTTAGTTGCTTTGTTTATGATCATATATCTTGTTTCATGTTTATGTTTTATTTCTCTGGTTTTCTCGATGTTGTATCACTAGGGTGCAGGGTAAGGCACGATCCACGGACCCGGATCGGGTCGTGACAAAAAGTGGTATCGAGCGATTAATCCTCGGAAGGTGTCTGAGCCGTGTCTAGTAAGTCTTGATTATCGATGTGTTGTGCACCACATCTATAATCGAGGCTATAGGACATTTAGGATTGGTTTCCATTCTTCTCGCTACGAGATCGTGCCTTAGAAGGCATGTTGTAAGTTGGACCCCTCGACGTATCTCGTTTTTACCGATTATGCCTCCGCCTTGCAACCGAGCCCGAAGGGCAAGACAATAGAAGTGCGCTAGTGAGATCTGAGAGTACGAGGCGCGAGCGTCGGTGCTGATTATGCTTGACGGCGGGTTTTGCGACGCGCCCGGCCAGCGAGTTTAGCGCAGCGGTTGCTGAGACCGTACGAGCCTCAGTCCGGCTGAGCGGATGAGATAAGTACAAGGAGATGGCCCGATTGCTGGCAGTCGTGGCCGATATGAGGATAAATTTGAATCTGGCGATTCGATTCGAGCACCGATGGTACCCGCGAGATAATTTGAGGCTACGGGACTTTACGAGTTGTAGCCCGCGAGTTTTATGGGTCGAGGCACGAGGATGATCCGCGAGTTCATCAAGCGATTCTGAGTCATGAGTGATCAAGCCGGAGACCGAGTCGGTGGTCTTAGGTTCGCATCGGCCGCGTGATACGCAATCGTGGTTTGATTCGTGGGAGTTGTCGGGAGAGCATGCGCTTCCAGAGATGGGACGAGTTCTCGGAGGCATTCCTCACTCACTTCTTACCTCGCGCATGAGGAGGGCGCGGGTAAACGTTTATGATCTTTGAGACAGTGGCGTGCGGTTGGAGTACAACGTGGAGTTTGACTCGTTGGCTCGGTATGTCCCGCTTTAGTGGCAACCATAGAGGATAGTGTGCACCGCCACGTCACCGGCTAGATGATTACTTGACGTAGGCTTGTTCGAGTGTAGCTCTTGTACCGCATGGACATTGCCCGCATGCGAGCTCATGCACTAGGATGCGAGGCACGGAGAGGTCGACGGAATGACCAAGATCGTAAGAGGCGAACAACAGGTCCTTTGGTGACTTTCGAGGCGGACCGCCTCGTGATACTAGTTTTGTACCTCGACGGTGCAGTGGTCCTCCACAACCTTCAGAGCATCCAGAGTATTCGGGAGCGGCTCGGGGCTCGCGGTTCGAGTTTCGGCGAAGTAAGTGTGTTGGCCAGATGCGGTCACCCCTACCTCGGTGTGGTCGATGTGGTAGACCGCATTTCGGGGAGTGTCGTGGTGCCAAGAGAGCTTGTTACTTTTGCGGCCAGCAGGGCCATTTTGCGAGGAACTGTCCGACCAAGGGTGGCACGGATGTTACGACTCAGCCGAGGATCAGTGGCTGGTTCATCACCTTCACTAGTTGTGCGCCCTGCAGGGCAGGACTGTGATTAGAAAGCGGTAGAGACAGGTATATCCTTAACCCTCTAGAGTTTTGGTATGCTTGTTATTATGATCTTGTTATTGTGAGCTATGTACGGATAGCGTTGTGTTAATTGTAAGTTAGAAAACATGGTTTGTTGGAAGGATAAGTATGGGGGCATGGTAGTGTGAACCTTAGACTATTTCACGATTGAGACCTTAGAGGTAAGGTCGTCTTGAGTAAAAGATTTATTTCATGTTTGATCTTTATCAGAGTCCGTAGTATACGTGGGAATTATTTGTGTGATAAGTCCATGGGTAGTGTGAGATGGAAGTGGTAGCTTTCATGACTTGATTAGGTAAGATTGTTCCGTTTCGAGGAGCAAGTTGGCGCGATTGTGGGTCGGGTTGATTGCCGCTCATGGTCGACCCGCGGCCGATTTTTGGGTGGGTCGGTTAGGTGGTCGCGGATGGTAGGTCACGAGGGTGCTAGGCCCCAGTTTAGTTGACCATCGTATGAGTTCATGGATATGTTCGACCTGAAGCGGTTCGTGAAGGCCGGGAATGGCCTTAAAGAAGATTGAGGTTAGTAAGATGACCAAGTTTGGAGGTAGTGACTCCACAGTTTTGAGAACTGAAGCAATGACTGAAGTATGGCACGTCCTGAGTGACACTAGAACCTCAGGGATCGCATGCAGTTCGGTACCATTGGTTGGGTCGCCGGAGTGACACTAGAACCTCGCGGCAAAGTGACAAAAGTGGTATCGCACGACGAGCAAGGAAGGAAAAGAACGTGTGTTATTTCGTGGCCAAGTTGTGGCGTTGGCAACTTGTTAGAGGAACTTTACCGATACCCGTCTTGAGAAGGAACATTCGGGACGAATGTTTCTAAGGAGGGGAGAATGTTATACCCCGTATTTTACTGAGTATGTACGTGGAGACGTACGTACGAAAATTTGAGACTTAAAGTTTGGCTAGTTTCGAAAATTTGTGCACAACCCCCGTATAGAATCGTTTTTCGGCGAAACGTTTTACAGAACTTGCGAAGGGAAAATTCCGGCTATGTCGTTTTGTATTTTTGCGGATTTTTCCGAGCGACGGAACATTTTTGGGCCAACGAGAGGGTGACACTTGTCACCCTCAAGTGGGCGATGTGGATGGCCGGTTGGGTCACGGGTTTGGGGCTAATTGGCTCCTTGTTTTGGCCTTGTTTTGTGGCTTGTTTGGTGCCTTCTTTTGTGCCATGTTTGGTGGAGTAGGGATAGGGTGCACTTGGCTTGATCAAGGCCTTACACTTGCCTTGCACATGGCTTGATCTTGGCCATTGGTTGGCTTTTGGGTTTCCTATAAATACCCCCCTAAGCTTGAAGACTTCTTCATCCAAAATCATCCAAGTCTTGAGTCCCTCTCCCTCCCCTCTTGAATTGTTCTCGTCCTAAGCCTTCCCCTCCCCTTTGGTGGCCTTGTGGCGAGAGCTTCCTCCCCCAGTAGTGTTGGTAGGGTACCCCACTGCTAGTTGTTTCGTATAATACACCCGTGGTCAAGTATTCTCCAAGTATTGTTATAATGCCCAAAAATACCTTAGCCTTTACCTTGTTGTATTCCAAAAGTTACCTCTATCGTAGAGTCTAAATACTACCTTTTGTCCTTTTAGTCTCAAACCGAAACCCTAAGGAAATCTTCATAGTTGGTTGAAGTATTTAAGTAGAAGTTGGTTAGAACTTCTAAGGGTTGTTTGGAGCGGATTGGAGCGCACGGAGTTGGAGCTAAACCTTGCTCAGGATCGCCTTTTATGTCGGAGATTTTTGGGCGGATCGAGGTAATTTTTCTTGTCCGCTTATTGTAATTGGAAATTACATGTTGTAGGATTATATAGTTGAAGTATACTATATATAGAATCAACATAGCTTTGCGGCAATGTCTTTTGAATTAAGCCTGAATATAAAAAGAGAACTGAACTGTAATTACATAGGACTGTATTACAGTAGACTTGTGGTATTACTGTATAGTAGAATTGTATACGTCCGGTTAGACGTATAAACCCCCCCCCCTGGTTGGCTTGGTAGCCGACCTCGATAGAGGAGGAGATTTACGCTGTTGCGGGGAGGTCTTTGAATTTTCGTAGAATATGGGAACGTGCGGTTAGAAGTTAATGACGTTTGTGGCCTTATAGGTGGAAGTACTACGAGTAGCGTATTCTACTTGAAGAGTGGAACGGCTAGCGATTCTGATCGTGGGCGTTTTGCTTATTGTCGATAATCGCCGCGAGGTATGTGAACCTCTTCCTATCCTTCTAGCATGATGCTTTGTAAACTATGTAGTACGGTGAGCGTACGTGTGTTAAATGAGTTGGTTGGTTTAAAACATAGGGTGTTATAATAGCTTTATGGGAAGTTAGTTATAACGACTCTATGTAGGTAAAAGATTGGTTTATTGATTGTAGAAGTTAAGAGACTTGATCTTGAAAGATAAGAGACTTAACTTGTTTTACTGGTTTATTAACATTTTGTTAGATGTGTTGTGAAACCTCATTCACGAGTAATGAGTACTTGGTTTTAAAAGAAAAATGTTTTACTGATTTCGGAAATGAGAATAAGTGTCGAGCAAACCACAGCAGCGCTAATAAAGGAAAGTGTATTGACAAATAACTAATTGTTATTAAAACCAGTAGAAACCTCCATCCGCATGAAGCTAAGATAAGACAAAATTGTATTACATTTCCCGGATCATGGTCATTGTAATAAGATTGTTGTAAACAAGAATAAACGGCTCACGCATAAGACTTATGTTACTCAATTGTTTTAAAAGAGATTAAAACTATGAGTTATGAAACCTTTTAAAATAAGAAACCTGGAGCATTTGAAATTAGGCAAACTTGAACGCTTGGAAAATAATGTTGTTACTCGATTTTACAAAGGGAAGTATTTTGGTTTACTTAAAAGATAGTCACTCTATACTACGGGTATTATGTGACTTTTGTGAAAGGAATGGATCTCTTAAAGAGGATTTTTAATGTAGTACTTTAGGGTTAAAACCCGACTTTGATATAAAATGGAAGTACCTTGAGTTGTGTGTAACTTGCATGCTCGTTGTTGTGTAACTCGCCTATGCTTGTTGTGATAGCCTTTGTTGTGCAAGTGTTGATATCATGTGACTTCGGGAAGGAGTGGATCTTTTATAAAAGTCTAGAAGTATGGTAATTTGCTTGAGCTTGTTTGTGATAGCCTGGTTGTGCGTATATTGTTGTTGATGTCACATGGACATGTCTACACCGATCGTAATTCGGGCGTGTGGCTGCGGCGGGGTTAATCACCCAAGATTATTGTTGATAATGTCACTTGGACGTGTCTACACCGGCGCACTCGGGGCATGTGGCCGTGGGGCATTGTTGTTATTATTGTTGTTAATGTCACGTGGACGGTCTACACCGTCACGTAATTCCGGGGCATGTGGCCGTGGGCATTGTTATTAGTGTTGCATCATGAACATGTCTACACCGATGCGCGATTCGGGGCATGCGCCATAATGCGAACACGATTGATGTTGTGGGCGTGAGACCCATAGTTATATTTGAGTGATGACTTGAGGCGTGAGTCCACGACTTGACATATCGCTTTTATGTTGTGAATCGTAGTTTTGTTATCATACATGTCTCTGCTTTTATATAGATTATGATTTCATTTACGATATTTTCTGATTTCACATACTTGGTACTGTTATCGACCTCGCCCGTGCGTTCATCTGCAGTAGAGTACATCAGTAGTGGATCCCGCCATGGATCACAGTTCGGCGTATTGGGAAGCTCCGTTATCCGAGGCTTATCTTTTGGTATGTTACCCGAGTTGTAGGTTCTTGTACATTCGTGGTATGGCGACGGCCCCGTCCCGTCATGTTGTATAAAAACTCTTAAGTGCAGTAATCTTGTTGTAAGTGTGGTTTGTAAAAGGATTAAACTGTTCGGGTTTTATGTATATATCTGAGGCAAACGCTTTTGGTTGCTTTGCTTATGATCATATATCTTGTTTCATGTTTATGTTTTATTTTCCGCTGGTTTTCTCTGATGTTGTATCACTAGGGTGCCCGGGGTAAGGCACCAGTCACGGGCCCGGGATCGGGTCGTGACAATATATTAACCGTTCCTTTCCTCCTTTCAATAAGATTTAACAACATATTCTTACATACATACTTAAGAGTTTAATCCAGTCTTTTTCACATAACTTACATATCTTACATAACATAATCCGGCCCAGTTGGGACACGGTGTCTTGATGAATCATGTGACATAACCGCCCGCTGTGGGGCTCGATTATCGTGGAATCATGTAGCATAATCCGCCCGCTGTGGGGCTCGGTGTAAGATGACGTAACCCGCCTATGTGTAGGCTCGGTAATATGGCGTAATCCGCCTATGGGTAGGCTCGGTGTATCTCATAACGTAATCCGCCTATTTGTAGGCTCGGTGTATTTCATAACGCATCCGCCTATTTGTAGGCTCGGTGTATTTCATAACGTGTCGCCTATTTGTAGGCTCGGTGTATTTCATAACGTAATCCGCCTATTTGTAGGCTCGGTGTAATATTTCCTTACATAACATTTTTAAACCATCTTTTCACTTCTTTAAGTCGCCATAACAACTTCCCATAAAGCTATTATAACAACCATTCATTTTTGAGAACTTATGTCACTTTTATTCTTACAACATTTAGGAAAAGCGGGATCCAAAGATACTACGTACATACATACTTAAAAAGAATCAGACGCTTAAAACTTCATAATCCTTAAAAGACAATCAAAGTTCTTAGTCTTCAAACTTCATAACATACTTCCTTTAAAGCCCAATTACTTATACAAAAACATATAAAGTTCCATACCTTCCAAAACCAAGTAATTTATTCCCTTAAAATCATATAACTTCCACTTTTAAAATCAATCCCCTTTTCACATATAAATTCAAGTCATTTTCGAACATAAAATCCACTTACTTACTTTAAACAAATCAAGACACATAGCCTTTAAATCAAATCTCATAACTTCCTAACCGTTCTTAACGCCTCCCATAAGACCTAGTAAGGACTTAGGACAATTTAAACATACTCTTAACTTAGATTCAACAATGTAAATACTTCTTAACTTCTAAGAGTAGAAGGAATCTTGAAATACTATCACATGGAGATTTCATACGTAGGATCATGCCAAGGAAAGAAGAGGTTCACATACCTCGCGACGATTGTCGACAAGTAGTAAAATGCTCCAAAGTACTTCAACCTTGAGCTATTCCATTCTTCAAGTAGGATACGCTATACTTAGTTCTTCAACCTATCATGGTCACAATACGTCCATTAACCTCTTACTTCAAACATAGAATATTCTAAGTACTAAGCCGCCAAATTCTACAGAAAATCGGACAGCACCTCCTTTGTTTTTACTTACTTTGCCACCTTTTTCAAGGCCGAAATACAATAACCAAACAGCCCCAATTGGCTCACAACAATAAAGAAGGTAGTCCAATACAAATGAATAACTAAATAGTCCAAATTCGACCACCTAGAGTTCAACCATACCAATTCTTATCAAATTTCCATTTCAATCCAAATTGTTAATCATAACATGATATCAAGTCGCATTTGATTAAAACTACCACAATCTTCAAATCAATAACATGCGACGATTCTAATAACGACTAAATTGAAATCCAACTTAACATGGCTTACATTACATTCCGGATTTCCAAGGCTACAATCAATCCACAATCCTTATAAACTTCTACATATCAACTTCATGCTAGCAACACGTAAAGCTAACAACAACAATATAAATATATAATCTTGTAACACATTAAAGGACAAGATTATACCTCAACGAATCTTAATCCAATTCCAATCCGAAGTCGCTCCTAGTAGTTTAGAACCTCTCCAAGACACTTCAATCCCCTTGAGACCCTTAGAACCATACCAACAACTTTCCTTCAACTTCCAATCCAAAACCTAGAAAGACAACTAGGTTTTCGTTTTGCGACTAACCCGTAAACTATCTTTTTCCAAGATTTTCCTATTGAGATATGCTTACACTACCCTCAAGAACCTTGGTTTAAAGTGTGGAGTCAAAAGGACAAGAAACAAATTTTTTTCTTCCTTCCCTAGAGTGAACCCGAGAGCTCCCTTATAGAGTTCTTCAAATTTTTGTGAATAATGGCTAAGTGTTAAGTCCTCTCTTGCTACTAGTATTATAAATAGTGTATAGGAGGGTCAAGATGCAAACAAATGGGTGGTTTGGATGATCTCTTATAAAATATCATAGCTTGTGGGACCTTTGACTTGGTCAAGATTGTCAAGCTTCACTACTTGCAATACTTAGTCATCTAAGACTATGGTCAATGACCATATTGGCCATGCCTAAATCGTCCAAGGCATCATAAGGGGGGGTGACACGTGTCGCCCTCCCATTCGTCACAATATTACGTTTTTTCGACAATTCCATAATTCCGATAATTTTTTTACAAGTCTCAAATCTTAACACTTGTGAGCTCTTACGTACTACCTTAAAACATGTCTTGTAAATACGGGGTGTAACACTCTTGGGCTGGCCTGAGTCAAGCTGATCCTCCCTCTCTCTATCATCTATCCCCTGCGCATACGCCTGCATCCTGGCAATATCCATACCTGGCTGAAGAGCCACCCCCAAGCATGCAGTAATCATATGATGGTCTAGCCCCATCATATAGCGATGAACCCTGTCTGCCATGTCAGCTACAATGGTGTGCGCATACCTGGCCAATGAGTCAAACTCCAGGCTGTACTCTCTGATAGTCCTCCCATTCTGCCTCAAGGTCAAGAATCTATCCACGCGGGCTCTCCTCATCTCAGGAGGCAAAAAGTGATCCAGGAAGGCCTCTGTGAACTCCTCCCAACCAGCTGGAAGAGCATCCTCACCTCTAGACCACTCCCATGACTCAAACCAGTTCAACGAAATTCACGTAATCGGTAAGAGGCTAGCATGACTGACTTAGCCTCCGAGGCCCTAAGAACCTGCATAGTCCGCTGCAACTGCCGAACAAACTCCTGAGGATCCTTCTCGGATCTCGAACCATAGAACTCGGGTGGATGACAACCCAGAAAATCCCAAATCCGTAAACCGTCGGCTCTAGGGTTGGCTACCTGCTCCTGTCGGCGCTGCCCTGCTACTATGCTGGTCAACAACCGGATCTGCTCCCCGTAATCTCTATACTCTGCCACAGTGGAACTGAAAGGCTCAGT
Organism: Przewalskia tangutica; assembly: GCA_029844215.1. Taxonomy (NCBI): domain Eukaryota; kingdom Viridiplantae; phylum Streptophyta; class Magnoliopsida; order Solanales; family Solanaceae; genus Przewalskia; species Przewalskia tangutica. The sequence goes on from JAQGDG010000035.1 coordinate 1,489,056, forward strand.
ACCGCAGATCTCGATGGCCGCTATTCTTCTTTCGAAGCTCTCTGGGCGGCGACATCGTGGAACTCGTCGTCCGAAACATCAGCTCAGGTAAGGACTGGGCCTGTGCCCTCGTAACCCTCTGCGTCCTACTTGAAGCTCCCTCAGTTGCCTTGCCCTTCTGGGCCGCGATTGCCTTACGTGGAGGCATAACTGATACATAAAGGAAAATATCAGAGGGAGTTCAACCTATAACACAACTCTATTGCACGATCTTTACTCTGGAGAAGGTGGTATAACGTCTTGGGGGTTTACCCCTCATTTATACTCTTACCCTGGAGAAGGTGGTATAACGTCTTGGGGGTTTACCCCTCATTTATACTCTTACCCTAGCTCAACCGGCCATCATACATAACATAAATAAGTTAAGAAATCCTCTAACTTCTTATTAGTCTTGTTCATATACCCTCTCATTTTAGTTTACTTAAGGCACTAACATATCTTAATCAAAGAAATCCGGGAATTTAACCCAAAGTACTACATACTTCTACTCTTTTAAAAATGATTTCTTTCATATAAAACTTTAGGCAATTGATGCCTTAAAATCAATTTGTCTTTCATAAATCAAGTCATTTGTCCTTACTTATCTTACTTTGAGTAAACCTCTCCTTTTAACTTTCCATAAAGCTAATATAACCAATTTTCCATAAAGTTGTTATATTAACCTTATACCTTAGTCAATTAAATTTTTCCTATATCCAAGGGACTTATACTTTTAAAACGAAACAAGTATTATATACTTAAAACAAGTAAAGGATATCAAATCTTGTACGTCTACCGTACTATATAGGTACAACTACTCATGCTCAAGAGATAGGAAAGTTCCACATACCTCTTCGGGTCAATCCACTTGCTAAGTCCAATATACCGCACGTATTATGTCAACCTATAATGACCATAACACGTCTATTAGCTTCTAGCCTCAACGTAGAACATTCTAATTTCAAAGTTCTTTTCTACGGAAAATTGAACAGCACTTCCTTTGTTTCTACACACTTTTCCACCTTTTCAAGGTCCGAATTCAACATCCAAACGCCACTTTTTAAGGCCCAACAATCCAATCAATACAAAGGGGATTACACGCCTAAACTTGGACGTGTAAAATTCTGCCCCACAATACATAACAACTAATTTAATAAGTTTAAGGTAGTATCTTGGCTATAACATGTTCACATATCATCCTTATCCAATTTTTTCAAATCCAAATCATATTCCTTACATGCAATATATCTAAGAGCAATATTTACAACTACAAGTCCTTTCTTCTTCACATGCAACACAATTTACTAGCAAAAAGAGAAAGGATTGTTACCTTAGAGTTTACCCAAATTAGTCCAACAATTTCCCTTGCCTCCTTTCCACAATCACCTCCACAAACCTCCTACAAGCTTGCCAACATGTTTCCTTCTTGCCACCTTTTTGAATTTCTCTCTAGGCCTTGGTTTCTTCTTGAATTTCTAGAGAGAAGGGAGAGGGATTTAATTTTAGAGAGAAGGGAGAGCTTTCAAGAATGACCAAGTTTTCAAGACTTGGTCAATAAATAGGACATACAAAAATCAGATGGGGGGGACACTTGTCACCCTCCCATGGGTTTTTAAAAAGAAAACTTCTGATTTTTCCCCCAAATTTCGCAAAAACTCCGCCGCGGCCCTGCAGCCGGCGCCGCGGCGCTGAAACCTCTACCAACTATCAGTATTTCCGGCGCCACAGCCCTGCTTTCCGGCGCCGCGGTGCTGCAACCTCAGAGAATTTTCAGTGTGCCCGGTGTCGCGGTGCTGCGGCCCCTGACCGAAAATTCATTTCTGCTCAACAGCGCACTGAACTTGTAACTTCCATAACTTTCTACTTCGATGTCCTATCGACGAATGGTTTGTTGCGTTGGGAACTAGACTCAACGAACTACATACTAGGCCTCTGAAACACCTAGGAAATCCTAATGCAACTGGACATAAACTGCCTCAAAGTTGACTAATCCCTGTCCGAAACATTCTGACAACCTATCTTTCTAAGATTTAAGTCTTAACCCCTTTCATACATTCTCATAAGCATGAACTGAATTATGGGGTGTAACATAAGCCTCCGAAGTAAAGGAGATTCTCAACAGCTGAACAGTGATCCTAAGAGTGACTATTAGCAACCTGTATACTCTACCTGCGGCATGAACGCATCCCCCCGAAGGAGGTCAGTACAACATGTACCAAATATGCGAAACTGAAAGTACTGTAATGAAATCATAAGTCTAAAATAAAGCTGGAGACATGTATGATAACTCAAATAACAATACACTGTGCATTACTAACAACGAGAGTAAACAAGAGTATACTATACTTCATGCTATTCAAAAAGTAAGTCTACAACAATATGTAATCTTATACACTTAAGAGAACAAGATTGTTACCTTAGTGAGCCTTAATCCACTTCAAGATCCGAAGTCGCTCCCTAGCAACTTAGAGCCTCTCCTTGACACTCCAATCCGCCACTTGAAGCCCTTTAGAAGAACACAAACAACTTTCCTTCAATTCCAAATCCAAACCTAGGAAAGTGACTAGGTTTTCACCTTGCGACTAATACGAAAACGCCACTTTTCCAGGATCTTTCTATTGAGATACCCTTACAATACTCTTAGGAACCTTGGTTTAAAGTATGGGGATTATTAGACAACAAACAAAAAAAATTCTCTTGAAACCCTACCCATTGCCGAGAGCTCACCTTGAAATATGACTAAGTGTAGAGCCTTGTCTTATACTAGTATGTTTAAATAACATAAATGAGGGTCAAGATTAAAACAAATGGGTGGCTTGGATGCATTTCAAAAGGATCAAGCCAAGTGGCCTTGACTAAGTCAACAATATCAAGCTTAAGTCTTGCAAGACTTTGATCATCTTAAAATTGGTCAAATGACCATTCTATCCATGTCCATTTCATCAAAGACTTTTTAGGGGGGTGACATGTGTCTCCCTCCTATTCATCGCAATATTTCGTTTTCCGAAAAAGTCCAAAATTCCGATAAATTTTTACTATTCTCAAATCTTAACATTTTTGAGTTCTTACGTACGTTCTTATAAACATGTCCTGCGATTTACGGGGTGTAACACTATGAACCTTGAATTCTAAAAAAGGTTAAGAGACTTTATTTTTCAAGTTATGAGACTTGATTCTTAAAGGAAGAAATGACTTGATTTAAAAGTACAGAATACTTGATTTGGAAAGTATTGATTTCTTGATAGTCTAAGTTAAGAAACTTGATTTCTTAAAGTTAAGAGACTTGAAGTATTTTGAAAGCTTTGTAACTTGATTTGAAAGTATAAGTCTCTTGAATATAAAAAAAATGAATTTGTCTAAAGCATAAAGTTAGTTTAACGACTTTATGGGAAGTTGGTTATAACAACTTTATGGAAGGTTAAAAGAATGTTTTTCTCTAGTGATGTAAACAAATATATGACTTGAATAAAGAAGGGCAATTTGATTTAAAGGTATCAATTGCTTAAAGTTTTAAAATAAGGGTCACTTGATTTAGAAGCCTAGAAATGTATTTCTAAAAATGTAGTGACTTGTTTGAAATGTAGACATGCATCGATACTACGGGTGTTAGTATCTTGGGGTTTTATATGAAAAGGAGTCTTTTGAAAAGAATGGAAGTACATAGTACCTTGGGTTAAATTCCCGGATTTTTAATGACATGTTAGTTAAGGGATTTCTTAACTTGCTATGATATTTATGATAAGCCGGTAGTGCTTATGTTATGCATGATAAGTCGGTGGTGCTTATGTTATGTATGATAAGCCGGTGGTGCTTATGTTATGTATGATAAGCCGGTGGTGCTTATGTTATGTATGATAGCCGGCTTGCTAGTGATGTATTGTTTTATTACGGGGTCATTCCCCGGGCTTGTTGCATTTGCATATTCCATATATTTGCTCCCCATGATGCGAGGAATACCTCATGCGAGTCCGGAGGGCTTATGCGGGTGAAATAGTCCTATGCGGGGCAGACCAGTCCTATGCGAGGAGATTACCTCATGCGGGTATATACGACATATCTGAGACGAATCTGATCATGCTAGGAAATTACCTTATGCGGGTATATACGACCTATGCAGACGGATACAGTCTATGCGAGGAAATTACATCATGCGGGTCCATACGGCCTATGCGGGTGAAATAGTCCCAGGAGTAGGATTGCCAAATGATACTATGGGCAGGTGGCCCTATGTTGATCATAAGCTTCCTATTTTTATGCAGTATACCTTCATGGGCAGACTTATGTGACTTTATCGCGTCCCAGATTAGGCCAGGCAATATACCTTTATGGGCAGACTTATGTGACTTTATCGCGTCCCATAATGGGTCGGGCAGTATACCTTCATGGGAAGGCTTTTGTATGATTTCGCCGTGTCCCGCAAATGGGTCGGGTTACGTTATTACGTATGGATAATCAAAGTGAACTCCAAAATAAGGCGTCCCTCCATAAAGGGCCAGATTATGTTATGCAAGGTAAGTAAGTTATATGCTAATAAACTTGATGATTTTTCCTAAGTATGTACGTAAGAATTTGACTATAACTCTTATTGAAAAATGGGAAAAGATAATAAAGTGCGATTAAGTTTACGAGATTGTAATGACACGGTAGGATCTGGTATTTATTTTGTTTATATACTTGCCCCTGTCATTCTTTTGTCTGATTATGATTTGTTTCTGTACCTTATTTCGTTCCATATTTTGCACTGTCTTGCGCCCGCCGAGAATTTGCGTTAAATGTCATGAGTTTAGGTACATAGTTGTGGATCTGCGTCTTAGGATCCTGGTTCAGCATTTTGAGATGGCTCCAATGTTCCGGAGCTTGTCATAATGGCTATGTATATTCAGGGGTACGGCGGGGCCTTGTCTCGTCATAGTATTGGTACAAAATCTTAGATATCTGTATTCACATGTGGGTTGGACTGGTTAGAGTCGTAATTACATTATTGGATAGTGTAAGCCCTTTTGGGTGATTTATATTATGGCAGCCTTATCGATTTTGCCTTGGTTTTAGAAAAAAAAATGTCTTACTTATCTTCCGTGGTTATTTTGTATTGTATGATTAGAAGGGTGCCCAGGTAGGGCACCAGTCGCTGGCCCGGGGTCGGGTCGTGACAAAAGTGGTATCAAAGCAGTTAGTCCTCGGAAAGTGTCTACAGATCGTGTCTAGTAGAGTCTTTATTATCGGTGTGTTGTGCACCACATCTATAATCAGGAGGCTGCAGGACATTTAGGATTGGTTTCCATTCTTCTCACTCTGAGATCGTGCGATAGAGCTGTGTTGTTAGGGTCATCTCTCCCTAACGAGTTATGTTGATTGCAGCTATGAGAAAGGCAACAGTGACCCAGGAAGGATTATGTGGATTGCGTATCCATGTTGGTAATGATTGTAGTGTAGTTGGTATTATGACATACATCTATACGGAGTTATGTATGAGGGTCAGACGCGTGTTGCCTAGAATGATTTTAGATTACCAGGATTTGGTAAGGACTAAATAGATACCGGGAAGGTATGAAACAGCTAATGAATTCTCGCCAAGGTCTTATGTTTTATTTTGAGATAATTGGGAAATGATGAGTTGTCTGATAGGGTAACGAACCCTTAAGAAGTCATGTTAAGGAACTTAATGGAAGACTATGTTAATAGATTAAGCTACGTGGTATGCTTAAGATAATTGTACGGATGAGACCCGTAGGAAGTAATTATGGTTGTTATGATTAAGGCAACGCGATTGAGAGTTTATGAGAAGTTATTGTACCCGTTTACGGGGGACTGATAAGGTAGGCTTGGAGCATGGAAATTGCGAGCCTAGGAATATTGATAGCCGCCGAGACCTTAGGTATATAAGGCCTTCTCGGGCAATAAGATTTTATTCAGACTAAGGGTAAGAGTTAAGTGCGATGGTGGGTCGGGTTAAGGACCTATTACGGGTCGCCTCATAGTTTGAAATGGAGTGGGATCAGTTGGTAGTAGTCCCGCTATGTGACAGGGTCACGAGGGTGCAAGGCCTAAAGTCTAGTTAATTATTTTACGGGTTCGTAGACTTGTTCCACCGGAACCAGGTCGTGAGAGCCGGAAATGGCCTTATATTGTTCGATTTAGTGACTCCAAAGATTAGAGGCCAGAATCGGTATGGAGGTTATGTAAGTATGCTAGTATAAGTTGGACGTACGGAAAGAATACAACCAGTAAGAAAGTGTTGAATCGCCGTTTGGTTGGTTCCACATAGGCGAGCCTCAGATAATTGGCCCAGACTTGATTCAGCGGGCTGTGGATAAGGCGAAGCTTATCCAGGAATGATTTTTAGAAAGCTCGGAGTCAGCAGAAACTTTATGCAGACGAACGACGTCGACACTTGGAGTTCAGGTTGACGTTTTAGTATGAGTATTGTTAAATGGTCGTGGGTGGCATATGTTGTATGTGAGGACAAGTCAAGAGCCACTTGTCTTGATTTGGTTGACCACATCTCATCCACACAAGTGTTTTATTCTAGGCCCTTGGTTGTTGTATATATCCTATACCAGTGCAAGACATTCTACACTTACAGAAAATATTTCAAGAACTTGTGTGTTCCTTGTGTAGCTCTCGGCTAAGCTCTCTAGAGGAAGAAAACTATTTTCGTTTGTGGTTCATTATTCACAAGACTTTAACCCAAGGTTCCTAGGGGTATTGTAAGGATATCTCAATAGAAAGATCTCGGAAAAACAACGTTTTTATGTTAGTCGCAAGGCGAAACCCTAAGGTGTTCTTCAACTTTGAAGATGGAACTTCAAGAGGAGTTCTTCATGAGCTTCTAAGGAGTGCTTGGAGCGGATTGGAACATAAGGAGACGAGCTAAAAGTTGCTAAGGATTGACTTTTACGCTTGGACATTTTTAGGGCTTATTGAGGTAAAATCTTCATCTTCTTATGTAATTGAAGATTACATGTTATAATAGTTAAGAAATGATCATGTGGTATATAGAATGAAGTTTGAAAAGATTTGGTTCATGTCGACATGTTAAAACCGAAAATGGACAAGTTAGCCATTTATGTTGAAATCAATTTGGTCGATAGTTACAATCGTCGCATGTTAAAGAAGAAAGGATTTATAGTTGTTGTAATTGTTATTAGGTATATAACATTTTGGAATAACAACTTGGATTGAAAAAGGAAATTTAAAGAGAATTGATTTGTTATGGATAGTGTTATTGCCGAGAATGTGCCTTAAGGAATGGATAGTGTTATTGCCGAGAATGTGCCTTAAGGAATGGATAGTTTTATATTGATTGTGGGGTAGAATTTTACACGTCCTATTAGTCGTGTAATCCCCTTTGTGTTTGATGAATTGGTGGGCCTTAAATATGGCGTTTGGTTATTGATTTTCGGGCCTTAAAGGTGGAAAAGTACATAGAAACAAAGGAAGTGTTGTCCGATTTTCCGTAGAATTTGGTGACTTTACACTTAGTATGATTCTACGTTAAAGTGACGAGTTGATAGACATGTTATGATAAATATAGGTTGAAGTACTACGAGTAGCGTATTCTACTTAAGGATGGAATAGCTATCAAGGTTGAAGTACTTTGGAGCATTTTGCTACTTGTCGATAATCGTCGCGAGGTATGTGAACCTCTTCCTTCTTTTGGAATGATTCTATGTATGAAATATACATGTGGTGTTATTTCATGGTCCCTTCTACTCTTAGAAGTTAAGAGGTATGTATGTTGATTTACTCTATGTGAAAGTCATGTCTAAGTTATCCTAAGTTCTTACCAAGTCTTATGGGGGATGTTGGTAAGAGTCGTTAGGAAGTATTTGGAGTCGAGTTGACTTTGCTAATTTACTGCACGAATGAGAATAACTATCGAACAAGCCATTGCAGCGTTAATAAAAGAAAATGTATCGACAATCAATTATATTAAAATGAGTAGAATTCTCCATCTGCATAGAAACTAAGATAAGACAAAATTGTATTACATTTTCTAGATCATGACTGCTTTAATAAGATCGTTATAAACGAGTATAACCTATTCACAACTTAGAAAAGTATACATTACTTAAATTAAAAGAGTTTATGTTATGAAGTTTTAAGACTATGAACCTTGAATTCTAAAAAATGTTAAAGACTTTATATTTCAAGTTATGGGACTTGATTCTTAAAGGAAGAAATGACTTGATTTAAAGTACATAATACTTGATTTGGAAAGTATTGATTTCTTGATAGTCTATGTCACGACCCGATCCCGGGCCCGTGACTGGTGCTTTACCCCGGGCACCCTAGTGATCCAACATCAGAGAAAAACCAGCGGAAATAAAAACTCATGAAAGAAAACAGTGAAATAAGAAAACAGGCTAACCCAAACGGTTACCTTTTTGAACATAAATGAAAACTTAAACAGTTACATCCCTTACAAACCTGCCCACAACGATTACTCTGGACCTCTAAGAATTTTGAAACCATATTGACGGGACAGGGCCCCGCCATGCCCCTGAATATACAAAAGTCTACTACTTCAGGGAACCGTACCACAGGACAAGCTTCCGGAGATATGGAGCTTTCCGAGAACCGAACAACGATCCTAAAAGTGCGGATCAGCAAGCTATGTACCTCAACCTGCGGCATGAACGCAGCCCCCCGAAGGAGGTCAGTACAACATGTACCAAGTATGTGAAACTGAAAAATACTGTAAATGAAATCATAATAGTCTATATAAAGCAGGAGACATGTATGATAACCAAACTACAGCACCACAACATATAAGCAGTCATATCAAGATAGGGACTCATGCCCGTGAAATCATCACTCAAATACAACCCGGGAATTTAACCCGCACAATGGCCGCATGCCCCGGCATCTCACCTCGGTATAAGCATGACCCTGGAACCGTCCTAGTGGGCCCATACCCGTGGACCATCCAACGTGTCGGTATGCCCAAAGGAGATAACAAGATAAAAATCCCTGTGGAAGCATACCCGTGGGCTACCCAACGTGTCAGTATGTCCAAACAACTAACAAGATACTACTCACTGTGGAAGCATACCCGTGGGCTACCCAACGTGTCAGTATGTCCAATCAAATAACAAGATACTACTCACTGTGGAAGCATACCCGTGGGCTACCCAACGTGTCAGTATGTCCAATCAAATAACAATAATAACACCCCTAATGGAAGCATACCCGTGGGCCTCCCAACGTGTCAGTATGTCCATCAAGAATCGATATAGTGGAAGCATACCCGTGGGCTACCCAACGTGTCAGTATGTCCATCAATCAACCAGATAGCCGGCCCTCCAACGAGAGACGCGGTAGCACAGAAATACAACACTTGCACAACAAAAGCTATCACAACAAGCATAGGCCAGTTCAACGTACTTTCATTTCATGTCAATAATTCCGGGTTTCAACCCCAAAATACTACATACTTTCATTCCTTCAAAACAAAGACCTCTTTCTACGTAAAAGCCACACGATACTAACACCCGTAGTATCGAACACATTCAGGTTTAAATCAAGCACTTTAAACACTTTTTAGCACAACGTCAAGTATACCATTTAAAAATTCAATAATGAATCCATTCCTTTACTCCTATAAAGTCATTATAACTAACTTCCCATAAAGCTGTTATAACACTTCATGTTTTAAAACAAGTCAAGACAAAACCATGCCTTTCTTTTAAAACAAAACACTTCAACTTCTTAAGTCTCTTTTCTTTTAGAAATCGAGTTCCTTACCTTGGGATTTTTAAGAAGATCAAAACTTGATTACAATAATTCTTATTAGAGCAGCCATGATCTAGGAAATGTAATACAATTTTGTCTTATCTTATCTTCTATGCAGATGGAGGTTTCTACTGGTTTTAATATGATTAATTGTCATTACTTCTTTCCTTTATCGACGCTGCATTGGCTTGTTCGATCCTTATTCCCATTTCCGAAATTTATGTAACATTATTCTTTTAAAAACCAAGTACTCATTTCTCACGAATGAGGTTTCACACTTTTCAACACCATTTAGGTCAATTACAAGTCAAGTCTCTTATCTTTTGAAATCAACAACCCACTCTTTTACCTACATAAAGTGGTTATAACAAACTTCCCATAAAGCCATTATAACACTTTATGTTTTAAACCAACCAATTACAACTATAAGCCCTTATGAGACCAAGAGGGCTTATTATTTAACAACCAAGTACCCATTACTAACGAATGAGAGTTTACTACTTTTTCACACAATCAAGACCTTTACACTTCATATCAAGTCAAGGCACAAAAGGGAAATTTAATTCCTTAACACACGCGTCGTCTACCGCACTATATATTTCACAAATAGTCATCTTTGAAGAGGATAGGAAGAATCACATACCTCGCGGACGATTATCGACGGTTAGCAAAATGCTCACGCACTTTCCCCTTAAGTACAATATGCTACCGTAGTACTTCAATCCTATAAAGTCATAAAAGCGTCTATCAATCTCTAGCTTGAGCGTAGAATAACTAAGTGCAAGGTCCCTACATTCTACGGAAAGTCGGACAGACTTCCTTTGTTTCTACTTACTATGCCACATCTTTCAAGGCGAATTTCAATAACAACGCCACATTTAAGGCACACAATTCAGCTAACCACAAAGGGATTACCCGCTACAGGCCAGCGTAAAATTCCGCCCCACAATGATACAAAATAAACCAATAATTTCCATGTCATTCTTGGCCAATAATAAACCAATCCTAAACCCCTTTACAACATGCGACGACCAAATTAGTAACCAAATTGAAGTTAAAATCTTAAGGCTAACATGCCCATTTTCGGTTTCAACAAGACAACAAGATCCAAATCTATTCAAATATAACAGCCTCAGGCTCAATTCTAAACTACTAAAATATAACAGCCTCAGGCTCATTTCTAAACTACTATAACAAGTATAACTCATAACTAAGAGAAGGGGAAACTTTTACCTTTGGAGAAACCCACAAAAGCCTCTTTCTTCCACTTCTTTTCCGTCAAACTCGTCTACCAGCGCTTCCCACAAGTTTACCCACACTTTTCCTTCTTGCCGCCGCTCCAACAGTTTCCTCTTAAGCTAGGTTTTCTTCAAAAAACTAGAGAGAAGGGAGAGGGTTTTTCTTGGGAGGGTTTTGAAATGAAATGGCCAAGTCTTCCAAGACTTGGCCCTAAAATAGGACCACTTTCTGGTAAAAAGGATGGGAGGGACACTTGTAACCCTCCCATAGGTTTTAATGAAAATATCACCTGTTTTTCGCCTCTCACAAAAATCCCGCCTCGGCGCCAGCCCCACTTCCGAAAAAGTTCCAGCATTCCGCGCGCGCTCGTCCGTGTGCGGCTGCACTGAACCGAAACCACTATTTTGCACATTGCGCGCAAACTTGAAACTTCCATAACTTTTGACTCCGATGTCCTATCGACGAACGGTTCGTTGCGTTGGGAACTAGATTTAACGAACTACACACTAGGCTCTTTAAACACCTTGAAATTCTTAACAACTGGGGTACAACACTCCAAGGTAAACTCAAAATCCGTCCAACACATGTTTGTCAACTTATCTATCAACTTTCAAATCTTATATTCCTTGGTATGTTCTTATCTTAACTCCTTGAATTTACGGGGTGTAACATTCTCCCCCCCTTAGAAACATTCGTCCCGAATGTTCCTTCTAAGTCTCCAAAACGCAGACGCCGGTATAGTCTTCACTACTCCACTCACAAAAGAATCAGTTATGCCACTCATGGACTTATCACCCGAAAAATACTCCCCGCATACTATGTACTTCCGACAAGGATCACTGTAAAATCTTTTACTCTAGCCGGCCTTACCTCTAAGGTCTCGATTGTTATAAATTTTAAGGTTCAAAATTTTCTCATCCTCAGACTTACCCTTTTCACTAATCAGGCTTCTAAATCACATTTTTAACACAAAGTTATCCGAACATAACACTTAACACATCACCATAACATCAATGCATACTAGTCTCTAGAGGGTTAAGAATATACCTGTAACTATTACTTCACTTCCCTTTTTGTCGTTCTACTCATGTTCCTTCCCTGCACGGCGCACAAAAGGAGGAGATGAATCAGCCACTGATCCCGAAGGCTGAGTCTCTACATCCGCGCTACCTCTGGTTGGACAATTTCTCGCAAAATGGCCCTGTTGCCCGCATGCAAAACAAACTCCCATTCCAGCACGACACTCCCCATTATGGAGCCTACCACAATGACCACAACGAGGTAGAGGTGGTCCCATCTGACTAACGTCCCTGCTCCCCCAAAAACCTGAAACCTTGGAGCCCTGACCTGCTCCTGAATCTCCCGAATGTCCTGAAGACTGTGGTGGAGCACTCGTCTTGCGGAGGCGCATAACTAGTCTGGCTCGCCGAGGCTGCCTCTCGAAGGTCACCAGAGGACCTGTTGTCACAGCCTTTTCTGGCGATCTTGGTTATTCAGCCGACCCTACGCCTCACACCCAAGTGCATAAGCCTGCATGCGGGCAATATCCATGCCCGGCTGAAGAGCTACTCCCGTGCAACTCTCTGCTAAGTAGTCATCGAGTCCTGTGACATAACGGTGCACTCTATCCTCCATATCTGCCACCAGAGCGGGGACATACCGAGCCAATGAGTCAAACTCTACATTGTACTCCCGAACTGTGCGCCCTCTTTGTCTCAGCATCAAAAATCTATCGGCCCGTGTCCTCCTCATCTGTGGAGGCAAGAAATGGCCAAGGAAAGCCTCTGAGAACTCACCCCAACCAGCTGGAGGTGCATGCTCCCCGGGACGGCTCGCGAATCAAACCACGATCGCAGTATCACGCAGCCGATGTGAACCCAAAACCACTGACTCGGTCTCCGAAGCCTTGATCACTCTCATGATCCGCTGTAACTGTCGGATGAACTCCTGCGGATCATCCTCAGGCCTCGACCCGTAGAACTCAGGTGGGCTGCAACTCAGAAAATCCCATAGTCTCAAACTATCTGACCTCGGGTGAACCCCGGGTACTACTGGAACTGGAACTGCTGCATCCAGCCTATCCTCGTGCCTAGCCACGATCCTGGCCAATAACTGGGCCATCTCCTTGTAACCCATCTCCTCTGCCCCAGGCTGTGGATGGAGGCTCGGTGTCGTGGTCTCGGAGGTCGCCGCCGCTCTACTCGCGACTCCTCTGCCGCTTTGCCCTTCCGGGCTCACGGTTGCTTGCGCGTGGCATCACTGGTATACAAAGAATACGTCAGAGGGAGTCCAACTTATAACACAGCTCTAAGGCACGATCTCAGAGTGAGAAGAATGGAAACCAACCCTAAATATCCTATAGCCTCCTGATTATAGATGTGGTGCACAACACAACGATAATCAAGACTCTACTGGATACGGTCTGTAGACACTTTCCGAGGATTAACTGCTCTGATACCATTGTCACGACCCGATCCCGGGCCCGTGACTGGTGCCTTACCCCGGGCACCCTAGTGATCCAACATCAGAGAAAAACCAGCGGAAATAAAAACTCATGAAAGAAAACAGTGAAATAAGAAAGCAGGCTAACACCTTTTTGAACATAAATGAAAACTTAAACAGTTACATCCCTTACAAACCTGCCCACAACAGTGCTACAGACCTCTAAGAATTTTGAAACCATATTGACGGGACAGGGCCCCGCCATGCCCCTGAATATACAAAAGTCTACTACTTCAGGGAACCGTACCACAGGACAAGCTTCCGGAGATATGAAACTTTCCGAGAACCGAACAGCGATCCTAAAAGTGCGGATCAGCAAGCTATGTACCTCAACCTGCGGCATGAACGCGGCCCGGGCGAGGTCGATAACAGGTACCAAGTATGTGAAACTGAAAAATACTGTAAATGAAATCATAATAGTCTATATAAAGCAGGAGACATGTATGATAACCAAACTACAGCACCACAACATATAAGCAGTCATATCAAGATAGGGACTCATGCCCGTGAAATCATCACTCAAATACAACCCGGGAATTTAACCCGCACAATGGCCGCATGCCCCGGCATCTCACCTCGGTATAAGCATGGCCCTGGAACCGTCCTAGTGGGCCCATACCCGTGGACCATCCAACGTGTCGGTATGCCCAAAGGAGATAACAAGATAAAAATCCCTGTGGAAGCATACCCGTGGGCTACCCAACGTGTCAGTATGTCCAAACAACTAACAAGATACTACTCACTGTGGAAGCATACCCGTGGGCTACCCAACGTGTTAGTATGTCCAATCAAATAACAAGATACTACTCACTGTGGAAGCATACCTGGGCTACCCAACGTGGGTATGTCGATCAAATAACAATAATAACACCCCTAATGGAAGCATACCCGTGGGCCTCCCAACGTGTCAGTATGTCCATCAAAAATTGATATAGTGGAAGCATACCCGTGGGCTACCCAACGTGTCAGTATGTCCATCAATCAACCAGATAGCCGGCCCTCCAACGAGACGCAGCGGTACGTAAATACAACACTTGCACAACAAAAGCTATCACAACAAACATAGGCCAGTTCAACGTACTTTCATTTCATGTCAACAATTCCTGGTTTCAACCCCAAAATACTACATACTTTCATTCCTTCAAAACAAAGACCTCTTTCTACGTAAAAGCCACACGATACTAACACCCGTAGTATCGAACACATTCAGGTTTAAATCAAGCACTTCAAACACTTTTTAGCACAACGTCAAGTATACCATTTAAAAATTCAATAATGAATCCATTCCTTTACTCATATAAAGTCATTATAACTAACTTCCCATAAAGCTGTTATAACACTTCATGTTTTAAAACAAGTCAAGACAAAACCATGCCTTTCTTTTAAAACAAAACACTTCAACTTCTTAAGTCTCTTTTCTTTTAGAAATCGAGTTCCTTACCTTGGGATTTTTAAGAAGATCAAAACTTGATTACAATAATTCTTATTAGAGCAGCCATGATCTAGGAAATGTAATACAATTTTGTCTTATCTTAGCTTCTATGCAGATGGAGGTTTCTACTGGTTTTAATATGATTAATTGTCATTACTTCTTTCCTTTATCGACGCTGCATTGGCTTGTTCGATCCTTATTCCCATTTCCGAAATTTATGTAACATTATTCTTTTAAAAACCAAGTACTCATTTCTCACGAATGAGGTTTCACACTTTTCAACACCATTTAGGTCAATTACAAGTCAAGTCTCTTATCTTTTGAAATCAACAACCCACTCTTTTTACCTACATAAAGTTGTTATAACAAACTTCCCATAAAGCCGTTATAACACTTTATGTTTTAAACCAACCAATTACAACTATAAGCCCTTATGAGACCAAGAGGGCTTATTCTTTAACAACCAAGTACCCATTACTAACGAATGGGAGTTTACTACTTTTTCACACAATCAAGACCTTTACACTTCATATCAAGTCAAGGCACAAAAGGAAATTTAATTCCTTAACACACGTCGTCTACCGCACTATATATTTCACAAATAGTCATCTTTGAAGAGGATAGGAAGAATCACATACCTCGCGACGATTATCGACGGTTAGCAAAATGCTCCACAATACTTTCCCCCCTTAAGTACAATATGCTACCGTAGTACTTCAATCCTATAAGGGTCATAAAACTGTTATACCCCGTATTTCCAGTATATGCGTGAAATACGTACAAAAAGTTTGGCCTTAAAGTTAGGCTTGGACGTTTTTTTTTTGGGCACAACTCACAAAGCAAATAGTTTTCCGACGAAACGTTTCCACAGCTTTCGTAGGGTAAATTCCGGCTATGCCATTTCTAATTTTTTGCGGATTTTTCCGAGAGACGAAACATTTTGGACCAACGGGAGGGCGACACTTGTCACCCTTCAATTGATGGATGTGAGGCGTTCTTAGGGCCGAATGGATGGTCAATTTTTGTCAAGTAGTTGGTAGGATATTTTGTGTGCAAGTTGGCTAGGTACACTTGCCCTAATCTTGACCTTACACTTGCCTAGCACTTGGCTAAATCTTGGCCATTGGTTGGCCATGTCTTGACCTATAAATACCCCCCCTTAAGATGAAGAGTTCTTCATCCACAAATTCCTTTTCAAGTCTTGAAAATCCTCTCCTCTCCCTTTGTAGCCTTTTCGTCCAAACACCCACCCCCCCCCTCCCCTTTTGAAGTTTGGCCGAGGGCCCCCTCCCTAGCCTAGCCAAAATATACCCCCCTCCCTTGGTAGAAAAGTTGTCTTCTAGTATTGTTATAATGCCCAAAATACCCTAGCTCAAATCCCTTAGTACTTAGTAGAAGTTGTGAAGAACTTCTAAGGTTTCCTGAGCATACAACTTAGAGCAAAACCTTGCTCAGCGACTTTATCTAGGATATTATTGGGCTTACTGAGATAACTAATCCTAACCTCTTTTGAATTAGAGAATACTTACTGTAGTAGTATAAGAATAAGTATTAGATACTTAGAAGAATATTGCAGAATAGAATTGAACTGTTATCACGAGAAGGGTTTAAAGAAGAATAATCAAATCAGACTTACATGAATTTGTTTTCACGATGACTTGAGTAGCTCACCGTAGGAAGTACGCCCAATTTTCCGTAGGATATAGAATCCTCTGTTTAGAATTACAAAGTAGTGCGAGCGTTGATAGACGTGTCGACTATTATAGGTTGATTCTGCATGTGACATATTCAACTTGGCGGTGGTTTTGAGAAGGTATGTGATTCTTCCTAAAGCATGATATTTTACAATATATATATAGTACGGTGAGCGTACGTGTTAATCGAATAATAACTACGGCAATGTCTTTGACTTAAGCTGAATAATACTTACGGCAATGCCTCACGGCTTAAGCTGAATAATACTTACGGCGATGCCTCACGCTTAAGCTGAATAATAAAGAATGAAAGCATTTCAAAAGAATATGAATCATTTTTAACGAAGAGAACTAATTGGTTTTAAAGCGAAGCTTAAGAGTTACAATATCTTTATGCGAAGTTAAGTATAACCACTTAAGAATTATAAAAGAAACATTAGCATATGTGTTTATAACAGACTTATATTGAATTGTGAAAAGAATAATAAGATCGTTTAATAAGTAGACATGATATGATGCTATGTGTGTTAGTGTCTTGTAACGTTTGTATAAGAAGTATTCTTGTTGTGCTTATGTGGTTTAAAGATAATTTGTTATGTTAGTGTACTATCACTCACCTCTTGAGATATTACAGGGGTTAAGGCGCCTCCGACGCGGGGTAGACTCGGTGATGCAGGACCATGATTCGAGAATACCTCATGCGGGTCCGGGGACCTATGCGGATCTACGTGAGTTCCAGGTTAGTTATGAGGGTTTATACCTCATGCGGTGTATGTGGCCATGCGGACTACGAGTCCAGGACGATGCCGAGGCGTAGCTACCCTCGATGCGGGGTTATGTACCTACGCGGGCCTATGTGAGTGGCCTATGCGGACTACGGAGTCGAGATTAGGCTTGCATGGTGATACTACGCAATTGGCCCTGCCCGATCATTCGCCTAGAAAAGACTCACATACGTTTACCTATTGTTGCTCTTGTTTATGATGGCACTATATGCGGTCCCTCGTTGTTTCATACATACTTGCAAAACTGATTTTAAAATGATATGTTTTCATTTAAGTATTTTCTGATTTCATATACTTAGTACTGTTGTTATCGACCTCCTTGGGGCTGCGTTCATGCCGCAGTAAGGGGCAAGCAGTGCTAGATCCACATTCTTAGGATCTCTACGTTGGTGTCGGGAGCTCCATCTTTCCGAGGCTCTACTTTTGGGTTTGATCTCCCTGTTGTAGATAGTTTTGTACGATCGAGGTATGGCGGGCCCTGTCCGTCATAGTTGTATATTTCAGAGGTTTGTAGTCATGTTATACGATGTCGGATGTAGCTGCTAAAACCATGTTTATATATATATGCTAAAGGCGATGTTGTCTCACATAAACTGTGTCTTATTTTATAAACTGTTTCATGTCTTGTTTTATATTTCCGCTGATTACTCTGATGTATGACTACTTGGGTGCCCCGGTAAGGCACCAGTCACGGGCCCCGGAATGGGTCGTGACAAAAGTGGTATCAGAGCAGTTAATCCTCGGAAAGTGTCTACAGACCGTATCTAGTAGAGTCTTGATTATCGGTGTGTTGTGCACCACACCAATAATCAGGTGCTATAGGATATTTAGGATTGGTTTCCATTCTTCTCACTCTGAGATCGTGCCATAGAGCTGTGTCGTAAGTTGGACCCTCTAACCTATTCCTTGTTCTCAGAATGATTATGCCTCCATGTAAGGCAACCCGCCCGTATGGCGAGAGCAAATGAGGAGCTGCTAGTGGGACACCTAGAGTCACGAGGGCTCGAGCCCAGTCTATACCGCAGACGGCGAGTTCTATGACGCCGCCGGCCCCAGCAGAGACCACAGTACCCACACCTCCTGTCCCACAGCCTGGGGCGGAGGAGTTAGGGTACAAGGAGATGGCCCAGCTATTGGCTAGAGTTGTGGCCAGATACGAGGATAGGCTGGATGCGGCAGTTCCAGTTCCAGCTCCAGCGCCGGTCGCACCCGTGGTGCACCCGAGGGCAGATAGTTTGAGGCTACGAGATTTCTTGAGTTGTAGCCCGCCAGAGTTTTACGGGTCGAGGCCGGAGGATGATCCGCAGGAGTTCATCCGTCACCATGAAGGATCACGGGTGATCAAGGCCTCGAGGCGAGTCCGTGACCGGTTCGCGTCGGCCGCGTGATACCGCAGTCGATGGGTTTGAGTCATGGGCGTTATCCCGGGGAGAGCACGCGTCCCGGCTACTGGGATGAGTTCTCGAGGCTTTCTCACTCACTTCTTGCCTCCACGGATGAGGCGCGGGTGATAGATTTTTGCTGGCCGAGGCGGAGGGCCTTGTCAGGGAGTACAATGTCGAGTTTGATTCATTGGCTCGATATGTCCCAGCGTTGGTAGCAGTTATGGAGGATAGGGTGCACCGCTACGTCACCGGGCTAGATGACTATATGGCCGAGTCATGTGCGGGTGTTTCTCTTCAGCCGGGTATGGACATTACCCGCATGCAGGCTCATGCTCTTGGATGTGAGGTTCGTAGAGACCGCCGGTTGACAGCGGCAGCGAAGACCAGGCGGCAGGTCTTTTGGTTGCTATCGTGGTGGCGGCCTCAAGGCGGTCTGGATTTGCACCACACCGGCTGAGCACTCTGCACCTTCCTCAAGACACGAGATATTCGAGGCGAACCGGGGCCCCGAGACTTGAGCGTCGGCAGAGCAAAGCGGCGTCGCCGACGGACCACCCCTCAGTGTGGCCGATGCGGCAGATCCCACTTCGGGAGTTGTGGTGCTACGGGAGCTTGTTTCAGTTGTGGCCAGCAGGGTCACTATGCGAGGAACCGTCTCACCCGAGGCGATCTTGATGGTAAGTCGACCACGAGTTCTTTCGCCGGTCTTCATCCCCGACAGCTACTCGCCACGAGGGCAAGGTACTCATGGACCAGGTCGCGCAGAGGTCGTGGCGCGGGTCCCGGTCTAGCGGTCCTCGAATCGCGTATATGCTTTGTCCACCGACAGATCGGAGGCCTCACCGATGTCGTCACGGTACCTTATCGGTTCTGGGTTTGATGTGTATGCTTTGATAGATCCGGTTCTACTGGCCCTATATATCTCCCTTGTTGCTAGAAGGATAGGGATAGAGCACGAGTCCATAGACCTTTTCGAGGTAGCTACGCGATGGTGATTCGTGGTAACTCGCGGGTATATAGAGCTTGTCCTGTGACCATTTGATCGTCGGACCCTAGCCGACTTGATAGAGTTGGAGATGATTGACCGACGTGATCATGGGGATGGATTGGCTAACTTCGCTACGCCAATGTAGGCTGAGAGAAAGTAATGCAGTTCCAGTTTCTGAGGAGCCGGTTGAGTGGGAGGAGCACGGTATCGCCGAGGGTAGGTTTATTTCCTACCAAGGCTAGGAAGATGTCGGAAGGGTATATCTACCATCTCGCGGGTGTTTGATATCAAGGCTGCGGTACGATTTTCCGTCCGATGAGTCGAGAGTTCCCGACGTGTTTCCGGGCGACCTCGGGTATCCTCCCGAGAGGAGATTGAGTTTTGTATTGACATATTGCGGACACTCGGCTATTTCCATTCCGCCATACGTAATGGCACTGCCGAGTTGAGAGAGTGAAGGATCGGCTTAGAGATTTCTGAGAAGCGGCTTCATCAGCCTAGTGTTTCTCCCGGGAGCGCGGTATTGTTCGTGAAGAAGAAGGGCGGACGCCGCGCATGTGTGTTGATTACGGTGAACAAGGTGACCATTAAGAACGGATACCCTCTTCCCGGGATTGATGATTTGTTCGACCGGTTGCGAGTGCGAGATGCTTCTCCAAGATTGATCTACGGGCTATCATCAAAAGTAGTCGAGAGGTGGATGTCCCTAGGATCGCATTCGGGACCGTGCAGGCATTATGAGTTCGTGGTCATGTCTTTTAGGTTGACCAATGCTCGTGGTATTCATGGATTTGATGAACCGAGTGTTCAAACCATTTTTGGACACGCTTGTGATAGTGTTCATTGATGATATCTTGGTTTATTCTCGCTCAGGCGAGAGCATGCGAGCATTTGAGGCTGTCTTGTGATTCTCGAGACCAGCGGTTATGCGCCAAGTTTTCCAAATGTGAGTTTTGGTTGACTTGATGGCGTTTCTTGGGCATATTGCCGGGTGATGGCATTCGAGTGGATACGCCAAGATCGAAGCGATCGGGACTTGGCCTAGACCTACTACTCAGGCAGAGGTTCGCGGTTTCGGGCCTTGCGAGGATATTATCGGTTCGTGGAGAAGTTTGCTTCTATCTACGCACCATTGACTAGGTGACTCGTAAGGCAGCCAAGTTTGATGGTGATGCTTGTGGCGGGGTTTCGATCTTTGAAAGAGACCGACGGCCGCCCCGTTCTTACTCTTCCGGAGGGTCCGGATGGTTATGTCGTGTATTGCGATCGTCGGGCATCGGGTTGGGATGTGTGTTGATGCAGCATGGCGGGGTTATAGCATATGCATCCCGACACCAAGAAACACGAGAGGAACTACCCCACCCATGATTTGGAGTTGGCGGTGTGATTCACGCTTTGAAGATCTGAGGCACTATTTGTATGGGGTTCACGTGGATATTTTTACGGACCACAGAGCCTCGGTATATCTTGACGGAGGAGTTTAACTACGGCGAGAGGCGGTGGTTAGAGTTGCTAAGGATTACGATGTTGATATCTGTACCACCCGGGAAGGCGATGTTGTGGCGGATGCTCTTAGTCGTAGGTCGATGAGCCTATCGGATGTGCGATTAGAGAGGAGGACATGGTTCGTGATTTGCATCGATTAACGAGCCTTGGTGTCCGTTTGATTGATTACGATAGCGGTGGGGTTAGAGTTCGTGAGGTTGCCGAGTCTTCCATCGTCGAGGAGGTGAAGAGGCAATTCGAGGATCGGCTTTGATTCGATATCGTGATACACTCTTCGTGAGGCAAGGGTCCTTTGAGGTAGCACCGATGGGGTGCTAAGGTTTGAGGAAGATTGTGTGTTCCGGATGTTTGAGGACTTGGCCGAGTTCTTGGGAAGCACACAAGCGTTACTCTATCCATCCGGTCGACCAAGATGTACCACGACCTTAGATCTGTGTATTGGTGGGATGGCTTGAAGAGGGCGTTGCGAGTTCGTAGCTCGGTGCCCATGTTGTCGGCGGTGAAGGTAGAGCACCGAGGCACGGTGGTTTGTTGCGGCGATAGAGATCCCGACCGGAAGTGGGAGGTGATCAACATGGACTTCATCACGGGATTACCTCGCACTCGGAGGAGACATGATTCTATATGGGTTATCGTCGACGGTGACGAAATCAGCCCACTTTCTTCCCGTCGGGGCGACTTTTTCTGAGGATTATGCGGACTTTACATCAGAGATCGTCGATGCGTGGAGTCCCTATTTCGATCATATCGCAGCAGGAGCCGGTTCGGCTAACTTCGAGGTCTTTCGAGAGGTTTAGGGACGCGGTGAGCACGAAATCTTGCATTCCATCCACGACAGACGGACAGCCGAGCGCACTATCCGGACCGCGAGGATATCTTTGCGAGCACGTGTTATCGACCGTGGGTAGGAGGATCATTTGCCTCTAGTTGAGTTCGCGTACAATAATAGCTACCACTCCAATATTCGGATAGCGCTTATGAGGCCTTGTATGAGGAAGTGCGATCGCCTATAGGTTGGTTCGATGTGGGCGAGTGCGGCTAGTGGGACCAGATTTGGTGCACAGCGATGGATAAGGTGAAGCTTATCCGAGCGCTATTGACTCGAGTCGACAGAAGTCGTATGCAGATCATCGTCGTCGGCATCTTGAGTTCGAGGTTGATGATTGGGTTTTCCTGAAGGTGTCACCCATGAAGGGTGTGATGAGATTCGGGAAGAAGGGGAAACTCAGCCCAAGGTACATTGGGCCGTTTCAGATTGTCCGCAGGGTAGGCAAGGTTGCCTACGAGTTGGATCTGCCGTCCGATCTGGAGGCAGTGCATCCGGTGTTTCACGTATCTATGCTGAGGAGATGTATCGGGGATCCATCTAGGGTACACCCGATTGACGATGTCCAGGTGACCGAGGGGTTATCGTATGAGGAGATTCCCATAGCGATAGTCGATCGTCAGGTTAGGCGTCTGCGGACCAAGGATGTGGCTTCCGTCAAAGTCTTGTGGCGGAACGAGCTTAGGGAGGAGATGACGTGGGAAGCTGAGGAGGACATGAGGCGGAGGTATCCTCACCTATTCCCCACACCTCCAGGTAATTCACTTTCCTACTTGTAAATTTTTCATTATCATTTATGCCTAAGTGTTGTTTTGTGGCCGTGTGTGGCATTTGCAAACGGTTTAAGTTACGAAGAACCTTATCGTTATCTGTCTTGGGAAGGAACATTCGGGACGAATGTTTCTAAGGAGGGGAGAATGTTATACCCCGTATTTCCAGAGTATGTACGTAAGGAAATACGTACAAAAAGTTTGGCCTTAAAGTTAGGCTTGGACGTTTTTTTGGGCACAACTCACAAAACGAATAGTTTTCCGACGAAACGTTTCCACAGCTTTCGTAGGGTAAATTCCGGCTATGCCATTTCTAATTTTTGCGGATTTTTCCGAGAGACGAAACATTTTGGACCAACGGGAGGGCGACACTTGTCACCCTCCAATTGATGGATGTGAGGCGTTCTTAGGGCCGAATGGATGGTCAATTTTGTCAAGTAGTTGGTAGGATATTTTGTGTGCAAGTTGGCTAGTACACTTGCCCTAATCTTGACCTTACACTTGCCTAGCACTTACAAATCTTGGCCATTGGTTGGCCATGTCTTGACCTATAAATACCCCCTTAAGATGAAGAGTTCTTCATCCACAAATTCCTTTCCAAGTCTTGAAAATCCTCTCCTCTCCCTTTGTAGCCTTTTCGTCCAAACACCCCCTCCCTCCCTGAAGTTTGGCGAGGCCCCCTAGCCTAGCCAAAATCTACCCCCTCCCTTGGTAGAAAAGTTGTCTTCTAGTATTGTTATAATGCCCAAAATACCTAGCTCAAATCCCTTAGTACTTAGTAGAAGTTGTGAAGAACTTCTAAGGTTTCCTTGGAGCATACAACTTAGGAGCAAAACCTTGCTCAGGCGCGACTTTATCTAGGATATTATTGGGCTTACCGAGGTAACTAATCCTAACCCTCTTTTGAATTAGAGAATACTTTTGTAGTAGTATAAGAATAAGTATTAGATACTTAGAAGAATATTGCGAATAAATTGAGCATTATCACGATAGAAGGGTTTAAAGAAGAATAATCAAAGCAGACTTACATGGTGTTTTCACTGATGAACTTGAGTAGCTCACCGGGTAGGGAAGTACTGCCCAATTTTCCGTAGGATATAGAACCCTCTGTTTAGAACTGTTTACAAAGTAGTCTGAACGTTGATAGACGTGTCTGACTATTATAGGTTGATTCTCTGCGCGCGACATATTCAACTTGGCAGGTGGTTTTCGCTGAGAAGGTATGTGATTCTTCCTAAAGCATGATATTTTACAATATATATATAGTCTGGTGACGCGTACATGTGTTAAGCGAATAATAACTACGGCAATGTCTTTGACTTAAGCTGAATAATACTTACTAAGAATGCCTCACGCAAGCTGAATAATACTTACAGAATGCCTCACGGCTTAAGCTGAATAATAAAGAATGAAAGCATTTCAAAGAATCTTGAATCATTTTTAACGAGAGAACTAATTGGTTTTTAAAACAGAAGCTTAAGAGTTATACTAGCTTTATGGGAAGTTAAGTATAACCACTTAAGAATGATAAAAGAAACAGTTTGCCTATGTGTTTATAACAGACTTATATTGAATTGTGAAAAGAATAATAAGATAGTTTGATAAGTAGACATGATATGATGCTATGTGTGTTTGTGTCTTGTAAAGTTTGTATACGAGAGTATTCTTGTTGTGCTTATGTGGTTTAAAGATAAGCTGTTATGTTAGTGTGCTATCTCTCACCTCTTGACATATTGCAGGGGTTAAGCGCCTCCGATGCGGGGTAGACTCGGTGATGCAGGACCGTGATTCGAGAATACCTGCATGCGGGTCCAGGGACCTATGCGAACTACGAATTCGGGTTAGTGATGCGGGGTTATACCTCATGCGGTCTATGTGGCCATGCGGACTACGAGTCGGGGCGATCTTGAGGAGTAGCTACCCTCGATGCGGGGTTATGTACCTATGCGGGCCTATGTGAGTGGCCTATCGCGACTACTGAGTCGAGATTAGGCTTGCATGGTGATACTACGGTGTAACACCGAACCGGGCATCTGGTGTCTTACTCCGGGCACCCTAGTGATACAACATCGAGAAAACCGGAAAATAAAACACGAGTCATGAAACAAGAGATATAATAATTAAACAAAGCAACCAAAGCAGTTTTCTTGATATACATAAAAACCCGAGCAGTTATCCTTTTACAAACCACGCCCACAACGAACTCTGCACTCTATGATTTACAACAACTATGGCGGACGGGGCGCCATACCCCACGAATGTACAAGAACCTACAACTCGGTGAAACATACCAAAGATAAGCCTCCAAGGAACGGAGCTTTCAACACGCTGAAATGAGATCCTAGGCGGGGATCCACGGCCGATGTACCTCGCGGCATGAGCGCAGCCGAAGGAGGTCGATGCAACAGTACCAAGTATGTGAAATCCAAATCGTAAATGAAATCATAATAGCCTAAGAAGGAGACATGTATGATAACCAAAATACAGTACGCAACATAAAAGCAGTCAAGCCAGGGACTCACGCCCTCAAAGTCACCACTCAAATATAACTATGGGTCTCACGCCCACAACATTCATCATGTTCGCATCATGGTCGCGTGCCCCGGAATCTCATCGGTGTAGACATGTCCATGATGCAACAATAATAACAAGGCGCATGGCCACATGCCCCGGAATCTGACGGTGTAGACATGCCCATGTAACCTCAATAACAATATTTGGGTGGTCAACCACGCCGCAGCCACATGCCCCGGAATCGCATCGGTGTGAGACCGTCCATGTTGCGGTAATAACCATATATCGGGTAATCAACCGCCGCGTGGCCGCGTGCCCCGAATCTGCGACGGTGTAGACATGTCCATGTGACATCAACAACAAGACGAGAATCAAAATGGAAACATACCCGTGGAATTCTCCATCACCGCCGCGTCAAGTAAGTTCTCAACAAGTCAACCGCCTCTATCGAGACGCGTAACGTAAATACCACACTTGCACAACAAAGGCTATCATCACAAGCATAGGCAAGTTTCACAACAACGAGCATAGGCAAGTTTCACAACAACAAGCATAGGCAAGTTTCACAACAACAAGCATAGGCAAATTTCACAACAACAAGCATAGGCAAGTTTCACACAACTCAAAGTACTTTCATTTTATGCCAAAGTCCGGGTTTTAACCCTAAAGTACTACGTACGTTAAATTCTTTAAAAGAGATCCATTACTTTTATCAAAGTCACCCGATACCCGTAGTATTAGAATGACCAACCCACATTCCTTTTCAAAATCAAGTAACAACATTCTTTTCCTAAGTTCCGTTGCCTAGTTTCAATTACTCAAACTTCTCATTTTCAAATGGTTTCATAGTTCATAAACTTAATCACTTGATTCCTTTTAGAACAATTGAGTAATATATGTCTCACGCGAGAGTAGGTTATTCTTGTTTACAACATTCTTATTACAATGACCATGATCTAGAAAATGTAATATCATTTTGTCTCATCTTAGTTTCTATGCAGATGGAGGTTTCTACTGGTTTTAATAATACAATTCATTAGTCAGTACATTTTCCTTTATTAACGCTGCAGTGGTCTGTCGATACACATTCTGATTTCCGAAATCAGTAAAACATTATCCCTTTAAATAAAACCAAGTACTCATTACTCACGAATGAGGTTTCACACAAACATTCACATTAAAACAAATAAGTTAAGTCTCTTATCTTATAAGATCAAGTCTCTTAACTTCTAACATCAGTAAACCATTTTCTTTACCTCTCTTAAGACATTATACCTAACTCCCCATAAAGCTAGTATAGCTCTTTTTAAAACCTTTAAAACCAAGTGTTACTCTCCCTTCAAAATGATTTATAAATCTTTTGAAATACAGCAAGTTCTTTATTATAACAAGCCAGTTATAATTCACATCAGTTACCTTTTAAAACCACAAAGTATTTTCTTACCTACATAAAGCTGTTATAACCAACTTCCCATAAAGCCGTTATAACACTTTATGTTTTAAGAACAATCAAACACAGTTAACACATGTACGTCTACCGTACTACGTAGTTCACACATATCATGCTAGAAGAGATAGGAAGAGGTTCACATACCTCGCGACGATTTATCGACTAATAGCAAAACGCTCCGAGTACCTCAAACCGTCGGCTACTCCTTAAGCCAAGTAGATCGCGCCACACGTAGTACTTCAACCTATAAGGCCACAAGGCGCTTATTAACATCTAGATCCCATCGTTCCATTTTCTACAGAAAATTTGGCGGACTCTCCTCCCGCAAACAGCGTAAATCTCCTCCTTTATCGAGGTCGGCTACCAAGCCAACCAGGGGGGGTTAACACGTCTAACCGGACGCGTATAATTCTACTACACAGGAATGCTACATAAGTCTCTTCAGAATACAACCCTAGGTAATTCTGATTCGATTCTTCTCTTAATTATCCTTCATGTGATTCTGCTCAATTCTTCATTCATCAGGCTTAAGTCAAAAGACATTGCCACAATACTAAGTTCAGTTCTATATATAGTAAACAACAACTATATATTCAACACTTATGTAATTTACAATTACAATAGGGGGACAAGATATTTACCTCGATAAGCCCAAAATTATCCGAGTTTAATGTCGCTCACGAGCAAGGTTTAGCTCCTCCTCCGAGTGCTCCATCCGCTCCAAACAACCCTTAGAAGTTCTAACCAACTTCTTAAGTACTTCAAACAACAATGAAGATTTCCTTAGGGTTTCGTTTAGTGGCTAAAGGAAAGTATAATCGTATTTTCTGGCTTTTATAAGTGTAACCTGGGAATACTACAAGGTATTTGGGGCCAAGGTATTTGGACATTACAACAATACTTTGGAGAGTATTTCTATACCACAAAGGGGTATTTATACGAGACAACTAGGCTAGGGGGTGTACCCACGGCTAGCACTACAAGGAGGGGATACTTTCGGCCAGGGCCTTCTCAAAGGGGAGGGTGTGGCGGACGAATACAACAAGGAGAGGAGGAGATTTCAAGACTTAGGCACATTTTTGGATGAAGAACTCTTCAAGCTTAGGGGGGTATTTATAGGTCAAGGAATGGTCAACCAATGGCCAAGATCCATCCAAGTGTATAGCAAGTGTAGGGCTAGGATTCACCTAAGTACACCTTATCCATCTACCACCAAAAATATCCTACCTAATCCTTGACAAAAGCCAAGGCCAAATCGTCCACCATTGCCGCCCAACCTCATCCAATGTGAGGGTGACACATGTCACCCTCCCGTTGGTCCAAAATGTTTCGTCTCTCGGAAAAATCCGCAAAAATTAAAAATGACATAGCCGGAATTTTTCCTACGAAGTCGTGGAAACGTCATTTAAACACGACTCTAATCGGGTGTTGTGTACAAATTTCGAATCTTGCCTAACTTAAGGCTCAAATTTCTACGTACGTCCTCACGTACATACTCTGGAAATACGGGGTATAACATTCTCCCCTCCTTAGAAACATTCGTCCCGAATGTTCCTTCTCAAGACAGATAACGATTAAGTTCTTCTTCTTAAACAAGTTTCCAATGCCACACATGGCCACAAACATAACATGCGCACGAAAACCCAAATTCAAGCCAACGAGGAATCACTTCTGTGATGCAAAATAATACAAATTCTCACTCCTGGTCCAAGGGACACGCCCCTCGCATCTTCACTTCACAAAAGAAACGATCACACACGTCCACTTCTCCCCTATCTCGTCGTACCCTTCTCGAACACTCGAGCTCTTTCTAGTATCCGTACCACACTTCCGTCAACGTTTCTGTTTCCAACCCTTGGAGTTACTACCTCCAAACTTGGTCATCTTACTACCCTCGATTTCCTCTAAGGCCATTCTCGGCCTTCACGAACTGATTCTGGTCGAACATATCTATGAACTCATACGATGGTCATCTAAACTTAGGCCTAGCACCTTCGTGACCCTGCCACCTGGCGGGACCACCCAGAGCTGACCCTTCCTCGAAACGGGACGCGGGTTGGCCCGCAACATGGCCCCAACCCGACCCACTGTAGCGCCAACTTCCGCTCCTCGACACGGAACACATCATGGAAGCTACCACTTCCATCTCACACTAACCAGATTTTTAAATCACACAATAGCACAAAGCTATCCGAACATAACACTTAACACATCATTAACATCAATACATACAAGTATCTACAGGGTTAAGGATATACCTGAAACTAGGCGGTTCAAGGACCGCTAAAATCGAACTTCCACCGCGACCTACCGTGGGCCCGCAATCGCCTAGTAATGCAGGCTATCCTACCGGCCGCTACCCGGTCGGACATCTCGTCATATGGCCTGTTGGCCGCAAGAATAACAAGCTCCCTTGGTACTACGACACTCCCCGAAATGCGGTCTACCACATCGACCACACCGAGGTAGGGTGATCGTCTGCCAACACCCCTACTCCCGAACATCTCAAACACAGGAGCCACGACCGCTCTGAATATCCCAAGGTCCCGAGCGCGGAGGACCACTGCAATGGCGGAGGTACATAACTAGTCTCGCCTTGAGGCGGTCCGCCTCAAAAGTCGCCAAAATATCCGGTCGTTTTGGCCTTCTTCTCAAAGCGGTCCACCTGCCGATCTTCGCGCCTCGCACCAGTGCATGAGCACGAATCGCGGCAATGTCCATGCCCTGAAGAGAAACACCCGCACAAGACTCGGCCATATAATCATCTAGCCCGTGGCGTAGCGATGCACCCTATCCTCCATATTCGCAAAGCGCAGGGGACATATCGAGCCAAAGAATCGAACTCGACATTGTACTCCCGACAGCGGCGCCTCTCGTCTCGAATAGAATTTGTCGGCCCGTGCCCTCCTCATCTGCGGAGGCAAGAAGTGCGTGAGAAAAGCCCCCGAAAACTCATCCCATACTGCTGGAGGTGCATGCTCTCCCCGGGAAAGCTCCCACGAATCAAACCAATCGACTGCGGTATCACGCAGCCGATGCGAACCGAAGGTCACAGACTCGGTCTTAAGCCTTGATCACCGCGTGATCCTCTCAGAATCGGCGGATGAACTCCTGCGGATCATCCTCGTGCCTCGACCAGAACTCGCGGGCTACAACTCAGAAAATCTCGTAGCCTCAAACTATCTGCTCTCGTGCACCAGTCTGCCGCTGAATCGAACCGCCGGCCCACTGCCTCATATTCGCCACAACTCGCCAATAATTGGGCCATCTCCTTGTGACCCATCTCCCCGCCTGCATCGGGACCTGAGGCTCAGTCTTGTAGTCTCATCGCCACGGCCGCGCTCTAAACCTCGCTGGTCTTGTGGCGGCCGCGAAACTCGCCGTCAAGCACTGCTCGTGTCTTGACCGCTCGCGCTCGTGCTCTCAGATCCCACTAGCAGCCTCTCGCTGCCTTGCCTTCTGGCACCGTCGCTTGCGGAGGCATAACTGGTAAAATGAAACACATCAGAGGGGTCCAACTTACAACTCAGCTCTAAGTCACGATCTCAGAATGAGAAGAATAGAAACCAATCCTACATGTCCTATAGACTCCTGATTATAGATGTGGTGCACAACACACCGATAATCAAGACTCTACTAGACACGATGCCCAGACACTTTCCGAGGACTAATCGCTCGATACCACTTTGTAACACCCCGAACCGGGCAGCATCGTGCCTTACCCCGGCACCCTAGTGATACAACATCGAGAAAACCAGGAAAATAAAACACGAGTCATGAAACAAGAGATATAATAATTAAACAAAGCAACCAAAAATAGCTTGCCTTGATATACATAAAAACCCGACGCTTATCCTTTTTACAAACCACGCCACAACAAGCATGCACTTCTAAGATTTACAACAACTATGACGGACAGGCCCGCCATACCACGAATGTACAAGAACCTACAACTCGTGGAAACATACCAAAGATAAGCCTCCAAGGAACGGAGCTTTCCAACACGAAATGAGATCCTAAGAGCGGATCCACGATCGATGTACCTCTACTGCGGCATGAACGCACTCCAAGGAGGTCGATCAACAGTACCAAGTATGTGAAATCACAACATCAAATGAAATCATAATAGCCTAAAAGCAGGAGACATGTATGATAACCAAAATACAGTACGCAACATAAAAGCAGTTAAGTCAGGGACTCACGCCCTCAAAGTCACCACTCAAATATAACTATGGGTCTCACGCCCACAACATTCATCATGTTCGCATCATGGCGCGTGCCCCGGAATCTGCGACGGTGTAGACATGTCCATGATGCAACAATAACAAGGCCGCGTGGCCACATGCCCCGGAATCGTGACGTGTAGACATGCCCATGTAACCTCAATAACAATATCTTGGGTGGTCAACCACGCCGCACGCCACATGCCCCGGAATCTTTGCGTGGTGCAGACACGCCCATGTTGCGAATAACCATATATCGGTAATCAACCCGCCGCATGGCCGCGTGCCCCGAATCTTTGCGTCGGTGTAGACATGTCCATGTGACATCAACAACAAGACAAGAATCAAAATGGAAACATACCCGTGGAATTCTCCATCACCGCCAAAGACGCCCAAGTAAGTTCTCGACAAGTCAACCGCCTCTATCGAGACGCAGCGAATACGTAAATACCACACTTGCACAACAAAGGCTATCATCACAAGCATAGGCAAGTTTCACAACAACGAGCATAGGCAAGTTTCACAACAACAAGCATAGGCAAGTTTCACAACAACAAGCATAGGCAAATTTCACAACAACAAGCATAGGCAAGTTTCACACAACTCAAAGTACTTTCATTTTATGCCAAAGTCCGGTTTTAACTAAAGTACTACGACGTTAAATTCTTTAAAAGAGATCCATTACTTTTATCAAAGTCACCCGATACCGTAGTATTAGAATGACCAACCCACATTCCTTTTCAAAATCAAGTAACAACATTCTTTTCCTAAGTTCCAGTTTGCCTAGTTTCAATTACTCAAGCTTCTCATTTTCAAATGGTTTCATTGTTCATAAACTTAATCACTTGATTCCTTTTAGAACAATTGAGTAATATATGTCTCACGTGAGTAGGTTATTCTTGTTTACAACATTCTTATTACAATGACCATGATCTAGAAAATGTAATATCATTTTGTCTCATCTTAGTTTCTATGCGGATGGAGGTTTCTACTGGTTTTAATAATACAATTCATTAGTCAAGACATTTTCCTTTATTAACGCCGCAGTGGTGCGCCGATACACATTCGATTTCCAAATCGTAAAACATTATCCCTTTAAATAAAACCAAGTACTCATTACTCACGAATGAGGTTTCACACAAACATTCACATTAAAACAAATAAGTTAAGTCTCTTATCTTATAAGATCAAGTCTCTTAACTTCTAACATCAAGAAACCATTTTCTTTACCTCTCTTAAGACATTATACCTAACTCCCCATAAAGCTAGTATAACTCTTTTTAAAACCTTTAAAACCAAGTGTTACTCTCCCTTCAAAACGATTTATAAATCTTTTGAAATACAGCAAGTTCTTTATTATAACAAGCCAGTTATAATTCACATCAGTTACCTTTTAAAACCACAAAGTATTTTCTTACCTACATAAAGTCATATAACCAACTTCCCATAAAGCCGTTATAACACTTTATGTTTTAAGAACAATCAAACACGCTTAACACATGTACGTCTACCGTACTACGTAGTTCACACATATCATGCTAGAAGAGATAGGAAGAGGTTCACATACCTCGCGACGATTTATCGACTAATAGCAAAACGCTCCGAGTACCTCAAACCGTCGGCTACTCCTTAAGCCAAGTAGATCGCGCCACACGTAGTACTTCAACCTATAAGGCCACAAGGCGCTTATTAACATCTAGATCCCATCGTTCCATTTTCTACAGAAAATTTGGCAGCACCTCCCCCCCGCAACAGCGTAAATCTCCCCCTTTATCGAGGTCGGCTACCAAGCCAACCAGGGGGGGGGGTTAACACGTCTAACCGGACGCGCATATTCTACTACACAAGAATGCTACATAAGTCTCATCAGAATACAGCCTAGGTAATTACAGCTCGATTCTTCTCTTAATTATCCTTCTATGTGATTCTTGCTCAATTCTTCATTCTTGTGCTTAAGTCAAAATACATTGCCACAGTACTAAGTTCAGTTCTATATATAGTATACAACAACTATATATTCAACACTTATGTAATTTCCAATTACAATAGGGGGACAAGATATTTACCTCGATAAGCCCAAAATTATCCGAGTTTAATGTCGCTCCTGAGCAAGGTTTAGCTCCTCCTCCGAGTGCTCCAATCCGCTCCAAACAACCCTTAGAAGTTCTAACCAACTTCTCTTAAGTACTTCAAACAACAATGAAGATTTCCTTAGGGTTTCGTTTAGTGGCTAAAGGAAAGTATAATCGTATTTTCTGGGCTTTTATAAGTGTAACCCTGGGAATACTACAAGGTATTTGGGCCAAGGTATTTGGACATTACAACAATACTTTGGAGAGTATTTCTATACCACAAAGGGGGTATTTATACGAGACAACTAGGCTAGGGGGGGGGTGTACCCCACGGCTAGCACTACAAGGAGGGGGGGGATACTTTCGGCCAAGGGGCCTTCTCAAAGGGGGGAGGGGTGTGGCGGACGAATACAACAAGGAGAGGGGAGGGAGATTTCAAGACTTAGGCACATTTTTGGATGAAGAACTCTTCAAGCTTAGGGGGGTATTTATAGGTCAAGGAATGGCCAACCAATGGCCAAGATCCATCCAAGTGTATAGAAAGTGTAGGGCTAGGATTCACCTAAGTACACCTTATCCATCTACCACCAAAAATATCCTACCTAATCCTTGACAAAAGCCAAGGCCAAATCGTCCACCATTGCCGCCCAACCTCATCCAATGTGAGGGTGACACATGTCACCCTCCCGTTGGTCCAAAATGTTTCGTCTCTCGTAAAAATCCGCAAAAATTAAAAATGACATAGCCGGAATTTTTCCTACGAAAGCTGTGGAAACGTTTCGTCGAAAAACGACTCTAATCGGGTGTTGTGTACAAATTTCGAATCTTGCCTAACTTAAGGCTCAAATTTCTACGTACGTCCTCACGCATATACCGGAAATACGGTATAACAACGCAATTGGCCCTCGCTTCGATCATTCGCGGCTAGAAAAGACACATTCTGATTTACCTATTGTTGCTCTTGTTTAAGAAGTGGCACTATGTGAGGTCCCCATGGTTGTTTCATACATACTTTCAAAACTGATTTTAAAATGATATGTTTACATTTAAGTAATATACATTTTCATATACTTAGTACCTGTTGTACTGACCTCCTTCTGGGCCGTTCATGCCGCAGGTAAGAGCAGCAGTGCTAGATCCACATTCTTAGGATCTCTACGTTGGTGTCAGGAGCTCCATCCTTTCTGGAGGCTCTACTTTTGGGTATGATCTCCTGTTGTAGATAGTTTTGTCTGATCGAGGTATGGCGGCCCCGTCGTCATAGTTGTATATTTCCTTAGGTGCAGAGTCAAGTTATGCAAAGATCGGATGTAATCGCTAAAACCATGTTTATATATATATGCCGAAAGGCGATGTTTTCTCACATAAACTGGTCTTATTTTATAAATCGTTTATGTCTTATTTTATATTTCCGCTGATTACTCTGATGTATGACTACTTGGGTGCCCCGGTAAGGCACCAGTCACGGGCCCCGGAATGGGTCGTGACAAAAACGTCTATCAATCTCTAGCTTCGAACGTAGAATAACTAAGTGCAAGGTCCCTACATTCTACGGAAAGTCGGACAGCACTTCCTTTGTTTCTACTTACTATGCCACATCTTTCAAGGCCGAATTTCAATAACCAACGCCACATTTAAGGCACACAATTCAGCTAACCACAAAGGGGATTACCCGCCTTTACAGGACGCGTAAAATTCCGCCCCACAATGATACAAAATAAACCAATAATTTCCATGTCATTCTTGGCCAACAATAAACCAATCCTAAACCCCTTTACAACATGCGACGACCAAATTAGTAACCAAATTGAAGTTAAAATCTTAAGGCTAACATGCCCATTTTCGGTTTCAACAAGACAACAAGATCCAAATCTATTCAAATATATGACCTCGTGCTCAATTCTAAACTACTAAAATATAACAGCCTCAGGCTCATTTCTAAACTACTATAACAAGTATAACTCATAACCAAGAGAAGGGGAAACTTTTACCTTTGGAGAAACCCACAAAAGCCCCTTTCTTCCACTTCTTTTCCGTCAAACTCGTCTACCAGCGCTTCCCACAAGTTTACCCACACTTTTCCTTCTTGCCGTCGCTCCAACAGTTTCCTCTTAAGCTAGGTTTTCTTCAAAAAACTAGAGAGAAGTGAGAGGGTTTTTCTTGGGAGGGTTTTGAAATGAAATGGCCATGTCTTCCAAGAATTGGCCCTAAAATAGGACCACTTTCTGGTAAAAAGGATGGGAGGAACACTTGTCACCCTCCCATAGGTTTTAAACAAAATATCCTGCTTTTTCGCCTTTCTGCGCAAAAATCCTCTTCAGCCGCGCCCACTTCCGGTGTTCCAAAGATTCCAGCGCCGCTGCCTCGCATTCGGCGCGCGCTGCAACCCCCGTGGACTCCCAGTACAACCGGCGCCGCCCTCAGATTCGGCCGCGCTGCACTTTGAACCGAAACCACTGCTTTGCCTGACTGCGCACCAAAGTTGAAACTTCCATAACTTTTGACTCCGATGTCCTATCGACGAATGGTTCGTTGCGTTGGGAACTAGATTTAACGAACTACACACTAGGCTCTTTAAACACCTTGAAATTCTTAACAACTGGGGTACAACACTCCAAGGTAAACTCAAAACTGGTCAACACATGTTTGTCAACTTATCTATCAACTTTCAAATCTTATATTCCTTGGTATGTTCTTACCTTAACTCCTTGAATTTACGGGGTGTAACAGTCTAAGTTAAGAAACTTGATTTCTTAAAGTTAAGAGACTTGAAGTATTTTGAAAGCTTTGTAACTTGATTTGAAAGTATAAGTCCCTTGGGTATAAAAAGAATGAATTTGTCTAAAGCATAAAGTTAGTTTAACGGCATTATGGAAAGTTGGTTATAACAACTTTATGGAAGGTTAAAAGAATGGGTTTCTCTAGTGATGTAAACAAAGATATGACTTGAATAAAGAAGAGAAATTTGATTTAAAGGTATCAATTGCTTAAAGTTTTAAAGTAAGGGTCACTTGATTTAGAAGCCTAGAAATGTATTTCTAAAAATGTAGTGACTTGTTTGAAATGTAGACATGTCTTGATACTACGGGTGTTAGTATCTTGGGGTTTTATATGAAAAGGAGTCTTTTGAAAAGAATGGAAGTACATAGTACCTTGGGTTAAATTCCCGGATTTTTAATGACATGTTAGTGCCTTAAGTTTGAATAAAAATGAGAATGCTTAATAATTAAGGCTAATAAGAAGTTAAGGGATTTCTTAACTTGCTATGATATTTATGATAAGCCGGTAGTGCTTATGTTATGTATGATAAGCCGGTGGTGCTTATGTTATGTATTAGCCGGTGGTGCTTATGTTATGTATGATAGCCGGTTGTGCTAGTGATGTATTGTTTTATTACGGGGTCATTCCCCGGGCTTGTTGCATTTGCATATTCCGTGGATTTGCTCCCCATGATGCGAGGAATACCTCATGCGAGTCCGTAGGGCTTATGCGGGTGAAATAGTCCTATGCGGGGCGGACCAGTCCTATGCGAGGAGATTACCTCATGCGGGTCTATACGACCTATGCGGGCGGATACAGTCTATGCGAGGAAATTACCTCATGCGGGTCTATACGACCTATGCGGGCGGATACAGTCTATGCGAGGAAATTACCTCATGCGGGTCCATACGGCCTATGCGGGTGAAATAGTCCCAGGAGTAGGATTGCCAAATGATACTATGGGCAGGTGGCCCTAAGTTGATCATAAGCTTCCTATTTTTATGCAGTATACCTTTATGGGCAGACTTATGTGACTTTATCGCGTCCCAGATTAGGCCGGGCAGTATACCTTTATGGGCAGATTTATGTGACTTTATCGCGTCCCAGAATGGGTCGGGCAGTATACCTTCATTGGGAAGGCTTTTGTATGACTTCGCCGTGTCCCGCAAATGGGCCGGGTTACGTTATTACGTATGGATAATCAAAGTGAACTCCAAAATTAGGCGTCCCTCCATAAAGGGTCGGATTATGTGATGCAAGGTAAGTAAGTTATATGGTAATAAACTTGATGATTTTTCCTAAGTATGTACGTAAGAATTCTACTATAACTCTTATTGTAAAATGGGAAAAGATAATAAAGTGCGATTAAGTTCACAAGATTGTAATGACACTAGGATCCGTATTTATTTTGTTTATATACTTGCCTCGTCATTCTTTTGTACGCTTATGATTTGTTTATCGACCTTATTTCCGCTCCATATTCGCACTGTTGTTATCGACTTCTTCGGGCAGCGTTCATGTCCGCAGGTTTAGGTACACAGTTGTGGATCCGCGGCTTAGGATCCTGGTTCAGCATTTTGAGATGACTCCAATATTCCGGAACTTGTCATAATGGCTATGTATATTCAGGGGTACGGCGGGGCCTTGTCCCGTCATAGTATTGGTCCAAAATCTTAGAGGTTTGTATTCACATGTGGGCTGGACGGGTTAGAGTTGTAATTACATTATTGGATAGTGTAAGCCCTTTTGGGTGATTTATATTATGGCAGCCTTATCGGCTTTGCCTTGGTTTTAGAAAAAAAAAATGTCTTACTTATCTTCCGCGGTTATTTTGTATTGTATGATTAGAAGGGTGCCCATGTACTGGTTAGAGTTGTAATTACATTATTGGATAGTGTAAGCCCTTTTGGGTGATTTATATTATGGCAGCCTTATCGGCTTTGCCTTGGTTTTAGAAAAAAAAAATGTCTTACTTATCTTCCGCGGTTATTTTGTATTGTATGATTACATGGGCACCAGTCGCTGGCCCGGGGTCGGGTCGTGACAGAGGGTTACGAAATTTTATG
Organism: Przewalskia tangutica; assembly: GCA_029844215.1. Classification (NCBI taxonomy): domain Eukaryota; kingdom Viridiplantae; phylum Streptophyta; class Magnoliopsida; order Solanales; family Solanaceae; genus Przewalskia; species Przewalskia tangutica. Next base: position 1,527,021 of record JAQGDG010000035.1, read on the forward strand.
GACGAATGGGAGGGCGACACGTGTCACCCCCCACCACATAGGCTTTCACGAAATTGGCAAGGGTTTAATGGTCATTGACCATTGTAGATGATCAAGTCTTGCAAGCTTGAGATTATTGACTTAGTCAACTTGCCACTTGTATAGATTATTAATTACTCTTCATCCTAGCCACACATATGTTGTTTTCTTGACCCTCCATTGTGTTATATATACACACTAGTTGCAAGACTTATCTCAACACTTAGAAAATTTCAAAACTTCATTCTTGTTCTTCAAGTGAGCTCTCGGCTTTGTGCATTTTCTCACAAGAAAATTTTGCAATTTTGGTTCATTATTCACAAGACTTTAACCCAAGGTCCCTAAGGGTATTTTAAGGATATCTCAATAGAAAGATCTCAGAAAAATGACGTTTTCACGTTAGTCGCAAGGCGAAAACCTAAGTCGTTTTCATAGTTTTGGATTGGAAATGGAAGAAAAGTTGGTTGTGAACTTCTACTGTCTTCAAATAGCGGATTGGAGCGTAAAGGAAATGAGCTAAGAATTGCTAAGGAACGACTTTGAATCTTGGAATTTATAAGGGCTTATAAAGGTAACAATCTTGTCGTTTTAGTAATTAAGATTACTTATTGTTGTAGCTATGGATATTAGCAAGAATGGGGTATATAGTATGAATTTTGATAAGTGTATTAGCTATTGAAACCCTAATCCGATACTAGCATGTTTAGCCTTTGAGATTGCAATTCAATTTGGTTATTAGTCTAGTCGTCGCATGTTATATAAAGAAGGAATTGTAGTTGTTAAAGTTGTTTATGACTATATAACATATTAGACCTAAGAACATTGGATTGAAAAAAAGATTTGGAAAGGACTTAGGATTGGTTATATTGGTGGCCGAATGCCCTTATAAGTGTTGGATTGTTTTATATTAATTGTGGGGCAGAATTTTACACGTTTTGTAAGGCGTGTAATCCCCTTTGATTGTTTGATGTATTGAGCCTTAAATGTGGCATGTTGGTTATTGATTTTCGGGCCTTGAAAAAGGTGGAAAAGTCTGTAGAAACAAAGGAGGCGCTGCCCACATTTCCGTCGAATAAGAGCCCGTAGACTAAGTATTGGTCACGCCCCGACCCCGGGCCCGCGCCGGGTGCCCTACCGGGGCACCCCGACAGGTATACATCAGAGAATAGCAGCGGAACATACATAACTCATACAATACATAATCACACGACCGACCGGCCATGATCAGCCCTACACAGGCACCCTTCTAATTATACAACATAAAAAAACTGCGGAAGATAAATAACACTTTTTTTTTAAACCAAGGCCAAGCCGATAAGGCTGCCATAATCATAAAAATTACCCGAAAGGGTCTACACTGTTTAACAATGTAAAACAACTCTAGCTACCCAAATTTACGATGAATACTGCACTTCTAAGATATGAACAAATACTATGGCGGGACAAGGCTCGCTGCACTTCAATATACATAGCCATGACAACTCCGAACATTGAGCCATCTCAAAATGTGAACCAGATCCTAAGCTCGCGGATCCACAATCGTACCTAAACTGCGGACATGAACGCAACCCCGGGCGGTCGATAACAAAATTTAATATGGAACGGAAAATAAGGTACAGTAACAAATCATAACTGTACAAAAGAATGACAGGGGCAAGTATAAAGAAAGGGTAAATACCAAATCCTACCGTGTCATTTCCATCTCGTGAACTTAATCGTACCTTATTATCTTTTCCCATTTTTCCATAAGAGTATAGTCAAATTCTTACGTACATACTTAAGAAAATCATCAGGTTTATAAACATATAACTTACGTATCTTGCATAACCTAATCCGCCCCTTTATGGAGGTACGCTTATCATCGTTTACCAACTGGACGCGATAGAGTCACATAAGTCTGCCCATAAATGTATACTGCCCGACCCAATCTGGGACACGATAAAATCACATAAGTCTGCCCATAAAGGTATACTACATAAAAATAGGAGGCTCATGATCAAAGCAGGGCCACCCGCCCGCAGTATCATTAAGAAATCCTACTCCTAGGACTATTTCACCCGCAAGTGTCGTATGGACCCGCATGAGGTATTCCTCGCATAGGACTGGTCCGCCCCGCATGGGACTATTTCACCCGCATAAGCCCTTTCGGACCCGCATGAGGTATTCTTCGCATCATGGGTAGCAAATCCATAGAGTGGTATAATGTCTTGGGGGTTTACCCCGCAATCATACTCAGCAGGTGGTATAACGTCTTGGGGGTTTACCCCGCATTTATACTCTTACCCCGCAATCATACTCAACAGGTGGTATAACGTCTTGGGGGTTTACCCCTCATTTATACTCTTACCCTGGAGAAGGTGGTATAACGTCTTGGGTGTCACGACCCGAACCCGGGCCCGTGACTGGTGCCTTACCCCGGGCACCCTAGTGATACAACATCAGAGTAATCAGCGGAATATAAAACAATAACACGAAATGACATGAAGTATGAAACAATAATCTGAGAAAGTTGCCTTGCGGCATATAAAAATATCAACTAGAACAGTTACATCCCCTTTTTTTTTTACAGCTCTGCCCACAACAGTACTACAGACCTCTAAGAGTGACATGACAATAATGGTGGGACAGGGCCCCGCCATACCCCTGAATGTAAGCACCTACTACGACAGGGGACTATACCACTGATAAGCCTCCGGAGAGACGGAGCTTCCCAAACGCTGAATCGCGACCGAGAGCTAGGATCAACGATCGATGTACCTCAACTGCGGCATGAGCGCACCGGGCGAGGTCGATAACAGTACCAAGTATGTGAAATCGAAATATCAGAAATGAAATCATAGTAGTCTATATAAAGCAGAGACATGTATGATAACCAAACTACAATTCACAATAAATAGCTATGTCAAGTCGTGACTCACGCCTCAAAGTCATCACTCAAATATAACTATGGGTCTCACGCCCACAACATCAATCATGCGTGGAATACCTTCCTCACCGCTGGCCTATGATATAAAAGCACCAAGGAATACACATGAACACCGTGTCCCACCTGTCATCATAAAACCGTCACGGTAAGTAATAAGGCATAGCCGACTACTAAAACCCACAAGACAAACAAGGTCATAAATCAGATCATGAGATATGTCTAGACCGTCACATGATCAAAGCCGCCACTCGCCGCAGATCTAATGCGCTGCCTAGCCCCGAACTTCCCGCACTCGCATAGGCCACTCCAATGGCGTATGAGGTATTCCCGCATCGAGGGTAGCTACTCCCAAGATCCGCCTGGACTCGCGATCGCATGGCCACATAGACCGCATGACCATAAAGGCCGCACACTAACTCGAGCTCGTAGCTCGCATAGCCCGGGACCCGCGTGGTATTCTCGAATCATAGGTCACACACTACCGAAGTCTACCCCGCGACGGAGGGCTTAACCTCCGGATTATGTCAAGGGAGTGGTACAATACCACCATAACGGTTGATAGTTAAACAAGTTAAGCGCAATCGAGGAAAACCCTTTACACAAACATCACAAGATAATAACACATCGCCACGACCCGAACTGCCCGTGGATCGTGCCTTACCCGCACCCTAGTGATACAACATCGAGAAAATCACGGAAATAAAACATGAACATGAAATGAGAGATATTATAAATAAACAGCAACCAAAAGCGGTTGCCTTTCAACATATATATAAACGTCAATAGCTATAATCTTACAACCCCGCCACAACAAAGCTCTGCACTCTAAGATTTTTACAACAACTATGGCGACAGGGCCCCGCCATACCCGAATGTACAAGAACCTACGTACATCGTGGTAACATACCAAAGATAGGCCTCAAGGAACTGAGCTTCCCAATACGCCAAAGGTGATCCTAAAATGGATCGACAACCGATGTACTTCTACTGCAGATTGAACGCACTTCAAGGAGGTCGATAACAGTACCAAGTATGTGAAATCAGAATATCAGTAAATGAAATCATAATAGTCTATATAAAGGGAGACATGTATGATAACCAAACTACAAGACACACATATAACGCTTATATCAAGTCGTGGTCTCACGCCTCCGGTCATTTACTCAAATATAATTATGGGTCTCACGCCCACAACATCGATCATGCCCGCGAATACCTTTCTCACCGGCAGCCTATGATATGATAACATCGAAGTACACCTGAACACCAAGTCCTACCTGATGCCAAAGCCGTAATAACAATACAATACAACCAAACCACGAAGCTGACACGGGGCAAGTGCGAGAGCCGACTACCAGATACCAAGGTCGGTCACGTAGCTGACCGGGGCAAGCACGGTGGTCGACCACCGTACCAAGGCGTCAGACACGAGACTTCGCCAAAGATAATCGAACGGGCAAGTGCGAGGGCTAACTACAGTACCAAGGCCGAATCAGCCACGAGACTCGGCAAGTACGAAGCCGACCACCGTACCAAGGTCGAACAGTAAGAAACCTCATGGAGAGCTAGTCCATGGAATAACACTATCATCAGGAGCATACCCGTGGAATTTTCCGTCACTGCCGGTACGTCCAAGTAAGTCCTCAACGAGTCAACCGGCCCTCCATTGAGAGACGCGGTAATATAGAACACAATTCTTGCATAACAAAGGCTATCACAACAAGCATAGGCAAGTTACACAACAACAAGCATAGGCAAGTTACACAACAACAAGCATAGGCAAGTTACACAACAACAAGCATAGGCAAGTTATCCACAACTCAAGGTACTTTCATTTTATGTCAAAGTCCGGGTTTTAATCCTAAAGTACTACGTACGTTAAATTCCTTTTTAAAGATCCATTCCCTTTTTATAAAAGTCACCCGATACCCGTAGCATAAAATAGAGTGACTTATATCTTTTAAGTAAACCAAAACAACTTCCATACTATCCTTTTTAAAACCAAATTAAGGCAATACCATGCCTTCTTTTTAGACCAAAACACTTCTCTTTTTAAAGTCAAGTTACCACATTAAAACCAAAGGATAAAAACCCTTCTTTTGTTTTCATAAAGTCGTTATAACCAACTTCCCATAAGGCTGTTATAACACTTTATGTTTTAAACCATTTTAAGACAACACAATGCCTTTCTTTACCCTAAAGTTCCAGTTTTCCTAATTTCAATTACGCCAGTCTCTTTTTAGAAAAGTTTCATAGTTCAATGTCTTAATCTCTTTTTAAAACAATTGAGTAACGTATGCCCTAGGCGAGTAGGTTATTCTTGTTCATAATCAATCTTATTAAGCAGCCATGATCTAGAAAATGTAATCTCATTTTGTCTCATCTTAGCTTCTATGCAGATGGAGGTTTCTACTGGTTTTAATAATACTTCATTAGCCATTACATTTTTCCTTTATTAGCGCTGCAGTGGTTTGTCGATACACATTCTGATTTCCGAAATCAGTAAAACATTATTCCTTTCAACAACCAAGTACTCATTACTCATGAATGAGGTTTCACACAAAATTCACATTAATCTATTTAAGTTAAGTCTCTTATCTTATAAGATCAAGTCTCTTAACTTCTAAAATCAGTAAACCATTTTCTTTACCTCTCTTAAGACGTTATACCTAACTCCCCATAAAGCTTAGTATAACTCTTTTTAAAACCTTTTAAAACCAAGTGTTACTCTTCTTCCAAAATGGTTTCTTAACTCGACATACTTCAAGTTCCTTATTATCACACATCAAGTCATTGTAAGTCAAATCGCTACCTTTTAAAACCACGGGCATTTTCTTACCTACATAAAGTCAGAACCAATCAAATACATTTAACACACGACGCTCACCGTACTACACAGTTATACACATATCATGCTGGAAAAGATAGGAAGAGGTTCACATACCTCGCGACGATTATCGACTAATAGCAAAACGCTCCAAGTAACTCAAACCGTCGGCTCCACCTTAAGCCAAGTAGATCACGCCACACGTAGTACTTCAACCTATAGAGGCCACAAGGCGCCTATTAACATCTGGAGCTCAATGTAGAAGTATTCTACGTAAAAATTCGCAGACCTCCCCACCCCGCAATAACAGAATCTCCTCCTCTATCGAGGCCGGCTACCAAGCCAACCAGGGGGGGGTTTGCACGTCTAACCGGACGTGTACAATTCTACTCACAGTAATGCTACACAAGTCTACTGTAATACAGTCCTATGTAATTACAGTTCAGTTCTCTTCTTTAAATTCAGGCTTAAGTCGCAAGACATTGCCGTAAGTATTATTCAGGCTTAAGTCAAAAGACATTGCCGCACAATTATAATGTTCAGTTCTATATATAGTATACTTCAACTATATATTCCTACAACATGTAATTTCCAATTACAATAGAAGGTCGAGAGTGTTTACCTCGATAAGCCCAAAATTATCCGAGTTTATATGCCGATCCTGAGCAAGGTTTAGCTCCTACTCCGTGCGCTCCAACCCGCTCCAAACAACCCTTAGAAGTTCTAACCAACTTCTACTCAATTACTTCAACTATCAATGAAGATTTCCTTAGGGTTTCGTTTAGTGGCTAAAGGAAGTATAATAGTATTTTCTGGGCTTTTGTATAAGTGTAACCTTGGGAATACTACAAGGTATTTGGGCCAAGGTATTTGGACATTATAACAATACTAGGAGAGTATTTCTATACCACAAAAGGGGGGTATTTATACGAAAATAACAAGGCAAGGGGGTGTATTTCGACTATCACAACTAGGCTAGTGGGGTACCCACTGCTAGACACCACAGGGGGAGGGAGAGGCTCTCGCTAGCTCACAAAGGGGAGGGGTTTCGCCAAGGGTTGGACGAGAACCACAAGAACAAGGGGATTTCAAGACTTGGAACAATTTTGGATGAATAAGTTCATCAACTTAGAGGGGTATTTATTGGTCAAGAAATGGCCAACCAATGGCCAAGATTCATCCAAGTGTAAGGCAAGTGTAGGGATAGATTTCAACCATGTGTACCTTATCCATCTACCACACAACTTGAACAAAATATCCTACCTACTACATGCCACCTTTCTCGTCCAATTGCCGTCCCACTCCATCCAATGTGAGGGTGACACTTGTCACCCTCCCGTTGGTCCAAAATGTTTCGTCTCTCGGAAAAATCCGCAAAAATTAGAAATGACATAGCCGGAATTTTCCCTTCGCAAGTTTAGTAAAACGTTTCGTCGAAAAACGACTCCTTTCGGCACTTGTGCCCAAATTCGAACCTAGCCAAACCTTAAGGCCTAAATTTTAATACGTACGCCCTCACGTACATACTCTGGAAATACGGGATATAACATTCTCCCCTCCTTAGAAACATTCGTCCCGAATGTTCCTTCTCAAGACGGATTATGATGAAGATCTTCTAACAAGTTGCCAACGCCACGTCTGGCCACGAACTAACACACGTTCTCTTCCTTCCTTACTCGTCGTGCCCTCCTCGAACACTTGAACCCTTCTAGTATCCGCACCATACTTCAGTCATTGCTTCAGTTTTCAAAACCTTGGAGTCACCACCTCCAAACTTGGTCATCTACTAGCCTCATTCTTCCTTAAGGCCATTCCCGGCCTTCACCCGCTTATGGTAGAACATATCCACGAACTCATACGATGGTCATCTAATATTGGGCCTAGCACCCTCGTGACCCTACCACCTGGCGGGACCACCTCGATCTGACCCCACCTCATTCCGGGCTATGGGTTGACACGCAACACGTCCTCAACCCGAGCCTCTGTCACGCCGACTCTCTCGTTTCTCGATCCGGAACAATCTTACCTATACAGGTCATGAAAGCTACCACTTCCATTTATACCACTCAAGGAAATTTTTCCACAATTACACCATGCATACTTACACATTCTGACAAAGATCCCCCGCAAAATCTTGTACTCAAGATGGCCTTACATCCAAGGTCTCAACTGTAATATTCTAAGGTTCATCACTTTCCCACCCCCAGGCTTACCCTTTTTACCAACCAGGTTTCTAAATCACATTTTAGCACAAGGCTATCAGAACATAACACTAAACACATCATCATAACATCAATACATACAAAATTCTAGAGGGTTAAGGATATACCTGAAAATAGGCGGTTCAAAGGACCGCTAAAATCGAACTCCCACCGCGACTTACCGGGCTCACGGTGCACGAACATCCTGCTGGCTATGGAAGGTGCGTAACCCGCAATCGCTCTAGTAGTCAGGCTATCCTACCAGCGCTACCCGCTCTGACAGCTCGCCAGATGGCCTCTGGCCGCAAGAATAACAACCTCCCAAGTCGACGACACTCTCCCTTATGAAGTTTTCCACAACGCCACACCGAGACAAGGGCAACCTCATCCGCGAGCACTTACTCCCCAAAATCTGAAACACGAGCCCCGACCGCTCTGAATATCCCAAAGGTCCCGGCGTGGAGGACCACTGAATCGCGAGGCGCATAATCGCTCTTCTGAGGCGGTCGGCCTCGAAAGTCACCAAAGGACCTGCTATTCGACCTCTTCTCGCCACTTCGTCATTCCGCCGATTTATCCGCCTCACATCCAAGTGCATACGCCGCGACGCGGCACGTTCTATGCCTACCAAGAGCTACACGAACAACTCTCGCTAGGTGATCATCGAGCCCTCAGAACATATCGGCACTCGATCCTCCATACTAGCTACCAACGCGGACGCATCGCCAATGAGTCGAACTCACATTGTATTCTCGAACCGCACGCCCATTCTCGCCGCAACACCAAAAACTGTTTACCGAGCCCTCCTCATCCGCGAGGCAAGAAATGTGCAAGAAAGGCCTCTCGAGAACTCGTCCCATAAAGCCGGAAGTGCATGCTCTCCCGACAGATCCCACGACAAACCACGATCATGCGGTATCACGCAGCCGATGCGAACCTAGACCACCGACTCGGTCTCCGATGTCTTGATCACTCACGATCCGGTCAGAATCGCTTCGGATGAACTCCTCGCGATCATCCTCGTGCCTCGACCCATAAAACTCGCGCCTACAACTCGTAAAAATCCCGTAGCCTCGAACTATCTCGATCTAAGTGAACCATCGGTGCTCGAACCGCTGCTGCGCCCACTTATCTCTCAAGTCTCGCCACAACTCGCCATTAATCGCCCACTCAGGACTCATCCTCTCGCCTGCATCGCGGGATCGAGGCTCGTGTGATGGTCTTCGACGCCGCTTACTCGCAGCCTCCTCTCACGCTTGCCCTCCTAGGCCGGGTTGCCTTACGCGAGGCATAATCGTAAAACGGCGTATGCCGGAGGGTCCGATCTTATTACACCTCTAAGGCACGATCTCGAATGAGAGGAATGGAAACCAACCCTAAATGTCTCAGACCTCCTGATTATAGATGTGGTGCACAACACATCGATAATCAAGATTCTTCTGCACACGGTCTCAGACACTTTCCGAGGACTAATCGCTCGATACCACTTTTGTCACGACCAATCGGGGCCGTGATCGTGCCTTACCCCGCACCCTAGTGATACAACATCGAGAAAATCAATAAATAAAACATGAACATGAAATGAGAGATATTATAAATAAACAAAGCAACCAAAACAATTTGCCTTTCAACATATATATATAAACGCTCAATAGCATAATCCTTACAACCCCGCCACAACAAGCAAGGCTGCACTTAAGATTTTTACAACAACTATGACGATGTGGCCTCGCCATACCTCGAATGTACAAGAACCTACTGCACATCGTGGTAACATACCAAAGATAGGCCTCAAGGAACGGCTTCCCAATACGCTGAAAGGTGATCCTAAAAGCGGGATCGATGTAATGATGCATTTCTACCATGCAGACGAACGCAGCTTCAAGGAGGTCGATAACAGTACTAAGTATGTGAAATCAGAATATCGTAAATGAAATCATAATAGTCTATATAAAGTGAGACATGTATGATAACCAAACTACAAGACACATATAACAGCTTATATCAAGTCGTGGTCTCACGCCTCCGGTCATTTACTCAAATATAATTACGGGTCTCACGCCCACAACATCGCCATGCCCGCGGAATACCTTTCTCATCGCAGCCTATGATATGATAACATCAAGAAGTACACCAACACCAAGTCCTACCGATGCCAAAGCCGTAATAACAATACAATACAACCAAACCACGGCGACACGGGCTGGCGTCGAGAGCCGACTACCAGATACCAAGGTCGGCCACGAGTCGATCGGCAAGTACGAGGGTCGACCACCGGTACCAAGGTCAGATCACGAGACTTCGCCAAGACAATCGAATCGGGCAAGCGAGGCTAACTACTGTGTACCAAGGCCGAATCAGCCACGAGATCGGCAAGTACGAAAGCCGACCACCGTACCGGCCGAACAAGAAGAAACCTCACGGAGAGCTAGTCCATGGAATAACACTATCATCGTGAGCATACCCGCGGAATTTTCCGTCACACGCAGACGCCCAAGTAAGTCCTCTACGAGTCAACCGGACCTCCATTGAGAGACGCGGTAATATAGAACACAATTCTTGCATAACAAAGGCTATCACAACAAGCATAGGCAAGTTACACAACAACAAGCATAGGCAAGTTACACAACAACAAGCATAGGCAAGTTACACAACAACAAGCATAGGCAAGTTATCCACAACTCAAGGTACTTTCATTTTATGTCAAAGTCCGGTTTTAATCCTAAAGTACTAATGACGTTAAATTCCTTTTAAAGATCCATCCCTTTTATAAAAGTCACCCGATACCCGTAGCATAAAAATAGAGTGACTTATATCTTTTAAGTAAACCAAAACAACTTCCATACTATCCTTTTTAAAACCAAATTAAGGCAATACCATGCCTTCTTTTTAGACCAAAACACTTCTCTTTTTAAAGTCAAGTTACCACATTAAAACCAGTGATAAAAACCCTTCTTTTGTTTTCATAAAGTCGTTATAACCAACTTCCCATAAGGCTGTTATAACACTTTATGTTTTAAACCATTTTAAGACAACACAATGCCTTTCTTTACCCTAAAGTTCCAGTTTGCCTAATTTCAATTACGCCAGTCTCTTTTTAGAAAAGTTTCATAGTTCAATGTCTTAATCTCTTTTTAAAACAATTGAGTAACGTATGCCCTGCAAAGTAGGTTATTCTTGTTCATAATCAATCTTATTAAGCAGCCATGATCTAGAAAATGTAATCTCATTTTGTCTCATCTTAGCTTCTATGCAGATGGAGGTTTCTACTGGTTTTAATAATACTTCATTAGCCATTACATTTTTCCTTTATTAGCGCTGCAGTGGTTTGTCGATACACATTCTGATTTCCGAAATCAGTAAAACATTATTCCTTTCAACAACCAAGTACTCATTACTCATGAATGAGGTTTCACACAAAATTCACATTAATCTATTTAAGTTAAGTCTCTTATCTTATAAGATCAAGTCTCTTAACTTCTAAAATCAGTAAACCATTTTCTTTACCTCTCTTAAGACGTTATACCTAACTCCCCATAAAGCTTAGTATAACTCTTTTTAAAACCTTTTAAAACCAAGTGTTACTCTTCTTCCAAAAATGGTTTCTTAACTCTTGACATACTTCAAGTTCCTTATTATCACACATCAAGTCAGTTATAAGTCAAATCAGTTACCTTTTAAAACCACGTGCATTTTCTTACCTACATAAAGTCATTGTAACCAATCAAATACATTTAACACATGACGCTCACCGTACTACATAGTTATACACATATCATGCTAGAAAAGATAGGAAGAGGTTCACATACCTCGCGACGATTATCGACTAATAGCAAAACGCTCCAAGTAACTCAAACCGTCGGCTCCACCTTAAGGCAAGTATATCACGCCACACGTAGTACTTCAACCTATAGAGGCCACAAGGCGCCTATTAACATCTGGAGCTCAATGTAGAAGTATTCTACGTAAAATTCGCAAAGACTCTCCCCGCAACAGAAATCTCCTCCTCTATCGAGGCCGGCTACCAAGCCAACCAGTGGGTTTGCACGCCTAACCTGACGTGTACAATTCTACTCACAAGAATGCTACACAAGTCTCTCTGAATACACCCCATGTAATTACGTCAGCTTCTTCTTTAAATTCAGGCTTAAGTCGCAAGACATTGTCGTAAGTATTATTCAGGCTTAAGTCAAAAGACATTGCCGCACAATTATAATGTTCAGTTCTATATATAGTATACTTCAACTATATATTCCTACAACATGTAATTTCCAATTACAATAGAAGGTCGAGAGTGTTTACCTCGATAAGCCCAAAATTATCCGAGTTTATATGCCGATCCTGAGCAAGGTTTAGCTCCTACTCCGTGCGCTCCAACCCGCTCCAAACAACCCTTAGAAGTTCTAACCAACTTCTACTCAATTACTTCAACTATCAATGAAGATTTCCTTAGGGTTTCGTTTAGTGGCTAAAGGAAGTATAATAGTATTTTCTGGGCTTTTGTATAAGTGTAACCTTGGGAATACTACAAGGTATTTGGACATTATAATAATACTAGGAGAGTATTTCTATACCACAAAAGGGGGGTATTTATACGAAAAATAACAAGGCAAGGGGGGGGGTGTATTTCGACTATCACAACTAGGCAAGGGGGGGTACCCACGCCAGACACCACAAAGGGGAGGGAGAGGCTCTCGGCTAGCTCACAACGGGGGAGGGGTTTCGGCCAAGGGTTGGACGAGAACCACAAGAACAAGGGGGGGGGGGGATTTCAAGACTTGGAACAATTTTGGATGAATAAGTTCATCAACTTAGAGGGGTATTTATAGGTCAAGAAATGGCCAACCAATGGCCAAGATTCATCCAAGTGTAAGGCAAGTGTAGGGCTAGATTTCAACCATGTGTACCTTATCCATCTACCACACAACTTGCACAAAATATCCTACCTACTACATGCCACCTTTCTCGTCCAATTGCCGTCCCACTCCATCCAATGTGAGGGTGACACTTGTCACCCTCCCGTTGGTCCAAAATATTTCGTCTCTCGGAAAAATCCGCAAAAATTAGAAATGACATAGCCGGAATTTTCCCTTCGCAAGGTTAGTAAAACGTTTTGTCGAAAAACGACTCCTTTCGGCACTTGTGCCCAAATTCGAACCTAGCCAAACCTTAAGGCCTAAATTTTAATACGTACGCCCTCACGTACATACTCTGGAAATACGGGGTATAACACACACGTAGCATCCTAGCATGTTTACTTATCAAATCAACAAGAAAGTATTACGAGGCTATCACAAACCAACACAATCAAGTTATTCACACAAGGTACTTTCTACTATATGATTAACAAGATCGGGTTTTTATCCCCAAAGTACTTCATACATTAACTCTTTAAGAGATCTGTTCTTTCACAAATAGTCACACAATACTCGTAGTATATAAAAATAGAGTGACTATCTTTTGAAGTAAATCAAACACTTCTCTTTGTAAAATCAAGAAACAACATTATTTTCCAAACGTTCAAGTTTTCCTAATTTCAAATGTTCAAGTTTCTCATTTTTCGAAAGGTTTCGTAGTTCATAGTTTTAATCCTTTAAAACAATTTGAGAAACATATACCTTATGTGTGAGTAGTTTATTCTTGTTCATAACAATCTTATTACAGCAGCCATGATCTAGGAAATGTAATATCATTTTGTCTCATCTTAGCTTCTATGCAGATGGAAGTTTCTACTGGTTTTAATAATACTTTATTAGTCAAAACATTTCACTTTATTAGCGCTGATGTGGTTTGTTCGATACTTATTCTGATTTCCGAAATCAGTAAAACATTATTCCTTTTAAAAACCAAGTACTCATTACTCACGAATGAGGTTTCACACTTTTTAACAAAACTCAAATTAATTAACCAAGTCAAGTCTCTTATCTTTTTAAGATCAAGTCTCTTAATCTTCTTAAAGTCAATAAACCCTTCTTTTTATCTTTCTTAAGCCGTTATACCTAACTTCCCATAAAGCTAGTATAACTCTTAAGCTTTTAAAACCAAGTATTACTCTTCTGTTAAAAATGATTCAGTATTCCTTTGAAATACTTCAAGATTATTCAGGCTTAAGTCAAAAGACATTGCCGTAATTATTATTCAGGCTTAAGTCAAAAGACATTGCCGTAATTATTATTCAGGCTTAAGTCAAAAGACATTGCCGTAATTATTATTCAGGCTTCAGTCAAAAGACATTGCCGTAATTATTATTCAGTTAACACACGTACGTCTACCGTACTATATATATTTTAAAATATCATGCTCAAGAGTATAGGAAGAATCACATACCTCGCGACGATTATCGACTATTAGCAAAATGCTCCACGGCTATAACCCCTAGCCTTGTCCACCTCCGAGTAGAATACGCTACTGCAGACTTCAACCTATAACTGCTATATAAGTCTATCAACTTCTACCTTAATATTCTCAAGCGATTTCGCTTCAAGTCTTTCAGAATATCCTTCTATTACAGTTCAATTCTCTTCTATGAATCTTATATTCATTTCTATACTACAGTATGTAATTTCCAATTACAATAGGGGGACAAAATATTTACCTCGATAAGCCCATAATTATCCAAGTATAAATGTCGATCCTGAGCAACGTTTAGCTCCTACTCCGGGTGCTCCAACCCGCTCCAAACAACCCTTAGAAGTTCCATGCAACTTCTACTCAACACTTCAACCGGCTATCAAGATTTTCCTTATGGTTTCGGTTTGAGACAAAAAGGACATAAGGTAGTATTTCTGGGCTCTACGTATAGAGGTAACTTTTGGAATACTACTAGGTATAAGGCTAAGGTATTTTGGGTATAGTAACAATACTTGGAGAGTATTTCTACCAAGAGGGGGTATTTTACGAGAACAATACTCAAGAGAGGGGGGGTATATTCTCGGCCAAGGGCCTTTAATAGGGAGGGGGGAACTCTCGGCCACAAGGCCTCACAAAGGGGGAGTGGTGTGTTCTTGGACGAGAACACTACACTAAGGGGGGGGGGAGAGAGGGCTTTCAAGACTTAGAAAGATTTTAGGATGAAGAAGTGTAAGGCCAAGATCAAGCCAAGTGCACCCTAACCCTACTCCACAAAACAAGGCACAAAACAAGGCACCAAACATGACACAAAACAAGGCACAAAACAAGGCCAAAAACGTCCCACTTTCGGCCAAGCAAACCGCCAACTTGAGGGTGACAAGTGTCGCCCTCTCGTTGGTCCAAAATATTCCGTCTCTCGGAAAAATCCGCAAAAATTATAAATGACATAGCCGGAA
The DNA here is from genome assembly GCA_029844215.1 of Przewalskia tangutica. NCBI lineage: Eukaryota > Viridiplantae > Streptophyta > Magnoliopsida > Solanales > Solanaceae > Przewalskia > Przewalskia tangutica. The sequence goes on from JAQGDG010000035.1 coordinate 1,542,300, forward strand.
TTTTCCTTCGCAGTTCTCAGAAACGTTTCGTCGAAAAACGATTCTTTACGGGGGTTGTGCACAAAAATTTCGTCCTTTGCCTACTTAAGGCTCAAACTTTTCTACGTACGCCCACACGTACATACTCTGGAAATACGGGGTATAACATTCTCCCCTCCTTAGAAACATTCGTCCCGAATGTTCCTTCTCAGTCTCAAGACAGATAACGATGAAGTTCCCCTTAACTTAAACAAGTTGCCAATGCCACACATGGCCACAAAATAACACACGCTCCAATACTTAATCCAAGTCTACTAGGAATCACCTCTATGTTCTCAACACATGCTCGCTTCTTCCCTTACTCGTCGTACCCTTCTTGAACACTTGAACTCTTTCTCATAACTTACCACATTCCTGTTACTGCTTCAGTTTCCAAAACTCTGGGTTACTACCTCTAACTTGGTCATCATAAACAGGGAACACTCTGGATGGATCTCCGATACTCTTCCGAACATAGCAACATGAAAGATCGGACGTACTGCCTCCTACGTCGGACGGCAATACTAACATATAGGCAACCTGGCCTACTCTTCACATAATTTGAAAAGGCCCAAAGTAACTCGGGCTAAGTTTCCTCTATTTTCCAAAACTCATCACACCCTTCCGGGGTGGTACCTTCGAGAAGACCCTCCGTCAACCTGAACTCCAAGCGTCGTCGCCGACTATCCGCACGACTTCTGTTGACTCTGAGCTGCCGATAACCTCTCCTGGATAGGCTTCACCCTATCCACATCCTGCCGAAATAAATATGAACCAACTATCTGCACTTTGCCAACATCGAACCAATCGACCGGCAACTTACAATTCCGCCCCATACAAGGCGTCATAAGGCAACATCCGAATACTGAAATGGTAGCTAAAAACACTCCCTCAACAGGAGGCAACAATCCTTACAGATAATTTCAAATCAAAACATCGCCCGAGGATGAATGCGAGCACGAGACTCACCGAGTTCCTACTCGCTCGTAAAACTCGAGTAAAAGAAATAGCCATAACCTGGGCTTCACTGTCTGTCATAAGGTGAAAGTAGGCACCTCGTGCAGCCTCACAACTTTCCAGATATAACATCTCGCATAACCCTCTGCCGAGTAAACGGTCCCGACTAAAAGACAAGAGGGACTGTCCTCATCGGCCCAACTACTGGTCGAACGCATCCACGAACTCGCACGATGGTTAACTAAACTTGGGCCTAACACCCTCGTGACCCTACCACCAAGTGACCACCCCGAATCGACCCATCACAAAACAAGCAGGTTGACCCGCAACATGGCCTCAACCCGACCCACTTTCGCGCAAAACACTAGCTCCCGATTCTAACAATCTCATCGATCACGTTTAAAACCTAGCTGGCCTTCTTAGCTCAACTACCCTCTTTCATTCCACACTACTCGTGACTTATCCCACAAATATATCCCATTTATACTATGCACTCTGATAAGGGTCAAACATAAAATAACTCTTTTACCCAAGATGGCCTTGCCTCTAAGGTCTCTACGTATAAAACTCTAAGGCTTACACTTACCTTATCCCCAATCTTACCCTTTAAATAACCATGATTTCTAATCACAACTAACACAATGCTATCCGACATAACACTTAAGGGATACTCATCCTATCGACATACAAATCTCTGAGGGTTAAGGATATACCAGATCTACTTCTTCACTCCTCTCGCTGCTCTAATCGGCCCCGCCTCTATCGGGCGCAAAGCTAAGGAAGGTGACGAACTAGCCACCGTCCTCAAGGCTAAGTCTCTACATCCGCGCCACCTCGTCGACAATTTCTCGAAATGGCCTGCTGGCCGCAAGCAAAACAAGTACCAACAAAAGACGACATCCCCGGGATGACGCTACACGCAGCCTGAACATCGGGAAAATCAATCCGCTGGCCGGAACCTACGTAGTCAGAACCGGAAGCTCTGACCAACTCCAACTTACCCCAAACGTCCTGAACCCTGTGGAGAACCACTCTGATCTGGCGGAGGCGTATAACCAATCTGCTGCTGAGGCGGTTCGCCTCGAAAGTTACCAAAGGACCTTGGCAGCATGGCCCTCTTCTACCGCCTCGTTAACCCGTCGATCTTTACGTTTCTTGGCCTGAGGCGCATAAGCCCATACACAGGCCATGCTCAAGCCTAACTGAAGAATTTCTCTTGCACTACCCTCTCTAAGATAGTCGTCAAGACCCGTGATAAATCGATACATCATACTCTCTGGTAGCTACATCCTTAGCTAGTAACAGGGTCGCCTTTGTAATCTATACTGCTCTGGCCGTGGAACTGAAGGTTCATATATCATGGTCGCAGTAGGAACTGCTGCCGCTGTGCTAAACTCTGTTGGGGCTGGCGACGTCGCAGAACTATCCAAATGAAGCACCACCCCAGGTGATGATTGGGCCCGTGCCCACGTAACCCTCTCAGATTTACTCGCAGCTCCTACCGCTTGCCTTCTTCGCCCGGCCGCTTTACGCGAGGCATAACGGTAAGGGAAAGAAATACGTTAGAGGGTCCAACTTATAACACAGCCTCTAAGGCACGATCTCGAGTGAGAAGAATGGAAACCAATCCTAAATATCCTATAGCCTCCTCGATTATTGGTGTGGTGCACAACATACCGATAATCAAGACTTCATCGATACGGTCAGAGACACTTTCCGAGGATTAATCGCTCACGATACCACTTTGTCACGACCAACCGCCCGTGATCGTGCCTTACCCGCACCCTAGTGATACAACATCGAGTAATCAACCAATATAAAACAATAACACGAAATGACATGAAGTATGAAACAATAATCGAGAAAGTTTCTGCGCATATAAAAATATCAACTAGAACATTTACATCCTTTGTTTTTTTACACTCGCCCACAACAAAGCATTACGCACTTAAGAGTGACATGACAACAATGGCGGACAGGCCCCGCCATACCTGAATGTAAGAACCTACTACGACAGGACTATACCACTGATAAGCCTCCGAGAGACGGAGCTTCCCAAACGCCGAATCAGGACTCGAGAGCTAGGATCAACGATCGATGTACTTCAACTCGCGGATGAACACGGCCCCGAAGGAGGTCAAGATAACAGTACCAAGTATGTGAAATCAAATATCAGAATGAAATCATAGTAGTCTATATAAAGTGAGACATGTATGATAACCAAACTACATTCACAATAAATAAGCCATGTCAAGTCGTGACTCACGCCTCAAAGTCATCACTCAAATATAACTATGGGTCTCACGCCCACAACATCAATCATGCCCGTGGAATACCTTCCTCACCGCCAGCCTATGATATAAAAGCACCAAGGAATACACATGAACACCGTGTCCCACCTGTGTCATCATAAAACCGCACGGTAAGTACGAAGGCATAGCCGACTACTAAAACCCACAAGACAAACAAGGTCATAAATCAGATTCATGAGATCTCGTTTGCACCGTCACATGATCAAAGCCGCCACTCGCTCGCAGATCTAATGCGCGTGTCTAGCCCCGAACTTCCGCATCTTCGCATAGGCCACCCAATGGCCCGCATGAGGTATTCCTCGTGATCGAGGTAGCTACTCCCCGATCCGCTCGACTCGCAGATCCGCATGGCCACATAGACCGCATGACCATAAAGGCCGCACACTAACCTCGAGCTCTCGAGCCCGCATAGGCCCCCGGGACCCGCATGAGGTATTCTCGAATCATAGGTCACACAGACCCGCCTGAGTGTACCCCGCATCGGAGGGCAGCTTAACCTCCGAGATTATGTCAAGGGGAGTGGTACAATACCACCATAACGGCTGATAGTTAAACAACTTAAGCGCAATCGAGGGAAAACCCCTTTACACAAACATCACAAGATAATAACACACGTAGCATCCTAGCATGTTTACTTATCAAATCAACAAGAAAGTATTACAAGGCTATCACAAACCAACACAATCAAGTTATTCACACAAGGTACTTTCTACTATATGATTAACAAGATCGGGTTTTTATCCCCAAAGTACTTCATACATTAACTCTTTAAGAGATCTGTTCTTTCACAAATAGTCACACAATACTCGTAGTATATAAAAATAGAGTGACTATCTTTTGAATTAAATCAAACACTTCTCTTTGTAAAATCAAGTAACAACATTATTTTCCAAACGTTCAAGTTTGCCTAATTTCAAATGTTCAAGTTTCTCATTTTTCAAAAGGTTTCGTAGTTCATAGTTTTAATCCTTTAAAACAATTTGAGAAACATATACCTTATGTGTGAGTAGTTTATTCTTGTTCATAACAATCTTATTACAGCAGCCATGATCTAGGAAATGTAATATCATTGTGTCTCATCTTAGCTTCTATGCAGATGGAAGTTTCTACTGGTTTTAATAATACTTTATTAGTCAAAACATTTCCTTTATTAAGCGGCTGTGGTTTGTTCGATACTTATTCGATTTCAAATCAAGAAACATTATTCCTTTTAAAAACCAAGTACTCATTACTCACAAATGAGGTTTCACACTTTTTAACAAAACTCATATTAATTAACCAAGTCAAGTCTCTTATCTTTTTAAGATTAAGTCTCTTAATCTTCTTAAAGTCAATAAACCCTTCTTTTTATCTTTCTTAAGCCGTTATACCTAACTTCCCATAAAGCTAGTATAACTCTTAAGCTTTTAAAACCAAGTATTACTCTTCTGTTAAAAATGATTCAGTATTCCTTTGAAATACTTCAAGATTATTCAGGCTTAAGTCAAAAGACATTGCCGTAATTATTATTCAGGCTTAAGTCAAAAGACATTGCCGTAATTATTATTCAGGCTTAAGTCAAAAGACATTGCCGTAATTATTATTCAGTTAACACACGTACGTCTACCGTACTATATATATTTTAAAATATCATGCTCAAGAGTATAGGAAGAATCACATACCTCGCGACGATTATCGACTATTAGAAAAATGCTACACGGCTATAACCCGGCTAGCCTTGTCCACCCTCCGAGTAGAATACGCTACTCGCAGTACTTCAACCTATAACGGTTATATAAGTCTATCAACTTGTTATACCCCGTATTTCCAGAGTATGTACGTGGAGACGTACGTACGAAAATTTGAGACTTAAAGTTTGGCATAGGTTCGAAATTGTGCACAACACCCGATTAGAGTCGTTTTTCGACTAAACGCTTTACGTGAGCTTGCGTAGGGAAAATTCCGCTATGTCGCTTTGTATTTTTGGATTTGTCCGAGCGACGGAACATTTTGTTAACGAGAGGGTGACACTTGTCACCCTCAAGTGGACGCCTTAGGGGCGGTTTGGCCTTGGCCGATTGGTGCCTTGTTGTGGCCTTGTTTTGTGCAATGTTTTGTGCAATGTTTTGTGGCTTGTTTTGTGGAGTAGGGGTTAGGGTGCACTTGGCTTGATCAAGGCCTTACACTTGCCTTGCACATGGCTTGATCTTGTCCATTGGTTGGCCCTTGGCTTCCCTATAAATACCCCTCCCTTTGTTGAAGACTTCATCATCCAAATGTGTTCTAAGTCTTGCAATCCTTCCCCTCTCCTCTTATTGTTCTCGTCCTAAGCCTTCCCCTCCCTCTTTGAGTGGCCTTGTGGCCGAGAGGTTCCCCTCCCCCTCCTAGGGGTGTGGCCGAGAGGTACCCCCCCCCCCTTGGTAGAGAATTGTCTTCCAAGTATTGTTATAATGCCCAAAATACCTTAGCCTTTACCTTGTTGTATTTCAAAAGTTACCTCTATACGTAGACCCGGAAATACTACCTTTTGTCCTTTAGTCTCAAACCGAAACCCTAAGGAAATCTTCATAGTTGGTTGAAGTATTTAAGTAGAAGTTGGTTAGAACTTCTAAGGGTTGTTTGGAGCGGATTGGAGCGCACGGAATAGGAGCTAAACCTTGCTCAGGATCGACTTTTATCTCGGATAATTTTGGGCTTATCGAGGTAAATAATCTTGTCCCCTTATTGTGATTGGAAATTACATGTTGTAGGATTATATAGTTGAAGTATACTATATATAGAACTGAACATAGCTTTGCGGCAATGCCTTTTGACTTAAGCCCAATTTAAAGAAGAATCGAATCAGATTTACATAGGATCAGACATGAGACTTGTGGTATTATCAGATAGTAGAATTGTATACGCCCGTTAGATGATAACCCCCTGGTTGGCTTGGTAGCCGCCTCGATAGAGAGGAGGAGATTTACGCTGTCATGTGTGGGAGGTGTCAATTTTCTCAGAGAATATGGAACTGCGGTTAGAAGTTAATAGACATTTGTGGCCTTATAGGTGGAAAGATCGCGAGTAGCGTATTCTACTTGAAGAGTGGAAACGCCAGCCGTGCTACTGATCGTGGAGCGTTTTGCTTATTGTCGATACTGCCGCGAGGTATGTGAACCTCTTCCTATCCTTCTAGCATGATGCTTTGTAAACTATGTAGTACGGTGACGATACGTGTTAAATGAGTTGGTTGGTTTAAAGCATAGGGTGTTATTATAGCTTTATGGGAAGTTAGTTATAACGACTCTATGTAGGTAAAAGATTGGTTTGTTGATTGTAGAAGTTAAGAGACTTGATCTTGAAAGATAAGAGACTTAACTTGTTTTACTTGGTTATTAACATTTTGTTAAATGTGTTGTGAAACCCCATTCGCGAGTAATGAGTACTTGGTTTTAAAAAGAATAATGTTTTACTGATTTCGGAAATGAGAATAAGTGTCGAGCAAACCACAGCAGCGCTAATAAAGGAAGGTGTATTGACAATTAACTAATTGTTATTAAAACCAGTAGAAACCTCCATCCGCATGTAAGCTAAGATAAGACAAAATTGTATTACATCTCCTAGATCATGGTCACAGAATAAGATTGTTGTAAACAAGAATAAACGGCTCACGTACAAGACATATGTTACTCAATTGTTTTAAAAGAGATTAAGACTATGAGTTATGAAACCTTTCTAAAATGAGAAACTTGAGCATTTGAAATTAGGCAAACTTGAACGTTTGGAAAATAATGTTGTTACTTGATTTTACAAAAGGGAAGTATTTTGGTTTACCTAAATGTGAGTCACTCTATTTTTACTACGTATCGTGACCTTTATGAAAGGAATGGATCTCTTAAAAGGAATTTAACGACGTAGTACTTTAGGTTAAAACCCGACTTTGATACGAAATGGAAGTACCTTGAGTTGTGTGTAACTTGCCTATGCTTGTTGTTGTGTAACTCGCATATGCTTGTTGTGATAGCCTTTGTTGTGCAAGTGTTGATATCGTGACTTCTTGGGAAGGAGTGGATCTTTTATAAAAGTCTAGAAGTATGGTAATTTGCTTGAGCTTGTTTGTGATAGCCGTTGTGCGGTATAATGTTGTTGATGTCACATGGACATATCTACACCGATGCGTAATTCGGCATGTGGCCACGTGGCGTGGTTGACACTGATATATTGTTATTGTGGTTACATGGACACGCCTACACCGGCGCAATTCCGGGCGTGTGGCACGCGGCGGGTTAATCACCCAAGATATTGTTGATAATGTCACTTGGACGTGTCTACACCGATGCGCACTCCGGCATGTGGCCACGGGCATTGTTATTATTGTTGCATCATGGGCATGTCTACACCGACGCAGACCCGGGCACGCGCCGCGACGCTAACACGATTGATGTTGTGGGCGTGAGACCCATAGTTATATTTGAGTGATGACTGAGGGCGTGAGTCCCCGACTTGACGTGATCGCTTTTATGTTGTGAATCGTAGTTTTGTCATCATACATGTCTCTGCTTTCATATAGATCGTTATGATTTCATTTACGTATTTTTACAGCCACATACTGGTACTGTTGATCGACCTCTTCGGGCCGCGTTCATGCCGCAGTAGGAGTACATCGGTAGTGGATCCCCGCCATAGGATCACAGCCAACAGATTGGAAGCTCCGCTTCTCGAGGCTTATCTTTTGGTATGTTACCCCGAGTTGTAGGTTCTTGTACATCTGTGGTATGACGGCCCCGCCCCGCCATGTTGTATAAAAACTCTAGAGGTCCTGTAGTAATGCTACAAGTGTGGTTTGTAAAAAGGATTAAACTGCTCGCTTTGAAAGAGTTGGTTATATATATTTTATTGGAAGGTAACCGCTTGGTTGGCCTCGTGTATGATCATATATCTTGTTTCTTGTTTAAGTTTTATATTCCGCCGTTTTCTCGATGTTATATCACTAGGTGCCCGGTAGGCACGCCACGCCCGGATCGGTCGTGACAAAAGTGGTATCAAAGCGCTTAATCTGGAAGGTGTCTACGCATCGTGTCTAGTAGAGTCTTGATTATCGACGTGTCGTGCACCACATCTATAATCGTGAGGCTATAGGACATTTAGGATTGGTTTCCATTCTTCTCATTCCGAGATCGTGCCTTAGAGCCGTGTTGTAAGTTGGACCCTCCGACGATCTCATTTTTACCGCTTATGCCTCCGCAAGGCAACCAGAGCCTGAAGGGCAAGGCAGCCGAGGAGCCGCTAGTGAGATACAGAGGAGTACGAGGCGCAGCCCTGACAAGACTCGAGGTTGTGCTTCAGACGGCGAGGTTTGCGACGCCGCAAATTCAAAGAGTTTAGAACCGCAGAAGTGGCCGAGACCACAAGACCGAGCCTCCACCCCACACTGGAGCGTATGAGACGGGTACAAGGAGATGGCTCGCTTATTGGCCGTGGTCGTGGCTGTATGAGGATAGGCCGGATGCAGCAGCCTGGCCGAGTAGCACCGATGGTTCACCCCGAGCGATAGTTTGAGGCTACGGACTTTCTCGAGTCAGAGCCCGCCGTAGTTTTATGGGTCGAGGCTCACGATGATCCGCAGGAGTTCATCCAGCGATACTGGTCATGAGAGTGATCAAGGCTTCGAGACCGAGTCGGTGGTCTTAGGTTCGCATCGCCGCGTGATACCGCAATGATCCGTTTGATTCGCGGAGTTGTCCCGGGAGAGCATGCGCTCAAAGAAGATGGGACGAGTTCTCGAGGCATTCCTCACTCACTTCTTGCCTCCGCATGAGGAGGGCACGGCCGACGATTTATGATGCCGAGACAGAGGCGCGACGGTTCGAGTACAACGTGGAGTTTGACTCGTTGGCTCGGATGTCCCCGCTTTAGTGGCAACCATGGAGGATAGAGTGCACCGCCACGCCACCGCTAGATGATTACTTGACAGAGGCTTGTTCGAGTGTAGCTCTTCACCGCATGGACATTGCCCGCACGCAGCTCACGACTAGGATGTGAGGTACGGAGAGGTCGACGGAATGACCTGGATCAGCAGAAGAGGGCCAGGACAATAGGGTCCTTTGGTGACTTTCGAGGCGGACCGCCTCCGCAGCAGGCTAGTTATGTACCCCCGCCAGTACAGAGTGGTCCTCCACAACCTTCAGAGCATCCAGAGTATTCGGGAGCATGTCAGGGCTCCAAGGGTTCAGGTTTCCAGGGAAGTAAGGGTGTTGGCCAGATGTGGTCACCCCTACCTCGGTGTGGTCGATGTGGTAGACCGCATTTCGGGGAGTGTCGTGGTGCCAAGGGAGCTTGTTATTTTTGCGAAGCAGGCCATTTTGCGGAACCGTCCGACCAAGCGGAAGCATGGATGTTACGACTCACCCTTCGTGATCGCCTGGTTCATCACCTTCTACGCTTATGCGCCATGTATGATGTGCCTATGATTAGAGTGACGCGTGGATACAGTATATCCTTAACCTCTAGAGTTTTGTATGCTGATGTGTTTAGTGTTATGTTCGATAGCTTTGTGCTAAAATGTGATTTAGACACCGGTTATTGTAGAAGGGTAAGTATGGGGCATGGTAAGTGTGAACCTTAGACTATGTCACGATTGAGACCTTAGAGGTAAGGTCGTCTTGAGTAAAAGATTTATTTCATGTTTGACCCTTATCGTGAGTAAGTAGTACGTGGGAATTATTTGTGATAAGTCCATGGGTAGTGTGAGATGGAAGTGGTAGCTTTCATGACTTGATTAGGTAAGATTGTTCCGCTTCGGCGAGCAAGTATCGTGCGACGCTGGTCGGGTTGATGGCCGCCGCGGTCGACCCGCAGCCCGGTTTTGGGGTCGCCCGTGGTCCCGCCAGTGGTAGGTCACGAGGGTGCTAGCCCCGCTTTAGTTGACCATCGAATGAGTTCGTGGATATGTTCGACTGAAGCGGTTCGTGAAGGCCGGAATGGCCTTAAAGAAGATCGAGGTTAGTAAGATGACCAAGTTTGAGGTAGTGACTCACGCTTTGAGAATCAAGCAATGATCAAGATGGCACGCCCCGAGTGACACTAGAACCTCGTGGATCGCATGCAGCCCGCATCATTTGTTGGGTCGCCGAGTGACACTAGAACCTCGCGCAAAGTGACAAAGTGGTATCGCACGACGAGTAAGGAAGGAAGGGAACGCGGTGTTATTTTCGCGGCTGCCGCGGGCGCTGGCAACTTGTTAGAGGAACTTCATCGATATCCGTTTGAGAAGGAACATTCGACGAATGTTTCTAGGAGGAGAATGTTATACCCCGTATTTCCAGAGTATGTACGTGGAGACGTACGTACGAAAATTTGAGACTTAAAGTTTGGCATAGGTTCTAAATTGTGCACAACACCCGATTAGAGTCGTTTTTCGACGAAACGTTTTACAGAGCTTGCGTAGGGAAAATTCCGGCTATGTCATTTTGTATTTTTGCGGATTTTTCCGAGCGACGGAACATTTTTGGTTAACGAGAGGTGACACTTGTCACCATCAAGTGGACGCCTTAGGGGCGGTTTTGCCTTGGCCTATTGGTGCCTTGGTGTGGCCTTGTTTTGTGCAATGTTTTGTGCAATGTTTTGTGGATTGTTTTGTGAGTAGGGTTGTGGTGCACTTGGCTTGATCAAGGCCTTACACTTGCCTTGCACATGGCTTGATCTTGTCCATTGGTTGGCCATTGGCTTCCCTATAAATACCCTCCCGTTGTTGAAGACTACATCATACAAATGTGTTCTAAGACTTGCAATCGTGCCACTCTCCTCTTATTGGTCTCGCCCCAAGCCTTCCCCTCCCCTTTGAGTGGCCTTGTGGCCGAGAGGTTCCTCCCCCTCCTAGTGGTGTGGCCGAGAGGTACCCCCCCCCCTTGGTAGAGAATTGTCTTCCAAGTATTGTTATAATGCCCAAAATACCTTAGCCTTTACCTTGTTGTATTTCAAAAGTTACCTCTATACGGAGACTCGGAAATACTACCTTTGTCCTTTAGTCTCAAACCGAAACCCTAAGGAAATCTTCATAGTTGGTTGAAGTATTTAAGTGAAGTTGGTTAGAACTTCTAAGGGTTGTTTGGAGCGGATTGGAGCGCATGCATAGTGAGCTAAACCTTGCTCAGATCGACTTTTATCTCGGATAATTTTGGGCTTATCGAGGTAAATAATCTTGTCCCTTTATTGTGATTGGAAATTACATGTTGTAGGATTATATAGTTGAAGTATACTATATAGAATCAATATAGCTTTGCAATGTCTTTTGACTTAAGCCCAATTTAAAGAAGAGAATCAATCAGAATTACATAGGATCAGACATGGAGACTTGTGGTATTATCAGATAGTAGAATTGTATACGCCCGTTAGACGTATAACCCCTCTGGTTGGCTTGGTAGCCTCGATAGAGGAGAGATTTACGCTGCCATGGGGAGGTCGCCAATTTTCTCAGAGAATATGGAACCGCGGTTAGAAGTTAATAGACATTTGTGGCCTTATAGGTGGAAGATCGCGAGTAGCGTATTCTACTTGAAGAGTGGAAACGGCCAGCCGTGTTACGCATCGTGGAGCGCTTGCTTATTGTCGATACTCGCCGCGAGGTATGTGAACCTCTTCCTATCCTTCTAGCATGATGCTTTGTAAACTATGTAGTACGCAGACGCATACATGTGTTAAATGAGTTGGTTGGTTTAAAATATAGGGTGTTATAATAGCTTTATGGGAAGTTAGTTATAACGACTCTATGTAGGTAAAAGATTGGTTTGTTGATTGTAGAAGTTAAGAGACTTGATCTTGAAAGATAAGAGACTTAACTTGTTTTACTTGGTTATTAACATTTTGTTAAATGTGTTGTGAAACCCCATTCGCGAGTAATGAGTACTTGGTTTTAAAAAGAATAATGTTTTACTGATTTCGGAAATGAGAATAAGTGTCGAGCAAACCACATCAGCGCTAATAAAGGAAGGTGTATTGACAATTAACTAATTGTTATTAAAACCAGTAGAAACCTCCATCCGCATGTAAGCTAAGATAAGACAAAATTGTATTACATCTCCTAGATCATGGTCAGAATAAGATTGTTGTAAACAAGAATAAACGGCTCACGTACAAGACATATGTTACTCAATTGTTTTAAAAGAGATTAAGACTATGAGTTATGAAACCTTTCTAAAATGAGAAACTTGAGCATTTGAAATTAGGCAAACTTGAACGTTTGGAAAATAATGTTGTTACTTGATTTTACAAAAGGGAAGTATTTTGGTTTACCTAAATGTGAGTCACTCTATTTTTTTACTACGGGTATCGGGTGACCTTTATGAAAGGAATGGATCTCTTAAAAAGGAATTTAACGTACGTAGTACTTTAGGTTAAAACCTGCACTTTGATACTAAATGGAAGTACCTTGAGTTGTGTGTAACTTGCCTATGCTTGTTGTTGTGTAACTCGCCTACGCTTGTTGTGATAGCCTTTGTTGTGCAAGTGTTGATATCGTGTGACTTCTTGGGAAGGAGTGGATCTTTTATAAAAGTCTAGAAGTATGGTAATTTGCTTGAGCTTGTTTGTGATAGCCTTGGTCATGCGGTATAATGTTGTTGATGTCATGGACATGTCTACACCGGCGCATTCCGGGGCATGTGGCCAGTGGCGGTGGTTGATTACCGATATATTGTTATTGTGGTTACATGGACATGTCTACACCGATGCAGAATTCCGGGCGTGGCTACGCGCGGGTTAATCACCCAGTATTATTGTTGATAATGTCACTTGGACGTGTCTACACCGATGCAGAATTCCGGGGGCATGTGGCCATGGGGCATTGTTATTATTGTTGCATCATGGGCATGTCTACACCGACGCAGAATTTCGGGGGCATGCGGCCATGATGCGAACACGATTGATGTTGTGGGCGTGAGACCCATAGTTATATTTGAGTGATGACTTGAGGGCGTGAGTCCCTGACTTGACGTGACTGCTTTTATGTTGTGAACTGTAGTTTTGTCATCATACATGTCTCCTGTTTTCATATAGACTGTTATGATTTCATTTACTGATTTTTACAGCCACATACTTGGTACATTGTTATCGACCTCCTTCGGGCTGCTCATGCCGCAGTAGAGTACATCGGTAGTGATCCCCGCCATAGATCACGAACAGATTGGGAAGCTCCGCTTCTCCGAGGCTTATCTTTTGGTATGTTACCTCGAGTTGTAGGTTCTTGTACATTCTGTGGTATGACGGCCCGGTCCCGTCATGTTGTATAAAAACTCTTAGAGGTCTGTAGTACTGTTGTGGGCAGGGTTTGTAAAAAGGATTAAACTGTTCGTTTTGAAAGAGTTGGTTATATATATTTTATTGGAAGGTAACCGTTTGGTTGGCCTGTTGTATGATCATATATCTTGTTTCTTGTTTAAGTTTTATATTCCATGGTTTTCTCCGATGTTGTATCACTAGGTGCCCGGTAGGCACCAACACTGCCCGGATCGGTCGTGACACAACTTCTACCTTAATATTCTACCAAGCGATTTCGCCAAGTCTTTCAGAATATCCTTCTATTACAGTTCAATTCTCTTCTATGAATCTTATATTCATTTCTATACTACTACAGTATGTAATTTCCAATTACAATAGGGGGAAAAATATTTACCTCGATAAGCCCATAATTATCCAAGTATAAATGTCGATCCTGAGCAATGTTTAGCTCCTACTCCGGTGCTCCAACCCGCCCAAACAACCCTTAGAAGTTCCATGCAACTTCTACTCAACACTTCAACCGACTATCAAGATTTTCCTTAGGGTTTCGGTTTGAGACAAAGGACATAAGGTAGTATTTCCTGCTCTACGTATAGAGGTAACTTTTGGAATACTACGATGTATAAGGCTAAGGTATTTTGGGTATAGTAACAAGACTTGGAGAGTATTTCTACCAAGAGGGGGTATTTTACGAGAACAATACTCAAGAGAGGGGGGGTATATTCTCGGCCAAGGGCCTTTAATAGGGAGGGGGGAACTCTCGGCCACAAGGCCTCACAAAGGGGGAGGGGTGTGTTCTTGGACGAGAACACTACACTAAGGGGGGGGAGAGAGGGCTTTCAAGACTTAGAAAGATTTTAGGATGAAGAAGTCTTCAACAAGGGAGGGGTATTTATAGGGAAACCAATGGACAAGATCAAGCCATGTGCAAGGCAAGTGTAAGGCCAAGATCAAGCCAAGTGCACCCTAACCCTACTCCACAAAACAAGGCACAAAACAAGGCACCAAACATGGCACAAAACAAGGCACAAAACAAGGCCAAAAACGTCCCACTTTCGGCCAAGCAAACCGCCAACTTGAGGGTGACAAGTGTCGCCCTCTCGTTGGTCCAAAATATTCCGTCTCTCGGAAAAATCCGCAAAAATTATAAATGACATAGCCGGAATTTTCCCTTCGCAAGTTCTCAGAAACGCTTCGCCGAAAACGATTCTTTACGGGGTTGTGCACAAAAATTTCGCCCTTTGCCTACTTAAGGCTCAAACTTTTCACGACGCCCACACATACATACTGAAATACGGGTATAACATCAGGTGTACCTCATTTATACTCTTACCCTAGCTCAACTGGCAATCATACATAACATAAGCCCTATCGGCTTATCATACATAACATAAGAAGCACTACCGGCTTATCATACATAACATAAGCACTACCGACTTATCATACATAACATAAGCACCACCGACTTACCATACATAACATAAGCACCACCGGCTTATCATACATTACATAAGCAAGTTAAGAAATCCCCTAACTTCTTATTAGCTTGTTCATATACACTCTAATTTTTGTTTACTTAAGGCACTAACATGTCATTATAAAATCCGGGAATTTAACCCAACGTACTACATTCCTCTACTCCTTTAAAATGATTCTCTTTCAAATAAAACTTCCAAGATACTAATAACCGTAGTATCAAGTCATATCTACTTTTCAAGACAAGTCACAATACCTTTTAGAAATACATTTATAGGCTTCTAAATCAAGTGACTTCTTTCTTTAAAACCTCAAGCAATTGGTACCTTTAAAACAATTTGCCCTTCTTTATTTCAAATCATTTCTTTGCTTACATTACTGAAGAAAACCACTCTTTTAATCTTCCATAAAGTTGTTATAACCAACTTCCCATAAAGCCGTTATAACTCTTTATGTCTTAGACAAATTCATTCCTTTTATAACCAAGAAACTTATACTTTCAACAAGACAAGTATCATATACTTTCAAAAATACTTCAAGTCCCTTAACTTTAAAAACTAAGACATCCTTAATCTTTTTAACAAGTGAGTTAATTCCCTAACTCACCCAACTTGGACATTCTTAAAACAAGTCAAGGATATCAAATGAAATTAGATTCATCAAAATCTCGTACGTCTACCATACTATATATTTACAACTACTCATGCTCAAGAGAAAGGAAAGTTCCACATACCTCTTCGGTTCAATCCACTAGCTAAGTCCAATATGCTGTACGTTATATGTCAACCTATAATGACCATAATACGTCTATTAACTTCTTACTTCAAACGTAGAATATTCTAAGTGTAAAGTCACTAAATTTTACGAAAAATCGGACAACACTTCCTTTGTTTCTACATACTTTTCCACCTTTTTCAAGGCCCGAATTCAATAACCAAACATGCCACATTTAAGGCTCAACAATGTAGTTAACAATAGGGGATTACACGCCTACAAGACGTGTAAAATTCCGCCCCACAACTGGTATCAAACTAGTCCAACATACAATATCATTTTCGGCAATTTGAGGGACAACAATACAAAGTCTTTTCCAATTCCTTTTCAATCCAAGTTGTTTAGTATAACATGATATCAAGCCGCAATAAATTATAACTACTACAATCTTCAAGTAGGTAACATGCGACGATTGTAATTATCGACCAAATTGTATTTCAATTTCAAATGGCTAGCCATGTCAATTCGGATTTAGGCTTCTACAATCCATATCACTTATCAATCTTATATACATATACTTCATGCTGGTTAAAATGTAAGGCTACAACAATATGTAATCTTATAACACTTAAGAGAACAAGATTGTTACCTTAACGAGCCTTAATCCACTTCAAGATCCGAAGTCGCTCCGTAGAAAATTAGAGCCTATCCTTGACACTCCAATCCGCCACTTGAAGCCCTTAGAAGATCACAAACAACTTTCCTTTAACTTCCAATCCAAACCTATGAAAGTGACTTAGGTTTTCACCTTGCGACTAATACGAAAATGCCACTTTTCCGGGATCTTTCTATTGAGATACCCTTACAAAACCCTTAGTAACCTTGGTTTAAAGTGTGGAGATTATTGGACAACAAACAATTTTTTTTCCTTCTTGGAACCCTAAGAACCCGAGAGCAACAATATGAGGTCTTCAAAGTTCCTGAAATTTTGCTAAGTGTAGAAGCTTGTCTTGCTACTTGTATACTTAAATAACATAATGGAGGGTCAAGATTAGCACAATTGGATGGCTTGGATCCAATCTACTAAAAGATCAAGCCAAGTGGCTCTTGACTAAGTCAACAATATCAAGCTCTTAGACTTAGCAAGACTTGGTCATCCTAACCTTGGTCAAATGACCATAAAACCCATGTCCTGTTATACCCCGTATTTTCAGAGTATGTACGTAAGGACGTACGTAGAAAATTTGAAACTTGTACTAAGGCTTGGCCGAATTAATTTTGTTCACAACACCCGTTTAGAGTCGTTTTTCGACCTAAACGCTTTCACGACTTTCGTAGGGGAATTTCCGGCTATGTCATTTTTAATTTTTGCGGATTTTTCCGAGAGACGAAACATTTTGGACCAACGAGAGGGCGACACTTGTCACCCTCAAGTTGGTGGAGTGATGGGCGGTAGCTTGGCCGAAAGGTGTGCATTAGTTGGTAGGATATTTTTGTGTGTTGATTGATAAGTGGGACCCACACACACTTGTCTAAATCTTGGCCCTACACTTGCCTTGCACTTGGCATGATCTTGGCCATTGGTTGGCCTTCACTTGACCTATAAATACCCACCCTTTGGAAGACAAATTCATCCACAAATTTGCCTAAGTCTTGAAAGCTCTCCTTATCCCTCCCCTTCAGGTTGAGTTCGCCAAGAGGCCTCCCTCTCCTAGAGGCCTTGGCCGAGGGTACACTCCCCTCCTAGTGGTGCTAGCCGTGGGTACCCCTAGCCTAGTTGCTTTCGTATAATACCCCTTTTGTGGTATAGAAATACTCCCAAGTATTGTTATAATGCCCAAATACCTTAGCCGATACCTTGTAGTATTCTAAGGTTATACCTATACGAAAGCCCGTAAATACTATTATACTTCCCGTCATCACCAAACCGAAACCCTAAGGAAAATATCCATGGTTTGTCGGAGTAGTATGTAGGTTGGTTAGAACTTCTAAGGGTAGTTTGGAGCGGGTTGGAGCGCTGAGTGGAGCTAAACGATTGCCCATGATCGACTTTTTAACTAGGATAATTATGGGCTTATCGAGGTAATTATCTTGTCCTCTATTGTAATTGGGAATTACATATTGTTAGAATATATAGTTGAAGTATACTATATATAGTATCGAACGTAGTTATCGCAATGTCTTTTGACTTAAGCTCGATTAATACTTACAGAATGTCTTGCGACTTAAGCCCGAATTTAAAGAAGAATATCGAATCGAATCAGTAATTACATAGGATCAGACATGAGACTTGTGTAGTAGTACGTGGAGTAGAATTGTACCCGTCGTTAGATGTATGAACCCCCCGGTTGGCTTGATAGCCGCCCGATAGAGAGAGGAGATTTACGCCGCTGGGGGAAGGTGTCGAATTTTCTCGTAGGATGTTCTACGAGGATCTAAATGTTAATAAGCGCCGTGGCCTTATAGGTCAAGTACTACGTGTGGCGCGATCTACTTGGCTTAAGGAGTAGCCGACGGTTGGAAGTACTTGAGCGCTTTGCTATTAGTCGATACTGCCGCGAGGTATGTGAACCTCTTCCTATCTCTTCTAGCATGATATGTGTGAACTATGTAGTACGGTAGACGCATACGTGCTAAATGTATTTGATTGGTTTAAAACATAAAGTGTTATAACACTTTATGGGAAGTTGTTTATAACAACTTTATGTTGGTAAGAAAATACTTGTGGTTTTTAAAAAGGTAACAGATTTGAACTATAACTGGCGTGTTATGTGTTAATAAAGAACTTGAAGTATTTCAAAAGATTTTTGAATCATTTCGAAAGAAGAAGTAATACTCGATTTGTTTTGAAAACTTAAGAGTTATGCTAGCTTTATGGAAAGTTAGGTATAACGTCTTAAGAATGTTTTACTGATTTTGGAAATCAGAATGTGTATCGACAAACCATCAGCTTATAAGAGGAAATGTTTTTAATAATTAAGTATTATTAAAACCAAGAGAAACTTCCATCTGCATAGAAGCTAAGATGAGACAAAATGATATTTCCTAGATCATGGCTGCTGTAATAAGATTGTTATAAACAAGAATATCCTACTCACATATAAGACTTATGTTTCTCAGATAGTTTAAAGGAGAATTATATTCTTAAATGAATAAGACTATGAACTACGAAACCTTTCTAAAATGAGAAACTTGAACATTGGAAATTAGGCAAACTTGATCATTGGAAAAGAATGTTGCTACTTGATTTTACAAAGAGAAGTAATTGATTTACTTTAAAAGGATAGTCACTCTATTTTATACTACGGGTATTGTGTGACATTGTGAAAGTAACGTATCTTTTAAGGAGTTAATGTATGAAGTACTTTGGGGATAAAACCCCGAACTTGTTGGCATATAGTAGAAAGTACCTTGTGTGTATAACTTGATTGTGTTGGTTTGTGATAGCCTGGTAATACTTTCTTGTTGATTGATAAGTAAACATGCTAGGATGCTACGTGTTAGTATCTTGTGACGTGGTGTAAAGGGTTTCCTTTGTTGTGCTTATGTTGCTTAACGATAAGTCGCTGTGTTAGTATTTTACATCACTCATCTCTTGAGATGATTCCGGTTGTCGCCTCCGACGCGGGTAGACTCAGTGGTCGATGGACCTATGATTCGAGAATACCTCACGCAGTCCTGTGGGCCTATGCGCGAGCTACGAGTTCCGTGTTAGCGCGCGCCCTTACGGGCATGCGTCCATGTGGCCATGCGGATCGCGGTCCGTGACGACGCCGGAGAAGCTACCGACGCGGGAATACCTCACGCGGCCGATGAGATTGGCCTACGCGGAGTCGCGGAGTTCCAGGTTAGACGCGTACATCGATATCGCGAAAGTGGCCGCTTTGATCATGTGACGGCCTAGACAGATCTTATCATACGCTTCATGACCTTGTTGGTACTGTGGGTTTTTAGTAGTCGGCTATGCCTTCGCATTTAGCCCGCATGCTTTATTATGACACGTGGGACCCGTGTTCATGTGTGTTCCTCGTGCTTTTATATCATAGATCGCCGGCAGCTGAGGAAGGTATTCCACGGCATGATTGATGTTGTGGCCCGAGACCCATTGTTATACTTGAGTGATGACTTGAGGCGTGAGTCCCCGACTTGACATGATCGCTTTGTAAATCGTAGTTTGGTTATCATACATGTCTCCCGCTTTATATGATCGCTATGATTTCATTTACGTGATGTATTTTCGCCACATACCTGCACTGTCAGATCGACCTCTTCGGCCGCTCATGCCGCAGTCGAGGTACACCGGCCGCCGATCCTAGCTCGTGGTCACAGCCATTGGGAAGCTCCGCTTCTCCGAGGCTTATCACGTATAGTCCCCGTCGTAGTAAGTGTTTACATTCGTGGTTTGGCGGGCCCCGTCCCGCCACGGTTTTCATATCATTCGTAGAGGTCTGTAGTAATCGCGCAAGTGGCGTGGTTTGTAAAAAGGATTAAACTGCTCATGTTGAAAAAGTTGTCATTTTTATATATGCCGAAGGCAAGTTTTTCTCAGATTATTGTTTCATATTTCATAATATGTCTTGTATCGTTTATGTTCACTGACACTGATGTTGTATCACTAGGTGCCCGGTAAGGCACTACCACGCCCGAAATCGGGTCGTGACAAAAGTGGTATCGTGAGCGCTTAATCTCGGAAAGTGTCTACGCATCGTATCCAGAGAGTCTTGATTATCGCGTGTTGTGCACCACTCCAATAATCGTGAGGATATAGGTATTTAGGATTGGTTTCTATTCTTCTCACTCGAGATCGTGCCTTAGAGCCGTGTTGTAAGTCGACCTCCGACGAAATTATTTCCTTATGGTTATGCCCGCGTAGGCAACCCGCCTGTGAGGGCAAGGCACCGGAGTCGCGAGTAGAGTACTGATGGTTACGTGGGCACAGCCCAATCATCACCGGGTGGTGCTTCATTCGGGAGTTTTACACGCCACTAGCCCCAAAGCAGAAGTTTAGTACAAGCGGCAGCCTTATCGCGCCATGACATTTGAACCTTCAGTTCCACGACCGGGAACAGAGAATTTAGATTGCAAAGAGGCGACCCTGTTACTAGCTATGGATTTGACTACCAGAGAGTATACCGATGTATCGCGAGTCTTGATGACTACCTAAGAGAAGGTTGTGCAAGAGTAATCCTTCAGTTGGGCTTGAGCATGGCGGTTACGCTTATGCCAGCAGTCGAGAAGCGTAGAGATCGACGCGTTAACGGGCGACGCAGAGGAGGCCAGAGCAGAAGGTCCTTGGTAACTTTCGAGGCAAGTCGCCTCACCGCCAGATCGATATGCACCTCCGCCAAAGCAGAGTGGTCTTCCACGGATATCGTGACGCTCGAGTACGCAGGAGTTGGTCGTAACTCTGTGGCTTCCGCTCATTGCACATGCACGCCATCCCGGGAATGTCGCTTTAGTTGGTACTTGTTGTACTCGCGCCGTCAGGCCATGTGTCGAGAGAGTGTCCTTGTAGAGGACTTAGCCTTCGTGATTGGTGGTAGTTCGTCATCTTCCTTAGCTACGCCTCACGGCGTGTTTGATTTGAACGACTAAGGAGTGAAGCAGAGATATAGATATATCTTTAACCCTCTGAGATCAAGATGTGTGATAAGTGAGTATACCTTAAGTGCTATGTTCTCGATAACAGGTGTTAGTCGTGATTAGATCATGGTTGTTTAACCGAGTAAGATTTTGGGGATAGAGAAGGTGTGAGCCTTAGAGCTTTTGCAGAGACCTTGTGAGGTGAGGCCATCTCGAGAAAAGGTGTAGTGTTATGTTTGACCTTATCGGAAGTGCATAGTGCACGTGAGTTATGTTTGGGATAGGTCCCAGTAGTGTGGAATAAAAGGGGTAGTTGAGCTAAGACCGCCAGGTTTTCAAACGTGATTTGTGAGATTGTTCAATCGGGAGCTAGTATCAGCGCGTTGGCCGGTCGGGTTGAGGCCACGCCGCGTCAACCCGCGGCATGTTTGGTGGTGGGGTCAGGTGGTGGTCCCGCCTTGTGTTAGGGTTGCGAGGGTGTTAGGCCCAAGTTTAGTTAACCAACAGACGCTGTCAGGATGCGTTCGACCGGTGGTCGGTCGATGGGGCAGCCCATCGTGTTTCTTCGGCCGACCATTCACCGGCATGTTGGTACATCGTAAAGGTTGTAAGGCGTGCACGGTGCCTACCTTCACCTTATGGCGCATGTGGAGCCCGTGCGGCCGTTGTTGTTTCGGAAGTTTTGCCAAGCATGTGTTAAGAACTCGGTAGTCTCGAGATCGCATTCGCCGGGCCGTTGTTTGGATTTCGAGGATAGTTGTGGGATTGTTGTCTCCTGTGGAGGTAGTGTTTAAGCTACCATTTCGGTGTTCGGATGTCGCCTTTTGAGGCCTCAGGGGCGGATGTGTAAGTCGGCCGAATGGTTCGATGTTGGCAAGATTCAGATAGTTGGTTCGAGCTTGTTCCACAGATCGTGGATGAGTAAAGCTTGTCTAGAAGAGGTTCGCACTCGAGAAATCGTGCGGATAATCGGCGACGACGCCAGAGTTCGTGGACGGTCTTCTGAAAGTACCACCCGTGGTGTGGCGAGTTTTGGAATACGTATGAACTTAGCCCGTGTTACTTTGGGCCCTTTTGTGTTCATGTGAAGGATAGGCCGTTGCATATGTTAGCTTTTGCCGTCCGACTTAGAGGCGGTATGTCCGGCCTTTCGATTGTTATGATCGGAAAGTATCTGAGATCCATCCAGAGTGTTCCCTTTAATGATGACCACGTTAGAAATAGTAACCTCGAAGTTTTGGAAACCGCCGACGTAACGTGGTAAGAGTTCGAGTGTACGACAACCTCGTGGATCGTGATACGCCCGGCACCATTTGTTGGGTCGTCGAGCAAGGCTCGCGACAAAGTGACAAAAGTGGTACCATTTGTTGGGTCGCCGAGAAGGTTAATGCCTCGTGAAAAGTGACAAGTGGTATCTACGACGTGTACAGAGAGACGCGAGCATGTATGGCGCGCATAGATGTGATCATTGCTTTTGTCAAGAGCAGGTGCGAGGAAGTATATTTTAGACCCGTGAGAGTGTTTTGGTGATGATTAGAGGTGTTTCTCGTGGACTTTGATGTAAGTATTTACGCAGTGCTTCTGCGGCGGCGTGGATTGTTCTCGTAAGTATAGTAGTGAAGACTATATCAAGACGCTTGTTTTGAGACTTAGAAGGAACATTCGACGAATGTTTCTAGCGAGGAGAATGTTATACCCCGTATTTTCGCAGTATGCGTAAGGGCGCACGTGAAAATTTGAAACTTGTACTAAGGCTTGGCCAAATTAATTTTGTTCACAACACCCGGTTAGAGTCGTGTTTCGACCAAACGTTTTCACACCTTCGTAGGGAATTTCCGCCATGTCATTTTTAATTTTTGCGGATTTTTCCGAGAGACGAAACATTTTGGATCAACGAGAGGCGACACTTGTCACCCTCAAGTTGGTGGAGCGACGTGGCGTAGCTTGGCGAAAGGTGTGAATTAGTTGGTAGGATATTTTTGTGTGTTGATTGATAAGTGGGACCCACACACACTTGTCTAAATCTTGGCCCTACACTTGCCTTGCACTTGGCATGATCTTGGCCATTGGTTGGCCTTCACTTGACCTATAAATACCCAACCCTTTGGAAGACAAATTCATCCACAAATTTGCCTACGTCTTGAAAGCTCTCCTTCTCCCTCCCCTTTGTGTTGAGTTCGCCAAGAGGCCTCCTCCTAGAGGCCTTGGCCGAGGTACACTCCCTCCCTAGTGGTGCTAGCGGGTACCCCTAGCCTAGTTGCTTGATAATACCCCTTTGTGGTATAGAAATACTCCCAAGTATTGTTATCCTGCCCAAATACCTTAGCCCGATACCTTGTAGTATTCTAAGGTTATACCTATACTGAAAGCCCGTAAATACTATTATACTTCCCGTCTGTCACCAAACCGAAACCCTAAGGAAAATCTCCATGGTTTGTCGAGTAGTATGTGGTTGGTTAGAACTTCTAAGGGTAGTTTGGAGCGGTGGAGCGCGGAGTCGAGCTAAACGATTGCCCAGATCGACTTTAACTAGGATAATTATGGGCTTATCGAGGTAATTATCTTGTCCTCTATTGTAATTGGGAATTACATATTGTTAGAATATATAGTCAAGTATACTATATATAGTACTCGAACGTAGTTATCGGCAATGTCTTTTGACTTAAGCTGAATAATACTTACGAATGTCTTGCGACTTAAGCCCGAATTTAAAGAAGAATCTTGAATCGAACCGTAATTACATAGGGTGTATCAGACATGGACTTGTGTAGTAGATCGTGGAGTAGAATTGTACCCGTCGGGTTAGATGTATGAACCCCCGGTTGGCTTGATAGCCCCGATAGAGAGGAGATTTACGTCATGTTGGGGAGGTCTTTGAATTTTCGTAGGATGTTCTACGAGGATCTAAATGTTAATAAGCGCCTTGTGGCCTTATAGGTTGAAGTACTACGTGGCGCGATCTACTGGGCTTAAGGAGTAGCGGTTGGAAGTACTTGAGCGTTTTGCTATTAGTCGATACCGTCGCGAGGTATGTGAACCTCTTCCTATCTCTTCTAGCATGATATGTGTGAACTATGTAGTACGGTGAGACGCATACGTGCTAAATGTATTTGATTGGTTTAAAACATAAAGTGTTATAACTTTATGGGAAGTTGGTTATAACAACTTTACGTTGGTAAGAAAATACTTGTGGTTTTTAAAAAGGTATGATTTGAACTATAACCGCGTGTTATGTGTTAATAAAGAACTTGAAGTATTTCAAAGATTTTTGAATCATTTCAAAGAAGAAGTAATACTCGATTTGTTTTGAAAACTTAAGAGTTATGCTAGCTTTATGGAAAGTTAGGTATAACGCCTTAAGAATGTTTTACCGATTTTGGAAATCGAATGTGTATCGACAAACCATCGCAGCGTTTATAAGAGGAAATGTTTTTAATAATTAAGTATTATTAAAACCAGAGAAACTTCCATCCGCATAGAAGCTAAGATGAGACAAAATGATATTTCCTAGATCATGGTCATTGTAATAAGATTGTTATAAACAAGAATATCCTACTCACATATAAGACTTATGTTTCTCGATAGTTTAAAGGAGAATTATATTCTTAAATGAATAAGACTATGAACTACAAACCTTTCTAAAATGAGAAACTTGAACATTGAAAATTAGGCAAACTTGATCATTGGAAAGAATGTTGCTACTTGATTTTACAAAGAGAAGTAATTGATTTACTTTAAAAGGATAGTCACTCTATTTTATACTACTGTATTGTGTGACATTGTGAAAGTAACGTATCTTTTAAGGAGTTAATGTATGAAGTACTTGGGGATAAAACCCCGAACTTGTTGGCATATAGTAGAAAGTACCTGTGTGTATAACTTGATTGTGTTGGTTTGTGATAGCCAGTAATACTTTCTTGTTGATTGATAAGTAAACATGCTGGGATGCTACGTGTGTTAGTATCTTGTGATGTGTGTAAAGGGTTTCCTTTGTTGTGCTTATGTTGCTTAACGATAAGTCGTGTTAGTATTTTACATCACTCATCTCTTGAGATGATTCCGGAGTTAAGCCGCCTCCGACGCGGGGTAGACTCGGCGGTCGATGGACCTATGATTCGAGAATACCTCACGCAGTCCCGTGGGCCTGCGCGAGCTACGAGTTCCGTGTTAGCGTCCTTTATGGGCATGCGTCCATGTGGCCACGCGGATCGCGAAGTCGGGGATCGACGCCGGGAGTAGCTACCGATGCGGGAATACCTCATGCGGGCCGATGAGATTGGCCTATGCGAGTCGCGGAGTTCCAGGTTAGACGCGCATATTGATATCGCGAAAGTGGCGGCTTTGATCATGTGACGGTTCAGACAGATCTTATCATACGATTCATGACCTTGTTGGTACCGTGGGTTTTTAGTAGTCGGCTATGCCTTCGCATTTACCCCGTCAGCTTTATTATGACACAGTGGACCCGTGTTCACGGTGTTCCTTGGTGCTTTTATATCATAGATCGCCGGCGGTGAGGAAGGTATTCCACGCATGATTGATGTTGTGGGCCCGAGACCCATTGTTATACTTCGAGTGATGACTTGAGGCGCGAGTCCACGACTTGACATGATCGCTTGTTGTAAAGCGTAGTTTGGTTATCATACATGTCTCCTGCTTTATATGATCGCTATGATTTCATTTACAGATGTATTTTCATTTCACATACTCTGCACTGTATCGACCTCTTCGGGGTTGTGTTCATGCCGCAGTTGAGGTACACCGCCGTTGATCCTAGCTCTCGTGGTCACGCGTTGGGAAGCCCGCTTTCTCCGAGGCTTATCACGTATAGTCCCCGTCGTAGTAAGTGTTTACATTCAGGGTTTGGCGCCCCGTCCCGCCACGGTTGTCATATCATTCGTAGAGGTCTGTAGTAATTGCTGGCGGGGTTTGTAAAAAGGATTAAACTGCTCATGTTGAAAAAGTTGTCATTTTTATATATGCCGAAGGCAAGTTTTTCTCGAATTATTGTTTCATATTTCATAATATGTCTTGTATCGCTTTATGTTCCTGATTACTCGATGTTGTATCACTAGGGTGCCCGGTAAGGCACTACCACGCCCTAATCGGGTCGTGACATGTCCATTTCGTCCAAGACCAACAAAGGGGGGGGTGACACGTGCCACCCTCCCGTTCGTCGCAATATTTCGTTTTCCGACAATTCCATAATTCCGATAAATTTTTACTAGTCTCAAATCTTAACATTTTTGGGTTCTAACGAACGTTCTTATTAACATGTCCTGGAATTACGGGGTATAACATTCTTCCCCTCTTAGAAACATTCGTCCCCGAATGTTCTTTCAGATTCAACTTATAGATAGTGACATATTCTCCTTTTACTACCCCTACATACTAATAATGCCACACGTGGCCACATAATAGCACTTAAGCAAAATACTTCAATTAAAACTTGACAAGTAAGGGAAATGAATTACCTGAAGGTGTAGGGAATAAGTGAGGATACTTCCTCAACATGTCCTCCTCCGCTTCCCAAGTCATCTCCTTCCTATTAACATTCCGCCACAAGACTTTGACGGAAGCCACATCTTTGGTCCGCAGTCGCCTGACCTGGCGATCGAGTATCGCTATGGGACTCTCCTCATACGGTAACCCCTCTGTCACCTGGACCTCGCTAGCTGGGAAAACTCTCGATGGATCCCCGATACACTTCCGCAACATAGAAACATGAAAGACCGAATGTACTGCCTCTAAATCTGATGGCAGATCCAACTCATAGGCAACCTTGCCTACTCTACGGATTATCTGGTAGGGCCCAATGTACCTTGGGCTAAGTTTCCCCTTATTTCCGAACCTCATCACACCCTTCATAGGTGATACCTTCAAGAAGACCCAATCGTCTACCTGAAACTCCAAATGTCAACGTCGATTATCTGCATAAGACTTCTGACTACTCTGAGCTGCTAACAGTTTGTCCTGGATAAGCTTCACCCTATCCACAGCCTGCTGAATCAAGTCTGGGCGAACTAACTGAACCTCGCCCACGTCGAACTAACCAATCGGCGACCTACACTTCCTCCCAGCTACCCCTGAAATCAATAACACAAGCTCGCAGCATATCCTCAAGTGTCTGGATAGTACGCTCTGCCTTCCCGTCGGTCTGAGGATGAAACGCAGTACTGAGACTCACCTGTGTCCCTAACCCCTTCTGGAAAGACCTCCACAAGTTAGCCGTAAACTGGGCTCCTCTGTCTGATATAATCGATATAGGGACTCCGTGCAGTCTCACAATCTCCCTGATATACAATCTGGCATAATCCTCAGCCGAATACGTAGTCCTGACTGGAAGAAAGTGGGCTGATTTCGTCAGCCTGTCTACAATAACCCAGATGGAATCATACTTCCTCTGAGTACGAGGTAACCCTGTAACAAAAACCATGTTGATCACCTTCCACTTCCATGTCAGAATATCAATAGCCTGCAATAGCCCACCGGGCTTCTGGTGCTCAACCTTGACCTGCTGATAATTAGGACACTGAGCAACAAAACCTGCCACGTCCCTCTTCAGGCCATCCCACTAATACATACATCTGAGGTCATGGTACATCTTAGGCGACCCCGGATGAATAGAATAACGGGCACTGTGTGCCTCCCCCAGAATCTGCTAACGAAGTCCTGCAACATCGGGAACACAATCTGCCCTCAAATCTTAGCACCCCAGCAGGCGCTACCTCAAATAGACTCTTCTCCATTCAAAGAGTTGTATCTCGATACCGTATCATAACTGGGTCCTCATACTGTCGCCTCTTCACCTCATTAACGATGGAAGACTCGGCAATCTCATGAACCCATACCCCACTATCATCGGTATCGACCAATCGAACCCCAAGGCTCACTAGCTGATGGATCGGCGGACCGTATCTGTCTTTTCCGCCGCACTCAGCGGACTCCCATCGATCTACCACTCAAAGCATCTGTAACCACGTTGGCTTTTCTCGGATGGTATAGGATGTCAACATCATAATCCTTAAACAACTCTAACCACCGTCTATGCCGCAAGTTCAGCTCCCTCTGCCTGAAGATGTACTGGAGGCTCTTGTGGTCTGTATAAATATCCACATGAACTCCATATAAATAATGTCTCCAAATCTTCAAGGCAAGAATAACTGCGGCCAACTCTAAGTCGTGGGTAGGGTAATTCCTCTCATGATTCCGTAACTGCCGGGATGCATAGGCTATAACATTGCCGTGCTGCATCAATACACACCCTAGCCCGATACCCGAGGCATCACAATAAATCACGTATCCCTTTAACCCCTCAGGAAGAGTAAGAACTGGAGCCATCGTCAACTTTTCCTTCAGTAACTGGAAGCCCTTCTCACAAGCTTATGTCCACTGGAACTTAGCTGCTTTATGAGTCAGCCTAGTCAATGGTGATGATATCGGCAACCGCTTCCACAAACCTATGATAATAACACGTCACCAAGAAATCGCGCACTGGCCGAGTAGTAGGTCTCGGCCAAGACTTAACCGCCCCAATCTTTGTCGTATCAACCTGAACACCGTCAGCCCCAATAATGTGCCCCAAGAATGCCACCGAGGCCAACCAAAACTCACACTTGGAGAACTTGGCGAACAACTGCCGGCTCCGGAGGGCCCCAAGTACCGTCCTCAAGTGATCTGCATGCTCCTGCTCTGTGCGCGAATAAACCAGAATGTCATCAATGAATACTATAACAAACGTATCCAAAAATGGCTTGAACACCCGGTTCATCAAATCCATAAATACTGCTGAGCGTTGGTCAAACCGAAAGACATCACCCGAACTCATAGTGCCCATAGGGTCTGAATGCAAGATGTTGGGATATTCGCCTCTCTAACTCGCTTTGATGATAACCGGATCGCAGTCTATCTTGAGAAACACCTCGCACACTGCAATGGTCAAACAAATCATCAATCACAGGGAGAGGGTATCTGCTTCTTGATGGTTACCTTATTCTACCACTAGTCAACACACATACGTCAATGGCCCCATATTTCTTCTTTACAAACAAACCCGGCGCTCCCCAAGGAGAAACACTAGGCCTGATAAAGCCTTTTTCCAGCAAATCTTTCAGCTGGTCCTTCAACTCCCTCAACTCAGCAGGTGACATCCTGTACCGCGGAATAGATATAGGCCGAGTGTCTGGCAACATATCAATACAAAACTCAATCTACCTCTCAGGAGGATGCAGGAGATCTTCTAGGAACACGTCAAAACTCTCGACCAGGTATTGGTGAAAGGGCACCTCGGCCTATATCGAATACCCGAACCAGATGATAGATGTACCGTTTCTGCACCATCTTCCTGGCCTTGAGGTAAGAAATAAACCTACCCCTCGGCGACGCTGTGTTGCCCTTCCACTCGATAACTGGCTCACCAGGAAAATGGAATCGGACCAACCTGTTTCTATAGTAAACGTTGGCATACCAAGAAGCCAACCAGTCCATACCCATAATGACGTCAAAATCTGTCATCTCCAACTCTATCAAGTCTGCTGTGATGCGGCGATTTTATATAAACAGGGCAATCTTTGTACACGCTAGCTAACACCGAATCACCCACTGGCGTATCTACCTCAAAAGGCTCTATCGACACCGACTCTATCCCGATTCTACCAGCAATAAGAGGAGACACATAGGACAAGATAGAACCTGGATCTATCAAGCATAAACATCACAGCATGAAATCAATAATGTACCTGTGACGACATCCGGGGAAGCCTTCTAATCTTGCCGTCTGGCTAAGGAATATATGCGATTACGTGGTGCTAGAACTATGACCTCCACCACGATCTCTGCCGCGGCCTGCCGGTTCGTGAACACCACGCCTCGGCGCGTAACCGCGTAAGAAGAAGACCCGATAAGCGGCCATATCGGGTGAAACATACCACCGTGATGCCTGCGGTGGACAATCTCTCTTCAAATGGCCCTGCTGGCCACAAGAGTAACAAACTCCTGGAGGAACACGACACCCCCATGATGGCAATCACCATAACAACCACACCAAGGTATAGGTGGCCTCGTCCGGCGGGAACCACGGTTTCTCACGGGAACCGCCCTGAAGCCACGACACGCTCCTGAATAACCCGACCGATCAAACCTCCTGCCAGAAAACCGAGAAGGAGCACTCTGTGCCAGCTGAAATGTGGACCTGGCCTGCTGCTGAGGCTTTCCGCCTCGAAAATCACCCTGAGACCCTGTTGTCCTGGCCCTCTTGAGCTGGCCTGAGTCTGGATGATCCTCTCTATTTCTGTCCTCTATCCCATGCGCATAAGCCTGCATCCTGGCAATATCCATACCTGGCTGAAGGGTCACTCCCAAGCATGCAGTAATCATGTGATGGTCTAGCCCCATCATATAGCGATGAACTCTGTCTGCCATGTCAGCCACAATGGTGAGCGCATACCTGGCCAATGAGTCAAACTCTAGGTTGTACTCTCTGATAGTCCTCCCATTATGTCTCAATGTCAAGAATCTATCCACGCGGGCTCTCCTCATCTCAGGAGGAAAAAAGAGATCCAGGAAGGCCTCTGTGAACTCATCCCAAACAGCTGGAATGGCATCCACACCTCTAGACAGCTCCCATGACTCAAACTAGTTCAACGCAATATCACGTAACCGGTAAGTGGCTAACACAACTGACTCTATCTCCGAGACCCTAAGCACCTGCATAGTTCGCTGTAACTGTCAAATAAACTCCTGAGGATCCTCCTCAGATCTCGAACCATAGAACTTGGGTGGATGATGTTATACCCCGTATTTCCAGAGTATGTACGTAAGGGAATACGTACAAAAAGTTTGGCCTTAAAGTTTAGGCCTTGGACGATTTTTTTAGGCACAACTCACAAAGCGAATAGTTTTCCGACGAAACGTTTCCACAGCTTTCGTAGGGTAAATTCCGGCTATGCCATTTCTAATTTTTGCGGATTTTTCCGAGACGAAACATTTTGGACCAACGGGAGGCGACACTGCACCCTCCATTGGTGGACTTGAAATCGTCCATTGGGCGAATTGGACAATGAAGTGCACGTTTTTGTGCCTTTGCACAAGTCGAGGATTAGGTAGGATATTTTGTGTGCAAGTTGGCCAAGGACACTTGCCTAATCTTGACCTTACACTTGCCTAGCACTTGGCTACATCTTGCCCTTGGTTGGCCATCCATGACCTATAAATACCCTCTTGAGATGAAGAGTTCTTCATCCACAAAGCTTCCAAGTCTAAAAATCCTCCTCTCCTTTGTAGCCTTTTAGTCCAAACACCCTCCTTTTGAAGTTTGGTAGGGCCCCCTAGCCTAGCCAAAATCTACCCCTCCCTTGGTAGAAAAGTTGTCTTCTAGTATTGTTATAATGCCCAAAATACCCTAGCTCAAATCCATTAGTACTTAGTAGAAGTTGTGAAGAACTTCAGGTTTCTGGAGCATACAACTTAGAGCAAAACCTTGCTCAGCGACTTTATCTAGGATATTATTGGGCTTACCGAGGTAACTAATCCTAACCTCTTTTGAATTAGAGAATACTTCAGTAGTAGTATAAGAATAAGTATTAGATACTTAGAAGAATATTGAGAATAGAATTGAATTGTTATCACAGAAGGGTTTAAAGAAGAATAATCAAACAGTACTTACATAGGATTGTTTTCACAATAGACTTGAGTAGCTCACGGGTAGGAAGTCGCCAATTTTTCGTAGGATATAGAACCCTCTGTTTAGAATGTTTACAAAGTAGTACGAGCGTTGATAGGCGTGTCGACTATTATAGGTGATTCTCTGCGCGACATATTCAACTTGGCGGTGGTTTTATTTGAGAAGGTATGTGATTCTTCCTAAAGCATGATATTTTACAATATATATATAGTCGGTGAATACATGTGTTAACGAATAATAACTACGGCAATGTCTTTGACTTAAGCTGAATAATACTTACGGCAATGCCTCAAGCTTAAGCTTTGAATAATAAAGAATGAAAGCATTTCAAAAGAATACTGAATCATTTTTAACAGAAGAGAACTAATTGGTTTTTAAAACAGAAGCTTAAGAGTTATACTAGCTTTATGGAAAGTTAAGTATAACCACTTAAGATTGATAAAAGAAACAGTTTGCCTATGTGTTTATAACAGACTTATATTGAATTGTGAAAAGAATAATAAGATGGTTTGATAAGTAGACATGATATGATGCTATGTGTGTTAGTGTCTTGTAACGTTTGTATAAGAGAGTATTCTTGTTGTGCTTATGTTGTTTAAAGATAAGTTGTTATGTTAGTGTACTATCACTCACCTCTTGACATATTATCGGGGGTTAAGGCGCCTCCGTCGCGGGTAGACTCAGCGATGCAGGACCGTGATTCGAGAATACCTCATGCGGGTCCGAGGACCTATGCGAGCTACGGGAGTTCGAGGTTAGTGATGCGGGTTATACCTCACGGTCTATGTGGGCATGCGGACTACGAGTCGGGGCGATGCCGAGGAGCTACCCTCTATGCGGGTTATGTACCCTATGCGGGCCTATGTGAGTGGCCTATGCGGACTCACGAGTCGAGATTAGGCTTGCATGGTGATACTACGCAATGGCCTGCCGATCATTCGCACCTAGAAAAGACATGTTACGCTTACCTATTGTTGCTCTTGTTTATGATGTTGCACTATGCGCCCCTCGTTATTTCATACATACTTGCAAACCGATTTTAAAATGATATGTTTTCATTTAAGTATTTCTGATTTCATACTTAGTACTGTTGCTCGACCTCCTTCGATGCGTTCATGCTGCAGTAAGGGCAAGCGGTGCTAGATCCACATTCTTAGGATCTCTACGTTGGTGTGGGAGCTCCATCCTTTCCGAGGCTCTACTTTTAGGTATGATCTCCTGTTGTAGATAGTTTTGTACTGATCGGGGTATGGCGGGAACCCGTCCGCCATAGTTGTATATTTCCTTAGAGGTCTGTAGTCATGTTGTACAGTATCGGATGTAACTGCTAAACCATGTTTATATATATATGCCGAAAGGCGACGTTTTCTCACATAAACTGTGTCTTATTTTATAAACTGTTTCATGTCTTGTTTTATATTTCATCTTATTACTCTGATGTATGATTACTTGGTGCCCCGGTAAGACACCAACACGCCCCGAATGGGTCGTGACAAAAGTGGTATCGAGCGATTAATCTCGGAAAATGTCTCTGCATCCGTATCTAGTAAGTCTTGATTATCGGTGTGTGCACCACACCAATAATCGTGAGGCTATAAGATATTTAGGATTGGTTTCCATTCTTCTCACTCGAGATCGTGCTTTAGAGGCGTGTTAAAATTGGACCCTCTAACGTATTCCTTTTCATATGATTATGCCTCCACGCGGCAACCCGCCTGGCGGCAAGGCATCGAGGAGCCGCCACGGACACCGAGTTACGAGGGCTCGAGCCCGATCTATACCGCAGACGGCGAGTTCTATGACGCCACGCCCGGCAGAGACCACAGTACCCACACATGTCCCACGCCGGGCGGAGGAGTTAAGTACAAGGAGATGGCCCGCTATTGGCTAGAGTTGTAGGCGAGACACGGAGATAGCCGGATGCGGCGATTCAGCTCAGCCTCAGCTCGGCCGCCGTGCGCACCCGAGGCGAATAGTTTGAGGCTACGAGATTTCTTGAGTTGTAGCCCGCCGAAGTTTTACGTCGGCGGGAGGATGATCCGCGAGTTCATCCGTCATTCTGAGATCACGCGGTGATCAGGCCTCGAGACAGAGTCCGACCTTTCGCGCATCGGTGCGTGATACCGCGATCGATTGGTTTGATTCGTGGGAGTTATCGGGAGAGCACGCGTCCCGGCTACTTGGGATGAGTTCTCGAGGCTTTCTCACTCACTTCTTGCCTCCACGGATGAGAGGGCGCGGTGATAGATTTTTCTCGCCGAGGCAGAGGGCCTTGTCGGGAGTACAATGTCGAGTTTGATTCATTGGCTCGATATGTCCAGCGTTGTAGCGATTATGGAGGATAGGTGCACCGCTACGCCACCGCTAGATGACTATATGGCGAGTCATGTGCGGGTGTTTCTCTTCACCGGTATGGACATTACCCGCGTGCAGCTCATGCTCTTGGATGTGAGGCGTAGAGACCGCGGTTGACAGAGCGGCGAGAAGACCAGGCGGCAGGTCTTTTGGTGGCTATCGTGGTGGGTAGCCTCGCAGTGATCTAGATTTGCACCACAGCCGGCTGAGCACTCCTCGCACCGCCCTCGACACCAGATATTCGAGGCGAACCAGGCCCCGGGACTTGAGCGTCGAGCGGCGAGTCTTGGCGATGGACCACCCCTCGGTGTAGCCGATGCGAATCCCACCGGGAGTTGGTGCTACGGAGCTTGTTTCGCCAGGCCAGAGGTCACTATGCGAGGAACCGTCAGAGGCGCGCGATCTTGATGGTAAGTCGCCTACGGTTCTTTTCGCCGTCTTCTTCATCCCGATTACTCGCCCCGAAGGGCAGGGTACTCATGGACCAACAGTCGCGGCGAGGTCGTGGCGCGGTCGATTCTAGCGGTCTCGAACCGCATTTATGCTTTGTCCACCGACAGATCGGAGGCCTCACCGATGTCATCACGTACCTTATCGGTTTAGGTTTGATGTGTATGCTTTGATAGATCCGGTTCTACTCACCCTATATATCTCCCTTGTTGCTAGTAGGATGAGGATAGAGCACGAGTCCATAGACCTTTCGAGGTAGCTACGCGATGGTGATTCGATGGTAGCTCGGCGGGTATATAGAGCTTGTCTGTGACCATTTACGTCGGACCTGGCCGACTTGATAGAGTTGGAGATGATTGACCGACGTGATCATGGGATGGATTGGCTAGCTTCTGCTACGCCAATGTAGCTGCAGAGAGAGTAATGCGGTTCCGGTTTCACGAGGGCCATTGTTGAGTGGGAGGAGCACGGTATCGCCAGAAGTACGTTTATTTCCTACCTCGAGGCTAGGAAGATGGTGCGAAGGGTATATCTACCATCTCGTTACGGTGTTTGATCTTGAAGCTGCGGTACCAGATTTTCCGTCGATTCCGAGTCGAGAGTTCCCAGGCGTGTTTCGGACGACCTCGGGTATCCTCACGAGAGGAGATTGAGTTTTGTATTGACATATTGCGGACACTCGACTATTTCCATTCCGCCATACGTAATGACACTGCCGAGTTGAGAGAGTGAAGGATCGCTTAGAGATTTCTTGGAGAAGAGGCTTCATCGAGCCTAGTGTTTCTCCCCAGGAGCGCCGTATTGTTCGTGAAGAAGAAGGGCGGGGCCGCGCATGTGTGTTGATTACGGCTGAACAAGGTGACCATTAAACGAATACCCTTCCCGGGATTGATGATTTGTTCGACCGATTGCGAAGTGCGAGATGCTTCTCAAAGATTGATCTACGGTCGGGCTATCATCAGTGCGAGTCGAGAGGTAGATGTCCTCAGATCGCATTCGTGACCGATGCAGCATTATGAGTTCGGTCATGTCTTTTGGGTTGACGATGCTCGTGGTATTCATGGATTTGATGAACCGAGTGTTCAAACCATTTTGAATCGTTTGTGATAGTGTTCATTGATGATATCTTGGTTTATTCTCGCCAGGCGGAGCATGCGGAGCATTTGGCGATCTGGCCGACGATTCTCGAGACCAGCGATTGTATGCCAAGTTTTCCAAATGTGAGTTTTGGTTGACTTGATGGCGTTTCTTGGGCATATTAGCCGGGTGATGGCATTCAGTGATACGGCAAGATCGAGGCGATCGGGACTTGGCCTGGACCTACTACTCCGGCAGAGGTTCGCGGTTTACGGGCCTTGCGAGGATATTATCGGCGTTCGTGGAGAAGTTTGCTTCTATCTGCGCACCGTTGACTAGGTGACTCGGAAAGCGACCAAGTTTGATGGTGATGCTTGTGGCGGGGTTTCGATTCTTTGAAAGAGAGTGGCGATCGCCCCGTTCTTACTCTTCCGGAGGTCCGGATGGTTATGTCGTGTATTGTGATGCGTCGGGCATCGGGTTGGGATGTGTGTTGATGCAGCATGGCGGGGTTATAGCATATGCATCCCGACACCAAGAAACACGAGAACTACCCCACCCGTGATTGGAGTTGGGCCGTGATTCACGCTTTGAAGATGCAGGCACTATTTGTATGGGGTTCACGTGGATATTTTTACTGACCACAAGAGCCTCGGTATATCTTCACCAGGAGGAGCTGAACTTACAGGCAGGCGGTGGTTAGAGTTGCTTAAGGATTACGATGTTGATATCCTGTACCACCCAAGGCCAATGTTGGCGAATGCTCTTAGTCGTAGGTCGATGGGAGCCTATCGGATGTGCGGCTAGAGAGGAGGACATGGTTCGTGATTTGCATCGATTAGCGAGCCTTGGTGTCCGTTGATTGATTACGATAGCGATGGGGTTAGAGTTCGTGAGGTTGCCGAGTCTTCCATCGTCGGAGGTGAAGAGGCAACGTTCGAGATCGGCTTTGATTCGATATCGGGATACCGCTCTTCGTGAGGGCAAGGGTCCTGAGGTAGCACGATGGGGTGCTAAGGTTTGAGGCGGTGTGTGTTCCGGATGTTTGGACTTGGCGAGTTCTTGGGAAGCACACAAGCGTTACTATCCATCCGGGGTCGACCAAGATGTACCACGACCTTAGATCTGTGTATTGGTGGGATGGCTTGAAGAGGGACGTTGCAGAGTTCGTAGCTCAGTGCCCATGTTGTCAGCAGGTGAAGGTAGAGCACCAGAGGCCTGGTGGTTTGTTGCAGGCGATAGAGATCCCGACCTGGAAGTGGGAGGTAATGAACATGGATTTTATCACAGGATTACCTCGCACTCAGAGGAGACATGATTCTATATGGGTTATCGTCGACAGGTTGACGAAATCAGCCCACTTTCTTCCCGTCAGGACGACTTTTTCGGCTGAGGATTATGCCAGACTTTACATCCGAGAGATCGTTAGACTGCATGGAGTCCCTACTTCGATCATATCGAGCAGGAGCCCGTTCACGCTAACCGGAGGTCTTTCCGAAGAGGTTTAGGGCGCGGTGAGCACGAGTCGCATTCCATCCATGAGCACGGACAGCCGGCGCACTATCCAGACTCTTGAGGATATGCTGCGAGCCTGTGTTATCGACTTCAGGGGTAGCTGGGAGGATCATTTTCCTCTAGTTGAGTTCGCGTACAATAATAGCTACCACTCCAGTATTCAGATGGCGCCTTATGAGGCCTTGTATGGGAGGAAGTGCAGATCGCCTATAGGTTGGTTCGATGTGGGCGAGTGCGGCTAGTGGGACCAGACGGTGCAAGCGATTGATAAGGTGAAGCTTATCCGAGGCGGCTATTGGCTCGAGTCGGCAAGTCGTATGCGGATCATCGTCGTCGGCATCTTGAGTTCGAGGTTCATGATTGGGTTTTCCTAAAGGTGTCACCCATGAAGGGTGTGATGAGATTCGGGAAGAAGAAACTTCACCCAAGGTACATTGGCCGTTTCAGATTGTCCGCGAGGTAGGCAAGGTTGCCTACGAGTTGAATCTGCCGTCCGATCTGGAGGCGATGCATCCGGTGTTTCACGTATCTATCTTTGAGGAGATGTATCGGGGATCCATCTAGTGGTACACCCGATTGGCGATGTCCGTGTGACCGAGGGTTATCGTGAGGAGATTCCCATAGCGATAGTCGATCGTCGGAGTTAGGCGTCTGCGACCAAGGATGTGGCTTAGTCAAAGTCTTGTGGCGAACGAGCTTAGGAGGAGATGGCGTGGGAAGGCGAGAGGACATGAGGCAGAAATATCCTCACCTATTCCCCACACCTCCAGGTAATTCACTTTCCTACTTGTAAATTTTCGTTATCGTTTTTGCCTAAGTGTTGTTTTGTGGCCGTGTGTGGCTTTTGCAAACTGTTTAAGTTATGAAGAATCTTATCGTTAACTGTCTTGGGAAGGAACATTCGGGACGAATGTTTCTAAGGAGGGGAGAATGTTATACCCCGTATTTCCAGAGTATGTACGTAAGGGAATACGTACAAAAAGTTTGGCCTTAAAGTTTAGGCCTTGGGCGATTTTTTGGGCACAACTCACAAAACGAATAGTTTTCCGACGAAACGTTTCCACAGCTTTCGTAGGGTAAATTCCGGCTATGCCATTTCTAATTTTTGCGGATTTTTCCGAGAGACGAAACATTTTGGACCAGCGGAGGGCGACACTTGGCACCCTCCAATTGGTGGACTTGAAATCGTCCATTTGGACGAATTGGACAATGAAGTGCACGTTTTTTGTGCCTTTGCACAAGTCAAGGATTAGGTAGGATATTTTGTGTGCAAGTTGGCCAAGGACACTTGCCCTAATCTTGACCTTACACTTGCCTAGCACTTGGCTACATCTTGGCCCTTGGTTGGCCATCCCTTGACCTATAAATACCCCTCTTGAGATGAAGAGTTCTTCATCCACAAAAGCTCAAGTCTAAAAATCCCTCCTCTCCTTTGTAGCCTTTTCGTCCAAACACCCCCTCCCTTTTGAAGTTTTGCCGAGGCCCCTAGCCTAGCCAAAATCTACCCCCTCCCTTGGTAGAAAAGTTGTCTTCTAGTATTGTTATAATGCCCAAAATACCCTAGCTCAAATCCCTTAGTACTTAGTAGAAGTTGTGAAGAACTTCTAAGGTTTCCTTAGCATACAACTTAGAGCAAAACCTTGCTCGGTGCGACTTTATCTAGGATATTATTGGGCTTACAGAGGTAATTAATCCTAACCTC
This sequence comes from Przewalskia tangutica, assembly GCA_029844215.1. Classification (NCBI taxonomy): domain Eukaryota; kingdom Viridiplantae; phylum Streptophyta; class Magnoliopsida; order Solanales; family Solanaceae; genus Przewalskia; species Przewalskia tangutica. Next base: position 1,581,373 of record JAQGDG010000035.1, read on the forward strand.
TTTTGAATTAGAGAATACTTCATGTAGTAGTATAAGAATAAGTATTAGATACTTAGAAGAATATTGCGAGAATAGAATTGAATGTTATCACAGAGAAGGGTTTAAAGAAGAATAATCAAAGCACTTACATAGACTGTTTTCACAATAGACTTGAGTAGCTCACCTGATAGGGAAATCGCCCAATTTTCCGTAGGATATAGAACCCTCTATTTAGAATCGTTTACAAAGTAGTGCGAGCGTTGATAGGCGTGTCGACTATTATAGGTTGATTCTTCAGCGACATATTCAACTTGGCGGTGGTTTTGAGAAGGTATGTGATTCTTCCTAAAGCATGATATTTTACAATATATATATAGTGCGGTGAAGCGTACGTGTTAATCGAATAATAACTACGGCAATGTCTTTGACTTAAGCTGAATAATACTTACGGCAATGCCTCACTAGCTTAAGCCTGAATAATACTTACGAATGCCTCACGCTTAAGCACGAATAATAAAGAAGCGAAAGCATTTCAAAGAATCTTGAATCATTTTTAATGTAAGAGAACTAATTGGTTTTAAAGCGAAGCTTAAGAGTTATACTAGCTTTATGGGAAGTTAAGTATAACCACTTAAGATTGATAAAAGAAACAGTTTGCCTATGTGTTTATAACGGACTTATATTGAATTGTGAAAAGAATAATAAGATGGTTTGATAAGTAGACATGATATGATGCTATGTGTGTTAGTGTCTTATAACGTTTGTATAAGAGAATATTCTTGTTGTGCTTATGTTGTTTAAAGATAATTTGTTATGTTAGTGTACTATCACTCACCTCTTGACATATTACAGGGGTTAAGCCGCCCTCCGACGCTGGTAGACTCGGCGATGCAGGACCATGATTCGAGAATACCTCATGCGGGTCGAGGACCTATGCGAGCTACGGAGTTCGGAGTTAGTGATGGGGTTATACCTCATGCGGTCTATGTGGCCATGCGGACTACGAGTCGGGGCGATGCCGAGGAGTAGCTACTCTCGATGCGGGTTATGTACCTATGCGGGCCTATGTGAGTGGCCTGCGGACTACGAGTCGAGATTAGGCTTGCATGGTGATACTATGGGCAATTGGCCCTACTTGATCATTCGCACTAGAAAAGACACACAGATTTACCTATTGTTGCTCTTGTTTATGATGTGGCACTATGTGCGGTCCCCTTGGTTGTTTCATACATACTTGCAAAACTGATTTTAAAATGATATGTTTTCATTTAAGTATTTTACAGTTTCATACTTAGTACCTGTTGTACTGACCTCCTTCGGGGGGCTGCGTTCATGCCGCAGGTAAGGGCAAGCAGGTGCTAGATCCACATTCTTAGGATCTCTACGTTGGTGTCGGGAGCTCCATCCTTTCCGGAGGCTCTACTTTTGGGTATGATCTCCCTGTTGTAGATAGTTTTGTACGGTCAGGGTATGGCGGCACTGTCCGCCATAGTTGTATATTTTCTTGAAGTGCTGTAGTCATGTTATGCAAGATCGGATGTAGCGCTAAACCATGTTTATATATATATGCCGAAAGGCGACGTTTTCACATAAAGCGTGTCTTATTTTATAAAGCGTTTCATGTCTTGTTTTATATTTCGATTACTGATGTATGACTACTTGGGTGCCCTGAGCACGATCCACGGCCCGAATGGGTCGTGATGATGACAACCAGAAAATCCCAACCATAAACCATCGGCTCAGGGTTAGCTACATGCTCCGCATCATGGCCACCTACCACTATGCTAGTCAATATCCTGATCTGCTCTCCGTAATCTTTATAATCTGCCCCTGGCTGCGGAACTGGAGGCTCAGGTATTGGAACCTCTGGAGATACGACCGCTCTCGGCTCCTCTAATACTGTCGGCGTGGCTGAACTCGCCGACCCGCCTACAATCTCAGGCATAGTCTGGGCACGAGTCTGGTAACCTCTCACGTGCTGGCGACTCCTGCTGCCTTTCCTTCTGGCCACAGTGGCCTCCGGAGGCATAAGCGATACATAAGAATAGGTCGAGAGGATTCAAGCTAATAAGGCGACTCTGCACGATCTCGGAGAGAGAAGAATGAAACCAATCCTAAATGTCTGCTGCACCTCGTGATTATAGATGGTGCACAACACACCGATAATCAAGACTTACTAGACACGGCCTGTAGACACTTTCAGAGGACTAACCGCTCGATACCACTTTTGTGACGACCAGGCCCGCGATCGTTCCCTACACAGGCACCCCTCAAGTATACATCAGAGAATAGCAGCGGAACATACATACAATACATAACGGCAAATATCAACAGGCTGGCCGATAAGGTCGCCTTCCGGGAAATATACATAACCCCCAAAAAAAAAAACATCTCTGCTCTTACAACCCAATCCACAAATATGACTACAGACCTCTAGAGAATAACAACTGTGATGGGACAGGGCCCCGCCATACCCCTGAATATACATAAATCTACAACATCAGGGAAACCGTACCAAAAGACAAGCCTCCGGAGAAATGGAGCTTCTGACACCTGATCAGTGATCCTAAGAATGAGGATCCACCACCTGCTTACCCCTACCTGCGGCATGAACGCAGCCCCCGAGGAAAGGGGGTCAGTACAACAGATGTACCAAGTATGTAAAACTGGAAAAAAATACTGCAATTTACCTCATAAGTCTAAAATATAGCTGGAGACATGTATGATAATCAAATTACAGTACACTGTGCCTTACTAACAATGAAAGTAAACAGGTGTATACTTTACTGCATAAAAATAGGAGGCTCATGATCAAAGTAGGGTCACCCGCCCGTAGTATCATTAAGCTATCCTACTCCTGGGACTATTTCACCTGCATAGGTCATATGGACCCGCAATGGAGCGATGTGCTCCGCATGAGACTATTTCACCCGCATAGGTCCTGCGGACCCGCAATGGATCGATGCGCTCCGCATGGGACTATTTCACCCGCACAAGACTATTTCACCTGCTTAGGCCCGGTGGGCCCGCAATGAGTACAAACGCCGCACTCGCATCATGGGTAGCAAATCCATGGAATTAGTAGTAACCCGGGGCTTTACCCCGTAAGAATAACTTAAACTAGCACAACCGGCTATCATATATAACATAAGCACTACCGGCTTATCATACATAACATAAGCACTACCGGCTTATCACAACATAAGCAAGTTAAGAAATCCCCTAACTTCTTATTAGCCTTCTTTATATACCCTCTCATTTTAGTTTAATTAAGGCACTAACATGTCATTTTAAAAATCTGGGAATTTAACCCAAAGTACTCATCACACGACCGACTGCCCGCGATCGTGCCTTACCCTGCACCCTAGTGATAAAACATTAGAAAATAGCGGAAATAAAAACTTAGACATGAAACAAGATATATAAAATAAGAAACAGGCTAACCAAAACTGTTACACCCCGTAGTTCAAGGACGTGTTTAAGAGAATGTATGTAAGGAACACAATACTTGAAAAGGGTACGAAAGGAAGAATTTTTTTTCCGACGGAAAATCTTCCGAACGTCGGAAAGGAAAAATGGTCGTTGAAGAGAATTGGATTCTCAAAATGCATTAATTGAGGATTATGGAATGTATTATCATTATGGAAATTTATTTGTACGGATTTGGTCATATGGGGCCCACCCGAGGAATTTTACGTTTTGTAGGGCCCATGAGGGTTACGGAATTTTATGGATAAATGGGAGGGAGACACGTGTCACCCCCCCACATTGGTCTTGGACGAAATTGATGCAAGGGCAAAAGGGTCATTTGACCATTGTATATATGAGAAAGTCTTGCTAAGCTTGAGCTTGACATTGTTGACTAAGTCAAGAGCCACTTGGCTTGATCCCTTTCATCCAAATTTAACATGTGTTGTAATCTAGACCCTCCATTGTATTATATATACATAACTAGTGCAAGACTAGCTCTTTTAACACTTAGAAAAATTTAGACTCTTTGTGTATGTTCATAGAGCTCTCGGCAATGGTGTGTTTCCCACACAAAATTTTTGTAGTTTTGATCCATTTGCCACAAGACTTTAACCCAAGGTCCCTAAGGGTATTGTAAGGATATCTCAATAGATAGATTTCGGAAAAACGGCGTTTTCACGTTAGTCGCAAGGCGAAAACCTAAGGCATTTTCATAGGTTTTGATTGGAAATGGAAGAGAAGTTGGTTTTGAGATTCTAAAGGCTTCAAATAGCGGATTGGAGCGTAAAGGAGAGGAGCTAAGAATTGCTAAGGAGCGACTTTGAATCTTGGAAATTATAAGGGCTTGTAAAGGTATAATTCTTGTCGTTTTAGTAATTAAGATTACTTATTGTTGTAGCTATGGATATTAGCAAGTATGAGATTTATATTATGAAGTTGATAAGTGTATTGGCTATTAGAACTCTAATCCGAAAACTAGTATGTTTAGCCCTTGAGATTTCAATTCAATTGGATTATTAGTTTAAGTCGTCACATGTTATATAAATAAGGAATTATAATTGTTAAGTTGTTTATGACTATATAACAGGTTAGACCTAAGAACTTGGATTGAAAAGGATTGGAAAGGTTGTTAAGTTGTTGCACCTTTTGGCCGAAATTGGCATTTGTATTGTCACACCCCGAACCCCGGGCCCGTGACTGGTGCCCTACCTGGGCACCCTTCTACCTTAACAACTAAGCAAACTGCGGAATTTAAATAACACCCTTTTTTTTTTAAAACCAATCGTACGTGCAAGGGCAAAGCCGACAAGGATGCCATATAATATACATAAACAAAAGACACTACACCGTACATGAGTCCAATCCCACATATGAATACAGACCTCTAAGAGTTTACTGAACTATGACAGGACAAGGCCCCGCCGTACCCATAATCAGTACAAAAGCACATCGAAAGAACTTATACCAAAAGATAAACTCCCGAGGAAGGAGCTATCCAAAACTCTGGCGGTCCTACACTGCCGATCACCAAGCAGCGCACCTAAACTGCGGCATGAACGCAGCCCGGGCGAGGTCAAGACAAGAATGTACCAAGTATGTGAACATTAAGTCTCAGAATGAAATCATAACACTAAACAAAGCAGAGACATGTATGATAGCCAACCTACAGTACATAATACATAAGCAGTCATATCAAGTCAGGGACGCAGGCCCTCAAAGTCACTACTCAAATATAACTATGGGTCTCACGCCCATAACATCAATCATGCCCGTGGAATCCTTCCTCACTGCCGGCAGTCCATGATATAATATAACACCAATAGGCATACATGAACACCAAGTCCCACCTGTGTCCTAAAACTGTACGGGCCAAGTAGGAAAACGAGCAGGTGGTATAACGTCTTGGGGTTTACCCCTCATTTATACTCTTACCCTGGAGAAGGTGGTAAAGCAGGGGGTATAATGTCTTGGGGGTTTACCCCTCATTTATACTCTTACCCTGGAGAAGGTGGTAAAGCAGGGGGTATAATGTCTTGGGGGTTTACCCCTCATTTATACTCTTACCCTGGAGAAGGTGGTAAAGCAGGGGGTATAATGTCTTGGGGGTTTACCCCTCATTTATACTCTTACCACGGGAGGTGGTAAAGCAGGTGGTATAATGTCTTGGGGGTTTACCCCTCTTTTATACTCTTACCCTGGAGAAGGTGGTATAACGTCTTCGGGGTTTACCCCTCATTTATACTTTTACCCTAGCTCAACTGGCCATCAAACAAAACATAAGCACTACCATGTCTTTTATAAAAATCCGGGAATTTAACCCAAGTACTACAAATAACAGAAGCATACCCGTGGAATCCCACATCACTGTCGGTACGTCCAAGTAACTTACAACAAGACAGCCGGCCCTCCATCCGAGAGTCGCGGCAACTTAATAAAACATAATACTTGCACTCAAATGCTATCACCAGCACACATAGGCAATTCTCAATTAATCAAGCCAAAGTACTTATCAAGGCACACATAGAATAATTCTCAATTAAACAAGCCAAAGTACTTATCAAGGCACACATAGAATAATTCTCAATTAATCAAGCCAAAGTACTTATCAAGGCACACATAGAATAATTCTCAATTAAACAAGCCAAAGTACTTATCAAGGCACACATAGAATAATTCTCAATTAATCAAGTCAAAGTACTTATCAAGGCACACATAGAATAATTCTCAATTAATCAAGCCAAAGTACTTATGAAGGCACACATAGAATAATTCTCAATTAAACAAGCCAAAGTACTACGTACGTACATTCCTTTCAAAAGACTCATTTTTATGTAAAACCCCAAGATACTAACACGTAGTATCAAGGTGTGTCTATTTTTCAAAGTAAGTTACTACACTTTTAGAAACTCATTTCAAAGCTTGGAATCAAGTAACTTCAAATCTTCACAATCTAGGCAACTTATGCCTAATAATTAAAATAGACAACTTTCTTAACCTTCCATAAAGCCGTTATAACCAACTTCCCATAAAGCCGTTATAACCCTTTATGGTTTTAGACATATTCATTCCTTTTTATAACCAAGAGACTTATACTTAAAACCAAGTTTCTTAACTTTCAAAATACTTCAAGTCTCTTAATATTTAGAAAACAAGTTTCTTCTACTTTTAAACCTCAAGTAACTCACACCTTTAAAACAAGTTACTTCCCTTAAATCATGTCATTTCTCCTCTCTTAAAACATATTAGTAAATCACTCCTTTGACTCCCCTAAAGTCATTATAACGACCCTTAGGTTTTGGAACTAAGGCACTAGCCAAAAGGTTTGGAAACCACTTCCTTTTCAAGACTCTATGTACTTTAAGTAAAATACTTTCATTTTAAGAATCCAAACTTCACTAAGGAAATGGATTATACAACTTACAATTTAAACATCAAAGTACAATCAAGGAAGTACATAGAACAAATTCTATACTAGGCAATCCAAGTACAACCAAGGAATGGATCATTTAAGGAGTAGAACTTACTTTCTTTATCTTAAGGAATCATGCTAGAAAAGGAGATAGTTCACATACCTTTTCGGCTAAATCCACAAGCTAAGCCGAATACGCCGTACGTAGAAGTGTCAACCTATAATGGTGTTATACCCCGTATTTCCAGAATATGTACGTGAGGGCGTACGTATTAAATTTTTGCCTTAAGAGTTGGCTTTGGTTCGAAATTTGGGCACAAGTGCCGAATAGAGTCGTTTTCTGACGAAACGTTTCCACAGCTTACGTTGGGAAAATTCCGGCTATGTCATTTAGTATTTTTGCGGATTTTTCCGAGCAACGGAACATTTTTGGATTAACGGGAGGTGACACTTGTCACCCTCATCGACGGTAAAGAGGAGGCTTGGCCTTGGCCGATTGGTTCATGGTTTTGTGCCTTGTTTTGTGGCTTGTTTTGTGCCATGTTTTGTGGAGTAGGGGTTAGGGTGCACTTGGCTTGATCTTGGCCTTACACTTGATATACACTGGAAGGATCTTGGCCATTGGTTGGCTTTTGGTTTTGCTATAAATACCCCCCTCTTTGAAGACTTCATTCATCCAAAATCTTCCAAGTCTTGGAAACCCTCCTCCTCCTCTTGTTGACTCTCGTCCAAGAGCCCTCTCCTTAAAATTGGCTTTGGCCGAGAGGCCACCCTCCCCTTTGTGGTGCCTTGGCCGGGTACCCCCAGCCTAGTTGTTTTCAGATAATACCCCTTGTTGTGGTATAGAAATACTCCCTAGTATTGTTATAATGCCCAAAATACCTTAGCCTTGTACCTTGTAGTATTCCAAAGATACCTCTATACGTAGAGCAGGAAATACTACCTTTTGTCCTTTTAGTCTCAAACCGAAACCCTAAGGAATCTTCATTGTTAGTTGAAGGATGTAAGTAGAAGTTGGATAGAACTTCTAAGGGTTGTTGAGCGGGATGGAGCACCGAGTGGAGCTAAACGTTGCTAAGGATCGACATTTAACTTGGATAATTATGGGCTTATCGAGGTAATTATCTTGTCCTCTGTTGTAATTGGAAATTACATGTTTGTTAGAATATATAGTTGAAGATACTATATATGGAACTATACTTAGTATTGTGGCAATGTCTTTTGACTTAAGCTCAAGAATAAAGAAGCAGGCGAATCGTAATTACATAGATCAGATTGCAGAGACTTGTAGTATTATCGAGTAGAATTGTACACGCCCAAGACGTATAAACCCCGTTGGCTTGGTAGCCTACTCGATAGAGAGGAGATTTACGCTGGGCGGGGAGGTGCCGCCAATTTTCGTAGAAAGATGAAACTTGTGTTTTGGGGTTAATAGACGTTTGTGACCTTTATAGGTGAAAGTACTAAGAGTAGCGTATTCTACTCGAGGAGTGGAAAGTGGCTAGCGCGTTGTAGTACTTGGAGCATTTTGCTTATTGTCGATAAATCGTCGCGAGGTATGTGAACCTCTTCCTATCTCTTCTAGCATGATATGTGAACTATGTAGTGCGGTGACGCATACGTGTTAATCGTGTTTGATTGTTTAAAACATAAAAGTGTTATAACGGCTTTATGGGAAGTTGGTTATAACTTTATGTAGGTAAGAAAATACTTTGTGGTTTTAAAAGGTAATCGATGTGAATTATAATCGCTAGTTATAATAAAGAACTTGATGTATTTTCAAAGATTTATAAATCGTTTTGGAAGGGAGAGTAACACTTGGTTTTAAAAGGTTTTAAAAAGAGTTATACTAGCTTTATGGGGAGATAGGTATAATGTCTTAAGAGAAGTAAAGAAAATGGTTTACTGATGTTAGAAGTTAAGAGACTTGATCTTATAAGATAAGAGGCTTAACTTATTTGTTTTAATGAGGATGTTTGTGTGAAACCTCATTCGTGAGTAATGAGTACTTGGTTTTATTTAAAGGGATAATGTTTTACTGATTTCGGAAATCAGAATGTGTATCGACAGCACCCGCAAATAAGTTAATAAAGGAAAATGTATTGAATAATGATGTATCGTATTAAAACCAGTAGAAACCTCCATCTGCATAGAAACTAAGATGAGACAAAATGATATTACATTTTCTAGATCATGGCTGCTGTAATAAGAATGTTGTAAACAAGAATAACCTACTCTCACGCGAGACATATATTACTCAATTATTCTAAAAAGAAATCAAGTGATTAAGTTTATGAACTATGAAACCATTTGAAATGAGAAGCTTGAGTAATTGAAACTAGGCAAACTGGAACTTAGGAAAAGAATGTTGTTACTTGATTTTAAAAAGGAATGTGGGTTGGTCATTCTAATACTACGGGTATCAGGTGACTTTTATAAAAGAAATGGATCTCTTTTAAAAGAACTTAACGTATGTAGTACTTTGGGGTTAAAAAAAACCCGGACTTTGGCATAAAATGAAAGTACTTTGAGTTGTGTGAAACTTGCCTATGCTTGTTGTTGTGAAACTTGCCTGTGCTTGTTGTTGTGAAACTTGCCTATGCTTGTGATGATAGCCTCTGTTGTGCAAGTGTGGTATTTACGTTACCGCGTCTCGATAGAGGCCGTTGACTTGTTGAGAACTTACTTGACGCGTCTTGGCGGTGATGGAGAATTCCACGTATGTTTCCATTTTGATTATCGCTTGTTGTTTATGTCGCATGGACATGTCTACACCGACGCAGATTCGGGGCACGCGCCACGCGGGGTTGATTACCCGATATATGGTTATTATCGCAACATGGACGTGTCTACACCGACGCAAGATTCCGGCACGTGGGCTACGCGCGTGGTTGACCACCCGATATTGTTATTGAGGTTACACGGGCATGTCTACACCGTCGCAGATTCGGTACGCGCCACGCCTTGTTATTATTGTTGCATCATGAACATGTCTACACCGACGCAAGATTCCGGCATGTGGCCATGATGCGAACATGATGGATGGTGGGCGAGACCCATAGTTAGATTCGAGTGGTGACTTTGAGGCGTGAGTCCTCGACTTGATCGCTATGTTGCGTCGTATTTTGGTTATCATACATGTCTCCCGCTTTATATAGATTATGATTTAATCGCAGATTTTCTGATTCACATACTTGGTACTTTATCGACCTCCTTCGGGGCCGCTCATGCCGCAGTGTAGGTACATCGGCCGTGGATCCTCGCCATAGGATCACGTCAGCAGGGAAGCTCCGTTTCTCCGAGGCTTATCTTTTGGTATGTGTTTCCTCGAGTTGTAGGTTCTTGTACAGTGTGGTACGGCGGCCCTGTCCCGTCATAGTCGTTGTAAATCTTAGGTCCGTAGTATCGCTGTGGCGGTTGTAAAAGGATTAAACTGCTCATGTTTTATGTATGTCAAGGCAACTGCTTTGGTTGGCCTGCTTATTTATCACATCTCTTGATCCATGTCTATTGCATGTTAAGTTTTATTTCCGCCGGTTTTCTCGATGTTGTATCACCAGGTTGCCCGGTAAGGCACGATGATCGCCCGGTTCGGGCGTTACAAAAGTGGTATCGAGCGCTTAGTCCTCGGAAAGTGTCTACGCACCGTGTTCAGTAGTAGTCTTGATTATCGTGTGTTGTGCACCACATCTATAATCGTGAGGCTATAGGACATTTAGGATTGGTTTCCATTCTTCTCATTCCGAGATCGTGCCTTAGAGCCGGTTGTAAGTCGACCCTCCGACGTGTTTCGTTTTACCGCTATGCCTCGCGAAAGGCAACCAGGGCCAGGGCGGCAAGGCACGAGGAGCTGCTAGTGGGATTCAGAGGAGTACGAGGGCGCAGGCCCGGTCAGTACCTGAGGTAGTGCTTCAGACGGCGAGTTTTGCGACGCCACCAGCACTAGCAGAGTTTAGAACCGCAGCAGTGGCTGCTGAGACTACAGTACCTGAGCCTCCACCCCACACCGAGCGGAGACGGGTCACGCGAGATGGCTCGCTTATTGGCCGTGGTCAGGCCGATATGAGGATAGGCCGACGCAGTTAGCCTCAGCCCAAAGAAGACTGTAGCACCCGAGGCGCAATTTGAGGCTACGGATTTCTTAGTCAGAGCCCGCCTGAGTTTTACTGGTCGAGGCCGAGGATGATCCGCAGGAGTTCATCCGCTACCTGCAGGATCATGCGTGTGATCAAGGCTTCAGACCGAGTCGGTGACATTTGTTCGCATCGCCGCGTGATACCGCAATCGATCGTTTGACTCGCGAGCTTTCCCGGGAGAGCATGCACTTCCACCGCTTGGGACGAAGTTTTCCGCCTTCCCGGCACATTTCTTGCCTCCACAAACGGCGAGGGCTCGGCCGACATTTTTGATGCTGAGGCGTAACGCGCATACCGAGTACAATGTGAGTTCACTCATTGGCCCGGTATGTTCCCGCATTAGTAGCTAGTATGGAGGATCGAGTGCACCGATATGTTACGCTGGCTCGACGATTACAGCGCAGAGTTGTTCGTGTTTCTTCACCGCATGGACATTGCCCGCATTCGTGCTCATGCACTTGGGTGCGGCGAGCGCAGATCGACGCAGTGGACCGCCAGCGTAAGGCCAAGACGGCCGGATATTTTGGCAACTTTCGAGGCGGACCGCCAGCAGACTAGTTATGTACCTCCGCCATTGCAGAGTGGTCCTTCGCAGCTTTCGACCTCGGATATTCGTGAGCAGTCGGCTCCTGTGCTCAGATGTTCGTGGAGTAGGGTGTTGGCCTGATGCGCCACCCCTACTCGGTGGTCGATGTGTAGACCGCATTTCGGGAGTGTCGTAGTACCGAGGAGCTTGTTATTCTGCGGCCAACAGGCCATATGACGAGAGATCATCCGACTGTGGTAGCGCTGGTAGATAGCGCAAACTACTAGAGCGATTGCGATTCTTCACCTTCCATAGGCAGATGTTCATACACCAATGCCACGGAGGTCGCGGTGGAAGTTCCCGCTTTAGCGCTCGAACCGCCTAGTTTCGTATATCCTTAACCTCTGTAGTTTTGTGTGTATTGATGTCATTGATGTGTTTAATGATATGTTTGGATATCTTTGTGCTAAAATGTGATTTAGAAACCCGTTAGTGAAAAGGGTAAGTCTGGGTAGTGTGAAATGGAAGTGGTAGCTTTCATGACCAGAGGTAAGATTGTTCGATCTAGAAACTAGAGAGTCGGGCGCCACAGGTCGGGTTGCAGCCATGTTGCGGGCCAACCCGTCCCGCTTTGAGAAGGTCACCTGTGGTCCCGCCAGTGGCGTGGTCACGAGGTGCTAGGCCCAAGTTTAGATGACCATCGATGAGTTCGTGGATACGCTCGATCGTAATCAGTTCGAAGGCCGAATGGCCTTAGGGAAATCGAGGTTAGCGAGATGACCAAGCTCGAGGTAGTGACTCCAAGGGTTGGAAACGTGCGCTGGATGTGTGGTACGACACTAGAACGAGTTCGAGTGTTCGTGACGCAGTACTACGAGAGCGGAGAAGTGAACGCAGGTTTTGTGGCTGCGTGGCATGATTGTTTTCGCACGATAGCGTTGAAGACTATACCGACGCCGCTTGTTTTGAGACTGAAGGAACATTCGACGAATGTTTCTGGGGGAAGAATGTTATACCTCAGATTTCCAGAATATGTACGCGAGGCGCATATTAAATTTTTGCCTAAGAGTTGGCTTTGGTTCGAAATTTGGGCACAAGTGCCGAATAGAGTCGTCGACGAAACGTTTCACGCCACGCTGGGAAAATTCCGCTATGTCATTTAGTATTTTTGCGGATTTTTCCGAGCAACGGAACATTTTTGGATTAACGGGAGGTGACACTTGTCACCCTCATCGACTGAAAGAGGAGGCTTGGCCTTGGCCGATTGGTTCATGGTTTTGTGCCTTGTTTTGTGGCTTGTTTTGTGCCATGTTTTGTGGAGTAGGTTAGTGCACTTGGCTTGATCTTGGCCTTACACTTGCTATACACTTGGAAGGATCTTGGCCATTGGTTGGCTTTTGGTTTTGCTATAAATACCCCTCTCTTTGAAGACTTCATTCATCCAAAATCTTCCAAGTCTTGGAAACCCTCCTCCCTCTTGTTGACTCTCGCCCAAGAGCCCTCTCCCCTTAAAATTGGCTTTGGCCGAGAGGCCACCCTCCCCTCATGGTGCTCTCTGCATGGTACCCCCTAGCCTAGTTGTTTTCAGATAATACCCTTTGTCAGGTATAGAAATACTCCCTAGTATTGTTATAATGCCCAAAATACCTTAGCCTTGTACCTTGTAGTATTCCAAAGATACCTCTATACGTAGAGTCTTAAATACTACCTTTTGTCCTTTTTAGTCTCAAACCAAACCCTAAGGAATCTTCATCATAGTTGAAGGATGTAAGTAAGTTGGATAGAACTTCTGGGGTTGTTTGGAGCGATGGAGCACCGGAGTCGAGCTAAACGCTGCTAGGATCGACATTTAACTTGGATAATTATGGGCTTATCGAGGTAATTATCTTGTCCTCCGTTGTAATTGGAAATTACATGTTTGTTAGAATATATAGTTGAAGTATACTATATATGGAACTATACTTAGTATTGTGGCAATGTCTTTTGACTTAAGCTCAAGAATAAAGAACTGAATCAATCTGAATTACATAGGATCAGACAAGAGACTTGTAGTATTATCGAGTAGAATTGTACACGCCCTGTTAGACGTATAAACCCCGGTTGGCTTGGTAGCCTACTCGATAGAGAGGAGATTTACGCCGTGGCGGGGAGTCGCGAATTTTCTCAGAGAAAGATAGAAACTTGTGTTTTGGGGTTAATAGACGTTTGTGACCTTTATAGTGAAAGTACTAAGAGTAGCGTATTCTACCTTCGAGTGGAAAGTGGCCAGTGCGTTGTAGTACTGGAGCATTTTGCTTATTGTCGATAAATCGTCGAGGTATGTGAACCTCTTCCTATCTCTTCTAGCATGATATGTGTGAACTATGTAGTACCAGACGCATACGTGTTAATCGTGTTTGATTGTTCTTAAAACATAAAGTGTTATAACGCTTTATGGGAAGTCAAGTTATAACAGCTTTATGTAGTAAGAAAATACTTTGTGGTTTTAAAAGGTAATCGATGTGAATTATAAATCGCTAGTTATAATAAAGAACTTGATGTATTTTCAAAGATTTATAAATCGCTTTGGAATGAGAGTAACACTTGGTTTTAAAAGGTTTTAAAAAGAGTTATACTAGCTTTACGGGAGATAGGTATAATGTCTTAAGAGAAGTAAAGAAAATGGTTTATCATGTTAGAAGTTAAGAGACTTGATCTTATAAGATAAGAGGCTTAACTTATTTGTTTTAATGAGGATGTTTCATGAAACCTCATTCGTGAGTAATGAGTACTTGGTTTTATTTAAAGGATAATGTTTTACCGATTTCGAAATCGTAATGTGTATCGGCAGCACCATCGCAAATGCTAATAAAGGAAAATGTATTGAATAATGATGTATCGTATTAAAACCAAAGAGAAACCTCCATCCGCATAGAAACTAAGATGAGACAAAATGATATTACATTTTCTAGATCATGGTCAGAATAAGAATGTTGTAAACAAGAATAACCTACTCACGCTGAGACATATATTACTCAATTATTCTAAAAAGAAATCAAGTGATTAAGTTTATGAACTATGAAACCATTTGAAATGAGAAGCTTGAGTAATCAAACTAGGCAACCGGAACTTAGGAAAAGAATGTTGTTACTTGATTTTAAAAAGGAATGTGGGTTGGTCATTCTAATACTACGTATCAGTGACTTTTATAAAAGAAATGGATCTCTTTAAAAGAACTTAACGATGTAGTACTTGGGGTTAAAAACCCGACTTTGGCATAAAATGAAAGTACTTTGAGTTGTGTGAAACTTGCCTATGCTTGTTGTTGTGAAACTTACTCGCGCTTGTTGTTGTGAAACTTGCCTATGCGTGATGATAGCCTCCGTGTGCAAGTGTGGTATTTCGGTTACCGCGTCTCGATAGAGGCCGTTGACTTGTCGAGAACTTACTTGACGCGGCCGGGCAATGATGGAGAATTCCACGTATGTTTCCATTTTGATTACCGCCTTGTTGTTTATGTCGCACGGACATGTCTACACCGACGCAGATTCCGGCATGCGCCACGCGTCGTTGATTACCCGATATATGGTTATTATCGCAACATGGACGGTCTACACCGATGCAGATTCCGGCATGGCTACGCGCAGGGTTGACCACCCAGTATATTGTTATTGAGGTTACATGGGCATGTCTACACCGATGCAGTATTCCGGGGGCATGTGGCCAGGCGGCCTTGTTATTATTGTTGCATCATGGACATGTCTACACCGATGCAGTATTCCGGGGGCATGTGGCCATGATGCGAACATGATGGATGTGGTGGGCGTGAGACCCATAGTTAGATTTGAGTGGTGACTATGAGGCGCGAGTCCCCGACTTGACCGCTTATGTTGCATCGTATTTTGGTTATCATACATGCTCTCGCTTTATATAGATCGTTATGATTTAATCGCAGATTCTGATTTCACATACTTGGTACCGTTATCGACCTCTTCTGGGCCGCGTCATGCCGCAGTAGGTACATCGGCCGTGGATCCTCGCCATAGGATCACGTCACGTATTGGGAAGCTCCGCTTCTCCGAGGCTTATCTTTTGGTATGTGTTTCCTCGAGTTGTAGGTTCTGTACAGTCAGGGTATGGCGGCCCTGTCCCGTCATAGTCGCTGTAAATCTTAGAGGTCCGTAATCTTGTTGTGGCGTGGTTGTAAAAGGATTAAACTGCTCATGTTTTATGTATGCATCAAGGCAATCGCTTTGGTTGGCCTGTTTATTTATCACATCTCTTGATCCATGTCTATTGCATGTTAAGTTTTTATTTCCGCCGGTTTTCTCTGATGTTGTATCACTAGGGTGCCCGGGGTAAGGCACCAGTGACGGGCCCGGGTTCGGGGCGTTACAAATGGTCACAACATGACTATCAATTCTAGTTTCTAACGTAGAATAATACTAAGTATATGGTCTCTAATTCTACGGAAAATCGGGCAGCACTTCCTTTGTTTCTACTCACTTTGCCACCTTTTTCAAGGCCGAACACAATAACCAACACGCCACATTTAAGGCTCAAAACAACAACCAAACAAAGGGGATTACACGCCTTACAATACGTGTAAAATTCCGCCCCACAATTAATACGAAGTAGTTCCATATTCAAGCCATTCTCGACCAACAACATAACCAACAATTCAAAGTCTTTTCCAATCCTTTTCCAATTCCAAGTTCTAAGGTCTAACGTGTTATATATTCATAAACAACTTCAACAACTACAATTTCCTTCTTTTTACAACATGCGACGACTTAAACTAATAATCGACTTGAATTGTAATCTTAAGGCTAACATGCTAGTTTTCGGATTAGGGTTCCAATAGCCAATATACTTATCAAACTTCATACTATATAACTCATGCTTGCTAATATCCATAGCTACAACAATAAGTAAGTCTTAAGTACTAAAACGACAAGATTATACCTTTATAAGCCCTTAAAATATCTAAGATTCAAAGTCGCGCCTTAGCAATTCTTAGCTCCTTTCCTTATGTTCCAATCCGCTCCAAGCACTCCTTAGAAGCCTATGAAGAACCCATCTTCAAGTTCCAACTTCAAAGTTGAAGAACTCCTTAAGTTATCGCGTTGCGACTAATACGAAAACGTCATTTTTCTGAAATCTTTCTATTGAGATATCCTTACAATACCCTTAGGGACATTGGGTTTAAGTCTTGTGAACAATGGATCAAAACTTCAATTTTTTCTTGTGGAACTAGACACAAACCCGAGAGCTCATCTTGCAAGAACAAGAATGTGTGATTTTTCTAAGTGTTCAAGACTAGTATTGCACTAGTGTAGTGAATATATAACACATTGGATGGCTTAGATTAATACACTTGTGGGCTAGGATGAAGGGCAATTAATGCAAAGCCAAGTGGACAAGTTGACTTGGTCAACAATCTCAAGCTTGAAGACTTGGTCTTCCTTGATGGTAAATGACCAATTTACCCTTACATGAAACGTCCAAGACCATATGTGGGGGTGCCACGTGTCGCCTCTCATTCGCCCATAAAATTAGAACCCTCATGGGCCCCACAAACGTAAAAGTCCTCGGGTGGGCCCCACATGACCAAATCCGTAAAAATAAATTTTCATAATGTTAAAAAGTTCCATACTCTTCAAATAATTCATTTTGAGAATCCAATTCTCAACAACGAACATTTTTCCTTTCCGGCGTTCGGAAGATTTTCCGTCGGAAAAACAATTCTTCCATTCGTACCAATTTCCAAGTCTTGTTTCCTTACGTACATTCTCTTTTACATGTCCTGGACTTACGGGGTGTAACATTCTTCCCCCCTTAGAAACAATCATCCCCGAATGTTATTAGTCAGTTTTCAAGCTATACACACTCCGGCACAATCTCTATACTATGCCTATCAATCAAAACTGCACAAGACCAACGATGCCACACATGGCCACCACAACATACGTACAAAATCTCAATATTGTTTCTTGTTCCCCAATCCTTGGATTTACTATCCAAACTTGGCCATTATGCTACATACATTCCCGTTAAGGCTTTTCTTGGTCCTTACGACCTGATTCCGGTGGAACGCATCCACGAACTCGTACAACGATCAACTAGACTTGGGCCTTGCATCCCCGGGACCCTATCACATAGCGGGACTATTTCTAACTGACATCACCCCATTCCATACTATCGACTGACCCGAAATGAGTCCATAACCCGACTCATCGTCACACTTAACTTCTCATTCTTAGTCTAAAAATAAATCTCTCTCTTATCTCAAGGTACTTCTCACCCTATCCTCCCATTCACTAGAGGTTTGTCACATAAGCCAAAGTATTTCTACTGCACATTCATCCCTATCGGTCTTACACTGTTATAGGGCAATTACAACTTGTGAACTCTACACAACTATAGTCTCAGTTCACTTACCATTCTTGTCAACATTCTTAACTTTTCACTTTACTAATCAAAATATTCCTACCTCTGGGGTACTATCACTTACAACTGCTAGCAACAAAGGGAAAACATATATGCTAGGGCGAAATCTGAATCTATCAATGCACGTATGATTCAAAAGAATCGAAATATACCTGTAACCCCATGCGATGTCGCCTCCCGATCGCCCAAGAGTCACGCCATCTCTCGCGGTTCAAGGACCGCTAACTATAAACTCCACTCGACCTCTACCACACCGCTAACATCCAACACCGCTTGGGAACGCATACCGCGAGGAAAGTGGAATCAACCATCGGCCTCATAGGTGAGCCACCTCACCGTGCTCTTTCTAAAAGGACATACCTTCCAATATGGCCGGACGCCACAACAAAACAACCACTGCCGTAACGACATTTCCGAACGACGCTACCACATCCGATACACCGAGGAATAGGTGGACTCGACCGAAAGTCCTCTGCTTCCTCTGAGAACCTCGACTCGGAGCTTGGACCGCTCCTAAATACCTCGTGGTCAAATCTCCCACCGTGGGCGTGGATATGTACCGGGTAGGTGGGACGAATATCTCACTTCGCCGAGGCACTCGCCCAAAACTCACCGATAACCAACCGGTCCAGCCCTCTCACGCTGATCTCCGCTGGCCTCTACCCTCGTACACTGTCTGCATCGCCGAATAACCTCGCCGATGAAACAGAACACCGCTTATCTTGGTCAATAATATAATCAGAACACCGCTATCTTGTCCCTTATGCCTAATTAAGGCTTGAACTTTTTGTACGTACGTCCTCACATACATACTCAGAAAATACGGGGTATAACATTCTCCCCTCCTTAGAAACATTCGTCCCGAATGTTCCTTCCTACGACAGATAACAATAAAGTTCCTCATAACTTAAACAGTTTGCAAATGCCACACATGGCCACTAAACAACATTTAGGTAAATAAGTCAAAGAAAATTTACAAGTAGGAAAGTGAGTTACCTGGAGGTGTGGGGAATAAGTGAGGGTACTTCTGTCTCATGTCCTCCTCTGCTTCCCACGTCATCTCCTCTCTGTGCTTGTTCCGCCATAAGACCTTGACGGAAGCCACATCCTTGGTCCGCAGACGCCAAACCTGATGATCGAGTATCGCAATGGGAATCTCCTAATACGATAACCCCTCGGTCACCTGGACGTCGTCAATCGGGTGCACTCTAGATGGATCCCCGATACATCTCCTCAGCATAGAAACATGGAAAACCGGATGCACTGCCTCCAGATCGGACGGCAGATCCAACTCGTAGGCAACCTTGCCTACCGCGACAACTGATAAGGCCTAATGTACTGCCGAAGTTTCCTTTCTTTCCGAATCTCATCACACCCTTCACGGGTGACACCTTCAGAAAACCCAATCATCAACCTCAAACTCGCATGCCGACGACGATGATCTCGCATACGACTTCGCCGACTCGAGTCAATAACCGCTTCCCCGGATAAGCTTCACCTTATCCATCGCCGCCAGACAAGTCCGTCCTACTAATCGCACCTCGCCTATCAAACCAGCCTATCGGGCGATCCGCACTTCCTCCCATACAAGGCCTCATAAGGCGCCATCTGAATACCGAGTGGTAGCTATTATTATACGCAAACTCAACTAGAGGCAAATGATCCTCCTGGGCCTACCAAGTCAATAACAAAGCTCGTAGCATATCCTCAAGTGTTCGATAGTACGCTCCGCCGTCCGTCCGTCCGAGGGTGGAATGCGATCGAGGCTCACCGCCCCTAAACCCTTTCCGAAAGACCTCCGTAAGTTAGTAAATCGGGATCCTCGGCCGATATGATAGAAATAGGGACCCCATGCACCACAATCTCTGATGTAAAGTCCGCATAATCCTCGACCGAAAGTCGCCCCGACCGGAAGAAAGTGGGCTGATTTCACACCGTCGACGATAACCCAAATAGAATCATGTTTCCTCCGAAAGTGCGAGGTAATCCCGTGATAAAGTCCATGTTGATCACCTCCCACTTCCGTGTCGGGATCTCTATCGTCGCAATAATCCACCGTGCCTCGTGCTCTACCTTACCGCCGACAACACGGGCACTGAGCAACAAACTCTGCAACGTCTCTCTTCAGGCCATCCCACCAATACACAGATCTGAGGTCGTGGTACATCTTGGTCGAACCCGGATGGATAGAGTAATGTGCGCTGTGTGCTTCCCCTAGAACTCGCCAAGCCCCAAATATCTGGAACACACAACCTGCCCTCAAACCTTAGCACCCCTATCACAAAAGTCTCCAAAAATGGCTTGAACACTCGGTTCATCAAATCCATAAATACTGCCGGAGTGGTCAAACCGAAAGACATGACCCTGAACTCATAGTGCACGTCGGTCCGAATGCGATCTAGGGACATCCGCCTCTAACTCGCACTGATGATAGCCCGATCGCAGATCAATCTTGGAGAAACATCTCGCACTCGCAACCGGTCGAACAAATCATCAATCTCGGGGTATTCGTTAATAGTCACCTTGTTCAGCTGCTTGTAATCAACACACATGCGCAGCGTCCCGTCCTTCTTCTTCACGAACAATACCGGTGCTCCCCAGGGAGAAACACTAGGTCTGATGAAGCCCTTCTCCAGCAAATCTCTCAGCTAGTCCTTCAACTCTCTCAACTCGACAGGTGCCATTCTGTATGGCGGAATGGAAATAGGCCGAGTGTCTGGCAGCACATCGATACAAAACTCTATCTCCCTCTCGTGAGGATACCCGAGGTCGTCTGAAACACATCCGGGAACTCTCGACTACCGGAATCGATCAAAATCTGGTACCGCAGCCTCAGTATCAATCACCCGAATGAGATGGTAGATATACCCCTTCTGCACCATCTTACTAGCCTTGAGGTAGGAAATAAACCTACCCCTCGGCGACACAGTGTTCCCCTCCCACTCAATAAATGGCTCTCAGAAACCGAACCGCACTACTCTCTCCTCAGCTTACATTGGCGTAGCAAGAAGCTAACTAATCCATGCCCATGATCACATCAAAATCGGTCATATCCAACTCTATCAAGTCGGCTAGGGTCTGACGACTGCACAAAGTCACTGGGCAACCCCTATATACCCGCCGAGATACTACCGAATCACCCACTGGGGTAGCTACCTCGAAATGGTCTATGGACTCAGGCTCTATCCCTATCCTACTAGCAATATGGGGAGATATATAGGACAGAGTAGAACCCGAATCTATCAAGGCATACACGTCACAACAAGAAACTGATAAAGTACTGCGGATTTACGCCCCGCAATGCCTCCCGGTCCCGGCAAATGGAGGCATAAATGCGCTCGAGGACCGCTAGAACGACCCGCACCACGACCTCCGCCGCGACTGGCCGCCCACGAAAACCCTTCTCCGGGCGAGTAAATCGTAGGGATGAAGAAGACCGCAAAGACCGTAGGCGACTCTACCCTCCGCGCTCTTAGCTCTGACAAGCCGCAGTGACCCCGCTGGCCGCAAGTGAAACAAACTCCCGTGAGCAGCCACAATTCCGTGAATGGGATCTACCGCATCATCCATTGGCGGGTGGTCCCGACGGTTAGCACCTTCGCTACTCGACGTCCCAAGTCCCTGGGCCCCGTCCGCCTCAAGACGGTGTAGGAGTGCTCGAGCCGCTTTGGTGCAAATCCAGATCGCCGCCGAGGCCGCCCACCCCGAGCTACCAAAAGACCCCGCTGCCCCGGCCTTTTTCGCTGCCGTCACAACCCGGCCTCTACGCCTCGCATCCAAGCGCACGAGCTCGCACGTAGCAATGTCCATGCCCGGCCAAGAGCTACACTCGCAAGACTCGCCATATAATCATCTAGCCCGTGACGTAGCGGCACCGCCCTCCATATTCGCGCTATTAGCGCAGTGGACATATCGAGCCAATGAATCGAACTCAACTGTACTCCTAACGGTGCGCCTCTCTGCCTCAAAGATCAAAACTTGTCGCCCGCGTGCCTCCTCATCCGTGGCGGCAAGAAATGAGTGAGAAATGCCTCGATAACTCGCCCCATACCGCTGAGGCGCATGCTCTCCCGACAGCTCGACGAAGTCAAACTACCGATCGCAGTATCACGCACCGATGCGAACCGAAGATCACGGACTCGGTCTCAAGCCTTGATCACTGCGACGATCCTTTGTAATCGACGGATAAACTCCTCGCGATCATCCTCGTGCCTCGACCAGAACTCGCGCTACAACTCGTAAAATCCCGTAGCCTCAAACTATCCGATCTCGTGAACCACGTGTATCGCTGAATCGAATCGCCAGATCCAAATTTATCTCATGTTCGCCACGATCCCGCCAGAATCGCCATCTCTTCAGAATCTATCTCATCCGCTTCCAGCGGACCGAGGTGCAGTATTGTGGTCTCATCACCATCGCTGCGCTTAAACTCGCTGGGCCGGCGGCGCCGTGGAACTCGCCGCTCGAGGTATCGCCTGTATAATCGGTCTCTACCGTGACCCTCTCGTGTCCTACTAGCAGCTCCTCGCGCTTTGCCCTTCGGGCCCGGGTTGCTCGCGAGGCATAATCGACATGTAAAAGGAATACGTTAGAGGGGTCCAACTTATAACACAGCTCTAAGGCACGATCTCAGAGTGAGAAGAATGGAAACCAATCCTAAATATCCTATAGCCTCCTGATTATTGGTGTGGTGCACAACACACCGATAATCAAGACTCTACTAGATACGGTCTGTAGACACTTTCCGAGGATTAACTGCTCTGATACCACTTTTGTCACGACCTGCCCGGTTCGTGGATCGTGCCGTACCCGGGCACCCAAGTAGTCATACATCAGAGTAATCAGCGGAATATAAAAACAAGACATGAAAAGAGAAACAGTTTATCTGAGAAAAAGTTGCCTTTCGGCATATATATATATATATATATCAACAGTGAACAGTTACATCCCAACTTTACAACAGGACTACAGACCTCTAAGGAAGTAAACAACTATGGCGGGACAGGGCCCTGCCATACCCTGAATGTACAAAATATCTACCATGACAGTGAGATCATACCCAAAAGTCTAGCCTCAGGAGAAGATGGAGCTCCTGACACCAAAGTAAAGATCCTAAGGACGCGGATCTAGCACTCGCTTCCTTACTCGCGGCATGAACGCAGCCCTCGAAGGAGGTCAAGACAACAGTACCAAGTATGTGAAATCAGAAAGTACTTTAAATGAAATCATATCATTTTAAAACCAATTTTACAAATACGCATTTAAACAACCAATGTAACCGCACATAGTGCCACATCACAAACAAGAGCAATAATATGTAAACTGTAACAGGTCTTTTCTAGGCTGCGAATGATCGAAGCAAGGCCAATCGCCCATAGTATCATTATGCATGCCTAATCCTGGACTCCCGCAGTCCGCATAGGCCACCTAGGCCCGCATGAGGTATTCCCCGCATCGAGGGTAGCTACTCCTCAGCATCGTCCTGGACTCTCGTAGTCCGCATGGCCACATAGACCACATGAGGTATTCCCCCGCACACTAACCTGGAACTCTCGTAGCTCCGCATAGGTCCCCTGGACCCACATGAGGCATCCCTCGCATCGGGGGCAGCTTAACCCCCCGTATAACATGTCAAGAGGTGAGTGGTATAATACTATCATAACGGCTTATCGTTAAACAACATAAGCACAATAAGAATAACCTCCTTATACAAACGTTTACAAGACACTAACACACATAACATCATAATATGTCTACTCATCAAACCATCTTACTATACTTTCCAGGAATCAATACAAGTCTTTCATAAACACATAAGTAAACCGTTCCTTTTATCTTTCTTAAGTCGTTATACCTAACTTCCCATAAAGCTAGTATAACTCTTAAGCTTTTTGTTTAAAAACAAGTATTCTTCTTTCAAAATGATTCATAATTCTTTGAAATACTTCAAGATTCTTTATTATTCGCACTCAAGTCAAAAGACGCCAAGTAAAACCATGTTCGCTAACACACGACGCTCACCGTACTATATATATATTTTAAAATATCATGCTCAAGAGGATAGGAAGAATCACATACCACCTTGGCGAAATCCACCTGCCAAGTCGAATATGTCGCGCGCAGAGTATCAACCTATAATAGTCAAATACGTCTATCAACGTCTAGACTACTCAGAAAGTTCTAAGCAGGTTCTCTATTCTACGGAAAATTGGGCAGCATTTCCCTACCACAAACTACTCAAGTTCATCAGAATACAAATTCCATGTAAGTACAGTTCAATTCTTCTTTTATATTCTTCTGATGTGATTTCAGTTCAATTATATTCTTCAATATCCTTCTATGTATCTTATACTTATTTCTATACTACTACAGTATGTAATCTCCAATTATAATAGAAGGATAAGATTATTTACCTCGATAAGCCCAAAATTATCCAAGATATAAGTCCATCCCGAGCAAGGTTTAGCTCCTAATCAGACGCTCCAATCCGCTCCAAGAAACCCTTAGAAGTTTCTACACAACTTCTACTTACTACTTCAACCAACTATGAAGTTTCTCCTAGGTTTCGCTTAGTGACTAAAGGAAGTATAGTAGTAATTTCCTGCTCTAAGTATAGAGGTAACTTTGGAAATACTACAAGGGATTGGCTAAGGTATTTGGGAATAGTAACAATACTTTGGAGAGATTTTTCTACCAAAGGGGGTTCTGCAAGAACACTCAAGGGGTTTCTGCAAGAACACTCAAGGATGGTGTTCGACGAGAGCTTCCAAAGGGGGAGTTTTGAGACTTGGAAAATGATTTGTGGATGAAGAATTCTTGCAACCTTGGGGGGTATTTATAGGACCCTCAATGGTCAAGATTGAAGCATGTGGATGGTGGGGATTTGGACATGTGTTGTGTGGTTCCCACCTTAACCGTCTACTACACATATATCACAAAATATCCTACCTAAACTTGACCAATGTTTAAGGCCTTTTTCTTGACAAAAACGTGCCAAGAATTGCCCACCTAAACCGTCCACTTGAGGGTGACAAGTGTCGCCCTCTCGTTGGTCCAAAATATTTCATCTCTCGGAAAAATCCGTAAAAATTAAATTATTGAACACGCAAAATTCCCTTACAAGGTTCGGAAAATTTTTCGTCGGAAAAACAATCTTCTTCGCTAGTTATGCACAATTTCGTCCCTTATGCCTAATTAAGTGTTACACCCCGTAAATTCAAGAGGTTAAGTTAAGAACGTATGAAAGAAAATAAGATTTGAATTTGGAAAGTTGGGTTGGCAAAAGGTTGTGGGCGCATTTTCACCAACTTTGAGCGGTATATCTCCTAGTTCCTTAGGAGTTTTGAGGAGTTTTAAAAGACTAGTATGAAGGTTGTTGAGTCTAGTTTCCAACGCAACAAACCACTCGTCGATTGGACATCGGGGTAGGAAGTTACGGGCGTTAGAAGTTCTGTGGGCTGACGCAGAGGACAGGCTTCCCAACAGGCGTCGCAGCGCCGCGGCGCCGATATTTCCGAAAGTCCTCTGAGGTTGCAGCCACGCGCCGAATGCAGGCCGCGCGCCGAATGCAGGAAATTCTCGTGGAAGGCGCGCGCCGGCGGCGGGGCCGCGATGCCAAGGCGGGATTTTTGACGCGGTAAGGGGCGAAAAATAGGGGATATTTTGATAAAAGGCCTATGGGAGGGTGACAAGTGTCCCTCCCATCTTTTGACCAAAGGAGGGTCTTATTTTAGGGCCAAGTCTTCAAGACTTGACCATTTGCAAGGGTTTCCCAAAGAAAATCCCTCTTCTCTCTCAAATCACGAACCGCTGAGATTTTTGGAAAGGCTTCAAGAAGGAAAAGTGTTGGCAAGCTTGTAGAGGTCTGTGGGTAATTTTAAAGTGAAGAAGATTTCGGAAAGAGGGCTTCTTGAGGTAAAATCTTTACCTTCTTGTGTAGATGAAGTTTTCAAGTTTTAGTAGTCAAGAAATGAGCCTGAGGCTGTTATATTAAAGTTTGAAAAGATTTGGATCTTGTTGTCTTGTTGAAAACCGAAAAGGGGCATGTTAGCTACACATGTTGTAATCAATTCATTGTTAGCTAAAAATCGCTGCATGTTATAAATAGGAGGGTATATAACTCGTTATGACTTATATAACATGTTGGAATAACGAGATTCGATTAGAAAGGAAATTGAAAGGAAATTGATAT
The DNA here is from genome assembly GCA_029844215.1 of Przewalskia tangutica. NCBI lineage: Eukaryota > Viridiplantae > Streptophyta > Magnoliopsida > Solanales > Solanaceae > Przewalskia > Przewalskia tangutica. Next base: position 1,607,514 of record JAQGDG010000035.1, read on the forward strand.
TGTTGTGATATTGTAGCCGAACGGGCTTGGAATTATCGTTGTTTTGTATTATTGTGGGGCAGAATTTTACGCGTCCGTAAAGGCGTGTAATCCCCTTTGGTTAGTGAATTGTTGTGCCTTAAATGCGCGCTTGGTTATTGAATTGACCTTGAAAAAGGTGGAAAAGTAAGTAGAAACAAAGGAAATGCTGTCCAATTTTTCCGTGAAACAAGGGACTTTACATTAGAATATTCTACTTAGAAGCTAGAAGCTAATAGACGAATTATGGTCATTATAGGTTGACATCTACTGACGACATATTGACTTGGCAAGTGGACTGAACGTAAGAGGTATGTGGAAACTTTCTTATCTCTCGAGCACGAGTAGTTATAATCGTATGGTACGTAGACGACGTGATTTAAAAATGGCGAAGTCATTTGATATATTTGACTTGTTTTAAGGATGTCTAGTTGGTCGAGTTAGAGACTTAACTCACGTGTCCTTAAGGAAGAGTTATAAGAATGGTTTATCCTAATAAGGTAGGCAAGGATTTCTTGACATGAATAAGTATAGAATACTGGATTTGGGAAGTATTGATTCTTGAACTATTCTAAAGATAAGAGATCTAATTCCTAAGTAAGAAACTTGTTTTCTAAAGTTAAGATATTTGAGGTATTTGAAAGTAGTGTAACTTGAATTGAAGTACAAGCTTCTGGTTTTAGAGAGAGCAAAGTGGTCTAAAATATAAAGAGTTATAACGGCTTTATGGGAAGTTAGTTATGACGGCTTTATGAGAGGATAAGGATGTCTTGGTTTCTAAAGCATAAAGTTAGTATAACGGCTTTATGGGAAGTTGGTTATAATAACTTTATGGAAGCTTAACGAAATGGTTTTTCTCGAATAAGGTAAGCCTAGATAAAAGAATGGATACTGAGAAAGGCAATTCGATTTAAAGGCATCAATTGCTTAAAGTTTAAAATGAGGGTCACTTGATTTAGAAGCCGAAGCATATTTCTACTAGTATAGTGACTTGTTTGAAATGTAGATAAGTCTTGATACTACGGGTATTAGTATCTTGGGGTCTTATGTGGGGATCTTGGAAAGAAGAGAGATACATAGTACTTTGGGTTGAAATTCCCGTGACTTGTTAAGTGATATGGAAAGTGCCTTAAGGTCATAAAATGAGATCCATTTTGTATGTTAACGAAAGTCTAAAAGTTAGGAGTTTACTTGGACGCATCGTCGCTGATGGAGGATTCCACGTATGCCTCCATTGCCTCCTTACGAGTCTACCGACGCACTGGCAGTGATGTGATTCCACTGCATGCTTCCCCGTCATAGTATGAGTTTACTTGACGCATCTGACGGTGACGGGATTCCACGCATGCTTCCATGGTCTTAGTATGAGTTTACCGACATACCGCCTGATGTGGGATTCCACTGCATGCACCGACACGCTACGATGCAGGATTCCGAGGCATGTAGTTTGAGGGTAAGAGTATAAATGAGCGGGTACACCCTCAAGATCGCTATACCACCTTCTTCAGGTAAGAGTATAAACGGCGGGTAAACCCCAAGATCGTTATACCACCTGGTTCCGTGGATTTGCTACCCACCATGCGAGGGACACCTCATGAAGTCATGTACCCGAGATGAGGGATTTCACGGGCATGATATATATATATATGTATGTATTGTGTATGTGTACGCCGACAGTGAGGTAGGATGCCACGCGCCACATGGTTGTATTTACTTTTACGGCTCAGCAGTGACGGGATTCCACGCAGGATATAGGTATATACACGTCAGATGTGTACGCCGACAAATGAGGTAGGATACCACGAAAAGGCCACATGGTTAGATTTGTGTGTACGCCGACAGTGAGGTAGGATACCACGAGCGCGTCACATGGTTAAATTTGTGTGTACGCCGACAAATGAGGTAGATACCACGAGCCACACATGGTTAGATTTGTGTACGACAAATGAGGAAGGATGCCACGAGCGCCACGTAGTTAGATTTTACACCTAGCGGCCGGCAGTGATGATGGGAATCCACGCGCGCTTGGATATTTGAGGGTCGTGTTCATAGCCCCGCGTGACTATGGATCAAATGTCGAGACAGTCAGATAAGGTAAAAATCGACTTTCATTACTTCCACTTCAAGAAGGCACAGCATCGTTAATTTGGTTATCATATATGTCTTCACCGTATTTTTGACTATTATGATTTAAATTACAAGATTTTCAGCTTTTGCATACTTGGTACATATTTTGTACCGACTCTCCTTCTGGGCTCCGCTCATGCCGCAGTCGAGGTACATAGCTTGGCCGATCCGCGCCTTAGATCACTGCTCACTCGAAAGCTCCATTTCTCCCGAGGCTTTGTTTTTGGTATGGTTCCTCAAGTCGCTGACTTTTGTACATTCAGTGGTATGGCGGGCCCCGTCCCCACAGCTTGTTATGTAAACTCTAGAGGTCTGTAGTCATATCTCGTGGGTCACTTTATAAAAAAATTAGAGGTAATCGCTTTTGGATTTGTTTATATCCGAAGGTAGCCTTATCGCCAACCTATTAATTACTTCATTGTTAAGTTTATGTATGTTCCGATTATCTCTCGATGTATACTGTAGTGGTGCCTGTAGGCACCGCCGCGAGCCCGTGGTTGGGTCGTGACATTAAGGCTTGAACTTTTTATACGTACGTCCTCACATACATACTCAGGAAATACGGGGTATAACAATGGGCTGGCCTAAATCTAGATGATCCCGCTCTCGCCCTCAACTCGCGCATACGCCGCATCTCCGCAATATCCATTCTCGGTCAAGAGCCACCCCAAGCATGCAAGAATCATATGACGCTCTAACCCCATCACATATCGATGAACCCGCTCGCCATGTCGCCTACAATGGTGTGCGATACCGCCAATGAGTCAAACTCCGTGTCAGACTGATAGTCCTCCCGCCCCGCCTCAAGGTCAAGAATCTATCTACCCGGCTCTCTCATCTCGCGGGCAAGAAGTGATCCAGAAAGCCTCGTGAACTACTCCCAAACAAATGGAAGAGCATCCTCACCTCTCGACAACACCCATGACTCAAACTACCAACGCAATATCGCAGAATCGTAAGAAGCTAGTATAACTGACTCGGCCCCGATGCCCTAAGCACTGCATGGTCCGTCAGAATCGCTGACAAACTCCTCGCGATCCTCCTAATCTCAACCATAGAACTCGTGCATGAAAACCTAGGGAAATCCCGAATCTGTAACCGCTCTAGGGTTGGGTGCTCGCCTCGCTGCCGCGCCGCCACTATGCTGGCCAAGAATCGGACTGCCTCGTAATCTCTATACTCGGGCCTCGATCGCGGATCGAGGTTCCGCATCGCGGTCTCGTAGAGCCGCCGCCTCGAACTCGCCAGGTTGGCGACGCTGCGGAACTCGCCGCCAAACACCATCTCTCGTAAAGATCGGGCCTGCGCCGCGACTCTCCGCTGCTCCACTAGCGCCTCCTCCACCGCTTTGCCTTCTCCGGGCCGCGTTGCCTTGCGTGAGGCATAATCGATACATAAAGGAAAATATCGAGGAAGTTCAACCTATAACACACTATTGCACGATCATGAGTGAAAGAATGGAAACTAATCCTAAATATCTCGCAATTCTCGATTATAGATGTGGTGCAAAACACACCGATAATCAAGACTTACTAGATACGGTCTGTAGACACTTTCCGAGGACTAATCGCTTGATACCACTTTTGTCACGACCACCCTGTGGTCGCGATCGTACTCCTAAGGCACCGTCAGTACACATCAGAGAATAGCAGCGGAACATACATAACACATAACTTATAAAAAGGTAAACATCACTGGCCAGCCGATAAGGCTGCCTTCCATAAAAACATACTTAATCAAAAGTATAGCTTTACAATTTGTTCTTACAGCCCAAACACAATGTGACTGCAAACCTCTAGGAATAACAATTGTGGCGGGACAGGGCCCCGCCATACCCCTGAATGTAAAAAATACCTATAGCATCAGGGAAAATCTGTACCAACAAAACAAGCCTCCGGAGAAAAGGAGCCTCTGACACCAAACCTGTGATCCTAAGAATGAGGATCCACCACCTTCTTACCCTTACCTGCATCATGAACGCAGCCCCCGAGGAAGGGGGTCAGTACACAATATGTACCAAATATGTAAAACTGGAAAATACTGTAATAATGATATCATAAGTCTAAAGGTAAGCTGGTGTCATGGAAGACAATCAAAATACAGTACATTGTGCCGTACTAATAATGAGAGTAACAAGTATAAATATAATACTGCATAAAAATAGGAGGCTCATGATCAAAACAGGGTACCTCGCCCGTAGTATCAATAAGCACTCCTACTCCTGGGACTATTTCACCCGTATGGGTCCTGTGGACCCGCATGAGGTATTCCTCGCATAGGCTGTACCCGCCCACATGGGACTATTTCACCCGCATGAGCCCATAGGACTCGCATGAGGTATTCCTCCGCATCGTGGGTAGCAAATCAACGGAACAAGTGGTATAACGATCTTGGGGATTTACCCCTCATTTATACTCTTACCCTGAAGCAGGTGGTATAATGATCTTGGGGCTTGCCCCTCATTTATACTCTTACCCTGAAGAAGGTGGTATGACGATCTTGGGGCTTGCCCCTCATTCATACTCTTACCCTGGAGAAGGTGGTATAACGATGTTGGGGCTTGCCCCTCATTTATACTCTTACCCTAGTTCAATCAGTCATCATGCACAACATAAATAAGTTAAGAAAATCCATAACTTCCTATTAGTCTTGTTCATATACCCTCTCATTTTAGTATACTTAAGGCACCACATATCTTAATAAAAGGAAACCGGGAATTTAAACCAAAATACTACATACGTCTATTCTTTTGAAACAAGACTCCTTTTCATATAAAATCTTTGGGCAATCGATGCCTTGAAATCAATTTGCCTTTCATAAATCATGTCATTTGTCCTTGCTTGTCTTACTTAGAGTAAATCTCATCTTGTTAACTTTTCATAAAGCTAATAAACCAACTTCCCATAAAGTTGTTATATTAACCCTATACTTTAGTAAAATTATACATTTCCCATAAACAAGGGACTTATACTTTTTAAAACGAACAAGTCTTTATATACTTAAAACAAGTAAGAATACCACTTCTTGTACGTCTATCGTACTACATAGATACAACTAATCATGCTCAAGAGATAGGAAAGCTCCACATACCTCTTCGGTCAATCCACTTGTTAAGTCCAAAATCCCGCACGTAATATGTCAACCTATAATGACCATAATACGCTTATTAACCTCTAGTTCAATGTAGAACATTCCAAGTTCAAGTTACTAAATTCTATGGAAAATTGGGCAGCATTTCCTTTGTTTCTACATACCTTGCCACATTTTTCAAGGCCGAATTCAATATCCAAACGCCACATTTAAGGCCCAACAATCCAAACATTTCAAAGGGGATTACACAACTAAACTTGGGTGTGTAAAATTCTGCCCCATAAGGTACAACAATTAACTTAACAATTTTAAGGTAGTTTTTAGACTACAACATGCTCATATAACCTTTTTAACCAATTCTTTCATATCCAAACCATATTCCTTACATGCAATGAATCTAAGAGCATTATTTACTACTACAAGTTCCTTCTTCTTCACATGCAACACCAATAACTAGCTATAAGAGAAGAATTGTTACCTTAGAGCTTTAGCCAAACTTATTCCAACAACTTTGCTAGCCTCCTTTCCAAGAACACCACCACAATAACACCTACAAGCTTCCTTCTTGCCACACTCTTTCAGATTTTCTTTAAGCTTTGAATTTCTCTTGGAATTCTAGAGAGAAGTGAGAGCTTTAGCTTAGAGAGAGAGAGGGATTTGAAAGATGACCAAGTCTTCAAGACTTGGTCAATATAAAAGACATACAAAATCAGATGGGGGGGGGGACACTTGTCACCCACCCATGGCCTCTTTTAAAACAAAACAGTGCAGAATTTCCCACTTAACTTCACAGAACACGCCGGCGCGCCCGCAGACGGCAGCGGCGCGCAACTTCGCGACTCGAACTTCCGCGCCGCCTTGCTTTCCGCCGCTGCCTCGATCCGGCTGCGCGCTGGCCCTCGATCGAATTTTTCACAACCTACTTTAAGTCTTACACGCTTTCGTACGTCCTCATACGCATGATCTGAACTACGGGGTATAACAGGCGGGGCCTTGTCCCATCATAGTATTTGTTCAAATCTTAGAGGTCTGTATTCATCTATGGGCTGGACTGGCTAGAGTTGTTTGACATTGTTAAACAGTGTAGACCCTTTCGGGTAATTTTTATGTTATGGCAGCCTTATCGGCTTGGCCTTAGTTTTTTTTTTTAAAAATGTGTTATTTTTCTTCCGCAGTTTATTATGTTGTATGATTATAAGGGTGCCCAGGTAGGGCACCAGTCGCGGCCCGGGGTCGGGTCGTGACAAAAGTGGTATCAGAGCAGTTAGTCCTAGGAAAGTGTCTACAAACCGTGTCTAGTATAGTCTTGATTATCGGTGTGTTGTGCACCACATCTATAATCGAGGTCACAGGACATTTAGGATTGGTTTCATTCTTTTCACTCGAGATCGTGCGACAGAGATGTGTTGTTAGGTCGCTCTCCCTAACGAGTTATGTTGATCATACACGAAAGGTAGCAATGACCTGTAGCGACTACGGGATCACGATCCGTGTTGGTAATAATTATAGTATAGTTGGTATTGTGACATACATCTATACGGAGTTATGTATGAGGGTCAGACGCGTGTTACCTAGAATGATTTTAGAGGAGTTGGTAAAGACTAACTAGATACCGGGAAGGTATGGAACAGTTAATGACTTCTCGCCAAGATCTGATGTTTTATTTTGAGATAATCGGGAAAGGATGAGTCAGTCTGACAGGTAGTGAACCCTTAAGAAGCCATGCTTAGGAACTTAACTAATGTCATGTTAATAGATCAAGTCATGTAGTAGGCTTAAGAGGATTGTACGGATGAGGTCCGATAGAGGTAAGGGTTGTTGTGGATCAAGATTTACACGATTATGGTATTACGAGAAGTTATCAGACCCGTGGGGATCGTAAGGTAGGCTTGGAGCATGGAAATCGCGAGCCTAAGAATATTGATGACCGCCGAGACCTTAGATGTACAAGGTCTTCTGTAGAAAGATTTATTATAGACCAAGAATAAGAGTTAAGCGACGCTGGACGGGTCGAGGACCTATCATGGTCTCCCATAGCCCGATATGGAGTGGGATCACTGGTAGTAGTTTCGCCACGTGACAGGTCACGAGGGTGCGCCCAAGTCTAGTTAATTGTTTTACTGTTCGTGGACGCTGCTCCACCTAACCAGTCGTGAAAGTTTAAATGGCCTTATATTGTTTTAAAGAGTGACTCAAAAGATCGAGGCCAACATTGGTACGGAAGTTATGTATGATACTAGTACGAGTTGGAAATACGGAAAGAGTACGACCAAGAAGAAAGATAACAACCAAGTGTAAAGGAATAGAGCCCGAATCCATAAGAACCTTTCGAGGTAACTACACCCGCGAAACGCGTGGTAGCCGAATGATTACGAGGTTTTCCCGCGATGATACAAATACGGTCTTCTCACAAAACTCAAGGTTACAGTTTTCTAAAACACGGATCCTTAGAGGTTCCTTTATTCTCTTACTTGTCATACTTTCTCAGATTTCCAAACTTATTTAGTACACGCATAAAATCAACTAGACTTGGGCCTTGCACTCGTGACCCTATCACATAATCTGACTATTTCTAACCGACATCACCCCATTCCATACTACCTGACCAATCAAGGCCTATAACCCGACTCATCGTCACACTTAACTTCTCATTCTTAGTCTGAAATAAATCTCTCTCTTATCTCAAGGTACTTCTCACCCTATCCTCCCATTCACTAGAGGTTCGTCACATAAGCCAAAGTATTTCTACTGTACAATCTTCCCTATTGTTATTTACACTGTTACGGGATAATTACAACTTGTGAACTCTACACAACTATAGTCTCAGTTCACATTATTATTCTTGTCAACATTCTTAACTTCTCACTTTACTAATCAAGGTATCCCTACCTCTGGGGTACTATCACTTTACAACTCTAGCAATAAAGAGAAAACATATACACTAGGGTAAAATCTGAATCTATCAATGCACGTATGATTCAAAAGAATCGAATATACCAGAATCTCACGCGATGTCGCCTCCGATCCTCGCCCAAGAGTCACGCCATCTATGCGGTTCAAGGACCGCCGTAACTATAAACTCCACTCGACTCTACCACGATCGCCGACATCCAACACCCCGCCTGGGATGACATACCGGGCGAGTGGAACCAACCATCGGCCTCAAAGGCTGAGCCACTTCACCGGTGCTCTTTCTAAAAGGACATACCCTCCGAATATGGCCCTGACGGCCACAACAAAAACAAACATCTGCGCTATAACGACATTTCCCATACGACGCTTACTACATCGGAAACACCGAGGAAAAGTGGCTCGATCGAGAAAATCCTCTCGCTTCCTCTCGAGAACTCACCGGAGCTCGACCGCTCCTAAATACTCATGATCAAATCTCCCACCGTGAGCCCGGGGTATGTACGGGTAGGTCGACAAATATCTCACTGGCCGCCGAGGCCGCTGGCCCAAAACTTCACCGGATAACCAACCGGCTCAGCCTCTTACGCCGATCTCCGCGCTGCCTCTACTTCTCCGCACACCGCTTGCATCGGGTCGAATAACCTCTCACCGATGAAATCGTAGCACCGCTATCTTGGTCAATAACAAAACGGCTTCCCACATGACATTATAGTCTTCTCCTAACTCATAAACTGAGGCTCGTGTCGGGTCTCAAAACTCGAGTGTAAGAACTCGCCGACTGCGACACAACATCCGGTATACCCTGGGAATAAGCCCTATCAACTATCTGAGTCACAGAGGAATTATCTTACTAACACAGCTCTATGGCATGATCTTAGCGTGAGAAGAATAGAAACCAACTCCTAAATGTCCTGTAGCCTCCTGTTTATGGGTGTGGCGCGCAACACACCGATAATCAAGACTCTACTAGACATGGTCTCAGACATTCCGAGGACCGATCGCCTGATACCACTGGCCACACCCCAACCCAAGCCCATGACTGGTGCCCTACCTGGGCACCCTTCTACCTTAACAACTAAGTAAACTGCGGAAATTAAATAACACCTCATTTTTTTTTCTTACCAACATACGTATAAGGGCAAAGCCGACAAGGCTGCCATAATATACATAATCAAAAGACACTACACTGAACATGAGTCCAATCCCACATACGAATACAGCACTTAAGAGTTTTATCAAATATGACGGACAAGGCCCCGCTGCACTCCATAACCGCATAAAAGCCAGATCAAGGAACTATACTAAAAATATAAACTCCCGAACAGCAGGAGCTATCCAAAACTCGAGGTGGTCCTACACTGCCGATCACCAAATCAAGGTACCTAAACTCAAGGCAGATGAACGCAGCCCTGAGAGGTCAAGACGTAAGAATGTACCATGCATGTGAAATAGAAGTATCAGAATGAAATCATAACATTTAAACAAAACAGAGACATGTATGATAGCCAACCTACAAGATACAACACATAAGCAAATATATCAAGTCGTGACGATGCCTCAAAGTCATTACTAAAATATAACCGTGGGTCTCACGCCCATAATATCAATCATGCCCGTGAAATCCTTCCTCACTGCCGGCAGTCCATGATATTATAACACCAATAGGCATACATGAACACCAAGTCCCACCTGTGTTCTAAAAACTGTACGGGCCAAGTAGGAAAACGAACCACCAGATCCAACCTGTATCATAACACGGACGGGGGCAAGTACGAAAGCCAACTACCAGATCCAACCTGCGTCAACAACTGACGGGGGCGAGTATTAAAGCTAACTACCAGATCCAACCAGCAGAACGAGATATGACCGGGGCAAGTGCGCAAGATATCTACCGGAGCCTATCGTACAAAACTGTGCAATAGCACTGACAGGGGCAAGTACGAAAGCCAACTACCAGAGCTATCTCGCCGCCCACCGACGGGGACAAGTACGAAGCTAACTACCGATCCAACCAGCCACTACTCCTCACGAGGGCTAATCCATGGAATAACAATATCCCACACGGTCGCACGCCTAATCCCACATCGTATAAGTACGAGCATAGGGTAATACAAATAACCGAATCTAACCCGCCTCCGGTCACATGCCCTAATCCCACATCGTATAAGCATGTCCATGAGTAACACAAATAATGGAAGCATACCTGGAATCCCACATCACCGCTTGCACGCCCAAGTAAACTTACAACAAGACAAATAACCCTCCAACCGAGAGTCGCGACACTCACTGGGGTCCAATGGATCAATTTTTATTTGAGAGGCGCTTGGGACTACGAGGTACGCCCTAGAGACTCCCCTATTCGTAAAGATTTCATGGATACGCGACAAACTTGTTTCCATCTTCGTAGCTACGAGTTGCAATCACGGATTAGCAAAGTGTTGTACTAACCAGAAATTTGATTCAAGCCTCAGATATGAGATCTTCAAGCCTAAGCAAGATAAAAGCCTCGATGTCACAACCGAGAGGATTCATCCCCTAAGTTCTCGCTCACCATGTGGATAAATTGTAAAGCTGTTAGCTACAAAGGACACCCTTTCCTATCTCAACTGGAGGATAAGTCTGCTGGTTCTGCAAGCAAGCAAATGAAACAAGAGAGCACCTCTTCTTCACATGCCCTACACCCGCTTGATTTGGAAAAGCATAAGAGACTGGTCGGGAATTAAGAGAGAAATGACCACCGCTGAAAGTTCTCTCAAACGGATTAAAAAGACTACCGCGAATGCATCCGAGCAAAAGCAACCTTAATTGCCTTCAGACATGGCTCTATGAGATTTGGAGGACAAGGAACACACCGCGCTTCAAGGCACAAACTCACCTACGTAAGAGGTCATTACCAAGATTAAAACAACATCCTATAGAGTACTCTATGATTTTATCCCTTCTTGTAATGGCACCTTCGAGTGACAACTCCTTACTCCCCCGTTTCTTCTTTAAATTACGTTGAGGACTGAGAACCCTCAATGATTGATTGTAGCCACTTTTCTTTCAGTTTCTAGTAATAATATTTGCATTTACCTAAAAAAAAAAAAAAAAAGAGAGTCGCGACAACGTAATAAAACATAATACTTGCACTCAAAAGCTATCACCAGCACACATAGGCAAGTTCATAAAATCTATAGACTTTCATTTTATAAACTCAAGGCACTTAAAGAATAATTCTCAATTAAACAAGCCAAAGTACTTATCAAGGCACACATAGAATAATTCTCAATTAAACAAGCCAAAGTACTTATCAAGGCACACATAGAATAATTCTCCATTAAACAAACCAAAGAACTACGTACATACATTCTTTTCAAAAGACTCATTTTTATGTAAAACCCCAAGATACTAACACCCGTAGTATCAAGGTGTGTCTATTTTTCAAAGTAAGTTACTACACTTTTAGAAAACTCATTTCAAAGCTTGAAATCAAGTAACTTCAAATTTTCACAATCTAGGCAACTTATGCCCATTAATCAAAATAGATAACTTTCTTAACCTTCCATAAAGCCGTTATAACCAACTTCCCATAAAGCCGTTATAACCCTTTATGGTTTTGGACATATCCATTCCTTTTATAACCAAAAGACTTATACTTTTAAAACCAAGTATCACATACTTAAAAATCAAGTTCTTAACTTTCAAAATACTTCAAATCTCTTAATATCTATAAAACAAGTTTTTTCTACTAAATCATGTCATTTCTCCTCTCTTGAAACAATTAAGTAAATCACTCCTTTTGACTCCCCTAAAGTCATTATAACGACCCTTAGGTTTTCGAACTAAGGAACTAGCCAAAAGATTTGGAAACCACTTCCTTTTCAAGACTCTATGTACTTTAAGTAAAATACCTTCACTTTTGAGAATCCAAACTTCACTAAGGAAATGGATTATAACAACTTACAATTAAAACATCAAAGTACAATCAAGGAAGTATATAAAACAAATTCTATATTAGGCAATCCAAGTACAACCAAGGAATGGATCTGTCACGACCCGAACCCGGGCCCGTGACTGGTGCCTTACCCGGGCACCCAAGTAGCCATACATCAGAGTAATCAGCGGAACATAAAACAAGACATGAAAATATTATGAAGTAAGAAACAGTAATCTGAGAAAACTTGCCTTTCGGCATATATATAAATCAATTAAATCCGAACAGTTACATCCCACTTACAACTCGCCACAACAAGATTTCATGCACTTAAGAGTGACATGACAACAATGGCGGACAGGCCCCGCCATACCCCGAATGTAAGCACCTACTACGACAGGACTATACCACCGATAAGCCTCCGAGAAACGAGCTTCCTAAACGCCGAATCAGGACTTCGAGCTAGGATCAACGATCGCGTACTTCAACTCGCGCAGATGAACGCAGCCTCAAGGAGGTCGCATAACAGTACCAAGTATGTGAAATCAAAATATCAGAACGAAATCATAGTAGTCTATATAAAGCAGAGACATGTATGATAACCAAACTACAGCTTCACAATAAATAAGCAACATGTTGTCGTGACTCACGCCTCAAAGTCATCACTCAAATATAACAACGGGTCTCACGCCCACAACATCAATCACGCCGTGGAATACCTTCCTCACCGCCAGTCTATGATATAAAAGCACCAAGGAATACATACGAACACCGTGTCCCACCGTGTCATCATAAAACCGCACGGTAAGTACGGCGCATAGCCGACTACTAAAACCCACAAGATAACTAGGTCATAAATCAGATTACGATCCGCTCTGCATCGCCACATGATCAAAGCCGCCACTCGCCGCAGATCTAACGCGCGCTTCAGCCCCGAACTTCCCAGAAGCCCGCACGGGCCACCCAATGGCCCGCATGAGGTATTCCCGCATCGAGGGTAGCTACTCCCGCAAAGATCCTCGACTCGGCCGCACGCATGGCCACATAGACCGCATGACCACAAAGGCCGCGACACTAACTCGAACTCCCGCAGCTCAAGATAGGCCACACACTGCATAAGGTATTCTCGAATCATAGGTCACATGCACTACCGAGTCTACCCAGACTGGCAAAATAACCCCTAATCACGAGTGATACAATACTAACATAACAAATTATCGCTTAAACAACATAAGCACAATCAAGGGAAACCCCTTTACACAAACATCACAAGATACTAACCCACGAAGATCCTAGCATGTTTACTTAACAAATCAACAAGAAAGTATTACAAGGCTATCACAAACCAACACAATCAAGTTATACACACAAGGTGCTTCCTACTATATGATTAACAAGATCGAGTTTTTATCCCCAAAGTACTTCATACATTAACTCTTTAAAAGATACGCATTTCACAAAAGTCACACAATACCCGTAGATATAAAAATAAGAGCGATTATCCTTCAAGTAAATCAAAACACTTCTTTGTAAAATCAAGTAACATTCTTTTTCAAACGCTCAAGTTTGCCTAATTTCAATTACTCAAGTTTCTCATTTTCAAAGGTTTCGTAGTTCATAGTTTTAACTTTAAAACAATTTGAGAAACATATACCTTATGCGCGAGTAGGTTATTCTTGTTCATAACAATCTTATTACAAAGAAATTATGATCTAGGAAATGTAATATCATTTTGTCTCATCTTAGCTTCTATGCAGATGGAAGTTTCTAATGTTTTAATAATACTTTATTAATCAAAACATTTCCTTTATTAGAAATGTCAGGTTTGTTCGACATTCATTCCGATTTCCAAATCAAGAAACATCATTCCTTTTGAAACTAAAATACTCATTACTCACGAACGAGGTTTCACACTTTTTAACAAAATTCAATTAAGTCAAGTCTCTTATCTTTTAAGATCAAGTCTCTTTAACTTTTACAATAAATAAACCATTCTGCTATTTACATAGAGTCGTTATAACTAACTTCCCATAAAGCTATTATAACACCCTATGTTTTGAACCAACCAAACTCATTTAGCACATGTACGCCTACCGCATTTACATAGTTTACAAAACATCATGCTAGAAAGGATAGGAAGAGGTTCACATATCTCGCGACGATTATCGATAAATAGCAATACGCCCATAGCATCGCACTCGCTAGCCTTTTTCACTCATCAAGTAATGCGCCACTCGTAGTACTTCCATCTATATAGGCCACAACCGCCTATTAACTTCTAAACACTCTGCCCATATTCTACGTAAAATTCGCAAAGACTCTCCCGCAATAAACAGAATCTCCTCTCAATCGAGGCCGCTACCAAGCCAACTGGGGAGTTTATACGCCTAACCTGACGATACAATTCTACTACACAAGAATACCACACAAGTCTACCAGAATACACCCATGTAATTACAATTCAGTTCTTTTCTTTATTCAGGCTTAAGTGAAAAGACATTGCCGCAAAGCTATGTTCAGATATATATATAGTATACTTCAACTATATAATCATACAACATGTAATTTCCAATTACAACAAGGGGACAAGAATATTTACCTCGATAAGCCCAAAATTATCCAAGTATAAAGTCGATCCCGAGCAACGTTTAACTCCTACTCCGGTGCTCCAACCCGCCCAAACAACCCCTAGAAGTTCTACTTAACTTATTCTTAATACTCCAACCAACTATGGAGATTTTCCTTGTGGTTTCAGCTTGAGACAAAAGGACATAAGGTAGTATTTCCTGCTCTACGATAGAGGTATCTTTGGAATACTACAAGGTATACTACTAAGGTAATTGGGTATAGTAACAATACTGAGAGTATTTCTACCAAGAGTGGGTATTTATACGAGACAACACCACAAGTGGGTGTATACCCTACCAACCCCACTAGGAGTGGGGTACTCTACCAGTGGGAGGGGTTCTGCCAAGGGGCCTCACCACGGGAGGGACGAGAACACTACCAGAGGGGGAGGATTTTAGACTTAGGAAATTATTTTGACGAAGAAGTCTTCAAAGGGGATGGTATTTATAAAGCCAAGCAAAGGCCAACCAATGGACAAGATCTAGCCAAGTGCATGCAAGTGTAGGCCAAGATGTGCCCAAGTTCCCTAGTCCCTACTCCTTAAAACCCTCACAAATATCTTGCCAAACCTTATCTTGAAATCGCCCACTGACCGCCATTAACTTCGCCAACGAGGGTGCCGTGGCGCCTCTCGCTGGTCTAACATGCTTCGCCTCTCTAAAAATCCGCAAAAATTAAAAATGACATAGCCGAATTTTCCTTCGCAGTTATGCAAAACGCTTCATTAAAAACGACTCTAACCGTGTCAGGCACAAAATAATTCGCCAAGCCTACTTTAAGCTTCAAACTTTTCACGCACGCCCCACGCATATACCGAAATACGGTATAACATTCTCCTCCTTAGAAACATTCGCCCCAATGTTCCTTCTAAGTCTCAAAACAACCATGCGCCAAGATAGTCTTCACTACTATACTTACGAGAACAAACTCCGCCACACCGCCACGTAAACACCGCAAAATGCTTACATCCCACCACGAGGAAACACTCGACATCACAAAAGCCCTTACTCGAGGTCTAAAATATACTTCCTTCGCACCTTCTCCTTACAAAAGAAATGATCACCCCTATGCTCGCAATACATGCTCGCTTCTTCCCTTACGTGTCGCACTTTCAGACACTCAACTCTTTCTCATATCCGGTGGTACCTTCAAGACCGACCCAACTCAACTCTAAGCGCCGCCGATTATCCGCACGATTTCTCTGAGCTGCCAATAACCTCTACTAGACAAGCTTCACCCTATCCACAGTTTGCTGGAACAATCCTGAACCCACTATCTGAACCTTGCCAACATCGAACAAATCGACCGGCAACTTACACTTCCGCCCCTACCAGGCTTCATAAGGAAACATCCGAACACTGAAATGGTAGCTTAAACACTCTCCACAGAGACAACAATCCTCACCTACCCCTCAAATAAAAACACTGCCCGAGGATTTAATACGATACGAGACTCACCAGTTCCTAACCCCGCATGGTAAAACTTCCAAAAACGAAAATAGTTGTAACTGGCTCCACCGCTCGACATAAGGTAAAAGCAGCACCTCGTGCAACCTTCCCGAAATAATCATCCCGCAACTTACTACCGAGTACACGCCTTTACTAAAGACAAGACGGCCGACCTCTCGCCCGACCATCGGTCGAACGATCCACGACTCAGACGTTAACCAAACACGGGCCTAACACCTCACGACCTTATCACAAGGCGACCACCACAAACCGACCCCACCACCATACAAAGCCGCGGTCGACCCGCAACGCGGCCTCAACCCGACCAGCAACGCCAGAAACACTAGCTCCCGATCCGAAACTCACTAATCACGCTACTAAAAACCTAGCGGCCTTCTTAGCTCAACTACCCTCTTTATTTCACACTACTCAGTGGACTTATTATACAAACATAGCTCACGCACTATGCACCCGATAAGGATCAAACATAACAATACATCTTTACCCGAGACGGCCTTACCTTTAAGGTCTCTACGAAAAGCTCTAAGGCTCACACTTTTTCTTATCCCCAATCTTACCCCTTTTACTAACCATGGTTTCTAATCCCAACTAACACACCGCTATCGTAACATAGCACTTATGATATACTCGCCTTATCACACATACCGATCTCTGTAGGTTAAGGATATACCTTTTCTACCGCTTCACTCCCTTAGTCGTTATAATAAAACCCGCCTGCAGGCGCAGCTAGGGAAGGTAACGAACTACCCACCGATCCCGGCCGAGTCCTCCTACTTGCATCCCTCCTACTAGACACTTTCGACACCGCCCCGACGGCCGCAGTACAACAAGTACCAACAAAGACGACATTCCCGGACGACGCCTCACATCGCGAACCTAAGCCCCGAGCTCGACCAACTCCCCGCCACCCCGAACGCCCCAACCCCGAGGACCTCTCAGACCGTGGACGTGCATAATCAATCACGCGAGGTGATTCGCCAAAGTTACTAAAGCGACCTCCGTTTCTAGCCCTCTTCTCGCCTCGTTAACCCGCCGATCTCTACGCTTGGCTCACGCGCATAAGCCCGCATCGTGCCATGCTCAAGCCCAATCAAGAATTTCTCTGCACAACCTCTCTTAGATAGTCATCAAGACTCGCAGACATCGGTATACTCTCCCGCAGCCAACCCATAGCTAGTAACAGGTCGCCTCTTTGCAATCTCTATTCTCTGCTCCTGGCCGTGGAACCAAGGTTCAACTTATCATGGTCGCAGTAGGAATCGCCGCCGCGCTAAACTCGTTGGGCCGCGATGTCGCAGTAACTCCCAAACGGCGCCACCTCAGTGATGATTGGGCCCGCGCCCACGTAACCTCTCAACTCTACTCGCAGCCTCCTCACCGCTTTTCCTCCCTGCCCGGCTTGCTTACGCGAGGCATAATGGTAAGGGAAAGAAATACGTTGGAGGGTCCAACTTACAACACAACTCTAAGGCACGATCTCAGTGAGAAGAATGGAAACCAATCCTAAATATCCTATAGCCTCGACATTGATGGTGCACAACACACCGATAATCAAGACTCTACTAGATACGGCTCAGACACTTTCCGAGGATTAATCGCTTCGATATTACTTTTGTCACGACCAACCTGCCCGGATCGTGCCTTACTGGCACCCAAGTAGCTATACATCGTAGTAATCACGAACATAAAACAAGACATGAAAATATTATGAAGTAAGAAACAAGAATTGAGAAAACTTGCCTTTCGCATATATATAAATCAATTAAATACTATCAGCTATATCCCACTTACAACTCGCCACAACAAGCATTACTGCACTTCAAGAGTGACATGACAACAATGGCGGACAGGACCCGCCATACCCTCGAATGTAAGCACCTACTACGACAGGACTATACCATCGATAAGCCTCCGAGAAACGGAGCTTCCCAAACGCCGAACTGCGACTCGGAGAGCTAGGATCAACGATCGCGTACCTCAACTCATGCAGATTTAACGCAGCTCGGGCGAGGTCAAGACAACAGTACCAAGTATGCGAGATCAAAATATTGTAAATGAAATCATAGTAGTCTATATAAAGCAGAGACATGTATGATAACCAAACTACTTCACATAATAAATAAGCAATATGCCAAGTCGTGACTCACGCCTCAAAGTCATCACTCAAATATAACAAAAGGTCTCACGCCCACAACATCAATCACGCCCGTGGAATACCTTTCCTCACCGCCAGCATGATATAAAAGCACCAAGGAATACATACGAACACCGTGTCCCACCTGTGTCATCATAAAACCGCACGGTAAGTACGGCGCATAGCCGACTACTAAAACCTACAGCATAACAAGGTCATAAATCAGATTACGATCCGCCTGCACCGCCACATGATCAAAGCCGCCACTCGCCTCGCAGATCTAATGCGCGCTTCAGCCTCGAACTTCCCGTAGCCCGCACGGGCCACCCAATGGCCCGCATGAGGTATTCCCGCATCGAGGGTAGCTACCTCGACAGCCGCCGACTCGCCGCCCGCACGCCACATAGACCGCATGACCACAAAGGCCGCACACTAACCTCGAACTCCCAGCTCCGCATAGGCCACATGCACTCCGCATAAGGTATTCTCGAATCATAGGTCACACAGACTACCCGAGTCTACTCGCAGACGGAGGCGCTTAACCCCTAATCATGAGTGATACAATACTAACATAACAACTTATCGTTTAAACAACATAAGCACAATCAAGGGAAACCCCTTTACACAAACATCACAAGATACTAACCCACGTAGCATCCTAGCATGTTTACTTAACAAATCAACAAAAAAGTATTATAAGGCTATCACAAACCAACACAATAAAGTTATACACACAAGGTACTTCCTACTATATGATTAACAAGATCGAGTTTTTATCCCCAAAGTACTTCATACATTAACTCTTTAAAAGATACGTTACTTTCACAAAAGTCACACAATACCCGTAGTATATAAAAATAGAGCGATTATCCTTTGAAGTAAATCAAAACACTTCTCTTTGTAAAATCAAGTAACATTCTTTTTCAAACGTTCAAGTTTGCCTAATTTCAATTACTCAAGTTTCTCATTTTCGAAAGGTTTCGTAGTTCATAGTTTTAATCCTTTAAAACAATTTGAGAAACATATACCTTATGTGTGAGTAGGTTATTCTTGTTCATAACAATCTTATTACAGCAGCCATGATCTAGGAAATGTAATATCATTTTGTCTCATCTTAGCTTCTATGCAGATGGAAGTTTCTACTGGTTTTAATAATACTTTATTAATCAAAACATTTCCCTTTATTAGAAATGTTGTGGTTTGTTCGACATTCATTCTGATTTCCGAAATCAGTAAAACATCATTCCTTTTGAAAACCAAAATACTCATTACTCACGAATGAGGTTTCACACTTTTTAACAAAATTCAATTAAGTCAAGTCTCTTATCTTTTAAGATCAAGTCTCTTTAACTTTTACAATAAATAAACCATTCTGTTACCTACATAGAGTCGTTATAACTAACTTCCCATAAAGCTATTATAACACCCTATGTTTTGAACCAACCAAACTCATTTAGCACACGACGCTCACCGCATTTACATAGTTTACAAAACATCATGCTAGAAAGGATAGGAAGAGGTTCACATACCTCGCGACGATTATCGACAAATAGCAATACGCTCCATAGTACTGTACCCTTGCTAGCCTTTTCCACTCATCAAGTAGAATGCGCTACTCATAGTACTTCCACCTATATAGGCCACAATCGTCTATTAACTTCTAAACACTCGGTTCCATATTCTACAGAAAATTGGCAAAGACTTCCCGCAACAAACAGAAATCTCATCCTCAATCGAGGCCGCTACCAAGCCAACCAGTGGGGTTATACGCCTAACCTGACGATACAATTCTACTACACAAGAATACCACACAAGTTCATCAGAATGCAAATTCCATGTAATTACAATCAGCTTCTTTTCTTTATTCAGCTTAAGTCAAAAGACATTGCCGCAAAGCTATGTTCAGATCTATATATAGTATACTTCAACTATATAATCATACAACATGTAATTTCCAATTACAACAAGGACAAGAATATTTACCTCGATAAGCCCAAAATTATCCAAGTATTAAGTCGATCCTGAGCAAGGTTTAGCTCCTACTCCGGGTGCTCCAACGCTCTCCAAACAACCCCTAGTAGTTCTACGCGACTTCTTCTTAATACTCCAACCAACTATGGAGATTTTCCTTAGTGTTTCAGCTTGAGACAAAAAGGACATAAGGTAGTATTTTCTGCTCTACGATAGAGGTATCTTCGAATACTACAAGGTATACCTAAGGTAATTGGGTATAGTAACAATACTTTGAGAGTATTTCTACCAAGATTGGGGTATTTATACGAGACAACACCACAAGTGGTGTATACCCTCTACCAACCCCACTGTGAGTGGGGTACTCTCGCCATGGGGAGGGTTCTCGCCAAGGGCCTCACCATCGTGAGGACGAACACTACAAGAGAGGTGGGAGGATTTTAGACTTAGGAAATTATTTCGACGAAGAAGTCTTCAGCGGAGGGTATTTATAGGCCAACCAACGGCCAAGATCTAGCCAAGTGTTATGCAAGTGTAGGCCAAGATGTGCCCAAGTGCCCCTAGTCCCTACTCCTTAAAACCTCACAAATATCTTGCCAAACCTTATCTTGAAATCGCCCACTGACCGCCCACAACTTCCGCCAACGAGAGGGTTCCAAGTGGCGCTCTCGCTGGTCCAACATGCTTCGCCTCTCTAAAAATCCGCAAAAATTAAAAATGACATAGCCGAATTTTCCTTCGCAAGTTATGCAAAACGCTTCGCCGAAAAACGACTCTAACCGTGTCAGGCACAAAATAATTCGCCAAGCCTACTTTAAGCTTCAAACTTTTCTACGCACGCCCCACGCATATACCGGAAATACAGTGGTATAACAGATCATTTACGAGTAGACATACTTTCTTTATCTTAAGGAATCATGCTAGAAGAAGAGATAGTTCACATACCTTTTCGGCTAAATCCACAAGCTAAGCCGAATACGCCGTACGTAGAATTGTCAACCTATAATGGTCACAACAAAACTATCAACTTCTAGTCTCTAACGTAGAATAATACTAAGTAAACGGTCTCTTATTCTACGGAAAATCGGGCAGCACCTCCTTTGTTTCTACATACTTTGCCACCTTTTTCAAGGCCGAATACAATAACCATACATGCCACATTTAAGGCTCAACATACCAACCAAACAAAGGGGATTACACGCCTTACAATACGTGTAAAATTTCGCCCCACAATTCATACCAAGTAGTTTAATACCCAAGCCATTCTCGGCCAACAACATAACCAACAATTCAAAGTCTTTTCCAATCCTTTTTCAATTCCAAGTTCTAAGGTCTAACATGTTATATAGTCATAAACAACTTCAACAACTACAATTTCATTCTTTATACAACATGCGACGACTTAAACTAATAATCGACTTGAATTGTAATCTTAAGGCTAAACATGCTAGTTTTCAGATTAGGGTTCCAATAGCCAAAACACTTATCAAACTTCATACTAAACATCTGATGCTTGCTAATATCCATAGCTACAACAATAAGTAAACTTAATTACTAAAACGACAAAATTATACCTTTACAAGCCCTTAAAGATTCCAAGATTCAAAGTCGCTCCTTAGCAAATTCTTAGCTCCTTTCCTTATGTTCCAATCCGCTCCAAGCACTCCTTAGAAGCCTATGAAGAACCCATCTTCAAGTTCCAACTTCAAAGTTGAAGAACTCCTTAAGTTTCCGCCTTGCGACTAATACGAAACGCCGCTTTTTCCAAATATTTCTATTGAGATATCCTTACAATACCCTTAGGACATTGGGTTAAAGTCTTGTGAACAAAGGATCAAAACTACAAATTTTTTTACGGGCAAATGTGCAAACCCGAGAGCCTCTGTTTTGGCACAAATGTTCTCTAATTTTTCTAAGTGTTAAAGACCTTGTCTTGCACTAGTGAAGCATAAATAACACAACGGCGGCCAAGATTATAACAATTGCGTGGCTTCGATGAAGATCATATGGATAATAAATGGACAAGTCGACTGGTCAACAATCTCAAGCTAGCAAGACTTATCTTCCTCGATGGTCAATGACCATTTTACCCTTACTAAATTTCTACCAAGACCATAAAGCGGGCCACGGTCGCCTCTCTCATTCGCCCATAAAATTAGAACCTCATGGCCCCACAAAACGTAAAATTCCTCCAGTGGGCCCCACATGACCAAATCCGTAAAAATAAATTACCATAATGTTAATAAGTTCCATACTCTTCAAATAATTCATTTTTGAGAATCCAATTCTCAACAAGGCACATTTTTCCTTTCCGACGTTTCTAAGATTTTCCGCTTTAAAACAATTCTTCATTTCGCACTCAATTTCCAAGTCTTGATTCCTTACATACACTCTCTTACCCATGCATCGACTTACGAGTGTAACATTCTTCCCCTTAGAAACATTCGCCCCCGAATGTTCTTAGTCCTGTCAAGCTATACTAACTCCCAGACTGCCTCTATACTATGCCTAATACCAATACTCCACAAGACCAACGATGCCACACATGGCCACCACCTAACATACGTAAACATAGCAATGGACCTTCCGTCCGTGGTTCCTTCTCACAAAACTCGAAGGTTACAGTCTTCTAAAATACGGGATCCTTAGAGGTTCCTTTATTCTCTTACTTGTCATACTTTCTCGTACTTCTAAACTTATTTAGTACACGTACAAAATAAACTAGACTTGGGCCTTGCACCCTCGTGACCCTATCACATAACGGGACCATTTCTAATTGACATCACCCAATTCCATACTACCGGCCAATTGACCAAGGCCCATAACCCGACTCATCGTCACACTTAACTTCTCATTCTTAGTCTGAAATAAATCTCTCTCTTATCTCAAGGTACTTCTCACCCTATCCTCCCATTCACTAGAGGTTCGTCACATAAGCCAAAGTATTTCTACTGTACAATCTTCCCTATTGGTCTTTACACTGTTACGGGATAATTACAACTTGTGAACTCTACACAACTATAGTCTCAGTTCACTTTATTATTCTTGTCAACATTCTTAACTTCTCACTTTACTAATCAAGGTATCCCTACCTCTGGGGTACTATCACTTTACAACTCTAGCAATAAAGAGAAAACATATACGCTAGGGTAAAATTTGAATCTATCAATGCACGATGATCTCAAAAGAATCGAATATACCAGAACCCCACGCGATGTCGCTTCTCCGATCCCGCCCAAGAGTCACGCCATCTACGCGTTCAAGGACCGCCAGAACTATAAACTCCACTCGACTCTACCACGATCGGCCGACATCCAACACCCGCCTCGGGACGACAACCGCGAGGAAAGTGGAACCAACCATCGGCCTCAAAGGCCGAGCCACTTCACCTGCTTTTCTAAAAGGACATACTCCGAATATGTCCTGACGCCACAACAAAAACAAACATTCGCGCCATAACGACATTTCCATACGACGCTTACTACATCTAAACATCGAGGAAAAAGTGGCCTCGATCGAGAAAATCCGCTTCCTCCGAGAACTTCGACCGAGCTTGGACCGCTCCTAAATACCAGGGATTAAATCTCCACATGTGAGTTGCGGGTATGTACCGGGTAGGTCGACAATATCTCACTCGCCGCCGAGGTCGCCCAAAAACTCACCGAATAACCAACCGGCCTAGCCTCTTACGCCGATCTCCGCTACGCCCTCTACTTCTCCGCACACCGCTTGCATCGGGTCGAATAACCTCCTGCTGATGAAACTGTAGCACCGCTATCTTGGTCAATAACATAACGGCTTCCCTCATGACCTTATAGTCTTCTCCTAACTGAGAAACTGGAGGCTCTGGTGCTGGGGTCTCAAAACCTGGAGCAGAAGAACTCGCCGACTGCGGCACAACATCCGGTATATCCTGTGAATAAGCCCTATCAAATATCTGAGTCTGACTAGTAGCTCCTGCTACTCCTTTTTCCCTTCTGGTCTGATGTTGCCCTCCTTGGAGGCATAACTGTAACACAAAATTTCGTCAGAGAGGAATTATCTTACTAACACAGCTCTATGGCACGATCTTAGAGTGAGAAGAATAGAAACCAACTCCTAAATGTCCCAGAGCCTCGCTTATAGGTGTGGCGCGCAACACACCGATAATCAAGACTCTACTAGACACGGTCTGTAGACATTCCGAGGACTGACTGCTCTGATACCACTCTGTCACACCCCACACCCCGGGCCCGTGACTGGTGCCCTACCTGGGCACCCTTCTACCTTAACAACTAAGTAAACTGCGGAAATTAAATAACACCTCATTTTTTTTTCTTACCAACATACGTATAAGGGCAAAGCCGACAAGGCTGCCATAATATATATAATCAAAAGACACTACACTGAACATGAGTCCAATCCCACATATGAATACAGACCTCTAAGAGTTTTACTGAAATATGACGGGACAAGGTTTCACCGTACCCATAACCGTACAAAAGCCTGCATCAAGGAACTATACCAAAAGATAAACTCCGAACAGTGGAGCTATCCAAAACTCGAAAGGTGGTCCTACACTGCCGATCACCAAATCAAGGCATCTAAACTCATGCAGATGAACGCAGCTTCTGAGGAGGTCAAGACGAATGTACAAGTATGTGAAATGTTAGTACCGTGAATGAAATCATAAAAGTCTAAACAAAATAGAGACATGTATGATAGCCAACCTACAAAGACACAACACATAAGCAATATATCAAGTCGTGGACGATGCCTCAAAGTCATTACTAAAATATAACCGTGGGTCTCACGCCCATAATATCAATCATGCCCGTGGAATCCTTCCTCACTGCCGGCAGTCCATGATATTATAACACCAATAGACATACATGAACACCAAGTCCCACCTGTGTTCTAAACACTGTACGGGACAAGTAGGAAAACGAACCACCAGATCCAACCTGTATCATAACACGGACGGGGGCAAGTACGAAAGCCAACTACCAGATCCAACTTGCGTCAACAACTGACGGGGGAGAGTATTAAAACTAACTACCAGATCCAACCAGCAGAACGAGATATGACCGGGGCAAGTGCGCAAGCTATCTACCGAGTTTATCAGATAAAATCGTGCAATAGCACCGACGGGGCAAGTACGAAGCCAACTACTGAGCTATCTCACGCCCACCGACGGGGGACAAGTACGAAAGCTAACTACCAGATCCAACCAGCGTCACTACTCCTCATGGAAGGCTAATCCATGGAATAACAATATCCCACATGGTCGCATGCCCCGGAATCCCACATCGTATAAGCATGACCATAGGGTAATACAAACTAATCCGGGAATCTAACCCGCCTCCTGGTCACATGCCCCGGAATCCCACATCGTATAAGCATGTCCAAGGAGTAACACAAATAATGGAAGCATACCCGTGGAATCCCACATCACCGCTTCAGACGCCCAAGTAAACTTACAACAAGACAGCCGACCCTCCAACCGAGAGTCGCGACAACGTAATAAAACATAATACTTGCACTCAAAAGCTATCACCAGCACACATAGGCAAGTTCATAAAATCTATAGACTTTCATTTTATAAACTCAAGGCACTTAAAGAATAATTCTCAATTAAACAAGCCAAAGTACTTATCAAGGCACACATAGAATAATTCTCAATTAAACAAGCCAAAGTACTTATCAAGGCACACATAGAATAATTCTCCATTAAACAAACCAAAGTACTACGTACGTACATTCTTTTCAAAAGACTCATTTTTATGTAAAACCCCAAGATACTAACACCCGTAG
Organism: Przewalskia tangutica; assembly: GCA_029844215.1. NCBI lineage: Eukaryota > Viridiplantae > Streptophyta > Magnoliopsida > Solanales > Solanaceae > Przewalskia > Przewalskia tangutica. The sequence continues at coordinate 1,633,573 of JAQGDG010000035.1, forward strand.
TATCAAGGTGTGTCTATTTTTCAAAGTAAGTTACTACACTTTTAGAAAACTCATTTCAAAGCTTGAAATCAAGTAACTTCAAATTTTCACAATCTAGGCAACTTATGCCCATTAATCAAAATAGACAACTTTCTTAACCTTCCATAAAGCCGTTATAACCAACTTCCCATAAAGCCGTTATAACCCTTTATGGTTTTGGACATATCCATTCCTTTTATAACCAAGAGACTTATACTTTTAAAACCAAGTATCACATACTTACAAATCAAGTTCTTAACTTTCAAAATACTTCAAGTCTCTTAATATCTAGAAAACAAGTTTCTTCTACTAAATCATGTCATTTCTCCTCTCTTGAAACAATTAAGTAAATCACTCCTTTTGACTCCCCTAAAGTCATTATAACGACCCTTAGGTTTTGGAACTAAGGAACTAGCCAAAAGATTTGGAAACCACTTCCTTTTCAAGACTCTATGTACTTTAAGTAAAATACCTTCACTTTTGAGAATCCAAACTTCACTAAGGAAATGGATTATAACAACTTACAATTAAAACATCAAAGTACAATCAATGAAGTATATAAAACAAATTATATATTAGGCAATCCAAGTACAACCAAGGAATGGATCATTTAAGGAGTAGGACATACTTTCTTTATCTTAAGGAATCATGCTAGAAGAGGAGATAGTTCACATAACTTTTCGGCTAAATCCACAAGCTAAGCCGAATACGCCGTACGTAGAATTGTCAACCTATAATGGTCACAACAAGACTATCAACTTCTAGTCTCTAACGTAGAATAATACTAAGTAAACGGTCTCTTATTCTACGGAAAATCGGGCAGCACCTCCTTTGTTTCTACATACTTTGCCACCTTTTTCAAGGCCGAATACAATAACCATACATGCCACATTTAAGGCTCAACATACCAACCAAACAAAGGGGATTACATGTTATACCCCGTATTTCCAGAGTATGTACGTAAGGGCGTACGTACGAAAGTGTAGCCTTAAAAGTTTAGGCCTAGGACGTTTTTTTTTGGCACAACTCACACAAAGAATCGTTTTCCGACGAAACGTTTAACAAGACTCGCGTAGGATAAATTCCGGCTATGTCATTTCTAATTTTTGCGGATTTTTCCGAGAGACGTAACACTTTGGGCCAACGAGAGGGCGACACTTGTCACCCTCTCATTGATGGATGTGGGACGGCAATAGGGCCGAATGGATTGGCAATTTTGTCAAGTAGTTGGTAGGATATTTTGTGTGCAAGTTGGCTAAGGTACACTTGCCCAAATCTTGACCTTACACTTGCCTTGCACTTGGCATCATCTTGGCCCTTGGTTGGCAACTTCTTGACCTATAAATACCCCCCTTAAGATGAAGAGTTCTTCATCCACAAATCTTTCTCCAAGTCTTGAAAATCCTCTCTCTCCTCGAGCCTTTTCGCCCAACACACCCTCCCCTTGAGTGAAGCTCGCCGAGGCAACCCCCTAGCCTAGCCGAAACCTACCCCTCCCTTGGTAGAAAAGTTGCCTTCTAGTATTGTTATAATGCCCAAAATACCCTAGCCCAAATCCCTTAGTACTTAGTAGAAGTTGTGAAGAACTTCTAACTGCTTCGAGCTATCTGAGCGCATAAATTAGAGCTAATCCTTGCTCGATCGACTTATATCTAGGATATTATTGGGCTTATCGAGGTAAATAAACTTGTCCTTCTTTGTAATTAGAGAATACATACGTAGAAGTATAGAAATAAGTATTAAATACTTGTATGATATTACGTATCGAATTGAACAAGTATCACAGCAGAAGGCGGTTTAAAAGAAGAATAATTGAACTATACTTACTTAGACCGCTTTCACAGAGACTCGAGTAGCTCACCGGTAGGGAAGTCGCCCGATTTTCCGTAGAATAAAGGACCCTTTGCTTAGAATCGCTTACGAGTAGTCTAGACGCTGATAGACGGTTCGACTATTATAAAGTTGATTCTTCACACACATATTCAACTCGCAGTGGTTTTCGCCAGAAGGTATGTGATTCTTCCTAAAGCATGATATTTTAAAATATATATATAGTACTAGACGCATACGTGTTAATCGAATAATAACTACGGCAATGTCTTTTGACTTAAGCCCGAATAATAATTACGCAATGTCTTTGACTTAAGCCCTAATAATGAGAGTCTTGATGCATTTCAAAAGAATATCAATCATTTTAATGTAAGAGAACTACTTGGTTTTTAAACAAAAGCTTAAGAGTTATACTAGCTTTATGGGAAGTTAGGTATAACAACTTAAGATTTATAAAAGGAACAATTTACTTATGTGTTTATAATGCATTTATATCGATTGACGAAAGAATAATAAAATGGTTTGATAAGTAGACACGATATGACGCTACGTGTGGTAGTGACTTGTAACGTTTGTATAAGAGGGTATTCTTGTTGTGCTTATGTTGTTGAACGATAAGCTGTTAGGTTGGTATTATATCACTCACCTCTTGACATGTTACCGGGGTTGTCGCCCACGCGGGTAGACTCAGCGGTCCGGGACCATGATTCGAGAATACCTCACGCGGTCCAGGGACCTACGCGAGCTACGAGTTCCAGTTAGTGTGCGGGTTATACCCCACGCGGTCTATGTGGGCTACGCGACTACGAGTCCAGACGACGCCGAGGAGTAGCACCCTCGACGGGTTATACCCTACGCGGGCCTACGAATGGCCCATGCGACTACGGAGTCCGTGATTAGGCTCACAGAGGATACTACGCAATTGGCCCCGCTCGATCATTCGCACCTAGAAAAGACTCATACGCTTACCTATTGTTGCTCTTGTTTATGATGCGGCACTACGCGCTACATCGTTATTTCGCGCATATTTATAAAATTGGTTTTAAAATGATATGATTTCATTTAAGTACTTTACGCCACATACTTAGTACCGTTGTAATCGACCTCCTTCGGGCCGCTCATGCCGCAGTAAGGGCAAGCAGTGCTAGATCCATATCCTTAGATCTTGGCGCTGTGTCGTGAGCTCCATCTTCTCCGGAGGCTCTACTTTTGGGTATGATCTCCCTGTATTGTAGATAGTTTTGTACATTCAGGGTATGGCAGGGCCCTGTCCCGCCATAGTTGTTTACTTCCTCAGAGGTCTGTAGTCCTATTGTACAGTTGTGATGTAACTACAAAACTATGTTTATATATATATGTCAAAAGACAAGTTTTTCTTCAGATAAACTGTTTCTCCTTTTTAATAATGTTTCTTGTCTTGTTTTATATTTCCGCTGATTTTCTCTGATGTATGATCGCTGGTGCCCGGTAAGGCACTACCACGCAGCCCCGAACGTCATGACAAAAGTGGTATCGAGCGCTTAATCTCTGAAAGTGTCTACGCATCGTATCTAGTAGTTCTGATTATCGCAGGTGTCAGGCACCACACCAATAATCGTGAGGCTATAGGTTATTTAGATTGGTTTCATTCTTCTCGCCCGAGATCGTGCTTTAGAGCCGTGTTAAAGTTGGACCCTCTAACGTATTTCTTTCTCAGAATAGCTTATGCCTCCACGTAAGGCAACCCGCCCAAAGCGGCAAGGCACTGAGGAGTCGCTAGTGGGACACCTAGAGTCACGAGGCTCGTGCCCACGACACCCGAGATGGCGAAGTTCTACGACGCCACGACCCTGTGAGGGTTTAGGTCGCAGCAGCGGGTCGATGAGACCACAAGACTACACCTCCAAACCCCACACCGAGCGATAAGATGGGTTATAGATAGATGGCCCGCCATCGCCAGATCGTGGCTGCATACGAGGACAGCCGGATGCGGCAGCCCAGCCCACTCAGAGCACCCGTGGTTCACCCGAGGGCGCATGGGCCAGCTACGGATTTCGAGTTGTAGCCCGCCGTAGTTCTACTGTCGAGGCCGCAGGATGATCCGCAGGAGTTCATCCGACGCTGCAGAGGATCGCGAGGGTGATCAAGACGCCGAGACCGAGTCCGCGGACCTTTCGGTTCGTGACGGCCACGGATACCGCAGCCGATTGGTTTGATTCGCGAGTTATCCCGGAGAGCACGCCCCCCGCCTACTGGGATGAGTTCTCGAGGCTTTCTCACTCACTTCTTGCCTCCACGTGCATTTGCGAGGGCACGGCCGATAGATTTTTGTTATCGAGGCAGAGGACGCACGCTAGGAGTACAATGTCGAGTTTGATTCATCGCTCGACATATCCCAAATACGCAGAGCATGGCGATGTGGTGCACCGCCACGCCACCGGCTAGATGATTATATGGCCGAATCTTGCGCGTGTTTCTTCACCGTATGGACATTACCCGCACGCAGCTCATGCTCTGGATGCGGCGAGCATAGAGACCGACGGTCGACAGCAAGAAGAAGCAGGCACCAGACGGCAGGTCTTTTGGTGGCTATCGTGGTGGGCGCCTCATCGCCAGCCTAGATTTGCACCACGCCACCAGAGCACTCCTCGCACCGCCCTCAAGACAACAGATATTCGAGGCGTACCAGTGGCCCTGTGGCTTCTGACGCCCAGAGCAAAGAGGATCGCCGACGGACCACCCCTCAAGGTGGCCGACGCAGATCCCACTTCGAGTTGTGGCGTCGCCACGGAGCTTGTTTCACCAGGCCGCAGGTCACTTTGCTAGAACCGTCCGACTCAAGGGCGGCAGATAGTAGGGTCACCATGTGTTCTTTTTGCCGGTCTTCTTCATCCCCGACAGTTACTCACCCCGGAGGGCAGGGTACTCATGAACTAGCAGGTCGCGACAGAGGTCGTGGCTCGGGTCCCAGTTCTAGTGGTCCTCAGAACCGCATTTATGCCTTGTCCAGCCGGCAGATCGTGAGGCCTCACCGACATCGCCACAGTACCTTATCGGGCCTCCGACATGATGTGTATGCCTGATAGATCCGGTTCTACTCCCCCATATATCTCCCCTTATTGCTAGTAGGATGTGGATAGAGCCCGAGTCCATAGACCCTTTCGAGGTAGCTACGCCAAATGGTGATCTGGTAGCTCTACGGGTATATGTGGCTTGTCCAAGGACCATTTACACCGCCGACTTTAGCCGACTTGACAGAGTCGATATGATTGATTTCGACGCGATCATTGGTAATGGATTGGCTAGCTTCGCTACGCCAATGTAGACCGCAGAGAGAGTAGCGTTCCAGCTCGGCGAGCCATTGGCTGAGCGAGGAGCAATCAGACGCCGAGTGGTAGGTTTATTTCCTACCTCAAGGCTAGGAAGACGGGTGCGCAGGGTACATCTACCATCTCGCTTGGGTGTTTGATACCGAGGTCGCAGCGAGATTTTCGGGCCCAAAGAGTCGAGAGTTCCCGCACGTGTTTCCGCACGACTCCCGCATCCTCCTGAGGGAGATAGAGTTTTGTATTGATGCAGACACTCGCCTATTTCCATTCTCGCCATACGAACGGCACCGCCGAGTCGAGAGAGTCAAGGACCACTTTAGAGATTTGGTCGAGAAGCGGCTTCATCAGCCTAGTGTTTCTCCCTCGGGGCGCCAGATTGTTCGCGGAAGAAGGACGGACGCCGCACGTGTGTTGATTACAGCACCGAACAAGGTGACCATTAAGAACAGATACCCTTCCTGTGATTGATGATTTGTTCGACCAGCTGCGTGGTGCGAGATGTTTCTCCAAGATTGACCGCGATCGCTATCATCGTGTACGAGTCGAGAGGCGATGTCCCTAGGATCGCATTCCGACCCAGACGCATTATGAGTTCGTGGTCATGTCTGGTTGACCAATGCTCCGAGGTATTCATGGATTTGACGAACCGAGTGTTCAAACCATTTTTGGACACGCTTGTGATAGTGTTCATCGATGATATTCGTTTATTCTCGCCAGAGCGTACGCAGAGCATTTGGCGATCGTACGACGCTTCCAGACTAGCAGCTATACGCCAAGTTTTCCAAACGTGAGTTTTGGTTAACTTCGTGGCTTTTCTTAGGCACATTGTCGGCCGATGGCATTCGAGTGGATACGCCAAGATCGAGGCAACAGACTTGGCCTGCACCTACTACTCCGGCTGCAGGTTCGCAGCTCGCCTCGCAGTTATTATCGGCGTTCAGAGAGAAGTTTGCTTCTATCTCGCACCATTGACTAGCCGACTCGTATGCGCCTAAGTTTCATGGACTGATGCTTGCGAGCGTGGTTTCCGCATCGAAGAGAGATCGACGATCGCCTCGCTTCTTACTTCCGCAGGGTCCAAACGGTTATGTCGTGTATCGTGATGCGCCATCGGGTTGGGATGTGTTGATGCAGCAGGCAAGCGTTATAGCGCATGATCCCGACAAATTAAGAAACACGCAGGAACTACCCCACCCATGATTTCGAGTCGCGCGTGATTCACGCCAAGATCCGAGGCACTACTTGTATGGGGTTCATGTGGATATTTATACGCACTCACAAGAGCCTCCAAGATATTTTCACCGCAGGAGCCGAACTTACGACGCAGACGGTTAGAGTTGCTTAAGGATTACGATGTTGATATCCTATACCACCCGAAGGCCAACGCGGTGGCGTATGCCTTAGTCGTAGGTCGACGGGAGTCTATCGACGCAACTGCAGAGTGAGGGACATGGTTCGTGATTTGCATCGCCAGCAGCATCGTGTTCGCTTGATTGATTCCGATAGCGCTGGTTCGAGTTCGCGAGGTTGCCTAGTCTTCCATCGCCGGCGAGGCGAAGAGGCAACACCGAGGATCCGCTTGACACGTTATCGCGATACGACTCTTCGCGGCGGAAGGGTCCTTTGAGGTAGCAAAGACGGGGTGCTAAGGTTCGAGGGCGTGTCGTGTGTTCCAGATGTTTCAGACTTCGCAGCAGGTTCTCGGGAAGCACACACAAGCTACTCCATCCATCCGTGGTCGACCAAGATGTACCACGACCTTAGATCCGTATCGTGGGATGGCTTGAAGAGGACGCCGCAGTTCGTAGCTCGCCCGTGGTTGTCGCAGCGAAGGCAGAGCACCGCAGGCCCGGTGGTTTGTTACGCATTTACGAGAGATCCCGACCGAAGTGGGAGGTGATCAACATGGACTTCATCACAGGATTGCCTCGCACTCATAGGAGACATGATTCTATATGGGTTATAGTCGACAGGCTGACGAAATCAACCCACTTTCTTCCCGTCAGGACGACTTTTTCGGCTGAGGATTATGCCAGACTTTATATCCGAGAGATCGCCGATCGCATTGAGTCCCTATTTCGATCATATCGCATGCAGGAGCCCGCTTACGCTAACTTCGAGGTCTTTCCGTATGGTTTAGGGACGCAGTGAGCTCGAGTAATCGCATTCCATCCACGCATGCACGACGACAGCAGAGCGCACTATCCGCACTTCGAGGATATGTCGCGAGCCCGTGTTATTGACTTCGTGGGTAGCCGAGGATCATTTGCCTCTAGTTGAGTTTCATGATAATAATAGCTACCACCCAAAGATTCGACGGCGCCCACGAGGCCTTGTACGAGGAAGTGCAGACGCCGATAGGCTGGTTCGACGTGGCCGAGGTGCGCTAGTGGGACCAGATTTGCGCAGCAGCGGATAAGGTGGCTTATCCAGAGAGGTTGCCGACACCGTAGTCGCATGGGTCATACGCAGATCATCGCCGCTGCATCCGGAGTTCGAGGTCGATGATTGGGCTTTCTCAAGGTGTCACCCACGGCGGTGCGATGAGATTCGGAAGAAAGGGAAACTCACCAAGGTACATCGGGCCGTATCGATTGTCCGCAGGTGGGCAAGGTTGCCTACGAGTTGATCCGCCGTCCGATCCGAGGCAAGGCATCCTGTTTCATGTTTATGCCGGCGAGATGATCGGATCCATCTAGTACACCCGATTGACGATGTCCAGTGACCGAGGTTATCGATGAGGATATTCCCATAGCGATAGTCGATCGTGTTAGGCGCCCGCGACCAAAGACGTGGCTTCCACAAAGTCTTGTGGCGAATGAGCTCGTGAGGAGATGACACGGGAAGTCGAGGAGGAAATGAGGCGTAAGTATCTCACCTATTCCCCACACCTCCGTGTAATTCACTTTCCTACTTGTAAATCTTCATTATCGCTTATGCCTAAGTGTTGTTTTGTGGTCGCGTGGCATTTGCAAAATGTTTAAGTTATGAAGAACCTTATCGTTATCCTGTCGGGAAGGAACATTCGACGAATGTTTCGGGAGGGGAGAATGTTATACCGTATTTCCGCAGTATGTACGTATGGCGCATTTAAAGTGTAGCCTTAAAATTTTAGGCCTAGGACGTTTTTTTGGGCACAACTCACACAAAGAATCGCTTTTCCGACGTAAACGCTTAACAAGACTCGCGAGGATAAATTCCGCCATGTCATTTCTAATTTTTGCGGATTTTTCCGAGAGACGAACACTTTGTTAACGAGGGCTTACACTTGTCACCCTCTCATTGATGGACGGGACGGCAATAGGGCCGAATGGATTGGCAATTTTGTCAAGTAGTTGGTAGGATATTTTACGCAAGTTGGCTAAGGTACACTTGCCCAAATCTCGACCTTACACTTGCCTTGCACTTGGCATCATCTTCGCCCTTGGTTGGCCACTTCTGACCTATAAATACCCCCTTAAGATGAAGAGTTCTTCATCCACAAATCATTCTCCAAGTCTTGAAAATCCTCTCTCTCCTCGAGCCTTTTTCGTCCAACACACCCTCCCCTTTGAGTGAAGCTTGGCCGAGGCAACCCCTAGCCTAGCCAAAACCTACCCCTCCCTTGGTAGAAAAGTTGCCTTCTAGTATTGTTATAATGCCCAAAATACCCTAGCCCAAATCCCTTAGTACTTAGTAGAAGTTGTGAAGAACTTCTGGGTTCTCGAGCTATCTGAACGCATAAATTAGAGCTAAGCCTCGCTCTGATCGACTTATATCTAGGATATTATTGGGCTTATCGAGGTAAATAAACTTGTCCTTCTTTGTAATTAGAGAATACATACCGTAGAAGTATAGAAATAAGTATTAAATACTTGTATGATATTACGTATCGTAATTGAACTCATATCACAAAGAGGCGGTTTAAAAGCAGTTAATAATTGAACTATACTTACTTAGGATCGTTTTCACAAGAGACTTGAGTTGTCACGACCAACCTGCCCGTGGATCGTGCCTTACCCCGCACCCTAGTGATACAACATCGCAGAAAATCACGAAATAAAAACATGAACATGAATTAAGAGAAAAGATAAATAAACAAAGCAACCAAAACAATTGCTTTCATCATATATACATAAATACCCAATAGCTTATCCTTTACAAACCCCGCCCACAATAAAGCATGCACTTATGATTTTTACAAAGAATGACGGACAGTGGCCCCGCCATACCCTCAATGTATAAGAATCTATGCACTGTGGTAACATACCAAAAGATAAGCCTCAAGGAACAGAGCTTCCAACACGCTAAATGTGATCCTATAAGCGGATCGATAACGATGTACCTTTACTCATGCAGATGAACGCAGCTTCTGAGGAGGTCAAGATAACAGTACCAAGTATGTGAAATCAGAAATATCAGAATGAAATCATAATAGTCTATATAAAGCAGAGACATGTATGATAACCAAACTACGCTCACAACATAAAAGCAATATGTCAAGTCGTGACTCACGCCTCAAAGTCATCCTCACGCCCGTGGAACTTCTTCCTCACCGCCAGCCTAGGTACAAATCATGTGATACGATAATGTGTCTCGCCCATCTTATTGACCCAATATAGAAACGCTGAATATATCTCTGGCTCATGGACGACCAGAGTCGAGTGAAATACATTCCTGGACGAACCTGAGTCGAGTGAAATACATTCCTGATGAACCAGTAATCAAGTGAATACATTCCTGATGAACCTAATCAAGTGAAATACATTCCTGATGAACCGTAATCAAGTGAAATACATTCCTGACGAACCAGAATCAAGTGAAATACATTCCCTGATGAACCTAATCAAGTGAAATACATTCCTGATGAACCGTAGTCGAGTAGAACACAAGACTTGCACAACAAGGCTATCACACGAATATGGTCAAGTTTCATAACAACAAGCACAAGCAAGTTACACACAACTCAAGGTACTTTCATTTTATGTCAAAGTCCGGATTTTAACCCTAAAGTACTACGTACGTTAAATTCCTTTTAAAGATCCATTTCTTTTACGAAGGTCACCCGATACCCGTAGTATAAAAATAGAGTGACTAACATTGTTAAGTAAACCAAATGCTTTCCTTTGTAAAATCAAGTAACAACCTTATTTTCCAAACGTTCAAGTTTGCCTAATTTCAAAAGCTCAAGTTTCTCATTTTAGAAAAGGTTTCGTAGTTCATAGTTTTAAATCCTTTAAAACATAATTCTCCTTTAAACGTTTTGAGAAACATATGTCTTATATATGAGTAGGTTATTCTTGTTTATAATTAATCTTATTAAGCAGCCATGATCTAGGAAATGTAATATCATTTTGTCTTATCTTAGCTTCTATGCAGATGGAGGTTTCTACTGGTTTTAATACCATACTTCATTATTCAATACATTTTCCTTTATTTACGCTGCAGTTGGTTTGTCGATACTCATTCTCGATTTCAAATCAAGAAACATTATTCCTCTTAAAACCAAGTACTCATTACTCACGAACGAAGTTTTCACACTTTTAACAAAATTCATATTAATACCATTAAGTCAAGTCTCTTATCTTCTAAAAATCAAGAAACCATTCTTTTATCACTCTTAAGACGTTATACCTAAATTCCCATAAAGCTAGTACAACTCTTATGTTTTCAAAGCCAAGTATTACTACACATCAAATCATATAAGTCAAATCGCTTACCCTTTGAAACCACAAAGCATTTTCTTACCTACATAAAGTCGTTATAACCAACTACCCATAAACCGTTATAACACTTTATGTTTCAAACCAATCAAATACATTAAACACATGACGCTTACCGCATTACATAGTTATACACATATCATGCTAGAACAGATAGAAGAGGTTCACATACCTCGCGACGATTATCGACTAATAGCAAAACGCCCAAGTACTTCAAACCGCTTGGCCACACTCTCGCCAAGGCATCACCCACACGTAGTACTACAACCTATAGAGGCCACAAAGCCTATTAATATCTTTAGATCCCGACGAGAATATTCTACGTAAAATTCGGCAAAGACCTCCCCGCAACAGAAATCTCCTCCTCAATCGAGGCCGCTACCAAGGCAACTGGGGGTTTGCACGCCTGACCGACGTACAATTCTACTCACAAGAATACTACACAAGTTCATCAGAATACACCCCATGTAATTACAAATCGCTTCACTTCTTAAAATTCAAGCTTAAGTCAAAAGACATTGCCGCACAACTATGATCAGTTCTATATATAGTATACTTAACTATATACTCCTACAACATGTAATTTCCAATTACAAATGTAAGGTCAAGAGTGTTTACCTCGATAAGCCCAAAATTATCCGAGTTTATATGTCGATCCCGAGCAAGGTTTAGCTCCTACTCCGTGCTCTCCGACCGCCTCCAACCAACCCTTAAGTTCTAACTAACTTCTACTTATAACTTCAACAACTGAAGATTTACTTAGGGTTTCGCTTAGCGATCGAGGGAAAGTATAATGGTATTTTCTGGCTTTTGTAAAAGTGGTACTTTGGAAAGTACTACAAGGTATTTGGCTAAAGTATTTGGGCATTATAACAATATTAGAGAGTATTTCTATACCACAACAAGGGTATTATACTAAAACAACTAGGCTAGTGGGTACCCTCGCTTAGGCACCACAAAGTGGGGAGGGGTTTCGCCAAGGCCTTCTCAAAGGGGAGAGGCTATCGACGAGCAAGCAAGAGGAGGGGAAAGGTTTTCAAGACTTAGGAAATTTTTGGATGAAGAAGTTCATCGTTGTGGGTATTTATAGTCAAGTGAAGGCCAACCAACGGCCAAGATTTAAGACAAGTGTGGTGCAAGTGTAGGCTAGATTTCAACCACGTGGACCTTATCCATCTACCACACAACTTGCACAAAATATCCTACCTACTACACAAGACCCAATCGCCAAGCATTACCGCTTCACCCCTTCCAATGCGAGGGTGACACTTGTCACCCTCCCGCTGGTCCAAAATGTTTCGCCTCTCGTAAAAACTGTGAAAATTAGAAATGACATAGCCGAATTTTCCCTACGAAAGTCGTGGAAACGCTTTCACGTAAAACGACTTAATCTAAAGGTCAGGTACAAATTTCAAACTAGCCCACCTTTAGGCATAAATTATTATACGCACGCCTCACGCATATACTGAAATACGGTATAACATTCTCCTCCTTAGAAACATTCGCCCCAATGTTCCTTCTCAAGGCGATAAAGATGAAGTTCTTCTAACAAGTTTCCACTGCCACACATGGCCACAAACATAACACACGTTCTCTTCCTTCCTTACTCGTCGTGCCCTCCTCGAACAATTGAACTCTTCTAGTATACGCACCATACTTCAGTCATTGCTTTAGTTTCCAAAACTTTGGAGTCACCACCTCCAAACTTGGTCATCTACTAGCCTCAATCTTCCTTAAGGCCATTCCCGGCCTTCACGATCTGCTTCTGGTCGAACACACCCACGAACTCATACGATGGTCAACTAAACTTGGGCCCAAAGACCCTCGTGACTACCACCGGGCGGGACCACCCAGAGCTGACCCCACTCGAACAGTCGGGTTGGCCCGCAACACGGCCCCAACCCGACCCATCGTCGCGCCAACTCGCTTCTCCTCGACACTAACAATCTTGCTAAAACACATCATTAAAGATACCACTTTCATTTACCCAACCTGTGACTTATCACACCATACATTCTAGGCATAAAATGCACTCACAAGGATCACTAGCAAAATCTTGTACTCAAGACTACTTACATCTAAGGTCTCAATCAGAATATTCTAAGGTTCATCATTTTCACCCCTGTGCTTACCCTTTTCCCCAACTGTGTTCCTAAATCACATTTTAGCACAAAGCTATCCGAACATAACACTTAACACATTAACATAACATCAAAACATACAAGCCTCTGTAGGGTTATGATATACCGGCTACCGCCCACTCTAATCATAAGTCCACTGCAGGCGCATAATCGCAGGGGCGCGCTTAACCCGCCATCGATCCCAGGCAGCGCGCTGCCGCCGCATTTCCTATAAGCACGCCTTCGTCACATGGCCCCGACGGCCGCAGTGAAACAAGCACCGCAAAAAGACGACATTCCCGATGATGTTTGCCACATCGCGCACACCGGTGGGGACATGAATCCCGCCGCTAGCACTCACGTATACCGTGAACTAAGCCCCGAGCTCACCAGCCCCGAATACCCCGAACGCCCCAAGACCGAGGGGACCACTGCATCGCGGAGGTACATAACTAGATCGCCGAGGCGGTCCGCCTCGAAAGTTACCAGCGACCTCGCTGCTCGCCCTCTTCGCCGATCTCTGGCCATTCCGCCGACCTCCGCGTGCCTCACATCCTAGTGCACGAGCCAGACGCGGCAATGCCCATGCCCGGCCAAGAGCTACACCCGCATAAGCCTCGCCAAGTAATCATCCAGCCCGCGACGTAGCGTGTACTGGCCCTCCATATCGCCTACTACAGCGGAACATACCGAGCTAATGAGTCGAACTCACATCAGACTTCTAACCGCCCGCCTGGCCCCGCTTTAATGTCAAAAATTGTTTACCGAGCCTCCTCATCCGCGAGGCAAGAAATGTGCAAGAAATGCCTCGAGAACTCGTCCCAAATCCGCTGGAAGTGCATGCTCTTCCCGACAGCTCCCACGACCAAACTACCAATCGCAGATCACGCACCGACGCGATCCCAATACCACCGACTCGCTCGAGGCTCGATCACTCACGATCCGCCAGAGCCGCTTGATAAACTCCCGAGGGTCGCCTCGCCTCTCGATCCATAGAACACCGGAGGGCTACAACTCGTAAAGTCCCGTAGCCTCAAACTGCTCGCCGGTGAACTACGGTGCCGCTGGGCTGGAATCGCCAGATCCAAATTTATCTCATATCTGCCACGACCGCCAAGAATCGCCATCTCTTGTACTTATCTCATCCGCTTCCAGCCTGGACCGAGGCTCGTATCAGAGTCTCAGCAGCCACCGCCGCGCTCAACTCGCTGGCGGGCGCCGCTAAACCCGCTGGCACTGCCTCGTGCATCGACGCTCGCGCCATACTCCTCAGATCTCACTAACAGCCTCTCGATCGCTTTGCCTATCTGGCTCAAGGTTTTACGCGAGGCATAATCGTAAAGGAAAGGAATACGCCGTAGGGTCCAATTTATCACACCTCTAAGGCACGATCTCGTAACGAGAAGAATGGAAACTAATCCTAAATGTCTCGCAGCCTCCGACATAGATGGCGCACAACACACCGATAATCAAGACTCTACTAGACACGGTTCGTAGACACTTTCCGAGGACTAATCGCTCGATACCACTTTTGTCACGACCAACTCGCCTGGATCGTGCCTTACCCCGCACCCTAGTGATACAACATCGTAGAAAATCACGAAATAAAACATGAATATGAATTAAGAGAAAAGATAAATAAACAAAGCAACCAAAATAGTTGCCTTCATCATATATACATAAATACCCAACATTTATCCTTTTTACAAACCCCGCCACAACAAATGCTGCACTTATGATTTTTATAACAAAGAATGACGGACAGGCCCCGCCATACCCCGAATGTATAAGAATCTGCTGCACTGTGGTAACATACCAAAAGATAAGCCTCAAGGAACTGAGCTTCCCAACACTAAATGTGATCCTATAAGTGGATCGATATGATGTACCTTTTACTCGCAGATTAACGCAGCTTCTGAGGAGGTCAAGATAACAGTACTAAGTATGTGAAATCAGAAATATCAGAATGAAATCATAATAGTCTATATAAAGCAGAGACATGTATGATAACCAAACTACAATTCACAACATAAAAGCAAACATGTCAAGTCGTGACTCACGCCTCAAAGTCATCCTCACGCCCGTGGAACTTCTTCCTCACCGCAGCCTAGGTACAAATCATGTGATACGATAATGTGTCTCGCCCATCTTATGGACCCAATATAGAAACGCTGGAATATATCTCTGCTCATCCCACGAACCTAGTCGAGTGAAATACATTCCTGATGAACCTAAGAGTCGAGTGAAATACATTCCTGATGAACCGTAATCAAGTGAATACATTCTGATGAACCTAATCAAGTGAAATACATTCCTGATGAACCGTAATCAAGTGAAATACATTCCTGAACCGTAATCAAGTGAAATACATTCCTGATGAACCCAGAATCAAGTGAAATACATTCCTGATGAACCTAGAGTCGAGCAGAACACAAGATTTGCACAACAAGGCTATCACACGTAACATGGTCAAGTTTCATAACAACAAGCATAAGCAAGTTACACACAACTCAAGGTACTTTCATTTTATGTCAAAGTCCTGATTTTAACCCCTAAAGTACTACGACGTTAAATTCCTTTTAAAGATCCATTTCTTTTACGAAGGTCACCCGATACCAGTAGTATAAAAATAGAGTGACTAACATTGTTAAGTAAACCAAATGCTTTCCTTTGTAAAATCAAGTAACAACCTTATTTTCCAAACGTTCAAGTTTGCCTAATTTCAAAAGCTCAAGTTTCTCATTTTAGAAAAGGTTTCGTAGTTCATAGTTTTAAATCCTTTAAAACATAATTCTCCTTTAAACGCTTTTGAGAAACATATGTCTTATATGTGAGTAGGTTATTCTTGTTTATAATTAATCTTATTAAGCACCATGATCTAGGAAATGTAATATCATTTTGTCTTATCTTAGCTTCTATGCAGATGGAGGTTTCTACCGGTTTTAATACCATACTTCATTATTCAATACATTTTCCTTTATTTACGCCGCAGTTGGTTTGTCGATACTCATTCCGATTTCAAATCAAGAAACATTATTCCTCTTAAAACCAAGTACTCATTACTCACGAACGAGTTTTCACACTTTTAACAAAATTCATATTAATACCATTAAGTCAAGTCTCTTATCTTCTAAAAATCAAGAAACCATTCTTTTATCACTCTTAAGACGTTATACCTAACTTCCCATAAAGCTAGTACAACTCTTATGTTTTCAAAGCCAAGTATTACTACACATCAAATCCGTTATAAGTCAAATCCGCTACCCTTTGAAACCACAAAGCATTTTCTTACCTACATAAAGTCATATAACTAACTACCCATAAAACCGCTATAACACTTTATGTTTCAAACCAATCAAATACATTAAACACATGTACTTCTACCGCACTACATAGTTATACACATATCATGCTAGAACAGATAGAAGAGGTTCACATACCTCGCGACGACATCGACTAATAGCAAAACGCTCCAAGTACTCAAACCGCTGGCCACACTCTCACCAAGCAGATCACTCCACACGTAGTACTACAACCTATGAGGCCACAAAGCGCCTATTAATATCTTTAGATCCCGACGAGAATATTCTACGTAAAATTCGCAAAGACTCTCCCCGCAATGTCAGAAATCTCCTCTCAATCGAGGCCACTACCAAGCCAACCAGTGGGGTTTGCACGCCCGATGGACGTGTACAATTCTACTCACAAAGAATACTACACAAGTTCATCAGAATACACCCCATGTAATTACAGCTTCACTTCTTAAAATTCAGCTTAAGTCGCAAGACATCGCCGTAAGTATTATTCAGCTTAAGTCAAAAGACATTGCCGCACAACTATGATCAGTTCTATATATAGTATACTTAACTATATACTCCTACAACATGTAATTTCCAATTACAATGTAAGGTCAAGAGTGTTTACCTCGATAAGCCCAAAATTATCCGAGTTTATATGTCGATCCCGAGCAAGGTTTAGCTCCTACTCCGTGCTCTCCGACTCCGCCCAACTAACCCTTAGAAGTTCTAACCAACTTCTACTTATAACTTCAACAACGGGTGAAGATTTACTTAGGTTTCGCTTTAGTGACCGAGGAAAGTATAATGGTATTTTCTGGCTTTTGTAAAAGTGGTACTTTGGAAAGTACTACAAGGTATTTGGCTAAAGTATTTTGGGCATTATAACAATACTAGGAGAGTATTTCTATACCACAACAAGGGGTATTATACGAAACAACTAGGCTAGTGGGTACCCTCTACCAGTGGCACCACAGGGGAGGGGTTTCGCCAAGGCCTTCTCAAAGGGGAGATGGGCTATTGGACGAGCAAGCAAGAGGAGGGGAAAGGTTTTCAAGACTTAGGAAATTTTTCAAGTTGTGGGTATTTATAGGTCAAGTGAAGGCCAACCAATGGCCAAGATGAAGACAAGTGTGGTGCAAGTGTAGGGCTAGATTTCAACCATGTGGACCTTATCCATCTACCACACAACTTGCACAAAATATCCTACCTACTACACAAGACCCAATCGGCCAAGCATTACCGCCCACCCCTTCCAATGTGAGGGTGACACTTGTCACCCTCCCGTTGGTCCAAAATGTTTCGTCTCTCAGAAAAATCCGTAAAAATTAGAAATGACATAGCCGGAATTTTCCCTACGAAAGCTGTGGAAACGTTTCGTCAGAAAACGACTCTAATCGGGTGTTGTGTACAAATTTCGAAACTAGCCCACCTTTAGACATAAATTATTATACGTACGCCCTCACGTACATACTCTGGAAATACGGGGTATAACATGAGTAGCTCACCGGGTAGGGAAGTGCTGCCCGATTTTCCGTAGAATAAAGGACCCTCTGCTTAGAACTGTTTACAGAGTAGTCTAGACGTTGATAGACATGTCTGACTATTATAGGTTGATTCTTCACGCGACATATTCAACTTGGCGGTGGTTTTCACGAGAAGGTATGTGATTCTTCCTAAAGCATGATATTTTAAAATATATATATAGTACGGTGACGATACGTGTTAACTAAATAATAACTACGGCAATGTCTTTTGACTTAAGCTCGACAATAATTACGCAATGTCTTTGACTTAAGCCCGAATAATGAGAGTCTTGATGCATTTCAAAAGAATATCGAATCATTTTAATGTAAGAGAACTAATTGGTTTTTAAAAAGCTTAAGAGTTATACTAGCTTTATGGGAAGTTAGGTATAACAACTTAAGATTTATAAAAGGAATGATTTACTTATGTGTTTATAATGACTTATATTGATTTATGAAAGAATAATAAAATGGTTTGATAAGTAGACATGATATGACGCTATGTGTGGTAGTGACTTGTAACGCTTGTATAAGAGGTATTCTTGTTGTGCTTATGTTGTTGAACGATAAGTCGTTAGGTTGGTATTATATCACCACCTCTTGACATGTTACGGAGTTAAGTCGCCTTCACGCGGGTAGACTCAAAGCGTCCAGGACCATGATTCGAGAATACCTCACGCGGGTCCAGGGACCTATGCGAGCTACGAGAGTTCCAGTTAGTGTGTGGGTTATACCTCACGCGGTCTATGTGGCCACGCGACTACGAGTCCAGACGATGTCGAGGAATAGCTACCCTCGATGCGGGTTATACCCTACGCGCCTATGCGAGTGGCCTATGCGGACTACGGAGTCCAGGATTAGGCTTTGAGTGATACTACGGCAATTGGCCCCGCTCGATCATTCGCATCCTAGAAAAGACCATTACGCTTACCTATTGTTTCTCTTGTTTATGATGGCACTACGCATACATATCGTTGTTTCGCATATTTATAAAATTAGTTTTAAAATGATATGATTTCATTTAAGTACTTTACGCTTTCACATACTTAGTACTCGCTGTATCGACCTCCTTCGGGCTGCGCTCATGCCGCAGTGGGAAAGCAGTGCTAGATCCACATCCTTAGGATCTTTGCGCTGTCGTGAGCTCCATCTTCTCCTGAGGCTCTACTTTGGGTATGATCTCCTGTATTGTAGATAGTTTTGTACATTCGTATGGCGGGCCCCGTCCCGCCATAGTTGTTTACTTCAGAGGTCTGTAGTCCTATTGTACTTGGGATGTAATCAGAACTATGTTTATATATATATGCCAAAAGGCAAGCTTTTCTTCAGATAAACTGTTTCTCCTTTTTAATAATGTTTCTTGTCTTGTTTTATATTTCCGCTGATTTTCTCTGATGTATGACTGCTTGGGTGCCCGGGTAAGGCACCAGTCACGGGCCCCGGAACGGGTCGTGACATTACACGCCTTACAATACGTGTAAAATTCCGCCCCACAATTCATACCAAGTAGTTTAATACCCAAGCCATTCTCGACCAACAACATAACAAACAATTCAAAGTCTTTTCCAATACTTTTCCAATTCCAAGTTCTAAGGTCTAACATGTTATATAGTCATAAACAACTTCAACAACTACAATTTCCTTCTTTATACAACATGCGACGACTTAAACTAATAATCGACTTGAATTGTAATCTTAAGGCTAAACATGCTAGTTTTCAGATTAGGGTTCCAATAGCCAAAACACTTATCAAACTTCATACTAAACATCTGATGCTTGCTAATATCCATAGCTACAACAATAAGTAAACTTAATTACTAAAACGACGAAATTATACCTTTACGAGCCCTTAAAGATTCCAAGATTCAAAGTCGCTCCTTAGCAAATTCTTAGCTCCTTTCCTTATGTTGCAATCCGATCCAAGCACTCCTTAGAAGCCTATGAAGAACCCATCTTCAAGTTCCAACTTCAAAGTTGAAGAACTTGTTATACCCCGTATTTCCAGAGTATGTACGTGAGGGCGTACGTATAAAAGTTTAAAGCCTTGAGTAGGCAAAGTGGCTTGGCCGAATTAAATTTGTTCACAACACCCGTTTAGAGTCGTTGACTAAACGTTTTCACAGCTTTCGTAGGGGAATTTCCGGCTATGACATTTTTAATTTTTACGGATTTTTCCGAGAGACGAAACATTTTGGACCAACAAGAGGGCGACACTTGTCACCCTCTCATTGGTTAGGCTTGGACGGTAAAGGGCTTGGCCGAAAGTGTGGTTGAAATAGTCAAGGGTTGGTAGGATATTTTTGTGTTAGTTGGTTAGGGTGCACTTGCAAGATCTTGCCCTACACTTGCTATGCACTTGGCAAGATCTCGCCATTGGTTGGCCTTGGCTTGTCCTATAAATACCCACCTCTTTGGAAGACTTATTCATCCTAAAAATCTCTAAGTCTTGAAAGACTCTCCCTCCTCTATTGTTTTCGCCCTCCCCATTTCGCGAGGCCCCTTGTCGGCAGAGTACGCCTCCTAGTAGTGTGCCGTGGGTACCCCAGCCTTGTTGCTTTCGTATAATACCCCTTTGTGGTGTAGAAATACTCTCAAAAGTATTGTTATAATGCCCAAATTACCTTAGCCATATACCTTGTTGTATTCTAAGGTTATACCTATACTAAAAGCCCGTAAAATACTATTATACTCACTACCACAAACCGAAACCCTAGGAAAATCTCCATAGTCCGTTGAGTATCAGGTGTAAGTTGGTTAGAACTTCTAAGGGTGGTTTAGAGCGGTCGAGCGCACGGGTTGAGCTAAACGATTGCCCAGATCGACTTTAACTAGATAATTATGGGCTTATCGAGGTAATTATCTTGTCCTCTATTGTAATTGGAAATTGCATGATTGAATATATATAGTTCAAGTATACTATATAATAGAACTGAACGTAGTTATCGGCAATGTCTTTTGACTTAAGCCCGAATAAAACTTACGGCAATGTCTTGCGACTTAAGCTGAATTTAAAGAGTGGTACCGAATCAGAATTACATTGTATCGACACAGAGACTTGTGTAGTAGTACCGTGGAGTAGAATTGTACCGCTAGGGTTAGATTGTAACCCCTCGGTTGGCTCTGAAATTACCGTTAGAGGAGGAGATTTGCGCTGCATGGGGAGGTGTTACGAATTTTCAGAGAATATTCTACGATGAGATCTAAATGTTAATAAAGCGCTGGCCTTATAGGTTGATGTACTACGTGTGGCGCGATCTACTGACTTAAGGAGTAGCCACGGTTGGAAGTACTTGAGCGTTTGCTATTAGTCGATACTCGCCGCGAGGTATGTGAACCTCTTCCTATCTCTTCTAGCATGATACGTGTGAACTATGTAGTACGGTAGACGCGTACGTGTATAAATGTATTTGATTGGTAAAACATAAAGTGTTATAACGCTTTATGGGAAGTTGGTTATAACAACTTTATGGTAAGAAAATACATGTGGTTTTTAAAAGGTAATCGATTAGAACTATAATCGCTTGTTATGTGTTAATAAAGAATTGAAGTATTTCAAAAGATTTTTGAATCATTTTGAAAGAAGAAGTAATACTTGATTTTTGACAAACCTAAGAGTTATACTAGCTTTACGGGAAGTTAGGTATAACGGCTTAAGAATGTTTTCTTGATTTCGAAATCGAATGTGTATCGACAAACCACCGCGTTAATAAAAGGAAATGTTTTGACTAGTTAAGTATCATTAAAACCAGAGAAACTTCCATCCGCATAAGCTAAGATAAGACAAAATGATATTTCCTAGATCACTACTCAGTAATAAGATTGTTATAAACAAGAATATCCTACTCACATATAAGACTTATGTTTCTCACATTGTTTAAAAGAGAATTATATTCTTAAATGAATAAGACCATGAACTACAAACCTTTCTAAAATAAGAAACGTGAACATTTGAAATTAGGCAAACTTGGACGCTTGGAAAATAATGTTGTTACTTGATTTTACGAAGGTAAGTGTTTTGGTTTATTTAAAAAGATACCACTCATTTTATACTACGTATCGTGACTTATGTGAAAGCAACGGATCTTTTAAAAGATTTAATGTATGAAGTACTTTGGGTGATACCAGAACTTGTTAGCTTAAAGCACCTTGTGTGTATGACTTGATTGTGTTGGTTTGTGATAGCCTTGTAATACTTTCTTGATGATTGATAAGTAAACATGTTAGGATGCCACGTGTTAGTATCTTGTGATCATGATGTAAAGGGTCATTCTTGTTGTGCTTACGTTGTTAAACGTTAAGCCCACAGATCTTGTTATTGTATCACATACCCTTGACTTATTATACCGAGGGCTTGCCACCCTCGATGCGGTCTTTACGGCCGCGGTCCTCGTGACTATGCGGAGTGCGGTAGCTCGAGATTGATCATTCCGGTGTTTAGCCGACGCGGGATTCCCATGCGGTCTGCTGAGACTATGCGGTCTTTTGAGACTATGCGGTCATGGAGCCTGAGCGGATACCGAGGGTTAGCCTTCGATGCGGGTATACCTCAGCGGTGCAGGACCACGATTCGAGGAATACCACGCGGGTCCGTGTGTGACCTATGCGAGTCATGAGAGTTCCGGATAGACGCCACATCGATATTGCGGGCGAGGCCGCCTTCGATCATGTGGTGCGGTCTAGAAAGACCTCGGATACAACATGGTATTTTTGGTAATCGTGGGTCTTAGTAGTCGGCTATGCCTTCGCATTTGCCGCACGGTTTTATTGTGATAACTTGAGGCGTGAGTCCTCGACTTGACACGACTGTTTATTTGTTGTGAATCAGTTTGCTTATCATACATGTCTCCCGCTTTATAGACTATTATGATTTCATTTACGTGATTTTTAGTTTCACATACTTGCACTGCAGATCGACCTCCTTCGGGCCGTTCATGCCGCAGTTGAGGTACACCCGCCGTTGATCCTCGCCTAGTGGTCACGTCAGCTGGGAAGCTCCGCTTCTCCGAGGCTTATTCGTATAGTCCCCGTTGTTGTAAGTGCTACATTCGTGGTACGACGGCCCCGTCCGTCGTTGTCGATCTTTCTGCAGGTCCATGAAATCGCTGTGGGGGTTTGTAAAAAGGATTAAACTGCTCATTTGTAAAAGTTGTTAATTTTATACGAAAGGCAAGTTTTCCTCGACTATTGTTTTGTACTTCACTTGTTTCATGTATGTGTTTTATGTTCGTGACACTGATGTTGTGTCACTAGGGTGCCCGGTAAGGCACTACCACGGGCCGAATCAGTCGTGACAAAAGTGGTATCGAGCGATTAATCCTCGGAAAGTGTCTGCATCAGATCCATGAAGTCTTGATTATCGTGTTGTGCACCACACCAATAATCGTGAGGCTATAGGGTATTTAGGATTGGTTTCTATTCTTCTCACTCGAGATCGTGCCTTAGAGCTGTGTTGTAAGTTGGACCCTCCGACGAAATTATTTCCTTATCGTTATGCCTCCGTAGGCAACCCGCCCGGAGGGCAAGGCAGCGGCGAGCTGCGAGTCGAGTACTGAGGGTTACGCGGGCACGTGCCCAAACATCACCGGGTGGTGCCATTCGGGAGTTTTGCGACGCCACTAACCCCAGCAGAGTTTAGCACGGGCGGCGGTTCCTATCGCGCCATGACATTTGAACCTTCGCCCACGACCGAACGATGAATATAGATTTCAAGGAGGCGACCACTACTAACTAGGGATTTGACTACCAGAGAGTATACCAATGTACCGCGAGTCTGGATGAATATCAACGAGAAGGTGGTGCAAGAGTAATTCTTCAGTTGGGCTTGAGCATGGCCTGTGTACGGGCTTATGCGCAGCAGCGTCGGCGTAGAGATCGACGGGTTAACCAAGGACGCAGAAAAGCGCCGCAGCAAAGCGTCCTTTGGTAACTTTCGAGGCGAGTCACCTCACCAAAGCAGATTTGATTACGCACGCCCACCAAGACAGAGTGGTCTTCCACGAATATCGATGTTCGAGTATGCAGGAGTTAGTCGAACTCCGGGGCTTCCTGCTCATTACATGTGACGCCATCCCGGAATGTCGCCTTTTAGTTAGTACTTGTTGCACTACGATCGCCGTGGTCCGATGTCGATAGAGTGTCCTCGTAGGAGGACTTAGCCTTCAGATCGGTGGGTAGTTCGTCATCTTCCCTAGCTGCGCCTACTGGCGTTTGATTAAGAACGACTAAGGAGTGAAGCGGAGATATAGATATATCTTTAACCCTGTAGAGAAGATGTGTGATAAGGTGAGTATACCTTAAGTGCTATGTTCGATAGCGGTGTGTTAGTTGTGTTTAGAAATCATGGTGGGTTAACCGGTAAGATTTGGGGATAGATAAGTGTGAGCCTTAGAATGTTTTACGTAGATACCTTAGAGGTAAGCGCCATCTCGAGTATAGGTGTAGTGTTATGTTTGATCCTTATCGAGTGCATGGTGCACGCGGCTATGGTTGTGGGATAAGTCCCCGAGTAGCGTGATATGAAAGAGGTTAGTTGAGCTAAGAAGACCGCCAGGTTTTCAAACGTGATTAGTAAGATTGTTCCTTGGGAGCTAGTTTGCAAGGCTGCGCCTGTCGGGAGGCCGTTGGGTCAACCAGCGGTAGTTTTGGTGGTGGGGTCAGTTGCGTGGTCCCGCCTTGTGTTAGGTTGCGAGGGTGTTAGGCCCAAGTTTAGTTAACCAACAGACGAACCGTGGATCGTTCGACTGGTCGGGCCGACGGGGGCATCCCATCGTGTTCTTCTGGCCGACCGCGACTTGGCCGTGTTGAGTTATCGTAAAGGTTGTAAGGCTGCACAGGGTGCCTACTTTCACCTTATGGCAGATAGTGGAGCCCAGGTTATGGCTGTTTTTGTTTCTGGAAGTTTTACCAGGCATGTGTTATGAACTCGCCGAGTCTCAGACCGCATTCGCCTCGCCGTTGTTCGATTTCGGGATAGTTGCGGATTGTTGTCTCTGTGGAGGTAGTGTTTAAGCTACCATTTCAATGTTCGGATGTCGCCTTATGAAGCCTCGCGGCGGAAGGGTAAGTTGCCGTCGATTGGTTCGATGTTGGCAAGGTTCGTAAAATTGGTTGATACGTGTTCGCAGACGTGGATAGTGAAGCTTGTCTAGAAGAGGTTCCGCACCTGAGAAATCGTATGATAATCGGCGACGACGCTTAGAGTTCAGTGCCGATCGGTCTTCTGAAGGTACCACCCCGTTAGTGTGACGAGTTTTGGAAAGCAGAGGAAAACTTAGCCCGAGTTACTTGGGCCCTTTGAGTTCATGTGAAGAATAGGCCAGTTGCTTATATGTTAGCAATTGCCGTCCGACTTAGGAGGCGACGTCCGGTCTTCGTATTGATATGATCGGGAAAGTATCGAGATCCATCCGAGTGTTCCCGCTAACGATGACCACGTTAGGATAGTAACCCCGAAGTTTTGGAGATCGGCCGTGACGAACGTGGTAAGAGTTCGAGTGTACGACCTCCTCCGGGATCGCCTGCAGCCCGGTACCATTTGTTGGGTCGCCGGAGTGACACCAGAACCTCGCGGCAAAGTGACAAAAGTGGTATCAGTGGTATCGCGAGCATAGATGTGATCATATTCTTTTGTGTAAAAGAGGTGCGGGAAGTATATTTTAGACCCCGCAGAGGTGTTATGGTGATGTTAGAGGTGTTTCTCGTGGACTTGGATGTGAGCTTTTGCGCAAGTTGTTTCGTGGGCTACGCGTGGCAAGGATTGTTCTCGTAAGTATAGTAGTGAAGACTATATCGCGCGCTTGTTTTGAGACTAGAAAGAACATTCGACGAATGTTTCTAGGGAGAATGTTATACCCGTATTTCCGCAGTATATGCGTGAGGCGTGCGTATAAAAGTTTAAAGCCTCGAGTAGGCAAAGTGGCTTGGCGAATTAAATTTGTTCACAACACCCGCTAGAGTCGTTTTCGACTAAACGCTTTCACACTTTCGTAGGGAATTTCCGCTATGACATTTTTAATTTTACGGATTTTTCCGAGAGACGAAACATTTTGATCAACAAGAGGGCTTACACTTGTCACCCTCTCATTGGTTAGGCTTGACTAAAGGGCTTGGCCGAAAGTGTGGTTGAAATAGTCAGGGTTGGTAGGATATTTTTGTGTTAGTTGGTTAGGGTGCACTTGGCAAGATCTCGCCCTACACTTGCTATGCACTTGGCAAGATCTTGGCCATTGGTTGGCCTTGGCTTGTCCTATAAATACCCACCTCTTTGGAAGACTTATTCATCCTAAAAATCTCTAAGTCTTGAAAGACTCTCCCCTCCTCTATTGTTTTCGTCCCTCCCATTTCGTGAGGCCCTTGGCCGAGAGTAGCGCCTCTCCTAGTAGTGTGGCCGGGTACCCCCTAGCCTTGTTGCTTTCGTATAATACCCCCCTTGTGGTGTAGAAATACTCTCAAAAGTATTGTTATAATGCCCAAATTACCTTAGCCATATACCTTGTTGTATTCTAAGGTTATACCTATACGAAAGCCAGTAAAATACTATTATACTTCCGCTACCACAAACCGAAACCCTAGGAAAATCTCCATAGTCCGTTGAGTATTGTGTAGAAGTTGGTTAGAACTTCTAAGGGTGGTTTAGAGCGGGTTGAGCGCGCGGGTGGAGCTAAACGATTGCCCGGGATCGACTTTAACTAGGATAATTATGGGCTTATCGAGGTAATTATCTTGTCCTCTATTGTAATTGGAAATTGCATGATTGAATATATATAGTCAAGTATACTATATAATGTAATCGAACGTAGTTATCGGCAATGTCTTTTGACTTAAGCCCGAATAAAACTTACGCAATGTCTGCGACTTAAGCTGAATTTAAAGAAGTACCGAATCGTAATTACATGTGGTCAGACATGATGAGACTTGTGTAGTAGTACCGCGAGTAGAATTGTATCCGCTAGGGTTAGATGTAACCCCCGGTTGGCTCTCAGAGCCTCGTTAGAGAGGAGATTTGCGCCGTCATGGGAGGTGCCGAATTTTCTGTGAGAATATTCTACGATGAGATCTAAATGTTAATGTCACTTGTGGCCTTATAGGTTGATGTACACGTGTGGCGCGATCTACTGACTTAAGGAGTAGCCGACTTGGAAGTACTTGAGCGTTTTGCTATTAGTCGATACTCGTCGCGAGGTATGTGAACCTCTTCCTATCTCTTCTAGCATGATATGTGAACTATGTAGTACGGTAGACGCATACGTGCTAAATGTATTTGATTAGTTTGAAACATAAAGTGTTATAACGGCTTTATGGGAAGTTGGTTATAACAGCTTTATGTTGGTAAGAAAATACATGTGGTTTTTAAAAGGTAACTGATTAGAACTATAACTGGCTTGTTATGTGTTAATAAAGAACTTGAAGTATTTCAAAAGATTTTTGAATCATTTTGAAAGAAGAAGTAATACTTGATTTTTGACAAACCTAAGAGTTATACTAGCTTTATGGGAAGTTAGGTATAACGGCTTAAGAATGTTTTACTGATTTCGGAAATCAGAATGTGTATCGACAAACCACTGCAGCGTTAATAAAAGGAAATGTTTTGACTAGTTAAGTATCATTAAAACCAGTAGAAACTTCCATCTGCATGTAAGCCAAGATAAGACAAAATGATATTTCCTAGATCACAATTACGTAATAAGATTGTTATAAACAAGAATATCCTACTCACATATAAAACTTATGTTTCACATTGTTTAAAAGAGAATTATATTCTTAAATGAATAAGACCATGAACTACGAAACCTTTCTAAAATAAGAAACGTGAACATTTGAAATTAGGCAAACTTGGACGTTTGGAAAATAATGTTGTTACTTGATTTTACGAAGGTAAGTGTTTTAGTTTATTTAAAAAGATACCACTCTATTTTATACTACGTATTGCGTGACTTATGTGAAAGCAACGGATCTTTTAAAAGATTTAATGTATGAAGTACTTTAGGGTAGATACCGAACTTGTTAGCTTAAAGTACCTCGCGTGTATGACTTGATTGTGTTGGTTTGTGATAGCCTTGTAATACTTTCTTGATGATTGATAAGTAAACATGTTAGGATGCTACGTGTGTTAGTATCTTGTGTGATCATGATGTAAGGGGTCATTCTTGTCAGGCTTACGTTGTTAAACGTTAAGCGTTGTCTTGTTATTGTATCACATACCCTTTGACTTATTATACCAGGGCTTGCCACCCTTGATGCGGTCTTTACGGCCTATGCGGTCCTCGTGACTATGCGGAGCGCGGTAGCTCAGGATTGATCATTCCGGTGTTTAGCCCGACGCGGATTCTGGCGCGTCCGCCGAGACTATGCGGTCTTTTGAGACTACGCGGTCGCGGAGCCTAGCGGATACCGAGGTTAGCCGCCGATGCTGGTATACCTCGAGCGATGCAGGACCATGATTCGAGGAATACCTCACGCGGTCCGTGTGACCTATGCGAGTCGCGAGAGTTCGAGGATAGACGCGACATTGATATTGCGGGCGAGTGGCCGCCTTCGATCGTGTGGTGCGATGCAGAAAGACCTCGGGATACGCTTGTGGTATTTTTGGTACTGGGTCTTAGTAGTCGGCTATGCCTTCGTACTTGCCCCGCACGGTTTTATTGTGATAACTTTGAGGCGAGTCCACGACTTGACATATTTGTTTATTTGTTGTGAATCGTAGTTTGCTTATCATACATGTCTCCCGCTTTATAGACTATTATGATTTCATTTACGATTTTTAGTTTCACATACTCGACTGTTATCGACCTCTTCGGGGCCGTTCATGCCGCAGTTGAGGTACACCGCCGTTGATCCTCGCTCTTAGGGTCACATTCATTGGGAAGCTCCGTTTCTCGGAGGCTTATCTTCGTATAGTCCCCGTTGTTGTGCTTACATTCGGGGTATGACGGCCCCGTCCGTCGTTGTTGTCGATCTTTCTTAGAGGTCAGTAATGCTGTTGTGGGCGGTGGTTTGTAAAAAGGATTAAAGCTCATTTGTAAAAGTTGTTAATTTTATACGCCGAAGGCAAGTTTTCCTCGCACTATTGTTTTGTACTTCACTTGTTTCATGTATGTGTTTTATGTTCCACTGACTGATGTTGTCACAGGGTGCCTGGTAAGGGCGATCCACGGCCCGAATGGGTCGTGAGAACTCTTAAGTTTCCGCCTTACTAATACAACGCCGTTTTTAGAAATCTTTCTATTGAGATATCTTTACACCAATTCTTAGGGACATTGGGTTAAAGTCTTGTGAAAAAAGGATCAAAACTACAAATTTTTGTGTGGGCAAAGTGTGCAAACCCGAGAGCATCTTGTTCTTGGCACAAATGTTCTCTAATTTTTCTAAGTGTTAAAGACCTTGTCTTGCACTAGTGAAGCATAAATAACCATGAAGGGCGAGATTATAACAATTGTGTGGCTTGGATGAAGATCGCATGGATAATAGCCAGTGGACAAGTTGACTTGTCAGCAATCTCTCTAGCAAGACTTATCTTCGATGGTCAATGACCATTTTACCTTACTAAATTTCTACCAAGACCTTGTGTGGGGTGCGCGTGCCGCCATTTCCCATAAAATTCAGTAACCTCGAGGCCTCAACGTAAAATTCCTCGGGTGGGCCCAGCGTGACCATCAGTAAAATAAATTTCCATAATGTTAATAAGTTCCATACTCTTCAAATAATGCATTTTTGAGAATCCAATTCTCAACAACGAACATTTTTCCTTTCCGACGTTCGAAAGATTTTCCGTCGGAAAAACAATTCTTCATTTCGTACCAATTTCCAAGTCTTGATTCCTTACATACACTCTCTTACACATGTCCTGGACTTACGGGGTGTAACAATTATGACGGACTTTGAGGTCCTTATGAGTATAGGCTAGTTGGCTTCAAGTAGTGCCAAGGTAGACATTTTAGTATAAGTATTGTTATGTGGCATGGGTGGCGTATGTTGTATAAAAGTGCAGTAAAAGGAGACTATGCCGCTATCTAATTAGATTGGACTCCGAAAGAACATTCGGGGATGAATGTTTCTAAGGGGGGAAGAATGTTACACCCCGTAGTTCAAGGACGTGTTTAAGAGAATGTATATAAGGAACACAAGACTTGAAAAGTGCGAAAGGAAGAATTGTTTTTCCGGAAAATCTTCCGAACGTCGGAAAGGAAAAATGTTCGTTGAAGAGAATGGATTCTCAAAATGCATTAATTGAGGATTATGGAATGTATTATCATTATGGAAATTTATTTGTACGATTTGGTCATGCTGGGCCCACCCGAGAATTTTACTTGTGGGGCCACGAGGGTTACGGAATTTTATGGACGAATGGGAGGGCGACACGTGGCACCCCCCACATTGGTCTTGGACGAAATTGATGCAAGGGCAAAAGGGTCATTTGACCATTGTATAGATGAGAAAGTCTTGCTAAGCGACTTGACATTGTTGACTAAGTCGAGCCACTGCTTGATCCCTTCATCCAAATTTAACATGTGTTGTAATCTAGACCCTCCATTGTATTATATATACATAACTAGTGCAAGACTAGCTCTTTTAACACTTAGAAAAATTTAGAGACTTTGTGTATGTTCATAGAGCTCTCGGCAATGGTGTGTTTCCCACACAAAATTTTTGTAGTTTTGATCCATTAGCCACAAGACTTTAACCCAATGTCCCTAAGGGTATTGTAAGGATATCTCAATCGAAAGATTTCGGAAAAATGGCGTTTTCACGTTAGTCATGGCGAAAACCTAAGGCATTTTCATAGGTTTTGATTGGAAATGGAAGAGAAGTTGGTTGTGAGCTTCTAAATGCTTCAAATAGCGGATTGGAGCGTAAAGGAAAGGAGCTAAGAATTGCTAAGGAGCGACTTTGAATCTTGGAAATTATAAGGGCTTGTAAAGGTATAATTCTTGTCGTTTTAGTAATTAAGATTACTTATTGTTGTAGCTATGGATATTAGCAAGTATGAGATTTATATTATGAAGTTGATAAGTGTATTGGCTATTAGAACTCTAATCCGAAAACTAGTGTGTTTAGCCCTTGAGATTTCAATTCAATTGGATTATTAGTTTAAGTCGTCACATGTTATATAAAGAAGGAATTATAATTGTTAAGTTGTTTATGACTATATAACATGTTAGACCTAAGAACTTGGATTGAAAAGGATTGGAAAGGTTGTTAAGGTGTTGCACCTTTTGGCCGAAATTGGCATTTGTATTGTGGACTAGTTTAATGTCAATTGTGGGCGGAATTTTACACGTATTGTAAGGCGTGTAATCCCTTTGATAGGTTGTTGTATTGGGCCTTAAATGTGGCGTGTTTGGTTATTTAATTCGGCCTTGAAAAGGTAGCAAAGTATGTAGAAAAATAGGAAGTGATGTCAGATTTTCCTTAGAATTTAGTGACTTTGCACTTAGAATATTCTACGTTTGAAGCTAGAGGTTAATGGACGTATTATGGCCATTATAGGTTGAAGTACTAAGTATAGCGTATTCTACTTGAAGGATGGAATAGCTATCAAGGTTGAAGTACTTTGGAGCATTTTGCTATTTGTCGATAATCGTCGCGAGGTATGTGAACCTCTTCCTTCTTTTGACATGATTCTATGTATTGAATATACATGTAGTACTATTTCATGATTCCTACTCTTGAAGTTAAGAGGTGTGTATGTTGATTTACTCTACGTAAATGTTATGTCTAATTTATCCTAAGTTATGACCAAGTCTTTTGGGGATGTTGGTAAGAGTCGTTAGGAAGGTATTTGGAGCAGTTGACTTGGCTAAGTTCTGACACAAATGAGAATAAGTATCGAACAAGCCATCGGCGTTAATAAAGGAAAATGTAATGACAATCAATTAAGTTAAAAATGAGTAGAATTCTCCATCTGCATAGAAGCTAAGATAAGAAAAATTGTATTACATTTTCTAGATCATGGCTACTTGATTAAGATCGTTATAAATAAGTATAACTTATTCCTGACGCACTAAGGTATATGTTCCTTAATTTATACGACTTTACGTATGAGGTTTTAAGACTATGAACCTCAAATTCTTAAAAGGTTAAGAGACTTTATTTTTCAAGTTATGGGACTTGATTCTTAAAGGAAGAAATGAATTGATTTAAAAGCATAGAATACTTGATTTGAAAAGTATTGATTTCTTGCCATTCTAAAGTTAAGCGGTTTTCTTAAAAGTTAAGAGACTTGAAGTATTTTGAAAGCTATGTAATTCGATTTGAAAGTATAAGTCTCTTGGTTATAAAAGGAATGAAATTGTCTAAGACATAAAGAGTTATAACGGCTTTATGGGAAGTTGGTTATAACAACTTTATGGAAGATTAAAATAATGGTTTTCTTCAGTAATGTAAGCAAAGAAATGACTTGAAATAAAGAAGGGCAAATTGCTTTAAAGGTACCAATTGCTTAAGGTTTTAAAGAAAGAAGTCACGTGATTTAGAAGTCTATAATTGTATTTCTAAAAAGTATTGTGACTTGTTTTGAAAAGTATATGTGACTTGATACTACGGTTATTAGTATCTTGGAAGTTTTATTTGAAAAAGAGTCATTTTAAAGGAGTAGAGGTGGATAGTACTTTGGGTTAAATTCCCGGATTTTTATGTGTGAAACGAAAGTGCCATGAGTTTATAATAATGGAAGTCTAAAGGTTTAATGAACTTGCCTATGTTTGCTTGTGATAGCTTTGAGTGCAAGTATTATATGTTTACGTTGTCGTGACTCTCAGTTGGAGGGTCGACTGTCTTGTTGTAAGTTTACTTGGGCGTCTGAGCGGTGATGTGGGATTCCACGGTATGCTTCCATTATGATTGATCCTTGGACATGCTTATACGATGTGGGATTAGGGGCATGTGACCGGAGGCGGGTTAGATTCGGATTTATTTTATTACCTATGGCCATGCTTATCGATGAGGATTAGGGGCATGCGACCGTGCTATATGCGATTTTACTCCATGGGCTAGCTCACGTGAAGACATGTACCACGATGAGGATTAGGGGCATGTTATATTCTTATTCCATGGGCTAGCTCACGTGAAGACTTGCACCTCGATGAGAGATGCCGATGGCACGTTATGGCCATGCTTATACGATGAGGATTTCGGGCATGCGTCGTTATATATATATATATATATATATATATATATATGTATTGTATCGTGTCTGGTGATGAGTAGGATGCCCAGGCGTGTCACTGGTTATATGTTACACCTACAGTGCCGGTGATGGAGATTCCACGCGAGAGGTATATATATATGTATTGTATATGTATGCGCCGGCAGTGAGTAGGATGCCAGGCGTGTCACGTAGTATGATTTATGTCATAGCGCCGCGATGAGGAAGGAATTCCACGCACGCGCTTTGATATTTGTGTGACTTGATCGCGTCCCAGTTAGGTAGGCGATATATCGTCCTCCATAAAGGGCGGATTATGTTATGAAAGATAAGTAAGTTATGGTAATGAACTTGACGATTTTCCTAAGTATATGCGTAAGAAAGTGACTATAACTTTTATTCAAAAATGGGAAAAGATAATAAGGTGCGATTAAGTTCACGAGATGGTAATGACACGGTAGGATCCGTATGCACCCTTTTTATACCTACCTCTGTCATTCTTTTATGCGATTATGATTTGTTTCTGCCTTATTTACATTCCATATTAAATTTTGTTATCTTGACCTCGCCTTGAAGTGCGTTAAATGTCCGCGAGTTAGGTACCAGATTGTGGATCATGAGCTTAGGATCTGGTTCAGCGTTTTGAGATGGCTCAGATGTTAGGAGTTGTCATGGCTATGTATATTCGAAGTGCGGCGGGGCCTTGTCCGTCATAGTATTTGTTCAAATCTTAAGTCCGTATTCATCGTATTTGGGTGGCTAGAGTTGTTTGACATTGTTAAGCAGTGTAGACCACCGGGTAATTTTTATGTTATGGCGGCCTTATCGGCAGCCTTAGTTTTAAAAAAAGTGTTATTTATCTTATGATTTATTATGTTGTATGATTATAAGGGTGCCTAGGTAGGGCACGATCGCGGCAGTCGGGTCGTGACAAAGCTGTCACCGCCAGCGATTACTCTGGACCTAAGAGTTTTATAACAACTATGACGGGACGGGGCCGCCATACCTGAATGTCAAGTACTCTGATACGAGGAACTATGCAAAAGATAAGCCTCGGAGAAAGCGGAGCTTCCCAATCTTGGCTGTGATCATGGCGAGGATCAACAAGCGTGTACCTCTACTGCGGCATGAGCGCGGCCAAGGAAGTCGATCTGGTACCAAGTATGTGGCGAAAATATTGTAATGAAATCATAATAGTCTATATAAAACAGGAGACATGTATGATAAACAAAATACAGTACACAATGTATAAGCAGTCATGTCAAGTCAGGGACTTACGCCCTCAAAGTCATCGTGCCCGTGGAACTCCTTCCTCACTGCCGATGCATGACACAAATCATAATCATGTGACGCGCCCGTGGCATCCTACCTCACTGTCGGCGTACACATATACAATACATATATATATCTCCTGCCCGTGGAATCCTCCATCACTGCCGGCAGCCGTAGGTGTAACATATAACCATGTGACGCGCCAGTGGCATCCTACCTCACTGTCGGCGTACACATATACAATACATATATATATATATAACATGCCCC
Source organism: Przewalskia tangutica (assembly GCA_029844215.1). Lineage (NCBI taxonomy): Eukaryota > Viridiplantae > Streptophyta > Magnoliopsida > Solanales > Solanaceae > Przewalskia > Przewalskia tangutica. Next base: position 1,668,057 of record JAQGDG010000035.1, read on the forward strand.
CGGAATCCCTCATCGGTGTAGACATGTCTTCATGGGGAGCTAGCCCATGGAGTAATAATCGTATATAACATGCCCCCGGAATCCCTCATCGGTGTTGACATGTCTTCATGGGGAGCTAGCCCATGGAGTAATAATAATGGTCACATGCCCCCGGAATCCCTCATCGGTGTAGACATGCCCATGTGACAATAATATTATACCGGGAGTTTAACCCATTGCGTGGCGCGTGCCCGGAATCCCTCATCGGTGTAGACATGTCCATGTGATAATAACAATGGAAGAATACCTGTGGAAACCTCCGTCACTGCCGGTACGTCCAAGTAAGTTCACAACAAGTCAGCCGGCCCTCCATCGAGAGACGCGGTGGTATAGAAATACAATACTTGCACAACAAAGGCTATCACAACTAGCATAGGCAAGTTCAACATACTCTTAGACTTTCATTAACATGTAAATTGATTCACCATTTATATAAACTCAAGTACTCCCATTTTATGCCAACAATCCGGGTTTTAACCCTAAAGTACTACGTACTTTAATTCTTTCAAAAAGATCTCTTTTTACGTAAAAACAACTCGATACTAATATCCGTAGTACCAAACACGTTCATGTTTAAATCAAGTACTTTATACTTTTTAAACCAAGTGGCTTACACTTTTAAAACAACGTCAAGTATACTTTTAAAACCCAAGTAACTAACTCTTTTAAGATCAAGGTACTCCTACCTTTTAAAACCAAGCCACTTATATTTTTCCATCAAGAAAAGTTCGATATTTGAAAACAAGTTACTTATACTTTTAAACTCAAGTTACTTCTCTTTTCCCAAAATCAAGTTACATGACTTTCAAAATACTTTAAGTCTCCTTACTTTAGAATGTCAAGAAATCAATACTTGTTTATAATGATTTTATTAACGCAGCCATGATCTAGAAAATGTAATACAATTTTGTCTTATCTTAGCTTCTATGCAGATGGAAGATTCTACTTGTTTTAATATAATTATTTGTTATTACATTTTCCTTTATTAACGCTGCAATGGCTTGTTCGATAGTTATTCCCATTTCTGAAATCAAATAAAACTTTATTCTTTTAAAGACCAAGTACTCATTACTCACGAATGAGGTTTCACCACTTTTTAACACCGTTCAGGTCAATTATAAGTCAATTCTCTTATCTTTTAAAATCAACAAACCATTCTTTTACCTACATAAAGTCGTTATAACCAACTTCCCATAAAGCCATTATAACACTTTATGTTTTAAACCTACCAAATTCGTTTAGCACACATACGTCTACCGTACTACATACTTCACAACAATCATGCTAGAAAGGATAGGAATAGGTTCACATACCTCGCGACGATTATCGACAATTAGCAAAATGCTCCAAAGTACTATAACCTTGCTAGCCTTTTCCACCCTTCAAGTACTTCAACCTATAATGGCCATAAAACGTCTATTAACTTCTAGATCTCTTCGTAGAATATTCTAAGTACAAGGTTCCTTATTCTACGGAAAATTGGGCAGCACCCCCCCTCGCAACCACATAAATATCCTCCTATATCAAGGCCCGCTACCAAGCCAACAACTCCAAGGGGATTACACGCCCCACAATAATACTACAAGTCTACTGTAAATACAGTCCAATGTAAATACAGTTCAATTCTTTTTAATCATCCTTCCATATATCATATACTCAATTATACATTACTACAACATGTAATCTCCAATTACAATAGGGGGATAAAGATCATTACCTCGATAAGCCCAAAATTATCCAAGATTTATAAGTCGATCCTGAGCAACGTTTAGCTCCTATTCCTTACGCTCCAATCCGCTCCAAGCAACCCTTAGAAGTTTCTAAACAACTTCTCTTAACACTTCATCCAAGCTATGAAGATTTTCCTAGGGTTTTATTTTGCGACTATTGGAATAAAGTAGTATTTCCGGGCTCTTATGTTGGGATTACTTTGGAATACTACTAGGGGTATAAGGCTAGTGTATTTGGGTTTATACAACAACAATTGAAGTATTTCTACACCAAGTGGGGAGGGGTGGACGAGAACTACAAAGGAGAGAGTATTATTTTTGCCTTGGAAACTCTTAAGTGTGGATGAATAAGTCTTGCAACTTAAGGGGTATTTATAGGACAATCAATGGCCAAGATCAAAGCAAGTTTAAGGTGTAGATTGGGGACATGTGTGTGTGGATTCTACCAACCAAATGTCCACCTGACTTTGAGACATGTGGCTAGCCACATGTCTCCCTAAAAAACGTCCCACGTGCCAAATTGAAACCTAATTCGACCCTAGGGTCACATGGGGGTGCCATGTGTCGCCCTCCTATTCGTCCAAAATATTTCATCTCCCGAAAATATCCAAATATCCAAAATCTCGAAAACAAAGTGGGCCCCACAAAACCGTAATTTTTTCTCCGTGGGCCCCACGTGACCAAATCCGGAAATAAAATTTCATAATTCTCTAATATTCCAAAAAGTCCGAATACTAAATCTGGGAATCCAATTCCCATTAACGAAGCTTCTTTCTTCACAAAATCCGAAAAATTTTCCGTCGAAAAATCACATCTTTCTTCCTTTCCAATTTTAATGTCGTATTCTCGTACGTACATCCTCATATACATACTCTGGAACTACGGGGTGTAACATTCTTCCCCCCTTAGAAACATTTGTCCTGAATGTTCCTTCTAAGTCTCAAAACATACATGCGCCAGTATAGTCTTCACTACTATACTTATAAAACCAAATATGCCACACCTGGCCATAATATAACACATGCGCAAAACTCCAATTCAAGCCAATGAGGAATCACCTCTAACGTGCATAACATCACTATAAGCTCCCACCCAAGGTCTAAAGGATACTCTCTTTGCATCTTCACTTCACAAAAATGATCACTTCCATTCACTTAACACATGTTCGCTTCTTTTCTTACTCGTCGTAACCTTCTCGTATACCCGAACTCTTTCTATTACACGTACCATATTTCAGTCATCGCTTCTGCTTTCGAACTCTTGGGGTTTCTACTATCCAACTTGGTCACCTTACTAGCTTCGATTCCCTCTAAGGCCATTCCCGGCCTTCACCCGGCTCAGTCGAACGTCTAAGAACTCATACAATGGTTACCTAAACTTGGGCCTAGCACCCTCGTGACCCTATCACATAGTGGGACCACAACAAATTTACCTCACTTCATTCCGGGCTGCGGGTTGACCCGCAATCTGGCCTCAACCCGACCCATTATAGCGCCAAACTCTCTCGTTCCCCGATCCGGAACAATCTTACTAATTCAAGTCATGAAAGCTACCACTTCTATCTCAAACTACCCATGGAATTATCACACAAATACTCCACGTATACTATGAACTCCGACAAAGATTAACCGTAAATCTTCTACTTAAGACGGCCTCGCATCTAAGATCTCAATTGTTATCAAAATTCTAAGGCTCACAATCTCTATGTACCCAACTTCCCCTTTACTAACCAGGCCTCTAAATCACAATTTATACCAAACTACCCATACATAGCACTCAACATGTAATCACTATAACAACACATGTTAGTCTCTAAAGGGTTAAAGATATACCTGAAATCAAATAGGCGGTTCCAAGGACCGCTAAAACTGGGAACTTCCACCACGACCTCTGCCCTGGCCTGCCGGTGTATGAACATCCTGCCTAGCTATTGAAGGCGAAGAACCCGCAACTGATCCAGTATACTGTGCTATCCCATTAGTGCCACCTCTAGTCGTACAGTCTCTTACCAAATGGCCCTGTTGGCCGCAAGCATAACAAGCTGTCGAAATAGTACGACACTCCCCAAGATGGGGTCTACCACATCGACCACACCGAGGTAGGGGTGGCTTCATCTGGCTAACACCCCTCCTCCCCTGGAAACCTGAAGCCCTGGAGCCCTGACCTGCTCCTGAACATCCCGAACGTCCCGAAGACTGTGGAGGACCACTCATCTTGGCGGAGGCGCATAACTAGCCTGCTGCTGAGGCGGTCCGCCTCGAAAGTTACCAAAGGACCCTGTTGTCCTGGCCTTCTTCTGCTGGTATCTGTCAACCCGTCGGCCTCTCCGTTCCTCACACCCAAGTGCATAAGACTGCATGCGGGCAATGTCCATGCCCGGCTGAAGAGCTACACCCGAGCAACTCTCTGTTAAGTAATCATCGAGCCCTGTGACATAGCGGTGCACTCTGTCTTTCATGTCTGCCACTAAAGCGGGGACGTACCGAGCCAATGAGTCAAACTCTACATTGTACTCCCGAACCGTCCGCCCGTTCTGCCTCAACATCAAAAATCTATCGGCCCGAGCCCTCCTCATCTGCGGAGGCAAGAAATGGCTAAGAAATGCCTCTGAGAACTCGTCCCAAACAGCTGGAAGCGCATGCTCCCCCCGGGATAGTTCCCATGAATCAAACCAGTCGACTGCAGTATCACGCAGCCGATGTGCACCCAATACCACCGACTCTGTCTCCGAGGCTTTGATCACTCTCATGATCCGCTGCAACTGTCGGATAAACTCCTGAGGATCATCTCGCCTCGACCCATAGAACTCTGGTGGACTGCAACTCAAAAAGTCCCGAAGTCTCAAACTATCAGATCTAGGGTGAACTACGGGTACAACCGGAACCGCTGCCTCACGTCTGTCCTCATTCCTCGCCACAATCCTAGCTAGTAACTGGGCCATCTCCTTGTAACCCATATCCTCTGTTCCTGGCCGTGGGACTGAAGTCTCAGGTACTGTGGCCTCAGTAGCTACTGTTGCTGCCCTAAACTCTGCTGGGGCTGGCGGCGTCGCAAAACTCGCCGTATGAAGCACCACCTCGGGCGATGACTGGGCCTGTGCCCTCGCAACCCTCTGTGCTCTACTCGCAGCTCCCTCTGCTGCCTTGCCCTTCTGGGCTCTGGTTGCCTTGCGTAGAGGCATAACTGGTAAAAAGAATACGTCAGAGGGAGTCCAACTTATAACACAGCTCTAAGGCACGATCTCAGAGTGAGAAGAATGGAAACCAATCCTAAATATCATGTAGCTTCCTGATTATAGGTGTGGTGCACAAAACGCCAATAATCAAGACTCTACTAGATATGGTCTGTAGACACTTTTCGAGGATTAACTGCTCTGATACCACTTTTGTCACGACCCGACCTCGGGCCCGCGACTGGTGCCTTACCCCGGGCACCCTAGTGATAAAACATCAGAGAAAATCAACGGAAATATGAACTTAGACATGAAACAAGATATATAAAATAAGAAACATGATAATCAAAACGGTCACCTTTCTGCATATATAACAAAACTCGAACAATTACATCCTTTACAAGTCCTGCCCACAACAGTATTACAGACATCTAAGAGTTTTTATAACAACTATGACGGGACAGGGCCCCGCCATACCTGTTACACCAGTAAGTCCGGGACAAGTAAAAGAGAATGTCTGAAGGAAACAAGACTTGGAAATTGATACGAAAGAAAGAATTGTTTTTCCGACGGAAAATGTTCCGAACGTCGGAAAGGAAAAATGTTAGTTGTGTAGAATTGGATTCTCAAAATGTATTATTTGAAGAGTATGGAACCTATTAGCATTATGGAAATTTATTTTTACGGATTTGGTCACGTGGGGCCCACCCGAGGAATTTTACATTTTTGTGGGGCCCACGAGGTTCTGAATTTTATGGGCGAATGAGAGGCGACACGTGGCACCAGCCAAGGTCTTGGTCGAATTAGAGGAGGGGTAATATGGTCATTGACCATCTTGGAAGATAAGTCTTCAAGCTTGATATATTTGACCAAAGTCAACTTGTCCACTTGTGCTTAATCCTTGTGATTTTCATCTTAGCCACCCATTTGTTATAATCTAATCCTTCCAATGTGTTATAAATGCATACTAGTAGCAAGACAAGGTCTTGAAGACTTAGAAAAATATCACACATTTTTGTTCTTGTAGCTTAGCTCTCGGGTTCACTACCTTTTCCACATGAAAAATTTGTAGTTTTGATCCATTAGCCACAAGACTTAAACCCAATGTCCCTAAGGGTATTATAAGGTTATCTCAATAGAAAGATTTCGAAAAATGGAGTTTTCGTATTAGTCGCAAGGCGGAAACTAAAGGAGTTCTTCAACTTTGAAGTTGGAACTTGAAGGTGGGTTCTTCATAGGCCTCTAAGGAGTTCTTGGAGCGGATTGGAACCTAAGGAAAGGAGCTAAGAATTGCTAAGGCGTGACTTTGAATCTTGGAAATTTTAAGGGCTTGGAAAGGTATAAATTTTTGTCGTTTTAGCAATTAAGTTTACTTATTGATTGAAGCTATGGATTTAGCAAGCATGAGTTATATATTATATAGTTGGATTAGTGTATTGGCTATTGGAACCCTAATCCGAAAACTAGCATGTTTAGCCTTAAGATTACAATTCAAGTTGAATATTAGTTTAAGTCGTCGCATGTTGTATAAAGAAGGAAATTGTAGTTGTTGAAGTTGTTTATGGCTATATAACATGTTAGACCTTAGAACTTGGAATTGGAAAAGGATTGGAAAAGACTTAGTGTTGTTGGTTATTGTTGGCCGAGAATGTCTAGTGAGTATTAAACTACTTCGTATGATTTGTGGGGCGGAATTTTACACGTATTGTAAGGCGTGTAATCCCGCTGTTTGATTGTTGTTTGGAGCCTTAAATGTGGCATGTTGGTTATTGTATTCGACCTTGAAAAGGTGGCAAAGTGAGTAGAAACAAAGGAAGTCTTTGCCCGATTTTCCGTGGAATTAGAGACCGTATACTTAGTATTATTCTCGTGAGAGACTAGAAGTTGATAGTATTGTTGTGACCATTATAGGTTGACACTTCTACGTGCGGCGTATTCGACAGCTTGTGGATATTAGCGAAAGGTATGTGAACTATCTCCTCTTCTATCATGATTCCTTAAGATAAAGAAAGTAAGTTCTACTCCTTAAATGATTCATTCCTTGGTTGTACTTGGATTGCCTAATATAGAATTTGTTCTATGTACTTCCTTGATTGTACTTTGATGTTTAAATTGTAAGTTGTATAATCCATTGCCTTAGTGAAATTGGATTCTTAAAAGTGAAAGTATTTTACTTAAAGTACATAGAGTCTTGAAAAGGAAGTGGTTTCAAATCTTTCGGCTAGTGCCTTAGTTCCAAAACCTAAGGTCATTATAATGACTTTAGGGAAGTCAAATGAGTGATTTACTTACTTGTTTTAAAAGAGGAGAAATGACATGATTTAAGAGAAGTAACTTGTTTTAAAGGCGTGAGTTACTTGAGGTTTAAAAGTAGAAGAAACTTGTTTTCTATATATTAAGAGACTCAAGTATTTTGAAAGTTAAGAGACTCGATTTGAAAGTTTGTGATACTTGGTTTTAAGTATAAGTCTCTTAGTTATAAAAGAATGAAATTGTCTAAAAACCATAAAGGGTTATAACGGCTTTATGGGAAGTTGGTTATAACGGCTTTATGGAAGGTTTAGAAAGTTGTCTATTTTGATTAAAGGGCATAAGTTGCCTAGATTGTGAAAATTTGAAGTTACTTGATTTCAAGCCTTGAAATGAGTTTTCTAAACGTGTAGTAACTTACTTTGAAAAAAAGACATGCCTTGATACTACGGGTGTTAGTATCTTGGGGTTTTACATAATAAGGAGTCTTTTGAAAAGAATGTCGTCGTAGTACTTTGGCTTTATTTAATTGAGAATAATTCTATGTGATGCCTTGATTAGTACTTTGGCTTGATAAATTGAGAATTTGTCTAAGAGTGCCTTGATTAGTACTTTGGCTTGATAAATTGAGAATTTGTCTAAGAGTGACTTGATTAGTACTTTGGCTTGTTAAATGAGAATTATTCTATTTGTGCCTTGATAAGTACTTTGGCTTGTTAAATGAGAATTATTCTATTTGTGCCCTGATAAGTACTTTGGCTTGTTAAATGAGAATTATTCTATTTGTGCCCTGATAAGTACTTTGGCTTGTTAAATGAAAATTATTCTATTTGTTCCCTGATAAGTACTTTGGCTTGTTAAATGAGAATTATTCTATTTGTGCCTTGATAAGTACTTTGGCTTGTTAAATGAGAATTATTCTATTTGTGCCCTAATAAGTACTTTGGCTTGTTAAATGAGAATTATTCTATTTGTGCTCTGATAAGTACTTTGGCTTGTTAAATGAGAATTATTCTATGTGTGCCTTGATAAGTACTTTGGCTTGGTTAATTGAGAATTATTCCATGTGTGCCTGGATAAGTACTTTGGCCTGATTAGTTGAGAATTGCCTATGTGTGTTGGTGATGGCCTTTGAGTGCAAGTATTATGTTTTATTACGTTGCCGCGACTCTCGGTTGGAGGGCCGACTGTCTTGTTGTAAGTACTTGGGCGTCAAGCGGTGATGTGAGATTCCACGGGTATGCTTAGATTATTTGTAGTACTTAGGTTAAATTCGGATTTTTATAGAAGACATGGTAGTGTACATTTTGTTTGATGGTCGGTTGAGATAGGGTAAGAGTATAAGTGAGGGGTAAACCCCCAAGATGCTATACCACCTTCTCCAGGGTAAGAGTATAAGTGAGGGGTAAACCCCCAAGACATTATACCCCCTGCTTGTTATGTTTGATGGTCGGTTGAGATAGGGTAAGAGTATAAGTGAGGTAAACCCCAAGATGCTTTACCACCTTCTCGGTAAGAGTATAAGTGAGGGTAAACCCCAAGACATTATACCACTGCTTTACCACACTGCCGTTTTCTGCTTGCTTGTCAGTTTTAGGACACACAGGTGGGACTTGGTGTTCATGTATGCCTATTGGTGTTATACTATATCATGGGATCGCCGCGATGAGAAGGATTCCACAGGCATGATTGATATTATAGGCGTGAGACCCAGTTATATTTTAGAAATGACTTGAGGCATACGTCACGACTTATTATGGCTTATGTGTTGTATCTGTAGGTTGGCTATCATACATGTCTCTGTTTTGCTTAGATTATCATTTCATTACTGATTACTTGCATTTCACATACTTGGTACATTCTTCGTCACGACCTCCTTGGGGTGCGTTCATCTGCCGAGTTTAGGTACGCAATTTGGTGATCGGCAGGTGTAGGACCCTGCTCAGAGATTTTGGATAGCTCCTTTTGTTCGGGAGTTTATTGTTATACCCCGTATTTCCAGAGTATGTACGTAAGGGAATACGTACAAAAAGTTTGGCCTTAAAGTTAGCCTTGGACGTTTTATTTTGTACACAACTCACTAAAGGAATCGTTTCGGCGAAAGCGTTTCCACAGCTTTCGTGAGAAAATTCCGGCTATGCCATTACTAATTTTTGCGGATTTTTCCGAGAGGCGAAACATTTTGGACCAGCGGGAGGCGACACAGCACCCTCCATTGGTGAACGAATCGTCCATTTGGGACGAATTGGAGAGCCATGGCACGTTTTTGTGCCTTGTGCACAAGTCGAGAGTTGGTAGGATATTTGTGTATAGTTAATCCTCACCCTACACTTGCCTTGCACTTGTCTTCATCTTGGCCATTGGTTGGCCAAGGCTTGAGCTATAAATACCCCCTTAGAGATGAAGAGTTCTTCATCCACAAGTTATCTTCCAAGTCTAAAAATCCTCTCCTCTCCTCCTTAAGCCTTTCGTCAACACCTCCCACTTGGTGAGTTTGGCGAGGGCTACCCCCACTAGCCTGGCAAATCTACCCTCCCTTGGTAGAAAAGTTGTCTTCTAGTATTGTTATTATGCCCAAAATACCTAGCCCAAATCCCTTAGTCCTTTGTAGAAGTTGTAAAGAACTTCTAAGGTTTCTTAGACTCTCTGGAGCGTCTGACTTAGGAGCTAAACCTTGCTCAGTAGCGACTTTATCTAGGATATTATTGGGCTTACCGAGGTAACTAATCCTAACCCTCTTTTGAATTAGAGAATACTTCTTGTAGTAGTATTAGAATAAGTATTAAATACTTAGAAGAATATCACGAATAGAATTGAATATTACCAGTGAAGGGTTTAAAGAAGAATAATCAAAAGCGTACTCATGGGGATTTTCCTGATGAACTTATATAGCTCACGGGTAGGGAAGTGCTGACTTTCCATAGAATTGTGAACCCTCTGTTTAGAATGACCTTGAGTAGTCTTTGATAGATGTCTGTGACTATTATAGGTGACTCTGCGCGCGACATATTGACTTGGCGGTGGTTTTTTGAGAAGGTATGTGATTCCTCCTAAAGCATGATATTTTACAATATATAGTACGGTAGGCGTACGTGTTAATCGAATAATAACTACGGCAATGTCTTTGACTTAAGCTGAATAATACTTATGGCAATGCCTGGCTTAAGCTGAATAATAATTACGTGATGCCTGGCAAGCTTTGAATAACAAAGAAGCAAAGCATTTCAAAAGAATCTTGAATCATTTTTAACAGAAGATAAATATTTGGTTTTAAAACAAAAGCTAAGAGTTATACTAGCTTTATGGGAAGTTAGGTATAACAACTTAAGAAAGATAAAAGGAAGGCATTTACTTGTTTGTTTATAAAGCCTTGTATTGATCTCTGTTAAGTGTAATAAAATTGTTTGATAAGTAGACATATCATGATGCTACTGTGTTAGTGTCTTGTAATCTTTGTGTAAGGGTCGTTCTTGCGTGCTTACGTTGCTAACCGTAAGTCCGTTGTCTTTATTCTTGTATCACCTGCCCCTTGACTATTATCTGAGGCTTGCCCCGCGATCTTAGTCTATACGGCTATGCGATCTGTGAGACTATGCGGGCGGCGGTATGCTCGAGATTGATCATTCGGCGTCTAGCACGATCACGGAGATTCCTGTGCGGTCTGTTGAGACTATCACGGTCTTTTGAGGCTATGCGGGTGCGGGAGCCTAGGCGGATCTGGGGTTAGCTGCCCCGATGCGAGAATACCTCATGCGGTGCAGTGTGACCTATGCGGTGCGGAAGTCGGAGACTAGGCACGCAGAATGATACTATGGGCGATTGGCCTTGCGATCATTCGCGGCCTAGAATAGACTGTTACAATTTTCCTATTCTGTTGTTGTTTGTGATGTGGCACTATGTGCAATTGAAGCGATTGTAATTGTGAAAAGGTTTTAAATACTTTGATTTCATTTGATTCTTTATAGTTTCACATACTTGGTACCATTGTCTTGACCTCCTTGGGGCTGCGTTAAATCTGCGAGTAAGGGCGGCAGTGCTAGATCCGCATCCTTAGGATCTTTGCGTTGGTGTCGGGAGCTCCATCTTCTCGAGGCTCTACTTTTAGGTATGATCTCCTGTATTGTAGATAGTTTTATGCGATCGGTATGGCGGAATGTCGACATAGTTGTTTACTTCGCCAAGTGCAGTAGTACTATTATGCAGTTGGGATGTAATCGCAAAACTTGATTATTTATATATGCAGAAAGCGACGTTTTCTTACATAAGGCGTGTCTTATTTTATAAAGCTATTTCTGTCTTGGTTTATATTTCCGGTTACTCGATGTATGGCTACTTGGGTGCCGGTAAGCACGATCACGGGCCGGGCAGGTCGTGACATTTATCTTTGGTATAAGTTCTTTCGATGAGCTTTTATCTGATTATGGGTGGCGGGGCCTTGTCGTCATATTTGATAAAACTCTTAGAGTGCATTCATATGTGGGATTGGACTCATATGCAGTGTAGTGTCTTTTATTATGTATATTATCACGGCCTTGTCGGCTTTGTCTTACGTCGTTGGTTTTAAAAAAAAAATGAGGTGTTATTTAATTTCCGATTTACTTAGTTGTTAAGATAGAAGGTGCCCGGGTAGGGCACCGATCCACGCCCGGTTCGGGGTGTGAGTGGTATCTGGCGATCGATCCTCGGAATGTCTGAGCCGTGTCTAGTAGAGTCTTGATTATCGGTGTGTTGCGCGCCACACCCATAAGCGAGAGGCTACGGGGACATTCTGAGTTGGTTTCTATTCTTCTCACTCTAAGATCGTGCCACAGAGATCGTTAGTAAGATAATTCCTCTCGGCGTAATTTTGTGTTCTGATTATGCCTCGAGGAGAACGGCCCAAAGGGCAAAGGTAGCGAGCTACTAGTCGAGTCGAGAGAGTTGATAGGGCTTGTGCCTGTGGTATACAGAATGTTGTTCGCGATCGGCGAGTTCTTCTGCGCTAGGTTTTGAGGCCCCAGCACCAGAGCCTCCAGTTTCTCAGTTAAGAAAAGACTTTAGGGTCATGAAGGAAGCCATTATGTTATTAACCAAGATAGCAGTGCTCTGATTTCATCGGAGGAGGTTACTCGGCGATGCAGACGGTGTACATGGGGTAGAGGGCGGCGCGGAGATCTGCGTAAGAGGCTAGACCGGTTGGTTATTCCGGTGAGTTTTGGGCAGTGCCTCGGCGAGTGAGATATTCGTCGACCTACCCAGTACATACCCCGGCTCACGGTGGGAGTTTGGACCCACAAGGTATTTAGGAGCGGTCCGAGCTCGAGAGTCGAGTTACCGAGGAGCATAGGATTTTCTCGATCGAGGCCACTTATTCCTCGGTGTTTCCATTGGGTAAGAGTCGTTTGGGAAATACCATCTTGCACAGTGTTTGTTATTATTGTGGCCGTCCGGGCCATATCACGAGTATGTCCTTTTAGAAAGCAGGTGAGGTGGCTCGGCTATGAGCCGATGGTTGATTCCACTTTCCTCCACGATTGTCGTTCCCGAGCGGGGTGTTGAGATGTTAGCGGTAGTGGTGGAGGTCGAGTGGAGTTTATAGTTCTGGCGGTCCTTGAACGCATAGTTGGCGTGACTACTAGGCGGTCGAGGAACATCGTCAGCGGGTTACAAGTATACTTGATTCTTTGAATCATACGTGCGTTGTTAGATTCAGATTTTACCCTAAGCGTATATGTTTTCCCTTTATTGCTAGAGTTGTAAAGTGATAGTACCCAGGTAGGGATACTTTGATTAGTAAAGTGTGAAGTTAAGAATATTGACAAGAATGATAAGTGGTGAGACTATAGTTGTGTAGAGTTCACAAGTTGTAATTACCTGTAATGATGAAAGGCCGATAGGGAAGGATGTATAGTAGAAATACTTTGGCTTATGTGGCGAACCTCTAGTGAATAGGGGATAGGGTAAGAAGTACCTTGAGATAAGAGAGATTTATTTCGGACTAAGAATGAGAAGTTAAGTGTGGCAATGAGTCGGGTTATGGACTCATTTCGATTCCGATAGTATGGAATGGGGTGATGTCGATTAGAAATGGTTCGCTATGTGATAGGGTCACGAGGGTGCTAGGCCCAAGTCTAGTTGATCGTTATGCGAGTTCGTGGATCGTTCCACGGAACTAGGTCGTAAGGACCGAGAAGATCCTTAACGGGAATGTAAGTAACTATATGGCCAAGTTTGGATAGTAACTCCAAGGATTGGAGAAGAGAAACAAAATTTGAGATTTTGTGCGTGTACTAGATGAGTTTGAAAGTCGAGAATGTATGTCAAGTAAGGAAATAAAGGAACCTCTAAGGATCCCGTGTTTGGGAGGCTAGCCTTGAGTTTTGTGAGAAGGGACCACGGACGGAAGGTCCATTATTATGTTTACGTATGTTTTGTGGTGGCAGTGTGGCATCGTTAGTCTTGTGCATGTTTTGATTGATAGGCATAGTATAGAGATTATCTGGAGTTTGTAGATCTTGGCAACCGACTAAGAACATTCGGGGCGAATGTTTCTAAGGGGAAGAATGTTACACCGTAAGTCGGGACAAGTAAAGAGAATGTCTGAAGGAAACAAGACTTGGAAATTGATACGAAAGGAAGAATTGTTTCCGACGGAAAATGTTCGAAACGTCGGAAAGGAAAAATGTTAGTTGTTGAGAATTGGATTCTCAAAATGTATTATTTGAAGAGTATGGAACCTATTAGCATTATGGAAATTTATTTTATGGATTTGGTCACGTGGGGCCCACCCGAGGAATTTTACATTTTTGTGGGGCCCACGAGGGTTACGGAATTTTATGGACGAATGAGAGGGCGACACGTGGCACCCCCCACATAAGGTCTTGGTCGAATTAGAGGAGTGGCAATATGGTCATTGACCATCTTGGAAGATAAGTCTTGAGCTTGATATATTTGACCAAAGTCAACTTGTCCACTTGTGCTTAATCCTTGTGATTTTCATCTTAGCCACCCATTTGTTATAATCTAAGACTTCGATGTGTTATAAATGCATACTAGTAGCAAGACAAGGTCTTGAAGACTTAGAAAAATATCACACATTCTTGTTCTTGTAGCTTAGCTCTCGGGTTCACTACCTTTTCCACATGAAAAATTTGTAGTTTTGATCCATTAGCCACAAGACTTAAACCCAATGTCCCTAAGGGTATTATAAGGTTATCTCAATAGAAAGATTTGGAAAAACGGAGTTTCGTATTAGTCATAGCGGAAACTAAAGGAGTTCTTGACTTTGAAGTTGGAACTTGAAGGTGGGTTCTTCATAGGCCTCTAAGGAGTGCTTGGAGCGGATTGGAACCTAAGGAAATGAGCTAAGAATTGCTAAGGCGCGACTTTGAATCTTTGAAATTTTAAGGGCTTGGAAAGGTATAATTTTTTGTCGTTTTAGCAATTAAGTTTACTTATTGATTGTAGCTATGGATTTAGCAAGCATGAGTTATATATTATATAGTTGGATTAGTGTATTGGCTATTGGAACCCTAATCCGAAAACTAGCATGTTTAGCCTTAAGATTACAATTCAAGTTGAATATTAGTTTAAGTCGTCGCATGTTGTATAAAGAAGGAAATTGTAGTTGTTGAAGTTGTTTATGGCTATATAACATGTTAGACCTTAGAACTTGGAATTGGAAAAGGATTGGAAAAGACTTAGTGTTGTTGGTTATTGTTGGCCGAGAATGTCTAGTGAGTATTAAACTACTTCGTATGATTTGTGGGGCAGAATTTTACACGTATTGTAAGGCGTGTAATCCCCTTTGTTTGATTGTTGTTTGGAGCCTTAAATGTGGCATGTTGGTTATTGTATTCGACCTTGAAAAATGTGGCAAAGTGAGTAGAAACAAAGGAAGTGCTGCCCGATTTTCCATAGAATTAGAGACCGTATACTTAGTATTATTCTACGTTAGAGACTAGAAGTTGATAGTCTTGTTGTGACCATTATAGGTTGACACTTCTACGTACGGCGTATTCGGCTTAGCTTGTGAATATTAGCCGAAAAGGTATGTGAACTATCTCCTCTTCTATCATGATTCCTTAAGATAAAGAAAGTAAGTTCTACTCCTTAAATGATTCATTCCTTGGTTGTACTTGGATTGCCTAATATAGAATTTGTTCTATGTACTTCCTTGATTGTACTTTGATGTTTAAATTGTAAGTTGTATAATCCATTGCCTTAGTGAAATTGGATTCTTAAAAGTGAAAGTATTTTACTTAAAGTACATAGAGTCTTGAAAAGGAAGTGGTTTCCAAATCTTTCGGCTAGTGCCTTAGTTCCAAAACCTAAGGGTCATTATAATGACTTTAAGGAAGTCAAAGTAGTGATTGACTTACTTGTTTTAAAAGAGGAGAAATGACATGATTTAAGAGAAGTAACTTGTTTTAAAGGCGTGAGTTACTTGAGGTTTAAAAGTAGAAGAAACTTGTTTTCTATATATTAAGAGACTCGAAGTATTTTGAAAGTTAAGAGACTCGATTTGAAAGTTTGTGATACTTTTTTTTTTTTTAGGTAAATGCAAATATTATTACTAATAACGGAAATAAAGATGGCTACAATCAGTCATTGAGGGTTCTCAATCCTCAACGTTTATGCAAACACGAAATGGGGAGGGCGGTGGTCACCAAAGGTGCCATTACAAGAGGGGATAAGATCATAATAGTTTTAAGTCCTTTTGATTCTAGACAAGGACTTGTAAAGATTCCTGCTTAAGTTTCCTATGTTGAATTAAAACTCCTCGCACGCTTAGTACGTGCATTAGATGCATTTGTTGGGGAATTCAAGAGTAGTGCACTATTGGGAAAGGTTGCCATAAATGGCTTAAGTCGTTTGGCATTGAATGCTCCATTGGCGAGACCAAATTTGAGATCTTAGGCGGGTGGAAAAGAGTGTCCCTTCGATTTCCATGAGTTGATCTTCCAAGACTTGATTGAAGAGTAGTCCGCCGAATCCGTAGCCTTGAGTTTCCAAGCCTCTTGTGAGTTGCCCCTTTGGTTTCCGCAACCTTTGAATTCATTAGAATGGGTGACTCTTCGTGTTATATCCCGTATTTCCAGAGTATGTACGTGAGGGCGTACGTATAAAAGTTTGAGCCTTAAGTTAGGCAAGGACCGAAATTTTGTGCACAACACACGAAAGGAATCGTTTTTCAGGCGAAGCGTTTTCCAAACTTTGCGAAGGGAAAAATACGGCTATGTCATTTATTATTTTTGCGGATTTTTCCGAGAGACGAAATATTTTGGACCAACAAGAGGGTGACACTTGTCCCTCAAGTGGACGGCATTGGGAGGGCTTTCCTTGCACGTTTTTTGTGCTTTCTTTTGGTCAAGGGTTAGGTAGGATATTTTGTGTAGTAGATGGATAAGGACACATGGATAAATCCTCACCCTACACTTGCACCCCACTTGTCTTGATCTTGGCCATTGGTTGGCCTATAAATACCCCCTTAGTTGATGAACTTCTTCATCCTAAAATAGTTTCTAAGTCTTGAAAGTTCTCCCCCCCCTCTCTTGAGAGCTCTGGCGAGAGCACCCTCCCCTTTGAGAAAGCCCTTGGCAGAAGGTACCCCCTCCTGGTGGCCTTGGCAGGTACCCACTACCTAGAGTTGTTTTCGTAAAATACACCCCCCCTCTTGGTAGAAATACTCTCCAAGTATAGTTACTACTCCAAAATACCTTGGCCCAAATACCTTGTAGTATTCCAAGGTTACACCTATACTAAAAGCCCAGAAATACTATTATACTTCCCTTGATCCAAAAGCGAAACCCTAAGGAAAATCTTCACGGTTGGTTGAAGTATTAGGAAGAAGTTTCGTAGAACTTCTAAGGGTTATTTGGAGCGGGTTGGAGCACCGGAGTAGAGCTAAACGTTGCTCGGGATCGACATTAAACTTGGATAATTTTGGGCTTCAGGTAAATAATCCTATCCTTCTATTGTAATTGGAAATTACATACTGTAGTTGTATAAATGAATATAAGATTCATAGAAGAGAATTGAACAGTAATAGAAGGATATTACAGAAAAGATTTGAACTGAAATCACATCAGAAGAATATTAAAGAAGAAGATTAAAGCGAACTTACATAGATTTGTATTTACGAGACTTGTGTAGCTAAGCGGGTAGGAAGTGCTGCCCGATTTTGATAGAATAGTGAAGCCTCTGCTTAGAATGTTCTGAGTAGTCTAGACATTGATAGACTTTTATAACCGTTATAGGTTGAAATGCTGCGAGTAGCGTATTACTTGAAAGGTGGGCGAGGCTAGCGGGTTATAGGTAATGGGCGTTTTGCTAATAGTCGATAATCGTCGCGAGGTATGTGATCCTTCCTATCCTCTTGAGCATGATATTTTAAAAGAATATATATATAGTACGGTAGACGTACGTGTGTTAAGCGAGCGTGGTTGTAATGCAATGTCTTTTGACGTACGCCTGAATAATAATCAGCTTGCAGTATTTCAAAAGAATTAAGAAACCTTTTTGAAAGAAGAGTAATACTTGGTTTTAAAAGCTTAAAGAGTTATACTAGCTTTATGGGAAGTTAGGTATAACGACTTAAGAGAGATAAAAAGAATGGTTTATTAATTTTAGAAGTTAAGAGACTTGACTTAAGTAATTAATATGAGTTTTTGTGTGAAACCTCATTCGTTAGTAATGAG
Source organism: Przewalskia tangutica (assembly GCA_029844215.1). Lineage (NCBI taxonomy): Eukaryota > Viridiplantae > Streptophyta > Magnoliopsida > Solanales > Solanaceae > Przewalskia > Przewalskia tangutica. The sequence goes on from JAQGDG010000035.1 coordinate 1,685,927, forward strand.
TACTTGGTTTGTAAAAGGAATAATGTTTTACTGATTTCGGAAATGAGAATAAGTATCGAAAAAACCACAGCAGCGCTAATAAAGGGAAATGTATTGACTAATAAAGTATTATTAAAACCAGTAGAAACCTCCATCTGCATAGAAGCTAAGATGAGACAAAATGATATTACATTTCCTAGATCATGGCTGCTTAAATAAGATTGATTATGAACAAGAATAACCTACTCACATATAAGGCATATGTATCTCAAATTGTTTTAAAGGAGAATTATATCATTAAGTGATTAAAACTATGAACTACGAAACCTTTCGAAAATAAGAAACTTGAGCATTTGAAATTAGGAAAACTTGAACGTTTGGAAAATAATGTTGTTACTTGATTTACAAAGGGAAGTGTTTTTGTTTATTTAAAAGGATAGTCACTCTATTTTTATACTACGGGTATTGTGTGACTTTTGTGAAAGAAACGGTTCTTTTAAAAGAGTTAATGTATAAAGTACTTTGGGATAGAAACCCGAAATTGTTAACATAAAGTAGAAAGTACCTTGTGTGAATAACTTGATTGTGTTGGTGTTATACCCCGTATTTCCAGAGTATGTACGTAGGGACGTACGTAGAAAAGTTTGAACTTTAAAGTAGGCTTGGCCGATTTTATTTTGTGCAACCCGATTAGAGTCGTTTTTGACGAAGCGTTTTACACAACTTGCGAGGAAAATTCGGCTATGTCATTTTTAATTTTTGCGGATTTTCCGAGAGGCGAACGTGTTGGACCAACGAGAGCGCCACTTGGCACCTCTCATTGGCGGAAAAAGTGGGGCACATGGGACGAACCAACCCTTGGAGTTGGTGGGATATTTGTGAGGGTTTTAAGGAGTAGGGACTAGGGGGGAACTTGGGCATATCTTGGCCCTACACTTGCATAGCACTTGGCTAGATCTTGGCCCTTGGTTTCCCTATAAATACCCCTCCCTTTGATAAGTTTTCTTCATCCACTCCTCACACCCTCAAGTCTTGAAAGCCCTCCCTTTCGTGAGGCCCCCAGCGAGAGTAGCACCCTCCTTGTGGTGTGGCGAGACCCACCCCTTCCTTTAGGGCTAAGTGGTGGGGTACCCACCCTTGTTGTTCTCGTAGAATACCCCCCCACCTTGGTAGAAATACTCTCCAAAGTATTGTTACTATACCCAAATTACCTTAGCCATTTACCTTGTAGTATTCCAAAGATACCTCTATACGTAGAGCCCGAAAATACTACCTTATGTCCTTTTGTCTCAAACCGAAACCCTAAGGAAAATCTCCATAGTTGGTTGGAGTATTTAGAAGAAGTTGCGTAGAACTTCTAAGGGTTGTTTGGAGCGGGTTGGAGCGCCCGGAGTAGGAGCTAAACGTTGCTCAGGATCGACATTTTAACTTGGATAATTTTGGGCTTATCGAGGTAAATAATCTTGCCCCTCTATTGTAATTGGAAATTACATACTATAGTTGTATAAATGAATATAAGATTCATAGAAGAGATTTAAACTGTAATAGAAGGATATTACAGAAAAGACTTGAACTGAAATCACATTAAAAGAATAATCTACCGAGTAGTCTAGACTTTGATAGACTTGTATAACCTTTATAGGTTGAATGTTCTGTGAGTGGCATGTGCTACTTGGAAGGTGGACAAGGCTAGCCGGGTTATAGCCGTGGAGCGTTTTGCTAATAGTCGATAATCGTCGCGAGGTATGTCATTCTTCCTATCCTCTTGAGCATGATATTTTAAAGAATATATATATAGTACGATAGGCGTACGTGTGTTAACTGAATAATAATTACGGCAATGTCTCCGGACTTAAGCCTGAATAATAATTACGGCAATGTCTTTTGACTTAAGCCTGAATAATCTTGAAGTATTTCAAAAGAATACTGAATCATTTTAACAGAAGAGTAATACTTGGTTTTAAAAAGGCTTAAGAGTTATACTAGCTTTATGGGAAGTTAGGTATAACGGCTTAAGAGAGATAAAAAGAATGATTTATTGATTTAAGAAGTTAAGAGACTTGATCTTAAAAGATAAGAGACTTGACTTAATTAAATTTTGTTAAAAAGTGTGAAACCTCATTCGTGAGTAATGAGTACTTGGTTTTCAAAAGGAATAATGTTTCTTGATTTGAAATCGAATAAGTATCGAACAAACCACAAATGATAATAAAGGGAAATGTTTTGACTAATAAAGTATTATTAAAACCAAGAGAAACTTCCATCCGCATAGAAGCTAAGATGAGACAAAATGATATTACATTTCCTAGATCATGGCTCTTTGTAATAAGATTGTTATGAACAAGAATAACCTACTCACACATAAGGTATATGTTTCTCAAATTATTTTAAAGGATTAAAACTATGAACTACGAAACCTTTCGAAAATGAGAAACTTGAGTAATTGAAATTAGGCAAACTTGAACGTTTGGAAAAGAATGTTGTTACTTGATTTTACAAAGAGAAGTGTTTGGATTTACTTCAAAAGATAATCAATCTATTTTCATATACTACGAGTATTGTGTGACTATTTGTGAAAGAACATATCTCTTAAAGAGTTAAAGTATGAAGTACTTTGGGGATAAAAACCCGATCTTGTTAATCATATAGTAGAAAGTACCTTGTGTGAATAATTTGATTGTGTTGGTTTGTGATAGCCTTGTAAATACTTTCTTGTTTGATTTGATAAATAAACATGTTAGGATGCTACGTGTGTTAGTATCTTGTGATGTTTGTGTAAAGGGGTTTCCCTTGATTGTGCTTATGTTGTTTAAACGATAAACTGTTATGTTGGTATTATACCACTCACCTTGATTCCGGGGGTTAAGCTGCCCTCCGATGCGGGGTAGACTCAGGCGGTCTGGGACCATGATTCGAGAATACCTCATGCGGGTCCTGGGGGCCTATCTTGGAGCTACGAGAGTTCGAGTTAGTGTGCGGCCTTTATGGTCATGCGATCTATGTGGCCATGCGGACTGCGAGTCCAGGACGATGCCGGGGAGTAGCTACCCTCGATGCGGGGAATACCTCATGCGGGCCATTGGAGTTGCCTATGCGGAGCCGCGGGAAGTTCCAGGGCTAGACGCGCACATTAGATACTGCAGGCTTGTGGCCAGCTTTGATCATGTGACGGTCTAGACAGATCTCATGATACAGTTTATGACCTTGTTGTACTGTGGGTTCTAGTAGTCGGCTATGCCTTCGTACTTACCCCGTATGGTTTTATGATGACACAGGTGGGACCTGGTGTTCATGTGTATTCCTTGGTGCTTTTCTATCATAGACTGCCGGCAGTGAGGAAGGTATTCCACGGGCATGATTGATGTTGTGGGCGTGAGACCCATTGTTATATTTGAGTGATGACTTTGAGGGCGTGAGTCCCTGACTTGACATGACTGCTTATTTATGTGAATCGTAGTTGGTTATCATACATGTCTCCGCTTTATATAGACTACTATGATTTCATTTCTGATATTTTCGATTCACATACTTGGTACCGTTGTCTTGACCTCGCCGAAGCTGCGTTCATGCGCAGTTGAGGTACACCGATCGTTGATCCTAGCTCTCGGTCACGATTCGGTGTTTGGGAAGCTCGTTTCTCCGAGGCTTATCGGTGGTATAGTCCTGTCGTAGTAGGTGCTTACATTCGGGGTATGGCGGGGCCCCGTCCGCCACGGTTGTCATGTTACTCTTAGAGGTGCAGTAATCGTTGTGGGACAGTTGTAAAGGATATCGCTCAAATTGTTATTCATATATATACTGAAGGTAACCGTTTTTGGTTAGCCTGTCTTCTTATTTCACTGTCTTATTACATTGGTTTCATGTATTGTCTTTATGTTCCGCTGATTTCTCTGATGTATGACTACTGGGGTGCCCGGGTAAGGCACCAGTCACGGGCCCCGGTTCGGGTCGTGACAGTTGGTTTGTGATAGCCTTGTAATACTTTCTTGTTGATTTGATAAGTAAACATGTTAGGATGCTACGTGTGTTAGTATCTGGTGATGTTTGTGTAAAGGGGTTTCCCTTGTTGTGCTTATGTTGTTTAACGATAAGGAGTTATGTTATTATATCACATACCCCCTTGACTTGTTATACCGAGGGCTTGCCACCCTTGATGCGGGTCTATACGGCCTATGCGGTCTGCGTGACTATGCGGAGCTGCGGGAGTTCCAGGGTTGATCATTCCAGGTGTTTTATCCCGATGCGGGGGATGCCCTATGCGGTCTGTGTGACTATGCGGTCTATTGAGACTATGCGGACTGCGGGAGTCCAGGAGTACCGGGGTTAGCTACCCCGATGCGAGAATACCTCATGCGGGTCTATGTGACTATGCGGTGCGAGTCGAGGTTAGGCACGCATAATCATATCGCGACCGAACCGGGCGTGGATCGTGCCTACCGGGCACCCTAGTGATACAACATCGAGAAAATCAGCGGAAATAAAAACATGAACATGAATTAAGAGACAAGATAAATAAACAGCAACCAAAACAATGCCTTCATCATATATACATAAATACCCAACGCTTATCCTTTTTACAAACCACGCCACAACAAGCATGCACTTAAGATTTTTACAACACTATGGCCATGACGGGGCCCCGCCATACCACGAATGTATAAGAATCTGACTCGGGTAACATACCAAAAGATAAGCCTCCAAGAAATGGGGCTTCCGACACGCTGATCTGTGATCCATGGCGAGATCCACCACCGATGTACTTCCACTGCGGCATGAACGCAGCGAAGGAGGTCAAACAATGTACCAAGTATGTGAAATCGAAAAGATCAGAAATGACATCATAATAGTCTATAGAAAGTAGGAGACATGTATGATACCCAGATGAAATACGTGTCCCGGCCCATCTCGGGACTCGGTGAATAATCAGATGAAATACGTGTCCCTGCCCATCTCGTGGGACTCGGTGTAAAAATCAGATGAAATACGTGTCCCTGCCCATCTCGTGGGACTCGGTGTATAATCAGATGGAATACGTGTCCCTGCCCATCTCGTGGGACTCGGTGTATAATCAAATGGAATACGTGTCCCTGCCCATCTCGGACTCGGTGTATAATCAAATGAAATACGTGTCCTGCCCATCTCGGGACTCGGTGTAGAATCGCTCATAACAAATCAACCTACTCCATCGAGACGCGGCACGTAAATACAACAAAGGCTATCACAACAAGCATAGGCAAGTTTCACAACAACAAGTATAGGCAAGCTTCACGACAACAAGCATAGGCAAGCTTCACGACAACAAGCATAGGCAAGTTATACACAACTCAAAGTACTTTCATTTTATGCCAAAGTCCGGGTTTTAACCCTAAGGTACTACGTACGTTAAATTACTTTTAAAGATCCATTTCTTTTACAAAGGTCACCCGATACCCGTAGTATAAAAATAGAGTGACTAACATCGTTAAGTAAACCAAAATGCTTTCCTTTGTAAAATCAAGTAACAACCTTATTTTCCAAACGTTCAAGTTTGCCTAATTTCAAATGCTCAAGTTTCTCATTTTAGAAAAGGTTTCGTAGTTCATAGTTTTAATCCTTTAAACATAATTCTCCTTTAAACGTTTTGAGAAACATATGCCTTATAGGTGAGTAGGTTATTCTTGTTTATAAACAATCTTATTAAGCAGTCATGATCTAGGAAATGTAATATCATTTTGTCTCATCTTAGCTTCATGCGGATGGAGGTTTCTACTGGTTTTAATAATACTTCATTAGTCTTTACATTTCCCTTTATTAACGCTGCAGTGGTTTGTCGATACTTATTCTGATTTCCGAAATCAATAAAACATTATTCCTTTTAAAAACCAAGTACTCATTACTCACGAATGAGGTTTCACCCAAAATTCATACATTTAAGTCAAGTCTCTTATCTTCTAAAAATCGGTAACCCATTCTCTTTATCTCTCTTAAGACGTTATACCTAACTTCCCATAAAGCTAGTATAACTCTTATGTTTTCAAAGCCAAGTATTACTCTTCTTTCAAAAAGGTCTTTTTGAAACACTTCAAGTTCTTTATTACTACACATCAAATCCGTTATAAGTCAAATCAGTTACCCTTTGAAACCACAAAGCATTTTCTTACCTACATAAAACTGTTATAACCAACTTCCCATAAAGCCGTTATAACACTTTATGTTTCAAACCAATCAAATACATTAAACATATGTACGTCTACCGTACTACATAGTTATACACATATCATGCTAGAACAGATAGGAAGAGGTTCACATACCTCGCGGCGATTACCGACTAATAGCAAAGCGCTCCAAGTACCTCAAACCGTCGGCTACACCTTAAGCCAAGTAGACCACGCCACACGTAGTATTTCAACCTATAGAGGCCACAAGGCGCCTATTAACATCTTAGATCTCAATGTAGAATATCTTACAGAAAATTCGGCACCTCTCCCAGCAGCGTAAATCTCCTCTCTAACGACCGGCTACAAGCCAACCAAAGGGGTTTGCACGTCTACCCGGACGTGGAGAAGTCTACTCACAGTAATACTACACAAGCCTACTGTAATACAGTCCTATGTAATTACAGTTCAGTTCACTTCTTAAAATTCAGGCTTAAGTCGCAAGACATTGCCGTAAGTATTATTCAGGCTTAAGTCAAAAGACATTGCCGCACAACTATGTTCAGTTCTATATATAGTATACTCAACTATATACTCCTACAACATGTAATTTCCAATTACAACAGAAGGTCAAGAATGTTTACCTCGATAAGCCCAAAATTATCCGAGTTTATATGTCGATCCTGAGCAAGGTTTAGCTGCTACTCCGGGCGCTCCAACCCGCTACAAACAACCCTTAGAACTTCTAACGAACTTCTACATAACACTTCAACCGACTATGAAGGTTTTCCTTGGGTTTCGTTTTTGTACTGAGGAAGTATAATAGTATTTTCTGGCTTTTGTATAAAAGGGTACTTTGGAAAGTACTACAAGGTATATGGGCTAAAGTATTTGGGCATTATAACAATACTAGAGAGTATTTCTATACCACAAAATGGGTATTATACGAAACAACTAGGCTAGGGGTACCCTCTGGCTAGAGCACCACAAAGGCAAGGGGGTTCGTGAGGGCCTTCAAGAGGGGAGAGGGGTGGTGTTTGGACGAGAACAAGGTTGAGGGAGAGGGAGGGATTTTGAGACTTAGATAGATTGCTCAAGTTTGGATGAAATAACTCTTCAACTTAGAGGGTATTTATAGGTCAAGGAATGGCCAACCAATGGCCAAGATCCCTCCAAGTGTTAGGCAAGTGTAAGGCCTAGATCAAGCCAAGTGCACCTTATTCATCTACCACCAAAATATCCTACCTACCCCTTGACCAAGAATCAACACAAAAAACGTGCCATTGATGCCTTTGCCGTCCACTTCACGTCGATGTGAGGGTGACACATGTCACCCTCGTTGGTCCAAAATGTTTCGCCTCTCGAAAAATCCAAAAATTATTAATGACATAGCGAATTTTCCCTATGAAAGTCGTGGAAACGTTTAGTCGAAAAACGACTCGCTTTCGCACTTGTGCACAAATTCGAACCTATGCCTACTTTAAGGCTCAAATTGTATCGTCGCCTCACGTACATACTGCGGAAAAAGCGGTATAACATTCTCCTCCTTAGAAACATTCGTCGAATGTTCCTTCTCAAGACGGATAACGATAAATTTCTTCTAACAAGTTGCCAACGCCACAACTGGCCACGAAATAACACATGCACGCAAATACTTATATCCAAGTCCACGAGGAAACACCTCTAACATCACAAACTCTTGTCACTTTGCCGCGAGGTTCTAGTGTCACTCCGGCGACCCAACAAATGGTACCCGACTGCATGCGATCCCTGAGGTCTAAAATATACATCCTCCGCACCTTCTCCCTTTACAAGAGATGATCATATCTATGCTCGCAATACATGCTCGCCTCTACCCTTACTCGTCGTACTCTTCTCGAACACTTGAACTCTTCTAGTATACGTACCACACTTAAATCACAACGTTTCGTTTCCAACCCTTGGAGTTACTACCTCCAAACTTGGTCATCTTACTAACCTCGATTTCCTCTAAGGCCATTCTCGCCTTCACGAACTGATTCGTCGAACGATCCACGAACTCATCGATGGTCATCTAAACTTGGGCCTAGCACCCTCGTGACCACCGCTGGCGACCACCTGCAGCTGACCCCACCTCGAAGCAGGCCGCGGGTTGGCGCAACACGGCTGACCCGACCATTGTCGCGCCAACTCTTTCTCCCCGACACGGAACAATCTTGCTAAATCACATCATGAAAGATACCACTTTCATTTACCCAACCCAGGGACTTATAACACAATACATTCTAGGCATAAAATGCACTCTGACAAGGATCACTCGCAAAATCATGTACTCAAGACGGCCTTACATCTAAGGTCTCAACTGTAATATTCTAAGGTTCATCATTTTCTCACCCCCAGGCTTACCCTTTTTCACCAACCAGGTTCCTAAATCACATTTTAGCACAAAGCTATCCGAACATAACACTTAACACATTAACATAACATCAAAACATACAAGCCTCTAGAGGGTTAAGGATATACCTGAAGCTACCGCTCCACTCTAATCATAAGCACGCCTGCAGTATGCCATTGTAGAAAGCGATGAACTCCTTGCGATCCGTTAGGCTGAGTCATTCTGTTTGCATCCTTCCTACTAGGACAGTTTCTCGTCATATGGCCCTGACGGCCGCAGGAAAAACAAGCACCAGTAAAAAGACGACATTCCCCGGGATGACGTCTGCCACATCGTGCACACTGAGGAAAACCTGAACCCGATGGCTAGAACCGATATATCGTGAACTGAAGCCACGGAGCTCGACCGGCTCGAATACCTGAACGCCCCGACGATCGCGGGGACCACTGCATCGTGGAGGTACATAACTAGGATCGCCGAGGCGGTCCGCCTCGAAAGTTACCAAAGGACCTGCTGCTCGGCCTCTTCTGGCGATCTCGGCCATTCCGCCGACCTCTCCGTGCCTCACATCCTAGTGCATGAGCTTGCATGCGGGCAATGTCCATTCCCGGCTGAAGAGCTACACCCGTACAAGCCGCTGCCAAGTAAGGATCCAGCCCGGTGACGTGGCGGTGTACTCGCCCTCCATATCGGCTACCACAATGAACATACCGAGCTAATGAGTCGAACTCCACATTGTACTCTCTAACCGTCGCGCCCCGCCTCAACGCCAAAAATCATCGGCCCGAGCCCTCCTCATTTGTGGGGCAAGAAATGTGCAAGAAAAGCCCTTGAGAACTCGTCCCATACGGTGGAAGTGCATGCTCTTCCCGACAACTCCACGAATCAAACCAATCAGCAGATCACGCGGTGACGCGAACCAATACCACCGACTCGCCTCAAACTCGATCACTTACGACAGCCGTAGTCGGATAAACTCCCGAGGTCATCCTCGGCTCGATCCATAGAACATCGGCGGGCTACATTCGTAAAGTCGTAGCCTCAACTATGCGCTCGGGGTGAACTACGGGTGCTCATGGGTGGAACTGCTGCATCCGGCCTATCCTCATATCGCCACGACCATGGCGATGGCCAGCCATCTCTTGTACCCATCTCATCCGCTCCAGTGTAGGACCGAGGCTCGTGCAGTAGTCTCGGCAGCCACTGCCGCGGCTCTAAATCTTTGGTCTTTGGCGGCGTCGCGAACTCGCCGTCGGAAGCTTCGTCTCGTGCAGCCAGGGCTGCGCCCTCGCACTCCTCAGATCTCACTAACAGCTCGCTCCTTCGACGCCTTGCCCATGGGCACTGGGTTGCCTTACGCGAGGCATAATCGTAAAGGAAAGGAATACGCCGAGAGGGTCCAACTTATCACACAACTCTGTGGCACGATCTCGTAATGAGAAGAATGGAAACCAATCCTAAATGTCCTATAGCCTCCGATTATAGATGTGGTGCACAACACACCGATAATCAAGACTACTAGACACGGTGCAGAGACACTTTCCGAGGACTAATCGCTCGATACCACTTTTGTCACGACCAACTCGGGCGTGGATCGTGCCTTACCCGCACCTAGTGATACAACATCGGAGAAAATCAGCGGAAATAAAAACATGAACATGAATTAAGAGACAAGATAAATAAACAAAGCCACCAAACAATTGCCTTCATCATATATACATAAATACCGACGCTTATCTTTTACAAACCTCGCCACAACAAAGCTGCACCTCTAAGATTTTTACATTTATGACGGACAGGGGCCCGCCATACCTCGAATGTATAAGAATCTACAGACTCGAGTAACATACCAAAAGATAAGCCTCCAAGAAATGGGGCTTCGACACGAATCATGATCCTATGAGCGAGGATCCACCACCGATGTACTTCCACTGCGGCGTGAACGCAGCCCGAAGGAGTCGGTCTAACAGTACCAAGTATGTGAAATCAGAAAAGATCGTAAATGAAATCATAATAGTCTATATAAAGCGGGAGACATGTATGATAACGGATGAAATACGTGTCCTCGCCATCTCGGGACTCGGTGTAATCGGATGAAATCGTGTCCTGCCCATCTCGTGGGACTCGGTGTAAAAATCGGATGAAATACGTGTCCGCCCATCTCGGGACTCGGTGTATAATCGGATGGAATACGTGTCCTGCCCATCTCGTGGGACTCTGTATAATCAAATGGAATACGTGTCCCGCCCATCTCGGGACTCGGTGTATAATCAAATGAAATACGTGTCACTCGCCAATCTCGTGGGACTCGGTGTAGAATCGCTCATAACAAATCAACCGCCCTCCATCGAGACGCGGTGTAAATACAACAAGGCTATCACAACAAGCATATGCAAGTTTCACAACAACAAGTATAGGTAAGCTTCACGACAACAAGCATAGGCAAGCTTCACGACAACAAGCATAGGCAAGTTATACACAACTCAAAGTACTTTTATTTTATGCCAAAGTCCGGGTTTTAACCCTGGGTACTACGACGTTAAATTACTTTTAAAGATCCATTTCTTTTACAAAGGTCACCCGATACGTAGTATAAAAATAGAGTGACTAACATCGTTAAGTAAACCAAAATGCTTTCCTTTGTAAAATCAAGTAACAACCTTATTTTCCAAACGTTCAAGTTTGCCTAATTTCAAATGCTCAAGTTTCTCATTTTAGAAAAGGTTTCGTAGTTCATAGTTTTAATCCTTTAAACATAATTCTCCTTTAAACGTTTTGAGAAACATATGCCTTATAGGTGAGTAGGTTATTCTTGTTTATAAACAATCTTATTAAGCAGTCATGATCTAGGAAATGTAATATCATTTTGTCTCATCTTAGCTTCTATGCAGATGGAGGTTTCTACTGGTTTTAATAATACTTCATTAGTCTTTACATTTCCCTTTATTAACGCTGCAGTGGTTTGTCGATACTTATTCGATTTCCAAATCAAGAAACATTATTCCTCTTAAAAACCAAGTACTCATTACTCACGAATGAGGTTTCACCCAAAATTCATACATTTAAGTCAAGTCTCTTATCTTCTAAAAATCGGTAACCCATTCTCTTTATCTCTCTTAAGACGTTATACCTAACTTCCCATAAAGCTAGTATAACTCTTATGTTTTCAAAGCCAAGTATTACTCTTCTTTCAAAAAGGTCTTTTTGAAACACTTCAAATTCTTTATTACTACACATCAAATCCGTTATAAGTCAAATCGTTACCACTTTGAAACCACAAAGCATTTTCTTACCTACATAAAGTCATTATAACCAACTTCCCATAAAGCCGTTATAACACTTTATGTTTCAAACCAATCAAATACATTAAACACGTATGCGTCTGCATACTACATAGTTATACACATATCATGCTAGAACAGATAGGAAGAGGTTCACATACCTGCGCATGGCGACTAATAGCAAAGCGCTCCAAGTACCTCAAACTGTCGGCTACACCTTAAGCCAAGTAGACCACGCCACATAGTATTTCAACCTATAGAGTCCACAAAGCGCCTATTAACATCTTAGATCTCAATGTAGAATATCTTACAGAAAATTCGGCATTTCCTCCCACATGGCAGAAATCTCCTCCTCTAACGAGGCCGCTACCTAGCCAACCAGTGGGGTTGTACGCCTAACCGGACGCTGCATAATTCTACTCACCGTAATACTACACAAACTCATGTCTGATACAGCCTATGTAATTACGATTCGATTCCTTCTTAAAATTCAGGCTTAAGTCGCAAGACATTGCCGTAAGTATTATTCAGGCTTAAGTCAAAAGACATTGCCGCACAACTATGTTCAGTTCTATATATAGTATACTCAACTATATACTCCTACAACATGTAATTTCCAATTACAATAGAAGGTCAAGAATGTTTACCTCGATAAGCCCAAAATTATCCGAGTTTATATGTCGATCCTGAGCAAGGTTTATCTCCTACTCCGTGCGCTCCAACCCGATCCAACCAACCCTTATAAGTTCTAACCAACTTCTACTTAACACTTCAACCGACTATGAAGGTTTTTCCTTAGGGTTTCGTTTTTGTGACTGAGGGAAGTATAATAGTATTTTCTGGGCTTTTGTATAAAAAGGGTACTTTGGAAAGTACTACAAGGTATATGTGATAAAGTATTTGGTAATTATAACAATACTAGGATATTATTTCTATACCACAAAAATGGGTATTAGACGAAAACAACTAGGCTAAGGGGGGTACCCCTCGGCTAGGGCACCACAAAGGCAGTGGGGGTTCTACGAGGGCCTTCAAGAGGGGAGAGGGTGGTGTTTGGACGAGAACAAGGTTGAGGGAGAGGGAGGGATTTTTGAGACTTAGATAGATTGCTCAAGTTTGGATGAAATAACTCTTCAACTTAGATGGGTATTTATAGGTCAAGGAATGGCCAACTAATGGCCAAGATCCATCCAAGTGTTAGGCAAGTGTAAGGCCAAGATCAAGCCAAGTGCACCTTATCCATCTACCACCAAAATATCCTACCTAACCCTTGACCAAGAATCAACACAAAAAACGTGCCATTGATGCCTTTGCCGTCCATTTCTCACGTCCAATGTGAGGGTGACACATGTCACCCTCCCGTTGGTCCAAAATGTTTCGTCTCTCGGAAAAATCCGCAAAAATTATTAATGACATAGCCGGAATTTTCCCTACGAAAGCTGTGGAAACGTTTCGTCGAAACGACTTTTCGCACTTGTGCACAAATTCGAACCTATGCCTACTTTAAGGCTCAAATTGTATATGTACGCCCTCACGTACATACTCTGGAAAAACGGGGTATAACAGATACTATGGGCGATTGGCATTGCTTCGATCATTAGCGGCCTAGAAAAGACCAGTTACAGTATATCCATTTCGCTCTTGTTTATGTTGTGGGCGTGAGACCCATAGTTATATTTGAGTGATGGCTTTAATGGCGTGAGTCCCTGACTTGACATGACTGCTTATTTATTGTGAACTGTAGTTTGGTTATCATACATGTCTCCTGCTTTATATAGACTACTATGATTTCATTTACGATTTTCGCCACATACTTGGTACTGTTGTCGACCTCCTTCGGGGCCGCGCTCATGCCGCAGTAGGTACACCGCCGTTGATCCTCGCTCATAGGGTCACAATTCAGCGTTTGGGAAGCTCCGTTTCTCCGGAGGCTTATCAGTGGTATAGTCCCATGTCGTAGTAGGTACTTACATTCAGGGGTATGGCGGGGCCCTGTCCCGCCATTGTTGTCGTATCATTCTTAGAGGTCTGTAGTATCGCTGTGGCGTAGTTTGTAAAAAGGATGTAACTGTTCGGATTCATGTTTTTTTTATATATATGCCGAAGGGCAATCTTTCTCAGTTAAACAGTTTTCTCATTCATATTATATTATGTCATGTTTTATATTCCGATGATTACTCTGATGTTGTATCACTAGGGTGCCCGGGGTAAGGCACCAGTCACGGGCCGGTTCGGTCGTGACACTTTCTCACCTTATCAATTTTCGATGTCTCATTGAATGAGATGTTTCCTTAGTTCTCTCGGAAATAAATGCCCGAAATACCAAGTCTCGTTAGAAGGGTAGTCATTCAACTTCCACACGATTCATACTACCAAGAACCATGGGAAATGAACCAACATCGGTCTCAACATACTTTAACCGAAGACCCTTAGGCTGCAGCCATGACCCACGACCACCAACGTGACCAATCAGCAACCCATGACTACCCCTCTGACCCTCCTTCGACCCGGAACCATCCTCTTGATCCACCATTAACCCATGCCCACCCATGCGACCCGACGTTCCCTCGAGAAGGGGTGGGGCTTCGGAAACCGCAACATTTGCCTTCTCAATGTCCTTGGGAAAAGAAGTCCCAACGGCTTCACCAACCTTAGACTGATGCCTCGTGGACATGAATACTGACCCATGACCACCGTCCTGATCCGCCATCGACCCTGGATCATCCACAAGACACGTTTCATCTCCGACCTCCATGTTGCCAGTCGGAAAACAACAAAAAGCCACACCTTTATCCTTCATAAGATTACCCTCCATACCGTGACCCATGGATTCCATCCACAACCCATGACCACTATCACGACCCTCTTGCAACCCGGGACCCCCCACCATACCCACCATTGACCCGGGATCTCTATCAAGATCCGCAGACCAACCAGTGTCAAATGTTTCTAAACCTCTTTTGACGAGCTGCCCCTTTGGTTTCCGTAACCTTTGAATTCATTAGGAGAGATGACTCTTCGGTTCTAAACCTTTTCAAGTTTCGATGTCCCATTGAATGAGATGTTTCCTTGGTTTTCTCAGTAATTAAATTTGTAGCACATAATGAATGAGGCGTGCCATTGACATCCGCAACAAAAGAATGTATCAAATTACTAGACCTCTTTTGGCTAAAAAACCCCTCGGCTTCCACAACCTTAGCATATCCAAGGCCAATTGGAAATGAAAAGTTCTCGGAGTCAACCACTAAAGGCTGGTGGCCCATATACTTTCCCCAAGACCCATGCCCACCCACCTGACCCGCAGTCAACTCGTGACTAACCTCGAGTCCCGTTGACCCCTTGGCATCCAAAGTGGCCGCCGGAAAAAACTCTTTGCACTCAGAAACCAAGGATTCAAGGCTCAAACCCTGAACATCAACACCACCCTCATGCACCCCGGGTACACCCTCCATACCCACTTTCGACCCGGGATCACCATCAAGATCCGCAATCTCCTCAGAGCTAGGAGTGCCTACCGGAATCGCAGCAGCCTTTCCGACTTCTAAGGAGCCTGCCGGAAAAGCTCCCTTGGACTCAAAGACAATTGAACGGTGAACCAAGGGTTTCAACCACAACCCTTTATCACCATCACAACCCTCCTGCAACCCGTGACCACCCACCTTTCCCGTATTTGACCTGGGAAATCCGTCAAGACCCGTAAACCCTCTATTGTGAAGCTTTTCAACCGGAACACTAGTTGAGGTTGCCACCGGAAGGATGGGAGAGACCAAGAGCTGCTTCCTCAACCCAAGACCACCATCATGACCCTCTTGCACACCAAGATCACTGTTATACCCCGTATTTCAGTATATGCGTGGGACGCACGAGAAAAGCTTGGACTTTAAAGTTGGCTTGGCCGAAAATTATTTGTTCACAACACCCGATTAGAGTCGTTTTTCGACGAAACGTTTTACACAACTTGCGAAGGGAAAATTCCGGCTATGTCATTTTTAATTTTTGCGGATTTTTCCGAGAAACGAAACGTGTTGGACCAACAAGAGGGCGCCACTTGGCACCCTCTCATTGGCGGACGTGAGGGGCGGACATGAGCCGAATTGGACCATTGGGGTTGGTAGGATATTTTGTGTGTTGATTGATAAAGTGGGACCCACACACACTTGTCCAAATCTTGGCCCTACACTTGCACCACACTTGGCTTGATCTTGGCCATTGGTTAGCCATGGCTTGACCTATAAATACCCCTCCCCTTTGATGAACTTCTTCATCCAAAATTGTGCTAAGTCTTGAAAGCTCTCCCCCCCTCCCTCTATAGTTCTCGTCCCCCTCCCCCTTGTGAGGTTTTAGCCGAGGGCCCCCCCCCTTGGCCGAGAGTTTCTCCCCCCCCCCTCCTAGTGGGGTTGGCCGTGGGGTTGGCCGTGGGGTACCCCCCCTAGCCTAGTTGTCTTCGTATAATACCCTTTTTTTTTGGTATAGAAATACTCTCCAAGTATTGTTGTAATGCCCAAATACCTTGGCCCAAATACCTTGTAGTATTCCCAAGGTTACACTTTTACAAAAGCTCAGAAAATACTATTATACTTCCTCACCACAAAACGAAACCCTAAGTAAATATTCACCCATAGTTGAAGTTATAAGTAGGTTGGTTAGAACTTCTAAGGGTTGTTGGAGTGGAGTCGGGCCTTGAGTAGAGCTAAACCTTGCTCAGGATCGACATTTAAACTCGGATAATTTTGGGCTTATCGAGGTAAACACTCTTGACCTTCTATTGTAATTGGAAATTACATGTTGTAGGAATATATAGTTGAAGTATACTATATATAGAACTGAACGTAGTTATCGGCAATGTCTTTTGACTTAAGCCCAATAATAAGAAACCTTTTCGAAAGAAGAGTCTTGAATCAGAATTACATAGATATTACATGCAACTTGTGTAGCTTTTCATGAGGTAGAATTGTGCACGTCCGGATTAGTCGATAACCCCCGGTTGGCTTCGTAGCCGCCCGATAAAGCGAGGAGATTTACGTTTGCTGCGGGGAGAGGTCTTTGTCGAATTTTTGTAGAACGTTCTACGAAGAGACCTAAATGTTAATAAGCGCCTTGTGGCCTTATAGGTGGAAGTACTACGCGTGGCGCGATCTACTTGGCTTAAGGAGTAGCCGGCGGTTTGAGGTACTTGAGCGTTTTGCTATTAGTCGATAATCGTCGCGAGGTATGTGAACCTCTTCCTATCTCTTCTAGCATGATATGTGTGTAACTATGTAGTACGGTAGACGCATACGTGTTAAATGTATTTGATTGGTCTAAAACATAAAGTGTTATAACGGCTTTATGGGAAGTTGGTTATAATGACTTTATGTATGTAAGAAAATACTTGTGGTTTTAAAAGGTAATCGATTTGAACTATAATCAAGTTATGTGATAATAAAGAACTTGAAGTATTTCAAAAGGTTTTGAATCATTTTGAAAGAACAAGAATACTTGGTTTTGAAAAACTTGAGTTATACTAGCTTTATGGGAAGTTAGGTATAACGGCTTAAGAATGTTTTCTTGATTTGAAATCGAATGTGTATCGACAAACCATCGCAGCGTTAATAAAAGGAAATGTTTTGACAGATTAAGTATTATTAAAACCAGTAGAAACTTCCATCTGCATAGAAGCTAAGATAAGACAAAATGATATTTCCTAGATCATGGCTGCTGTAATAAAATTGTTATAAACAAGAATATCCTACTCACATATAAGGCTTATGTTTCTCAGATGGTTTAAAAGAGAATTATATTCTTAAATGAATAAGACTATGAACTACGAAACCTTTCTAAAATAATAACCGTGAACATTTGAAATTAGGCAAACTTGAGCGTTGGGAAAAGAATGTTGTTACTTGATTTTACAAAGAGAAGTGTTCTGATTTACTTCAAAAGATAATCACTCTATTTTTTATACTACGGGTATTGTATGACTTTTGTGAAAGAAACGGATCTTTTAATAGAGTAATACATGAAGTACTTTGGGGCTAAAAACCCGAACTTGTTAACATAATGTAGAAAGTACCTTGTGTGAATAACTTGATTGTATTGATTTGTGATAGTCTTGTAATACTTTCTTGTTGACTTGATAAGTAAACATGTTAGGATGCTACGTGAGTTAGTATCTTGTGATGTTTGTGTAAAGGGGTTTTCCCTTGTTGTGCTTAGGTTGTTTAACGATGTTCGCCATGTTGATATTATATCACTCATGATTAGGGGTTAAGCGCCTCCGTCGCGGGTAGACTCAGCGGTCTAGTGACCTATGATTCGAGAATACCTTATGCAGTCTGTATGGCCTATGCGGAACTACGGAGTTCCGTGTTAGTACGCGCCCTTGTGGTCACGCGGTCTTTGTGGCTACGCGACGGCGAGTCCAGACGCTGCCGGGAGTAGCTACCCTCGATGCGGGAATACCTCATGCGGGCCATTGGGTGGCCCACGCGAGCTACGGAAGTTCGTGGCTAGACGCGCATTAGATACCGCGGGCGAGTGGCGGCTTTGATCATGTGACGGTGCAGACAGATCTCATGATACGATTTACGACCTTGTTATCGTGGGTTTTAGTAGTCGGCTATGCCCTCGCACTTACCCGTCGGTTTTATGATGACTTTGAGGCGTGAGTCCTCGACTTGACATGATCGCTTATTTATCAGGAACTGTAGTTTTGGTTATCATACATGTCTCGCTTTATATAGACTATTATGATTTCATTTACGATTTTCATTTCACATACTTGGTACTGTTATCGACCTCCTTCGGGCCGCGTTCATGCCGCAGTTGAGGTACACCGATCGTTGATCCTCGCTCTTAGGGTCACGATTCAGCGTTTGGGAAAGCTCCGCTTCTCCGAGGCTTATCTTCGTATAGTCCCTGTTGTTGTAGGTGCTTACATTCGTGGTATGACGGCCCCGTCCGTCGTTGTTGTCATATCATTCGTAAGTGCATGTAGTACTATTGTAGGCGGGGTTTGTAAAAGGATTAAACTGCTCATTTTGAAAGAGTTGTTATTTATATATATGCCGAGAGGCCACTTTTCTTCGAATAAACATGTGTCTTCTTTACATTGTATCATGTATTGTGTTTTATGTTCACTGATTACTCGATGTTGTATCACTAGGGTGCCGGTAAGGCACGATCCACGGCCGGTTCGGTCGTGACAAAAGTGGTATCGAAGCGATTAATCCTCGGAAAGTGTCTACAGATCGTATCCGAGAGTCTTGATTATCGGTGTGTTGTGCACCACACCAATAATCGTGAGGCTATAGGATATTTAGGATTGGTTTCTATTCTTCTCACTCTGAGATCGTGCCTTAGAGTGTGTTGTAAGTTGGACCCTCTCACGTATTTCTTTCCACTTACCGCTATGCCTCGCGTAGGCAACCCGCCCAGAGGGCAAGGCGTAGGAGTCTGCGAGTAAATCTGAGAGGTTACGAGGGCACAGACCCAACCATCACCTGAGTTAGGTGCTTCGTTCGGAGAGTTATGCTACGTCACCAGCCCCAGCAGAGTTTAGCACGGCGGCAGCAGTTCCTACTGCGCCATGATATTTGAACCTTCAGTTCCACGACCGGAAACAGATAATATAGATTGCGAAGAGACAACCCTGTTGCTAGCTATGGATTTGGCTACCAGAGAGTATACCGATGTACCGCGAGTCTTGATGAATATCTTAGAAAGGGTCGTGCAGGAGTAATTCTTCAGTTAGGCTTGAGCATGGCCTGTGTACGGGCTTATGCGCAGCAGGCCGAGAAACGTAGAGATCGACGGGTTAACGGGCGATGAAGGGCGAGCGGCAAGGTCCTTTGGTAACTTTCGAGGCGTCGCCTCACCACCGAATTAGATATGCACCTCCACGATGCGAATGGTCCTCCCGGGTTCGGGACGCTCGGGTATGCAGGAGTTGGTCGAGCTCGAGCTTCCGTTCACGCCTACACGTAGTTCCGGCCGACGGATTGATGTTCCCTCAGATTCACGCAGTGTGACGTCATCCCCTGGGAACGCCGTCTTTTAGTTGGTACTTGTGGTACCTACGTCGAGATCTGATGTCGAAAGAGTGTCCTTGTAGGAGGACTTAGCCTTCAGATCGGTGGGTAGTTTCATCTTCCTTAGCTAGGCGCCCTGCAGGCGGTGTTTGATTAACGACTAAGGGAGTGAAGCGGTGGATCTGGATATATCCTTAACCCTCTAGAGATTAGTACGTATGATGAGATGAGTATATCTTAAGTGTTGTTCAGATAACATAAGTGTATTGTGATTAGAAATCATGGTTAGTAACCAGGAAGGATTGGGGATAAGGGAAAGTGTGAGCCTTAGAGCTTTTTACGTAGAGACCTTAGGGTCAAAGCCATCTTGGGTAAAAGATTTATATTTTTACGTTTAACCCTTATCGGAGTGCATAGTGCACGTGGGCTATGTTTTTGGGATAAGTCCCTGAGTAGGGTGGAATGAAAGAGGGTAGTTGAGCTAAGAAGACCGCTAGGTTTTCGTAACGTGATTAGTGAGAGTTTTCCTTCGGGGAGCTAGCGTTTTGCGCATTGCCGGGTCGGGTTGAGGCCATGTTGCGGGTCAACCCGCGGCCTGTATGGTGGTGGGGTCAGTTTGTGGTGGTCCCGCTTTGGGTTAGGGTTATGAGGGTGTTAGGCCCAAGTTTAGTTAACCAGCGTACGAGTTCGTGGATGCATTCGACCGATGAGTCGGGCCGAGGAGGTCACCGCCTTGTCTTCTAGCAAAGACCGCTTACTCAGCGATGTTGATTTATCGAGAAGGTTGTAAGGCTGCACGGGGTGCCTACCTTCACCTTATGACAGACAGTGGAGCCCAGGGTATGGCTGTTTTTGTTTCTGGAAGTTTTACCAAGCAGGGTTAAGAACTCAGGTGAGTCTCAGAATCGCATTCGCCCTCGGGCCAGTGTGTGGATTTCAGGGGTAGTTGTGGGGATTGTTGTCTCCTGTGGAGGGAGTGTTTTTAGCTACCATTTCAGTGTTCGGATGTCGCCTTATGAAGCCTTGTATGGGCGGGAGTGTAAGTCGCCGGTCGATTGGTTCGATGTTGGCAAAATTCAGATAGTTGGTTCAGGCTTGTTCCAGTAGACTGTGGATAGGGTAAAGCTTTTCTAGAAGAGGTTCTGGCAGCTCAGAGAAATCGTGCGGATAATCGGCGACGACGCTTAGAGTTCAGTTGTGACGGTCTTCTTGAAGTACCACCCCGGGTTGGGTGTGGCGAGTTTTGGAAAACAGAGGGAACTTAGCCCGAGTTACTTGGGCCCTTTTGAGTTCATGTGAAGAATAGGCCAGGTTGCCTATATGTTAGCATTTGCCGTCCGACTTAGGAGAAGCGTCGTCCGATCTTTTCGTATGGTTATGATCGGAAAGTATCGAGATCCATCCAGTGTTCCCGATTAATGATGACCACATTAGAGATAGTAACCGAGTTTTGGAAGCGGGCGATGCTCGTAAATGTGGTACGAGTTCGAGTGTCACGACCTCGGGGATCGCGTGCGGCCGATACCATTTGTTGGGTCGCCGGAGTGACACTAGAACCTCGCGGCAAAGTGACAAAAGTGGTATCACGACGAGTAAAGGGAGAAGCGAGCATGTATGGCGAGCATAGATGTGATCATTTCTTTTGTAAGGAGAAGGTGCGAAGGAAGTATATTTTAGACCCCGGAGAGAGGTGTTTGTGGTAATGTTAGAGGTGTTTCCTCGTGGACTTGGATGGAGGTATTTGCGCGGGTGTTTCTGTGGCCATGTGTGGCAGGTTTGTTCTCGTAAGAATAGTAGTGAAGACTATACCGACACGCGTTTGTTTTGAGACTTAGAAGGAACATTCGGGACGAATGTTTCTAAGGAGGGGAGAATGTTATACCCCGTATTTCGGTATATGCGTGGGACGTACGTAGAAAAGTTTGGACTTTAAAGTTGGCTTGGCCGAAAATTATTTGTTCACAACACCCGATTAGAGTCGTTTTTCGACGAAACGTTTTACACAACTTGCGAAGGGAAAATTCCGGCTATGTCATTTTTAATTTTTGCGGATTTTTAGAAGCGAAGCGTGTTGGACCAACAATAGGCGCCACTTGGCACCTCTCATTGGCGGGCGTGAGGCGGACATGAGCCGGTGGACCATTGGGGTTGGTAGGATATTTTGTGTGTTGATTGATAAAGTGGGACCCACACACACTTGTCCAAATATTGGCCCTACACTTGCACCACACTTGGCTTGATCTTGGCCATTGGTTAGCCATGGCTTGACCTATAAATACCCCTCCCCTTTGATGAACTTCTTCATCCAAAATTGTGCTAAGTCTTGAAAGCTCTCCCCCCTCCCTCGCTAGTTCTCGTCGCCCGCCCCCTGGTGAGGTTTTAGCCGAGGCCCCCTGGCCGAGTTTCTCCCTCCTAGTAGGGTTGGCGGGTACCCCCTGCTAGTTGTCTTCGTATAATACCCTTTTTTTTGGTATAGAAATACTCTCCAAGTATTGTTGTAATGCCCAAATACCTTGGCCCAAATACCTTGTAGTATTCCCAAGGTTACACTTTTACAAAAGCCCAGAAAATACTATTATACTTCCCTCAGTCACAAAAACGAAACCCTAAGTAAATCTTCACCCATAGTTGAAGTTATAAGTAGAAGTTGGTTAGAACTTCTAAGGGTTGTTTGGAGCGGGTCGGAGCGCACGGAGTAGGAGCTAAACCTTGCTCAGATCGATCACGACCCAACCGGGCCCGTGGATCGTGCCTTACCGGGCACCCTAGTGACACAACATCGAGTAATCAGGAACATAAAACCACAACATGAGATAACAGAAATATATAAAACAATAATCTGTGAAAACTTGCCTTTCGGCATATATATAACCATCAACTCTTTTACAAATGAACAGCTTAATCCTTTTTACCAACCCGGCCCACAACAGTACTACAGACCTCTAAGAATGATACGACCACAATGGCGGGACAGGGCCCCGCCAAACCCCTGAATGTAAACACTTACTACGACAGGGGACTATACCACTGATAAGCCTCCGGAGAAACGGAGCTTCCCAAACGCTGAATCGTGACCTCGAGAGCTAGGATCAACGATCGATGTACCTCAACTCGCGGCATGAACGCGGCCGGCGAGGTCGCATAACAGTAGTGAGTATGTGAAACTAAAGATAAATCAGAAATGAAATCATAGTAGTCTATACAAAGCGTGAGACATGTATGATAACCAAACTACGATTCACCATAAATAGCGATATGTCAAGTCGTGATTCACACCTCAAGTCATCACTCAATTTAACAATGGGTCTCACGCCACAACATCAATCGTGCGTGGAATACCTTCCTCACGCCGGCGATTTATGATATACAAGCACCAAGGAATACATATGAACACGAGTCCCACGTGTCCTAATAAAAGCATGCGGTAAGTACGAAGGCCTAGCCGACTACTAACACCTACGCACCAACAAGGTCATAAATCGTATCATAAGATCTGTCTGCACCGCCACATGATCAAAGGCGGCCACTTGCCCGCGATATCTAATGTGCGCGTCTAGTCCTCGAACTTCCGCACTCGCGTAGGCCAATCTCATCGGCCCGCATGAGGTATTCCCGCATCGGTAGCTACTCCTCGGCGTCGCCCCGACTTGCGATCGCATGGCCACGACCGCGTGCCCATAAAGGACGACACTAACACGGAACTCGTAGCTCCGCATAGGCCCCGTGACCGCGTGAGGTATTCTCGAATCACGGTCCTGCATCGCTGAGTCTACCCGCGTGAGGCGCCTTAACCCCTAATCATCTCAAGAGATGAATGCCACAATACTATCATAACGATAGTTAATAAGCAAAATCAAGGAACCCCCTTACACAAACATCACAAGATACTAACACACGTAGCATCCTAACACGTTTACTTATCAAGGCAACAAGAAAGTATTACAAGGCTATCACAAACCAATACAATCAAGTTATTCACACAAGGTACTTTCTACTAACAAGTTCGGGTATCTATCCCCAAAGTACTTCACACATTAAAATCTTAAAAAAAGATCTGTTTCTTTCACATAAGTCACACAATACCCGTAGTATAAAATAGAGTGATTGTCCTTTTAAGAAACCCAAAACTCTTACCTTTGTAAAATCAAGTAACAACATTATTTTCCAAATGTCCAAGTTTGCCTAATTTCAAATGTTCACGTTTCTTATTTTAGAAAGGTTCCGTAGTTCATAGTCTTATTCATTTAAGAATATAATTCTCTTTTAACCAACTGAGAAACATAAGCCTTATGTGTGAGTAGGATATTCTTGTTTATAACAATCTTATTACAAAGACCATGATCTAGAAATATCATTTTGTCTTATCTTAGCTTCTATGCAGATGGAAGTTTCTCTTAGTTTTCATAATACTTAATTATTCAAAACATTTCCTTTTATTAACGCCAGTTGGTTTGTCGATACACATTCCGATTTCAAATCAAGAAAGCATTCTTAAGCCGTTATACCTAACTTCCCATAAAGCTAGTATAACTCTTAAGTTTTCAAACACCAAGTATTACTTCTCCTTTCAAAATGATTCAAAAATCTTTTGAAAATACTTCAAGTTCTTTCTTACCATATAACAAGCCAGTTATAGTTCAAATCAGTTACCTTTTAAAAACCACATGTATTTTCTTACTAACATAAAGCTGTTATAACCAACTTCCCGTAAAGCCGTTATAACACTTTATGTTTTAAACCACTCAAACACATTTAGCACGTATGACGCTCACCGTACTACATAGTTTACACATATCATGCTAGAGAGATAGGAAGAGGTTCACATACCTCGCGACGATTATCGACTAATAGCAAAATGCTCCGAGTACCTCAAGCCGTCGGCTACTCCTTAAGCCAAGTAGAACGCGCCACACGTAGTACTTCCACCTATAAGGCCACAAGGCGCTTATTAACATCTAGATCTCATCGTAGAACTTCTACAGAAAATTCGCAAAGACTTCCCCGCAACAAGAAATCTCCTCTCTATCGGTGGCTACCAAGCCAACCGAGGGTTATACATCTAACCTAACTGTACAATTCTACTCCACTGCACTACTACACAAGTCTCATCAGAATACCCTATGTAATTACAGTTCAGTACTATATATATAGTATACTTCAACTATATACTCCTACAACATGTAATATCCAATTACAATAGGGGGACAAGATAATTACCTCGATAAGCCCATAATTATCCAAGTATAAAGTCGATCCTGGGCAATCGTTTAGCTCCAACTCCGAGCGCTCCAACCCGCTCTAAACCACCCTTAGATGTTCTAACCAACTTCTACACAATACTCCAACGGACTATGGAGATTTTCCTAGGGTTTCGGTTTTGTAGATGGGAAGTATAATAGTATTTCGGGCTTTTCGTAAAGGTATAACCTTAGAATACAACAAGGTATAAGGCTAAGGTAATTTGGGCATTATAACAATACTTGAGAGTATTTCTATACCACAAAGGGGGTATTATACAGCAACTAGGCTGGGGGTACCCATGCTAGCACCTCAAAGGAGTGGGGTGTCTACTCTCTACCCCACTGTGGGGACTCTCGACGGGGAGGGAGGGTATTTATAGGTCAAGTGAAAGCCAACCAATGGCCAAGATTACACCAAGTGTTAGGCAAGTGTAGGGCCAAGATTCACCCACGTGTACCTAGCCAACTTGCACACAAAATATCTACCAAAAATATCTCCCACTTGCCTTCCCAATCGTCCGTGTCGCCCACTTTGCCCACCAATGAGAGGGTGCCAAGTGCGCCTCTCGTTGGTCCAAAATGTTCCGCCTCTCGGAAAAATCCGCAAAATACTAAATGACATAGCCTGAAATTCCCTACGAAAGTCGTGGAAAACATTTTCGAAAACGACTCTAACCGTGTTGTGCACAAACATATTTCGGCCCAAAGGTGCCACGTGGTGACACGTGTCACCCGATTCGTCCAACATATTTCGTCTTCCGAAAATATCCAAAACGGCCAAAATCTCAAAATCAAAGCGGGCCCCACCAAACCGTAAATTTCTCCCGTGGGCCCCACGTGACCATTTTCGAAAATAAAATTCCATAATTCTCTAATATTCCAGGAAGTCCGAATACCAAATCCGGGAATCCAATTCCATAAACGAACCTTTTTCCTTCACAAAACCGGAAACTTTTCCGTGGAAAAATCGCCTCTTTCTTCCTTTCCAATCTTTCATTGTATTCGCACGTCGCCCTCGCATACATACCACGGAACTACGGTATAACATTCTTCCCCCCTTAGAAACATTCGTCCGAATGTTCCTTCTAAGTCTCAAAACGAACACGTGACAGTATAGTCTTCACTACTATACTTACGAAACAATCCTGCCACAGCTGGCCATGGAAACACCTGCGCAAAACTTACATCTAAGTCCACGAGGAAACACCTCTACATCACCACAAATACCTCTTCCCGGGGTCAAAATATACTTCCTTAGTCATCGATACCACTTTTGTCACTCGTCGCGAGCCTTGCTCGACGACCCAACAAATGGTACCGGTCGCTGCGATCCGGAGGATCTCGTACACTCCAACTCTTACCACATTCGATCGGCTTGCTTCCAAAACTCGTCACTCGCCCGGTGGTACTTTCAAGAAGACCGACCGTCGGCTCAACTCTAAGCGTCGTCGCCGATTATCCGCACGATTCCTCCGAGTGCGTAACTTTTCTAGACAAGCTTCACTATCCACGATCTGCTGGAACAAGCCTGAACCAACTATCTGAACCCTGCCAACATCGAACCAATCGACCGGCAACTTGCATTTCTGCCCCTACAAGGCGTCACAAGACGACATCCGAACACTGACATGGTAGCTTAAACACTCCCCCAACCGGAGACAACGATCCTCACAGCTACCTGAAATCAAAA
Organism: Przewalskia tangutica; assembly: GCA_029844215.1. Lineage (NCBI taxonomy): Eukaryota > Viridiplantae > Streptophyta > Magnoliopsida > Solanales > Solanaceae > Przewalskia > Przewalskia tangutica. The sequence continues at coordinate 1,712,634 of JAQGDG010000035.1, forward strand.
CATCGCCCGGCAACGCGATTCTGAGACTCACCTGAGTTCCTAGCCCTGCCTGGTACAAACTCCTAGAAAGAGAAACAGCCGTACCCTGGGCTCCACTGTCCGTCATAAGGTGAAGGTAGGCACCCCGTGCAACCTCACAACCTTTTCAGATAACATCAACACTGCCGAGGGAACGACCCTGACCGAAGAACACGATAGGCTGCCCCCATCGGCCCGACCACTGGTCGAACGCATCCACGAACTTGCATGCTGGCTAACTAAACATGGGCCTAACACCCTCATGACCCTAACACAAAGAGGGACCACCACAAACTGACCCCACCACCAAACCTACCGCGGGTTGACCCGCACGTAGCCTCAACCCGACCCGGCAAGGCGCAAAATACCATCTCCCCGAAGGAACAATCTTACTAAACACGTTACGAAAACCTAGCGGTCTTCTTAGCTCAACTACCCTCTTTCATTTCATACTACATAGGGACTTATCCCAAACACAGCTCACGTGCACTATGCACTCCGATAAAGTCAAACATAAACATACGCCTCTACGAGATGGCCTTACCTCTAAGGTCTTTGCGTATAAAGCTCTAAGGCTCACACTTTCTCTACCCTCCAAAATCTTACTATTGTAACCCACCATGATTTCTAATCACAACTAATACACTGCTATCAGAACATAGTACTTAAGGTATACTCACCTTGAAAGTTTACCGAAGGACCTTCGCTCGCCCTCTTCGCATCCTTGGTTAACGTCAATCTCTACGTTTTCGGCCTGCTGTCATAAGCGTACGCCATGCTCAACCAATCAAGAATTACTCTTGCACAACCCTCTCTTAGGTAGTCATCAAGACTGCGTGGTACATCGGTATAATCTCTCGTAGCCAAATCTATAGCTAATGTGGTCGCCTCTTTGCAATCTATATTCACTGTTCCGATGCGTGGGCGAAGGTTCAAATATCGTGGGCGTAGGAATCGCCGTCGTGCTAAACTCGGGGCTAGTGACGCCGCGAAATCCCGAATGAAGCACTACCTAGGTAATGATTGGGCTGTGCCTCGCAACCTTCCGAACTCAACTCTCGCCTCGCCGCTGCCTGCCTCACCGGGCGGGTTGCCCTACGCGGAGCATAACGATAAGGAATGAATTTCGTCGGAGGGTCCAACTTACAACACGGCTCTAAGGCACGATCTCGAGTGAGAAGAATAGAAACCAATCCTAAATATCCTATAGCCTCACGATTATTGGTGTGGTGCACAACACACCGATAATCAAGACTTCTTGGATACGATGCGTAGACACTTTCCGAGGATTAATCGCTCGATACCACTTTTGTCACGACCGAACCGGGCGTGGATCGTGCCTACCGGGCACCTAGTGACACAACATCGAGTAATCACGGAACATAAAACCACAACATGAGATAATGAAATATATAAAACAATAATCAGAAAACTTGCCTTTCGGCATATATATAACCATCAACTCTTTTACAAATGAACAGCAATCCTTTTTACCAACCACACTTACAACGGATTACTACAGACCTCTAAGAATGATACGACCACAATGGCGGGACGGGGCCCGCCAAACCCTCGAATGTAAACACTTACTGACGGGGACTATACGTGATAAGCCTCCGAGAAAGCGAGCTTCCCAAACGCCGAATCGTGACCACGAGCTAGGATCAACGGCGATGTACCTCAACTGCGGCATGAACGCAGCCCGAAGGAGGTCGATCTAACAGTGCAGAGTATGTGAAACTAAAGATAAATCGTAAATGAAATCATAGTAGTCTATACAAAGCGGAGACATGTATGATAACAAACTACGATTCACCATAAATAGCGATCATGTCAAGTCGTGATTCACACCTCAAGTCATCACTCAATTTAACAACGGGTCTCACGCCCACAACATCAATCGTGCGTGGAATACCTTCCTCACTGGCGCTTTATGATATACAAGCACCAAGGAATACATATGAACACCGTGTCCCACTGTGTCCTAATAAAGCTGCATGCAGGGTAAATACGAAGGCCTGCCGACTACTAACACCACGCAGTCAACAAGGTCATAAAGCGTATCATAAGATCTGTCTGAATCGCCACATGATCAAAGGCCGCCACTTGCCCGCGAGATCTAATGTGCGCGTCTAGTCTCGAACTTCCGCACTCGCGATAGGCCAATCTCATCGCCCGCATGAGGTATTCCCGCATCGAGGGTAGCTACTCCCGGCGTCGCCCCGACTTCGCGATCGCGCATAGCCACAAGGACGCATGCCCATAAGGACGTACACTAACCCGAACTCGTAGCTCCGCATAGGCCCCCAGACCCGCATGAGGTATTCTCGAATCATGGTCCTGCATCACTGAGTCTACCGCGTCGGAGGGCGCTTAATTTCTAATCATCTCGAGATGAATGCCACAATACTATCATAACGATCGATAGTTAATAAGCAAAATCAAGAAACCTTACACAAACATCACAAGATACTAACACACGTAGCATCCTAACACGTTTACTTATCAAGGCAACAAGAAAGTATTACAAGGCTATCACAAACCAATACAATCAAGTTATTCACACAAGGTACTTTCTACTAACAAGTTCTGTATCTATCCCCAAAGTACTTCACACATTAAAATCTTAAAAGATCTGTTTCTTTCACATAAGTCACACAATACCCGTAGTATAAAATAGAGTGATATTCCTTTTAAGAAACCCAAAACTCTTACCTTTGTAAAATCAAGTAACAACATTATTTTCCAAATGTCCAAGTTTGCCTAATTTCAAATGTTCACGTTTCTTATTTTAGAAAGGTTAGTAGTTCATAGTCTTATTCATTTAAGAATATAATTCTCTTTTAACCAATCGAGAAACATAAGCCTTATGTGTGAGTAGGATATTCTTGTTTATAACAATCTTATTACAATGACCATGATCTAGAAATATCATTTTGTCTTATCTTAGCTTCTATGCAGATGGAAGTTTCTCGGTTTTCATAATACTTAATTATTCAAAACATTTCCTTTTATTAACGCCGCAGTTGGTTTGTCGATACACATTCGATTTCCAAATCGAGAAAGCATTCTTAAGCCGTTATACCTAACTTCCCATAAAGCTAGTATAACTCTTAAGTTTTCAAACACCAAGTATTACTTCTCCTTTCAAAATGATTCAAAAATCTTTTGAAAATACTTCAAGTTCTTTCTTATCATATAACAAGCCAGTTATAGTTCAAATCAGTTACCTTTTAAAAACCACATGTATTTTCTTACTAACATAAAGCTGTTATAACCCACTTCCCGTAAAGCCGTTATAACACTTTATGTTTTAAACCACTCAAACACATTTAGCACATGTACGTCTACCGTACTACATAGTTCACACATATCATGCTAGAGAGATAGGAAGAGGTTCACATACCTCGCGACGATTATCGACTAATAGCAAAATGCTCCAAAGTACCTCAAGCCGTCGGCTACTCCTAAGCCAAGTAGAGCGCGCCACACGTAGTACTTCCACCTATAAGGCCACAAGGCGCTTATTAACATCTAGATCTCATCGTAGAACTTCTCTGTAAAATTCGCAAAGACTTCCCCCATAACAGCGTAAATCTCCTCTCTATCGAGGCTGGCTACCAAGCCAACCGGGGTTATACATCTAACCCTAACTGTACAATTCTACTCCACTGCACTACTACACAAGTCTCATCAGAATACCCTATGTAATTACATTCAAGACTATATATAGTATACTTCAACTATATACTCCTACAACATGTAATATCCAATTACAATAGGGGACAAGATAATTACCTCGATAAGCCCATAATTATCCAAGTATAAAGTCGATCTGGGCAATCGCTTAGCTCCAACTCAGCGCTCCAACCGCTCTAAACCACCCTTAGAAGTTCTAACCAACTTCTACACAATACTCAACGGACTATGGAGATTTTCCTAGGGTTTCGGTTTTGTATTGACGGGAAGTATAATAGTATTTGGGCTTTTCGAAAGGTATAACCTTAGAATACAACAAGGTATAAGGCTAAGGTAATTTGGGCATTATAACAATACTTGGAGAGTATTTCTATACCACAAAGGGGTATTATACGAAAGCAACTAGGCTGGGGTACTCCACTAGCACCTCAAAGGAGGGGGTGTCTACCTACCTCCCACTGTGGGGACTCTCGGCGAGGGGAGTGGTATTTATAGGTCAAGTGAAAGCCAACCAATGGCCAAGATTACACCAAGTGTTAGGCAAGTGTAGGGCCAAGATTCACCCATGTGTACCTAGCCAACTTGCACACAAAATATCTACCAAAAATATCTCCCACTTGCTTTCCCAATCGTCCGTATGCGCCCACTTTGCCCACCAATGAGAGGGTGCCAAGTGCCGCCCTCGTTGGTCCAAAATGTTCGCCTCTCGGAAAAATCCAAAAATACTAAATGACATAGCGGAAATTCCCTACGAAAGCTGTGAAAACATTTCGCCGAAAACGACTCTAACAAGGTGTTGTGCACAAACATATTTCGGCCCAAAGGTGCCACATGGGGTGACACGTGTCGCCCCGATTCGCCAAAATATTTCGTCTTCCAAAATATCCAAACGGCCAAAATCTCAAAATCAAAGCGGGCCCCACAAATCAGTAAATTTCTCAGTGGCCCCACGTGACCATTTTCAAAATAAAATTCCATAATTCTCTAATATTCAGAAGTCCGAATACCAAATCGGGAATCAATTCCATAAACGAACCTTTTCCTTCACAAAAACCGGAAACTTTTCCGTGGAAAAATCGCCTCTTTCTTCCTTTCCAATCTTTCTGTCGTATTCTCGTACGTACGTCCTCGCATACATACCCTGGAACTACGGGGTATAACATCGACATTTAAACTCGGATAATTTTGGGCTTATCGAGGTAAACACTCTTGACCTTCTATTGTAATTGGAAATTACATGTTGTAGGAATATATAGTTGAAGTATACTATATATAGAACTGAACGTAGTTATCGGCAATGTCTTTTGACTTAAGCCTGAATAATAAGAAACCTTTTCGAAAGAAGAGTACTGAACTGTAATTACATAGGACTGTATTACAGTAGACTTGTGTAGCTTTTCTGTGAGGTAGAATTATGACGTCCGGATTAGTCGTATAACCCCCCAGTTGGCTTCGTAGCCTACCGATAGAGAGGAGATTTCTGTTGCGGGGAGGTCTTTGCGAATTTTCTGTAGAATGTTCTACGAAGAGACCTAAATGTTAATAAGCGCCTTGTGGCCTTATAGGTGGAAGTACTATGTGTGGCGCGATCTACTTGGCTTAAGGAGTAGCCGGCGGTTTGAGGTACTTGGAGCGTTTTGCTATTAGTCGATAATCGTCGCGAGGTATGTGAACCTCTTCCTATCTCTTCTAGCATGATATGTGTGTAACTATGTAGTACGGTAGACGTACATGTGTTAAATGTATTTGATTGGTCTAAAACATAAAGTGTTATAACGGCTTTATGGGAAGTTGGTTATAACAGCTTTATGTATGTAAGAAAATACTTGTGGTTTTAAAAAGGTAACTGATTTGAACTATAACTGGCTGGTTATGTGATAATAAAGAACTTGAAGTATTTCAAAAGGTTTTTGAATCATTTTGAAAGAACAGTAATACTTGGTTTTGAAAAACTTCAGAGTTATACTAGCTTTATGGGAAGTTAGGTATAACGGCTTAAGAATGTTTTCTTGATTTGAAATCGAATGTGTATCGACAAACCACTGCGGCGTTAATAAAAGGAAATGTTTTGTGATTAAGTATTATTAAAACCAGAGAAACTTCCATCTGCATAAGCTAAGATAAGACAAAATGATATTTCCTAGATCACGGTCATTGTAATAAAATTGTTATAAACAAGAATATCCTAATCACATATAAGGCTTATGTTTCTCAGATGGTTTAAAAGAGAATTATATTCTTAAATGAATAAGACTATGAACTACGAAACCTTTCTAAAATAATAATCGTGAACATTTGAAATTAGGCAAACTTGAAGCGTTGGGAAAAGAATGTTGTTACTTGATTTTACAAGAGAAGTGTTCGATTTACTTCAAAAGATAATCACTCTATTTTTATACTACGGGTATTGTGTGACTTTTGTGAAAGAAACGGATCTTTTAAAAGAGTAATACATGAAGTACTTTGGGGCTAAAACCCAACTTGTTAACATAATGTAGAAAGTACCTTGTGTGAATAACTTGATTGTATTGATTTGTGATAGTCTTGTAATACTTTCTTGTTGATTTGATAAGTAAACATGTTAGGATGCTACGCGAGTTAGTATCTTGTGATGTTTGTGTAAAGGGGTTTTCCCTTGTTGTGCTTAGGTTGTTTAACGATAAGCTGTCATGTTGATATTATATCACTCATGATTCCGGGGGTTAAGCTGCCCTCCGAGGTGTGGTAGACTCAGGCGGGTCTCGTGACCTATGATTCGAGAATACCTTACGCAGTGCAGATGGCCTATGCGGAACTACTGAGTTCCAGTTAGTATCGGCCCTTGTGGTCATGCGGTCTTTGTGGCTACGCGGACGGCGAGTCCAGACACCGCCGGAGTAGCTACCCTCGATGCGGGACTACCTCACGCGGGCTATCGGTGGCCCACGCGGAGCTACGAAGTTCGTGGCTGAACGCGCACATTAGATCTTCGCGCGAATGGCGCTGTCACGACCCGTTCGGGGCCGTGGTGCCTTCTGGGCACCCAAGTAGTCATACATCGAGTAATCAGCGGAAACATAAAGCAAGACATGAAACAGTTTATAAAACAAGACAGTTATGTGAGAAAACATCGCCTTTCATATATATATAATCATGTTTTAGCAAGCATCCGACATCGCATAACATGACTCTGCACTTCTAAGGAAATATACAACTATGGCGACAGGCCCCGCCATACCGATCAGATAAAAACTATCTACAACAGGAGATCATACTAAAAGTAGAGCCTCGGAAGAGATGGAGCTCACGGCACCAACGTAGAGATCCTAAGGATGCGGATCTAGCACCGCTTGCCTTACCGCAGCATGAACAGCCCCGAAGGAGGTCGAGACAACAGTACTAAGTATGCGAAATCGTAAAGTACTTAAATGAAAACATATCATTTTAAAACCGGTTTACAAATATGTGTGAAACAACCAAGAAACCATGCGTAGTGCCATCACAAACAAGAGCAACAATAGGTAATCAGAATACGCCTTGTCTAGGCCGCGAATGATCGAAACAGGCCACTCGCCCATCCTCATTCTGCAAGCCTAATCTCGACTCGAGTCGCATAGGCCACTCGCGTGGCCGCATGAGGTATAACCCGCATCGGGTAGCTACTCCTCGGCGTAAATCGCCCCGACTCGTCCGCATGGCCACATAGACCGCATGAGGCATAACCCCGCATACTAACTCGAACTCTCGTAGCTCCGCATAGGCCCCTCGACCCGCATGAGGTATTCTCGAATCACGGTCCTGCATCACTCGAAGTCTACCCGCATCGGAGGGCGTCTAACCCCTGATCATCTCAAGAGGTGAGTGATAGTATACTAACATAACAACTTATCTTTAAGTAACATAAGCATAACAAGGATACTCACCTATACAAACGTTACAAGATACTAACACACATAGATCATATCATGTCTACCTATCAAACCATCTTATTATTCTTTTCACAATATAAGTCCGTTATAAACACATAGGCAAACTTGTTTCTTTTCTCAATCTTAAGTGGTTATACTTACTTCCCATAAAGCTAGTATAACTCTTAAGCTTCGCTTAAAAACCAATTAGTTCTCTTCATTAATAAATGGTTCAAGAGTCCTTTGAAATGTTTTCGATTCTTTATTATTCGAGCTTAAGCCGAGGCATCACAGACGTATTATTCAAAGCTTAAGCCGAGGCATTGCCGTAAGTATTATTCGCTAACACATGTACGCCTACCGCACTATATACATATTGTAAAATATCATGCTTTAGGAAGAATCACATACCTTCCTACGAAATCCACCGCCAAGTCGAGTATGTCGCGCGCAGAGAATCAGCCATAATAGTCACAGATATCTATCAAAGTCTAGACTATTCTCAGTAGGTCATTCTAAACAGAGGGTCCTCAATTCTACGGAAAGTCGGGCAGACAACCCTACCCGTGAGCTATATAAGTTCATCAAAACAAATCCTATGTAAGTACAATCAGATATTCTTCTTTTATACCCTTCTAAGGTGTTACACTCAATTCTATTCCTTAATAACCTTCTAAGTATTTATACTTATTCTTATTCTACAACAAGAAGTATTCTCTAATTCAAAAGAGGGTTAGGATTAGTTACCCGGTAAGCCCAATAATATCCTAGAAAAGTCGCTACCGAGCAAGGTTTTGCTCCTAAGTTGTATGCTCCATGAAACCTTAGAAGTTCTTCACAACTTCTACTAAGTACTAAGGTATTTGGGCTAGGTATTTTGGGCATTATAACAATACAAGAAGGCAACTTTTCTACCAGGAGGGGTAGGTTTCTGCTAGGCTAGTGGGGTAGCCTCGCCAAGCTTCTCGGAGGGGGTGTGTTGACGAATTGCTTACAAAGGGAGAGGAAGGATTTTTAGACTTGAAAGCTTTTGTGGACGAAGAACTCTTCATCTCAAGAGGGTATTTATAGGTCAAGACATGGCCAACCAATGGCCAAGATTTAGCCAAGTGCTAGGCAAGTGTAAGGTCAAGATTAGGCAAGTGTACCTAGCCAACTTGCACACAAAATATCTAACCAACTTTATGACAAGGATGGTCATCCATTTGGCCCTATTGCGCGGATAAGTCCACCAACGGTAGGGTGGCAAATGTCGCCTCTCATTGGTCCAAAGTGTTACGCCTCTAAAATCCGCAAAATTAGAAATGACATAGCCGAATTTATCCTACGAAAGTCGTGGAAACGCTTCGCCTGAAACCGTCGCTTTGTGAGTCAGGCCTAAAAATCGCCCAAGGCCTAACTTTAAGACCAAACTTTTGACGTATTCCTTTACGCATATACTGAAATACGGTATAACATTTTCCCTCCTTAGAAACATTCGTCCCGAATGTTCCTTCCCAAGACAGATAACGATAAGGTTCTTCAAAACTTAAACAGCTTGGCAAAAGCCACACACTACCATAAACAACACTTAGGCATAAACGATAATGAAGATTTACAAGTAGGAAAGTGAATTACGGAGGTGGGGAACGGTGAGGATACTTCGCCTCATGTCCTCCTCGGCTTCCCACGCCATCTCCTCCCGAGCTCGCTTCGCCACAAGACTTTGACTGGCCACGCCCTTCGTCCGCAGACGCCTAACCCGACGATCGACATCGCTATGGAATCTCTCATACGATAATCCCTGGCCACACCGGACATCGCCAATAGGATGTACTCTAGATGGATCCCCGATACATCTCTCAAAGATAGAAACGTGAAACACCGGATGCACCGCCTCCGGACGGACAGATCCAACTCATAGCAACCTTGCCACCTCGCGATAACTAAACGCCCAATGTACTGGCCGAAGTTTCCTTCTTCCCGAATCTCATCACACCCTTCATGGGTGACACCTTCAGAAAACCCAATCATCAATCGCAAACCTGGATGTCGACGACGATGATCTCGCATACGACTTGCCGACTCCGAAGTATAGCCGCCTCGATAAGCTTCACCTTATCCATCGCCGCGCACCAACCGTCCCACTAGCCGCACTCGCCCACCTCGAACCAACCTATAGGCGATCTGCACTTCCTCCCATACAAGGCCTCATAAGGCGCCATCTCAATCCGAGTGGTAGCTATTATTATACGCGAACTCAACTAGAGGCAAATGATCCTCCCAACTACCATCGGTCAATAACACAGCTCGCAGATATCCTCAAGAGTCCGATAGGCGCTCGCCGTCCGTCTGTCTGTGGATGAAATGCGACTTCAGCTCACTCGCCCCTAAACCTCTCGAAGGACCTCTGTTGGCCAAACCGGGCCTCCGTTCGATATGATCGGGTAGGGACTCCATGCACCGACGATCTCTGATGTAAAGTCCGCATAATCTCACCGAAAAAGTCGCCCCGACGGAAGAAAGTGGGCTGATTTCGCCACCGTCGACGATAACCCATATAGAATCATGTCTCCTCCGAGTGCGAGGTAATCCCGTGATGAAGTCCATGTTGATTACCTCCCACTTCCGTGTCGGGATCTCTATCGCTCAGAATAAACCACCGTGTCTCGGTGCTCTACCTTCACCGCCGACAACACGCACCGAGCTACGAACTCGCAACGCCCTCTTCAAGCCATCCCACCAATACACGATCTAAGGTCGTGGTACATCTTGGTCGACTTTCGATGGATAGAGTAACGCTACCGCCGTGGTGCTTCCCAAGAACTCGCCCAAGTCCTCAAACATCCGAACACACAACTCGCCTCAAACCTTAGCACCCCATCGTGCTACTCAAAAGGACCCTGCCCTCACGAAGAGTCAGATCACGATATCGAATCAAAGCCGATCTCGAATCGCTGCCTCTTCACCTCTCAACGACGGGAAGACTCGCAACCTCACGAACTCTAACCCCATTGCTATCGTAATCAATCAAACGGACACCGGCTCGCTAATCGTGCAAATTACGAACCATGTCCCTTCTCTCTAGCCGCACATCCGATAGGCTCCCATCGACCTACGACTAAGGGCATCTCGCCACAACATCGCCTTGCCCGTGGTACAGATGTCCACATCGTAATCCTTAAGCAACTCTAACCACCGCCTCGCCGTAAGTTCACTCCTCCGTCAAGATATACCGAGGCTCTTGTGGTCTGTAAAATATCCACGCGAACCCCATACAAATAGTGCCTCCAGATCTTCAAAGCGTGAATCACACCGCCAACTCCAAATCACGCGGGTAGTTCCTCTCGTGTTTCTTCACTGCCGACGCATATGCTATAACTCGCCATGCCGCATCAACACACATCCCAACCCGATGCCCGACGCATCACAATACACGACATAACCATCCGACCTCCGAAGAGTAAGAACGGGGCGGCTGCGCCTCTTTAAGCAATCGAAACCCCGCCACAAGCATCACCATCAAACTTGGCCGCTCGAGTCACCAGTCAATGGTGCAGAGATACAAACTTCTCCACGAACCGCCGATAATACTCGCAAGGCCCGTAAAATCGCGAACCTCTGGAGTAAGAGTCTAGGCCAAGTCCTCGATCGCCGATCTTCGCCAGATTAACTCGAATGCCATCACCGATAATATGCCCAAGAAACGCCATCGGTTAACCAAAACTCACATTTGGAAAACTTGGCGATAAATCACTGGTCTCGAGAATCACAAGACAAGCCTCAAATGCCCGCATGCTCCGCCTGAGCGAGAATAAACCAAGATATCATCAATGAACACTATCACAAACGTGTCCAAAATGGTTTGAACACTCGCTCATCAAATCCACGAATACACGAGCATCGTCAACCCAAAAGACATGACTCGAACTCATAATGCCCGCATCGGTCCGAATGCAGCCCTGTGGACATCCACCTCTCGACTCGCACTGATGATAGCCCGATCGCAGATCAATCTTGAGAAACATCTCGCACTCGCAACCGGTCGAACAAATCATCAATCCTAGCGGGGTATCGTTTTAATGGTCACCTTGTTCACCGTCAGATCGACACACGCGCAAAGGCCCCGCCCTTCTTCTTCACGAACAATACCGCGCTTCCTGTGGAGAAACACTAGGCCTAATGAAGCCCTTCTCTAGCAAATCCCTAAGCCGATCCTTCAACTCTCTCAACTCGCAGTGCCATTCTCAGATGGCGGAATGGAAATAGGCCGAGTATCCGCAACACATCTATACAAAACTCGATCTCCTCTCGTGAGGATACCCGAGGTCATCCGAAACACGTCTGGGAACTCACGACCATCGAACCGACGGAAAATCTGTACCGCAGCCTTCGTGATCAAACACCCGAACGAGATGGTAGATATACCCTTCTCGCACCATCTTCCTAGCCTCGAGGTAGAAATAAACCTACCCTCGCCGATACCGCGCTCTCCCACTCAACAACCGCCTCAGAAACCGAACCGCACTATTCTTCTCTCTAGCTTACATTGGCGTGAGGAAGCTAGCCAATCCATCCCCATGATCACATCAAGTCAATCATCTCCAACTCTATCAAGTCGCCAGGTCCGACGACTATAAATGATCACAGACAAGCTCTATATACCCGCCGAGCTACCACCGAATCACCATCGCGTAGCTACCTCGAAAGCGGCCTATGGACTCGTGCTCTATCCCTATCCTACTAGCAACAAGGGAGATATATAGACAGAGTAGAACCCGATCTATCAAAGCATACATATCAAACCCAGAACCGAGCAAGGTACCGTGGACGACATCGTGAGGCCTCCCGATCCCGCTTACCGACAAAGCATAAATGCGGCTCGAGGACCGCTAGAATCGACCGAGCCACGCCTCGCCGCGACCTGGCCGACCCATGAGCACCTCGCCCGGCGAGTAATCAGAGGATGATGAAGCGGCAACGTAACTCGGCGTCGAGCCCTACCACCGCCACGCCCGGCCGATACCGCAGTGACTCCCGCCGCCACAATCAGAATAAGATCCAAAAGTAGTACCACACTTCCCGTAATGGATCTACCGACGCCACACCGGGTGGTCCTGATCGCCAAGCACTTCGCTACCCTCGACGCTCAAGCCCCGGGCCCCGGTCCGCCAAAATCGTGGCCGTGGCCGAGGACGGTGCAGAGTGCTCGCGGCCGGCCGTGGTGCGACCTAGATCGGCCGAGGCCGCCACCACGATAACTACCGTAAGACCCTCCCGCCCCGGCCTTCTCTCGCCGCTCGCCCACTCGCCGACCTTCGCCTTCCTCGCATCCAAGGGCGCGAGCTCGCACGCGTAATGTCCATACCCTACCGAGAGAAACCCCGCACATGACTCGCCATATAGTCGTTTCAGCCCGTGACATAGCTGCACCCTATCCTCCATATCTCTACTAACGCCGGGACATATCGAGCCAATGAATCAAACTCGACATTGTACTCGACAGCAAGGCCCTTCTCGCCTCGTGAGTAAAAATCTATCACCCGCGCTCTCATCCGCGAGGCAAGAAGTGAGCGAGGAAAGCCTCGAGAACTCATCCCAGTACTGGGACGCAGGCTCTCCCGGATAACTCCCATGAATCAAACCAATCGATCGCGGTATCACGCACTTACGTGACCAAAGATCACTGACTGGTCTCCGACGCTCGATCACTCAAAATCCTTCAAGCCGACGGATGAACTCCTCGCGATCATCCTCCGCCGATCCATAAACTCCGGGGCTACATACCAAAAGTCTCGTAGCCTCAAACTCTCTCGCCTTCGGTGAACAACGGTGCGACCGCAGATCGAGCTGAACTGAATCGCCGATCCAGCCTCTCTCGACGGCCACAACTTTAGCCAAAAGTCGGGCTATCTCTCAGATTTCTAACTCTCCGCCTGCATCGCGGGATGCGAGGCGCTGGTACTGTGGTCTCGCTGGGCCGGCGGCGCCATAGAACTCGCTGCCTCGTATAGACTGGGCCTCGAGCCTCGTGACTCGGGTGTCTCGCTAGCGCCTCACGCTTTGCCTTCTCGGGCCCGGTTGCCTTACGTGAGGCATAATCATATAGAAAGGAATACGTTAGAGGGTCCAACCTATAACACCTCTAAAGCACGATCTCTAATGAGAAGAACTAAACCAATCCTAAATATCCTATAGCCTCGATTATTGGTGCACAACACACCGATAATCAAGACTTACTAGATACGGTCAGACACTTTCCGAGGATTAATCGCTCGATACCACTTTTGTCACGACTGCTCGGTTCGCGGATCGTGCCTTACCGGCACCCAAGTAGTCATACATCGAGTAATCGAAACATAAAGCAAGACATGAAACAGCTTTATAAAACAAGACATACATTATGAGAAAACATCGCTTTCAAGATATATATATAATCATGTTTTAGCGCTACATCCGATAATCGCATAACATGACTACGCACTTCTAAGGAAATATACAACTATGGCGACAGGCCCCGCCATACCTCGATCAGATAAAAACTATCTACAACAGGAGATCATACCAAAAGTAGAGCCTCCTAAGAGATGGAGCTCGACACCAACGTAGATCCTAAGGATGCGGATCTAGCACTGCTGCCCTTTACCGCGCATGAACGCACTTCAAGCGAGGTCGCATAACAGTACTAAGTATGCGAAATCAGAAGTACTTAAATGAAAACATATCATTTTTAAAACCAGCTACAAATATGTGTGAAACAACCAAGGAAACCGCACGTAGTGCCACGCCACAAACAAGAGCAACAATAGGTAATCGTAATACGCCTTGTCTAGCCGCGAATGATCAAACAGGCCACTCGCCCACATCCTCATTCCGCAAGCTTAATCTCGACTCCCGAGTCCGCATAGCCACTCGCACGGGCCCGCATGAGGTATAACCCCGCATCGAGGGTAGCTACTCCTGATCGCCCCGACTCGGCGTCCGCATGGCCACATAGACCGCATGAGGCATAACCCCGCATACTAACCCGAACTCGTAGCTCCGCATAGGCCCCCGACCCGCATGAGGTATTCTCGAATCACGGTCCTGCATCACCGAGTCTACCCCAGACGGAGGCGCCTTAACCCCTGTGATCATCTCAAGAGGTGAGTGATAGTATACTAACATAACAACTTATCTTTAAGTAACATAAGCATAACAAGGATACTCACCTATACAAACGTTACAAGATACTAACACACATAGCATCATATCATGTCTACCTATCAAACCATCTTATTATTCTTTTCACAATATAAGTCCGTTATAAACACATAGGCAAACTTGTTTCATTTCTCAATCTTAAGTGGTTATACTTACTTCCCATAAAGCTAGTATAACTCTTAAGCTTCGCTTAAAAACCAATTAGTTCTCTTCTCATAATAAACGGTTCAAGAATCCTTTGAATTGTTTTCGCTTCTTATTATTCAAAGCTTAAGCCGAGGCATCGCCGACGTATTATTCAAAGCTTAAGCCGCGAGGCATTGCCGTAAGTATTATTCGCTTAACACATGTACGCTCACCGCATTATATACATATTGTAAAATATCATGCTTTAGGAAGAATCACATACCTTCTCTAAATCCACCGCCAAGTCGAGTATGTCGCAAGCAGAGAATCAAATTTATAATAGTCACAGATATCTATCAAAGTCTAGACTATTCAGAGGTCATTCTAAACAGAGGGTCCTCAATTCTACTGAAGTCGGCAGACAACCCTACCCTACGAGCTATATAAGTTCATCAGAAAACAAATTCTATGTAAGTACAACAGATATTCTTCTTTATACCCTTCTAAGGTGTTACAGCTTCAATTCTATTCCTTAATAACCTTCTAAGTATTTATACTTATTCATATTCTACAACAAGAAGTATTCTCTAATTCAAAAGAGGGTTAGGATTAGTTACCCTAAGCCCAATAATATCCTAGAAAAGTCGCTACTGAGCAAGGTTTTGCTCCTAAGTTGTATGCTCCATGAAACCTTAGAAGTTCTTCACAACTTCTACTAAGTACTAAGGTATTTGGGCTAGGTATTTTGGGCATTATAACAATACAAGAAGGCAACTTTTCTACCAAGGGAGGGGGTAGGTTTCGCCAGGCTAGGGGGGGTAGCCTCGCCAAGCTTCTCAAGGAGTGTGTTGGACGAATTGCTTACAAAGTGAGAGGGAAGGATTTATATACTTGTAAATATTTTTTGGATGAAGAACTCTTAATCTCAAGACGGCTATTTATATGTCAAGACAATGCCAACCAATGACCAAGAATTAGCCAAGTGCTAGGCAAGTGTAAGGTCAAGATTAGGCAAGTGTACCTAGCCAACTTGCACACAAAATATCTAACCAACTTTATGACAAGGATGGTCATCCATTTGGCCCTATTGCGTGACAAGTCCACCAATGAGAGGGTGGCAAATGTCGCCTCTCATTGGTCCAAAGTGTTACGCCTCTAAAAATCCGCAAAAATTAGAAATGACATAGGAATTTATCCTACGAAAGTCGTGGAAACGCTTCGCCTGAAACCGCTCGCGTGAGTTGTGCCTAAAAATCGCCCAAGGCCTAACTTTAAGACCAAACTTTTGTACGTATTCCTTTACGCATACTCTGGAAATACGGTATAACAAACTTTGATCATGTGACTGGCCCAGACAGATCTCATGATACGCTTTTGACCCTGTAATCGCTGGTTTTAGATGGCTATGCCTCGCATTTCACCGCATGCTTTATGACTTGGGGCGTGAGTCCCCGACTTGACATGATCGCTATTTATCAGGAATCAGAGTTTTGGTTATCATACATCTCCCGCTTTATATAGACTATTATGATTTCATTTACGTGATTTTCGCCACATACTTGGTACCTATCATCAGGATCGACTTCTCGGCCGCTCATGCCGCAGTTGAGGTACACCGCCGTTGATCCTCGCCTTAGGGTCACAAATGCTGGGAAAGCTCCGCTTCTCCGAGGCTTATTCGTATAGTCCCCTGTTGTAGGTGCTCATATCTGTGGTACGACGCCCCGGCCGCTGTTGTCATATCATTCGTAGAGTGCAGTAATTGCTGTAAGGCGTGGTTTGTAAAAGGGATTAAACTGCTCATTTTGAAAGAGTTGTTATTTATATATATGCCGAGAGGCCACTTTTCTTCGATAAACATGTCTTCTTTACATTGTATCATGTATTGTGTTTTATGTTCACTGACACTCGATGTTGTATCACTAGGTGTCCGGTAAGGCACCAACACGGCCCGTTCGGTCGTGGCAATCACCTCCGACTACTAACCCAAAGAACACCTCGCCGTCTCCGAATATTCCGCAATATTCGTGACGCAATCGCCATCGCTAAGCCTTCTAAATGCAAACTTCAAATTCATATCTTGTAACTTGTAATCTTGAACAATCAAAATAATCTCTTTCATTCTTTTGACTGAAATCTTTGTATTCTTTCTCATGGCTATAAGGAAAATACCTTACTCTATAACAAATCAATTAGAGCGAAGCGTGAAATGAACACACAAACTTATGTAGGATGGATTAGATCAAAGAACAATCCGTAGTATATCATGATGAAAATCATAGAAGAAGGAAGTTAGAAGAGCAACTAGAAAAATGTTGAGAGCATTTTTCGCTAGAGAGAAACATCTCTCTAAAGTTTGTGATACTTGGTTTTAAGTATAAGTCTCTTAGTTATAAAAGAATGAAATTAATTAAAACCATAAGTGTTATAACGAAGTTTATGGGAAGTTGGTTATAACGGCTTTATGGAAGGTTTAGAAAGTCATCTATTTTGATTAAAGGCATAAGTTGCCTAGATTGTGAAAATTTGAAGTTACTTGATTTCAAGCCTTGAAATGAGTTTTCTAAACGGTAGTAACTTACTTTGAAAAATAGACATGCCTTGATACTACGTGTTAGTATCTGGTTTTACATAAAAGGAGTCTTTTGAAAAGAATGTACGACGTAGTACTTGCCCGCTTAATTGAGAATAATTCTACGCGATGCCTTGATTAGTACTTTGGCTTGATAAATTGAGAATTTGTCTAAGAGTTCCTTGATTAGTACTTTGGCTTGTTAAATGAGAATTATTCTATTTCAGGCTGATAAGTACTTTGGCTTGTTAAATGAGAATTATTCTATTTTCAGGCTTGATAAGTACTTTGGCTTGTTAAATGAGAATTATTCTATTTGTGCCTCGATAAGTACTTTGGCTTGTTAAATGAGAATTATTCTATTTGTGCTCGATAAGTACTTTGGCTTGTTAAATGAGAATTATTCTATTTCAGGCCTTGATAAGTACTTTGGCTTGTTAAATGAGAATTATTCTATTTGTGCCTCGATAAGTACTTTGGCTTGTTAAATGAGAATTATTCTATTTCAGTGCCGATAAGTACTTTGTCTTGTTAAATGAGAATTATTCTACGTGTGTCTTGATAAGTACTTTGGCTTGGTTAATTGAGAATTATTCCATATGTGCTGGATAAGTACTTTGGCCCGATTAGTCGAGAATTGCCTACGTGTCAGCGATGGCCTTGAGTGCAAGTATTATGTTTAATTACGCTTCCGACTCTCGAGGCCGACTGCCTTGTGTAAGTACTTGGACGCATCGACGCTGACGGGATTCCACGCATGCCCGCTATTTGTAGATTGGGTTAAATTCCTGATTTTTATGTAAGACATGGTAGTGCTTTCCGCTTTGCTCACGGCCTTGAGATAGTAAGAGTATAAGCGAGGTAAACCCCAAGATGCTATACCACCTTCTCCAGGTAAGAGTATAAGTGAGGTAAACCCCAAGACATTATACCCCCGCTTGTTATGTTTGATGGCCTTGAGATAGGGTAAGAGTATAAGTGAGGTAAACCCCAAGATGCTTTACCACCTTCTCCAGGTAAGAGTATAATCGGGGGTAAACCCCAAGACATTATACCCGCTTACCACCGCCGCTTCCCGCTGTCTGCATGCTTTTAGACAAGTGGACTGGTGTTCTTGTATGCCTATCGCGTTATACTATATCATGGATCACAGCCGGCGGCGATTCCACGGCATGATTGATATTACGGGCGAGACCCATGGTTATATTTTAGAAATGACTTGAGGTACGCGCCCGATTTGTTATGATTTAATGTCATCGTAGGTCGCTATCATACATGTCTCTTGTTTTGCTTAGACTGTTATGATTTCATTACAGTACTTACTGTTTCACATACTGGTACATTCTTCGCATCGACTTTCTTCGGGCTGCTCATGCCGCAGTTTAGGTACGCTAGCTTGGTGATCGGCAGTGTAGGACCGCCAGAGATTTTGGATAGCCTTTGTTCGGAGTTTATCTTTTGGTATAAGTTCTTTCAGCATGTGCTTTTGTACGCTTATGGTACGCTGGCCTTGTCCGCCATATTTCAAGAAACTCTTAGGTCCGTATTCATACGCTGGATCGACTCATGACAAGCAGTAGGTCTTTTATTATGTATATTATACTAAGCCTCATTTGTTTTGCCTCGCACGACGCTGGTTTTAAAAAAGAAAGATGAGGTGTTATTTAATTTCCGCAGTTACTTAGTTGTTAAGATAGAGGTGCCTGCAGGGTACCAACACGCCTGGTTCAAAGTGACAATACCCCTGAATGTACAAGTACCTACAATGACAGGGAACTATACCAAAAGATAAGCCTCCGGAGAAACGGAGCTTCCTGTTATACCCCGTAATTCTAGTGTATGTATGTAAGGACGTACGTAGAAAATTTGAACTTGAGAATAAGGCTTGGCCGAATTAATTTGTGCACAACACCCTGCTAGAGTCGCCGACGTAAACGCTTTCACGCTTTCGTAGGGAATTTCCGCTATGTCATTTTTAATTTTTATGATTTTTCCGAGATTTATTTTTGGATTAACAAGAGGCGCCACTTGGCACCCTCCAATCGTGGTGGCTTGAAATCGCCCAACTTGGACGAAATGGCGCGAAGACACGCTTTGTGCCTTGACAAAGTCAAGGGTAGGTAGGATATTTGTGTTTGCAAATCCTAGCCCTACACTTGCCTAACACACGGATTGATCTTCGCCTTTGGTTGGCCATCCCTTGACCTATAAATACCCCTCTCCTTTGATGAATTCTTCATCCTTTCCACAAATCTTTAAGTGTTAAACTCTCCTCCATTGTTGTGTTTTCGCCCCCTTTGTGAGGCTTAGCCGAGAGCACCCTTCCCCTGGCCGAGTACCCCCAGCTGGTAGGCCGATGGTATACACCCCCTCTCGGTGCTAGCCGGGTACCCCTAGCCTAGTTGTTTTCATATAATACCCCTCTTGTTAGAAATACTTTCAAAAGTATTATAATGCCCAAATTACCTTAGCCAGATACCTTGTAGTATTCTAAGGTTATACTTATACTAAAAGCCCGTAAATACTATTATACTTCCTTCACCACAAAACCGAAACCCAAGGAAAATCTCCATAGTTAGTCGAGTAATAAGTGTGGTTAGAACTTCTAAGGGTTGTTGGAGCGGCCTGAGCGCACGAGTAGAGCTAACTGCCACGACCCGATTCCGCCCGTGATCGTGCCTTACCCTGCACCCTAGTGATACAACATCGAGTAATCAATGAACATAAACGATACAAGACATATTATGAAATATGAAACAATAACTGAGAAAACTTGCCTTTTCGATATATAGAAATAACAACTTTTACAAATGAATAGCTTTAATCCTTTTCACAAACCCCGCCACGAAGATTACATGCACTTCTAAGAAATGATACGACAACAATGGCGGACAGGCTCCCGCTATACCCCGAATGTAAACACCTACAACAACAGGGAATATACCATCGATAAGCCTCCGAGAAACGAGCTTTCCCAAACGCTGAATCATGACCCTAAGAGCGAGGATCAATGATCGTGTACCTTTACTCGCGCATGAACGCACTTCGGGCGAGGTCAAGATAACAAAATGAGTATATGAAACAAAAAAATAAATATCAGAATGAAATCATAGTAGTCTATACAAAGCAGAGACATGTATGATAACCAAACTACATACCACAATAATAAGCCATGTCAAGTCGTGACTCACGCCTCAAGTCATCACTCAAATATAACAACGGGTCTCACGCCCACACATCAATCATGCCCGTGGAATACCTTCCTCACTGCCGGCAGTTTATGATATGAAAGCACCAAGGAACACACATGAACACCAGGTCCCACCTGTGCCATAATAACACGTACAGGGTAAGTACGAAGGCATAGCCGACTACTAACACCTACGCACTAACAAGGTCATGAATCAGATTATAAGATCTGTGCATCACATGATCAAAGCCACCACTTGCCCGCAAAGATCTAATGCGCGCCTAGCCTCGAACTTTCCGCACCCGCATAGGCCAATCGATCGCCCGCATGAGGTATAACCCCGCATCGAGGGTAGCTACTCCTAGCCGCCCCGACTCGCCGTCCGCATGGCCACAAGGACCGCATGACCACAAGGGCCGTGATCCTAACTCGAACTCCCGCAGCTCGCGATAGGCCCTCGACCCGCATTTAGGTAGTCTCAATCATAGTCCATCGACCCGCCGAAGTCTACCCCGCACGGAGGCGCTTTAACTCCTAATCATCTCAAGAGACGAGTGATGTATAATACTATCATAATTTATCGTTAAACAACATAAGCACAACAAGTGGAAAACCCCTTTACACAAATATCACAAGATACTAACACACGTGAAGATCCTAGCATGTTTACTTATCAAATCAATGCTAAGGTATTACAAGGCTATCACAAACCAACACAATCAAGTTATACACACCGTACTTTCTACTATATGCTAACAAGTTCGGGTTTTATCCCCAAAGTACTTCATACATTAACTCTTTAAAAGATACGTTACTTTCACAAAAGTCACACAATACCCGTAGTATATGAAAATATAGTGATTATCTTTTCAAGTAAATCAAAACACTTCTCTTTGTAAAACTCAAGTAACAACATTATTTTCCAAACGCCCAAGTTTGCCTAATTTCAAGTGTTCATGTTTCTTATTTAGAAAGGTTTCAGTAGTTCATAGTCTTATTCATTTAAGAATATAATTCTCTTTAAACTATCTCGAGAAACATAAGTCTTATATGTGAGTAGATATTCTTGTTTACAACAATCTTATTACAAAGACATGATCTAGGAAATATCATTTTGTCTCATCTTAGCTTCTATGCAGCAGATGGAAGTTTCATCGTTTTAATAATACTTAATCACAAAACATTTCCTTTTATTAACGCCGCAGTTGGTTTGTCGATACACATTCTGATTTCCAAAATCAAGAAACATTCTTAAGACGTTATACCTAACTTTCCATAAAGCTAGTATAACTCTTAAGTTTTCAAAACAAATCAAGTATTACTTCTTCTCTCAAAATGATTCAAAACTCTTTGAAATACTTCAAGTTCTTTATTAACACATAACAAGCCGCTTATAGATCAAATCGCTACCTTTTAAAACCACATGTATTTTCTTACCAACATAAAGTCGTTATAACCAACTTCCCATAAAGCCGTTATAACACTTTATGTTTTACACCAATCAAATACATTTAGTACACGTACGCCTACCGCATTCACATAGTTCACACATATCATGCTAGAAGAGATAGGAAGAGGTTCACATACCGCGACGAGTATCGACTAATAGCAAAACGCTCCAAGTACTCCCAACCGCCGGCTACTCCTAAAGCCAAGTAACGCGCCACACGTAGTACTTCAACCTATAAGGCCACAAGGCGCTATTAACATTAAGATCTTATCGTAGAACATTCTACGTAAAATTCGCAAAGACCTCCCCGCAACAACAGAAATCTCCTCTCTAACTGGCCGCCACTGCCAACTGCGGGGTTATACATCTAACCCGAACTGTACAATTCTACTCCACAAGATTACTACACAAGTTCATCAGAATACGCTTGCCTGGGCTTCTTCAGCTTAAGTCAAAAGACATCGCTAACTAACCACGTCGCCTATATATAGTATACTTTAACTATATATTCTAACAACATGTAATTTCCAATTACAATAGGACAAGATATTTACCTCGATAAGCCCATAATTATCCAAGTATAAAGTCGATCCCGGCAATCGCTTAGCTCCAACTCCGAGCGCCCAACCCGCTCTAAACCACCCTTAGAAGTTCTAACCAACTTCTACACAATACTCCAACTGACTATGGAGATTTTCCTAGGGTTTCGGTTTTGTGACTAACGGAAGTATAATAGTATTTCCTGCTTTTCAGATAGGTATAACCTTAGAATACTACAAGGTATACGACTAAGGTAATTTGGGCATTATAACAATACTTTTGAGAGTATTTCTACACCACAAAGGGGTATTATACGAAAAGCAACTTCACAGTGGGTACCCCACTACCACACTACTGTGAGTGGGTGTACTCTCGCCAAGGCCTCAGAGAGAGGAGGCCTCTGGCCGAACTCAACACTAAGTGGGAGGAGAAGATTTAACACTTAGAAACATTTAGGAAAGGATTAAGAATTCATCAAAGGGAGAGGGTATTTATAAGACAAGCCAAGGCCAACCAATGGCCAAGATCGAGCCAAGTGTTACAAGTGTAGGCCAAGATATGCCCAAGTGCCCCTAGTCCCTACTCCTTAAAACCCTCACAAATATCTACCAAAATATCTACCACTGACTCTCCAATTGGTCCCACGTACGCCCACCTTGCCCACCAACGGCAGGTGCAAGCGCCGCCTCTCGCTGGTCCAAAATGTTCCGCCTCTCTAAAAATCCGCAAAAATAAGAAAAGACATAGCCGAATTTTCCCTCGCAGTTAGGTAACGCTTCGCCGAAAACGACTCTAACCAAGGCCAGGCACAAATGCCAATTCGCCAAGCCACCTAGGCGGGGTGACACGTGTCACCCTCCTATTGGCCCAAAATAAAACATCTTCCAAAATATCCACAATGGCCAAAAATCTCGAAACAAAGCTGGCTACAAAACCAGAATTTCTCCCGTGGCCCCACGTGACCATTTCCAAAATAAAATTCCATAATTCTCTAATATTCCAGAAGTCCGAATACCAAACTGGGAATCCAATTCCATTAACGAACCTTTTTCCTTCACAAAACCGAAACTTTTCCGTGGAAAATCGCCTCTTTCTTCCTTTCCAATCTTTCGTCAGATTCTCGCACGCACGCCCTCGCATACATACCCGACTACTGGTATAACATTCTTCCCCTTAGAAACATTCGCCCCAATGTTCCTTCTAAGTCTCAAACGAACGCGCGCAAGATAGTCTTCACTACTATACTTACGAAACAATCCCGCCACACCGCCACGTAAATACCCACGCAAAATACCTACATCCAAGTCCACGAGGAAACACCTCTAACATCACCACAAATAATACTACTTTTGTCACTTTGTCGCGAGCCCCGCTCCAACGACTCCAACAAATGGTACCGCTGCATGCGATCATCAAGCCGCTGTGACACTAATTCTTACCATATTTCGATATCGCTTTAGTATCCAAAACTCGGTTACTATCTCTAACGTGGTCATCATTAATCGAATATTCGACGGATCTTCGATACTTTCCAACATAACAATACGAAGACCGGACGCCCTTCCTCCTAAGTCGGACGGCAATGCTAACATATAGGCAACCCGCCTATTCTTCACATGAACTCACAAAGGCCCAAAGTAACTCGCTAAGTTCCTTTGTTTCCAAAACTCGCCACACCGTCCGGTGGTACTTTCAAGAAGACCGACGTCAACTCAACTCTAAGCGCCGCCGATTATCCGCACGATTCTCCGAGCCGCCGTAACTTCTTCTAGACAAGCTTCACTATCCACATTACCGGAACAAGATCAACCAACTATCCAACCCTGCCAACATCGAACCAATCGACCGGCAACTTACACTTCTTCCCCTACAAGGCTTCGTAAGGCGACATCCGAACACTGAAATGGTAGCTCAAACGCTTCCTCCACAGGAGACAACAATCCTCACAACTACCTCAAATCCACGACCGCCCGGGGCGAACGCGATTCGAGACTCACCGAAGTTCTTAACACATGCTTGGTAAAACTTCCGTAAACAAAACAGCCAGAACTGGCTCCATCTGTCATAAGGCGAAGGTAGGCACCCTGCAGCCTTACAACCTTTCTCGATAAATCAACATCGCCAAGTGAACGGTCCCGATCAAGAACACGATGGTCGCTTCATCGCCCGACCACCGGCCGAACGATCCACGAACTCGCACGCTGGTTAACTAAACTCGCCTAGCACCCTCGCGACCCTACCACAAGGCGACCACCACAACCAGACCCCACCGCCATACATGCCGCTGGTTGACCCGCAACGTGGCCTCAACCCGACCCGCAACGCCGCACAATACTAGCTCCCGATCTAACAATCTCACTAATCACGCTACGAAAACCTAGCGGTCTTCTTAGCTCAACTACCCTCTTCATTTCACACTACTTGTGGACCTATCCCAAACACACCACGCGCACTATGCACTCCTATAAGGGTCAAACATAAACATACGCCTCTACCCGAGATGGCCTTACCTCTAAGGTCTTCGCGATAAAGCTCTAAGGCTCACACTTTCTATCCTCCAAAATCTTACTCTGCTAACCCACCATGATTTCTAATCACAACTAACACACCGCCATCGTAACATAGCACTTAAGGTATACTCACCTTGAAAGTTACCGGCGACTCACGCTCCGCCCTCTTCTCGCCGCCCTCGTTAACCCGCCGATCTCTACGCTTTCGCCCGCCGCATAAGCCCGCATACGTGCCATGCTCAAGCCCAATCAAGAATTACTTCGCACAACCTCTCTTAGGTAGTCATCAAGACTCGCGCACATCGGTATAATCTCTCCGTAGCCAAATCCATAGCTAGTAACAGGTCGCTTTGCAATCTATATTCACTGCTCTGGCCGTGGAATCGAGGTTCAAATATCACGGACGCAGTAGAATCGCCGCCGCTAAACTCTCACTAGCGACGCCGCAGAAATCCCCGAACGGCACTACCCTAGGTAATGATCGGGCTCAGGCCTCGCAACCCTCTCAGATTTTACTCGCAGCCTCCTCCGCTTTGCCCTCCGGCCCGGCTGCCTACGCGAGGCATAACGCAGTGGAAAGAAATACGCTAGAGGGTCCAACTTAAAACACACTCTAAGGCACGACTCGCAGTGAGAAGAATAGAAACCAATCCTAAATATCCTATAGCCTCCTCGATTATCAAGGCGTGCACAACACACCGATAATCAAGACTTCATCGATACGGCCTCAGACACTTTCCGAGGATTAATCGCTCGATACCACTTTTGTCACGACCGATTCTCGGCCCGTGATCGTGCCTACCCCGCACCCTAGTGATACAACATCGAGTAATCATAACATAAACGATACAAGACATATTATGAAATATGAAACAATAACTGAGAAAACTTGCCTTTCTAAGATATATAGAAATAATAACTTTTACAAAATGAACAATTTAATCTTTTCACAAACCCCGCCCACGATAGATTTACATGCACTTCTAAGAAATGATACGACAACAATGGCGGATGGCCCGCTATACCCCGAATGTAAACACCTACAACAACAGGAATATACCATCGATAAGCCTCCGAGAAACGGAGCTTTCCCAAACGCCGAATCGTGACTCCTAAGAGCGAGGATCAATGATCGCGTACCTTTACTCGCAGATTTAACGCAGCTTCAAGGAGGTCACATAACAAAAATTTAGTATATGAAACAAAAAAATAAATCAGAATGAAATCATAGTAGTCTATACAAAGCAGAGACATGTATGATAACCAAACTACGCTCACAATAATAAGCAATATGTCAAGTCGTGACTCACGCCTCAAGTCATCACTCAAATATAACAACGGGTCTCACGCCCACACATCAATCATGCCCGTGGAATACCTTCCTCACCGCCAGCTTTATGATATGAAAGCACCAAGGAACACACATGAACACCAGTCCCACTGCGCTATAATAACACGCATGTGGTAAGTACGAAGGCATAGCCGACTACTAACACCTACGCATCAACAAGGTCATGAATCAGATTATAAGATTCGCCTGCATCATTACATGATCAAAGCCGACCACTTGCCCGCAGATCTAATGCGCGCGTTTAGCCCTCGAACTTTCCGCAGCTCCGCATAGGCCAATCAGATCGCCCGCATGAGGTATAACCTCGCATCGAGGGTAGCTACTCCCTGCAGCCGCCCTCGACTCGCCGTCCGCACGCCACAAGGACCGCATGACCACGCGGCCGCGATCCTAACTCGAACTCCCGCAGCTCCGCATAGCCCTCGACCCGCATGAGGTAGTCTCAATCATAGGTCCATCGACCCGCCGAAGTCTACCCCGCATCGGAGGCGCTTAACTCTAATCATCTCAAGAGACGAGTGATGTATAATACTATCATAACAATTATCGTTAAACAACATAAGCACAACAAGGAAAACCCTTTACACAAACATCACAAGATACTAACACACGAAGATCCTAGCATGTTTACTTATCAAATCAACAAGAAGGTATTACAAGGCTATCACAAACCAACACAATCAAGTTATACACACCGTACTTTCTACTATACGCTAACAAGTTCGGGTTTTATCCCCAAAGTACTTCATACATTAACTCTTTAAAAGATACGCACTTTCACAAAAGTCACACAATACCCGTAGTATATGAAAATATAGTGATTATCTTTCAAGTAAATCAAAACACTTCTCTTTGTAAAACTCAAGTAACAACATTATTTTCCAAACGCCCAAGTTTGCCTAATTTCAAGTGTTCATGTTTCTTATTTAGAAAGGTTTCGTAGTTCATAGTCTTATTCATTTAAGAATATAATTCTCTTTAAACTATCCGAGAAACATAAGTCTTATATGTGAGTAGATATTCTTGTTTACAACAATCTTATTACAAAGAAATCATGATCTAGGAAATATCATTTTGTCTCATCTTAGCTTCTATGCAGATGGAAGTTTCTACCGGTTTTAATAATACTTAATCACAAAACATTTCCTTTTATTAACGCCGCAGTTGGTTTGTCGATACACATTCGATTTCCAAAATCAAGAAACATTCTTAAGACGTTATACCTAACTTTCCATAAAGCTAGTATAACTCTTAAGTTTTCAAACAAATCAAGTATTACTTTTCTCTCAAAATGATTCAAAACTCTTTGAAATACTTCAAGTTCTTTATTAACACATAACAAGCCGCTTATAGATCAAATCGCTTACCTTTTAAAACCACATGTATTTTCTTACCAACATAAAGCCGTTATAACCAACTTCCCATAAAGCCGTTATAACACTTTATGTTTTACACCAATCAAATACATTTAGTACACGACGCCTACCGCATTACATAGTTCACACATATCATGCTAGAAGAGATAGGAAGAGGTTCACATACCGCGACGAGTATCGACTAATAGCAAAACGCCCAAGTACTCCCAACCGCTCGCTACTCCTAAAGCCAAGTAGAACGCGCCACACGTAGTACTTCAACCTATAAGGCCACAAGGCGCTTTATTAACATTAAGATCTTATCGAGAACATTCTACGTAAAATTCGCAAGACCTCCCCGCGCAACAACAGAAATCTCCTCCTCTAACTGGCCGCCACTACCAAGCCAACCGTGGGTTATACATCTAACCCGAACTGTACAATTCTACTCCACAAGATTACTACACAAGTCTATCAGAATACGCTGCGCTTCTTCAGTGCTTAAGTCAAAAGACATTGCCAACTAACCACGCTCGCTCTATATATAGTATACTTTAACTATATATTCTAACAACATGTAATTTCCAATTACAATAGAGGACAAGATATTTACCTCGATAAGCCCATAATTATCCAAGTATAAAGTCGATCCCGGCAATCGCTTAGCTCCAACTCCGAGCGCCCAACCCGCTCTAAACCACCCTTAGAAGTTCTAACCAACTTCTACACAATACTCCAACTGACTATGGAGATTTTCCTAGTGGTTTCGGTTTGGACCGACGGAAGTATAATAGTATTTCCTAAGCCAGATAGGTATAACCTTAGAATACTACAAGGTATACTAAGGTAATTTGGGCATTATAACAATACTTTAGAGAGTATTTCTACACCACAAAGTGGTATTATACTAAAGCAACTCACAGTGAGTGGTACCCCACTACCACACTACTGTGGGTGTACTTCTGCCAAGGCCTCTAGAGAGTGGGAGGCCT
Organism: Przewalskia tangutica; assembly: GCA_029844215.1. Classification (NCBI taxonomy): domain Eukaryota; kingdom Viridiplantae; phylum Streptophyta; class Magnoliopsida; order Solanales; family Solanaceae; genus Przewalskia; species Przewalskia tangutica. The sequence continues at coordinate 1,741,506 of JAQGDG010000035.1, forward strand.
CTGGCCGAACTCAACACTAAGGGAGGGAGAAGATTTAACACTTAGAAACATTTAGGAAAGGATTAAGAATTCATCAAAGGGAGAGTGGTATTTATAAGACAAGCCAAGGCCAACCAATGGCCAAGATCGAGCCAAGTGTTACACAAGTGTAGGCCAAGATATGCCCAAGTGCCCCTAGTCCCTACTCCTTAAAACCCTCACAAATATCTACCAAAATATCTACCACTGACCTCCCAATTGGTCCCACGTGTCGCCCACCTTGCTTCACCAACGGCAGGTGCCAAGTGCCGCCTCTCGCTGTCCAAAATGTTCCGCCTCTCTAAAAATCCGCAAAATAAGAAAAGACATAGCCGGAATTTTCCTCGCAAGTTAGGTAACGCTTCGCCGAAAACGACTTAACCAAAGGCCAGGCACAAATGCCAATTCGGCCAAGCCACCTAAAGTGGGTGACACGTGTCACCCTCCTATTGGCCCAAAATAAAACATCTTCCAAAATATCCACAATGGCCAAAAATCTCAAAACAAAGTGGGTCCCACAAAATCAGAATTTCTCCCTGGGCCCCACGTGACCATTTCCAAAATAAAATTCCATAATTTCTAATATTCCAGAAGTCCGAATACCAAACTGGGAATCCAATTCCATTAACGAACCTTTTTCCTTCACAAAACCTAAACTTTTCCGTGGAAAATCGCTTCTTTCTTCCTTTCCAATCTTTCTGTCGTATTCTCGTACGTACGTCCTCGCATACATACCCTGGGACTACGGGGTATAACATAAACCTTGCTCAGGACCGACATTTAAACTCGGATAATTATGGGCTTATCGAGGTAATTATCTTGTCCCTCTATTGTAATTGGAAATTACATATTGTTAGAATATATAGTCAAGATACTATATATAGTACAACGTAGTTATCGGCAATGTCTTGCGACTTAAGCCCAATTTAAAGAAGAATACCGAATCGTAATTACTTAGGTCAGACATGAGACACAAGAGCATACCGAGTAGAATTGCACTGCTAGTGTTGAGATAATTCCGCTGGCTTGGCAGCCTACCGATAGAGGAGAGATTTACGCCGCGTGTGAGGTGTCGAATTTTTCAGAATGTTCTCTACGGGATCTAAATGTTAATGCGCTGGCCTTATAGTCAAGTACTACGATGGCGCGATCCATCCAAGCGAGTAGCCGACGGCTTCAGTACTTGAGCGCTTTGCTATTAGTCGATACTCGTCGCGAGGTATGTGAACCTCTTCCTATCTCTTCTAGCATGATATGTGTGAACTATGTAGTACGGTAGACGCATATATGCTAAACGATTTAATTGTTTAAAACATAAAGTGTTATAACGCTTTATGGGAAGTTTGTTATAACACTTTACGTTGGTAAGAAAATACACGTGGTTTTTAAAAGGTAATCGATTAGAACTATAATCGCTTGTTATGTGTTAATAAAGAACTTGAAGTATTTCAAAAGATTTTTGAATCATTTTGAAAGAAGAAGTAATATTTGGTTTTGAAAACTTAAGAGTTATACTAGCTTTACGGGAAGTTAGGTATAACGCTTAAGAATGTTTTATCGATTTCGAAATCGAATGTATCGACAAACCATCGCAATAAGCATTAAAAGGAAATGTTTTGAATAACTAAGTATTATTAAAACCAAGAGAAACTTCCATCCGCATGTAAGCTAAGACGCGACAAAATGATATTTCCTGATCATGGTCGTAATAAGATCAGAATAAACAAGAATATCCTACTCACATATAAGGCTTAGGTTTCTCAGATTGTTAAAGGAGAATTATATTCTTAAACGAATAAGACTATGAACTACTAAACCTTTCTAAAAATGAGAAACTTGAACATTGGAAATTAGGCAAACTTGAACATCGGAAAAGAATGTTGCTACTTGATTTTACAAAGATGAGTAATTGATTTACTTAAAAATAATAATCACTCTATTTTCATATACTACGTATCAGGTGACTTTTGTGAAAGTAACGATCTTTGAAAGAGTTAATGTATGAAGTACTTTGGGGATAAAACCCGATCTTGTTAATCATATAGTAGAAGTACCTGTGTGAACAACTTGATTGTATTGGTTTGTGATAGCCTTGTAATACTTTCTTGTTGCTCGATAAGTAAACGTGTTAGATGCTACGCGTGTTAGTATTCGCGATGTTTGTGTAAAGCGGGTTTCCCTGATTGTGCTTATTAACTATCACGTTATGATAGTATTGTGGCATTCATCTCGAGACGATTCCGGTTGCCGCCCCGACGCGGGTAGACTCAGCGTCGATGGACCTATGATTCGAGAATACCTCACGCAGTCCCGGCCCATGCGAGCTACGAGTTCCGTGTTAGCGCGCCCTTACGGGCACGCGTCTCAGCGCGCGGACTGTCCGTGACGACGCCGGGAGTAGCTACCGACGCGGAACGCCTACGCGCCAAGAGATTGGCCTACGCGAGTCGCGAAAGTTCCAGACTAGACGCGCACATTAGATATCATGCGCAAGCCGGCCTTTGATCACGTGACGCCTAGACAGATCTTATGATACGCTTCATGACCTTGTTGGTACTGGTGCAGTAGTCGCCATGCCTTCGCATTTACCCCGCATGGTGTTATTATAGCACGTGGACTCGTGTTCATGTGTGTTCCTTGATGCTTTATATCATAAACCGCCAAGCTGAGGAAACGTGTCCCACCGCACGATTGATGTCGCGGGCGTGAGACCCATCATATGTTCTTTGTGATGACTTGAGGCGTGAGTCCTCGACTTGATACGATCGCTAGTTATTGTAAAATCGTAGTTTGGTTATCATACATGTCTCCCGCTTTGTATAGACTACTATGATTTCATTTACAGATTTATTTTCGCTTCATACTCTGCACTCAGATCGACTTCCTTTCGGGCCGCGCTCATGCCGCAGTAAAGGTACACCACCGCCGATCCTCGCCTGTGGTCACAGCCACTGGGAAGCCCGCTTCTCCGAGGCTTATTCGTATAGTCCCCGTCATTGTTGCTACATTCGTGGTACGACGGCCCCGCCCCGCCGTTGTCGATCTTTCTTAGAGGTCCGTAGATCGCCAAGGTGGTTTGTAAAAGGATTAAACCGTTTCTTGTAAAAGTTGGTTATTTATATATGCCGAAGGCGCTTTCCTCGATTGCCAGACTTCACTTGTTTCATGATGTGTTTTATGTTCCATTACACATGATGTTGGTCACTAGGTGCCCGGTAAGGCACCACCACGCCCGGCTTCGGTCGTGACAAAAGTGGTATCGAGCAGCTTAATCCTCTGAAAGTGTCTGCATCGTATCCAAGAGCAGTTCGATTATCGCCAGCGCACCACACCAATAATCGTGAGGCTATAGATATTTAGGATTGGTTTCATTCTTCTCACCGAGATCGTGCCTTTGAGCCGTGTTGTAAGTCGACCCTCCGACGAAATCATTTCCTTATCGCTATGCCTCCGCGTAGGCAACCCGCCCAGAGGCGCGCTGGCGAGCCGCGAGCAGGTTCAGAGTGGCGAGGGCACAGCCCAATCATTACCTAGGTAGTGCTTCATTCGGGAGTTTTGGACGCCACTAGCCCCAGCAGAGTTTAGCACGGCAGCAGCGGCCTACAGGACTATAATATTTCAACCTTCGCCTACGCATCGAACAGAATATAGATCACAAGAGACAACCTCACATTAGCTATAGATTTGGCTACCAGAGTATACCGATGTACCGCGAGTCTCGAGGACTATCTAAAAGGGTTGTGCAAGAGTAATTCTTCGCCAGTTTCGAGCATGGCCTGCACGCTTATGCGCAGCAGCCGGAAGCGCAGAGATCGACGCGTTAAACGGGCGACGCAGAGAGGCCAGAGCAGAAGGTCCTTTGTAACTTTCGAGGCGCAGTCGCCTCACCAAAGAGATTTGATATGCACCTCCGCCAAGGCAGAGTGGTCTTCCACGATATTAGGATGTTCGAGTACGCAGAGTTGGTCGTAACCCGTGGCTTCCTGCTATCAGCGATGCACGCCATCCCGGAATGTCATCTTTTAGGTTGGTACTTGTTGTACCGGCGACCGCCGTGGTCCGTGTCGAAGAGTGTCCTTGTAGGAGGACTTAGCCTTCAGATCGCGGGTAGTTTGTCATCTCCTCAATGCGCCCATGCAAGGTGTTTGATTAGAACGACTAAGCGGAGCAAGAGATATAGATATATCTTTAACCCTCTAGAGTTTTGTTTATGTGATAAGGCGAGTATACCTTAAGTGCTATGTTCGATAGCAAAATGTTAGTTGTGATTAGAAATCTCGTTAGTTAACCGAGTAAGATTTGGGGGATGTGCAGGTGCGAGCCTTAGAATGTTTTACGAAATACCTTGAGGTAAGGCCATCTCTGTAAAGGTGTAGTGTTATGTTTTATCCTTATAGGAGTGCATAGTGCACGTGAGCCACGCTTGTGGGATAAGTCCCCGAGTAGGTGAAACGGAAGAGGTAGTCGAGCTACAAGACCGCTAGGTTTTCGTAACGTGATTAGCGAGAGTTTTCTCGGAGCTAATATCGCGCGCTGTCGGGTCGGGTTAAGCCACGCCGTCAACCCGCCGCAGTTTGGCGCGGGTCAGCCATGGGGTCCCGCCAGGTTAGGGTCGCGAGGGTGTTAGGCCCAAGTTTAGTTAACCAACAGACGAGTTCGCGGACGCTGTCACCAGCGATCGGGCCAATGGGGCAGCCCATCACGTTCTTCGGTCAGACCGCTTACTTACCGTGTTGAGTTATCGTAAAGGTTGTAAGGCTGCACGGTGCCTACCTTCACCTTAAGACATGCATGAGCCCGTGGCACTGCTTTTGTTTCGGAAGTTTTACCAAGCAGGTTAAGAACTCAGCGAGTCTCAGACCGCATTCGCCTCGCCAAAGCGTGTATTTCGCAGGTAGTCGGGATTGTTGTTCCTCGCGGAGGAGTGTTTAAGCTACCATTTCAGTTTTCGAGTGTCGCCTTACGAGGCCTTGTCGGGCTGAAGTGTAAATTGCGGCCGATTGGTCTGATGTTGGCGTTCGCTTAGTTGGTTCAGCTTGTCCCACAGATCATGGATAGGTAAAGCTTGTCTAGAAGAGGTTCCGCACTCGAAATCGTATGATGATCGACGACGCTAGAGTTCAGTCGACGGTCGCCTTCTTGAAAGTACCACCTGCTAGGGTGTGACGAAGTTTTGGAAACAGAGGAACTTAGCCGAGTTACTTTGGGCCTTTGAGTTCATGTAAAGAATAGGCCAGTTGCTTATATGTTAGCGCTTGTCGTCCGACTTAGAGGTCAGACGTCCGCCTTCGATTGTTATGATCGGGAAAAGTATCGGAGATCCATCCAGAGTGTTCCCACTTAATGATGACCACGTTAGAGATAGTAGCCCTAGTTTTGGAAACTGAAGCAGTATCAGAAATGTGGTAAGAGTTCGAGCGTACTGATCGGTGTATTTTATATACACCTTTTGAGTCAGTCTAGTTAGTCTTTTGTCCCATTTTGTACATACAAAGTGTCGTATTAGGATAGATTTTCTTTCTTTTGAGTCAAAGTGGCTAAAGTGGCCAAATGGCGGAAAAGGAGCGAAAAGAGGGAAAGAGAGGTACTAGAGTGAAACGAGAAAGTGGCAAACGAGGCTGAATTTCAGACTGCACAAGGCCTCCGCAATGGCCAGGCCGCGCCTATCATTCAGAGAAGCCGCAGAAGATCCAGCCGCGCTCGTGAGACTGTGAACAATGGCCGCGCCTAAACATCCGAGAAGCCACAGAGCTGCAGCGGCCGCGCCTGCATGCCAGATATCGGGCCGCGCGCCAAAACACCAAGTATTGCAGAACTTTAGCCGCGCCGACAGGGCAGGCGCGCCGACGCTGAAAAATTAGGTCTTTTGACGGATTTTTGGGCCAGCCCGAAGGAAAAGAAGGAGACGCTTTAAACCTATAAAAGGAGAACCCAGCGCTTTCAAGGGTTCCCTTTCTTGCCAAACACAAGGTTTTCTTGCCTAGGAGATCGAGACCCAAACATTAGTAATTTCTTTTCTTTTTCTTTTCTTTAATTCGCTTGCATGATGAACTTTGAATTAGTTCTTGTCATATTCATGGCTAGAACTAATTCTCTTATAGGCTTTCTATGTTGAATTCTTGAACCTTATGTTATAAAGTAATGCATGCTTATGGTTATTATTCTTATTGAGAGATCTATCCAATAATCGAGTTGAATTCTTGGTAGCTAATCGACAACTAGTTATCACTATATGATTTCTAATCGATTCTCGAAAAGGAGGATTGTGAATATGCCGTAAGTTGGCAGACGCCTGAATCGGGGATGAAAATACCTCAATTAGATTTGTAGCGTTGATGCAGAGGCTTAACAACCCTAATTTTGCGCATGCGCGACGGCCAACTAGGTTTTTGTGCTTAATCCTCCTATAGAGTTACCCTTATCGAAAGTTGTGTAAGGAACAATACTGGGTCGAGTGTTTATATAACTTAACGGAGTATAAAACGATTTCAGAACCCGCTTTCTCCAAAAGAAGAACACCATAAGTAATGCATTAGTAAGTAACATAAGCGGATAGTAAGGATACATAGAAGCCCTATTCTCATCACATCTGAATTAAATCTTTATAATTAATTAGCTTTTATAATTCTTAGTCATAAACAACCAATCACTCATTAATTCACCAAATAGATACTAGAAAATAGACAATTGGTACTTGAACCCTAATCCCAGAGGACGATATTCGGTCTTATCTAAGACTATACTACTTGATACGATAACGTGCACTTGCGTTTAAAAGTGTGTGCATATTACGCGCATCAAGTTTTTGGCGCCGTTGCCGGGGATTAGGCAATAGTTCAATATCAAATTATCTATTTTTAATTTCTAATTTGGATTTAATTTTCATTTTTTTTTTTTTTTATTTTATTTTTAGTTTCTACGAAAATCAGGGTGCCGTGATTCTTTGTTTGTTTTTGATCTTTCTCGTGATATCGCTTATAAGGAGAAGAGGAGTCGACACTCTTGTTCCTTCAATCCTAAATTGAGAAAGCCTGCAAACGTAATGTAAAGAATCAATTGCAACGCTGATAGAAATGGACTGCTCCCAACAATAACAGACGAGAGGCGGTTAGGTGAAAATCAACTTAACCTGTGAGATCCTCAAAGCAGTGCCAATAGATACGGAGGATGTGGTTCGAATCCAAATAAAGAAGTCCGAGATTATGTATACCAAGAGTGAACGGAGCACGATTGCATTAGGCTCCCTACAATAGAGCCAACAATTTCGAGATAAAACCAGCGATTCTCGAGCACGGTGCAGACACTGCGCCGAGGATCGCCATCTGAGGATCCACATACGCACATAGCAAATTTCTTGAGCTACGTGCCACTTTCAGATATAACGGCGCATCGACGATGCCGTCAGATTGAGGCTCTTTCCTTCTCACCGTGGATAGAGCAAAGTATGGTTGAATTCGCCACCGATTCGACATTTACATGGCACGAAATGGGCACGTAAATTCCTAGCCAAGTTCTTTCCACCTCGTAGCAAAGAAAATTAAGAGGAGTTGAACAACTTCTATCAAGTCAATGGAGAGTCCTTATATGAAGCATGGGAGAGATTCAAGGATCTACAGAGGAAGTGTCCACACCATTGCATCGAGTTGTGGAACTTGGTTCATATTTTCTACAACGGGCCGAGCAAGATAAACCGTAACTATCATAGATGCAACGCAGTGGGGCATTCATGAGGAAACAGCCCACGACGCCCACGAGTTATTAAGATATGGCCACTAACAACCATGTCATCAAGAGAGGCAACCAGCGGGAGAAGAATCGCGGGGTCTATGGTAGATGCTATTGCCGCTTTGAACGCACAAGTGGCTCTTTCTAGCGAAACAATTGCAAGAACATACCGTGTCGCGAATGCCAGGCAATCGCTTAAAATCATGAGATACGTGGCGCCCACATACATTTGATAGGTGTCCTTCAATGATACCAACAACATCCCAATGGAGCAGGCAGAGTGTCCAGCAGTAGGGACCCACCAGAGGCAACCGAACACCCCCTACACAAACAGGTATAATCCCGGGTGGAGGACTCACCCAAACTTCTCCTGGCGAGGAGATCGTACAAGAAAATCGCACTGGCCAAGAAACCAATATCGTGGCGCAGACCGTGATAGGCCGCATCGAACCAAGAAGATTGTAATCAATGTACCTTCTTCACTCAAGCCCCCCAAATTTCAACACCAACGCACTGTGTCAAGAAGAAAACCAGAGGAGCTTAAAGCAGCCATGACAAAGACTTGCTAACGCCTGCACGCAGCTTTATAACAGACCCAGATCCTCGCTCGTAAACTTGAAACACAGTAGACAAATAGCAAAGCAGTGCAAACATCGTGCCACGGGACATTGCCAAGCAATACCGAGGTAAATCCGAGGAGCAATGTAAGGCAAAGCAATGAGAAGTGGAAAACAATCGAGCAACAAATACCAACCCAATAGTCGAGAGGAAGCAGAGTTAGAAAAAGATAAGGCGATCGAACCTAGCCTGATAGAAAACTCCTGAGAAGGAGTATACGTAAAAGATTCCTTTCCCCGCAGATTACAAAGGAAGGCTACGATAAACAATTTTCCAAATTCTCGAGGTATTCTGAAGTTGCACATCAACATACCGCTTATAGAGGCTTTGGAGCAGATGCCATCTTACTTCAAGTTCATGAAAGAAATCTGGGAAAAAGAGGAACTGGCCGAATATGAGATAGTAGCACTAATGTAAGAGTGTAGTGCTATCTTACAAAAGAAATTGCCACCAAAGCTAAAGGACTCGAAGCTTTACACTACCATGCACAGCAAGGTGGTGACTTGCAACAGAGCTCATGATCTGTGGCGAGTATAAATTTGACGCCTATCGCCAAAAGATCGAGTTAGGAGAAGCAAACCCACCACCGTGAGTCCGCAACTAGCCGACAGATGGGTTCATCCACGAGGAAGATCGAGGATGTGATTGCGGCGTAGGAAAATTTTTCTTTCCCCGCAGACTTCCTCATTCGATATGGAAGAAGATGCAAATCCCGATCATATCGGGAGGCCATTCCTAGCAACTGCAGAGCCTGATCGACGCTGAAAGAGGAGAGCTAACGCCAAGAGCGAGAACGAAGAGACGGTGTTTAAAGTCTTTAAACACGCCATCGAGCCAAGAATCGTAGCGGGTGTTTTGCAATCAACACCACCAAACCCCACGCGAGCCATTGCAATGCAACCAAAGAATGATGAGCCCAAGAAAGCAAGCACGGTTTGTCGAGACGACACTAAATGAGGTAATTGTTCAAACTCCCTACCACCGATAATGCTAAAAAGAAAAGGAGAAAAGGAAACGCCAAACGTGGCGAATGGATCGTTGGGGACTTAATCCACCCTGCTAGTAAGTCTAAGGAACTTGCGTCCGCTAAAAGACGTTAAAGATAGCTTGTCGAGGCAACCCAACGTTTTTTAATTATGTTATTTTAATTTCGCGTTATTTTATTTTAGTTTGTCTAAGAACCTCACGGTATTGGATCTTGTTGTTTTGTGATTGACAGTGTACAAGAAATTAAACCGGGACGAAATAAATCAAGAAAAGCGGATGTCTGCAGCGTAGCCATGGCGCCAGAGCAGGGCGCCTAAAGATCTCAAGAGGTGCGAAGTTTAAGCGCCACAGGTGTCCAGCTGCAGAGAATTCTGAAAATACTTTGATCCAAAAGCCCTACCGCCAAATCAAACACCAAGGGCTCTCTCCTCACGAAATTAAGCACTACCCTCCGCCACCATCACATTTTTAGCCAAAACTGTAAGTCTTTTTGTCTTTTAGTTTTTCCGTTGAGTCTACACATCGGGACAATGTGTAATTTAAGTTCAGTGTGTTTTGTGTTTTAGTTTTATTTATGTGTCATGTTATGTTTTATTTAAGTCTTTTTATTTGTTTCATGCTTATTTTGAGTCACCAAATTTTTTCTTTTGAGTCATAATTGCTCACAAAGATCATGTACAGTAGTCGCTAGAAACACCTAGTGAAGTAAGGTGGAATAATGTAAAGGAATGGAAGCAATATCTAAACACTTAGGTTAGAGATGCCAAAAACTCACAGAACTGTCATTCGAGTCTCTTGCTGAGTTATGTATGCTAAATGATAAATGCTTATGTGTTATGACCGCTATTCGAGGCTAAATAGTTAGATATGCACGTTAGAGATGACTCTGCATTTCTTTGATAGCCAATTCTTACCATTCTTTTCTATCCCGCACTTTAAAAATATCACTAGTTAGCCCCATCGAGCCTAAAATTTGAAACTTCTTCTTTGACACCCTATATTCCCACAAAGTGTACCATAAGTGAAATTATGAAACAAGAGAGTACATCAGGTTAAAAAGAAAACAAAAAGAATGAATAAAGTCTGCAGACCCCAATACAAAAGTAATAAGAAATAGGCAAAAGCCTAAGTTCAAGTGCCATTATTATTATATACTTCATTCTCCCAAAACAAAAGAGGAAGGATAGAATTCAAGTGAAGTAAAGAATCAAAAGAAAAGGGAAAATAGAAAAGCCAAAGAGCTTCCGCACGTAAAATGAGCCTAAATGCCTATCTTTACCAACCCCTACCTAAGCCTACATTACAACCCCAAAGTCAAGATCTCTTCTATGTATATCCGCATTAGTGGAGAATAGCAAGTAAGCATGCCATAGGAATTTTTGAATTTATATGCATACTGAGTACACCGACTTCCATTTAAGCAGATAAGTATGAGTTTGCAAATATCTAGCTCAATGTGTTGAAATTCCACGCTATATGTTCTCGATATTATTCTCGCTAACCTTCATGTTTTTCTAGTTAACATTCATGCAAAGAAAAGTGATCAATGGCAGGAGTCTGCTTATTTTCTTTGTTGATTTTCTTATTTATCGAGTCCGCTATTTTACTTCTTTCTTTTATCTTTGCTCGAGGGCGCAGCAAAGGTTAAGTTTGGGTATTTGATCTGTATTTTATATACACCTTTGAGTCGCCTAGTTAGTCTTTTGTCCCATTTTGTACATACAAAGTGTCGATTAGGATAGATTTTCTTTCTTTGAGTCAAAGTGGCTAAAGTGGCCAAATGGCGAAAAGGAGCGAAAGAGGGAAAAGAGGAGGTACTAGAGCCGAAACGGAGAAAGTGGCAAACGAGGCTGAATTCAGCACTGCCGCGGCGCCTCGCACTGAAGCTGGCAAGGCGCCATTATTCGTAGAAGTCGCAGAAGATCCAGTACGCGCGCTTCTCGAGACTGTAAACATGGCCGCGCGCTAAACATCCGGAAGCCACAGAGCTGCAGCGCCGCGCGCCTCGCATGCCAGACATCGTGGCCGCGCGCCAAAACACCCGGTATTGCAGAACTTAGCCGCGCGCCGACAGAGGTCGCGCGCCGACGCTGAAAAATTAGGTCTTTGACGGATTTTTGGGCCAGCCCGAAGGAAAAGAAGGAGACGCTTTAAACCTATAAAAGGAGAACCCTAGGCGCTTTCATGGTTCCTTTCTGCCAAACACAAGGTTTTCTTGCCTAGAGATCGAGACCCAAACATTAGTAATTTCTTTCTTTTTCTTTTCTTTAATTCAGTTTGCACGATGAACTTTGAATTAGTTCTTGTCATATTCACGGCTAGGAACTAATTCTCTTAGAGGGCTTTCTATGTTGAATTCTTGAACCTTATGTTATAAAGTAATGCATGCTTATGGTTATTATTCTTATCGAGAGATCTATCCAATAATCGAGTTGAATTCTGGTAGCTAATCGACAACTAGTTATCACTATATGATTTCTAATCGATTCAAAAGGAGGATTGTGAATATCGTAAGTTGGGTAGACGGTCTTGAATCGGGGATGAAAATACCTCAATTAGATTTGTAGCGCTGAGAGGCTTAACAACCCTAATTTTGGCGCATCAGGCGCGACGGCCAACTAGGTTTTTGTGCTTAATCCTCCTATGAGTTACCCTTATCACAAAGTTAGGTAAGGAACAATACTGGGTCGAGTGTTTATATAACTTAACGGAGTATAAAACGATTTCAGAAACCCGCTTTCTCCAAAAGAAGAACACCATAAGTAATGCATTAGTAAGTAACATAAGCGATAGTAAGGATACATAAGCCCTATTCTCATCACATCCGAATTAAATCTTTATAATTAATTAGCTTTTATAATTCTTAGTCATAAACAACCAATCACTCATTAATTCACCAAATAGATACTAGAAAATAGACAATTGGTACTTGAACCCTAATCCCGCAGGACGATATTCGGCCTTATCTAAGACTATACTACTTGATACGATAACGTGCACTTGCGCTAAAAGTGTGCGCATATTACGCGCATCACGCACGACAACCTCGTGGATCGACGCAGTCCGGCACCATTTGTCGGGTCGCCGAGGACACTAGAACCTCGCGCAAAGTGACAAAAGTGGTATCGCGGTATCGCGAGCATAGATGCGATCATTTCATTTCTTTTGTAAAGGCGCGAAGGAAGTATATTTTAAACCCCTGAGAAGTGTTCTGGTGATGATTAGAGTGTTTCTCGTGACTTTGATGTAAGTATTTACGCAGTGCTTCGTGGCCACCGTGGCGTGATTGTTTCGTAAGTGTAGTAGTGAAGACTATATCGCGCGCGCTCGCTTTGAGATTTGTAGGAACATTCGACGAATGTTTCTACGGAGGAGAATGTTATACCGTATTTCAGCAGTATGACGTAAGGACGACGAGAAAATTTGAACTTGAGAATAAGGCTTGGCCGAATTAATTTTGTGCACAACACCTTAGAGTCGCCGACTAAACGCTTTCACAAATTCGTAGGGAATTTCCGCTATGTCATTTTTAATTTTTATGATTTTTCCGAGAGACGAACATTTTGGATTAACAAGAGGGCGCCACTTGGCACCTCAAATTGGTGGCTTGAAATCGCCCAACTTGGACGAAATGGGCGAAGACACGCTTTTGTGCCTTGACAAAGTCAAGCGGTAGGTAGGATATTTGTGTTTGCAAATCCTAGCCCTACACTTGCCTAACACACGGATTGATCTCGCCTTGGTTGGCCATCCCTTGACCTATAAATACCCTCTCCCTTTGATGAATTCTTCATCCTTTCCACAAATCTTTAAGTGTTAAACTCTCCTCCCTTGTCAGGTTTTCGCCCCCTTTTGTGAGGCTTAGCCGAGAGCACCCTTCCCCTCGCCGAGAGTACCCCCTAGTGGCAGGCCGAGGGTATACACCCCCTCCTTGGGTGCTAGCCGGGTACCCCCAGCCTAGTTGTTTCATATAATACCCCCTCTTGTTAGAAATACTCTCAAAAGTATTGTTATAATGCCCAAATTACCTTAGCCAGATACCTTGTAGTATTCTAAGGTTATACTTATACGAAAGCCCGTAAATACTATTATACTTCCTTCACTACAAAACCGAAACCCTAAGGAAAATCTCCATAGTTAGTCGAGTAATAAGTAGAACTTGGTTAGAACTTCTAAGGGTTGTTTGAGCTGGCCTGAGCGCACTTAGTAGAGCTAAACCTTGCTCAGACCTACATTTAAACTCTGATAATTATGGGCTATCGAGGTAATTATCTTGTCCTCTATTGTAATTGGAAATTACATATTGTTAGAATATATAGTTGAAGTATACTATATATAGTACAACGTAGTTATCGCAATGCCTTGCGACTTAAGCCCAATTTAAAGAAGAATACCGAATCAGAATTTAGGTCAGATTACAGAGATTTGTGAAGTAGTACCGCGGAGTAGAATTGTACCGTTAGGGTTAGAGGTATAACCCCTGGCTTGGCAGCCTCGATAGAGGAGAGATTTACGCCGCTGCGGGGAGGTGTCGCCAATTTTCTCGTAGAATGTTCTACGGCGGATCTAAATGTTAATGCGCCTTGTGGCCTTATAGTCAAGTACCACGATGGCGCGATCTGGCCAAGGAGCAGCCGACGGCTTGAAGTACTTGGAGCGCTTTTGCTATTAGTCGATACTGGCCGCGAGGTATGTGAACCTCTTCCTATCTCTTCTAGCATGATATGTGTGAACTATGTAGTACTGCAGACGCATACGCTAAACGATTTGATTGTTTAAAACATAAAGTGTTATAACGGCTTTATGGGAAGTTGGTTATACAAATTTATGTTGGTAAGAAAATACACGTGGTTTTTAAAAGGTAATCGATTAGAACTATAACCGCTTGTTATGTGTTAATAAAGAATTTGAAGTATTTCAAAAGATTTTTGAATCATTTTGAAAGAAGAAGTAATATTTGGTTTTTGAAAACTTAAGAGTTATACTAGCTTTACGGGAAGTTAGGTATAACGCTTAAGAATGTTTTATCGATTTCGAAATCGTAATGTGTATCGACAAACCACCGCAGTACATAATAAAAGGAAATGTTTTGAATAACTAAGTATTATTAAACCAAGAGAAACTTCCATCCGCATGAAGCTAAGATGAGACAAAATGATATTTCCTAGATCATGGTCACTGAATAAGATTGTAATAAACAAGAATATCCTACTCACATATAAGGCTTAGGTTTCTCAGATTGTTAAAGAAGAATTATATTCTTAAATGAATAAGACTATGAACTACTAAACCTTTCTAAAAATGAGAAACTTGAACATTGAAATTAGGCAAACTTGAACATTGGAAAAGAATGTTGCTACTTGATTTTACAAAGAGGAGTAATTGATTTACTTAAAAATAATAATCACTCTATTTTCATATACTACGTATCAGGTGACTTTTGTGAAAGTAACGATCTTTTAAAGAGTTAATGTATGAAGTACTTTGGGGATAAAAACCCGATCTTGTTAATCATATAGTAGGAAGTACCTTGTGTGAACAACTTGATTGTATTGGTTTGTGATAGCCTTGTAATACTTTCTTGTTGCTCGATAAGTAAACGTGTTAGGATGCTACGTGTTAGTATCTTGTGATGTTTGTGTAAAGGGTTTCCTGATTGTGCTTATTAACTATCATCGTTATGATAGTATTGCGGGCATTCATCTCTCGAGATGATTCCGGTTAAGCGCCTCCGACGCGGGTAGACTCAGTGGTCGACGGACCTATGATTCGAGAATACCTCACGCAGTCCCGGCCTACGCGAGCTACGAGTTCCGTGTTAGCGTGCCCTTACGGGCATGCGGTCCTTGTGGCCATGCGGACTCGAAGTCCGTGACGATGCCGGGAGTAGCTACCGATGCGGGAATGCCTCACGCGGGCCAAGAGATTGGCCTATCGCGAGTCGCGGAAAGTTCCGTGACTAGACGCGCACATTAGATATCGCGGGCAAGTGGCCGCTTTGATCATCGCGACGGCCTAGACAGATCTTATGATACGCTTCATGACCTTGTTGGTACTGCTGGTGTTAGTAGCCGCCATGCCTTCGCATTTACCCCGTGACGGTGTTATTATGGCACAGGTGGGACTCGTGTTCATGCTGTTCCTTGGTGCTTTTATATCATAAACCGCCGAATGAGGAATGTGTCCCACGCACGATTGATGTCGGGCGTGAGACCCATCGTTATGTTCTTTTGTGATGACTTGAGGCGAGTCCTCGACTTGATACGATCGCTAGTTATTGTAAAATCAGAGTTCGTTATCATACATGTCTCCCGCCAGTATAGACTACTATGATTTCATTTACGATTTATTTTCAGCCACATACTCTGCACTGGCCAGATCGACCTTCTCGGGCCGCTCATGCCGCAGTAAAGTACACCGCCGTTGATCCTCGCCTAGGGTCACACACTGGGAAGCTCCGCTTCTCCGAGGCTTATTCGTATAGTCCCCGTTGTTGTGTGCTACATTCAGGTGTACGACGGCCCCGTCCCGCCGTTGTTGTCGATCTTTTCAGAGGTCCGTAGTACCGCTAGCGTGGTTTGTAAAAGGATTAAACCGTTTCTTTTGTAAAAGTGGTTATTTATATATGCCGAAAGGCAAGCTTTCTCGATTGCTTTGTACTTCACTTGTTTCATGTATGTGTTTTATGTTCATTGACACTGATGTCAGGTCACTAGGTGCCCGGTAAGGCACCAACACGGCCCGGTTTGGGTCGTGACACTTCCTAAATGCAGAATCGTGATCCTATGAGCGAGGATCAATAATCGCGTACTTCACCGCGATGAACGCACTCGGGCGAGGTTAGTACAACAGGTACTAAGTATATGAAACTGAAAATACTGTAATGAAATCATAATAGTCTATATAAAACAGGAGACATGTATGATAACCAAAATACAGTACACAATGTATAAGCAGTCATGTCAAGGCAGGGACTTACGCCCTCAAAGTCATCATGCCCGTGGAACTCCTTCCTCACTGCCGGCAGTCTATGACATAAATCATAATCATGTGACGCGTCCGTGGCATCCTACCTCACCGCTTGCCAGCATACATATACAATACATTAATATATCTCCCGCCTGTGGAATCCTCCACATCGCTGCACCGTAGGTGTAATATATAACCACGTGACACGCCTGACATCCTATCTCACCGCTGCCAGACACATATACAATATATATATATATATATAACATGCCCCGAAATCCTCATCTGCAGACATGTCTTCACGGGAGCTAGCCCATGGAGTAATAATCGATATACCATGCCCCTAATCTCTCATCCGTAGACAAGTCTTCATGGGAGCTAGCCCATAGAGTAATAATAATGGCCACATGCCCCTAATCCTCATCGGTGTAGACATGCCCACGTGACAATAATAATATACCGGAGTTTAACTCACGCACGGCCGCATGCCCCTAATCCCTCATCTGTAGACATGTCCATGTGATAAAACAATGGAAGCATACCCGGAATCCTCCACACCGCCAGACGCCCAAGTAAGTTCACAACAAGTCAGCCGGCCCTCCATCGAGAGACGTGGTGGTATAGAAATACAATACTTGCACAACAAAGTCTATCACAACTAGCATAGGCAAGTTCAACATACTCTTAGACTTTCATTAACATGTAAATTGATTCACCATTTATATAAACTCAAGTACTCCCATTTTATGCCAACAATCTGGGTTTTAACCATAAAGTACTATGTACTTTAATTCTTTCAAAAAGATCTCTTTTTACGTAAAAACAACTCGATACTAATATCCGTAGTACCAAACACGTTCATGTTTAAATCAAGTACTTTATACTTTTTAAACCAAGTGGCTTACACTTTTAAAACAACGTCAAGTATACTTTTAAAACACAAGTAACTAACTCTTTTAAGATCAAGGTACTCCTACCTTTTAAAACCAAGCCACTTATATTTTTCCATCAAGAAAAGTTCGATATTTGAAAACAAGTTACTTATACTTTTAAACTCAAGTTACTTCTCTTTTCCCAAAATCAAGTTACATGACTTTCAAAATACTTTAAGTCTCCTTACTTTAGAATGTCAAGAAATCAATACTTGTTTATAATGATTTTATTAACGCAGCCATGATCTAGAAAATGTTATACAATTTTGTCTTATCTTAGCTTCTATGCAGATGGAATATTCTACTTGTTTTAATATAATTATTTGTCATTACATTTTCCTTTATTAACGCTGCAATGACTTGTTCAATAGTTCTTCCCATTTCCGAAATCAAATGAAACTTTATTCTTTTAAAGACCAAGTACTCATTACTCACGAATGAGGTTTCACCACTTTTTAACACCATTCAGGTCAATTATAAGTCAAGTCTCTTATCTTTTAAAATCAACAAACCATTCTTTTACCTACATAAAGTCGTTATAACCAACTTCCCATAAAGCCATTATAACACTTTATGTTTTAAACATACCAAATTGCTTAGCACACGTGACGCTCACCAGACTACATACTTCACAACAATCATGCTAGAAAGGATATGAAGAGGTTCACATACCTCACGACGATTATCGACAATTAGCAAAATGCTCCAAAGTACTGTAACCTTGCTAGCCTTTTCCACCCTTCAAGTAGAATACTGTCACGACCCGACCCCGGGCCCGCGACTGGTGCCCTACCTGGGCACCCCATTCGGTATACATCAGAGAATAGCAGCGGAACATACACAACATATAAAATGCTTAAACATAAAAATAACAACAGGCTAGCCGATAAGGCCACCTTCCGTAAAATATACGTAATAGAACAATACATATTTGTTTTTGCAACTCAATCCACAATGTGACTATGCACTTAAGAATAATAACTCAAGTGACAGGCCCCGCCATACCCCAATGTACAACAACCGACAATACCAGTGGATAAGCCTCCGAATAGTGAGCTTCTCAACAAATAACAGTTGATCCCAAGAGCGAGGATCAACAACACGTACTCTACCATGCAGATGAACGCAGCTTCAAGGAGGTCAAGACAACATGTACCAAATATGTGAAATGGAAAGTATCAGAATGAAATCATAAGTCTATAATAAAATCGAGATGTATGATAACTCAATTAACAGTACACAGTGTCTTACTAATAATGAGAGTAAATAGTAGTATACTTACAATATAAAATAGGAAGCTCACGATCAAAGCAGGACCACCCGCCCGCAGTATCATTAAGCAATCCCACTCCTGGGACTATTTCACCCGCATAGGTCGCGTGGACCCGCATGAGGTATTCCGCGCATGGGACTATTTCACCCGCATAAGCCCTTACGGACTCGCATGAGGTATTCTCGTGATAGGTCAGATCCGCCGCATTTAGACTGCTTTCACCCGCATAAGCCCTCATGACTCGCACGAGGTATTCTCGATCGTGGGTAGCAAATCCACGGAATATGCAAATGCCACAAACCCGGGGAATGACCCCGAAATGAATAGTATACCACTAGCACAAAACCGGCTATCATACATAACATAAGCACTACCGGCTTATCACACAATATATAAGCAAGTTAAGAATCCCCTAACTTCTTATTTTTCTTGTTCACATACACTCTCATTTTGGTTTACTTAAGGCACTAACATGTCTTTTATAAAGATCTGGGAATTTAACCCAAGTACTACATACTTCTACTCTTTAAAACAAATGACTTTTTTTAGTATAACACTTCCAAGATACTATTAACCATAGTATTAAGTCGCAATTACGTTTCAAGACAAGTCACAATACCTTTAGAAATAAAGTTAGGTTTCTAAATCAAGTGACTCCTCTTCTTATAAAACCTTAGGCAATTGATGCCTTAAAATCAAATTGCCTTACATTAAAACAAGTCATTTAACATACTCAAATTACTTAGAGTAAACCATTCTTTTTAACTTTCCATAAATCTATTATAACCAACTTCCCATAAAGCCGTTATACTAGCTTTATACATTAGCAACTTACATACCTCTTTATAACCAAGAGACTTAAACTTTCCAACAAGACAAGTATCAATAATACTTTCAACATACTTAAAGTCTCTTAACTTTTGAAAGCCAAGATATCCTTAATATTTAACAAGTGAGTTAATTCCCTAACTTAATCAACTTGGACATTCTTAAAATAAGCCTAGGATATCAAATGGACCTAGATTGTCAAAATCTCAGACGCTCACCGCTATACATTTACAACCTATTCATGCTCAAGAGATAAGAAAGTTCCACATACCTCTTCGGTTTAATCCACTTGCTAAGTCCAATTCTCCGTACGTAGTATGTCAACCTATAATGACCATAGTACGTCTATTAACTTCTAGTTTCAAAAGTAGAATATTCCAAGTGCAAAGCTACTAAAGTCTACGGAAAATCTGACAAAGACTTCCTTTGTTTCTACATACTTTGCCACCTTTTCAAGGCCGAATTCAATAACCAAACACGCCACATTTAAGGCCCAACAATGCAAATAATCAATAGGATTACACGCCACTAGACGGTAAAATTCCGCCCACAAACGATATCAAACTAATACAACTTACTAGGCCAATTCGCAAACTTGAGATTCTATAACATCAATTCTTATCCAATTTCCATTTCAATCCAAATTGTTAGTATAACATGATATCAAGTCGCAATCGATTGTAACTACTATAATCTTCAAGTAAGTAACATGCGACGATTCTAATAAACGACCAAATTGTAATTCAATTTCAAATGACTCAACATGTCATTTTCGGATTTGAACTTCCAAATTTCCATAACACTTATCAAACTTCATAACACATATCACATGATCACTAATAACTTATCATAACATGAAATCTTCAATTACAAAAGTAAAATGAAGGTTATACCTCAATTAGCCCAAATATGATCCAAGATCACAAGTCGCTCCTTAGCAACTTTAGCTCCTCCTATCGATGTTCCAATCAGCTCCAAGCAACCCTTAGAAGCTTATGAATAACTCATCTTCAAGTTCCCACTTCAAAGTTGGATAACTCCTTAGGTTTTCGCCTTGCGACTAATACGAAAACACCATTTTTCCGGGATCTTTCTATTGAGATACACTTATAATACCCTTAGGTACCTTGGTTTAAAGTGGGGAGATTATTGGACAACAAACAAAAATTTTCTCTTGAAACCCTATAGCAAACCCGAGAGCCTCTATTGTGCTCTTCAAGATTTTTGTAAAATTTTTCTAAGTGTTGAAGCTTGTCTTGCACTAGTATACATATATAACAAGATGGAGGGTCAAGATTAGAACAAATGGGTGGTTAGGATGCTTTTCACAAGGATCAAGCCAAGTGGCAATTGACTTAGTCAACAATGTCAAGCTCTTGCCTTTGCAAGACTTGGTCTTTTAAATTATGGTCAAATGACCATTTCCCCCATGTCAATTTCGTCCAAGACCATTAAGGGGGGGTGACACGTGTCGCCCTCCCGTTCGTCGCAATATTTCGTTTTCCGACAAATTCCAAAATTCCGATAAATTTTTACTCGTCTCAAATCTTAACATTTGAGTTCTTACGTACGTTCTTATAAACCTATCCTGGAATTTTCCGGGGTGTAACATTCTTCCCCCCTTAGAAACATTCATCCCCGAATGTTCTTCTGGGAGTCAAACTTAAAGATAGCCATAACGTCTCCTTACAACCCCTACATACCAATAATGCCACACGTGGCCACATAACAAAGCTCATACAAGAAAATGTCAACCTGAACCCCCATGTGTCAACGTCGATTATCTGCATAACGCTTCTGCTGACTCTAAGCTTACTAATAATCTTTCCAGGATAAGCTTCTCCTTATCCCTAGCCCGCTGAATCAAGTCTGGACCAAATAACTGAACCTCGCCTATGTCGAACCATCCAACCGGCGATCTACACTTTCTTACATACAAGGCCTTATACAGGGCCATCTGAATACTGGAAGGGTACCTGTTATCGTACGTAACACAACAAGAGGCAATTAACCCTCCCGGCTATATCTGAAATCAAGAACACAGGCCCGCAACCTATCCTCAAGTGTCTGGATAGTACGCTCTGCTTGTCCGTCGGTCTGAGGGTGTAATGCAATACTGAGACTCACCTGTGTCCCTAAAACCCTTCTGAAAAACCTCCAGAAATTATCTGTAATCGAGCTCATCTGTCTGACATCATAAACGTAGGAAACCCCGTGCAGTCTCCCAATCCCTCTGCTATACAAGCTAGCAAAATCCTTAGTCGAGCAAGTGGTCCTAACCGGAAGAACACGGCTGGTTTCACACCTATTTACCATGACCCTGTGGAATCGCACTTCCTCTGACTATGATGCCACCCTGTAACATGATCGATATGAAATACCTCTCTTATCTAGGTTGGGATTTCAATCGTTCGCACAGCCCATCGGGCTTCGTGCTCAACCATGACTCGCTACTAACTCTGACACTAAGCAAGAACTCCGCTACGCCCTTTTCCTGGCCATCTTACCCATTCATACATCCGAGGTCACGACACAACTTAGTCGACTTCAACAATTTGAGCAATAAGCATTGTATGCCTCCTAAAACTTCCGACTAGTCCTCGCAAAGACCGGTACACACAATCTATCCTCATATCACAACACCTCATCCGGCTACTCAAACAAACTCTTCTCTTCTGAGAGTCGATTCGATACCAGATATAATCGATCCTCATATCACGCCTCTTACCTCCTCAATGATGGAAAACTCGCAACCTCTGATCTAAACTCCACTAACCTTGAAACAAATAATCGAACCCCTAGGCTCCCAGAATCAAGAATTCTCTCTGACCACGCCCGCCTATCCGTCGCCTATCCGATGCACTCACCCATGTAGACCCACGCCTAAGAGTATACAGAATCGCCTTGGCTTTCCCGATGGTATAGATATCGATATCACAATCCTGAATAACTCTAACCACCGCCGTTGTCGCAAATTCTACTACCTCGTCAAGGTATACCGAGGCTTTGTGGTCCGCATAAATATCCACATAAAGTCTATAAATACGCCATGCCCCAAATCTTCAAGGCATGTTTTAATCACGCCACTCTAAATCGCGAGTGGCGTAATTTCCTTTCCCGCTTCCCTAACTACCGGGAAAACATAGGCTTTATCTCTCATCGGTTGCGCCAAAGACACAACCTAGCCCAACACCCAACGTGTTATCATAACAACCTAACCTCTAGTCTTTTGAGGAGTTAGAATCAGAGTCGAGTCAACTTATCTTCCAATAATCGAAACCTTTCTCATTCTTGCAAATATTCGCATCCTTAACTTCTATCATGGTTCATGTTTCCTTTCTCTGGTAACCAAACTTGGTCACTAATCTTAGATTTGATTCCTTTGCTTGCCCCATGGCTAAGACTTAATGTCAATCACAATTTAGTGGGTTCTTGATCTCGTAAAGTAGTAACCCGATGCTACCACCTTCCTCGCTGTTCTTACCGCCCATTATTTACTAACGGTCTTACACTAGTCCGGGTAGTCGTAATGTGAAACTTACTTAACCATAGTCGATTCTTCTTTATCATTCTCGCCATATCCTTACCTTAGGCTTATTATGAGCCAAAGTATTTCTATCTTGATTCATAATCGTGCGCTTCATATACGCTGCATTTCACCGCATTTTGTCCTCACGACACTTCCTCGACTACTTGGAACGCTGTTCTTAATTTCCAACACACACTTTTCCCACTGCTATCTACAATCAGAATCTATGGTACGACGATATCAAGACCTTACTACCTCATATCCCGCCTAACAACATTGGTACACGCAACCCCACAATACGAAACTGCCCTTTTACGTGGGAGAGAACTTATCTCCTTTCTTAAACTTTCCTCGAGTCACAACCCTAATCACAGGTCCTCTTGGTCCAAGAATTATCTAATCATCACGCACCGCCTTTAAGTTCATGTAGATTTTCCAACCTACCAAAGATGCCCTCGCCTTTCCACGACAACACTGTGATTTATTTCATTCTTGCCTTGTACATTTTCCCCGAAATTATCCGAAAGGTCGTGGGCCCCGACCGCACCAAACCAACTCCAAGTACCTCCAAAGGCACTTAACATAAATTCTCCAAATTCGCTTATTACTTACTTTCACACTACTCTCAAGTGAACAAGTCACACAGCCTTAAAAAAAACACTGGTGCCAAAGAAGGAAGGATAATTCACTGGTTACTACCACTTCTCTTCCTTTACACTAGATAATCACCACGTAAAATTGAATCGAGCCAATCTCTCTCTCAGCTAACGCTGGCCTAACAAGAGGCCAACTAGCCCGCACTCATAATGACCTCAATGTCCGTCATAACGCTCGCTAGGTCCGCTAGTGGTCCAACGATCAGACGTTATCGCAATTATCTATCCGTCACTACCACCCAACACTCACGGGTGTAGTCACCACGAAAGGTCCTCACGGATTCGCACTCCATTTCTTTATATTTGGTCGCTTCTTTTCATCAATGTCGATTTCTTCCGCATTTCCAAACTTATACTAGCATACGACATAAATTCCATACTTATTATGGCCTCCTCTCTTTATGGTTATTAAATTAAACAATATAAGGCCCATTCCGACTCTCACTACCTGGTTCCGGTGGGACACGTCCACGAACCCGTAAAATGATTAACTAAACTTGGGCCTTGCACCGCGACTCGCCACGAGCGACTACTACCAACCGATCCCATTTCATTCAAGCTACGGGTCGACTTTAATAGGTCCCCAACCCGACTCGACGTCGTATTTAACTCTTTTCCTTAGTCTGTCTTAACTCTTTACTACCCGAGAAGGACTTATATATCTAAGGTCTCGGTGGTTATCACATTCTCAGGCTCGCAATTTCCATGCTCCAAGCCTAACTTATCACCCTCTGCAAACTGTACAAAACTTCTCAATACTATAATCGTAGTCTCGCCCACAACAACCATACTTACTCCATACCTGATCTCACCCGCACTATTCTCAAATCATACTACGTAGCTCAATCTATTAACATAGTCTTTCATTAATCCTTAATAATAACTTCTTAAGTGGTCCATTACCTTCTCGCATGTACTCATCATTTCCTAATTATCTCAAATTAGTACATAAAACTCATGAGAATTTATTAAATTGTTTCATACCTTCCCGGTATTTATGTAGTCCTTACCAAATCCTGGTAATCTAAAATCATACTAGGCAACACGCGTCTGACCCTCATACATAAATCCACATAGTTGTATGTCACAATACCAACTACAAACATTACCAACCTGGATACGCAATCCACATAATCCTTCCCGGTCATCACGCTTTCAGAGTCAAACAATCATAACTTGTTAGGAGAGACGACTCTAACCATACAAATTTCTACCGCACGATCTTAGAGTGAGAAGAATGGAAACTAATCCTAAATGTCCCGCACCTCCCGACATGTAAGTGGTGCACAACACACCGATAATCAAGACTCTACTAGACACGGTCCAGACACTTTCCGAGGACTAACTTCTCCGATACCACTTTTGTCACGACTGACCCCTGCTCGCGATCGTGCCCTACCCGCACCCCATCTGTGATACATCAGAGAATAGCAATGAACATACACAACATATAAAATGCTTAAACATAAAATAATAACAAAGTTAGCCGATAAGGCCACCTTCCGTAAAATATACGTAATAAAAGACATTTTTTTTTTTGCAACCCAATCCACAATGTGACTACAGACGCCTAAGAATAATAACTCAAGTGATGGCCCCGCCATACCCGAATGTACAACAACCGACAATACTGTGGATAAGCTCCTAATGTATGAGTTTCTCAACAGTTGAACAGTGATCCTAAGAGCGAGGATTAGCAACCTGTACTTCACCGCGATATTTAACGCAGCCTCGGGCGAGGTCAAGATAACATGTACCAAATATGTGAAACGAAAAGTACTGTAATGAAATCATAAGTCTATAATAAAACTGGAGACATTTATGATAACTCAATTAACAGTACATAGTGCCTTACTAATAATGAGAGTAAATAGTAGTATACTTACAATATAAAATAGGAAGCTCACGATCAAAGCAGGACCACCCGCCCACAGTATCATTAAGCAATCCCACTCCTGGGACTATTTCACCCGCATAGGTCGCGTGGACCCGCATGAGGTATTCCTCGCATGGGACTATTTCACCCCGCATAAGCCCTTACGGATTCGCATGAGGTATTCCTCGCATAGGCTGTATCCGCCCGCATGAGACTATTTCACCCGCATAAGCCCTTGCGAACTCGCATGAGGTATTCCTCGCATCGTGGGTAGCAAATCCACGGAATATGCAAATGCCACAAACCCGAGGAATGACCCCGAAATGAATAGTATACCACTAGCACAAAACCGGCTATCATACACAACATAAGCACTACCGGCTTATCACACAATATATAAGCAAGTTAAGAATCCCCTAACTTCTTATTTTTCTTGTTCACATACACTCTCATTTTGGTTTACTTAAGGCACTAACATGTCTTTTATAAAGATCCGGGAATTTAACCCAAGTACTACATACTTCTACTCTTTAAAACAAATGACTCTTTTTAGTATAACACTTCCAAGATACTATTAACCATAGTATTAAGTCGCAATTACGTTTCAAGACAAGTCACAATACCTTTAGAAATAAAGTTAGGTTTCTAAATCAAGTGACTCCTTTTCTTATAAAACCTTAGGCAATTGATGCCTTAAAATCAAATTGCCTTCCATTAAAACAAGTCATTTATCATACTCAAATTACTTAGAGTAAACCATTCTTTTTAACTTTCCATAAAGTTATTATAACCAACTTTCCATAAAGCCGTTATACTAGCTTTATACATTAGCAACTTACATACTTCTTTATAACCAAGAGACTTAAACTTTCCAACAAGACAAGTATCAATAATACTTTCAACATACTTAAAGTCTCTTAACTTTTGAAAGCCAAGATATCCTTAATATTTAACAAGTGAGTTAATTCCCTAACTCAATCAACTTGGACATTCTTAAAATAAGCCTAGGATATCAAATGGACCTAGATTGTCAAAATTCAGACGCTCACCGCACTATACATTTACAACCTATTCATGCTCAAGAGATAAGAAAGTTCCACATACCTCTTCGGTTTAATCCACTTGCTAAGTCCAATTCTCCGTACGTATTATGTCAACCTATAATGACCATAGTACGTCTATTAACTTCTAGTTTCAAACGTAGAATATTCCAAGTGCAAAGCTACTAAATTCTACGGAAAATCGGACAGCACTTCCTTTGTTTCTACATACTTTGCCACCTTTTTCAAGGCCGAATTCAATAACCAAACACGCCACATTTAAGGCCCAACAATGCAAATAATCAATAGGGGATTACACGCCTACTAGACGTGTAAAATTCCGCCCCACAAACGATATCAAACTAATACAACTTACTAGGCCAATTCGGCAAACTTGAGATACTATAACATCAATTCTTATCCAATTTCCATTTCAATACAAATTGTTAGTATAACATGATATCAAGTCGCAATCGATTGTAACTACTATAATCTTCAAGTAAGTAACATGCGACGATTCTAATAAACGACCAAATTGTAATTCAATTTCAAATGACTCAACATGTCATATTCGGATTTGAACTTCCAAATTTCCATAACACTTATCAAACTTCATAACACATATCACATGATCACTAATAACTTATCATAACATGAAATCTTCAATTACAAAAGTCTTTTCCAACTGGTATCAAACTAGTCCAACATACAATATCATTTTCGGCAATTTGAGGGACAACAATACAAAGTCTTTTCCAATTCCTTTTCAATCCAAGTTGTTTAGTATAACATGATATCAAGCCACAATCAATTATAACTACTACAATCTTCAAGTAGGTAACATGCGACGATTCTAATTATCGACCAAATTGTATTTCAATTTCAAATGGCTAGTCATGTCAATTCGGATTTAGGCTTCTACAATCCATATCACTTATCAATCTTATATACATATACTTCATGCTAGTTAAAATGTAAGGCTACAACAATATGTTATCTTATATCACTTAAGAGAACAAGATTGTTACCTTAACGAGCCTTAATCCACTTCAAGATCCGAAGTTGCTCCCTAGAAACTTAGAGCCTCTCCTTGACACTCCAATCCGCCACTCAAGCCCTTAGAAGATCACAAAAACTTTCCTTTAACTTCCAATCCAAACCTATGAAAGTGACTTAGGTTTTCACCTCATGACTAATACTTAAAATGCCACTTTTCCGGATCTTTCTATTGAGATACCCTTTACAACACCCTTAGTAACCTTGGTTTAAAGTGTGGAGATTATCGACAACAAACAATTTTTTTCCTTCTTGGAACCCTAAGAACCGAGAGCAACAATATGAGGTCTTCAAAGTTCTTGAAATTTTGCTAAGTGTAGAAGCTTGTCTTGCTACTTGTATACTTAAATAACATAATGGAGGGTCAAGATTAGTACAATTGGATGGCTTGGATCCAATCTACTAAAAGATCAATCCAAGTGGCTCTTGACTAAGTCAACAATATCAAGCTCTTAGACTTAGCAAGACTTGGTCATCCTAACCTTGGTAAAATGACCATAAAACCCATGTCCATTTCGTCCAAGACCATCAGCGGGTGACATGTCACCCTCCCGTTCGTCGCAATATTTCGTTTTCCGACAATTCCATAATTCCGATAAATTTTTACTAGTCTCAAATCTTAACATATTTGGGTTCTAACGAACGTTCTTATTAACATGTCCTATAATTACGGGGTGTAACAGTATTATTCTATATTAGAAACTAGAAGTTGATAGTCGTGTTGTGGCCATTATAGGTTGACAATTCTACGCACAGCGTATTCGACTTAGCTTGTGGATTGCCGAAAAGGTATGTGAACCATCTCCTCTTCTTCTAGCATGATTCCTTATGATAAAGTAAGTAAATCCTACCTTAAAATGATTCACTCCTTGTTTGTACTTGGATTGCCTAATATAGTTGTTCTATATACTTCCTGTTTGTACTGATTGCCTAATATAGAAGTTTTTATATACTTCCTTGATGTACTTTGGATGTTTAAATTGAAGTTGTTATAATCCATTACCTTGATGAAGTTTGGATTTTCAAAAGTGAAAGTATTTTACTTGAAGTACATAGAGTCTTGGAAAGGAAGTAGTTTCCAAATTCTTTTGGATAGTGCCTTAGTTCTAAAACCTAAAGGTTGTTATAACGGCTTTAGGGGAGTCAAAGGAGTGATTTACTTAATTGATTTAAAAGAGGAGAAATGACATGACTTAAAGAGAAGTAACTTGTTTTAAAGGTGTGAGTTACTTGAGATTTAAAAGTAGAAGAAACTTGATTTCTAAAGTTAAGAGACTTGAAGTATTTTGAAAGTTATGTAATTTGATTTGAAAGTATATGATACTTGGATTTAAAAGTATAAGTCTTTTCGTTATAAAAAGAATGAATTTGTCTAAAACCATAAAGGGTTACAACGGCTTTATGGGAAGTTAGTTATAACGGCTTTATGGAAGGTTAGGAGAGTTGTCTATTTTGATTGATAGGCATGAGTTTCCTAGATTGTGAAAATTGAAGTTACTTGGTTTCAATGTCTTGAAATGAATTTCTAAAGGTGTAGTAACTTAATTTGAAAAATAGACATGCCTTGATACTACGTGTTAGTATCTTCTGGTTTTATATAAAAGGAGTCTTTTGAAAAGAATGGAAGTACGTAGTACTTAGGGTTAAAATCCCGGATTTTTATATAAAACGTAAGTGCCTTGAGTTTATAAAATGAAAGTCTAAAGATTTTATGAACTTGCCTATGCTTGCTTGTGATAGCCTTTGAGTGCGAGTATTATATTTTTACGCTGCCGCGACTCTCAGTTGGAGGGCCGACTGTCTTGTTGTGAGTTTACTTGAACGTACCGACGGTGATGTGGGATTCCATGGGTATGCTTCCATTATGATTGATCCTTGGACATGCTTATACGATGTGGGATTCTGGGCACGCGACAGACGCGTTAGATTCCCGATTGTTTTTATTACTCCTTGACACGCTTATACGATGGGATTCCGGCATGCGACCGGTGAGGCGTTAGATTCGGATTTGTTTGTATTACCCTACGGACATGCTTATACGATGTGGGATTCGGGACACGCGACCATGTCGATATTGTTATTCCACGGACTAGCCCTCCATGAGATTTAGTGACGCAGATGGTCTAGTAGAGAGCTTTCAGATTGCCTTGGCCGTGCCTGTCGAGGATGGTATGGTAGAGCTTTCGCATTTGCCCCGCTTCTATTACGCTTTGGTACGGTAGGCTCTGTAGATAGTTTTCTTACTTGCCCCTGGCCGCTTTATGATGCAGCCGGATCCGTGGTTCGTTTTCCTACTTGACCCGTACAGTTTTTAGGACACAGGTGGGACTTGGTGTTCATGTATGCGTATTAGTGATATATTATATCATGGACTTCCGGCAGTGAGGAAGGATTCCACGGGCATGGTTGATATTATGGGTGTGAGACCCATAGTTATATTTGAGTAGTGACTTTGAGGGCACGCGCCCCGACTTGATATGACCGCTATGTATCGCAGATCGTAGTTTGGCTATCATACATGTCTCTTGTTTTGTATAGACTATTATGATTTCATTACAATATTTTCAGTTTCACATACTTGGTACATTCATCGTACTGACCTCCTTCGGGGGGCTGCATTCATGCCGCAGGTTTATGTACGCAGTTTGGTGATCTGCAGGTGTAGGACCGCCGTAGTTTTGGATAGCTCCATCTGTTCAGGAGTTTATCACTTTGGTATAGATCCTTCAAGACATGTGCTTTTGAATGCTTATGGGTACGACGGTCTTGTCCTGGCCATATTTCAAGAAAACTCTTGAGGTCCGTATTCATACGTGGATTCGACTCGCATCGTGTAGTGCCTTTTGTTATGTATATTATATGGCAGCCTTGTTGGCTTTTCCTCGTACGCACGCTGGTTTTTAAAAATGAGGTGTTATTTAGTTCATTTACTTGTGTCGCTTAGGTAGAAGGTGCCCAAGAGGCACCACCACTGCCTGGTTCGGCGTGATAATTGTACCCGCTACTGGGACCAAGGTAGGCTTGGAGCATGGAAATTGCGAGCCTAAGAATATAGATAACCGCCGAGACCTTAGGTATATAAGGCCTTCTCGGGCAATAAGATTTTATTCAGACTAAGGGTAAGAGTTAAGTGCGACTGTGGGTCGGGTTGGGGACATATTACGGGTCGCCCCATAGCCTGAAACGGAGTGGGATCAGTTGGTAGTAGTTTCGCTACGTGACAGGGTCACGAGGGTGCAAGGCCCAATTCTAGTTAATTGTTTTACGGGTTCGTGGACGCGTTCCACCGGAACCAGGTCGTGAGCGCCGGAAATGGCCTTATATTGTTTAATAGAGTGACTCCAAAGATTGGAGGCCAGAATCGGTATAGAGGTTATGTAAGTATGCTAGTATAAGTTGGAGGTACGGAAAGAATACAACCAGTAAGAAAGTGTAGAATCGCCGATTGGTTGGTTCCACGTAGGCGAGGTTCAGATAATTGGCCTGCACTTGATTCAATGGCCGTGGATAAGGCGGCTTATCCAAGAAAGATTTTTAGTAAGCTCGAGTCGCCAGGCTTTATGCAGATAACCGACGCCGAAACTTGGAGTTCAGTTGACGCTTTAGTATAAGTATTATGTGGCCATAGGTGGCATATTTTGTACGGCGGTATAGTAAAAAGAGACTACGTCGCTATCTAATAGATTGTACTCTGAAAGAACATTCGGGGACGAATGTTTCTAAGGGGGTAAGAATGTTACACCCCGTAGTTCCGTGATACGTGTGTTTAAGAGAATGTACGTGAGAAGATACGACCTTAAGATTGAAACGAAAGAAGGATTGCTTTTTCCTACGGAAAAACTGTTCGTTAATAAGAATTGAGTTCCCGAATTTGATATTTGAGACTTTTAGAATTTATCGGAATTATGGAATTTTATTTTCAGAGTTGGATACGTGGGGCCCACCCGAGAAATTTTACGTTTTTGTGGAACCCACGAGGTTTCCGATATTTTAGCCAATTATGGAAATTTCGGGAAATGAAATATTTTAGACCAATGGAAGGACGACACGTGTCACCCTCCACATGCCCAAGTAGGACGAAAATGTTGACAAGTCAAGCTAGACAAGTGGAGCTTGACATTCTTGACTAAATCCTAGCCCTTCAAGTGTATTAATCTTGGCCCTTGGATGTGTTATATTATACTAGTAGCAAGATAAGCTTCCCACACTTAGAAAAATTTCAAGAACTTGAGTTCTTGAAATGAGGCTCTCGGGTTTGCCATGAAGGAACAAGAATTTTTTTCATTTGTGGTTCAATAATCCCAATACTTTAAACCAAGGTTCCTAGGGGTATTGTAAGGATATCTCAATAGAAAGATCCCGGAAAAACGACGTTTTTACGTTAGTCGCAAGGCGAAAACCTAAGGTGTTCTTCAACTTTGAAGATGGAACTTGAAGAGGAGTTCTTCATGAGCTTCTAAGGAGTGCTTGGAGCGGATTGGAACATATAAGGAGCTAAAAGTTGCTAAGGATCGACTTTTACGCTTGGACATTATTAGGGCTTATTAAGGTAAAATCTTCATCTTCTTAATGTAATTGAAGATTACATGTTATAGTATTTAAGAAATGAGCATGTGGTATATAGAATGAAGTTTGAAAAGATTTGGATCATGTCGACATGATAAATCCGAAAATGGACAAGTTAGCCATTAATGTTGTAATCAATTTGGTCGATAGTTACAATCATCGCATTTTAAGTGTCACGACCGATTTCGACTCGATCGTGCCCTACCCGCACCCTTTCAAGTATACATCAGAGAATAGCAGCGGAACATACACAACATAAATAAACACTTAGACAATAAACAACAACAGGCTAGCCGACGAGGCCACCTTTCGTACAATTTACATAATCCAAAAACAGAACAGTACATGTTTTTTTTATACAACCCAATCCACACGATATGACTACGCACTTAATAATAATCGTATGGACAGAGCCCGCTGCACTCAATGTACAACAACCGACAATACTGTGGATCTCAGACTAAGGATAAGCCTCCGAGTAATGGAGCTTCAACACCGAACAAAGGATCCTAAGAGCGAGGATCAAGAATTTGTATACTCTACTGCGCATTAACGCACTTCAAGGAGGTCAAGACAACATGTACCAAATATGTGAAATCAGCATCAGAATGAAATCATAAGTCTAAAATAAAGCTGGAGACATGTATGATAACTCAAATAACAGTACAATGTGCCTTACTAACAATGAGAGTAAATAAGAGTATACTTTACTGCATAAAAATAGGAGGCTCATAATCAAGTAGGGCCACCCGCCCGTGGTATCATTAAGCAATCCTACTCCTGGGACTATTTCACCCGTGATAGTCTGTGGACCCGCAATGAGGTAACTTCTCAGATAGTCAGATCCGCCCGCATAGGTCGTGTGGACCCGCATGAGGTATTCCTCGCATAGGACTATTTCACCCGCACAGGACTATTTCACCCGCTTAGGCCCGATGGGCCCGAAATGAGTACAAACGCCGCACTCGCATCATGGGTAACAAATCCATGGAATTAGTAGTAAACCGGGGCTTTACCCCGTAAGAATAACATAAAATAGCACAACCAGCTATCATACATAACATAAGCACTACCGGCTTATCATACATAACATAAGCACTACCGGCTTATCATACATAACATAAGCACTACCGGCTTATCATACATAACATAAGCAAGTTAACAAATTCCCCTAACTTCTTATTAGCCTTATTCATATACACTCTCATTTTAGTTTACTTAAGGCACTAACATGTCATTATAAAATCCGGGAATTTAACCCAAAGTACTATGTACTTCTACTCTTTTAAAATGTCTCTTTTTCATATAAAACTTCCAAGATACTAATAACCGTAGTATCAAGTCACATCTATTTTTCAAGACAAGTCACAATACCTTTTAGAAATACATTTATAGGTTTCTAAATCAAGTGACTTCTTTATTTTAAAACCTTAAGCAATTGATGCCTTAAAATCAATTTGCCTTTCATTATTTCAAGTCATTTATCATACTTACATTACTTAGAGTAAACCACTCTTTTTAACTTTCCATAAAGCAATTATAACCAACTTCTCATAAAGCCGTTATACTAGCTTTATACCTTAGACAATTACATTCTTCCTTATATCCAAGGGACTTATACTTTTAAAACGAAACAAGTATCATATACTTTAAAATACTTCAAGTCCCTTAACTTTTAGAAACTAAGATATCCTTAATATTTTTAAACAAGTGAGTTAATTCCCTAACTCAACCAACTTGGACATTCTTAAAATAAGCCAAGGATATCAAATGGACTAGATTGTCAAAATCTCGCACGCTCACCGCACTATATATTTACAACTATTCATGCTGAAGAGATAAGAAAGTTCCACAATCCTCTTCGGTTCAATCCACGTGCTAAGTCCAATACGCCGTACGTAGAATGTCAACCTATAATGACCATAATACGTCTATTAACTTCTAGCTTCAAACGTAGAATATTCCAAGTGCAAAGTCACTAAATTCTACGGAAAACCGGACAACACTTCCTTTGTTTCTACATACTTTTCCACCTTTTTCAAGGCCCGAATTAAATAACCAAACACGCCACATTTAAGGCTCAACAATGTAGTTATCAATAGAGGATTACACGCCTACAAGACGTGTAAAATTCCTCCCCACAAATTAGTATCAAACTAGTCCAACATACAAAGTCATTCTCGGCCAAAGGTGTAACAACATATCAACCTTTCCAATTCCTTTTCAATTCAAGTTGTTTAGTATAACATGTTATCAAGACGCAATCGATTATAACTACTACAATCTTCAAGTAGGTAACATGCGACAATTCTAATTATCGACCAAAATTGTATTTCAATTTCAAATGGCTAATCAATGTCATTTCGGATTTTAGGCTTCCAACATCCATAAAACTTATCAATCTTTAATACATATTTAAGGCCCAACAATTCAAGAATACAGCGGATTACACGCCTTAACATGACGTGTAAAATTCTGCCCCACAATTGAATATCAAACTAATCCAACATACTATGCCATTCTCGGCCAGAAGGTGTCACAACATATCTTTCCTTTCCAATTCCTTTTCAATACAAGTTGTTTAGTATAACATGTTATAAAGCCGCAATCGATTATAACAACAATAATCTTCAAGTAGATAACATGCGACGATTCTAGTTAGCGACCAAATTGTATTTCAATTTCCAATGGCTCGACATGTCATTTCAGATTTTAGGCTTCAAATATTCATAACACTTATCAATATTTAATACATATACTTCATGCTAGTCAAAATGTAAGACTACAACAATATGTAATCTTATAACACTTAAGAAAACAAGATTGTTACCTTAGTGAGCCTTTATCCACTTCATGACCCGAAGTCACTCCCTAGAAACTTAGAGCCTTTCTTTGACACTCCAATCCGCCACTAGAAGCCCTTAGAAGATTACAAACAACTTTCCTTCAACTTCCAATCCAAACCTAGGAAAGTGACTAGGTTTTCACCTTGCGACTAATACGAAAATGCCACTTTTCCGGGATCTTTCTATTGAGATACCCTTACAATACGCTTAGGAACCTTGGTTTAAAGTATGGGGATTATTGGAAAACAAACGAAAATCTTCCTCTTGAAACCCTAGCCAAAGCCGAGAGCTCCCCTTAGAGTTTCTTCAATTTTTTCTTGAAATATGACTAAGTGTAAAGCCTTGTCTTGCTACTAGTGTTACTATATAGAAACATGGAGGGTCAAGATTAAAACAAATGGGTGGCTTGGATGCATTTCACAAGGATCAAGCCAAGTGGCTCTTGACTAAGTCAACAATGTGAAGCTTAAGTCTTTGCAAGACTTGGTCATCTTAAATATGGTCAAATGACCATTCTAACCATGTCCATTTCATCCAAGACCACTAAGGGGGGTGACACATGTCGCCCTCCCATTCATCGCAATATTTCGTTTTCCGACATTTCCATAATTCCGATAAATTTTTACTCGTCTCAAATCTTAACATTTTTGAGTTCTTACGTACGTTCTTATAAAAATATCCTGGAATTCTGGGGTGTCACGACCCGACCCCGGGCAGCGACTGGTGCCCTACCTGGGCACCCTTTCAAACATACAACACCAAAACAACTGCGGAAAATAAGTAACACATTTTTTTTAAAACCAAGGCAAAGCCGATAAGGCTGCCATAATATAAATCACCCAAAAAGGGCTTACACTATCCAAAAAAATGTAATTACAACTCTAACCACCCAAATTTACACGTGAATACGCACTTAAGATTTGAACACATACTATGACGGACAAGGCCCCGCCGCACTTCGAATATACATAGCCGTGACAACTCCTAACATCGAGCCATCTCAAAATGTCAACCAGATCCTAAGCTCGCGGATCCACAATCTGGTACCTAAACTTGCGACATTTAACGCAACTCCCCGGGGTCGATAACAAAAATTTAATATGGAATGTAAATAAAGTACATTAAATGATCATAATCAGATAAAAGAATGACAGGGGCAAGTATAAAAAGTACATACCAGATCATGCCGTGTCATTACCCCTTATGAACTTAATTGCACATCATTATCTTTTCCATTCCATTAAGATTTATAGTCATATCTTACGTACATACTTAGGAGAAGTCATTAAGTTCATTACCATCTAACTTACTTATCTTTCATAATATGATCCGGCCCTTTATGGAGGGACGCATATACTACCCGACCCAACTGACGCGATCAAGTCACACAAATATCAAAGCGCGTCTGGAATCCCCATCAACGCCGATATATAAGTGTAAAATATAACCATGTGACGCGCCTGGCATCCCACCTCACCGCCGGGCGCATACATATACAACACATATATATATATATATATATATATATAACGCGCCGCATGCCCCTAATCCTCATCGTATAAGACGCCATAACGCGCCTCGCATCCTCATCGTAGGCGCATGTCTTCACGGGAGCTAGCCCATGGAGTAATAATATAACATGCCCCTAATCCTCATCGTGGGTACATGTCTTCACGGGAGCTAGCCTATGGAGTAATAGTCATACATAGCATGGTCGCACGCCCTAATCCTCATCGTATAAGCACGCCATGGGTAATAAAACAACCGAATCTAACCCGCCCCGGTCACATGCCCTAATCCCACATCGTATAAGCATGTCCAAGGATCAATCATAATGGAAGCATACCCATGGAATCCCACATCACTGTCGGTACGTCCAAGTAAACTTACAACAAGACAGCCGGCCCTCCAACTGAGAGTCACGACAACGTAAACATATAATACTTGCACTTAAAGCTATCACAAGCAAACATAGGCAAGTTCATTAAACCTTTAGACTTCCATTTTTATAAACTCATGGCACTTTCGTTTCACACATAAAAATCCGGGAATTTAACCCAAAGTACTACGTGCTTACATTCTTTTCAAAAGACTCTTTTTCATATAAAACCCCAAGATACTAACACCCGTAGTATCAAGGCTTGTTTACATTTTACATAAATCACTACACTTTTAGAAATACATTATTCGGCTTCTAAATCAAGTGACTTCTTTCCTTAAAACTTAAGCAATTGATGCTTTTAAATCCATTTGCCTTCCTTTATTTCAAAACATTTATCATTACTAGAGTAGACCACTCTTAACTTTCCATAAAGCTATTATAACCCACTTCCCATAAAGTCGTTATACTACTTTATACTTTAGGCAAGTATTATACTTTCAAAATACTTCAAGTCTCTTATCTTTTAGAATCAAGTTTCGTAGTTCGTAGTCTTAACACTTCATAACGTAAACTCTTTAATTTAAGCAACATATGCCTTATATGTGTGAATAGGTTATACTTGTTTATACTGATCTCATTAAAGCAGCCATGATCTAGAAAATGTAATACAATTTTGTCTTATTTTAGCTTCTATGCAGATGGAGAATTCTACTTGTTTTAATATAATTTATCGCCATTACATTTTCCTTTATTAACGCCGCAATGGCTTGTTCGATACTTATTCTCATTCGTGTCAGAATTAGCCAAGTCAACTTGGCTCCAAATACCTCATAACGACTCTTACCAACATCCCCATAAGACTTGGTAAGAACTTAGGATAACTCGCATATAACCTTTACATATAGTAAATCAACATACGTACTTCTTGACTTCTAAGAGTAGAAGAAATCATGAAATAATACCACATGTATATTCCATACATAGAATCATGTCTAAAGAAGGAAGAGGTTCACATACCTCGCGACAATTTTTGACAATTAGCAAAATGCTCCGAAGTACTTCAACCTTGATAGCTATTCCATCCTTCAAGTAGAATACGCTATACCTAGTACTTCAACCTATAATGGTCATAATACGTCCATTAACCTCTAGCTTCAAACGTAGAATATGCTAAGTGCAAAGTCACTAAATTCTACGGAAAATCGGACAGCACTTCCTTTGTTTCTACATACTTTGCCACCTTTTTCAAGGCCGAATACAATAACCAAACACGCCACATTTAAGGCCCAACAATTCAGCTAACTAGTGGTATTACACGCCTTAACATGACGTGTAAAATTCCGCCCCACAAATTAATACGAAACTAGTTCCATATTTAAAGCCATTCTTGGCTAAGCATATACAACAACACAAAGTCCTTTTCCAATTCTTATCCAATTTCTATTTCAATCCAAGTTGTTAGCATAACATGATATCAAGTCGCAATCGATTATAACTACTATAACCTTCAAGTAAGTAACATGCGACGATTCTAATAAACGACCAAATTGTAATCCAACTTCACATGGCTTAAATGACATTTCGGATTTAAGGCTACTATCAATCCATAATACTTATCAAACTTCAACACATATACTTCATGCTAGCAAACATGTAAGGCTAACAACAATATATAATCTTGTAATACTTAAGAGACAAGATTATTACCTTAACGATTCTTAGTCCAACTTCAAATCCGAAGTCGCTCCTTAGCAACTTAGAGCCTCTTCTAGACACTTCAATCCGCTACTTGAGACCCTTAGAACAACACCAACAAATTTCCTTCAATCTTCCAAACAAAACCTAGAAAAGCAACTAGGTTTTCTTGCGACTAACACGAAAACCATCTTTTTCCGGGATTTTTCTATTGAGATACACTTACAATACACTCATGAACCTTGGGTTAAAGTCTTGTGGCTAATGAACCACAAACGAAAATTTTTCTTCTTTCTTTCTTAGCAAACCCGAGAGCTCACAATGGCACACACAAGTTCTCTCAATTTTTTCTAAGTGTTGGAAGACAAGTCATGCTACTAGTGTGCTTATATAAAACATTGGAGGGTCTAGATTATAACACTTGTTAAGTTTGGAGGGAAGAGATCAAGCCAAGTGGCCCTTGGACTTAGTCAACAATGTCAAGCTCTTTAATTAGCAAGACTTAGTCTTCTACCATGGTCAATGACCATAATACCCTTGCATTAATTCGACCAAGCCATGTGGGAGGAGTGCCACGTGTCGCCCTCCCATTCGTCCATAAAATTATGTAACCCTCGTGGGCCCCACAAAACGCAAACTTCCTGTTATACCCCGTATTTCCGGAGTATGTACGTGAGGGCGTACGTACGAAAGTTTGGCCTTAAGTCTAAGCCTTGGACGTTTTTTTTTATTTGTGCACAACTCACTAAAAGAATCGTTTTCCGACGAAACGTTTCCACAGCTTTCGTAGGGAAAATTCCGGCTATGCCATTACTAATTTTTGCGGATTTTTCCGAGAGACGAAACATTTTGGACCAACGGAGGCTTACACTTGGCACCCTCCAATTGGTGGACTTGAATCGCCCATAGGACGAATTGGAGAAGCTTGGCACGCTTTTGTGCCTTCAGGCACAAGTCAAGGAGTTGGTAGGATTTTTGTGCGAGTAAATCTTCACCCTACACTTGCCTTGCACTTGTCTTAATCTTGGCCATTGGTTGGCCACTTCTTGACCTATAAATACCCCCCTTAAGATGAAGAGTTCTTCATCCACAAATCTTTCCAAGTCTTGAAAATCCTCTCCTCTCCCTTAAGCCTTTCGCCCAACACCTTCCCTTTGAGTGAGTTTGGCCGAGGGCCTACCCCCCCTAGCCTAGCCGAAATCTACCCCCCTCCCTTGGTAGAAAAGTTGTCTTCTAGTATTGTTATAATGCCCAAAATACCCTAGCCCAAATCCCTTAGTCCTTTGTAGAAGTTGTGAAGAACTTCTAAGTTTTCTCGAGCACCTGAGCGTGCAACTTAGTGAGCTAAACCTTGCTCAGCGACTTTATCTAGGATATTATTGGGCTTACCGAGGTAAATAATCCTAACCTCTTTTGTATTAGAGAATACATGTAGAAGTATAAGAATAAGTATTAAATACTTGTAAGGATATTACGTATCGTAATTGAATCATATCAAAATAGAAGGGTTTAAAAGAAGAATAATTGAACTGTACTCACATGGACTGTTTTTACAAAGAGACTTATATAGCTCACCTGCAGGGTTGTGCCGCCTGACTATCCGTAGAATTGTGAAACCTCTGTTTAGAATGACCTTCGAGTAGTCTAGACTTTGATAGATGTCTGTGACTATTATAGTCGATTCTCTACGCGCATATTCAACTTGGCGAGGTTTTCACGAGAAGGTATGTGATTCTTCCTAAGCATGATATTTTAACACATATTTATAGTACGGTAGACGTACATGTGTTAACTGAATAATAACTACGACAATGTCGTTTGACTTAAGCCTGAATAATACTACGACAATGTCTTTTGACTTAAGCCTGAATAATAAGAATCCTGATGCATTTCAAAAGAACTACTGAATCATTTTTTAACAGAAGATAAATATTTGGTTTTTAAAACAAAAGCTTAAGAGTTATACTAGCTTTATGGGAAGTTAGGTATAACAACTTAAGAAAGATAAAAAGGAATTGTTTACTTGTTTGTTTATAAAAGCCTTGTATTGATTTCTGTTAAGTGTAGTAAGATTTGTTTGATAAGTAGACATATTATGTGTTATACCCCGTATTTCCAGAGTATGTATGCGAGGACGTACGTACGAGAATACGGCAGAAAGATTGGAAAGGAAGAAAGAGGTGATTTTTTCCACTAAAAGTTTCCGTTTTGTGAAGGAAAAAGGTTCGTTAACGGGAATTGGATTCCCATTTGGTATTCGGACTTCCGGAATATTAGAGAATTATGGAATTTTATTTTCTGGAATGGTCACGTGGGGCCAACGGAGAAATTTACTGGCTTTTGTGGGGCCCACTTTGTTTTCTAGATTTTGGCCATTGTGGATATTTTTTGGAAGACGTTTTTGAGGGCCAATAGGAGGGTGAAACATGTCACCCCGCCAGTGGCTCGCCGAATGACATTTGTGCACAACACCCTGCTAGAGTCGTTTTCGACTAAACGCTTACAGAATCATGCGAGGAAAATTCCGGCTATGTCGCTTAGTATTTTTGCGAATTTTTCCGAGAGACGAAATGTTTTGGACCAACGGGAGGTGACACTTGTCACCCTGCCGGGCGTTGGGTCGCCGATTGGGTCACGCTTCTACGGCCTATCGCCCTTTGTTTTGGCCTTGTTTTGTGCAATGTTTGGTGCAATGTTTCAGGCTTGTTTTGTGGAGTAGGGTCTAGGGTGCACTTGGCTTGATCTTGGCCTTACACTTGCCTTGCACATGGCTTGATCTTCGCCATCGTTGGCTTTGGTTTTGCTATAAATACCCCTTATGTTGATGAACTCTTCATCCACAAATGAAACCTTCCAAGCCTAAAATCCTCCCCTTTAGAAATGTTCTCGCCCAAAGGTCTACCCCCTTTGAGGAGCTTGGCCGGAGGCTTCCTCCCCTTTGTGAGGCTCACGCGTGGGTACCCCCTAGCCTAGTTGTTTTCATATAATACCCTTGTCAGGTATAGAAATACTCCCTAGTATTGTTATAATGCCCAAAATACCTTAGCCTTGTACCTTGTAGTATTCCAAAGATACCTCTTTACGTAGAGTCCTAAATACTACCTTTTGTCCTTTTAGTCTCAAACCGAACCCTAAGGAAATCTTCATAGTTGGTCAAGATGTGAGTAGAAGTTGGTTAGAACTTCTAAGGGTTGTTTGGAGTGGTTTGAGCGCACTGAAATGAGCTAAACCTTGCTCAGATCGACATTATAACTTGGATAATTTTGGGCTTATCGAGGTAATTATCTGTTCTCTATCAGAATTGGAAATTACATGTTTGTTAGAGTATATAGTCAAGTATACTATATATGGAACTACTTTAGTATTCGCAATGTCTTTTGACTTAAGCTCAAGAATAAAGAATCGAATCGAATCAGATTTACATAGGATCAGACAAAGAGACTTGTGTAATTGTACACGCCCCAGACGAAACCCCCGGTCAAGCCGTAGCGACTTCGATAGAGAGAGATTTACGCTGTCATGGTGTATGTACGCAATTTTCTATAGAAAGATAGAAACTTGTGTTTTGGGGTTAATAGACGCTTTGACCTTTATAAAGTGAAAGACTAAGAGTAGCGATTCTACTCCGGAGTGAAAGAGGCCAGTGCGTTGTGATTGGAGCATTTTGCTTATTGTCGTTAAATCGCCGCGAGGTATGTGAACCTCTTCCTATCTTTTCTAGTACGATTGTGAACTATGTAGTACGGTAGACGCGTACGTGCTAAGTGATTTGGTTGGTTTAAAACATAGGGTGTTATAATAGCTTTATGGGAAGTTAGTTATAACGACCTTATGTAAGTGAAAATGGTTTATCATGTTAGAAGTTAAGAGACTTGATCTTATAAGATAAGAGACTTAACTTATTTGTTTTAATGGATGTTTGTGTGAAACCTCATTCGTGAGTAATGAGTACTTAGTTTTAAAGGTATAATGTTTTACCGATTTCGAATCGAATGTGTATCGACAGCATCACTCGCAAATGCTAATAAAGGAAAATGTATTGAATAATGATGTGTTGTATTAAAACCAGCAGAAACCTCCATCCGCATGTGGCTAAGATGAGACAAAATGATATTACATTTTCTAGATCACGGTCATTGTAATAAGATCGTTATAAACAAGAATAAACTACTCACGTATATGACATATGTTACTCAATTGTTCTAAAAAGGAATCAAGTGATTAAGTTTGGGAACTATGAAACCATTTGAAAATGAGAAGCTTGAGTAATGAAACTAGGCAAACCGGAACTTAGGAAAAGAATGTTGTTACTTGATTTTGAAAAGGAATGCTGGTTGGTCATTCTAATACTACGTATCGGGTGACTTTATAAAAGTAATGGATCTCTTTAAAAGAACTTAACGATGTAGTACTTTGGGTTAAAAACCCGACTTTGGCATAAAATGAAAGTACTTTGAGTCAGGTGAAACTTGCCTATGCTTGTTGTTGTGAAACTTGCCTACGCCATGATGATAGCCTTTATTGTACAATCGTTGTGTTTCGTGTTACCGCCTCTCGATAGAGGTCTGGTTGATCGTTGAGAACTTACTTGACGCGTCTGCGACGAGGAATTCCACCGCACGTTCGCTGATAGTATTATTGTTGTTAATCGCTTGGACATACCGACACGACGCGTAGCGCACGCATGCTTCCATTTTGGTTAAGTCGTGGTTAATCGCTTTGGATATACCGACACACGTGCGCGACGGTATGTTTCCATTTTGATTATCGCCAGGATTTCCCTTCGACATACCGACACGATGCGTAGCGCATCGCATGCGCCCATTTGGAATGTTGTCTTATTTTTCCTTCGACATACCGACACGACGCGTAGCGCACGTATGCTTCCATTTGGATTGCCTTGTCTTGTTGTTGAGGTCATACGGACATGTCTACACCGGCGCAGACTCCGGCATGTGGCCGCTGACATCGTATTATTGTTGCATCATGGACATGTCTACACCGACGCAGATTCCGGCACGTGGCCGCGATGCGAACACGATGGATGCGGGCGGGCGCGAGACCCATAGT
Organism: Przewalskia tangutica; assembly: GCA_029844215.1. Lineage (NCBI taxonomy): Eukaryota > Viridiplantae > Streptophyta > Magnoliopsida > Solanales > Solanaceae > Przewalskia > Przewalskia tangutica. The sequence continues at coordinate 1,785,072 of JAQGDG010000035.1, forward strand.
TATATTTGAGTGGTGACTTTGTAGGCGAGTCCCCGACTTGATCGCTTATGTTGCATCAGATTTTGGTTATCATACACGTCTCCCGCTTTATATAGATCATATTATTTAACCGCAGATTTACGCTTCACATACTGTACCGTTGCATCGACCTCCTGGCCGCGCTCACGCCGCAGTATACATCGGGTCGCCGATCCCCGCCAGGATCACGCTTTCGCCGCTGGGAAGCTGCCTTTCCTGAGGCTTATCTTCGCAGTTTCCGAGTCAGGTTCTCGTACATTCGTGGTATGGCGGGCCCGCCCCGCCATAAAGTTGTTATTCTCTCTGTAGGTCCGTGAGTACCGCTCAAGCGTGGTTTGTAAAAGGATAACTGCTCGGTTTTTATGTATACGCAGGCAAATCGCTTGTGCTTGGCCGGTTTATTTATATTATCTCGTTTCATGTTCATGTCAGATGTTCCGCGATTTTCTCGATGTCAGATTACCAGGTGCCCAGTAGAAGGCACCGCATCGCCCCTAACGTCGTTACAAAAGTGGTATCGTGAGCGCTTAATCCTGAAAGTGTCTACGCATCGTTCTAGTAGTCTTGATTATCGCGTCAGGCACCACATCTATAATCGTGAGGCTATAGGACATTTAGGATCGTTTCCATTCTTCTCATTCCGAGATCGTGCCTTAGAGTCAGGTTGTAAGTCGACCCTCCGACGATCTCGCTTTTTACCGCTATGCCCCGTTAGTGCAACCAGAGCCTCAGAGCGGCAAGGCACTTGAGGAGTCGCTAGTGAGATACAGGAGTTCGGAGGCGCAGCCCGCCAAGACTGAGACAAGAAGCCCGACGGCGAAGTTTCGCGACGCCACAAAGACCAAAGAGAGTTTAAAGCCGCAGCAGTTGGGCCGAGACTACAAGACTGAGCCTCCAGCCCCACACCGAGCGCGGAGACGGGTCACGCGAGACGGTCGGGCCGCCACGCCGTGGTCGCGGCCGATATGGCGATAGGCCGACGCAGCAGCCTGGCCCAGAGCACCGCCGTTCACCCCGAGCAGATAGTTCGAGGCTACGGACTTTCTCGAGTTGTAGCCCGCCGAAGTTTTACGGGTCGAGGCTCGGCGATGATCCGCAGGAGTTCATCCGGCAGCATAATGATCACGCGGTGATCAAGGCTTCGTAAACCGAATGCGGACCTTTGTTCGCGATCGGCCGCGGATACCGCAATGATTGGTTTGATTCACTGAGCTTCCCGGAGAGTACGCACTCAGCAGATGAGACGAAGTTTTCGGGGCTTTCTCACGCACTTTCGCCTCCGCATTGGCGAGGCACGCCGATGATTTTTGTTATCGAGATGCAGAGGCGACCGTCAGTGAGTACAATGTCGAAGTTCGATTCTTGGCTCGATATGTCCTCGCTAGCGAAGATATGAGGATGTGGTGCATCGCTACGCCACCGCTAGACGATTATACGGCCGAGTCTCACATGCGTGTTTTCTTCACCGCACGACATTGCCCGCACGCAGCTCACGCACCAGACGCGAGGCACGGAGGGTCGACTGAACGACCGGATCGCCAGAAGAGGCCGTGACGCAGGTCCTTTGCGGCTTTCGAGGCGACCGCCAAGAAGAAGTTAGTTATATACCCCACCAAGACAGAGCCGTCCTCCACCGCCTTCGACGCAGTCGTGGCCCGCGGTTCGTGTTTTCGAGAAAGGCGGTGTTAACTACCGGCCACCCCTACCTCGTCAGGACCATCGTGGTACGATACTAGAAGAGTCTCGTGTTCGGAAGCGGCACGACGAAAAGGCGAGGAGAACGCAGTTATTTCGCGACTGCCAAGCTGGCAATTTGTTAAAGAGCTTCATCGATATCCGCTTCAAGGAACATTCGACGAATGTTTCTAAGGAGGAGAATGTTATACCTCGTGATTTCCAGAGTATGTATGCGAGGACGCACGCATTTGAGAATACTAGCAGAAAGATTGGAAAAAGAAAGAGGTGATTTTTTTCCACTAAAAGCTTCCGTTTTGGAAGGAAAAGGTTCGTTAACGGGAATTGATTCCCGATTTGGTATTCGACTCGGAATATTAGAGAATTATGGAATTTTATTTTCGAATGGTCACGCTGGGCCCACGAGAAATTTACTATGGGCCCACTTTGTTTTCTAGATTTTGGCCATCAGGATATTTTTCGAAGACGTTGAGGCCAACAGAGGCGACACGGTCACCCCGCCAGTGGCTCGCCGAATGACATTTGTGCACAACACCCTGCTAGAGTCGCCGACTAAACGCTTACAGAACTTCATGGGGAAAATTCCGCCATGTCGCTTAGTATTTTGCGAATTTTTCCGAGAGACGAAATGTTTTGATCAACGAGGGTGACACTGTCACCCCGCGGCGCTGGGTCCGCCGACTGGTCACGCTTCTACGGCCTATCGCCTTGTTTTGGCCTTGTTTTGTGCAATGTTTGGTGCAATGTTTCAGGGCTTGTTTTGGAGTAGGGTCTAGGTGCACTTGGCTTGATTCGCCTTACACTTGCCTTGCACATGGCTTGATTCGCCATCGTTGGCTTCGGTTTTGCTATAAATACCCTCTTATGTCATTTAACTCTTCATCCACAAATGAAACCTTCCAAGCCTAAAATCCTCCCCTTTAGTGTTGTTCTCGCCCAAAGGTCTACCCCTTGGTGAGCTGGTCGCAGGCTTCCTCCCTCATGAGGCTCACTGGTACCCCCAGCCTAGTTGTTTTCATATAATACCCTTGTCAGGTATAGAAATACCCCCTAGTATTGTTATAATGCCCAAAATACCTTAGCCTCAGACCTTGTAGTATTCCAAAGATACCTCTTTACGTAGAGTCCTAAATACTACCTTTGTCCTTTTAGTCTCAAACCAAAACCCTAAGGAAATCTTCATACTGGTCAAGATGAGCAGGTTGGTTAGAACTTCTGCGGTTGTTTCGAGTGGTCTGAGCGCACGGAGCCGAGCCAAACCTTGCTCAGATCGACATTATAACTTGATAATTTTGGGCTTATCGAGGTAATTATTCGTTCTCTATCAGAATTGGAAATTACGCTTGTTGAGTATATAGTCAAGATACTATATACGAACTACTTAGTATTCTGCAATGTCTTTTGACTTAAGCTCAAGAATAAAGAATCGAATCAATCAGATTTACATAGATCAGACAAAGAGACTTGTGTAGAATTGTACACGCCCGTTAGACGTAAATTCCCGGTTGGCTTCGTAGCTCACTGACAGAGAGAGATTTACGCCGCCATGTGTGTGAGGTCACTAATTTTCTATGTAAAGATAAACTTGTGTTTGGGGTTAATAGACGCTTTGACCTTTATAGTGAAAGACAAGAGTAGCGATTCTACCCGAGCCGAAAGTGGCTAGCAAGCGTCAGAAGATTGAGCATTTTGCTTATTGTCGTTAAATCGTCGCGAGGTACGCGAACCTCTTCCTATCTTTTTCTAGCACGATTGTTGGAACTATGTAGTACGCAGACGCATACGTGCAAGTGATTTGTGGTTTAAAACATGTGTGTTATAATAGCTTTACGGGAAGTTAGTTATAACGACCTTATGTAAGTGAAAATGGTTTATCGACGTTGAAGTTAAGAGACTTGATCTTATAAGATAAGAGACTTAACTTATTTGTTTTAATGCGATGTTTCAGGTGAAACCTCATTCGTGAGTAATGAGTACTGGTTTTAAAGTGATAATGTTTTACCGATTTCGAATCGTAACGTGTATCGGCTGCATAACGCAAATAAGCTAATAAAGGAAAATGTATCAATAATGACGTCGTATTAAAACCAAGAGAAACCTCCATCCGCATGTTTTTAAGACGACAAAATGATATTACATTTTCTAGATCACGTCATTAATAAGATCGTTATAAACAAGAATAAACTACTCACGATATGACATATGTTACTCAATTGTTCTAAAAAGGAATCAAGTGATTAAGTCGGGAACTATGAAACCATTTGAAACGGGTTTCGAGTAATCAAACTAGGCAAACCGAACTTAGGAAAAGAATGTCATACTTGATTTTGAAAAGGGCTGGTCAGTCATTCTAATACTACTGCATCGTGACTTTATAAAAGTAACGGATCTCTTTAAAAGAACTTAACGATGTAGTACTTCGGGTTAAAACCCGACTTTGGCATAAAACGAAAGTACTTTGAGTCAGGTGAAACTTGCCATGACGTTGTCAGAAACTTGCCTACGCCAGATGATAGCCTTTATTGTACAATCGTCAGAGCTTCGTGTTACCGCTTCTCGACAGTAGGCTCGCTGACCGTCGAGAACTTACTGACGCGTCAGCCGACGAGGAATTCCACCGCACGCTCTCGCTGATAGTATTATTGTTGTTAATCGCTGACATACCGACACGACGCGTAGCGCATCGCATGCTTCCATTTTGTTAAGGTCTGCGGGTTAATCGCTGATATATCGGCACCGACGCGTAGCGCACGTATGTTTCATTTTGATTATCGCGGATTTCTTCGACATACCGACACGACGCGTAGCGCATCGCATGCTGGGCCCATTTGGAATGTTGTCTTATTTTTCCTTTCGACATACCGACACGACGCGTAGCGCACGTATGCTTCATTTGGATTGCCGCTTTGTTGCTGAGGTCATACGGATACGCCTACACCGGCGCACTCCGGCACGCGCTGGACATTGGTATTATTGTTGCATCACGACATGTCTACACCGATGCAAGATTCGGCACGGGCCATGACGCGAACACGATGGATGCGCGGCGCGAGACCCATAGTTATATTTCGAGTGGTGACTTCGAGGCGCGAGTCCTCGACTTGATCGCTTATGTCACTGATCAGATTTTGGTTATCATACATGCCTCCGCTTATATAGATCAATTATTTAACCGCAGATTTACGCTTTCACATACTGGGTACCGTCAGACCGACTCTCTTCGGGCCGCTCACGCCGCAGTAAGACATCGGTCGCCGATCCCCGCCAGGATCACGCTTCGCTGCTGAAGTCTGCTCCTTCGAGGCTTATCTTTCGTAGGTTTCCGAGTCAGCAGTTCTTGTACATTCTGTGGCGGGCCCCGCCCCGCCATAGGTTGTTATTCTCTGTAGGTCCGTAGAGCATCGCACAAGTGTGGTTTGTAAAAGGATAATCGTCGTTTTTATGTATACGCAGTAAGGCAAATGCTTTGGTTGGCCGCTTATTTATATTATCTCTCGCTTCATGTTCATGTCAGATGTTCCACTGATTTTCTCGATGTCAGATCACCAGGCGCCAGTAGTGCACCGAACGCCCTGAACGGTCGTTACATTACGATGCTACCGTGCAGCGCTCTTGAAACGCCGTAAAGTGGTCATTCTCGCCGGCTTACGCTGTTAACCTAAGTCCGCTGTAATCGTTATTGTATCACCTACCCTCGATCGTTATACCGGTGGTCACTTCGACGCGGTCTATACGCCTATACGGCCCGCGAGACTACGCGAGCACGCAGATGCTCCGTGATTGATCATTCCGGTGTTTAGCCCGACGCGGGATTCCCTACGCGGCCCGCTGAGACTACGCGGCTTTTCGAGGCTACGCGTGGAGCCCAGCGGACGCCGGTCAGGCTCCGACGCGAGAATACCTCACGCGTCCGCGCGGACCCATGGTCGCGGTTCAGGACTAGGCACGCACGATACTACGGGCGATCGCCTTGCTTCGATCATTCGCGCCTAGAATAGACTCTACGCTTTTCCTATTATCGCCGTTGTTTACGATGGCACTATGTGCAATTGAACCGATTGTATTTGTGAAAAGGTTTTAAATACTTTGATTTCATTTAAGTACTTTATAGTTTCACATACTGTACCGTTGTAATCGACTCTCCTTCTGGCCGAGCAGATAAAGAGGCCAGAGCTCTACCACGAATGCACTCCAAACCGTGCCTCCAGATGGCACATCCCGGCGGTCGTAGGCATGCCTCGTGGATCGCAGTTGCCCTGGCACCATTTGTCGGGTCGCCGAGCAAGGCTCGCGACAAAGTGACAAAAGTGGTATCGAGCGCTTAATCCTGAAAGGTCTACAAACCGCATCTAGTAGTTCGACATTATCAGCTGTCAGGCACTACACCAATAATCGTGAGGCTATAGGATATTTAGGATTGGTTTCCATTCTTCTCATTCCGAGATCGTGCTTTAGAGCCGGTTATAGTCGACCTCTAACGATTCCTTTCCCAGAATAGCTTATGCGCTCCACGCAGCAACCCGCCCGTATGCGGCAGCACGGCGGAGCCGCTAGCAGACACCCAGAGTCACGAGGGCCTGTGCCCGCCTATACCGTAGACGGCGAGTTCTATGACGCCGCCGCCCAAGAGACCACAGCATCCACACCTCCCGCCCCACACCGGGCGGCGAGTTAGTGGTACATGGAGACGCCCACCTTTGGCTGAGTCAGGCCAGACACGAGGATAGGCCGACGCAGCCCAGCCTCCCTGGGCCGCACTCTGCTGCACCCGAGGCGTATAGTTCGAGACTACGGATTTCTTAGTCAGCCCGCCGAGCTTTACTGGTCGAGGCCGAGGATGATCCGCAGGAGTTCATCCGCCACCGCAGAGGATCACGCGCGGTGATCAAGGCTTCAGAGACCGAAGTTCGTGATATTCGGTTCAGACGGCCGCGCGATACCGCAGCCGATTGGTTTGATCTACGAGCTTTCCCGGGAGAGATGCACGCACTTCCAGCCGTACGGGATGAGCGTGAGGCTTTTCTCACACACTTCGTCTCCGCATTTGCGAGGGCACGAGCCGACAGATTCTTGTTGCCGAGACAGTGAGGACGCATGTTGAGGAGTACAATGTCGAGTTTGATTCTTGGCTCGAGCATGCCCTCGCATCGTCAAGCAGATATGAGGACCGCGCATCGCTATGTCACTGGCTAGATGATTACATGGCCGAAGTCTTCACGGTGGCCCTTCACCTGTGTATGGACATAACCCAGATGCAGCTCACGCACCAGATGCGGCGAGCGTAGAGACCGGCAGAGCGACATCGCAGCAGGTTAAGGCCAAGACGGCTTCTTTTCGTGGTTCTCGTGGTGGGCATCGCAGAAGTCCAGATTTGCACCACACCGCGCAGAGCGCCCTACCTCATTTTCTGCATACCAGAGCAGCCGGCGTGTCAGCCCCAGACTTCTGATTTCCGGTAGCAGGTGCTAACTGCTCGAGGTCCGCTTCAGCGCCGCAGTGTAGATACCATTCTCGAGTCAGACCGAGCCTCGCTATACTTGTGGCCAAAGCAGGTTATTTCGCGAGAGTTTGTCCGACCGGGCGGCGTAGTAGTAGGCCTACATGTGGTCTTATGCCGCTTCTTCATCCTCGACAGCCATTTGCCCCGAGGCAAGGTACTCATGGACCAACGGTCGCGCAGAGGTCGCGGGCGCTGTCCAGCTTCTAGCGGTCCTCGTAATCGCATTTATGCTTTGTCCACCGACAGATCGTGAGGCCTCACCGATGTCGCCACGTACCTTATCGGGCTCGGGTTTGATGGTATGCTTGATAGATCCGGTTCTACTCCCCATATCTCCTGTCGCTAGTAGATGTGATGTAGCCCGAGTCCATGACCCTTTCGAGGTAGCTACGCCAGGGTGATTCGCGGTAGCTCTACGGTATTTAGAGCTTGTCCCGTGACCATTTACAACGCTTGACCCTAGCCGACTCGATAGAGTCGAGATGATTGACTTCGACGTGATCACGGGACGGATTGGCTAGCTTCTGCTACGCCAATGTAGACCGCAGAGAGAGAGTAGCACGGTTCCAGCTCGGCGAGCCATTGTTGAGCGGGATGAGCACCAGACGCCGGCGGGTAGGTTTATTTCCTACCTCGCTAGGAAGATGGTGCAGGCGGTATATCTACCATCTCGCTCGGGTGTTTGATACTCAAATCTGCACCAGATTTTCGCCGCCCGGGTCGAGAATTCCCGCACGTGTTTCCAGACGCATCTTCCCTGCATCCTCCCGAGAGGAGATCGAAGTTTGTATAGACGTGTTGCTGCACACTCGCCTATTTCCATCCCGCCATACGAACGGCACCGCCGAGTTGAGAGAGTCAAGGACCACCGAGAGATTTGTCGAGAAGCGGTTTTATCGCATCCAGCGTTTCTCCCGGGGCGCCAGATTGTTCGCAAGAAGAAGGACGGACGCCGCGCACGCTGTTGACTACAAAATGAACAAGCGTGACCATTAAGAATGTATACCCCTTCCTGTGATTGATGATTTGTTCGACCGCCAGGCGCGATGTTTCTCCAAGATTGACCGCGATCGCTATCATCGTTCGTGTCGAGAGGCGGATGTCCCTAGATCGCATTCCGACCGCAGACGCATTACGAGTTCGTGGTCATGTCTTTTGGGTTGACCAACGCTCCGCAGATTCATGGATTTGACGAACCGAGTGTTCAAACCATTTTTCGACACGCTTGTGATAGTGTTCATCGATGATATCTTCGTTTATTCTCGCCAGAGCGAGCACGCGAGCATTTCGGCGATCGGCCGATAGTTCTCGACTAAGAATGTGACGCCAAGTTTTCCAAACGTGAGTTTGGTTAACTTTGGCTTTTCTTGGGCACATTGTCGGCCGATGGTATTCAGTAGATACGCCAAGATCGAGGCAATCCGAGTTGGCTCTAGACCTACTACTCCGGCAGAGGTTCGCAGCTCGGGCCTCGCAGATATTATCGCGGTTCAGAGAAGTTTTCTTCTATCTCGCACTTTGACTAGGTCGACTCGTAAGGCGCCAAGTTTCAGCCGATCGATGTCAGGAGCGTGGTTTCCAGCATAAAAGAGATCGACGATCGCCCCGCTCTTACTTCTTCCGCAGGTCCAGACGGTTGCCATGTTGCGGTATTGTGACGCGCCGCATCGGGCCGACGCGTGTTGACGCAAAGATGGTAAAGTTATAGCGCACGATCCCGACACCTTAAGAAACACGGCAGAACTACCCCACCCATGATTTGGAATCGCGCAGTGATTCACGCCAAGATCCGAGGCACTATTTGTATGGGTTCACGTGGATATTTATACGCACCACAAGAGCCTCCAGAGATCTTCACCGTAGGAGCCGAACTTACGACGAGAGACGGTGGTTAGAGTCGCTAAGGATTACGATGTTGATATCCCGCACCACCCGTAAGGCCAATGTTGGGCGTACGCCTTAGTCGTAGTCGACGGGAGCCTATCGACGCGGCAAGAGAGTGAGGGACATGGTTCGTGATTTGCATCCGCTAGCGAGCCTTCGTGTCCGCTTGATTGATTCCGATAGCAAAGGTTAGAGTTCGCGAGGCTGCCGAGTCTTCCATCGTCGAGGCGAAGAGGCAATACCGAGGATCCAATTTTGATTTGATATCGCGATACGCCTCTTCGCAGGCAAGTGGTCCTTTCGAGGTAGCACCTGATGGGTGCTAAGGTTTGAGGGCGTGTCAGGTGTCCCGATGTTTCAGTGACTTCGGCAGCTGTTCTCGGAAGCACAAATACAAGCATTTCATCCATCCGTGGATCGACCAAGACGTACCACGACCTTAGATCCGTGTATTGGCGGACGGCTTCAAGAGGACGCTGCAGAGTTTGTAGCTCGCCCGTGTTGTCACGCAGTGAAGGTAGAGCACCGTGAGGCCCGGTGGTTTGTTACAAAGACAGAGATCCCGACCGGAAGTGGAGGTAATCAACACGGACTTCATCACAGATTACCGCACTCGCAGGAGACATGATTCTATACGGGTTATCGCCGACAGTCGACGAAATCAGCCCACTTTCTTCCCGTCCGACGACTTTTTCTACCGAGGATTATGCTGCATTTTACATCCGAGAGATCGCCGATCGCATGGAGTCCCTATTTCGATCATATCGCATGCAGGAGCCCGCTTTACGCTAACTCTGAGGTCCTTCCGCAGGGGTTTAGGACGCAGTGAGCCCGAGTAATCGCATTTCATCCACGCATGCACGGACAGCAGAGCGCACTATCCGCACTCGAGGATATGTCACGAGCCCGTGTTATTGACTTCGCGGTCGCTGGGAGGATCATTTGCCTCTAGTTGAGTTCATGATAATAATAGCTACCACCCAAGATTCGATGGCGCCTTACGAGGCCTTGTATGGGAGGAAGTGCAGATCGCCTATGTTGGTTCGACGCGGGCGAGGTGAATGGTGGACCAGATTTGGCGCAGCAGCCGATAAGGCGGCTTATCCGAGAGCGCTATCGACACCGTAGTCGCATAAGTCGACGCAGATCATCGCCGCCAGATCTTGAGTTCGAGGTTCATGATTGGGTTTTCCTAACGCGCCACCCATGAATGGTGTGATGAGATTCGGAAGAAGGAAACTCACCAAGGTACATCGGGTCGCTTCAGATTGTCCGCAGGTAGGCAAGGTTGCTTACGAGTCGATCTGCCGTCCGATCCGAGGCGCGCATCCGGTTTTTCACGATCTACGCCGGCGAGACGACGGATCCATCTGTGGTACACCCGATTGACGGCGTCCAGTGACCGGCGGTTATCGATGAGGAGATTCCCATAGCGATAATCGATGGTCGTTAGGCGCTCATGACCAAGGACGTGGCTTCCGCCAAAGTCTTGTGGCGGAACGAGCTTAGAGGAGATGACGCGGGAAGCCGGCGAGGACACGAGGCGCAGGTACCTCACTTATTCCCACACCTCCGTGTAATTCACTTTCCTACTTGTAAATTCCTTTATCATATATTCCTAAGTGTTATTTTGGCTACGCGTGGCACTTACAAACCGCTTAAGCTTTATCGATAATCGTTTCGGAAGGAACATTCGACGAATGTTTCTCGGGGAGAGAATGTTATACCCCGTATTTCGAGTATGTACGAGGCGCACGATTTAAAGTTTGGCCTTAAGTCTAAGCCTCGACGCTTTTTTTTATTTGTGCACAACTCACTAAAAGAATCGCTTTCCGACGAAACGCTTCACGTCGTAGGGAAAATTCCGCCATGCCATTACTAATTTTTGCGGATTTTTCCGAGAGACGAAACATTTTGGACCAACGAGGGAGACACTCGCACCCTCCAATCGGTGGACTCAATCGCCCATAGGACGAATCGGAGAAGCTTGGCACGCTTTTTGTGCCGGCACAAGTCGCGAGTTGGTAGGATTTTGTGCGGAGTAAATCTTCACCCTACACTTGCCTTGCACTTGTCTTAATTCGCCATTGGTTGGCCACTTCTTGACCTATAAATACGCCCCTTAAGATTAAGAGTTCTTCATCCACAAATCTTTCCAAGTCTTGAAAATCCTCTCCTCCCTTAAGCCTTTCGCCCAACACCTTCCCCTTCGAGTGAGTTTGGCCGAGGCCTACCCCTAGCCTAGCCGAAATCTACCCTCCCTTGGTAGAAAAGTTGTCTTCTAGTATTGTTATAATGCCCAAAATACCTAGCCCAAATCCCTTAGTCCTTTGTAGGTCACAAGAACTTCTAAGGTTTCGAGCTACCGAGCGTGCAACTTAGAGCTAAACCTTGCTCAGCGCGACTTTATCTAGGATATTATTGGGCTTATCGAGGTAAATAATCCTAACCTCTTTGTATTAGAGAATACATGCCGTAGAAGTATAAGAATAAGTATTAAATACTTGTAGGATATTACGTATCGTAATTGAATCATATCAAAATGTAAGGGTTTAAAAGAAGAATAATTGAACTGCACTACATAGACTGCTTACAAGAGACTTATATAGCTCACCGTAGGGTCATGCCCGACTATCCGTAGAATTGTGAACCCTCCGCTTAGAATGACCTTCGCAGTAGTCTAGACTTTGATAGATGTCCGTGACTATTATAGGCCGATTCTCTACGCCGACATATTCAACTCGCGAGGTTTTCGCGGTATGTATGTGATTATTCCTAAGATGATAGTTTAACACATATTTATAGTACTAGACGCATACGTGTTAATCGAATAATAACTACAGAATGTCGCTTGACTTAAGCCCTAATAATAACTACGAATGTCTTTGACTTAAGCCCAATAATAAGAATCTCGATGCATTTCAAAAGAACTATCGATCATTTTTTAACGTAAGATAAATATTTGGTTTTAAACAAAAGCTAAGAGTTATACTAGCTTTACGGAAGTTAGGTATAACAACTTAAGAAAGATAAAAAGGAACTGCTTACTTGTTTGTTTATAAAAGCCTTGTATTGATTTCTCTAAGTGTAGTAAGATTTGTTTGATAAGTAGACATATTATGATGCTACCGTGTTAGTGTCTTGAAACGTGTGTAGGGTCATTCTTGTCAGGCTTACGCTGCTAACCTGTAAGTCCGCTGCATCGTTATTGTATCACCTACCCTCGATCGTTATACCGAGGCTTGCCCCTCGATGCGGTCTATACGCCTACGCGGTCTGTGAGACTATGCGAGCAGCGGTATGCTCCGTGATTGATCATTCCGGTGTTTAGCCCGACGCGGATTCCTATGCGGTCCGCTGAGACTACGCGGTTCGAGGCTACGCGCCGCGGAACCCAGGCGGATGCCGGGGTTCGCTGCCCCGATGCGAGGAATACCTCACGCGGTCCGTGTGACCTACGCGGGCCGCAAGTCCGTGACTAGGCACGCAGAATGATACTACGGGCGATCGCCTTGCTTCGATCATTCGCGCCTAGAATAGACCTCTATGCTTTTCCTATTATCGCCGTTGTTTGCGGATGTGCACTATGTGCAATTGAACTGATTGTATTTATGAAAAGGTTTTAAATACTTTGATTTCATTTAAGTACTTTATAGTTTCTCATACTTGGTACCGTCAGATCGACTCCTTCGGGCCGCGTCATGCCGCAGTAAAGGCAATGTGCTAGATCCGCATCCTCAGATCTTTTGCTGGCCGAGCTCCATCTTCTCCGAGGCTCTACTTTGGGTATGATCTCCTGTTGTAGATAGTTTTGTAGTGTAGGTATGGCGTGGCCCCGTCTCCGCCATAGTTGTATATTTTCAGAGGTCTGTAGTCATGTTGCATACTTTGGGATGTAAATCACAACCATGTTTATTTATATACGCCGAAAGGCGACGCTTTCACATAAATCGTGTCCTATTTTATAAATCGCTTCGCCTTGTTTTACATTCCGCCGTTACTCGATGTATGACTACTGGGTGCCCTTGCAAGGCACCAATACGCTCCTAACTGTCGTGACACTTCCTCGTGGCCCCACACTACCAAATCAGAAATAAATTTCCATAATGAAAATACATTCCATAATCCTAAATTAATGCATTTTGAGAATCCAATTCTCCTCAACGAACATTTTTCTTTCCGACGTCTAAGATGTTTCGTTTAAAACAATTCTTCCTTTCGCACTTTTCAAGTCTTGTATTCCTTACTTACATTCTCTTAAACATGTCCTTGAATTACGGGGTGTAACATTCTTCCCCCCTTAGAAACATTCGTCCCCGAATGTTCTTTCGGAGTCCAATCTAATTATATAGCAACATAGTCTCCTTTTACTACACCCTTCTTACAACATATGCCACCCATGGCCACATAACAATACTTATACTAAAATGTCAACCTTGGCACTCACGAAGCTAACTAGCCCATACTCATAATGACCTCAAAGTCTGTAGTAATCATCTCTACTAGGTTTACAAGGGTCTGACGACCGTATAATCACCGGGCAATTCTCATATACCCGCTCAGCTACCACCCCAAACACTCACGGGTGTAGTTACCTCGAACGGTTCTTATGGATTCAGGCTCTACTCCTTTACACTTGGTTGCTATCTTTCTTACTGGTCGCATTTCTTTTTTACTTCCAACTCATACTAGCATACATAAATAACTTCCATACCGATTCGCCTCTAATCTTCGAGTCACTCTATAAAACAATATAAGGCCATTTCCGCCACAACCTCGTTCCGTGGAACGCGCCCACTAACCCGTAGAACAATTAACTAGACTTGGGCCTTGCACCTCGTGACCGCTACATAGCGTAACTATTACCAACTGATCCCACTCTATTCCGTGCTATGGGGCGACCCGCAATGTGTCCTCACCCACCCGCCATCGCACTTAACTCTTATTCTCGTTTCTATCATAAATCTTTCTACCCGGTACACCTTGTACATCTAAGGTCTCGGTCTTCAACATTCTTAGGCTCGCAATTTCCACGCCCAAGCCTACCTTATCACCCCTCAGAACGGTACAAAAACTTCTCATAATACCATAACCATGTTGTCTCGATCACACAACCATTACTTACTCTATACCTGACTTCATCCGCATAATTCTCTTAAGCCTACCACATAGCTTAATATATTAACACGGTATTCCATTAAGTTTCTTAACATGTCTTCTTATGGTTCACCGCCTCATCGCATGTACCTCATCCTTTCCCAATTATCTCAAATTAAAACACAATACCTTGGCGAGAATTCATTAACTGCTCCATACCTTCCCTGTGATCTAGTTAGTCTTTACCAACTCTCGTAATCTAAAATCATTCTAGGCAACACGCTGCCCGAATTTCATACATAACTCCGTATAGACGTATGTCACAATACCAACTATATTATAATCATTACCAACCTCGATACGCAATCCACATAGTCCTTCCCGGTCATCACGCTTTCTCGTAATGCAATCAACGAACTCGTTAGTGAGAGACGACTTAACAACACAATCTATCGCACGATCTCGTGAGTGAGAAGAATGAAAACTAATCCTAAATGTCTGGCAGCCTCCCGATTATAGACGTGGTGCACAACACACCGATAATCAAGACTCTACTAGACACGCCTCAGACACTTTCCGAGGACTAATCGCTCGATACACTTTTGTCACGACCGACCTCGCCGCGATCGGTGCCCTACCCGGGCACCATTTCAAACATACAACACCAAAACAATCATGGAAAATAAGTAACACATTTTTTAAAAACCAAGGCAAAGCCGATAAGATCGCCATAATATAAATCACCCAAAAAGGGCTTACACTATCCAAAAATGTAATTACAACTCTAACTACCCAAATTTACATGTGAATACATACCTCTAAGATTTGAACACATACTATGACGGATAAGGCCCCGCTGCACTTCAATATACATAGCCGTGACAACTCCGAACATTGGAGCCATCTCAAAATGCCAACCAGATCCTAAGCTCATGATCCACAATCAGTACCTAAACTCGCGGACATTTAACGCAGCCTCAAGGGGCCGCATAACAAAAATTTAATATGGAATGTAAATAAAGTACAAGAAATGTATCATAATCAGATAAAAGAATGACAGGGCAAGTATAAAAATTACATACCGCATCCTCGCCGTGTCATTACCCCTTACGAACTTAATTGCACATCATTATCTTTTCCATTCCATTAAGAGTTATAGCCATATCTACGTATATACTTAGGAGAAGTCATTGTTCATGTCACGCCCGAACCCCAAGCCTGGATCGTGCCCTACCCGCACCCTTCTACTTTAACAACACAAGTAAATCGCGAAATTAAATAACACCTTTTTTTTTACCAACATACGCAAGGGCAAAGCCGATAAGGCTGCCATAATATACATACTAAAAGATACTACATCGCATACGAGTCCAATCCCACATACGAATACGTAACTCTAAGAGTTTTATCGCAATATGACGACAAGGCCCCGCCAGACCCATAACCGCATAAAAGCTCGCATCAAGGAACTATACCAAAAGATAAACTCCGAATGCAGGAGCTATCCAAAAACTCGATCGTGGTCCTACACTGCAGATCACCAAATCACAGACCTAAACTCATGCAGATGAACACACTCTCAAGCGAGGTCAAGACAAGAATACTAAGTATGTGAAACAAGTAGCACTGTAATAAAATCATAACACCTAAACAAAACAGAGACATGTATGATAGCCAACCTACAATACACAATACATAAGCAATCATATCAAGTCGTGACGCACGCCTCAAAGTCACTACTAAATATAACTACGTCTCACGCCCATAATATCAACCATGCCCGGACTCCATGAGATAACAATATCCTCGCGTCGCACGCCTAATCCCACATCGAGATAAGATGACCACGGGTAATACAAACAACCGAATCTAACCCGCCCCGTCACATGCCCCTAATCCCACATCGATAAGCATGCTCCAAGAGTATCCTCGTGGTCGCATGCCCCTAATCCCACATCGATAAGCATGAATACGGGTAATACAAACAACCGAATCTAACCCGCCCCGTGCCCCTAATCCCACATCGATAAGCATGTCCGCGAGTATCCTCGCGTCGCAAGCCCTAATCCCACATCGTATAAGCATGACCACGGGTAATACAAACAACCGAATCTAACCCGCCTCCCGGTCACATGCCCAAATCCCACATCGTATAAGATGTCCACGAGTATCCTCGCGTCGCATGCCCCTAATCCCACATCGATAAGCAATGCACTACGGGTAATACAAATAATGGAAGCATACCCGTGGAATCCCACATCACCGCTCAGACGCCCAAGTAAACTTACAACAAGACGGCCGGCCCTCCAACCGAGAGTCGCAGCAACGTAATAAAACATAATACTTGCACTCAAAAGCTATCACCAACACACATAGGCAAGTTTATAAAATCTTTAGACTAATTCTCATTTAACAAGCCAAAGTACTTATCAAGGCACAAATAGCAAAATTCTCATTTAACAAGCCAAAGTAATTATCAAGGCACAAATAGAATAATTCTCAATTAAACAAGCCAAAGTACTACGACGCATATTCTTTCAAAAGACTCTTTTGTATGTAAAACCCCAAGTTACTAACACCCGTAGTATCAAGGTGTGTCTATTTTTCAAAGTAAGTTACTATACTTTTAGGAAACTCATTTCAAAGCTTGAAATCAAGTAACTTCAAATTTTCACAATCTAGGCAACTTATGCCCATTAATCAAAATAGACAACTTTCTTAACCTTCCATAAAGCCGTTATAACCAACTTCCCATAAAGCCGTTATAACCCTTTATGGTTTTAGACATATCCATTCCTTTTATAACCAAGAGACTTATACTTTTAAAACCAAGTATCACATACTTACAAAATAAGTTCTTAACTTTCAAAATACTTCAAGTCTCTTAATATTTAGAAAAACAAGTTTCTTCTACTTTTAAACCTCAAGTAACTCACACCTTTAAAACAAGTTACTTCTCTTAAATCATGTTATTTCTCCTCTTTTAAAACAATTAAGTAAATCACCCTTTGACTCTAAAGTCATTATAACGACCCTTAGGTTTTGGAACTAAGGCACTAGCCAAAAGGTTCGGAAACCACTTCCTTTTCAAGACTCTATGTGCGTTAAGTAAAATACTTTCACTTTTGAGAATCCAAACTTCACTAAGGAAATGGATTATAACAACTTACAATTTAAACATCAAAGTACAATCAAGGAATTACATAGAACAAATTCTATTTTAGGAAATCCAAATACAACCAAAGAATGGATCATTTACGAGTAGGACATACTTTCTTTATCTTAAGGAATCATGCTGTAAGAGGAGATAGTTCACATACCTTTTTGGCTAAATCCACAAGCTAAGCCGAATACGCCGTACGTAGAATTGTCAACCTATAATGGTCACAACATGACTATCAATTTCTAGTTTCTAACGTAGAATAATACTAAGTATACGGTCTCTTATTCTACGGAAAATCGGGCAGCACCTCCTTTGTTTCTACATACTTTGCCACATTTTTCAAGGTCGAATTCAATAACCAACACACCACATTTAAGGCTCAAAACAATGACTAACCAGTGGGATTACACGCCTTACAATACGTAAAATTCTGCCCACGCTTCATACCAAGTAGTTTAATACTCACAAGCCATTCTCGGCCAACAATAACTCAACATAAGTCCTTTCCAATTCCAAGTTCTAAGGTCTAACATGTTATATAGTTATAAACAACTTCAACAACTACAATTTCCTCCTTACACAACATGCGACGACTTAAACGAATAATCAACTTGAATTGTAGTCTTAAGGCTAACATGCTAGTTTTCGGATTAGGGTTCCAATAGCCAATATAATTATCAAACTTCATACTAAACATCTCATGCTTGCTAATATCCGTAACTACAATGATAAGTAAACCTTATGTTATACCCCCTATTTCCAGAGTATGTACGTGAGGGCATACGTACAAAAGTTTGAGCCTTAAGTTAGGCTAGGGACGAAAATTTTGTGCACAACTACCGAAAGGTATTGTTTTTCAACGAAACGTTTTCCGAACTTTTCATGGGCGGAAAATTACTGGCCATGACATTTATTATTTTTATGGATTTTTCCGAGAGATGAAATATTTGGACCAACGAGAGGGCGACACTTGTCACCCTCAAGTGGGCGGTCTTGTGGCCAATGGTGTGCACGATTTTGTGCCATGTTTTGTGGCCTAAACCATGGGTCAATGTTTGGAGTGAATCGAGGAGTAGATGGCTAGGGCACTGGGCAAATCCTCACCTCCACTTGCCCACCACATGTCTTGATCTTGTCCATTGGTTTCTATAAATACCCCTTTGTTGAATACTTTCTTCATCCTCAAACACTTTCTAAGTCTTGAAAATCCTCCCCTCTTTGTAAGCTCTCCCAAAGAGCAAACCCTCCCCTTTGAAAGTGCCCTCGCCGAAAGTATCCCCTCTCTGGTTGTTCTCGTGAAATACCCCCTTGGTAGAAAAATATTCTCCAAGTATTGTTACTATTCCAAAATACCTTAGCCTTATACCTTGTAGTATTCCAAAGTTACTCTATATGTAGAGCCCTAAATACTACCTTATGTCCTTTTAGTCTCAAAACGAAACCCTAAGGAAAATCTTCACAATTGGTCAAGTATTAAGAAGGAGTTGCGTGGAACTTCTAAGGGTTGTTTGGAGCGGTTGAGCGCCTAATAGGAGCTAAACGTTGCTCGTGATTGACATTTAAACTTGGATAATTTTGGGCTTATCGAGGTAAATACTGACCTTCTATTGTAATCGAAGCTACATCGTAGTAGTATAGAAATGAATATAAGATTCATGTATGGTATTACGTAAAAGAATTGAACCAAATCACATCAAGAATATTAAAGAAGAAGATTGAATCAGCATTTACATAGACTCGTATTTACAGACTTGTGTAGTTTAACTGTAGGGAAGTGTCGTCCGATTTTCCGTAGAATGTAGAACCCTCTTCTTAGAATATTCTACAGGTAGTCTAGACGTTGATAGACGATATGTCCTTTATAGGTTGATCAGTACGAATGCGGTTCTACTTGGAAGGTGGACAAGGCTAGTCGTTATAACGCTGAGCGCTTTAATAGTCGATAATCGTCGCGAGGTACGTGATTCTTCCTATCCTCTCGAGCATGATATTTTAAAAGAATATATATATAGTACCAGATGTACGTGTGTTAACCGAACGTGGTTTTACTCCGATGTCTTTGACTTGAGTTTTAAATAATAAGAATCTTGAAGTATTTCAAAAGCATTAAGAATCGCTTTTAAGAGTAATACTTGGTTTTAAAAGCTTAAGAGTTATACTAGCTTTATGGGAAGTTAGGTATAACGACTTAAGAGTGATAAAAGGAACTTTACTTAATTGTTTTATGAAAGCCTTGTATGGATTTTAAATGAGAATAAGTATCGAACAAACCATCGCAATACTAATAAAGTGGAAATGTATCGACTAATTAAGTATTATGAAAACCAAGAGAAACCTCCATCCGCATGAAGCTAAGATTAGACAAATTAATATTACATTTCCTAGATCATGGTCGCTTTAATAAGATTGTTATAAACAAGAATAACCTACTCACACATAAGGCATATGTTTCTCAAATTGTTTTAAAGGAGAATTATATTATTAACGTGATTAAAACTATGAACTACTTAAACCTTTCAAATGAGAAACTTGAGCATTTGAAATTAGGCAAACTTGAACGCTTGGAAAATAATGTTGATTACTTAATTTTACAAAGGGAAGTGTTTTGGTTTACTTAAAAAGATAGTCACTCTATTTTTATACTACGGTATCAGGTGACTTTTGTGAAAGAAACTGATCTTTCAAAAGTTAATGTATGAAGTACTTTGGGATTAAAAACCCAAACTTGTTAACATAAAGTAGAAAGTACCTCGTGTGAATAACTTGATTGTGTTGGTTTGTGATAGACTTGTAATACTTTCTTGTTGATTTGATAAGTAAACATGTTAGATGCTAAAGTTGTCTTGTGACGTTTGTGTAAGAGGTTATTCTTATCACGCTTATGTTGTTTAACGATAAGTCGTTGTGCTAGTATTATATCACTCACCTCGACATGATACCGGGTTGTCGCCTCCGACGCGGGTATACCTCGCAACCGCGTGACTATGATTCGAGATACCTCACGCGGGTCCGTGGCCTATGCGCGAGCTACGAGAGTTCCGTGTTAGCGGGCGGCCTTTGTGGTCACGCGGTCTATGTGGCCACGCGATCGCGAGTCCAGACGACGCCGGGAGTAGCTACCGACGCGTAATACCTCACGCGGCCTACGCGAGTGGCCTATGCAGAGTCGCGGAAGTTCCAGGACTAGACGCGCACATTTGATATCGCGCGAGCGCCAACTCGATCACGTGGCGGTGCAGATGCACTCGTGATACGCTTTATGACTTTGTTGGTACCGTGGTTTTAGTAGTCGCCATGCCTTCGCATTTACCCCGCATAGCTTTAGTATGACATGTGCAGGACTCGTGTTCATGTAATCCTGGTGCTTTTATATCATGATCGCCAGCGATGAAGGTATTCCACGGCATGATTGATGTTGGGCGTGAGACCCATAGTTATATTTGAGTGATAATTTTGAGGCGCGAGTCCTCGACTTGACATGATCGCTATTTATCGTGAATCGTAGTTTGCTATCATATATGTCTCCCGCTTTATATAGACTACTATGATTTCATTTACGATTTTCGGGCCACATACTTGGTACCTGTCATCGACCTCCTTCTGGGGCCGTTGCTCATGTCGCAGTAGAGGTACACCGCCGCCGATCCTCGCCTAGGATCACAGCCAAATGTGGGAAGCTCCGCTCCGAGGCTTATCACGTATAGTCCCCGTCGTTGTAGTACTTACACGCAGGGTACGCGGCCCCCCGCCATTATTGTTATATCATTCTGCAGGTCCAGAGTAATCGTTGGGAAGAGTTTGTAAAAGGATGAATCGCTCGATTTAAGTTTTTATATATATATATGCCGAAGGCAACTTTTCTCGTAAGACTATTTTACACTTCATATTATTTCATGTCATGTTTTATGTTCAACGATTTCTCCGACGATGTCTACTGGTGCCGGTAGCACTACCACGCCCGGTTCGGTCGTGACAAAAGTGGTATCGAGCGCTTAATCCTCTGAAAAGTGTCTACGCATCGTATCTAGTAGTTCGATTATCGCTGTCGCGCACCACACCAATAATCGTGAGGCTATAGGATATTTAGGATTGGTTTCCATTCTTCTCACTCAGATCGCGCCTGTAGTCAGGTTATAAATTAGACCCTCTAACGATTTCTTCCCCTACCGCTATGCCCGCAAGGAAACCCGCTCAAGAAGGCAAATGAGTCGCGAGTGCAGAGCAGGGTTACGAGGGCACAGCCCAACCATCACCGGCGTGGTGTTCATTCAGGTCACGACTGCCCGGTCCGTGGATCGTGCCTTACCCGCACCCTAGTGATACAACATCGAGTAATCGAACATAAAACGATACAAGACATATTATGAAATATGAAACAATAACTGAGAAAACTTCGCTTTCTAAGATATATATAAATAATAACCTTTTCAACATGAACAGCTTAATCTTTTACAAACCCCGCCACAACAAGCATCATGCACTTCTAAGAAATGATACGATAACAATGGCGGACAGGCCCCGCCATACCCCGAATGTAAATACCTACAACATGTTAGGACTATACCACCGATAAGCCTCCGAGAAACGAGCTTTCCCAACGCTGGATCAGACTCAAGAGCGAGGATCAACGATCGTGTACCTTTTCTCGCGACGAGTATCGACTAATAGCAAAACGCCCAAGTACTTCAAACCGCCGCTACTCCTTAGCCGTAAGATCGCGCCATACGTAGTACTTCAACCTATAAGGCCACAAGGCGCTTATTAACATTTATATCCCTTCAGTAACATCCTACGTAAAATTCGGCAAAGACTCCCGCAACAACAGAAATCTCCTCCTCTATCTGGGCCGCCATCAAGCCAACCGTGGGGTTCATACATCTAACCTGACGTGCACAATTCTACCTCACGTAAAAGCTACACAAGTCTACTCAGAATACAGTCCTATGTAAAACAACAAGACTTTCTTTCAAAAGATTTCTTATTATTCAGCTTAAGTCCAAAGACATTGCCGACAACAACGCTCAGTTCTATATATATAGTATACTTCAACTATATGGTCTAACAATCATGTAATTTCCAATTACAATAGAGGACAAGATATTTACCTCGATAAGCCCATAATTATCCGAGTATAAAGTCGATCCCGGCAATCGCTTAGCTCCAACGCCGCGCTCCAACCCGCCTCCAAACTACCCTTGAAGTTCTAACCAACTTCTACATACTACTCCAACTAACCACGGAGATTTTCCTAGGGTTTCGGTTTGGTGACCGACGGAAGTATAATAGTATAACTGGCTTTTTGTAAGGTATGACCTTAGAATACAACAAGGTATACTACTAAGGTAATTTGGGCATTATAACAATACTTTGAGAGTATTTCTACCAAGAGGGGTATATACGAGACAACACCACAAGGGGTGTATACCCTCGCCTACCCCACTGTGGGTACTCGCCAAGGGGGGAGGGCTCTCGCCAAAGTGCCAACTCAAAGGGAGAGGGGTGTTGGACGAAACACCACACAAAGTGATTGAGAATTTTTAACACTTAGGAAATATTTTGAATGGAATAAGAATTCTTAAAATGGGTGGTATTTATAGTTCTAGCAAAGGCCAAACAATGTCCAAGATCATGCAAAGTGCATAGCAAGTGTAGGCCAAGATCTTGCCAAGTGCACCCTAACCAACTAACACACAAAATATCCTACCTACTACTTGACAAAATTGTCACCAAATCGCCCAAGCCAACCGCCCACACTCCATCAATGAGAGGGTGACAAGTGTCGCCTCTCGTTGGTCCAAAATGTTTCGCCTCTAAAAATCCGCAAAAATTAAAAATGACATAGCCGAAATTCCCTACGAAAGTCAGAAAACGCTTTCCGAAAAACGACTCTAAACGGGTGTTGTGAACAAAATAAATTCGCCAAGCCACTTTACACTTCAAAATTTTCACGCACGCCCTACGCATATACTGAAATACGGTATAACATTCTCCTCTCCTTAGAAACATTCGCCCGAATGTTCCTTCTAAGTCTCAAAACAAACGCACAGATAGTCCTCACCGCTATACTTATGAAAACAATCCTCCCACGCATGGCCACTAACCAACTTCGCAAAATACTTACCTCCAAGTCCACGAGGAAACACCTCTAACATCACCACAAACACCTCTCTCCGGGTCTAAAATATACTTCATTCGTGACCTTCTCTTTACAAAAGAAATGATACCACTTTTGTCACTTTGTCGCGAGGTTCACTCCGCGACCCAACAAATGGTACCGCCGCACGCGATCCCCGAGGTCGACGTGACACTGAACTCTTACCACATTTCGAGCATCGCTTCGCCCAAAACTCGAGGTTACTATCTCCAACGTGGTCATCATTAACTGGGAACACTCTAGATGGATCTCCGATACTTTCCAAACATAACAATACGAAAGACCGGACGTACTGCCTCCCAAGTCGACTAAGAAAGCTAACATATAGGCAATCCGCCTATTCTTCACATGAACTTAAAAGGCCCAAAACAACTCGCTAAGTTTCCTCTGCTTTTCCAAAGCTCGTCACACCTAATCGGTGGTACTTTCAAGAAGACCAACCGTCAACCTGAACTCTAAGCGTCGTCGCCGATTTTTCCGCACGATTTCTCTGAGCTGCCAGAACTTCTTCTAGA
This sequence comes from Przewalskia tangutica, assembly GCA_029844215.1. Lineage (NCBI taxonomy): Eukaryota > Viridiplantae > Streptophyta > Magnoliopsida > Solanales > Solanaceae > Przewalskia > Przewalskia tangutica. Next base: position 1,809,098 of record JAQGDG010000035.1, read on the forward strand.
CAAGCTTCACTATCCATCTGCCGAACAAGCTCAACTAATCGAACCTTGCCAACATCGAACCACTCGACCGACAACTTACACATCCGCCTACAAGGCTTTATAAGGCGACATCCGAACACCAAATGGTAGCTTAAACACTCTCCACAGAGACAACAATCTCCACAACTACCCCGAAATTCAACCATCGCCCAGGCGAACGCGATTCGAGACTCACCAGTTCTTAACACATGCTTGGCAAAGCTTCTAAACAAAACAGTAAACTGGCTCCACTGTCGACATAAGGTGAAGGTAGGCACCGCAGCAACTTACAACCTTTCGATATAACAACATCCGAGTACACGGTCTCGACCAAAACACGACTGCTGCCCTATCGGCCCGACCACGGTCGAACGCATCCACGAACTCGTGCGGTTAACTAAACTTGGGCCTAATACCCTCGTGACCACCACCCGGCGACCACCACGAACCGACCCCACCAACAAACGGCGCTGGTCGACTCGGCATAGCCTCAACCCGACCCACTCGCGTAAAACACTTGCTCCGTCCGAACAACTTTTCTAATCACGTTACGAAAACCTGGCGGTCTTAGCTCAACTACCCCCTTTCATTCCACACTACTCGTGACTTATCATACAATATATCTCACACGCACTAAGCACTGATAAGGATCAAACATAACACTACACCTTTACTCGAGACGGCCTTACCTCTAAGGTCTCTACGCATAGAACTCTAAGGCTCACACCTTCTCTATCCCCAAATCTTACTCTGCTAAACAACCACGATCTAATCACAACTAACACACCGCTATCGTAACATAGCACTTAAGGTATACTCACCTTATCACATAAACAAAACTCTGTAGGTTAAAGATATATCTATATCATCGCTTCACTCCCTTAGTCGTTCTAATCAAACCTCGCCACGTAGGCGCATAGCTAGGGAAGATGACGAACTACCCACCGATCTCGAAGGCTAAGTCCTCCTACAAGGACATTCTATCGACATCGACTGACGGTCGTAGTACAACAAGTACCAACTAAAAGACGACATTCCCGGGATGACGCTCACATTACCGCGAAGCCCCGAGTTCGACCAACTCCCGCACACCCCGAACGCCCCGAAATCCGTGGAAGACCACTGCATCCGCGGAGGTGCATATCTAATCGGTGAGGTGACTCGCCTAAAGTTACCAAAGGACCTTGCGCTCGCCCCTTCTCGCCCTTTGTTAACCCGTCGATCTCTACGCTTCTCGGCGCCGCGCATAAGCCCGCATACGTGCCATGCTCAAGCCCAATCAAGAATTACTTCTGCACAACCTCTTTTAGATAGTCCTCAAGACTCATGCGTCGGTATACTCTCCGTAGCCAAATCCATAGCTAGTAACGTGGTTGTCTCTTGGCAATCTATATTCTCTGCTCCGTGGGGATCAAGGTTCAAATATCATGGCCGCAGAGGCACTGCCGCCGCATTAAACTCTGCTGGGGCTAGTGACGTCGCAGAACTCCCGAAAGCACTACCCTAGGTAATGATTGGGTCAGTGCCCTCGCCACCTCTCAACTCTACTCGCAGCCTCCTGCCTTTGCCCTCCGGGCCGGGTTGCCCTACGCGAGGCATAACGGTAAGGGAAAGAAATACGCCGAGGGTCCAACTTACAACACAACTCTAAGGCACGATCTCGAGTGAGAAGAATTAGAAACCAATCCTAAATATCCTATAGCCTCTCGATTATTGGTGTGGTGCACAACCGATAATCAAGACTCTCATCGATACGGCCAGACACTTTCCGAGGATTAATCGCTCGATACCACTTTTGTCACGACCTGCCTGGTCCGTGGATCGTGCCTTACCGCACCCTAGTGATACAACATCGTAGTAATCACGAACATAAACGATACAAGACATATTATGAAATATGAAACAATAATCTGAGAAAAACTTGCCTTTCGGCATATATATAAATAACAACCTTTTCAACATGAACAGTTTAATCCTTTTTACAAACCCTGCCCACAACAAAGATTATACGTACTCTAAGAAATGATACGACAACAATGGCGGGACAGGGCCCCGCCATACTCCTGAATGTAAATACCTACAACAGCAGGGGACTATACCACTGATAAGCCTCCGGAGAAACGGAGCTTTCCCAACGCTGGACTGTGACCCTAAGAGCGAGGATCAACGACTGGTGTACCTTTTCCTCGCGACGAGTATCGACTAATAGCAAAACGCTCCAAGTACTTCAAACCGTCGGCTACTCCTTAGCCAGAAGATCGCGCCATACGTAGTACTTCAACCTATAAGGCCACAAGGCGCTTATTAACATTTATATACCTTCGTAGAACATCCTACATAAAATTCGGCAGCTCCTCCACCCCACGAAACAGCGTAAATCTCCTCCTATATCGGGGCCCGCTATCAAGCCAACCACTGGGGGTTCATAAATCTAACCTGACGCACAATTCTACCTCACGTAAAAGCTACACAAGTCTACAGAATACACCCTATGTAAAAATGTCAAGATTTTCTTTCAAAAGATTTCTTATTATTCAGCTTAAGTCCAAAGACATTGCCGACAACAACGTTCAGTTCTATATATATAGTATACTTCAACTATATGGTCTAACAATCATGTAATTTCCAATTACAATAGAGGGACAAGATATTTACCTCGATAAGCCCATAATTATCCGAGTATAAAGTCGATCCTGGGCAATCGTTTAGCTCCAACTCCGTGCGCTCCAACCCGCTCCAAACTACCCTTAGAAGTTCTAACCAACTTCTACATACTACTCCAACTAACCATGGAGATTTTCCCTAGGGTTTCGGTTTGGTGGATCGGGAAGTATAATAGTATAACTGGCTTTTGTAAGGTATGACCTTAGAATACAACAAGGTATACTAAGGTAATTTGGGCATTATAACAATACTTTTGAGAGTATTTCTACCAAGAGGGGGGGTATATACGAGACAACACCACAAGGGGGGTGTATACCCCTCGGCCTACCCCACTAGGGGGGGTACTCTCGGCCAAGGGGTGGGGAGGGGCTCTCGGCCAAAGTGCCAACTCAAAGGGGGAGAGGGGTGTTGACCTAAAACACCACACAAAGGGAGGAGGATTTTTAACACTTAGGAAATATTTGGAATGGATGAAGAAGTCTTCCAAGGGGTATTTATAGGTCTAGCAAAGGCCAACCAATGGCCAAGATCATGCCAAGTGCATAGCAAGTGTAGGGCCAAGATCTTGCCAAGTGCACCCTAACCAACTAACACACAAAATATCCTACCTACTACTTGTTATACCCCGTATTTCCAGAGTATGTACGTAAGGGAATACGTACGAAAGTCTTGCCTTAAAGATAAGCCTTGGACGTTTTATTTTGTACACAACTCACTAAAAGAATCGTTTTCCAACTAAACGTTTCCACGACTTTCGTAGAGTAAATTCGCTATGCCATTTCTTATTTTTGCGGATTTTTCCGAGAGACGAAACATTTTGGACCAACGGGAGGGTGATATGTGTCACCCTCACATTGAAGCAGTGGGTGGCTTTGGACGATTGGGCCCAAAGAGGGTGTTGGCCTCGCCGATTGGGTCCTTGTTTAGGCCTTGTTTTGTGCCATGTTTTGTGGAGTGTTTTGTGGAGTGTTTTGTGGAGTAGGAGTTAGGGTGCACTTGGCTTGATCTTGGCCTTACACTTGCCTTGCACTTGTCTTCATCTTGGCCATTGGTTGGCCAAGGCTTGAGCTATAAATACCCTTAGAGATGAAGAGTTATTCATCCACAAAGTTATCTTCCAAGTCTAAAATCCTCTCCTCTCCCTTAAGCTTTTCGTCCAAACACCTCTTCCCTCCCCTTGTGTTGTATGGCGAGAGCCTACCCCTAGCCTAGCCGAAATCTACCCCCTCCCTTGGTAGAAAAGTTGTCTTCTTGTATCGTTATAATGCCCAAAATACCTAGCCCAAATACCTTAGTACTTAGTAGAGGTTGTGAAGAACTTCTAAGGTTTCCTTGGAGCATACAACTTAGAGCAAAACCTTGCTCAGTGCGACTTTTCTAGGATATTATTGGGCTTACCGAGGTAATAATCCTAACCTCTTTTGAATTAGAGAATACTTATTGTTATAGTATAAGAATAAGTATAAATACTTAGAAGTATATCACGAATAGAATTGAAGTATTAATCACTTAGAAGGGTTTAAAGAAGAATAATCAAACCAGTACTTACATAGGACTGCTTTCATGAACTTATATAGCTCACGGCAGGGAAGTGCTGCCCGACTTACCGTAGAATTATGAACCCCAGTATAGAATGACCTTGAGTAGTCTTTAATAGATATCTGTGACTATTATGGTGACTCTGTGCGACATATTGACTTGGCGGTGGTTTTCACGAGAAGGTATGTGATTCTTCCTAAAGCATGATATTTTACAATATAACTACGGCAATGTCTTTGACTTAAGCTGAATAATATTTACGGCAATGCCTCACGGCTTAAGCTCGATTAATACTTACGGCAATGCCTCACGCTTAAGCTGAATAATAAAGAATCGAAAACATTTCAAAAGACTCTTGAATCATATTAATGTAAGAGAACTAATTGGTTTTAAAGCGAGCTTAAGAGTTATACTAGCTTTATGGGAAGTAAGTATAACCACTTAAGATTTATAAAAGAAACAAGTTTGCCTATGTGTTTATAACAGACTTGTATTGTGAAAAGAATAATAAAGATGGTTTGATAAATAGACATGATATGATGCTACGTGTGTTAGTATCTTGTAACGCTTGTATAGGTAGTATCCTTGTTGTGCTTATGTTGTTTAAAGATAAGTTGTTATGTTAGTATACTATCACTCACCTCTTGAGATGATACCGGGTTAAGTCGCCTCCGACGCGGTAGACTCGGTGATGCAGGACCATGATTCGAGAATACCTCATGCGGGTCCAGGGCCTATGCGAGCTACGAGTTCGTGTTAGTATGCGGGGTTATGCCTCATGCGGTCTGCGTGGCCGTGCGGACAATGAGTCGGGGCGATGCAGGAGTAGCTACCCTCGATGCGGGGTTATACCACGGGCCCATGAGTGGCCTATGCGGACTCGAGTCGAGGATTAGGCTTGCAGAATGATGATGGGGCGAGTGGCCTGTTTCGATCATTCATGGCCTAGACAAGACCTATTACGATTACCTATCATTGCTCTTGTTTGTGATGTGGCACTACGTGCGGTTTCCTTCGTTGTTTCCACATATTTGTAAACCGGTTTTAAAATGATATGTTTTCATTTAAGTATTTTACGCTGCATACTTAGTACCGTTGTCTCGACCTCCTTCGGGCTGCGTTCATGCGCGGTAAGGGCAGCAGTGCTAGATCCACATCTTAGGATCTTTGCGTTGGTGTCGTGAGCTCCATCTTCTCTGAGGCTCTACTTTTGGGTATGATCTCCTGTATTGTAGATAGTTTTATCTGATCGAGGTATGGCGGACCTGTCCGCCATAGTTGTTTACTTCCTTGAGGTCCTGTACTATTATACGATTGGGATGTATCGCAAAACTTGAGTTATTTATATTATGCGAAAGGCAAGCTTTTCTTCGAATAAATCGTGTCTTATTTTATAAAGCTGTTTCTGTCTTGTTTATATTCCAGTTACTCGATGTATGACTACTTGGGTGCCCAGAGGCACGATCCACGCCCCAATCAGTCGTGACAAAAGTGGTATCGAGCGCTTAATCCTCTGAAAGTGTCTGATCGTATCTAGTAGAGTTCGATTATCGGTGTGTTGTGCACCACCAATAATCGGAAGCTATAGGATATTTAGGATTGGTTTCCATTCTTCTCATTCCGAGATCGTGCTTTAGAGGCGTGTTATAGGTTGGACCTCTAACGTATTCCTTTCTACGATTATGCCTCACGTAAAACCGGGCCCAGAAGGGCAAGGCGTGAGGAGCTGCTAGCGAGACACCCAGTCACGAGGGCTCGGGCCCGTCTATACGAGACGGCGAGTTCTATGCGCCGCCAGCCCAAAGATGACCACAGCACCCACACCTCCTGTCCCACGGCACCGGGCGGAGTTAGGGTACAAGGAGATAGCCCACTTTTGGCTAAAGTTCAGGCGTCCGAGAGAGATTGGATCTGGCGGTTCCGGTTCAGCTCAGCTCGGTCGCACCGTGGTACACCCGAGGCGAGATAGTTTGAGGCTACGAGATTTCTTGAGTTGTAGCCGCCGGAGTTTTATGGGTCGAGGCCGAGGATGATCCGCAGGAGTTCATCCGTCAGATTCAGAGGATTTTGAGAGTGATCAGGGCGTCGGAGACCGAGTCCGTGATCTTTGGTTCACATAGGCTGCGTGATACCGCAGTCGATTGGTTTGATTCATGGGAGTTATCCCGTGGAGAGCACGCGTCCCCAGCTACTTGGGATGAGTTCTCAGAGGCTTTCCTCACTTCTTGCCTCCACAGATGAGGAGGCGCGGGTGATAGATTTTCTTCTTGAGGAAGAGGACGCCGTCGTGAGTACAATGTCGAGTTTGATTCTTTGGCTCGATATGTCCCAGCATTGGTAGCAGATATGGAGGATAGGGTGCACCGCTATGTCACCGCTGAAGCGACTATATGGCCGAGTCATGTGCGGGGGTTTCTCTCCAGCCGGGTATGGACATTACCCGCATGCAGGCTCACGCCCTTGGATGCGAGGAGCGCCGAGGTCGACGAGTGGACAGACAGCAGCAGAAGAAGGCCAGGACGGGAGGGTCTTCTGGTGGTTATCGTGGTGGGCGGCCTCGGCCAGATTCGCACCACAGCCAGCTCAGAGCACTCCTGCACCGTCTCGGCCTGGGAGTTTTCGAGCGGGCGGGGCCGAGCGGGCGTCGAGTAGCGAGTCGCCGATCGACCACCCGGTGTGGCCGTCGCGGGGATCCCATTACGGGAAGTGTGGTACTACTTATGGATCTTGTTACGATTGTGGCCGCGAGTCACTTTGCGGTATCGGCCAAGGGCGTGGCGGTGGTAGGGCCCGACCGCCGTGTTACGTGGCCGCCATCATCTCCTCTGATTACTCGCCGGAGGCGTGGTGCTCATGGGTCGCCAGTCGCGGCAGGTCGTGGCTCGGGTCGATTCTAGCGGTCCTCGGAACCGCGTATATGCTTTGTCGGTAAGCGGGATCGTGAGGCCTCGCGATGTCGTCGCAGTACCTTATCGGTTCTGGTTTGATGTGTATGCTTTGATAGATCCGGGTTCTACTCATCCTATATATCTCCCTTGTTGCTAGTAGGATAGGGATAGAGCACCAGTCCATAGACCCTTCGAGGTAGCTACGCGATGGGTGATTCGGTGGTAGCTCGGCGGGTATATAGAGCTTGTCTGTGACCATTTACGGTCGTCGGACCCTGGCCGACTTGATAGAGTTGGAGATGATTGACTTGACGTGATTATGGGATGGATTGGCTAGCTTCTTGCTATGCCAATGTACCGCGAGAGAGAGAGTAGTGCGGTTCCGGTTTCTGAGGAGCCGGTTGTTGAGTGGGAGAACGCAGTATCGCCGGTAGGTTTATTTCCTACCTCAAGGCTAGGAAGATGGTGCGAAGGCGGTATATCTACCATCTAGTTCGGTGTTTGATATCGAGGCCGCGGTGCAGTTTTCATCGCCTCCGTAGTCATGAGTTCCCGCACGTGTTCCCGCATGACCTCCGGGTATCCTCCCGAGAGGAGATTGAGTTTGTATTGACATATTGCGGATACTCGGCTATTTCCATTCCGCCATACGTAACGGCACTGCCGAGTTGAGAGAGTCAAGGATCGGCTTAGGGATTTGCTAGAAGGGCTTCATTAGGCCTGTTTCTCGCAGGGGCGCCGTATTGTTCGTGAAGAAGAAGGGCGGGGCCCAGCTGCGCATGTGTGTTGATTTCGGTGAACAAGGTGACCATTAAACGAATACCCCCTCCTAGGATTGATGATTTGTTCGACCGGTTGCGAGTGCGAGATGTTTCTCAAGATTGATCTGCGATCGGGCTATCATCGGTGCGAGTCGAGAGGTGGATGTCCACAGGATCGCATTCGGACGATGCGGGCATTATGAGTTCAGTCATGTCTTTTGGGTTGACCAATGCTCGCGGTATTCATGGATTTGATGAACCGAGTGTTCAAACCATTTTTGGACACGTTTGTGATAGTGTTCATTGATGATATCTTGGTTTATTCTCGCTCGAGCAGGAGCATGCGAGCATTTGAGGCCGTCTTGTGATTCTCGAGACCAGCTTATCGCCAAGTTTTCCAAATGTGAGTTTTGGTTGACTTGATGGCGTTTCTTGGGCATATTGTCGGGCCGATGGCATTCGAGTCGACGGCCAAGATCGGCGATCGAGACTTGGCGAGACCTACTACTCGGCAGAGGTTCGCGATTTTACGGGCCTTGCGAGTTATTATCGGTTCGTGGAGAAGTTTGCTTTATCTACGCACCATTGACTAGGCTGACTCGTAAGCGGCCAAGTTTGATGGTGATGCTTGTGGCGGGGTTTCGATTCTTGAAAGAGATGACGATCGCCCGTTCTTACTCTTCGCAGGTCCGGATGGTTATGTCGTGTATTGTGATCGTCGGGCATCGGGTTGGGATGTGTATTGATGCGGATGGCAGGGTTATAGCATATGCATCCGACGGTGAAGAAACACGGAGGAACTACCCCACCCATGATTTGGAGTTGGCGGTAGTGATTCACGCCAAGATCTGGAGGCACTATTTATATGGGGTTCACGTGGATATTTATACACCACAAGAGCCTCCGATATCTTCAGCCAGAGGAGCTGAACTTCACGAGAGGCGGTGGTTAGAGTTGCTTAAGGATTACGATGTTGATATCCTATACCACGAGAAGGCCAATGTTGTGGCGTATGCTCTTAGTCGTAGGTCGATGAGGAGCCTATCGGATGTGCGGCTAGAGAGGAGGACATGGTTCGTTATTTGCATCGCTTAGCGAGCCTTGGTGTCCGCTTGATTGATTACGATAGCGATGGGGTTAGAGTTCGTGAGATTGCGAGTCTTCCATCGTCGAGGAGGTGAAGAGGCAGCGATTCGAGGATCCAACTTTGATTCGATATCGTGATACAGACTCTTCGTGAGGCAAGGGTCCTTTGAGGTAGCACCGATGGGGTGCTAAGGTTTGAGGGGTATCGTGTGTTCCGGATGTTTGAGACTTGGCAGCAGTTCTTGGGGAAGCACCACAGCGGCGTTACTCTATCCATCGGGTCGACCAAGATGTACCACGACCTTAGATCGTGTATTGGTGGGATGGCTTCAAGAGGACGTTGCGCAGTTCGTAGCTCGGTGCGTGTTGTCGGCAGGTAAAGGTAGAGCACGAGGCACGGTGGTTTTATTCTGATCGATTGAGATCGACCGGAAGTGGGAGGTAATCAACATGGACTTCATCACGGGATTACCTCGCACTCGGAGGAGACATGATTCTATATGGGTTATCGTCGACAGTGGCGAAATCAGCCCACTTTCTTCCGTCGGGGCGACTTTTCTACCGGTGAGATTATGCGAACTTTACATCCAGAGATCGCCGGTGCATGAGTCCCTACTTCGATCATATCGCATGCAGGAGCCCGGTTCTGGCTAACTTAGAGGTCCTTCGCAGGGTTTAGGGGCAGTGAGCTTTGAATCGCATTTCATCCACGCATGACAGACAGCGAGTGCCTTATCCGCACTCTTGAGATATCTGCGAGCCCGTGTTATTGACTTTAGTGGTAGTTGGGAGGATCATTTGCCTCTAGTTGAGTTCGCATATAATAATAGCTACCACTCCAAGATTCGGATGGCGCCTTATGAGGCCTTGTATGGGAGGAAGTGCGGTCGCCTATAGGTTGGTTCGATGTGGGCGGGCGGCTAGTGGGACCATTTGGTACAGAAGATGGATAAGGTGAAACTTATCGAGGCGGTTATTGTACTCGAGTCGGCAAGTCGATCACGGATCATCGCCGCCGACATCTTGAGTTCGAGGTTCATGATTGGGTTTTCCTAAAGGTGTCACCCATGAAGGGTGTGATGAGATTCGGGAAGAAGGGCTCGGCCCTGGTACATTGGGCCGTTTGATTGTCGCAGGTAGGCAAGGTTGCCTATGAGTTGGATCTGCCGTCCGATCTGGAGGCGGTGCATCCGTTTTTCACGTATCTATCTTTGAGAGATGTATCGGATCCATCTAGGGTACACCCGATTGACGATGTCCAGTGACTGGGGTTATCGTATGAGAGATTCCATGCGATAGTCGATCGTCAGGTTAGGCGTCTGCGGACGAAGGACGTGGCTTCCGTCAAAGTCTTGTGGCGGAACGAGCTCAGGGAGGAGATGACATGGGAGGCCGAGGAGGACATGAGGCGGAAGTATCCTCACCTATTCCCCATACCTCCAGGTAAATTCACTTTCCTACTTGTAAATTTTCGTTATCGTTTCTGCCTATGTGTTGCTCGTGGCGTGTGTGGCATTTACAATCGTTTAAGCTTCTTCGCTAACCGTCTTGGGAAGGAACATTCGACGAATGTTTCTAAGGAGGAGAATGTTATACCGTATTTCAGTATATGCGTAGGGAATACGTCACGAAAGTCTTGCCTTAAAGATAAGCCTTGGGCGTTTTATTTTGTACACAACTCACTAAAAGAATCGTTTTTCCACTAAGCGTTTCCATGACTTTCGTAAGTAAATTCGGCTATGCCATTTCTTATTTTTGCGGATTTTTCCGAGAGACGAAACATTTTGGACCAATGGGAGGGTGGCGTATGTCACCCTCACATCGAAGCAATAAGGTGGCTTTGGGCGATTGGGCGTCCAAAGAGGGTGTTAGCCTTGGCCGATCGGGTCCTTGTTTAGGCCTTGTTTTGTGCCATGTTTTGTGGAGTGTTTTGTGGAGTGTTTTGTGGAGTAGGAGTTAGGGTGCACTTGGCTTGATCTTGGCCTTACACTTGACTTGCACTTGTCTTCATCTAGGCCATTGGTTGGCCAAGGCTTGAGCTATAAATACCCCCAGAGATGAAGAGTTATTCATCCACAAAGTTATCTTCCAAGTCTAAAAATCCTCTCCTCTCCCTTAAGCTTTTCGTCCAAACACCTCTTCCCTCCTCCTTGTGTTGTATGGTAGAGCCTGCCACTGCCTGGCCAGAAATCTACCCCCTCCTTGGTAGAAAAGTTGTCTTCTTGTATCGTTATAATGCCCAAAATACCTAGCCCAAATACCTTAGTACTTAGTAGAGGTTGTGAAGAACTTCTAAGGTTTCCTTGGAGCATACAACTTAGGAGCAAAACCTTGCTCAGGCGCGACTTTTTCTAGGATATTATTGGGCTTACCGAGGTAATAATCCTAACCCTCTTTTGAATTAGAGAATACTTATTGTTATAGTATAAGAATAAGTATAAATACTTAGAAGTATATCACAGAATAGAATTGAAGTATTAATCACTTAGAAGGGTTTAAAGAAGAATAATCAAAGCAGTACTTACATAGAATTTGTTTTCTGATGAACTTATATAGCTCAAGGTAGGAAGTGCTGCCCGACTTACCGTAGAATTATGAACCCCTGTATAGAATGACCTTGAGTAGTCTTTAATAGATATCTGTGACTATTATAGGCTGACTCTCTGCGTGCGACATATTCAACTTGGCAGGTGGTTTTCGCTGAGAAGGTATGTGATTCTTCCTAAAGCATGATATTTTACAATATAACTACGGCAATGTCTTTGACTTAAGCTGAATAATATTCTACAGCAATGCCTCGCTTAAGCTGAATAATACTTACGGCAATGCCTCGCTTAAGCTTTGAATAATAAAGAAGCGAAAACATTTCAAAAGACTCTGAATCATATTAATGAAGAGAACTAATTGGTTTTAAAGCGAAGCTTAAGAGTTATACTAGCTTTATGGGAAGTAAGTATAACCACTTAAGATTTATAAAAGAAACAAGTTTGCCTATGTGTTTATAATGGACTTGTATTGTGAAAGAATAATAAAGATGGTTTGATAAATAGACGTGATATGATGCTATGTGTGTTAGTATCTTGTAACGTTTGTATAGGTGAGTATCCTTGTTGTGCTTATGTTGTTTAAAGATAAGTTGTTATGTTAGTATACTATCACTCACCTCTTGAGATGATACAGGGGTTGGCGCCCTCCGATGCGGGGTAGACTCGGCGATGCAGGACCATGATTCGAGAATACCTCATGCGGGTCCGGGGCCTATCGCGAGCTACGAGAGTTCGAGTTAGTATGCGGGGTTATGCCTCATGCGGTGCGTGTGGCTGCGGACAGAGTCGGGCGATGCCGAGTAGCTACCCTCGATGCGGGGTTATACCTCATGCGGGCCCGTGAGTGGCCTATGCGGACTCGAGTCAGATTAGGCTTGCGAGAATGATGATGGGGCGAGTGGCCTGTTTCGATCATTCGCGGCCTAGACAAGACCTATTCTGATTTACCTATTGTTGCTCTTGTTTGTGATGTGGCACTACGTGCGGTTTTCCTTAGTTGTTTCACACATATTTGTAAACTGGTTTTAAAATGATATGTTTTCATTTAAGTATTTCTGATTTCGCATACTTAGTACTGTTGTCTCGACCTCCTTCGGGCTGCGTTCATGCCGCGGTAAGGGCAGCAGTGCTAGATCCACATCCTTAGGATCTTTGCGTTGGTGTCGGGAGCTCCATCTTCTCCGAGGCTCTACTTTTGGGTATGATCTCCCGTATTGTAGATAGTTTTGTACGATCGAGGGTATGGCGGGAACTGTCCCGCCATAGTTGTTACTTCCTTAAGTGCAGTAGTACTATTATGCAGTTGGGATATATCGCAAAACTTGAGTTATTTATATTATCGAAAAGGCAAGCTTTTCTTGAGATAAAGCGTATCTTATTTTATAAAGCGTTTCTGTCTTGTTTTATATTCTGGTTACTCGATGTATGACTACTTGGGTGCCGGTAAGGCACGATCCGAACCGGGCGGGTCGTGACACTACTTGACAAAATTGTCACCAAATCGTCCAAGCCAACCGCCCACACTCCATCAATGAGAGGGTGACAAGTGTCGCCCTCTCGTTGGTCCAAAATGTTTCGTCTCTCGGAAAAATCCGCAAAAATTAAAAATGACATAGCGGAAATTCCCCTACGAAAGTCAGGAAAGCGTTTAGTCGAAAAACGACTCTAAACGGGTGTTGTGAACAAAATAAATTCGGCGAAGCCACTTTACACTTCAAAAATTTTCTACGTGCGTCCCACGCATATACTGAAATACGGTATAACAATTGGGAGTTACGCTATGTCACCACCCAGAGTTTAGCCGGCGGCGGTTCCTGCTGCGGCCATGATATTTGGACCTTCGTTCCACGACCCGATGCGTAAAGTATGGGATGCAAAGAGGCGACCACATTCTACTAGCTATGGATTTAGCAACCAGAAAGTATATTATGTACCGATTTATCACGGGTCTTGATGAGTATCTAAGAGAGGGTTGTGCAAGAGTAGCTCTTCAGTCAGGCTTGAGCATGGCCTGCGTACAGGCTTATGCGCAGCGTGACCGAAAGCGTAGGATCGACGGGTTAACGAATCGCGAGAAGAGGCGGAAGCAGCGAGGTCCTTTGGTAACTTTAGGCGGACCTTCTCGCCAGCGGCCCGATTATGCGCCTCCGCCAGTGCAGAGTGGTCCTCCACAGGGTTCAGGACGTTCGGGGTATGCAGGAGTTGGTCAGATCTCCAGGGCTGCTGGTTCACAGATACACGTAGGTTCCAGCCAGCCGGATTCAGTTTTCCCTCATTATTCACAGTGTGGCAGGCGTCATCCCGGGGAATGTCGTCTTGTTGTTGGTGCTTGTTTTACCTGCGGCCGGCAGGGCCATGTGTCGAAAGGGTGTCCTAGTAGGAGGGATGCAAGTAGGAGGACTCAGCCTACGGTCGATTGCACATTGATGGTTCGAGAGAGGAAGGGTGTTAGCGGAGGAGGCCACCACGCCTCGGTGTGGCCGTTGTGTTAAGTGTCATTGGAGGTGTCGTTCTTCGACAACTTGTTTTGCTTTGCGGCGGCGGTGGCCATTTGCGAGAAATTGTCCAGGCAGGTGGCACAAATGTAGAGACTCGACGCCAGGATCAGCTAGTTCATCACTCTCACAGCTATGCTCAAAGCCAGGATTGATTGGGACGGTAGAGGGTAGTGAAGCAGTAGATGCAGGTATATCCTTAACCCTCTAGAGATTTGTATGTGTAATAAGATGAGTATATCTTAAGTGTTATGTTCAGATATCATTGTGTTAATTGTGATTAGAAATTATGGTTAGTTAAAAGGGTAAGGTTTGGGGATAAGGGAAGGTGTGAGCCTTAGAATGTTCTACGTAGAGGCCTTAGAGGCGAGGCCATCTTGGGTAAAAGATTATTTTTTATGTTTGACCCTTATCGGAGTGCATAGTATACGTGAGATATGTTGTGTGATAAGTCCCTGAGTGGTATGATATGAAAGAGGGTAGTTGAGCTAAGAAGACCACTAGGTTTTCGTGACTCGATGGTGAGATTGTTCCGGATCGGGGAACAAGAGCTTGGCGAAGTGGGTCGGGTTGAGGCGATCGCGGGTCAACCGCGGCTTTGTATTATGATGGGGTCGATTCGAGGTGGTCCGCCGGTGGTGGTCACGAGTGTTAGGCCCAAGTTTTGTTAACCATCGTCACGAGTTCGTAGATGCGTTCGACGATGGTCGGCGATGAGGTCAGCCCATCTTGTCTTTTAGTCAAGACCGTTTACTCGGCGAGAGGTTATGCGAGATGATTATATCGGGAGGTTGTAAAGCGCTGCACGAGGTACCTACTTTCACCTTATGTCGAGCGGTGGAGCCAGTTACGGCTATTGCTTTTGGAAGTTTTACCAGGCAGGGTTAGGAACTCAGGTGAGTCTCAGTATCGCATTCGCCCTCAGGCCAGTGTTTGGATTTCAGGGGTAGCTGTAAGGATTATTCGCCTCTTGGTTGAGTGTGTATTATAATAGCTACCATATCAGTATTCGGATATCGCCTTATGACGCCTTGTAGGGGCGGAAGTGTAAGTTCTTGGCCGATTGGTTCGATGTTGGCAAGGTTCGGATAGTTGGTTCATACTTGTTTGGCGAGGATGTGGATAGGGTGAAGCTTATCCGGGGAAGGTTGTTGGCAGCTCGAGTCAATAGAAGTCATGCGGATGTCGGCGGCAGAGTTCGAGTTGACGGTTGGTATTCTTGAAGGTACCACCCGGAAAGGGTGTGTGAGATTTGGAAAGCAAGAAACTTAGCGAGGTACTTTGGGCCTTTTCAGATCATGTGAAGAATAGGCGGGTTGCTATATGTTAGCATTTGCCGTCCGACGTAGAAGGCAGTATGTCCGGTCTTTCATGTTGTTATGAACAGAAAAGTATCGGAGATCCATCCAGAGTGTTCCCAGTTAATGATGACCAAGTTGGAGATAGTAACCCCGAGATTTTGGAAACTGAAGCAGTAACAGAAATGTGGTAAGTTATGAGAAAGAGTTCGAGTGTACGAGAAAGGGTACGACGAGTAAGAGAATAGAAGTGATCATTTCGTTTGTAAAGAGAAGATGCGAATGGGGTATCTTTTAGCCCTTGGGTAGGAGATTTTGTAGTGATGGAGGTGATTCCTCGTGAACTTGGATTAAGTATTTGCGCGTGTGTTATTTTATGTCCAGATGTGGCATGATGGTTTTCATAAGTATAGTAGTGAAGACTATACGGGCGCATGTGTGTTTTGAGACTTAGAAGGAACATTCGGGACGAATGTTTCTAAGGAGGGGAGAATGTTATACCCCGTATTTCCAGAGTATGTACGTGAGGGCATACGTACAAAAGTTTGAGCCTTAAGTTAGGCTAGGGACGAAAATTTTGTGCACAACTACCGAAAGGAATTATTTTTCGACGAAACGTTTTCCGAACTTTGCGAAGGGAAAAT
The DNA here is from genome assembly GCA_029844215.1 of Przewalskia tangutica. NCBI lineage: Eukaryota > Viridiplantae > Streptophyta > Magnoliopsida > Solanales > Solanaceae > Przewalskia > Przewalskia tangutica. Next base: position 1,825,037 of record JAQGDG010000035.1, read on the forward strand.
TACGGTTGCGACATTTATTAATTTTGCGGATTTTTTCGAGAGATGAAATATTTTGGACCAACGAGAGGGCGACACTTGTCACCCTCAAGTGGGCGGTCTTGTGGCGATGGTGTGCGATTTTTGTGCCATGTTTGTGGCCTAAACCATGGGTCAATGTTTGGAGTGAATTGAGGAGTAGATGGCTAGGGGCACTTGGGCAAATCCTCGCCTCCACTTGCCCACCACATGTCTTGATCTTGTCCATTGGTTTCCCTATAAATACCCCCCTTTGTTGAAGACTTTCTTCATCCCTCAAACACTTTCTAAGTCTTGAAAACCCTCCCCCCTCTTTGTAGAAGCTCTCGTCAAGAGCAAACCCTCCCTTTGAAAGGCCCTCGGCAGTATCCCCCTCTCTTGGGTTGTTCTCGTGAAATACCCCCAGTAGAAAAATATTCTCCAAGTATTGTTACTATTCCAAAATACCTTAGCCTTATACCTTGTAGTATTCCAAAGTTACCTCTATCGTAGACCGGAAATACTACCTTATGTCCTTTTAGTCTCAAAACGAAACCCTAAGGAAAATCTTCACAATTGGTTGAAGTATTAAGAAGGAGTTGCGTGGAACTTCTAAGGGTTGTTTGAAGCGGGTTGGAGCGCCCAGAATAGGAGCTAAACGTTGCTCGGGATCGACATTTAAACTTGGATAATTTTGGGCTTATCGAGGTAAATACTCTTGACCTTCTATTGTAATTGGAAGCTACTTCTTTGTAGTAGTATAGAAATGAATATAAGATTCATAGAAGGGTATTCTGAAAGAATAGAAGAAATCACATCGGAAGAATATTAAAGAAGAAGATTGAATCTTACATAGAATTTGTATTCTGATGAACTTGTGTAGTTTAACTTGGTAGGTAAGTCTGCCCGATTTTCCGTAGAATAGAGAACCCTCTGCTTAGAATATTCTACGGGGGTAGTCTAGGCGTTGATAGGCGTATATGGCCTTTATAGGTTGAGAAATCTTGTGAGTGGCGTGTTACTTGGAAGGTGGACAAGGCTAATAGGGTTATAAGCGGTGGGCGTTTTGCTAATAGTCAATAATCGTCGCGAGGTATGTGATTCTTCCTATCCTCTTGAGCATGATATTTTAAAAGAATATATATATAGTGCGGTAGGCGTATGTGTGTTAAGCGAGCGTGGTTTTACTCGATGTCTTTTGTTATACCCGTATTTCCGGTATATGCGTAATGGAATACGTACAAAAATCTAGCCTTAAAGTTTAGGCAAAGCGTTTTTAGGCCTGACTCACAAAGCGAATAGTTTTTCCGAAAGCGTTTCCACGGCTTTCGTAGGGTAAATTCGGCTATGCCATTTCTAATTTTGCGGATTTTTAGAGAGGCGAAACATTTTGGACCAGCGGGAGGCGACACTTGTCACCTCCGATTGATGGACTTGAAATCGTCCATTTGGACGATTTGGGCTAGGAAGAACGCACGTTTTTGTGCCTTGTGCACAAGTCGAGGAGTTGGTAGGATATTTGTGTATAGTTAATCCTCACCTACACTTGCCTTGCACTTGTCTAAATCTTGGCCATTGGTTGGCCACTTCTTGACCTATAAATACCCCTTAAGATGAAGAGTTCTTCATCCACAAATTACTTTCAAGTCTTGAAAATCCTCCCTTCTCACTTATTAGCCATTTCGTCCAAGCCCTCTTCCCTCTAGCCTAAGTGGCCCTTGGCGAATACCACCTAGCCTAGCCAAAAATCTACCCCATCTTGGTAGAAAAGTTACCTTCTTGTATCGTTATAATGCCCAAAATACCTAGCCCAAATACCTTAGTACTTAGTAGAAGTTGTGAAGAACTTCTAAGGTTCTTGGAGCATACAACTTAGGAGCAAAACCTTGCTCAGTAGCGACTTTTCTAGGATATTATTGGGCTTACCGAGGTAATAATCCTAACCCTCTTTTGTATTAGAGAATGCATCTTGTAGAAGTATAAGAATAAGTATTAATCACTTAGAAGGGTTTAAAGAAGAATAATCAAAGCAGTACTTACATAGAATTTGTTTTCATGATGAACTTTATAGCTCATGGGTAGGAAGTCTGCCCAGACTTCCGTAGAATTATGAACCCTCTGTTTAGAATGACCTTCATAGTAGTCTTTGATAGATATCATGTGACTATTATAGGTGACTCTGCTTGCGACATATTGACTTGGCGGTGGTTTTATTTGAGAAGGTATGTGATTCTTCCTAAAGCATGATATTTTACAATATATATAGTGCGGTGAGCGTACATGTGTTAACTAAAATATAACTACGGCAATGTCTTTGACTTAAGCCTGAATAATACTTACGGCAATGCCTCACGGCTTAAGCCTGAATAACACTTACGGCAATGCCTCACGGCTTAAGCCTGAATAATAAAGATCTGAAAGCATTTTTAAAGAATACTGAATTTTTTTTAACAGAAGAAGACTAATTGGTTTTTAAAACAGAAGTTTAAGAGTTATACTAGCTTTATGGGAAGTAAGTATAACCACTTAAGATTGACAAAAGAAACAAGTTTGCCTATGTGTTTATAACAGACTTATATTGTGAAAAGAATAATAAGATGGTTTGATAAGTAGACATGATATGATGCTATGTGTGTTAGTATCTTGTAACGTTTGTATAGGTGAGTATCCTTGTTGTGCTTATGTTGATTAAAGATAAGTTGTTATGTTAGTATACTATCACTCACCTCTTGAGATGATCACAGGGGTTAAGTGCCCTCCGTCGGAGTAAACTCGAGCGATGCAGGACCGTGATTCGAGAATACCTCATGCGGGTCGGGGGCCTATGCGGAGCTACGAGTTCGAGGTTAGTATGCGGGGTTATGCCTCATGCGGTCTATGTGGCCCGTGCGGACAGCGAGTCGGGACGATGCCGATGAATAGCTACCCTCGATGCGGGGTTATACCTCATGCGGGCCCATGTGAGTGGCCTATGCGGACTCCGGGAGTCTAGGATTAGGCTTGCAGAATGATGATATGGGCGAGTGGCCATGTTTCGATCATTCGCGGCCTAGACAAGATCTATTACGATTTTTATTGTTGCTCTTGTTTGTGATGTGGCATTACGTGCGGTTTCCTTGGTTGTTTCACACATAATTGTAAACTGGTTTTAAAAATGATATGTTTTCATTTAAGTACTTTCTGATTTCGCATGCTTAGTACTGTTGTCTTGACCTCGCTTGAGGGCTGCGTTCATCTGCGGTAAGGGCAAGCGGTGCTAGATCCGCGTCCTTAGGATCTACGTTGGTGTCGGGAGCTCCATCTCTTAGGAGGCTCTACTTTTGGTATGATCTCCTGTTGTAGATAGTTTTATGCGATCGAGGTATGGCGGGGCCCTGTCGCCATAGTTGTATATTTCCTTAAGTGCGTAGTCATGTTATGCGATGTCGGATGTAGCGCTAAACCGTATATATATGTATATGCTTAGAAAGCGATGTTTTCTCACATAAAGCGTGTCTTATTTTATAAAGCATTTCATGTCTTGCTTTATATTTCGTGATTACTCGATGTATGACTACTTGGGTGCCGGTAAGGCACGATCACGAACCGGCGCAGTCGTGACAAAAGTAGTATCGAGCGATTAATCCTCGGAAAGTGTCTGAGACCGTATCTAGTAAGTCTTGATTATCGGTGTGTTGTGCACCACCGATGTCGAGAGGCTATAGGATATTTAGGATTGGTTTCCATTCTTCTCATTACGAGATCGTGCTTTAGAGGCGTGTTATAGGTTGGACCCTCTAACGTATTCCTTTCTGTGCTGATTATGCCTCGCGTAAGGCAACCGGGCCCGAGAAGAGCAAAGCGGCGAGGCTGCTAGCGAGACACCCAGTCACGAGGGCTCGAGCCCGGTCTATACGAGGCGGCGAGTTCTATGGCGCCGCCCGGCCAGCGAGACCACGGTACCACTCGTCCCACGGCTGGGGCGGAGGTTAGGCTCTGAGAGATGGCCCGACTTTTGGCTAAAGTTGTGGCCCGTCTGAGAGAGGCTGGATCGGCGATTCAGTTCAGCTCAGCTCGATCGTGCAGTTGTTCACGAGGCGAGAGAGTTTGAGGCTCGAGACTTCTTGAGTTGTAGCCGCCGGAGTTTTATGGGTGGCGGGAGGATGATCGCGGGAGTTCATCGTCGGCGGAGGATTTTGAGAGTGATCGGGCGTCGGAGACCGAGTCCGTGATCTTTGGTTCCATAATTTGCGTGATACGCGATCGATTGGTTGATTCATGGGAGTTATCGGGAAACCTGTGGCCCAGTACTTGGGATGAGTTCTCGGAGGCTTTCCTCACTCACTTCTTGCCTCGCGGATGAGGAGGCGCGGTGATAGATTTTCTTCTTTGGCGAGAGGGCCTGCTTGTCGGGAGTACAATGTCGAGTTTGATTCATTGGCTCGATATGTCCCGGCATTAGTAGCGAATATGGAGGATAGGGTGCACCGCTATGTCACGGGCTGAGCGATTATATGGCGGAGTCATGTGCGGGGTTTCTCTCCCGGTAGGGTATGGACATTACCGCGTGCGAGCTCGCGCCCTTGGATGCGAGGCGCGAGGTCGGCAGTGGGACATCTGGCGGCGAGAAGAAGGCGGGGCGGGAGGGTCTTACGGTGGTTATCGTGGTGGCGGCCTCGGTGGCGATCTGGGTCGCACCACGGCCGGCTCGAGCACTCTGCACCGTCCTCGGCCGGCCCGAGTTTTGGCGGGCCAAGGGCCGGGGCTTGAGCGTCGAGTAGCGAAGTGCGGCGTCGGGACCACCCGGTGTGGCGTGCGGTGGATCCCATGCGGGAAGTGTGGTACTACTTTTGGAGCTTATTCTGATTGTGGCAGCGGTCACTGCGGTTGTCGGCCAGGCGTGGCGGTGGTAGGGCTCGACGCCGAGTTACATTGCCGCCATCATCTCCTACGATTACTCGCCCGGGCGAGTGCTCATGGGTCAGCCAGTCGCGGCGGAGGTCGTGGCTCGGGTCCCGATTCTAGCGGTCCTCGAGCGCATTTATGCTTTGTCGGTAAGCGGGATCGGAGGCCTCACGATGTCGTCACGGTACCTTGCTCGGTTTAGGTTTGATGTGTATGCTTTGATAGATCCGGGTTCTACTCTGTCCTATATATCTCCCTTGTTGCTAGTAGGATAGGGATAGAGCACGAGTCCATAGACCACTTTCGAGGTAGCTACGCGATGGTGATTCGGTGGTAGCTCGGCGGGTATATAGAGCTTGTCTGTGACCATTCTGATCGTCGGACCCTGGCGACTTGATAGAGTTGGAGATGATTGACCGGCGTGATTATGGGGATGGATTGGCTAGCTTCTTGCTATGCCAATGTAGGCTGAGAGAGAAGTAATGCAGTTCGATTTCTGAGGCCGGTTGTTGAGTGGGAGGAACGCGGTATCGCCGAGGGTAGGTTTATTTCCTACCTCGAGGCTAGGAAGATGGTGCGAAGGGTATATCTACCATCTAGTTGAGTGTTTGATCACGAGGCTGCGGTACCAGATTTTGATCGATTCCGTAGTCGCGAGTTCCCAGACGTGTTCCCGGATGACCTCGGGTATCCTCACGAGAGGAGATTGAGTTTTGTATTGACATATTGCGGATACTCGGCTATTTCCATTCCGCCATACAGAATGGCACTGCCAGGATTGAGAGATTTGAAGGACCGGTGAGGATTTCTTTGGAGAAGGGCTTCATTAGGCCAGTGTTTCCCGCAGAAGCGTAGGTATTGTTCGTGAAGAAGAAGGGCGGGGCCAGCTGCGCATGTGTGTTGATTCTGACGGTGAACAAAGTGACCATTAAACGAATACCCCCTTCCCGGGATTGATGATTTGTTCGACCGATTGCGGGCGCGAGATGTTTCTCAAGATTGATCTGCGTTCGGGCTATCATCGAGTTCGTGTCGAGAGAGGTGGATGTCCACAGGTGCATTCGGACGATGCGGGCATTATGAGTTGAGTCATGTCTTTTGGGTTGACGATGCTCGTGGTATTCATGGATTTGATGAAGCGAGTGTTCAAACCATTTTGGACGCGTTTGTGATAGTGTTCATTGATGATATCTTGGTTTATTCTCGCTCGGGCGAGCATGCGGAGCATTTGAGGCTGTGTTGTGATTCTCGGGACCAACGATTATGCGCCAAGTTTTCCAAATGTGAGTTTTGGTTGACTTGATGGCGTTTCTTGGGCATATTAGCCGGGTGATGGCGTTCAGTGGATCTGGCGAGATCGAAGCGATCGGGACTTGGCCTGAACTCTTACTCCGCCAGAGGTTCGCGATTTTGGGCCTTGCGAGTTATTATCGGTTCGTGGAGAAGTTTGCTTATCTGCACCATTGACTAGGGTGACTCGAAAGCGGCCAAGTTCGATGGTGATGCTTGTGGCGGGGTTTCGATTCTTTGAAAAGAGATTGGCGGCCGCCCGTTCTTACTCTTCCGGAGGTCGGATGGTTATGCGTGTATTGTGATGCGTCGGGCATCGGGTTGGGATGTGTGTTGATGCGGCATGGCGGGGTTATAGCATATCGTCGGCGGTGAAGAAACACGAGAGGAACTACCCGCGTGATTTGGAGTTGGCGGTAGTGATTCACGCTTTGAAGATCTGGAGGCACTATTTGTATGGGGTTCACGTGGATATTTATACTGACCACAGAGCCTCAGGTATATCTTGACGGAGGAGGCTGAACTTACGGCGAGAGCGGTGGTTAGAGTTGCTTAAGGATTACGATGTTGATATCTGTACCACGGGAAGGCGATGTTGTGGCGGATGCTCTTAGTCGTAGGTCGATGGGAGCCTGTCGGATGTGCGGCTAGAGAGGAGGGACATGGTTCGTGATTTGCATCGATTAGCGAGCCTTGGTGTCGTTTGATTGATTACGATAGCGATGGGGTTAGAGTTCGTGAGGTTGCGAGTCTTTCGTGTCGAGGAGGTGAAGAGCAACGATTCGAGATCGGCTTTGATTCGATATCGTGATACATCTCTTCGTGAGGCAAGGGTCGCTTTTGAGTAGCTTTTGATGGGGTGCTAAGGTTTGGCGGTATGTGTTCGGATGTTTGAGACTTGGCGGAGTTCTTGGGAAGCACGCGTAGCGCGTTACTCTATCCATCGAGTCGACCAAGATGTACCACGACGCTTAGATCGTGTATTGGTGGGATGGCTTGAAGAGAGGCGTTGCGAGTTCGTAGCTCGATGCCCGTGTTGTCGGCGGTGAAGGTAGAGCACGGAGGCACGGTGGTTTATTCTGAGCGATTGAGATCTCGACACGGAAGTGGGAGGTAATCAACATGGACTTCATCACGGGATTACCTCGCACTCGGAGGAGACATGATTCTATATGGGTTATCGTCGGCGGTGTGAAATCAGCCCACTTTCTCCCGTCGGGGCGACTTTTTGGTGAGGATTATGCGGACTTTACATCAGAGATCGTCGGTGCGTGGAGTCCCTGCCGATCATATCGACGAGAGCCGGTTCGGCTAACCGGAGAGTCGCTTCGAGAGGGTTTAGGGGCGGTGAGCTGAAGTCTTGCATTTCATCCACGAGCAGACGGGACGAGCGAGCGCACTATCGGACTCTTGAGGATATCTTTGCGAGCTGTGTTATTGACCAGTGGTAGTTGGGAGGATCATTTGCCTCTAGTTGAGTTCGCATATAATAATAGCTACCACTCGAGTATTGAGATGGCGCCTTATGAGGCCTTGTATGGGAGGAAGTGCGGTCGCCTATAGGTTGGTTCGATGTGGGCGAGTGCGGCTAGTAGGACGATTTGGTGCGTGGCGATGGATAAGGTGAAGCTTATCCGAGGCGGCTATTGACTCGAGTCGATAAAGTCGTATCACGAGATCATCGTCGTCGACATGCAGGTTCGCGATTGATGATTGGGTTTTCTGAAGGTGTCACCCATGAAGGGTGTGATGAGATTCGGGAAGAAGGAAACTTCGACCCAGGTACATTGGGCGTTTAGTTGTCGCGAGGTAGGCAAGGTTGCCTATGAGTTGAATCTGCCGTCCGTCTGGAGGCGGTGCATCCGGTTTTTCACGTATCCATCTTGAGGAGATGTATCGGGATCCATCTAGGTACACGATTGGCGATGTCGGTGGCCAGGGGTTATCGTATGAGGAGATTCCATGGCGATAGTCGATCGTCGGAGTTAGGCGTCTGCGGACGAAGGGCGTGGCCGTCAAAGTCTTGTGGCGGAGCGAGCTCGAGGAGGAGATGGCGTGGGAAGCCGAGGAGGGCGTGAGGCGAAGTATCCTCGCTATTCCCACCTCGGGTAATTCACTTTCCTACTTGTAAATTTTTCGTTATCGTTTACGCCTAAGTGTTGTTACGTGGCGTGTGTGGCATTTGCAAGTCTAAGTTATGAAGAATCTTATCGTTAAGCGTCTTGGGAAGGAACATTGGGACGAATGTTTCTAAGGGAGAATGTTATACCCGTATTTCCAGTATATGCGTGGGAATACGTCTGAATCTAGCCTTAAAGTTTAGGCAAAGCGTTTTTTTAGGCCTGACTCACAAAGCGAATAGTTTTTAAATGAAGCGTTTCCACGACTTTCGTAGGGTAAATTCGGCTATGCCATTTCTAATTTTGCGGATTTTTAGAGAGGCGAAACATTTTGGACCAGCGGGAGGCGACCTTGTCACCGCCGAATTGATGGACTTGAAATGCGTCCGTTTGGGACGATTTGGGCTAGGAAGAACACGTTTTTGTGCCTTGTGCACAAGTCGAGGAGTTAGTAGGATATTTGTGTATAGTTAATCCTCACCTACACTTGCCTTGCACTTGTCTAAATCTTGGCCATTGGTTGGCCACTTCTTGACCTATAAATACCCCTTAAGATGAAGAGTTCTTCGTCCACAAATTACTTTCAAGTCTTGAAAATCCTCCCTTCTCCCTTATTAGCCATTTCGTCCAAGCCCTCTTCCCCTCTAGCCTAAGTGGCCTTGGCGAATACCCCACTGCTGGCCAAAATCTACCCCATAAGCGGTAGAAAAGTTACCTTCTTGTATCGTTATAATGCCCAAATACCTAGCCCAAATACCTTAGTACTTAGTAGAAGTTGTGAAGAACTTCTAAGGTTCTTGGAGCATCTGACTTAGGAGCAAAACCTTGCTCGGTAGCGACTTTTTCTAGGATATTATTGGGCTTACAGGGTAATAATCCTAACCCTCTTTTGTATTAGAGAATGCATCTTGTAGAAGTATAAGAATAAGTATTAATCACTTAGAAGGGTTTAAAGAAGAATAATCAAAAGTACTTACATGGAATTTGTTTTCTGATGAACTTTATAGCTCAGGGTAGGAAGTCTTTGCGACTTCTAGTAGAATTATGAACCCTCTGTTTAGAATGACCTTGAGTAGTCTTTGATAGATATCTGTGACTATTATGGTGACTCTGCGTGCGACATATTGACTTGGCGGTGGTTTTATTTGAGAAGGTATGTGATTCTTCCTAAAGCATGATATTTTACAATATATATAGTGCGGTGAGCGTCGTGTGTTAACTAAAATATAACTACGGCAATGTCTTTGACTTAAGCTGAATAATACTTACGGCAATGCCTCGGCTTAAGCTGAATAACACTTACGGCAATGCCTGGCTAAGCTTTGAATAATAAAGATCGAAAGCATTTTTAAAGAATCTGAATCTTTTTAGAGGAAGAAGACTAATTGGTTTTAAAGCGAAGCTTAAGAGTTATACTAGCTTTATGGGAAGTAAGTATAACCACTTAAGATTGACAAAAGAAACAAGTTTGCCTATGTGTTTATAACGGACTTATATTGTGAAAGAATAATAAGATGGTTTGATAAGTAGACATGATATGATGCTATGTGTGTTAGTATCTTATAACGTTTGTATAGGTGAGTATCCTTGTTGTGCTTATGTTGTTTAAAGATAAGTTGTTATGTTAGTATACTATCACTCACCTCTTGAGATGATCAGGGGTTAAGGCGCCTCCGTCGGGGTAGACTTCGGTGATGCAGGACCGTGATTCGAGAATACCTCATGCGGGTCGGAGGGCCTATGCGGGCTACGAGAGTTCGAGTTAGTATGCGGGGTTATGCCTCATGCGGTCTATGTGGCCATCACGGACAGCGAGTCGGGGCGATCTTGGGAGTAGCTACCCTCGATGCGGGGTTATACCTCATGCGGGCCCGTGTGAGTGGCCTATGCGGACTCGGGAGTCGAGATTAGGCTTGCGGAATGATGATATGGGCGAGTGGCCTGTTTGATCATTCGCGGCCTAGACAAGATCTATTCTGATTACCTATTGTTGCTCTTGTTTGTGATGTGGCATTACGTGCGGTTTCCTTGGTTGTTTCACACATAATTGTAAAGCGGTTTTAAAAATGATATGTTTTCATTTAAGTACTTTCTGATTTCGCATACTTAGTACTGTTATGCGACCTCCTTGAGCTGCGTTCATCTGCCGGTAAGGGCAGCGGTGCTAGATCCGCGTCCTTAGGATCTCGTTGGTGTCGGGAGCTCCGTCTCTTAGGAGGCTCTACTTTTGGTATGATCTCCTGTTGTAGATAGTTTTGTACGATCGGTATGGCGGGGCCTGTCCGCCATAGTTATATATTTCCTTAAGTGCGTAGTCATGTTATGCGATTGTCGGATGTAGCGCTAAACCATGTATATATATGTATATCTTAGAAAGCGTGTTTTCTCACATAAAGCGTATCTTATTTTATAAAGCTGTTTCATGTCTTGCTTTATATTTCGATTACTACGATGTATGACTACTTGGGTGCCGGTAAGGCACGATCCACGAACCGGGCAGTCGTGACACACGACTTGAGTTTTAAATAATAAGAATCTTGAAGTATTTCAAAAGAATTAAGAATCGTTTTTGAAAGAAGAGTAATACTTGGTTTTAAAAGCTTAAGAGTTATACTAGCTTTATGGGAAGTTAGGTATAACGACTTAAAGTGATAAAAGGAACAGTTTACTTAATTGTTTTATGAAAGCCTTGTATGAATTTGGAAATGAGAATAAGTATCGAACAAACCCACTGCGCTAATAAAGAAATGTATTGACTAATTAAGTATTATGAAAACCGGTGAAACCTCATCTGCATAGAAGCTAAGATGAGACAAATTAATATTACATTTCCTAGATCATGCTGCTTTAATAAGATTGTTATAAACAAGAATAACATACTACTTACATAAGGCATATGTTTCTCAAATTGTTTTAAAGGAGAATTATATTATTAAAGTGATTAAAACTATGAACTCTGAAACCTTTGAAATGAGATACTTGAGCATTTGAAATTAGGCAAACTTGAACGTTTGGAAAATAATGTTGATTACTTGATTTTACAAAGGGAAGTGTTTTGGTTTACTTAAAAAGATAGTCACTCTATTTTTATACTACGGGTATTGTGTGACTTTTGTGAAAGAAACGGATCTTTTAAAAAGTTAATGTATGAAGTACTTTGGGGATAAAAAAACCCAAACTTGTTAACATAAAGTAGAAAGTACCTTGTGTGAATAAATTGATTGTGTTGGTTTGTGATAGCCTTGTAATACTTTCTTGTTGATTTGATAAGTAAACATGTTAGGATGCTACGTGTGTTAGTGTCTTGTGATGTTTGTGTAAGAGGTTATTCTTATTGTGCTTATGTTGTTTAACGATAAGCCGTTGTGCTAGTATTATATCACTCACCTCTTGACATGATCTTGGGGTTAAGGCGCCTCCGTCACGGAGTATACCTCGAGCGATCTGTGTGACTATGATTGAGATACCTTGCATGCGGGTCGGGTGGCCTATGCGGAGCTACGAGAGTTCCAGGTTAGTGTGCGGCCTTTGTGGTCATGCGGTCTATGTGGCCATGCGGACTGCGAGTCCCGGACGATGCCGGGGAGTAGCTACCCTCGATGCGGGAATACCTCATGCGGGCACATGTGAGTGGCCTATGCGGAGCTGCGGGAAGTTCGAGGACTAGGCGCGCGTTTGATCTGCGGCGAGTGGCGGCCGATCATGTGGCGGTCTAGAGCGGACCTCGTGTCTGATTTATGACTTTGTTGATGCGTGGGTTTTAGTAGTCTGCTATGCCTTACGTACTTACCGTCACGGTTTTAGTATGACCGAGTGGGACACGGTGTTCATGTAATCCTTGGTGCTTTTATATCATAGGCTGTAGCGGTGAGGAAGGTATTCACGGGCATGATTGATGTTGTGGGCGTGAGACCCGTAGTTATATTTAGTGATAATTTTGAGGCGTGAGTCCACGACTTGACATATTGCTTATTTATTGTGAGCGTAGTTTGGTTATCATATATGTCTCCTACTTTATATAGACTACTATGATTTCATTTATAGTATTTTCAGTTTCACATACTTGGTACTGTTATCTTGACCTCCTTGAGTGCGTTCATGCGCGGTAAGTACGCGATCGTCGATCCTCGCTCTTAGGATAACAGTTCAGTGTCTTGGGAAGCTCCGTTTCTCCGGAGGCTTATCAGTGGTATAGTCCCTTGTCGTTGTAGGTACTTACATTCAGGGGTATGGCGGGTGTCACGACGTTCGGGGCCGTGTTTGTGACTTACTGGCACCAGCGATACATCAGAGAAAATCAGCGGAAATATAAAACAAGATATGAATCAATGAAAATTGAGACACAGTTTATATGAGAAAAGTCGTCTTTCGGCATATATACATATAACCCAAGTTTTGCAGTTACATCCCAACTGTACAATAGAGCTACAGACCTCTAAGGAAGTAAACAACTATGGCGGGACAGGGCCCCGCCATACCTGAATGTACAAAACTATCTACAATACGGGGAGATCATGTACACAAAAGTAGAGACTCCGTAGAAGATGGAGCTCCAGACACCAAAGCAAAGATCCTAAGGATGTGGATCTAGCACCTTGCCACTTACCTGCGGCATGAGCGGCCAGGAAGTCGATCTGGCAATTACTAAGTATGTGAAGCTGTAAAGTACTTAAATGAAATCATATCATTTAAAACCAATTTTATAAATATGCGAAACAACCAATGTAAGCACATAGTGCCACATCATAAACAAGAGCAACAATAGGTAAAGCGTAACGGTCTTTTCTAGGCTGCGAATGATCGAGCGAGGCCGATCGCGTAGTATCACTATGCAAGCCTAATCTGGACTCCGTAGTCGCATGGGCCACTCGTATAGGCGCGTAGGGTATAACCCGCGTCGGTAGCTACTCCTCGGCGTCGTCACTGGACTCGTAGTCGCATGGCCACATAGACGCGTGAGGTATAACCCGCACACTAACACGGAACTCTCGTAGCTCGCGCATAGGTCCCTGGACCGCGTAGGTATTCTCGAATCATGGTCCCGGACCGCTGAGTCTACCCGCGTCGGAGGCGACAACCCCGGTAACATGTCAAGGTGGTGATATAATACTAACATAACAACTCTCGTTAAACAACATAAGCAACAAGAATACCTATTATACAAGCGTTACAAGTCATTACCACACATAGCGTCATATCGTGTCTACTTATCAAACCATTTTATTATTCTTTCATAAATCAATATAAATGCATTATAAACACATAAGTAAAGCTATTCCTTTTATCATTCTTAAGTTGTTATACCTAACTTCCCATAAAGCTAGTATAACTCTTAAGCTTTTGTTTAAAGCCAATTAGTTCTCTTACATTAAAATGATTGATATTATTTTGAAATGCATCAAGACTCTCATTATTAGGGCTTAAGTCAAAAGACATTGCGTAATTATTATTCGAGCTTAAGTCAAAAGACATTGCGTAGTTATTATTCATTAACACATGCGTCTGCGTACTATATATATATTGTAAAAATATCATGCTTTAGGAAGAATCACATATCTTCTCGGTGAAATCCACACCTTGAGTCGAATATGTCGTGTAGAATCGACTATAATAGTCAAATATGTCTATCAGCGTCTAGACTATGCATACGTGATTCTAAGCGAGAGGGTTCTCTATTCTACGAAAAATTGGGCGACACTTCCCTGCAGTCAAGCTACTCAAGTCTCTTGTGAAAGCAGTCCTATGTAAGTATAGTTCAATTATTCTTCTTTTAAACCCTTCTTTGTGATACTTGATTCAATTCTATTCTGTAGTATCCTTCTAAGTATTTTATACTTATTTCTATACTTCTACAGTATGTATTCTCTAATTATAAAGAGAAGGATAAGATTATTTACCTCGATAAGCCCAATAATATCCTAGATATAATTCGATCCTGAGCAAGGTTTAGCTCTAATTTATGCGCTCAGATAGCTCGAGGAACCCTTAGAAGTTCTTCACAACTTCTACTAAGTACTAAGGGATTTGGGCTAGGGTATTTTGGGCATTATAACAATACTTGAAGGCAACTTTTCTACCAAGGGAGGGGGGGTAGGTTTCGGCTAGGCTAGGGGGGGGTTGCCTCGGCCAAGCTTCACTCAAAGAGGGGGGAAGGGTGTGTTGGACGAAAAGGCTCAAGGGAGAGGAGAGGATTTTCAAGACTTGGAGAAAGATTTGTGGATGAAGAACTCTTCATCTTAAGGGGGGTACTTATAGGTCAAGAAGTGGCCAACCAATGGCCAAGATTAATCCATGTGCTAGGCAAGTGTAAGGTCAAGATTAGGGCAAGTGTACCTTAGCCAACTTGCACACAAAATATCCTACCAACTACTTGAAAAAGAAGGCCATCCAATCGGCCCTATTGCCGTCCCACATCCATCAATGAGAGGGTGACAAGTGTCGCCCTCTCGTTGGTCCAAAGTGTTATGTCTCTCAGAATAATCCGCAAAAATTAGAAATGACATAGCCGGAATTTACCCTACGCGAGTCTTGTAAAACGTTTCGTCGGAAAACGATTCTTTAAGTGAGTTATGCCCAAGTATTTTCGTCCAAGGCCTAACCTTTAAGGCTAAACTTTTATGCGTATGCCTTCCGTACATACTACGGAAATCTGGGTATAACATTCTCCCTCGCCAGAAACATTCGTCGAATGTTCCTTCCCAAAACAGGATAACGATAAGGTTATTCATAACTTAAGCAGTTTGTAAATGCCACCACGGCCACAAAACATCACTTATGCATAGCGATAATGAAGATTTACAAGTAGGAAAGTGAATTACGGAGGTGTGGGGAATAGGTGAGGATATACGCCTCATGTCCTCCTCGTCTTCCCGTCATTTTCTCCACTGAGCTCGTTCGCCACAAGACTTTGTGGAAGCCACGTCCTTGGTCGCGGGCGCTAACGGCGATCGATTATCGCTATGGGAATCTCGCCATCGATAACCCCTCGGTCACATGGACATCGTCAATCGGGTGTACCACTAGATGGATCCGATACATCTCCTCGGCATAGAAATATGAAACACGGATGAGCGCCTTGGATCGGACGGCAAATCAACTCATGCAACCTTGCCTACCTGCGGACAATCGTCTGGCCCGATGTACCTTGGTGAGTTTTCCTTTCTTCGAATCTCATCACCGCCGTGGGTGGCGCCTTGAGAAAACCCAATCATCGACCTCGAACTTGGATCGCGGCGGCGATGATCTGCGTATGACACATCGACTACGGTGTCGGCAACCTCTCTGGATAAGCCGCACTTATCCCACTGCTGCACCAAATCTGGTCCCAGCTAAGCGCACCTCGCCCACATCGAACCAGCCTATCGGCGATCTGCACTTCCTCCCATACAAGGCCTCATAGGCGCCATCGAATCTTGGGTGGTAGCTATTATTATCATGACTCAACTAGAGGCAAATGATCCTCGGCTACCCACGAAGTCAATAACACGGGCTCGCGACATATCCTCGAAGTGCGGATAGTGCGCTCGGCTTTGTCGAATGCATGCGTGGATGGAATGCGATTGCTCGAGCTCGCTGCGTCCCCAAACCCATACGGAAAGACCTCAGGAAGTTAGCGTGGCGGGCTCCTGCATGCGATATGATCGAAATAGGGACTCCATGCGATCGCGATCTCTCGGATGTAAAGTCGGCATAATCCTCGGTAGAAAAAGTCGTCTGGCGAGAATAAAGTGGGCTGATTTAGTCGACTGTCGGCGATAACCCATATAGAATCATGTCTCCTGCGAGTGCGAGGTAATCACGTGATGAAGTCCATGTTGATCACCTCGGCTTCCGGTTGGGATCTCTGTCGTCTGTAACAAACCACGGGCCTGGTGCTCTGCCTTCGCTGCGAGAATCACGGGCGAGCTCACGAACTCTGCAGCGTCCTCTTCAAGCCATCCGCAATACACGGATCTAAGGTCGTGGTACATCTTGATCGACCATGGATGGATGAAATGCTTGTATGTGTGCTTCCCCAGAACACCTGCGAAGTCCTGAAACATCTGGAACACACAACGCCCTCGAACCTTAGCACCCAGCCGGGTGCTACCTCAGGACCCTTCCCTCACGAAGAGCGCGTCGCGATGCGAATCAAAGCGGATCCTCAGCTGTTGCCTCTTGCCTCGCCGGCGATGGAAGACTCGGCAACCTCGCGAACTCTAACCGGCTGCTATCGAGAATCAATCAAGCGGACGCCAGGCTCGCTAAGCGATGCAAATCACGAACCATGTCCTCCTCTGCGGCTGCACATCGATGGGCTCCCGTCGACCTCGACTAAGGCATACGCCTGACGTTGGCCTTGCAGGTGATACGGGATATCAACATCGTAATCCTTAGCAACTCTAACCACCGTCTGTCGTAAGTTCGGCTCCTACGGTGAAGATATCTGGAGGCTCTTGTGGTGCGTATAAATATTCACATGAACCCCATTACAAATAGTGCCTCAGATCTTGGCGTGAATCACGCCGACTCGAATCATGGGTGGGGTAGTTCTCTGCGTGTTTCTTGGTGTCGGGATAAATGCGCTATAACCTTACCTGCTGCATCAACACACATCCCAACCCGATGCGGCGCGTCACAATACCGACATAACCGTCTGGACCTGCGGAAGAGTAAGAATGGGCGGTCGTCGATCTCTCCTTGGCGGAAACCACGCTCCTGGCATCGATCCTTTGAAACTTAGGCGCCTTACGAGTCGGCTTAGTCAATGGTGCGAGAGATAAAGCAAACTTCTCTGAACCACGATAATAACTCTGAGCCCGAGCTGCGAACCTGCTGCCGGGTAGTAGGTGCAGGCAAGTCTGGCCTCGATCTTGGCGTATCCACTGAATACCATCGGCCCGACAATATGCCCGAAAAGCCACGAAGTTAGCAAAACTCACATTTGGAAAACTTGGCGTACAAGCTGATCTGGAGAAGCTGTCGGCCACGATCGCCAAATGCTCTGCGTACTCGCTCTTAGCGAGAATAAACCAAGATGTCATCAATGAACACTATCACAAGCGTGTCCAAAAATGGCGAACACTCGGTTCATCAAATCCATGAATCTGCGGAGCATTGGTCAACCAGACATGACCACGAACTCATAATGCGTCTGGGTCGGAATGCGATCCTAGGGACATCCGCCTCTCGACTACTTTGATGATAGCGATCGCGGTCAATCTTGGAGAAACATCTCGCGCCCTGCAGCTGGTCGAACAAATCATCAATCACAGGAAGGGTATACATTCTTAATGGTCACCTTGTTTGCACTGTAATCAACACACATTCGCGGCGTCGTCCTTCTTCTTCACGAACAATCTGGCGCCCCCGAGGAGAAACACTAGGCTGATGAAGCCGCTTCTCGGCAAATCTCTAAGATGATCCTTGACTCTCTCGGCTCGGCGGGTGCCGTGCATGCAGCGGAATGGAAATAGGCCAAGTGTCGCGCTGTCGATACAAAACTCTATCTCCCTCTCGGGAGGATGCGGGAAGTGCGTGGAAACACGTGCGGGAACTCTCGACTCTGGGCCGGTGAAAATCTGGTACCGCAACCTCGATATCAAACACCGAGCGAGATGGTAGATATACCGCTGCACCATCTTCCTGGCCTTGAGGTAAGAAATAAACCTACCCGCCGGCGTCTGGTGTTCCCCTCGCTCGATAACGGCTCCCGAAGCTGGAACGTACCACTCTCTTCTGCGGTCTACATTGGCATAGCGAAGCTAGCCAATCCGTGCCCGTGATCGCGTCGAAATCCGTCATGTCGGCTCTATCAAGTGCGCTGGGTCGGCATTGCATAAGATCCTGGACAAGCTCTAAATACCGCCGAGCTACCACGCATCACCCGTTGGCGTAGCTACCTCGAAAGGGTCTATGGACTCGGGCTACATCCTATCTACTAGAAACAAGGGAGATATATGGGGCCAGTAGAACCGGATCTATCAAGGCATACCATCATGTCGGAGGCGATAAGGTACATGGCGACATCGGTGAGGCCTCCGATCTGTCGGTGGACAAGGCATAAATGCGGTTTTGAGGACCCAGCTAGAAGCTGAGACGAGCCACGACCTCTGCCGCGACCTGCTGGTCCATGGTACCACGCCCTCAGGCGAGTGGCTGTCGAGGATGAAGAAGACCGGCAAAAGAACTTGTGGTGACCCTACTATACTGTTTGCCCTTGGTGGACGGTTTCTCGCAAAGTGACCACTGCTGGCCTGGCGAAACAAGCTCGTGTAGCACACCACAACTCGAAGTGGGATCTGCATCGGCCACGCGAGGGTGGTCGATCGGCGATACCTCTGCTGCTCTGGGCGTGCGAAGCCTAGGGCCTGATGCGCCCTCGAATATCTGGTGTCTTGAGGGCGGTCGCGAGAGTGCTCTGGTGGTGTGGTGCAAATCTAGGCTGCTGAGGCCGCCCCGCGATAGCCACCAAAGACTCGTAGATCACGGTCTTACGATCTTTGCTGTCGGCCGTCGGTCTCTACGCTCGCCGCATCCAAGAGCATGAGCCTTCATGCGGGTAATGTCCATGCGGTGAAGAGAAACACCATGGTCGGCCATATAATCATCTAGCGGTGGCGTGGCGGTGCACCTATCCTCATATCTGCTACAGCAATTTGGGACATATCGAGCGATGAATCAAACTCGACATTGTACTCCTGGCGTCGTCCTCTCTGCCTTAGTAACAAAAATCTGCCGGCTGTGCCCTCGCCATGCGGAGGCAAGAAGTGAGTGAGAAAGCCTCAGGAACTCGTCCCAGTAGGCGGGGGCGCGTGCTCTCCAGGATAACTCGCGAATCAAACCAATCATTGCGGTATCACGTGGCCGTCGAACCGAAAGATCCGCGGACTCGGTCTCGGCGCCTTGATCACCGCGTGATCCTGCATGGCGGCGGATGAACTCCTGCGGATCATCCTCGGCCTCGACCGTAGAACTCTGGCGGGCTCTGACTCGGAAATCCGCCAGCCTCAGCCATGCGCCTCGGGTGAACCACGGGTGCTCTGGTGGGCTGGGCTGCTGCGCATCTGCTTTGTCCTCGTATGCGGCCCACGATCACGGCGATGGCGGGCCGTCTCTCGTAACCCGTCTAAATACTGCTCCGGTGTGGGGTGGAGGTGTAAATCTTGTGGTCTCATCCCGACATGCTGCGGCCCTAAACCCTCACAGGGTCGGCGTCGTAGAACTCGCCGTCTCGGGTATAAGCCCGGGCACGAGCCCTCGTGACTCTAGGTGTCCCATAGCGACTCCTCATTTGCGTTGCCCATACGGGCGGGTTGCCTTACGTGGAGGCATAGCTATTCTGAAAGGAATGCGTTAGAGGGTCGACTTTAACACGACTCTAAACACGATCTCGAGTGAGAAGAATGAAACCAATCCTAAATATCCTATAGCCTCACGATTATTGGTGTGGTGCACAACAGATAATCGAACTACTAGATCTTGTGCGTAGACACTTTCAGGATTAAGCGCTCACGATACCACTTTTGTCACGACCGTTCAGGGGCGTGGTAGTGCCTTACCGGGCACCCAGCGATCATACATCGAGAGAAAATCGGCGGAAATATAAAACAAGATATGAATCAATGAAAATTGAGACCACGGTTTATATGAGAAAAATCGCGCTTTCGGCATATATACATATAACCCAGTTTTGCGATTACATCCCAGTATGCAATAGAGCTCTGGACCTCTAGGAAGTAAACAACTATGGCGGGACGGGGCCGCCATACCTGAATGTACAAAACTATCTACAATACGGAGATCATACCAAAAAGTAGAGCCTCAGGAGAAGATGGAGCTCAGACACCAAAGCAAAGATCCACAGGATGTGGATCTAGCACACCTTACCCCTGCGGCATGAGCGGCCCGAGGAGAGTCGATTACAACGGTACTAAGTATGTGAAAGCGTAAAGTACTTAAATGAAATCATATCATTTAAAACCAATTTTATAAATATGCGCGAAACAACGATGTAGCTGCGCATAGTGCCGCATCATAAACAAGGCAACAATAGGTAAGCGTAATAGGTCTTTTCTAGGATGCGAATGATCGAGCGGGGCCAATCGCGTAGTATCACTATCTGAAGCCTAATCACGGACTCCGTAGTCGCGTAGGCCACTGCGTAGGCCGCGTAGGGTATAACCCGCGTCGGTAGCTACTCCTCGGCGTCGTCTGGACTGCGTAGTCGCGTAGCCACATAGACGCGTGAGGTATAACCCGCCTAACACGGAACTCGTAGCTCGCGCATAGGTCCCTGGACCCGCGTGAAGTATTCTCGAATCATGGTCCCGGACCGCTGAGTCTACCGCGTCGGAGGCGACAACCCCGGTAACATGTCGAGGTGAGTGATATAATACTAACATAACGACTTATCGTTAAACAACATAAGCACAACAAAAATACCCTCTTATACAAATGTTACAAGTCACTACCACACGTAGCGTCATATCGTGTCTACTTATCAAACCATTTTATTATTCTTTCATAAATCAATATAAGTCTGTTATAAACACGTAAGTAAACTGTTCCTTTTATCATTTTTAAGTTGTTATACCTAACTTCTCATAAAGCTAGTATAACTCTTAAGCTTTTGTTTAAAAACCAATTAGTTCTCTTACATTAAAATGATTCGATATTATTTTGAAATGCATCAAGACTCTCGTTATTGGGCTTAAGTCAAAAGACATTAAGTAATTATTATTGAGCTTAAGTCAAAAGACATTGCGTAGTTATTATTCGATTAACACGTATGCGTCTGTACTATATATATATTGTAAAATATCATGCTTTAGGAAGAATCACATACATACCAGCGAAATCCACCCTTGATCGAATATGTCAGCGAGAGAATCGGCTATAATAGTCAAATCGTCTATCAGCATCTAGACTATTCGTAAGCGATTCTAAGCGAGAGGGTTCTACATTACGGAAAATTGGGCAGCACTTCCCTGCGTCAAGCTACTCGAGTCTCTGTGAAAGCAGTCCATGTAAGTATAGTTCAATTATTCTTCTTTTAAACCATTCTCTTTGTGATAATGATTCAATTACGATACGTAGTATCCTTCTAAGTATTTTATACTTATTTCTATACTTCTACAGTATATATTCTCTAATTACAAAGAGAAGGATAAGATTATTTACCTCGATAAGCCTGATAATATCCTAGATATAAGTCGATCCTGAGCGAGTTTAGCTCCTAATTTATGCGCTCAGATGGCTCGAGGAACCCTTAGAAGTTCTTCACAACACTAAGTACTAAGGGCTTTTGGCTAAGGTATTTTGTGCATTATAATAATACTAGAAGGCAACTTTTCAAGCAAGGGAGGGGGGGTAGGTTTCGGCTAGGCTAGGGGGGTTGCCTCGGCCAAGCTTCACTCAAAGAGGGGGGAAGGGTGTGTTGGACGAAAGGCTCGAGGAGAGGAGAGGATTTTCAAGACTTGGAGAAAGATTTGTGGATGAAGAACTCTTCGTCTTAAGGGTGTATTTATAGGTCGAAGTGGCCAACCAATGGCGAATTAAGCCGTGTGCTAGGCAAGTGTAAGGTCAAGATTAGGGCAAGTGTACCTTAGCCAACTGCACACAAAATATCCTACCAACTACTTGACAAAGAAGGCCATCCAATCGGCCTGTGCCGTCCCGCGTCCATCAATGAGAGGGTGACAAGTGTAGCCTCTCGTTGATCAAAGTGTTCGTCTCTCGGAAAAATCCATAAAAAATAGAAATGACATAGGCGGAATTTACCTACGCGAGTCTTGTAAAGCGTTTAGTCGGAAAGCGATTCTTTAAGTGAGTTATGCCCAGTATTTTCGTCAAGGCCTAACCTTTAAGGCTAAACTTTTATCGTATGCCTTGGCGTACATACTCTGGAAATCACGGTATAACGTGAATACTGTCCATTGTTATTATATCATTCTTAGAGGTTTGTAATCTTTGTTGTGGCGAGTTTGTAAAAAGGATGTTGTTCGGATTTAAGTTTATATATATATATATCAGAAAGAAACTTTTCTCGGAAGATTGTTTTACACTTGTATTATTTCATGTCTTGTTTTATGTTCATTGATTTCTCGATGTATGTCTACTTGGGTGCGGGTAAGGCACGATCCACGAACAGGTTGGTCGTGACACCTTAATTGCTAAAGCGACAAGAATTATACCTTTACAAGCCCTTAAAAATTCCAAGATTCAAAGTCGCGCCTTAGCGATTCTTAGATCCTTTCCTTATGTTCCAATCGCTCAAGCACTCCTTAGAGGCCTATGAAGAACCCATCTTCAAGTTCCAACTTCAAAGTTGAAGAACTCCTTAAGTTTCGCCTTGCGACTAATCTGAAAACACCACTTTTCCGAAATCTTTCTATTGAGATATCCTTACGATACCCTTAGGGACCTTGGGTTTAAGTCTTGTGAATAATAGAACAAAATTACAAAATTTTTGTGTGGAGATAGGCACTAAGCGAGAGCATGTCTACAAGAACAAGAATGTTGTGATTTTTCTAAGTGTTGGAAGACCTTGTCTTGCTACTAGTGTAGTATTTAAAACACGTTGGAGGCTTAGATTATAACAAATGTGTGGCTTGGATGAGGATCGTTAATTAAATAGCCAAGTGGACAAGTTGACCTTGGTCGACAATCTCAACTTTAAGACTTATCTTCCTTGATGGTCAATGACCATTTTACCCTTCCTCTAATTCGTCCAAGACCATATGAGGGTGCCACATGCTCGCCTCTCGTTCGTCCATAAAATTAAAGTAACCTCGTGGGCCATAAAGCGTAAAATTCCTCGGGTGGGCCCAGCGACCAAATCCGTAAAAATAAATTTCCATAATGTTAATAAGTTTCATACTCTTCAAATAATACATTTTGAGAATCTAATTCTCCTCGATGAATATTTTTTCCTTTCAAGCGTTCGGAACATTTTCCGTCGGAAAAACAATTCTTCGCTTTCGTACTAATTTCCAAGTCTTGATTCCTTACATACATTCTCTTATACATGTCCTGGACTTACGGGGTGTAACAGTTCATTACCATCTAACTTACTTATCTTTCATAACATGATCCGGCCCTTTATGGAGGGACGCATATACTACCCGGCCTAATGCGGGGCCGATCAATCCATGAATATCAAAGCGTGCGTGGAATCCCCGTCACTGTAAGCGATTATAAGTGTAAAATATAACCATGTGGCGCCGTGGCATCCGCTCACTGTCGGCGTACACATATACAACACATATATATATATACATATATATAACGCGACGCGTTCGGAATCCTCATCGTATAAGCGTGGCCATAACGTGCCCTCGGCGTCCCTCATCGTGAGTGCGGTCTTTATGGGAGCTAGCCCGTGGAGTAATAACATAACATGCCACTGGAATCCCTCATCGTGGGTACATGTCTTCATGGGAGCTAGCCCGTGGAGTAATAGTCGTACATAGCATAGTCGCGTGCCGGAATCCTAAATCGTATAAGCGTGGCCATGGGTAATAAAACAAATCCGAGGAATCTAACGCCTCACGGTCACATGCCGGAATCCCATGCTCGTATAAACATGTCAAGGATCAATCATAATGGAAACATACGTGAAACCCACGTCGCGTCGATGCGTCCGAGTAAACTTACAACGACAGTGACCACTCCATGAGAGTCACGACAGCGTAAACATATAATACTTGCACTCAAGCTATCACTGACTAACATAGGCAAGTTCATTAAACCTTTAGACTTCCATTTTATAAACTCATGGCACTTCGTTTCACACGTAAAAATCAGAATTTAACCCAAGTACTACGTGCTTACATTCTTTTCAAAAGACTTCGTTTCATATAAAACCCCAGATACTAACACCGTACTATCAAGGCTTGTTTACATTTTACATAAATCACTACAATTTTAGAAATACATTATTAAACTACAAATCAAGTGACTTCTTTCCTTAAAACTTAAGCAATTGATGCTTTTAAATCCATTTGCCTTCCTTTATTTCAAAACATTTATCATTACTAGAGTAGACCACTCTTAACTTTCCATAAAGCTATTATAACCCACTTCCAGTAAAGTCGTTATACTACTTTATACTTTAAACAAATACATTCTTTTTATAACCGAGAGACTTATACTTTCAAAATACTTCAAGTCTCTTATCTTTTAGAATCAAGTTTAAGTAGTTATTAGTCTTAACACTTCATAACGTAAACTCTTTAATTTAAGCAACATATGCCTTATATGTGTGAATAGGTTATACTTATTTATCTTGATCTCATTAAAGCGACCATGATCTAGAAAATGTAATACAATTTTTTCTTATCTTAGCTTATGCGGATGGAGAATTCTACTTGTTTTAATATAATTTATCGTCATTACATTTTCCTTTATTAGCGCAATGGCTTGTTCGATACTTATTCTCATTCGTGTAAATTAGCCAAGTCAACTTGGCTCCAAATACCTCTGCGAATCTTACAACGTCCCCATAAGACTTGGTAAGAACTTAGGATAACTTTCGAACATAACCTTTACATATAGTAAATCAACATCGTCTTCTTGACTTCTAGAGTAGAAGAAATCATGAAATAATACCATGTATATTCCATACATAGAATCATGTCTAAGAAGGAAGAGGTTCACATACCTCGCGACGATTATCGACGATTAGCAAAATGCTCGAAGTACTTCAACTTTGATAGCTATTCCATCCTTGAGTAGAATCGCTATACCTGTACTTGACTATAATGGTCATAATACATCCATTAACCTCTAGCAAGCGTAGAATATGCTAAGTGCAAAGTTACTAAATTCTACGGAAAATCGGACAACACTTCCTTTGTTTCTACATACTTTGCCACCTTTTTCAAGGCGAATACAATAACCAAACACGCCACGTTTAAGGCCCGACAATTCCAGCTAACCAAAGGGGATTACTGCGCCTTAACGGGGCGTGTAAAATTCGCCCACAAATTGTCTGAAACTAGTTCCATATTTAAAGCCATTCTTGGCTAAGCATATCTGACAACACAAAGTCCTTTTCAATTCTTATCGATTTCCATTTCAATCCAAGTTGTTATCATAACATGATATCAAGTCGCGATCGATTATAACTACTATAACGCCCAAGTAAGTAACATGCGGCGATTCTAATAAGCGGCAAATTGTAATCCAACTTCACGTGGCTTAAATGACATTTGGTTAAGGTTACTATCGATCCATAATACTTATCAAACTTGACACATATACTTCGTGCTAGCAAACATGTAAGGCTAACAACAATATATAATCTTGTAACACTTAAGAGACAAGATTATTACATGCGATTCTTAGTCGACTTCAAATCGAAGTCGCTCCTTGCAACTTAGAGCCTCTTACAGACACTTCGATCCGCTACTTGAGACCCTTAGAACAACGCAACAAATTTCCTTCAATCTTTCAAACAAAACCTAGAAAAGCAACTAGGTTTTCTTTTTGCGACTAACACGAAAACCATCTTTTTCCGGGATTTTTCTATTGAGATACACTTACAATACACTCATGAACCTTGGGTTAAAGTCTTGTGGCTAATGAACCCTGGCGAAAAATTTTCTTCTTTCTTTCTTTCTTAGCAAAGCAGAGAGCTCACAATGGCACACACAAGTTCTCTCGATTTTTCTAAGTGTTGGAAGACAAGTCTTGCTACTAGTGTGCTTATATAAAACATTGGAGAGTCTATATTATAACCTTGTTAAGTTTGGAGGAAGAGATCAAGCGAGTGGCCGCTTGGACTTAGTCGATAATGTCGAGCTATTTAATTAGCAAGACTTAGTCTTACCATGGTCGATGACCATAATACCCTTGCATTATTTCGACCGAGCCATGTGGGAGGGTGCCGCGTGTCGCCCTCCCGTTCGTCCGTAAAATTCCGTAACCCTCGTGGGCCCCATAAACACAAACTTCCTCGGGTGGGCCCAGCTACCAAATCCGTAAAATAAATTTCCATAATGAAAATACATTCCATAATCCTCAATTAATGCATTTTGAGAATCAATTCTCCTCAGCGAACATTTTCCTTTAGAAGTTACGGAGATTTTTAAATCGGAAAAACAATTCTTCCTTCGTACCACTTTTCAAGTCTTGTATTCCTTACTTACATTCTCTTAAACATGTCCTTGAATTACGGGGTGTAACACGGGGTGTAACATTAAGGAATAAAAGATTTATAGTTGTTGTAATTGTTATTATGTATATAACATGTTGTAATAACAACTTGGATTGAAAAAGAAATTGAAAGGAAATTGATAATTATTGTGACAATGGTAGCCGAATTTGGCTTGAAATATTAGACGATTTTATATGGATTGTGGGGCAGAATTTTACATGTCCTAATAGGACGTGTAATCCCCTTTGTATTGCTGAATTGTTGGGCCTTAAATGTGGCGTTTGGTTATTGATTTTCGGGCCTTGAAAAAGGTGGAAAAGTACGTAGAAACAAAGAAAGTGCTGCCCGATTTTCCGTGGAATAAGAGACCTTACACTTAAAAAGTTAGGAGTTGATAGACATGTTATGATTAATATAGGTTGAAGTACTACGAGTAGCGTATTCTACTTAAAGGATGGAATAGCTATCAAGGTTGAAGTACTTTGGAGCATTGTTTGTTACTTGTCGATAATCGTCACGAGGTATGTGAACCTCTTCCTCCTTTTGGCATGATTCTATGTATAAATATACATGTGGTGTTATTTCATGATTCCTTCTACTCTTAGAAGTTAAGAGGTATGTATGTTGATTTACTCTATGTAAAAGTTATGTCTAAGTTATCCGAAGTTCTTACCAAGTCTTATGGGGGATGTTGGTAAGAGTCGTTAGGAAGTAATTGGAGTCGAGTTGACTTTGCTAATTTACTACGAATGAGAATAAGTATCGAACAAGCCATTGCAGCGTTAGTAAAAGAAAATGTATCGACAATCAATTATATTAAAATGAGTTGAATTCTCCGTGCATAGAAACTAAGATAAGACAAAATTGTATTACATTTTCTAGATCATGGTGCTTTAATAAGATCGTTATAAGCAGTATAACCTATTCTGACAACGTAAAAGTATATGTTACTTAATTTAAAGAGTTTACGTTATGAAGTTTTAAGACTATGAACCTTGAATTCTTAAAGGTTAAGAGACTTTATTTTTCAAGTTATGGGACTTGATTCTTAAAGGAAGGAATGACTTGATTTAAAAGTATAGAATACTTAATTTGGAAAGTATTGATAACTTGATATTCTAAGTTAAAGAGACTTGATATTCTAAGTTAAGAAACTTGATTTCTTAAAGTTAAGAGACTTGAAGTATTTTGAAAGCTATGTAACTTGATTTGAAAGTATAAGTCTCTTGGTTATAAAAATAATGAATTTGTCTAAGACATAAAGAGTTATAACGACTTTATGGGAAGTTAGTTATGACGTCTTTATGAAAGGTTAAAGATGTCTTAGTTTCTAAAGCATAAAGTTAGTATAACGGCTTTATGGGAAGTTGGTTATAACAACTTTATAGAAGGTTAGAAGAATGGTTTGCTCTAGTAATGTAAACAAAGAAATGACTTGAAATAAAGAAGGGCAATTTGATTTAAAGGTATCAATTGCTTAAAGTTTTAAAGTAAGGGTCACTTGATTTAGAAGCCTAGAAATGTATTTCTAAAAATGTAGTGACTTGTTTGAAATGTAGACATGACTTGATACTACGGGTGTTAGTATCTTGGGGTTTTATATGAAAAGAAGTCTTTTGAAAATAATGGAAGTACGTAGTACTTTGGGTTAAATGCAGTTTTTATGTGAAACGAAAAGTGGCTTGAGTTTATTTTATGAATTTCTTTTTTGTATGATAATTAAAGTATAAAGATTTTATGAACTTGCCTATGCTTGCTTATAATAGCCTTGAGTGCAAGTATTATATGTTTACGCTACCGTGACTCTCAGTTGGAGAAATTTGTTTGTCTTGTTGTGAATTTACTTGGGCGTCTGCAGCGGTGGCGGAGGCTTCCACGGGTATGCTTCCATTGTGATTGATCCTTGGACATGCTTATACGATGTGGGATTCCGGGGCATGCGACCAGGATGCGGGTTAGATTCCCAATTGTTTTATTACTCCTTGGACATACTTATACGATGTGGGATTCCGGGGCATGCGACCAGGAGGCGGGTTAGATTCCCGGATTGTTTCTATTTCTCCATGGACATGCTTATACGATGTCTAGCCCTCCATGAGGTTTAGTAGCCTTGAGATGATGCAGTAGTTAGCTTCGTACTTGCCACTGTCGATGGTGCGCGAGATAGTCGGTAGTTGGCTTTCGTACTTGCCCCGTCGGTTCTATAGCGCGATTTGATACGATAGACTACGGTAGATAGCTTTCGCACTTGCCCGATCATATCTCGTGGCAGCAGTGAATCAGTAGTTGACTTCGGACTTGCCGATCGATTGTTAGTGGTGAATCAGTAGTTGGCTTCGTACTTACCGTCGATTTTATGATGCAGGATGGATCTGGTGGTTCGCTTTCCTACTTGGCCCGTACAGTTTTTATGACGCATGTGGGACCTGATGTTCAGGTATGCATATCGTTGTTATATTAAATCATGGACTGCCGGCAGTGAGGAAGGGATTCCACGGGCATGATTGATATTATGGGCGTGAGACCCATGGTTATATGTGAGTAATGACTTGACATGACTGTTTATATATTGTGTACTATGGTTTGGTTATCATACATGTCTCACCTGTTTTATATGGTATTATGATTTCATTATAGTATTTATCGATTTACATCGTGGTACATATTTCATCTTGACCTCCTTGGAGGGCTGCGTTAAATGTGCGAGTTGAGAGTACATAACTGGCGATCCTCATTCTTAGGATCCTGTTCAGCGGTTGGGAAGCTCCATTATTTGGAGGCTTTGTATTTTGATGCAGTTCCACGAGGTTGTAGATTTATGTACATTCGGGGTATGTCGGGGCCGTGTCGTCACGTGTGTTATGTCAAAACTCTTAGAAGTGCGTAGTCATATCTTGTGGGTGCTTTGCAAAAAAAAAAAAGTGCTTGCTTTTGGTTTCGTAGTTATATGTATCGAGAAGGTAGCCTTATCGGCTAACTTGTTATTTATTTCTTTTAAGTTTATGTATGTTCGTGATTATCTCGATGTATACTGTAAGGGTGCCCGGTAGGGCACCAATCGCGAGCAGGTCGGGTCATGACATGAATACAAACCTCACAGAATTTAGGCGATAAACTATGGCGGGATAAGGCCCATTGTACCACGAATATACTAGCCATAATGACAAGCTCAGGAATATTAGAGCCGTCTCAAAATCTTTGAACCGGGATCTAAGCTCGCGGATCCACAATGAGTACCTAGACTGCGGACGTGCGCGGCCCCGAAGAAGTCGGTACAACAAGGTACAGTATGTAAACAAGAAATCTGATGGCAAGATCATAGCGTACAAGAATGACAAGAGGCAAGTATGTAAAGCAAATACGAGATCCTAGTGTCGTAAAACAATCGAGAGCAGCCGTACCTTATGTCCTTTTACTCTTTGTAACCTTTGTACCACTCTCACATATGAAAGCCATGTCAAAAATCGGGACACGCCTCGCATATAATATCACGAAACATGCTCGTGGAATACAACATCAGCATGACGTAACAAGTATAATGTACCTACCCGATGCGTTATGCCTTTTTAAAAGAGAGAGTGAACATGAATAAACTTTGCCGGTTTTAAAACAGGAAGCTTATGATTAACCTAGGACCATCCGCCCATAGTATCACTATGAAATCCTACTCCGGTGACTATTTCACCTGCATAGGCCGTATGGACCCGCATGAGGTAATCTCGCCGCATAGGTTGTATCGCTGCATAGGCGCGTGGACCGCGTGGGGTAATCTCTCGCATAGGTTGTATCGCGCGTTGGACTATTTCACCGCGTGAGCCTACGGACTCGCGTGAAGTAGCTTCCCGCGTCGTGAGGAGCAAATCCACGGAATATGCAAATGACAAGCGGAGAATGACCGTAATGAATAATATATCACGAGCTGTGGCTAACATAATCCACGTAACATAAGTACAATCGGCTATCATAATAACATAACATAACCACAATGGCTACCATAATCATATAACATAAGCACAGTCGGCTATCATAATCTCATAACATAACCCGGCCTATGTGTAGGCTCGGGGTGTCTCAGAACATATCATTTTAAGCCGTCTTTTCACTTCTTCTGTAAGTCGTTATAACAACTTCCTATAGCTATTACAACAACCTTTCATTTTAGAGAACTTAAGGCACTTGTATTTCTTATCACATTGGAAACTAAACCCAAAAGTACTACGTACATACATACTTAAAAAGAATCATGCAACTCATTTTTCTTAAATCAACAAACGTATACTTTTAAAACTCAAGTTACATACTCTTTTGAAATCATTCTTCTTAACTCTTGAACTAAATCAAGAAGCCATAATTTTTAAATCAAGTCATTCCTTCCTTTAAAAATCAAGTCTCATAACTTGAAAAAAAAAAGTCTCATAACCTTTTAGGAAATCAAGGTTCATAGTCTTAAAACTTCATAACATAAATTCTTTAAAATCAATTCACTTACTTCAATTAAATCAAGTCACTTCTACCTTTAAGAATCAAGTCTCATAACTTGAAAAATAAAGTCTCATAACCTTTTAAGAAATCAAGGTTCATAGTCTTAAAACTTCATAACATAAATTCTTTAAAATCAATTTACTTACTTCAATTAAATCAAGTCACTTCTACCTTTAAGAATAAAGTCCCATAACTTGAAAAATAAAGTCTCATAACCTTTAAAGTCATTCGAGCTACTTATACTTTCATAATCAAGACTTATATATATTCAAAATCAATTTACTTACTTGAATAAATCAAGTCACTACATATTTTCGAAATTCAAGTCTCGCGTACTTTCTTTCAAGACCGACCCGGGCATGGTAGTGCCCTGCAGGAATCCTTTGGTATCATCGAGAGAATAGCGTGAAACATACACAACACATATAAATACTATGACAATAAACATCAGCAGGCTGGCCAGATAAGGCCACGCCAGTAAAATATACATAATCCACAAATGAAACAAGTCTGACTCTTTTTTCTTTATAACCCAAATCCACAAGATATGACTACAGACCTCTAAGAACAACAAGCGTGATGGGACGAGGGCCACCATACCACTGAATGTACAACAACCGACCATATCGAGGATGCAGAACCAGGATAAGCCTCGGAGTAATGGAGTTTCCCAACGGTGACGATTATCCTAAGAGTGAGGATCGACAACACAGTATACTCTACTGCGGCATGAGCGTAGCCCGAAGGAGAGTCGATTACAACATGTACCAAATATGTGGCCCAGAAAATCTTGTAATGAAATCATAAGTCTAAAATAAAGATGGAGACATGTATGATAACTCGATTAACGATTACTGTGCCTTACTAACAAGAGAGTAAACAAGAGTATACTTTACTACATAAAAATAGGAGGCTCGTGATCTAAGTAGGGCCACGCCCGTAGTATCATTAAGCAATACTACTCACGGGACTATTTCACCATGAAGGCCGTATGGACCGCGTGAGGTAACTTACGCATAGGCGTATCTCGCATAGGTCGTATGGACGCGTGAGGTATTCTCGCATGGGAGTGATCGCCCGCGTAGGACTATTTCACGCAAAAGCCCTTACGGACTCGCGTGAGGTATTCCTCGCGTCATGGGTAGCAAATCCACGGAATATGCAAATGCCACAAACCGAGGAATGACCGTAATGAACGATATATCACTAGCTTTGTGGCTATCATACATAACATAAGCACTTCTGAACATCATACATAACATAAGCACTGGAAACATCATATATAACATAAGAACTAAACGCATCGTACATAACATAAGCAAGTTAAGAAATCTCCTAACTTCTTATTAGTCTTATCGTATACACTCTCGTTGTAGTTTACTTAAGGCACTAACGTGTCATTATAAAAATCAGAATTTAACCCAAAGTGCTCATCTTCTACTCTTTTAAAATGACTCTTTTTCATATAAGCTTCCAAGATACTAATAGCAGTAGTATCAAGTCATATCTCTTTTCAAGACAAGTCACAATACCTTTTAGAATTTAATTTAAGCTTACAAATCAAGTGACTTCTTTCTTTTAAAACTTTAAGCAATTGATGCCTTCAAATCAATTTGTCTTTCATTATTTCAAGTCATTTATCATTATTTACATTACTTAGAGTAAACCACTATTAACTTACCATAAATCTATTATAACCAACTTTCCATCAAGCCGTTATACTAGCTTTATACTTTAGACAATTACATTCTTCCTTATATCCAAGGGACTTATACTTTTAAAAGCGAAACAAGTATCATATACTTTTAAAATACTTGAAGTCCCTTAACTTTGTAATCAAGTTTCTTAACTTTTAGAAACTAAGATATCCTTAATATTTTTAAACAAGTGAGTTAATTTCCTAACTCAACCAACTTGGACATTCTTAAAATAAGCCAATGATATCAAATGGACTATATTGTCAAAATCTAAATCGTCTCTAGTACTATATATTTACATTATTCATGCTCGAGATAAGAAAGTTCCACATACCTCTTGGTTCGATCCACTTGCTAAGTCCAATCGTGCGTCGTAGTATGTCAACCTATAATGACCATGTCGTCTATTAACTTCTAGCTTCAAGCGTAGAATATTCCAAGTGCAAAGTCACAAATTCTACGGAAAATCGGTGACACACTTCCTTTGTTTCTACATACTTTTCCACCTTTTTCAAGGTCAGAAAATCAATAACCAAGCGCCACATTTAAGGCCCAACAATTTAGCCATACAAAGGGATTACACGCCTTAACGGGGCGTGTAAAATTCTGCCCACAATTGAATATCAAACTAATCCAACATCTTATGTCATTACCGGCGGAAGGTGTCATGACATATCTTTCCTTTCGATTCCTTTTCAATACAAGTTGTTTAGTATAACATGTTATAAAGGCAATCGATTATAACAACAATAATATTCAAGTAGATAACATCGGCGATTCTAGTTAGCGACCAAATTGTATTTCAATTTCGATGGCTCGGCGTGTCGTTTGGATTTTAGGCTTGAATATTCATAACACTTATCAATCTTTAATACATATACTTCATGCTAGTCAAAATGTAAGGCTACAACAATATATAATTATTACCCGTAATTCAAGGACATGTTTAAGAGAATGTAAGTAAGGAACACAAGACTTGAAAAGTGCGAAAGGAAGAATTGTTTTTCAGACGGAAAATCTTAGAAACGTCGGAAAGGAGAAATGTTCGTTGGTGAGAATTAGATTCTCAAAATGCATTAATTGAAGAGTATGGAACTTATTATCATTATGGAAATTTATTTTTCACGGATTTGGTCACGTGGGGCCACAGAGAATTTTACGTTTGTGGGGCCCACGAGGTTACTGAATTTTATTGTGAATGGGAGGGAGACACGTGGCACCCCACATGGCTTGGACAGAAATATTTAAGGGTATAATGGTCATTGGCCATTGAATATGAACAAAGTCTTGCTAGGCTTGAAGTTGTCGACTAAGTCAAATGCCAGCAGCTTGATCCTTGTGAAAAGCATCCAAACCACCCATTTGTTCTAATCTTGACCCTCCATATATTTATATAAGCTTCCTAGTGCAAGAAAAGGCTCTACACTTAGTTAAATTTTCAAGAAATTGGATGAGCATGGAGGAGTGCTCTCGGCCAAGCTAGGGTTTCAAGGGAAAAAAATTTCAATTTTTGTCCAATAATCCCCATACTTTAAACCAAGGTTCCTAAGAGTTTTGTAAGGGTATATCTATAGAAGATCCGGAAAAGTGGGCGTTTTCGTATTAGTCGCAAGGCGAAAACCAGTGTTCTTCAACTTTGAAGTTGGAAATAGAAGAGGAGTTTTCACAAGCTTCTAAGGGTTGCAAATAATAGCGGATCGGAGCGTCGAAAAGGAGTTGGAGTTGCTAAGGCTCGACTTAGGGTTTTGGATCATTTTGAGCTTAAGGAGGTAATAATCTCCGTCTTGCTATTAAAATTCAAGATTTCATGTTGTAGTAGTTAGAAATGATCATGTGGATTATATTATGAAGAATGATATGTATTATGGAATATTTGGATGGAATCCGAAAGTTGCATGATTTAGCCTTTAAGATTGTAATTCAATTTAGTTACTAGTTAGTAATCGCATGTTATCTAAAGAATTGATTAAGGTGGTTATAATTGCTAAGTTGTTTATGACTATATAACATGTTAGACCTAAGAAGTTGGATTGAAAAAGAATTGGAAAGGACTTTGTGTTATTGAATAAGTTAGCCGAGAATGGCCTTGATTAAGGACTTAGTTGGTATTAATTGTGGGGCGGAATTTTACACGTATTGTAAGGCGTGTAATCCCCTTTGATTGGTTGTTGTATTGAGCCTTAAATGTGGTGTGTTTGGTTATTGAATTCAGCCTTGAAAAAGGTGGCAAAGTATGTAGAAACAAAGGAAGAGTTGTCAGATTTTCAGTAGAATTTAGTGACATTTCACTTATAAAATTCTACTAAATAAGCTACAGGTTAAAGGGCGTATTATGGCCATTATAGGTGTAAGTACTAAGTATAGTGTGTTCTACTTGAAGGATGGAATAGCTATCAAGTTGAAGTACTTTGGAGCGTTTTGCTATTTATCGATAATCGTCGCGAGGTATGTGAACCTCTTCCTTAACTTTTGACTTGATTCTATGTATGGAATATTGATGTGGTATTATTTCATGATTAGTTCTACTCTTAGTTTTTAAGAGTTTTGTATGTTGATTTACTCTACTAATGGGTTATGTCTTAGTTATCCTAAGTTCTTACCTAGTCTTATGGGGATGTTGGTAAGAGTCTTAGGAGGTATTTTGGAGCCAAGTTGACTTGGCTGAGATTCTGCACAAATGAGAATAAGTATCGAACAAGCCCTTTTAGCGTTAATAAAGGAAAATGTGATGACAATCAATTAAGTTAAAATGAGTAGAATTCTCCAATGCATAGAAGCTAAGATAAGACAAAATTGTATTACATTTTCTAGATCATGGCTACTTGATTAAGATCGTTATAAATAAGTATAACTTATTCTAGCACCAAAGTATATGTTACTTAATTTATAAGAATTTACGTATGAAGTTTTAAGACTATGGACCTCAAATTTTTAAAAGGTTAAGGGACTTTATTTTTCAAGTTATGGGACTTGATTCTTAAATGAAGAAATGAATTGATTTACAAGTATAGTGTTACACCAGGAAATTCGGGGCATGTTTATAGAGCGTGCGTAAGAACTAAAATGTTAAGGTTTGAGGCGAGTAAAAATTTATCGAATTATGGAATTGTCGGAAAGCGAATATTGCGACGAGCGGGAGGCGACACGTGTCACCCCTTACTTGGTCTTGGGCGAAAAATACATGGATAGGATGGTCATTTGAACATAATTTAAATGACCAAGTCTTGCAGACTAATAGCTTGATATTATCGACTTAGTCGAGGCCACTTGGCTGAGATCCGTATGAAACTCATCTAGGCCACCCAATTGTTCTAATCTTGACCCTCATTTATGTTATATATGTATACTAGTAGCAAGACTAGTTCCCAGCATGACAATTTTCAAGAAACTTGTTCTTGCTCGGCTTGAGGGCTCGCGGAAATGGTGGGTTTACACGACCGATCCGGGCGAGGCGGTGCCTTACGGGCACCCAGTAATCATCATCGGAGAAATCAGCGGAATATAAAACATACGAAATGAGACAAGAGATATGATAATAAAGCAGGCCGACCAGCGGTTGCCTTGCATATATCTGAAATTTGAACAATTACATCGCTTTACAACCACCTTGAGTACTCTGAGACCTCTAGAGTTTTTATACAACGTGGCCGGGGCGGGGCCACATTCTACTGAATGTACAGAACCTGCAACTCGGAAACATACCGAAAGATAAGCCTCGGAGAAGCGGAGCTTGTCTGTTGAGCGTGATCCTATAAGCGAGGATCAGCGACCAGATGTACCCCTACTGCGGCATGAGCGCGGCCGAAAGTCGATCACAACAGTACCAAGTATGTGGCGAAAAATCGTAAGCGAAACCATAACGATCATAAAGCGAGAGACATGTATGATAACAAAACTACGATTCATAACATAAAGCGATCGTGTCAAGTCGGACTCCGCGCCAAAGTCATCCCTCGTGCGTAGAACTCCTTCCTCAGCCGGCGGTCTAGGTATAACTCGTGTAATCGTATAACGTGTCTCGGCCCGTCCCGTAGGACTCGAGGTGGAATCGTGTGGAATACGTGTCTTGGCCCATCTCTTGGGACTCGATAGGAATCGTATGGAATACGTGTCTCGGCCCGTCTCATGGGACTCGATGGGAATCGTATGGAATACATGTCTCGACCCGTCTCGTGGGACTCGATAGGAATCGTATGGAATACGTGTCTCGGCCGTCTCGTGGGACTCGATAGGAATCGTATGGAATACGTGTCTCGCCCATCTCGTGGGACTCGATAGAATCGTATGGAATACGTGTCTCGACCCGTCTCGTGGGACTCGATAGGAATCGTATGGAATACATGTCTCCCCATCTCGTGGGACTCGATAGGAATCGTATGGAATACATTACTAGAGCGACAAGGCTATCACACGCAAACATAGGCAAGTTACACACAACTTCAGTACTTTCATTTTATGCCAAAGTCAAGTTTTGACCCCAAAGTACTACGTCGTTAAATTCTTTTAAAATATCCATTTCTTTTACAAAGGTCACCCGATGCCCGTATTATAAAAATAGAGTGACTAACATTTTTAAGTAAACCAAAACCACTTCCATACTTTCCTTTTTAAACCAAAACACTTCTCCTTTTAAAATCAAGTTACAACATTCTTTTCCAAAGTTCAAGTTTGCCTAATTTCAAATATTGAGTCTCTTATTTTCAAAGATTTCATAGCTCATAGTCTTAATCATTTAATAGCGTAATTCTCTTTTAAAACCATTTGAGCAACATATGCCTTATGTGGGGCGGGTTATTCTTGTTTATAACAATCTTATTAAGCGACCGTGATCAGGAAATGTAATACAATTTTGTCTTATCTTAGCTTATGCAGATGGAGGTTTCTCTGGTTTTAATATAATTACTTATTTGTCAATACATTTTCCTTTATTAACTGCGATGGTTAGTTCGATACTTATTCTCATTTCGAAATCGATAAAACATTATTCTTTAAAAACCAAGTACTCATTACTCACGAATGAGGTTTCAGACTTCTTAACAACTTTCCTATCAATTCAATTAAGTTAAGTCTCTTATCTTTTAAGATTAAGTCTCTTAACTTCTAAAATCAATAAACCATTCTTTTATTACTCTTAAGTCGTTATACCTAACTTCCCGTAAAGCTAGTATAACTCTTAAACTTTCAAAACCAAGTATTACACTTCTTTCAAAAATGATTCTTAATTCTTTTGAAATACTTAAGATTCTTATTATTTAAAACTCAAGTCAAAAGACATCAGTAAAACCACGTTAGATTAACACGTCGTCCAGCGTACTATATATATATTCTTTTAAAATATCATGCTCAAGAGGATATGAAGAATCACGTACCTCGCGACGATTATCGACTATTAGCAAATAGCTCCAAAAATCTTTGTCCGGCTAGCCCTTTCCACCGCCGAGTAGAATACGCTACTTGCGATCTTGAACCTATAACGGTCATACATGTCTATCAGCGTCTAGACTATTACGAGAATAATTCTAGATCTGATTCCTTATTCTACGGAAAATTGGGCGGCACTTCCTACCGTTAAGCTACAGAAGTCTCTTATGTCTGATCGATGTAAATCTGATTTAATCTTCTTCTTTAATATTCTTGATGTGATTTCAATTCAATTCTCTTATGTAATATCCTTCTATTACGTTCAATTCTCTTCTATGTATCTTATATACATTTCTATACTACTATCGTATGTAATTTCCAATTACATTATAAGGACAGTATTTACCTCGATAAGCCCAAAATTATCAAGTTTAAATGTCGATCACGAGCAACGTTTAGCTCTACTCTGGGTGCTCCAACCGCTCCAAACAACCCTTAGAAGTTCTCGCAACTTCTTCTTAATACTTCAACCAAGCGTGAAGATTTTCCTTAGGGTTTCGTTTTGTATTTGAAGGAAGTATAATAGTATTTACAGGCTTTTAGTATAGGTGTAACCTTGGAATACTATAAGGTATATGGGCCAAGGTATTTTGGAATAATAACAATACTTGGAAGTATTTTTCTACCAAGGGGGTATTTACGAGGCTTCAAGGTAGGGGTACTTCTCGGCCAATGGCCTCTCGAGGGAGGGTGATTTGGGCGAGAGGTTTAAGAAGGAGGTAGAGGATTTTTGCCTTGGATTTTCACAAGTGTGGATGAAGAAATGTCTTGCATTAGAGGGTATTTATAGGCCAACCAATGGCCAAGATCAAGCCAAGTGGGGGAAAGTGGAGGTCGAGATTTGGACAAGTGTTTGTGGGTCCCACTTGCTCATCGACTACACAAAATATCTACCAACCCTTGACCAAGAAAAGGCTAAAATGTGCCAATGTAGTCCATGTTGCGTCCACTTGAGGTGACAAGTGTCACCTCTCGTTGATCAAAATATTTTATCTCTGAAAAATCCAAAAATTATAAATGACATAGTAATTTTCCTACGAGTTTTGGAAAAGCGTTTAGAAAACAATTATTTTTCGTAGTTGTGCACAAATATTTCATTCCTAGCCTAACTTAAGGCCTAAACTTTTGTACGTACGTCCTCACGTACATACTCTGGAAATACGGGGTATAACATTCTCCCTCGCCCAGAAACATTCGTCGAATGTTCCTACCAAACAGATAATGATAAAGTTCCTCTTAACAAGTTGCCAGCGCCACACTGGCCACAAAATAACCTCTGCGAAAATACTTAACCCAAGTCCACGAGAAGTCATTCCTACATCACAAAGCTTCCACCTGGTCTAAAGGATATTCCTTCGCATCTTATTGACAAAATGATCGTTTCTATTTTCTTATACATGTTCACTTAAGCCTTCCTTACTCGTCGTACTCTTCTCGAACGCTTGAACTCTTCTAGTATCGTACCATACTTGATCATTGCTTGATTTCAAAAACTTTGGCGTTACTACCTCGGACTTGGTCACCTTACTAGCCTCGGAATTCCTTTAGGCCGTTCCGGCCTTCACGATCGATGCAGTCGAACATATCCACGAACTCATACGATGGTCATCGAACTTGGGCCTAGCACCCTCGTGACCCTACCAATGGCGGAACCACCTCGACTGCCCACCACAAAAGCGGGCGCGGGTTGACCGTGAATGGTCCTCGACCCGACCATTATCGCGCTAAACACTTGTTCCCCCGATCCGGAACAATCTTACAATCAAGTCACGAAAACCTATTGGTCTTCTTAGCTCAACTACCCTCTTTCATTTCATACCACTCAGGTACTTATCACACAAATATATCCCACTTATCATATGCACCCTGTTAAAGGTCAACACAACCGTAAATCTTTTACTCAAGATGGCCTCGCATCTAAGGTCTCTACGTATAAAACTCTAAGGCTCACACTTTCCCTGCCCCCAAACTTACCCTTCTAACTAACCATGTTTTCTAAACACAATTTTTAACATAATGCTATCTGAACATAATACTTAGCATTTCATCATATCATTAACGCATACTAGTCTCTAGAGGGTAGAATATACAGATCATCTACCGTTTTCCGCCGTCGCTCTAATCATAATCACCTGCCTGTAAGCGCATAGCTATAGAAGGCGATGAACACGCGCGACCGTGAAATTTGTGTCATTCTACTGTATCCTCCTTCTAGGGCGATCCCTCGTCACATTGTGGCCACGGCGCGAGTGAAACAAGTACGATGAAAGGCGACACTCACGGGATGGCGTTTGCGCGTCGTGCACACGAGAAAGCATGAACGGTGTCTAGAACCCGTGTATACTTGTGAACGGAAGCCACGGAGCTCGACCGGCTCGATTACCGAGCGTCACGAAGGCGCGGAGGACCACTCTGTCTTGGCGAGGTCATAACTAACTTTCTTCTTTGGCGGTTCGCCTCGAAAGTTACCAGGACCATTGATACGGCCCTCTTACGCTGATCTCGGTCATTCCGTCGACCTCTCCGCTCCTCAAATCCAGTGCATAAGCTGCGTGCGGGCAATGTCCATGCCGGTGAAGAGCTACACCGAACAAGCCTCGCCAGTCGTCATCGAGCCGGTGGCGTGGCGGTGCACTCTGTCCCCATCTCTGCTAGCGAGACATCACAGGCCGATAGTCGAACTCCATTGTACTTCAGAACCGTACGCAGCTCGCCTCGGCACCAAAAATCACAGCCGGCCGAGCCCTCGCCATGTGGAGGTATGAAATGTGCAAGAAATGCCTCAGGACTCGTCCCAAATATTTGGAGCGCGTGCTCCCAGGGACAACTCGCGAATCAAACCGATCGATTGCGGTATCACGCGGCCGATGTGAACCTAAGACCACCGGCTCGATCTCAGAAGCCTTGATCACTCGTGATCGGCGAATAGCTGCGATGAACTCCTGCGGATCATCTCGGTCCTCGATCCATAAACACGGCGAGCTCTGCGACTCGGAAAGTCGCGATCTCAAACTATCCGCTCCGGGTGATCTCGGTACTCTACGGTCTGCCGGAATCGCTGCTTATCCAACTTATCCTCATGCCTTGCCACTATTCTGGCCAATAAGCGGGCGTCTCTTTGTAACCACGTCTCTCCTGCCGCTCTAAAGCACGTGGACTGGCCCAGGCTTCGAATAACGTGGTCTCGCAGCGGCAGCCCGTTGCGTTTCTAAAGCTTCTTTGACGCGGCGTCGCAAAACTTCGCCGTCTGAGCGCTATCTCGGCTAATGACGGCCTGCGCCCTCGTACTCTTCTCTGTACTCTTACTTCCGGCAGACTCCTTCGCCGCTGGCGCCTTGCCGCCACACCGGGCCTGATTTGCTACTAAAAATGCCTAACAAAGAACAGGACTAATCATCCTTCTCTTGCTCTGGGCCACCGTTACTATATGGCGTTAGCATTAAATTAGTCAAATAAAATCAGTTCTACACCCGTCTTGTCAGGTTGTTGATCTGCGGTTATGTTGTATTACGTGTGTTCTCAAACTACAGTCTTTAACCTGTTCCACAATTTATAAATGTTATCATAATCTGAGTTATGCAGAAAAGTCCTACACAGAAACACAAATGAAATGGCTGCATTACCTGCATTGTTGCTATCATCGACAAGAAATCTTTGCACTGTTCAAGAGAAGCCTGTTCTTTCATGATTACTTTGGCAAGCTCACTTACCAAAGAATTTAATTCTCCACCTGAAAATGACAAACTTTTTAAGGCATCCACAAAATTATCATACAAGTCATGAAAACACAAGCAGGTTATATAAACCTCCCGAAGGATGATAATTTCATCATAGGGCAACCATGTGCATTAAAAACCCCGCTATACAGGGTCCGGGGAAAGGATGGAGTACACTGGGACCATTGAACACTGCCTTACCACTTCCATATGAAAAAGTAGTTGTTTGTTCACGGAGGAAGGCAAACTACAACGGATAATCCTTAAATGAACACCAGAACCACTTACTAGTTTATTCATCTTACAAAAGATGTCAATTATATTACTGTTGGGACAAAAGTTAACAGACAATAGTCTAATAGTCAATTTGACAGTGCTACAGACACATATAATGTAAACACCATCATATATATTCACCAGTGTAAACGGACCCTTCACTCGACATTGTGGTTAATAAAGGTAGCAAAGAGATAAACTTCCAACAGATAGGTCTAACTGAGATAAAGAGGCATTGCTGGCGGAATTCCTAATGAATAGGACACATGGAATTTCCTTGAATGCATCCTTTAGAAGACTATTCAGGATCAGGATTGATTGAGAAGACCATTTTCTTTTCTTTTTCTTCCTTTATTACAAAGGTAAACTGAAAAGACCATTTTCATCAAGCGATACATAGCCTATGACAGTGGAGGGGTCCGAGTTAGATTGTTCCTCAGTGTGGCCCTTTGTTAGGGGGGGGGAGAGGAATCCATGTGGAGACTATGTATTTCTCTCTATTATACAATTTACAGAACCTTCCTGGTACTGATATTTAATAAAATTACCGACCTTCATTAAAAATAAAGTATAAAAAGAGAAGAGGCATTCATGTCGAAGAATACTTGGAAGACTGAAAAAAAGTAACTTTTTATTTGGTGGGTCACATGGAATGTCAACGGTGCAAAACTTGAAGGGCACATCGTTGAGATGGCGTTGTATGTGCAAGAAAAGTGGTGAGATACCTCGCTTCTTCATTGCGAGTATGCAGATTGGTTATGGAATTTGGTGTACAGCATGTTTAACACTTCATGGCTGCTTCCTAGAACAGTTGCCTGAGCCATTGTGACTAGGAGATCGTGTAAAACTAGAGAGAAAGGTCTGGGAATTAACCTTTATGCACTTTCTAGAGGACAGGAGAGAAACAAAAAAAAGTTTGATGGGTAGAGAAGCCGATGTGAAAATCAAGACTGCCTACTTTTCGAGTTATACTTCTGGTGCAAAGAAGATTTTTTTGTAAAGATAATTAGATTTTTGTGAAGCTCAATACTAGATACTTTTATCTATTTAACTTTTGGCACCTTCTTGTGTCTATTAATGAGATGACCCTTTTGACTTATCAAAAGAAAAAGAAAAGGTAAATGTATCTGGGTAACAGGACTAGCCAACCCCAACCAGTTTAGTATTACTATTGAGGCATAGTTGTTGTCATTTGTTGTTTACGGGTAACAGAATTGGACAATCATTAGACTAAAGTAATTATCCCATTTCTGCAAAAATTAAGCTGAATACACAGATTCATTACCACACAAACTAGCAGCTTTATTGAACTTTTTGCATGTGGAACTGGTTAGCGAATTCAACAGACAGAAAAGTATATATAATAACTCCCAAGTTTTTTCCCACATATGGCACCAACGATCCGAAGGTTTCAAATGCTTAAAGACATAAGTTAATCAGAGTATCCTACAGCTAACAGTTTAATTTTCTTGATGAGGTGGTTACACTATTCAATATTTTATTGATGTTGCTTGGATACAATAAAGAAGACTTGATGCATGTGAAAACTAGAAAAATGGAATAGAGTTTATTCTGGAACACTCATATTAGGCCCACTCTGGAATTTGGCAACCAGCGTGTCATCACTAATCTGAGCTCTTATTATACGGTAACAGTCTTACGGCGTAGTTCTGTGAGACATCGGGTAAACCAATCTCATCCTTTAACATATTTCAAAGGGAACAAGTCAACTGCCACTGACGGTCTGATTTCAATCTTTCATATGTTAAGATGCACTACCTACTTTTATTATTAAGTGAGTTGATTTTTAGTCTAGACTTCAGTGAAGAACTGAGTTCCAGTTGTAACGATTGTGTAATCACGTGCAAATCTCCAGGTTGTGTTAATCAGCACAAAGAAAAAGCAACCTCACAAGTGGTATCTAAACAGCTCAAGATGAGGTTCTCATAATAGGCAGGCCCAGAGTTTAGAACCCGTTGCCACTTGAGCCCTCCTGGATTTCTACGTTATCAAAAGTAAAAATAAAAGGTGAGCTTCTTATATCTTTTCCCTTATCCTCCAAATCCTCTGTACATGTATTTGTCCTAGGCTGCACAAAGGTCAAAAACGGACCGGACCGAACCGGACGAGGACCGAGAATTGATTCTCCGGACGAATTTCCGGTCCGGTCCGGTTATTTTTCGGTCCGGTCCGCCCACTGACCGAATCCCCCTCCCAGTGCAGTCCCCCAGCCACCACCCCCGCCAGCCACCCCCAGCCCGCCCGTGCGTGACATATCAAATATAAGTTGTAAATTAGTGAAACTTTAAATGGTCATAACTTTGCGCCGACGTCCGCTTGATCTAATTTTTCTTTTGATTTCGCCAGATTTCTCGAGACGAATAATCCCATCCGTTTGCTTCACTGATTTCTCCAACGCCCATCTTGCCCCTCAATTTCTCTTTTCCCAAATCGTTACGTTTTCCCATTTTCAAATATAAATATCTCGCGATGTACAATAGATTTCAACGTAAAAATTTTGTGGCACCGCGTCCGAGAATGTCAATTTCAGTATTGATAATTCAATTTAAAAAAAAAAACTGGCCCCGAAACCCGACCCGGAATTATATAATATTATATATTAGAAATTTAGAAAATTAGAAATTATATATATTAGGAATTTAGAAAATTATAAATTATATATATTATATATATTAGGAATTATATATATTATATATATTATA
This sequence comes from Przewalskia tangutica, assembly GCA_029844215.1. Lineage (NCBI taxonomy): Eukaryota > Viridiplantae > Streptophyta > Magnoliopsida > Solanales > Solanaceae > Przewalskia > Przewalskia tangutica. The sequence continues at coordinate 1,869,779 of JAQGDG010000035.1, forward strand.
AAAATAAAAAATAAATAAAAAAATTGGTCCGACAGACTGTGTGATATTCTGACAGGCTAAACCGAATTAAAAAAAAGCGAGGGTCAAGACGGGACCAATTTCTGGTTCGGTCCGATTGGATCCGTTCGGTCGAACAGGTTCGGTCGGTCCATTTTTCGGTCCGACCTAATTTTGTGCAATTCTAATTTGTCCCTACATCATATATTCTGCATAATGTACCAGTTAACCTTTCTCCTTCCATTACTATTTCTAAAAAATTGTTGCAGTTTACTAATAGAAATACGTTGGCTCGTTATACATAGTCCAGAAAAAGCTAATTAGGAGGTGCCGGGTTAAATCTGTCGATCAGCCAGGATAGTATAGACCGTGCGACTTCAGTTAGGCATCAATGTGTATATCAAATTATGATGAAGGAAAAATATTTTGCTACATGATTAGAATCTGTGCTGCAGCGGAAGATACTCATGTCCCAAACTACACTGTTTCTCTAGTTCTACAAGTAAAACTGCAAATTGCATTCCTTTGTCATACATTAATATGGATGACAGGGTATCCGAAATAACCCAACATTTCTGTAATTGAAAGATAGGTGATTATCTCTTTCCAAATTGCTTTTTCACTTGTTACTTTATATTAACAAATATGAGTATCTCATGCAACAGAGCTTCCTCAGACTACTTGCAAAAATCATTTCAATCAAAACTATGTGGATCAGAAAACGAGAATGCTTTCAATCTCCTACTTTTCCCTTAACACAATTGCAGACTATGAATATTGCTTTGATTCACCAAGCACGAGTCTAACAGATCAAATCCAACAAAGCTGCCTAATATTTTTACCAATCAGAATTGCATTCTATTGTTTTTGAAATCCAAACAAAGGTTTTTAGCATGAGAGACTACTTTGGTTTAATTTTTCTCCGTCTTTTCTAATTGTGCACTGCTTCCAGAGTTCTGGAAATTGGTCTTCAAGTATGGAAGTTGATCTTCTTTCCTTTTTCCCATATATTTTTCCTCTATGAAGTCGCACTCTGAAGATTTAAGGGGTTCAGATCCAAGTAATAAACTACTTTAACTAAGTTCCTTGTTATTATTCTTTCATAATTGTGGGTCCAGGCGCTTGCGCATCTTGATTAATTCCACCGCGTATCTACTATCTATGTCCACCATGGTTTGGACAGATGAAAAATCACCTAATATTTTTGCCTCGGACGGGATTTGAACCTGAGAGCTCATGGTTTAAGAGTATGCCTGTTCCTATAATACTAAGGAGAAAGAAATGTGGCAGCACCAGTGAAACCTGACAAATTATCTTCTTATGAGTCTTTCATTAAATTAGAAAATGGTGTTTTATTAAAGCAAGTACCGAGGGAGTACTGCAAAAGAACAACAAAAAGATTACATCCTTAATTCAATAACTTTCAGCTCATAGTTTCTATGAGATCAACAAGCTGAGAAACATCCCCGCACTTTGCTCCTTACACAAAAAATTATAAATTCTGTAAGCACCTATATTTTACAAAAGATATATGATGTTTATCTCCATTAAAGCATCTCTCTTATTTTGAAATAAGCTGAGATGAAAAAGATAAATGCCGCTTCCTTTCACTTGGTATTTTTTATCACTTGAGATTAGAAAAAGATAACAGATTTGAAGAGGATTCATATTGTGCAATTAGTTGTGAGTTGTGAGATAGGAACAATCCTTCTCTTTTGGATAACCGAGAAATACCCGAGGCCCACTTTATTGCTATAATGCTTTTATATCCTAACAGATTTATCAAATATAAAAGAAAAAAAAAAGATAAACTAGTGAAATCACTACGCATTAATTGAATTCACAGAAACAGTTAGCATTAATAGAAAGATTGCTAGATGAGTGAGGTTACCTTGCCCAAAATGGAACCGACTGAGGTTGCCATTGCCTGCATCACACCATGTGCTGAACTAACCGCATCCTTCAAGTTTTGTATGTCAATCTGTCGATATTAACACAGAAAAATTACATGTGGCCTCTTTGTGATTCAGTGAAGAACAGAAATAAGGGTAAAACCAAAATATGTGTGTCGCACAGCTACTTACATTAGCTCCTCCAACAACCGGTAGACGGAGAGTGCTAGCTTTCAAGGCTTCAATTGCTCCAAGGAGTGAGATGGAGTGTTCTTTATCGAATAAAGTCCAAACTTCTAAGGACATCATCTACATACTAAAAAGAATCAACTCAGCTCAGCAATGATATTCTCTTTCTGATAACTACAACAATGCCACATCAATTAGATCAACTGGACGACACTTTCTCAGAGTCTCAGACACTTGTTCAGAGTAACGGATTGCAGTTAATATTAACAAACTGTCAAATTTTAATTTTATCCCAGAGTTGGACCTACTTCTATTTCAGTACAATAAAATTTTAACTGTTTTCAACTATTTTCTTAACCATTGTGCCCACGTAAATTTCAACTTGTATTGGCTTGGTGGAAGTATCAATTCATCCCATTCTTCAAATTTTACTTCGACTTTATGCTATCCAGGAAAGAGTCTGAGTGAACTTGTTATAGCAGAATTACTTTAAAATTAATTTAGTGGAGGTCCAAAATTTCATTAGAAAAACTATCAAAGTACTGTAAAAGATTATTGCTTGCCGGGTTTTGCAAATTTTTAGTGAATCTTGCTTCTTTATACTTGGGTTATTACTACAGATACATTCCAAAATCCAAAGAGTTATCATAAATAACTTAGAAACCAGATACCACATAGAATGGGATGGCGGAGCAGCTAAAGTGAATACTGAAAATGAGAAGCAGCCCAGAACACATTGTGATCCTTGTTGAATGTTATACTAAGTGTCAGTAAGGAAGGAGGATAGAAATTTATCACTCCTATCTGAATAGAGCTGACATGAGTGAAGTAGTCAACAAGATTCATGAGCAAAGTGAAGAGGCAAGTGTCAATAGGTCATCAGCATCACTCATATTCAGATGCCCCAGTAAGTATTTGGCGCTAAACAGGAAAAATATGCAGTCATTTGAATACAATCTAATATTGAGGAAATTTGAATTTTTTTTTTTATCATTGAGGAAATCTGAAAATATGAAGGATCTGAACTGGTTCCACTTGTACATTCCAATTTTAGTCATGATTCATGGATGACGAGTCGAGGCTTTATTTCATATGCCAAAGAGGTAGATCAAGCAACACCATCATTCAACAATAACCAGCAGCAGGTTGGTTGATTTTACCATGTACGGAATATCTTTTAACAGAACTTATCAAAATAAGGATGAAACCAGCAGATCATTTCACCCAAAATCCAGCAAAATTATAATAGTAAAAATGTACTTAGCGGACCAAAGGACTGAGACCATACCTGTCCCTTTAAATGGAAGCTAGCTTCAGTTTTTGCCTCAGCAACTGTAGCCTGTGTCTCTTCTTAGTGACTGTATCTCGTAGGTCTGAGATTGTTATCCATGCATTCCACAGAGTTTTCTGCAAGAAAAAGCACAATATGTTAGTTTTAAAATGGATTTCAATCTTGCTTATGAATCAGCAGAAACCTATTAAAGGAACTAAGATAATGCCTTCAAAAAGAAGGTAGTAAATGGCCCAGATTAATAGAACACTCTGTTCGTTCTTTTTATAGCAGCCTACATACCATCATTCAGTACATAGTGCTGATATACAATGTGAGCATCCAAAAGAGATTAGCTAGAAAAACATTTAGTATTGGTCGATGCAAAATTCAGTACCACTTTTTTGGATAAGTTGTGTACTGCAATACACAACTACTAGGTTGACAAAAACAATGACCTCGATAATTAGCATAAAACTCCAATATGTGGAACACCAGACATAAACCTTTCTAAAACACAGAAATCGTTAATAAACTTCTCAATTGTAATTTTCTCACTTGGTATGCATGAATCTCAAACACGAGGTAATACTATAAGCAAAAGAGTCTTCATAACATGTTTGAAACTTCTGTTGCTCAAAGTGTAGAAAGTATATCTAATAACAAGAGATCTTTCCATTTTTCACAGAAGAAGCTAGATCGTCTGGTATTAGCCATCTTAATATCCAAATACAATGGTTAAGTATAATTAGCCAAAGTGTCATGTAAGGACCAGTTGCAGCAGTTCTGATCTTTATAGCACCTAGTTAGCTGAATCATGACAACTTGAACAAAGTGAATGGGATCTGATCAGAGCTTTCTAAGAAAAGAAGAAGTGCAGAACCATTGAATTGATCAACGTTGACAGATAGAATTTCATTAAAATTTACCTATCTCACTTAGCAAGTGAGAAGAACAATGGCCAAATAGATGAACTTAGAGCTTTTATTAAAAACTTCTCTTGCAACATCTCTTATCAACATTCTAAAATGGAAAGTTTAATTTTATCAGACCACTAAGCAAGAGAGTTCCATACAAGGCTATTTGGCATAGCCATGCTCCTAGCAAGATAAATTTATTTGTTTGGACAGAAGCTTGTGACGCGATCTTAAGTCTTAACAGTTGATAATTAGATAAGAATGGTAATTGTTGTGCAAAGAAGCTAGTGAATATAGTAATCTTTTGCTCATTCTCTATAAGATAGCCAACTAGGCAATGGAAGTTCTCTTTACAATGTTATGTTGCTAACCAGACAATGCCTAGAACTGTTATTCAGACTCTTCTGGAGGGGACGGAAAAGAAGAACCAGATGGGTAGAGCTTGGCATGTAATCCCAAAAGCAATTATGCAGATTATATGGAGAGAACAAAATCAAGGAAATTCAAGGAATAGGCAAAATGTTTGATCAGATCTTAAATAGCACCATTTTCATTAATTTTGGAGTTAACAAGAGATATGTAGTTGGACTCTGCAAATCCCTAAATATTTATGCTATTTGGGCTGTGCCTTCTTTGTCCCTAGATGTCATCTATTACCTACCAAATAAAAGCTCCTGTAAGAGGAATTGATTTGACGTGACTCATTCACATAGTTCTTCTGCAAATATGAAAGAAATCTGAGCTCCTTTCTCCTATTTCTCACATCCCACAAAGTCTGAGGAAAACAGTTAGATACTGAGGTGAGCATACACAGCAAATCAATCAATCAACTACAACTCAATTCAAAACTAGTCAGAGTCCGGCATATGGATCCGCCATAGATTCTTCTCTATTTGGGCCCATTTGATTCCAATAGTGGTAAGTAATTTATCTTTTAAAGCAAATTAGGGTACACACGACATAGAGTGAGAAATTCAATTCAAATTAAGCAATTCGAACTCTCAAGTGAAAGGTATAGCTTTACCTCTGCACTGTGTTTCTGCACCAGCAAAGTTGCTTCCGTCAGTAGCGTTTACAGCGCCACTGTAAGTGTCGATTGTAAAGAAGCCGCAGCAAGTGTGCATCAACAATTCGGTTTTCGCCTACCTTTCCCCTCCGAACATCAACAGCAAAACTAAGAACTGATGGGGTCTCAACGAAGTTACTATTAATGGTGCTAACCACATTTCTGACACGAGATGGACTAGGCATTCCTCTGGAAGGAGATGATCCTATAAGCTACAAGGAGATGCAGACCAATGCCACCACCACGAATAGGCGATGACATTGCTCGGGACGATACTGGGACATCACTAGAGTACTTTCTCAACTTTGGTGGCACAGACAATTTCGACCCTGGACTCGTCGATAAAGGTGAACCCGGATCCTGTAACCTCCTCAACCTACTATTCGTTTCTTGCCAAAACCTAGCAGAAACAACAATCCCACGAGGCACACTGCCACGTATACGGGTCCCACTCCCACCACACTCCTGCACTCCTGAAGTACTACCAGAAGAAACACTATCCGTATCCGATGCAGTAAGATCAGATGGCAGAGACGATTCATTTACATTATTCGCTTGTTCAACAGCTTTCAGAGGCTCCGCATTTCCCAAATCAAGACTCAACCTTCCATCAAATGAAGTCCTCCTTTCATCAATCATAGATTGCTGCAGTGTCCTAATCACATTCCCAGATCCAATAACCTTGTTTCTCTCCCCATTACTACAATCTAAGCTCCTCGCCAGCAGATTCCCTTCAGACGGCCGGGCCCTACCGGGCCAACGGTGCTGATCAACAGGCTTAGAATTCTCCAACTGATCTGCCCCATTTCTAAGAGGGGTAGTAGTCCTCCTCCTCTCAGGAGTACCCTTCCTTAAACTACTCAAATTAGGAGAAGGTGGAGCTGCTTTAGTCTTACTTACTGGAAGTGAAAAGGTTTCACCTTGAAATGATACAGATAAACTCCTAGTAGATGTCACTAACAGCTTTGTAGCTGCAGAAACTTCACCTACATTGCTTAACTTTGAATCAAGATCAGCTGTAAGTGGCCTGAAACTGTACTAGACCTTCTCCTGTCCACTGAGACAGATCTTTTAGGACCTGAAACAGGAGTAAGGGTGGAGGAAGAGGAGTTTCTTGAAACTAAAGGAGAAGGGAATCTTCTAGAAGAAGAAGTGGAAGATACTGAAGAAGAGTTAGAAGAAGATGATGGAGACATATACCGAGATTGAACAGTTCTTGATTTGGGTCTTTTTGTTGGGTTAGAAGAAACACCAACACCATTGTTGTCTTTCTCAGAAGGTAATAATGGGGGTCTTCTTGAATTATGAGGTTCATCTTGTGATGGGGTTTTGGAGTTTTGTCGGCCAGTTGAAGAAACAGCAGCAACCATCATCACACACACACACTTTCCTTTCCCTTTCCAAAATGGGAATTCACATTGTATTTTCAAAACAAGAAACACTTGCCCTTTTGCTCTTTCCTTGTCTCCGTGGCCTAAAATCCTGAAAGAAAGGTTCAAGATTCAAGAAATGCCACCATAACTCAAAACCCCATTATGTGTTTCTAATAAAGCCCACATTTTTTTTAATTTCAAGAATTACAGCTAAAAAGGTACTAATTAAAGGCACTAAAGATGATGAAATATAGTGGTTTTCCGGCAAGAGTGAAGAAGAGAAGGGGAAAGGGTCAGATTTAGGGGTACAGAAAATTGGTACATCTTTATTTAGGTGATTTTGGGGTTTTGTGAATCTTTGGAAAGACGTTACGTTGTGTGTTACAATTATTTCTTAATCATTTTATATACATTTGCTTACTTTCTACTGTACTAGTACTAATGTTTTTTTTGGTAATTAGAAAATGATTATTTCACTTATTAATTACTAAGTTGAAATTTTGTTTGTATTGTAACAGGCGTGACTATTTGTCTATTGCGAAGTGGAGTTCGTACCCTCCCAATCCCAACTCCACATAAAACAGCTCCCATACTTGAAATGCAAGTAATTACTTTAATAATTTTTTGCTTTTCTAAATTTTAATAACGAACACGACATGTCAAAAGAGAAATGATACATAACTCTAACCCCGTTAGATTGAAGAGGCTATCATCCTACTTTTAATTTTATTGTATTAATTAAAAGTAATTTTATAATGAAAAATATCTCAATTATATTTTTGTATAAAATGCGAAAAACGTCAAATGTGATCCCTTATATTGCTAGTTGATTGTCATATAAGTATAATCATGTCAGTTATTTGTCTAATATTATATTCATGTGACACCACTTAAAAAAATCTCAACCTAACCTAATACTCGATTTCTTTCATGGTGTGTTTTTATTGTTTTAAGGGGGTCGAGAGTAGATCTTTTTATTTTGCTTAAGTGATGTTCTAAATGACAATTTGTTAAGACTTGGGCGTCAAATCAATCCAGAAAAAAAAAAACTTTATATACTCTACTTCCCACGGTTATACTATGAAGTTATATACAGCTCCATAATTTAGAAATTTGGACAACTCAAAATGGTTGAAAGCTTAGTAGATTCCATTTGGTCTTCTTTTAATTTCTTTTTAAACTACCTACGCCGCAAAGCTATATACAGGTTAATTAATATAAAACAAATTTCCTAGTTTGACTACTAAAGTAGGCCCTTAAACAAGAACTGTTTAAAATCTAACAGTAATAAGAGGCAATAAGCCAATCTTTGTCCCATAATTGACTATTCTTGTTCTTGGATTTATAAGGCTTCATTTGAGAAAAGAAAACATAAAATATTAAAGTGGGGTTATATTGTTCATTCTTTGTGCAATGTCAGCATATAGATTATTTACATTATTCAATTAAATTGACCTATAACAAGAGATAAATAATATATTTTATTTATATAATAAAGCTAGCATAAATAAGGTGATGTGGCACATCTCTATGGTCTAGAAATACTATTTATATTTTTTCTCCTTTTTTGATTTTTTTCTCATTTTAAAATTAATATGCTATGTATTAAAAATATCATAAGAGACTCTCTTAATTCTTTTAATTACACCTCTTAATTGTCTTAATTACACATTTTCCTCCCCCTACAACCGTTTGTTATTCTTCCCTGAAACTTAATATAAAAGATGAAACATATTTGTTTTAATTAATGAGAAATTGAAAGGAAACAATCACATGGTTGATGCTTATCAACCATAAAGACTACTATATAAATATGCATATCATTTGGTTGATGCTTATATCATATGCCCTAGAAAATGACGAAACAACAGAGAAGGCTAAGGCTAATTAGTGGTCCCATTTGATTGAAATACATCATATTCTCAAACGGTGCCCTATTAGAAATAAAGAGTTTTTTAATTGATATTCTCTCAAAAATTTATGCTATAAACTATGATTTTTCCATTTCATTCTCATCAAACTAGGAAAAATTACCTTTAAAACGCATGGTGAAAAAAAGTTCTCTGAAAAAGTTTCTATTTTTTGTGTTCACACTACTATTTAAGTTTTTTCCACCGACATTTCGTGAAAATAGTCACTGGATATTTTTTAATAGAAAAATAATAATTTTCTAGTAGTGAAGCGCTAATGGTCCCTACGAAAATAAAATTTTATTATTTTCATGTTATATATAGATTACTGAATTGAAGTTGTTTGATAGCAAACATATTTCATTTCTCTTTGTTTACATTTTTTCAGTCTTGAGTTTATTATTGGCGCTTTGTACGGCTAGTGAACTCAACGCTGAGATTAGCAACCACGAAGACAACAACGGTGACAATAGTGCTCACAACGTCAACAATAACAACGACATTCCGCTTGGCACACCACCCGTTGACCCACAGAATGGTGTTCACTAACGCCGACCCAATGAATAACAATGATCTCGTGATTTCACCCTGATCGTTGTTGACACTCAATTTTGACTCTCTCGTCCAATCATTAACCATATAATGACACTAATTTTCAAAATAAGTTTAACAATTTTATAATAATAAAATGCAAACATTAATACATGCATAAATAAGCGATTTAATAATGACACCGCGTTTTACGTAGAATATTAAGCACTTTGAGTCTCACATCCGCATTTGTTATTTGTCTAAATATTATTCATAATTTAAGCTCTATTCTATTTCCATTCATTCTTAATAATTTAAATAATAATAAATACGTAAATAAATAAATAATTTATTAATGGCGTCAGACGAGCATTCTTTAAAATTATATCCACACTTATTAATATCCAAAGTAATTTCACAATTATTATTTATAATTTAAACCCCCATTAAGTCAATTTTAATTTAACATCGCAGCATGCATAATAAATAAGATTTTAATGACGCAAGATCACATTATAAAATATTAAGCACTAATTAAATAAAGACAACCGCATTTATTATTGTAATAATAAAAACCTAAGCTAAAACTAATAAAGCACCTAAATAATTTAATCATAATTTAAACACCATTTATTTACCACTAATTAAAATTTAACACCTAAAACTAACACTTAAAAACTAATAACACACTACCCAAATTAAATAATTAATACCCACAAGCCAAAAACCTACCCAGCCCAAGCCCAAACTGCCTAAGCCCACTAGCCCCTTTATACTCATTCCCCATCGCCTAACGCGAGCATCTAAAGGAAAACCTAAAGAACCCTAAAAGAAAATCCCAACCCTAGCACCTTCCAATCGCTGCCAACACCCCAACCTCGCGATTCTCGCCGAAGAATTTGCACCCCGCCACCTCACTTCTCTTTCCTCTGTCATTCCCTTACCATAATCCGAAAATCCTACAACAAACCATATCAATCTTACCATAAAACATGTACCAAATAGCAATAAAATCAACACTCAATCAAGATTTAAATCATACCAAACTTGGAACCCCAAATAATAGCTATAAATACAAAAGCTATACACACATAAGGCATCCAAAAAATTTGGCTAAAAGCATCCGAAAACTAGGGAGAATCTGGGCAGAAAATATCATGGAGATTCAGGAGAGAGCATCAGAAAATTAGCAAAAGGCATCGATATACAGAAAGGAAGGAAAACAGGATGCCCACGGTAAAACTCAATATCAAAGATCAGCCAAAAACTAGTCTAAAACCGTGAAAGTCGGTGAGTAACAAACACAAGCTTTATTCCTTTAATCGCATCATGATAAATCATTCGAGTGGATCGACGACTTGATACGTGCCTCGGTTACGTCAGGAGAAGGTAAATTTATCACTCTTTCCTCTTTAATTCCGCTTTTGATATTCATACGCGATACGAGTCAGGTATGCATCGTTTGAGTGTGTGTCGAGTTTGTATGAATGATTGATTATGTTGAATTTGACGATGTCGGTGTTGTATTCCCGATCAGTGTATTTTATATACACTTTTTTAGTCATTTTTAGTTAGTATTTTACTTATTTTATTTATGTTTAGTATAGTATTAGGGTCGCTCTTTCTTTTGTGTCACGGTCAAAAATGGAGAAATGGCGAAAAGGAGATTAAATGGGCATAAATGAGATGGAATTGCACACTAAAGGACTAAGAAATGGTGTGTTAAATTATAGAGATCGGATGAAGTCCTGACGGTGCGGCGACGAATCGCCAGAAAACGCCACCGGCGCGCGCTTTAAGAGTGCAGCCGCGGCGCAAAATGCTGAAAGACCCGAGAGTTGCTGATTTTTGGTATGTGGCCAGATCACAGGCCGCGTCGATGCGGATTTATCAATCGGCCGGGTGACATGTTTTCAGAATCCTAAAGGGATTACTTTTCCTACCTAAAGAGATAACTTTTCCTACCTTAAAACCCTTACCTAAAAGGATTCTAATAACTTTTCCTACTTACAAATCCTTAAACCTAAAGGATTCTTGGTCTATAAATAGTCTACGCCATTAGAAGAATCGATTCTCCATTCCACCATTCACCATTCTACATCCATCCATCCACCACTCCATCTTGTAAATATTCCACAACACAACCTCGGATGCTGTAAGGCTTGGAGTCTCGCTCGAGTATTTTTCTTTTCTTTCTTTTTGCTTTATTTATTTCAGTTCATGTATGGAGTTTGTATTAGTTCTTAGCGTGACAATGGCTGAGTTAATTACTTTATTGGGATTTCCTTGTGATTCACTAAACTCTATTCATGAATTAATATAGTAATTGATTTATTCTTCACTTAGTTAAGATCTATCCAATAAGCTTGCATGCTTGGTAATTAATTGATCACTAATTATCATTACTTATATGATTTTTAATCAAACTTCGAAAGAGGGGGTTGTGAATATGCTGTAAGTTGGGTAGACATTGTTACACCCCGTATTTACAGGATATGTTTTAAGAACGTACGTAAGAATTTGGGAATTTAATTTTAGAAATTTGGTCCCGTGGGACCACCCGAGAAATTTTGTATATGTTGGGAGTTTGGGAAGGCAAACGCAGAACAAAAATACCTAAAACGTGTATGAGCGGTGAAAACCCGCCCATGAACAAAGTGTTGTTCGATGAACAAGGTTCTGAAACGCCATTTCGCCAAACCAGAATCAAGCGAGACATATACCAAAAGCTTCGTCTCGCCGAGTCTGGCGTCACGCCCATACCAACCTCCACCGCCGATTCTCCGGAATCGCCGATTCAGATCGAAGTTTTGATCCTCGCTCATCCATCTTCCCCGCTCGGTTTTCGATTTTCCGACCAACCGAGGTGCAATCGACGGAGTGGAGTATACCATCGAACCACCATCTCCTCGTCGCCATTTCCATGGCAGACCCTCGATTCTTGCTTCAAACTCGTCGACCGGATCGATTGCCGAAACCCTCGTCGTCGATTTAGCATTTTCCGCCACCACGGTGAAGTCGATTAAGTGGCTAGTGTAGAAACATTCAGGTGGAAAGGCCGACATTTTGGCACCACCCGACCTCAATTCAACCCAGATCGCGGCCAACTAAAACCCTTTTTCGACGGAAGTTGGAAGATTCCAGGATTCCTGCAGATTGAGGCTAAGGCGTATCGTTGTGTTCGTATTGATCTTAGCTCGCTTTTAACCAATCAGAGCCTCGATTCGGTATTTGAATCGCCATCGATGCCGCCATTGAAGCTCGCCAAGGTGCGGTGCGCGCAGACCACCAGCCAGGCCGTCGCAGGACCAGCGCCAGACCTCCAAAATTGTTTTCCCTCCATTAATTCATCCACGCAACAACAATTCGATGAATTCACTTCAACAGATCAAAAATGGAATTTTCCGACGAATTCCGGCGACGAATGCGGTGGGAATTTCGCACAATGGCGGTAGTTCGTGCTTCTTAACCACATAAATATTCCACATTCTCGGTGATCCGACAACAATTTTCCAATCACCGCGTTGTCTTAGCTTGGCGTGTGGATTAGCCAAGAGGTTGAAGATTAAGTATAGCGTATCTCGTGGGAGAGTGGAATAGCTATCAAGGTTGAAGTGCCAGGAGCATTTTGCTCGTGTCGATAATCGTCGCGGTATGTGAACCTCTTCCTTTCCTGGCATGATTCTGTATGGAATATACTTGTGGTATCATTTCATGTTTCCTTCACTCTTAGAAGTTAAGAGGTAGTTATGTGATTTACTACATGTAGAACTTTTCCTATCTTTTTGAGCATGACTAGTTGCACGTATGTAGTACTTAGACGTCTGAACTATGATATTCTTTACTTGTTTTATGTAATGCCAAGTCGGGTGGGTTGGGAGATTAACTCACTTCTTTGAAAATAGTAAGGATGTCTTAAGTTGATTTTAAAGTTAAGGGACTTGAAGAGTTTTAAAGTATGTGATACTTGTCCGTTTTAAACGTATAAGTCCCTTGGATAGGAAATTGTTTATGGCTAAGGTATAAAGTGAATATAACGGCTTTATGGGAAGTTAGTTATAGTTGCCTTATTGAAAGATAAATGACTTGACTCTGTAAAAAAGAAACTTGATTTTAAGTCATCAATTGCCTAGGGTTTTATAATAAAATGAGTCACTTTTTTTATAATGGTTAAGATACTAAGTTTATTTTTGAAATTTAAGAGAATTGTTTTGAAAGTATTTAATACTTGGTTTCAAAAAGTAGAAGTCTCTTGGTTATAAAAGGAATGAGTTGGTCTAAAAACAAAGAGGTTATAACGCTTTATGGAAGTTGGTTATAACGGCTTTATGGAAGGTTAAGAGAATGATTTTCTCTAGTAAAGTAATCAAAGGAATAACTTGTATTAGGTAAAGGCAAATTGGTTTAAAGGTACCAATTGCTTAAGGTTTTAATAAAGAAGTCACTTGATTTAGAAGTGGTGTATTTCTAAAAGGTATTGTGACTTGTCTTGAAAGGTGGATAGGACTTGATACTACGGTGGTTAGTATCTGGGAAGTTTTATTTGGAAAGGAGTCTTTTGAAAGAATGTACGTCGTAGTACTTTGGTTAATCGAGATTTAGCCTATATGTGCTGGTGATAGCCTTTGAGTGCAAGTATTATGTTTTATTACGTTGCGCGACTTCTGGTTGGAGGGCCAAGTTTGTCTTATAAGTTACTGTGGCGTCGACGGTGATGATGGGTTCCACCGTATGCTTAGTTGTTTGTAGCACTTGGGTTAAATTCTGATTTTATAAAGACATGGTAGTGCTTATGTCTTGTCGATGGTCACGAGATAGGGTAAGAGTATAAATGAGAAGCCAAGGCGTTATACCACCTCTCCAGTAAGAGTATAAGTGAGGGTAAACCCCGAAATGACGTACCACACCCGCTTTATGTGTTGTTTGTGACCGGTCGAGATAGGGTAAGAGTATAAATGAGCAAGCCAGACGTTATACCCCCGCTTACCACCTCGGGGTAAGAGTATAAATGAGGGCAAGCCCAAGACGTTATACCACCTGTTTTGATTGATATTATGGGCGTGAGACCCGTGGTTATGTTTACACTTTTACCGTCGACGATGATGATTACGGCGCATAATTTATGCTGTAAGCAGACTATATGACCTTATCGACCGAGAATGGGCGGCAAGATACCTTATGGCGGTATATGACATTATCGACCGAGAATGGGCGGGCGGTATACCTTCAGGCGCACTAGATGGCGTTATCGACCGAGAATGGGCGGGCGATACCTTACCGCGCGGTAGATGACGTGCTCGACCGGGAATGGGCGGTATACCAGGCGGACAGATGGCGTTATCGACCCGAGTTGGGCGCGGTATACCTTTACGGATAGACTATGTGACCGATCGCGTCTGATTGGGCGGGTAGTATAGGTGCCCCTCTACAGTAAGTTATACTTATGAGAGATAAGTAAGTTATATAGTAATGAACTTAATGATTTTTCCTAATCGTATGCGTAGAATGTGGTTATAGCTTTTTATAGAGAATGAAAAAGATAATAAGGTGCGATTAAGTTCATAAGTGGTAATGGCGAGGATCGGTATGTATTTTTATACTTGTCTCTGTCATTCTTTTGTCTGATTATGATCATTTCAGACGTTATTTCGCATTTATATTAGTACTGTTGTCGCACCCTGGGAAGTGCATTCGGCATCTGCGAGTTTTAGGTACCCAGTTGGCGATCCTTGCTCTTAGATCTCGGTTGATTTTGAGAAAGCTCCATTTGCTCGGAGCTTATCTCTTATACGATTCCCGGTGGTAGATTCATGTATATTCGTGGTATGGCGGGCCCTGTCCGCCACGCTTGTTATTCTAAGTGCGTATTCGCATTTTGTGGTCGATTGTAAAAGAAAGGCCCAAATCGCTTGGCTGTATTTTTATATATTCGTGGAAAGGTGCCCTTCCGCCAACTTTGTCTTACTCGATGTTTATTTATAAGTTTCATGATGTTCCGCTGATTTTCTCTGATGTTTACGTAGCGGTGCCCGGGTAGGCACCGATGCCCCGATCGGGTCGTGACACATATTTTAGTTGGGGATGAAAATACCTCAATTATTTATGTAAGCGTTAATGAAAGTGCTTAACCACTAATTTTACGCATGGCGTGGCGGTTAACTAGGGTTTTGGTCTTAATCCTCCTATGTAGTCATCCTTATCAGAAAGGTAGAAGAACATCTTGGGTTGAGTGTTATATAGCCTTAACGGAGTATAAAGCGAATTAAGTAAACTGCCTTTAGCTTAACGTAGGAAGAAGTCGATCTAATTATATTAAGGATTGAATATAGTAGATAGTTGATGATCTTGGAAGCCCTAATCCCCATCATAATGTGATTTAAATCAAAGTATATTTATAATTAGTTTATTTCTGCATTATTAGTCTAAAATCCCAACCAATTACGTTAACAAAATAGATATCATAGGATAGATAACCATTTGAAAACCGATCCTTGAGGCGATATTCGGTCTTACCGGACTATATTAGCGAGTCGACAACGAGCACTTGCGTTAAAGTGTGTGCATCTTTTCGCGCGTCAAGTTTTTGGCGCCGTTAGGATGGCTTACTTTCAATATCGATTTATCTATTATTTCTAATTTGGTTGCTCAAGAACAAGTTTCTAACTTGTTCGAGCATTTTATCATTTTTTTGTTTTTCTTATTTTGCAGGTTAAATTCGGAAAAAATCAGATACATGGACTACTACTATCGAGAGGCAGTGGAGTCATCAGCGTAAAACTTAACCCATTATTGAGAGGAAGATCTAGATGAGTTGCGGGAAGGCATACTTATGTTCGCCAAGTCAGCCCGGTTATGGGAGACAAGAGAGTTCCTCGAGAAAATTGGAGACACAAAATAGGGCAATTGATGGATGAGATGAGCAATACAACTCGGCAAATCTGCTAGAGACATCATTATGGGATGTGCCAATCAAATTGAGAACTTCACACCGGCTATTGAGGAATCCGCGAGATAGTTGGTGCGCAGAAGGAAAAGATTCTTGAAATCCAATTATCCACCTTCGATTCATGAAAATCTCTTTCTTGTACTATTGCGTAAGAAACACCACCGGTGTCAATGTTGACCCCCAGAAAGTCCATACCATCAATGGCACCCTGAGTTGAGAGATGTTGGGAATCTCACCGGCAGATCCCTACACAGAGAGCCAAAAAAAGCGTGCTTGTGTACTTGGGGGATAATCGTATATTTGAGGCCCTTGTTTGAAGCAATTGTTGTAGTTGAAGTGAGATCTGCAACAATAACTCTGCGTATTGCGAGCAGTTCACAGAAGGATCCAATGGGCACTCGTAAAGGTTAATTCCGTCCGGCTAAAAGACGTTAAAGACAGCGCTTGTTGGGAGGCAACCCAATGTTTTTTTAATTATGTTATTTTAATTTTTGTCTTTAATTTATTTTATTTTTGTCACGACCCGACCCCGGGGCCGCGACTAGTACCCTTCAGGGTACATCGGTATATGTCGAGAGAATAGCGGTAACGTACACAAAACAAATCGTATAAGGTAAACATCACTAGCAGTTTATAAGGCGCCTTTCGTAAAATAACTTAGCAGATGGTGAACAAGATAACTTTATTCTTACGACCAAACCACAAACGTGACTACGGACCTCAGATTAACAATCGTGGCGGGACAGGGCCACTTCGCCATACCGCCGAATGTACAAAAGTCTATAACCTCGTGGAATCATGCAAAAGACAAAGCCTCTGAGAGATGGAGCTTTCGAAATGAGCGGTGATCCAGAGTCGCGGATCGGCAAAATTTCGTATCTCGACTGCGGCGCACGACCGAAGGGTCACAACAAGTACCAAGTATGTGAAACCGAAAATCGTAATGAATTCATAATGCATATATATAAAGCGGACATGTATGATAGCAAACTACGATTACAACTGGCAATATCTGGCGTATCGGCCGTGTCGTGACTCACGCCTCTAAGTCATCACTCAAATATAACCATAGGTCTCATGCCCATAATATCAATCGTGCGTGGAATTCTTCCACTCGCCCGGCGATACATGATATAACAACACTAAGAGTACATATGAATACTAGATCCACCTTGCATCATAAGAACGTGCGAGGCAAATGAAATGCGCATAGCTACGAATCCGCCTCGTCCTCAATCGGCGCAAGACGAAGCCGGCTACGAATCCACCGTACAACAATACTATAACCGAAATCACGAAGCGGACGGGCAAGTCGATAGCCTACTGGATCCATGCGTCACATCGTTGGCGGCAAGTCTGAGCTAACCACGAATCCACTGTGATCACACCGCCCCACCGAGCCGGCAAGTCGAAAGCCAACTACGAGATCCACTGCGTCGCGTCACGCCGAGCGGCAATGCGAGGCTAACTACTAGATCCACTGCGTGATGAGCATTTCGGAGAGCTAATCCGTGGAGCGGAAATCATCAGCGAGCGAACCCTCATCACGCGTACGTGATACCCGAATCCTCCATCATGGCGATGCGCGAATAGACTCATAATCGAACAATGGAAGCATGCGGTGGAATCGCCCGTCGCGGCGATGCGTCGGTAACTCATTCGAACAATGGGCATACGTGGAATCCTTCATCATCAAGCAGACGTCGAGTAACTCGTAACTACGCTTTAATTGAATTTCAATATCATGCCTTTACATAAACCAAGACAATTACCATGCCTTCTTTTCACATAAACCAAGAGAATTCTTATTTAAGCAAGCCAAAGTACTTATCAAGGCACAAATAGAATAATTCTCAATTGAACAAACCCCAAACACTATCGAGCCTGAAACAAGAGTAATTCTCTTTTAAACAATCTGAGAAACATAAGTCTTATATGTGAGTAGGATATTTTGTTTATAACAATCTTATTACAAAGAGCCAAAGATTGTGATCTAGGAAATATCATTTTGTCTCATCTTAGCTTCATGCGGATGGAAGTTTCTACTGGTTTTAATAATACTTAATTAGTCAAAACATTTCCTTTCGTGTAGCCGCGATGGTTTGTCGATACACATTCGATTTCAAATCGATAAAACATTCTTAAGCCGTTATACCTAACTTCGTAAAGCTAGTATAACTCTTAAGTTTTTCAAAACCAAGTATTACTTCTTCTTTCAAAATGATTCAAAAATCTTTTGAAATACTTGTTCTTTATTAACATAACAAGCTTATAGTTCAAATCGATTTACCTTTAAAGACAAGTATTTTCTTACCAACATGTTGTTATAACGACTTCCCATAAAGCGTTATACTAACTTTATGCTTTAGAAATTTACTTATTATCTTATCCATTCATAAGCGTTATAACTAACTTCCCGTAAAGCGGTTATAACTCGCCATGAACCATTTGTTCTTTTACTATCCAAGAGGCTTATACTTGAACAAATTTATACAATTTTCAAAAATACTTGACCTCTTATCTTTAGAATAATTCAATACTCGATACTTTCACAAGTACTCTATACTTTTGTAAAATCATACTTTTCCCTTAACGAGGGACTTATACTTCTTAAAACAAAACAAGTCTTTGTTTATACTTAAACAAGTAAAAATACTAAATCTTGCCGTCTGGTACTACATAGATACAAATACTCATGCTCAAAGTTAGGAAAGCTTCACATACCTCTTTGGTCAATCCACTGCTAAGCTCGACTACC
This sequence comes from Przewalskia tangutica, assembly GCA_029844215.1. Taxonomy (NCBI): domain Eukaryota; kingdom Viridiplantae; phylum Streptophyta; class Magnoliopsida; order Solanales; family Solanaceae; genus Przewalskia; species Przewalskia tangutica. The sequence continues at coordinate 1,888,628 of JAQGDG010000035.1, forward strand.
ATGAGTAATATTTCAACCTATAATAACCGTGATATGTTCATTAACCTCTAATTCCAATGTAGAATAATCTAACTCAAAGCCACTAAAATTCTATAGAAAATTGGCGAGATTTCCTTTGTTTCTACTCACTGCCACCTTCTTAAGTGAATTTCTCGTCCAAACACCACATTTAAGGTTCAATCCAACATTTTAAAGGGGATTACACACCCAAATACCAATGCCCATAAGTTTACAATAATTCACTTAACAATTCTAGGGTAGTTTTAGGCTACAACATGCTCGTAATCTCTTCTTAACCCATTCTTCATAACCAAACCACATTTCTAGCATGCAATGACTCTAGCGTTATTTACTACCATGAGTTCTTTCTTCTAACATGCGACTATAAACTAAATCTAAAGGAAGAATCATTACCTTAAAGTTTTAGCCAAAACTTATTCCAAATATTGCTAGCTTATCGCCAAGAACACCACTAACAACAATGCCAACAAGCTAGCTAAGCTTCTTTTGGTTCTTAACTATTCAGATTTTTCTAAGGGTTTTTTAGAGAAGGGAGCGATTTGAGAGAGAGAGAAGATGAAGATAGAAAATGTCAGTCTTGGTCAATATATGGCATGCAACGAAAATCAGATGGGGACTTGTCACCTCCCATGGTCTCTTTAAAACAAAAATCGGACTTTTCTAAGTTTTTCCGCCCAAAATCGCCTCGCTTGCGGCCGCGCGGCCTTGTGGCCATGAAACCTCGATCTCTCGATCTTTCGGCGTATGCCCTGTATTCCGCCAGCGGCCTGCAACTTCAGCGACCTTCAGAACTTTAGGCGCGCGACTGCATCCGTATGCCGCCGCGCACGCTCACGCCGCTCAACATTTACGTCCATTGCGCGAACTTGTAACCTATAACTTTTACTCCGACGCCCTATCGACGAGCGGTTGGTTGCGTTGGAATCTGGACTCAGCGAACTACGCCCAGGGCCTTTGAAACAACATGAACTCAATGTACGTCATAACCCGCTTGCGCTAAAGTTGACTAAAACCGTCCAACAACCCATCAACCTATCTTACGAAAATTTTAAGTCTTACTTGCTTTACGTGCGCTAAATACGTGAGGTCGAACTACGGGTATAACATTCTCCCAGCGAAACATTCGCCCGAATGTTCTTTTGGAGCCAATCTAATATTCCTCGGTACTTCCTCGTACTTTACACTAATGGAACTTTACTACGCCACTTGTGACCTAAGATATCGCACACGCTTAATCATTCCTTATAAGTCAAACGAAAACGAAGATATGAGCTTACCTTACTCCGTTGGCCTAAAGTGCGTTCGTAATTACCAGGATTCTATCACTGTGCACATAGTCTCGATATCCGCCGTTAACGATACTAATTCTACAATCCCATCACTCACTCATCTCATCTGTCATGCTATTCTAAGCATACCGTGGCTTAATTTACAACCATAGTCTCCCATTAGGTCCTTAATTAAACTTCTTAAGTGTATTACCTTCTCGCAACTCGTCATCCCCAACTATCTCAAATCGGCGTAAAACCTTGATGAGAGTTTATTAAACTTCATACCTTCGGTATCTAATTAGCCCTTACCAATCGCGGTATTCAATATCATTCTAGACGACGTGTCGACCAATCTTATACATAATTACGTATGGTGAATGTCACTATACCCACTATACTACCATCATAACTAACCCGGATACGCAATCCATAATCTTTCTGGTCATCACGCTTTTCTGGCTGAACAACATAACTCGTTAGGAGAGACGACCAACCACGCGTAATGTACTCATCGCGATCTTAGAGTGAAGAATGAAACCAATCCTAAATGTCTTCGCACAGCTCCTCGATTATAGATGTGGTGCGCGACAACACACGATAATCAAGACTACTGACACGCGATGCGTGAGCGGGCACTTTCCGAGGACTAAGCGCTTGCGATACCACTTTTGTCACGACCGACCGGTCGCGACTAGTACCCTAGGGGTACGCATCGGGTATATGTCGAGAGAATAGCGGTGAGCATACACAAAACAAATCGTATAAGGTAAACATCACTAGCAGCCGATAAGGCGCTTCATAAAATAACTTAGCAGATGAAGCGAGACAACTTTATTCTTACAAGCCCAAACCAAACGTGACTACAGCACTTAGGATTAACAATGGCGGAGACGGGGCCGCCATACCCCTGAATGTACAAAGTCTATAACCTCGAATCATACCAAAAGACAAAGCCTCGGAGAGATGGGCTTTCAAGAAATGAGCAGTGATCCAAGAGTGCGGATCGCCAGTTTCACGTATCTCGACTGCGGCGCAGATGACGGCCCGAAAGTCGATGCAACAAGTACCAAGTATGTGGCCCGAAAATGCGTAATGAATTCATAATAGCGTATATATAAAGCGGGAGACGTATGATAGCCAAACTACGGTACACAACATATCTGCGACCATTGTGTCGTGACTCGCGCCTAAGTCATCTCAAATATAACCATAGGTCTCGTGCCCATAATATCAATCGTGCGTGGAATTCCTTCGCCACTGCCAGCGATCTATGATATAACAACAAGGAGTACATATGAATACTAGATCCACCTTGCATCATAAGCAAATGCGAGGCAAAGCGGCGCATAGCTACGATCCACCGTCGCCTGCAATCGGCCAGAAATAAAGCCACTACGGATCCGCACTCAACAATATATCGCGAAATCACGAGCGGGCAAGGCAAGTCGATAGCCTCTGAATCCACCTGCGTCACATCGTTGGCGGCAAATCGCATGCTAACCACGATCCACCGCGTCACACCACTTCGCCCAACACGGCGGCGATGTCAAAGCCAACTACAGATCCACTGCGTAACGCTCTCGGCGGGGCAAGTCACGGTAACTACTAGATCCACCTGCGTGATGGGCGCTGGAGAGCTAATCCATGGAGCGAAATATCGGCGAAACGAACCCTCATCATGGCGCATACGTGGAATCCTCCGTGGCTGGCGATGCGCTAAATAGACTTCATAATCGAACAATGGAAGCATACGGTGGAATCGCCTTCGTCAAGCGATGCGTCCAAGTAACTCATGGCGAACAATGGAAGCATACCCGTGGAATCGCTTCGTCATTTGGCGATCGAGTAACTTCGTAACTACGTGCTTTTAATTCGAATTTCAATATCATGCCTTTTCATAAACCAAGACAATTACCATGCCTTCTTTTCACATAAACGAGAATTCTTATTTAAGCAAGCCAAAGTACTTATCAAGGCACACATAGAATAATTCTCAATCGAGCAAGCCCAAAACACTATCAAGGCACAAACAGAGTAATTCTCTTTTAAGCAATCCTGAGAAACATAAGTCTTATACGCAGGTAGGATATTCTTGTTTATAACAATCTTATTCTGTTAGTGATCTAGGAAATATCATTTTGTCTCATCTTAGCTTCATGCAGATGGAAGTTTCTCTTTGGTTTTAATAATACTTAATTAGTCAAAACATTTCCTTTCATTAACTGCGATGGTTTGTCGATACGTTACGATTCAAATCGATAAAACATTCTTAAGCGTTATACCTAACTTCTCATAAAGCTAGTATAACTCTTAAGTTTTTCAAAAACCAAGTATTAACTAACTTCTTTCAAAATGATTCAAAATCTTTTGAAATACTTGTTCTTTATTAACACATAACAAGCCGATTATAGTTCAAATCGATTACCTTTTAAAGACTACAAGTATTTTCTTACCAACATAAAGTGTTATAACCAACTTCCCATAAAGCGTTATACTAACTTTATGCTTTAGAAATTCGACATCTTATCCATTCATAAGTAGTTATAACTAACTTCCCATAAAGCCGTTATAACTCCTTATGAACCATTTGTTCTTTTACTATCCAAGAGGCTTATACTTGAACAAATTTATACAATTTTCAAAAATACTTCAAGCCTCTTATCTTTAGAATAATTCAATACTCAATACTTTCACACCAAGTACTCTATACTTTTGTAAAATCATACTTTTCCCTTAACCAAGGGACTTATACTTCTTAAAACAAAACAAGTCTTTGTTTATACTTAAACAAGTAAAAATACTAAATCTTGTCGTCCGTACTACATAGATACAAATACTCACGCCAGTTAGGAAAGCTTCACATACCTCTTTGGTCAATCCACTTGCTAAGCTCAACTCATGAGTAATATTTCAACCTATAATAACCATGATATGTTCATTAACCTAATTCCAATGTAGAATAATCTAACTCAAAGCCACTAAAATTCTATAGAAAATTGGCGGCATTTCCTTTGTTTCTACTCACTTTGCCACCTTTCTTAAAGTGAATTTCATCGTCAAACACCACATTTAAGGTTCAACAATCCAACATTTTAAAGGGGATTACACACCCAAATACCAGTGCATTGTAAGTTTACAATAATTCATAACAATTCTAGGTAGTTTAGGCTACAACATGCTCATAATCTCTTCTTAACCCATTCTTCATAACCAAACCACATTTCTAGCATGCATGACTCTAGAGCATTATTTACTACCACAAGTTCTTTCTTCTTAACATGCGACTATAAACTAAATCTAAAGGAAGAATCATTACCTTAAAGTTTTAGCCAAAACTTATTCCAAATATTGCTAGCTTCTGCCAAGAACACCTTACAACAATGCCAACAAGCTAGCTACAAGCTTTTGGTTCTTAACTATTCAGATTTTCTAAGGGTTTTTTTAGAGAAGGGAAGCGATTTGAGAGAGAGAGAGAAGATGAAAGATAGAAAATGTCAAGTCTTGGTCAATATATGGCATCAGAGAAAATCAGATGGGGACACTTGTCACCTCCATGGTCTCTTTTAAAACAAAAATCGACTTTTCTAAGTTTTTCGCCCAAAAATCGCTTTCGGCGCGCCGCCAGCCCGGCGCCACCAAACCTCCGCATCTCGATCTTTCGGCGCGTCTTATTCCGGCGCGCGGCCACTGCAACCAGCGACCCTTCAGAACTTTAGCGCGCGGCCGTCGCATCCGCGCCAGCCGCGGCTTCACATTTCTCATTGCGCGACCGAACTTGAACCTCGTAACTTTACTACTCGGCGTCCTATCGACGAACGGTTGGTTGCGTTGGAATCTAGACTCAACGAACTACGCCCCAGGCCTTTGAAACACTTATGAACTCTCAATGTACCGGGTCATAACCCGCCTTAAAGTTGACTAAAACCCGTCCGGAACAACCCATCAACCTATCTTCTGAAAATTTTAAGTCTTACTTGCTTTCGTACGCTCTCATACGTAGGGTCAGAACTACGGGGTATAACAATTTTGCCTTGAACAGTCTCACGGTCTTGGGTTCTTGTTTTGTGTTGTTGGATGACAGGTAGACTGAAAGCTAAAACCGAGGAAAAAGGCAAACGCTGGTGAAAAAGGAAGCGATCGTCGCGCGGCTGAGAATCGAGGCTGGCGCGGAACTCAGAGACCGCGTACTAGCAGCGCGTGGCGCCGAATCTGGCCATGGCGCGGAACTTGAGGACCGTATTAGTGCAAATTCCAGAATTCTTCCTCCTAGACCTCCGTTATGACCGATGTGTTGTGTCAGTAAGTTGTCACTAATTTTTTTTGAGTCTTGCACACATTGGGGACAATGTGTGATTTAAGTTTGGGGGATGTTTTATTGTTTTTGAGTCTTGTTGAATTGTTTTGTGTATTTTTGAGTCATTTTTGAGTCATAATTTTTTTTTAAGATCATGCATGTTGTAGTTACTTGAATTGCCTAGTGAAGTAAGGTTGAATAATGTAATGGAATTAGAAGCAACAATCTAAACACTTAGGTTAGATATGCCAAAAACTCATGAAATCTGTCTATTGGGAGTATCTTGCTTGATTTGTGCATTGTTAAAAGATTAAAACCTATGTGTTATGATTGTTTGTTATTTGAGGCGAAATAGTTAGGATATGCATGTTAGGGAGATGACTCAGTCATTTCTTTGTTAGCCAATTCTTACCACTCTTTTCTATCCCTGACTTTAAAAATATCCCTAGTCAGCCCCATTGAGCCTAAAAACATGAAACTTTTTCTTTGACACCATATATTCCTACAATTGTGCCATAATTAAAAATGTGAAATAGTTGGAATAAATTGTGTTAAAAAAGAGACAAAAAGAGTGAATAAGTTTGATGCACCCCAATGAAAAAGTAATAAGAAAGAGGCAAAAGCCTAAGTTTGGGGGTGCTTGTTATTATAATACACTTCACTCTCCCAAAACAAAAGAGGGGAAAGATAGAATTGAAGTGAAGGAAAAAATCAAAAGAAAAGGGAAAAATTGAAAAGCTAAAGAGCTTATGATACACAAAAATGAGCCTAAATGCCTATTTTTACCTACCCGTGTCTAAGCCTACATTACAACCCTTAAAAGTCCTGAAGATCTCTTAGATGCATAGCCATGATTAGTGGAGAATAGCAAGTAAACATGCGATAGGAATTTTGAAATTAACATCGTGATTGATGTTGACTTCCATTAAGCATGATAAAAAAGAGTTTGCGAAATATCTAGCTTAATGTGTTTAGAATGCTGAAATTTCATGCTATATGTTCCTGCATATTATTCTACTAATCTTCATGTTTTTCCAAGTAGCACCAATGCAGCAAAGTGATCAATGTCATTGAGTCTTTTATTTTTCGTTTTCCTTGAGTCTTTATTTCTTTCTTTTTATCTTTGATCGAGGGCGAGCAAAGGTTAAGTTTGGGGGTATTTGATCGGTGTATTTTATATGTTGACAGTCAATTTTGACCCGTTTTTGTATATCTGTTGCAATTTTAAGTATTTTAGCACACCGCATTTTAATCAGCATTTTTTGCATTTTTATCTTTTCATTTTAAATTAAGCATTATGTCTTTGTTAATATTATGTTTATTATTGTTACACCGTCGTTTTATTTTAATAATATTTGCATCTCTTTAAATAATTAATTGACATCCTATTTTACTTTTAATCAGGCATTAAACATGTCTTAAATATTGCATTTTAGTATTATTGCATCGGCATTTGAATTTTAATAATCTTGCATCTTTTTAAATAATTGTCTTTCAAATAATTAACCAGCCTTGCATTTTGTAAAACCAGTCCAGTCCAAGACACAATTCGAATCAGTCCAAGCCAACACTATTTTTAATATCATCCAAACACCCTCTTTTATTTTCCCCCCCTAAAATCAAATACCACTTTTCATTTTCCCCCCAAAACAGCACCCCACTTTTCATTCCCCCCCCCCAAATACCAAACCCTAACACACACCCCTATATAATAAACTTTCCCCCCATTAAATGACCTACCCTACATTTTTACCATCAGCCCACAACAAATCAGCAGCCCTCTCTCTCATTTTTTAACCTAGCAGCCCTATCCCCTCACCCCACTATCCGCCGTCGCCGCTTCCCCGCCGCCCGGCTCCGCGAACCCCAACCGTACCTACCTTACTACCCAGCCGCCCCACTCCTCTCTCCTTTCATTCTACCTCACCAAAGAATCCGTCGCGCCGCGCCGGAGCTTGGAGCTCCGGCGAACACCTCTCACACACACAAATCCCATCGCTCGTCGACCACAACACCACCGTCTCGTGCTCAAAGCCGGGCGGCGTTGCTCGGCGACCTCGTCGTTGAAGTGAGCCTTGCCACGCTTGCCTTTTGTGTTGTTGAAATCACTTTATTTGTATCTCTTGGATCTATGGCATATCCGGTTATTTGGGTGATTTTTATTTTTGAATGTCGCGAGTTTTTGGTTATGTTATTCTTGTTGTTGGGTGATTTCGATTTTCTTGGCTATTATCATTCTTTGTTTTCGTTTGTTTTTTCGAATTCGTGAAGTTCAAACTTCACGTGTTCTTATTATTGTTCCTACTGTTTTCAGTCTTGCGTTGGGCTGATTTGATTTTTTCGTCGGGTAAATCGCCGGAGTAAAACTCCGGCGAAGTTCTGATTTTCCGTTGAATCACTGCCGCTGCTTCTGCTGTGTAGCAGACCACTTGTTGGCTGTGTTGCTACTGTTTGACATTTCCATACTAATTTTGGTTATTTGTTCGGCTGGTTTTAGCCATGGTGCTGGACTGATTTTTAGGCTATTTTCTACTAATTGTCGGCATTGTTACTACTGTTTTTGGCCATTTTATTGAACTGGTTTTGGCCATATTGATATTGATTTTGGGCATTTTTTGCTGGTTTACTGATTTAGAACAAATACTACACTGTTGGTATTTTACTGATTTGAACAAGATGCTATACTTGTTTGGCCGATGAAAAAGTTATCCGTCGATTTTTGAGGCCTCCACAGTTGCAAAGACGGAAAATAAAATAAATGAAGCTTTCTGGGCAATGATGATTTCTTCCACTTACACCGGATAACCAACATGTGCTTGGCAAGGCGAATTTTCGCATGCCACTTGTTTAAGGTATCTACTTTATATTTTTACATATCCGAGGCCTCCGTGTTTAAAACTATTCTTGTTTTGGCGCGGATCAGAAGGTTTTATTTATTTTATTATTTTTAACAATATTGGCGATGAAGGAATCCGTCGATTTCCAAGGCATCCACATAAAAGCGGATTTATTTGCTTTGTTTGTTAATTTTTGCTATTATTTTAAAATTTATGTATTCTATTACTAATACTTTTACTAAGTGTTTATGCAGGTATCCGGAGATGCATTTCAAAAAGAATGCCCCGGAGTTTATTTTATGCCGCATTTAATTTCAGTTTTATTATTTTGCATTGTATTTTATTTTAATTGTAAATTATGTAAAATGCTTAGAATAGGTAGAATAAAAAGAGCAATAAATAATTAACCTAGGTTTGAACGAATAACCGCAAGTTAGCGGATCTTAAAGGATGTCTAACCCCTTCCCTTTAGGATAATAAAGAACCCTGATCCAGAATCTCACTAATTTCGCAGACCATTAAATGGAAGTCAATTGCAGTATTTTTATTGCAATAAACTAAGTGTCCTAGTTCACTATAATAATTAGGTGGCGACTCCTTAAAATACATCTAGGAATCAACCATACGTGGTACTCTCGTTTCGACTCCGGTTAAAATGGGGTGTTACATTATATACACTTTTTGAGTCATTTTTAGTTAGTATTTTACTCATTTTATTTATGTTTAGTATAGTATTAGGGTCGTTTTCCTTTCTTTTGTGTCACAACGGTAAAAAATGTAGAAATGGCAAAAAGGATATGAAATTAGCATAAATAAGATGGAATTGCACACTAAAAGGGCCAAGAAATGAAGTCTAAGAAGTTCCGTAAATTATAGAGGAGATCAGATGAAGTCCGGACGAAAAAGAGCGACGAGGCGAATCATGAAACGTCACCGAACGCGGCGCTGGCAGCGGCCATGCGCGCTGAAGTCTTTGAAAGACAGAGTTGTTGATTTTGGTAGCCGTGGCGCTGATCTATGGCGCGTGCGTCGCGGGATTTATGAAATGCAGGCGGGTGACATGTTTTCAGAATCCTAAATGGATTACTTTTCCTACCTAAAGGGATAACTTTTCCTACCTTAAAACCCTTACCTAAAAGGATTCTAATAACTTTTCCTACTTACAAATCCTTAAACCTAAAGGATTCTTGGTCTATAAATAGTCTCTACATCATTAGAAGAATGCATTCTCCATTCCACCATTCACCATTCTACATCCATCCATCCACCACTCCATCTTGTAAATATTCCACAACACAACCCTTGGATGCTAGAAGGCTTGGAGTCTCGTTCTTGAGTATTTTTCTTTTCTTTCTTTTTGCTTTATTTATTTCAGTTCATGTATGGAGTTTGTATTAGTTCTTAGCGTGACAATGGCTAGGAGCTAATTACTTTATTAGGAATTTCTTTGTGATTCACTTGAAACTCTATTCATGAATTAATATAGTAGTTGATTTCTTCTTCACTTAGTTAAGATCTATCCAATAATTGTTTTGCATGTTTGGTAATTAATTGATCACTAATTATAATTACTTATATGATTTCTAATCAAACTTCGAAAGGAGGAGGTTGTGAATATGATGTAAGTTAGGTAGACATATTTTGAATTGGGGATGAAAATACCTCAATTATTTATGTAGCGTTAATGAGAGGCTTAACAACCCTAATTTTACGCATGGCGCGTGACGGTTAACTAGGTTTTTGGTCTTAATCCTCCTATAGAGTCATCCTTATCACCGAAAGGTAGAAAGGAGCAATACTGGGGTTGAGTGTTTATATAGCCTTAACAGGAGTAGAAAACGAATTAGTAAACCTGCTAGCTTAACGTAGAAGAAGAAGTCAGTCTAATTATATTAAGGATTGAATAGAGTGGATAGTTGATGATCTTGGAAGCCCTAATCCCCCATCATAACTGATTTAAATCAAAGTATATTTATAATTAGTTTATTTCCTGCATTATTAGTCTAAAATCCCAATCAATTACGTTAACCAAATAGATACCATAGGATAGATAACCGGTACTTGAAAATCAATCCTTGAGGACGATTAGGGCCAGAAGATAGCGTCAGAACACTCCGGATGATGATGATGATGACAGTGAAATAAATTTGGCTCGAATATTTTATATGCTAAAGGAGCAATAGGAGGCTATAACTCAGTTGCAAAAAAAAAATAGCAGAGCAAGCGCACCAAATGAAGCTTGCCATGTCCGTAATGATAAACCATGTCGGGAAGAGGACCGAGTTGATGAGAACGCCAACGACTAGGGGACTAATGAGTCCCCGGAGGTCTTGAAGGGGTCGAACTCGAAGAGATATATCCAATTGTCGTTCCCACGTAGTGCAACACAAAAGTAGATACCGAAAAGGTTTAAAATGCCCGACCTCCCGAAGTATGATGGGACAACAAATTTATAGGAGCATGTGATGTCATATACTTGTGTAATGAAGGGCAAAGACATGCATCCGGATGAGATTGAATCGATGTTGTTAAAGAAATTTGGCGAAACGCTTTCCAATGGAGCAATGCCTTGATATTCTATGTTGCCTGGATATTATATTAATTTATTGAAATGCTTGTAGATGATTTTATAAAGGCTCATGTCGGAGCTCAAAAGGTTCAAGTAAGGAAAATATATATTTTTGAAATTGCACAGAAAGATACAGAGTTGTTGCGGAAGTTCGTGACCAAATTTCGAAAGGAGCGGATGCTACTTCCCCGAGTACCAGATGAGTGGGCAGCTGAAGCTTTCACCAATGGACTGAATCCTAGGAGCTCCAATGCTTCATTCAAATTAAAGAAGAACCTGTTGGAATTTCCGATAGAGAAAGTGGTCCGATTGTTGAAAAATGACCACATACGCGAGTTCTTAAGTGATTGTGCAAAAGGGAAACTACATAAATAAGGAAGCGAACAAATAAACTGAATCTGTTGAGTCTCAACATATCATAAATATAATTATAGGAGGACTGAACGTTCTTAAGGGATTGTCATGACTACAAAAAAATGAAAGTCTCAATCACTCGGGAGAAAAGATTCAGAGACTATGTGCCGGAAGGAATGGTTTCTTTCAATGATGAAGATGTGGAGGACATCATTCAACCTTACAATGATGTATTAGTAATTTCTGTCTTTATCAATAAATTCCAGATTAAGTGTATTTTGATCGATCCAGCCTGCAGGTAGCTCGACCAATATAATTTGATAGAAAGTGGTAGAGCAATTAGGACTGTTGGACCAAATTATGTCGGCGACCCGGATTCGTAACAGATTTAACATGGTAAGCGAGAATACGAGGGAGGAAATCATTCTTTCAGTCAACGCAGTCGGGATAATTCAGCAAATGAAGTTTTATGTTATTGAAGGTGAGATGAAGTACATCGCACTGTTCGACAGGCCTTGATACATGACATAAGGGGCATTCCTTCGATGTTGCACATGATATTAAAGTTTTCGACTCTGGAGGGAATAAAGACCGTTTATGGGGAACAGTCGGTAGAAAGGTAAATGTTCACAATAGAGGAAGTGGTGCAAGCGCCGAAAGAAGTGAAATATTTAAGTAAAGAAAAAGAAAATAAATAGCAATCACATGACTCAGACTCGAAGAGTCCGGAGAAACAAGAGGGCAACAAGATAAACTTCGAAGATGAAGAGGATTACTTCTGTGTCCCGAGGTTATTCGTGCTGCCAGAATGATTCAGATGCCACAAAGTCAATCTTAGAGGAACTAGAGCAAGTCATCTTGTTCGTGCAGTTACCAGATAGAAAGGTATATCTGGGCACCGGGTTATCCCGGAGCTTAGGCTTAAATTAATTAAAAAATTTAAAGCTAACTCCGATTTATTTGCCTGTGACATGTATTCCATTTTTTAAAGCTAACTCCAATTTAATTGAACACAACATGTGGCATGGTTTAGGTGCGAGGTCGAAGGGTGTAGTAGTGTTGTGCACCCGTTGTGAGATACTTCAGGTTGAGTCCATTTTGAAAAATAGGATTGGACAAGGGCCGAACCAAGTGACGTCGGGTAGGCGACCGAAGAAATTTAATGTAGATCCACTTCGGATTTGGTGTTAGCCGTTACTATTTGATCATTATGTGGACTTTATTATCATTTAATTGCAGTAAATTAGAGAATGATTCTCGGGCATAAATGTCTTGTATTCATAGCTATAAAAGGAGTTCAACCTTCATGTTGGAAGGACATCACATTCTCATTTCACTTACTTGCAAGATTTCTCTGTAATCTTAAGTTGTACAAGCTCTCCACATTGGCTCGGGCTCGAGACAATTCTGCTAAGGACCTAACCAAGTTCTAATCAAGATAACACCAATTCAGACTACTTCTTTTACTTATTCTCACTCACTTAATTATTATTAATTGCCTACTATATTCACTTATGAATCAATTCATATATTCTTAAAACCACTTACAAATTTAACTATATCTTTTTTTGGGGTAAACACCATGATTTTAATATTTTGGTATATAAGACAAACATCAAAGCAGAGGTACCACAAGGAATAGAAGGACATCGATGTATATCTTATTACAATTCATAGGCTTTAAATCTCAGTCTTATTTGCATGTGAGCATTGCTAATTTTAGTGAAGTTCCAACTCTGTAGACAGTAATCTCAAGTACATATATAGTTTATGTATATCAGAAATAAGTGTATGCCCACTTTTTAAGTTGTCAATTGTCTCTGTTTAAAGTTGTTCATGTGGATCAAACGTCTTTTTCACCAAAACATTCCCTTCTCTTCTATATGTGATCCATCTAAGTTACTCCCTTTATGAATGGAACATCTACCACAATATTATCACTCATGTATTCTTCCATATATTTTCAAATACGTACATCAAATTTCACATACATAATTGATCCACATATTACAAAATTTATAATAGTATTATACTGTAGTAAACATGTTAGATTTTCCTATAATACTACTCCTATTTACTTTCTTTAAATATGTTTTTATGTTTGACAGTCTGAGACGGACAAGTTTATTTCAAGCTAGCGATATCTAATGGTGGTATTGAATAAGTTTTTAATTAGCAGTACTTTTCTGCAGTAATTTATAACACGAAAGAAACTATACATGTATTTAATAGTCCAACATCGTTTGAAAATAATACAAGTTGCGCTATATATTAATTTGCTATATGCAAAGTAATTAAAACCTCTAAATAATCATAGTCATATACTCAAAAACTCACTTACAAACCAAACTGTAACAATATATCGACCCCAAATGAAGCGAACAAATAAACTGAATCTGTTGAGTCTCAACATATCATAAATATAATTATAGGAGGAATGAACGTTCTTAAGGGAGTTGTCATGACTACAAAAAAAAATGAAAGTCTCAATCACTCGGGAGAAAAGATTCAGAGACTGTGCCGGAAGGAATGGTTTCTTTCAATGATGAAGATGTGGAGGACATCATTCAACCTCACAATGATGTATTAGTAATTTCTGTCTTTATCAATAAATTCCAAATTAAGTGTATTTTGATCGATCCAGCCTGCAGGTAGCTCGATCAATATAATTTGATGGAAAGTGGTAGAGCAATTAGGGCTGTTGGACCAAATTATGTCGGCGACCCGGGTTCTTAACAGATTTAACATGGTAAGCGAGAATACGAGGGAGGAAATCATTCTTTCAGTCAACGCAGTCGGGATAATTCAGCAAATGAAGTTTTATGTTATTGAAGGTGAGATGAAGTACATCGCACTGTTCGACAGGCCTTGATACATGACATAAGGGGCATTCCTTCGACGTTGCACATGATATTAAAGTTTTCGACTCTGGAGGGAATAAAGACCGTTTATGGGGAACAGTCGGTAGAAAGGTAAATGTTCACGATAGAGGTCGTGGTGCAAGCGCCGAAAGAAGTGAAAGATTTAAGTAAAGAAAAAGAAAATAAATAGCAATCACAGGACTCGGACTCGAAGAGTCCGGAGAAACAAGAGGGCAACAAGATAAACTTCGAAGATGAAGAGGATTACTTCCGTGTCCCGAGGTTATTCGTGCTGTCACAATGATTCAGATGCCACAAAGTCAATCTTAGAGGAACAAGAGCAAGTCATCTTGTTCGTGCAGTTACCAGATAGAAAGGTATATCTGGGCACCGGGTTATCGCGGAGCTTAGGCTTAAATTAATTAAAAAAATTAAAGCTAACTCCAATTTATTTGCCTGTGACATGTATTCCATTTTTTAAAGCTAACTCCAATTTAATTGAACACAACATGTGGCATGGTTTAGGTGTGAGGTCGAAGGGTGTAGTAGTGTTGTGCACCCGTTGTGAGATACTTCAGGTTGAATCCATTTTGAAAAATAGGATTGGATAAGGGCCGAACCAAGTGACGTCGGGTAGGCGACCGAAGAAGTTTAATGTAGATCCACTTCGGATTTGGTGTTAGCCGTTACTATTTGATCATTATGTGGACTTTATTGTCATTTAATTGCAGTAAATTAGAGAATGATTCTCGGACATAAATGTCTTGTATTCATAGCTATAAAAGGAGTCCAACCTTCATGTTGGAAGGACATCACATTCTCATTTCACTTACTTGCAAGATTTCTCTGTAATCTTAAGTTGTACAAGCTCTCCACGTTGGCTCTGCTCGAGACAATTCACTGAGACCTAACCAAGTTCTAATCAAGATAACACCAATTCAGACTACTTCTTTTACTTATTCTCACTCACTTAATTATTGTTAATTGCCTACTATATTCACTTATGAATCAATTCATATATCCTTAATGATAGAATATTTTCCTCAAAAGACTTCATTCCATTAGGTAAGAATATATACATCTTTACACTAACTAGGAAGAATCTAGAATAATCCTAAAAATATTCCTATACATTAAACTACTTACCATATAAGATGGGATACTACATTAATACAAGATACTACACAATATTTCTATGATTAATGGTATTACTTCTAGAATATTCTATTCTAGAATATTCTAATACTCCCCCTCAGTTGAAGCTGGAGGACGCCGAATGCTGAGACTGTCCCGAAATTCTTCAAATAAAATCAGCGGAAGCCCTTTTGAAGATATCGATTTGATGACGTTGGGACATGAAGTACTACACTGTCCGCGTGCCACTTTTCACGGACAAAATGGATATCGACTCTATATGTTTAGTGCGTTGATGATGTATTGGATTTCGAGAAAGATATATTGCACTAATGTTGTCACGATGAACTATAGTAGCTTTGATTTTGGCAATGAAGCTCGATAAAAGATTCGAATCGGCGTAATCGAATACAACGCGGCAGCGCGGTATTCGGGCCTTCATGGGCGCGATCGCGTGGGTTGCCGTTTGGAAGACCATGAAACTAAATTATCACCGAGGAATACACAATACCCGGATGTGGGCGCGGTGTCGGACAACTGCCCGATCTGCGTCGTATAAGTGACAAGTGTGGAGATGCAAGATGGGTAAAGATGTAATCCATATTCTGAGTGCCTTAATGTAGCGTCTAATCCGTTTGAGTGCTGCGTATGTTCTTCCATGGATTATGCATGAATAGGCATACTTGTTGTATGCGGCATAGGTTATGCAGTGCGGTAAAGGTGAGATATTGCAACGCTCTTTGCTAAGCTGCGGTACAATGTTGGATCGTGAGTTTGCTAGAGATAGCACTTAATTTGGACTTTGTATCCACCGGTGTTCTTTGAGGGTTTGCAAGAGGCCATTCGGCCCGTTCCACGATCTCGGATCATACTTCTTACGAGAGAGAAAGAGCCGCTGCGTGTCTTGTCACGAATTCCTAGAAAGAAGTGCAATGGACCAAGATCCTTCATAGCAAATTCGAACCAAGTCGAGACATGATATCCTTGCGAAGAGATTACGAGGAAGTCGAGAATAATATCATCCACATCTGATAGAAGATAAGCCGTATGATTACCCCGATGATAGATAAAGGAATTATCGGACCGGTGTGCAAACCCCATCTGTGATACAAAATCGCAAACCGATACGGGCCACAGGTGCTTGTTTGAGACCATACAAAGACTTGTTTAGCGGCATACATGATTGGGATATTTTGGATCTCTGTACCGATGGTTGGTGCGTATGTAATCTCGTTTAGGTGACCGTGGAGAAATGCATTTTTAACATCCAATGGTGGAGTGACCATCCTGCGGAGAGACAAGTGAAGCGCTACGATAGTAGTGGTTTGACTCTTTGGGTGAATGTCTCTCCACAATCGATGCCAACTCTGCGTCTTCCCATCACCTACAAGGCGGGCCTTATGCGCTCAAAGAAGCATCGATTTTTCTTTATGAGTAAAAATCCACATAATCGAATGATGTTAGCATTAGATGGACGGCACTAAATCCCGTATCTATTTTTAATAAGAGCTTGATATTCATCATCCATGGTCATTTTCCAATTTGGGTCTTTCAGAGCAGACACAAGGTTACATGGTAATGGTGATTTGGAAATTTGGGTGTGAAGGTTGTATTTAGTGTTGGGTTTGACAATACCATGTTGACTACGGGTGACTGGACGTGTTGTCGGGCGATGGATGGGCCATCGCCAAATGTGGTATTTGTAAAGCTGGGACTGGATCAGGGGCTTGAGTTGCATTAAGAGTAGGTGTCAAAGCACATGAGCCCGAATGTGTACGATATCGGGGCGATGGGTTGGGCACCATTTGGTAAGGACACGGGTAATGGATTAAGAGAATTTTGTCCATTTGCGATGCGATGACGAACTATGAGACAATGGTTGGGTAAAATTGGGTGTATTCGGCATCAAACTCATAAGTGGGAGATTGTGACTCATTGATTTTTCTAAATGGGAATTGAGTTTCATCAAATATAACATGACGACTAATAAAAATCCTATTGGAGGATAGGTCATAACATTTGTATCCCCGATGATGGGATAGGTATCCCAAAAAAATGCAAGGAGTAGATCTCGGTTGTAATTTATGGATGGTGGTGGATGGAAATAATGGAAAACACAAGCACCCAAAAATCCGGAGATGAGAGTATGTCGGTTTTCGAAGGTATAGTGAAGTGCATGATGCCAAAAGTTAGGGGGAAGTGAGGCATGAGCAAGGGATTCCCACCGCCGCCGGAATTACGATGATTCCCGTTTTTGTTGCGGTTTCCACCTTTTTTATTTCCATGTGCAGTTTTTGACCGGTTATTTCCATCATTAAAGTGACCTATACGCGATTCGGTTGTGTTAGCAACCTTTTTGGAAAGACCTTGTTCTTCTAGGATTAACATAGATCTTGCTTTGTAGAATAACGGAAGTGGGTTACTTTGACGGATAACGGTGACAACTCCGTTATATGCCTCTGTCGTCCGTGAAGTTGTAGAACGAAGCGTTGTCGGAGGCGAACCAACATTTTTAATTGATCCGCCAACACTTTGGCGTTGACAATAAGCGCGAGCGTTAGGAAAATCCTCATATCAACACCGGAGAATTCTTGCTCCAAAGCAATCGCAGGAATTTTCATTATCATAAAAATGTCCGTGTCGATTCCAAGCATCAATTGCCTTAGAATCTTTTCCGTGATCGTGTCGCAACAAATCCGTGGATATTGTTGAATATATCCAACCGAAACGATGGCATCTAGGACATCCCACAATTCTTTGTCTTCATCAGATTGTCAAAACTTTTTCTTTGTCTTTAGGGAGATGATGTGGTGAAGAACCACTGAGAACGACAACATATTTTAAAAAGTTCCGCCCAGGCAGCATAATGCACATTCTCCATTTGTAAAGTTATGGGAACATGAATTTTGATATTGGAAACTGTGAGGGATGGGTGATAGGACGATTTGGATTCAGACATGTTGATAATAGTTGGATGAAAAAACAAAACACGATGAGCGGAAAATCAAAATTTCGATGTGGAGAGCGAAATTTCGAAAAGAAAACAAAAAGAAAAAACAATTTGGTGTTTAGGAAGATGAATCTTTTCCTAAGCTCTTGCCATGATAGAATATTTTCCTCAAAAGACTTCATTCCATTAGGTAAGAATATATACATCTTTACACTAACTAGGAAGAATCTAGAATAATCCTAAAAATATTCCTATACATTAAACTACTTACCATATAAGATGGGATACTACATTAATACAAGATACTACACAATATTTCTATGATTAATGGTATTACTTCTAGAATATTCTATTCTAGAATATTCTAATACTTAAAACTACTTACAAATTTAACTATATCTTTTTTGGGGTAAACACCATGATTTTAATATTTTGGTATATAAGACAAACATCAAAGCAGAGGTACCACAAGGAATAGAAGGACATCGATGTATATCTTATTACAATTCATAGGCTTTAAATCTCAGTCTTATTTGCATGTGAGCATTGCTAATTTTAGTGAAGTTCCAACTCTGTAGACAGTAATCTCAAGTACATATATAGTTTATGTATATCAGAAATAAGTGTATGCCCACTTTTTAAGTTGTCAATTGTCTCTGTTTAAAGTTGTTCATGTGGATCAAACGTCTTTTTCACCAAAACATTCCCTTCTCTTCTATATGTGATCCATCTAAGTTACTCCCTTTATGAATGGAACATCTACCACAATATTATCACTCATGTATTCTTCCATATATTTTCAAATACGTACATCAAATTTCACATACATAATTGATCCACATATTACAAAATTTATAATAGTATTATACTGTAGTAAACATGTTAGATTTTCCTATAATACTACTCCTATTTACTTTCTTTAAATATGTTTTTATGTTTGTGATCTGAGGCAGATGAGTTTATTTCAATTCAGCGATCTAATGGTGGTATTGAATAAGTTTTTAATTAGCGATTTTCTGCAGTAATTTATAACACGAAAGAAACTATACATGTATTTAATAGTCCAACATCGTTTGAAAATAATACAAGTTGCGCTATATATTAATTTGCTATATGCAAAGTAATTAAAACCTCTAAATAATCATATACTCAAAAACTCACTTACAAACCAAACTGTAACAATATGTCGACCCCACTTACACAGGGGCGGAATAAAAATTCTAACCGTAATTATGTAGTATTTATGTTAAGAAATCCACTTAATATGCATAACCATTTATCCAAAAACCAAAAATTGACTTTATTAAAATGTTGAACCTATAAACTCAAAATTCTAAATTTATCTCTAGTACTATTTACATAAATTTAATTTTACCTAGATATTCACTAATATATTCCAAACTTGAGATGATAGGGGTATAAAAGATTACCTGAGGATGAGGAAGGAAGAAGAGAAAGTCAAATGTACTAAGGAATGGGAACCTGAAAAGGCATCCTTGCCTTGTAATATTTGCATAAAACTAATAAGATATGGTTCAAAATGTTGTGTTTTTTTTGGGTAAATATTAATGGAAAGGTTTTCAAGTCTTGCTAGCTACAGCCTAGTGATAGGATGCTCCGTCCCACTCCTTGTTTCTTCTAATTTATGTCTAAAAATAATACTCCTCCCTTGCTTTTGCCGCATTTTTTGCTTCTCTCCTTGTTCCTTCCCCACTTTGTTTCTTTCGCCTTAATTATCTTACTAGGTGAACAAAATTAATTCATATTATGGTAACCCTGTTTAATATGTCAAGTTTAAACGAGTTGGATTATAATTCGTCATTATTATTCAAGTGATACCTGAATTGCTCACGAGAAGTTTTTCTAACCGAATTAAAGTTGTGAGACAATTAGATTCTCTAAACCTATATGACGCCCTGAAAGGGGCAAGATATTGAAATTGTTTGTTAATGTTAGGTTACGTGTGGGCGTTTTTACAACATGCTCGTTTTAGAGCTAAGTTAAAATTAGAAAATGTTGGACCAAATGTGTCTTGGCATTGGGACGACGATGCAGTAATTGTTTTGTCTATCTTGTGAACATATTGAGAAAGTGTGATCTTTTTATCACATGGCAATTGACTTGGCAATGAGTCTTTGAAGGTGATTGCAAGCGAGAAGACCAAGTCGAGGCGAACTTGAAGCGAGCGTGTGAAGAAAAAGTCAGCGGTTGATTTTCGTACTGATTGCTTTCTTCTTTACCTATTGAACGACAATTTTAATGAGGTGTAAGTGATCTCTTTATAAATAGATCAAAGTAAATTCGATATAGAGGTGGATCGTTGTGTTTACTGTATTTGTGACGACATTATAATTGCTTTACTTAGATTTGATTTGTTCTAATATTGAAACAATTGTAATGTTGATCATTCTATTTAGATGAATTTTTAACGTATAAAAATTAACTCTTCCAAATGTTCTTTTTTTCAAATTAAATGTTGTAACATTTCTTACAATGTTTTCTGTTTTTATAAATGCTTTTACATTTATGCATATGTTTGAGTTTTCTTTCTTGTAGTGATTTTATTTGTCAATGGTATAATCGCCGGAGGAACAGGCAAGTATCATCGAATGATGACGTAATAAGTGTTAAGGTCAAAATTTCCATGTCTAAAGAAGTATTCATTCATGTTCTTGTTTTAAGTATGGTGACCCGTGACTTTATTTATTTCCTATAAGATTCTTCTGTCTTTTAATAAGAAAGAGATGAAGGTGCATGTAATTAAAGTTAGAAGAAGTACGTAGGAAACGCAATAAATGATGGGTTAATTTCTCAACGGTAAAATCATCAAACTTATTTTTCTAAAGCATAAAATTACTAAACTTTCAGTTTACTTCATGCAACATCATTAACCATTTAATTACAAAAAATCATTTAGAAGAAAAAGAGTTGCACAAAATAGATTATCCCAGGATTACATCTAATATCTTATAAATAGATGATCTTGAACTTTTGACCTTCACTTATCTCATGGACAAACCTTCATGGTTAAAAGTCAAAACTTGTTAAACTTGAAGTGGGACATCTATAGTTTTCTATTTTTACTGATTTTTCTTCTTTCACTGTTTGGTAAGAAATTAAAGTAATTTTCACGAGGCATTGGTATTTTATAATAGAAAATTAAACTTCGTTACAATGAGGTTTAACTTTTGTCATTTAATGCTTAAGAAAGACTTAAAACTTTTATACAATATTTCTACACTATTAGATCATTACAAATATAATTACACATAAATAACCATAATAAGTGAAATTAAATTTTTAGAAAAATAAGTAATCTTTTATAGCAAATTAACTGTAGTATAAATTTATTACAATGCATTCGGATATAAATTAACTCCAAAAATTATACATAAAAACATGTGAATGTATTCAGATATCTTTGTTTCATGCATGCATATGATAAAAATTTGTCTATTTACTTCTTTTCCAAAGTCACTGTGCCCTCAACACGCCAAAATATTGTTTCATTTTCCTTCCTTTTCATTACTACTACTATTATTTATTTCATGTTAGATATATTAACTCATATTTTAATATGGATAGTAGCTTTGGATACTTATGGCTCTGAATTTGATAATGATTATAAGGTGCCAGAAATTCGAGTTATGGAAAATACTAAGTACTATTATTAGTATACAGCAACGACAGAAATGATGAGTCACAAGGGGCAGCAAATAGACATTACTGTTTAATTTAATTATTTCTCCCTTTTACTAATTTTTGCGGTTTGAAAAAGACAAGAGACTAAGATCCTCCCTTCAAGCTAACTCACATGTACATTTTGGATTCAGGTGAATTAGATATTTAGATCAGGAAGTAAAACTTTATTTTACTATTTTAAGGAACCGTTAGATTAATGATTTGCGAAAATATGTGACGTTTATAAAAAAAAAAAGGGACAAATATGTACCGATGAGATAACAATGACAAAAAATTAATCGATCAATCAATAGAGTACCAAAGACTTTCGGTAGACTTTTTTCATTTTTGAATTAGCATGTTGTGCGACACAAGTATAACAACAGGTATGTGTGCACCAACACGATTCAACTTTCCTTAAATTGACACAAAAGAATAATGGTATAATATTATTACTCTACCCTCGCTAATTTGAGATTTTGTACACTGTCTGTATATATAATTTTGTATACCACTAAGTTAAGTTGACTTAAATTGAGCACATGGTAAATATTCATAATCTAGAAAACAGAATATTAATCTGATATAACTGTATTAGATACAAGTGAAGTTTGTTAAAAGTACTTGTATTAGATAGCCCAGTTTCAAAGTGAGAAGTAATCATTATGCTGCTTGCCCTTTGCTTCTTCTTTCTCCTTCAATTCGGAAGACAATTTAAGCAATTCTAAATTACTAAAAATTTGTTTATATTAGCAACAAGCCTGTAGCTCGAAGTTTAAGTCAAGATCTAATTCGCAAATTGAAGAGAGTGAATGAGAAAGGGGGAAATGAATGGCTTAATATAAATATAATTGACATCTAAACGGTTCTATTAATAAGTACTCCTATAACTTAGAGGTAAAGTTGGATGTGGTAAGCTTGACAAGACTATGTGTTTGGTAAAGCAAGTACTTTGAATATAATCTTGTTCCCATTACATATAAAACTTCCTTAATATCTCAAAGTCTTTAATTTATTGTTTAGTATATAGTATTATTATTTGGACAGTTTGGTTAGACAAACTACTTGTAGATTGACGCTGACTAGTGATTTGTAGGTATTAAGTTCAAACAATATCACTTCATTGTACACTAAACACATTTGGTGACCCAAGTTGGGTGACACAGTTGACCACAAGTTATAATTAATTAACTCTGAACTCGTGACACTCTTGTTTGGATGTACTGATTAGTAATGGTACCAAAACAAACTAGTAGTCTTGTTTTCATTGGGCCCGTTCGAATCCCACATTTCGGTCCACGTGATTTGAAATCTACAGGCCCAAATAGATTTGACAACTGGCCCTACAGGTGAATTCAAACGGGAAAAGAACACAAATGCTCATTGGGGACAAAATATTTACCCCAATACCCCAAAAACAATGATACTAATATGGTATCGCCATATATTTTGGTATCACAAAGTAATTCTTTCATTTCTTCAAAAACATTCATCATCCCTCTATGAAATTCATATAGTATATATAATATACTGACATAAATATCATAAAAGATCATGTTCGTTTATTCAAAAAACACATTCTTTAAAAAATCTCTATGATATCATCATCTTAAATACATATATTGAGAGGGTATCATAGAGAAATGTCTTAGTCCTCTATAATACCATTATAGTATATACCATATACAAAAATGGTATCATGAAGACTAACTTTATTCTTAGTTGTTTTAGTGGTTTCTTGTACCTTGTTACACTTCTTGACAACAAGAGTTTTGGATTCAAATCTAGTGAATTGGTGATGGTTTTGCGAAGTTAGGATCTTATTGTTGGGTTTTGGTCGTGTTGATGTTGGAAGAATGTTGTGGCAACATCCTGAAAATACTCGGGACAGCGTCTCTTGTGTGGACAAGAATGTTGTGGCAACATTTGACCAACATCTAAGTATGATTTGCCTATTCTTAAAGTCTAGCGGGAGAAGTTCTGCGAGTAAAAAATGACTCATCTTGTAATAAACCTTTGGTATTACCGCGTCACATGGCGTTCTCGGCGTTATCTACGGCTCGTTTGAGTTTGGTTAAGGTTCGAATAGAAGATTAATCACTTGTTATAAATGCGCTGTATATCGAAGATCTTGACTTCGTTTCCAAGCGGAATTGTCAAAGGCTTTAGGAGAAGCTAACCTTGGCGTTGTTGCGATACAAATACAACCCTCTGTTGGTTTATCCTCCAGCGACTAGGCTCGCAAAGTGCGCTATGTTTAAAGCGTGGTGAAAAACTCATTTAAAGCGTGTAGAAAGCGAGGAAGACTCGATCAAAGCGTGAAGATTTCGGGAAGAAGTTGAGAATTTTCGGGAGGATGAATCGGTCGATCTTTGCTTCCACATTTACTCGACCTCGCGACAAGCGTTGATGATTTCAGGAAGTTCCACACTATAAATGAGGAACTTGATGCGATCGACATCGGTTATAACGACAATAGTCGAGAGCTCTCAGTTTCTGAGAAAATTGGATCGCCAATCGGCTAAAGTTGTTTTAACAACATCTTGTCCCATTGCAATCGCTATATCTATTCTAGATTAAGCTCATTGTTGGAGTATAATGAAGATGTTGTATTTTATCTTTTAGAATTTGTGACTTTAAGCGAAGTCATCTGACTTCATTTTGTTTGTAATTTCTTTTATGCACTTTACGCTATATCTTGTAAAGAAATTCATTTGTAATTGTGTATAATTTATACAATTCTTTTGGTCACCAACCATGAGGATATTAAAATATACCCGAAAATATACCTTGTGTTATTTTCTTTTCATTGCATTTCTCTAACAAGATTTATCTCAATGTTGTCCCAAATATTGACCCGGCATTGAAAGCAACGTCAAGGCTGTTTACAGTTTCTTGAGTTGTCAGTTTATTTTCTTCTTTAATCTTCTTATCAGTGGCGGGCCGCGGTCGAAATGTTGGATCTGTCCAATATGGGTCCGTGTTAAGATACTCACATCGCCATTCGTTATGGTCTGTTTGAAGCTGAAAATGCCAGAGATGCCTTCCAGCTTCTTGGAATGAGTGAAATGGGAATGCTTCCTTCTATATTTGCTTCAGGTTTGACAGATTTCCCATTGATTCTTTACATTTTGTACTACACTTTTAATGATTAAGACTTGTAGTTCACAAGTCCTTTTCCTAGGTATTAGAGCTTCAAATCTGAACGAAACATAGATGTATTCCATCTTCTTATCTGTGATCTCTTGCAGGTTGTCCTTAGAATATCGCATGCTAAACCATTGGTTTAGGCATCTTTTCTTTGCGAAGAGCTTTGACCAGAAGAAACATCAAACTTGTCGCCTAATGATCTGGAGGACCCTGTCAAGAGGTGTTTCTGATGAAATATTTCTTAGCCGACTCATGGAGTCTAGAGAAAATACAAGATTCTGAAACACTGCCAATAACAAATTCAGAACTATGAGTAGATGTTTTCATATTTTGTACCATGTATCATAAGGGACACATAGAAAGTTCAAGCTAACAAAGATATGCTATATCTATTAAGTCGACACATACTTTATGGCAATGGTGGTATTATTACCTCAAGTTTTAAGCCATTACATCCAACTGAAATATGTGGTACCATAATACTCTTGTACTTTTAACTTTTCTATCTCCTATTCACAAAATTACTCCTCAATCCCATTTTGTATGAGGATGTTCGGTTGAACACATAATTTTTTTTTAAAATAAAGGCTTTTAAAATTCTGGTTAAGCAGTCTTAGATATTTTTGTCGTCTTAAATCATTTCATAAAGTTAAATTATTTATAAATATAAAAAAATGTCATTGACTAAGGGAGTACTTATTATCATCTCCACTAACATGCATTTTTAAGTTTATCTTGTTATTATTTGCACATAGTACTTATATCTATTTATCGACTACTTAACTAATAAAAACTAATACGTATGTTTTTCTATACAAAACAATTTTAGCAAACCATAATTGTTGTTGAAGAAGGTCAACAACATTGATCTATTGTGTGATTTTATAAAAATAAGAGCTGTTCTTTATCTGACACAAGTAAGAAACACACTATTTGGACTATTTCCCTTTTCTTTTACCTACTTCGTCATGACTTTGAAATGTGATTTACATAAATAGACTAATTTTATAAAGTAAGTACAATTAAGTATTTTTTTGGGCCAAGCTCATACTTATCAAGAAATAGATTTTTTTTTTTAAAACAAAAAAATATTTCTAAAATGGAAGAGAATGAGAAACAACAATTTGATGCTTCTCCAAACATTTTAAAACTTTTTTTGAATAAAATTGTTCATCGACTTTTTTGAATTTGATTTAATTATTCACTTTTAAAAAAAAAATTAATTGAGTTTCATTATTGACTGTGTTTTTAATAAATAGTTGATATGTTAATTTTTTATACACTTATTTCAATTAGGTTTAATTATTCACTTTTTTATTCAATTGAGTTTAATTATTTACTGGATTTTTGATAATTAGTTGATATGTTATCTGTTTTTTTTCTTCAAAATTTTGTTTATAATTCAAATGAGTTTAATTATTCACTAGATTTTCAATAAGTAGTTGATATGTTATCTGTTTTAAAATGCTTAATTCAATTAAGTTTAATTCTTTATGGGGTTTTTGATAACTACTCGATATGTTTCTGTTCTTTTTTTTTTCTTCAAAAAAATTGTTTGGAACTGAGGCGTAATTGTTAAAAAACAGATTGTAGCAGTATTAAAAAAACACATTTTCTCGTTTCCATATATACAAATCATGGATGTAGTTTATATGAGTTTATTTTCCATATTTTAAGTATTAGTTTCTTCTGTCCATTCTTCATTGAGAAATGTAATTGAGCGAACATTTGGTGTGTGAAAAAAAATATGGAGGGTATTATCAATAATGACAAGTTTTCCATTAGACACACAAAAAAAAAAATGTTGCGGCAACTATGGCTATGCATAACTACATTAGAAGACATGTATATGAAGATTTGAAATTTGATAAATGTGATGCAGACCTTAATTATGTTCCTGAAGTTGAAGGAGATGAAGATATTGGAGGAACACCAAGGACTTTGAGAGATGATCATGATGAATCGATGAATGATGTTAGTATGTAATCACATTACTGACATCGGCTTAGCCAATGAGTGTGAATTCGTAATAATATTTATATATTCTAGTTTATTCTAGAAACATAGGATATAAAAGAATATTTTAAATAGTTTTAAATCTATTAAAACGAATATTTTAGTTTCTTTGCATAAATGTGGGTCAAACAGAGAATTATTTATGTTTCTTAGAAGTAATTCTATAATTATAGGTCAAACCAACAGTTCTGCAGAAATATTTTACTGTAGCTAACAAAAAAATAAGCGATTTAAAAAAAGTAAAACATACATGAAGCAAGTAAACAAAATTGATACTATTTTGGGAAACCAAAGTTGTTTATTTAAAAACAGTTACATAAATATAAAAAAACTTGTCCAAATATACATAAAACCCATTTTTATTTTATACGTGCCGCCATTTGGTCGACGGAAGAAGACGGGACTCTCTTGATCTTTATACAGCATCAGCCAAACACGGCCTAATAAAACTTGCCTACAAAAATCGCCACGTGTGACATTAGGGCTTGTAACTAAGAATTGTTCGTGTTTGGCTTATGTTCATTATCTTCGTCCCACACAGGTCAATTCCTATTCTATGTTTGTGTCATTAGTTCAATTCATTTTCGTTAATTGGGGTTTTCATCAAAAGGGTTTCTTTAATTTTAGTTAATTTCTCTTCTCAATTTGGGTTTAGCTTCCTTTATCTCTAACAGTAATCTTAATTGTACTTTGAAATTGCTAAATTTGGGTAATGCATATTTGAAGCTAGTAAAGAAAGAATTGCTGACATTATCTTGGTCTAGTTAATTCATGGATTATGTCTGGAATTACTTCCATTTGATCCAAGTCTTGAAAAGTTGAAGTTTAACAATGCAAACTAGGAAATTGATTTGCAATTAGGGCTTATTGGGTGTTGATAGTAAATGATGCTATTTGTTTGTGTTTGTTGTTGGAATTCACGAAAGTTTGGTATTTTGTATGTTTAGGAGCTTCAATTGAAAATGGTGAGCAACCACCATTATACTCGAGTTGATACATTAGAGCTGAGAGATTTAATATATAGGAAGATCGGGCAGCAGAGAGCTGAAAAGTACTTCAATGAGCTTACTAGATTTTTAAGTTCAAAGCTGAGCAAGGTTGACTTCGATAAGTCTTGCATTCGAACTATTGGGAGAGAGAATGTTCACCTACATAATTGTTTACTTCTCTCCATAGTGAAAAATGCCTCTTTGGCTAAGGTTCCTCCACCAAAACCTAAAAAGGTTGAAGAATCTCTCAGCATCAAAGTCGGGAATGGTTATCAAAGGAGTTGTCTACAATCAATCTATGGTGATGCGTTTCCCTCATCGCCTCGCAAAACCAGGTCTCCAGTTTGTAGGGACAGAAGGTTGCGGGACCGTCCAAGTCCTCTTGGACCACTTGGGAAGAGCCCTATAACTTGTGAAGAAGCAGCACCTAGGCTACAGGAACAGCAAAGTGCCACAGAATTGCA
Organism: Przewalskia tangutica; assembly: GCA_029844215.1. NCBI lineage: Eukaryota > Viridiplantae > Streptophyta > Magnoliopsida > Solanales > Solanaceae > Przewalskia > Przewalskia tangutica. Next base: position 1,917,219 of record JAQGDG010000035.1, read on the forward strand.
TTCTCTTGGTAGCAGACCTCCGGTTGAAGTTGCATCTGTAGAAGATGGGGAAGAAGTTGAACAATTTGTTGGAAGTCCAGGCATTCAAAGCAGAAGCCTTGTCACAGCCCCTCTTGGAATTTCTGTGAATGGAGGTGGTGCTCGAAAAACTCTCCATAGTGGATCTGTGTACAACTTTAGTCTGGAGACTTGTCAAAGTCGTGGAGAATTGCCTGATAGTAGATCGTTAAGAAGCCGTTTGGAGCGGAAGCTAGAGTCGGAGGGGCTTGGCATATCATTGGACTGTGCTAACCTGCTAAATAATAGTTTAGATGCATTTTTGAAAAGGCTGATTGAACCTTGCATACAACTGGCTGGCTCTCGACATACAAATGAACGTGTACATCGTAATGGACAAATACTGCCTGGATGGTATGGGCAATTTCCTGGGAATTACACACAAAGACAAACAAAATCCTCATGTGCTAGTATGTTGGATTTCCGAGTGGCAATGGAGACAAATCCTCGTGTAATTGGGGGAGATTGGTCCACGCTACTTGAGAAGGTCTGTGCTTCTGCTTCTGAATAAACAGCTCTTTGTCATCAATATTGTTACCAGATGGATAAGTGGAGATTTCAGCTTTTGAGGTTCTTGACATGATTTCTCACGAAATGTAGTATCTGTGAGAATTGCTAAAGGAACAAGCATGTGAATATTGTGGGAAGCTGTCGGATGTGTGGGGTGAGATTTGTATTCTAGGAGAATTGGTCCCTTGAAAGGGATATGTCTACATAGATTACGCATAGATATTGTTTACAACCACTTGGTCTTATGTCATTTTTCATTTTACAGATGAGGTTTTTAATGAAATATTTTCATGAAATAAGTCATTTAGTTCCATGCAGCTGTGTGCTATTGTAAAACTGAGAAGTTAGCAAGTGAATCAATTTCTAACCATTACTGGGCGCTTTCAGCTCCAAAGATTTTCTGATTTTCTGTCTCTTCAAGTATTCACTGCTACATAGAAGCAACAATTATATTCCGATGTCAAGTGAAGTGGACATTTTATTTCTTCTTATGGGTTGTTGTGTCAAGCGCATTCCTCCTCTAGAGACGAATATAGTAAGATATGCACTTCTTGCCCTTAAAATTCTTGAGGTTGATTTGGAGTTTGTCCAATGTGATGCCTGATTGGTGGCTTCAAGCTTCAGATGACATACGCTTCCATTATTGCTGCAAAATGTAACATCATGGTTCAAAGATTGTTGCTTTTGGCAGTCTTCTCTGTCTAGCATATCTTCGGTTGTGTCTTTTTTTTTTTCTGGTTTGCTTGTTAGTGCACTTCTATATATTGGTGGGCCTTTTTTCTCTTAGTGTGTGCTTGGTATGGAGGAAAACATTTTCCAGTTTTTCCATGTTTGGTTGGTCAAAATGTTTTAGAAGCCATTTTCTTTAGGAAAAGAAGTTCCTTAAAATGAGGATAATGATTTTCCTAAAAGAAGTAGTGAGAACAAGTTCCATAAGTGACATTTTAAGTTCATTGTCGTGTTCCCACCCACCCAACACTGACTCCCAACCCTTGACCATCCATCCCTGTCACCCCGAACCCCCACCCCCATAGTGTTTTGCTAAATTACATATAAATGCTCTTGGGATAATATTTTCTTGCTTACTTACCTAACACTAGAAAATTCACTTATTTTCCTTCTTACCAAACACACCCTTAGTTTTTTATCCTTCCTTTCTTGTCCGGCCAAATGATAATGCCTTTTAAATGTTCGAGGTTGAGGCCGCCCAAATTCTTGAGGTTGATCTGAAGTAATGTGATGCGTTATTGGTGATTTCAGTCCTTCTAGTTATATACTTATATATATGCTTCCAGCATTGGCTGCAAAAGGTTACATCATGGTCCAAAGGCTGGTTGCTTTTGCAATCTTCTGACTCAGAATATTAAATATTGTTACTCATTCTTTCTTTTTTTTTGCTTGTTAGTGCACTTCTGCATGTTGGGGGGCGTTTTTTTTTGTCACTCTGTCATCCTTCTTTCTAGTCCATCCAAATGACAAAGCCCTTTAAACGTTTGAGGTTGAGGTATGCACTTCTTGCCCTTAAATTGTTTAGTTTGAAACAGATTTTGTCCAATATACTTCAAGCCTTTTAAGTGACATACAATTCCAGTATTGGCTTCAAAAGGTAACATCCCGGTTCAACGGTTGGTTGCTTCTGGCAGTCTTCTGTCTCTAGCGTAGAACAATTGTTACTCTCCCTTGTATGTTTGAGGTTGAGGATGCTCTTCTCGTCATTAAATTCTTGAGGTTGATCTGAAGTTTGTCCAATCCAATGCTGGTTGGTGCCTTCAAGCCTTCAATTGATATATGCTTCCAGCCTTGGTTGCAAAAGGTAAGATCTCTGTTCAAAGGTTGGTTGCCGTTGGCGGTCTTTTATCTCTAGCATACTGTATATTGTTACACTTCCTTGGTTGTTTGCTTGTTAGTGCAGTTAAAAACTTATGTTGGTGAGGCTCTTTTCTCTGAATTGCGCTTGCCATCCCTTCTCTCTCTGATATTGCAGTTTGCATTTCTGATTTTTTTTCTCAATTTTTAAAATATATATTCTTACCATGTGACACATGAATATGTATACCAGCATGAGATAGAGCAAGGAAAATTTGAAAGGCTTTGGCATTTGGATTGATTTTTGTTACTGATTCAATTGAATTTTAATTAGCCAATGTTTTCATATACAATATCTGTATAGAGTATATTTTGTTATACTATGTTTGAAAGGACTCCTGCTTTCTATAGTATTTTGACATGGCTTTTCATCGTATTATTTTGTGTTGTGGATTGCTTGTTCTTGAGCCGAGGGTCTACCGGAAACAACCTCTCTACCTCCCAAGGTAAGGGTAAGGTCTGCGTACAATCTACCCTCCCAGACCCCACTTTGTGGGATTTCATTGGGTATGTTGTTGTTGTTGTTGTATGTTTGAAAGGACCAAAAAAAATAAATCTCTCTTTTCCAGTGATTACTTGGGAAAGCAGAATATTGTGAAACTTTGCAGAGCATGGAAGCGATTGTTGTTTAATTACTTGCCAGTAAAGAAACAGAACACTTTCAAAGTTCTGACAACAAGGTATGATTGAAAATAAATAAAAAGGAAACTATACCATAGCTTGTAGAATGAAGATAGACGTACAGGTATGTTTGTGTTGGATTAAGTTACTTGATTTTCAGTATCTTTATAGTATATAGTAAGCTTTATAAGGTTACAATTTAAAAAAAAAATAGCAAATGCTATCATTTTAGTGAAACTGAATGATTTTTTCAGTTATCTAATAAGTATTTACTTTTCCTGCTGTTAAGAGGGACGGGCGTGGTGGTATTCTAGCGCACATTGTCTGCTATAGTATTTAGCCCTATTCATGTAGTTTGTTGCCATTTGGTATCTGTTACTAGTTATTTTATTTTGGCTCACATTATTTCGTTGTGTTAGTGTCCTTTTCTGCATGATTAGTAATGCTATTCTTATTAGTTGCCTCTGTTATTTTTTCCATAACTATTTTGATTTGGTGCACTTGAGCCGAGGGTCTTCCGGAAACAGCCTCTCTACCTAGGTAGGGGTAAGGTCTGCGTACACTCTACCCCAGGTTGTTGTTGTTGTTATCTAATATTTATTTTTCTAAATAATCAGAATCAATTTGAAAATCCAAACCAAGTAGTCTTGACTGAATCAAGAACAGTGTGTTCCCTGAAATCATCCTACAGTAAACCGTCCTTAATCGTTCTTTTTCAGTGTTGTTAATTTTGCACCGTTGCTTCTTCTTTTTTTCGTTCTACAAAATTGGCATATTTTAGTCTATGTTTTCGACCAACAGAGTGTAGCACTTCTCTACATCAACATGCTCTCAATGTTTACTGTGGTATGTATGCACAAATTTTGACAGCCTTGCTGCAGCTTCAGAATTCCGCACATCCATGCACAAGCTAAGCTTTGTGTTTCCTTGGAGGCAATATATGAATTTCTTTGTGTTCACGAACATATTTGAGCTCAAAGGAATAGAAGCACACTTTATAAGGTTGGCACATTAAATATCAGACACATTTCTGTCTATTCTGTCTCATAATTGCTCCACAACATGAAGATGAACTTTCTTCTCGTCTATGTTTTGGCCTCCATCTAATTTTTCCTCCTATATGTGTCTTGAAGACTATAAGGTAAAAACTACAAAGGAGGACCACTATGTAATAAGCAGTGAGCGTGGAGGCTCAGCTGAAAATATAGTGCTATGGCTCTCCTCAAGGTTGTCTGTTTCGCATGAACAACATTGCATAATGGTTGCCTGCCGCCTAGCTCAGTTGAATTGGTAGAGAAGAGGTTTTACCTCGTGCATCAGATGCTAACCTTTGTCCCAGCAACTCAGGGAATATCAACCATCTTTTTTGCACTGCCCAATGCACATACTGACTGAACTGACTCCTGATATGATAATATATGCCCGAAGGCTGAACTGTACTGAACTTTGTTGATGCACTGATGCAACTGTATGCATGAACTATTGTATATAATTGATGTAGATTGAACATTGTGAGAGTATTGTTGAACTTGTAGCATCGTTTCCTTCAGCTGTAGGCTTTAGCTCAATTATTGCAACATATGTCTTCGTCTATTTGATGTTAAATGAATTATACTGGGGTAACTATGGTAAGCTCTCATTTGCTGTTTGGGAGAAAATGGATAAAAAGTTCAAGATTTTCTGGTGCACCATACCTGACCTTGCAAATGTCTAGCATGTGCTAAATAAACAGTGTTTCCTAGATAGAGTTTTCATTGTTTATCTGTTGTTGACCAACTCCTCCATTGTAATACGCAAAGGGCGTAAGTTTATAATAACACTATAATAGCAGGATGGTTATCATTATTCTTTCTCCAATCATTTGACTGAAATGTTTTAGCGCACAATTCTTCTCGAATTATTGGAGCATCTCTTCAAATCAACAGCAAAGACTTTGATTTCTTCAATAACAAGAATCTTTCCATGAATTAAAATCACCATAACTAAGTGCTCTTTGATTGAATTTTAGCTTAGACAAAATACTAAATAACCTGGTTTGTTATTATCAAAATCAAATTTAGTGAAACTTTTGGAAAGATGTGTAGGAGGTATACTTTAGACCAAGGAAGGAGTTCAGTCGACAACTTTGACAACACTAAAAAATCGTTGTTCAACTCTTTGATAACACGAAAAAATCATTGTTCAACTCTTTGACAACATGAAAAAACCAAAAGCTCTGCCCTCCCTCTCTATCTAAGTATCCCGATCTTATTAAAGGAGTGACAACTGTAGGGAAGAACATTGCAGTAAGCATTAATATAATTCTCAGGCTAATACACCAAAAAGAATATTTTGATTCAATGATCCAAACCGACGAAGATCTCGAGACCTTGATTAAATCTCAAATAATACATAGTACAAATTATTACAACAAAAGAACACAACAAGCATGCCATCATTTTGGAAAGCTACACAAAAAAATTGGCAGAGTAAATGGAAATGCTCCAAATAGGAGGATGAAAATGAGCTAAAAGTCAAGGAAATGGTGGAAAAATATTGAAGTGAAGGATTTCAATATTAGTAGTAGGTTGGTGGTGGAGATGGTGATGGAGGTGAAACATAGGTGGCAGATTGCTCGTACTTCGTAGGTGGTGGAGGTGAGGCGTAGTTGGTTGGTGGTGGGGGTGATGCATATGTGGCAGATTGCTCGTACTTCGTAGGTGGTGGAGGTGAGGCGTAGTTAGTTGGCGGTGGAGGTGATGCATAGGTGACAGATTGCTCGTACTTCAGAGGTGGTGGAGGTGAGGCGTAGTTTGTTGGTGGTGGAGGTGATGCATAGGTAGCAGATTGCTCGTACTTTGTAGGTGGTGGAGGTGAATAGTATGATGGCGACTGTTCATAGGTCTTTGGTGTATGTGGTGGAGATTTATAGTAAGGTGGAGGTGGAGATTTATAATTTGTTGGTTATTGCTCGTAATATTTTGGTGGTGGAGGTGGAGGTGACTTGTAAGAAGGTGATTGATCATAGTATTTTGGAGGAGGTGGAGGTGACTTGTAGTATGAAGGTGATTTCTCATAGTATTTCGGAGGGGGTGGAGGTGATTTGTAGTATGAAGGTGATTTTTCATAATAAGCTGGTGGAGGTGGAGATTTGTAGTAAACTGGTGACTTGTAATATTTTGGCGGTGTCTGTGAGCTGTAGTATTTAGAAGGAGCAGGGGACTTGTAATAGTGTTTTGAAGGAGTAGGTGACTTGTAGTAGTGCTTTGATGGAGCAGGTGACTTGTAGTACTTTACTGGCGATGGCGACTTGTAGTAGTGCTTTGAAGGAGTTGGCGACTTGTAGTAGTGCTTTGAAGGAGCAGGTGACTTATATTTTACCGGCGATGGTGACTTGTAGTAGTACTTTGAAGGAGTAGGTGACTTGTAATACTTCGCGGCAACCGGTGACTTGTAGTAGTGCTTTAAAGGAGTAGGTGACTTGTAATATTTTGCTGGTGAGGGCGATTTGTAATATTTTAGTGGCGATGGCGACTTGTAATATTTTACTGGCAACGACGACTTGTAATAGTAGTGCTTTGAAGGTACAGGTGCTTTGTAGTATTTGTGTGATGGAGAATATTCAGCAGATTTTTTGTAGTAAGGAGTGGGTACATGATGCTTAGATGGAGATGGTGATTTGTAGAACTTCTTAGAGTTGTAAGAAGGTGAGGGTTTAGTATACCCATAGGAGTAATCAGCAAAAACAGTGCTGGCTGCTAAGCAAATTACCAAAGCAGCTACAAGTAGAGGCCATTGGCCCAGCTTCCCTAAGCTTTTCATTTTGATCTGCAAACCAACTATACTTAGAGAAGAGAAGCAAAGAACTAAGACTTGTGTTGCATTGTTGAGAAGGGAGGTCTGGTTTTTATATAGCAATGTGACATCTTTCTTGTTGATATTGATGTAATGGCTTCATGGTTACCCACTAAGATGAGAGCGAAGTCCTAAATAAAGACTTGGTCATACTAAGTTGGAGGCATTCTCAGGTGACAAAATAAAATACAAAAATTAAAATTAAAATAAGAACAGTGAGGATAGCACATAGTAGTTAAGATTTGACAATTTGAAACAATAAACATAATAGAGAAATGGGACATTTAATTTTGATTCTTGGCTCTTTGCAATTCCAACTGTGGAGCTAGAGGATCAAAGTCTAAATGGCATACCAAGTGGGCAATAAAGAAAGAAGTAGTATGAACCAACCAAGGAGAGAAATGCATGTCACTTGCTTCTAAAATAGCTATTCTGTTTTGTTTCTAGTGTATAATCGGATGAACTTGGAGCTTAGGATTAAAATCACATATAGGTACTGAATTTTGTCCACTTCATAACATTTTCTAGTGTATAATCGGATGAACTTTAACTGTAATGTTAGTAATACTATTTTTGTTACATTCAAGTTACTGAATTTTGCTGCGATAACAATAAAGCATAAATCATGCACTCTAGAACAGTGAAGTCAAATTATGTTGGTAAAGTTTAGTGATCTTTATTGTTATTTTGGATAAATTCACTCAGTTTGTATTGGTAGGAAAAATTAGGTTGCTGTGAACAATAGTTTTGTCTCCTTTCACGTTGGATAATACTTGCAAGCAATGGTTGGATCGTGAGCGAGATTAGAACTACATGCACACTAACATGTAGTTCTTGGAGAGAAGTTGAGAACAAGAATACAAATGCCTAATCTTCAAAATTAAATCTATGCCTGTCTTTAATAGTTGGATATTGCTCTTTTGTGAAAGCTGATAGTGTAATACACGATTTCTGTTCTGTAACTAGAACTAGGATTTACAAAAAGAACCGTGATGGTCCGAGTAACTCTTAAATAACACATTCAATAGCCTCTGTGCTTCTGCTGAAATTCTGGCCCGCCACACTAACATGTCACCGGGGAGAAAATCACTCCAAAGTCGTGCCTCCAGCCAGATTGTTAGCAAGAAGAATATATGAACTGTTAGCAGAAAAGACATGATACAACTGCTTACACAGTAGATACTTTTTCTTGATTTGCCATGTAGGTCAGGTACACATTCCATACGTACGAAAATGTGTTGCTCACAAGCGGCTGTCAATGTAGTAATAACATCTCGTAAGTTACCTTCTCAAATAGATAAAAAAGGAAAGAGACAGCCCTCAATTGAAAATGAAGGGGGAAAACCCATTTTTCTTTTGGTACTATAGAGAACTTATGTTCTTAAATTGGGAGTTGAGTGATCTGAACCATAGTTTTGCCTTTGGCAAAGACCAAAGTTACAGGGACCAAAGGCAGATGGAATGGAATGTACAATCAATTGGTTCAACTGAACCAACCTTTTTTAGTCTAAATATATACCATGTATATTTGAAAAATTACTAAAATATTCCTCCATACCTTCCAATTTATGTGGCACCATTTGACTAGGCACGAAATTTAAGACAGAAATAAAGACTTTTCAAGTTTGTGGTCCAAAATAACAGAGATTTGTGTGGCTGTAAATCATCTCACAAAATTAAATTATTTTTAAATATAGAAATGTGACATTCTTTTTGGGACAGACTGAAAAGAAAATGGTCACATAAATTGAAACAAATACTCCCTCCGTGAAAATCATCGCAGAAAATTAAATTATTTTTAAATATAGAAAGGTGACATTCTTTTTGGGACAGACTGAAAAGGAAATGGTGCCACATAAATTGAGACAAATACTCCCTCCGTCCCAAAAAGATTGCCCTAGTTTGACTTGACACAAAATTTAAGAAATAAAACAAGATTTTTGAAATGTGTGGTCCAAAACAAACCTTAGATATTTGTGTGGCTGTAAATCATCTCATAAAGTTAAATTGATTCTAAATATAGAAAGGTGTCAATCTTTTTGGGACAAACTAATAAGTAAAGTAGGATAATCTTTTTGGGACAGAGGGAGTATTAAAATCTGAATCCCATAATTGCAAAAGTGCACTGGGATCAGTGACGAGAACACAAAGTTCGAACCCATCAACTTTTAATTCATGGATTCGTTTCTGAGTAGAAGAAAAAGACATCCTATGTTATGTGAAGTAACCTTAGAGGTCATCGAGGCCTTGAGCATACCTGTAAATGAACAGGAACAAACTTGAATGTAATGAAATCACATATTGGCCAGTACATAAGACCATTGACAACCGTGGGAACCAAGTCGCGCTTGAGTCGAGCAACAATCTCTGAACTACTTTCACCTAGGGTAGCAACCATTATAAGGATTAGTGATACAAGCATCCAAAGTTTACACCCATTGTAATTCAGAAAATAAAATTCAAAAAGTTCAAATAAACGTCAAAACTATTGCTAGTTCATTCATATAAGAAGTTTGTAACACATTCAAACTCAAACTTAACAAGTGTGGTATATAGCCTGCCATTAAGGACTTATGACACAAATAAGCAAAGTACAGCTTATTATTAGATTTAACTAGAGCAACTCAGAACGTCTAAAGCAGGACTCAGTCGTACCTTGGGCTGCAGCATTCATGGAGAAGAAAATAGAGTTAATTGCAGGGCCATAAACTGCCTGTCCCATAACTATTTTTTTAAACGTTGAGATAACATCACGCTTAGGAAAGCATCTCGATAGAAAATTGAACCAAAAATGAAGTGTAGGTCCAACAATCAGCGCTCCATAACCAGCCATCCGCAATGTTCGAGTGAGATCATACTGCTCCATCAATGACCCAGCAATTGTCTGCAGAACAGAGAGTGCAAAGAAAAGGGGGAAAAAGATTAGCAACGTGTACGGATTTATAACATGGATGAACTAGAATAGAGAGGTAAACTAAAAAAAGGAATGATAATAAGACAGGTGAAACGCAAATTACATATATGTTCAGCAAAATGAAAGAGAAAAAACAGACTTCGACATTTTAAAGTGTTGTTGAACAAGATTTACAGGTATTATTTCTACACCATAACAACAATGCCTCAATCCCAAGCAAGTTGGGGTAGGCTATATGAATCATCTCTGACCTTGCCACTCCATTTAATATTGGACATTATTACTACACCTAATACATGAAAAACAAGTTTAACCCTTCATGATGTATCCTGATATACAACTAGTATCCCGAAAGGTACAAAGTGCCTATTCCTGTCGCATTATAGAAATGGAACTGTTCTTTTCAAACGATATACGGACTACTATTAGTTTCTAGTCGAATAAATGTTCGTGGCTGCGAGACCATGTTCGATAAATTTTAAAGAATAATAGCTATTTTCCTTGTGCATATTTGACTCCACATTTTAATTAAATTGCATGCTATTGATAGGTTGGTTTTCAATTGATAAAATCAGTAACTCTCAGTGCCTAGGTGCGTCTCTCGGCACCGTGGCACCCAAAGTGATCCAAAATTGGCAGTGTCTGAGCACCTAGGCCCAATCTCAACGCATAGACACCTGTTCCGGACACTCAAATCCTTTACAATCAGGATATGGTTTTTGCTCGTGAATTTTGAAGGACATAAGTTTTTATCAAGAGAATAATATACTTAAAAGGACATTGTTATGAACTTCTCCTTTCTCTTCTTTATTTTTGAAAGTTGTTATAAAGATATTTGTTTATTTTTACACTCAAACATGCATTAATATCTATATGAGTGACAGCACATTAAAGCAACTTTTCAGAACTAGAAACTAATAATTACGAACCAATCAGAACAAAAAATTTCAAGTCAGTCAATACTATGAGCCATAGCACATTAAAGCATCTTGAACAACTACTAATTACGAACCAATCAGAAAGGGACGTTTAAAGTCAGAATAGAAACAAAGATTGTTTATCCTACTTGAAGAGGACGATTCTAACTTGGGAATGAATAGCTAGGAGACGAAGGCACAAGGCTTGGAATGTCACTCCTATTGTGTTAATGTGGGTCATTTGGAAAGAGAGAAATAGGACAACTTTTGAAAGGGTAGAGATAACTTTGCTCAATTGAGAAGTAATCTTCGATCCCTTATTTTCTTTTGGTGAACTCATGTAGTTCCTAATGTATAGAGGACTAGGTCGCTTTTGGAGGGAACCATATTTTGTTGGTTTCTCCTTTTTGGTATACCTCTTGTATACGGCCAAGATGGCATTGTTATTATCAATGAAATCTTTTACTTGATAAAAAAAATCATCTTACTTTAGTTTTAGTATTAGAATTCTTCAAACAAATCTCAACTTGCAATTTCTCAAATAACAAAGAGTATCGTGCATGGTTTGAAACACGGTGGAAAATGGGCTAGCCCATCCATGGGTTCTATAGCATAAGAGTATCACTCCAATGTTATGAAGTAGTTCACTAGATATAAAGCTAAGAAGGTTGCTCTACGCGGAGAAGGTTTTTCTGTTATGCTACTAATATTTGCTTTGCTATTCAGGTTAAGGAAGAGTTACGGGGCGTAAAACAAAAAAAAAATGTTGATCGGGCATATTATGTGTAATGATTCCACCATAAACAATAAATAAAAAGACAAAAAACAAAAGTCATTCCATTTCGACAAAGTACCCACACCCAAGTTCCATAGCTTTTGGTTTGCTAACCCAATCATGATTTTCCTACACCCAGAGGGAGGGTTTTTCGACAAGAGACCCACACCCAAGTTCCATAGCTTTTGGTTCGCTAACCCGATCATGATTTTCCTACCCGGGAAGGTACTTCCCTTTTGGGACGGTTGTGGGCGAGGAGGGATGGAAAGGGAAACTAGCTAGCTTTATACTTAATGTACTCATTCCAGCTAGCCTCGAAGATAGAAAATTGGTAAGAACAATAAGCAGACTAATTGATGCCTACCTTCCTTTGAGCTCATGAAACCATGAGAAATAGAATCTTCATTTTTAGGCGGGTTTTCTTCTCCACCACCAACCAAGACATATGAAAGCAGTATCTGACATTGTTGGGCAGAAAGACATGATAGCATAAAACTCAATTACATTATACACTGATTGTTTGACACTTCAAATTCTTAAAACAAACCATTTTCCGCGTGAAATGACAAGGATTGGTTTGTTTGCTTGAGGAATACCGAGCAAAGCAATCTATGCAATTTCCAGGTAGGACAGAAGGGCAACGGCGCACTCAGTATAACATGTTCTAAGGCACCTATTTCTAATAATAGTCTTCGTACTTGACGAGGCGACTCATAAAGAGTCTCGGCCACAGATCAAGCTGGAGTGTGATTTCATTCTCATAACTAGATGAGCACACCACTAGACCAAACAAATTGCTCGCTCAGCTCACATCATTTGTCTTTTAAGTCAAGTCATTTCCTAAGGCAACTCCTCTTATTCTATGATAATTCATGTTGCAGTGGCACCTCACTAAACTATTCAAGAGGTCCTATTCTTGTAGAAGCCAACCTGACTTTGCATTGTGCATATGCTAAGTAGAGTTGATTTGGGTGAGACCATAACAGATGTTGGGAATGTAAGGAAACCAAAAGAGATACTAGGGAACAAATGCAAGTTTGTTCTGAACTGTGTAGGTGAAAGATTCAACAAAGGTATGGATAGACCATGTATGCATCACTAAGAGCTGATGGGATAAGTTATTACTCATAGATTTAAGGTCACTTATACCATACCTTATAGTAACAGGAACTTAAGTGTCATCTAGCTACAATGGTTTGCCCTATTTCATCAGCTCTATGTTTAATTTAGGCGAAAAAGTATCCAGAAGAGGAAAGGAAATGGGTCAAGATCATTTATCTTGTTTGATTAATACATAAACTCTATACAACTACTTCATAATCTCTGCAATTTGAACCCCTTCAACTTTCTTTTTCACCCCAAATTAAAGACCACGGTGCAGTTCAATCCTCTTAAAACTTATATCACTTAGAACCCTTCAAAGCTCAGAAAGCAATATACAACATGCATGATTATTTACCTTAATCATTAATTTTCCAACTAAGGGTGTGTTTGGTTCCAATTTTCCCATATTTTGGTTGGTCAAAATGTTTTGAAGAACATTCTTTAGAAAAACAAGTTCCTTAAAATGAGAAAAATGACTTCCCCTAGTGGAAGTAGGAAAAACAAGTTTCATAAGTGACTTCTAAATTCATTGTCTCCTCCACACCCACCCAACGCCCCCAACCTCGACTCCTTGACCAACCCCCTTCCTCCCGAACCCCTACTCTCCACCCCATCCCACCATATGTTTTGTTAGATTACATATAAATTCTCTTTGGATAACATTCTTTTGCTTACGTACCAAACACCAGAAAATAAATAAAAACCCACTTATTTTCCAAGAAATCATTTTCCTTCATACCAAACACACCCTAAGTTACTTTCAAGGAAGCTTAAAACCTATGATAAAGTAAACAAGAACAGAAGCATTATAAGAAATTTCCAGAGAAATAAAGAATCTTTTTTTCCTTTACAGCTTTACTGAAGAAAAATACCTGTGAGGAAATATCAGCAAAAGTAAGAATAAGGCCACAAGTGATACTCTTGGTGAGAATGGGTCGAGAGTTGAGTTTCTCTAAGTACCAACCAACGAACCCAAATTTTGAAGCAGATGATGAAACCCCTGAAAAGAAACTTGGATTTGACAACTCTAACTCCTTGGTTTTTCTATAAAAAGATTGAGGTAATCTTGAATAAACTTTAGAATGTTGAAGTTGATGATGAACAATATGGTTCTTGATATTCAAAGGTTCAATGGAGGGTCTTCTCCATAAATGGTGGGCTTTAGAGCCATTTCTAAGGAAAAAAGCACACATCTTGGAGAAAGTTAAAACTGAAAAGGTCTCTTTTATTGTTGTCAGTAGGGAAGAGAGTTCACAAGTTTCTGCTTAAGACTTCAAAGATGGCCGCCAATAAAAGGTAGCAAAGTGCAGAATAGAAGACAAATATAAGGTAAAGTCTTGTGGTTTACCAAGCACTTCCCTAATTTTTCATCCACGTGTACGTTACTACTCGCACTTCAACAGTTATTTTGGTTTTCTCAATTTAATTTTATGAGTACTAATTAGGAGGAATTTGAGATAAGATAGAAGTGTGTGTTCACTGAGATTTCTGGATTTAACTTACGGTGATAAAAAAGTTTCATAATTAGAAAAAGTGATAATTTTGACCAGTCAAGGTCAAAGTCCACATAAAAATTTGATTAAGTTAATTGGGGTCTAAAATATAATTTTTTAAAATTGTTAATCTTTTACAAAATATAATAACACCCACATTATACCAAACCAACCATGACCCCACTTCTTTAATCTTTCAAAATAAAAAGTCTCTCCAGTTTTCTTATCAAACAAAACGCTCAAACCCTCCCTCTTCTTCACGTTTTTTCTCTTCAATAACGACGATTTGTTCTTCCGTTTCACCGGACCGTTCAATGTAACAATATCGTTTCTTTCTGTCGTCGATGTTGTTGTTGCTTCTCTGCCATTTAAGGTAAAGTTTTCTCTTTCACTGGGTTCAAAAGTTAAGTTTTTGAAATCAAAGTGTAAAAATGATTATTTTGGTCAGAGAAGAAGAAGAAAATGAGTTTGTCTTCAATGTTGTTTATTTTGTTGTTCCATGCTTGAGAAACCCTTGTTTGGGGTATTTGTTTCACTTATTGGCGTTTGTGTGTTTGTAAATAGTGTATGTGGTTGTGAAATTATGGGTTTTGGTGGTGTTTTTGTTCTTGTTCTCCTTAGAGTTTCGAAAAAAAGGCTTGAAAGTTTGTTGATTTTTTCCAACAGTTGAGTAAGCTGTTGCAGCAACTTAAGCACTTGTTTGATAGTTGCAAACATTTATTGAGGTTGCAACATATTCACCATCTGTTGTAAAAAATTAAAATAGTTGCTAAGGTTGATGCTGAGGTGTTGCAACTATTTTATTTTTTCCAATAACTGAAGCATCTGTTGCAACAACTCACCAAGTTGTTGCAACATATTCTTCAATTGTTGGAAAATTCGATTACTTGTTGTATTTTGTTTGATCAGCTGTTGCAGTTTTTTTTCCTGTTTACTTTGAATGATGCACAAATCAATTGAAACTATTTTTGTTTATCTCTTGTGTGCAGATAAAATGACTTTAAGCAAAAGAAAATGAGATAAATCAATTGAGGAATCTAAAGAGAGTAAACGACTCAATGGTCAAACACCGTTAGATGAGCTTGCTGAACAAGCTATTTTAGAATCAACAAATATAGATGCAAGTAATAGTCGAAATAAAACACAATCTTCTAATAGAGAAGGGGGCTCAGAGTCCAAGAAAACCTCAAAGTAGAAGTGTATGGAGATGGCGATGATAAACATCCTGAAAATGGCCAAGAATCAGATAAAACTGAAAAAAAGATAAGGAAGAGGTAAGGTCTACGTACACTATACCCTCCCCAGACCCCATGTTATGGGACTTTACTGGTATCTTGTATGTTGTTGTTGTTGTTGTTGTAGAATTGAAGCCAACTGTGAAGACGGTCAACCTATATGACTTCCCTTGGGCTTTCATGGTGAACTTCTTCAATATTTTTATCTTTATCTTCTTCTTTTTTAAAAATGTTTTTATTGCATAGAGGATAGGGGAATGGGTAATAGAGAGGGAATTACAATTCCTTCACCAACAAGGTAAAAGTTCAGGTAGCCAACTAACTAAGCTATTAGATCCCTAATTTTTTTTTTTTTTTTTTTTTTTGCATTTTAATCATTATTCTGATTTACCTGGCATATTGTTTTCTAGACTTGGACATTTGAAGTCATTCCACACCTTCAGCATCAAGTGAATGACTACTCAAAAGAAGTTTTTTTTCCAAGAAGATGAAGAAAATGAAGAAAATGCTGAAGGAGATGAAGAAAAAGTAGATGAAGAAGAAGTTAGTGAAGAAGAAGGAGATGAAGGGGATGAAGGAGCTGAAGAGGATGAAGGAGGTGAAGAAGATGCAGAAACTGAAATGGTAATGAAGAAGAAGAAGAATCAACAGATCAAACCTTGGTCGAGTTAAGAAGAAAAAGGAAACATAATGTGGATGTCAATCTTGTTGAGTCTTCTAGTATTGCCACAGATTCCAATAGACCTTCGATTGAGGAGGTCGTCAAGAGTTTCAGCATTGAAAAGTACGGCGTGACGATGCCGCTGAATGGAAATAAGGATTTGTCCGGTGATTTTATGGTTAGATCAACCATGGGCAAGGGTTTTGACACCTTCAGTGGCATTCTACGACAGCAGGGGTTGGAGAATTTCTTTGGGCTAGCTACTTTGGGATCTATTTAGATTTGCCTGAAGATACCGGTGCCCGATTTTAAATGACAATGGTTTCTGAGCTTTTCTAAGACATTATGTTATTTAAGTAATATATTAAGTGTTCAGTACATTTCTAAGACACTTTGTTAAGTATATGTTAGGTGTTCATTATTTAAGTTGTGTTCAATACATTATGTTCAGTGGTTTCAGTAGTTTTAAACAAGTCACAAAATCTAACAGTTGTTGAAGAAGTTGCAATAACTGACCCATCTATTGCAACAAGTTTTTAATATGTTACAACAAATGAGTAAGTTGTTGCAATAAGTTTGTAATTTGTTGCAACATATAGTTCAGTTGTTGCAACATATAGATTAGTTGTTGCGACAAATCTAACTGTTGTTAAAGAAGTTGCAACGACTAACCCATATGTTACAATAAGTTTGTAATCTGTTGCAACAGATGAGTCAGTTGTTGCAACAAGATGTAAATTTTTTGCAACAGATGGTTCAATTGTTGCAACATATGGATTAGTTGTTGCGATAAATCTAACTGCTATTTTAGAAGTTGCAACAAGTTGATAGCCTGTTGCAACAAGTTTGTGATATGTTGCAACAGATGAGTCAGTTGTTGCAACAAATCTTTCAATTATTGAAGAAATTGCAACAACTAACCCATCTGCTGCAACAAGTTTGTAATGCTGCAGCGGATGTGTTGAATATTCGCAACAAGTTGATAATATGTTGCAACATGTGCATTATCTATTGTAGCGGATGAGTAACCTGTTTAAAAACTTCATATTTAGTAAACAATAAGTATCATTGGTTTTCGTTGTTTACACCTAAATATGGGTGAATCAAGTATTTTTCATCAAATTACACCAACGAACGCTCGATTTGGGAATTATACGCTTAGTTGATCATATGTCCTAACTCAGAATACCATCAAATTGGTTAGAAACATTTAGTAAACAATAAATATTATTGGTTTTTCGTTGTTTATGTCACGACCCGACCCCGGGGCCGCGACTAGTACCCTACTGGGGTACCCTGTCAGGTATATGTCAGAGAATAGCAGCGGAACATAACACAACACATAACTTCATAAAAAGGGTAAAACATATCCGGTAGATAAAGTGCCTTATCCATAAACATACTCAAATAAAGTATTTATAATACTGTTGGTTCTTATAGCCCCAAAACACATAGGTGGCCACGCACTTAAAGATATGGCCGTGGCGGGACGGGGCCGCCATACCACGGATGTACAAAATACCTATAGCGTCGGAAATATCCGTTACGATAAATAAGCTTCAGGAGAATGGAACTTCGACAGGAATAGTGATCCTAGAGCGAGGATCCTCAATGCAACACCACTGCGGTATGAGCGCAGCCAGGGAAGAGTCGATCTGTGATATGTACCAAGTATGTAAAGTGGGAAAATCTTGTAATATGATATCATAAGTCTAAAAGCAAAATTTGAGTCATGAAGACAATAAAATACCTTTTCTTGTGCCTTACTAACAATGAGGTGACAAGTATATATAATCTGCGTAAAGTAGGAGGCTCGTGATCAAAGCAGTGTACCTCGCCTGTAGTATCAATAAAACCATCCTACTCGGGACTATTTCACCCGCGTGGGTCTGTGGACCGCGTGAGGTACTCTCGCGTCAGGTGCACCGTGGCGTGGGACTATTTCACGCGATAAGCCCATGGGACTCGCGTGAGGTATTCTCGCGTCATGGGTAGCAAATCCGGAGCAGGTGGTATAACGATCTTGGGGACTTTCCCGCCGGATATACTCTTACCAGAAGCGGATGGTATAACGATCTTGGGCATGTACCTCGGATATACTCTTGCTGGAGCAGATGGTATAACGATCTTGGGGCTTGCCGCCGGATATACTCTTATCTTGGTGCGGATGGTATAACGATCTTGGATCGCCCGCCGGATATACTCTTTGCTGGAGAAGGTGGTATGGCGATCTTGGGGCTTGCCCGCCAGACATCTCTCTTACCTGGAGAAGGTGGTATAACGATCTTGGGGCTTGCCTCGGATATACTCTTACCCTAACTCAAATCATCATATCATAATCATAAATAAGTTAAGAAAACTTATAACTTCTTATTAGTCTTGTTCATATACCTCTCATTTTAGTTTACTTAAGGCACTTAACCATATCTTTAATAAAGAACAGAGTTTAACCCAAGTACTATATACTCCAACTCTTTTTAAAAAAAAAAAGACTCTTCTTTATACATAAAAACCTTTGGGCAATTGATACCTTAAAATCAAGTTGCCTCTCCATATACTTATCTCATTTAGAGTAAATCTCTTCTCATTACCCTTTTATGAAGCTAATAAACCAATTCCCCATAAAGTTGTTATATTAACTCTACACTTTAGTAAAATCATACTTTTCCCCTAACTAAGAGAATTATACATTCTTAAAATGAAACAAGTCATCATATACTTAAAACGAGTAAGAATACCAAATCTTGTACGTCTACCGTACTACATAGTTTCATCTATTCATGCTCAAGAGATAGGAAAACTTCACATACCTCTTTGGTTAATCCACTTGCTAGGTCCAACTACCGCAAGTAATATTTCAACCTATAATAACCATGATATGTTCATTAACCTCTAATTTCAATGTAGAAAAATCTAACTCAAAGCCACTAAATCCTATGGAAAATTGGGCAGCATTTCCTTTGTTTCTACATACTTTGCCACCTTTCTCAAGGCCAAATTTATCATCCAAATGTCACATTCAAGGCTCAACAATCCAACAATGCAAAGGGGATTACACACCTAAACTTGGGTGTGTAAAATTCTGCCCCACAAGGAACAATAATTCATTTTAACAAGTTTAAGGTAGTTCTTAGACTACAACATGCTCATTTGTTCTTTTAACCAATCCTTTCATATTCCAACCACATTTCTCACATGCAATCAATCTAAGGGCCTTATTTCCAACTAAAAGTTCTTCCTACTTAACATGCAATACCAAATACCAACTATAAAAGAAGAATGTTTACCTTAGAGCTTTTAGCCAATTTACTCCAACAATTGCTAGCCTCTACTCCAAGAATATCACCACAATAGTCTTCACAAGCTTGTAATAACCTTACCTTCCTATCACACTTTTCAGATTTTCTTTAGGCTTAGAAATTCTCTTGGAAACTTAGAGAGAAGGGAGAGCTAAAGCTTTAGAGAGAGAGGGAAATTGGAAGATGACCAAGTCTTCAAGACTTGGTCAATATATTGCATGCAAGAAAAACAGATGGGGGGGACACTTGTCACCCTCCCAAGGTCTTTTAAAAGAAAAATCTGACTTTTCTAAGTTTTTCCGCCCAAAAATCCCATGTGACCCGCGCCACGTGTGTGTGAAACCTCGCGAGCTCTCTGAACTTCGGCCGCGGCCTGCTGTCTGGCGCGGCGCTGCTCAGCGACCCTCGATGCTTTAGGCGCGCGACCTGCATCCGGCGCCGCATCGCTTTGCACAAACGCATTTTTGCCCGATTGCGTTGCCTTGTAACTCTCATAACTTTACTCCGACGCCCTATCGACGAGCGGTTGGTTGCGTTGGAATCTGAACTCAACGAACTACGCCTAGGACTTTAAAATACTTAGGAACTCTCAACGAATCGGGTCATAACCCGCCTCAAAGTTGACTAAAACTGCCTTGAATAATCCGTCAACCTATCCTTTGAAAATTTTAAGTCTTACATGCTTTAAATGCGCTCTCATATGTAGGGTCAGAACTACGAGGTATAACATTCTCCCCCTTAGAAACATTCGTCCGAATGTTCCTTCTAAACTTACTCAAATCACATCATCAACATAGACCTCTTAACTATTCTTTTGCAAATAAGAAGCTCGCGAGCCTGACATCTTGAGCGTAAATGCTAAATCAAAGCTAACAAGCGGGGAAAGTGGGTTGCACGGAGGTATAGGAAATAGGTGAGGTACTTCTTCATCATGTCATCCTCTGCTTCCCACGTCATTTCCTCCCTGTTCTCGTTCGCCATAGGACGCTTGGAAGCCACGTCTTTCGTCGAAGTCGTCTAACGACGATCGAGTATCGCTATGGGACTCTCCTCATCGATAACTCCTCTGTCACTTGGACATCCTGAACCGGTGCACTCTAGATGGATCTCGATACATTTCCGCAACATATACACATGAAAAGCTGGATGCGCGCCTCGAATCGGACGGAAGATCTAACTCATAGCGCACCTGCCTACCCTACGGACAATCGATCACCGATGTACCTTGGGCTAAGCTTCCCTTCTTTCCAAATCTCATCACGCCGCCGTGCGACTTTAGAAAAACCCAATCATCTATCTCGAATTCCAAGTGTCGACGCCGATGATCTGCGTCGACTTTGCCGACTACGAGTGCCAATCGCTCACGGATAAGCTTTACCTTATCCATGCTGTGAACTAAAGTCCGCCCGACTAATGAACTTCTCCCACTCGAACCAGCTATCGGTGACTGCACTTCCTCGTATAAGGCCTCATAAGGCGCCCGTCGAATCTGGAATGGTAGCTATTGTTATAAGCAAACTCCACAAGAGGTAAATGATCCTCCCAATACCTTGAAATTAATAACACAAGCCGCAACATATCCTCGAGTGTATGCGGATAGTCGCTCGGCTGTCCGTCGGTCACGAGGATGAACGCCGTCTTGAGACTCACGTGTCCCTAATCCCACGAAAAGACCTTCAGAAATTAGCGAGAACCGGGCTCCTCTATCGATATAATCGACACCGACTCGTGCGGTCTCACAATCTCTAATATATAATCGCATAGTCCTCGGTGAAACGTCGTTACGATCGGAAGGAAATGGGCTGATTTAAATCGACTGTCGACAATCACCCAAATGGAATCATGCTTCCTCCGAGTGGTAGGTAGCCTGTAATAAAATCCATATTTATCACCTCCACTTCCAGTCGGAATGTCAATAGCTGCAATGTTCCACCAAGCTTCGGTGCTCAATCTTAACCTGCGACAATTCGGGCGCGTGCGCGAACTCGCAACGTCCTCTTTAGGCCATCCACACCAATACACGCGAGGTGATGATACATCTTAGTCGACCGGATGAATAGAATAACGAGCCTTTGTGTGCCTCACACGAGAATCTGCGGCGAAGTCTCACGCATCGGGAACACACAACCGGCCCTCAAATCTTAGCACCGGTATCGCTACCTCGAATAGACTCTTCTCCTTACGGAAGCTGCGTCTCGATGCAGTGCAAAATCGGATCCTCATCTGTCGCCTCTTTACCTCGCCGACGATAGAAGACTGGAAACCTCTCGAACCGAATTCCCTCACTATCGGAATCAACCAAAGCGAACCCCGAGGCTCATTGGCGATGTAACTCTCGGACCATATCCTCTTCTGCGGGTGAACATCAGACGGACTACCCATCGATCTGCGACTAAGGGCATCTGCAACTACATTGGCCTTCCTGGGTGGTATAGAATATCAACATCGTAATCCTTAAGTAGCTCCAACCACGCGTCTCGCCGCAAGTTCGGCTCCTGCGGTGAAGATATCTTGGAGACTCTTGTGGTGCTGTGTAAATGTCCACGTGAACTCCGTATAAATAATGTCTCTAGATCTTTAAGGCATGAATCGCTGCTAACTCAAGTCATGTGTGGGATAGTTCTTCATGCTTCCTAAGGTGTCGAGATCATAAGCTATAACCTTGCCGTCTTTGCGTCGCACGCACTCAAGCCCGACACTGGCGTCACAATAAACCACATATCCATCTAAGCCCTGCGGAAGAGTAAGAACCGCGGTCGTCAACTTCTCCTTTAGCAACCGGAAACTCTCCTCACAAGTATCCGTCCACCGGAACATAGCTGCCTTCTGAGTCAGCTTAGTCAAAGGTGCTGAAATAGAAGCAAACTTCTCTACAAACCGCCGATAGTAACCTGCAAGGCCCAAAAATCAGCGCACCTCCGTCGGTGTAGTGGATCTGGGCCAAGTATTGACTGATTCAATCTTCGCTGTATCAACCCGAATACCATCGGCCCCGATAACATGCCCTAAGAAAGCCAGCGCCCGGCGAACTTCGCAACGAGAACTTGGCATAATTGCGGTCTCGGAGGACTCAATCTGCGTCGCCGAATGATCAGTATGCTCCATTTCTGCGCGCGAATACACCAAGATATCATCAATAAACACTATAACGAACATATCGAGAATGGCACGAACACCCTATTCATCAAATCCATGAATCTGTGGGCGTTGGTCAACCCGAAAGACATCACCACTGAACTCATAGTGCCCATAGGGTCTGAATGCGATCTTTGGGATATCTATCTCTCTAACTCGTGCACTGATGATAACGGACCGCAGTCTATCTTGGAAAAACACTTTGCACCTGCGGTGGTCAAACAAATCGTCAATCCACGGGAGGATATCATTCTTGATAGTTTGCGCTGTTCACCGCTGTAATCAATACCACATCTGCGGCGTCATCCTTCTTTACAAATAACTGGTGCTCCCGAGGAGAAACACTGGCCTAATAAAGCCTTTCTCCGAAATCTTTCGGTTGGTCCTTGACTCCTTCAATTTCGGCGGGTGCCATCCGGTATGGCGGAATAGATATCGGTCAGTATCCGCGCCAAGTCAATGCAAAACTCAATCTCCTCTCGGGAGGATACGAGCTCATCCGGGAATACGTCGGAAACTCTCTAACGGCCGGCCCGATCAAGGTCGGTACCTCGACCTCGATGTCGAATACCCGAACCATATGATAGATGTACCCTTTCGCACCATCTTCCTAGCCTTGAGGTAAGAAATAAACTTACCCGCCGGCGATGCGATATTCCCTTCCACTCGATCAGGCTCGTAGAAGCTGGAACCGAACTAATCTCTCTCTACGGTCCACGTTGGCATAGCAAGATGCTAGCCAATCCATACCATAATCACATCAAAGTCGACATATCCAACTCTATCAAGTCGGCTGAAGTCGGCGGTATCTATAGTCACGGGACAAGCCTTATACACTCGGCTGAATCACTCTGGCGTAGCCACCTCAAAAGGTCTTATGGACTGGGCTCTCTATCCTATTCTCGGCAATATGAGGAGATATGTAGGACAAGGTAGAACTGGATCTATCAAAGCATATCATCCAAGAAGAAACCAATAATGTACATGGCGGCGTGGCGGCGCCTCGCAGTCTGTCATTGGGACATAACATATATGCGATTCGAGGACGCTAGGCGGAACCCTACCACGACCTCTGCGCGGCCTGGCCCATAAGTACCACGCCTCGGCGTCTAACCATCGAAGATGAAGATCCGACCAACGGACCCGTCGGCTGAACGTAATGCTCCGCCGCCTGGGGCGGATAATCCTTCTTGGATGGCCTGCGGCCATCTCGAACCCATCTGGCTTTTCGCCGGATGAGACCTACCGCGTCGAGCGCAGAGGTAGGTGGTCTCGATTAGTCTTTGGTCTGCCTCCGCGAAAACGGCGTCCTGGAGCACGACTGCTCGCTGAATAACCTGCGATCGGACCTCCTGCCGGAAAGCGTGAGGAGCACTGCTGTCTTTGGTGGAAGGTGGACCTGGTCTGTGCGAAATTTGCCCGCCTCAGCGCCACGAGAACGATGTCACGGCCTCTTGGTGGCCCAATCTAGGTGATCCTGCTCTCTGTCCTCGATCCGCGTAAATGCGCTGCGTCCACGGCAATATCCGTCCACGGTGAAGAGAGCCACCCCAGCGTCACGATGTCGTGGCCGGTCTAGTCCCGTCACGTATCTATGAACCACATGCGCCATATCGGCTGATGGTGTGTGCATATCGGCCAAGGAGTCAAACTCGAGTTGTACTCACGATAGTCCTCGTCTGTCTCGAGGTCAAGAACATCTCTGGCGGGCTCTCACCTCTGGAGGCAAGAAGTGGTCTAAGGCGCCTCTGTGAACTCCTCCCAATCAGGTGGAGAGCATCCTCACCCCGACAATACCCATGACTCAAACGGTTCAACGCATATCGCGTAACGGTAAGCTAGTATAACGGACTCGGTCTCGATGCCTAAGAACTGCATGGTCATTGTAGCTGCCGGACAAACTCCTGCGGATCCTCATCAAATCTCGAACCATAGAACTTCGGGTGGGTGACAACCCGAAATCCCGAATCCATAAGCATCGGCTCTAGGGTTGGCGCTGCTCTGTCGGCCTGCGCCTGCTATCTTTGGTCGATGGCGAATCATTCCCGTAATCTCTGTACTCGGACCACGGCGTGGGTGGAGGCTCTGTCTGCGCGGTCTCGATGGCGCGTCCGCCTCGAAATCTGCGAAATTTGGCGGCGGCGTGGAACTCACCGCCCTAAACATCATCTCGGTAGGGTGGGCTGTGCCTCGTGACTCTCCGCGTCCAGCTAGCGGCACCTCGGTGCCGCCACGGGCGCGGTTGCCTTGCGTGGAGGCATAAGCGATACATAAAGGAAAACATCGGGAGATTCAACCTATAACTCGGCTCTGTGCACGATCTTGAGTGAAAGAATGAAACCAATCCTAAATATCATACGACCTCACGATTATAGATGTGGTGCGACGACGCGATAATCAAGACTCTACGAGACGCGATGCGTGGACACTTTCCGAGGACTAAGCGCTCGATACCACTTTTGTCACGACCGACCGGGCGCGACTAGTACCCTCTTGGGGTACCTGTCGGTATATGTCGGAGAATAGCGGCGGAACATAACCTGACATAACTTCATAAAAAGGGTAAAACATATCTGGCCCGCCGATAAGGCTGCCTTCCATAAACATACTCAAATAAAGTATTTATAATACAACTGGTTCTTATAGCCCGAAACACATAGGTGGCCACAGACCTCTAAAGATAACAACTGTGGCGGGACAGGGCCCCGCCATACCCCTGGATGTACAAAATACCTATAGCATCAGGGAAATATCCGTACTGATAAATAAGCTTAGGAGGAATGGAGCTTCGACAGGAATAGTGATCCTAGAGCGAGGATCCTCGATGCACTTACCGCCTGCGGTATGAGCGGCCAGGGAAGGTCGATTACCTGATATGTACCAAGTATGTAAAGTTGGGAAAATCGTAATATGATATCATAAGTCTAAAAGCAATTTGAGTCATGAAAGACAATAAAATACCTTTTCTTGTGCCTTACTAACAATGAGAGTGACAAGTATATATATAATCTTGCATAAAGTAGGAGGCTCGTGATCAAAGCAGGGTACCTCGCGTGTAGTATCAATAAAACCATCCTACTCACGGGACTATTTCACCGCGTGGGTCTGTGGACCGCGTGAGGTACTCTCACCGCATCGTGCACCACGGCGTGGGACTATTTCACCGCGTAAGCCCATAAGGACTCGCGTGAGGTATTCCTCGCATCATGGGTAGCAAATCCACGGAGCAGGTGGTATAACGATCTTGGGGACTTTCCGCCGGATATACTCTTACCACGAAGCGGATGGTATAACGATCTTGGTGTACCTCGGATATACTCTTTGCTGGAGCGGATGGTATAGCGATCTTGGGGCTTGCCCGCCGGATATACTCTTATCTTTGGTGCGGATGGTATAGCGATCTTGGATCGCCCCTCGGATATACTCTTGCTTTGGAGAAGGTGGTATGGCGATCTTGGGGCTTGCCCGCCGGACATCTCTTACCACGGAGAAGGTGGTATAACGATCTTGGGGCTTGCCCGCCGGATATACTCTTACCAACTCAAGTCATCATATCATAATCATAAATAAGTTAAGAAAACTTATAACTTCTTATTAGTCTTGTTCATATACCCTCTCATTTTAGTTTACTTAAGGCACTTAACCATATCTTTAATAAAAGAACACCGGGAGTTTAACCCAAGTACTATATACTCCAACTCTTTTTAAAAAAAAAAAGACTCTTCTTTATACATAAAAACCTTTGGGCAATTGATACCTTAAAATCAAGTTGCCTCTCCATATACTTATCTCATTTAGAGTAAATCTCTTCTCATTACCCTTTTATGAAGCTAATAAACCAATTCCCCATAAAGTTGTTATATTAACTCTACACTTTAGTAAAATCATACTTTTCCTAACTAAGAGAATTATACATTCTTAAAATGAAACAAGTCATCATATACTTAAAGCAGTAAGAATACCAAATCTTGACGCTCACCGTACTCATAGTTTCATCTATTCATGCTCGAGAGATAGGAAAACTTCACATACCTCTTTGGTTAATCCAGCACTAGGTCGACTACATGAGTAATATTTCAACCTATAATAACCATGATATGGTCATTAACCTCTAATTTCAATGTATAAAAATCTAACTCAAAGCCACTAAATCCTATGGAAAATTGGGCAGCATTTCCTTTGTTTCTACATAATTTGCCACCTTTCTCAAGGCCGAATTTATCATCCAAATGTCACATTCAAGGCTCAACAATCCAACAATGCAAAGGGGATGACACCCCTAAACTTGGGTGTGTAACATTCGGCCCCACAAGGAACAATAATTCATTTTAACAAGTTTAAGGTAGTTCTTGCTACAACATGCTCATTTGTTCTTTTAACCAATCCTTTCATATTCGACCACATTTCTCACTTAATCAATCTAAGGGCCTTATTTCCAACTAAAAGTTCTTCCTACTTAACATGCGATACCAAATACCAACTATAAAGAAGAATGGTTACCTTAGAGCTTTTAGCCAATTTACTCCAACAATTGCTAGCCTCTGCTCCAAGAATATCACCACAATAGTCTTCACAAGCTTGTAATAACCTTACCTTCCTATCACACTTTTGATTTTCTTTAGGCTTAGAAATTCACTTGGAAACTTAGAGAGAAGGAGGCTAAAGCTTTAGAGAGAGAAATTGGAAGATGACCAAGTCTTGAGACTTGGTCAATATATTGCATCTGAGAAAAAGCAGATGGGGACACTTGTCACCTCCCAGTCTTTTAAAGAAAAATCGGCTTTTCTAAGTTTTTCGCCCAAAAATCCGCCTCGTGGCTGAAACCTCATGACTCTCTGAACTTTCGGCGCGGCACCCTGTCTGGCGCGCGCTGCAACTCAGCGACCCTCGATACTTTAGGCGCGCGACCTGCATCCGGCGCCACGCCGCTTTGCTCAAACGCATTTACGCCCGGGTGCGCTTGTAACTCTCATAACTTTCTACTCCGCGCCTATCGACAAACGGTTGGTTGAGTTGGAATAGACTCAACGAACTCATACAGGCCTTTAAAATACTTAGGAACTCTCAACGAATCGGTCATAACCCGCCTCAAAGTTGACTAAAACTCGCCCGGAATAATCCGTCAACCTATCCTTTGAAAATTTTAAGTCTTACATGCTTTCGTACGCTCTCATACGTAGGGTCAGAACTACGGGGTATAACAGTTTACACCTAAATATGGGTGAATCAAGTAGTTCTCATCAAATTTGTCAAGACAGTTCAGGGCAGTGGATCGTGCCTTACCGGACACAGTAGTCATACATCGAGTAACGGCGGAATAAAAACAAGACAGAAACAATATGAAAAGAAGCGGTTTATCGAGAAAAGTTGTCTTTCGGCGTATATATATATCAAAGTTTGGCGATTACATCTCAACTGTATAATAGGACTCTGAGACCTCTGAAGTAAACTATGGCGGGGACGGGGCCCCGCCATACCTGAATGTACATATATCTCGACTTCGGGAGAACCGTACCAAAAGTCGAGCCTCGGAGAAGATGGAGCTCCCGACACCAAAGTAGAGATCCTGAGGATGCGGATCTAGCACCGCTTTCCACCTGCGGCGCATGAGCGCAGCCGAAGGAGGTCGATCTGACATGTACAGTATGTGAAAGCGTAAAAATCTTGAAGTAAAATCAAAGTATTTAAAACCATTTGCAAATACAACGGTTCAACTACATAGTGTCGCAACATAAACAAAACCTGATAGATATAATGTAACCGGTCTTTCTAGGCCGCTAATGATCGAAGCAAGGCGATCGCTCATAGTATCATTATGCGTGCCTAATCTAGACTTCCGCGATCGCGATAGTCACACGCGAACCGCGTGTGGTATTTCTCGCGTCGGGAGTAGCTAACCGGTACCTCCGGACTCCGCGATCCGCGTAGTCACATAGACCGCGTTGTCACACGCATCGCGTAAAGCACTCCGCGTCGGATAATACACGGAATGATCAATCCGGAACTCCGCGATTCGCATAGTCACATAGACGCATAGGCGTATAGACGCGTCGAGGTGGCGAGCCACCGGTATAACAAGTCGAGGTATGTGATATAATAACGATCTGGTCTTAACATTTAACAACGTAAGCCGCAAAGGAACCCCTTTACACAAACGTTACAAGACACTAACACACGTAGCGTCATAATATGTCTACTTATCAAACAATCTTACTACACTTTACGTAAATCAATACATGGCTTTTATAAACAAATAAATGCAGTTCCTTTTATCTTTCTTAAGTTGTTATACCTAACTTCCCATAAAGCTAGTATAACTCTTAAGCTTTTGTTTAAAACCAAGTATTACTCTTACATTAAAAATGATTCATAATTCTTTTGAAATACTTCAAGATTCTTATTATTTAGACTCAAGTCAAAAGGCGTCAAGTAAAACCATGTTCGATTAACACACGTCGTCTATCGTACTATATATATACTTTAAAATATCATGCTCAAGAGGATAGGAAGAATCACATACCTCCATGCGAAATCCACCGCCAAGTCGAATATGTCGCGAGTATCAACCTATAATAGGAAAGTATGTCTATCAACGTCTAGACTATCTTGTAGAATATTCTAAGCGAGAGGGTTCTATTCTGCAGACAATTGGGCAGCATTTCCCTACAGTCAAACTACTCAAGTCTGTAGATCGATCACATGTAATCTGATTCAATTCTTCTTCTTTTATACCGCCTACTGTGATTACAGTTCAATTCTATTCTTTAATATCCTTCTATATCTTATACTCAACTCTTAACTATTCTTATATGTAATCTCCAATTACAATAGAAGGACAAAAGTGTTTACCTCGATAAGCCCAAAATTATCCAAGTTAAATGTCGATCCTGAGCAAGGTTTAGCTCCTAATTGCACGCTCCGATAGCTCCAAGAAACCCTTAGAAATTCTACACAACTTCTACTCAAATACTATAAGGGATTTGGGGCTAGGGTATTTTGGAATAGTAACTATACTAGAAGACAACTTTCTACAAAAGTGGGGGAGGGGTCTCGGCCGAAGCCACTAGGCAAGGGGGGGAGAGGACTTTGGACGAGAGAGCAACTAAGGGGGAGGGATTTTTTGAGACTTAGAGAAGTGTGGAGTGGATGAAGAAGTCTTCACTCAAGGGGGGTATTTATAGAGCCCTCAAAGGCCAAGATTAAAACAAATGGAGGGTTGGGATTATGATCCAAGTGAAAGATGAGGTCTTCCAACCAAGTGTCTCCCACAACATTTGGACATATGTCCACCACAATATTGGAACACATGCCCACCACAACAATGAGCCATGTGGACTCCACTATCACACCAAAACCGTCCAAGCCTCACCTACTCCCACTCACACAAAATCAACTTGCAAGACTTGACCAATTGACTTGTCCACTAGGCCATTATTTTTAGTCAACATAAGCCACTAAGGGTGACACACATGCCTCCATTCGTCCAAAATATTTCGTCTCTCGGAAAAATCCATGATCGGTTAAATATTAAAAGCGTAAAATTTCCTTCACGAGTTCGGAATCTTTTAGTCGAAGCTTCTGATCTCACTCTTAACCTAATTAGGGTTTGTATAAGCGTCGTCGTCTCACGTACATACTGCGGAATTACGGTATAACATTCTCCGCCTTAGAAACATTCGTCGAATGTTCCTTCTCAGGCAGATAACGATAAAGGTCCTCAACTTAAACAATTTGCAAATGCCACACGTAGCCACAATACAACACTTAAGTACATATGAAAATTAAAACGTGGTAGGAAAGTGAGTTACGGAGGTGTGGGAATAAGTGAGGTACCTCTGCCTCGTGTCTCCTCTGCTTCCCACGTCTCCTCTGCTGTTCTCGTTCGCCATAGGACGCGGCGGAAGCCACGTCCTTGCCGTCAACCTCCTAACTTTGACGATCGAGTATCGCTATGGGACTCTCTCATACGATAACCCCTCGGTCACTGGACATCGTCAATCGGGTGTACTACAGATGGATCCCGATACATCTCGGCGTAGAAACATGGAAAACCGGATGCCGCCTCCGGATCGGACGCGGATCCAACTCGTGGCGACCTTGCGCACCGCTGCGGACAATCGATAAGGCCCAATGTACCTTGGTGAGCCTCTTTCTGCCAAATCTCATCACACCGCCGTGGTGACACCTTGATAAAACCCAATCATCAACCTCAAACTCGGATCTGACGATGATGATCTGCATCGACCGCCGACTACGGTATCGATAGCGCTCTGGATAAGCTTCACTTATCCATCGCCTTTGAACGTCTGGTCCTACTAATCGCACCTCGCCACATCGAACCAACTATCGTCGATGCACTTCCTCATACAAGGCCTGTAAGGAGCCGTCCGAATATTGGAGTGGTATTATTATCGCAAACTCAACTAGAGGCAAATGATCCTCCCGGTACCCACAAGTCAATAACACGGGCTCGCAAAGATATCCTCCGTAGTGCGGATAGCGCCTCGCTGCACCGTCTGCATGCGGATGGAATGCGATCGAGGCTCACTGCGTCCTAATCCTTCGGAAAGACCTCCGGAAGTTAGCCGTAACCGGGCTCCTGCATGCGATATGATAGAAATAGGGACCCGTGCGGTCGACGATCTCTCGGATGTAAAGTGCGGCATAATCCTCGGTAGAAAAGTCGTCTGACGGGAAGAAAGTGGGCTGATTTAAAGTCGACGTCGACGATAACCCAAATAGAATCATGTTTCCTGAGTGCGAGGTAACCGCGTGATAAAGTCCATGTTGATCACCTCCCACTTCCGGTCGGGATCTCGTAAATGCGCAACAAACCACGGGCCTCGGTGCTCTACCTTCACTGGCGACAACACAGCCTGAGCACAAACTCGCAACGTCCTCTTGAGCCATCCGCCAATACACGATCGAGGTCGTGGTACATCTTTGTCGACCGGATGGATAGAGTAAGCCGTGTGCTTCCCCAGAACCTGCTGCCAAGTCCTGCAATATCTGGAACACCTGACACGCTCAAACCTTAGCACCCCGGTGCTACCTCAAAGGACCGCTTCCCGCCACGAAGAGCCGTATCACGATACGCGTCAAACCGGATCCTCAATGTTGCCTCTTCACCTCGCCGGCGATGGAAGACTCGGCAACCTCTCGAACTCGAACCCACGATATCGTAATCAATCAATCGGACTCGAGGCTCGCTGGCGATGTAAATCGCGAATCATGCCCTCCTCTGCGGCACGTCGATAGACTCCCAATCGACCTACGACTAAGCGTACGCCACAACATGGCCTTCCCGGGTGGTACGTGATATCGACATCATAATCCTTAAGCAACTCTAGCCACCGTCTGCGCCGTAAGTTCAACTCCTGCGGTGAAGATATCTGGAGGCTCTTGTGGTCTGTATAAATATCCCACGAACCCCATACAAATAGTGCCTCCAAATCTTCAAGGCGTGAATCGCCGCGACTCGAATCATGGGTGGGGTAGTTCCTCTCATGCTTAAGGTGTCGGGATCGTCGCTATAACCTTGCCCTGCTGCGTCAACACATCCCAACCCGATGCGACGCGTCACAATACATGACATAGCCGTCTGGACCTGCGGAAGAGTAAGAACGAGGCGGTCGTCGATCTCCTTCAAAGAATCGGAAACCACCGCTCAAGCATCATCCGGCTGAAACTTAGTGCCTTACGAGTCGGCTAGTCAATGGTGCGGATATAAAGCAAACTTCTCCGAACGCCGATAATAACCTGCGAGGCCCGAGCTGCGCACTGCTGCCGGAGTAGTAGGTTCAGGACAACTCTCGACGCCTCGATCTTGGCGTATCCACCCGAATACCATCACCCGACAATATGCCCGAAAAAGCCAAAGTCAACGAACTCACACGAAAACTTGGCGTAACCTGCAGTCTGGAGAACTCTCACGGTCTCAATGCTCGCGTGCTCCTTCGGAGCGAGAATAAACCAAGATGTCATCGATGAATACTATCACAACGTATCCAAAATGGTTTGAACACTCGGTTCATCAAATCCATAAAGCTATGGAGCGTTGGTCAAACGAACGACATAACCCTGAACTCATAGTGCGTCGGGTCCGAATGCGATCTAGGGACATCCGCCTCTCGACTCTGTACTGATGATAGCGATCGCGGTCAATCTTGGAAACATCTCGCACCTGCAGGGTCGAACAAATCATCAATCACGGGAAGGGGTATCATTCTTAATGGTCACCTTGTTGCACCTTAATCAACACACATGCGCGGCGTCCATCCTTCTTCTTCACGAACAATACGCGCTCCCGAGAGAAACACTAGTCGATGAAGCCGCTTCTCCAAATCTCTCGGTGGTCGTTCAACTCTCAACTCAGGTGCCGTTACGTATGGCGGAATGGAAATAAGTAAGTGTCTGGCAAAGACATCGATGCAAACCTCTATCTCCTCTCGGGAGGATACCCGCAGGTCGTGCGGAAACATCTCCGGGCACTCGACTCTCTGGGCCCGATCAAGATCTGATCTGCAGACCTCGATGTCGAATACCCGAATGAGATGGTAGATGTACCATACGCACCATCTTCCTAGCCTTGAGGTAGGAAATAAACCTACCCTGGCGACACGGTGTTCCTCCACTCAATAACGGCTCTCAGCGGAACCGTACCACTCTCTCCTGCGGTCTGTACTGGCGTAGCGAAGCTAACCAATCCATGCCCGTGATCACATGAAATCGGTCATGTCAACTCTATCAAGTCGGCTAGGTGCGACGACGCATAAAGTCATCGGGCAAGCCACATATATCCGCGAGCTCTACCGATCACCCGTTGGCGTAGCTACCTCGAAAGTCTATGGACTCGGGCTCATCCCATACTACTAGCAATAAGGGAGATATATGGGGCCGAGTAGACCCGGATCTATCAAGGCATACATCATAACCAGAAACCGATAAAGTACTGGCGACGTCGGCGACGCCTCGCAGTCTGCCGGAGGTGAGGCATAAATCGCGATTCGAGGACGCTAGGCGGGACGTGCCACGACCTCTGCGCGACACTGCTGGTGAGTACCACGCCCTCCGGCGAGTGGCTATGGAGAGATGAAGACAGCAATGGACCACGTGGGTGACCCCTACCATCGGCGCGCCGCAGTCTGACGAGCTCTGCAATGACCTGCGGCGCCAAGTGTAGCAAACTCCAGTAGTACCACAACTCCCGAATGGAATCTACCATCACACCGGGCTGGCGGACCTCGATCGGTTAGCACCGCGCTACCTGAAGTCCGAAGTTACAGGGCCCGACACGCCTGAATACTCTGGTCTGCAGCGATGTAGGAGTGCTCAGGTGGCGTGGTGCAAACTGAGACGTCTCTTGGCCGCCCACCAGGAGCTACCAAAAGATCCGCCGTCTTGGCCTTCTTGCTGGCGATATCTGCATCGACCGTCGGTCTACGCCTCCTCGCATCCAGTCGCATGAGCTGCGTGCGCAATGTCCATGCGGTGAAGAGCTACACTGCAAGACTACGCCGTATAATCATCTAACCCGGTGACGTAGCGGTGCACTCGGTCCTCCATATCTGCTACTAGCGCAGGGACATATCGAGCCAAAGAATCGAACTCGACATTGTACTCCCTAACTAGGGATGTCAGTGGGGCGGGTAAATGCGGGTACCGCCCCGCACCCGCTCTTATTGGGGCGGGTATGGAGGATGGTTTGGTGGGTGGTGGGGCGGGTATGGGTATCAAAAGTGCTACCCGCCATGGGTAGTGGGGCGGAGGTGGATTTCATATAAGACCCATGCGTACCGCCCCGCCCGCTACCATCCGCACCGCATACGCCCGTACCCGCCTTTCTTCTTTTTTAATACCATACGTGCATTTCACTCTCAAGTTTAGCATCCTTTCTCCTTCTCCAGTAAGTAAAACTCACTATATTTGCCTTACAAAAATCTCCTCTATACCACTTATTTACAAAGTACCAAACAAGTAGAGATATAAAGTATAACAAGACGAAGTGTTGCATAAAAATGGGAACAGTTGGGCGCCATCGATAATAGCGGTGGGATTATTCATATTATTTTCACCGAAATTTCGCTATTCCAGTTGCCTTCAAGAACAAGATTCTGCGAGTTCGGGAATATGTACACGAGTGATTTCAGTACTTGCTCATGCCATCTTATACTTTTATATATTTACCCTTTGTATTATCGCCTTTAATCTCCACATGGTCCGATTTTTCCTTCCCTCCAATCAAGATTTAGTAATAATCGTAACCTTTTTTTTGTGTTTCTTCCCCGTATAGTTATACTATTTCACATGTAATTCTAAAAGTGTTTTTCAGGGTGTTATCATGATCAGTTCATGCAAATGAAATCAACATTTTTTGGATCAGCTTTTGATCATGAGATACTCTTTAG
Organism: Przewalskia tangutica; assembly: GCA_029844215.1. Classification (NCBI taxonomy): domain Eukaryota; kingdom Viridiplantae; phylum Streptophyta; class Magnoliopsida; order Solanales; family Solanaceae; genus Przewalskia; species Przewalskia tangutica. Next base: position 1,952,047 of record JAQGDG010000035.1, read on the forward strand.
ATCTTCAAGATACTACATAGTATCTTTAAACTAGCTACTTAGGTTCATAGATGTTAGAGATTCACTACTAAAAAAAACATAATTCTGCTATGCAGTTTCATTCAACTTATTTAGGTGGGTACCCGGGTAAGTGGTACACTTGGAATAGGTGGGGCGGGGGCGGGTGGAGGAATTACTATCCGTGATGGGTGGTGGGGCGGGGATGGGGGTGAGTTTTAGGTGGCGGGTACGGGTATGGGGTACCCTTCCCGCCCGCCGCCAGGTGACATCCCTATCCTGGCGTGCGCCTCTCTGTCTCGTGACAAAAACTTATCGGCGTGCCCTCATAAATGCGGAGGCAAGAAGTGAGTGAGAAAAGCCTCGAGAACTTCGTCCCATACTGCTGGAGCGCGTACTCTCTCGGATAGCTCCACTAATCAAACCAATCGATGCGGTATCACGCAATGCGGAACGAAGATCACGGACTCGGTCTCTGAAGCCTTGATCACTCGCGTGATCCTCTCTGGAAGCGGATGAACTCACGCGGATCATCCTCCGCCTCGACCAGTAGAACTCGCGCTCTGACTCGAAAATCCGTAGCCTCAAATCCGATCTCGGGTGAACCACAGTGCTGAATCGAGGCTGGGCTGCTGCATCCGGCTATCTCCGTGTCGGGACACGATCTCGGCGATGGCGGGCCGTCTACTTGTACCACAACTCCTGCGCGGTGTGGGAGGCTGGAGGTGCGATCGTGGTCTCTCTTTGGGGCGGCGGCGTCATGGAACTCGCCGTCGAGGTATCGCCTCGGGTAAGAATCGGGCTCTGTGCCTCGTGACCCTCTGTGTCAAACTAGCGACTCGCCTTGTGCCTTGCCGCCCACGGGCGGGTTGCCTGCGCGGAGGCATAAGCCAGTGCGAAAGGAATACGTTAGAGGTCCAACTTATAACCACGACTAAAGCACGATCTCAGAGTGAGAAGAATGGAAACCAATCCTAAATATCCTATAGCCTCCTGATTATTGATATGGTGCACAACATACCGATAATCAAGACTCTACTAGATACGGTCTGTAGACACTTTCCGAGGATTAACTGCTCTGATACCACTTTTGTCACGATCCGTTCCGGGGCCCGTGACTGGTGCCTTACCCGGGCACCCAAGTAGTCATACATCAGAGTAACCAACGGAATAAAAACAAGACAGGAAACAATATGAAAAGAGAAGCAGTTTATCTGAGAAAAAGTTGCCTTTCGGAATATATATATATCCAAAGTTTGGCAGTTACATCCCAACTGTACAATAGGACTACAGACCTCTAAGGAAGTAAACAACTATGGCGGGATAGGGCCCCGCCATACCCTGAATGTACATATATCTACGACTCCAGGGAGAACCATACCAAAAGTCGAGCCTCCGGAGAAGATGGAGCTCCTTACCTGCGGCATGAACGGCCCAAAGGAGGTCGATCTGACATGTACCAAGTATGTGAAATCGTAAAGATCAAGTAAAATCAAAGTATTTAAAACCATTTGCAAATACAACCAGTTCAATCGCATAGTGCACAACATAAACAAGAGCTGATAGATATAATGTAACCGGTCTTTTCTAGCGCTAATGATCGGGCAAGGCGATCGCCCATAGTATCATTATGCGTGCCTAATCCTAGACTTCCGCGATCGCATAGGTCACACGCGACCCGCGTAGGTATTCCTCGCGTCGGGGTAGCTAACCCGCACCTCGCGGACTCGCGATCGCGTAGTCACGTAAATCGCGTAGTCACACGGCCGCGTAAGCGCACTCCTCGCGTCGGGATAATACACGGAATGATCAATCACGGAACTCCGCGACTCGCGTAGTCACATAGACCGCATAGGCGTATAGACGCGTCGAGGTGGCGAGCCCTCGATATAACAAGTCGAGGGTATGTGATATAATAACGATAACGGTCTTAACGTTTAACAACGTAAGCCACAACAAGTGGAACCCCTTTACACAAACGTTACAAGACACTAACACACGTAGCATCATAATATGTCTACTTATCAAACAATCTTACTACACTTTACAATCAATACAAGGCTTTTATAAACAAATAAGTAAAGCGATTCCTTTTATCTTTCTTAAGTTGTTATACCTAACTTCCCATAAAGCTAGTATAACTCTTAAGCTTTTGTTTAAAACCAAGTATTACTCTTACGTTAAAAATGATTCATAATTCTTTTGAAATACTTCAAGATTCTTATTATTTAGACTCAAGTCAAAGACGTCAAGTAAAACCATGTTCGATTAACACACGTCGCCTACCATACTATATATATACTTTAAAATATCATGCTCGAGGATAGGAAGAATCACATACCTCCTGCGAAATCCACCGCCAAGTCGAATATGTCGCGCAGTATCAACTATAATAGGAAAGACGTCTATCAACGTCTAGATTATCTTGTAGAATATTCTAAGCGAGGGTTCTCTATTCTACGAACAATTGGCGGCGTTTCCTACAGTCAAACTACTCAAGTCTCTGTAGATACAATCTATGTAAATCTGATTCAATTCTTCTTCTTTTATACCCCTACTGTGATTACAGTTCAATTCTATTATTTAATATCCTTCTATATCTTATACTCAACTCTTAACTATTCTTATATGTAATCTCCAATTACAATAGAAGGACAAAAGTGTTTACCTCGATAAGCCCAAAATTATCCAAGTTAAATGTCGATCCCGAGCAAGGTTTAGCTCTAATCAGACGCTCAGATAGCTCAAGAAACCCTTAGAAGTTCTACACAACTTCTACTCAAATACTATAAGGGATTTGGGGCTAGGGTATTTTGGAATAGTAACTATACTAGAAGGCAACTTTCTACAAAAGTGGGGGAGGGGTCTCGGCCGAAGCCACTAGGCAAAGGGGGAGGACTTTGGGCGAGAGAGCAACTAAGGGGAGGATTTTTGAGACTTAGAAGTGTGGAGTGGATGAAGAAGTCTTCACTCGAGGGTATTTATAGAGCCTCAAAGGCCAAGATTAAAACAAATGGAGGGTTGGGATTATGATCCAAGTGAAAGATGAGGTCTTCCAACCAAGTGTCTCCTGACATTTGGACATATGTCCACCACAATATTGGAACACATGCCCACCACAACAATGAGCCATGTGGACTCCACTATCACACCAAAACCGTCCAAGCCTCACCTACTCCCACTCACACAAAATCAACTTGCAAGACTTGACCAATTGACTTGTCCACTAGGCCATTATTTTCGTCCAACATAAGCCAACTAAGGGTGACACATGTCGCCCTCCCATTGGTCCAAAATATTTCGTCTCTCGGAAAAATCCGCAATCGGTTAAATATTAAAAACGTAAAATTTCCTTCACGAGTTCGAATCTTTTTTAAAAGCTTACAATCTCACTCTTAACCTAATTAGGGTTTGTACAAACGTACGTACGTCCTCACGTACATACTCTGGAATTACGGGGTATAATAAAATTACACCAACGATCGCTCGATTTGGGAAGTATACGCTTAGTTGATCATATGTCCTGACTCAGAATACCATCAAATTGGTTAGAAACATTTAGTAAACAATAAATATCATTGGTTTTTCGTTGTTTACACCTAAATATGGGTGAATCAAGTAGTTCTCATCAAATTACACTAACGATCGCTCGATTTGGGAAGTATACGCTTAGTTGATCATATGTCCTGACTCAGAATACCATCAAATTGGTTAGGAACATTTAGTAAATAATAAATATCACTGGTTTTCGTTGTTTACACCTAAATATGGATGAATCAAGTAGTTCTCATCAAATTACACCAACAATCGCTCGATTTGGGAAGTATACGCTTAGAATTTTCCATCAAATCAATGAAATTACCGTCTAATCCATTAAGGATGTTAGTAGATAAATATATTGATCACTAAATATCATTGAATCCCTTTGTTTAACACTAAATTACATTGGTTCCCTCTGTTAATAACTAAACATATGTGACTTATATCCTAATTGTTGCAATAATTTCATGATTTGTTGCAGCAATTACATAATCTGCTGTATTAATTGCATAATCTGTTGCAGCTGTTGCATAACCTGTTACAACAAGTACATAATCTGTTGCAGTAATTGCATAATCTGTTGCAGCAGTTGTATAACCTGTTGCAACAAATACATAATCTATTGCAGCAGGTAACATAGCTGATGAACAAGTCATATCACTTGTTGGATGAAACAACTCATTTCATTTGTGAAACAAGTTAAGGACTTTCTGCAACAACTCATTCCATTTGTTGTAAAAACTCAAAACACTATAGGAACTTACTGTAACAAGTCATGTCACTTGTTGGAAAATCAAGTTAAATTAGTTGCTGCAACAAGTTCAATTACTGGTTGACAAAATCCCAACAAGTTACACAGTTGTTGCAACAAAAATTTTACTTGGTGAAAACTGTTCAGAAATTGCAAAACCACAGAACATACATTGGTGATTTGAGCAAGATCAACATATCATTTAAACTAATTTTACTAACAGAAACAACATAAAAATGTCATAAAATCCAATTTGACAAACATAAACAATAGTAATTATTATTACAAGATATTGCAAATTTAACAACTATGGAACAATTCAGTTTGGGCATGTAGTTTTTTTATGGCCAGATGTTTTGCATATGGAGCATTTATTTTTCCTCGTTGCAAGTGATTCCCCGATTCCACGCCTCCTCTCTGTCCATCTTCTTCCCGGTTTGCTCGGATCAACATGTGGAAGAGGTATTTCTCTCTCTAAAATCTCCATAGGAACTTCCCAAGATTCGTTATAAGGCACGGGATTTATTTCCTCACAGTATGCAATTATGTAATTTTCCACCCTGTTATATGGAGATGAGTAGTCATAAATCCGCCTTCCAAAGTCTTCACCATATTGGACTCGAAGCGCTGCCATAATCTTCACCTGAAGATATTTTGCTTAACAAAAAATTAGTCATGAGAGTACATACCAATCTATAACAAAATACAGCTGCAACAGTTGTTCCAACAGATTATTGACTTGTTGGAACAAGTGGACTACTTGTTGCAACATGTAATAAAATTGTTGCAACAAGTCACTAATCTGTTGGAGTCAGCTTCAGTTTTTTTCGGGTAATATTTCAGACTGCTGAAGATGTCCAACAGATTATCGAGTTATTGCAACAAGTAGTACACTTGTTGCAGCAAGTAGTACACTTGCCGCAAAGTCGATAATTGTTAGGCGAGCGATTTTGGGTTACATTTGCATAAAATGGCGACTCCAACAGATAGTTGAGTTGTTGCACCAAGTGGAACACCTGTTGTCAATAATCTGTTGGAAGCAACTTCAGTTTTTTGGGTTACGTTTCAGACAAAAATTGAAGCTGACTCCAACATATAGTTGAGTTGTTGCAACAAGTGGAACACTTGTTGCAACAACTCACTCAGTTGTTGCAGGTTATTTATTTAACAATTACAACAACTTCATAATTTGTTGTAGAAGTTGCAACAACCACATTATATGTTGCAACAACTACAATAATTACTGTAAGTTGTTGGAAAATCAGTAGATTTATACCCAGACGAAAAATTGAAATAAAACAACATTGTTGTACTTACCAAATAAGCGGAAAACACTTATGAAGTAATTGTCAGTGCTACACCAACAAAATCCAGTCAAAAAATTGAAAAATCGGGTGGTCACATTTTTTTCTTTCTTGAGCAACAATGGCGGACGAAGAAGAAGAAAACAGAACAATGGAATGAGTTATGAAGTAATTTTCAGTGCTACACGAATGAAATTCAGTCAAAAAGTTGCAAAATCAGGTGGTCTTGTTTTTTTCTTTCTTAAGCAAAATTCAGTCAAGACGAAGAAGAAACGAGCAGCAGAATAAGAAGAAGAAGCAAGAAGAAGAAACGAAGCAAAAAAGAAGAGCAAAAAATGGTGGAAACGACGCAGGCAAACAAAAAATTTGGCGCGTTTTTTTGGCTCTGTAGTGTTTATATGGGTTGAGTCAAAGTGTTAAAAATAAAATTTGGGGGCAAAGTGTAAAAAATAAAGTTTGGGGTCAAAGTGTTAAAAATATAACTTTGGGGTGAGTCAAAACTCTCTAATCACTAATTCAAAGTTATCACCCCTATTCAATTAAAAAAACTAGAGTACCCCAATTCAATTTTAATAAGGATATGTTTTACGCACTAATGAGAATAATTTGCTTTTATTAGGAGAAATTTGTTCATTAACCAAATTTAGGTATTACAACTAACTTAAATGTGAATATTAATAACAATTGATATAAGGGAGTACTTTTAACTTGAACTTTAGTTTTATAATTTTCTAATATACCTTTTATTTTCTTATAATATTCGCTCCGGATAAAAAAAGTGTCTACTTAGCCATTTACATATCTCTTAAGAAAATACCAATTCCTAGATAATTTGATTAAAATGTCCCTAATTAAATATGTATTGAATTTAATAACATAACATTTAATAGGAGCAAACATGAAAGACAAGGTTAATTCTTTCTTGATTTGATAAGTGAACACTCTTTTTGACCCCAGAAAAAAAAGATAAATGGACATTCTTTTTTATCCGTATGGGGTATATTATAATTCTTAAGATGAGAACAATAATAACGATTTCATTGTTGTTTTCACTTGATATTACACAAATTTACATTTTTCTTCTTAACTTTAGAGTTAAATTATATTATTTACCTAAATTATAATAGTACATTTGAAGGGAATTACAATGAAAACGCAGTCATTATACATGCTGAGATTAAAAGGCAATTTCAGTGAACAATTTAATTAGAACGTCGGCTCACATGCCGATTGCATTTAAGGTAAGGCCACGTCAGTTTAACACATGTCCAGCATACTTTATGAGTTGCTTTCTGAGTCCCCAAAGTTTTTCGTATTTCTATTACGAACCCCATTCTTTATAAGTTAGCTCCACTTCAGTCTTCACGTGCTAAGTTGTAGTCCCAGATTCCCTGAATTATTTTACTGTTGTCTCGTTGACAATATTTTATATATTATTTAGTACTTATACAGTTATACGGTTATACCTCACATGAATCTCGTTTTGTGATTGATTAATAACTCTAAGGGATCAAATTTGAAAACAAGTATTAATTATGTTATATTGAAATTAGTTATTTTAGTATTATTTTTTATTAATTCTTTGTATTAAAAGTAATATGCATTGTTAAAAAAAATTAAAAAATATACTCCGCCTTATTTAGTAGAAAAAAGATTTTGAAAGATCTCAGAGCTATTTTTGTCATTTTCATTATATTATTATATTATTATTCTGTCATCTGCTAGTGTTTTTAATTCTGAGATAATTTATCTCAAAATATACCTGTCTAAGGGGCCAGGTTGACCCGGAACCGGACCGATCGACCCGATACAAAATCCGGTCCGATAAGCCTTACCGGGCTGGGGGTAGGTTTGACCCCAACCCCAACCCGCACGGGTTACAGAAAAATATGGTAAGGACCCGGACCGGTAAGGTAATTTTTTTTTAAAAAAAAACAAAGTGTTGTTGGCCCAACGGTAATATTACCGTTGGGGAGTGGTCAGGGGAAAGCGGTCTTAAGACCGTTTTTGACATTTTTATTTTATTCGTTTTTTGTTAATTACACTTTTATCCTTTAAAAATCTATAAATACTCTACATTTTTCTAATTTTTATCACACAATTATTTCTACAATTATCTCAATTCTCAATTCTCATACTCTCTTAATTCTCTATATTATCAATTCTCAATTTATTATTACTATTATTAATTTTCAAATAGCAAGACGCAAGACTTCAAGCTTCGAGTTTCAATTGAGTTCTGAATCCCGAAGTTTGGTATACTCGTTTCATTTTCTATTTATTTTATTAAATTGTCATATTTATTTGTTGATTATTTAAATTAAAATTAAAATTAAATATTTTATAATGGATAAAGGTAAAACTATTTCAAGTGGTACAAAATCTAAATGTTCTTCATCATCTAATCAAAATATAGATTATGATCAAATGAAAGAAGATTTTGAAATAGAAGATAATTATTATGATAGTGCTCATATAGATAATATTGTTGAAATCGAAACTCATACACCTACTAGTGTGTCTTCTATCAATGTTAGTACTATTAGTCGTACACCTCCTTTACCAGTAGTAAAAAGTAGGAGAATCAGAATAAGGAGTAAAGTGTGGAACTTTTATGATAGAATTGGGGACACTGATAGAGTTAGATGTAATATTTGTGGGAAAACTTATAAACATGGTAATGACGGGGGACGGGCACTTTAGTTAGGCATGTACAGAGAGTTCATCCGACACACTGGTCAACAACAAATTAAGTATAAAATATAAAGATGCAGTTACATTATTTGATAATTGATAATTGAACAACTCTGCTACTAATCTTCGTTCTAGTTCTGCTTTTGTTTTGTGTCTACATCTGCAGGATTCAATGAAGACGATGATAATGAATCTAGATTCTAGATGTATGGAACACTTTTACAACTGCACAAGTTGCGGCGGAATCGTGGAAACGGGACTGAAATTTCAACTTCAGATTTAGAGGCTATGGACTATGAAGCATCACCAATTCAGTCAACCTATAAATTACGAACTTTGTAAAAGAATGCATAATATGTAAATAAAATTATTATTACTTCATTATGTACTCTTATTAACATTATGAATAATGAAAGTTCGAAAGTTTACATCGTATCATTAGTTTTTATTTTATTATCTCTTTAGTTGTTATTTGTTAACTTATATCTACTAATTTAATAAATTAATAAATTTTCGGAACAAAAAAAAATTTATATAGTTTATATAACTACAATATAAACTATAAATTATAAAGTTATAAACTATATTATATTATTATATTACATATTTAATTTGAATTTAGTTAAATTTTCAAAATTTACAAAAAAACGACCGGCTTGGCTGCTCAACCCGACCACGGCCGATCGAAAATCGGTAATGAACCGGACAGGTAGGCCGAATGCCGTTGAACCGTTCAACCGGATAACTTGCACCGGTCCGGATCGATCCGTTAGACAAGTATTATCTCAAAATTAATAACCAAACCAGAAATAAAGCGACACTAAATATTTATCCCAAAACCATTTTTTCTTATCCATCATAAACGACCCCTAACTCTTTAAAAAGAATGAAGAATCTGTTCTGATGTCGGCATTTTGATTCATTTATCTAAAAGTTTTCTTAGGAAAATAGTCAATTTGACAATTAGAGTAATATTGTTTTAGAGTAATATATATATGCACATTTTTTTTAGGATCTTTTTCTTTCTTTTTGAAAGCATAAGTTAACATTTCAACAACCATAGATATGGTGGTTATCAACCCTGCCTCTCTTGGTCTGGCACAAAATACAGATAAATTGCACTTGAAGACGAAATTCACTTCAAAACCACGTAATTTCACGAGTTCAAAACTCAGCTAGACAGCGCATTTTCTGCAGCCAAGTTATCGGTGAAGGTGAGCTTTAGTGATGGTTTTAAAGAACTTTTATATATGCTAGCTGGTGCTAACATGAACTGCATTCAACTTGAGGTTTTTAATCTCAGTAAACACTGTCAAACTACATATACAATACATAAGATATAGCAGGCCTTCTGAAGGCTGCTGCTGTCAAACTATACTTCGACCTATTTGCATCCAAAGTCATAGGGCACTAGTCCTTTCAGCTCAGGTCCGTTGAGCCTGTTATGTGCAAAACTGAAACAAGAGGAATGTTATTATTTGTTATGTCTCACAGCACAAATCTTGTATCATGATCAGATAAGAAGGGAACATCCGAAGGCATTGATTGCCCAATTTACTAAAAGTGGTAGAACTTATAACATACACAACATTAAGATACAAAGATATAAATCTACCATTGAATTACACTATATAGTTAAAGGTCCCAAAATATTATTAACTCAGGACAGCTCCTTATTCTATTCTGTTTTTGGAGTTCAGATTTTGATTTTGTGATTCCGGTTCTAGCACAAAAACCACAGCTGGACCTATTAATATGATGTATCCTAGTTCAAGAATGATAGATTTGATGAACTGGAACATTTGGAGTCGTCTGTGTCATCCGAATTCAACAACACAATCTGTAAATAGAAATAGTTCCTGAGACGAACGAATTGTTTCTAAGACTCTTACAAGTGTCGTATGAAGCATCAGCATCTGATACAATTTGAGGGAATATAGTAGATGTGAGACTTACGGGCTAGGAAGCCACATAAAGTGTAAAATTGCACTTGCACCAATACAAAATATGAGGTTCACTAATCACTAACTATCAACCAAAGTCACCAACTACCTGTTGTACGCCTCAGAAAACGGAAAAACCAAAAACTGGAAAAAGGAATAATGCAAAAAGTAAGAAAAATATCCGAGATGTGTCCTTAAGAAATTTAATCCCCCACTGTACCCGAGGTTATGGATTACTTCTTCCCAGGATAAAACAGATATACTTGTCGCAGGAGTAGCGGTACTTCAAACGCCGACGACTTCGACGAACTCAGAGTTGGCAACGAACCACAGTAAGACTCGATAGTTTTATTTGTGAAAGAGAACGCAGAATTTCAATGAAGGAAATTATTTTTCAGTGTATTAAAAATGAGACATTGACTCGGTTTATATCTAAGTAGTAGCCCGAACACGACGTTTTTTGAAAAGTTCCCGTTTCGGAAACGGGGACACGATCGGACGCGGCTGGACACGGATGGACAAGGTCAATATGGTCAACGGGCGGTTTAAATCGCAATTAAATCAATTTCAGAAACACAATTTGTTGATCTTTCCCTTGATGAGCCAGAGATGGAGCATGTGTTCTTTGAAGATGGTCAAGAAAACACATTATGAGTTTTTTATGCATTCTTGTGACTTTAATGTTTGAATATTTGTTTTCAATTTCAAAAGAATTGCACATGCTTAATTATTTTTTAAAATTTAAAATATTTTCATGAATTATAAATTATATTTTTATATAATTTATATTGTCGTGTCCTGCCGTGTCCACTTCTTATATATTTTGAGTTTGGCGTGTCCGCGTGTCCCGTGTCCCGTGTCCCGTGTCCGTGCTACTTAGGTTTATATAGCCTCGAAGGTGCATGTTCGGAAAGGTTGGTGACTGTTCGGAAAGACTACTTTGCCTTTTCGTAAAATGAGAAAAAAAACGTTTGGGAAATTTAATTTTTTTTGTTGCGCGAAAATTAATTACCAGTTAATCTTTTTCCGGCGGAAGTGTTTTCTAATATAAGCACATAACTTTCCGAAAAGGACCACCGATGTGGTACAAAGCTCCATTGAAAATGAACTTTGCTTTGAACTTCATTTTTCTTTCGTTTCATTTTTCCCTCCATTTCTCATTCACACCAACTTAGCTTAGCTTTAACCATTAACTAGCTATAACACTACCAACTAATGATTTTTTTTTCAACAGCAACCACTAACTAATGACTTGCAATAGGTTGGATTAAGCTCAATAATGCAAGGCTGTAGATTTAAAACCTCTGCCTATGAACCTTAAATCACATTTTTAGCATGATGCAATCGGTCATTCAATAGAATTCTTCCCCTTTGATTAAAACAGCTAACAGAACAACTTCCACCAATAAGAGGGCAGTAATGAGAAGTATCATATCAAGGGATAGATACGTATCAGCAAAAATGTAAGCGATATTTCAAGAAGAAAAAAATGACAAGAATGAATACCCTTCCATAGGAAAGCTTCCAAAGGGTCCATCAACAGGGATTGTTCCACAAAGATCATTGTTAGAAGCATCACTGCAACAATGAGATTTAAAAGATTCAATCAAGCAGAAACCAACGCCATATCGTTTGATCATCTTTTTCTGTTTCTAGGTAAATATGAATTTGAAACAGAACTTACAATATTTTAAGGTTGGGAAGGTTCGTGAGTTCCCTTGGAATCGAACCAGTTAGTTTATTGTCGTTTAACCGCCTGTAGTCACAACATGGAAAAAATTCAGTCTTGTAACATCAATGTCTGTTCAAAATTGTCAAACTCAAGAATCATTGAACGACAATACTTACAAAAATCTAATAGACTTCAGTTTAGCAAAAGATTTGGGAATGTTGCCTTCAAATCTGTTGCCATATAAATCCATGCTAATAAGGTTCTCCAAATTACCCAATTCCTTTGGGATTTTCCCTTGTATGTTATTACTATAAAGTTCCCTGCAATTCAGGAAAAAAGTTTGCCCGTCACCTTAAAGACAGATAAACTTGCAAGTTAAGAAGCACACAAAATTTTGAACCGTTAGTGACAGAAACAACATTAATCATGTGACGATAATCTATACAAATTTCTTTGTCTAGAAAACGCCCTTTTTCAGTTACTTTTCTCCATGGTTTCAGTACATCCAACAGGAGATAGATAGTTAGATACTAAGCTGAGACAAGAAACAAAAAAAACAAGAAAAAAGGTAAACAAAGAAAACTTACAGGTATTGTAGATTCTTGAGTTCACCAAGCTCTGGTCCTAATGTCCCGGAAATATTAGAATTTCCCAAATCCCTGTAAATTTTCAAAGATTTAAAAAGTCATAAGAATTAGAACACAAATAAAAAAAATGAGAAAGTGATAGCTAGAGCATCTTCTTACAGGCGAATAACATGATTATTATTGGAGTCGCAGGTAACATGGAACCAGGTACAAGGATTTACAAGTGTAGGGTCCCAGCTCTGTAGAACATTTTTTGGGTCTGATAGTTTGCTTCTCAAAGCATGCAAAGCATTCCCTGAAAAAAGAAGAAGGAATATGAGTAAGAGGGTCCATTCCAAGATTCAACCTTTTACTCTCTTTTATATCAGTGTATCCATTTCCAAGATTTTAACTCAAACCACGTGAACTTAATGGATGAAAAGAAGAGAAGAACAAAGAGGGTTTCCACATGGTAACACAAAGTTGAAATCTTTAAACCCTGAAAATGGCAAAAAAAATAGATTAGCTTAAGTTGAGTGAAATTACCTTCAGAATTAGTGGAGAAGGCAGGGGACAAAGAGAGGATGATGGGGAAGATGGAGAAGAAGAGAAAAGAGGATAGAAAAGCCATTGAGAGAGAGAGATATAGATAGATAGATGGAAAATTGGTGAAACAATAGAAGTGAAAAGTCAAGATATAGGCCAAAGAAGTACTGTAGTAGTAGTGGAAGAACCAATAAGAGTGTGTTGTTATATAGGGAGGTCAAGTCAAATATCGAAGCTGTAATACTGTTGAGAGTGTATGTACTTTGTACTGGTAGCAGGAGTTATATTATTAACAAGGGAGTGAGAACAGTGTGGTGTTCACACTATCATTGTGAGATTTTCGTAAAGGACTTTTTGGTGTGCGTGAAACTCACGATTGAACTACATTTATGTACGTGATAGACCTATCCAAGTATAATTAGTATTTAAATGTAATTATGTAAAATATAGATTATTTTTTTAATAAAATTTTGTATTTACATCTATATATATATATATATATATATATATTACATTAATGAGAAACCTCCAACAAAAAATAATTAATCTATTCTTGGAGGCAAAGAGGCGAACTTTCTCGCCCACAGGGTCCGACTTCCCCGGCCCGACAAAGATTGATAGAAGAGGTAAATCATGGTAACTCAGCGACCCACTAGGTGGAAGACACATTGTCTGATTACCACAAGGAGTCATCCCCCACAAAGGAGGAATAAAACTTCACATCACAATGCTGCTCGAACTCACTCGCAGTGGCAATATCCCACCTTGAAACCAACTGAGTTACGCTCATGCGGACAATAATTACTCTATTCTACATGGTTTAAAGATATACCGTTACCTTTTACTTTCGTAATTTACTATTTATTCATGGAAAATGCATAAAATTTCTCTTAAATTGTTTCTAAAATTCACTTATATTCTCTAAACAACTTTTAAGTGAATTAAATATCACCATATACATATAATATTAATTTCATGATTAGGAGGTGATATACACACATCACATAAGTCTTTCAGAAATGGGAACGCCTGCTTTAGAAAGACTTTATTTTGGAAAAATAATTTAACGATCACATAAGTGTCATCTCAACGACATGTAGATGACACGCCATATAGTAAGCAAATTCACTTTTCATTTCTTTTTCTTCCCGCGTCATTTTTGTTCTAAGTTGTTGTATTTCCATTGTCTTCGACGAGTTTTACTCCGCCAAAGTTCTTTTAAGTGGTCATTTCCTGTAGTCTCTCGACCTACCGCCTCTATATAAACCACCTTAGTAATTGTTGAAAATTTACTAAAATGGAATTAGTTTATCCCATTATTTATGATTCTGACAATTGGGACTCGCACGCCTGAACGCCGCTTCCACACACGCAGATTTGTAGTGCTGGCATCGTAAATTTTATTAGTGAAAGAGATATTCGTACATAATTAAAATGTTCGAGACATGGCTGATGGACTGCTATCGACCAAACGACAAGTATTCCACGTTGGTAAACGGGAAGACGTGTGCAACGTGTAAGATGAAACGAGTCGAAAATCGTCGCGGCGGTCGCGCGTTGAGCTCCGCGACACCTCCATCTAGAGCCGCAACGCCTCCCTGTGTACACCGCGACGCTTCCTGTGCAAAAAGGCGAAAAAATGAAGAATTTCGACTACGGTCGGTTTTGGAGCATTGAATCTCCATTACTTGGTACATGAATTCAGCCATTATTTGACTGATTGCAACCTCTCAATAAGTGTCATTACATGACTATTGAAGGCCATTAATTGGCTAGTTGAGAGGTCATCTTTCTTACAAGATAAATCAAGACTTGTCTCAATTGAAACACACACCAAAAATCAGATTTTCAGTTCTTCTCTAAGCAATCTCTCACACACTCAAATGTTCTTCTTTTAGTAAACACTTGAGTTTTCCTTTGCTCATTTGTTAGTTGTTGTTTTATCTTGGGAGACAAGTTGTCAATTACCGTAAAAAGATTTATACGGGGCAATATTATTTTAAAGATAGAGTGAATATCACTCGACTTAACAAACCTTTCATTTGTTCTTATTTTCAGATTGTAATCTTTGTAATAGTTACTTATTTTCCGTTTCCTTGTAACCATTGTTGCAATTCAACCATTGCTGTAACTCACAGTAATTACATAGGTTACACAAAAAGTTGAGAAAGTTGAGATGCACTCTTATTCATATTCATTGAAGACAACTAATGCATTGAAAAGTTTGAGAGAAGTTAGGTCCTTGGTAATATTTTCCTTATTGGGTTTTCAGGAACTTTTTCGAGAGGCATCTTAACATGTCTGAACCAGCAAAGTTTCGTTTGGTTCGTTGCCTAAAGTGTGAAAAGTTAGCTTCCCTAGTTCATCAATTATTTTGCTCACTAGTATGGTGGTTGTGGTGCTTTTTTACAAGATTAAATTTTTAACCACCTTTTGGCCTCTATTGGAGCTTACGTTTGGATTGAAGGACAAAAAGATTAAGGTAAGTTAAAGGCTTACTTTAATAATAGAGAATTCTAGTAAAATTTATGTACTTTATATGTTCGATAGTATGCCCTTGAGAAAGTTCTTGTCATTAAATATTTAGCACTATCCGTCCTTATTCATTACAATTATAAATAGTAGTGCAAGAATCCTTTAACATATTGCTTGATGTCTTATATGCGTTATACGATTTTTAAACTCAGTTTTCAAGAAATATATGCTTACGTGTTGTACTTCATGTTATGTGCAATTGTGTGCAAATCATATGATCAGTTCATGGTGTGATCACGTCCAGACACTGACGGGAGAGCTAGCTGACCTCCCCTTGTGTGAGTGCTATGACGGCCAGGGTTAGATACCCACACGCTTGTAGTAGCTATTGTTTGCTGGGGAGATAGGCCAACCCTTCCCCATGCATGTTTCTATACCACACGTACGTAGGGATACTATGCGTAACTCAATTTCTATTACAATTTAGCTATTAGCTTAATGTTCAGTTTAAGTTATTAGTTTTAGACTCAATTTTTCATTCGTTTATCAGTTTACAACCCTAGATTATCAGCTTATGTTAGTTTTCAAGACTATATATAATTTACACATTTTCTTGTGAAACGTGTTTTTTTCTTGTTTATTATGATCTTATCCCATAAAGTGTAGATCATTCCTTTTAGGAGGTAGTCTATGAGACTTATTGGGTAACCTTGGAGACATTTAGACTTTTTGGGCTTGCCATGTCGTGTGGCAGGTGTTGATTATGCAGGTGACAAAAACATGTGGCTAGAGGCAGACGTTCTAGACTCGCTTAAGGTGCTTCGTTGATTCATCCCAGCGGTAGAAGATCCTTCCCAATCGTTTGTTTATTTTTAGACATTTACATTATTCCCGGGGAAATGCCCCGAAGCTTTATGTATTCAGATTTCAGTTCGAGGTTCATGACTTGACAGTGTATTAGCTTTATAGACACTTTGAAGCTACGTTCTTTATTTAGTTTTCTTGACATGTTTAATCAAGATGTTTTTGGTTTTATTCCTATTACTGAAATGAGTTGTTAGTTAATATAGGGTTCACTCAATGGGTACAAATGATTGGGTGTCAATCACGTCCACCTAGTTTGGGGGTGTGACATTCTCATTTCATGTACATTGGACCAATGGGTAAATGGATTTCCATTGTTCAAACTTCAAATTCCAAATTTTTGGTTGAGGATAAAGAGTTCATTGTCTGGGATATATTTGTGCATTTCATTCAGATGAATTAAACAATTAATGTGATTGTTTACGGTATCTCAATCATTCCACCACATTCTAGGTATTACATCAATTTTGTGTTTATTTTGCATTTTCTGAATTATCTGTGTGCTTGTTAATTTATTTTTTAAGCATCTAATATCAATAACTAAATGACGAAGAAAATGGGAAGTATACTAGCTAATTTTGTGGTATTGAAACGTCCTTAGGTCTTTGATTCATTCATTGGTTGTTACCTTAACTCGAGGATCAAGCTCTTTGTTATCTAGCTATATTCTTGACTTGGAATTATTAAATCAATAATTCGTACACTGGAAATGAAAAAAGTCATTGTCTCCCGCAAAATATGACTAAAATTGTAGGGGGTCTTTTCTTATTTTTCCTTTATTTGTATTACTTGCACTATCCGGAAAATGCAGTTATTTCAATTTTCACGTACTTGTTTCATATTTTTAATTTGCTTCTATGGTATTATATTCTTGGTTAAATTAACTTTAATTTCAAGAGATTGCAAGTTTAATTTATTGTATGTGATTTTAGGTTTATCTCGTACATTTTTAGTAACTAATAACAATCATTTTATTAGTTGACTGATATATTTGGATGTTTTCCGTAAAATGTGACCAAAACTGTGGGCGGTCTCTTCTCATTTGATCTTTTATTTGTATTACTTACACTATCCGGTAAATGCAATTATTTCAATTTTCAAGTACTTGCCTAATTGATATTTTTTTATTTGCTTCTACTGTATTATATTCTTGGTTAATCCGCTTTGATTTCAAGAGATTGCAAGTCCCTTGAGATAATTTATTGTATGCAATTTTAGGTCTATCTCGTACATTTTTAGTAATTAATAACAATCATTTTGTTAGTTGACTGATATATTGGATGTTTCCCGTAAAATATGATCAAAATTGTGGACGGTCTTTTCTCATTTTATCATTTATTTGTATTACTTGCACTATCCGACAGATGCAGTTATTTTAATTTTCAAGTACTTGTCTAATTCATATTTTCTATTTGCTTCTATGGTATTATATTCTTGGTTAAATTCACTTTGATTTCAAGAGATTGCAAGTCCCCTGATATAATTTATTATATGTGATTTTAGGTTAATCTTGTACATTTTTAGTAACTAATAACAATAATTATTAGTTGACTGATATATCAATGGCATCAGATCTAACTCAACTCTCTCCCTTTCCGACTTAGCCTACCGCTCCGTGGGCTTCTATCCTCGGTCGTCTTTGAATATCTCCTGCAAAATTTGGTCAAAACCGCAGCCGACTTTTCTAATTTTATCCTTTATATTTGTAGTGCTTGCACCATTCGGCAAATGCAGTTATTTTAGTTTTCAACTACTTGCCTAATTCATATTTTTATTTGCTTTTATTGTATTATATTCTTGGTTAAATCCACTTTGATTTCATGAGATTGCAAACTCCTTGAGATAATTTATTGTATGTGATTTTAGGTTTATCTCATACATTTTTAGTAATTAATAACAATCATTTTATTAGTTGACTAATATATTTGGACATCTCGCAAAATATGGCTAAAATTGTGGTCTTTTATCATTTTATCCTTTATTTGTTTTACTTGTCATATCCGACAAATGCAGTTAATTCAATTTTCATGTACTTGTCTCTAATTCATATTTTTTATTTATACTAGTCGTTTGACACGTGCGTTGCACGTGTGTTCCATCACTCCATGTCATCGGTAAAAACGCTTTGGTATAGATAATATTAATGTATGTGCATAATGAGTTACATAAAATTTGAAGGAAAAAATTGCATGTTCAAATTGATGAACAATCTATTTATTTGGATGAATTAATTATTGATCGCTAAATAATTAGATAATAGAATTAAGATATTTTGATAGTGGTTAGACACTTAGGGGTAGTTTGGTATGAGGGGATAAGCAAAAATAATTTTGGGATAAAAATTTAGCAATTTTTTTATCCCTTGTTTGGTTACTAATCTCAGGATAAGTTATCTCAGAAAAAATAATAGTAATGAGATTAAAATAGTAATGGGATGAGTTATCCCAGGATTGTAAAGAAATTTTTCTTTTTTAAAAATTATGCAATGTATATTACTTTTAATACAACATACCAAACACACTAAATAAAAAATAATTTCAGGACAACTATCCCAACATAATTTATTTTCCAACCAAACGACTATAATAAGAATGCCAAAAGACTTTGCAAGAATATTATTACTGTTAAAGCTCAAAGGACACATAGTAACCAAATGCAAAGATTCATAATAGAAGAAGGAATTCAAATAGAAGTAGAAGCTCTGCAGCCTGCAAATAAGAAGGAACAAATAGGAAGCAAGGCGAGGTACCACTATTAGTACCAAATTATTCCAAAAGACAATTACAGTTGACACATTATTTTGAAATAAAGTCACACTTAATTCAAGAAAATGAATTTCATGAATTTGGACTCTTCCTTTTGAGATACCACATTCACCATTTTTAACATAGACAACACATAACAAACATATTGCAGATACGTTTAGTTTCTTACTATAATGAAGGTCACTTCCGGTTTCATAGCTCACTCACAAACACAGAAGGAACTTAGACAAGCATATATCTGTACAAATTTGCAGCACTCTTCTTTAAATTGCAATCTTCAGTGACACATTCAAAAGCGAAATAAAGTAGCACATTAACACAATATTTACCACTATGAGTAGTTGTTGACAAGCGGAAAGCATGGGAGGAAGAAGCAAAAAAACAAAGAATTTACTAAGTTCATAATCCAAAAACATATCATAGTTCTAGACTTCCATTCTTTAATATGCAGCACAAGAATAATTCCAAGAAAGTGAAATGGCTCATAATTTCACACCTCTTCCACTGTTCTCTTCCGCTCCTCTTCTTCAGCTTTCTGCCAGGCAGCCTATAAAGATAACATAACATGAGGATGACATAAGAAACAGAAAAAGAACCAACAATTTAAAATGGTTTTGGATTTGATTATATACAAGTAAAAAATAAAGATAATGCACATTCACTTGCCTTGTCTCTCTGAAGTCTAGACATATGAGGACGCAGAGAGTTCCCAAGACTTAAGCCTCCCCAAGCTTCTTGCAACTCCCTCTCCCTTCTCGCTTTCCGAGAAACTGAATGTCTTATCTGATCATCATCATCATCCTGCTGAACAACAACCATCTTTTCTTTCTCAAGTCTAGATTTGTGTTTCACCAAGATCTGATCCAAACTGCCTTCATTGTTCTGCAATTTTGTGTCCCTCTTCTTTACACTCATCCAATTGTCTTCCTTTGCATGAAAAGACATTTTCTCTTTTTCTAGATTTGAAACATGCTTCACTAAAATCTTGTCCAACCCTTCGCTATCTGTGGCACTATTAGCTTCAATCTTTATTTGAGTCTTCAGTACAACGTAGTCGCTTCTTGTTGATGATTCTTGCATTTTAAGCCTTTGCAAACGATGAACTGGCTTTACTAGGATCTTGTCCAGACTATCCGCTGCTTCTGTGTCTGATGGCTTTGATGGTTGTTCTCCATTACAAGGATTTCCATCCATATTTGTTTCATGATTTACATTCTGGTCAACATTTTCTTTCCCTGCCAACGAGGCAGTCTCGGGCGCGTTGGCATTCAGGTCTGCAGTATTTTTCATATTTTTTGCTTCTAGAATTTCCTTTTCAAGTCTTGTCATATGTTTCACCAGATAATCTTCTAAACTAGGAACTTCCATTTCATGTTCCTTTTTTCGACTTGCCACAGTACCCAACCTGTTCGAATTCTTGTCCTCTATTTCACCAAGTTTTTCATTCCTCCTCTTAGCCTCGTCAATATCTTTCTCAAGCTTTGAAGAGTGTTTAACCAGCACACTGCCTAGGTCGGGAACCTCAGATGAAGGCACATTGCTATATGAAGCTTTACACTTGTTTTTTAATAACGTTTGGGAGTTGTTCTTGGCCTCTTCAATTTCCTTCTCAAATTTTGAAGAAGGCTTCTTGAGAATACTTGCCAGATCATGGCCTGAATTTGTATCATATTCTGAATGAACTACTTTATCACCACATTTATCTTGCCTTTGTTCAGCTTCATTCCTGGCATTTTTGGCTTCTAATACCTCCCTTTCAAGTCTCGTTAACCGCTTAACCAGAAACTTATCCAGGCTTGGGAGTTCCTCAGCTGTCCTGCTTGTCTTTCCGTCCAAATTATAGCCCTTAACTTCTCCGTCCCCGACGGATAATTCTGATCTGTCATCAGCAGCAGACCCTGAAACGTGCGGTTTGCTGTTTTCTGCCTCAGCTAGAGCAGCGTTCAACCCACTCGTTGCAACTATAGTAGCAAGAGATGCAAGTTCATCTTCTTGCAAACATCTAAGCCTCTCCAGCATCATTTCCACAAGATTTGGCATATTAAACTTTTCATATGCTTGCTTCTTTTTATATTTCCTTTCCTTTACCCTCTCTAAATCTGTGAGTTCAGAAGCTGTATCTGATTCACATTCTGAAGAGAACTCAGACACTTCTTGATGATTATTATCGTCTGTTTCAGGGTTCAGGCTTATTCTGTGCAGCAGTTCCTTGACTTCATCTTTGTTCATGGAAGGGCAAGTAGCAAGCTTAAGAAGGGCAGCCTTAACTGCAGTTGCGACTTGTTTATCCACCTCAAACGCAGTTTCAAAAGATGTTCTAACAGTATGAGTGGTGGGTCCTCCTTTCGTCGGTGACTTTTCTATTTTGTAATGCTTCTGTGAGCAATCAGGAATGTCATACAAGATTACTCCAATAGCTGTTGCTGCTTCAAAAGCTTCTGCAGAAAACTTTTCTGCCTTTATCAGCAATTCTTCTGCTTCTTTACAATCAATCCTGTATGGCAGATACAGAAAAGGTAATTTCTAGACTAACATATCAACAAATCTCTCTTCAATCATCAACAAGTTTCAGTCATGAACAAGTTAAGATTGTCTATATAAACTGTATGTATTTGCACTTCACTCCAATACTATAGATCATCAGGTAAGATGAGAAGCTTAAAGTCAAAATGTTACTAAATATGAAAAATTGTCATTCTTCTGACTAAAAAGAAAAGTGTCACATAAATTGGGACAGAGGGAGCAATTAGCACATATTGCTATATAAATATTTAACTAACTCCTGGCAAACACAAATTGCTCACCTTGCTGCTTGAAGTATTCGGCACCATGATGCTTCAACGAGTGCAGCCTTCCGAGCCTCCACAGCTCTTTGAGCAGCTTCTCTTACTGCAATTTTCTCTCTCAAAACTCTACAATAATGTGGATTAGCATCCCCCAAAGTCTCATCAAGGGTTGAGTTCATTCCATCCACTTCCTGAAATTTCATAACAGGCCAAAAAAACACTATCAGTACACTTGTTTATATTGACAATTAAGAAAAGAATGCACAAGAATATAAATATACCTGGAGCATTTTTATTTTCCTCTTCAAATAGGAATCCACTTTCTTGCGAGGGAACCAATTTATAGGCGAAGTTTTGCGACGAGGGGGCTTTTTAATTTGTGATCCAGATTTGTTTAAAGGAACTAAATTTGACTGGCCACCTTCTTTCATTGCCTTAGTCTGCACTATTCCAAAACAACAAAATGAAAAACAAAAAATTGGAAAAACACCAATCAAACCAAACATCTTACAAGTATTTCAAAACAACTGAGATTCGACTGGCCACCTTCTTTCATTGCTTTGTTTTGCACTATTCTAAAACAAGAAAACGAAATAATACCAACAACAACAACTATAATCCCATAAAGTGAGATCTTTGTAGGGTAGTGTGTACACAGAACTTACCTTACCCCTAGAAAGACTGTTTCCGAAAGACCTCGACTCAAGAGAAATTGAGAAATTAAATTTGAAAACTAAGGAGAGTTATTTCTCAAAGTAGAAAAGGATGGGTACCTTGCCGACTTTGGAAGTAGCCGTTGTAGGACTGTTCTCTGAATTAGAAATATTGTCGTTGGCCGGCTTCTTTTCAATACAACCCATATCAAAACAACCCAAATCCATTCTCCAAAAAATTATGTCAATGGAAATAAAATCTTGAATATGCTTGTATATCAAATGGACTCAAAATTTGTTGCAGTATACGAAGCGCTGACTGAAATTTATGGAGTAATTAGCGTTTCTTGAATCTGAGTTGATTTCTCAAAAGGCCAAGTGAAGAAATTTGTGTTTGTGATTCTTGGATTCAAAGGAGAGGGTATAGTTTTGAATAAAGAAGCTATCCGTTACAACCGAACCTTTCGCTCCCAACGGTCATTTTTATATTTTTTTCTTCTTATTAATGCTCATCCAAAAATTAAATAAATAGATACTCCTATTAAATAAGAGGAGTGTGAGATTAGTGTTACGATTTCATAGTGATTGTAATTTCATTTCTATATAATCAAGTAATTTACAATGTTCAAATTTCACTTATAGCTTCTTTTTTTATCATTATTTTATTTTTTATCATATCTTTGTGGGAACAAAGCGTAGAAATAAATGAAATTGGAATATAACAACAACAACTAGTATGTTAGAAATATGAAAATGATCAAATAAGAGGGCTCGCTGAGTAGACCAAATTCTTGATCTATCCTTAAGATAATATTACCCCGTATATCCTTTCAACGGTTGTAATGACAACTTATCACCCAAGATAAAACAACAATCAAACAAATGAGCAAAGGGAACTTAAGTATTTGCTTAGGAAGAAAGATCTTTGAGTGTTTTGTGATTGCAAGAGAGGAAGACAACTTTAGAGAATTGCTTAGTGAATGTGTTTTGCAATTGTGTCAAAGGCATCAATTTATACGTAGATGAATTTGTCTTCTCAATTAACCAAATGAATGACCATCAATGTCAAGTAATGACCATTGATATTGATGTTAAGTCAGCTTAGTAATGACTGAAATCAATAGCCAAATAATCGAGATTAATTGCTCCAAATTCACCAAGAATCGGTTTAATTCGCCTCAACGCATCGAAAACGCCAAGCACCGCGTCTCGGAGGGCCCATCGCTGCCTAAATTTCAGTAAGTCATTGAAACCTGAAAATCGAATTTGCACCACTTGCCCTAGCGGAGGCACCGCAGCTGCCTCCAAGCACCGCGGCCTCGCTCTCGCGTGCACCGCCAAGGTCTTGATTCGTTTCATCTCTTACACATTTCTTCCTTTCATTTACCAACGTGAAACCATTTGTCATTTGGCCAATAACCATGTATTCTCTTACGTCTCAAACAATTCGTCTACGTACCAATATCTCTTCCATTTAAGAAAATTACGATCCTTGACACTTTATGTGCACGTGTGTGGAAACCATGTTTTCGACGTGCGGGCCCCAATTGTTCGAGTCATAATTAATATGATTAATTTATTTCACATTTAGTAAATTTTCAACATATCTTTGGCATAATTTCATAAAGCAATCATTTGATGAAATATACTTCAATTTTTCTATTTAGTTATGTTGGTGAAAATACCATAAATTACAGTTGAAAATTACAATAAAATGAATAAATAAATATTCAGGCTGAAGCGCAGATATCTCGCTCTCTTTAAGGAGATTCAGACCCACTGCAGTATAAACTTCACCGGCCCAGCAGTATATCTCTTAGGATACATTACCCCGATAATGTCGTGTGACTCAAACAACTTCGAACTAGTTGAAGAGTCCAAAGCTCCACCAATAAGAACACCTTCATTCAATATAAAATTACTCTCTTTGTAGTAACTAAGTTGGAGACTTAGAATATTTTCTTTCCCTCAAATTGTTTTTTTCACTTCTCCAACAATATTTTTTCTCATCTCAACTCATGGAAGAAGCACCTCTATATATAGGTGTAGAAATCATTCATATAGTAAATATAGAGAGTCAGGGTCATCTTTGGGCCCATACGAGCTTTATGTCAAGACACGCTCTAAAAATGAAAAAATTTTAGGGGCCTCTTTTTTCATTTTTTATAAAGTAGTATTAACCAAAATTTACTGTAAATGTCCATAATTCACAGGTCTTAGCCCAATCAAAGTAGGGGTTGATTAACTTGAAGTTGTATTGGATTGTTATTTACAATTTAAAATAATTTGTAATTATTGAAATCATATATTTACTTATATTAAGGGTCCACTTTTACGAATTAGAACAGAGCTCCCAAAATATTTCAGACGACCCTGTAGAGAGTAGTGTATAGTTAAGTGAGGAAGAACATGAAAATATAGTTAATGCGAATAATAACCACATTCTATATCATGGAGTAGTAGGAAAGTGGAAGTTATGGTCATGACCCGGATGTAACAACAATCAAAATATCAAAGGATTATGTGTGATTATGTGTGTACATTTATATGCCTATATCCAAAAAGATACAAATCTTTTACTTGTTTTCTAAAACATCACTATAGTATTTTAAATAACTTAAGACTGACCTTCAATCAAAATGTTACTAAGATCAAGGATATACAATTTACAATGTCGTGTTATCATCCCGATAAAATAACAAACATTTTAATCCTAAAATAAAATCTTCACGTTCTCGTCTCATAATCATAAGATGGCTAATATATGTTACTTTTAAGCTAACTACACGAGTTTAATATCTATCATAATACGTTTATATAACTCTTCATTTTTTTTATTTCATGTTGTTGATCTTAAGTGTAAAACTTATGTATGTTTGCTGGTTGGGATTGTTGTAGACCACTGCTGGACTAAAAATATTGACTCTGCACCTGTCCTACTTGTTTAAGTGGTAAAGGTCATCCATATTAATATGTAAAGTCTTCTAGGTCATCCTGTATCATGACTGTTTATTAAGTTGCAAAATGAAACATGTATCGTCATTACATACTTGCCCCTCTCTGTTTTTGTCTTATGCATATTTATCCCTATTTGTCTTGTCTTCTAAAATGTGAAATGTCATTCCTAGATCGTATGTGTCCTGAGTAATCTCCTTAAGTTGACATATAGTTTTGGCAGCTCATTTACTTGACCTCAGAATATTGAAGCTTGCCCATCTTGTTTAAGTTCTTTAACTAGTCTAACTATAATATCTGTTAGTTGATTATTGCCATTTGTATACTGCTTGTTCTCTGTTAAAAACAGTAAGCTTCATAACCATTTCATATACAGTCCTGAAATGTTTCCATATAGCATAGATGTGATGTGTCTGACTTAAAAGACTCTATATAGATGAAATGGTATTCTCTAAGTGGTCTACTTGTTCATTTTCTAGAACTTTATGTCTATAGGATTGATCATGTGCTTGAGTAAGTTTTTGCATACCTAATTGTAAGTTCAAATGATTTTGTGCAGCCTGAAATATGAATATAAATGATCTCCTGTGTGTTTTCTGAGCCTTAACGTCCTTACGAATTAATCACACACACATCGGCCTCCTCATCTATTCTAGCACCAGTATTTTCCCCCTTTTGTATAACTAAATAGGCAAAATCATAGATTTTAGCTACAAGTTAAAGTTTGGCTCTTTCTTTTGACGTAAAGAAAAATAGTAACTAGTGGGTCAACCACTTTACTTTGGACTGATTTATTCTTCCCTTAGATTTGAATCTATTTGTATGAGGTTATTTGTGTAAGTATGTTTATTTGTTGGACGTTTCTATTCTAACTATGTTTTTGTAACATCTATGTTTTGTAGTTTGTTCATAGTTCACCACTCAAAATTTATCCTACAAGCAAAATGAAAAAAAAATCGAATTAATTGGGTAGGCTACTTGTACAATCGATTCCTCAAAGAAAAAATGAAAGGTTGAAACCCATTAGTTAGTATTTTGATGTAATTGTTGACTATGTCGTATTGTTATTAGTTAATGATTGTAAGCTACTAATGATTGAGATACTTTAAATATATTATTATGTTTTATGCGAATGATTATATTATATTATATTTTGAATGAGTATTCTTTTTGTTATCTTTTTGATATTTTATTTATTAGGTGAAAAAACAGGGGGGGGGGGAGGGGGAATAGGTACCAAAACAATAAATAAAAAATAAAAAATAGATAAAAAGCTTGCATAACGCTTAAAAATGTGTTATGCAAGCTAGTATCTTCAAAATAGAAGTATAACTAGCATAACGTTTTTTTGCGCTATGCAAGAAAAACGCTATGGTAGTAGCCTGCTTGCATAACACTTTTTTAAGCGATATCTAAGCTACTATAGTGGTAGCTTGCATAGCGCTATGCAAGCACTTTTCTATACTAGTGTCATCTTCTAGTTTTTATGGCCACTAACAAATATGGGAGATGAATGATTTATTTTAATAATAAAATATACTCCAACAATTTCCACTCATTTTAATATTAGCCAAGTTGGTGTAGCAGTAGAGCGCGGGACCGCAAGGTCACGAGTTCGATCCCCTGCATAAACCTTCTTGGTTGAGCCTGTCACACATGGCTTGCCAGAGTAGCGGCTGCGGGTTCCTTCGTCAACAAAAAAATAAAATAAGCGAGTTCATCAATTTAGTTGAAGGGAGACTATTATGCATAATGAAAGTAATTTATTTTAATAATAAAATATACTACAACAAGTTAGATTAAGACATTTTTACAGGAACTAAATACAATTGATTTGTTTTGTGTTTACTTATTATAATGTGTTTTACATTTACAACGAGATCATTGTTATGACATGAAAGAGATTTTGAGATGAAGGGTAAGTTGTTAAATCATGAAAGCGTTTGAATTCTTTTTCAAGAGGAAGCCATACCATGCATTCATTAATGAAAACGGCCAAAAATACAAATCTACCATTTCTTTTAGAGATAAGGGTCAAAAACATACCTCAACTCCTTAAATATTATATTTTTTTGAGTTTCGCGCCGGAGTTTTCTGCATAAACTATCATAAACTAGTTAGCAAAACATGTTGAAATATGTCTTGAATCCGGGCATATTAGGTTTATACCATGTTTAGGAATCCTTTTTCTTTTCTGTTTGGAAAAACTTTTATTAGTCTGTGTAAGGGGTACTCTATATAAACCCCATAGGTATAACCTAATAAGCAATCTGAAATACAATACAGAGAAATCCCAAAAATTGTATTCATCAAGATCAATAAAGCTTTTCTCTTGCGTGGGCGACGTAGCTAACATATCATAGTGAACCACGTTAAATCGTTTGTGTCCTTTACATTCATTATTATTCTTTCTTCTGTTTAATTGCTTCCGCTATAACAAATTGGCATCAGAGCCGAATTTGTTTGTTTGAATGATGTCTGGAATGAATGTGAAAATCGACAAATTTACGGGGAGAAACAGTTTTAGTCTGTGACAGATCAAGATGCGAGTCTTGTTAAAACAACAAGGACTTTAGGCACCGCTTGCTAGGAAGCCGACAGAATCCATTAACGCTAAGATGGTCGTTCTGGAAGAGAAGACTCATTCAATAATTATGTTGAGCCTTGCTGATGATATTATCACTGAGGTCGCGGGGGAGAAAACCGCGCAGGGTCTATGGGTCAAGCTCGAGAGTCTTTATATGACGAAGTCCTTAACCAACAAGTTGCTTCTGAAGCAACGTCTGTTCAATCTACGAATGCAGGAATGTATGCCTCTTCGAGATCACTTAGATCAACTAAACACAATCTTGTTAGAGTTGCGTAATATTG
This sequence comes from Przewalskia tangutica, assembly GCA_029844215.1. Taxonomy (NCBI): domain Eukaryota; kingdom Viridiplantae; phylum Streptophyta; class Magnoliopsida; order Solanales; family Solanaceae; genus Przewalskia; species Przewalskia tangutica. The sequence goes on from JAQGDG010000035.1 coordinate 1,980,429, forward strand.
ATGTGAAAGTTGAGGATGAGGATGCTGCATTGATTCTGTTAGTATCTTTACTATTATCATACGAAAATTTTGTACAGTCGTTCATTGTTGGAAAAGATATTGTGTCTCTAGAGGAGGTGAGATCATCTCTTCATACTAGGGAGCTGCGCCATAAGGTGGCTGGTACATGTACTGATAATCAGGCTGCAGGGTTAGTATCCAGTGGAAGTCATGGACATAGAAATCCGAGGGAGAAGAAGTTCAAGAAACCATTTTCTAAAGGTCCAAAACCAAATAATGTCTGTAATTATTGTAAGGAGAAGAGACACTGGAAATCTGATTATCCCAAGAAGAAGAGGCAGCAGAATAATCCGACAGGTACTACCGCTGTAGCAGATACTAACTCTGAAGATGATATTGCTCTAGTTGCTAATGAGTACATTCGAGTCATAATTTAATATGATAACGTATTTCACGTTTATAAATTTTCAACAAAAAATACATCCCCGACTCAATCCCGTACTATCCACCCACCCCTTACGTGCCCTATACCCCACCCATAACCTGCCTACCACACCCCACCATACCACTCTACCCCCACACTCCTGCCTAACCCCATCTACACCACTCTACCCCACCACCGTCGTCTACCCCACTTCTATCCCATCCCCCACCCCTACTTGTACCCATGCCTACCTCCACCTCCCACCTTGCCTACCCTTAATCACCAGAAGTTGCACTCCAAATTTAAAAACTTCATAGGATTTTTCTTTAAATATACGCAAATGCTCTTAAACTGATATTTTTCAATTCCCGTATCAAACACAAGATAATGAGTAGAAAAATCACTAGAAAAATATTTTCTTCCGTCATACCAAACGCACCCTAAATGTAAAATTCAAACTTAATTCGGTAGACACCATATCGATGAATCAATATTGTGCATGGATTTAGTTTATTATGGATATGTGTAAATACACACTAGTATTACGTGGACCTGATTAATTACTTTTTTCCAACATGCATGGATATGGTGGATTACTTAAGAAACCACGATATAATACATTATTTGCCACGTATCTTATTTATTAGTAGTATTATGTTGCCTAAAATTAGCAAATGGAAAATCCGGGTCGGGTTTGTCAACACCATCTTCACTCCTAAGCCAATAAGTCTGAGGAAGAGAGTAGTGCTGTTATCGGACCGGTCCGGTCCGGGTATTCCCTTATCGGAACCGGTCCGATAAGCTTCGGCCCGATCGACCGACCGATAAGGTTTCGGTCCCGAACGATCCGATCCGGACCGAAACCTTATCGGTCCGGGTCTCGGTCCGGACCGGTAAGAATTTTCCGGGTCGGGCCGTTTTTTTAAAAAAATAAAATAAAAATTGAATTTCCAATACTGAAATTGACATTCTCGGACGCGGTGTCACGCAATTTTTACGTTGAAATCAATTGTACATCGCGAGATATTTAGATTTGAAAAGGGGAAAAACGTAATGATTTGGGGGAAAAGTGAAATTGAGGGGCAAGATGGACGTTTTTGGAGAAATCGGAGGAATCAACCTGCTTAGCAGGTTGGCCACCCCCGTATCGAAAAAATACGCGAAATCATTTTTTTTTAGGTAAAACGGACGTCCGAGCGCAAAGTTATGACCATATAAAGTTTGATCAATTTACAACTAATTAGAGCCGAGCGGGAGGACTGGGGGGGCTTCTGGGCCGGGGACCGGGCCGGGGGAGTGGGGTGTGGGGACCGGTCACGGTATTTTACCGAGTTATCGGTCCGCCTCATCGGTCCGTATTTTTTGGTACTCGTGTCCGACCGCTAAGGTTTCGGTCGTCCAAGCCACGGTCCGGTTTCGGTCCGGTTCTCGAGTATATCCGAACCACTAACGGCCCTAGAAGAGAGGCTGCACCATTTGGTATGTCATTCATCACTCTTTCTTGCCCTATTGGAAAATATATTCCTGTTCGAGGATGTGCCACCCACCATTCCTCTTCCTTCTTTTCGTTCCTCCATATTTCAGCTTTCGAAAACATGCTCATCATTTGGTGCCCTTTCTGTGACCTACATCCATCATTCTAACTTTTTAGTCATCACTCTATATATGATTTCAATCATATATTCTAATTTTTTTTATCTATTAACTGGTATAAAAGAACGGAACGTTCCAGTAGATTTTACTATTATAAAAAAAGAATCAACGACGGACAAATTTTATATCTAAACAGTACAAATTAATGCTAATCTTATATAGTGATGGACTAGCAAAAAACTCTTTTTGCTACGACTTTTCATTTTTAGTGATTGATTAATGATGAAGTTCTTAGCTAATTTTAATTTTTGCTATGCTTGTTGGAGAAGAAAGCCCCACGTTGACATTTTTCCTTATTTGGCATGGTCAAATTTAATGAATTCTTTTGATCAAATTCATTTTGTAGTAAAGTGACAAATTTTATTTAATGACATTTCCAACAAAATCGTAAGTATAACACTTGAGAAATCAAATCGGCTTTTGTGAATTCGAAGATGATATAGACCATGCTAGCATTCTGTGTATGATTTAATTAAAATTATAAATCTAAAAGTACCACTAAGAGCCCGTTTGAATTGGCTTATTTTAAATGTTTTAAAGCCAAAATAACTTATAAGCACTTTTGTGGTGTTTGGGTAAAATGAAAAAGTGTTTATAAGCATTTCTTTTTAAGTCAAAATGACAAATAAGCTAGAATTCGTAATTTATGACTTTGTGAGTGGTAATGTGTAGAACGGGAAATAACAACAACAACTATTTGTTAGAAATATGGAAATGATCAAATATGAGGGCTTGCTGAGTCGACCAAATTCTTGATATATCCTTAAGATAATATTGCTCTGTATATCCTTTCAACGGTTCTAATGGCAACTTATCTCCCAAGATAAAACAACAATCAAACAAATGAGCAAAGAGAACCCAAGTGTTTGCTTTGGAAGAAAGATCTTTGAGTGTTGTGATTGCAAGAAAGGAAGTCAATTTCAGAGAATTATTTTGTGAATGTCAAGTGTGTTTTGCAAATGAGCCAAAGGCCTCAATTTATAGTGTTGAGAAGAAGACCCTCCAACTAGCCAATTTATGACTTTGAATGACCAAGTAATGATCATTAGTATGGAGTTACAATTCAACCAAGTAATGGTTGAATTCAAGAGCATAATAATGAAGTGTTAATCCTCCAAAGTCAGTTCAAACGTCAGTTTTTATTCTGCTCCAACGGGCTGAAAACGGTCACAGCGTCACGGCCCTGTAGGAAGGCGAGACCCTCCAACTAGCCAATTTATGACTTTGAATGACCAAGTAATGGTCATTAGTATGGAGTTACCATTCAACCAAGTAATGGTTGAATTCAAGAGCATAATAATGAAGTGTTAATCCTCCAAAGTCAGCTCAAACGTCAGTTTTTATTCTTCTCCAACGGATTGAAAACGGTCACAAGCCGCCAGAGGAAGGCCAGCGCTGTAACTTCAGAGGCGCATGTTAGGCATATTTTATATACATTTTTTGAGTCATTTTTAGTTAGTATTTTACTCATTTCGTTTGTGTTTAGTATAGTATTAGATCTGTTTTTCTTTTTTTTGAGTCACGGCGATCCTAAATGGAAAAATGTCAAAAAAATATGAAATGAGCTTAATTGAGATGAAATTGCACACTAAAATGACCAAGAAATGAAGTCTAAGAAGTTCCGAAAAGTATAGAAGAAATCAGACGAAGTCCGGACGAGAAAATGACAAAAATCATAAAATCTGGGCAAGGACGTCGCAGGCGCCGAGGCGGGATCTCTGATTTTTTGGGTCAATTTTCGAAGGGCAAAAGGGTCCGAAACACAAATTTTTCTCAACTATGTAATCCCTAAAACCCTGACCTAAAGAGGACATCTTGTACATAATTCCACATTCTACTTTGGGGAGGCAAGAAAGGAGGCAACAACACAAAATTGAAGACAACTTTGGTTAAAGTTTCGTTTTCTTTTCTTTCCTTTTATTTATTTCAGTTTATGTTGGTTTGTATTAATTTTTGACATGACAATGTTTAGGAGCTAATTACTTTATTAGGGCTTTTCTTTTGAATCGCTTGAACCTCGTTTCATAATTAATGCATTAGTTGGTTTCTTCTTCACTTGATTAAGATTTATTCAATAATTGGTATGAATGTTTGATAGTTAATTGATCACTAATTATCATAACCTATATGATTTCGAATCAAGAACCGAGAGGAGAGATTTGAATATGCTGTAATTGAATAGATGTAGGTTAAAATCGCGGACGAAAGTACCCCGATACTTGTCTAGCATTATAAGTTATTGTTCTTAATCCTCCTATGTGGTAAATCCTATCATAGAAATATGTATGGTTCTGACTGGGTTGAGCGATTATATATCCTAACCGAAATATAAGACAGTCTAGTTAACCGATATCTTAACGTAGAAGAAGAAGACATTCTAGTTGCATTAGGGATTGAAAAGAGTGGATAGTCGAGGATATTGGAAGCCCTAATTCCTTCATAACTGATTTAAACCAAAGTATTATCATAAGTAGTTTATTTTCTGCAATTACTTAGTCTTAGTTATTAGATAAAAATACAAACAAATTAACGTTCACCAAATAGAAACTAAAGCTTAGATAATCGGTACTTGATAACCAGTAAAGCTTAGATAATCGATACTTGATAACCAGTCTCTGAGGACGATATTCGGACTTACCAGACTATATTACTTGTAACGATACGTACACTTGCGTTAAGTATAAGGAAATATCGCCTAACAGCGCAGCGCCGTAGTCCTGCAGAGTGGCGCCGAAACTTCAGGGACTTGGCGCCGCGGCCCTTCATGAAGGCGTCGTGGTGCTCCAGCACCACGGTGCTATTCATGACTCGTTTCATCTTTTAACACATTGCACATGTCTTTCCTTTGTTTACCAATATGAAACCATTGTTATTTTGCCAATAATCGTCCATTCTCTTATGTCTCAAACAATTCGTATACGTACAATATCTCTTCCATTTAAGAAAATTACGATCCTTGACACTTTATATGCACGTGTGTGAAACCATGTTTCCGACGTACGAGGCCTCAGTTATTCGAATCATAATTAATAGGGTTAATTTATTTCACATTTAGTAAATTTCGAAGAGATTTTTCTCTTATAAGTTAAAAGTGATAAGCCCCATCCAAATGGGCACTAACTAAACAAGCAAATTGAAAGAAGAATAAATTAAAAAAAAAAAACTCTATTTACCTAATTAGTCGTAATCTCTGTGAAAACGTAGTGATTGCAGCTGCAGTCATAGGCGGTCAATAAATATAATTACCAAACTAGAAACTAGAAAGTGTAGCAAAGCTTAAAAGCCTCAAAAAAGAGAATTTGAAAAAAGAAGAACAAAGCAAAGCTACTTTTATAGTATGTATTTATGAAACCCGTGCGAGATGTGATACTGCGCTCTCGAAATACAAAAAAAATTAGGGATTCTTTTTTCATTTTTTATTAAGTAGTATTAGCCAGAATTTACTGTAAAAATCTATAATTCGCAGGTCTTAGCCCAATCAAAGTAAAATGATTCAGTTCCAGTGACGCTCATATGTGAAGGCCCAAATTCAGATTATTGAAATTATATATTTACTTATATTAAGGGCTCAATTTTATAAATTATAACATTGCTCTCAAAATGTTTGAGACGACCCTATATTTATATGTAATCTCTCTCAATTTGTTTTATTGTCAGTGATAAAGAAGTTTAACGTAATTCTTTCTTCTTATCCTCTTAATCTTTCATTATTTAATTAGAAGATTAGTTATCACAATATTCGAAGTTTCCTGAACGTAAGTCTTTTTACGCAAAAAAATATTGATATGACAATTCAATTTTTTTGTATATGGACAGAATCAGACAAACCAAATAAAAAAATCGCTCCAATCTGAAAACTCAAATCAAACACGATAAAAGAACCCGACTAGGCTTGGGTTGGTTTTGTTGGTGAAAGAAGGTAAGAAATAATTTCGTTGATTATCCTTATTAATGAAAGATATATATATACAAGTTATAATGGGAAAATTATTTTTTCTTTCTACATTTAAATTTCTATTCTATAAGGAGACTAACTCTACAATTATGGTAACACTACAATACCAATTATGGTAAAAGAATAATTAGAAATATACAAAGGGGCTCCGCCCTTTGCATTTGTCCCACTGATCAAGTGTGGTACATTTACACACCCCAGTGTGATGTGTGTGGGGTGTTATCACGATGTTATCTCTCTTGTCTTGAAAAGGAGCGAGGAAGAAGCGAGACTTAAGATGCGCATGCGATCACCTCTTGAAGAGCATGTACAAAGACGATACTTGTCCTTTTGCTACCTTCTCTCGAACAAAGTGAATATCCAGCTCAATGTGTTTAGTACGCTGGTGCCGAACAGGATTACCAGAAAGGTAGATGACACTTATATTATCACAATACACCAAAGTAGCTTTCTCAATAGGATAATGAAGCTTCAAAGAGATTTCAGAATCAACACTTGACTAAACCACATTGGTTACCCATCTATACTCGGTCTCTGCACTTGAACGTAAAGCGTTGATTGACGCTTGGCAGACCATGAGATCAAGTTATTACCTAAAAACATGCAATAGCCAGACGTATACCGTCTGGTGTCAGGACAACCACCCCAATCAGCATCTGTGTAAGAGAAAAGTGTAGACGTCGACGAGGGATACAAATGCAAACATACTCAAGTGTTCCTTGAATGTACCTCAGAATGCGTTTTAGCGCATTCATATGTTCAACTCTGGGATCATGCATAAACAAACACACATGTTGTACGACATATGTAATATCAGGTCGCGTGAACGTCAGATACTGAAGGGCGCCTGCAAGACTGCGATAGTGGGTCGGATCCTCATATGGAGAGCCAGCTGCAGCACCTAACTTGGGTTTAGTATCAACTGGAGTGGAAGTGGACTTACAGGATGACATCCCAGCCCTCTCAATGATCTCTGCTGCATACTTCCTCTGTGACAAGAACAATCCGCCCGCATGACGAGTGACTGCAATCCCTAAAAAATAACTCAATGGGCCCAAGTCCTTCATGGCAAACTCAGAACTGAGCATTGTCATAATCGACTTTCGCAAAGCATCAGAAGAGGCAGTCAAGATAATATCATCAACATACAACAATATATAAGCCATGGAAGACTATCGACGATATATGAATAATGAATTATCAGATCTGCTATGCGAAAAACCCATTGTAGAAACAAAATCAGCAAACCTCTTATATCAAGCCCTTGGAGACTGCTTAAGCTCATACAAGGACTTCTTCAATAGACATACACGATTAGGATATCTAGTATCCCGGAACCCCAAGGGCTGATGCATATACACTGTCTCCTGAAGATCATCATGTAGGAAAGCATTCTTCACATCTAGCTGATTAATGGGCCATGATTTCGAAAGAGTCAAGCTGAGCACAGCGCGAATGGTAGTCGGCTTGACCATCGGGCTAAATGTTTTACCGCAATTCACACCAATCTGCTGAGTCTTATCATCACCTACAAGTCTAGCCTTATGTCTTGCAAATGAACTATCAGAATTTTCCCTATGAATAAAAATCCACATAGACTGAATAATATTAACACAAGATGGACGGGCTAGCCCATTGAGTGCTCTACCTCAGGCCATCGACATCATACGCTCTACTGAAATAGATTTCGCGGAAAACCAGCTATATCCGATCTTGGTTGGCCTTTCACCCCTAGCCACAAGTCATCCCTGTATTTTGCCACATACGTGGGTTCGGTCCTCCAAGGTCTGTTAGAGCTCTCTTCAACCTGCTCATGACTAGATCGATCGGTACCAACTCCCACGTCTTATTATCAATAAGAGCATTATGTTCTTCGGTCATGGTAATTTTCCAATTAGGGTCATTTAAGGCAGACACATGATTACGGGGTAAGTGGTATTTAAGAACATTAGAATTCAAATTAAAATGTGTCTTTGGTTTAAAAATACCTTATTGACTACGAGTGACTGGACCATGACTCTGGACTGGATTGGGTGAATTTTTGGGATTTTCGGAAATCACCGATGTAGGCGCCACGACGCTAGGGGCAAGGGCCGCGGCGCCAGAAGAGCTGCAGGACTCTCTGGATATTAGGCGCCGTGGCGCCTCTGTGCAGGGCCGCGGCGCTGATGACGGGTTTAACGTATTTTCTGGCAAACCTGAAAAATAACAGAGAACATAGGGGGAGATAGCATCATCCAAAAAATCATAAGAACTAGGCACATGTTTTTCTACTTTAGAAAAGGGAAATTGGGATTCATCAAAGAAAACATGAAGACTAATGATGATTCATTTAGAGGACAAATCAAAATATTTATAACTACGCTGATTTGACGGAAAACCCAAAAATACACAAGGAGTAGAATGTGCCTGAAGTTTGTTGATTGTAGTGGATGGAAACAGTGGATAACATAAGCATCCGAAGACCCTAAGATGAGTGTATGACGGAGTCTTATTGTATAACACTTTTAGAGGGGATGAATATGTCAAACCTTTAGATGGAAGAATATTTAGGAGATCGGTAGTCATTTGTAGTGCATGATGCCAAAATAATGGAGGAACGGAAGAATAAACCAATAAAGTGCGAACAATATTATTAATGATACAAATTTTTCTCTCAGCTTTCCCATTTTGTGAAGACGTATTGGGACAAGAAAAATGAAAATTCATCCCATTTTGAGCACAAAACTCCCTAAATTCTCCCATTATCATACTCTTTGTAGTTATCACATTGAATGTTTCTGACTTCCCGTTCGAATTGTGTTCTTATGAAAGCTCTAAATTTTATGAAGATGAAAAAAACTTGAGATTTTTTCGCAATTGGAAACGTCCATAAATATTTAGTATAGTCATCTAAGAATATAACATAAAAATGATGACCCATAGAACTGAGAACCGGAGATGTCCATAAATCACTATGAATAATTTCAAATGACATAGAAGTATTCGAATTTGAAGCTACAAATGGTAATTTAATAATCTTTCCCAAAGCACAGGATTGACAAATTGGAGTACTACGCGTACCCTTACAAGAAATAAACTTATGTCTATCTAACGAAGATAAAATAGACGACCCCAGATGACCTAGACGAGCATGCCACAAGGAAGGAGCAAGAGCTGCAAAGGTGGATGCCATAGTTTGACGCGAGACGCTGGGACTTGGTGTGATTGGATAGAGGTCCCCCCACTGTTACACCTCATGAGATGACTCCCCGTCTTGAAATCCTTCACAGAAAATCCAAATGGATCAAAATTAATAGAAACCCAGTTATCAGTTGTGAATTTTCTGACAGATACCAAATTTTTAATTAATTTTGGGGCATGAAGGGTATTTTTCAGGACAAGTGGTGGATGAGGAGGAGACAAGGTTTTATGACCATAACCCTTAATTGGAATAGAATTGTCATTACCAACAGTTATACCACGATTAGTGCTCAAATTGGAATAAGACGAGAGAGTACCTTGATCGGATGTCATGTGAGTAGTGGCGCCGGTGTCCATGTACCAATTAGGGTCCAGTTGAGTTAAGCCAAGTGTGTGCATCGCTGCTTCAATGTCGGTCTGAGTGTGTCCCATCGTGGTAGTTCGATGGGGCGAGCCCGTGTACTAGATCGGCTGGACCGCCCATACGCTGCTCGACCGGGAGAAGCTCGACGGCAGACGATACGGCCGAATCGAGGCGCCGCGGCGTTGTAAGGTGGCGTCGCGGCGCTGTTAGATGCTGGGACCCACTGCCACTGACCAAAGGGGCATGTGGGTTCCAGGATTGTTGTTGTTGCTGCTGCTGACGGTTGCCCCCGTTGTTGCCGCCGCGATTCTTGCCATTATTCTTCTGATTCTGGCCTTTCTTACCACCCCCGTTGTGATTTTGGGTCACATTGGCTAGATTGAAAGAAGAAAAATTGGAAGCAGTCATCATGCCGACAGGACTGACCACAATTGCTACTTTCTTAGCCAAACCGGCTTCTTCTAAAGTGAGCATACAACGGGCTTGATAAAATCCTCGATGCGGGTTACTCGACGAATAATCAAGCAACACCGCCATAAAGCCTCGGCGATCCTCCGCAACCATCTGAAGAACTAGACGACTATTAGAAATAGGAGAACCCACGTTGCTGAGTTGGTCTGCCAAGTTCTTGAGACGTTTGCAATAAGAAGAAACGTTTTGAAAATTCACCATAGCCACATGTGAAAATTCCTGCTCAAGGATAACAATCCGAGAATGATCGTTATCTTAGAATATATCTTGCAATCGATCCAACACCGACATAGTTGTGGAGTTGGGTTCCATAATCGTCTGTAAAAGGTCCAAGGAAATAGTGGCATAAATCCACTGAATAACCTTGGAATCAAGCATGTCCCATAATTCTGGGTCTGCTTCTTTAGTGAGCACAATAGATGTAGACGCCTTATCACTCTCCTTTGAAGGGGTTGGAAGAATGATATGGTGAAGAACTTTATGTGCTTTAATATGAATCTTGAATAACTCCGCCCACGTTCCATAGTTGACGTTTTCAAGATCAAGAACAATAGGGATGGCGCTCTTGATGAGAGACAAAAGAAGTAGGTGCGAAGCCTTGACTTTCAAAATCCAAACAAGCTTTATTTGTTCGCACCTTTGAGTCTCTGTTACAGAAGTTTTTCTGGCTCCGATTTTGTGTAACTAAGAATTTGAAAAAAAAAAGATATCTCATTTAAATTTCATACTGAGTTTTTGATATATGTGATAGCATGGTCTTCTCTTAGGCTTTCTCTTGGTGGAGGAATGGGAGCTGCATGTTAGACTTGACTCTTTTATATAATCGGATAAAAGATGAGAACCCGACTACCTTTTTTTTTAAGAAAAAGCTGCTGATTGCTTTTATCCAGAGAGTAGAAAAGGAAGGGCGTCTAAGTCAAGCAAGATCGATGAAGTAAAGCACCACATCGAAATACTTCAATTAGATTGGCTATCGAACAAGATCCGTTTGATCAAGCATGGAATTCAATCCCAGTTATACACTCTCTTCGTTCTACGAAGCCTTGTTGATTCTGAACTTCCCTTCTTTCTTGATCTACACATTCACGCCCTTTAGAGTGTTGGAATGATGGTTAAGAGTTCTTGCTTTTGAGTTCCCACTCTGACAATTTAGAAGGCTATAATAGTACCTTAATGTCTTTCTGTGTGGGACGATGTCGCAAGCAGAGCTGGAAACGAGGTAAGACTTTCTAGAGATAGCCTTCCAGACTAAATCTTTTGACGGGATCTCTCGCTGCTCTTGCTCCAATTAGTCGAAGACTTTGGGCTCTTGGGAGACCCCTTTTTTTTTAACCAACGATTACTAAGGGATTTGGAATACGAATGAGATCAAAAAGCTATGACTAAAGCACAGATTATCTGGTCAGTATATATGACATATCAAGATCAGAGATTGGCCGAAGTTACAATAGTAACATTGAACCCTCGAATATGTTCGAAGATCTTGAAATGATCTTCCGCCTTCATACGCAGCGATTTCATGAAATTGGGCTTAATCGAAAGTGGCGGATTCGGTAGGTGGAATGAAAGTTAGGTTGCGTTGCAGAAAAACCAAACTTATTTTCCAAACTTTCTATATATTAAAGGAAACTTACGAGATGATATTTTTCCGGGGAGTCCGACGTTCCGTGACTAGCCTTTCTCTTGTTGTTGTCGAGTGCCTGTTTGAAACTGAAAGGGCTAGATGAAAATTGTTTTTATCAGCCATAGGGAATAGAACAACAAGATTTGAAGAAGGGAATTTGAGAGAGAGAGGAATTTGGAGGGGAAGATACTCGGTTTTTGTTAAAAGGGAAGCACAAAAAATCGAGAACTTTAGTGCCAAAAATCCGAAAACTAGAGAAGAAGTTTGAGGAGTGGAAGCGAGGTAAAGAGAACCTAGATTTTTGATACCATGAAAGAATGTAAGAAATAATCCCCTTGATTATTCTTATTAATGAAAGACATATATATACAAGTTACAATGGGAAAAATCCTTTTCCCTTCCTAATCTAAATCTCTATTTTATAAGGAGACTAACTCTACAATTATGGTAAAAGAATAATTACAAATCTACAAAGGGGCTGTCGTGGGCCCCACTGTCCATACAGTTTGTGTGGACTGTTTAACAGTTGGAACTTGTGTGGATTGAAGAAGAAAACAAATGATTAAAATTCATTTTTTGGAATTTCGGCCGAAGGACCGCGATTCCTGATGGAAGGAGCGATGTGTCTGCGCTCCAGTAAGTCACTGAAATTTTCGACGAATTAGCACCTAGGTGCCTTGTGGAGGCACCGGGGTGCCTAGATGGCAGTAAATCACTGAAAAGGAAAAAATGAATTTGCACCTAGGTGCCTCATGAGGCAATCGGCGCCTTCGATGAGATTTTCCAGTTTTGAACCAAAAGTTGCATCTCTTCACATAGAGTCATAACCTTTGGACTAATGGTTGCATCTGGTCGAAATTCATGCTATATAAAGCATGTAGATCACTTGTTTAACATACACAATACAATTAACAATATCTAATATTCTGATTTAAGAATCAAATCATTGGATGAACGTTGTTGCTTCTTCTTCCTCTTCAAGAAATTTCTGAAGAACACATAAAGTAGATTCGCCAGGAGTGGAGTTATTGTGCTAAAACTATCACTCAGATAGTTGTATCCTCAAGGCAGACGTCGTTAAACTGCAGCACAATCGGGGGCGATTTTTTGTCTTAGGACACTGCGTCGAGCAGGCCTCTATCTACAAACAAATTAGTATGTGTTTATGCTTTTGCTGAACATTATTATTGTCGATTTTAATTCACTTGAATTATTTGTATATTATAGTGGTTTATACATTGAAGGTCTAGATTGACACTAACAAGTTTGGTATAAAACCGAGCCAAATCTATATATATATATATATATGTGTGTGTCGAGAAATAATTGTGATTCTCTCATTAAACGTTATATTTAATAGAACTATATAGTGCATCTATTTTTATATACTTTAAATAATGCTTAATTTAATGTGTATCATCACTTTTTTGTCAAGTGTTGTTGAAATATATCAATCTATTTATTCTTTCATATTCATATTTCAAGATATATTCAACTCTTATGTTTTTTACAGAATTTTAAATGCATTGGTGATTTACCGGTAACATTTAAAATTAATAAAAATGTATAATTTTTTAGGTTTTATATTAACTTTTATGTGTAATTATTAAAATTTGGTTACACTTGAACGCGTCCATCATTGAAAAATTATGGTTACTAACGAGATAATTATCATGTGTTTAATAGATTATATGTTTGGCAGTTTGTCAATTATTACTAGACATATATTAATTTATTAAAACTTTATCTATAACTTCAATAAAATAAGATTTAATTTCTATTGTATTCACGTGACAAAAAAAACGAAAAAATCTGAAAATATCAACCGACTAAGCCGATATAGTTGATTTGGTTTCACTTAATTACATGTGTGTTATATTAAGTTTGTAATGTTACTCTATATTTGACATAATATAATTTTTAAAGTAATTCAAATACAATATAATTTCTATATAAAACGACCAAAAACACATATTATAATTAATATACTAAATCAGGTATCAAAAGGATTAAAACTAAAATTTATTAATAACTGAGGATCGTTAAGTACTTATGTCAAATATATGTTTAGAAGTAGAGATTAATTAAGGCCTTCACTTTTGGTACGCGAGATATCCAAAGGCACCAAGAGAGGATTTGTTGTTCTTTTAAAGTACATAAAGAACATGTACTATTCTTTCACGATGTACTAGGTAGAATCCATCAACGGTTTCACCCTTTATTATTATTCTCAAATATACAAGCAAAATATGTGGTAAAATTCTTTTAAAATTTTCACTTTTAATTAAAAAATTTAAATTTAAACTTTGTGAAAGAAATAATCTGACATTTTTATTAGGAAAGAGGCGTATTTGCTTCTCCAACTGAGAAAAGATATTTGCGCCGTCAGTGGGGACAAATATCTTCTGCTAATAAACTTTCACGCAAGCATATTTGATCATTTGCGATGCGAGGTGGAATCGCGTGGGCCACTGTCGCCACGGATGACCGACCCGACAATCCGTCCTAAATAAAATCCAATACGCTGACCCAACTATTTCTTCTTCAAATTTGGGCCCTTGCGGAGGTCTTCAAGTACTGGCTGATCTTCCAGAATTCCAGTTGTCGCTCAAACCTGACGACTACATATTGCCAGAAGCAGTTTTAACATGGGATAGTGAAAAGTGGGATATACCTGGACAAAGCCTCAAAGAACATCTCAAAGATTGTGAAGATCAGGTATATCTCAAAGATTGGTTAGGACAATCTTTGAGATGTTCTTTGAGGCTTTGTCCAGGTATATCCCACTTTTCACTATCCCATGTTAAAACTGCTTCTGGCAATATGTAGTCGTCAGGTTTGAGCGACAACTGGAATTCTGGAAGATCAGCCAGTACTTGAAGACCTCCGCAAGGGCACAAATTTGAAGAAGAAATAGTTGGGTCAGCGTATTGGATTTTATTTAGGGACGGGTCGGGTAATTGTCGGGTCGGGTCATCCAGGTGGCGCACAGGTGGCGTCCACGTGGATTCCACCTGTGCATCGCAGTTAAAGGTGATCAAATATGCCCACATGGTGGAAGTTTATTAACAGAAGGGGTATATTTGTCCCCCAACTTTGACGGAGGGCAAATATGCCCCTTTTCTCAAAGTTGGAGGGTAAATATGCCCCTTTTCCCTTCTTATTAATGAAAGGGGTATATATACAAGTTACATAAGAAAAGTATTTTTCCTATTCTACATCTAAAACTCTATTCTATTTGGAGACTAATTATACAATTATGGTAAGATTACAAGATTAATTAATGTACAAAATTAATATACACATTGTATACAAAATCAACCCAATCATGGGCCAGTATATTGTGTATATCGGATATACATATGTATATTATGTATATCGGAGGTATATTGTACACTTCAAAAAGAGAATATTTTGATAGAAACTTGTGTCATACTAATAAAAAATTCCACTAAGAATCTAAATTAATTGAGAGGTCGAATTCGAATATGAATGATTTAATTGCAACAAAAAGTACAAAGTCCTTTACTTTACTTTGTGCATTGACGGGCGTTACGTTGTATTAAATTAGACTTGGATAAAAATAATCTGATGTTTGGTGGGCGTTTTTTTCGATCGCATTTATCCAACTGCCATTTTTGAGACTATCTAACGCGTGCTTAACTACTAAAAAATAAAAAAAATACAATCAATTATATATTAATACTCTAATACCGTCTATTATATATTATTACAGTTCAGTCCAGTACAGTCCATTCCAATCTAATGAAATTAATACAGTTCAATACGACGTATCAAACGAGCCCTAAGGAATCAAAACCCCAAAGTCGTTCTGTTTTAGGGCAAATAATCGACACGTATCCACATTCCTGTGTAAGAAAGATAGCTGATTAGATGTAACTATGGGAATTGCTAAAATAATTGCAGAAACTCTAAATATAAATAAGATTAACTGGGTAACTAATTAACGGCTATATTGTTTCGATTTTTTCAAAAATATTACCGTACTCGAAACGAATCCTCTAAACATACTAATTTTGAAAAAGTTGGCATGTATCTGTAAATATTTTTAAAGAATTTGAATAATATAGATTGAAGGACGGTCCCCTGTGGTCGTTAAGATCTTTTACTTAGACACCTCAATTAAATCTTATTTCATTTAGACATATGAGGTAGAGTCCAATTGTGTCATTTAAATACTTTTCGCTGAATCAACCAATATATAATGTGTGTGTAACACACTCGCCGATGACATGGCAAAATGACAAATAAAATTATGACATGTGTCATTTAATCCCATAATAATATAAAAATAAATTTTGAGTAAAATTAATATTTTAAAAAAGAAAGAAAATTTTATTTTCTAAATCCTACACATTATTAACACATAACAAAATATATTTTTTTGAAATCATGTTCTTGGTGTTTTTCACCATTTTCATGTGTGTTTTTGATCCAACCACGATTTTAATCCAATTTTTTTAAAAAAACTCCTCCAAATTTGTTATAAATTAAGCTAAAGTTATCCCCCCCCCCCCCCCCCCCGAAGACAACCCAACATTAATTTCTCAACATTTTCATCAAATAAAGTAACTCATTTTAAACCTTTAAGCTTTCTAAAGAACCCTTTAATTTAATGGTATTTCGATGAGTTCCTTTGATTTTTTATTTTTACTAGGAGAGACCAAAAAATTGAGTTGAATTAAAAATGCAATGTGTGTTTTTTCTTTTTTGTAGTCGTGGCGACGACGATGTCGGTGATAGGTAGAAAAAAGAACGTAGAAGAATAAGAAGAAGAAAATAAAAATACAAAAAAAAAATGAAGAAGAAGAATGAGGAGAAGGAAATTTAAAAAAATTATGATTTTTGGCCTTTTCACGTGTTCCTGTTTAGTGTGAAATCTACACAACTTGTCAAGTTTATGAAAAATATCTAAATGACACATGGAGGCCCACCTTATATGTCTAAATAAAACAAAGTTTAGTTGAGTTGTCTGAAAGATCTTGACGACCAATGAGTTTGACCTAAATTGAAATTAATGGTACATGAATCAAACAAATACACTGAACATGAAGAACACAAAGTAAACCCTAAAGCTAGAAGATGACACAGTCGACTGTATTAAAGAAGAATGAGGAGAAAATCTGTAGAGAGAACATTGTTTATTTCTTGTATTGAGTGAATGAATAATCTTGTACATAGATACACATTATATATACATTTCATATCTACTAACTATACTTAACTTCTCTAACTACCTCTAACAACCTCTAGGTAGTTATTTAACTAACTTAACTAATTAAGTGAATAGAATTAAAAGACTAATCTGCCCTTGTAGATGTATTTCATTTATTCTACAGGTGAAGGGAGAATGTTCAATACTCCTAGCTTGGACATAATGTACTCATTTTGTACCTTACTGAAGCCTTTAGTTAGAATATTTGCAGGCTGATATCTTGTAGAGATATACTGAGTTGTGATCAGTCCCTTTTGTAGTTTTTCTCTTATAAAATGACAATTAATTTCTTGTGCTTAGTTCTTTTATGGTAGACAGAATTTGTAGCAATTTGAATTGCTGCTTTATTGTCAGTGTAAATGTCTATAGGTAGTTTAACTTCTGAATTTACTTCTTTCAGTAATCCAACAAGCCAAATTAATTCAGTGTTGTAGTCATGCTTCTGTACTCAGCTTCAGTTAAGCTCATAGAGACAGTAGTTTATTTCTTAGCTTTCCAAAATACAATAGAATCACCAATCTTTACAACAAATTCGGTTATTGATTTTCTGGTTAGAGGGCATGCAGTTAGGGATGGCAATTGGGTGGGTTAGGGCGGGGAAAGTCTTGACCTGCTAAGGATTTGACCCGCTCTGCCCTGCCCTATTTAATAATTTTCAGAAAATATGTCCTGTCCTGTCCTGCCCCGCTAAGCCTTGCCCTGCCCCGCCCCGTTTATATCATCTTTTATTTCTCATCTTTATATAAACTGTTGGGCAGTAAATCATGACATTAAAGCATATAATATGCCAAGCAACTTTTCTGCGATGATGGCCAGTATTTGGCAGAACCAGTCGCGATATTAGAAAGGGAGATGGTAAAAAAGAGGAAATCATGCAGTCACTCACGTCTTGGTGCAATGGGCGAAAATATCCAAAGAAGAAGCCACCTGAGAGAATTATGCTTTCCTAAAATTTCAATTTCCCAAGTTCGTTAGTGAAGAACAAAAGAAAATAAGAGATTTTTTGGGGGTCACTTATTTTTACCCAACCCATTTATAAATCGGATCTTGCCCTGCCCTGTCCTAACCCATTAACTAATTTCAAAAATATTATTTTACCCTGCCCTGCCCTATTTTAATCTTTCCCTGCCCTACCCCATTAAAGATTTGCCCTAACCCGCCCTAATCCGCCCTGCCCCAATTGCCACCCCTAAATGCAGTCCAATGAGCATCACAATATGCTGAGATTGTATTGCCCAATCAACATCACAATATGCTGAGACTATATTGTCAGCTGTACTAGATAATAAAATGCCTGCCTCTAGATGAGATGTCTTAGGTGGTTGTAGAAATTTGACTTAAGGTCTGCACTTCAAATGCAATATCAGGCCTTTTGTCATAGTCAAATAGAGTAACTTTCCGGTCTATGATATTGTGTTTGGTCTGTTAAGGGATTATCTAATTTCTGATTTTCTTTAAGAACATGCTCATCATATTGTTTTGAAGTCAACTTGACATTAATATCAATTGGTGTCCCTGCAGGTTTAACTGCAGATAGTCTAGCTTTCAGTTTAAAAAATTGGATATTAAGCGTATCCTTCCTGTAGTAAAATGAACAAAATTTCAATTTGGATATTAAAGTTCTTTTAAGTGCCCAACTCTAGAAAACTTCAAGTGCAGAATGTGTTCCTCCCCATTACACTCCTAACAACACATCTATTTCTTTCATGAGCTTGCGAGGTGACAATATGAAGTATATTAAGCATTATCAATCCTGTAAGTAAAGTGAATTGATGATTTCACAAACTTCACTCAAACATTGGAATAATACAAGATATTGTCATTACATATGCAGGAGAGTCGTGGGTTGGTCGTGAAACAGTGCAATCTGCAGGTAAGAGTAGTGCACAAAATTCAGGACCGAAAAATCGGACCGACCGAACTTTCGGACGGACCGAGAAATTCGGTCCTCGATCCTATTTTTAAATTCGGTTTGATATCAGTTCATTGATCCTTTTTAATTTTTTATTTTTTATAATATATATAATATATATAATTCCTAATATATATATATAATTTATAATTTTCTAAATTCCTAATATATAATATTATATAATTTCGGGTCGGGTTCCGGGGCCCGGTTTTTTTTAAAAAATTGGATTACAAATACTGAAATTGACATTCTCGGACGCGGTGCCACGCAATTTTTACGTTGAAATCTATTGTACATCGCGAGATATTTAGATTTGAAAATGAAAAAAACGTAACGATTTGGGGGAAAAGTGAAATTGAGGGGCAAGATGGACGTTTTTGGAGAAATCGGCGGAATCAAACCGCTTCAGCTTTAGCCACCCCATCGAAAAATACGCGAAATCAAATTTTTTTAGGTAAAACGGACGTCCGAAAGCAGTTATGGCCGTATAAAGTTTGATCAATTTACAACCTATATTTCATATGTCAATACGTCATTTGGCGGGAGGTTAGCGTGGGCTGGGGATGGGTGGGATCAAATTCGGTCCATTCGAAAACCCGGACCGACCGAAATCGATCCGGTCTTCGGTCCGGATAATCTTACTGTTCGGTCTTCGGTCCGGTCCGGTCCGGTTTTAACCCTTTGTGCACCCCTAGGTAAGAGTGCTTTTCAACAGACCCTTGTGGCTCTTCCACGAACCTCGCGCATAGCGGGAGCTTAGTGCACCGTACTGCCCTTTATTGTCATTACATATGCAAGGGGAAAATCCCTAACATTCAGTACATCTGACCATATCACTCTGGGAGTTCAGCAAGTGCTGTTGCCAGGCACAAAATTACTAATATGGCATTCATGGTGTACATATAAAGCTGCAATATGTTTAAGATTGACAATCCACTGGCTACTCATCTTGCATTGGAAAACCTTCATACGTAGATCTTAAGACAGAGTCAGAACTTTCAAAAAAGAGTGGTCTTCAACTCTTCATAGGTGTAAGCCTTTAGAGAAGTTTAGATAAGCTAAATTAATAAAGAAGCACTGTTCCTGGTAGATACCATCACCCAATCTAGAAGCCTAATTTACAAAAAAGAACTTTCCTTCTACCCTTTCCTTAGATCACTTAAGAAAGTGAGGACTAATCAAACCAGCAATCTCAAGGAACCCAACACGCTCCTTTCCATCAAAAATCGTCTTCAACTTCTCATCGCAAATTATGACCTTCTTGTTTTGAGGATCCTACAAATGTATATCTTTAAGTATCAAACCAACTAGAAATAGATAGATGTTGACCACATAATAAAAGAATGAGTAGGATAAAGAAAACTACATGCACTTTGAAAGTGTTGGCAACACAGACAGTGGATTATAGAGATCACGTCAGGTTATATATCAACAAATAAAAAGCTAAAAACAGATTATATCACCAAATACAACGCTAAAAAGTTTAACACACTAACTATACATTACATTAAATAGACTAAATACAAGACAGTAGTCCAAATGCACTAAGCACTCTCTACACTTGCAACAAAATTCCAAACCTTCAATATATACTACTTTAGATGATATCTAAGTAGAAAAAGGAAGCAAATCGGCAGCATGCCCAAAGCCAGGAATATTCTGTGGCATCAAGCCCTCGTGGTATAGATTAGAATCAGTATGTTCTCTCTCAACATACTTCTAGACAAAAAATATCAGGTATGAAAGTAAGCATATCAAATTAGACTTCCAAAGATGATAAAACATCATGAAGGTACAACAATAAGTGAATGAAATCCAACAAATACACATCTTTGTTCATAAAAAGAGATGCAACCAAGTCCAACCCACAAACAAATTAAACATTTATCAACAACAACAACATATCCAGTGAAAATACCACAACGTGAGATCTAGGAAGGGTAGAGTGTACGCAGAACTTAACTCTACCTGGATAGGTAGAAAAACTGTTTTCGAAAGACTCTAGACTCAAGACAAAACATAAGCTCAAGTAAAGCAAGAGAAACGGTCAGACCCGGACAAAAAAATCTAACGCATTATGAAAATGATTGTATCAAAAGCTGATCATTCTGAAATAGAAGTAGTAACTAACACATGTAAAAAAGATAAATAAAGTACACAAAAGAACATACAACCGCAAAAATCAAACGACAGGAGACTATAAAGCAATACTGCACCTACTAGCATGATAGGCTAAGCAGAGCTACAATGAAAAACTACAACTACCAGTATGTAAGTGTAAGTAGGACTACGCTCAACTACCTACTACCCTTTTACCCTAATCTATATTTTCAACAACCCCCTATCTAAGGTCATGTCCTCACTCCTCAATAAGTTGCATTTGCGTCATATCC
Source organism: Przewalskia tangutica (assembly GCA_029844215.1). Taxonomy (NCBI): domain Eukaryota; kingdom Viridiplantae; phylum Streptophyta; class Magnoliopsida; order Solanales; family Solanaceae; genus Przewalskia; species Przewalskia tangutica. The sequence goes on from JAQGDG010000035.1 coordinate 2,001,644, forward strand.
AGTCTAATCACCTCTCCAATACCTCTTAAGCCTACCTCTACCCCTCCTGAACCTGTTCATAGCCAACCTCTACCCCTCCTGAACCTGTTCATAGCCAACCTCTCACCTCCGCACTGGGGCATTTGTGCCTCTTCTCTGCACATACCCGAACCATCTCAACCTCGCTTTCCGCATCTTATCCTCCACCGAGTCCACTCTCACTCTGTACCGGATATCATTATTTCTAATTTTATCCCTCTTTGTATGCACACATAACAGCATTCTCATCTCCGCAACTTTCATCTTTTGAATGTGCGAATTCTTGATTAACCAACACTCCGCCCCATACAACATAGTCGGTCTAGCTACCACCCGATAGAACTTGTCTTTAAGTTTTTGTGGCACTTTTTATCGCACAAGATTCCAGATGCGAGCCTTCATTTCATCCACCATGTACCAATATGATGTGTGACATCATCATCAATCTCTCAATTCCCTTGAATAATAGACCAGAGATACTTGAAGCTACCTTTCTTTAGAATGACCTGATTACCAAGTCTCACCTCTACGTCTGTGTCATGGTCGCTCTCGTTACTGGACTTGCACTCCAAATATTTTGTTTTGGTCCTACTCAGTCTGAACCCTTTAGACTCCAGAGTATCTCCAAAACTCCAGTTTAGCGTTCACTCCACTACGAGTCTCATCAATCAGGATTATGTCGTCGGCGAATAACATACACCATGACACCTCCCTTTGAATTTGTCGTGTCAGTCCATCCATCACCAAGGCAAATAAGAATGGGCTAAGAAATGATCTCTGGTGCAACCCCATCATCACTGGAAAGCGATACCGAGTCTCCTCCTACTGTATGTACCCTGATCTTAGCTCCATCATACATATACTTGATCGTCCTAGTGTACGACACATGTACACTTCTAACCTCCAAACATCTAGAACCTCCCTAGGGACTTTGTCGTATGCCTTCTCGAGATAGATGAAAATCATATGTAAGCCTCTCTTCGTCTCGGCATGAATCCAAGTTGGTTCTCGAAAATAGATACGTCTCTCCTCACCCTCAACTCCACGATCCTTTCCCAAACTTTCATGGCTTAGCAGTTTGATACCCCTATAATTATTGCAACTCTGGATGTCACATTTGTTCTTATACAAAGGAACCATTGTACTCCACCTCAATTTTTCGGACATTCTTACCATTATGAGATTAAACAACTCAGTCAGTCACTCCAAACAGGTCATGCCTGCTCTCTTTCAAAATTTAACTAGGATCTCATCAGGCCCGATCGCTCGTCCACTGCGCATTCTGCGAACATCAGTCTTAACCTCATCAACCTTAATACTTCTACAATATCCAAAATTCCAGTACATTTCGGATTGCTCTAGATCTCGCAACACAATGTCTTTATCTCCTTCTTTGTTCAAGAGTTTATGAAAGTAAGATTGTCACCTTCGTCTAATACGCGCGTCATCCACCAGTACTTTGTCGTCCTCGTCCTTGATGCACCTCACGTGATCCAAGTCACGCGTCCTCCTCTCCTCCGCCTAGACTAGTCTGTACAACTTCTTATCCCCGCTTTTTCCTTCTAATTCCACATACATGCGTTCATTGATCGGACAACTATAATGTAAGAAAATCCTGCATTAATAGCTTAAAAGGGCAGCCCGGTGAACTAATCTTCTGATATGCGCGGGTCCGGGGAAGGGCCCAACCACAAAATTCTATTGTACGCAGTCCTACCTCACATTTCTACAAGAGGTTATTTTCACGACTTGAGCCAATGACCTCATGATGCAACAACTTTAATGGAAACTGCATTAATAGCTAGTTTCCATTAAATTAAAAATCCTGGATATTTCTCAAACTAAAATATACACAAGTTCTCGATCTTCACCACAATTATACATCCTGATGAGAGATTCACAACCAAATATGAAAGCCATAAAGCTTCAGATGGACTGAACAACAACTTCAGTCAAATTTCGAGGTTTATGCCACATGAAGGATATCACAAGAAGGTTAAATAGACTTAGACACTTGGTAAGACTTCTAGTTATCTTAATCTCCGCCTTTCCATTTGACAAGAATTATTTGCAAGACCAACAAACAAGAGAAACTTATAGTACTGCACTTTTTACAGATTTTCACTTTTGCATTAATAGACTAGTTGTGATGCCACATGCGAGCAATAATCAGGCAGCTAATTCTTAACTGAAAGCTAGTAAGTGTGAAAAGCCTGAAGCTGAAACCTCGACAACCACAGAAGAGGGAATAGATTTCATGTTGCATGTTATAAGACTATATCATTGCCAAAATGATATTTTAGTAAGTAATATAGAAGTACTCCAATTTATGAAGTGCAAAGACAAATTTGGAATTTAGCATATAACCGACCAATATAACCTTAAAACACATCCATTCTCACTACCAATGAGAGCTCGAAAAGCTCAAGTATGTGAAAATATATGTATGTCCTTGAGACAATCTATATTAATACAAATGTACTTTATACACATTCGTATTATTATTAATGGAGATTAATATTTTGGCATTTGCAATTATTGAATTATTAATTGATTGTTGGTAATATTTTATAATATGCATCCCTAGAGGTCACACTATTAATAACAACGTAACTCTTAAAATAGTCTCGACTAATGATCATCGAAAATGAATATCGATGATATGTGATAGTCGACATGTGATCTGCATCACAGCCTTAGAGGATGTAGTATGTCTCACCTGCTACGAGTAATGACTACTCATGATGGACACATGGATACTTTGAAAGTATTGGTATAACCTGCTGATGTATTGTTTGTTATACATGTCTAAAGTATGATCAGCGTGTGAGAGATAGAAGTCCTTAGACTTGAGATCGATACTCAGCTTGTCTACATAGTAATATACTTTGATCATGTCCTAAGCTCAAATGTCTTATAGGTTGAGATACGACTTGTATTGGGTACATTGCGATGTGGATTAAAGGTGGTAGTTGAGCCCAGATTAGGATTCATTACTCGAATGCATATTCGAGAGAACACTCAGCATCTCAGTTATATTAGGTTGATTAAGTCATTGGTCAATGCAATAGACATATCTAGGATATGGTCTTGTTGTCAACCAATATAAATGAGATATAATGATCAAGCCAGTTGGATAGACACTTGGCAAATACTAAGTTTGATCGATTGTGTCGTGAATGAAAGAATTTTATTTTTCCACATAGAGGTTCAGTTTACTAGATTCGTGTAAATGTACTTCACATATTGAGTTCGTCTTCCGACGCCGTCTAGAAGTTCCTTGTAGACCCTAATATGATTAGTGCCGATATGTGAATGCATGTAGGGTAACACTATGTTAATTGTTCATTAGATCTAAGGATGTAATGAGAGAATATAAATGCTTGATTTATAATTGAGACATTTGAATGAATAATGATTATTTAATTAAGTCGAAATTGGATTTCGAATTTAATTAAAAATGAAAACGGGACGACGTCTCACACTGGACGTCAAGGGCCGCGGCGCCGGCCATTGACCCATTGCACCTCATTTTCTGGGCGTGGCCCAGGAAAACCCTAGCTGCGTTTTAAACCTAAAACGCAGTTATAAATAGAGGGCTTCTATTCATTATTCAACACACAATATTATTCATATATTATTTTAAGTCTTAGAGACCTAGAATTAAACTCTCTCGAACCTCTGCCGAATTTTCTAACTGTTCGAATGAGGGTATACATCGGAGTTCTTGAAACTTGTTATCGAGGATCAATTGTGTGCGCACCCTCGGAATTACTGAAAGACTTCAGAATTCACAAACTGTAAGTATTCATTCGAAGTATTACAGTTACATACATGTTATGTTTTACATGTATATTACATTACTACATAATCAGTGTACACGAACCCAACGAAACTCTACCATATGCATATCACAACAAATCTAATTACTATGAAACTATAAGTAGAAACCCATATTTTAGACAACCAAATCAACCATAAAACAAACATTACAACAATGAAAATTACCAACAATCAAACCACATAAACCCATAATCAGAAAGAAATAACACTCAATCTTTCAGAAATTAAAAAGTTAGGACAATTAACTAATCCACTCATTGTATAGTTAGTTAACCCACCTAAACCAGTCAAATATATGAACACGTCACCTTAGCCAAAATCAAGTACAAAAAAGAGCACAATCACGCTAGTATCGCCGTAGTAACTAACTGGTTAGTCCATAGGGACAATCGGTGGAGCATTATTATACCTGAAGGTTGTTGACTTTGATGTGTGCCCAAATCAACTTGAGGGCTTGAGTACGAGGGATCTCAGACATGCCACCAATAAATGCCTGCATTTCCGGCGAAACTCTACGCGGCTTCATAATCCCCCTAGGTTCACGCTTCTTCGGCTCTGCAGCCGGCTTAGAAGCCATCGCCGAGGTGACCGTTCGCACGTTAGCATGATGAGCACCAGGCCTAACGGAGGGAAACGAAGCTAAATTCGCAAACGACGCCGTTCCGCCGGTAGAGAATACCGAGAATAACCCCAAGGACACCGCCATTATCTTCTTTCTGTAGCTTTTGCTGTTTTTGAATTTGTTTGCAGAGATAAGTGTGGCAAGAGGGCCTTTTGGTCTTTCTGTTTTAATCACCACAGTGCCCTTTATCCATATGATTTGGGCCCGCTGATTGTCCATTGCAGGTATCTATCTAGAGTTACCAAGCCCACACTAACAGCCCATAGACTGACCGACTATATAACCCATGAAATTACACCCAATGACATGGAGAATGAATGGTTTTAAAATTTTGATTCCTGAACACCACGATAAAGAAGAGGTTGTTTTCGAAAGATTCTCAGTTTAAGTAGCACATACCAGAGCAGTTTAAAAAGAAAAATATCAAAGTAAATGTTAGAATATTTATTATTAATTACAATTAATAATATAATTATGTAGAATCTTATGTATATGGTAAGTAGTATTATGTATTAAATAGAATAGTATTAATATAGGAATATATTATGGGATAGGTAGGAGGATTTTAGGAAAGACTTAATCTTTCTATTAATTATTAGTTAGTGTATATATTGTTACCATTGGGATGAATAAAGTTTAAGGAAGATTTATCATTTCAAATAATTCTTACATGGTATCAGAAGATAATTCAAAGATCCTACTCTAAATAAAATATTTCTTTCAAATTCGGTCATCTTCCTCATCCATCCAACCGAATTTGTCTTCTCCATTGTTATTATTTTTTTTCCCTCTATTATTGTTGTCAACCATGTCTGAATCAAAGTCTTCGTTTCACTCATCGCTTACTATCTCCAACATCAAAACACATATTTCTGTCAAACTAGAGATGGAAACTGTTCACTACGCAACATGGGCGGAGTTGTTCAAAATTTGTTGTAGGGCTCACAAAGTTCTTCATCATATAATTCCACCAAAAAATGGTACAACAACGGAATAATCGTCTGAAGCAGACAAAGAATAGGATACCGCCCGATGCCACGGTTCTTGGTTGGATGTATGCAACAATATCCACAGACTTGTTGCATACAATAATGGAACCAGATTCCCATCGCCACGTGGCGTAGGAACGCTGAGAGACATTTTTCAAGATAATCAAAACTCTGCATCAGTTGCGTTGGAACAAGAATTTTCAAACATTGTCACGGGCAGACTTCCTAACGTTTCAACCCATCACAACGCCTCAAAGTGGTGGCGGATCAATTGAGAAGCGTAGGTTCACCCCGCTTCGACAACCTGTTAGTTTTACAATTAGTTGCGGCCTCACGGATGCTTATAGTGGCGTGGGGACACTAATCCACAAAGTAATCTCTTACCAAAGTTTTATCAAGCAAGATCCACGCTTGTTCTTGAAGAGTCGGGTTTGATTAAGAAGGTTTCAACGACTACAAATTCGCCATGGTTGCCCTATTCAAATGATGGTAATTATTTTGCCTATTCTTTACAAAATAAGAGTCAAAGGGCGTGGAAATAATAATAAGAAGGTGGAAATCGCGGAAATAATAAATAGAAGCGGAATTTCGGTGGGCGACAGAAATGGCGGCAACACCAACTCCGGTGGTGGCTATGGCGGCGGCGGCTCCGATGGTGGCTTGGCGCAACCGCGAACAGCAGAACGGCCAGCGGAAGGCCCGGTGGCGGCGGCCAGCGATAGCGATGGCAGCGGCGCCAGCGGTGGGCGATCCAATGACGATCGCGGCCAGAACGGCGGCCGGCGGCGCCCAGAAGTAGGGCGATCCAGTGACGATCCGGCCAGCGATGGCAGCCCAGCCACATCCAGCAGAGTAGACAACATGGAGGTCTGACCCAGCAGGCCCATTTCACTCTGTTTGACGGCGGCGGCGATTTTGGGCCTCCTCCGCCCGATGGCGAGGCCCATTCAACCACGACCCATCTTACGGATATTGGCGGGATATGCACACTCGTGGACTCAATCCACCGGATTCTAATTGGTATATGGACTCCGGGGCAACGTCTCATATTACGGCATCCCAAGGTACACTCTCACCTATTTTAATTTGAGCAATGAAAATAGTATTGTTGTCGGAAATGACCACGCAATTCAATAAAGGTTATGGATCAAACACACTATCACCACCACATCCGCTACTAGTTTTAAATAATGTCTGCGCTCCCAAATTAATAAAAATTTGGTTTCGTTAGGAAGTTTACTAGTGATAATTGGGTTTCAAGTAAATTTGACCCGTTTGGTTTTTCCGCATGACTTTCGACGGAAAGCTTCTCATGAGATGTGATAGCGAGGAGCTCATCGATAAGTTTACCAAATCCACAGTCTAAAGTTCCTTCCACTTTTGCAGTCTTGGCTCCATCACTATGGCATGAACGATTGGGACATCCGGGGGAGTCCATTTTGGCCTCTCTTAAACAAAACAATCTTATTTCATGTACTCAGACTCATCTTTTGAATAAGTGTCATGCTTGTGCCCTTGGTAAACATGTTAGGTTGCCATTTACTTCTTCTACTTCATGCACTACTATGCCGTTTGATATTTTACATTGTGATATTTGGACATCACCTGTTTTGAGTTCCTCAGGTCATAGATACTATTTATTGTTTCTTGATGACTACTCTAATTATTTGTGGACATTCCCTTTGTCGAAAAAATCACAAGTGTTTTCCACTTTCCTAAACTTTAGAGCATTTATTCGAACTTAGTTTGAACGGGAGATTAAAAGTATTCAATGTGACAATGGGGGGGAATTTGACAATAATCAGTTTTGGGATTTTTTCAAAATAAATGGTTTACAATTTCGTTTATCCTGTCCTCACACCTCTTCACAGAATGGGAAGGCGGGCGTAAATTAGAACCATAAACAATATTGTGAGAACATCCCTCGCTCATGCTTCTATGCCCCCTATTTTTTGGCATCACGCGCTTCAAATGACAACCTACATGTTGAATATCCTTCCCCATAAAAACATGTCTTACCAAGCTCCACTAAAAATAATTTACTTACGAGAGCCCTCATATCATCATTTGAGAGTATTTGGTTGTCTTTGCTACCCCCTCTATTTCCATCCACCACAATCACAAAGCTTCAACCCCGCCTACTCGTATGTCTTCTTGGGATATCCTACGAATCACCGTGGTTACATGTGTTATGACATTTCTTCCAAACGTATGATTATATGTCGTCATGTAATTTTTGATTAGTCATAATTTCCCTTTGCCAAGATACATGACACAGGGACAAATACTTATGATTTTTTGGATGATGATAGGCTCGCGTATCTAACTCATTTTTTCCACAGCCCGGGACTCGCAAAAATCTTTGGACAACGCGGTGGGCCCATCGACCAAGGACCGATGGTCCACGGCATCGAAAAATCTGATCCAATGGGCCATCGATTCCAAGGCCGGTGCACGAGAATCCCCTACCTCACCGGTGCCCGCTTCTTGGGCCAACCTCCAAATCCAGCCCAACTACACAAACTACTCGTCGGCCCGGTCACGGCCAGGTGGAGAAAATGGCAATAATCTGGGCAGTGGCGTTCAGCCCACTGTCTCACTCCGGCCATGGCGTCGATCCATCGCCCACTAAACTGCCACCCGTAGTCAACATGGAATTACAAAACCCGATGCCAAATACTACACACACTCAAGTCTCAAATCACCTTTGCGCGTAACCGTGTATGCGCTCAAAAGATCTTAATTGGAAAATGACCATGGATGATGAATATCATGCTCTAATTAAAAATAGGACATGGGAGTTAGTACCTCGTCCATCTAATGCTAATATAATTAGTTACATGTGGATTTTTAGCCATAAAGAAAAATCGATGGTTCTTTTGGCGGCATAAGGCGACTTGTAGTTGATGGCAAGACTCAGCAGTGGGATTAGATTGCGGCGAGACATTCGATCCGATGGTTAAACCAAAGAACCATCGAATTGTTCTCGCCTAGCCTCTCAAAAGGATGGTTACTTCATCAATTGGATGTCAAGAATGCCTTCATACGGACACTGAGCGAGATCAGATACATGCACCAACCGTTGAAGTACAGAGATGCTCGATATCCCAATCATGTGTGTTTACTTAAAAATCATTATATTGCCTCAAACAGCTCCCGGGACTTAGTCTGGCGGTTTGCGATTTTGTGTTCAACATGGGTTTCTCAAACAAATAGTTCGGATAATTCACTATTTATTTATCAACGGGGTAATCATACTGCTTATATTCTCTTATATGTAGATGATATTATCCTAACAGCCTCTTCAGACTCTCTTCGCAAGAATATCATGACCCAGCTAAGTTCTGAATTTGCTATGAAGGATCTTGGTCCACTTCACTACTTTCTAGGAATTGTGGTGACACGTCATGCAGGTGGTTTATTTCTTTCCCAGAAAAAGTATGCATCAGAAATCGTAGAACGGGCTAGAATGTCATCTTGCAAACCTTCTGCAACTCCAGTAGATACCAAGTCAAAATTGAGTGTCATATCCAGTAGTCCTTTTGCCAATCCGACATTGTATCGCAGCTTGGCAGGAGCTTTGTAATATCTCACATTCACCAGGCCAGATATTACATATGCAGTACAACAAGTATGTTTGTTCATGCACAATCCAATGGAAGAACATATGCAGGCACTCAAACGTATTGTACGATATATTCAGGGCACTCTGAATTATGGATTACATTTGTACCATCTTCTGACCAAGCATCTGCTTGAATCACGCAGACGCGGGATGTCCGACACCGCACGCCCACTCCGTATATCGCGTCTTCCGGTGATAATTTAGTATCATGGTCCTCAAAAGGCAACCCACCGTATCACGTTCAAAGATTTTGAATACCGCGGTAGAGCCAATGTGTCGACTACGCCGATTCAGAATCTTTTACTTGAGCTTCATTGTCCTATTCCGACAACCACTATGGTATATTGTGATAACATTAGTGCGATTTATCTCTCCAGAAATCCAATCCATTATCAACGCACTAAGCATATTGAGTTAGATATTCATTTTGTCCGTGAAAAGGTAGCTCGCGGACATGTGCGAGTGTTACGTGTCGACACGACAGTTGCGAATATCTTCACAAAGGGCTTCCACGATATTATTTGAAGAATTTGACGATCCTCGATTCGCCTTCCTCAAACCCATTGCGGGAGTGTTAGAATATTTATTATTAATTACAATTAATAATATAATTATGTAGAATCTTATGTATATGATAAGTAGTATTATGTATTAAATAGAATAGTATTAATATAGGAATATATTATGGGATAGGTAGGAGGATTTTAGGAAAGACTTAATCTTCCTATTAATTATTAGTTAGTGTATATATTGTTACCATTGGGATGAATAAAGTTTAAGAAAGATTTATCATTTCAAATAATTCTTACAGTAAAGTAAACGCAACGAATAATAGAGAATTGACAAACATTCAAGGTCAAAAGCAAAACTTATTAAATTTTAAGTCTTGCCTATGGGGCAAGTGTGCTAAAAGTTTGTAGGTTTTATTTCTGATTGAACAAAATTTGGAATCACCTCCAGTCATGGAGGTTTGAAAGGTGGACTTTGAAACAGAACACTTCAATAGAATATTCAATAAATATTGTGTATATTCACATAAGATAATCACTATATTTTGTATGCCTTGTACAAACACCTAGTCAAAAACAAAATTAGATTTGTGTCCCTATTCCTCTCGATTCAGTCTTCTATTTGGCTGATATTATGTAAACTTTGGGGCCGACTAATGCTTAGACTATGCCAGTACGTCGGGTTTTGCACGACTAACTTTAGATCTGAATATCTAAAGTTGGATATCATTTGGTCCCCTAAGGGTTATTTGTGCATTTGACCCCATCCTTTCTTTATATTGGGCTCTCTCGAAATGCTATGAATGTCCTCCCAATTTTCTTTTTCCTAAATTGCCAAGCTAAAAAGGTAGAAAAAAGACGGGGGAAGAATTGTTTCCTATCTTTTTTTTTTTTGAAGTAACCAAATATTTTATAAACATACTAATAAGTAGAAGTTACATCACTACATCCCACGTCATTTAAACCACTAGTAACTGTGTCACTTAGGACACTGGTTACCTAGACTGTAGCAAATTACAAACATTAGACATAACATACTTAACATAAAGTTTACTACCCGATATATCCCTTCTATATCAGGAATAATTATACACTTATAGTAATATTATAAGTCTAATTAAGGTAGAAATCTAATATGGAAAACTATGCACAATATACAAAACAGTGCCCTGCCCGTGATGGGCCTCTGGAGATCAGCCTATGAAGTATGGCTCTAACACACCCTCACCATATCGGAGGCTTGCTCAGACGAGATTATCTCTAAAATCTTCAAAAAGGACCGAGGGAAGACCATTTATAAAGATGTCTGCAATTTGATATCTGAAAGGGACATGACAGACGTGTACTTGTCCTTTAGTTGTTCTCTCGAACAAAGTTAAAATCCATCTCTATGTGTTTAGTACGCTGGTGATGAACTGGATTACCAGAAAGGTAGATGGCACTTATATTGTCACAATACACCAAAGTAGCCTTCTCAATAGGACAATGAAGCTTCAATAGATTTCGTGAACCGATATGACTCGAAACCACATGGCTACCCATCTATACTCTCGTGATCCGACTTCAACGTGAAGCGTTGATTGACGCCGCGTACTTACGAGCAAGTTATTACCCAAAAGCATACAATAGCGACGTAGGGCAATGCGGTGTCGACAACCACCCCAATCAAGATCTCAGATGGAGACTAGTGTAGACGTCGACGAAAGATACAAATGCAAGACATACTCAAGTGTCCCCTGAATGTACCTAATGATGCGTTTGAGCGCATTCATATGTTCAACTCTGAGATCATGCATAAACAAACACACCTGCTGGACTGCATATGTGTCTGGTCGCGTGAACGTAAGATAATGAAGGGCGCCTGCAAGACTACGATAGCGGGTCATATCCTCATAAGGAGAGCCATCTGGAGCACTCAGCTTGGGTTTAGTACCAACTGGAGTAGAAGTAGACTTACAGGATGACATCTCAGCCCTCTCAATGATCTCTGCTGCATATTTTCTCTGCGATAAGAACAATCCACCTGCATGACGAGTGACAGCAATCCCCAAAAAATAGCTCAAATGGCCCAAGTCTTTCATGATAAACTCAGAACTGGGCATTGTCATAATAGACTGTCTCAAAGCATCAAAAGGGGCAGTCAAAATAATACCATCCACATATAACAATATATAAGCCATGGAAGAACCTCGACGATATATGAATAAGGAATTATCAGACCTGCTGTGAGAAAAACCCATAGTTGAAACAAAATCAGCAAACCTCGTATACCAAGCCCGTGAAGACTGCTTAAGCTCATACAAAAACTTCTTCAATAGACAGACATGATTAGGATATCTAGTATTCATGAACCCCAAGGGTTAATGCATATACGTTGTCTCCTGAAGATCACCATGTAGAAAAGCATTATTCATATCTAGCTGATGAATGGGCCATGATTTTGAAAGAGTCAAGCTGAGCATAGTGCTAATGGTAGCCGGCTTGACCACCGGGCTAATTGTCTCACCACAATCCACATCAACCTGTTGAGTATTACCATCACCTACAAGTCTAGCCTAATGTCTTGCAAATGAACCATCAGAGTTATCCTTATGAACAAAAATCCACATAGACCGAATAATATTAACACCGGATGGACGGGGTACCAACTCCCACGTCTTATTATCAATAAGAGCATTTTATTCCTCGATCAAGGCAATTTTCTAATTAGGATCATTTAAGGCAGATACGGGATTACGGGGTAAGGGGATTTAAGAATATTAGAATTCAAATTAAAATATGTTTTTGGTTTAAAAATACTCCATTTACTACGAGTGACTGGACCATGACTCTGGGCTGGATTGGGTGAATTTTGGGAATTTCTGTGTTATACCCCGTAGCTCTGACCCTATGAGAGCGTACGAAAGCATGTAAGACTTAAAATTTCCAAAGGATAGGTTGACGGATTGTTCCGGACGGGTTTTAGTCAACTTTGAGGCGGGTTATGACCCGGTACATTGAGAGTTCCTAAGTGTTTCAAAGGCCTAGGGCGTAGTTCATGGAGTCTAGATTCCAACGCAACCAACCGTTCGTCGATAGGACGTCGGAGTAGAAAGTTATGAGAGTTACAAGTTCGGTCTGCAATGATCGGAAATGTATTTCGGACAAAGCGAAGCGGCGCGGATGCAGGCAGCGCGCCGAAAATCTTGAGTCGCTGAGTTACAGTGCCAGGCTGCAGCGTGGGCCGCGCCAAAGTTCCGAAGTCCGCAGAGGTTTCATTGTGCACGGCGCTAATGGATTCTGGCGGAAAAAATTAGGAAAAGTCAGATTTTCCTTTTAAAAGACCTTGAGAGGGTGACAAGGGTCCCCCCCCCCCCCATCTGATTTCTTGCATGCAATATATTGACCAAGTCTTCAAGACTTGGTCATCTTCCAATTTCTCTCTCTCTCTAAAGCTTGAGCTCCTCCTTCTCTAAAAAATTCCAAGAGATATTTTAGTCCTAAGAAAAATCTGAAAAGTTAAGAACAAGAAGGAAGCTTGTGGCTAGCTTGTTGGTGGTGTTCTTGGCAAGGAAGCTAGCAAAATATTTGGAATAAGTTTGGCTAAAACTCTAAGGTAATGATTCTTCCTTTAGATTTAGTTTTAGTGTTGCATGTTAAGAAGAAAGAACTTGTGGTAGTAAATAATGCTCTTAGAGTCATTGCATGCTAGAAATGTGGTTTGGATATGAAAAATGGGTTAAGAAGAGATTATGAGCATGTTGTAGCCTAAAAACTACCTTAGAATTGTTAAGTGAATTGTTGTACTTTATGGGGCAGAATTTTTACACACCCAAGTTTAGGTGTGTAATCCCCTTTGAAATGTTGGATTATTGAGCCTTAAATGTGGCGTTTGGATGATAAATTCGGCCTTGAGAAAGGTGGCAAAGTGAGTAGAAACAAAGGAAATGCTGCCCGATTTTCCATAGAATTTAGTGACTTTGAACTTGGATTATTCTACATTGGAATTAGAGGTTAATAAACGTATCATGATTATTATAGGTTGAAATATTACTTGCGGTAGTTGAGCTTAGCAAGTGGATTGACCAAAGAGTTATGTGAAGCTTTCCTATCTTTTGAGCATGAATAGATGAAACTATGTAGTACGGTAGACGTACAAGATTTGGTATTTTTACTTGTTGTAAGTATATAATGACTTGTTTCATTTTAAGAAGGTATAAGTCCCTTGGTTAGGGGAGAAGTATGCTTTTACTAAAGTGTAGAGTTAATATAACAACTTTATGGGAAGTTGGTTTATTAGCTTCATAAAAGGTTAATGAGAAGAGATTTACTCTAAGTAAGATAAGTATATGAAGAGGCAAATTGATTTTAAGTCATCAATTGCCCAAAGGTTTTTATGTATAAAGAAGAGTCACTTTTAAAAGAGTTGAAGTATGTAGTACTTGGGTTAAATTCCCGGTTTCCTTTTCTTAAAGATATGATTAAGTGCCTTAAGTAAACTAAAATGAGAGGGTATATGAACAAGACTAATAAGAAGTTATAAGTTTTCTTAACTTATTTATGATTATGATATGATGACAGTTTGAGCTAGGGTAAGAGTATATCTGAGGGGCAAGCCCCAAGATCGTTATACCACCTTCTCCAGGGTAAGAGTATGTCTGAGGGACAAGCCCCAAGATCGTCATACCACCTTCTTCAGTGTAAGAGTATATCTGAGGGGCAAGCTCCAAGATCGTTATACCATCCGCCGGGGTAAGAGATATCCGGCGGGTAAGTCGCCAAGATCGTTATACCAATTGCCTGTGGATTTGCTACCCACGACGCGAGGAATACCTCACGCGAGTCCTTATGGGCTTATCGCGGGTGAAATAGTCTCACGCGGGCGGTACAACCTATGCGAGAATACCTCACGCGGGTCCACGGGACCTACGCGGTGAAATAGTCCCGAGTAGGGTGCTTATTGATACAACGGGTGAGGTACCTGTTTTGATCCTAAGGCCCCTATTTTATGCAAAGATTATATATATATACTTGTCACTCATTGTTAGTAAGGCACGAAAAGGTATTTTATTGTCTTCCATGACTCAAATTACTTTTAGACTTATGATATCATTATTACAAGATTTTCCAAATTTACATACTTGGTACATATTGTGTCGACCCCCTTCCTGGGCCGTCACGCCGCAGTGGTAAGCGGTGTGGATCCCCATTCTTAGGATCACTGTTCCGGTGTCAGAAGCTCCATTCCTCCGGAAGCTTGTTTATTGGTACGGATATTCCCTGATGCTATAGGTATTTTGTATATTCAGGGGTGTGGCGGGGTCCTGTCCCGCCACAGTTGTATTCTTTAGAGGTTTGTGGTCACACATGTGTTTTGGGCTATAAGAACAAGTTGTACTACTATACTTTTGTTTAAGTATGTTTATGGGCGACTTTATACCGCCGTAGATGTTACCCTTTTATAAGTTATGTATGTTCCACGCTATTCTCTCGATGTATACCGACGGTACCGGCAGGTACTAGTCGCGGCCCCGGGGTCGGGTCGTGACATTCTGGAATGAACGTCGAAGGAGCCGCGGTGCCTGGGGCGAGATTCGCGGCGTTAGAAGAGCTGCAGAGCTCTCTGGAGTTTTGGCGTCTTGGCACCTCTGTGCAGGGCCGCGACGCTGACTCGCAGGAGTTTTGGCGTCGTGGCGCCTCTGTGCAGGGTCGCGACGCTGATGTCGTTTTTTCGGACAAATTTGAAAAATGACGGAGAACATAGGGCGAGACATCCTCATCTAAAAAATCATAAGAACTAGGCACGAGTGTTTCTACTTTAGAAAAGGGAAATTAAGATTCATCAAAGAGAACATGACAACTAATGATGATTCGTTTAGAGGACAAATCAAAGCATTTATAACCACGGTGATTTGACGAAAAACCCAAAAACACGCAAGGAGTATAACGTGTCTGAAGTTTGTTGATTGTAGTGGATGGGAACAGTGGATAACATATGCATCTGAAAACCCTAAGATGAGAATATGACGCAGACTTATTGTATAAGACTTTGAGAGGGGATTAATATGTCAAACCTTGAAAGCATATTGAGTAGATCGGTAGCCATTTGTAGCGCATGATGCCAAAATAATGGAGGAACGAAAGAATGAACCAACAAAGTGCGGACAATATTATTAATTTGACGAATTTTTCGCTCAGCTTTTCCATTTTGTGAAGACGTATGAGGACAAGAAAAACAAAAATTTATTCCATTTTGAGCACAAAACTCCCTAAATTCCCCATTATCATACTCGTTGTCGTTATCACATTGAATGTCTTTTACTTTCCGTTCGAATTGTGTTCTTATGAAAGCTCTAAATTTTATGAAGATGGAAAAAACTTGAGATTTTTTCGCAATTGGGAATGTCCATAAATATTTAGTATAGTCATATAAGAATATAACATAATAACGATCACCCATAGAACTGAGAACCGGAGATGTCCATAAATCACTATGAATAATTTCAAATGACATAGAAGTATTCGAATTTGAAACTACAAATGATAATTTAATAGTCTTTCCCAAAGCACATGATTAACAAATTGGAGTACTACACGTACGCTTACAAGAGATTGCATGTGGTTAAGGTAAAAATTCTTCTTGGTATGGAGTATTTTGGAAGGTTAAATGATGTTCTAGTTAAGAAATAAACTCATATTAAAGAGAAATTGAAAATAAGAGATTGCATGTGATTGTTGTTGAAGTTGTTGAGCCGAATGGTATTGCTATTGCCGAATTATGAACTGTTTTGTGTGCTATGGCTTTGATTGTTGTTATTGTCACGATTTGCATGTTGAAAATTGGAAGGAAACCTTGATGGTTAAGTTATAATTGTTTATATGAAAGTTTTAAGACTTCAATTGGATTTTAAGGAATTATGATAAGAGTTGGTATTGTGGGTGTTGGTCGAGACTTGTATGAAATTATTGGACACGTTGTGTTGCACTCTAGGGACTGTTTTGGCTAAGTTAAGATGCTGAAAATTTCAGTTAAGAACCTACAATTACGTTGTTATAATTGTGAATATATGTCCTAAATGAATTAAGGTATAAAAAGGTGTAGAAAAGCTCCACATTCCACTCGTTATTGATAAAGTGTGGGCTATTTTAGTGGACTGTCTTGACGTAGTTAAAGGAGTTAGATTAACATGAGAAATAGGTGTATGAATCACCTTAGTTGTTATGGTAATTGTATTCCATAAATGTAAAGAGAAAATAATGTATTATGGTAGCGTATATGAAGTATATGAGACTAATTTGGTTATATCTTGGAATTGTGCTTGATTATTGGTTTGGTTGGCATTTGTTGTAAATTGTGGATATACATATAAACAGGGGAAGTGCTGCCCGGATTTTTATAGAATAGGAAGTCGTCATTCGATATAAAGTATGGTAGTGATCATAGAATTGACGAACGTATTACCATTATTATAGGTTGACGTACTAGACGAGACGTATCTTAATATTGAGTTGATTAATTGGACTAAGAGGTATGTGAAACTCTTCCTTCTTTCTTTTTGGCATAATTTAATGAACGTACGGCGGACGTACATGATTTCTACACAGTTTAATTCCTAAAGAAATGTGTCATGAGAAATGCCTTTGACTTTCTAGTAAAAAGTTCATTTAATGATACTACAGATGACATCTTAGTAGTTGGAATCCCTAAGACATCTAACAAACTGGTCTTATTCCAAACTCATCTGTGATGAGTTCGACAGTCTCGTTGAAGTCACCAATGGATTTAAATCATAGAGTTGATTGGAATCATGACGCACCCATATGCCAGTAGGGATATGCTCAAGTCACACTGCAAATGACCTGGTATCGGTTCATAAAAGAAGACCAATTGAACTAAGGTTCACTAGTACTTCTGGAAATAATCAATATAAGGTGTTAAATTGGATGTGACGACATCTGAATTATTCGCTTATCTATGATATTCTGGATGTCCAGTGGTTCTGGGAGAACAACATGATGCAAACTGGATATAAGACGTGAAGAACACCAATGTGCATGGTGTGTCTTAGAAAAATCCTCTAAGCAAATCTTGCATCAGACGATTCATGATGGAATCGGAGGTCATGAATTTGCACAAAGCATGACAAGAAGTTGAGTAACTTCACGACCTCTTAGAGGATGTCCCCTTTTGGGAGTAACTCGCGGATGCTCTAGTTTGACACTGTGAGAGCACGGATGATGGTGTCTGGACATACTT
Organism: Przewalskia tangutica; assembly: GCA_029844215.1. Classification (NCBI taxonomy): domain Eukaryota; kingdom Viridiplantae; phylum Streptophyta; class Magnoliopsida; order Solanales; family Solanaceae; genus Przewalskia; species Przewalskia tangutica. The sequence goes on from JAQGDG010000035.1 coordinate 2,019,486, forward strand.
ATCACAGACATAAAACCGTATGGCAGTTGATCGGGTGACACATCCTTGATTACAAATCGAAGGATATACCGGACCCTTTAAAGATAAAAGGTTACCCACAGATCAAGATGCCTGCATGTCTAGGGAAATTGGCTTAAAATTCAATCAATAAGAACCAATATAGTGGACACCCAACCTTACAGACTGGAGACCCCAGGAATAAGGTTTAATGGGAAAACTAAAATGTAGAGGTTCAGTTGAGTGCTTGTATAATAATATGAATTACAAGAATAATATTATATATAAAATAGAAAATGAGATAGAATAAATATATATGATGGAGTATATGTATTGATGTGGAGGAAAAAGAAAATGAATGATTTTTTTGAAATATCTCATGCTGCGAAGTGTATATGATAAAGGGAGATAATTGATGATGTAACAGATTATTCATCTGATGTGACAGAGAATTATCTCATCACTTCTGGAGATGGTCTAAGGAAGGAACATTTGTAGCGTCATGTCAAATCATTACTGGAGACTTGTAGTACAGGTGTAAAGATTTAAAATTGACACAAATTGCTTTTACTCTACGCGATTTGGGCCTAATCAAAGGGACCAGCCAGTTTGCGCGCCCTGCTAGCTGTTCCATTATGCATATACTGAAATTATTTATAGGTGGGCTTGTCTTTTCAATATTTTAATTAATTAATCAACTACATTAACCATAAACTTGAAGTTGTTTAAGATCATATTAGCTAAACTTTTCATAAAGCTACTCGATACATAAAAAAAGGACAAATTTTCAAATTATTTTGTCTTTGTAAGAGATATATTGGTAGTGGTATACTTCAAAAAGTAATAATGCAAATATAAAGTCTGAACTATTTAAGGGTAATGTGAGATCTCAATAGTTCATAAATATATTTGGTCTCTGGGGATTACTCACATTTATGAAAATCTTATGTGACACTCAAAGGCGTGGCCTAAAAGTGAGAGATTTAGGCTGAATAGTATGAATAGTTCATCTTCCTTTTGGGTTGGGGATGGGGAGGAGGTTGAAGCTGGATTGCAATGCAAGCAAAAAGGTTTGTTTGTTTCAATATCAATTAACCCTAACTAAGTGATTAGGCCCACCATCTTTTTGCTTTTAGTCTTTGCATTCATCAATCATGTTTTCTCAATTCTCACCTCCACCACAAATTTAGGCCGCTCATTGCATTGGAATGGTTGAATGTAGAAGCTAGTTCATGACACGAGTATTGTTCAAATCAAATAAAGAGATCAAATACTCATCATCTGTCTATATATATAAAAAGTTTAACAATATTATGTTATTTATACTGGACTAGATACCTGCTATTTCCATCTGCATAAATATCAAATAACTTTATCCAGGGTCGTCTTTGGATCCGCATGATGCCATGTATCGACAGACTTCGAAAAATGAAAAAATTTAAGAGCCCCTTTTTTCATTTTTATTAAATAGTATTAGCCATAATTTACTGTAAAGACTAATAATTCGCATGTCTTAACCCAATCAAAGTAAAGTGATTCAATTTCAGTGGCGCGCGCATGTGAAAGCCCAAATTTAGATTATTAAAATCGTATATTTATTTATATTAAGGATTCACTTTTACGTATTAAACGATCTTCCAAAATATTTGAGACATCATTGACTTTACGCACGGCTAAAACAAATCCTTATATACATCTATTTTATAAATTACTAAAGAGGTTGAACTTCAAAATAGGAGTAAAACTAAAAACCCTAGCAACCGCCTTTAGTTGTTTTTACAAACATAAGACAACAAAAAAACATCATTAGATTGGTACTTTAGTGTTTATGAAAGCTGTAATGGAGATCACGTGGTTATAACCCAAGTGGGTCCTATAACCCCATCAAACAGATCTGTTTGGTAGTCACCACTCACCCGCCACCTTTCTACTTTCTTTTTCCTCTTTTATACTCTTCCGCCAAACAAACCCCTATATATTATAATATATACATATACTTCCCTCCTCTTTCATATAGCCGCACACTTCTCTTCTCTCTTCTAAGAAAAATAAAAAAATTATAGTGTGCAAATACAATGGATCGGAAAAATGCTATTTGGATTGGTTTTCTTTGCATTATTTTTGCCGGTGTAGGGGGTCAAGCTCCTGCCACGTCACCCGCTTCTAGTCCTGCACCACCAACTCCCACTACCCCAGCACCTACCGATTCTCCACCGCCGACAGCTTCATCTCCACCACCTGCAACAACTTCACCTCCTCCATCTGTATCATCTCCTCCGGCTAGTTCTCCACTACCTGCAGCTTCTCCTCCTCCACCAGTGAGCACTCCGCCACTGTCTACTCCTCCACCAGTGAGTGCTCCACCACCACCTACTACCCACACTACCATCTCCACCAGCTGCAGCACCAGCACCGGTTGCAACTCCACCAGTTTCAACTCCGTCTACTGCTCTTGCTCCGACGACAAAAGTAGCTACATCTCCGGCACCTTCGCCGTTTGGGTTGTTGAGTCCTCCATCACCACCTATGGGTGCTCCATCACCGAGTACTCTTTCAGCTTTGTCTCCTGCGCCATCAGCCAGTGATCAGGTATTTTTCGCTACCATTTCATTTTTGTATGGTTCCTTTTTCTGATTTAGTAGCATTATATACATTTGATAGTACTTTAATTTCTAGTACATTACTGTTGCATCTTTTCGTCTCTTATATGTACTAATTTTTTTTTTTTTATTTATATGGATTTTATCATACTTTTATTTCTGGTACTCCCTTGTCCTAATTTATGTGATTTGATGAAATTTAAAAAATAAAAGAATATTTTTGAATTTTGTGATTAAAACAAGCTAAATATATTTGTCATTATAAATTATCTCGTTATGAATAAAAGTAAAAATTTAAAATTAAATTATTTTATAACGAAGGAAATAACGGAAAAAAAGTGTCATATAAAAATGGAGATTGTTAAATGCACCCGCGGTGTTTGATGTCAACACCAACATCAACACCCGTCCATTCAAACAGTGCCTTTAAAGGCAACCCACCAAACCATTTAAATTGATATCTTCTTTTTAGACCACCAAGATAATTTTGTTTATCACGAGGAATATGATCGCTCCAGGAGTGATCCAAACCCAACGAATTTTCTGTAGAGAATTAAATCTGCTAAAAAATAATACTTCCTCCGTTTTAATTTATGTGATTTTTTCGTGGTATGAGGGCCAAACTTTATAGCTTTGATCTTAAATTTTGACACAAATTTTTCAAGTTTGTAAAAATAAAATTTATATATTTAGAAAGTATATTTAAAATGTTGGAGCTGTGAGAGGTTGAGATGGTTCGTGCATGTGCAGAGGAGAGACACAAATGTCTCAGTGCGTAGGTGTGAGAAGTTGGCTATGGACGGATTCGGGAGGGATAAAATTGGCTACCCTCAATACTCGGCCTCCGTACTGGATCACAGTAGAGTAAAATAGAAGACTTAGCATGTGTTTGATTTTAGGTGCTTTTTAAATTAATATAGTTTTTAAATATTTTTAGTGTTTGAACGAGATAAAAAGGTGTTATTAAACCAAATAACAAAAATAAGTTAGAATTCTTAACTTATGGCTTAATACTTATAAGTCATAATTTATGAGCTCATCTAAAGAAGCTTTTAGATAATTTTGTGGTTAAAAATCATTTTATTAATGATAAATAAGAAGTTCATAGTTTAATTGGTATTAAATATATGTCATTCTTTTTTGGATTGACTATAGTTAGGAATATGATTTAGATGTGAAGTAGGATTATGATTCTCCTATAAGAGATTAATTCTTTCACTATGTTTAGTGATTCATATAATTTTATTTGATTGAGATTTTTGCCACAACAGTCTTGATTAAGTAAAATTATATATTATGTTTAAGATCGCATAAAAATTATAGACATTAAATAAGGATCAATGTCTAAGTGATCTATAATTTTATTTGATTGAAGATTAGCCGTATCGTCTTTAATTGAATAAAATTTTAAGCTTAAAGATCAAATAAATAAATTTTAGACATTAGAATTGTGATTAATTATGCACGATATAATAACTTAAGAACTTCTATTATTGCATTGCATAATTAATTCGGATAAAATGTTAAATACTTTTTATAATTACCCACAGAAATTATGAATGGATGTTTAATAATTTTATCGTAAAATAGAATATCATGGTAAACTGATAATTCTATTGTAAGGAATGAATCTAATTGAATTTAAAATTCAGCCCACAGGCAATTTTTTTGTCAGTAAATTTAATTTTATATTATTTATCTCAAATTTAGAAAGGGGTGTTTTGTTGTGGGGCGGGTGGGTCAAGGGGACAGAAGGGTACACATAGCAGAAAAGATGGAGAGAGAGTATTATATCATTTCAATTGCTTTATGATTGAAAGTCCAAAGTATAATACTATAATGGCAATGGAGACGGCAACACCCCGGTGCATTTAGCTGTCCCCGTAAAAAGAGGAAAATTATTATGACTGTTTAGATGGTGTTTGAATTGACTTATTTTAAGTGTTTTTTTATCTTTACACACTTTTCTACTTTTTGATTAGTTTGGTTGAGAAAAAAAAGTGTTTATGCACTTATTTTAGATTAAAAAGATAGTTAGTACAAAATAAGCAAAAACCTAAAAGTTGTATAGAACAACTTATAGCTTTGCTTATAAGACAATGTTAAAAAGCAATCTAAACAATCTCTTTCTTTTAGTTAGTACTTGGTACTTAGTACACAGCAATCCGTTTTATTTGTCGCATTGTGAAAATAAAAATTGGTTCAAATTTTTTGTCGTTAAAAAGTTTGATCCAAAATAAAATAGGAATAATTTAATTAATCCTATTTAGAAAATTTAATAGAAAAACTTTCTTCTCCCGGATCAAAAAGAGTGTTCATTTAGACATTTTCACATTCCTTAAGAAAATATTATTTTCTCTCGATAAAAAAAAGTATTCATTTAGCTATTTACACAGAAAATTCTAACTCCTAAATAAAAAAAAGTAATTTGATTAAACTGTCTCTAATTAAATATGTATTTGGCATTAATCACATAGTATTTAATAGGTCAAATCTAAAAAAATAAGATTATGTATTTGGCATTAATCACATAGGGTACAGTTACTCTTTTTGGGTCAACATTAGTAAATTTGCCAGGTTAGTGTCAAGTGCACCACACCTATCTCATATTTGCGAGAAAGAAAAGAAAGATGAGGAATCTTGGGTAGTATATCAGTAGGTTTAAGGGGGGGGGGGGGGAAATGACTAACTGTACCCTCTTTTTTTATTCGGAAGGAGTAACTTCTATACAAAAATAAATAATTTAATTAATATACTTTTAATTAAATAGATATTAAAATTTGATCATCTAATAATTATTAAGGATAAATTTTTTAAAAATAAAATTAATTCTTTCTTAATTTGTTAAAAATAACTAAATAAACACTTTTTAATCAGGAACGAGTATTACTTTAAAAAGGATAAGCTAGGGTGTAGGAGTACTATTTAAGAGTATGAAGTCAAACTTAGTTTAGGTCCTTTAGGAATCCTAACATGACCTAGTTTCTCGTAGTGTGTGTGACTATTGTGAAGGCCGAATATTGGGTCTTGAGCGTAGCTAGTGGTGATCAGGTGTGGTCGGTAGTATGTGAGTTTTGTCTACGCTTTTGTCTCTGACTACTGATTAGTCATCAGAGTTCTTCATAATGTATACTCTCTCGTTCCGTATTTTATAAAATAAAGAAATATTTTTGAATCTTATAATCTAAAATAAAAGATAAAGTTTAAAATTAAATTATTATCTGATAGAGTAATTATTCACTGGAGACATGTCACGTGCTTTCTGCTTGTCCATAATTAGGGCTCGGCATAAATCACGGAAAATCAAATTATCGAACCGACAATTTTGATAATTTGGCATTCGGTACGGTATCCGAAAAGTGATTGTTATAATTTCAATTTTCGAGATCGATATTGGAGAACATAAATATATATTCGATAATCTGATAAATATCAAATACCAATATAATTTTTAATAAAGGCCCAATATCAATTTTGGCAATATGTGATTTCACCCAATTTTTGACAAAATTAGTAGGCAGTTTTACTTTCTCTTTTCTGGCAAATGATATAGGCATATAGCCAACGTCAATAAAAGCCATCAGACTTTGATTAAAATGATATAAATATTTCCTTTTTCTTTATAAGGGTCTACCGTAATACATCGTAACAAATGAGCCCTATGAAATTATTAGATGTAGAATATTGTTCATGTTCATCTTTTTATTTGGGTATAAAACATGAAGTCGCAAAAGTGATAACCTGCATGTATGCATAAACAAATAATTGAATAGACATAAAGAATAATGGTGGGTAGCAAAGACTATACAGAGAGAATATAAAGCCATGTCGAACACCAAATATTCCCTATTTTGAATTTATTTAGATTCTTGTGCATGTGCGTCTCTAGAAACTCAAACTAAACAGCAAATTGATTGTCAGATCAGATCTGATGGTTCTTGAAAGAAATTTGGGGTTATTTTGATGAATTTATTTGGATTCTTATGCATGTGCCAACTTTTAATGTCCCACAAAAATTCAAACTGATGGTGTTTATCTTAATTATTTTGCTTTTTTATAAATTAAATTTCTTGTTAATTACTCTTTAATTTTAATTGTTGCTAGCTAGTTAATATTTTGATTCATTTTAATCCGCAGAGTGGAGTGGAGGGCATGAGATTTTCGAAGATGATTATGGGAATCTTGGTGTTTGGATGGGGTCTCCTCTACTTGCTGATTTAGAAATCTCTTTGATTTTGTGCCCTTTGCTTTTGCCACTATTATATGAAATTAATGCCATCTCTTTGGAGGATGATGATGGCTTATTTTTCTCACCACATGTACTCGGATTATACATTCACTTGGATTCTTTTTGGAGGTTTCTTGTTGATGGGAGCTTATTTTTGTTTTTAAATTTAAACTATTGTTAGCTAGCTCACCCATTCTTGCGTTCTTGTTGTATCTTTCACCTTCATGGCTTGTGGAATATATATATATGGAAAAATTACATGATGTAGCTTCTTCTAAGAGGTAATTATTGACAATAACTATCTTTTAATTTATTTATATTTAGTAGCTAAATTACCATTGGTGGCTATACTAAAATACGTATCCCTCTCTATTCTCCCCACTACATATTTTAGATTTTTCATCTTCTCCAAATCCTAAAAAACTCTCTCCTTCCTATTCACTAACAAAACCGCCGCCATCCCACTGTCGGAGCTCCGGTGACAAACCACAACAACACATCTCTCCACCCCAACCCCTTCATACGACTGTCGGAGCTCTCCTCCGACGAGCAATCGGAGCTTCGCAAACCAAAAGCAACCACCGCATCCCACCGAGCAATCAACACATCCCACTGATCAGATCCACAACTGGAGATCGGACGGCTTAGATTCAACGACCTCAACTCGTTCACCACCACATCCCACTCAGATGCACAACCGGAGATCCGACAACTCATAATCAACGACCTCAACTCGTTCACCACCACATCCTGCTCAGCTCCACAATCGAAGATCTGACGGCTTAGATTCAACGACCTCAACTCGTTCACCAAGTCTAACTTCGTCTTTCCGTCCCATTTCAGTTCTAAAGTGTATTTTGTATTTTTCACCGGAGATTCGACTGGAGTTGACTGTATCCTCCATTTTTTAGTGTACATAAGTGTATTTTTTAAAAGGATTTAAATGTATTCTTCATTTTTTGGTGTAAATAAAGTGATATTTTGTATTTCATCGGAGATTCGATCGATTTTGAGTGTAATCTTCTCTTTAAAATGTATCTCGTCTAGCCGGAATTCGTGGCTCCTTCTCCTTTGTATCTCATATATAAGTGTATCTGAGTGTATTTCGTCATATGTATCTCATATATATGTGGCTTATATGTCTTGTATCTCATATGTATTTGGCTCATGTCTTGTATCTCATATGTATTTGACTTTTTGTCTTGTATCTGAATGTACTTTTTATTCTTGTCTTGTATCTGAATGTATTTTTTATTCTTGTCTTGTACCTGAATGTATTTGGCTTCATATGTATTTTGAATGTACACAGTGTATTTTGAAATTTTGTTGAAATAAATTCAAATACATTCATTTTTTTTATTATGGAAAATGAAATAAAAAAGGCATGATTTGTGGGATATGTGATTCTGTTTGCCATTTTAAAATAGATTTCATCCACGTTAGGACACTAAAATCTCGCCCAAAAATATAGGATATACAAAATACATATATTTAAATACATCGAAATACTCCCGCAAATAAGCTAAAAAAAGCTACGAATGGTAATTTTGAAAAACAGCTATAATTAGTTAGAATCTTATATATATACAAGTGGCATTTGGCCCGTGCTAAGCCCGACCCCAAACCAACATTAACAATTTTATTTGTAACATTAATTAGGCACTTCTTAAGGATTTCTAAAATATTAAAACATGAAAAAATATTTGGAAGTTACAGCAGAACATTTTTTTAGTTGTATATTTAAACTTTAAAAAAAATCAAACAAATGCATGCACGAAAGCACTTTCATTTTCTATTTAACTAAAAGTTTTGTAGACTATAATACCTAATTATCCAAATTAAGCTTTATCATATGTAGAATTAATTTCATCAGCGAGGAAGAAAAAGCATAAAATAAACTGGTTTTAATACATCATTTTGTAAATGAAGAAGCAAAACTTTTATTAAAGCAAGCGATTTTACCAGGGTTCGAACTCGCGTCATCACGTAAGGAAATGCAGCGACTAATAAGTTGAGCTACGCAATACTTTATATACAATAATGTTACTTTACATAATATAACCTATTTTTCCTTATGTCCTTTAATTATATACACATATTTAGTAAAAAAAATCGACGTAACAATGTCCCGTGACACCCTCTGCCTCTGTTTGCTAGCATATGCACATTGTAACATTATTATTTAAACAAAAAAAATCAATCAATTCAAAAGTATGACATAAAATTATAATTAAAAAATAAAAGTATTTAGTTGTACTCCCTCCGTTTCATATTATTTGTCATGTTTTGTTTTTCGAGATTCAATTTAACTAATCTTCAGAGCTAATTGAATTAGATTATACCAATATTTTAAAATTAAAAATTGAATTAGATTATATATATATAAAAATAAAATGTAGATACTTGAGAACTAGAAAAATATAATAAGGTATAATTCTTCTCATCCAAAAGTGAGTTTCTCTTCTATTAATAAAAAGTGTAGCTCGATGCAATATCTTTGTTTGATTCATTAGATTAAAAATGAGATATACTAGGTACCGTATAATTCAACTAACCTTGTATAACTACCTACTTATTAACAATGAACCAATCATACTATGCATTAAACTTAACAAGTTGATTTAATTAAAGTAAAGAACCCGATTTTAAATATTATCTAATATCTACTCGTTAGTTAACTCTTAATTGAGAAAGTTTTAAAGAAGTTGAGACTTCTGCAAGTGGTGTACGTTGTTGTAGTGGACTAAAATATTTCATTGATTAGATGAGCCGTTTGGGTTGAAGTTGAGCGGATCAAAATGAGATGAGTCAATAAATGAGTCGATCTTCGTCAATCCGCCCAAAATTTACATGAATTAATATGGACGGGTCAAGATGGGATATGTGATGGATCATAACCCAACTTGCCCAATTTGATCCAATAATTTTATAAATTTCAAACTTACATTCTATGATGTTATTTTATTTTATATGATATTTGATTTTTTTATATCTTTATTTTTAAAATAATAATAATATTATTAAGAATTTTTCATTTTTAATAAAAGCAAAAAATATGAAATAATAATTTGAGGATGAATAGGCGGGGGTAGGGGCAAGTTATGAAAAAATATAAATTTTTTTTTTTTATAAAATTAAAAAAAAATATGAAATAGATATTTGAAGATCGGGTGAGGGTGGAGGGGGCAGGTGGGGTTAGGGCGATAGGAGGAGGTAAGAAAAAAATTCATATCTTTTATAAAAGTAAAAAAAATATGAAATAAAAATTTGAGGATGTGGTAGGGCAATGAGGTAGGGGTGGAGGGATAGGTGTGGGTAGGGCAGGGGTATAAGAAAAAAATCATATTTTTTATAAATTGTTTATAAAAGTAAAAAAAATATAAAATAGAAATTTGAGAATGGGGTAGGGTGGAGATGGGGGTAGGGGAGGTAAGAAAAATATCATATTTTTAATAATATTTTTATAAAAGTAATAAAAATATGAAATACAAATTTGAGGATGAAGTGGGGGTGGAAGGAGGTAGGTGGGGTTAGGGCGGTAGGTTGAGGTAAGCAAAAATTTCATATTTTGTATAAAAGTAAAAAAAATATGAAATAGAAATTTGAGAATGGGGGTAGGGCAATGGGGTGGGAGTGGAGGGGTAGGTGTTGGTAGGGGAGAGGTAAGAAAAAAAAGCATATTTTTTTTATAAATTGTTTATAAAAATAAAAAAATAAAAAATAGAAATTTGAGAATGGGGTAGGGCGGGAGGTGGGGAGAAGTGGGTAGGGGGTGGGATGTAGTAGGCAAGATAGGGGGCAGAGATGTGAGGGTGGTTCTGCGCTTGCCTAGGGGTTGGTGTAGGGGAGGGGTTAGGGTGAATGAATAGTGTGGTTGGGTGCGTTGATGTATTTTTATTGTTCCGAAATAATAAAGGAATTTTTAAAGAATTATTTATAAATAAAAATTTTAATCTAGAGTTGAGCTCTACTCGTTAAAATTAGATATCTTCGTGGATCAAGTTTAGACATCATCATGAGTTTATTTGGGCTGTTAATTTATGATGAGTCAGCGTGGTGGCGAACAAGCTCATCATTAAAATTATTCTTGTCCAAATCCATAAAATCTTGAACAGGTCGTTTGGATTTGAGCTAATTTTGTCACCCCTAGTTATCCCACCGAGAAGATGGAATAATTTAATCCTATGAGTTGGTATAATTGTATACCGAGTTTAAATTACACCTCAAATCAAACATGGAATAAATCCAATCCCAAATTCTTATCCCACAACATTGTACCAAACGACTATATTCCCGGCTCTGCAAAGGGGAAAGTTACTTTCACTTAAAAGTGAAACATGCAGCCATTTTTATATTCGATCAGAAGTTAAAGCAATAAAACCTTTCTACTTGGTCGTTGCAGAAACTTTATGGGCATCCTAGGGTTATTCAGTGAATAGTCTTGCTCCAAAAGGTGGAATCTCTCACCTCATGCCCCCACACTCCAGCCAAGTGCGAAGGAGAGTAAATCGTGATGGCTCGATTAATTTTAAAGATTAGACCAAGATCACGCACAAGGGTCCTCCTTTGTTTGAAGAAACCCACACACCGCCGCTGAAGGGATTCGATCCTTGGTCATTGCTTCAAATTTCCTTTTAAAACTAATTGAGCTGCCCAAACAGACTATTTAGTGAATATTCTTTTATCGATAGATGTTGGTTCATTGCACTATAGTATATGATGTACTATTTGATTTCAACTTGATAAACCTCGAAACTTTTTTGTTTTCAACTTTAACATTGGTTTACTTAAAAGGCTTTAATTTGAAAGAAAGTTTTGGAGAATGACAATAGTATCAGTATATTGTATTATTTGGGAATTGTTATATAAATGGAATACTATAACATATTCTAGAAAGAAGATGATGAGAATATAGTTAGTTAGTTTAGAGTGATTCATAAATGTGCATGCATTTTCATGGGATGCATCCACTCTTTGAAAATATGTGCTAATTAATTATTTATGAATCCTTTTAATCTACATTTAGTATGAAAATTCATAAGGAAGAGAGATGTGACTTGTGAGAGTAAAGGGTAAAAAACGAGAATTGATTAGCTTAGAGTTTAAACATGATCATAGATGAACATTAGTTTGAGTATTTGCCATATAGACTAATTTATAAAAATGATCACTTAATAAACTCACTGATATTCTTTAATGAATGCGCAAGCGCAGGCAAATTAACTCATAAGTATATAATATTAACACAATGATTATATATGCTAAATTTTATAAAACTAAGGATTTAGGGTTAGGCCTTGTTGGGCTGGCTGTTATGTAGCGTAAAAATCCCCATTCCTTTGTATTAAAAATATTATATTGTGCAACTCTTACAAATTTTAAAAAATTAAAGTTCATTTGAGTAAGTAATTTTCATTTTATTTTTTAAAAAATCAACAATTGTTTGTACTAGTATTAATTCACTAGTCAAATGCACCTCTTAATTTAAAGGTGCCTCCACAGCCACAATCACTACAAGCAATTTATTGAAACTTTTGTGGGCAACTTTGTGTATCCAGATTCCAGCCCACTAAGCTGAGGACCGTTCAAAATGCGTTGAGTTGACCCTGCATAAAGCCCCATTACTATCCATATCTGACACAAGCCCAATTACTGTCCATTTCTGAGTAAAGCTCAGTTACTATCTACCTTACTCTTTCCACCCTTGTTCCTATTATCGGAAGACGCAATTCGCGCGCTGTTGTCCACAAGCCTATGGCCTAAATTGTAAACTCTAGGTAAGAGACACCCTTATTTATAATATTATAAAATTAAAATAGACTAGAATTAAAAAATCTATTTCTATATGAATTTAATAAATAAATCCTAACTAGACTTGCATTGAATAAACTATCAAATATCAAATTCTAATAAATTTAAATTATTAATCTTGATTTAATTCGGACAAAGTTTAATCATTTCTACCTCAAATTCAGACATACATAACTTAACTTCAATCATACGTGCGTCAATTTCAACAAAAATGATAGATACTTCAATCATTTTATCTGAAGTTAGACGTTATTTGCATGAGACTTAGGACATACTAGTAGTCAAATCAAGGTTTTCAAAGTATAATAAAACATGGATAATTTAATAAAGTACTTTCTCCATTTCAAAATACTTGTCATATTTTTCTTTTTAAAATTCAAATTGACTAAATTTTAAAGCTAAATTAAATTAAATTAATTCAATATTTTAAAAATTGAGATATTCAAAAACTATACGAAAAATATTATAAATTATAATTTTTCTCATATAAATATGATAAAAAAATATAACTTAAATTGCTAGTCAAAATTCATATAGTTTAACTCTTGAAAATGTAATACGAAAAATATTTTGGGACAGAGATAATAATAAATACTTAATTAATGATATGTCAAGAAAGTGCAAGTAAAATGAGGAGGAGTGAGTAACGTTATAGTTAGGGAAGGAAAAAGAATAGTTGGGGGCAGCCAAGGTAGAAATGCACGTGCACAGACATATGGGAAAACTTGAAATTTGTTATCAGAATGAGTGAAATGAATGCTACCTATACTTCAATTCCTTCCCTTGGGAGTCTCAAAACTCAATATTCTGAATTCTGCCCCCTAACTTGGTACGCACCCAACCATTAATGAAACGAGAGAAGGGAAGTATATGTCGGCAATGGCAAATTCAGATTTTAAATAATTGAAAATTGACTACTATCACCGCATACAGAAACTCTTTCCGTTCTATAAGTTATTCTTTTAGCTTCTTCACTCTTTTTAATAAAATATTTATTTTTAAAAAATTAAGAATAGTTTTATTAATTTATTCCTAATCAATGCATAGAAAAAGAAAATGTAGTTAATAAAAATAATTTTATTAATTTCATCTAAGCCTATGCAACGGCTTCATCTATGTTTCGTCTATGCAACGACGTCATTTCATGTAAGCCTATGTAACGGCTTCATCCATGTTTCGTCTATGCAACGACGAGCATTTGCATCGCGTCTATGTAACGACGTCATTTCATATAAGCATATGCAACGACTTCATCCATGTTTCGTCTATGCAACGACGAACATCTGCATCACGTCTATGCAACGACGAGCATCTGCATCGCGTCTATGCAACGACGCCCTTTCTAAGCCTATGCAACGGCTTCATCTATGTTTCGTCTATGCAACAACGAGCATTTGCATCGCGTCTATGCAACGACGTCATTTCATTTAATCATATGCAACGGCTTCATCTATGTTTCGTCTATGCAACGACGAGCATCTGCATCACGTCTGTGCAACGACGCCCTTTCATAAAAGCCCATGCAACGACTTCATCTATATTTCGTCTATGCAACGACAATCATCTGCATCGCGTCCATGTAATGATGCCATCAACATCTACAAACACTATGTCTGTTACAACACCACATCACCTGTAACCCAATGTCAATCATAATTCGACATTGGGACAATTTTGAATCGGCGTCTGCCTGCTTTAATTTTCTAGCATCGCAGCAACTCAGTGTCCTCATAATTCGACACTGAGACATTTTTTAAATCTGCGTCAGCTTTGTTTTTTTTTTATTTTCGCATCACAACGACCCAGTGTCATCATAATTTGACACTGGGATAATTTTGAGTCTGCATCAGTCCTACTTTTGAGTTCTAGTTTATAAAACAGGATAAAATTGGCTACAAATCAACATCTTTGTCCGAAGACTCTTCCATCATCTCCGTACAAAGAGGGACATGTTGTTGATAGTCAATTTTGACCCATTTTTCGTATATTTGTTGCAATTTTATGTGTTTTAGGACACCGCATTTTAATCATCATTTTTTGCATTTTTTACATAATATTCTATGTTTATTTCTTCACAAAATGGCATTGCATCTTTTTATTTTAATTTAAGCATTATGTCTTTGTTAATATTATGTTTTTATTTTAATAATATTTGCATCTCTTTAAATAATTAATTGACATCCCGTTTTAATTTTTAATTAGACATTAAACATTTGCTAAATATTGAATTTTATTATTATTGCATCGACATTCACATTTTAATAATTTTGCATCTTTTAAAATAATTAACCCGCTTTGCATTTCATCAAATCAGCCCCAATTCGAGGTTTATTCGGATCAGTCCAATCCAACACCCTTTTTATTTTTTTTATTTTTAATCTAACACTCTTTATTCCCCACAAAATAATACCACACTTTTCATTTGCCCCCTGTAAATGTTGTGATTTCTCCCTTGCACAGACGTGTTGCGATTGTGAATGCAGATATGTTGTCCTTGCTGCAACTGCCCCTGTAGACTAAAGCTCAAGAAAGAGTTAATGCATAACTGTTAAGACAGAGTAATAAAGCATGAATAAGAAATGCAATTTTTTTTTAGAGTAGAGGAAGTGTCCTTGTGTAGATGTGATATGCTGATGATGACGTCGTTTTCGGACTTGGCGTCGTTTGGTGTCGTTTTCGGACTTTGGCGTCGTTTTCGGACTTTGGCGTCGTTTTCGGACTTGGCGTCGTTTTCGGACTTGGCGTCGTTTTCGGACTTTGGTGTCGTTTTCGGACTTGACGTCGTTTTCGGACTTGGCGTCGTTTTCGGACTTTGGCGTCGTTTTCGGACTTTGGCGTCGTTTTCGGACTTGGCGTCGTTTTCGGACCTGGCGACGTTTTCGGACTTTGCGTCGTTTTCGGACTTTGGTGTCGTTTTCGGACTTGACGTCGTTTTCGGACTTTGCGTCGTTTTCGGACTTTGGTGTCGTTTTCGGACTTGACGTCGTTTTCGGACTTGGCGTCGTTTCGGACTTTGGCGTCGTTTTCGGACTTTGGCGTCGTTTTCGGACTTGTCGTCGTTTTGGACTGGCGTCGTTTTGGACTGGCGTCGTTTTGGACTGGCGTCGTTTTGGACTTAGCGTCGTTTCGGACTTGGCGTCGTTTTCGAACTCGGCGTCGTTTTGGACTTTGGCGTCGTTTCGGACTGGCGTCGTTTTGGACTGGCGTCGTTTCGGACTTAGCGTCGTTTTGAACTTCGGCGTCGTTTTGGACTTAAGCGTCGTTTTGGACTTGTTATTCTTTGCTCCTGTAGACTAAAGCTCAAGAAAGAGTTAGTGCATAACTGCTAATACAAAATAATAAAGCATGAATCAGAAAAATGCAATTTTGAGAACAGAGAAAGTCGCCCCTGTGTAGATGTGATATGCTGATGATGACGTCGTTTTCGGACTTGTCATTTTTTCGGACTTGTCGTCGTTTTCGGACTTGGCATCGGCGTCGTTTTTGGACTTGTTGTTGCTCCTGTAGAATAAATGCTCATGCAAGGGATTGTCATGATGTCTTTGTTGTGTGTTTGTGCACTGCATGGATTGCAATTTGACTCAGGCTTTGGTGATCTGCTAGACTTTGTTGCGGGATTTGATTGTTGATGTCATGCACACGCTACGCTGCATGAAGAACCTGCGCTCAAAGAAAATTTGTGAGTTTGAGGGGGGGTGGTTGATTTGCATTGACTTTGTAGTTTTGACTCTTGATGCTCGGACGTCTGCCTTGTTTGGACTCATAACCACTGCACAGTTTCTATCTTGTCCGATTTGAATATCTGAGGCGTTTGGCCTAAAGTGGGTCTCATAGGGTTCTTGTATATTATGTTATTTTCAAAATAAGGAAGGTTTCTAATGGTGTGGCCAAACCGATTTAGGCGCTACGTATCCGTGAGAATCAGTCGTAGCGTAGTTCATTCTAAGCGAAATTGGGTGAAAAATTTCTAAAGGTGGGGCCAGAAGCGAAGCGATCGCCTACGTATCCTCGAGGAATCGAATTCACGTAGTTCCACGTTGTGCTCTAGTTCTGTATCTGAGACTTAAACAAGCGGTTAGTGCATAGCTGTTTAAGGCAAAATGATACGCGTGAATTTATAAGCAATGTAGCGTGAGTAGAAAATGCTATCCTACGAAAATCGATGCTACTTGCAATGTTGTGATTTCCCCCCACTTGCAGCAGCGTTGAAGAAATTGTCTAAAACTCCCTACGAAAACTTTTATTTATAATACGAGATGATTTTTTGGCAATTGAAAGTAAAGAAGACAATTTTATTTATAATACGAGATGATTTTATGTGAAAGTTTATTTTTTAGCGAATTAGGTAAAAGTAAAACCTTATTTTTTTTATGATTAATCATACAAATAAAAGGTGACCAAATTGTTTTGAAAGCTTAGACATGTATAACGAGCCTAAAATAATCTAGCGTTGGGTTTCCGATTTTAGAACTACCCCCCTTTTAATTGTTAATCTAGGCCTAACTATTCTAAGCATTTCAATAATTATAAATGGTTACATAATAAGACAACAAAACGACAAATAAAGATGGCCAATTTAAAGAATTAAAGCGACTAAAGCGGATGCGATGTCATCCATACTATTGTTTTGAGATTTACGAAGTCGGGAATGCAAAGGACATGGATGCGGATCTTCATTTTGTCATGGTTGCATTGAGTCTCATAACGAGACTCTTCGTTGCTCCCGATACATTTCATGTAAATCAAAGAAAGAAAAGGATTACTGTATATCCAAAATTCATCAAATCGCCAATAAACATTGACATAAAGTTTAGTTTCATTTTCGGTAATTCAAAGGAGAAACAAAACAGGCCCAAAGCCATAAAGAAAGGTGCACAACGCAGATGCAAAATAAACACAGCAAATAAAGATAGACATGAAATGACAACGATTCACATGTTATTAAAGCATACCACGAATGAGAATGAGAAGGCCATTTTATACCAATCCAACCATTATCGTGAATAGGGGCGGGTAAAGTGTCTTTTGGGGTTAACATCAAGGCGAAGGAAGGTGAATATTATAAGATACACACTTACGCCTGGATATGCTCATGCGGGAATATATTTTCCGAATTGGACCATTTAAGACTCATATGTTCCAAGCAAAGGCACACTTGAGCGACCGACAGGTTGGGATTAAATGCAAGTTAAATGCCAAGGTCAATCAATTCTCCATGGAATTTGACAGACTAGAACCGTACGAGATATTACTTATCAAATTTATGCTATCCATGCGTACATGCATTATCGATATTTGTACTTTAAAGAAGATCTCGAAACAAGCCGAACTTTGAAGAAAGCAGCACATAATCTCTTTGATTTGACTTAAACAAAACTTAGCTCATATTTCAAACTAAACCAGAAAAACAGAAAACAATATACATACTTCTAATGCTCACTACCCCAGCAGTAATAACAAGTAACAAAGCGGTATACACACTTCTATGCGTGAATATGGACTCGACATAGCATGTTTAAATGTCAAGAACCATCTAGGTGGACCGGTGAACAAATAAAACGATGCAAAAATAGCCAAAAATCGTCATAAGCGATCAAAACCAGTGATACGAGTGAAATCGGTCGAAAATGACCAAAATCGATCGATTATGCTAACTTGAAACAATCGATCATCATATACAAATTTCAAATATCAAGAGTTATAGCTTAAACAATCCGATGCATATATCCCTATATGAGATTCATCACCTTCTCAATTATATATCTTTAAAGAACTTTTAGATTATCAACTTGGGGCGTTAAACTACTGAAATCACTTAGAGGTGGCTGAAACAAGTTATAAATAAGCACATTATACCTTACTTTAAACTATACCTACTAGCTCTAGTCCTAATCATCACAGAATCAGTCACAGAGATTTTAACACTACCATCAGGGGGCAAATAAGCATGTTGAGTCCATTTTAACCAGATTAACCAGTCTACATAACAATGTGCATTCTCAGAAGGTAACAAAGTATTAATAACATACTCAAGGAATCATGGTGTCAAGTTTAAGGTCAAATATGTCATGGATCATATTCAGTCAAGCTATACCATTTCAAAAACAGTGAGTATATCATGAAAGTACCAAAACCAGGGAAAGTTAACATGTCTTATAAGTTCAAATCAAGGTAATACGATCATGTATATAAGATGATAAGAACTATACAAGCCTTTAATTATAACTTATCACATACTACTCTAATTTCATGTTGGGATTCCTATCAAGTCAAAACTATCCTTCTAGGACATTAGTTCCCCTGAACCAGTTCAAGTACACTTATTTACAAACCGGTATGCGGTAAGCAGATTCAAGGTTATTTGAGATTTTAGTAAGCCTCATGCGATCCTTAAACTCATAGAGTTACATATGACATTGTTGAGCAATAAATAGTGGTTTGATCGTATCTATACCTATTCTTTAACAAAGCAGGCGGTAGTAGTAAAGCGAGTCAACACACATGTAGGAGAAAATAAGTAAGTTTAAAAAGCAGGACTTAGGGACATGGAACTTCTTACGAAGCGATTTACAACATATAAAGCAAGTATCATTTTTAGCCCAATACATCATACGATTTTAGACATTGCATAGCTTATATAGCTTAGACTTAACTAAGACACATCGCCTTTCGTATTAAACAAATTAAAATTATGCGGATAAATTACATCGACTAAATAGACTTGAGCAATATTCCAAATTAAGCAGATAGTTGATACATGGGCCAGTCTGTCTAATCCACCACGACAGACGTTAAATCTTAACGAAGCGATCAATGATCAATGATTATAACCAATTTTAAACATACTAGGCTAACTCGTATACGAATTAATCATTAATATCACACTCGATGTAGTAATATATGATGAAGTTAAACTTAAAACTAACAAGATAAATCATCATAGACTTGAACGATGGTTCATATTTAAATTTGGCGAATATAAACAACTCTAATGATGAACACTATTATCATTCAATCTAATTTGAACATTAATAGCCATAATTCAAACCAATCATGTTTAACAATCAACTGAAAATAAACATAACATACACTGTTATTGACTAAAACATGCTTATCCAACGTACGATACATCACTTAGATCATATTACGTAAATCGATCAAGAAATTAAAGATGGAATCGTGTTTACCTTCTTTAGGTGGCGAACCGAGGCGTCGTCTCGACTCGTCGAATCCACTCGGATATGTTTTGTATGTGTGCGACTGAAGCGAAGAAAGACTTAGTGTTTTCGGATTTGAATCAATACTAGAAAATAAAAAATGCAGTTTTGAAGTCTGTATTCTAGGAGTATGTATTTCTGATTTTTCTGAGCTCCTTCAAAGTTAAAAATTGAAATTTGTTCTCGGTTTTTTTAAAGGAGAAGAAACCCTGTTCTCAAACGCAACTAGATGGGTGTATTTATAGCCCAATACCTCTGCTCATACCCCTCCACCCCCAATTCGAATTTGAACCAAGGAAGATAATGGGGGGAAACTCTGAAAAATGGTGAAAATGGTGTGAAAGGTTCACCTTTTCAGGTCGAATTTGACGTGAACAAAACGTTGGGACAGAGATTGGATTCAATCCTTTGGTTCGAACCTTTCATGACTCGAATCGGTGGGTTGTCCATTGAATCGAAAGAGAGAAAGTCTGACATCTCTGATGATGTAGACGACTTCAGAAAAGCGGCGGATGGGCGACTGATCGGGTGATGAGAGGTGATGGCTGGTGGTGTCGTTTGTCCGACGGGTAAAAGGGATCGCCGGTGAGGGACTGGTGGTTTTGTGGTGGTTCGTCGGTTTTTAGGGTTGCTGTCTGAAGGGTGATTTGATTTGGAAGATTGGTTATTGACTTGGTTGGGAATGGATTATGTTGAATAGATGAAGTGTGGGCTCGAGTGTTGGGCCTGGATTTATTGGTTCTGCTGGAAATGGGGAGAGAGATTGGGCTGATTATTTGGGCGTTGGGCTGGTTGATGAATTGGGCTGAGGGTTATTTAATTTAGGGAATGAGAATTGGGTAGAAAATTAGGTGTTTTATTGTTGGGAGATTAATAGATAATTAGTCCAAATTTCTCAATTAATTAAAATATGCTTCCTTGACTTAATTAATTTAAAAATGCACGCGTAAAATACGATACAAAAGATTTAATATATGTATTTAATTTTGAGTATAATATTCATAAAAAATAATTAATTTAGTAATTGAAGAACATATTAAGAGAAAATCGATCATCAATACTGACGACGAGATATTAAAATTGTTTTGCTTATATTTTAATATAAAAAAAAAATGTAATACTCGATATTGTAAAATTATGTGATAATTAGTGAAGAATATTAAAACTACTTATTTTTTGATTTTCAAGTGAAGCATAGTAAAATTAATTGGAGATAAAGGGCGATCTAAATGAAATGTTCGGTAAAGATGGGACAAAATTGGGTGTCAACACACCACAAATACCAAACCATAATCCTACCCCTATAAACCAAAATATTTCCGCTTGAACAACATCAGGCGTGGCGCACTGCCAGCTAAGCAGGCCTCGGTATGATATCATTCCGCCTCGTTTTATTATTTTCAAAGCCTCTGCGCTTCTTCCTGATCTAAATCAGCCACGTGTTCGCGGACTCGAGTCCGTGAACGCACTATTCCTGTCGCCCACCACCGGGCAGAGCTCCGCGAACACTATTCACGTCGCGACGGTGACTCGTCGTGAACCTCTGCCTCGCCGTTCCGTCGAACACCATCATTGACCAGCGCTTCGCCCGATCTGCGTGAAATCACCACCATTTCGCCCAGCCGTGAAACGATTACCGCCATTCCATTCCTACCGCCATGACACTGCAAATCACCTTGGTGGCGTCGCTCCGGCTATCTGGCCGTGGAAATGACGCCGTCGTCCTCTTTGTTTGAATCTGGCTGGAGTTAAACTCCGGCGGTGTTGGTTTGGTTCTATTTTCGGATCTTTTGCTCGCTTTGGTTGTTGGGACTGATTTTTGAGTTTGCTTTGTGTATGGCTGGAGTTTATGAAACTTCGGCGATAGCTGCCCGGGTATATCTTTTAATGTCTATTTGGTTGATTGGATTTGGTTTTCTGATTTTTTGTTTCGTCTGGCCAGAGTCAAGCTCCGGCGACTCTGTTAGCATTTTTTTTCGTTATTTGTTGGTTGCTCTTTGGACGTGGGACTGAGTTTAACTTTCTGATTTTTGGGGTCAATGTTGTTCCATTTTGTTACTGATATTTGGTATTTTGTTGGGGATTTGGTCGACTTTCCAGCGAATTGTTACTGTCCGTCGCTGTTTGGACTATTTTTTGACAATATTGCCCTTTAATTCATTTTATTAAATTGATTCTGAATGAGATACTACACTTGATTGGCCAATGAAAAAGTTATCCGTCGATTTTTGAGGCTTCCACAATTGCAAAGACGAAAAATAAAATAAATGAAGCTTTCTGGGCGTTGATGATTTCTTCTACTTACACAGAATAACCCACATGCGCTGGCAGGGCAAATTCTCGCAGTTTAAAACTATTAATGTTTTGGCGCGGATATGAAGATTTTATTTATTTTATTGTTTTTTTAACAATATTGGCCGATGAAGGAATCTCCGTCTGATTTCCAAGGCCTCCTCGGTGCAAAAGACGGATTTATTTATTTTTGGATTTACTTATTAATTTTTGTCATTGCTTTAAAATTATTTATTCTATTACTAACACTTTTACTAAGTGTTTATGCATGTACCCGGAGATCATCTTGTGCAGAAGGCCTAAAAAGGGCTAAAAGGTATCGCGGAGTTTTATTTTATGTCGCATTTAATTTTTGTTTTATTATTATGTATTTGCACTTTATTTTAATTATAAATTATGAAAAAATGCTTAGAATATGTAGAATAAAAAAGGCAATAAATAATTAACCTAGGTTTGAACGAATAACCGCAAGTTAGCGGATCTTAGAGGATGCCTAACTCCTTCCCTTTAGGATAATAAAGAACTCTGATTCAGAATCTCATTAATTTTGCAGACCATTAAATGAAGATTAATTGCAGTATTTTTATTGCAATAAATCAAGTGTCCTAATTCACTTAACTAATTAGGTGGCGACTCCTTAAAATCATTATTATTGCTTTATCCAGGGGACCGCGCCAAAGAGCAATGTTGCGGATACCGTTCAGACCCTGAGGTCAAAAACGGGCGCGACACCAAAAATATTCAAATAATACTAGCGGAAGTCCTTTTGTGAAAATATTTGCGATTTGATGCCTAGTTGGGACATGTAACACTCGCACTTGTCCGCGAGCCACCTTCTCACGAACAAAATGAATATCTAACTCAATATGTTTAGTGTGTTGATGATTTATTGGGTTCCCTTAGAGATAGAGTGCACTAACATTATCACAGTATACTAATGTGGCTGATGGAATTGGGCAATGAAGCTCAACCAATGATTTGAATCGACATGATTGGACACCACATTGCCAACACGATTCAACTTGACGCGAGCGTGATCGTGGCTTGTCTTTTCAAAGACCGTGAGATTAAGTTATCAGGAAGACCTGATAACGATGTGGAGCGTGCGGTGTCGGACGGTGACGATCGGCATCCGTATAAGTGACAAGTTTGGAACCAGAGGACGAGTATAGATGTAATTAATACTCCAGAGTGTCGTGAATATATCTCACAATGCGTTTTAGAGCATACATATATATGTCCCTCCATCATATTATGCATAAATAAGCACACATGTTGCACTGCATAAGTAATCTCCGGCCTAGTGAATGTGAGATACTGCAAAGCACATGCTAGACTGCGGTATAATGTGGGATCGGCAAATGGTTTGCTTGAGGTGACACTCAATTTAAACTTAGTATCTACCGGAGTTGCAGATGGTTTGCACGATGACATTCCAGCTCGTTCAACAATTTGGATCATCTTCAGGGAGAGATATAGTCCTCCTACATGGCGTGTCACAACAATTCCTAGAAAGTAGTGGAGTGGACCAAGATCTTTCATAGCAAATTCGGAGCCAAATTGTGACATGACGGTTTTGCGAAGAGAGTCTGAAGATGTTGTTAGGATCATCCACATATAAAAGAAGATATGCAATATTATTACCCTGACGATGAATAAATAGAGAATTATCAAAAAAGTTGTGAGTAAAACTAATTTGTGACACGAAATCGCGTATACCATGCCTTGGGGCATGCTTCAGTCCATATAATGATTTATTGAGCAAACACACATGGTTGAGATATATGGGATCTCTGTATCTAAATGGTTTATGCATGTAAACAGTTTCATTGAGATGCACATGAAGGAAAGCGATTTTGACATCCAATTAATGAAGGGGCCATTCTTTTGAGAGAGATGGGCTTAGAACTGTTCTGATCGTTGTTGGTTTGACAACTGAACTGAACGTCTCCCCGCAATCTACACCTACCTGCTGTGTCTTTCCATCACTCTGAGGCGGACGATGTCGCTCAAAGTGCCGTGATTTTGCTTTATGGTGAAAATTCACATGGCCAAGATTATATTAGCATTTGAGGGACGAGGTACTAAATCTCACGTCCTATTTTTAATTAGAGCGTGATATTCATCATTCATGGCCATTTTCCAATTCGAGTCTTTTAGAGCAGACACTGGGTTATGAGGCAAATATGATTTTGATATCTGGGTGTGTAGGTTATATTTGGCATTGGGTTTGATAATTCCATGTTGGCTACGGGTGACCGGACGACTGGCATGACTATTTGACCGGACGCCACTGGCCGAGAGAGAGCATAGTTGGCTGCATGGCGGTCCAATGGGCTTGGGCTGAATGTCCATTGGGTTTGGAATTGGGCTTGGAGTAGTGTTCTGTCCCAATCGACCAGTGTACTGAGGTTGTGTGGAACTTGAACTGAAGGGAGGGGGACTGGGCCGCATAGTCGAAGGCCCAAGCTGCTGGACTGAAGGCCCAGTCTTTGGGCCCAGATAATTGGCGGTGAGTCATCGTTATTTGGTCGATGGGCTGACCTCGTATTACCATCGCATAAGCGGTGGATGCAGAAATTTGTGGAAAAAATATGTTAGATACGGAAGCTTATCATCATCCAAAAATCATAGGTGTGAGTTCCGGTTTCATGTATCTTGGCAAAAAGAAAAATTGTTTCATCAAAATTACGCGATGACTTATAATTATTCTTTGGGAAGAAATGTCGTAACATTTGTAACCACGATGATTAGTAGGATATCCCAAGAAGACATGGAGTAGACCGGGTTGAAGTTTTGTGATTGTGGTGAATGGAAAGAGGGGGTAGCAAAGGCAACCAAACACTCTTAAATGTAGATAAGATGACTCTCGTAAATAAAGCATTTTTAATAGAGTTTCGTAAGACATGTTTTTATGAGAAAGGATATTCAACAGGTAAGTGGTCATTTCAAATGACCAAATAATATGAGACTGAGGAAGTAAAAGCGTAGAACCTATGGTAAAACCGTAAAAGCGCTAACATGTGTAAAACATATTATCAACACGCAGGTATTCAGTAGGGATACTCTGCAGCTAACTTGTCATTTTTGTACAAAAGTGTATGAGGCTAATTAAAGTTATGTCTTCCTCCGTGTAATTATAGTTTGTGGTAAATATACAGTTCAGAAGACTTGCCTAAACTCTTTCATCATATGGATACATCTTCTGGGAATAAAAAATCACGCAGGTATCACTTATATTGATCTTTTTTGCTAAATCTGCATGCCTTACATATGATTGATAAATCATTCGAGATAACTTCTTTCATATGATTCTAAGGCACACCTACTAACATATAAGATATGACCATACCATCTCAAATGACTTCTAGATCTTGGTGTGTGCTACTTGATCCCTTCTCGCGAATGTGTGTTTTATATGATCCATACAAGACATGACATTATGACATGTGTTTTATTTTACACTAGATAAACTTTTAATTACAGTTTTAATCTTTGAGAGAAAATATTTCATTAATTCCAAAACTCTTATCCAGCATAAATTATGCTATAAAAATAATACTGGCTTTGTCTAATTGCCACTGTATACGTGGGGTACTTCTTGTATTTACTTTCTTTTTTCTTATTTACAGAGTGGCTTTGTCTTGTGTGTGGGGAGGGGTCTGGTCGGGAGGATAGTTCACCGACAGTTTTAGTACAAACTACTACTATTGTAGTACTCACAAAGAAATGTTACACGTTTCTATATTTAAAAAATTAAAAATCTTGGAAGTGTGAATAGTGTCATGCAAATCGAAAACACAGCTTGTTTGGTGGAATAAACCAAAGAGATGAATGATCGAAAAGTCATGGTCAATGTGTGATCTCGAAACTTGCTCTAATGGGAGTTTCTGCTAAGCATTTACTCTTAGCTTTGACTCTAATTTGTTTTTATGTTGTGTTATAGTTATACCAAAAGAAAAAAGCCAAATTTTGCTCATACGTTTACAATTTACAAGTGCAATACGGAAGCTCTCTTCTCTATTTACAACAAATTCAAGGACGATGAAATTGTTTGAACTAAAAGTTAGATCCCACCGACAATATTTAGTTAACTGATTATATTGCTAGTCTTACACAAACCCTAGCACTTGTTAAATATGCTCCTTGTTGGGATTTATGTTGTTACTCGTGTTGAAATATTTATTAAACGTGAAATAAAGTAATCTTATTAATTATGAATCGAATAATTGGGGCCCCGTACATAGGAAATCTTGTTTCCACAAACGGACACACGTAGTGTCAAGGATCAAAATTTCCTTAATGGATGAGATATTGGTACGTATACGAATTATTTGAGACATAAGGTAATAGACAGTTATTGACCAAATGACGAATGATTTCACGTTGGTAAATGAAGAAAAAAATGTATAATGTGTAAAGATGAAATGAATCAGAAATCACCACGAAATCGAGAAAGTAGTGGTTCCTCCAGTTAGAAAGTGCGGCGGCAGAAGCGCGACTCTAATTGACGTTTCAATTCGGGTTACTCACTGGAATTGAAGGGCCGCGACGCTTCCCCGAAGGGCCGCGACTCTAATTGACGTTTCAATTCTAGTAACTCACTGGAATTGAAGGGTCGCGGCTCTAATTGGCGTTCGGTGAGTTCTTTGGGCGAAGAAGCGTGACTCTCTCCGAATGGCGCGGCTCGCCATTATTTCAATCATTGGAAGTGAATTAAAAACTGATTCTTGGGCTGACTTTGGCGTATTTACTCTCCATTATTTTGCTCATGAATTCAACCATTACTTAGCTGAATTGTAACTCCAAATTCAAGGCATTAACATGAAATTCATGACCATTACTTAGCCATTTGGAGAATTAAATCATCTACATTTATAAAATGAGACCAAGACTCGTTTGGAAAGACACGAAATCAAACACGTCATCTCTTGCAATCACAAAACACTCAAAGATCTTTCTTCCAAAGCAAACACTGGAGTTCCCTTTGCTCATTTGTTTGATTGATGTTTTATCTTGGGAGAAAAGTTGGCATTACAACAGTTGAAAGGATATACGGGACAATATTATCTTAAGGATAGATCAAGAATTTGGTCAACTCAGCAAACCCTCATATTTGATCATTTTCAGATTTCTAACAAATAGTTCTTGTTGTTATTTTTCCGTTCTACACATTATCACTCACAACTCGACCATGGAAAGCAAATTGATTAAGCACGTTAATTGAACTTTTGCTTGTTTTTTTTCTTAAATCTTATTATATCGCTTCTAATTTATTTAACTTGGACTCTCCAAAAATGTTGTCATATATGCATCAAATCTTGTAAAAATACACTAGTTTTGAAGAATCCGACACACCCCATTTATTCAAAAAATTCCAAGCAACATAACTTCTAACATGGGAACAGTAATATTGAAATTACAAATGGTTGTTTTCCTTATTGTTTCCTTCATGACTATTTTGGGGTCCACCTCCATGAGGGGTTTGTAGAATTCAATTGTTTTAATACATTCCTTATATTTGTGTTAAGAAACTCAATCCAGAACCTAGTAAACAGAATTTACTGTGGTTCAATTCATATACTTAAAATCTTGGAACGCTTCTAACCCCCGTTCCTTAAAAAAAATCAACAAAAAAGATTACGAGAACAGGGTTTAAAGATTAATGAAGGCTGTTGATACTTATTGCTTCTTTGTATCATATTTTAAAAAAAAAAAAAAACTATATAAAGGGGGTAGGTGGGTGGAGTCTCTTACAAGTTTTTGTTTGGAGTTTGAACAGCATCGGCACATGACACTACCAAATTAGAAACTGTTTAAAATAATATATGTATAGTACAGAGATTATGGTTCTAAATTAACATTGGAATCTAACACTGTTATCCTAGGAAAGGACGATAAGATATGGGACTTACTGTTAAAATCTTAATAGAATGAATACTAGTTGCCTCTCCCCATAGAAGTCCTGCGAAGCATCAACATTTAATTCTGTTAAATAAAATCTGCATATAATGTTTTTATGAAGTTTTATAAGTTGGAATACAACGACAAATAAGCACAACAGGACAAGTAAATAAGAAGAAAGTCTTCAGATACAGTGTGAAAACAAAGACCATAATGTATGGTATTGACTTTGATGGGTCCAGTGAATTGAATAGGCTTGACTGCCCCCAATTTAGTGCAAGGAAGAGAAGCTGTTATCCAAAGATAGTGGCCTCGTGGTGGTAGTTAAATTTGTGGTGCTTAGTCGCGAGTTCGATTTTTCGACGGATCGTTATAGGCGTATATGCCGTATTAAAGTCGAGGTTAACCGGCGGGCATGTTGCGGTGTGGGTTTGATATTCCTCGAACAATCCTGTTGAAATTCGGGCCTTGTAGCGTTGATCCGTTGGTGGCGATCGGACATCGAATGCGAGCGCACATCCATGATTTACAGCGGTGGCGGTAGAAGCAGGTTTCATTCGCCTCGGGAAGCATAGTACAATCTTGTCGCAGTCTTAGCGATATGAAGTCTTAAGCGGCGGAACTTGGATTATCAAAAAAAAGAAAAAAAAGAAAAAAAAGAAGAGAAGCTGTTTTTAGACTTAAAATACATGGAAAAGGTCCAAATATGCCCGTAAGTGAAAAGGCACATCCCGCGATTTATCTGGCGGTGGCGGCTAAGAACGAGTTTCATTCGCCTCCAGGAGCGTAGTGCGATCTTTGTGCAGTCTTATGATATAAGTCTTAAAGTGGCGAGGCGCGGATTATCAAAAAAACAAAAACAAAAAATCAAAAAAAAAACAAAGCAAAACAAAAACAAAAAAGAAGAAGGAAGAGAAGCTGTTTTAGACTTAAAATACATGGAAAAGGTCCAAATATGCCCGTAAGTGAAATTGAATAGATATGTTTTTTACGTCCAAATATGCCCTTCACTAAAGACATATATACTCAATTTCGTGCGCTTTAGAGATATATTTTGACCATGTTTCGCTTATTAATAAGCAAATTAGGTTAATTGAGTGTTCTTCTTAAATTAAGAACATGTTTGGATTAACTATTAAATGATAAAAGCACGAGTAAAAGAAACTATTAACAAAAGACAAATTTGCTCAATTTCACTTATTTTAAATGCATATTTGAGTATGGAGAAACTATTGACGGAAGCGCTTTTTATTAAATTAGCCCTATTTGACGCTAATTCAAATTAGTCAAACCATTGAGCTTTGAATATTGAATGATAAAAGATAGGAAATATTATCTTTCCTTTCCAAAGTCTGATATAAATGAAGTAGATTCAGTGGTTTAGATCCTCACACCCAATCATGCAATGGTTGTTACTGAGCCTACTAAATGTGAAATGGACTACACCGTGATTGAACCATTTCACATTAATTAGGTGATTGAGCCCACTATCACATAAATGAGCCGTATGAGTAGTCGTAGTAGTAGCATGATAATGAGTTAGAAGCAAGATTACATCTAATTTGCTGTATGGGGTCATAATATCCATGGTGCTGCACTGATTAGACAAAATTGTGAATCAATACAAGTACGGTATCAATCAATACTCTTGAATGCTAAATTAGTTGAATAGTACCATTCAAATCATCTCTCTGTTGTCAAATCAAAGTGAAATTTTGTTCTTATGCAACGATACAAGTACTATTCCAATTAATTCACATATATATTAGATCATTATAGCCCAAGTTCATTTGGTTGATTTTGAGAGTGACGTTACTTAGAGGAACACTTGCTGTAGAAAAGAAGGTGAAAAAATGGAGAACATCATCATGACAAAGAAACTTCCCCCCATAGACAAGCAAAGTAGCAAGCATTGGTTCTTCTTATAAAAAAAAACTAAACATCGAAGTTGATGAAAGTGAAAATGGCAGGTGAGGGGGCATGGCTTATCTGTAGAAAAAGGAAGGGTGTAACTATGGGGGAACAAAGCACCTGAACAAAGGTAAGAAGATTATACTCCATGCTAGGAGTAAAGGAAAAATAGGTGGGAAGTGATGAGGATATCACATGGGTTGGTAAAGTTTGTGTTATTTACCCCTTCTCTTTCATGCTCCTCTAGCTTATCTCTACCATAGCCCTACCAACAACTTTTACTTTTGCATAAAAACATTACGTGCAATAGGCCTAATATGATCCGACCCTTCCAAGAACCCGCATATATCAGAAGCTATGATCAGACCCTTCCAACTAGCACTAGATGAGCTTCTTTCATACAAAATTTATTATCCTCACATACACAAGCAATAGTCTAAATGCATACAAGTAGTGTAAATCTTGCATACAAGAGCAAGGCATCAGCATTATGTCATGAAGTACATGATTTCAGAAAAACCCAAAAGGGATCAACTGAGAGATGCTTTCATCTCTGCATCCGCAGGCATTCACTACCAGATGGGCAAAGATTCCGTTATTATTTTCTTGGCTGTATTTACCAAACCAACAAAAAAACTGAGAGTACTATCTGAAACCAACAAACAAGATCCAATCTGGTCAACAGCAGATCAAACAAATTTACAACTTTCTTCATCTGCTACTATAACTTTAACGTAAGCTCCCGGAGAAATCACATTCTCCTGACACACAAACAAACTCCTTGAACTAAAAAAAAAGGAACATGTCATGAAAGTGATAAAATAGAAAAACTAAGACACAGCTGTCAACCCCATCTAGCGGTGCTCTAACGGCAACAGCCGTTCACAATAGGCTGAGAAATATTACTATTATCACCTAAAATGGTCAATGACTCGATGTTTCCCGACCTAGACTTATGGAAGGTAAACTAAAAATTAACCTCCAGTTGCTCCACTGGTCACCAGGAAAATTGAGCTCCAACACTTTAGTTGGATTCTGTTTTCAAGAGTATAAAAATCCGTCCAGGCTCAAGAAGAACCTGAGAATCATTATGCTCTATTTAAGGATAAAAGATGTAGACAACAACCAACTATTTATGACTCAATGAATTAGCTCCTAAATAACTTCTAGTGTGTTAGTCCATCAGAGACCCCCTCTTTCCGTATAAACAATTGACCAGCATCTGTTCCTAGTAGTTAGATTTCCACCTTCCAGACCACATTATCCATGCTGCTATCATGAGTTTTCTCTAGCGCTGCAACCTTAGCCCGGTGAGTGACAAGTGAAATTGCACTCTTTCCCCTTTCATCTTGAGGGAGCTCACATGCTTCACTTATAGATCCTGATCTTAGGTCAGCTGGTGGGATAAAGCAGTCTACTGATAATCCTGGAACGTTAAACGCGACCTCTTCAATTGTCCAAGCTTCTTCCATCCTAGTTTTGGTATGACTCATAGCCATCTCACCAAACCGGAAAAGTGTGACTACGGAACGCCCAGAATGAGCAATCATGATACCTTCTACAGGGCGGTAATCATCCAAGAATGAGTTGATCGTTGTCTCCCAGTAAACTGCATCTCCTCCGTTAGATTGGATCCTAGTGAGATGTGAATCCTCCATGTGAACAAGAAGGCCAGTCTTCTGACTGAAGTAGCCAAACAAGACATGTCTTATGATCTCCGCTGGTCCTTCACTTCTGGCTTTCAATGTGTGCGGATCAGCACAGAGCTTCAGAATGAAGCAGTCCTCCCCATTGATCTTCTTCTCTCCAATGCATCTTGCATTGGTAAACATACTCAGTAGATCTTGGATCAAGACCCTGTAAATAGTAAGACCAAATTCTGAGACTAGGAAAAGATGAAATAGAACAATGAAAACAGACAGTTAAACTAGTTATATAACAACGGCAATGAAGTGCAATCTTGGAATATTTTTACCTGAAGGGCTCGTCAGTGGTCGAACAGGACCTTTTGAGGTATGTGCACCAAGCCAGGGTGTATGCCTCCATACAAGCTTGCCATTGCAGCCTGCGTGGACCTTGCTTCCACCAACCGCAAGCTCGACATACCACATGTCAGGATTCATTTGCCAGAGTACAAATCCACCAGACTCAGCAGCTCTAGCAGAATTCCTACTCTTAACCACCTTTGTTGGGGTTTCAAATTCCGAAGCTAACATCTTCAATTTTCCCATAGCATAGGCATTCTTAATTGAGCTCTGGAGCTTTTGCCCACCTGATGCAGCAGTATATTGCTGCAATATGTATTGAGCAGATGAAGTTTCCTGCAACATTACAATAAAGAGGATCAGCCAAGTTTCCAACATTTGAGTAACAAATGAAAAATAGCAGAAAAATAGACCTTTTCGACATCTTCTACATTAAAGTAAATATTCCTTGCAAAAAATAAATAAATTAAACAGGCACTCCATTTCATACAAAATTAGTACTAGTATTTCACGTAAATTGAAAACTAAACAACTAGAATGTGCAACCAAGAGGGACCCGTTAATACAGTACTTCATTATTTGGTCCCAGCAAATTCAGAGCAATGTGCAACCAAATTGTCACATCACCAGTAAATTATTATTTTTCCCAAGCAACTAAACAGCGTTAAAAGTAGTTATATCTGTTAAAATTAAATAAGCATACACTCAAAATCATCTATGCAAGAGGGATCCGTTAATACATCACTATTAACTTCTTAAAATCAAAATAAAAGGGAACAAGTGCACCTAAAAAAATTCAGCTCAAGTTAACTAATATGACGTATTAAAACAAGGAGACTTACGATGGGTGTGTCTTTTATGCTGAGATGAGGCAAAGGATCACTGATGCTAACGTGCACAGGGGCGAGGGGGGCACCCATTACACCAAGCAATAATCTCAGATCAGACCTCTTAGCATACGCACCCAATGCCACCGATGGTGTTCTTGAAAGCTGTCCTTTCATCCAATGTCCTAAACCCGACCCGACCCGCTTAGAATCCCCGACTTCTCCACCGTCCGGATCCGGACCTTCCATTAACGGCGTTAACGTCTCTCCTAACGGTCTCAAACTCCCTGATCTCGATATCAACTGCTCATTATTATTTGCACCGAAATGGCTATTAGTATTGTTATTCTTTTTATTCCTCCGTAACAAACTCGTAATGGGGGACCCACTTCTTGCTCTTGACCGACCCGGTGATAACCCGCGTACCACCTCTTCCTTTAACGCTGAGAAGAATCCTTGTTTTTTCTCCATTTTCCTTTCTTCCACTAATAAACAATGTTTTTCCAATTTTCAGAGGTAGAAACAACAATAACGAGACTTAAGGGTAGTCATGGATGAAAAAAAAAAGAATTGAAGTTTGTGGGGGGTTTAGAGAGAAAAGATATAGGGAGAGGAGAAGTCGTGAAAATGTGAGTGGGAGGAGAAAAAGGGAGGTTAAAGAGGAAGACTGAGTAGAGACAGAGGAGTGACTGCTTTGAGAGTGAAGTGTGAATATGACTTAAATGGGAAAAGAAAGGATAAAAGTCCCACTGGCATCACTCGATGGCAAAGGAGGGACTTAAAATATTGACGGAGCCTTCATCGTGTGTTTGAATACCGATGGAAGTAATTTACTATATTTCAGTAGTGTTGAGCGATCAAGTTAATATCTTCGCTAATGATCTGATTTAAGTCGTGTTAGTTGACTAGTAATAGTGTTGAGCGATCAAGTTAATATCTCCGCGAATAGTCTGATTTAAGTCGGAAACTGAATATATAAAAAAAAAAAGATAAATCATAAAACAAATATTGCTGCTTTTAGTTTTTTCTCTTTGCCCATAGTGGGAACTCATGCTCATCTACCATTCCCTTCACGCGCTTTGCTTACTCAGTGGACTCCGTGCTGTACCTCCCTCCTAGTTTAAGCTTTTCATTAATTAATGAAATAATCTCACTTTTTTATTCTTCACCCTCTTTAAAAAATATTAATTCGAAAGAGTTTTTAATTAAGTTATTCTAATTTATATTTTAATCTCT
Organism: Przewalskia tangutica; assembly: GCA_029844215.1. NCBI lineage: Eukaryota > Viridiplantae > Streptophyta > Magnoliopsida > Solanales > Solanaceae > Przewalskia > Przewalskia tangutica. The sequence goes on from JAQGDG010000035.1 coordinate 2,053,494, forward strand.
CCATGAAATTTTTAGTCATCTCCATTAATGATAAAATTTCTCTAAGATAAATTGAAAAAATATAATTAATTTTATCTTGAACTTCTAAAACAACAAGTAACTTAAGACAACTAATTTTGATAAACACAAGATATAATTTAAGACGGGGTAGTAGTGATTTACTTACTTAGTTGACTCCGTATTATACCTCCTACTTTAAGTTTTTTTAAAATTTCTATCCGATTTTTAAAGTTTGATTATGTTCGAATTCATGTCAGGTATAACACATTATGAGAAGCATTTTCTATCAAAGATTTTATATATCAATGATCCGGACTCGAGACCTATGATTTAAAAAGGAGCAACCTTATTCGCTCCACACATCATTTGACGGTTGTAAAGTACCTCAAACATTTAACTTTTGATTAATTAGTTAGTGGTTTATTTATCATGATATTATGGACTTTTACAATATGAAGTTGGGTGACAGGCATGGTTAATTAGGGTAAGATTTAGAGAGGAGTAAACTGTAATTTGGCGAAGTTAGTAACTAATCCAGGATAGTTCGCCTTGACCACGTTACATCTAGCGCGTGGCTTACTAATTCTGGTATGCGTTGAAGTTAAGAAGTTAAAATTCCCGGTAAATAAGGTAGGAAATATCCTTTAAATTCTTTATTCCTTTTTCTCCTATTGATAAAAACGTGATACTCTTTATTTGGATGACTTTCTTCTTTTTTTTGCCAAAACACATTAAAGAACTCTAATATTGTAAATTTCAAAACATTAAAGCCAAACAATGTAAATATTTTTGACATTTTCTAGTTATTTTTACCTATTCTAGCACGCAATATATTTTGTTTTTAAGATTTCAAATCTCATATTTTAAGGAGACTTGCCTATAAATATTATTTGGATGAACTGATGATGTCACAAATTATTTACAGTAATGTTGTATAAAACTTAAATTATACTGTATATTTTCAGAAATAGTCGCTCTATCTACCAACGTAAAGGTGAGATCTGTGTACACTCTACCCTCCCCAGACCTCACGTTGTGAAATGCACTGTGTATGTTGTTGTTGTCTCTTTATACCCAAATAAACAAATATAAATTATCCAAATAGCACTAATATACTTGATGGTCATTTTAAAACAAAGAATCTTCAGTAATTATTTTAATGCATGTGCTATTTTAATATTATATTAATAATTATTTACAATGTATGCAAATCATTATAAGTATTAATTCAATATGACATTTGTCAGTCGCTCGTCTCCGAAACAAAATGAGACAAAGGTTAATTTTGTTTTAACCATCAGTTCACCGAAAAGGAACAAAATCTAATGAAAATATTTATTAAACGTGAAATAAAGTAAATCGTATTAATTATGAATCGAATAATTGAGGGTTTCGTACGTCGGAAACATGGTTCCCCAAAAATCTCTAAAGTTTGGCCATGACACCGAACCACGGCCAACTTGCGGGAGTTTGCGCCACCCAATGACGCTTTAGGCCGTTGGAAGATGGACCAAACGGTTTTGGTGACTTTGGAGCATTAATTCTCCATTATAGAGCTCATGAATTCAGTCATTATTTGGCTGAATTATTACTCCACATTCAATGCATTATATGACCTTTATTGGTCATTACTTGGCTAGGTGGAAGACCATCTTCTTCATACTATAAAATGGGGCCTTGGGCACATTTACAAAATACACATTCACAAAATAATTCTCTGAAATTGTCTTCCTCTTTAGCAATCACAAACACTCAAATATCTTTCTTCCAAACCAAACACTTAAGTTTCCTTTGCTCATTTGTTTTATTGTTCTTTTATCTTGGGAGATAAGTTGTCATTACAACCGTTGAAAGGATATACGGGGTAATATTATCTTAAGGATAGATTGTACATCTAATCAACTTAGCAAGACTTTTTTCTTTGTTTAATTTTCAGATTTCTTGTTACTTGTTGTTGTTGTTACAATTTCCATTTCCTTATAATTTTATACACTTGATCCAACAAAATCTGCCCAAGTAACACTAAAATAAGGGATTGTAATTTGTTCGAAGTATATGAGAAAATCTAATCTCCATAATTAATTTTGTATATATAGCTTATGCAACGTCTTATTTTCGATTTAATATATTGCATATCAATATAACCTTACACGTTTGATTTTTATATTGAAATTTGCATGTCATAGAAAATGGCACTAAATATCAATCATTACGTTAATATTATTTTATACGAAATAAAATGTGATACATGAAAACGTGTATTAGCAAATACTTCAATAAATTATTTAATATTATTCATCACTAACAATTTTTGTATCATTATTCACTCATCAATAAAATCGTGTATTATAATTGCAGATTTTGATTAGTTGGTTTGGTAGCAGTAGTGAAACTTGTTATTTTGTGTTTTCTCCTACTTTGCCTAGACAAAGTTATAAGTCACCACTCACCTCATAGGATATTGTTCATAGCCAATTCAAAACGCAATCTACACTATCTTGATTCAGTGCAAAAGCAGAATATATAGGTATCATCAATATCGTATTTGAGTCTTGTTGAATTTGTAACCTTCTATTTGAGCTTCACTGTCCGATTCAAAAGGCAACACTAGTCTACTGCTCCGGCGGAAAGAGAAGGCCTGTCAGGCCGTACATTGGCTTGGCCTTTTGGACAAGCAGAGAATAATATTAGTGCGATAGATCTTCCCGGCAATCCGTTCAACATCATCGCACTAAACATATTAAAATGAACATTCATTTCGTTCGCGAAAAAGTGGCTCGTTGTCAAGTTCGTGTTCTTCATGTTCCTTTCAGATATCAGATTGCCGACATCTTTACCAAAGGACTTCCGCACATACTATTTGATGATTTTCGAGTCAGTCTCAGTGTTCGTGAACCTCTCACTTCGATTGCGGGGGTGTAATAGAATATTTCTCAATATTCTTTTATTAATTATATTAATTGTATATCTCTTATTTTAGATAAAATTATAATCATTTTATAATTAGGTTAATTAGTTACCTAATTTGTAATGTCGGCCTTAAATCTTCATTTTCTTCTTTAGATGCTAAAAAAAATAGAATTTTGCATGTGAGCAATGTTCACATAACAAATTAGAATATGAATTTATAGGCCAACACCTCTCTCCTGTCCAAATTAAGATGTTTTTAATTGGGGTGTGCATATTTGAAAAATATTGAAATCAGAATTTTTGATATTTCATTTTTGTTACCACTACGTTTAATATAATATTGGGTGTGTAATTTTAATTTGATACTTAGGTACAATATTCTGTAGCTATAGAAAAATAATCATAATTCCGCATACCATGTCGAATACTTAATTACATATACAATTTTTATATATTTATATTATTATATTAATAATAATTTAATTAATCTGCATATAAATTCAGGGGTGGCTCAACGGATCTCGTGGCCTATGGCGAAATCATATTTTGAGGATCTTAAAATTATTTTATAAAATTTGTATACTAACAAAAAAATTACTTTCTAAACAATAAATTAATCATTTAAGATTAAAAAAATAGCAAATATAAAAAAAATAGGAAGAAGAGCACAAAGAATAAAGTGGTGGATTAGCGGATGTGTTAAGGTCCTGAACCCAAATTGAAAATTTTGATTTGGCGAGCATCACATACAAGAAAAAAAATAAACGTACACAACGTAATAATTAAAGTTTTGAATATTGATAGTGTCAAAAATATTAACACATTCCAATCAAGTTAAACGATAATTGTACTTTATTATATTAAGTATCACTCATTGGTTAATATCTAAAATAAATTGGTGATTTCATCTCTAAGTATTTTTCTTTCTTTAGTTTTAATTTCAGTTTATGTTGGTAATTGTATTAGTTCTTAGCATGTATATGGCTAGGAGCTAAACACTTTATTAGGGCTTTCCTTTGGAATCACTTTAAACTCTTATTTATGAATTAATGCAGTAGTTGATTTCTTCTTCACTTAGATTAAGATCTATTCGATAATTGGTTTGAATGGTCACTAATTATCATAACTCATATGATTTCGAATCAAGAACCGAGAGGAGAGATTTGGATATGTTGTAGTTGAATAGACATAGGTTAAAATCGCGGATAAAAGTACCCCGATACTTGTGTAGCATTATAGATTAATGTTCTTAATCCTCCTATGTAGTAAATCATATCATAGAAATATAGAAGGGTTCTGCACTGCGGCTAAGTGATTATATATCATAACCGGAATATAAGACCGTCTAGTTAACCGCTATCTTAACAAAGAAGAAGAATCATTCTAGTTGTATTAAGGACAGAGTGGATAGTTGAGGAAATTGGAAGCCCTAATTTCTTCATAATCTGATTACAACCTAAGTAATTTAGTTTAATTTCTGCACTTAGTCTTAGCTATTAGATAAAAATACAAACAAATTAACGTTCACCAAATAGAAATCATAGCTTAGATAATCGGTGACCGAATGAGGATGATATTCGGTCTTACCAGACTATATTACTTGTGAACGATACATACACTTGCATTAAGCGTGTGAAAATTGCCTAACAATCATCTTGATTAGAGTGCCTCCGCCACTGACTAGACATATCGATTTATTTTTTCAATCAAGTGAAATCTTTGAACTAACGTTAATTAAACACTTGGTCAAAGCTTTTTGAATTGAGTAAGAGACTGGGTCCTACTACAGCTAAGTGCTAAATTTTTAAATACTGTTTAAACACTTAACTAACTACGATTACAACTGATAATGATAAGCTAAATATCGTTGCCCATGTGAAATGGTCTGGGCCCGGTTAAAAGAAATCTGAACGACAACTTTTGACCATTTAATTGTTCCAAAAGTTGGAATCTCCCACCCTAGAAGTTTTCACACTCACGTCGATATGATAAATCGACTATTTCAATTAATTTGAAGAGTTAGATCGATCTGCATTGCGGCGATGGCGGATCCAGGAGACAAAATTTGGTGGTGCAATTTTTTTTTTTTAATTTTTTATGCCTAGAAGATTTTTTTTTTATTTATGCCTAGAAGGCAATTTTTTTAAAAAAAACTGGTGGTGCAACTGCACCACCATGTTGCTAATGGATCCGCCAGTGACAAGGGGCCCTCTTTTATTTCAAGAAAACTCACACTGCCGCTGACGGGATTCGATCATTGATCATTACTCCAAATATCCCTTTGAAACTAATTGAGGTGACCAAGCGGACAACCTTTGACCATTTCATGATGCTCTTTTCTCTTACCACTACTTGACATTTTAATTATATTTGTTGCTTTGTTTTTTCGTTTGAACTCAAAATTAAGATATGGTCACAGTACTCAATGTCCAGCGCAAATGTTTATGTCTCACTAATACATTGCATTAACAATTAATTTAAGGGATTTGTGATGAAATAATCTCACGTCACAGCCAAAAACTCCCAAACTTTAGGGGCCCAAATACCGCGTTTCATTAACTTTATTCCCTAATTTCTTTTGCATACAGCTAATGAAGCATTTCTATTTTGTGACATCCACCATACTTTCCCACAAAACATTGAACTTTACTTTTTAAGTCTTTGCTACCTTTTTTGCTCCGAAAATGACAATATGTGCCTCATGTAACATCTTGATTAGAGGAGGCAAAATTCATTTAATTCGTTTGAATTTAAATGAGTGTGATTGATCATGACCCGTTTGTTAAATTAACTCCACCAATTAATTGAGTTCGTAGTGACTCATTAAACTATTGAGCTAATATGAATCAAGATTGTATGATCTAATGGGTCAAATATAAATACAAACATATAAATAGGTTTAGTCATGTTGAGTGAGTTTAGTTATAAGTTGTTTGATCAATTTTGACATACGCTTGACGAACTAGATCCTAACCCGTTTATTACTTTGATCCCGTTTATCACCATCTAAATTTAACACAGCCGCCAATTTTCCAACTCTATTGTTGATAGTAGTGATAATATATCCACAACACTATAATGGCTTATTTAAGAGCTAAATTTTAGGGTAAAATTCACAAATAATTATTTTTCAATCCCCGTATGGTAATAAAAATTTAAATTTCACATATCTACATAATTTGAAACTCCATGACATTATCTTTAGCCTTCAACTAGAAAATTTAGAACTCATAATATTGGTTATTTTCAAAAACACAACTAAAAAGTGGTCAATGAACGTTATTTATACTAATTTTAATCTTCATCGTAAACCCCTAAAACTAATAAATTAGAGTAACTTTGGCCGGGCAGGGCGACTCTTGATAGGATTGTTGGATTGAGCAGATTGTATAAGAGGAGAGGATAAAGATTAATTAAATAATATTTTATTGAATAAAAGGTCTAAGAAAATTTAGCATAATTGCACATGACATGATGAGAACCTAGCATGGGGACCAAAACATAACAATACCACATCATGAGATAATCAAATGAAGATGCCTAAGTAATCACCATTTAATTTGCTTAATTAAGATTCAAGCCGTCATTAATTGTCACTTTTCTTTTAAGTTCTTTAGATGGTGTGTTAAAAAGTTGCATACATTTATGACAAATGACATACTCATCATATTTAGTTTAATAATAGTGTTTGAGGCTCACGAAATAAAGATTTCACGATCAAATGCCATCATATGCGAGTATTGTTCAAATTTATGATGTTGTCATAGATATATCAAGGAACTTGTAATGAAATTATTTTTTTTATTTTTTGTGGTGGACTGTAAAGCAATCCAAAAAAGAAGAGAAAAAGAAAAATAAAAGAGGACCAATGAAGCTTATATATATGGATATATTTTGTGTATATGCAATAATTGAAGAATTCAAGTTGATAATGGTTTGTAGGGTTGGCGACCTTTTATTTGTGCAGATGCGTAGATTTGCATGTTCCGCCGTTTTTTTTTTGTTGTTGTTCACTAACACAGATATAAGATTTGAATTTTATAAATTTGAGTTCGAGATTTGTGAAAGTTATTTGGTTTGTGATATTTAAGTCGATGGTCTTTCAAAAACAATATTTCTACTTTCACGAAGTTAAAATAAGGTCTGCGTACACTCTACTCTCATCAGACCTCACTTTATAGGATTATACTGAATTTGTTGTTGTTGTTGAGATCAAGATTCTAATACAACACACTTAATTTAATGCCTTTGATAATAATTATTGGCACTTATCTAGTAAGTTTTGTAATACATATGTAAGATTCGAACGAAATCGTTGAGTTCAGATGAACTCGTATCAATAACTCTACATCCCGCCAAGTTTTCCAACATGCCTCTCATTTGCACTTGTGCCTCTATTATAACAAATTCATATAAAATTGCAACTTGGATATAAATTACTTCTCTTCTTGTTTTGATGCCATGAATCTCTCAAATAACTTTAGATTGAAACATGAATGTGCTCAATGTGACAAGGGTATGGCAAGCTCATGGTATGCAAGCTATGTTTGTACAGTTAGAAAATGTGAAGTTATAGTTCTAAAAGAAACAACTTTTGGAAGGTGGTTGAAAATATTGCATACCATAGCCTTGTCACGTTGAGCAGATACAATAATTATTATTTTTTGAAGAAAATACCAGAAATTTCTTTTAGATTTCGTTACTTGTCCAATCTCATAGCCATTATATATAGGATGATTTTGAATTTTTGATATAGTGGATGCCCAAGACTGTAAAGGTGATTGAAAATATTGAAGCATATAATTAAAAAAGCCTATGTTTTTTGGTGTGGAAGCATATATTTCAGGTCACATGGAAAAGATTTGCTTCAGATTTGCAAACATATTACAAGATCATCAGCATCTTTGTTACGAATCTTGTGAGTAAAAAAAGATGTGCCAATGCTAGGCTGTTAGTCAACTCTACTCATCATACTTTTAGAGAAAACTACACTAAATACCCATTAAAAGCACAAAATATTTACCCAACCCTGACCCATTGAATTTAATTACAATTGATGCTCATTAGCGGAACAAACGCAGCACCCCCTTAATTCGTGCAGTACTTAGTACTTATTAATCACCACCTTTTCAACAAAGGAGTTATTATTTTACTTCCACGTGTTCATTATTCCGTTAAGATTATATTAATCTACCTTATAAAACTTCTATAAATTAATAACCTTGGGACCATGAAATTTTATTAATTTAGAGAGATATTAATATATCGATAAATTAATATTTTATTAATTAAAAGAGAGACTTTTTAAATTCAGCAAATTTAGTACATATGTATTGAAATAAATGAATTCATTGATTATATTCACGCATCAACCAATTCTTTGTAACTAATTAAATATATTCATGTATAATATCAATTCATTGTATACAATTAACTATTATATTCATGGACGCATGTATCAATTCATTGGAATTACTTAAATAATGTATACATGTTTACATTAATTCGTTGCACTTAAAGATTATTATAGCCAATTAAATATATTCATGCATGATGAATGAAACATATACTATATAAATCTCAATATGAAAATAAAATAATTCATAACACACAATCATGTCTTCTCATCTAAAAGGCATCGCAAAATCATCCATGAATGATCAAATGCGTAAAACATTATGTGAGTATAAGAGAGACCATCCCACATGCACTCAAAAAGATTTACAAGAGTGGGTTGATGAAAAATATCGTTTGAAAGTTAGTCAAGGTACAATATCAAACACTCTCAAGAGATCATCGGAGTACCTTTCAGCCAACTTTGAGAAGGGCGGAGATATTAAGCGACACAAATCAGCGAAATATTCAGATATGGAGAAGGTTCTTTATGAATGATTTCTTCAGTACCAAGATCGAGTCAACATGACCGGAGAGCTTATTTTGGAGAAAGCAAAGGATATAATGAAGCTTTTGCATCCTCAACACCCTCCTGAACATCAATTTTCTCAAGGTCGGCTTGAAAAATTCAAGGTAAGACATGATATTAAATTATTTCGTCGTTTTGGATAAAGTGGTTCGATTGACATGCAGGATATGAAAATGAAACTAGAGGCTATAAGGGAGAAAATAAACCAATTTTTTTATGAAAGATGTTTTTAATTTGGATGATATATGTCTGTTTTACATGTTACAAGTTGATCACTCTCTTGCAACCAAGCAACTTGAGGGAAGAAAACAAGACAAAGAGAGGCTTACAATTGTTATTTGTTGCAACGTAGATGGTTCGGAAAAAATTCCTTTATGGATTATTGGAAAATATGCAAAGTCTCGTTGCTTCAAAAATATCAATATGAGCAGCATCAATTGTCATTATCGTGCCAACAAGATGGCATGGATGACTAGTGTGCTTTTTGATGAATATGTTCGCTGGTTTGATCACAAAATGAATGACAGAAGAATCTTGTTGATGGTTGACAATTGTCCAGCCCATCCAAAAAATATTGAAGGGTTACTGAATGTTGAGTTGTTGTTTTTTTCCACCTAACATGACATCAAACATTCAACCATGTGATGCATGAATAATTAGAGCTTTCAAGATGCACTATCGTAAGAGATTCTACAAAAATCTACTGAAAGGTCATGAGTTGGGGCTACCTAATCCTGAAAAGATTAATGTTTTAGAAGCCATCAATTTTGCAGTCTCCGCTTGGACAACCAATGTTTCTCAAGTGGCAATAGCAAATTGCTTTCGGCACTGCAAAATCCGTTCAAATGAAGAAATCTCAAGTGAGACAAACTTTGAAGAAAGCCTACATGAGCTTGAGAATATGGTCAACGATGTTGGTTATCACAATGAAATGGACGTCAACAAATTGGTGGACTATCCGGGTGAAAATGATGAATGTTCAATGATTCAAAGTTTAGAGGAAATTGTTGCTGATATTATTGAAGATCCTACTAATGATGAAGCTGAAGATGATTCAATACCGTTGGAATCAGTCACGAGAAAGGAGGCTTTGAGCGCGACAACAACTCTTCAAAAAAATTTGTTGCAGCTAGAGAACTCGACACCGGAACTCTTGACTGCAATTAAAAAAGTTAGGGATGAAATCCAATTAGATTTAAATTTTAAGAAAAATCAAGTAACAATAGATTCATATTTTAGCAAATTACCATAATAATTATAATTGTAATATTTATGAATTATTAATTTAGAGTTTTAATGGGACCTAATATTTATAAAGGGATTTTCCGAAAAATTATTATCTTATTATCTTATCGAGTTTGATGATTCTTTACAAAGGCCCAAGTCGGGACCGGAATATTTTATTATTTTAGAGAGTTTATTAATTTATAGAGTATTAATTTATAGAGGTTTTACTGTATATGGTGTACAATGTGGAATCTTCATACAATAAATATCCTATATCTAAGACGATGTGGATTTTGAATTAAGAGTGTGGGTTATGAAGAATGTCTTACTCTATTATCTACTGAATTCTATTGAACCTGTAATCCATTATTGGATCCGCATTGTTTTTTTTGGGTAAATAAATAATATATTACTAGAAATCGGAAAATACAATCGATCATTGAGGGTTCTCAAGCCTCAATGTAAAGCACGAAAATACAATACAAGAAAATAAAATAAACGCAATACAAATAAACTCAATCTTGGAGGATTGAAATACTCTTCCACTTCTCAAACTTGCTGTTTGGTTTTGTTCTTAATAAAATTCTTCCTTGAAGTAACCTCTTGCCATCCATCATTATCCGCACAAAGTGGTGCCTGCATGTACACACTCGGCGAATTCTCAACACCCGTAACACTTCTAAAGGACCCCGGGACGAAAAGAGTGCTAGACCCCTCTCGTGCTGCCTCGGCAAAGGTCCTGACTTGATTAAAATCCCTATTTCCCACCCCTGTTGCGTTGGGAACATCATGTGCATCCCGCAAACGGTGTTCATCAAATTGATTCTCACCCGAAGCTCGATCAAGATTCGAAGTTGCATCGACACTTCCGGGCATAGAGGGCATATTCGTATCCTCGCCATTCTGAGGCAAAACATTCAAATTTTGAGGTCGGGAAATCTCCATAGGCTTCACTTGTTTCTCCAACTTCTTACACTTTAAATGGCTATGCCCAAATGTTTGGCAAAGAAAACAAAAATCTGGATAGTGCTCATATTCCACTTTTTGAACATACATAATATTACTCGGTAGTTTTACTCTAAATTCTCGTGGATCGCCTCTACTAACATCGACTTCAATCAATACTCGTGCATAGTTCATTTTGGACCTCTCTTTAGTAAACTGATCCGTGTATAGAGGCCTTCCAACAAGCGATGCAATTTTACTCAAACTGGTTTCACTCAAAACCGATAAGAGGATGTCACGTAGCAACACCCAAACGGGAATTTTCACAAAAAGATCATCTGAAAGTATCACGTCCTTATCAACTAGTTTTAACATCAATGTTTTGCCGAAAGTCATATAGGGGCCACCAACCCACCATGAAACACCTTAAATGCGATCGTCCTCCGACATGAAACGGAAGACAGTCCATCTACGTCCATAGGGAATGATTCGACACTTCACATCCCAGCCCTTAACAATTGAATTCAGTGCCTCACGTCCCGGGAAAGGGCCCGTGAAACATCCAATAAGACAATAGCCCCAAGTTTCAACAAATGGAACTTCATCATTCGCATCAAGTTCTACAATATCTCCTTCTTGTTCAATAAATTGTAATTTCATACCCTTTGCTTCCAAACGTGACTCCGTAAACATCCCCGCATAAGTCTTCTTCCTTGAAATAGGCTTATCCGTAGGTGTATTGTTTACAGCATCGGGTGAAGTGAAGGGTTGAGGATCCATAGGTACATTGTTGATTTCCGCAATTGAAGTCAAATAACGTGCACCATTGGGATTTGGTGTCACAGAATTCTTTTGTTGTAATAATGCACTATCATTTAATGTATTAGAGTTCCTAGGACTCTTGTTTATCAAAACCGTCCACCCCTATCAAGTTTCGAAGTCCCCTTAAATGAGATGTCTCTTCATTCCCTACGTCAATTAAATTCGTCGAGTTACTAGGCCTCTTATGGAGAGAAAACCCCTCGGCTTCCGCATCATATGTCTTACTGTTATACCCCGTATTTCCAGAGTATGTACGTAAGGGCGTACGTAGAGAAGTTTAGCCTTAAAGATTAGGCCTAGGACGATTTTTGTGCACAACACCCGATTAGAATCGTTTTTCGACGAAACGTTTTCAAAACTTGCGAAGGGAAAATTCCGGCTATATCATTTTTAATTTTTGCGGATTTCTCCGAGAGACGTAATATTTTGGACCAACGAGAGGGTTGTCACCTCAGTGGAATGGTAATGGCGTCCCTCGGACGATTAGGCGTGTTTGTGGCTTTTGTGGCCTAAAACTGGGTCCATGTTTTGTGGAGTAGGTTAGGGTGCACTTGGGCACATCTTGCCCTCCACCTTGCCCCCACTGGCTTGATCTTGTCCGTCGGTTTCCTATAAATACCCCTAAACTTGAAGACTTCTTCATCCTCAAATGACTTCCAAGTCTTGAAAATCCTCTCCCTTTAGTTGAGGCTCTCGTCCAGTCCCCTCCCCCTTTCGTGAGGCCTTGCCGGCGGGTACACCCCTCCCAGAGGCCTTGGCGAGGTACACACCCTCCTAGTGGTGTGGCCGTACCCACTCTTGGTAGAAAATACTCTCCAAGTATAGTTCTATACCAATACCTTAGCCTTATACCTTGTAGTATTCCAAAAGTTACCTCTATCGTAGAGCCAGGAATACTACCTTTTGTCTTTTTGTCTCAAACCGAAACCCTAAGGAAAATCTTCATAGCCGGTTGAAGTATTAAGTAGAAGTTGCGTAGAACTTCTAAGGGTTGTTTGGAGCGGGTTGGAGCGCCCAGAGTAGGAGTTAAACGTTGCCCAGGATCGACATTTAAACTTGGATAATTATGGGCTTATCGAGGTAATATCTTGTCTCCCTATTGTAATTGAGTTTATATACTATTGAAGTATAAGAATTAAGTATAAGGTATATACAAGGAAAGTATATAAGAATAGAATTGAATTGTAATTACATAGTATTTACTGATGAACTTGTGAAGTTTGGCGGGTAAGAAGTCTTTGTCAATTTTCCGTAGAATCTTGTATCTAGATTTATTCTACCGAGTAGTCTAGACTTTGATAGACTTGTATAACCGTTATAGGTTGAAGTACTGCGAGTAGCGTATTCTACTCGGAGGGTGGAAAAGGCTAGTCGGACTACAGTACTTTGGAGCGTTTTGCTAATAGTCGATAATCGTCGCGAGGTATGTGATTCTTCCTATACTCTTGAGCATGATATTTTAAAGTATATATAGTACGGTAGACGTACGTGTGTAACTGAATAATAATTACGGCAATGTCTTTTTGACTTAAGCCTGAATAATAATTACGGCAATGTCTTTTGACTTAAGCCTGAATAATCTTGAAGTATTTCAAAAGAATACTGAATCATTTTTAACAGAAGAGTAATACTTGGTTTTAAAAGCTTAAGAGTTATACTGGCTTTATGGGAAGTTAGGTATAACGGCTTAAGAGAAGTAAAAAGAATAGTTTATCGATTTTAGAAGTTAAGAGACTTATTCTTAAAAGATAAGAGACTTGACTTAATTGAATTTTGTTAAAAAAAAATGTGAAACCTCATTCGTGAATAATGAGTACTTGGTTTTTAAAAAGGAATAATGCTTTACTGATTTCGGAAATCAGAATAAGTATCGAGCAATGCACCACATCGCTAATAAAGGGAAATGTTTTGACTAATAAAGTATTATTAAAACCAGTAGAAATCCCATCTGCATAGAAGCTAAGATGAGACAAAATGATATTACATTTCCTAGATCATGGTTGCTGTTATAAGATTGTTATAAACAAGAATAACCTACTCACATATAAGGTACACGTTTCTCAAATTGTTTTAAAGGAGAATTACATCATTAAGTGATTAAAACTATGAACTACGAAACCTTTCGAAAATGAGAAACTTGAGTATTAAAAATTAGGCAAACTTGAACGTTTGGAAAATAATGTTGTTACTTGATTTTACAAAGGGAAGTGTTTTGGTTTACTTAAAAGATAGTCACTCTATATTTTTTTATACTACGGGTATTGTGTGACTTTTGTGAAAGTAACGTATCTTTTAAAGAGTTAATGTATGAAGTACTTTGGGAATAAAAACCCGAACTTGTTTAACATAAAGTAGAAAGTATCTTGTGTGAATAACATTGATTGTGTTGGTTTGTGATAGCCTTGTAATACTTTCTTGTTGGTTTGATAAGTAAACATGTTAGTATGCTACGTGTGTTAGTATCTTGTGATGTTTGTGTAAAGGGGTTTTCCCTCGATCGCGCTTATGTTGTTTAACTATCAGCCGCTATGTTGGTATTGTACCACTCACCTCGACATGATCCGGAGGTTAAGCCGCCTTCACGCGGGTAATACTCAGGCGATGTGGACTATGATTCGAGGATACCTCATGCGGGTCCCGGGATCTATCGCGAGCTACGAGTTCGAGTTTGTGTGCGGCGCCTATATGGTCATGCGATGCATGCGCGGATCGCGAGTCCAGCGGATGTCGGGAGTAGCTACCTCGATGCGGGGAATACCTCATGCGGGCCATTGGAGCGGCCTATGCGAGTCTGGGAAGTTCCACGGCTAGACGCCAAGCATTAGATATCTGCGCAGTGGCGGCTTTGATCATGTGACGGTGCAGACAGATCTCATGATACGATTTATGACCTTGTTGTCTTGTAGGTTTTAGTAGTCGGTTATGCCTTCGACTTACCGCATGCTTTTATGACGACAGTGGGACTCGTGTTCGTGTATTCCTCGTGCTTTTATATCATCACGGCGGTGAGAAGGTATTCCACGCATGATTGATGTTGTGGGCGAGACCCATTGTTATATTCAGTGATGACTTTGAGGCGTGAGTCCACGACTTGACATGACCGCTTATTTATCAGGAACTATAGTTTGGTTATCATACATGTCTCCTGCTTTATAGACTACTATGATTTCATTTACTGATTTTCGCCACATACTTGGTACCGCAGATCGACCTCGCTTTGGGGCTGCGTTAAATCTGCGAGTTGAGGTACACCCGATCGTTGATCCTAGCTCTCGTGGTCATTCGGCGTTGGGAAGCTCCGTTTCTCCGGAGGCTTATCAGTGGTATAGTATCCTGTCGTAGTAGGTGCTTACATTCAGGGGTATGGCGGGGCCCTGTCCCGCCATTGTTGTCATGTCACTCTTAGAGGTCTGTAGTACTGTTGTGGGCAGAACTGTAAAAAAAAAAGGGATGTAACTGTTCTAGTTGATATTTATATATGCCGAAGGGCAAGTTTTCTCAGATTATTGTTTCATACTTCATTTCTTTTCGTGTTATTGATTTATATTCCGCTGATTACTCTGATGTTGTATCACCAGGTGCCCGGTAGGCACGATCCACGCCCGGTTCGGTCGTGACACTTACCAAGATCCATGGGACTTGGAGTAACTTCGGATGCAGCAACCATTGAATGAGGCATGCCTTTGACTTCCGCATCAAATGAATGTTGCAAATTACTAAATCTCTTTTGAATAAAAATCCCTTCGGCTTCCGCAACCTTTGCATTTCCAAGGCCCATGAGAATTGAAGCATTCTCGGACTCAACAACCATTGTCTGGTGACCCATGAACTTTGCCCTTGACCCATGCCCACCACCCTGATCCGCTATCAACCCGGGACCATCCACGTGACCCGCTTTCTCCTCGGCATCCATAGTGTCTGCCGAAAAAATCCCTTCGGACTCAGAAACCATAGACCGGTGACCCATGGGTTGCATCCACAACCCATGACCACCATCACGACCCCCCTGCAATCCGGGACCACCCTACATACCCGCTTTCGACCCGGGATCCCCCGCATGACCCGTTTTCCCGTTGTCGAGGTTCTGCGGAACACCACCTGAGGTCGCCACCGAAAAGTTGGGAGACTCATTGAATTGCATCCTCGACCCATGACCCTTTTGCAATCCATAACCACCCTCCTGACCTGCTTTCAACCCGACTTCACCCGTCTGACCCGATTTCCCCACAATATTCATGGTTGCTATCGGGACACCACTGAAAGCTGCCACCACCGGATATGTACTCGGAAAATTCATTCCTTGAACAATCAAACTAATCTCTTTCTTTCTCTTGGACGTAATCTTTATATTCTTCCTCATGGCAAGAAGGAAGATGACTCACACTAGGACTAAATCCCTTCGATAGTGACGGATCCAACGAATACACAAAACTATGAAATCTTGAATATTAAAGAAGATGAAAACTTACCTTTAATAAATCGACTAAAGTGAACATGAAATGAACACACAAACTTCTCCGTAAGATGGGATTGATCAAAGAACAATCCGTAATAATTCAGTTGGTGAAAATCATAGAAGAAGGGAGACGTAGAGGAGCAATTAGAGGAAAATATTGAGAGCATTTTCGCCTAGTGAGAGAAACATCTCTATTGTTAATAACATCTTGTGCAGCTATCTAGACAATACTATATTTACTTATTAATTACCTTCCTCTATTCCGATTTATTTATAATATTTTTGTGGATGTTCAAGATAGTCTGAATTTTTCAACCAAAAAAAGGCAACGAGAAATGATCGGTTTGAGTTAAAATCTCTACCACATTGATGCAAAAAACAAATACATACTTAAAAGGAATCATAAAACTCCTTCTTTTTAAATCAATAAACGTATACTTTTAAAACTCAAGTCACATACTCTTTCGAAATCAAGCCTCTTAAATTTGAGATAGCTATGCTTTCTGATCTCAAAAAACATTTCTGAAAGAATGCTTGATAATTGAAAATGCTTTTCCGAGTTTTAGTAAATAGAAGTACATATTTTGTTTAATTTTGATTTTCGATCAAAACTAAAACCATAAATTTTGGAATCAATGAATTCATGATTGCGATGCATATAGCATGTGCAAGTAGCATATCACAATAATATTAAGTTCGGTCCTCGTGTTCATAATAATTTGACACTAAAACACTTTAAAAAGGGAATATGTAAGATTTATTTTTTGATTGGTGTTATTCACAATCTTTCATCTCATGAACTTTCTGCTCAATCGAAATAGGCGAAACAATGGATCATAACCTAATTTGTTTGGCATTTACTAAGTTTTAATTTCTTTATTTGATTTTTTTAAAAGTTGTTTAAGTATCTAATAAAAATATTTTATTTCTTATTATGCTTATATATAAAATATCAAACTAAAAATAACTTTTAGATAGTATGAATTGGACAGATCAAAATAGAATGAGTTAATTAATGATTGAGTAATTAACTCGTCCAAACTTAAGTGAATTGAATGAGACATATTTTTATGGGCTAATTTTGATACCTTTATACCTAGTCAGTGCCATAGTCGAGTCGGGTGGCCTCAAACGGCAACACATATATTGTCGACTTGAGTGGGTGATGATGTAAAACTCGGTCACACCGAGCAATTTATCAGTAAAATTCAACTTCTCGCCTCATGAACTAGCTTTTAAGATCAAAATTAGACAAGTAGTCCATATGATAGTAATAGATTTTTTTTTCCTTTTACGAGAGGCCACTATGTTGACGCATAGGGTATCAAAGGAGCCCTCCATTCGATTCTAGTATCCTAAATGGGCCCAAACGAAATTACTATGACACTAAAGTGGCCCACCAAAACAACCTTGTGCTACACGCGGCATTAGCACGTGCGAGCCAGCTCGACTAGTAAAACATTTATATGGTTCTTTTTTTTATATCCAGGTTCCCGTCTTGCGTCAGACTAGTCCTAGAGGTAGTAGTACCGGTCTCTCAACACTACTACCAGTAAATCGCGGGATGTGCTCCAATAACCAGAGTTTGAGAACGGACAACTGATAGCACCTACAAGAATCTGTTATTATAAATCTAGACATTTCAATAAGCAATCACAATAATATGATAATGATTCAAATGTAATTGAAATTAACATCAGTGAAAAATAACAAATTGAAAACACACACTAACTTCTGTTGATAGAGGCCTGCAATGCAGTGACCTAAGACATAAATTTACCCCCACTCGTGCTGTAGTTTCACAGACGTCTATCTTGAGGATACAACTATCTGGTTCAGGTTCTTGCACGAGAACTTGATTCCTAGCGAATTTACTTTATGTGTTTTTCCAGAAAAATGTCTTTCAAGGAAGAAGAAGAAGATTGAGAAACAATCTTAAAT
Organism: Przewalskia tangutica; assembly: GCA_029844215.1. Lineage (NCBI taxonomy): Eukaryota > Viridiplantae > Streptophyta > Magnoliopsida > Solanales > Solanaceae > Przewalskia > Przewalskia tangutica. The sequence goes on from JAQGDG010000035.1 coordinate 2,071,718, forward strand.
CATTAATTGCATTAATGATAGATTGTAATGTATTCAGTATTGTGTATCTTCAAACAAGTGATCAACATGTTTTATATAACATAAAATTCGACCAGAAGTGACCTTTCATCCAAAGGTTGTGACTTGTTAAGAACAGTGACTACTTTTAGAATTTCTAGAAAATTATCATTGCGAAAGCCGCGGCCCGACGTCCCTGCACCGTGGCTCTAATTCATTTTCAGAATTCCAGTAGCTCACTGTCAATCAGGCGCCGCGACCCTTCCATCAGGCGCCGCGACCTTAATCACGGGATTATTTCCCGTGGTCACTGGACCAGAGGCGCCGCGGCCCACACCCTGGGCACCGCAGCGCTTCGACCAATATTTTCCGAAGTCATTTTTTATCACTTTACTCTTCTTCTTCACAAGTTTCAACAATGCCCATCATTTTCTATTCACACATCTAACAATACCCCACACGTGGATAAAAAGTAAGATAAAGAGAAACTTATCGTTACTTCTGTAAAACGCGATATGACATGCATCGAAAACGGTGTCTTTTGGACTTGAACCGTTCGCAGTGAATACCTATCGGGTCTACTTGTGAAATAGGTGAACGTATGTTTTAAACTATTCACATTTTGTAGTAAACCAAGACAACAAGTATCACACATATCATATCAACATATTTCAATTCTTACGGTTGTGTTCATTTCGATCGTGAACAACTCCTTCTTCATGAGAATTTCTAGAGAACGTAGCCATATCGGTTCTCCCAGATGCGACCCCACATCAATCTCACATAGGTAATACCAAACAAGTATAGTTTGTACTATCCCACCTTAAAGGCTTTTGAGTATTATTAAGAATAATATTCATAATCATTAACGGATTAACACACTTAGTACACCATATGAATGATCATATGTATGTTTTATGCTCCTTGAGTCTTCCCCCAACTAGTTTTCCTATTGAACCTAAACCATGAGATCTCCAATTATGATAGGTTAGGTTTCCGCCAGTTAATGACTCATTGTATTGGCTTTAAGCTCATTCTCCTCGATGTAAATACGACTCGCTCTCTGTTAAGGCCTTTTGTCAAAGGATCCGCTATATTGTCCTTTGACTTTACATAATCAATGGAAATAATTCTATTATTCAGCAAGCTTCGTATTGTATTATGACGTCGCCTTATATGCCTCGATTTGTCATTGTATATTTGATTATTTGCCCTCGTCAGTGCAGCCATACTATCACAATGTATGCAAATGGTTGTCACATACTTTGTCCACAACGTAATACCTTCTAGGAAGTTTCTGAGCCATTCTGCCTCTTCGACAGCTTTATCCAAGGCTACAAACTCTGCTTCCATAGTTGATCGTGTATTCACCATTTGCTTTGATGATTTCCAAGATACCGACGCTCCACCAAGTGTAAATACATAACCACTTGTGGACTTACTTTCTGAATGGTTGGAAATTCAATTAGCATCACAATATCCTTCTAACACGGGAGAATATTTTGTTTAATGCAACTCATAGTTCATTGTATGTTTTAGATATCATAGTGCCCTTATTAGTGCAACCCAATGATCATTTTCAGGATTATGTGAGTATCGACTAAGTCGGCTCACAGTATATGCTAAATCTGGTGTACTCCAATTGAGACACACTTTCACCTTTATTCTTCTTAAGGTGACAAGCGGGATCAAATAGTGTAACAACCATCATATTGTCCAAATTTACTAAGGACCTTCTCAACATAATGTGATTGAGTTAGTATATAACCATAAGAATTCTGTTGAATTCTAATACCAAGAATGACATCTGCTGTTCTCATATCTTTCATATCGAAAGCGGCATGCAACATCTTCTTAGTTTGGTTAATTACATCCTTACTTGTTCTCATAATCAACATATCATCCACATACAAGCATATAATGACATATGCATTATTACACTCCTTAATGTAGACACATTTATCACATTCATTTATTTGAAACCCATTTGATAATAATGTATTATCAAACTTTTCATGTCATTACTTTGTACTTGTTTAAGTCCATATAAAGACTTTATCAATTTACAGACTTTCTTCTCTTGGCCTTTAACAACAAACCCTTCGAGTTGTTCCATGTAAATTTTTTCATCTAGTTCACCATTCAAGAATGCAGTTTTCACATCCATTTGGTGTATTTCCAAATTGTGAATCGCTGCTATTGCAATTAACGTCCTTATAGACGTAATTCTCGATACTGGTGAGTAGGTATCAAAAACATCTACACCTTCTTTTTGTCTAAATTCTTTGGCTACTATATGAGCTTTGTATTTTTCTATAGTATCATCAGGCCTTAATTTCTATTTGAAAATCCATTTATGTCCTATTGGTTTTTTTCCCAGAGGGAGATCAACCAACTTTCATGTATTATTTTGTACAATGAATTCTACCTCACTTTGGATAGCCTCCTTCCAATAAGGTGCTTCAGATGTTTTCATAGCAGCCTTATATGTTTGAGGTTCTCCTTCAACAGAAAAAGTCATAAAGTCCATCCAAAATCTTTGGCAACTTTACCACGTTTACTTTTCCTTGGTTCAAAATTTTCTTTGTGAATAGAGGAAGTAATATTTTCATCATTTTGAGTGTCTAGGTTTGACTTATCTTGAGGCAGTGTCCTCTTCTTATGATTAAGAACACTTTTATACTTGTCCTTGTAAGAAAAAATATACTAAAAAAATCTGCTTCAGCAGATTCCATGAGTGTGTTTTTGTGAATACCTTCAACATCGGAATGATACACCAAAAATTCATATGCTGCACTTTATTGGCATGACCAATATATATATGCAATCCACCATTTTTTGTCCAAGTTTAGTTCTCTTTGGTAAGGAAACTTTAACGTTCGCTAGGCAACCACACACTTTCATCCTTTTGAAAGTAGACAATCTTCATTTTCACAATTCATAAGGAGATTGATCATTTTTCTTTTGAGGAATTTTGATCAATATCATATTTACAGTAATTAACGTCTCACCCCATAGACTAAGAGGTGCCCCCGAACTAATCAGCATTGAATTTATCATATTCTTTAATGTTCTATTCTTACGTTCGACAACTGCATTTTGTTTTGGAGTATATGGCGCAGTGATTTTATACCATGAGTAGAACAAAATTCTTTGAACTCGTGCTATCTATATTCACCACCTATGTATGACCTTAGAATTTTGATTCTTTTGTCAAGTTGATTTTCCACTTCTGCTTTGTATGTTTTAAACATGTTCAAAGCCTCATCTTTGGTATGTATTAAGTATACATAACAAAATTTACTGTAATCATCGATAAACGATATATAGTAATTCTTTCCTCCACGAGATGAGGTTGCTTGGTAATCACACAAATCACTACGAATTAAACCAAACACTTTATTTGATTTCACAACAGATTTATGAGGATGACTTGCATATATTGATTTTATGCAAACCCCACATCTAGTCATTTTATTCAAAGAACTTTTTGGCAATATGTCTATCTCTACCATTCTTTATAAGGAACGATAATTAACATGGCCTAATCGAGAATGCCATAAAGAAGGGGAGTCAACCATATACATAGAAGCATTGTTAGTGTGCCTGCATTTACATTAATAATGGCAGTTGTCTGAATAGGTACAATAGATAGTTTGAAGAGCCCCGCACTAAGGTAACCCTTTCCTACATACACCCCACCTTTGGTGAGTACAAATTTGTCAGATTCGAATACAATTTTGAAGTCCTTGTTACTTAGAACAGGCCCAGATATCAAATTTTTACATATTTCAGGCACATGCAACACATTAGTGAGCACAATATCATTCCCGGAAGTGAGTCTCAAAGTCACATTCCCTTTCCCTTCTACCTTCACAGCAGAGACATTTCCCACGAACATTGGTTCTCCATCCTTGATGGCATGATAAGATGAAAACATGTCTTTTTCTGAACATACATGCATTGTAGCACCCGTGTCCATCCACCAATCGGTTGAATTTGTAACCAGATTTGTTTGAGCAGCCACAACCCTAATGAATTAGTTCTTAGTTTTAGCATGGTTGGATTGGTTGACATTGTTGACACCCAATTTTGACCCTCCCGTCCAGCCGTTAACTATAAAATTAGACTAATTTTGTAAAATAATTTTTAGGATTTTTATAATAAAATGCAGCAATAAAACATTAATACAAGCACAAATAAACAATTTAATAATAACTTCGCATTTTCTACGTAGAGTATTAAGCATTTAGAATCTCGCGCCGCATTAATTGATTTAAAGCCCTGTCATGATTCTTAATTAATAATAAATACATAAAATGAATAATTTAGCAATGACGTCGTGTCAAGTAGCATAGCCGCATTTATTAATACGCCAGAGAATTTCATAATCATTTGTATTTTAAAATCAATTTAATCTAATACATGCATCTAATAGCGTCGCATTTATAAAAGCTTTAAACATCACACTTGCATTTAGCATTTAAATATTTTAATCTAAACTCAACTTTAATTTTAATTTAACTTCGCAATAATGCATAATAATAAGTTTTTAAATAATAGCGCCGCATTTTTAAAATATTAAGCACTCATTAAATAACACGCCCGCGTTTATTATAACAATTAGATTAATGAAGCACCTAAATAATTTAATCACATTTGTTAATTTAATTTATCACTAATTAACTCCTAAAACTAATTAAAACTAACCTAAACTAACTACCCAAATCCGCCCGTCCGCCCGACTGGCTCCACTGACCATCGCCCATCCGCGACCCGCAAAGCCCACCCGCAAGCCCTCTCCCTTATCAGCCCATTACCCCACGACCCAGCCTTCATTTCCCTTTACCACGCCCATCGTCTCCCTCACCTAAACGAAACCCTAAGCCTTCTCGCCGCCTCCCTCGCCCATACGCCCTAAATCTCGCCTTCCTTCGCCTTCCCTACCATAAACCAGAATATATCCTTACCATATCCATCACCCGAATTCTCAATCATTTCCTCACCATAACCGTCAATCACACAAAATCGAGCAAATCTCGAATCAGCACCAAATATTAGCCAAATCTCAGCCTTTATTTACTTACCAACATTAGAACTCGAGCGAGGGCTATATAAGAACATGCAATAGGCATCGAAAGGGGGGGGCATATCCATAGCATAGAAACAGTGGTGAAAACACACGGAGAAGCGGAGGATAGCGAGGATTCAGAGCTCGATCGGAGTCGTAGCGATCGTGACATCGATTTGACACCCTTGTAGCGATCAACAACTCAGAGGGCAGCAGAGCATCAGAAGGGGAAAGCAGTCATCCAGACCCTTAGCACCGTGAATAGGAAGTTCCAACTCTTTTTCTAGTTCCAGCCAAAGAAATCAACGAATAAACTTGTCCTTCTATTTGCATCGCAAACCCAAAACCCGTCGAGTGTACCGACGACTTGATACGCTTCTGCTCGCGGAGAAGGTAAACTTAACTCACACCTGATTTTAGTCTATTCGTATTCTGTTGTTTGCCATCTGTTTGAGCGTGTGTTAAATTGATGACGATGACTGGTTTCATGCTCTTTTTGTATTTCTGTATATTTGGTGGGATTGCATGTTTATGTTGAGATTCAGTTTAGTTGTTCCAGTTTGTTAATCTGTTTGGTTGCCTTCATAATTGAAAGAATTCTACACGAAATGGGCTCTGCTTTAAGTAAATCCGAACTCCTCTCAGTTCTTTTGTGTCGCTTATATGCTTATGTGTTCATATCTTCGATTGTAGCCTGCTACTACGTCTCGAGCATGTCCGATTCTGTTTAGATAAAATGTAGGAGGGTTTTATGAAGCAGGGGAAATAGGACTGGTAAAGATATCTAAAAATTACATGTTATATGGCATTAGATCTCCAGCTTGGGTTACACATGTTCTATATAACTTGTTGCTGGTTTAAATCAGTGTTGAAGGTGTTTCAACGAATAATCTGTAGTAGAAGGAATTAAGTTGAGTCACGCTTGTTGATCTGAGGGGTTAATTTGCCCTTTTGCATCTATCTAACTAAAAATGATCATTTAGTCTTTAGTCTAAGCTCGAAATTATGTCACCCATGCTATGATAGAGCCTGGCCATGTCCCCTAGATCCTACATCCATTTTAATGGCATGGTATCTTAAGTGTTAGCATGTTTGCAAAATGGCTTGAGATTAGGCTTTAATTTGACTTTTATTTAGTAATTGCCTTGTATGAACTTATTTTGTCAATACGATTAGACTTAGGCTACGACTGCAATCTACTATCCGAAACATAGTACATGCCGACTGCTTGAAGACACATGTGTTAATCTAACAGTTTATCTAGATGAGTAAGAGTATATCACAAATTGATTGTATGCCCAGATATGCCTCCTAATATTTCTTACATGCTTGGAATGTCTTATGTGCATCAGTCTTTGTTTTCTCTGCATATTAGTTTCTTGTTGAGGCCCATTGATTGATTGTCGTCATGTGGAAACTATCTGAGCCAAACGGCCTTTAATAAACACGCATCGCGTAAGTTTCATTTTTTATCTTTCTCTACATGTTATCATATGTTAGGCCTAAAATTGTGTGTGTCTGATATATGTTTTGCTGCCAGGAGTCTTTTGGATCCATTCTGTTAGCTTAAGTCGAATAAGCTCTTCTGTTTGCTCATTATGCATATCTAAATTGGCAATTAAATTGTGCGTGTCTGATATATGTTTTGCTGCCAGGAGCCTTTGGATCCATTCTATTAGCTTAAGTGAATAAGCTCTTCTGTTTACTTATTAGACATACCCAAATTGGCAATTAAATTGTGTGTGTCTTTTGTGCCAGGAGCCTTTGGATACATTCTGTTAGCTTAAGTTGAATAAGCTCTTACGCTTTAGATCGCCAAATTGTGTGATTTCTGAATAGAAATCTGCAATTAAGTCTCTTATGTTTGCTGCTGGTCATACGAAATCAGATGTGTGTGTCTGTGAAGCCTAAATAATCAACATAAATATGCATGTGTTTAGTGTTCAATTATCCATGTCCTATATTATTGGAGTGCATGCTAATCCTTATCATTTTCTTTTTCTTACATGAAACGCATCGGAGCAAAAATGAAGAGTCTCATGGCGAGACTCATCATGAGCCACTTCAAATGGCAACCGCACTGCGTCCATCGAGTTCCATCTTCAAAGAACTCTTAGGAAAAACAAATAGGACAAGATGACGTTGTCATCCGTCTCGACTCCTCTTACTCTCTAAAATTAATTGCCTTATTATGCCTTTATTTGTTTATTCGCAATTCTATTTATTTTGTAATAATAAGAGACATAGAACAGTTATTGTCGAAATAAATAAATTGGGCGGGTAGTTTAAAATCGGCAAGGCACTTCTAATTATCTATTTTAGGCTTGTCACTTCATATCTAATCCTTTGCCTGAATTATTAAAATTGCATATCTAAAACTAACGCCTCACTTCTTTAATTTCGCAGATAAATCTATGGCCCAGAAATCGACTTGGTATCATAAATGATATAAAGGCACACTTTAAAACTATATAGCATTAGCCTTATAAATCTTTATTAGTATGCATCCTTTTATAAACACTTGCAAATATTTTCAAAACGCTCATAAATAATTAACCCTAGGTTTGGCAGGACAACCGCAAGTTAGCGGATCTTAGAGGGTGCCTAACCCCTTCCCTCTAGATTAATAAAGAACCCTTACCCAGAATCTCATTAAGTTTAGCAGACCATTAAAATGGAGTTAATGTTTTACTTTAAACTAGTTAAACATTTAGGTGTCCTAATTCACCCAAACTAATTAGGTGGCGACTCCGCGAACCCTTAGCATTATAGCAACCCTTTAGCAACCCTTTTTATATTTTAGCATTTTTTAAACTTTAGCACTTCTTAGTAATCCCTAGCAACCTTTTGCATTTTAGCACCGTTTAAGCATTTTTAAACCTTCAAGCCTTTTAACTATTTAGCATTATTTTCTTTATTTCCTAACACCTTTTTATAAGCAGGAGTTTTTTTTTAGTTTCTAAAAAATGTCGCGGTCGAAAAAGGGCGCGACAGACATTACTCGAACCTCCAACACCACCACCTTGACTTTTGCGAAGGCGACAATTTTTTGCTCTGTGCCCATGTTTGCCACATACCCAACAGAGTCCTGGTTGTGGTTTCTTGAATGCGTTGGTCCTTTGTGGGGCTAGTGCATTCCTCCCAATTGCAAAAGATGGCTTGACACCAACAAATTTGCCATTGCCTCTCTGAAACTTGGCCTTGGAAGCATTTCCTTCTACCATGTTGGCATTAGGCTCCAACGAAACAACATCAGCCCTTTCATTATTTCGGTGGTTGTCCTCTTCAACACGAATTTTCAGAACCAGTTGCTCAAAACTTATTTCCTCTGTTAGATGCTTCAAATAAACCTTAAAATTCTTCCAAGAATGAGGTAATTTTTCAATAATAACACAAACAAGAAAATTTTGGTTAAGGCCCATACCTTCAACCTCTAATTCATGAACAATGACTTGGAGTTTCTCCACTTGCTTGACAACATGCTTTGCATCGCTCATCTTGAAGTTCAGGAACTTGCCGATGACGAACTTCTTCGAACAAGCAACCTCAGATTTGTACTTGTTCTCCAATGAATGCCATAACTCCCGTGTTGTTCCGAACGTGGAGTATATATCATAAAAAGTATTGTCCAAGGCGTTGAGAATGTAGTTCTTGCAAAGAAACTCTTGGCTCCACCAAGTCTCAATAGCCTTCAGCCTTTCGGCTCTCTCCGCATCAGTAGGAGCATTCTCCCCTTCTCCTTCCGGCAGTGCCGTTGGAGCCTCGGCAGTCAACACATTTGCCACATGAAGAGTGGTCAAATAAAACAATATCTTTTGTTGCCAGCGTTTGAAATCAGAACCCTTGAATTTCTCGGGTTTCTCAACATGGTTTTTCACCATTGATGATCCAGATTGATCCATTTTTGCAAATTAGGAAAATGAATTCTCTGATTTTTTTTGCAAACTCAACAACATCAGAAAAAATATGTTTTCTGAATTTTTGTCTTAGATTGTTATTATCAATCTAGATCTTTCAATAAGCAATCACAATAATATGATAATGATTCAAATGTAATTGAAATTAACAGCAGTGAAAAACAACAAATTGAAAACACACACTAACTTGTGTTGATAAAGGCCCGCAATGCAGTGACCTAAGACAGAAATTCGCCCCTACTCGTGTTGTAGTTTCACGGACGTCTATCTTGAGGATACAACTATCTGGTTCAGGTTCTTGCACGAGAACTTTATCTCTGACGAATTTACTTTATGTGTTTTCCCAGAAAAATGTCTTTCAAGGAAGAAGAAGAAGAAGATTGAGCAACAATCTTAGATCATTAATTGTATTAATGATAGATTGTAATGTATTCAGTATTGTGTATCTTCAAACAAGTGATCAATATGCTTTATATAGCATAAAATTCGATCAGAAGTGACCTTTCATCCAAAGATTGTGACTTGTTAAGAACAGTGACTACTTTTAGAATTTCTGGAAAATTACCGTTGCGAAGCGCCGCGGCCCTTCGTCCTTGCGCATCGGCTCTAATTCGTTTTCAGAATTTCAGTAGCTCACTGCCAATCAGGCGCCGCGGCCCTTCCATCAGGCGCCCCGGCCCTAATCACGGGATTATTTCCCGTGCTCACTGGACCAGAGGCGCCGCGGTGCTTCGACCAATATTTTCCGAAGTCATTTTTGATCACTTTACTCTTCTTCTACAAGTTCCAACAAAATCTACCCCAGAAGAGAGCAGACTTCCATTGGGAATCGATCTCACGCTTCAAGTGTCCAGAGAGCCTTAAGTCTCCTCCTTTGTCATTGGACGGTGTCCCCGGGGACTCTTTTATTTGGTTCTCTTATCTCTCTTTTTTTCCACTTTGCAAGTGAAAAGTGAAGCATCACAGTGGAATTTTCCTCTTTCTTTTTGCTAGCAAGTTGGTCTTTTTTGTCGAGTCCACAGTTTCACTTCACATTCCCACTATGGAGAAAAGATAGAACTAAAGAGGAACCAGGCACAGGATTTACGTCATAAAGTTGTTATCTACATGCACCTTATCTGGAGCAACCTTTGTTTGTATATATAGTTGTTTCCTGTTGTTCTTTCTGATGGTGGTACTATTTGTTTACACTATTAAATTAACGGGTTTTGTCATGGTTGCTGCAAGCAGTGATGCAACAACCAATAGGAAGGGAAGAAAGGGTCAAATACCCAAACTCCACTACTAAAAGACGATAGTCATTCCAAACTTTCTTTTTATTATAAAGTTGGCCTTCCACCAATTTTTTCCATCTCTACTATTTAATTGAATTTTTTGAACCGAGGATATATAAAAAATAACTACTCTACTTTAAAAGGTGGGAGTAAAATCTGCGTATAACCCATCATCTTCAGACCTCACCATGTAGGATCATACTGATTTATTATTATTATTATTGTTGATTATTTAATTTAATATTTATAATCTTCATCGGTATAGATATCAAAGACAAACTTGTATTCATATCATTGGGTTCTCAGGCACCCGTTGTGTATAACCCAAGTATTATATATCTGTATTTTTATATAGAAAATAGGTATTAGCATACACATAATTGACAAAGTAGCCTTTTGTGATTAGTAGCAACTCTAAATTAAAGGCAGATGAGCACTAACCATGACTTAAAATTTTTGGTCCACTGTTGATTGATATCGATTACTCTTTCCGCAAAGGTTTAGGAAAATGAAAAAAAAATCAAAAAATTAAATATCATTGGGCCATCTAATTTACAGAAGATGTACATTGTGTATAAGTAGTGTGTATTTTATACTAAATATACATATACTTTTGAATATAATAAGAGAAAGTAGAGGTTTAATTTTGATTTGGATCTATTTTTTCTGGTCATGAAAACAAATTAGTGGAGAGTCGATTATATAGGAATGAATTATGAATTGTAGACATTTGTAGTAGTATTTCAACTTCTATACAGACTTCAAAAGCGCTCCCCGTTATAAACCCCAAGTCCAATTTCGATTTCATACCTAAAAAGTAAATTGAAATTTACACAAATAACTAGGGTTGGCTAGTGGGCCGGGTCAGGCCCACTGAATCGGGATAGGCGGGGTCGGGACGGGGACGGGACGGAGAGGAGGGGTGGGGTCGGGCTCGGGCTGGCCAGGCGGGAGCGGTACTAGCGGGACGATATCATGTCGTTCGATCTGGCCCCCGTGAACGATTAGCTGGTCGGGACGGGCGGGATATATATATTTTTTTTAAAATATTCCACTAAATTAAAAATACTAAATTACTAACAAAGTAACATATAGTCATATAGTGATAGTCATATACTCATATTATACTATTATAATATTGTACTCATATATATTTATAAACTAAATAATTAAACAAAGACAAGAAGAGTGTAAAAAAAACATCACAATGCTGTTTTTGTGCCTCTTATATTATTAATTATTTCATTGAAATATACAAGATTCAGAATTACAACATTGTAGTGTACTGTTGTTGAAAATTTTTGCAAAAGACAGAGAAAAAAAATACTAAAATTGCAATGAAATATATTACCAATTTGAAAATACTTTTTCTAGTTTCTTTATAATTTCATGTGGTTCTTCGGTTGGAATTGGTATATCTTGGTCAAATTGTTTCACGTCGCTACTCATGCCTTCAGATAAAATGTTGTAGTTTTCATCTTCTTCTTCGTTAATCTCTGGGTGACCACACCTTCTTCGCTCCGCTCGTATCCAATCTCTGAATAGTACCGTCATCTCCAAGCTGTCTCCGGCTAATGAGTGTATGTGCTCTCCTATTTGAAATCTGTCTGCAGAAAAAGCACTTTCAGAAGCGATTGATGACGCTTGAATTTTCAAAATATATCGGACCATCATTGAAGTGTCGGAAATGTCTTCTCATTCTGCATCCAATATTTCAACAAGTCTTCCTTTCCGTCTTCATTGACAACTGCTTGGTAAGGTAAAGTGCCCTGCAAAACAAAAACATCGAACTCGCTAATTTGATTAGCAGTGCTACCACCGCACATTCTATTTCTGAGGCTTTCAATACTGTCCGCAGAAACAACATGTCTTTTTTTAGGCTGTGTTGAAGCAGAAGAAGATGGTACGAAAGCCGGTTGGTTACTAGCACTTTCTTGCTGGTAATGCCGATATACTTTTTTGCATTCATCTTCTACGCTATCCAACACTTCTTCTAGAGTTTGTTCAATGGGTGACTCAACATTTAAATTTTTGGGAGTTGGAGGTGGTAGTACGTCCATACAGTTATACATATTTTCAATTAAGACTTTTACAACCGTCTACTTTAATAGTCGGGTTTAATACAGCACCAATAATATAAATAGGGGGAATAGAAATAAAATATTTGTTTAATTCCATAAACATTTTTTTAATAGCTGTCTTATAAGCAGGTTTTTTCATATATTCTTTAAGAAGTAAAAATATTATAGCTATATAAAACAACATAGTTGAAATAGTAGGATAATATAAAGTAGAAAATTCTTTTGTTGCTCGTTGAAAATTCTCTAGAAATACAATAAGTTCTTTAATTTTGTCTCAATCATTATCCACAATCATATCAATTGGATTTTGATTATGGGCATTAAAAAATAAAGTGATAGATTTTCTATAGTCATAAGCAACAACTAGTTGGTCATATAAAGAATTTCACCTAGTTGGTACTTCTTCGGGATTTTTTCTGTAAGATAGTCCACAATCGTGACAAATTTTTTTATATTCTTTTCTTTGTTGAATTCTATTATTTTTAAAAATAATGTTTATAGCAAATTGTATTTTTTCAAGAATATCTTGAAAAAGTGAAAGACCATCCTTTACAACTAAGTTATAAATATGACACGCACATTTGATATGAAAATGTTTTGGAAAAGACGGAGTTAAAACTTCTTTTAAAACATAAATAGTAGAATTGTTAGAAGCTGCATTATCTAATGTAATACTCATAACTTTATCAGTTATTCCGTAATAATCGCAGACTAAATAAATATTTTGTGAAATAAACTCACCAGATATATATATATATATATATATGCTAAAATACGTTTTTGCATAGACCATTTATAATCTATCCAATGACAGGTTACCGTTAAATAATCATGATCGTTAGTACTACGACCTATATAAGAAGTTAGAGCGACTTTGCAATTTAAATGATATAATGAATAACGCAAATATTGTTGATATTCGTGTGCAAATTTAAACACATCTCTCTTAACCGTTGATCTAGGAAAACTTTTATAAGCAGGATTATACATATCTCTAATATAATGAATAAAATCAGGCGATTCGGGAAATGAAAAAGCCAAACCCTCCACAACAACTAATTTTGCTAGTCTTCCTATCTTTATGTTTATCGTATTTAGGGCTCTGACTCCCCGTTATAGGGTTAATTTTCCTCAGACTTTGTCAGGACAGATGTGAACCTTGTCCCGATTGAGAGGACGCTTGCTCACCATCTTTTCAATAAGGTATTTGGCAAGACTTTGTGTTTTTGCAATAGGTGTCTTGCTAAACCTCCATCCCAGTGATCTTGTCGATTTTAAAAGTATAAAGATTTACAAGTTTTACATATAGCTACTTGATTGATGCGTCCTGTGAAAATATTTCCATACATGATGTTAATGGTCGTTTCTTGGGACCTGCTCATCTTAGGGGATAGGAGGCATTTCAATTAGGGATGTCGGTGGGGCGGGTAAATCACGGTACCGCCCGCGCTCGAATGGCGGGTATGAGGATGGTTTGGTGGGTGGTAGAGGCGGGTATGGGTATCAAAGTGCTACCCGCCATGGGTAGTGGGGCGGTGGATTTCATATAAGACCCCGCGCGCGCCCCGCCGCCGCCCCGCCATCACCACTCCCGCACCTCCCATATATGTATCGTCTATTAGTTTAATTAGGCTATTTATGAATTTATTGGCCCTTTGATTTAAAATATGACTTGAGCCAACCCGCACCGTGTCATGAAATCATGAAAGTACCTCTTTTCATTTTTTTTTTTACATAAACAGTAGTGTACTATCCTGAATGTACCTCGTCCCTTTGTTTATAAAATGGCTTTGTACTAATCATGAAAGTACCTCTTTCATTTACTTGCTGTTTAGTTTCCCCTTTGTCCACAACTGAGATTCATGCTCCTAATTATGGAAATCCTGAAAATAATATTAGTAGACTAATCTACTTTTATTGTCCATTTGCATCTCTGGTATATGAAAATATTAAGTTTAATATGATGCATGCTTAGGTTAGGCTTCCATGTGTGGTTAAAACAACTCTAACCTTGGAATGCCCATCATTTGTGTTTTAATGTTTGCCAACTTTTCAGCGAGCATTTAAGCTAAGTTAAAACCTTAATCTTGCAGTGGAAAGATGGTTAACTGAGAGATTCAAAAGTCAACCTGGAGAGCTCTGTGTATAGTTGGGTTTGTCTTTTTGACAAGGCAAATCTTGGAAACTAGTTAATCATTTTTTCGGGACCGTCAGAAAAAGAGAATGAGATTAATGGATACCCGCCGGGTAAGTGGGTACCCGCGCGGAGTAAGTGGGGCGGGGACGGGTGGAGGAATTACTACCCGTGATGGGTGGTGGGGCGGGGGTGGGGGTGTGTTTTAGGTGGTGGAGTGCAGTGCAGGTACCGCTTCCCACTTTCGCCCGCCCCATTGACATACCTAATTTCAATAGTGAGTGTATCATCATTGTTACACCCCGTAGTTCCAGGGTATGTATGCGAGGACGTACGTACGAGAATACGGCAGAAAGTTTGGAAAGAAAGAAAGATGTGATTTTTCGACGGAAAAGTTTCCGGTTTTTGTAAAGGAAAATGTTCGTTGATGGGAATTGGATTCCCAGATTTGGTATTCGGACTTCTTGGAATATTAGAGAATTATGGAATTTTATTTCCGGAATTGGTCACGTGGGGCCCACGGGTGGAATTTACGGTTTTGTGGGGCCCACTTTGTTTTCGAGATTTTGCCCATTATGGATATTTTCGGGAGATGAAATATTTTGGACGAGTAGGAGGACGACACGTGTCACCCCCCTAGGTGGCCCTTGGCCGAAATTAGCTAGACAAGTGGCAAGACAAGTGGCCAAGTCTTGCTAGATATTTTGTGTGGACAAGTGGCTTGTGGGACCCACACACCCTTGTCCCCAATCTCAACCACACACTTGCCTTCATCCTAGCCCTTGGTTGTCCTATATATACACTACTAGTTGATGAAATCTCCCACACTTAACCATTTCAAGACTTGAAAACCCTCCTCTCCTTATGTTGCTCTCGGCCATGGTGTCAATTCTTGAGCAAAATTTGTCCAACAATTCTTAAACTCTTAAGTGTTCTTCCAAGGTGTTAGGAAGATTGTGTACCAAAAGTTGGAAAAGATTTCACACCCTAGCCTTTTCTTCACGCCTTGGCCGAAAGTTGTCTTGTTGGAACCCTAAGTGTTCTTCACTTTTTGGAGTTGAATCTTGAAGAGAAGTTGGTTAGGAGCTTACATGGGTTGGTTGTAGCGGATTGGAACGTAAAGATTTGGAGCTAAGACTTGCTTGGGCGACTTTAAGAACTTGGATATTCTTGGGCTATTTGAGGTAGTGAAACTTAAACCTCTTTGTGATTTGGTCAATATACATATATTATAAGTATATTATGAATATATAATATATGGAGTAAAGTTTGGAAGAGTTGGATCTTGTTAACTTGTTAAAAGAAAGGATTGGCGTTTGCCATTAAAATGGTAAAACGTATCTTACTTGTGAAGAAGTAATTAACAAAGTAACTATAACTTATATTAAGAATGGAAATATAAGTTGGATGACTAATGAGTAATTTGGTTATGTAAAATGGACAAAGTTGGCCAAGGACCCCAACAGAATTTGTATTTACTTTGTATTTACTTTGGGACCGTATTTACATTGGGTATGTATTTACATTTACATCGAGGAAGATTTTTCAATCGCGTTAGTTTGGCGTGTGATCCCTTTTAATTATTGTATTGTTATGAAGGCGTGATAGTAAACCGCGTTCTGGTTGGCGCGTAATCCTTCTTTTACTTATTGTTATTATGGGCGTGATAGTAAACCGCGTGACCGTTTGGGCGTGTAATCCCCTTCTTTATGTTGTTTAATTATTACGCCTTTTATATATATATATATATATATATATATATATATTACGGTTATTCGGGCCTTGGAGAAAGATGGAAAAGTGAGTAAAAACGGGGGAAGAGCTGCCGAATTTTCCATAGAATTAGAGGGCTTTTTATTGGTATAAGTCTTGATGGTGAGTGAGGTTTGATAGAAGTACTATGACCCGTTTAGGAGTGGAATACTACGTGTGGCGTGATCTACTTGGCTTAAGGAGTAGCCGACGGGTTGAAATACTTGGGCGTTTTGCTTTTTGTCGATAATCGTCGCGAGGTATGTGAACCTCTTCCTATCTTTTCTAGCATGATTGTTGTGAACTATGTAGTATGCGGTGAGCGTCGTGTGCTAAGTGATTTGGTTGGTTTAAAACATAGGGTGTTATAATAGCTTTATGGGAAGTTAGTTATAACGACGTTATGTAGGTAAAAGAATGGTTTATTGATTGTAGAAAGTTAAGAGACTTGATCTTAAAAGATAAGAGACTTGACTTATAAACGACTTGATTTTGAAAGTTAAGAGACTTGATCTTGAAAGATAAGAGACTTGACTTATAACGACTTGTTTTCGGAATAAGAGAAGTAACTTGATTTTAAGTATAGGTTACTTGTTTTGAAAAGGGTAAGTTATTTGGGTTCTAAAAGAATACTTGTTGTTGTCTTACAAGATAAGAGACTTAACTTATAAATGACGTTTTATGAAATGTTAAGGACTATGAATTTTGTTAAAAAGTTGTGAAACCTCATTCGTGAGTAATGAGTACTTGGCTTTTACAAGAATAATGTTTTACTGATTTCGGAAATGAGAATAAGTATCGAACAAACCATTGCAGCGTTAATAAAGGAAATGTATTGACTAATTGTTATTAAAACCAGTAGAAACCTCCATCTGCATAGAAGCTAAGATAAGACAAGATTGTATTACATTTCCTAGATCATGGCTGTTGTAACAAGATTGTTATAAACAAGAATAAACGGCACACATAAGACTTATGTTACTCAATTGTTTTAAAAGAGATTAAGACTATGAGTTATGAAACCTTTCTAAAATAAGAGACTTGAGCATTTGAAATTAGGCAAACTTGAACGTTTGGAAAATAATGTTGTTACTTGATTTTTAAAAAGAAAGTGTTCTGGTTTACTTAAAAATGTTAGTCACTCTATGTTAATACTACGGGTATCGGGTGACCTTTGTAAAAGAATTGGATCTTTTAAAAGAATTTAACGTATGTAGTACTTTGGGGTTAAAACCCGGACTTTGACATAAAATGAAAGTACCTTGAGTTGTATGTTGAACTTGCCTATGCTTGTGGTGATAGCCTTTGTTGTGCAAGTGTTGTATTTCTGTGCTACCGCGTCTCGATGGAAGTAGGCCCGATTTGTTATGAATTATTCTTTATCGAGTCCCATGAGATGGGCCGAGACACGTATTCCACCTGATTCTTTATCGAGTCCCATGAGATGGGCCGAGACACGTATTCCACCTGATTCTTTATCGAGTCCACGAGATGGGAGACACGTATTCCACCGATTCTTTATCGAGTCCCGTGAGATGGGCCGAGACACGTATTCCACTATCGAGTCCCGTGAGATGGGCGAGACACGTATTCCACATGATTCTTTATCGAGTCCCATGTGATGGGCCGAGACACGTATTCCACATGATTTATACCTAGACTACCGGCAGTGAGGAAGGAGTTCCACGGCGTGAGGATGACTTTGAGGCGTGAGTCCACGACTTGGATAACCTTGCTTTTATGTTGTGAATCGTAGTTTGTTATCATATCGTCTCTGTTTTATATAGGCATTATGATTTCATTTCTGATATTTTGATTTCACATACTTGGTACTGTTATCGACCTCGCCGAGCTGCGTTAATCTGCGCAGTAAGTACATCGGTTGTGGATCCTCGCTCATGGATCACGATTCGTGTTAGGAAGCCCCGTTTCTTTGGAGGCTTATCTTTTGGTATGTTACCACGATGCGAAGGTTCTTGTACATTCGAGGGTATGGCGGGGCCCTGTCCGTCATAGTTGTTGTCACTTCTTAGAGTGCATGCTGTATTGTGGGCGAGTTTGTAAAAAGGATAAGCTGTTCGTAATTATGTATATATCTTGGCAATCGCTTTTTTTGACTGTTTATTTATCATGTCTCTTGATTCATGTTCATGTTTTTATTTCCGCTGATTTTCTCTGATGTTGTATCACTAGGGTGCCCGGGGTAAGGCACCAGTCATGGGCCCGGGTTCGGGTCGTGACAATCATCTACATTAGTAGGTGTATCATAATCTAGAGTGTCATCTAAATTAAAATCTTCTTCATTTTGAGGATAAACATTTGTGTCAAGATCATATGGTATTTCAGGAAACAGTCCAGGATCCATAAAATCATCTTGTTTAGGAATACTAGAAGAAGTACCCTTGCCCTTGATACCCATAGTCTTGCCCAAAACATTTTTTGTTCTTTTCATTTTAATTGTGGTAATAAATAGTTAAAGACTTAAAAAGTTAAAGATAATGAAATTAAATATGCTAAATGAAATAAAAACAAAATAATAATTTAATGAGAGAACGAATGTACCAAACGCCGACGTAGATTCGATGTGTAATCGAGAGAGGTTGAAAATTGAAACTTTGCTCGATAGATTAATCCCCAAGCTAGTTGTCAACTTCACTCCAAATTCTCAAATTAATAAATAGAGTGAATATGTAGTAGACAATGTTGTATATAAATAGATTGATTGAGATTAGAGATTGTAGGAAGATTTGTGAGAAATAAGAAGAGAAAATGAGGTATTTATAGTTGGAAAATTGGGTTAAAGTGTAAATATAATAACTTGAGGGTTAGAAAATAAATATAAAGGGGGTAGGGGGAGTGGGGGAAGCCAAAAATGGTCGTTGCAATAACAACCAAAATATAAAATGGCCATTATTGCAACGACTATTTTTGGCAAGTGGCGGGACCGGGACGGGCGGGACCATACCATATTCCGTCCCGGTTCGAGCCCCGAACCCGCTAATTTTTTGTTTTTTAATTAAATCGGGGCCGGTACGGGACCGGCCCGACCCACTGACCAGCCCTACAAATAACTATAGTTTATGAGTTTTAAATTTATCATAGCTACAATTTCAATATTTACAGGGCATAGCTACTTTTTAATAACTACAACTCGTTGTATTCATAAAATGACATCGTTATATTTATGAATACAACAAATACAAATCTGATTTGTATTCAATTCGATTGTATTCATTTGTAGTTACTTTTACACTATATTTAATTTATTATATTTAAAAATTGTATTCAAATTTACTTTATTTATTTGTGTACAAAAAAATCTACTTCAAAATACAATCAAACACTAAATTTTACACTAAAAATATGAATTCACTCAAAATCTGAATACAAAAAAATAAAATACATAATGAAAAATTGAATTTTACACTATATAAAAATGAATACACTTCAAATTCATTGTATTCATTTGTATACAAAAGGATCTCCTTCGAAATACAAACGAATAAAGTTTACGAATACACTCAAAAATTGAATACAAGGAATAAAATATATTCACGAACACTTAATTTTCTATCAAAAATTTAACAAATACACTCAAATATGAATACAAGAAATAAAATACAAACCCGCATGGGTGTAGCTCAGTTGGTTCCAGGGTGGCAGAATGCTCCCAACAAGAAATAAAATACAAACGAAAAAGATGAATGCACTCAAATCCGGCCAGATCTAAAAAAAATACAAGAAAGAAATACATCCAAATCTAAGAAGGAGAAGGAGATGATGACGACGGTAACGAGAATGAGATGACGCTGGCGAAGATGAGTTCTAATATGATGATGGCGCTGGTCGGTGTGTGGCGGCAACTGCTTTTCCGATTTGGGATCGACTTTTCCGGCGATGACGAAGAGAGAGACGGCGGAGAGTGGGACTCGCTGGAGATTAGAAAGAGAGATCATGCGTTTTAGAGAGAGAGGGGAGAGAGTCAAGAATAAAAAAAATTATTTTATAAATATATAATGTAGCTATGATAGATAATTCAAATACACATTATAATTATGCTTTATAATTTTTTTAAATAATAATTACTAAATATAATTATATCCTAGAGTTAGCTATGAGATGTAGACATTGCCCAATGCAGCATCTAGTCTAGGCCCAGTACTACACTTGTCCAGTTAAATACTCTCAACTCTAATTGGGTTACAGCCTTTAGGAATGAGACCCTCATCACTGAATTTGAGCCTGTAAAGGATTTGTCCAGCTTGGACAGTCCAAGATGAAATCTTCAGCCCATTAGAGTATCGTTGCTAAATTGGCAAATACTAATAAGTAGGCGTCTGGTCATAGAAATAAAAAAATCGTTTTTTCTTTGAAAATTTTAAAGTTAGAGTTGTAATTGTGTTTGGTCATAATTTTTACAAATAATATTTAATTATTTGAATATATTTTTTCTTAAAAATATGAAGTATGATTTATATCCCCAACTTATTAGAAACTAATAAAATCACCCAAAATAAATAAAACATAACCAGTGTGTAAACACCCCCATCGATCATTTTCTATTATTTTAAGCATGATTTATACAGAGTTTCTTTAATACGATTATAAAATCAAGCTCACAATTATTCGCATATTTAATATGTATCGTCATTAATCACATGCATGAACTTGTTCACTAATGCATACGAGCTACCGAACTAAAATGGCTCAATGCGTTTCTTTTCGCCTACGAGCTACTATACAAGTTACACTTCGTCAATTCTAAATATTATTACAAAGATTAATTAGTACTAAAAAACAACAACACTAGTAATATATATTCTTTAATATAATCATCTCACATTGTGTGAGCAATCTATTTCCATCGAGCATGCATTTCCTGATCAATTAGATTAAATGGGGTTAAATTTATTTAAAAAAATGCAGGGTAAATTTATAAAGTGAAAGACAAAAGCAACAACCAAAAATAAAAAAAGGTGAAAATTATGAAAACATGGTTTGAAGTGTTTTTCAAAGTTATATTTGAAATTTTTATGGTCAAACGGTCAATTGTTTTGGAAAAAAAGAAACTGTCATGGCCAAACATGTCCTAAGCTTAGCATGCAGGTGAAGCGCACTGAGGGATCTCGAGTTTAGAGAGGTGGAAGAACACACGGTACAATTTGTTTTAAATTTATTAAATAAGCAACTACTTAATAAAAGTCCCCTTTCTGTTAATAAAATAAAAAATATCTTTAGATTTACGCTTAAGGACATACATTAGGTCATTAGTCATAGACTCATAGCACTACAGGCTCTGTTTAGACGTCAGATTTGAATCAGATTGTATTGTAATGAATCGAATCAGATAATATATAATGAATATATATTTTTAATACGATTCGAAACTCATCAATATGACAGATTGGAGTGTCTTATTTTAGAAATAATTGATTGATCAAAACGCCACCAAACGATATTTATTTTTATCCAAGATACCAGTGTAATACATCTTACTAAACGTGCCCTACAGGTATTAGCGTTATTTTGCATTTGCATCAACCTCTAAAAGCCTATGATCTGAAATAAAATATCTTAAGTATCGATAAACTTATATATTATATAGTATAAAATTATGGATAACTAAAAATACAATTCTTTTCTCACCATCTATTAGTAAAAGTAGTATATTGTGCGAAAATACAAGTATTATTAATTGAAATTAAATATGAACTTTGTTCACCTTCGTAGAGTGGAAATTGATGCAAGCAAACAGAAAAAAGAAAAGGAGGAATAAATAAATAAATTAGAAGGGCTCAAAATCATATAAAATGAAGAAAAGAAGTAGGTAGACTTATTTGATTCCAAAAGTTGCTTCTTCGCATGTAACGACCAACTATATCGGAGTAATCCAATCGGTCCTCGGAACTCTGTAATAATCGCAGTCACCGTCTCCTCGCTGTTATCATCGGAGGTACCGCAACATCGCCATGGCCACCGGCACCGATATCGCGTCCTTAGAGACAAGGTAAACATTTTCATCGCGTAATTTACCTTAGCTTATACATCACGTCCTAACATTTTTCTCAGTTTCGTATCTATTTGTATATTTACATTTCAATTTCATTAATCGTTAGTTTTTCTCTACTGGAAACTAAAATTTATAACATTTATATATTGTTTTTGTCGATTATAGAGATTTTAAGAGTTGAGATTGCAGCTTGTGATATTCATTTTTTCTGCTGATTGATATTGAAATCACTTTTTTTTAATGTAATTCTCTAATTTGGATTGTTCATGCTAGATTATGATGTTCTGGAAGACCGAAAATGATTAATTGGCATCATATTAATTAGACTGACATGAGAGGCTAGAGAGTGATTTGTTATCCATATTAGTGTTATGTTTATATTAAGAGGGATAGACTGAAGCATTTGGTCCAGAAATTAAGGTGCTAGTGGTATTTGTGATTTTGCTCTATGTTCCATCTTATTCGCGTGACAAATAGAGGGAAAAGTATATACAATTGCAATCATTTTTTTATCTATGAATAGATGATATTAGAAGAAGAAATGGCAAGTGTAAACAAAATGGAACAGTAAATTTGATGACCTCAAAACTCGTAATCAACTTTGATATCTGAAAACATGATTTAAAGAAAAAAATAACTACAAGTCTAAGTAAAATGAGAAGATAAACCTTACTCATGTTCTCTAAACTTTGACACGAAGCATGTTATGCTTCAGGCTGACGAATGTATCAGTGTTTGGTTGAATTGCCCTGCTATTTGATAAGATGCTGATGCATTATTTCCTCTATGTTTTATTGTTATTGCTTTGTAATGTTCCTGACAAAGGGTTTGGTATTTGCTATTTCTCAAATTGGGTCCAGGTACATGTGTTCTTGCCAGGCTAGAGGAGTTCCACCTAATAAACAAGTTATGTCAGCTCTTTTCAAGGTTTGTGATACTTTAGTTGTCCATTGTTTCAACCATCTGAAATGCTATTTTTACTGAAATTTCATGCTTATGAATACTTATTTTCACTTGCTCGCCCTTTGATGTAGACATCTAATTGCTGAATATCTTCGGGAAAGAGATAATTTTCTTATAGAAAGATGTGGGTTTCATTTCAAGAAAATCTATATTGAACACATGATTTGACATTTGTTTCAAGAAGCTTTTTTCTAGATGCTACATAAATGTATTTCCTGGTTTGGGTCCATTAGTGTGGCTAATGCACGATAAAAAGGATATGCTTACAGTTACTTTATTAGATGAGTTCCTTTATCTTTCTCACTGCTAGCGATACTTCTGTTATTTTTGCTCCAGAATATGCTGCTTGTTTCCTCATCTATGTAATCTGAAATGTTACATTCTTACTGCCCATATTACGACCCAGGCCAAGTTGAAGAAAGCCCACCATGAGGTGTCTAGCTTAGTGATTTTGCTGGATGACATCAAGGATACTGATTTCCAGCCACTGCTCGATTTGTTGACGGAAGTTGATCTCTCCGAGATTGATGCAGTGGATATTATAAACAGATCTGTGTGCATCCTGAGTTGGGAGTATCTTCTTTCTTTGATGCGTGCTAGCAGTAGAAAGCTCCGAGTTGTTGATCTCCAGGATATATTGTTCGGCAAGGACTTTTTGCTGTGCGACGCCACAGTTGTATATCTTATTCCCAACTCTTTTCCACAATCGATAATCTGCTTTGCTTTGGCGCAGATGCAACCATATTTTGAAATACGTCTCTTTGAAAAAGTAAATAAAGAAACAAATGCATTTTCACGGTAGGGATTGAACACGCCTTTCAATTATGAAACATGGATTGCATCTGTTTTTTTTTTGCTAACATATAGTTACCTATAAAAGTATTTTCCGCTTAGATTTCCGTAATTACTTCATAAGATATGTTTTAGTTTTGACTAATATATACAGGAGGAATCAGCACATGGTCCTAAATTTATTTTTCCTTTCTGGACGGGTTGGCTAAACTCTTAAAAAAATGAAACTTTAATTTTGTTGGCCAATTAGATTTTACCTTCTCAGATTTGTAATTGTCTCAAAATATTCGGTACATTCACGACACTGGATTGTTTGAGTAACTGCCATGAAAATCTTATGAAAATTAATACTTTTATAAGGAATATGTAAAACAAATGCCCCGCATTCTGGCAAATACTTTTGCAATTTAGTAACTCCTACATCACTCTCTTGTTACTGGATGATCGATAAAATACATTTAACAATTAAAAGAATTGTTTACCAAAGATAAAATTTGAAATCTATGGGCTTAGCTGACGTAGATTGAAAAATGTTTAGAACAGTTAATTTATCATATACTCGAAATGTATTCGTAATTAAATTGAACAGAAGTATCAAAGGGAAAGTTGTTTTGAATCAACCATTCATTAGATAGACATGTCATGTTATTTCAAAAACGAATGATTCTAAAACATCCAAAAGAATGAACCTGACAATTGATCGTCTTCTCCTGTAGTGTGTGTGTTCTTCTTTTCCCAGTATCTTAACTAACGCATATATTGCTTTTCCTTTTGTTGTGTTTATACACAATGTGAAATGGATAGGTTTTCCTTTATGCAGTAGTTAAGTTGATGTGCATTCATTTCCTTTAGCTGTGTGTTTTCAGGGATCTTGCTCAACGAGGCTTACCATGCCAAGTCCTAAATCTGAGGTCCTCCCATTTCCGAAAGCTCAGCATGATTGGGAGTTTTACGCGGATGCACACCCTTAACCTGGATTTCAGTGCATCGCTTACTAATTTCCGTGAGGACTGCTTTACCTATATGCCAAATTTGAAGTTCCTCTCATTGTGTGAGACAAGAATCACTAATTTATGGACTACCACTGCTGCACTTACGAAACTGCCTTCCTTAGTTGAATTACGCTTTCAGAATTTTTTACAAGATGATGAAGCACGAAAGCATGCTGCATCAGATAGAAGGAATGATTACTGGGATGCAGGTCATACCGAGATTAGTATTCATGATGAAGCGCCATCAGTTAGTGGTGAAAATATCATGTATAGGCTTTTTAATGAAGAAGACCAACATTTGAATAATACTGATATGGATCTTGACGTGAGTAGTGAAACAGAAGATTCATCTGATGACAGTGAAGTGGACTTTTCAAGTCAGGATCGTGAAACTAGTTTCATGGAACTCTTGCCTGATGTACCTCCTGGTTGGGAGGATCTGGTTAATCTGCAAAATGAGGTATACCGGTAATTATTTTTGTATGATTGCTACATATATAACTTAGCATGAACACCTAACAAGATTCCCCTTCTTAATTTAATTGGGCTTGGAAGACCAGTGATATAGATAACAGAAAAACAAATTACTCCGCATATAGCTCTAAAAAAAGGGCAGCCCGGTGCACTAAGCTCCCGCTATGCGCGGGGTCCGGGGAAGGGACGGACCACAAGGGTCTATTGTACGCAGCCTTACCTTGTATTTCTCTATTTTCTTTTTCTTTTTCTTTTCCTCAGATCTTAATATCCAAAAATTAGGGGATGTAGTTATAAATTACTCTATCTTTTGATGTTATCATATGTCTGCTTCTACGAGCCGCTAAAGCTTTGCATGCTAAAACTTGATTTCACTGCCGAACCCCTCCCTCAGCGCCCCACTATTTGACTGTGAAAAATGACAACAACAACATCAACAACATACCCAGTGAAATCCACAATATGGGGTCTGGGGAGGGTAGAATGAATGTAGACCTTACCTCTACCTTGATAGGTAGAGCGGTTGTTTCCGAGAGACCCTCGGCTCAAGACAAAGCACAAGCACAAGCAATGTAAGACAAACAAAACGACTGTGAAAAATGACAATTGTCTTTTATTGCACCATGACAGGTTTCTTTTGGCACGTTGGAGATGCAGGATGACGAAGAGCCCTTCTTCCGTTTGTCTGATACACGGCTTCCATACATCACTCCAAAGAAGTGTGTATCTCATAATCCTTCACCGATATGTTTTGAAAAATTCTACCGAGAGTACATGATAGCTTCACTGCCAAACCTGAAAATTCTTGATAACTTGCCTATTAGGAAGGTTGACAGAGAAAAGGCCGAATTGATCTTCTCACAAAAATTTGAACTCCTACCATATAAGAGGAAGTATAAGGAGAGTATTGTTAGCATTTTGCAAAAGCGTGAGACTAGAGCAAACCATACTCGCGGGATCTCACCTAGGCGGAAGTCGCAATACTTTTATTCTAGGTCATTGTCTGCTGCCAAAGTTGGTTCTGTACCTTGGCCTGCCCTTAGCTCCCTCTCGATCATGGGCACCACAGCAAGAGATGATAGAAGAAGCTATCGACCACGCCAATTTGAGTATCATCCATCTGATGCAAGCCTTATGGTTTTTGGAACATTGGATGGTGAAGTGATTGTTATCAACCATGAGAGTGAAAAAGTTGTCAGTTATATTCCCTCACTCGGAGCAATGAACAGTGTTCTGGGTTTATGCTGGCTAAAAAATTATCCCTCCAAGGTATATCATGTACAGGTGTAAATTATGACTAAATTATGACTGTATCTTGTGAAGGAATCTCCGGGGGAATTGTGTTCCTTGAAATCCTAAAATGTGTGTACTGTTGCATCTCAGAGTATTCTTTTCTTGCTAAACATGCTCCTTAGCTGTTTCTGGTTTACGCCTGATACTATTAATAACTTAGACGTCCATCGTGGTTCATTTCCTGAATAATGTTTTCCGAACACTGAATAAAAATCCATTTTTGGGCGCAACTAGAGGTTGTAATTCTTTAATCTGCAAGTGCTATTTTTATCACCCAAGGATGCGGCCTAGTGGCCAATGAAGTTGGTTGAGTACCATGAGGTCTCAAGTTCAATCTCCAGCGGAGGCAAAAACATTAGGTGATTTCTTCCCACCTGGTGGACAGATTACATGGTACCTGTGCTGGTGGGAGGTAGCAGGTGACCTGTGGAATTAGTCGAGGTGCCAGTAAGCTGATCCAGACACCACGGTTGTTGAAAAAAAAAAACTTGATGTTGTAACTCTCAAGTACTATCAAAGGGATTTGCCTATATTGTGGTAAATCCATTTCCTTATGATTAACGTCCATTGACCCCTATCTGTTTCCATGAACTATGTTGTGGAAGGGTCATAAGTTTCTCGTGAACCAATATTTAAAGAACTTTTTGTTATTTTCAAGTAATTTAGCCTGAAAAGTGACAAATAAATAGAACTATGATGGAACTGCTTCATGACTATGAATATAACCACTTATTTGGTCTGATTTTACACGTCTAGAATTGGATGCGGAGCAATTGTTAGCTGCAGAGGAAAAGATGCATTGTCCATGCATATTCTTTTTTGGTGTTGTAAGCTTAACCTGCCAAGTCTTTGAACTTAGCACCTTCCTATTGTGATAAAAAACCTTGTGTTTTTCTCAGGTCATTGCTGGTTCTGATAATGGTTCACTTAGATTATATGATATCCGGTTGATGCCTCCAACAGCCACAGGCAGCCATCAGAGTGCAGGTTCAATCATGTTTGATGACTTTGACCAGTTAACATCTGTTCATGTCAACTCTACCGATGAGTTATTTCTTGCAAGTGGATACTCAAAACATGTTGCTCTGTACGATATTAGCAGTGGCAGACGCTTGCAGGTGTTCGATGATATGCATCGAGAACATATAAATGTCGTTAAGTTTGCACACCACTCTCCATCTATTTTTGCCACTTCATCATTTGATCGGGATGTTAAGTTGTGGGATTTAAGACAGAAACCAAACCAGCCTTGCTATACTGCTTTAAGTTCTCGAGGGAATGTGATGGTTTGCTTTTCCCCTGATGACCAATATCTTCTTGTTTCAGCTGTTGACAACGAGGTAATTTATTGATATATAAGTCAGGTTTGTCCCATTTACTATGATCCTTCAGGTCGGTCCTGCTCTTATTGTGATTGTCTGGAGCTTTTTTCGTGATCTCTCCCTGTTGCAAAAATTTGAACACGTAGCATAAAGTAATCATATCATATTACATAAACTTATTATAAATAATCATTTTGTATTACATATTCTAGGTCACGTATTTCACCAAGAAACCTTGTTATCTTAAATGCTTGACTTCCATCATCACCCTCGGATTCTTTAATCAAAGGTCAGATAGTAGGAGAGAACTGAATTCCATCTGATGAAGTCATAAAATTGTTGTTAGGAAATGATTGACTCATAAAGAGGATAAAATAGTTGGCCAAACCTCACCTTGGAAGAGAAACATGGATTTTTTTTACCTATACCACTAAACAAAGAATTGGCCAATGCAACATGAGAAAAGAGACAAGTACTGGATAAACTCTACAGAATGAGGATTGATGTCTTATAACTGCAGCAATGCTTCTCCTAAGGCTGACAGGAAGAGGACAATTATTCAGGATCAGCTTCCTGGAATATTCCAGGAGGCATGTTCCTGTGACAAAAGACTAATACGCAAAAAGAGAGCAAGAACTTCTAAAAGCATATAAAATGCTCATTTTTATGACTCTTATCTTACCAAGTTGTTGAAGCATCTATAAAGCTCTTAGCCAATCTTTATTTACTGAGGAGTAACTTCTTTTTCCCCTCAATTTATTTGAGAAGGTGGAAGAACTTTTAACTTTGTTCCGTAAAAATAATGGCCCACCATTCATGTGGGGGAGTTCTAGGACTGTTTTAAAAAGGATATGTACCATACTGACATAATACAGTAGTAAAATGGGAAGATTTATGAAATTAGTTTAAAATGGATATATTATATGCAGGTTTTACGAAATGTCATCCTTTTCTAGATTTATTGAGAACATGGAAAAATTATTGGCAGGTGAAACAACTATTAGCTGTTGATGGGAGGCTCCATCTAGATTTTAGTATAACTTCAACGGGGAGCTCTCAGAACTACACTCGTTCTTATTACATGAATGGAAGGGATTATGTCATCAGCGGAAGCTGTGATGAACATGTAGTCCGCATCTGTTGTGCTCAAACGGGTAGGCGGCTTAGAGATGTATCATTGGAGGTAACCTGGTTTATTGATTATCACGCTTCAATAACTCTCCTTGCTTTTCCACCGGTTCTTACAAATTTAACTGATTCGACGACATGATGATTATCTTTACCATCATAATTGCCATTGCATGCTGTTTAACTGAAATTGTATCTCCGTGTTGCTCAGGGAAAAGGTTCAGGAACTTCAATGTTTGTCCAATCTTTGAGGGGGGATCCTTTCAGAGTGAGTCCTCTTTTCACGTGACAAGTTTTTTCTTCTTTTCTTTTTAACATAAAAATGCCTCTACTAGTTTTAAGAGAATTCTATTCCTCTTTCCATGTGTCAATTAACGGAATTTGATATCAGTTTATATTAACATTAGGAATTGTAATTATAGAACTAATAGGTCAGGCAGTAACCTCAATGAATATTGCTGCATCACTGATAGTCCATAAGTGTTTAAATAAAAACTTGTTAAATGGGAAATGATGCTACTCTGTCAGTTCATAGTTTAATGCATGTAATTATCTCAGACTGTACCAAACAACCTTGAGATAGAATTTAGAAAATTCAGGTTGAAGAATTGAGCTGATCTTTCTGCTGGTCTTCTAGTGAGTGTAGCTAATGGGTCTTATATCATCAGTGAAAGATGGTTTGACTAGTTTGTTTCAATCTGTCCAGAAATAGTTCTTGTGTGTGCTTGCATGGCAGAGAGATTTTAATGTTGAAAACATACTTTTTAGATCTAGAGTCTTTTGCTTCCAATCTATAAAAAAAGAGGGGGGGGGGGGGAGAGGTAAATTAGCTGTTAAGTTTTTCAACTTAATATATCCCCATGAAACTGTCAAAAGGCGTAGTTTCTTAAACCATCTATTTGGAAGGAGCGTTAAAGAGGAAATCTCCATTTTAAAGATTTCAAATGACATGATTTAAGTATCATTTGAAATGAATCTGTGTGATTTTAAGGAATTTTTATTTCGAATTTGATGATCTAAGACTATTACTGTACATAGTATCAAATCCTCCATCTAAACAGGTCTATGGTTCCAAATATTTAGTTGGACCAAGCTAGAAGTTGAAGTATCTTTCATGAAGCTTCTCATGCAACCTTAACTTGACACTTGTATTGCTTGAGATCCGTTCAGTCAAGTGTCGATGGCTGGTACTGGTACAGCAAGAAGTCAATACCTCAAATTGCGGAAGTTTACTAGTATTTTGTTCTTTTCAGGATTTTAGCATGAGCGTCTTGGCAGCCTATATACGTCCAAGCTCAAACTCAGAAATTGTTAAGGTCAATTCACTGCCTTGACATGTTGAGTTTTGACATTGAGCAGTTATTTCGCCCCGGTGCCTAATATTCTTTCATGAATATGATGCAGGTAAATCTGCTGGCATCAAGTGACCAAGACAAAGGGTACTCACACACTCGGCATTCTCATCCATTGGCTAGTAGCGGAGGCTGATCTTTCTGCAGTTACATCAACTCCAAAAGGTACTTAATGGTTTCTGCATGCGCAGTATGTACCTGTAATTTTTGTAGATACAATTTAGACTAGCTAATATTAGCAGAAATGGAAGTAGGACAGCAACAGAACCGGAATCTAGGTTGCTTCAACTATCTGGTATTCTGTTTGAGCAACCTCGTGTATGTTGTAACATTTGTATTAAGTATAGTGCTGATTAATGAGACATCTATACAGGTTGTGCACAACTAGGAACACTACTGAAGTCTCCTTCTCTAGCGTTCTCATCTTGTACCTATACCAAATATTGTAGAGACTAGCATTCTGAACTGTTGACAATGGTTTCAGTCCTAAAACTCGCGAGGCTTTGTGGATTAAAGTATCAATCTAAGTGCACTTGTAACAAACTGAAGTCTCAAGTTAGGTGCATTTTGAATGGTGAAGCTTCTGTTAATATCCCCAGATTTCTGACTACTTGTCCTGGCTTTAGACATCATAATTAGTATTTTGGTGAATTCGTTAGAGAGACCTTTTCTGGTTAAGCGCGGACCATGCTGGCGGAAGCTCATGCATTTCTTTTACTTGAGTAGGACATAGTTCAGTTTTACATTTTCATTAAGATGTGTCACATGCAGCGCAACAAAATATAGTTCGCCTAACCTGGTCCAGACTTGGGTATTGAATTGGGAATATATATTCATTAATGGGTCAATTTTGCACAATTCAATTGAAACTTTAAAATCCAGGACATATCAAATTAACACTCAGGTGGTCCAAACTGACATATAAAAAGATCATATTTCTTTTTACAGAAAAAAGGATTTGTGTTTTGTTTGGTAGCTTTCACACTTCAGATGTAACTCAACCCGCCAATGCATCGCCCTTACCTTTTTCTAGTGTTGTCAAAGGTACTTTTTACGTTGTGATTTTAAGTAAATGAGTAGAAAAATCCCAAAGAAGAAGAAAGAAATATAAACTTGCAGATAAAATTAGTATTATGTATCCATAAGCTCAGGGTTGTCTTTGACTACAGGTGTCTTTATCGCATTGCGAAAAGCGAAAAATTTTAGGGTCTCTTTTTTCATTTTTTATTAAGTAGTATTATTTAGAATTTACTGTAAAGACCTATAATTCGTAGGTCTTAGTCCAATTAAGAGCCCATTTTTACGAATTAGAATATGACCCCCAAAATGTATGAGACAGTCCTGCATAAGCTTCTCTTAATTTGGCTTTAAGAGCATTAGTTTGTTGCAAAAACAAACTTTAGTAGGTGAGTATACTTGATCGTCCTACACTGAGACCAGTTCAACACCAATTTTAATACAAACACATTGGATCTACCCTCCTTTTTTGCACGTAGACAAAATCTGCAAGTTCATACTCTCTTAGTCTCAATTTATATGATATAATTTGATTGGACAACGAGTAAGAAATAAATGAAATTTTTTGAATCTTGTGATCTAAAATAAGTCAAAGATATATATGTGGCTCTAAATCATCTTTTTTAAGCGTAAAAGATAAGTGCACTTTGAATTTACGTTATACAATAATGTCCCATCACCATCAGAAAATGCCACACAGCATCAGAAAGATATAAAGATACTGATGAGGCAATTGGACGTACGTTTTCTCTTGCAGAAAACTCCGTGTACTGGCCTTACTGCACAGCTGTCTGTGCCCACATTGGTGCATGCACCATCTTGCTTCACGTTGATGGCACGTGAATCCCATTTTTTGTTACTTATATGAGCTCATTGTTGAGGAATATAAAACCCAAAAAAAAAAATAGAATAAAAACAAACAAGCCCTCTGCTATCTTGTGACGGTTCTATAAATGCCATTGTAGAGTCTACTATTGCTCAAAG
Organism: Przewalskia tangutica; assembly: GCA_029844215.1. Taxonomy (NCBI): domain Eukaryota; kingdom Viridiplantae; phylum Streptophyta; class Magnoliopsida; order Solanales; family Solanaceae; genus Przewalskia; species Przewalskia tangutica. The sequence continues at coordinate 2,104,271 of JAQGDG010000035.1, forward strand.
TTCTTAGTTTCCGAAGAAACATTATATTTCTTCTCTGCCAATTGATCTGTAGCCAAAATGAAGAGGCTTTTGGTAGCTTTTATGTTGGTGTTTGCTCTTCTTTTGACATCCTCATTTCTTGAACCCGCAACCGCCAAATCAGGTAAATTAGCTAACACCACTGCCATTCAGTCTATCAAAACTTCAAAAATAAAGAGAGCCATTGGTGGGGCACAAAGCTCTCGCTATGCACGTGGTTTAGAAAAAGATTAAATCACATTGAGTCTATTGTACGTAATTTATTTTGTATATTTGAAAGAGGTTGTTCATATGATTTGCACCCGTGGTCTTCTAGTCACATGATAACAATTTTTGCCACGGTGCCAAAATCCTCCTAACAAAATTTCTGTAACTAATTGCATAAAATTTACTAGTATAATTTGTAACTTTTACAGTATAGCACTAGGTGTATTTAACCTGTTGGAAAAGGTAGTCTAGTCTGCCTTATTTTTCGAGTTACTAATCTCACTTTTTATTACATGTAGTTATATTTTAGATGATCTGATAATATAGAAGTTAAACTCAATTTACTAATATGATATTTGGATGGTGCAGTGTACTGCGCGCAGAAATGCAAGGGTCGGTGCTCCAAGGCAGGATTGAACGATCGATGTGTGAAATACTGCGAGTTGTGCTGTGAAAAGTGCAAATGCGTTCCTAGTGGGACTTATGGCAACAAACATCAGTGCCCTTGTTATAGGGACTTGAAGAACTCCAAGGGCAAGCCCAAATGTCCTTAAAATAAAACCAGATTTATTCTCCTGCTTGTGTACCTCAAACTATTTCGGTTTGGTTTGAGAAATAGATCAGTAAAATTTTCAGAAATAAGAGCTCCTCTAGGACCTTTTAATGTTTGTATGGCTTTTTATTACCCATTTGCATGAGAATTGAGATGAATTCTGGACTTTAATTCGTCCCATTTCTTTCTACTGATCAATGTTCTTGCAGCCAGTGCCATTTGAAACAAACTCATCACTCTGTTATTCTTGATTCAAAATGTGGTTCTTACGGGATGAGATCATACATTTTAATGTATTAAAAAATAAGCCACTAATGCTTGCATTAAGATAGGTTGTCTATATCACAACCCTTGGGTAAAGTTCTTCTCTGGACCCTGCTAATGCGGGATGTTTTGTGCACCGGACTGTTTATGTTAGATAATAACTGCTACAAGCTAGGATTCAACTCTTTTTTAATCTTTCAACCAAATAAAACATTAGGTGATTTCTTCTCATATGTCCAAACCTTGGTGGATAGAGTTAGTCGATAACTATGCCGGTGGAGATACGGTGTACCCTGTGAAATTAGTCAAGGTGTGCACAAGCTGAGTCAGATACCATGATTATTTTAAAAAATAAACTACCTAATTGAAGTATTCACACATCAATTATTAGCAAAAGAACTGTCATCTAATAGTTCAGCCATATAACCGAAATGAATAATTCTAAATACCTTAAAAGCTAAGAGAACGATTTCTTCACCACACCTTTTCAATAAATGCCACAGATTTAATATTGCCTCCATCATAGAAAAGAAACATGGAGAACTAAAAGCACTATCAAGAAAGCACGACCAACGACTTCAAGCAAAAAATGGCCAACAAGATTCAGTTACGCGGTTAAAAAACATGCTCATATTGCTTCTCACCTACCAACAAGTGCAAAATAAGAAGACAGATCTACTCTTTACTAGAGATGAAAACATTAGAACAAACTTGGTTTTTTCAAGACAGATCTAAAGGATGTTATGATAAAGTCAATGAATTATTTGTTACTATCTCAGACAAAAGACACTCTTGAGTTTCTCCTTCACCATGTACAACAAACAGTTGAATAACAAAACAACCATTTTTATTTGTTGCAATATCAAGTGAATTTTCTGCTAACATGTCTAGTATGTGTTGCAACACATGTATCATCTTCTGAAGAAAAAAAGTATTTAAGGAGTTCATGGAAAGGATGGTTTGCTATTAAACCAAATGAAGAAGAAGATTTAGGATTTTAAACATCCTAGACACCATCAGAATCACTCATTTAATTCAAATAAATTGTGAAAGGAATGTCCAGGCATCTAAGTGGGGTTAATTTCACATATGCACTTCACTTTACCCACTATAACAATATAAAGTCACAAAACTATTTTCAGCGTCCAACATACTCCTCCTTCTGAAAGGGAAAAAAGGAAAAAAGCTTAATAAATAAGTATTATTCTTCTCTGATTATAAAATGAGTTCTGAACGGTTCATCCTGAAAATCTTGGCACTAGTTCAAAACCTTAAAATACTCTCACCTAATCATACATAAATTACATATTTTACATGCTATCAACAGTTTCCAGACAAGCATTGTAAATCAAAATAATAGGAGTAGACATACTTGGGGGAGCCTTGGAGTAACCGATAAAGTTGTTGTCATGTGACCACGAGGTCTTAGGTTGAAGTCGTGAAAACAGTCTCTTACAGAAATGCAAGGTAAGACTGCGTACAATAGACCCTTGTGGTCCGGCCCTTCCTCGGACCCCGCGCATAACGAGAGCTTAGTGCATCGAGCTGCCCTTTTTAGACATACTTGAAAGACTAGTACAACAACCAGGCAGAGTATTCCATCAAATAATTACAGAACCGCTTACCATTTGCAGAACCATATTTCAGTCAGCACACTGTAGTCCAAGCATGAATAATTATCGACCAAACAAGCTCGCCTATTTACAGAGTCAGCCAAGTTAAACAAGAGAAGAGCACTCCATCAATTTGCTTATCGATGCCTTTCTCAGCCTTTTTTGGCTAAAAACAAGTGTCAATCAGCTTGCTAATTGCTCAAATCTTTGCTCTCTAACCCACATGGCAAGGATAACAGTTCAGTAAGCTCCACCCGGTATTCTAAACCTCTAAGGTAGTGCCCCAGCAGCATGCACCTGATGAAATTATCAAGGGAAAAAGTCAAAGCTACTGTCTTTAAATACCAAATTGGAGTAGTAAAATTCAGCATCCAGCTCAAAGGCAGAAAACCCAGAGCTTCTTAGAAAATTGAGAAAAACTAATACTAGTAGCTTAGTATCATGAACCAACACAAGCACATATAGACAGCCAACAAACAGTGTAGCACACATATAGACAGCCAACAAACAGTGTAGCACAAGTAACAAACACTTAGCATCACATGATCACAGGAGCGCATTCAGACAGTTACAAACTGGGCAGTAGATGAGTAACACAATGTGTAAGATTGACAGGCGAACACCTGATGAAAGCAGCAAGAGAAAGGCAGAGAGCGGGGAAACAGAACAGAAGTTGCAGCTGCAAACTGGCAATATTTTTATCCAGGAACTACTCTTTTCAATAACCAACAACCTGGCTAGCTATAAAACTTTAAGTTCCTAACTCGTTCATATAGAAGCCTAGTCAATTAAAGACAACTTTCTCAACTCTCCAGTTTGTGACAAGAAGACTAATCCATTTGCAACCTAAGCATTTAGATCATTCACAAAGTATTCTCACCAAAACAACAGACGAGCCAAATAATCTCGAGTCAATGATATCTGAGGCTGGAAGTGAATGGATGTGTTCTCGACAAGATCGATGGGATCTTCAGCTCCAACATTTACAGTTCCTGCAGAGGTATTATCTGATAAATCGGGGGCCTTAGAATGCATTCTAGGGGATAAAGTTGCGAGCAATCCATGGACTACTGAATGAATGGTCTCCTTTACTTCCAAGGATGTTGGTTCTGATAGCTCAGCAACCTGCTCAAATTGATGTTGATAATAAGCAAAGCAGAGACAATAAGAATGGAATAAGCAAGATACAAGTTTTCTCAACTTCCAATTCTGAAAGGGGTGCGCGAACAACCAGGAGATCACGCAACTACTTTACAGGAAAGCTAGAGAAAACATATCAAGAGACGGCAAAAATATAGAATAAGTCATGGTTATCAAAAATATATATAGCATAAGTCACACATAACAAGTTAACAACTACTATGCAAAAGAAAAGAAGGGAGAGAAGCGCCCCTAGGGCTTTGATTAGTGGTAAAAGTGCAACGCATAATGCGTAGGTTAGGCGCATATCACGGGTTCGAACCTTGTCGTAGACGGAAGCCTGATATTTAAGTGGAGAAAGGTAGAGGAGCAGACCCATTATCCACCAAGTTCTAACCATGCGCCACTGGCCCTTGGGGATTTCAGTGATATCAAAAAAAAAAAAAAAAAAAATAGGGGACAAACATATTTTTCTATTCTTGGTATGAGTAAAAGAGAAGGTGTGGAATTCTTTGTTCTTTCTCTGAGTGTAAAAGAAGAATTTGAATAGTATTTTTCACTTTAATAACCTACATATATTTTCTACTTTGTCCATAATTCTATGGTTTCTTTTCGAGAAAGAGAAAGTCCAACCTAACAAGGTCCTCTTTCATTATGAAACTTAAGTTGTTTTTCATAACACCCTTTCTCTTCCTAAAGTTCGTCCTAAAACTTATAACAATGGGGGGTGGGGGTGTCAAGGTCAGTTGACATATTATACAGAAAGAGAGCCATTTACCTTCTCTGGCAGCAATGATCTTAAGAAGTCCAACAACTCATTCTTCTCCTCACCTACAAATTGTTGCATCTGAAGAGCTGCACTTGTCCTCTTAACTTCACGAAGTTCCTTCCATACACAAACAACAGACAGGTCACCTTCATGTTCAAACAAGACGAAGCAAGAAATATAAATGCTAACTAGCAAGTAATTCTGGCAGTTTTTTTTTTTTGATGAAGTATTCTGGAAGTTAATTGAACATGGCACCTGCCCAAATCCTATTAGCTACAACATTTAGTAACCCTTCCCCCTCTCCCCAATGCCAAATGTAAACCTCAACAAAGGTGACTTGTTCTTGCTGAAGCAATAGATCTGTAGTAGGTGAATCAACTGTACAGATGAATTTATTCTTCTCACTTGTACTTCATTAGTTTCATAGACCATAGTCATGCAAGCTAATAAACAAATACTCTGAAGATGGGAAATTCAAACCACCCACCAAGGTAAAAATAAAACTGACGAAAGAGTATCTAAGTGCTAATTCCCCTTTTTTCTTTAAGATGCCAGGTGAGACACTAGGTCCAATGTGTTAAATAAAAAGGTCTTGAACTGCTACATATTTTTATGAAGGTAAATCCTACAATTGAAGGGAACAAAACCATATACAATCTTTTTTGCTGGAGTAAACAGCATAGTGTAAATAATTTTGATCAATTATTTGACTTTCTCAGCTCCCTAGTAAGCATGTAGGAAGATCTCTGTACTGGAGCTAACCCATGTGACTTTTTCTTGTAATTTTCAGGATATATGGTGCATACACTGCAGTGCTGATTCTACCTTTTTGTAAGATGCTAGCCGAGTCTGTAGGTCTGATATGTATTGCTGAGCTTCAGGGGTCATTTTACCAACGTCTGGAATATCAGGTGAAAGTTCACTCTTTCCTTCTGATGTTGGTCGGTCATGTTCCGATTTTTTGCTCGGTATATTTTCATTCAGCAATGCCTCATCTCCAACTTTGGGATCTTCAGGCTTTTGTCTACCAATGTTTCTATCATATATTTCAAGGTTCTTTTCAATACAAAGCATGTACTCAGCATTTCGTAGTGTATACCTGCAATTACAACGGATTGCACTTTATGCTACAGCTTCAAATACAAGCATCGAGTAGACTGAGGAACAGATGCAATTCAAGATCCTTTTTACAAGAATTTTGTAAGAATAGTTCATTTCTTTCATCTCTCTCTATTCCCCTTCCCCTCTCATAATGAAGTTAGAAACACCATACCAACTTCCATCTTACTTTCAAGTCTTTGCATCAAAGTCAACCAGAGAGTGGATACTAAAAACAATGAGAATTTGATGCATATTCCAGCCATATTAAGAATTATTTCATCTCTTGAATACCTTGATAGGAGAAACAATGTAATACCTCCTAAAGAGAACAAAGAAGAAGTAAAAGAGGGGTGCAGGTGGCTCATCATACTAATGATACTCTCAAAAGACAATGGCTATTAAGTAAGAATAAGATGGACATACTGGGCTATAATCTTCACCAAATCTTCTTTCCTCTATCTTTGTCTTGGTCCCTAAATATAAACCTACTAAGCATAAGCATGATGAAGTTGTGGGTAAGAGGTACTCATGCTAAAAGATAAAGCATACCCAGTCATCATTGAAGAGATCAAAAGCTTGGAAATTGGTTCCCACAAAGCTTCAATTAGAACTTGAAACTGGTCCGATGGAAGCAAGCCCAACATGCCTGATATAGTTCTTTTCATTGCATCAATGGTTGTGGGTGGTACGTCTTTTTGAATAAGGCTCACGTCCAAAGGCTCTATATCTTGTATCAAATTTGGGAGGACTGATTTCTGGAAAGAAATAAAGAAGCAAAATGAAGAAGAAGAAAAAAAGAGCAATCTTTAATCAAGTTCAGAATTATGCTAATATTTGCTGCAGAACAATTACTACCAAGGTTGCTTATTTGTGAATGAACCAACCATCAGTTGCGCAACATATAAAAGGAACAGCGAGCAAATCATATTTTTAACTCAAGTCATCATTACGAGAATACTTGTTTTTCTAATGGAATAAATAAAACCTCAAAGATTTTGCAATACATCAGCAAGGAATGAACTTAAAGAACATAACTGCAAACTCAAATCTAGATGTGATTTCTATTACTGGTGCCTACATGATATTACAAGTATCCTTTTGAGAAAAATATCATAGCACCAATGTCAAACCTCTGTAGCTAGTGATCTTGAACATTATCAGTCATTTTCATGCCCCATAATAAGTTACGGGATAAAAGATTATATGCATCACTGAATCAACCCAAGCATCAGCTACATGTTTAAAATGAATAAAACTCCAAAGCCAAATTATTTTCTCTTTACTTTAAACGCATCTCCCAACCAACCAGAGATCATCTGGAATTTAATGACAATTAGTACATATATACATATTTTTCTTCAAATAAAATTTCTCTAAGCTCGCCAACCTTCACCTCTGAACCAAAGAGTTTTCAATTAAAGCCAGGACATAAAACCAATACAATGCTCACAAACACAAATCAAAATCCGATTGGCAATTACTCTCCATATATAGATAGAGAAGGCAAGGCAAGTTAATTTACGAGAATACTTGTTTTTCTAATGGAATAAATAAAACCTCAAAGATTTTGCAATACATCAGCAAGGAATGAACTTAAAGAACATAACTGCAAACTCAAATCTAGATGTGATTTCTATTACTGGTGCCTACATGATATTACAAGTATCCTTTTGAGAAAAATATCATAGCACCAATGTCAAACCTCTGTAGCTAGTGATCTTGAACATTATCAGTCATTTTCATGCCCCATAATAAGCTACGGGATAAAAGATTATATGCATCGCTGAATCAACCCAAGCATCAGCTACATGTTTAAAATGAATAAAACTCCAAAGCCAAATTATTTTCTCTTTACTTTAAACGCATCTCCCAACCAACCAGAGATCATCTGGAATTTAATGACAATTAGTACATATATACATATTTTTCTTCAAATAAAATTTCTCTAAGCTCGCCAACCTTCACCTCTGAACCAAAGAGTTTTCAATTAAGGCCAGGACATAAAACCAATACAATGCTCACAAACACAAATCAAAATCCGATTGGCAATTACTCTCCATATATAGATAGAGAAGGCAAGGCAAGTTAATTTACGAGAATACTTGTTTTTCTAATGGAATAAATAAAACCTCAAAGATTTTGCAATACATCAGCAAGGAATGAACTTAAAGAACATAACTGCAAACTCAAATCTAGATGTGATTTCTATTACTGGTGCCTACATGATATTACAAGTATCCTTTTGAGAAAAATATCATAGCACCAATGTCAAACCTCTGTAGCTAGTGATCTTGAACATTATCAGTCATTTTCATGCCCCATAATAAGTTACGGGATAAAAGATTATATGCATCACTGAATCAACCCAAGCATCAGCTACATGTTTAAAATGAATAAAACTCCAAAGCCAAATTATTTTCTCTTTACTTTAAACGCATCTCCCAACCAACCAGAGATCATCTGGAATTTAATGACAATTAGTACATATATACATATTTTTCTTCAAATAAAATTTCTAAGCTCGCCAACCTTCACCTCTGAACCAAAGAGTTTTCAATTAAGGCCAGGACATAAAACCAATACAATGCTCACAAACACAAATCAAAATCCGATTGGCAATTACTCTCCATATATAGATAGAGAAGGCAATGCAAGTTAATTTACGAGAATACTTGTTTTTCTAATGGAATAAATAAAACCTCAAAGATTTTGCAATACATCAGCAAGGAATGAACTTAAAGAACATAACTGCAAACTCAAATCTAGATGTGATTTCTATTACTGGTGCCTACATGATATTACAAGTATCCTTTTGAGAAAAATATCATAGCACCAATGTCAAACCTCTGTAGCTAGTGATCTTGAACATTATCAGTCATTTTCATGCCCCATAATAAGTTACGGGATAAAAGATTATATGCATCACTGAATCAACCCAAGCATCAGCTACATGTTTAAAATGAATAAAACTCCAAAGCCAAATTATTTTCTCTTTACTTTAAACGCATCTCCCAACCAACCAGAGATCATCTGGAATTTAATGACAATTAGTACATATATACATATTTTTCTTCAAATAAAATTTCTCTAAGCTCGCCAACCTTCACCTCTGAACCAAAGAGTTTTCAATTAAGGCCAGGACATAAAACCAATACAATGCTCACAAACACAAATCAAAATCGGATTGGCAATTACTCTCCATATATAGATAGAGAAGGCAATGCAAGTTAATTTACGAGAATACTTGTTTTTCTAATGGAATAAATAAAACCTCAAAGATTTTGCAATACATCAGCAAGGAATGAACTTAAAGAACATAACTGCAAACTCAAATCTAGATGTGATTTCTATTACTGGTGCCTACATGATATTACAAGTATCCTTTTGAGAAAAATATCATAGCACCAATGTCAAACCTCTGTAGCTAGTGATCTTGAACATTATCAGTCATTTTCATGCCCCATAATAAGCTACGGGATAAAAGATTATATGCATCACTGAATCAACCCAAGCATCAGCTACATGTTTAAAATGAATAAAACTCCAAAGCCAAATTATTTTCTCTTTACTTTAAACGCATCTCCCAACCAACCAGAGATCATCTGGAATTTAATGACAATTAGTACATATATACATATTTTTCTTCAAATAAAATTTCTCTAAGCTCGCCAACCTTCACCTCTAAACCAAAGAGTTTTCAATTAAGGCCAGGACATAAAACCAATACAATGCTCACAAACACAAATCAAAATCCGATTGGCAATTACTCTCCATATATAGATAGAGAAGGCAATGCAAGTTAATTTACGAGAATACTTGTTTTTCTAATGGAATAAATAAAACCTCAAAGATTTTGCAATACATCAGCAAGGAATGAACTTAAAGAACATAGCTGCAAACTCAAATCTAGATGTGATTTCTATTACTGGTGCCTACGTGATATTACAAGTATCCTTTTGAGAAAAATATCATAGCACCAATGTCAAACCTCTGTAGCTAGTGATCTTGAACATTATCAGTCATTTTCATGCCCCATAATAAGCTACGGGATAAAAGATTATATGCATCACTGAATCAACCCAAGCATCAGCTACATGTTTAAAATGAATAAAACTCCAAAGCCAAATTATTTTCTCTTTACTTTAAACGCATCTCCCAACCAACCAGAGATCATCTGGAATTTAATGACAATTAGTACATATATACATATTTTTCTTCAAATAAAATTTCTCTAAGCTCGCCAACCTTCACCTCTGAACCAAAGAGTTTTCAATTAAGGCCAGGACATAAAACCAATACAATGCTCACAAACACAAATCACAATCCGATTGGCAATTACTCCATATATAGATAGAGAAGGCAAGGCAAGTTAATTTACGTTTCGCAGGCTACTACGAAAACTGTGAATACAGGCATACATATAGACAAAATCAGAAGATATAATAACAGTAGCAACAAGTTAAAACAGATCAGGATATGCAAATTAACCTTGGATGGAGAATTCTGATTACTGAAACCATCCAAAGAAGAAGCTTTAATTAAGGCAGTTCTTAATTTATTAGGAATTTTGGTGGAACGAAAGGGAAGAGAAATAGATAGGCGTTTGAAAGAGCGTAGAGGAAGAGGACAATTGGAGAAGGTTGCCATGGACAACCACTACTACTCCTATTCCGATCCAAAACCAGGAAAAAGGGACGACCTTAATTGCACAATGTACATAGTACATACACTCAACGGACCTAAACGTGTGGATGGAAAACGTCTCTTTCGTCCATTGCTAAAATTTGGATGCAGTGCTCGTGTGTTTGGTTCCGTGAATATAATTCATTTTGAAAGAATTGAGTTTGATAATAATTAATTTATTTTTGTATGCAATAATGTAAAAGCGATTGTTATGAATTCACGATGTTTGGATAGTTTTGATTAAAATTATTTTTTGAATGTAGAATTACCAAAATGGACATTTAGTCAAATACATATAAATAAAAATTACTAAAATGGAAGTATGTAAATAAAAATTACAAATAAATAATAGAATTTAAAGTGTAATATAATGTTTAAATATTAGTAGAATATTATTACAATACTAATTTAAAGTGCAATATAGTACTTAAAATATTATTAAATATTATTACAATATTATTAAATATTATTACATATTATTAAATATTATTAAATATTATTACAATATTATTACAATATTATTACAATACTAAATTAAATAGGGTAACGAAAGAAAAGGTAAAAACTCAAATTGAAATAAATGTAGAATTGATTCTACTCACCTTAGAAGCTAGAAATTATATCTTCTTAGAGAATCAATTTTGAAAAGGAGAATTGATTTTGAAAAGAAAATTCAAACACCCTAATTTTACTCATTTTCACAAAAATAGCAACTCAAAATCACTTCTGGGTTGCCAGATTTGAAACCAAACATGCACTTAACAAATAACATCATTTCACGCTAGTGATGACTTAGGTACAATTTTTATTCTATATTAGCATATGCGACCCCCTAAATTTATTATTTTATTATAATTTTTACACTTTAATTAAGTGTTATTTCTATTGAACTTCTCAACTTGTCCTCAAGTGTGTCATCAGTTCGAGCCTGATTATCCCTAAGCCCAATGTGAGTTTTTTTAGTTGGATTTGCTTCCCGCCGTTGCTCAACGAATGGATAAGAGGCTCGTGGGATTGACGTGAAGCGAGGATGGCTATATTTCGGAGCGAACTCGCGAATATGGCGCATGGATACAAGTTATGCCTTGGAATGAAAGACAATTCGAATCCGCTTTGTCTACGAACAAGGAAGCTATAAGTAATGCAACTATGAATCTCACGGAGAGTTCGATCCCGCTCAGATGAGCGGCGCATGCTTAACATGCAAGTCGGACGGAAACCGTGTTTCGATGGCGGACGGTGAGTAACGCGTAAGAACACGCCTCGGGAGGAACAACACCGAAACGGCTGCTAATACCCCGTAGGCTGAGGAGCAAAAGGAGGAATCCGCCCGAGGAGGGGCTCGCGTCTGATTAGCTAGTTGGTGAGGCAATAGCTTACCAAGGCGATGATCAGTAATTAAATTATTAGAAGCAGAAATTAAATCTTATTATTAGAAGCAGAAATTAAATTAGAGAAATGAAGGTGGAGTAATATTTTAGACATGTGTGATAAGCTATTATTTAGGTCATGGATGTGTCGATTTCTGTTGGTTCTGCTCTTCCACTGTCAGCTTAATTAATAGCTACTATTTTTTTCATCTCATTACTGCCAATCTTAGCTAAAAGATGGCATAATTAAATTAGAAAATATATATTAGCATGTTGTTACATTGAAGATGGAATATTATGTAAGTTGGATTGTGTTTGATAGACGCACTTAAGGATAAGTTCAGGGATTTAACAGGAACAAGACTTAGTTTGAGGTGCCAAAATGAAAAAAAATGGACAAGTTTAGAGGGCCGCATATACCTTCAGCCTTATAATCTATCTTTAAATTGTTGGCACGATTGACAATTTTATCTTGTTCTCAAGTCATGCCAATTGCCAAGCGATGCATCCACATATTATTTTAGGTATAATTTTTATTCTGTCTATCTTTAAATTGTTTACATTTCACGGCAATTAATAAACTAGCCTTATTAAATTGTTTACATGCCACGGAAAATTAATAAACTAGCCTTATCAATAGTCATGTCAGGCGAGGCATGACTTTAAGTACAACATTCATGTAAAAAAGGCAGCTGGCAGATAAGATTCGACTACGAGCCTATCAGACGCCTTATCTTCAGATTTCGCAAGCCGATCGTTTCACTGGCCAACTCACGACCTTCCTGGCCACGACATTAACTTTATCGCCATTTCAACGCCCCTTCAACATTCATGTTATGTTTCTTTAAATTATTCACAAGTCATGCTACAAACTGCATTCTACCTATCTTTGAATTGTTCAAAGTTACATCGGATTAATTGCAAACTCGCCTTGTGCAAAAGTCATCGCGAAGAATGACTTTAAGTACAACCTTCATTCTGCATAATTTTTTAAATTATTCACAAGTCATGTTGAATTAGCAATACTTATGTCTTGTTAAATTATTCACAAATTCTATCAAATTTGATATTGTCTTTATTCTAGCTATTTCGTTAAATTGCTCACAAATCCTAGTGTATTAGCATGAGTTGCATGTGTTATTGTTTTGTTCAATTGTTTCAAACGAATTAAAGCAATTTAGGTGCTTATTTTAAAGCAAAATACATACATGTTCATACCATTATACTAATGTTTGCATTTGTTTTGGATCATTTGGCTGAAGAATGGAGCTTTCAATAAAATGTTATTGCACCCTTGTTTTATTCCTTGTTTTTCTATAAATGGCATTATCATTGTCACTCGCAATTACTTGCATTTATTATTGTGAAATACTATCGGTTTTGAATAATGCATAATAATTTAGTAGAAAAATTAAAATTTGATTTAAATCACGTCAAAAAGAAAAGGAAAGAGGAGGAAGATGAAGGGTTTTGTTGGGTCTAAAATACACAAGTAAGGCATATGTTGTGATATTTCTAAGTGCTTACGCAAGTGTATGTATCGTTCAAGTAATAAAGATCTGTAAGACCGAGTTTATCGTCCACAGAGACTGGTTTATTAAGTACCGAATATCTATTCTATGGTATCTATTTGGTTGACGTTCTTTAGTTTGAGATTTATAACTAAGTGCAGAAAATAAACTAAAGATTATAATACTCTGGGTTTATAACATTTATGAAGGAAATAGGGCTTCCAATCTCCTCAATTATCCACTCTTTAACGTGTTAATGCAATGCTAATGACTCTTCTTCTTATTAAGATAGAGTTAACTAATCTGTCATTATATTTCAGTTAGGACATACCAGAGCTCAACCTTGTGCAGAAACCTTCTATATTTCTATGATAGATTTTACCACACAGGAGGATAAAAAACAGTAACCTTAAATACTACACAAGTATCGGGGTACTTTCGTTCACGATTTTAACTTATGTCTAGACAACTACATCATATTCAAATCTCCCCTCTCGGATCTCGATTCGAAATCATACAAGTTATGACAATTAGTGATCAATTAATTATCAAGCAATCAAAACAATATTGAATAGATCTTAATATGCTGAAGAAGAAATCATTAACTATGCATTAACTATACGAAAGAGTTTCAAGAAGATTCGATGGAAACCCTACTAAAGTAATTAGCTCCTAAACATTGTCATGTCAAGAACTAAATTACAATCCAACATAAACTAAAATAAATAAGGGAAAGAAAATAACTTGAACAAGAAGATGTCTCTAATCTTGCTTCTAGACGTCATTCTCCTCTCCAAAGTATATTAAAAAGTGATCAAGAGATGCTCAGGGTTTAGGGATTTATAGTTGGGAAAAGTTGCCCTTTCGGACCCTGAAAACGTGTCAAATTCGGCCCAAAAATCATATTTTCCGCGTCAGCGCCGTGGCCCTGCAGGCTGGCGCCACGACGCTGAAACTCCTGCGACCAAATCAGAGTTTTTAGGATAATTAGCGTCCGCGCGTCATGGCAAAGTCGCGGCGCTTGTAACGCCTTTCTCGCCGATTTTGCGATTATGTGTCCTTTTTTCGTCCGCACTTCGTCAGATTTCTTCTATGCTTCTCGGGACTTCTTAGACTTCATTTCTTGGCATTTTCTTGTGCAATTTCATCCTCAAAAGTAGTATCTTCTCCTTTATAACCGCTGTGACACAAATGAACGAAAAACACACCTAACACTATACTAAACGCAAAATAAAAGAGTAAAATACTAACTAAAAATGACTCAAAAGTGTATACAAAATACACTTAACAACACATCGGAAGTTTAAAAGAATTATTAACTTACTTGCCCCAACAATTCCGTCTCTGGTATGATTACGTTATAATTGAAACCTGTAAAGACATGAGAAACAAACTTACAATTGATATTCTTAAGTCTATCCTAAAAGGTGCGCACGCGATTGTCTTCTCGGGTACAAGCCTTCGCTACGGTATATTTCTCTGTCAGGAAATCCAGGAAATTTTGGCAGAGGTTTGAGAGTATTTTAATTTCTAAACTCTGAGTTCAGAAAGTAAGAATTCAAGTGTAAATTCTATGTAAAATCAATAACCTAAATTGTGAGGTTAATTGATGAATATATAGTGGAGATTAGGATACAAATTAGACTGAGATTAGGCTTAAAAACTTGTCCTAAAATCGAAGTCAGCCGGGCCACCGAATGGGCCCATCGTCGCAATGCCGCGCGCCTCGGAAATGAGGCTACACGCCTCTTTATTTTAACTTTCAGCACGTTTTGATTTTAATTAAATCCGAAATCTAATTTTGACTTAATTAACTAATTTTCATCAAATGAAATTTATCTCATAATTTATTATTGATTAAAATATCTCGATTCTAAAGCGAATATTTTATACTCTCTCAATATAACCTTAGACCGAAAAGACAGTCGACTTAGTGTGACCCTTTAGGCCTTCACACATCGACACTTAATCAAATTAATGTTCACACGGAACTCCTAGACTGTCATATGATGAACTCAATATGTGAAGTACGTTTACAAGACTCTTAGTAAACACAACCTCTATATGGGATGATAAATTACTTTCATTCGCAATACACTCGATCAAGCTTAGGATTTGTCAAGTGTCTATCCAAATGACCTGATCATTTTATCTCATCTATATTAGTCGACAACTAGATCATATCTCAAATATGTCTCTTGCATTGACCAATGACTTAGTCGACCTAATATCATTGAGAAGTTGGGTGTTCTCTCAAATATCTAATCGAGGAATGAATCATATTCTTGGCTCAACTACCACCTTAGTTTGTATCGCAATGTACTCAATTCAAGTCATGTCTTATCCTATAAGAAATTTAAGCTTAAGACAGGATCAAAGTATATTACTCTATAAACCAAGTGCGCATTGACCTCAAGTCAAAGGACCTATATCTCCCACATGCTGATAATACTCTAGACATGTATAACAAGTAGTTTATCAGCAGGGCATGCCAATACTATCTAAGAGTATACATGTGTCAATCACTAGCAACTATTACTAGTAGTAAGTGAGACATACTACATTCTCTAAGAATGTGATGCAGACCACATGTCGACTTATAATATATCATTGATATCTCATTCCCAATGTTCATCAGTCGAAGCTATAAAGAACTACGCTCTATCATTAATACCTCACACTATCAATGACAACGTTAGCTCAAGGGATGCACATTAATGAATAATACAAATAATCAAATAATAATTCAGTAATTGCAAAAATCATAAATATATTAATTTCATTAATAATACGAATGTGTTCAAGTACATCTGTCCCTAAAATGATTGTCTCTGACATATATACTTTCAGAAGAATAAGGAGAAGAGAGCATAGAGATGAAAGTTATGTTAGTTAGGTTTATTTTAGCACAAATTTTAAAAAAAAACGAGACAAAAGTTAAATACCAACCCTTAAAAGTGGTACATGGTGAATTCCACAAAAAATTGAGAAGTACATTTCCCCAATGGAGCAGCCTAGTAATTTGGGTTGGCAATACTTGATTAGCTCACTTCAAACAGAGACATGTCGTGACTCCTGTGGTCACAGCCAAACATCCCGAAAAAACGTCAATTTTTTTTTTTTTTTTAGTGCTAGGCCTAGTGATGCTTGAGGCTTTTCCTATTTGGGCTTGGATTGAAAATACTGAACAGAAAGAAAAACAAACTGTACAGGCCCTGACTAGACTTGGTACTAATCCAGAGACTTGGTACTAATCAAGCTAGAATGTCCATTCATGATAGTCCTTCAGCGGATACTAATATACATTTATCTGAAACTATATACAAATTGTGACAAAATCATGGCTTGAGAGATTATGTATGTTATTCCAGTTTGATTTTTCCTTATCGAATCAAATAATGAAAATCTGGTTAAGAAGGCATCATCATTAATGCCATTTATTTCATACTATATGATCTAGATTAATGTTAACAAAATAGCATAGTAGGGTTATTCAAAGTTGTATGGCTCAAAATCTAAATTTTTAGTTCACATTCCTCTAGAGTCAGTGGCACCCGCAAGGGTAGTCAAGTTGGTGGAGTAGGAAAGCGCGGTACCGAAATGTCACGAGTTCGATTTCCCTGCCAACACCTTCTTGGTTGAGTCTGTCACACATGGCTTGATAAGTGTGGTTTACCTGGCTGACGTAGTTTGCAGGCTATTGCGTCAGTCTGATGGTTTACCCAGTGCACACTTGTAATAAAGTAGCGGCTGCGGATTCCCCCGTCATAAAAAAAAAAGTATAGAGTCAGTGGCGGAACTTGCCCAAAATATTAAGGGGCGGTAACTACTACCAAAAATATTATAATTGAAATTTATAAAAACAAAATATAATTTTACCAAAGATTTAAAATAACATTAACACAACAAAAATATAATATATAAAAGGAAAGACGTATCTAGAATTAAAGTGTTGTCCTTCGTTCTTTTAAAGACTTGAAAATCATTAATAATTGAACCAGAGCTAAAGCTTTCAGCTGTCTCTTTTTTAATACAAACCATCATATTGTCAGCAAGAAATTCATCCTTCATCTTATTACGCAACCTTGTCTTGATTATCTTCATTGCTGAAAATGATATTTCTGTAGTAGCCGTAGAAACTGGAAGAGTTAAGATAGGATGGATTATCCGATCAATCAAGTAATATGTATTCGTCTTCCCTGTTTTTCCAAAGACACACAATTTAGACATAGTTGACAAGTTATTCAATTTTGAATGACTATGAGCCTCAAGAATAAATTGTTGAAATCTCAAATTTATTTTCTCTTGCTCAATAAAATTCACTGGATATAATTTTTCTACAAGAGCACATATATCATCCATATTAAATGCTTCGTAAATATCTTTAGGAATCAAACTATTGCTTAGGCTCAAAAATTCTATTGTTTGAACTTTGAACATTAAACCTTTAATTCAATCCCTGCAATTATTGATCAATAGTAACATAAAAGTGATTCACTCTAAATTGTTGACCTATTGTGATGTGATCCTTCTAATGATGAGCACGTCTTTGACGCTCTATATAAACATCATTACAATCAGAAAAATCAATATCATATTGTTCACAAAATAATATCACAATTTTCAATATATAACTCTTACTGTTCTCCGATCTTTGCTCTTAAAAATCCGCTCTTGAGAACCTCTCTTTTTTCAAAGCCTTATATGAAGCGTGTCAGTAATTAAGTTTTTTGAGGGGGGCCCAGCCCCTACTAATATCCACCACTGCATAGAGTATTAGTATGTCAGATCATAAAACCTTACAGGCCAGGTTCTTTTGCACCTAAGTATTAGAATATTCTAGAATAGAATATTCTAGAAGTAATACCATTAATTATAGAAATATTGTGTAGTATCTTGTATTAATGTAGTATCCCATCTTATATGGTAAGTAGTTTAATGTATAGGAATATTTTTACGATTATTCTATATTCTTCCTAGTTAGTGTAAAGATGTATATATTCTTACCTAATGGAATGAAGTCTTTTGAGGAAAATATTCTATCATGGTATCAAGAGCTTAGGAAAAGATTCATCTTCCTAAACACCGAAATTGTTTTTTCTTTTTGTTTTCTTTTTTTCGAAATTTCGTTCTCCTCGAAATTTTGATTTTCCTGTTCATCGTGTTTTGTTTTTTCATCCAACTATTATCAACATGTCTGAATCCAAATCGTTCTATCACCCAGCCCTCACAGTTTCAAATATCAAAACTCATGTTCCCATAACTTTACAAATGGAGAATGTGCATTATGTCGCTGGGAACTTTTAAAATATGTTGTCGTTCTCACCGTTCTCTTCACCACATCATCTCCCTAAAAGACAAAGAAAAGTTTTGACAACGGATGAAGACAAAGAATTGTGGGATGTCCTAGATGCCATCGTTTGGTCGATATATTCAACAATATCCACGGATTTGTTGCGACACGATCATGGAAAGCATTCTAAGGCAATTGATGCTTGGAATCGACACGGACATTTTTTATGATAATGAAAATTCTGCCGTTGCTTTGGAGCAAGAATTCTCCGGTTGATATGGAGGATTTTCCTAATCGCTCGCTTATTGTCAACGCCTCAAAGTGTTGGCGGATCAATTAAAAATGTTGGTTCCCCGCCTCCGACAACCGCTGATTCTACAACTTGTCACGGATTGACAGAGGCATATAGCGGAGTTGCCACCGTTATCCGTCAAAGTAACCCACTTCCGTTATTCTACAAAGCAAGATATATGTTAATCCTAGAAGAACAAGGTCTTTCCAAAAAGGTTGCTAACACAACCGAATCGGCGTACATGATCACTAATGATGGAAATAATCGGGGTCAAAAAGGACGGCATGGAAATAAAAAAGGTGGAAACCGCAACAAAAACGGGAATCATCGTAATTCCGGCGGGAATTCCGGCGGTTTTCGGCCCCGCGGCGGCTCAAGCGGCGTGGCGGCGCGGCCTCGGCAGAAGCGATGGCAGGCGGCGAAGAAGCAGCTGGCTCGCCACAATGGACTTGGCCGACCCTTGTCCTTACTCCTACTACAAATCGGGCGAGCCCAATTTCCACAGCCAAAGAATCACCACACCAAGAAGACTTTTGCCCAAATTTAACAAATGAGCAAAGAATAAGTTTTGGGCCAGCCAAAGATGGGCAAAGAATGGAAAAGAAGAGGCCAGCCAAAGAAGGCCAAGAGCTGAGCAAAGAAGAGGCCAGCCAGCTGGCGGGAGGCGCAGCAGCAGCTGGGCGGCGAGTTTTGGGCCTCAGCGTGGAACGAGGCCCACTCAACAGCCGATGGGCGGAAATCGAACATGCCATGCACACGCCTGGTTGAATCCACTGCATACCGAATTGGTATATGGACTCGTGCAACGTCACATATGACGTCATCCCAAGGTAATCTCACGCCCTATTTTAATTTGAGCAAATCAAATGGTATAATCGTTGAAATGGCCATTCCATTCCAATAGAAGGTTATGGTTCCACTAAATTGTCCAAACCAAATCCACCATTAGCCTTGAAAATGTTATGCATGCACCACAATTAATCAAAACTTAATCTCCGCTCAAAGTTTACTTATAATCGGGTTACCGTAGCTTTTGATCCTTTTGGTTTTACTGTGTGATTTTCGAGCGGCACGCTAATGAGATGTGATAGCTGCGAGAACTTTATCCGATTACTTCACTACTACAACCTGACAAGAAACATTTTAATTTTGTTTTTAGTTCCAATTTATGGCATTTAACGCTGGGACATCCGAGAGTCTGCTTTAAACTCTCTCAAACGCAATAATTCAATTTCATGTACACGAACTCTTAATAAGTGCGATCGTGTCCTTTGGGTAAAGATATTCAACTACCTGAGTCTTCTTCTAATTGCACTTTTTTGCCATTTGAGACTATACATTGTGATATTTGGACATCCCCAGTTTTAAGCTCTTCAGGGCATCGATATTATTTGCTTGTTTTAGATGATTACTCTAAATTCTTGTGGACATTTCCCATATCAAAAAAATCACAAGTGTTTTCTACATTCCTTAGTTTTAGAGCTTTCATCCAAAAACAGTTTGAAAGGGATATCAAAAACATCCAATGTGATAAGCAGTGAGTTTGATAATGACGATTCGATTTTTGCAAAACAAATGGTTTGAATTTTCGTTTTTCATGCCCCCACACATCTTCTCAGAATGGACAGGCGGAACGCAAAATACGAACCATAAATAATATTGTCAGGACATCTCTTGCTCATGCCTCACTTCCCCCTAACTTTTGGCATCATGCACTTCAGATGGCTACTTATTTGTTGAATATACTACCAAACAAACATACATCACACCAAACACCCCTTCAGTTACTATACCTTCGAAAACCGACATACTCATCTCGGGTTTTGGGTGCTTGTGGTTTCCATTATTTCCATCCACCACCATCAATCCAATACAACCGAGATCTACTCCTTGCATTTTTTTTGGATACCCATCCCATCATCGGGGATACAAATGTTATGACCTATCCTCCAATAGGATTTTTATTAGTCGTCATGTTATATTTGATGAAACTCAATTCCCATTTAGAAAAATCAATGAGTCACAATCTCCCACTTATGAGTTTTTGGATGCTGGAATACACCCAATTTTTACCCAACCATTGTCTCATAGTTCGGTCACTGCTACTGCAAATGGACAAAATTCTCTTAATCCATTACCCGTGTCCTTACCAAATGGTGCCCAACCCACTGTCCTGGATACTGGTACACATTCGGGCTCATGTGCTTTGACACCTACCCTTAATGCAACCCAAGCCCCTGATCCAGTCCCAGCTTTACAAATACCACATTTGGCCAGTGGCGTCCAGTCCACTGGCCCGACAACACGTCCAGTCACCCGTAGTCAACATGGTATTGTCAAACCCAACATTTTCCTCAAAAGACTTCATTCCATTAGATAAGAATATATACATCTTTACACTAACTAGGAAGAATATAGAATAATCCTAAAAATATTCCTATACATTAAACTACTTACCATATAAGATGGGATACTACATTAATACAAGATACTACACAATATTTCTATAATTAATGGTATTACTTCTAGAATATTCTATTCTAGAATATTCTAATACTCCCCCTCAGTTGAAGCTGGAGGACGCCGAATGCTGAGACTGTCCCGAAATTCTTCAAATAAAATCAGCGGAAGCCCTTTCGTGAAGATATCGGCGATTTGATGACGCTTGGGACACGTACTCGCACCGTCCGCGTGCCACTTTTTCACGGACAAAATGGATATCCAACTCTATATACGTTTAGTGCGCGATGATGTATTGGATTTCGAAAGATATATTGCACTAATGTTGTCACAGAGACTATAGTAGCTTTGAATTTGGCAACGGCTCCGAGAAAAGATTCCGAATCCAGCATTTAATCGATACAACATTGGCAACGCGGTATTCGGGCCTTCAAAGACCGAGCGACATC
This sequence comes from Przewalskia tangutica, assembly GCA_029844215.1. Lineage (NCBI taxonomy): Eukaryota > Viridiplantae > Streptophyta > Magnoliopsida > Solanales > Solanaceae > Przewalskia > Przewalskia tangutica. The sequence continues at coordinate 2,125,994 of JAQGDG010000035.1, forward strand.
GCTGGTTGCCGTTGGAAGACCATGAAACTAAATTATCACCGAGGAATACACAATACCCAGATGTGGAGCGTCTGGTGTCCGGACAGCTTGCCCAGTCTGCATCTGTATAAGTGACAAGTTTGGAGATGCAAGACGGGTAAAGATGTAATCCATATTCCTGAGTGCCCTTAATGTAGCGTGCATAATCCGCTTGAGTGCTGCGTATGTTCTTCCATCGATTATGCATGAATAGGCATACTTGTTGCATGGCATAGGTTATGTCCGTCCGGTAAAGGTGAGATATTGCAACGCTACCGCTAGATCAAGCAGACAATGTTGGATCAGCAAAAGGTTTGCTAGAGATAGCACTTAATTTGGACTTTGTATCCACCGGTGTTGCTGAGGGTTTGCACGAGGCCATTCCAGCCCGTTCCACGATCTCAGATGCATACTTCTTCTGAGAGAGAAAGAGCCCACCTGCATGTCTTGTCACAAAGAATTCCTAGAAAGAAGTGCAATGGACCAAGATCCTTCATAGCAAATTCTGAACCAAGTCGAGACATGATATTCTCGAAGAGATTCGAGGAAGTCGCCAATAATATCATCCACATACAATATAAGATAAGCCGTATGATTACCCTGATGATAGATAAAAAGGGAATTATCGGACCGGCTGTGTGAAAACCCCATCTGTGATACAAAATCGCAAAACCGGCCGATACTGTGCCCCGTGCTTGTTTGAGACCATACAAAGACTTGTTTAGCGCATATACATGATTGGGATATTTTGGATCTCTGTACTTAAATGGTTGGTGCATGTAAAGCCTCATTTAGGTGACCACGGAGAAATGCATTTTTAACATCCAATCGTGAAGTGACCATCCTCCGGAGAGACAACCGAGCAATCGCTCGATAGAATGGTTTGACTCATCGGATCGAATGTCTCTCCACAATCGATGCCAACTCGCCGCGTCTTCCCATCACCTACAAGACGGCCTTATGCCGCTCAAAAGAACCATCAGATTTTTCTTTATGAGTAAAAATCCACATAGACCGAATGATGTTAGCATTAGATGGACGGGGCACTAAATCCCATGTCCTATTTTTAATAAGAGCTTGATATTCATCATCCATGGCCATTTTCCAATTTGGGTCTTTCAGAGCGCATACGTGGTTACACGGTAATGGTGATTTGGAAATTAAAAGCGGGCGTCAGATTTAGTGTTGGGTTTGACAATACCATGTTGACTACGGTGATCGGACGTGTTGTCGCCATGGATCGACGCCATCGCCAAATGTGGTATTTGTAAAGTTCGACCGGATCGGGGCTTGGGTCAGCATGGGTAGGTGTCAAAGCACACGAGTTCGAATGTGTACCAAGATTCAGACGAGGGTCGACACCATTTGGTAAGGACACGTAATGGATTAAGAGAATTTTGTCAATTTGCGATGAGCGACCAATCCATGAGACAATGGTTGGGTAAAAATTGGGTGTATTCCAAAGATCCAAAACTCATAAGTGGGAGATTGTGACTCATTGATTTTTCTAAATGGGAATTGAGTTTCATCAAATATAACATGACGACTAAAAAAAATCCTATTGGAGGATAGGTCATAACATTTGTATCCCCGATGATGGGACGGGTATCCCAAAAATGCCGAGTAGATCTCGGTTGTAATTTATGGATGGTGGTGGATGGAAATAATGGAAAACACAAGCACCCAAAACCCGAGACGAGTATGTCGGTTTTGAAGGTATAGTAATTGAAGGGTGTTTGGTGTGATGTATGTTTGTTTGGTAGTATATTCAACAAATAAGTAGCCATCCGTGCATGATGCCAAAAGTTAGGGAAGTGAGGCATGAGCAAGGGATGTCCCGACAATATTATTTATGGTTCGTATTTTGCGTTCCTTTGCCCATTCTGAGAAGATGTGTGGGGGCATGAAAAACGAAAATTCAAACCATTTGTTTTGCAAAAATCCCAGAATTGTCTATTATCAAACTCCCGCCCGTTATCACATTGGATGTTTTTGATATCCCTTTCAAACTGTTTTTGGATGAAAGCTCTAAAACTAAGGAATGTAGAAAACACTTGTGATTTTTTTGATATGGGAAATGTCCACAAGAATTTAGAGTAATCATCTAAAACAAGCAAATAATATCGATGCCCTGAAGAGCTTAAAACTGGGGATGTCCAAATATCACAATGTATAGTCTCAAATGGCAAAAAAGTGCAATTAGAAGAAGACTCAAAAGGTAGTTGAATATGCTTACCCAAAGGACACGACTGACACTTATTAAGAGTTCGTGTACATGAAATTGAATTATTGCGTTTGAGAGAGTTTAAAACAGACTCTCCCGGATGTCCCAAGCGTTCATGCCATAAATTGGAACTAAAAACAGCAAAATTAAAATGTTTCTTGTCCGGTTGTATTAGAATATTCTAGAATAGAATATTCTAGAAGTAATACCATTAATTATAGAAATATTGTGTAGTATCTTGTATTAATGTAGTATCCCATCTTATATGGTAAGTAGTTTAATGTATAGGAATATTTTTAGGATTATTCTATATTCTTCCTAGTTAGTGTAAAGATGTATATATTCTTACCTAATGGAATGAAGTCTTTTGAGGAAAATATTCTATCATGGTATCAGGAGCTTAGGAAAAGATTCATCTTCCTAAACACCGAAATTGTTTTTTCTTTTTGTTTTCTTTTTCAAATTTCGTTCTCCTCAAATTTTGATTTTCCTGCTCATCGTGTTTTTTCCATCCAACTATTATCAACATGTTCAATCCAAATCGTTCTATCACCCAAATTTCACAGCTTTCCAATATCAAAACTCATGTTCATAACTTTACAAATGGAGAATGTGCATTACGCTCGGCGAACTTTTTAAAATATGTTGTCGCTCACCGTTCTTCACCACATCATCTCCTAAAAGACAAAGAAAAAGTTTTGACAACGGATGAAGACAAAGAATTGTGGGATGTCCTAGATGCCATCGTTTGGTTGGATATATTCAACAATATCCACTGATTTGTTGCACACGATCACGGAAACAGATTCTAAGGCAATTGATGCTTGGAATCGACACGGACATTTTTATGATAATGAAAATTCCCGCATTGCTTTGGAGCAAGAATTCTCCGGTGTTGATATGGAGGATTTTCCTAATGCGTCGCTTATTGTCAACGCCAAAGTGTTGGCGGATCAATTAAAAATGTTGTTCTCCGCCTCCGACAACCGTTGTTCTACAACTTGTCACGGATTGACAGAGGCATATGGGCGAGTTGCCACCGTTATCCGTCAAAGTAACCCACTTCCGTTATTCTACAAAGCAAGATCTATGTTAATCCTGAACAAGGTCTTTTCCAAAAAGGTTGCTAACACAACCGACCTGCCAGATACGGTCACTAGTGATGGAAATAACCGGGGTCAAAAAGGACGGCATGGAAATAAAAAAGGTGGAAACCGCAACAAAAACGGGAATCATCGTAATTCCGGCGCGGAATTCCGGTGGTTTCGGCCCGGTGGCGGCTCTGGCGGCGGCGGCGTGGCCGCGACGGCATGCAGAAATGACGGCAGGCGAAGAAGCAGCAGCTGGCTCGCCACAATGGACTTGGCCGACCCCTTGTCCTTACTCCTACACAACGAGCCCAATTTCAGCCAAAGAATCACCCACACCAAGAAGATTTTTGCCCAAAGAGCTGAGCAAAGAATAAGTTTTAGGCTACCAAAGAGCCACAAGAATGAGCAAAGAAGAGGCGGCCCAAAGAAATGCCAAGAAATGAGAAGAAGAGGCTGGGCCAAAGAGCCATGAGGCGGCAAGCGGCAGCTGGGCCACAGGTTTTGGGCCTCGGGCGTGGAACGAGGCCCACTCAACATCGGGCCGACGAAATCAATACGCCATGCACACGCCGGTTGAATCCACTGCACGAATTGGTATATGGACTCAGTGCAACGTCACATATGACGTCATCCCAAGGTAATCTCACGTCCTATTTTAATTTGAGCAAATCAAATGGTATAACTGTCGGAAATGGCCATTCCATTCCAATAGAAGGTTATGGTTCCACTAAATTGTCCAAACCAAATCCACCATTAGCCTTGAAAAATGTTATTCATGCACCACAATTAATCAAAAACTTAATCTCCGCTCAAAGTTTACTTGAGATAATCCGGGTTACCGTAGCTTTTGATCCTTTTGGTTTTACTGTGTGTGATTTTCAGACAGGGGCACGGCTAATGAGATGTGATAGCCAGGGAGAACTTTATCCAGTTACTTCACTACTACAACCTATTAGAATATTCTAGAAGTAATACCATTAATTATAGAAATATTGTGTAGTATCTTGTATTAATGTAGTATCCCATCTGGTTGAGTTAGGCCCAAGATCCATTCTTTACATGGTATCAGAGTCAGACCCATTCCAATTCTTTGTTCACCGATGTTGGGCCCCCAAATTATATTATCCACGCCCGCTTAAGCGTCCGGCGTGTGAGCAAGAGTCCACATCGGATATGGAATGGGAACACGGACTCCTTATATGGACTGGACAATCCTCACCCTACAAGCTAGCTTTGGGTTGAGTTAGACCCGCCAAGCGTGGCAAGAAGAAGAGCGGCCCGCCACAATGGACTGGGCCGAATGGCCTCTTGCAAACCCTCAACAACACCGGTGGATACAAAGTCCAAATTAAGTGTTATCTCTAGCAAACCTTTTGCTGATCCAACATTGTACCGCAGCTTCAGCAGCGCGTTGCAATATCTCACCTTTACTGCACTGACATAACCTATGTAGACAACAAGTATGCCTATTCACGCATAATCCATGGAAGAACATACGCAGCACTCAAACGGATCAGACGCTACATTAAGGCACTCGTGAATATGGATTACATATTTACCAATCTTTCATCTAAAAACTTTTCACTTATACAGACGCAGAAGTCGTTCGACACCGACGCCCACATCCGGGTATCAGGTATTCCGGTGATAATTTAGTTTCATGGTCTTCTAAACGCAACCCACGATCGCGCTCGGTCTTTGAAGTTCAATACCGCACGCAATGTTGTATCCGATTCACGCCGATTCGGAATCTTTACCGAGCTTCATTGCCAAATTCCGAAAGCTACTATAGTCTACTGTGACAACATTAGTGCAATATATCTTTCTGGAAATCCAATACATCATCAGCGCACTAAACATATAGAGTTGGATATCCATTTTGTCCGTGAAAAAGTGGCACGCGGACAGGTGCGAGTACTTCATGTCCCAACGCGTTATCAAATCGCCGATATCTTCACGAAAGGGCTTCCGCTGATTTTATTTGAAGAATTTGGGACGCCTCAAGATTCGCGTCCTCCAGCTTCAACTGAGGGGGAGTATTAGAATATTCTAGAATAGAATATTCTAGAAGTAATACCATTAATTATAGAAATATTGTGTAGTATCTTGTATTAATGTAGTATCCCATCTTATATGGTAAGTAGTTTAATGTATAGGAATATTTTTAGGATTATTCTATATTCTTCCTAGTTATTGTAAAGATGTATATATTCTTACCTAATGGAATGAAGTCTTTTGAGGAAAATATTCTATCACTAAGTGTAACTATGCTCACAAGTTAAGGACGCGAACGTAATTACACTACTAGAAAGTTCATCCGTGTCTATGTTTGATTGGCTTGCTAAATGGTTAAAGAAATTTAAGATTTGTCTAAATTAATGAGTTATCTTATACTAGAACCCCATAGCCACCTTATCAGCAAGGCCCTCACCTAGTCACCTTATTTTATGTTTCTCGTAGCCCAGACCCTACTCTTTTTGTTTTTCTGGTTTATAGTAGCATGTTACTGGTTTAAAAAAAGAGTTCAATAATGCAACTGAAAAATATACTAGAAGTTATCGTGTCACTTCTTCATAGCTAGAAATGGAGGCTTTCACTTTCCATGGATGGGGCCATGTTCATCACGAAGATATATATAGTAGTCTGAAATATAGCAGAATGGTGCTCGTCATATAATTATAAACTAACTTCCTTGTTTCACAAGTTCTTCAATTTATCTGAATTGAAATATATTCAGTTATCAATATTATACGTCTTTGTAAAATTCTTTCCTATTATTTCTAATATTCTTTTTTTATTATAACTCATTTTCTCAAAGTCAAAATCATCTAATCCCTTCTATAATACTTCAAAAATGAATTTTTGTTCTAACTCAACGAGATTTCTAATTTCTCACTTAGTCATCTTTTCATGTTTTTTTTTTATGTTTCAAGCAGGCTGCATACATCAGATTTTATTTTAGAAATGTTTCCGCTTTCTCAAGTCCATGACAATATTAATTAGAGGCAATAAAAATCTTAAAAGGCCAAAATAATACTCCTAGAGGAAAAAGACTGAACTTCCCATAATGAAAAGCCAAAACTGAAACTTATTAAAACATTAGATTCCTAAAAGCCTGGCAAGAGTATCTAAGGCAAAATTGTATGTTACGAATATAAAATAGAGCTCAATAATGCAACTAAAAACAGACCAAGTTATGCAGTGATTTTAATTTGTTAGTAGTGATGGAGACCTTCCACTTTCCGTGGACGATAATATTATAAAACATAGAGCAAAATAATCCCCCCCGTTTTCTTTTTCTATGACATTATTATTATTATTATATCAATGGAGTTTAACCTCACTGCATTTACAGTATATAATATTCTTAAATTATCAAGTTGAATTGTACAATTTATAAGAAATACGATCTGGTAACCTGAAAAATAATGTAAATTACCTATTATAACGGATTAAATTATACTAAGAAAAAAAGTTAGTTACGGCGTAGATGAGCTAAACTTGGAAGAAAGAAACAGTTCATTTAACAAGCTTAGGATATTACATCATTTTCACAGGTTAATTGAGCCATAACGTACAAACCTCGAACTTCCTAGTCTAGTTACAATCAGGACCCATCTAGTCACAAAAGTAAGACAAGAAAAATGGAAAAAAAAAATTAATAAAAAAGTTTAGGGGATCATCCTTCATTGACTCTCCTCCCAGTCAGTACTCATGCATGTGTAATTAATAAACAGTACTTCTCCTCAACGACGTCGTTCAGGTGTCCATTGAGACAGTTGCGGTAGGGTCATGAGGTAAAAATTCGAAATAACCCATGTTTGGCATGATGGTGTACGAAACTTCTGAGGGCTTACACATTGGATTTAAATTGAGTCCAAAGTAACACTCGGAAGCTGCGTACATAGTGCACGCTTTTGGTAATCCACCACTGTAATAATCCAAAGTAGGAATGTACTGAGCCATAGCACCCGTGACAATTACGTCAAGGTACTTAGTCTTAGGCCAAATCCTCGTGATAATTCCTTCCCAATTTTCCTTACAACATTCATCATCAACAAAATCGGCTAGGTCTGGGTTCGGTCTCATAATTTTACCCATTCTTTCACAAACAGAAGGGTCTGTAATTTGTGGGTTCAGAGTTCCTGTTCGAATGTCAGGAGAGAGTTCCCGCCAGTGGAGCTGCAAGAACCGAATGGCTCGGACAAGGCCCGAGGCAAAGACAGCTCCAAGGCGAAGGACTTGCTCGCGCTCGTAAAGACCGCAGAGCATTTGAGCGTACATGCTTTGAAAGGAGTCAGCACAAAGAATGGCTTCATTTGGGCTTGTGTAAACATTGTACGGGTCATGGGGTCTGCTTTTGAAATGTTCACTCTTGTAATAGCTTGTGAGAACGGGTCTAGCCAATAGTCCACCTGGCGTTTTCGTCTCGGACTTGATAAATAAGAAGTATAGTCCTTTGCCTTTATCTAATCCAGGCACGTATCTGTCACATAAATGAAGTTTCGTAAGAAATATGCTTTATGTTTCCCAAATAATACGGATACCAAAAGAGGTAACGTAACTCTATTTGATTTTGCGTTTATTATTTCGTTACTTACAGGTTCATAACAGGCATAAGAAGACTGTAAAGTAGCTGGCGACGATCCAACTCTTCCTTAATTGTAGGCATCAGTTTCCTTTCACCAGCTGACGTTCCAGAGCTGTTAACAAAAAAAATATATCCATAACTTTGGTACATAAATTATAATCTTGCTCATAAAAAAGAGCTAGCCAACTAGGTACTCCTCCTTTCCATTTTATGTGCCTGAATTCGTGGTAAAATTTATGTCTGTATAATATATTTTGGATTAAACAGACAGAATAACATACTATACGTTTGGCTTACCTAGTGAGGAATTCAGAGATGGGATGAGCGGATAAGATAGGAGAACGGTCGCCGTTAGCGATCCGTTGGATCTCTGGTTGAAGATCTTCGTAAGTAACGACCGGAATTTTGGATTTAAAGGTTTCACGGCCAGTAGCGCCGTCAAGTTTAAAGCGCTTGAGGTACTCAGTTTGCGAGTTTGGGGTCAATATTTCATCCAAGACTCTTTCTTGGACGGCATCAGCATTTCTAGTCATCTCTTCTATGAATTGAAGTGCCTTTGCATCTTTCTCACATGCAGGAGGACCCAAAGGGGATGACAACACAGAATCAACAGCCATAAAAAGGTCGCTTATAGTATAATTAAATGTTGAGAGAAAAAGGAGAAGATTTTTTTGTATAGAGTTGTGTGGAATTAGAAGAGGAAGGTGAAAAGGTGTGCGGTGGATAGAGTATAAGAGGGTGCTTAAATAGGTGAGAGAGGAAGAGTTGGGGATGGCTAGTATTAGATCATCTAAGAGGCGATGCTCAAACTCGATCACGATGTAGAGTTTTATTCCTCCTCCTTTGTGGATGACTTTTTGTGAGCATCATGTATTATGTCTCACACGGCCGCTGAGTCATCATAATTTACCTCTTTCATTAATTTATGTCGGGTCTGGTGGTGGGCTCTTTCGCCTTTTACCCCTAAGGAAGAGTGGGGTGACACGTCACGTGCCATGTCATAGTGGGACCCAAAAGGGTGGCAAAGACAAAAAGATGGTTGGAAGGAAGTCGACGCGGGGCCGTGGACAATTTTGTAATATCAAGGTGTATGATCAAAAGGGGACAAGGTAGGACCCAAACACGTCTACAAAGCCCTAATTTAGGGGTGCAAGTGGGCCCAATATTAGCCACCTCAGCTGGGGCATAGCTAGGGTTTGGTTTTGGACTGGGGTGGTGCATCACCCAACCACGCGGCTCGTTTCTGGTAAAATTGTTGGACCCCGATTGCGATAGCCCACTATCTACACTACAACTACAAGCATGCTCCATGACCTCTTACGAGATTTCGTTATAATTTATGGAGTAGTATTTAAAATATGAAACTAATATCCTATACAGGAAAACAGACACTTAAATGATGTGTTTTGCTGCGTGTATTATGCAAGTATATCACAAGGCAGGAGAAACACAAGGTGTTGCTCTTTCTCATGGTCGTCTCAAACATTTTGGGGGCTTATTCTAATTTTTAAAAGTGGATCTTTAATTGTGCTAAAATCTGCGAATTATTGATATTTACAGTAAATTCTGGTTAATGCTACTTAATAAAAATTAAAAGCCCCCAAATGATATTAACATTGTTAGCTGAGAAGAGGAAAATTAAGTTAAGTCTCAAACTGAATAGGTTTAATTGTTTAAACATAAATGATATTAATATATTTTTTGGTCAGTAACGAACTAATATTATATATAAAAAAATTGTACAATGAATATATAGTGCCATCACTAGCAATTAAGTTATGGCAAGTACCATCAGTGGTACCACGAATTGCCGTAATCCCTGCATAATTGTCATTAATTAGAGGCACTTACATATTAATACTTAAATTAATTGCATAAATGAAGAGTATATAGATATCTAATTAGTGGATTTGAACATTCTAAAGAATTTTTACACTACCATCAATGTATTTTTACGTGTTATATATCATGTAACTGTGCCTTATTTTTCAAATTATCAATCTCACTTTATATAAAGACAATTTTCTATAGTTGTCTTTTAGTGACCTGATGCAACAACAACATATATTCAGTGAATCTCACTATGTAGGGTCTTGAGAGGGTAAAGTGTACGCACATCGTACCCCTACCTTGATAGGAATGTTGTTTCCGAAAGACTCTCGGCTCAAGAGAAAAATATTGCAAAAAGACGGTCAGATAGAGACAAGCAATTCAAAGCAAAAAGCAGTATGAAAACGAAAATAGCAAAAGCGAAAAAGTTATGATAAAACAGTCTGAAAATGAGCAATAGATAAATAAAATAATCAAAGTACAAGAGACTACAGATAATATAATAAATCAGAGGACAATAAACTAAAGAGCAAATCTGCGACTACTCGTACAAAAGATAAGTGGGTTACCTACTAACCTACTACCCTAATATGAGTCCCTCATAACCCGTTATCTAAGGTCATGTCTTCGGTAAGCTGAAATTACGCCATGTTTTATCTAATCACTTCTCCCCAATACTTATTCGACCTACTTACCTCCTCTGAAACCGTCAATGACCAACCTCTCACACCTCAGCACTGGGGCATTAATGTCTCTCATATTCACGTGTTCAACCATCTCAGTCTCGCCTCCCACGTCTTGTCATATTTTAGTGACATGATAGACTAAAATATTTGTTGTACATTGTTAGTGTATATTAGACATGTCCAAAGCTAGGGTCGGGTCACGTGACTTTTTTTTCCTACTTGCCCGATTCTGGCCATGACCCGCTCTACAAAACAAAAAATGGGGTAATTTGGTCGGGTCGGGCCGCGGGACCCGACTATTTTTTTTTTGTTATTTCTAAAACTGAATTTCCAAAATTGAAATTGAAATTCACACATACATTACCACGAAATTCGTACGTTAAAATCTATTGTATATATCGAGATTTATAGTGAAGAAAAGGTAAAATTAGAAACCGATGTGGGGGAAACGTCAAATCGATTGGGAAATATATGCGAAATAATTTTTTTTGGGTGAAACGAACGTCCGATCGCAGAGTTATGACCATTTCAAGTTGCATCAATTTACAACACATATATTTTATGTCAATGCTTCACATTAAAACATAAAGCCTACATCACATATATTCTTAAAATATGTAACTATTAATAAAAAAATAAATTATATTAAAAAGATTTAGTGGTGGGTCGAGGTCGTGAGGTCGGGCCGAGTAGCAAGTGGGTAAATCGACCACTCGACCCTACGTATGCCCGGGTCCCCGCTTTTACTGGTCAGGTGGCTCACGGGTCAGCAATAAACTGACCATGACCCTAATTTTTTCGGGTCGGGTCGGGCGGGTCCTCAACCATATGGACAGGTCTAGTGTATATACATAATTAAAGTACTCATGCAAAATTATATGGTTGCTTTACGTTGTGAGTTGCTAATCCGACATTATTAATGAGCTTAATTAACAAGTAATATCACACTTTATTATATAGTAATTTATTTTTTCCTTTTGTAGAACTATTTTTTGGATTTGGATGTGGAGTGTGGATTAGCTATAGATCCAAGCAAAGTGGTGGAGTAGTAGTAGTAATTAATATTAATATAATGGAAGAAACGTGGGTTGGTAATTTCGTTTGCAGTTCCTGGAACTTATGTTGAACTTTCTTTGGTGGAATCTCAGGATTATATTGTTGCAGATCAACAAAGAAGCTCCTAGGAACATTCAGGCGGCTATTTCAGAGTTACATTTATTTCCTTCTTAATTAAAAAAACTAATCACCATAAAAAATTAACTATGGTGGCGTTTTTAATTAGTGCATTAATTATAATTAAAAGTTTAGTAGAATTCAACTAAGTAATAAAAATAAGGTTAGAGAATAGTAACTGTCAACCTCATTTTAAAGGTGGTTTACTTTTCCAAACCACTTTTTGGCTTTGGTGGAGCTGGGTTGTTTTGAATTGTGTTTGTTATCTTTAGATAAGATCAATAACAATAGATAAGGTTACCTCATTCTATTCTATGCAACGGCTTCATCTATGTTTCGTCTATGCAACGACGAGCATTTACATCGCGTCTATGCAACGACGTCATTTCATGTAAGTCTATGCAATGACTTCATCTATGTTTCGTCTATGCAACGACGAGCATCTGCATCGCGTCTATGCAACAGCTTCATCTATGTTTCGTTTATGCAATGGCGAGCATCTGCATCGCGTCTATGCAACGACGCTCTTTCATCTAAGCCTATGCAACGACTTCATCTATGTTTCGTCTATGCAACGACAAGCATCTGCATCGCGTCTATGCAACGACGCCATTTCATTTAAGCTTATGCAACGACTTCATCTATGTTTCGTCTATGCAACGACAAACATCTGCATTGCGTCCGGAAACGACGCCATCTTTGTCCAGAAACGACGAACAACTGCATTTGCGTCCAGAAACAACACCATCTTCGTCCAGAAACGACGAACATCTGTTGACAGCCAATTTTGACCCATTTTTCGTATATTTATTGCAATTTTATGTGTTTTAGGATATTATGTTTCAATTATTATTACACCGTCATTTATTTTAATAATATTTGCATCTCTTTAAATAATTAATTGACATCCCGTTTTAATTTTTAATTAGACATTAAACATTTGTTAAATATTATATTTTATTATTATTGCATCGGCATTTGCATTTTAATAATTTTGCATCTTTTTAAATAATTTTTCTTTTAAATAATTAATTCGTTTTGCATTTTGTCAAACTAGTCCAGTCCGAGGCACAATCCGGATCAGTCCAGTCCGTCAAAAACCGAAGCCCAAACCAATGCCTAAAAAATGAGACTCAATACAACTTTCATCTTTTTTTCCCCAAACCCTAAACCTAAATACCCACTATAAATAAAACTATTCTCACTCTTTTCATTTCAACAACAACTTCAGCTAGCCGCACGTGCCCCTCTCTTAATATACTATCCCTCTCCCATTCTCACCATTTTCAACCTCAAGACCCATTTTGGAAAAAACCAACAGCGCCGCCATCCCATATAATCATCTTCCTGTCTCATTTTTTGGACTAGGACTTCAGTTCGAACACATATCAGCCGCAGCACCCCATTTTTATGAACCCCACTTTCATCTTTCACTCTCTCTAACATCAAACCAACTTCCGTCGCCGCCGTCATTGCCGGAGCTCCAAGCTCCGGCGGACTACAACACTTCACCTTTTCCCCTTTGACTACCTCTTGATTTGGTTAGTTGTTTTTGTGTTAAATATGAGTTTATATATATCGTTCTTTCTATATTATGGTTTATGTAGTGTCTGTTTGATGCCCACTGTTTTGAGTACTGTCCTATTGGTGGAATATGCCCAATAAATTCTTGTTTCTTAGAAGAGGAAGGAATGCGTCAATATGATTTATTTATTTATTGTCAAAAAGGTTCAAGATTTTCAACCATTAATGATGCCGTAATTTTGAGATATCCGTAAAAGTAAACTTGTTTGGTTTCAGTGGAATTAGTTTTAAACGACAAGAAAAGGCTTTGTTTTGTAGCGTGTAAAGAATGAAGTTGAAATTGGTTGGTTCCAAGTCATTATTCTTGTCTAATTCTGTCAATACAGAGGTGATGAAGTCTAGCTCATTTCTTGACACAGCTAATGTTTGGTCTCAGTGCAGTTGTGGCTATGTTTGTTGCCACATTTTTTGCCTACTACTGCTGTAGTTTGGCTGAACAATCGTTGTCTTTAATGATTTGAATCATTTCTTGGTAGCAATCTGCCACCTTGAAACCAACTGAGCTACATCCATGCGGGTTCTATACTCAGGATATTTTAATTGGTTGATTTAAACGTGATACTGCATGGCCGATGAAGGAATCTCCGTCTGATTTTCAAGGTCGCCCCTGTACAAAAGACGGATTTATTTTTGGCTTTACTTATTAATTCATGTCATTACTTTAAAATTATTTATTCTATTACTAACACTTAGTATTTATGCAGGTACCCGGAGATCATCTTGTGCAGAAGGCCTAAAAAGGCTAAAAGATGTCCCGGAGTTTTATTTGATTTTAGCTTTATTATTATGTATTGCATTCCATTGTAATTGTAAATTATGAAAACTGCTTAAAATATGTAGAATAAAAAGACAATAAATAATTAACCTAGGTTTGAACAAATAACCGCAAGTTAGCGGATCTTAAAGGATGTCTAACCCCTTCCCTTTAGGATAATAAAGAACTCTGATCCAGAATCTCATTAATTTTGCAGACCATTAAATGGAGATTAATTGCAGTATTTTATTGCAATAAATCAAGTGTCATAATTCACTTAACTAATTAGGTGGCGACTCCTCAAAATCAGCATTATTGCTTCATCCAGGGAACCGCGCCAAAGAGCAACGTTACGGATATCGTTCAGACCTCGAGGTCAAAAACGGGCGCGACAACATCTGCACTGCGTCTAGAAACGACGCCATCTTCATTTCCTTTGCATTTTGACCTCGGGAACAAACACCCTAGAGACATTTCAGGGAACAAACACCCTGTCTTTTCCAGCATCTCATCGCAATTGTAACCCAGTGTCATCAAGATTCGACACTGGGACATATTTTTGAATCGGTATTCGATCGTCCATAATTTTAGCATCGCAGCAACCCAGTGTCCTCATAATTCGACACTGGGATATTTTTAAATCTGCGTTAGCTTTGCATTTTATTTTCGCATCACAACGACCCAGTGTCATCATAATTTGACTCTGGGACAATTTTGAGTCTGCATCAGCCCCACTTTTGAGTTCTAGTTTATAAAACAGGACAAAATTGGCTACAAGTCAACATCTTTGTCCGAAGACTCTTCCATCATCTCCGTACAAAGATGGACATGCTGTTGACAGTCAATTTTGACCTGTTTTTCGTATATTTGTTGTAATTTTATGTGTTTTAGGACACCGCATTTTAATCAATATTTTTGGCATTTTCATATATTTTTTACCTAATATTCTATGTTGTTTTATTTTATTTTTGCAAATTGGCATCACGTTTTTACATTTAATTAGGCATTAAATATTGTTAAATATTGTATTTTATTATTATTGCATCGGTATTTGCATTTTAATAATTTTGCATCTTTTTAAATAATTTTTCTTTTAAACAATTAATCTGTTTTGCATTTTTGTCAAATCAGTCCAGTCCGATGCACGATCCGGATCAGTCCAATCCGCCAAAAACCGAAGCCAAATCGATGCCCAAAAAAGAGACCCAATACACCTTTCATCTTTTTCCCCCCAAAAACCAAACTCAAACCCTAAACCTAAATACCCATATAAATAAAAATTATTCCCCATCTTTTCATTTCAACAACAACATCAGCCGCACGTTTCCCTCATCTTCTCACATTCTCTCATTTTTATATATCTTCTCCTCCTATTTCATTTGGAGAAGAAGAGAACACAACAGCTTTCTCCCCCTTTCCTTAAACCAGGAATCCATCCCCTTTGTCATTTTATCATCCTCTCAAACAGTCACCGCCGACTACCACCGCCAGACTTCCAACGCTGCTCCATCTCTAGCGAACACCACTGCTCACCATCGACCACCATCCAGTGTCGACCTCACCCTCTCACACTCTCTCGTCGCTGCCATCTTCGTCGGAGCTCGAAGATCCGACGAGGCACTGTCACACCATCACCCCATTGCCCCCTCTACCGCGTGCCATCTCTACCACGCTGGAGTTGACCGTCAGCGACTGGAGGAGAGGTTTGGTCCAGAATCCCCACGCCTCTGTTTTGCCTTTTTTTTTTATTTCGCTGGAGAATATCATTAACTCCGGCGACGCTGCTGTTTGGTTCTCTTTTTGTTACTATTGTGTATGTTGTGATTTGCTGGACTAATTTAACACGATTTTCTGATTTTTGGTCGGAATTTTCTTAAAATTCTGGCGACGTTCATTTGGTTTTATTTCTTGGAATCTGTGGTTGTCGGACTAAATTGTTGATTATTTTTTATATCTGGCCGGAGCTAAAACTCTGGCAGTCTTGTTCGCCTGATAATTTTTGGGGTTTCATTGTTTTACTCTACTGGCTGGCTGATTTGGTATGATTATGGTATTTTTGATCGGAGTTGTAAACTCCGACGAATCTTTGTATTTAAACTCCGACGAATCTTTGTATTTTTCCAGCAATGTTATTTGTCTATTGCTC
This sequence comes from Przewalskia tangutica, assembly GCA_029844215.1. Lineage (NCBI taxonomy): Eukaryota > Viridiplantae > Streptophyta > Magnoliopsida > Solanales > Solanaceae > Przewalskia > Przewalskia tangutica. The sequence goes on from JAQGDG010000035.1 coordinate 2,142,091, forward strand.
AGACTGATATTGACTGTTTTGGGAAGTTGCTTGTGGTTCTGTGTATGCAAACAACTGCAGCAATTTTGGTCATTTTACATCTCTTTTGAAAACATATTTATTGCTGCATTTTTTAGTATCTTTGATGCCTCACTACTACTTATTTTTTAGTCAAGTACCGTTGGTTTCTCGGTTGAAAATTTGTTATTTTAGATTTGTTTCGGTGAGCATCTATATTTCAGAAAATAAACTGATTTTGAACGGATACATATTGGCCAATGCAAAAGTTATCCGTCGATTTTTGAGGCCTCCATAGTTGCAAAGACGGAAAATAAAATAAAATAAAATAAAGCTTTCCGGGCGTTGATGATTTCTTCTACTTACACAAGATAACCAACATGTGCTGGCAGGACGAATTTTCGCAGCCGGACTTGTTTAGGATGTCCCACTTTATTTTTTTATATATCTGAGCCCTCTGTGTTTAAATCTATTACTGTTTTAGCGCGAATATGAAGGTTTTATTTATTTTATTGCTTCTAACAATATTGGCCGATGAAGGAATCTTCGTCTGATTTTCAAGGCCTCCCCTGTACAAAAGACGGGTTTATTTTTTGCTTTACTTATTAATTCTTGTCATTGCTTTAAAATTATTTATTCTATTACTAATACTTTTATTAAGTGTTTATGCAGGTACCCGGAGATCATCTTGTGCAGAAGGCCTAAAAGGGTCTACAAGATGTCTCAAAGTTTTATTCGATTTTAGCTTTATTATTCTGTATCGCATTCCATTGTAATTGTAAATTATGAAAACTGCTTAGAATATATAGAATAAAAAGGCAATAAATAATTAACCTAGGTTTGGACGGATAACCGCAAGTTAGCGGATCTTAAAGGATGTCTAACCCCTTCCCTTTAGGATAATAAAGAACTCTGATCCAGAATCTCATTAATTTACAGACCATTAAATGAAGATTAATTGCAGTATTTTTATTGCAATAAATCAAGTGTCCTAATTCACTTAACTAACTAGGTGGCGACTCTTCGAAATCAGCATTATTGCTCCATCCAGGGAACCCCGGCAAAGAGCAACGTTGCGGATACCGTTCGCACCAGGTCAAAATGGGTGCGACGATTAGTACTACTACTATATCGGATGTGATAGATACTTTTCAGGGTAATGATATAAATAATAACGTAAATATTGTTGATATTCATGTGCAAATTTAAAAACATCGCTCCTAACAGTTGATCTAGGAAAACCGTTATAAACAGGATTGTACATTGATCTTATGTAATGAATAAAACCAGGAGAATCATGAAATAAAAAGGGCAAACCCCCCACTGCAACTAATTTTGATAATTTTTCTCTATCTTTCATTTTATCGTATTTAGGGCATACAATCGCCCGCCATCGTAGGTCAATTTGATCTTGTACCTGGAGCGGGACAGTATGTGAAGTTTGTCCCGACTGAGAGGGCATTGTTGACTCACCATTCATTTGAGTCTTATATTCATCCCACGTAGCTTTGTGTTTGGTATTCAAATGTGTAGTTAAACCTCTCGTCCCGCTCTGACCTTTTTCCATTTTAAATTTATAAATAATTTTACAAATTTTGCATGTAACAACTTGATTTTGTACGTCTCTATCAAAAAAGGCCCATACATGTGATTTTAATTTTCGTTCTGGAGAGTCTCGTCTCATACTAGGGGTAATAGGAGACGTTCTAGTTTGAGGTGCATTAGTTGACGTGTCATCTAGATTAGTTGGTGTGTCATCTGGATTATCTTTTAAATTAAACTCTTGTTGATTTTCAGAAAATAGTTCATCGTCTAAATCTAATGGTACTTCAGGAAAATATTCAGTATCAATAAAATCATCATGTCTATGAGGAATAAGATGACTAGAAGAAGTACCATTGCCCTTTTCACTCCTACTAGAACCAAACATACCCAACATACCTCTTATTCCTTTCATTTTAATTTATGCTAATAAATACTTAAATAGTTAAAGACAATAAAATTAAGTGCGCTAATTAAAATAAAGAAACAATAATAATTTAATAAAGAAACGAATGTACCAAACGTCGACGTGTAATCGAGAGATGTTGAAAATTAAAATTTTGCTCAACGGACGATCCTCAAGCTAGTTGTCAACTTCACTCTCAATTCCCAAATGAATAAATTAAATTGAATATTTAGAAGACAATGTAAAGAGAATGATAGATAGATTGAGAGATTATTAGAGAGATTGTAATTGTAGGAAGATTTGTGAGAAAGAATGAAGAGAAATGAAGTATTTATAGTTAAAAAATGGGTTAAAGTGTAAATATAATAACTTAAGGGTTAAAAATAAATATTAGGGGTAGGGGGTTGGGGGAGGGGTAGGGTGATTTGACCGTTGCACAACGACCAAATTGGGCAAAACCGTTGTGCAACAGCTAGATGGGGTCGGGGGTAACTGTGAAGGGGTCGGGGTTAGTCGATGTCGGGGTCAATTTTTTTTATCGGTCCGTCACGCATGCGATCTGAATAACGATATCCGATACCGCAGGTCAGGTAGAAATTGGCGGGTCGGTATACCCCGCCCCGTTAGACAACTTTAAGTATATAGATACATACGACTGGTAATCTTCCTCAACTACGAAGTTTAAATACTCCACAATCTATTATGGTTGGAAGCAGTCATCGCATTCTAATCCAAGGGTTTGGCCAGACACTAATCCCACTACCGCATCCTCAATTCTCCCTGAATAACGTCTTATATGCTCATAACATCATCAAAAATCTAATCTCCGTTAAGAAATTTGCCACCGATAATTTTGTATCAATTAATTTTGACCCGTTTGGATTTTCTCTAACGGACCTACGTACCGAAAAACTCCTTATAAGATGTAATAGTGAGGGGGATCTCTATCTTTTCTATCCACATTTGATGTCAGTGTCACCTCTCCCACATCTCTAACTGCCCAAGTCTTTTTTCCCACCGCTTTAGAAATAATTTCTCTGTCAAACTGACATAATAGACTTTGACACCAAAGATCTCCCATTTTTTTTATTTTCTTCAGAACAATAATTGAATTTGTTGTGCTAGTGGAAAATCTGCCCAACAGTGTTCTTCTTTCTCTTTAGGCAAACATGTTCGCCTCCCTTTTCAGCCTTCTTTAGTGTTACGTTTTCTCCGTTTGATATCGTTCATGCAGATTTATCGATATCTCATGTCGTTAGTTCACTGAGTCATAAATTGTATCTTGTGTTATTAGATGACTATTCTCACTTTATCTGGATTTACCCTCTAAAATTCAAGTGTGAAGTCTTTACCAAGTTTCTTGAGTTTCGTAACTTTATCAAAACATAATTGGAGAAATCCATCAAATCATTCCAATGTGACAACGGTCGTGGATTTAATAATTTCACATTTCATAATTTTTGCACCAATAATGGCATTTTCTTCTGTTTCTCCTGTCCCCATACCTCATCCCAAAACGGGAAAGTCGAACGAATCCTCCGTACTATCAACAATCATTCCTGTTTTACCTACTAGTACTCTTCATAATATGACCCCAACCGAAATATTATACCGTTGGATCCCATCCTATGATTACCTTCAGATACTTCATGTACTGAAACGGAGAGTCGTATGTTTAATTGAAATAATAAATAATAATAATTATGGCCTAGGACCAATATGTGTATACAAATCTGTAATCTCAGACACAAATATACGTATACAATAATTGTGGCCTTGGGCCCAAAATACAGGTGCTCAACATGATACTGGATTGGATTACTGAAATATATTAATATGAAGTAACTAGACATGAATTCATGAATTGATTGTGAGTACTAGAGCTTTAACTAGTTTATAAGCATACTCAGTATTATAGACTGAGACTCATGAATATCAATCACAAGTATATGTTGATTACGTACTGCGTCCATAATGATCAAAGTGATAATTATGAATAACTACGAAGTTATAATCACAAGTTTAGTCTTTTCATGAACTAGGGTATTTTTTTAAAATTCCAATGTAATTCACATTGATCTCGATGAACGAGACTTGTGGATGATTAAAGATTTTCCCACACGTAGATGCAAACTCTACATACCTTAATCGCTCCAAAACATGTTTTAAAAATCCGAACTTGAAAGAATAATCCCAAGGCTTGAACCTTGAAACCTTAGTATGGATTTATCTTGAAAATCATAGGTTAAAAGTAGTGAATTTCGCTTAGGAATTGATTATACTTTATTAAAATCGCATGGAAATACATGGGAAAGACTTACCTTAGTGTAAGAGATAGTTGGGAAGAGAGAGCATTCGTTATAGGGTTTAAGAATATGAAAACTGATTTTTAAAACTAAGCTACATATTTATACCGTTTGTTGTAGGGTGAAATTGACGATCAATATTGACGGACCGTCAATATTTTTACAGACGGAGTCTAGGCCGTCAATAATTATATAATCTGTATAATCAGACTGATAAATTAATTTAATTATTTTATAACTTTACAGTGACTTCAAAACTTGAGAGGCTTTAGACGGTCGAAAAAGACGGTCCGTCGACATTTATACGGTCCGTAAAAATCCATTGGGTTCTGTCAATTTCAAGAACCAAATCGACGGTTCACTTTGACGATCCATAAAATATTTTACGGTCTGTCAATCCTGATGTCAAATTGGATATGCAGAACTGAATCTGGTTTTCAACTTTAAACTCCCTGTTTTGGTTTTTTAAATCTCTGAATTATAAATATGACTTAGTTTAGAGGTATGAGGTGTTATAGAAAATACATCGAGGTCTCGAGTTTGAACCCCTGCTCAATAAAAAATTCACAAGGCATAATTTGCCTTCAAGCATACGAAAAACTTCATCTTAAGACAGAGTTTGTCTTATGCCTGAAAGCAAACCATGCCATGTGAAATCCAAACGCCTTGTGATTTTTTTTTAAATTTTTGACTGAACAGAAATTCGAACCCAAAATTCATGAATTTCAGGCGAATGATAAAAATTAAAAATTTAATATTCAAGGGGCAAAAATTAAAGACCACCCCAAAAGAGGGCATTTGTGTGAATTGTCCAAATGAAAATTAGTAGTTCAAAATTTAAAATTCTAGAAAATTACTCTTAGTTAGAATATATATACATATAAAACTTTAGACATACATGTTTGAAGTTTTATCTTGACAAACCAAACATTAGGCATGATTGTCTGAATTTTTTCTTTGCAAGTCAAATCTTGGCAAAAATATTGGAAGCTTGATCTTGGTAAACCAAATTTCTGGCAAAAATGTCATACATTTGTTGCCATACTTTAGATGCAAATTTTCTAAACTTCAGTCTTAGTCCTGTATTACTGAAGTTGATTATGAAACAACTAAACTTATAAAATTTTATACACTATGGGTTGTTTGGTAGGAGCAATATGATGAAATTATTAGTCCCATGAGATTGAAATTATTCATGTTTGATTGATGATAACTCCTTTGCTATCCCACTCAATCTCATTTATATGAAATAAAAGATGGGATAAATCATCCATATAGAATGGGATAAGTTATCCTATGCTATCCCACTCAATCTCATCTATATGAGATAACTTGTTCCTCATACACATGATCCCTTTGAGTCTATGACTATGGCTTGAAGGGTGATACAAGAATCGGTTATTTGTGCACTTGGCCCATTGTTTTTAGCCCAATAGCAAAATTATATCACAAAGATTTGGATCAACTTTAAGCCCATAACATTGCAATTTTAGGCCCAACCTATGAAAAAGCAAAGCTGGAATGATCGTAGGGTGAGCGACAGAGGGAAACAATGGCGGCGCGGCAAAAGTGAACCTAGCGAGTGTTAAGTAAATTCTTTCTTATCCGCACCCTGATTTGAAGGGACAAATTGCACGATTCACGCACACCGACGTGAGCTTTTATCTTACTATTATTATTATTATCGGCTCAGAGTAAAAGCCTCGGGAACACCAATATCTACCAGCCCACTACTCACTCACCCTTCTTCCAAAAATTACTTTGAAGCCCTAGTTCCCAAATTCGTCTCGATTTCTCTCTGGAAACAAAAAAAAAACTAAGGTAATCTTGAATTTTTCTAACTCTTGTAAAATATTGTTCCTTCTAATTGTGGGTAAAAGGGAAGTTGGGACATTTTCCATATTATATTAAATACATGGATTTACCTTTATTCTACTGTTTTTTGCTTACTTTTCTCTAATTAGGTATCTAATGGCTTGTCCTTTAAGGCTAAAACTATGCAGATGAGCTTAAATCCTTCAACCTACTTGAATTGGCTGTTGGACATAGTGTATAGTTGCAACTCGAGCTTCTATCTGTGTCTTCCTTACAAATTAGTTTCTAAACACAAAGGTTTGGATGTATAGGGAAACAAGGTATTAAAAAAAAGAGCATTTTCCCCTCTGATTAAGGAGATAGGTGGATAAATAATTTATGTAATACCCAATTCCAGAGGTTATAACTTTAGATTATAAGTGGATAAGTGCTGCAAAGTATGATGTGACTTACAAAGCAAGTGTCTTACCAAAATAGATGCATATGTCTTTGTAAAGAAATAGATATTGGGTCTAACTCAACCCCAAAAGCCGTAGCTGAGGATTGACCAACTCCATATAAGGAGTCCAAACACCTATCCCACAACCGATGTGGGACGTGGACAATATAAGATGTGGGCCCAACATATGGTAAACAATGAATTGTGATGGGCTTGGCGCCGGACCTAACTGAACCCCAAAAGCTAGTTCACGAGGGGAGTATTTCCCAAGTTCATATGAGGAGTCCAAACACCCATCCCACAATCGATGTGGGAGAATCAACAGTTTTCTCAAACTAAATACAGGAAAATAGAAGAAACCAATATTTTTTTATTGTTTATTGTAGAACAATAAACCAAGATCTAGCTTCCTATTCCATTCAAATCTATTAAATGCAATTTAGTGGAGATATGCATACATTCATGAAGTAGAAATTATGATCCTTATTTCACTTCATGAACGTGCAGTCACTTTAGAATTTTTACTCTTATTCCATCCACGATGTCCTATTTTGGCTTTACACGATGATTAACATGAATGCTAGCAAGTTTATATATCATATAATCCAAAATAAGAAGATTTATACATATAAAACTTTAGACATACATGTTTGAAGTTTTATCTTGACAAACCAAACATTAGGCATGATTGTCTGAATTTTTTCTTTGCAAGTCAAATCTTGGCAAAAATATTGGAAGCTTGATCTTGGTAAACCAAATTTCTGGCAAAAATGTCATACATTTGTTGCCATACTTTAGATGCAAATTTTCTAAACTTCAGTCTTAGTCCTGTATTACTGAAGTTGATTATGAAACAACTAAACTTATAAAATTTTATACACTATGGGTTGTTTGGTAGGAGCAATATGATGAAATTATTAGTCCCATGAGATTGAAATTATTCATGTTTGATTGATGATAACTCCTTTGCTATCCCACTCAATCTCATTTATATGAAATAAAAGATGGGATAAATCATCCATATAGAATGGGATAAGTTATCCTATGCTATCCCACTCAATCTCATCTATATGAGATAACTTGTTCCTCATACACATGATCCCTTTGAGTCTATGACTATGGCTTGAAGGGTGATACAAGAATCGGTTATTTGTGCACTTGGCCCATTGTTTTTAGCCCAATAGCAAAATTATATCACAAAGATTTGGATCAACTTTAAGCCCATAACATTGCAATTTTAGGCCCAACCTATGAAAAAGCAAAGCTGGAATGATCGTAGGGTGAGCGACAGAGGGAAACAATGGCGCGGCAAAAGTGAACCTAGCGAGTGTTAAGTAAATTCTTTCTTATCCGCACCCTGATTTGAAGGGACAAATTGCACGATTCACGCACACCGACGTGAGCTTTTATCTTACTATTATTATTATTATCGGCTCGAGTAAAAGCCTGAACACCAATATCTACCAGCCCACTACTCACTCACCCTTCTTCCAAAATTACTTTGAAGCCCTAGTTCCCAAATTGCCTCGATTTCTCTCTGGAAACAAAAAAAACTAAGGTAATCTTGAATTTTTCTAACTCTTGTAAAATATTGTTCCTTCTAATTGTGGGTAAAAGGAAGTTGGGACATTTTCCATATTATATTAAATACATGGATTTACCTTTATTCTACTGTTTTTTGCTTACTTTTCTCTAATTAGGTATCTAATGGCTTGTCCTTTAAGGCTAAAACTATGCAGATGAGCTTAAATCCTTCAACCTACTTGAATTGGCTGTTGGACATAGTGTATAGTTGCAACTCGAGCTTCTATCTGTGTCTTCCTTACAAATTAGTTTCTAAACACAAAGGTTTGGATGTATAGGGAAACAAGGTATTAAAAAAAAGAGCATTTTCCCCTCTGATTAAGGAGATAGGTGGATAAATAATTTATGTAATACCCAATTCCAGAGGTTATAACTTTAGATTATAAGTGGATAAGTGCTGCAAAGTATGATGTGACTTACAAAGCAAGTGTCTTACCAAAATAGATGCATATGTCTTTGTAAAGAAATAGATATTGGGTCTAACTCAACCCCAAAAGCCGTAGCTGAGGATTGACCAACTCCATATAAGGAGTCCAAACACCTATCCCACAACCGATGTGGGACGTGGACAATATAAGATGTGGGCCCAACATATGGTAAACAATGAATTGTGATGGGCTTGGCGCCGGACCTAACTGAACCCCAAAAGCTAGTTCACGAGGGGAGTATTTCCCAAGTTCATATGAGGAGTCCAAACACCCATCCCACAATCGATGTGGGAGAATCACGATTTTCTCAAACTAAATACAGAAAATAGAAGAAACCAATATTTTTTATTGTTTATCAGAGAACAATAAACCAAGATCTAGCTTCCTATTCCATTCAAATCTATTAAATGCAATTTAGTGGAGATATGCATACATTCATGAAGTAGAAATTATGATCCTTATTTCACTTCATGAACGTGCAGTCACTTTAGAATTTTTACTCTTATTCCATCCACGATGTCCTATTTTGGCTTTACACGATGATTAACATGAATGCTAGCAAGTTTATATATCATATAATCCAAAATAAGAAGATTTATGGGTAGCAATTTCTATGAATAAAGAAATAAAATCTTTTGTGAAGACTTAGTGTTTTTTGCTTACTTTTCTCCAATAAGGTATCTAATGGCTTGTCCTTTAGTTTTGCTTTCCTCATATTCTATCACATATTACTAAGGCTAAAATTATGCAGATGAGCTTAAATCTGCAACCTACTTGAATTAGCTGTTGGACATAAGTGTATAGTGGCAACTCGAGCTTCTATCTGTCTCTTTCTTACAAATTAGTTTCTAAAGATAAATTACAAATTAGTTTCTAAAGATGAAGGTTTGGATATGTAGGGAAATAAGGTATTAAAAAAGGAAGAAAAAGGGAGTCTTTTCCCCTCTTGGCAAGGAGATAAATGGATAATCAATTTATAACAACAACATACCTAGTGTAATCCTACAAAGTGGGGTTTGGGGAGGATATGATGTACGCATACTTTACTTCTACCTTTGTGGGGCAGAGAGGTTGTTTCCATTAGACCCTTGGCTCACAAAGAATGTAGTCAATGCAGGATACAAGAAAATAAGACAACAAAATATTTAGATAAAAAGTAATAGAATAATACACACATAAGAATAATACCGAAATACTCCTACTAAGACAAATGAAATAATACACACATGAGAGTAATACCGAAATACTAGTACTAAGCCAAAGAGGAGAAGAAATGGCGAGGCTAGCCCTCCACCTCTCTCACACACATTGTGATAAGTCTTAACTACTCACTAACCTTCTATCTATTGTCATGTCCTCAGTAAGTTTGCCATATCCTGTCTAATCACCTATCCCAATTCTTTTTTGGTCTACCTTTCTTAACTCTTGCGACCGCTAATCTCTCGCACTTCCTAATTGGCGCATCCTCACACCTCCCATGCACATGCCCAAACCATCTCAGTCGCGCCTCGCTCATCTTGTCCGCCACGGAGGCAATCCAACCTTTATCTCGTATAACTTCATTTCTAATCATGTCTCTCCTCGTATGACCACACATCCATCTGAGCACCCTCATCTCCGCCACCTGCATCTTTTGTTCTTACCAAAATAGATGCATATGTCTTTGTAAAGAAATAGATCTTGAGCCTAACTCAACCTCAAAAGCTAGCTTATGAAGACATGATTGCCCAAGTCCATATAAGGAGTCCAAACACCATCCCACAACCGATGTGGGGCATGGACAATATAAGATCGGGGTCCAACATTGGATCAACAATGAATTGGGATAGACCTGAATTTGATACCAAGTAAAGATATAAATCTTGAGCTTAACTCAACCCCAAAAGTTAGGTCATGAGGGGAGTATTGCCCAAGTACATATAAGGAGTCCAAACACCCATCCCACAACCGATGTGGGAGAATCAACAGTCTTTTCCACAGTGTATGTTATTATCAAACTAAATACCAGAAAATAGAAAAAACCAAGATCTTTTTTTATTGTTTACTTGTAGAACAATAAACCAAGATCTAGCTTCATATTCCATTCAAATCTATTAAATGCAATTTAGTGGAGATATGCATATAATCGTTAAGTAGAAACTATGATTCTTATTTCACTTCATGAACGTGCAATCAATTTAGAATTTTTACTCTTATTCCATCCACGATGTCCTATTTTGACTTTACATGATGATTAACACGAATGCTAGCAAGTTTATATATCATATAATCCAAAAGAAGAAGATTTATGGGTAGTAATTTCTATGATAAAGAAATAAAATCTTTTGTGAATGATATAGTGCCAGCTTTCTAATATTTGGTTTAATGGTATATCCTGTTTAGTTTTATTTAGGAAAGTGGACATTATTATGGGACAAACTGTTGAGGAATGTATGCTTTTGTAGTCACCAAAGATAAATTTATTCATTTGCTCAAGGTCTCGAGCTGTTCCTGCTGGGATAACCATTTATATCAACTTGAAAAACTACCATATCTCAATATTTTGCTGTCATTGTCCTTTTATTTCTTCCAGAAACTAATAGTTTTGTAGCCTCTAGGCCAGTGCACTCATCTAGTCCGCCGGAGGAATGTTGAAACTAAGTGCGGTTCTATGCTCAATCCGAGTAATTTATATATGAAACATTTTTTTTAAAAAAAATGGGGTCAACCTTGCAAATTTTACGTCTAGGTTCGCTAGCTTCTTTTCGGGTCTCGTGTGACCTCTGGGAAGTAACTAAGTTAAGCCCTTCCACCCCCTAAAATGCTCTTTATTGATTGAGCTTTTTTGTAAAATATTATTATCTTTCCTCTATATTTAATGTTGCGCTCCGTGCTATCAAGAAGACGGAACACCAATCACTGAGTCTTTTTGCGTCTATGGCTGAATGGTTAAAGTGCCTGACCTAGTAAAGGGGCTAACTCACAGGTTTGATTCCTACAGGACAGGCTCAGAACAGTGCCTGCTCTCTTGTACCTGGGGGCTCGGATGCCCGTTTTGCTATTCGGGACTTCTGTTATTCTTTTTTCATTAAAACAAAGGGATCCTTTCTCGAGAGGACTGAAACTACAATTTATCTAACTAACCCAAACCTCCTCCCTCTATTGTTAGTGCAATGGCTTCCGCCAAAAAAAAAAATATATAGTAAAAAATTCACTATATATGTATATATATATATTCATAATTGAGATTTTATATTCATTCAAAAGGCAGAAAAGGATAGGCTAAAGGTCGTACCTTAATGATCCCCAACCGTATTGTTGTTCCTGAGTAGTAGTCTTTTGGTAAGTAAATTATAAGCTACACATTTTTTGTTTTTATGAATTTGACAATTCACGGACTAATTGCCAATTCCAGGGACTATGTATTTGGATAGTTTTCTTGCCCCCACTAATTGAAAGCATGAAGGTGTCGAGAGCTGGTGTTATCTATTCGTGCTTCATATCCTTATTACTCGAAGGAGTTTAGTTAGCCTCGTTTTCTTCTTTGGTTCAGTTGTGTTTATGAAGTCTAGCCAAAAGTAGATAAATATTTAATAGTGCTTTTGTAGTACATGTAACACGGTGATGTACACATTAGAGAAAAAGCCAGCAACCAAATGTTCCATCTTTTAGCTGATTTGTATCAAACATTAATCCTCATTATTTTAAGCTTGTAAATTGGATGAGCTTTTTTATTCTTTATCTTTCACGTTTATAAGTATTTGGTGCAATTAAGTATAAGATTATTTTATAACCACAACTTTGATTTGATATTTATGTGTTCATGCCTTTTTTTAATTTTTTTTTTTATGTCAGAGAAGCATATATTGGGGTTTTCAGTTTGGAGTATAAGAAATTTAGCGCCATGATATTGTCTTTGTGAGAACTGGGAGAACATATTTCTCGTGATCTTGGATTATTAAATATATTCATCACTGCAGTAACTTAGAACTTGATCATAGAGATCATTAAGATGAAAATGAAGGGAGGAAACTAGTGGAAGCAGGATAACTGTCTCGTGAAGACATATTTGGTAATGTCAATCAGGAAGAGTTGAGACCACAGCTAGAAGATCAAACTGAGATGTCAACTCTTGGAAACGCGGCAGTGTCACCTGAAAAGGTGGCAAGTACAACTGGCGGGGGCCATTACACAGCATCAGCAGGTAATATGTCTGAAAATCCCGGTGTTCAACAATCAGGAGGAGCATGTGAAAACACAGTTCAAAATCTTAACCAATCAGAATGTCGAGAGAAAACACCTGGTCAGCCTAGAAAAAGAAAATCTATTTCAGGATCCCCTATCAGCAGTACTAGACTTCTACGCTCGAGGTCAAAGGAGAAATCTGGAGCTCCTGAGGCAAACAATACTGTAGTAACTCATGATGCTACTGAGGAAAAGAAAAGAAAAAGGAGAAAGAAAAAACAGAGTAAGGATATAGCTGTGAATGAATTCACAAGAATAAGGGGCCGTCTGAGGTACTTATTACATAGAATACAATATGAGCAGACCTTGATTGAAGCTTACTCGGGTGAAGGCTGGAAAGGACAAAGGTTTGTTACCTTTTTTCAGAATTGTTATGTAGTATAATGTGTGAGAACTTAACTGATGAATGCTTAGTGAAGGTTGGAAAAGGCAATCTTCTGTACCTTGTTGCAGTTTTATTGTACACAGTTCTTGACTTCCAAAATACTCGACTGCTCATAGCAGCTTGTTGCCCTACAGCAATATTTTCCTATTTGTGAATTGTGAACAGTATACACACTCGATATTAATGAAAAAAGAAATGTTTCCCCAATATCAATAAATAATTTTTGATATATTAGAAAAGATTTTTTTCAGCTTTGAAATTGATAGGAGTAATAAGCAGGTGATGTGTTTGGTTTGAAGAGTTGAAAATGATAATATTTGTTAAAAAAAGTCTATGGCTCTACTTCACAACATAGTGTTAGTGGTGCGCACCTGCAAGTTCATATAAACTAAATTGACCTATGATTCTTTTCTTTTTTGATAAGGTAATAAATTTCATTTAAGAAAGGGCACGGACTTTGTACAATCTCAAAGCTTGTTGCAGGATATCAATGTTTTCTTTGTTGGCAATTTTGCATAATCGTGTTGTTGATGTATGTTTTTGAAGTACATAATGTTAGTGGTGCGCACCTGCAAGTTCATATAAACAAAATTGACCTATGATTCTTTTCTTTTTTGATAAGGTAATAAATTTCATTTAAGAAAGGGCATGGACTTTGTACAATCTCAAAGCTTGTTGCAGGATATCAATGTTTTCTTTGTTGGCAATTTTGCATAATCGTGTTGTTGATGTATGTTTTTGAAGTACTCTAGGAGGTACCAGCTTACCAAAAACAAAAAGTAGTCGGGAAGGGGTACTTTCAAGCTGCTCATGTATTTGCATTATTAGTGTTGCTTTGATATGATGGTCTAATTACTTGCTCTTTACTGGGAGGAAGCAGGTGTAAGCATACTGACCCTGTACACTTATTTGTATTGCGCTTTGCTGACATCTGCCATAGACAAAGGGCAATGGGTTTAGCAACCACCAGTTGTTATTTTTGAGATTGAGATTAGGGTTATTGCCCAATAACAACCATCAGTTGTTATTGCCCCAATAAGCTGATTCTTTTATCGCGTCATGTCACATTCACGAGGCAGGGAGAATATGTATGTTATTTGCGTAGTGCATTGCTATTTTTGTAGTTATCTGCATTTCTACACGGTGCTGAACCCTTTACTGCAGCTACCTGCTTAACCTAGCCTAAAATTATTTGGCCTGTTGAAAAGTGATATAGTAGAAATCATTTTCATGTCTGGTAGTTGTTGTTCCTTGCTTAGCTCACTTTCCTGTATTTTCCTGTTTAATTAAAATTTCGAGAACATACTTTTCAAAGTCATTATTGGGGTTTATGGTGTCGACATTCTTGCAGCTTAGAAAAGATAAAGCTGGAGAAGGAGCTACAACGAGCCAAAACTCATATTTTTCGTTACAAATTGAAAATTAGAGATTTGTTTCAACGCCTTGATACATTACTTGCTCAAGGGAGTCTTCCAGCATCTTTATTTGACGATGAAGGGGAGATTGACAGTGAAGATGTAGGATATGCTTGTTGTCTGTCATAATTTTATGTGTTCACGGTGCTATGAAGGGATAACTGGATTGCTCAGGCATTTTTATTCTTCTGCAGATATTCTGTGCAAAATGTGGCTCTAAGGATCTGCTAGCTGATAATGATATTATTCTCTGTGATGGCGCTTGTGAGCGTGCATTTCACCAGTTGTGTGTGGAGCCACCTCTGTTAAAAGAAGACAGTAATCTTCAGTTATCCTGTTGACAGTTGTTCTGATCACTTTTGTTTTCTCAAGTCTCAAATAATTTCCTTACACTCATGGTTCTGTTGTTCCTTGGTATGCTCACAGTTCCACCTGATGATGAAGGCTGGCTTTGTCCTGGTTGTGATTGCAAAGTTGACTGCATTGACTTGCTTAATGATCTTCAAGGAACAAACCTTTCCGTTACTGACAGCTGGGAGGTCACGTCTTGATCATTGTTTCTGGCTAATCAGAATTTAGTTTTTTTTTATCGTTATGATCTTAAGCGTTGTTCCTAAGTGTCTCCTTCTAACATGTGTAGAAAGTATATCCCAAGGAAGCTGCTGCTGCGTCTGGGGAAAAGCTGGATGATATTTCTGGACTTCCATCAGATGACTCGGAGGACGATGACTACAACCCTGAAAATCCAGATGTAGAAAAAAAGGATTCGGAAGATGAATCCAGTTCTGATGAATCTGATTTTTACTCTGCATCTGAAGACTTGGCAGAAGCCCATCCTAAAGATGATGAGATCTTGGGGCTTCCTTCTGATGACTCAGAAGATGATGACTTTAATCCTGATGATCCAGATAAGGAAGAGCCGGTTAAAACAGAAAGTTCAAGTTCTGACTTCACGTCCGAGTCTGAGGATTTTGGTTTGATAGTTGATACTAATAGTTTGCCAGGTGATGAGCAAGGGGTTTCCAGTTCAGTAGATAACAGTAGGCTAAACTCGGTTTCCCAAGAGGAAAATGCTAAAGTTGGCAAAGCTAAAAGAAATTCGCTGAGGGATGAGTTGTCCTATCTTATGCAGTCTGTTAGCCCCCTTGTCTCTGTCAAAAGGCACATAGAGAGGTTGGACTACAAAAAGCTGCACGATGTAAGCTTCTTCTGCTTTTTCTTCTTGTAAATATCTATGTTCGTATAATTATTCACATATATCTATCCTTGAGCGGTCATTCACATTAACATAATTTTCTGGTTTTGTCCATGATTTCATCATTATAAAATTGGTCATGAGAGCCTATTCTCTATGGACAAGGATAGAGGAAGATAAGTGGGAACAAAAACACATCACCCTTTTGAGTTGGTACTCACATTTAATCTATTTGTCATTGGGTATTATAATCACTTTCTGTGGGTTAAAATTTCAAATATCAGATTGTACATGGCCTATATACAAGAACTGGGTCACTGAATTTTACTATAAAAATGTTTCGGTGGAAAAACAACATAAGCTCTTATCTAAAATATTCAAATTGAATTCTAACATCTGAGTCGGTCCAAGTCCTTATAATAGGTGCTTGAGTTGTACAAGCAGTCAAGCACTTATTATTATAGTGGGAGAACTGTTGTTTCTCTTTCAACTCCTAAAGAGCTGCATGACTAATGTTTAGCTTGCTGATGTATCATTCTCACTGTCTGCAGTAGCCAACCTTCTTTGATATCCTCCCTTGTTAAAGGTTTACTTGATATAAAGGTAATCTCTTGGAAAGATCAAAAAGAAAGAAAATTGGATTCTTTTCCCAAAATACGGCTTGTAACTTTCATATGATGTGGTTCAACTGGTGGAGTTGATGGACAATTACTCTGAAACAACCAAGTTGAAATATCAAGCTTGCAATTATCTTGGATTTTAAAATTGTGAAGGCTTAACTGCTATTTATATGGGAGGATTTGAGGAAAGGACATACTTTTTTTCTTTATTGTATAACATAAATTAAGATCCATCATATTGAAAAACAATGATTTATTTCATTTAAAGGGTATGTCTCTGCATGTCATATATTCATCGATCATGTATGCACTTGTGTTCTTCAATGTGACTCCTTATCTTTATATCTTCCACCTGCTTGGATTAATTTGCTCGGATTCATTGGTGTATGAAGGAAACATATGGAAATGAATCTTCTGATTCTAGTGATGAAGATTTTGAGGGTGGTCCTTTACCCAAGGTGAGAAAGATTAGAAATGCCAAAACTGCTATGGCTTCTCCTAGTTCGACTCCAGCAGATATCAAGGACCAAAGTGGGAAACAGAAAGAGAGTAGAACTTCTGATGGGAGACTCTCTGAGAAACTCAAAGTTGGAGGAATGGACACCTCTGAATCTCATTCAAGCGGTAAAAAAAAAACATATGGAGAAGTCGCGATCAAGGTATTTGTGGGCTTTGCTCTGGTTCCAACTTTTAACATAATCTGATCAGTGTCTAGTTCCAGTGACATATTACTTTCCAATGAAATTTAAAACTATTCCTATTGAAGGCAGGAGGTCATATTTATGACATCCTTGAACAAGTTGTGTACTATGGGTATGATAAACTAACTCCAGTAGCTTTTAAGCAGAACTTGTTTACTCTTTGGTTGCCCCAAAAAAGAAAGTAGAACTCGTTTATTGCTATGATTGCCTAATATGGTGATGCCTTCTGAAAGATTTTCTTTTTCCAGAAAGTTGTATGGATTTATGATTTTTTTAATATCATTTTTTTTAAATTTGCTTGAAGGGACAAATTGGTTAGTTCTTGAATGAAATGGGACTCCTCATATGGCAGACCCAACTAGTTTGGGATTGACACTGTATTTTTCAAAGAAGAATATTCTTGTTAGTTTTCATGCATTTGCCCACTTAAGCTTAATTTTTTTTTTGGTTTCAGAGACTTTACGAATCCTTCAAGGACAATCAGTATCCTGACCGTGACGCAAAGGAGAAGTTGGGTAAAGAATTAGGGCTAACAGCTTACCAGGTTTTATAAGTTCTCCCTGGCATATGTTAATTTCAGCTTCGTCCTCTTTTTCGCCACTTGTATCTTCTTTTTTGCTTCACGTGCTACCCTTTCCCCCCTTCTTAGTTAGTTTCTTTTTAATAAATATGCAGATCAGTAAATGGTTTGAAAATGCTCGTCATTGCCGTCGTCATTCTTCTCACTGGGACTCAATTATGAGTCAAAAAGTGTCGAAAGGATCTCCATCCTCCTCACCGCAGATAATTGGAGAACCTTTTGGAACTGAATCTAAAAGCATCACCAATGATGCTTCCTGCAATGGGGTTGAGAAAGTGGAACCACCAAAGCAATGTCCTAATGGAGAAAAATCTCTTGCAATAGATAAGAGCGAGGGAGATTTGTCGATACAGGAGGCCAGTGGAAAAAAATCTAGCACACCAAAAGCCAAAAATGATACGATAAATCAAGGATCGAATGACACTCCCCGCAATAATACTTCTAAGGAGCAGGTTGATACCCCAAATTCTCAGAATGATTATACGGCAGATCAAGGATCGGATGGCACTCCCCGCAATAAGACTTCTAAGAAGCCGAATGCGAAGGTTGATACCCCGAATTCTCAGAATGTCCGTAGAAGTAGCAGGTTGCAGAAACAAGTCTGAGTCCTGGAAGTACCAAATTCTGGAACACATGAATACTTTGAATGGAATATAATCTAACCTGCAAGTTTTCTGATCTCTGTGAATGGTTAAGATTGAAACATTAGCTAGTTGAAGGGTCGGACTGTTATCCAGATACTCACGCAGAACTTTGAGGTACCGAGTTATGTGGAGCTCTCCCGCCAATCCAACAGAGCGAACATGCATGGGAGATCAGCATAATTTTATTCTTAGCAGTGATGAAAGCTGGATGTAGCAGTTCTTTTCGCATTTCCTGATCCATATTGGATGTAGCAGGGACTACTGGAGCTGTCATATTTAAATTCCGATCAGAGCTTACAATTTATGTCTCAATCGTACAGTAAACATAGTTTGATGTCGCTATGTTGTAACGTATTGCAGATTAAAATATTTCTCTTTTTATTTATTTGGTTTTTGTTGTCCTGCTGTAACTCTTTCAGTAAAGATGAACCTATTTCAGTTGACTTGCTGCTCAACCGTCCTCATTTTGGAAAGCAAAGCGTTTAATGCGACAGTATATCATGACATAGTAGGGAGCTGGAAATATTTATTTTTCACAGAATATCCCTCTGAGGGTGAGCAATAGTAATTTGTTGGCTTGGTTTCTGGAATCCAAAAGCGTTTATTTTCATAAGTACTTCGTTTGGAGCGATGAAGTGTTTGAACAGGTGTTTGAGTGCTCAAATATGGATGCATTCTTTAGGGTTTTCTTTTCAACGCTCAAACTCAAACTCAAGATCTTTAGTCTAAGGATGGAGATGAGAGTTTTGTCAAGGAACTTCATCCATCCATCACACCCTTGATGGCCATTACTTCTTAATTTTATTCATTTATTTCTCCGCTATAAACACAACCACCTTCTCTATTTCCTTTCATTTTTCTTTACAACGTATTTCTCTCATTACGATCTTTAGGATAATAGAACACATATATCACTTGATGATATCAGTTAATGCATTTTTTATATATTTAAATTATCGTATAAATTTGAGTAAGTAGATGTTCAATATTACTACTTTGATTTCACTTTATTTAGTAGCCGTTTGAACATGATTTGAAGTTAAAGTTTTGTTTGGACATGCAATTTAGATTTGAAATCATCAAAAAAATTCCAATTCTTATACAAACTTACCAAATGATCAAGTGGAGTTCATAACAAAATTAATACGCTACTAGAATGACTTTTTAAAAAATACAACATTAATTGATCAAACTTTAGTTCAATAAAAAAGAAAATTTAACATTGAATAGTAACGTAACTATTCTTTAATATAATTCTCTCATATGGTACGAACAATCTCTTCACATAGAGTATGCATTTTTCGATCAAATGATCGAGAAGACGAACCAACATTGTTACTTTGAGCCGGTTGTTGGTCAATATCATTATCAACTTTATCATCATGTTCATATTCCGTGAATATTTCATGAGGTTGGTAAATGGTTGATGGGGGTAATTGCTAACTACTAAGATTAATATTTGATATAAATAGTTGATAATATATCTATCAACTTATGGGTCATTTTTTTTTACAAAATATGAATTTAAGGGTCAAGTTTTACATTTTAAAAATTTAAATCATGATTTAAAATCTCAAATCGTGTCTCTTGGACAATTTAGAATTTAAAATCATGATATGAAGTTGAAATGTGTACACAATTTAGTAAAGAATACTTATGTAACTTATTAATCAAGAATACTTGTATAAGTTTTTCTAATTCTATTTAATTTCTGTTTCATTATCGTTATATTTTGATTTCAAATGTCAAAACGAATACTCCAAAGAGATTGGAGAATCGTGGCTTGAACTTTACATGATATTTACTTGTATAAATTATTACCCTATTAATGAAGTCAAACTTAACATGTAGAAAGATAATAATGCAAGTTCCATTTTTATCATGGATCATGTATCTAGCGAATTAAAGTAATTGTTATAACAGACAAATCATGTATTTATCGGACAACTCATGTATTTATTGATAAATTCTCAGTTTGTCAGTTATTATAAAAAGGCCATTTTATCAATTACAAACTTAAATGGTCTATCAGCCAAATTTTGGGAAGAAGACCATTTTGTCAATTGCAAACTTAATGGTTCTCTCATCCAAATTTTCTCTATTTTGGGACACCTATCAATTTTTTGGGTAAAATTCATAAAAAATTATTTTCATAAAAACTCAATAATAGTACTATTTAAAAAAGAACCCTAAAAAATGGCCAATGAGCCTACTTTAACCAAGTTTAATATTTGCATAAACTATTTTAACTTCTTTGTTGTTTTCGCAACATCTATATACGGATCCGCAATTTGTCTTTTTGAAGAAATTATAACCCAAACGGAAAAGTACTCGGCCGGACGATCGAAAAAATGGAGTGGGAGAGTGATGCGAGCGAATTAAAGGCCGCCGGAGCTGAGCTTCTGCCGGACGGACGGAGTGGACTCCGCATTCACGGCTGGGAGATTGAGTCTCGGAAGCGTTCCATTCTCACATCTCTTCAACTTCAACAGTACTATTTTACCCTTCCTATATGTACAATTCAATTAAGCACTCATTTGTTTTCGTAGACCGCAACTTGTTCGTTTCATGTATAAGCAATTTAACTAGACTATCTAATAGTATATAAATTCTATTTTGAAATTTGTTTTTTTTTAACCTTTTATTAGCTTTGAAATTCCTACCAGCTGTTGTGCTCTCTATTCAGGATCAAAACACACACGTCACCAGTCAAGGAGCAATTTTTCGTTGAATGAATAAAATTTACTAACTTATTAATGATGGAAGCATTTATTTTGGATTGCTGTGTAGTTGATTGATTAACTACCTGGAAACAGCGGCGGACAGGATTTTTACTAAGGGGGGGTTAAAAAATATAAAGAAGTAAACACACGAAGAAGCAAAGGGGTTGATTCAACATCTACTATATATACATAAAAGATAACTTTAACCTTATATATACAGTGTAATTTTTCTTTGAAGGGGTTCGACCCCTAGCCCCTTACTGGCTCCGCCCCTGCTTGGAAACAGAAAGTCATGCAGGGTACTGTAGGAATGTAGGACTTGGTTAGGATGTGAAACCTGAAATAAGACTTCTGCTCCTACCAAATTAGTAGGCGTTTGGCCATAGATTCCAAATATTTTTCATTTGTTTTGGAATTTATGGAGTTGGAGTTTGAAGATGATAGGGTTGTGTTTGGTTATGCCTTTGACAAAGAATATTTGGAATCATGTTCATGCTCGAATGTAGTTAAATACTGTTGGGTTTTGATATTGGTGAATGAGAAATGATGAGATGAAAAGTGAAGGGAATGTAAAAGGTCATTTTTAAGACATTTGTCCCACATCGGAAAAAGAGAAGAAAAGAGAGGTGTATATATTACATTATACCTTCTCTAGCTGTGAGGGGGCAAGGACCCCTCGCGCCGTCATCGTCGCTCGGCTCGGCTTCGTATTCGTATTTGTCAATGATTGATTGATAATCTTTTTGGACAAACTTTTCTTTAATTATTTAATTAAAATAAATCCAATACGGATCGACGACCCTGACCCGGTCCGACTTTTCTTTTTTTCGAATTTCCCTCCAAATATTCTGGTGACTGTTCTGAATGGTTGCAAACATTCAGAATCAGTACCTCCACAACAATAAATTCTTGATTTGTTCCAAGAATTTAACATACATTCAATACGAATTATTCCTTCATCTCGAAAATTCTCTCTTGCTTGTGTGATATACTACCGTTGAGTGGTTCGCTGCTACCGGAATTTGGAGTACTACTATTCTGGTAATATAATTGTTCTATCCTGGGAGGGGATATTCCATTAACCTCGAGTACTGTGAGGGGAATAATTTCCTTAAGGACACACTTTGAACTAAGTGGGCTCGATTATATTCTGATTTTTTTTCCAAAACAGATTCTGTTTATTGTTACTTTCATGTACTGGTTTTAATTTATACTGTGTAATCTATTTTTACTAAGCGTTTAACAGATTGTAAAACATTATTTAAACGTATACAGATTATTATACCAACAATCTTAAGGAAATTATATTTTTTATTTTAATCTGTATTCTGTTTTGGAGACTAAAACCTGCGTGGTTTTCTACTCCGTATGAAATTTCATATTCTGACTTGAAGACATAAAAACTTCGTTGGAATATTAAAGTTCATACTTGTACAACGATTTGAAGAACATAAAAACTTCATTGTTCTGTTTAAGGAGATTAAAACTTGTGTAGTTTTCTACTCCATATGAATATTAGTATTCTGACTCGAAGATATAAAAACTTCGTTGGAATACTAAAGTTTCATAATTATACTGCGATTTGAAGAAATAAAATCTCCATCGTTTAAGTCTGTGATTTAATTGTTATTCTGGTTTTATTAACTAAAAAAGTTTGTCGATTTGACAGTGACAAACAATGGCAATTGAGACCGAACTACCTGCAACATCGCACTGACTACTCCTATAACCCATACCTGCATCACCGATCGAAACTGCGAAGTTCATGTGTACAACTTTAAAGGATGGCAGCAAAGAATGTTCTTTTGGCTTACCACCCTTGGTATGCAAAAGTTCACCAGTGAGGACCCTTCCGTGCCTGCCGCCGACATGCCTGACAACCAACAGTTCATGATTACTGAGGCTTGGAAACATGCTGATTTTTTGTGCAAAGGCTACATTTTAAGTGCCTTAGAAGATGACTTGTACAACGTCTACAGTGCAGTAAAGACTTTCAAAGAACTATGGAGTGCACTTGAAAAGAAGTACAAAATCGAAGATGCTTGCTTGAAGAAGTTTGTGGTTGCCAAATTCCTATACTACAAATTGGTGGATGGAAAAACCGTTGGAACCCAAGTTCAAGAGCTTCAACTTATCTTCCATGACCTTATTGCTGAAGGTATGATAGTGAATAAAACGTTCCAAGTGGCTGCAATGATTGAGAAGTTGCCGCCTCATGGAAAGATTTCATTTCTTGAAATCTTTCTTCTGATTCAAAATCGTAGTGTAACGTGTATCCTCCCCTGTTCCGGTCATGGAATAGATGAAATAAATAAAAAATGGATTTTTGTTCAAGAATGAAATCTTATTGGAACTGTCCATATCCGTCTATATATATTTGAACGAAAATGCCGTGTCGTCCAGCGGAGCCTAGAAGAAGGTGACTCGCGCAGACAACTGACTTCTTTTCAATAGAAAAGAATAGCCAAACCAACCCAGCTGGCTGGTTAATCTCAGAGATCTTATCGGTCGGCAAACCGGAGACGGTCTTAAGCACAAAAGAAAGGAAATGAAGTTGGAGGATTTTGTGATTCATCTCAAGATCGAGGAAGATAACAAAACCGCTGAGAAGAGGTACCGTAAGAGTTCACCGATTGAAGGGGCAAACATCGTTGAAGATGCTGCTCTGAAAAAGAACAAGAAAAGGAAGAGGCCTTCTGGAAAGGAGAAGGATTCTAACAAGAAAAAGTTCAAGGGCTATAATTGTGGGAAAGCTGGCCACAAAAGCCCAGATTGTCGTCTCCCGAAAAAGGACAAGGGAAAAGGTCAAGCCAATATGGTGGAAAAGAATGATGATATGGATCATCTGTGTAATGCTATCAGAGTGCAATTTGATTGGAAACCCAAAGGAGTGGTGGCTTGATTCTGGTGTCACTCAACATGTTTGCGCTGCAAAAGAAGCATTTGCAACCTATGCTCCCGCTGGACCCGAAGAGGTATTGTTTATGGGAAATACTACAACAGCCAAGGTTGAAGGATATGGGAAGATACTTCTGAAGATGACTTCCGGCAAGGTCCTAACTCTCAACAATGTTCTGCACGTTCCAATAATTAGAAAGAATTTAGTTTCAACCGGACTACTCGTCAAAAACGGGTTTAAGTGCGTGTTGGTTAGTGAGAAAATTGTAATAAGTAAGAATGATATGTTCATGAGTGGCTACCTCAGGGCCTTTTCAAACTCAATGTAATGGTTGTTGACAGTATTAATGAGAATTCAGCTTCGTCTTACTTATTGGAGTCAAATGATTTATGGCATGTTCATTTAGGACATGTCAACTACAAAACCTTGCGGAAATTGATTAATTTAGAAGTATTGCCTAAATTCGAGTGTAATAAATCAAAATGTGAAATCTGTGTTGAATCTAAGTTTGTTACACATCCATATAAGTCTATTGATAGGAATTCAAATTCTTTAGACTTAATCCACACAGATATATGTGATATGAAGTCAATACTATCTCGCGGTGGGAAAAAGTATTTTATAACTTTTATTGACGATTGCACTCGATACTATTATGTGTATTTGCTTAATAATAAGGATGAAACAATTGATGCATTTAAGCAATACAAGAACAAAGTGGAAAATCAATTGAATAAAAAGATAAAAATGATTAGAAGTGATAGGGGTGGAGAATACGAATCTCCTTTTGCAGAGATATGTTTAGAATATGGAATTATTCATCAAACTACTGCCCCTTACACACCACAATCAAATGGAATTGCGGAAAGAAAAAACCGAACATTAAAGGAAATGATGAATGCTTTATTAATAAGTTCCGGTTTACCGCAGAGCTTGTGGGGGGAAGCTATCCTTACAGCTAATCGAATACTCAACAGGGTGCCCCACAGCAATCGGTCGCGGGTCAGGGTCTGTCGATCCGTATTGGATTTATTTTAATTAAATAATTAATTAATTAAATAACTAATTAATTAAATAATTAAAGAAAAATTTATCCAAAAAGATTATCAATCAATCGTTGACAAATACAAATACGAAGCCGAGCCGAGCGAGCGACGACGACGACGGCGCGAGGGGTCCTTGCCCCCTCAACCCTTTTAGCAGCTAGAGAAGGTGTAATGTAATATATACACCTCTTTTTTCTTATCTTTTTCCGATGTGGGACAAATGTCTTAAAAAGGACCTTTTACATTCCCTTCACTTTTCATCCCATCATTTTCCATTCACCAATATCAAAACCCAACAAATACTACATCAAAAGTAAAAAGTGAGTTGGAAAATAGGTTATAAGTTGTTTCCAAATATGAAATACTTCAAGTTGCATTTGGAATTTTCATGGCCAAACACTAATTTTCAAATAAAGTGAAAAAAAATTCGGAAAAAAGTGAATAATTTTTATGTTCAAACGCTCTTAGCACCGACCTCGTATGTTCTCAGTCTTCAATTTCCCCTTTCTTCTTTTTCACTCGAGACGCAACTACTAATCTCGGGTGCCCGGACATGTCTTTTTCGAAAGGGTAGATGCTTTTCTCCTCGATTCATCCTATCTCATTCCTTTCATTTAGAACGGACAATGGCATTTTGAACGGAGTCTAGGGTAAAGAAAGAAAGGTAGAGCATTTTGGTTTGGAAGGAATTCAATTCAAAAGGGCTAAAAGGAATAGAATTTTTAAGACTGTTATAGCCTTTTCCTCTACTTAATCTGAACTGTTCTAATCCATAACAAATTTCTGGACAAGAATTGATATGCAATCTTGTTATGCGTGAATCTATTGCTGCCTTGGAGAACTTCTCATGATGTTGAATTTGGTTCAGAGTATATTCCTCGTTTTCCGTTCTCACACAGAGGCGAATCTAAGATTTCTAGAACATGGGTGCACTACTATTTGTAGATAGGTAGTCGGTAGTTGAGCGTTGTCTCGCTTATCCTTTCATATTATTAGTCGAAGTATTACTTTTGTAGTTTCTTTTCTTTCGATTCCTGTTACTATTTGTTGTTTCTTATACTTTGATTATCATATTAATTTGTGGTTGTCAATATCCCTTTTTTGTGTTTGTTACTGCTTTAGCATGCTTTTTATGGTATTTTGACATGATTTATTCTGCTTTGATTTGCTTGTTCTTATGTCGAGGATCTACCGGAAACAACCTCTCTACCTCCCAAGGTAGAGGTAAGGTCTGCGTACACTCTATACTTCCCAGACCCCATTTTATGGGATTTCACTGGGTATGTTGTTGTTGGTTGCACTACTAAAAAAGGAGGAAAAAAATGCATTTAAGTGGGAATATATCCTTGTTCCTCTTGGTAAATAACCAAGCTTTTAACCAAGTGCACCATTAAGCCTTTTTTGTAGCATGGGTGCCAGGAGGTTATATTAGAACAATTCTAGAAAATATATACATAAAATATCTAGTTTTGTGGAAAGACCACGGGTTCACGTGCCCCAAAAATTATACATAAATTAGCCCATGTTCCCACATGTTACGGATGACCTGTAAAGAAGCATCCCTAAATCTTAAACTCTCCCCAGCCCCGCGAAAAAAAATTGCCATGCATTTTCTATATTGAACAATTATTCTGTGGACTCTTATGCTTTTGCATATAATAGATCATATTCTCTTCTAGCAAGCACACTAACTCTTCAATATCTTGAAAGGGTCTAATTCCTCCCTAAATGGCTTGATATGCATACAGATGGGAAGAGGAACTTCAGACCTCTCACTTGCCAGAGATGGTATTTGGGGACAACTCTTTGGTGCTTAAACATGTGAATACTGGCACAAAAATTCACTTTAATGCATTCGATGCTCTAGTTGGTTGGAAACACGAAGCATTACCACCTGTTGAAGTTCCAGCCGCTGCAAAATGGAAACTCAGAAGGTATTATTAGCTTTCCGATTAATTTCAGTTGATGAAAGAAAGTAATCTGTTAATATTTCTGGATATATTAGAGGACATCTTTTGGGAGAGGCTCACAGAATCCCTGAAATAGCTGTTAGCATGCACTTCTTTTCGGGTGGTTAAATTGCCTAAAGAACTCATTCAGCTTACATTGTGTACCAGGAGTGAGTATCGATTTCAGCTTCTTTTTTGGGGGGTGGGGGTGGGGATTAGCAATAGGGAAACCTAAACTTTTGATATTCAAATTGAGGACTACAGGACTGCATTTTATGTGTCAAATACTCAAATTCATACTTTTTTCAGATATCATGTATTCTAGACCCTCTTTTAGTTCTTTGTCACCCCTGGATCCTCTTTTAGTTGAACCCCCTTTTTCATTTCCATTTCTTTTCTTGGGAGGGTACCTTGCATTTTAGTGATTCATGAAAGCTCTCTTCCATTCATCTCTATTTTTTATATAAGTTGCGTGTGTAACTGAAAAAAGGATATACAAGCAGAGAAGAGATAATGTACTTTTACTAGGAGGTATTGGCATTGTGACGTTTACAACAATCCTAGAAGAATTAGTAGCATTGTCATTGCCCCATTGAAGGTATTGGCATGCGGGAAGCTGTGCATTATTCTATTATTATCTTATTCTTTAACTGTATTACTACTGCTGTTTCTTTTACTTGGTTTATCTTTACTGTTTTTGCTCTCAATACTTTTCTTTTCTACAGTATTTTCACCGTAGTTTTATTCTTGTATTTGTCAAACCTGTTGTTGAAAATGCTTTTCTTGAGTTGAGGTTCTATTGGAAACAACCTCTCTACCTCACTCAAGGTAGGCGTAAGGTCTGCAGACACCCCACCCGCCCACTGCACCCCATTTGTGGGATCTCACTGGGTAATGGACTAATGGGTATGTTGTTGTTGTCTTTGCCATTTTATTGAGATGCTCACTCCTACATTCATGCTTTATTCTAGGCTGTACCATATTCTATTTGTGATATTTGCATACTGTTTTCTTTGACAAGTAACTCATGCATTGATTGTAATATTATTGATGGATATGATTTTCTGTTCTTGTATCTGGTTTCTTTCTTTATCTCTTCCAAAACAATGAGTTAAAGATCGGCTTGGTTCACCAGCTTGGTGATTGATAGTAGAAGATCCTTGCAAATAATAGCAACTCTATTCAGTATGATGTTGGTTAAGTTTTCAGTGATTCAAATGATGGAGTGCTTATGATCTCAGTCAATAAAGGATCCTAAGTCTTGCTCCAGTATGTACATTGAAGCATTATCCCCTGAAAGTGGATGTTTTGTCAGCTGGTGCCAGCACCAGCATATGGTGATGGATGTTTTGTGAGTTTTGTCAGTTGGTGCTAGCACCAGATTATGGTGATTGATCTTTTGTATTGATAAAATATCCTTGTCACTTTGTCAGGGATTTCGTCAGTTGGAAGGTTGGTCCATTCTATAACCCCGTGATAGAGCTCAGACAGTCAGTATACTGCTGAATTGCAAATCTGTCTCCCAGGCAATGATGCTAACTAAATACTTCAAACATCCAACACAGCTAATCTAGCCAGCCAAATAGATCGAATCTGATTAGGATCAGCTTTCAGGTCCTTGGCTAAATCGATAGACTCTGCAAAAAATACCATCTCACGAAAACAACACTTCGTTGAGTTCGAATGGGACTTCTCTTAGAAGTCAAAACCTTTTTAACTGTCAGATAAGAAAGAAACTCCTCTTCAGCTACGTGACCAAATATCACAAAAATAAAATATAAAAGAACCACTGATAAAAGATAAGAAAACAAAACAACCGTATGAAGACTTTAATACATTTTTGGTACTTGCATTAATGGTTCTTGGCACATTTGAAAGGCTTAAGCTGTAAAAGAAAAACCTAAGGGGAAAAACAGAAACAAAATAAAGAAATAAAATAAAGAAAATAGAAAAGAAAAAGAGCCAGCAACTGTCCCGAACGTTGTTTCTAATAACGAAAACCTAGGAGCATGTCCCATTTCTTTACAACATTGGATTACAAAAAGAAAAATGACATGGATGATGGTAATCTTTTACTTTTGCTGCTGACCTAAAAGAATGTTGAGGACAATTGAATGATTCTGATACAGGACATAGACAACTAGAACTCATATGTTTAAAGAAGATCATGCATAGCTCATATGCTTAAAGAAGATCATGCCTTTTATTTGGTGTTCTTTTCTACTTTTCCCTTCAGAAATAGCTTTTGATATCTATAGTGAAAGTCGTGTTGACAGAAGGCTTTCTTCATTGCCCTTCTCTTTCTTTTCCTCTCTCTCTCTCTCATTTTATTTGTGTGTGGTTTGCAGTAAACCTTTGCAACAGGTGGTGCTTGACTATGACTATACCTTCACGACACCTTACAATGGAAGTGAAACTGTCGAAAGGAATGCCGAGGTCTGAATCTTATATCATTGGAGTAGTACTTATTAAAGTTTGAGGACGTTTTATTCACTAACACTCTGGTTTAATGCTTGCTACCTTGGTTAGGCTGTTTCATCAGTCGTTTTGTCCTTATCCTCCAGTCAGTGACTCGAATGTTTCATTTTTGAGTTACACTTTAGCAATAATCGCTGATCACTTGGAAAGTTAATTTATTTGAAGTAAACTTATTAAAGTTTGAGGACGTTTTATTATTCACTCACACTTTCTTGTTTGTTAAAGCTAATATGCCAGCTGGTTTAATGCTTAATACCTTGGTTAGGCTGTTTTATTAGTTATTTTGTCCTTATCCTCCATTCAGTGACTCGAATGTTGCATTTTTAGTTACACCTTAGAAATAATCGTTGATCACTGGGAAAGTTAATTTATTTGAATGGGAACATTTTTATTTATATTCCTTCTTCTATCTTTTCCTTTAGTTATTGCTCTGTTGCTGTCAAACTCAGAGTTATTTGAACTAACTTGTTGCTGTTGTATAATTAGTGTGTAAGAGGGTTATCGAATGAAAGCAGCTGCAGTCTTCAATGGGAGGATTGCATGGACAAAATTGATTTGGTTGCACTGGCATCAAAAGAACCTATTCTCTTTTTTGATGAGGTTGGTTAATCAGAATTTGGTGATTTCTGGGTCATGTTATCCATTTTCTACTTGTGTTACCTTTCTAGCACTCAAGTTCATTTCATTTTTTTGTTCAACAGATCATCTTATATGAGGATGAACTTGCTGATAATGGAATCTCACTTTTGACTGTGAAAGTGGTAATGTTATTTGGCTGTTATTAAGTCATAACAATATGTCGGACTTCCAATTCACTGATGAATGATTTCTGTGTATTTCTAGAGAATCATGCCAAGTGGTTGGTTCCTATTGCTGCGTTTCTGGGTGAGTGGCTCTATTTGAAAATTTTCTACATAAACAATTAATACCATGGATCCTGGGGGTATCAGTTCGTTGCGACCGTGTTATTGTTTCTTTATCTCTTTTACTGATAAGTGCATTACACAGCTTAGAGTTGATGGAGTGCTTATGAGGCTAAGAGAAACTCGTTTACATTGTTCATTTGGGGTGGATATGAAATCCGTTATTCTTCGAGAAAGCTGCTGGAGAGAAGCCACATTCCAAGCCTTGTCTTTTGTGAGTTCAATATCATCTCTATACATTTACCAGGAAGACCTACTTATAAAAAGATAAGAGTAGTACAAGGGAGACCTCCCCACCCTCCCACTTCTATATAGATACATTTATCTGTCTATGTTGATGACCCTAGATTCCCACAGTTGCTAACAATTGTTGTCGATTTCAAAGTTGTTAATTTTGCTATCTACGTTGTCTGTTACTTCTGGTGCCTCCCTAATATGTTCTATAACATAGACATTATAGGTTGTTTGACATACTAGAGACCATTTCATCTACTGTTTGATCAGGCAATCTCAATGTTACTTTATCTTTGTATTTTTAGGGAGAAATCATTCATCTGCTCCTTGTATAGGCTGTTGGCATGTTTCAAAATCCCTAAAGGGTTGATTTCAGGACTGATTCAGGAAACTGCGGTGCAGAAATTAGTTACATAAAGTAGAATAGTTGACAGGCTTCAGGGAGGATTTTCATAAAGAACATTTTAGGACTTTGCATAAGATTTCTTCTGTAGTGAGATGAAGAAACCAGGCCCAACTGCAGTGAGAAGAAATGCAGGACACAAAGAAGAGAAGAGCAAGTAGGAGAAAGGGGGTGGGAAGGTGGGCAGTCCTCTTTACCATCATAATGGTAGAAAGATATCTATACACCCCACATTTTCAAATCATTGTCTTCTTCATACCATTACAATTCATGTTTCAATTACACCTAATAGCTAGAGGTACAAGTCTTGGAGTTCAAAACCTCTTGCTGCCTTAGAAAATCAGTGGACTAAGTTGTACGGTACCTAGACATTTTAAAGATCAATTATACTTCTAGTAATGGCCCAAACCACTATACAGATGCTGCCCTATTTTGCAAGTTCGCATAGGCAAAAAGAAAAAAGATAGAAAAAGACAGAAAAGTACTAATATCCTTCACAATTGAATGTAAAAATCCTTGAAACTAATATCAGTACTATTTACACTAAATTGTCTCTCTCTCTCTCTGACTTTAATTTTTCCATCTAAAAGCAACTTCTAGGAATGATGTGGTTATTATAGTCCTACTTGAGGATTCAGCTTCCGTTGTATTGTTGGTAAGAATTTTGAGAGAGTTCAGTTTAGTTGGTCCAATGAAGTGAAGGAGATCTTTATTCTTGTATACCCGTTTTCAGAAAATTCATTACTTTAGACGTGCACTCTCATCTAATTTATTTTAGATGGTAAGTAAAGATATTATAAATATAAACAGAGGCACACTAAGATAGTGCTGCTAGGAATTACTGAGAACCCCCTATCCATAAACAAAAAGAAGGTTCTTTTCTAAACAGATTCCTATTCATGCAGTGAGTCAGTAAAATCTAACATGCTGTTTCCATCCTCTTTACTTTTTTTTTGATCAAGTAAACAAGTTTTCCATCCTTTACATCCTGTATATTGCACCAAAAAGCCAAAAACCAAAGTCATTTATATTTTAGCTGCTGTGTAAAGACAGTTTTCCCTTCAAAACATTTGGAATTTCTTCGGCCCCACAAAACATACACGCACTGGCACTGCATTCCACAAGATCCTTGCTGATTTCCTAATCCTACAATTACCCCAAGCAGTCAACAGAGCAGATTGAATAGATTGAGGAACAGATTCCAATGTTTGTATCTAGTTAATACTTCATATATTGGATATGTTCTTAGGATTACTCTGGTGTTAGCTCGTATTTATTTTAACTTTTAGATTTTTTTGTAGAATTCCCTTACAGATCTTCTTAATTTTGCAGAAAGGATATCCTTCTGATTGTGCCGCGTATAGTGATCCAAGCATTATTAGCGAGAGGCTTCCCATCATAATGCAGAAGGCTCAAAAGCTCAGTATCGAAATACCATGTAAGCACTAGGTGTGCTCAACATTGTTGTATCAGATCCTTCTTTCTATGTTCTTCCTATTCGTGGAATTTAGTGAATGATAATTAACCTTCAAGGAAGTTATGGAATTATTTGACCTTATGAATATTGGCACATCTGAGTACTGCATCCTGTCATTCTTCTTCTTCCAGACTTTAATTTTCTTCCGCACGCAAGTGTTGTCTAGATTGAAGAGAAATCACACAACATCGAGTGATGGAAAGAGCGGCAAGAACACGGTTGGTGCCTTGGATAAATGGAAGAGTGGAATGACACTATAGAGACTATTTTTTTTATGAAGGGACACATTAGAGACTATTACATTCGAGACTTTTTTAAAAGAATCAAAAGGCTGTATGAGCAATGAAAACACTAGGCGATTTCTTCCAGTCTGCATAAGCCATGATAGGCAGACTCAAGTGGGAGGTAGCAGATAGCCGGTGGAATAGTCGGTGCACGCAAGCTGGCTTTGTACCTTTCCGCCTAAAAGTCTTTTGCAAGCATTTAACTTCCAAACTCCCAAAATGATGCATCTGTGGCCTTTTCACAAGCTTTTCTTCATATAGCCAACAAAAATGTCTAACGGCACCTCATCAGGGCTCAAGTGTTGGAATTTTAGCGGTTCTCTTGGGAAGAGGTTGCTGGTGTTTTTTTTATTGCACTAGAAGAGTTGTGCTGATCAAAAGTTAAAAATTAAAGCACGTTGTATATTTTTTATGGTACTTCCAAGTTCCACCCTTGGTATAAGATCTGGTTGAGCGAATTGGTTGAGGAACAAATGTTATTGGTGAACTTGCTGATGAGTTAGTTGGTAAACACGTACGACAAAGAATCCATTTATGATGATAATGGTCAACTTATGATGAACATTATTTCATAAATAAAATAAATAAATACAAAAAAATGTGCTTTCAAATAAGACAATTCAATATGATTACAGAGCAGATAGAGGTTCTAAGTTTGAATTTTACCGCCTTCATCAACAGGACTATTTTGTGTGCTTGTCAAATAAAAAAATCCAGGCTGCACATGAAAGGACATGTTGCAAACCTAAGACAGATATATAGAAGTGTTCCTTGCCAGTGTGGTGGAGTTGATTCAGGGTACTAGTTAAACTTCAGTCACTAGCCAATCGTTTTCCACATAATTACTTTCTTAGAACTTTTTCTTTGTCAATGCTTTATTAGAACATGTAAAAAAGATTGCCTTCAACTATAGGGTGTGGTTCTGATCTATGTATTCCAGAAGATTACAAAGTCCATTCGGGTTTGATGGTCTATAATAGTACATCTAGGGAAATGATGAGATCTAAAGACATTTTCCATTAGTCGGCCAAGCAGGGACACAAGGTTCAACAGATATATCTTAGATAAAGGCAGACCAAAAAAGTTTATGAAGTGCATTCAAGCATGTAAAGAAATAAATGTAGTCAGAGGTGGAGAGGTAATTTTGTAAAATGTGAAACGAATTAAATTCCCTAAAAGAGTTATAAGCTTTGTAGAATCTTGTACCATTGTTAAGAAAAAATTATTGTGGACAATAATTTGCATTCCCTAGTATAGGTAACTGTTCCTGTTACCTTTTTAAAAAACAAGTATAGGTAACTGTTCCTGTTACCTTTTTAAAACAAAATATACGTAACTGTTCACTTTTAAGGTCTATAGTGTCGATCAAGTGGTGCTGGGTGGCTTTTGTCAAATCGATACAAAAGATAAAACTTCAAAACAATCAGTAGTAACATCATAATTTCAAGGTGGGCGTGGGAGGGGAGTGAAGGTGTTATGGCCTGTGCTAGCCCTCCTTTTTAACTACCTCGTGTCAAATAGAAGAGCATCACTTCTTCCTCAGAAGTTCTTATGAGAAAGTGCTTGGTATGCAATAACACGAGGAAGCACCACATCTTCCTTAAAGTTTTTGAGATGTTCAAAACGTTTTTTGCAAGCTTGAGAAGTCAAGTTCTCTTTGTTACTGACTCTGAAATATTATAACTCCAACTGGTCATGTGGATTCCTCAGTATTGAAGTCCCACGTCTGTGGGTTAAGGTGCACTTGGACTCCTTATTGGTCTTGGACTATTCTCCCTTCATGCGCTAGGTTTGGGATTGAGTTAGGTCCAAGGTACATTTGTTTTAACATGGTATCAATGCCCATTCTAATTCATTGTTTAATGACGTTGGGCCCCTCATCTTATATTGTCCACGCTCCAGGTGTCTGTTTAAATGGTCTTGGGCAATCTTTCCCTCATGATCTAGCTTTTGGGGTTGAGTTAGGCTCAAGGTCAGTATGTAAGGGAAGTTACATAGATAGAACATTTGATGTCACAATGAGATATTATCTTACGTTGCTATCTCTTATGTATTAGACAATCTGAAAGTTGAGAGTTTCCTTAGGTCGGCTATTTCTGTAGAATCTGATGGCAGTAGGGTACAGCTCTGAACAGTTAGTGTGATTACCGACATGCTTTCACACCTACCTCCTTTTTTTTCACACCAACCTTATGAAGCACTTTGTAGAGAATGGCTTCCTGACTTTGGTATGGGAAAGTATAAAATGTTCTCATTTAGACTTGTGTTTCATGTGTATGTGGTAGAAGTTCAACAAAATTGAAAGCCAACGTGTATATACTGTTGACAAATCGTATATATCACTTTCTTAGCTTGTATATAATTTAATTTATTTTGTAGAATTATTCTACAAGTGTAATTATGGTATTATTCTTCTATTAGGACAAAGTATTAGAATTGTATTAGAAAAATGTTGATTTATTTTTCATATTATTATTTATCGTGTATATAGACCTCTTCATTAGTGAAAATGATCAAGAGATTATTTATGTTGTTGTTGCTGACCAGAAGGCGTTTTGATTTCTGTTATGTTAAGAGTCTCACATCTGATATGAAATGAAACATGAATTCCTTTTATGGACTTGGACAATCATCACCCTACAAGTTAGCTTTTGGGGTGAGCTAAACTCAAGATCAATTCTTTACTTAGTATCCATGTTTTACATGATATCACATGCGTGTCCCTGCTCTGCTGCCAATTGCAGTGAGTCATTGTAGCCCCCTGAGCTTTTCCCTTCCCAAGAAAAGCACCGGTCGAGTCACTGCAGCCTAAGCATTGGCCGTTTCCCTGTGTTCCCGAGACCATCATTACATGTCAAAAGCTAAGATTGTTAGACTTTCCTTCTATTTTGATTTACCCAAGAACAAACTATAAAATATTTTATTTTTCGTGTCCTGCTAGTGTCTATCACTTTCAGATTTCAGCTAGACCCGTCCAAAGCTCGGGCCGGGGTTGGATGCCTTTTTTCCCCCCTACTTGTCCGATCCTGACTCTTCGGGGATCCTACGGACCTCGGGTCGGCCCTGACCTGCCCTACAAAACAAAAAACGGAGGAATTTTGGATGGGTCGGGTCGGATCGGGGACCCGACAAATTGTTTTTTTTTTAATTGAATTTTCAATACTGAAATTGACATTCTCGGAAACATTACCACAAAATTTGGACGTTGAAATCTAATATATATCGCGAGATCTTTAGTGAAGAAAAGAGAAAATTAGTAACCGATTTGGGGGAAAAGTGAATTTGATTGGCAAGACAAACGTTTTTTAAGAAATCGACTGCGCCAAACTGCCGTTTGACCAGCCACGTTTCGAAACAATACGCGTAATCAAAAAAACAAAAATAGGTGAAACGGACGTCCAAGTGCAGAGTTATGATCATTTAAAGTTTCATCAATTTACAACTACTTTCTTCTCTTCCTATATTATGATTTACATTAAAAGATAGAATCTACATCACATATATTCTTAAAACATGTAAATATTAATAAAGAAAAAATAATATAAATTATATTAAATAGATTAAGTGGCGGGTCGTCGGACCAGGGCCGGGAGGGTAAAAAATTATAACCCTGGCCCGATTTTTCGGGTCGAGGGCTCTCGGGTCAGAAAATAGCTGACCCTGGTTTTTCGGGTCAGGCCGGGTCGAGTCCCCGACCCGATGGACAAGTCTACTTTCAGTTTCAGCCACCTGTGTCATCTGTTTTACCCCGACCCGATGGAAAGGTCTACTTTCAGTTTCAGCCACCTGTGTCATCTGTTTTATTTTTGTTCTTTGCCTGAGAAAGAACCTTTTCTGCTCTTTGTTTCGTTTCTCTTCCTTTTACCCGAGAACCTAATACATGGCTTCGTTCGTCAGCTCAATAATGTGTGGTATATGGATACAGGTGTCACGTCTCACCTCACCAATAATTCTTATAATCTTACTCAACTGTGGAGTTAAATGCTCCACAATCTATTATGGTAAAAAATTGTCATCGCATTCCAATCCAAGGGTTTGGCCACACACTAACCCCACCACCGCATCTCCAATTCTCCATGAATAACGTCTTATATGCTTCTAACATTATCAAAAACCTAATCTTCATTAGGAAATTTGTCACCGATAATTCTGTCTCAATTAATTTTGACCCGTTTGAATTTTTCGTAACGGACCTCCGTACCGGGAAATTCCTTACGAGATGCAATAGTGAGGGTGATCACTATCCTTTCCTATGCACATCTGCTGCTAGTGTCAACCCTCCCACATCTTTAACTGCCATGTCACTCCTCTCACCGTTTTACCAATAATTTACTGACACAATAGACTTGGACACCTAGGAACCCCTATTTTTTAATTTTCTTAGAAACAATAATTTAATTCGTTGTCATAATGGAAAATTTGCCCAATAGTGTCTTTCTTGTCCTTTAGGAAAATATGTTCGTCTTCCGTTTCAGTCTTCTTCAAGTGTTACGTATTCTCCCTTTGATATTATCACTAGCTCACTGGGTCATAAATTTTATCTCGTCTTATTAAATGGCTTTTCTCACTTTGTCTGGATCTATCCACTTAAATTCAAATCTGAAATGTTTACCAAGTTTCTTGCATTTCGTGCCTATGTCAAAATACAATTTGAAAAAGACATCAAATCGCTTCAATGCGATAATGGTCGTGAGTTCAATAATTCCGCGTTTCACAATTTTTGCCCTACTAATGACATGGTTTTTCGGTTCTCGTGTCCTCACATCTCCTCCCAAAATGACAAGGCCGAACGAATCATTCACTCTCTCAATAACATGGTTCGTACGATCCTGTTTCATTCCTCCCTCCCCCTCCATTTTGGGTCTATGCTGTAAAATGACCGAATATATTCTAAATATTTTGCCCACTCAGACTCCTCAAAATAGAACACCCACAGAAATTCTATTTCGTAGGATCCCAACCTATGAGCACTTACGAATTTTCGGCTGCATGTGCTACCCGAATATTGCCTCGACGGCTCCGCATAAACTTGCACCCCGCACCACCCCTTGTGTGTTCTTAGGTTTTCCGCCCAATCATAAGAGATATTTGTGCTACGACATGTCTTCCCGCAAGATCGTCTCACGTCACGTCACGTTTGACGAAACAATCTTACCATTCACAAATAGATAAAAATTCCAGAATTCGAATTACGCATTTTTGGATGAGTCGACACATCACCGCTTCTCCGCCTAGCTCTCGGTCTTGTTGTCACTGTTCCGGTATCGCCACGTGTCACTGCCACTACCGGTTGTAGATTTTGACAGTCACAACCACCGCGTTGCATCGACAGCCGCGTCTCGTGGCGCCACCGCCGCCTCGGGCCACCAACATCGCCGATTGCTACCACCACCGGCAATCGGCACACCGTCTCTGTTCCGCCGACGGTAAACATCCATATCACTAGTCGAAACCCTCAACCACCACCTACTGAGTCGCCACCTCCAGAAAACACCCTCGCCGACTACCAGTCACCCACCCCTCCACCAAAACCCTACCAGTCACCGGAAACATTAACCCGACAACTCCTAATACCCGGACTGCCAATGCAAAAATAACCCACCACCAGTACAGTCCTAACCACTCCGACACACCTTACCCACTACCTCATCCCGTCGACCGTACCTGTCAACCCTCCGCCTCAAACTACCACACCAGTGACTCGACACCACCAACCCAACAAATTTCCCACACACCTGATGGAAACCCGTGCCAACACGAGATTTTTAAACCCAAAGTCTAGTTTAACCTCTTAACACAAACCATTTCCTCAATACCCAAAAACTCAAAAGCTAGCTTGTAGGGTGAGGATGTCCAAATCCATATAAGGAGTCCATGTTCTCATTCCATATCCGATGTGAGACTATTAACACTCTCCTGCACGCCCAGACCTTGTTAACTGTAG
Source organism: Przewalskia tangutica (assembly GCA_029844215.1). Lineage (NCBI taxonomy): Eukaryota > Viridiplantae > Streptophyta > Magnoliopsida > Solanales > Solanaceae > Przewalskia > Przewalskia tangutica. The sequence continues at coordinate 2,180,732 of JAQGDG010000035.1, forward strand.
CGTGGATAATATAATTTGGGGGCCCAACATCAGTGAACAAAGAATTGGAATGAGTCTGACTCTGAATTGGAATAATTGGAGTTGAGTTAGGCCCAAGATCCATTCTTTACATGGTATCAGAGTCATGCCCATTCCAATTTTTTGTTCACCGATGTCGGGCCCCCAAATTATATTATCCACGCTCCAGCTAACAAGGTCTGAACGTGCGGGGAGTGTTAAGAGTCTCACATCAGATATGGAATGAGAACATAGACTCCTTATATGAATTTGTCTCCCTACAAGCTAGCTTTTGGAGTTGAGTTAGGCTCAAGATCCATTATTTACATGTTCGTTTGGCATGTGCTAATGGAAAGAGGTCCAACTTACATTGATATGTTGAAAGCAATAGAGGATTCATCCCCGTGTACTATGTGACGACTTAGTCCTGAACACTATCCCCCACAATTTTAAATAACAAGAAAGTAGGGAAGTCAAAGGGGAGAGACTATCCATTTCCTTCTCTTAGATGTTTGTAACCAGGAACTAGAATAATATACCCGGTGTAATCTATAAGTGGGGTTTGGGGAACTGGAATTACAACATACTCAATGTATTCTCACAAGTAGGGTCTGGGGAGGGTAGGATGTACGCAGACCTTACCTCTACCTTTGTGGGGTAGACTGTAGAGAGGTTGTTTCTTACGGACCCTTGGCTCAAAAGAAACGTAGTCATGGGAACTAGAATTACATCTGGTCAAATATTTTTCTCATTATGAGGACTTCCATAGCTTCCATCTGCACTATTACCTCATGCTCCGTTTCACGCACTCGCTCTCTTCGTTTCGCAAGTGTACCTCTTTGAAATTCATCAATAAACCAAGACAGGAAATTACTGTTTCCTCTCAAATTCTAATTGGAATTTGTCTAATTTCTTGAGCTTAAACATAGTGCTTCTGGTTGCCAGAGCTATACGAAAAAATTATAACTGCATAATTCAATAACCTTCTGCCACAATTTAGGAGAGAGTAAAGATGTTAAAAGTTGTTGCAAGTGCAATAGGAATAAAAGCAACTGAAAAGTACATATTACATCTTAGGTATCATTCATATGACGGGCTTAAGCTGAAAATCTTGACATTTAGGAGCACTGCTTCTCTAGGATCTTTTGCTCTCAACAGGTGTTCGCAGATCATGCATTCAGTTCATTTACTGATGATGAACCAAGCTGAAGCTGTTACAGGAGAGGATAGTAAATAGTTCATTTGTAATAGATGATTGGAATAATTACAGCTTGAGATTCAGATCAATCTTATTTGAGGTCTGGTCTGCTGATTGTTGTGGATTTAGTCGAAAACTTCCTGGCCATTTCAAGTCAAATCCTTCATCTACTGGATTGGGACGCGATGTCATTTGAAAGCCTGCACTAGCCTCGCTGAACCTTGCCACAGTTGTATTTACATCTCTGCCTTTATGGACAAGTGAGTGGGGAACCATGCCAAGAGATCTGAACATGGGATTGTTGATAGGCAAAGCCATCATGGTCATCATCCTCTGGGATTGATACTGTCTCACTGCTCCTCTTTCCCTCTTATGAGCATTCTGGTGGCCTCCCAGAGCCTGTGAACTGTAGAACTTCCTCATGCAGAAGTTACATGAAAAAAGCTTGCTTGGTCTTGTCTGTGACTCAGATTCTTTAGATGTTGAAGGTGAGTTTCTTCCTAAGCTCAAACTCAACCACTCACTTTGATCGAGTCTTGAAGTTCCTTGGCTGCCATCTTCAGCACTTCTCATTCTGCTGTCTGTTGCAATTATGCAGAAATATTTTTTTCTTCCCTCCCCCACAATTTCACTGAAGAGCCAATTTCAAATTTGTAGTTGTAGGAAGAGGCTTTATGGATACTGACCAAAAGGACTCTTGAAGGGTAGAGATCAGAGAGGTAAGGAATAAAATGAGATCATGCAGGAGGTGAAGGTGAGATTAGGTACTGAAATTTATCACATCTCTTTTCACTGTCCCCACCTAGTGAGGCTTGGTGTTCCAGGGGACAATGCTTACGTCATGTTTCACTGCAGTCCCTGTCAAGCCCGCGATTCCCCACTTCTTTTTCCCCCCCTTTTATCTAATCAAATAATTCTGCCTTTAACAATTTCTCGTTGGAGTTAATGGAGGTTGAGAATCACTGATTGAATTTATGGTTCTAATCATAATCTCCTATAGTTTATTTTGTCTGCCGTGTTGCTGCATCTAATGTAGACTGTCATATAGGATGTATCAGACTATGCTACTATTTCTCTTTAGATGTATGATGAGAATTAGGAAATCGCACGACTGAAGTTTACCGGCTTGAGATCGGTTTAAAAGGCATAGATTTTTAATGGATCTGGCAGCTTGAAATTGAAGCTTGTCCCACTTTGAAGAATTAGGTGATTTTCATAGCAGGATATTTGTCCGATAGCTCCAACAATAAATCTCCTGCTCTGATTCTCACTGTCATTTTTCCTGTTGTTATTGCTAGTGTAGGGATAAAATTTTGTAGTTTGCGAAAACTTTCATAGTAAGTAGATGCGGAAGTATTATAAAGATGGAACCCACCTGCAGTGACTTGTTTCCTGTGTGAGAATGAGTGAATGAGAAGCAGAATGTAGATGTTGGAGTGAGTGGTGGTAGTCCTACTAAATTGAGTGTGCCTTGTTTCAATGTCTGATGGAGTGGTAGGGTCCAAAGATTTGTCAATAATAGTGATTAAAATAGGAAAGAGATGAGATAGCATCTTTTCCAACATTGTTTAGTATTTTCTTCCACACATGAGTATCTATGTGGGTGTCTTCATGTTGGGTTTTCTTTCCTGACAGATAGTGGGCATTGTATATGAACAGCAGAAAGCCCAGTTCACCATGAGATAAAGATACCTCAATAATTAAGGTGTTAGAGCTAGTTGATAAAAAAAATTAAATATTTGTGATGTTGAGAAACAGATGAAATTTTCTACAGTTGAGCTTGAATCTATCCAAACAAGCTGACTTGGCTACCACCGTTACATATATATAAAGAATTTCTGCGGCTGAAGTTAGAATGATCATTTGGTGACTGTCAATTGATGTTTTTCCTTTTACGGAGCACCAGATAATTGGTTGAGGTTCATGTAATAAAGTGATATACTGTCACATATGTTGAAGGCAATAGTCATTTCAACATTATCCTGTTTGATGATTGTCCGTTTCTATACATTTTTAACTAGAGTTACGGACGTTCCTGCTGATTAGTCTGTTTTGTCAGAAGTTCACTTCCGGAAAATGTAGTATACTTTTAAGGGGAAAATGTCATATTTGTCATCCAACTTTCGGAAAAGAGTGTGAAAGGAAGATGTCGGGGTGTGTCGGTGGGTAGTGTTCGGTACCGATGACTGGTTGGGTGTGGTGGGGTATCGATTAAGGTCGATGGGGTGGGTCGGTGTCGGTGTTGGGAACGGAGTTGGGGTTGTCGCGGGGTGGTTTCTGGGTTTAGGGTCGGTGTCGGGCGAAGGTGATGGGTTGCAGTGACTAGGTTGTGTGGTTTGTCGGTGGTTAACAGTGGCAGGACAGAGGGGTTGTTTTGTGTTGTTTGTGACTGCTCCGGTACACCGGAGCTAGAGCTCCTCGCTAGAGCAGTGGGGGAGGAGAACGAAGGGAGTTGAAGGAGAAGGGGTGAGGCAGTGGCGTGGTGGTGGCTGTGGAGACGGGTTCCTTTGTATTTAGTGGTTCTGCAGTGTATATGAATATGATACATTAGGAAGTGCTTTATGTATAGTCCATGGATTTCTTCTCTGTTGTGAATTTCTATCATTTCATAGTAGTAGTTTTTTTAGATATGATTGACGACTCTAAAATAAAGGAATCATTGGTGTTGTGAACAATAGTTTGGTGTGTGTCAGATAATGGGAATTGTGTTATTTTTATGGTGAAATTCAGGTTGATTCAGTGGTGTTTATGGTTTTTTCCGGTGAAGCCATGGCGATGGTGATGGTGTTCGCCAACAACAGTGTTGTGTGGGTCGAATTTCTACCATTTTTTCATCGTTTTCTGTTACTGTTCCTCGCCGGAATAGTGGGGAAGGATATCGGAGGTTGTAGAAGGAGGTGGGTCCAACCCTCCACGTGGATCTCATGTGGCATCCACGTGAAATTGGCAAATATAACAACTTTGCTAACGGAAAGGGCATATTTGACCACATACTTTAACGGAGGACAAATATGACCATTCTCCGAATGTTGGATGGCAAATATGACCCTTTTCCCTACTTTTAAATCCCAAATGCCTCGAGAAGTATTGCGGTTCACACCATTACACTCGGATTTCACTTGTTAAATCCATATCACTCCTTTGTATGTTATCTGGTTTGTCTGTCTATTTCCCTCTTTAAAAAAGATGGTGTTCCTCTTTCACCTCGACTAGTCTATAGGGTGTATTTTTCCTTCTTTAAAAAAAGATGATGTTCCTCTTTCACCTTGACTAGTCTATAGGGTACATGTTGTCATCAAAAGGTCTATAGGGTACCTGTTACCTTAAGACCAACACAGGTATCTAGTAATTCTTTCCATCAAGACTTAGACTTAGATAGATGACATTAAATCATTTAGTGTTTTTTGTCTCTGGTGGACTTAAACCAGGGTATTCCATGTTTTTTTTACCGATTTCGCTGACTGCTAGATCACGCCATTGGTTGCTTGTGCTTCTTCCATTCTTTTCTTGGATCAAGATTTACAAAAAAAAAAAGTACATCATTGGCAAAAAGAAGTATGTCATTGGAAAATAAGTGGTCCTTAGACCTAGTACTACGAAAAAACTATTTCGCCTAGTGTATTCCGATATTGTACACCAAAGTGGTGTATTCCAACTTTCCAAGCTTCCATGTGGTCCAATTTACCAGTTGGGTTTATTCCTTGTTTTAGGTACTAAAGAAAGCAGTAGGTGTGCTGACCTAGTTTGAAGAATCAATAAGATAAAGGCATATATTGAGGAGGATAACGATGATGATGCGACTAGTCAATCTATGTGTCCTTCCCTATATCTCAAAGAACCTTTTCTTTGAACTATGGCTTTTGAGTAGTTTCTCAAAAAGAGATGGAGGAATCGTCAAAGTAAACTTTTTTTTCTTTGATTAAGACACTTCTTTTTAGTGGAGGGCCTGTTTAACATGAGGAGAATGTCGAGCATATTTTTGTTGGTGCTCGGTCAATTGGGAGCCAAAATGGTGCCTTTTCAATGGCAAAGAAGTAGGCGGTGTTGTTGATTATTGGCCGGACGGAGAGGGATTATGAAAACGATAGATGAAGAACATCTTGATTAGTTGAATGTATATCTTTGAGGTCTTTATTCATTAAAGTTGAGCAAGTGCAAGGTCAACTATGGTAAAGATCAATGAAAAACTTGATGACCTGTATGAGACTAGCTAGCATACTTTAGAGAAAGAAGGGGTATCATATCATGGGTAAGCTCATAGGTACATCATGAGGACCACTTTTAGGCAAAATGCCAAATTACTTTTTGTTCACTCAAAACTTTTCTCTTAGGAAGGAGAAATCTTTTTCGACCATTCTTTGTCATGAGGGGTTACACAATCTCTATTAGATCTGAGGAAAGAGTTTTTCGATTGAGCTCAAGTAATAATTAGCTCGTTGGGCATAAATTCTATTTCATTATTTGCAAGTATGTTTAATGATTTCTAAATGCTGGACTTCGTATATGAACTTCAAATAAAATATTAAAATACTGGTTTGAAGGTGTATCTTAGGTGAGATACGATTTCTATTTCTGCGATCGACTATTAAGGCGTATCTTGGTCTATTAAGGTTTACGCACTTTCAGGAGAAGTTCAGGAATGGGATTTCCGGGATTAAACTAGTAAGATAGATATTACCAATACATTGTACACCTAAAACAGTTAACCATCTTTACTGATAACTTTTACCAAGTTAAAACAGTTTATAATTAATCATACTATAGTGTAAATTTAAGAAGGATCCAAACTTAAAAGACCTGCCGCTCTCATTTTACGGGTTACCAATTTTTACACTTGTTACTATTAATTACCTACCTATGCCTCAGAACAGTTTAACTATAGATGCCTTCATTTACAGGCTTCCACTTTTTACCTTTTTGTTGGACAATTACTGATGATTTTACAAGCTATTCTTCATTTGCGCTTTCTCCACATAATCGAGATACAAAATTTAGAAATTGTTCTCACTAACCGCTTCGGCCTTGAATACAAATGATTTATATAGTTGACAACTATTGATTGATTAATGCTATCATAATAAATATTCAATTTATTTTCCCGGATAGGCATTACACGAATGACCAATCTTTTACAGATCTACACCAAAACATACGTCTTTAAAAAGCTCAAAAAGCACCAATGTAATACACACATCTGCTCATCATCCCTCCAGTATCATTGCACTAACAATTAAAGATGACCACAGTAAGGTGCACGATTGCTCCTAAAGTATGTGCACAATAGACAGTATAACCCGGTTCAATTTTAATCCTACTCTAACATCATACAAGATTGCGAAAGAAAAGCAGAATAAGAAGCATCTCAAAACTGCTCACATAAGATGGGTCAAGTACGAATGAGCACTAAACTGAAATAAATTTTAACCTCTATGACACTGTCCGTGAAAAAGAGATTTCTAGTTATCTTTAGAACATGAAAAAACAAAGACTACAGCTATTATTTTGCATCCGAAACAGATGGTCAGAGATGCATTTACCCGCCAAGACTACCATAAACTTCAAGCAACTTTGTGCTGCTTCAGTAATTGTGTTCAAGTACCTGTTATATACAAATCATGTGGTACCTGTGTTAGTCAATGCAAGTCTATAGAACTGCTAAAGCAATTCTAACAGTGCCAGGTTTCAAAAGTAACTCATGCAATTTAGGTCCACCGTTGAAAACACATGGAAACATGCTGAAATTCTTTTGACAGAGAAATCGTTTTAAGTGACGCACACCACATAGCGCTCGAAGCTACAAAGAGGTAATGGTGCATCTCTAAATCTGGATCAGAAGTATATTACAGAACCCGCCCAAGTGCATTTGAGTGATTCTAGCCCTAGTTTACACTAAAACTTCTACCAGGTGAATTAACAGAAGGAGAAAGCTATTTAGAGAAAAAGTGCTCATGCAAAGCTGCTTGATTTTGGTCTGCAGTCCAAAAATGGTGAAAAATGTGGACTGGAGGCTTAATAGATGACGTTTCTGAACTAAGTGGTTGTTAATTCTGTTTTTCCCTCGTCAAGTTGTTATTTTCTATAAATATTATAAAGTTTCATGACTTCCTGTGTTCTTTGCTTTTCGCTTCTAAGTTACTAAGTGTTTGTATATACTTAATGTGACATGCCGCCAATTCCAAGATGACAAGTTTTAGGGGCATCCCTAGGATCTGTGTATAATTCATGAAGAGAACTAGGATGCTGACTTATTAAATATATTATATTCTTTTGGCTGACCTAAAAATCCCTCTTAAACCCAAATAAGACAATACCACAAGATAGGAAAAGGTAGGCCAACAAAGCTCCATCTTCACACTTTTCACCACTACCGGATCTGGAATTGGGAGAGGGGCTGTTCTCCGATAATTCCACAAGATGGGAAAAGGTAGGCCAACAAAGCTATATCTTCACACTTTTCACCACTACCGGATCTGTAATTGGGAGAGGGACTGTTCTCCATCTGTTGTACATAGGTGCCCCTGTTGTATATAGGTTCTTCGTATCAATAAGGGAGAAACTTCTTGAATTTCCAGATCTTACTATTTGGCGTTTCGAAGCTCAAACGAGGTCTCTCTGTTACAGATTGTTACTTAAAATACATTGGTGTTGACCATCTGCTTCTTTCAAACCACCACTCCCTATTGTGAACCATCTCACAACTTGCCAACCCACACCTGGGCATCTCCCTCATCTAAATGACTAGACTATATAGTGGTGTTGCACTATATATTGGTGTTGCACCCAATCCTCCTAGGTGGCATTTTATCTGATTGAATTTGAATCCAAACACCACTGTGGGGGCAATAAAAGGCTAAAAGAACTTCTCAAAGAGAACTTTACTCCCACGATGAATTCTTGTCTATCACAACCTATCTTAATGCTCTTTGGATTACTTCCTTGATGTCTACCTGATTGTTCATGCAATTTGATAACCAAAAGATTTTACCAATTAGGTTAACTCTTGAAAATGTATATCACTACAACAACAACAACATGCCCGGTGAAATACCACAATGTGGGGTCTGGAGAGGGTAGAGTGTACACAGACCTTATCTCTACCTTGGTAGGTAGAGCGGCTGTTTCCGGAAGACCCTTGGCTAAAGACAAAGCATAATCACAATCAAGAAAGCATTACAAAGCAAGAGAAACGGTCGGAGACAAAAAAATCAAACATGTATGAACATGCTGATAACAAAATCGAATACGCCATGGTAGCGCATTCTGACAAAAGAAAGCAGTAGCTAACGCAGATAAATAATATAAACAAAGTACACTAGGGAACACATAGCAGCATAAATCAAACTACAGAGACTATAAAGCAATACTGCGTCTATAAGTGTGATGGGTTAATCAGGCCTACAATAATAACACTATAACTATCATTTTGTGAGCGTAAGTAGGACTACATTTGATTACTTACTACCCTAATTTGTGTCCTCCACAACCCCCTATCATTTTTTCCATGGAAAACAATTGAACTGGAGCCCTCCATATCTCACAGGTCACCTCTTGAACTATACTACATCAACATACACTTCGCCTCAACTACTTACGGATCTACCGTCTATAATTTTGAAGGAAAAAAATTGTCTTCAGTATAGTGTCACATAGAGGTATACAAAAAAAATGTCATAAACATGACATTAAATATTTGAGACCATGGGAGGAGGTGAGAGACACGACAATAAGCATTTGAGATTATGGAGTAGGTTATGGATCTGTGGTAAATCATGAAGGAGATTATGGAGGTGTGCGAGTTACCAAACTAATAGTGGGAATTACACTTTTATGAGTTAGGGACATCCACAAATAACAGAGAATTTACAACATCTTGAACTATGAAGTAATTTTCGTTATTTCGATACTACAAATTGAATAGGAATATTTGGGAAATAACTAACAATGTACACCAGTGTAGAAATACTAGAAAAGAGCAGAAAGACAAAAGTTTGCTAGAACCTATTAGTTCCTTAAACACCAAAGATTACGCTAGGCTTAAATTGACTAAACAGCTTTGATAAAAAAGATTAAATTTACCATGCAGAAAAAAGGCATGAGAAGTAGCATAAGAAAGAAGAGTAACACAAAGAAAACTGCAAAACGAACGGACACATGAATAGCTCCCATATAGCAAAAGACACTTTAGTTTATATAAGGCCACTCAAATTCTGAAGACCTATCTTTTCTCCAACTCAATGCAACATTTCTTCATCAACAATGCAGAATTGCTAACTTAAGATGCTATTATATTATCAATCAAAAACCATATAAAAAGCAAGTGGAATATAAGAAACCTACAATAATGCAAAATGTCCCCTTGGAGGTTTGGAAACGCTGCTGAGTGCTGACATCACCCATCTTTTCCATTCCTCCCTATAAATCCCCAATTCCTTCTTATCAACCAATATCAACAAACAAAAATAATATTTAACTAGAACAGCCCTCAGTTCACCAATGAAAAAGCAAACAACATTCTCGATGTGCACATAAAGAGCATGCTGAAAAGAGCAATTGCCAGAAGCAGAAGACACAAATCGTGGAAACAAATTCTAAATTTGCTTTCCAAACATAATCATTTTATTTCTTCCATCCTAAAAACGGAACAAGACTCACAAAGAAACTACTAGCGATCCTGACAAGAACGTTGGAAGGTACCATGATACAGCTCGCAGCAAGCCCGCATGTTAACTGTCAAGTGAGAAGTCAATCGAGTTCCAGCCACCATATTGTGCAGCGGCAACAATGACTGAGTACATCCCAACGCTCCTAATGGCCTAATCAGATACAAAAAAAAACTTGTGATAAACAATTCCTTTCTCTTCTTTTTTTGGGAAGGGTGATGAAAACAATTTAAGTACAATATTCAAGGAGCTTTTAACAACAAAAACAACACCCCACTCACAAACTAGACGCAGTGGTCAATGTGAATCTTCCAAATCCATTCTGCTATATTTCGCCCATCAAGTTCTAGTTTTATTTCCTCATTCAATAACAATAATTTCTACAATTCAATTCCAAATTAGTTGGCATTGACTATCTAATCTTATATATCTTTGGCATTGACTATATAATCCTATACTCCCTCCGTCCCAAAATACTCATCACATTTAGCTTCTCGAGAGTCAAACTACATGAACTTTGACCAACATTTTAAGATGTACTTTTCCGCCATATTGATATGAGAAAAATGACAACTTAGAGTACTTTCCCTATAAATTTGAAATTTTAAAATATTAATCAATCTAATCTATTTAGCTCAGAATATTAATTAAATTGACTTTCGTGAAGGGAAACATCACAAGTATTTTGGGAAGGAAGGAGTAGATCCTTGCATAATATTTAGTTCTATTTGCTTATTCTCTTATTCAAGCTCAGCAACAACTACGCCTCAATCTCAATCTCAATCTAGGTAAATTGTACTCCCTCGGTCACAATTTGTGTGATATTTTTTTTATTTTTGAAATTAACTGAACTTTGAAGCTAAATTGGATTAGATTAACTTAATATTTTAAGATTAAAATTATATATTTGAAAACTACATGAAAAATAATATAAGTTGCAACTTTTCACATACAATTTGATGAAAAAATACAATGTTGGTCAAAGTTGGAAAGCGAAAAGTACAACAAAAATCGGGATAGAGGGAGTATATATTTTAGTCCTCTCTATTTATATACATTTCGTTCCAATACTCAATAAAAGTTAGATGGAGATGGACCTGGGACTGGTGAATGAGAAGCGGCGCGTGTTGGAACGAGGGGCGGAGATCGGAGGAGTTGGAACACGGTTAAGGGACGGAGATGAACGGGAAGTGGAAGCCCTAACGAGTGATCTGGTAACGGAACCACGCCAAGCCATAGCTGCTGAGTATGGTCTTTGTGGGTTTAGATTAGGGTTTAGGGGTATCTATGGTGTTGCGCTTGACCAGGAAAATGACCGTTACTTGTTGAAAATTATGGAAGTACTATTTTGCCCAAAAATGTCCCAGAGAAATGATTAATTGTATAATTAGTTGTGTAAGTTTTTAAGGCTCGTTTGGTACGGCGTATTGACAAAAAAATTAGTACATTATTTGGTTGCAAAAAAGAGCAGGACTGGACCGTACAAAAATTAAAAAATAGTACAGCTGACGTTGTCATTTGATACCCGCTCACTTGTACTGGACAAAATTTCCCCTTTTTCCCATTTTCTCTAAGAGATCCTTTTTCATTCTTCTCAGGAGAACCTCATAGTGGTATGTTCTCTTTGCTTGTACTACCATTTATTGTTTCCATTTGGGATTTTTAATTTTATTTTTTATCCGTAAAATCACCAATTTCAGTGATGTATTACACTATTTTAACCCTACATTCTACTTCAATTTATAGATTTATTAAAATCATCTCCAGCAGGGGATATTGTCCCCGATAATTACACACAGCAAGAGACAATTTGAATGACATGTTGACGTTGATATAATTGAGAATTATTGAATATATATGAGATAATCTTGTCACGTGGAGACAATGTCTCCTGCTGGAGAAGGAGATAATGTCTTCTGCAATGTCATGTGACAGCCTGTGATTGACTGCCATAAATTCATTTTTCACCGCTACTTTAATTGCTATTTTTGATCAATAATTTGACCGAATTAAAAAAAAAATCAATTTTTTTTATTTTTCAAGATCTATAAAAAGAGACTAAGTTTACTTCATTTGGACACCGAAATATTTTGGCTATTTCTCCAAATTTCTATCTTCTTTCAAATTATTTGCTATTTTTTTTAATATGGATCCTAATCAAAATTTTAATTTTCCTTCAAATTTTATATTTCCTAACCAACTACAAAATCTCAATATTCAACGTCCACAAAATTCTCAAAATATGTCATCCAATTTTCAAATGCCATATATGATGCTAACAAATTTTGGTATGCAATATCTGTATAACCGAAAAGTTTGGAATTTGGCAAAAGTTTGGAACAACCGAAAATTAATTTTCAATTTGTGATTTTAATATTATCAATGTTTTAGTGTATTTTTGATAAATTTTACGATTAATTTATTTTTATTAATAAAATCATGAATTATTGTGTTTTAATATTATAATAAATTTGATAAGTGTCAAAATTAAATGAATATAAGTAATTTATAATTTTATTATTATATGTGTAATAATATGAATTACAAAAATAATATCATATACAAAATAGAAAATGAGATATAATGAATATATATTGTGGGGGTATATGTATTGCTGTGGAGGAAATAGAAAATGAATTATTTTATGAAATATCTCCTGATGTGGAGTGTATGTGATAAATGGAGATATTTGATGATGTGACAGATGAATAATCTAATGTGGCAGGAGATAAAGGTGATTTCAATTATCTCCTGCTGGAGATGGTCTAAGGAATCGAGTTTTTCCTTCATTTCTTGAAGTGGGTCTTCAATTTCTTACGTGCAAAATCATCAATTTATAGATTTATTAGTTAAATTGAGTTTTTCATCCATTTTCCCAAGTGTGTCTTCTTCAATTTCTTGTAAAAAGAGATCACCAATTTTGGGTTTAGTTCCGGTGGTGTAGTACTACTTTTGTATAACTAAGCTTTTGTATTGCTATATTTTGATAATTTGATTAAACATTTATTAGGGCTCGTAATCTATTTTTATTAGTTTTATAAAATCAATCTATTTAAAAAAAATTAAATAGTCTAGTACAATGTATACACCAAACACAAGACAGTTGATAAATAATACAGTTCATTGTATCATCAAACATTGTACTGGACAGTCCAGTCCAGTGCGACGTACCAAACGAGTTATCGTTTTTAAGTGTGAACAATTTTCACTCGAATGGGAGTGTTATTTGCGTAAGGGCGAGAAATTAAATTACCGACATGTCAACAAAATCACAAGTTATCAAGGTTGACTAGTAATTGTGGAGACGAAGAGTTGACTCCCTTAGTCCTTTAGCATGGATTATGATATTGATAGTGTTTACTAAAAAAAAAAGATGCAGTTGAATTTACAAGTGATTTTAAAAATATGTGGACTGATTTATAAAGAAAATTAATAATAAGTAAACAAATGAAAATAACAAGTAGGAAGATTAGCCTGAAATGTTGTGATCTTGATTGAAACTACTCAGTGAATTTGGTTCGATCCTTAGCTGATTTGCTTCGGGCTCGAGCCAACAATGAGAACTAAGAGTTGTAATTGCTGTAAGTAAATCGTGCAGATATGAATAATGAAAATGAGATGATCTTCCAACATGAAGGTTGGACTCTTTTTATAGCTATCACTGCAAGGCATTTACACCCAAGACTCATTCTCTCATTAAATGTAATTAAATGACAATAATGGTCTTTTAATGAATAAGGAGTAACGGATTGCGCCATATCTGAAACGGATACGCGCCGATTCTCCGCTCGGTGCCAATTGGTTTGGTCACTTTCCGGTCTTGACTTGATCCATGAACTCATCTTGATGCAATTTCATCCGATACAAAACTTTGTCACCTCCCTCGAACTCCATACCAAAACCTTGCCACATGTCGTGTCGGTTTTCACCGTATACAGATAGCTACAAATATATTTGTGTATTCTTATTTGGTCCAACTTGATCACAGTCGCAGATCAGCAAGTCAAACTTTTTTTTTTGAATAAGGTATTTTACCAACTGAGCAACCCTCACTTGTCAGCAAGTCGAACTAAATCTTTGAGTGTACCTAGTGATGATAAAAGGGTGGTGATTTGATTGGGTTCCGATTGCTTGGCTTGGCTTTGCGAAAATATCCATTGCTGTCAGAAGAAACAAATCCAAAATTTATTTTTCCACTTTCAGGAGATAAAGCCATTTACACTCAAATTCATTTCTAACATACTAGAGTGAATGGGAATGATTAGAACTGCCGGATCCATTACACCTTTGAACTTACTGATTCGAATTTTTAATGTGGGGGAATTTTAGTGATTTTTTCTCTTAATATCTCTATATCCGAGTGCTGAAAGTAGTGTACCAATAATAGCATAATAGGTCAAGCGCTACCATTGACCTGGAGTGTACCAACATTTACGCATCATCACTTATTTTGTTCCTTTCCATCCACATGCATCTAATAGCAGCAGGAAGAAAAGGCAACACCACCTCCAAATTAAAGTGAAACTGGTTATTAACATGGTAATTATACCTTCCACTACCGAAAGTGATACTGCCTCCTTTTCACAGTTCTTTGAGCCGGGGTCTTACGGAAACAACCTCTCTACCTTCTCAAGGTAGGGGTAAGGTTTGCGTACACACTACCCTCCCAGACTCCACTTCTGGGATTACATTCGGTGTTGTTGTCGACTACCGAAAGTGATAATAAAAGTGAGGATGCAGCCACTCAAGCCGACCACACTAATAGAGATCATCTATGCATAATCATTCCAGGTCCATGATGATAACAATCAAGAACCTTAGTACCTATGCTTTATCCTAATAAAACAGTTCTCAATATATACCGAGTTCAAATTCATCATGTGAAGAAGAGGAAAGAGACTCATTTGGCTGATAGTCAAGCTAACTAGAAGAGTGTGTATGTCTTCACACAATTCAATTGCTTGTTGAAGGTGTAAACCATGCCGGTTAGCATCTTTGCAGCGATAGTACATCCTCTGTAATGCAGCCTTTTGGTAGTAGTCTCTACATTTGACCATAGGCCAACTTCATGAAGATCTCCTTCACTCCAGCAGATGCTGACCGTCACTCCTCCACGTGCTTTCAAGCCTTTAACACAACCATTTGCCCATTTATCTCGAGGAACGGCAGGAAGCAAGTACAAATCTTTCATGGTGCTCTGCACAAGCATTTCTGCTACTGCTGCAGAAAAACTAACAAAGGAGTCGCAAATTAGCACCCTCGTCAAGCCAACATTCCTCGTGTCAAGTTTAAATAAGAAAATGTCATGAGTTATGTTATTCATATAAAAATCTTGACAGGTCATTAGTTTCAATTAACAATACCGTCGTATGCTAAAAACAATCAAAGGTACTTTGGAACTAGGACTTGCCCAAAGTTGGCATCAATCTGGAAAGGAGATTGTGCTGTGAACAGGTTAGAGTAGAGACCTCCTTCGAAGGTGGCCTCATGATCAGGATCTACCAAATCAAATAGATACCTGACCATGCGGTAAGCATGCTCGCTATCATGAAGACGTGCCCACAATGCAGCTTTCCATGCTGTGGACCATCCTGGACCCTCCTCCCCTGCTCAACCGAATAGTAAAACTCACGAATCTTTATGTAACAATAAGATTCTAGATTACAATCACAAAATCTAAAGCTACAACGTTCAAATTAAAAAGGTTTACTGACCTCTTTTATACAGGGTATTATCAGTGGCTTTACAGAGGGCAGGAGTCTATGCTACAGTGATTGTGTGACCCGGGAAAAGGCCAAAAAGGTGTGAAACATGACGATGATGCGGCTCTGGGTCAATTTAATCCCATGAAACTCGAACATAGTCAATCTCGCCATTTGGCTTGTCTCGTGCATATGGTTCGGTCGAACCCCTAGCATCACCAATCCATGTGACCTAGCTGACCCATATGAACCATTATAAGTCCTGGAACACCACCCATGCATTCCGCACCCACGCACCAACCCGTAGCCACTCTTAGCAAGCATTAACACATGTTCCGCTTTTCTCGGCCTCATTATTTTTCCATTGACCTTGTCAACCATCCGTGTATATCCTCATAGCTAGACATAGTAAAAATGCATCATGTGAATATAGATTACCTTGCCATGTGCCTCACACGTATGTTAGACCTCCCATGACTCCACATGTCCCGTAGATCACATGTAAGATCATTTCTGACACCCTACACTCGTGCATACACTTAGTCGTGTTTTTGTCAATCTCTAGATGGTATTGAGCCTTTGTCTTGACCTTTCCTTCATCCATGCTAACCCCTTTAGCTCTTGTGATATCAAATGTCACTTCGTGTTATGCCCTGGTCCGCACACACGAACCATTTGCCAAACATGATCCACATTGTTTTCATTCGATTTAGGCTCATACCGAATTTTCCATGGATCAATTCACGGATGTGACACCTACCACCATTAATGAACTTTCTCTTGATTGGCCACAAAACCATTTGAACTATCATGAGGCGAACTATCGTTTATTTCAACTGGATAAGCATTACTTTCAAGTACATTATGATCATGTTTTTGGCTAATAACACCCGTGTCATTTTAATTAGGTCTCTTAGAACTAAAAGTATGCTATATAAAATGAGGCAGCAAATTCTCCCGTGCATGTATAGAATCTAGAAAAGAACTTCCAAATAAACATATATATCCACAAGCTTACAAAATACTCCCAGGAGTATAGCTATTACACTTGTATGCCTAAAATATTTTCCCAGGAATCAAAGGCAAATCTACCTCATCACACCACTCCACAAGCCTAGTTTCATTGTATGAGCTTTTTACATTATTTGGCCAATAACTTAGCCATACTTGACCCCCTACCCTCCACTTCAACACACTTCCTTCCATTTCTTTGCTCAATCTCCACCCTACTTCTTCACCACATTCTTCCCCTGCAAAGACCAAACCACCCTTCTTAGTAAATGCCCTATTACCTCCAAAATATCTTCCTCCAAAATTATTCTTATTGTCGCCGTTACTCGGCTTCCACGTGGCGATTTCACAGCCAGACACGGGGTCATATAAGATTGCTTCGTATACGGCTGCATTCCCTTCAGCTTCTTGATCCCACCTCCAATTTTTCATCTTTGATTTTGTTGCCATTTTTGCCCTTGCCTTAACCTCCGGTTGTCTTGGATTCCCGAAATTGCCCTTTAGGACTCTTTGCATTTCGAATTCACGCTCGACGTTGTTACTGGACCGGCCCAAACTTAACCCGCCAACATAATTGGCACCTACTTCTGGCCCAACCCAAACTCGAATCCTAGATGGGAAGTGCTTCTCTTGCAAATAAGAATCTTCCTCTTCCTCATTTTTATTAAAGCCCAATCTTGCCACTCCAAGACGTATGTTATCCAAACGGGCCCTCACTTGGATAAACCCATCATAGAATCCAACCGTATATTCAAATTGGATCACAGCCTCAAGCTGCTGATGGGCCAGGGTATATTTCAGTGCAATCTCTTTCGATTCAATTACAGGAAATTGAATTTTGTCACCATTCATGCGCGTGGGTTTCATTGCCTTCACAGGCGCGTATCCTTTTAACATCCATAAACCGTGAGCCTCCGTGGCGTAGGAGAATCCTAGGTAATGAGATGCTAACGGCGTTAACGACTTTAATCCTACGCCGCCAACTTCCCTTAAAATCAACCATTTTACTAACATGTACCCAAATGTGCGCATGAAACAAAGTTCCACGTCCGTCCCTATTGAAATAAAGAAGGTCCGGAGAACGGGCGCGTGCTTGCACGAAAAGGCTTCAAGGTTGGGAGCTAGCAGGGAGTGGAAGTAAAGAAACCCCACCGCCGGTGGCGCGTCGAAAGCAAACATCCAGAAAAGTCGCGTGAGGAAGATGAGATTGAAGAAACTTGAGAATGATTCTGATGAGTGGGAATCGATGATCCAAGAAACCGGGTCGGGTTGGAGCTTCTGAAGCTGCGAACGTGGACATGAACAGCTATCATGCGCCGTGGGTGAACGCGAGATGATTTCTTGAAGCAGCTGTAAAATTAGTGGCAAGAATGGCTTGTCTGAGGAAAGATGACACGTGTCAGAAACCCAGATAGTCACCTCTTCTTGAGAAGAGGCATCATGAAAACCTACCAAGCATACATAGAAAACCAATGAAAAATTATGAGTCTCTAAGTTAGGCTCAAGTTTTTTCTCAGCTTTGAATTGAATTGACTGATTGGGATTGGCAATAGAAGTAGTAAGAGTATAAATGAGAGAGGAATCATTCCCAGTACTCCAGTTTTCTGAGCCAGGAAGTTCACATATCCAAGACCAAACATCCATAATTTGTTGTGATATTGTTGTCTCTTTGCTTTTGGAAGTTTAAGTTGAATGCAAAATTTTATAATAAACTGAGCAAGCTAAGTGAAAGAATTTATAAAGTGAACGAGTGAATAGAGGGTGGCCAACATGGAGGTAATTTTGTCCGAAAGAATTCGTGGTTATAGGAAGGACTTGTATGAGGTTTAAGTTGTACTGCACTACATGCTCCATATATGTTAAAAGATTTTCCATTTGGTTTGTATGTTAGAGTGAAACATAAATTTTGTTTTTTTACTTAGGGTACGTACGTACTAATTGGGATAGAGACCTATGTGGTGATAATAGGAGCGACGTCCGAGTCATGCATGCATGATGCATATAAGCCAAACTTCTACGAGATTGGTGTGGAGAGTTAGCAACCTTTCATGTTTACAAAATAGAGACTTGGGTTTCAACGAGGGCAACATAAATTTAATATATATTCTTATTAACAGAAATGATGTTTCAATAAGATGATAGTGATTTTTACAAGTAATTATCGTTGGGGAGTTCCTAAATACATGCAATGCAACTGGCTTTTACGGTTTACGATATTCCACGCTCAATTCCTAAAAACAAAGTAATGAACTCTCGTGAATTAGACGTGTTGCTTTAATTTCTTTCATCTTTGTCTATTATATGGCGGTAGATTTTCATGGCCTAATATAATATAGTACTCCATTTGTGGCTCGTGTTTAATTAGTTTTTTTGGTTCCCATGCAAAAGCTAGCGTATGAGTGTTCAAGTTCATATAAGGAAACATATGCAGTGGCGAAGTCACGTTAAGTAAGGTGGTGTAACTGCACCACCAATTTTTTAGATTTTTTTTATTAAAACGACGTCGTTTTAGATGAAACGGTGGGTGAAAATGTGTGTTTTAATTTTCTTCGATCAATTTTTTTTTTGACTGCACAAAAACATTTCTGAACCACTAGAATTTGCTTGCTGGCTCCGGCACTGGACATATGACTCATTTTCCCACTGATGTGGGAGTCAACACCACCCCCACCCCCACCTCCACGCCCAAGATTGAAATCTGGAGCGTGGACAATATAAGATAGGGGCCCCAACATCACATGAAATAATTAATTGAGTTGGGTTTGGCTCTGCTATTGGGGTTGAGCAAAAGTTAGCGTATGAGTGCCTAAGTTCATATATGGAGACATAGGACACATTTTCCCACCGATGTGGGAGTCAACACCCCGCACGTCCAAGATTGGACATCTGGAGCGTGGACAATATAAGATATGGGCTCAACATCAGATGAAATAATGAATTGAGTTGGGTTTGGCTTTGCTTTTGGGGTTGAGTTAGACCCAAGACTCATTCTTCATAATTCGGTGTCCGGTACTTGGGCATGACTAAATCCGAATTCGAGTCGGAAAGTCCCATATTGGGGGTAAAACACTCCCTAACAAAGGTGACTCCGTACCCAGAGGAAACTCGAACCCGAAACATCTGATTAAGGATGAAGAAGTACTTAGCGCTCCACCACAAACCTTGTTGGTGAGGTCAAGTTAGTTAATACTCCATGTAAATTCATATTAGTATGAAATTTTCAATTTAAAAATAAAATAAAATTTAAATATTCTACATAAACAGTAAATTATACTCCACAGTTATCGATTCAAAATACTAAAAAGTAGGGGTATTTGGAAAAAAATCATAGTTAAAGAAGCTCTCCAAATAGTAATTAAGATACATAAACTGAAATGGAGAGAGTACTTATAAATATCTATGACACTATTAAAAATCTCTATTTTTTCATTAAAAAATATTCAATGGCTATTTTCCAATAAATGTCGATGGAAAAAATTTAAATTATAGTGTTTTCACACGAAAAGATTAAAAAGTTTACCAGTGTTTCAATGAGAAACTTTTTTCTCACCATGCGTTTTCCTATTGAGTTAATACTGTTGGAATGATGTGAAAAAATAATATTTTATAACACAAATTTTCCACTAAATGTTGGTAAAAAAAACTTATGTTTCTAGTAGTGTGACTTTTAAAACGGTCGCTTTTTTTTCCTAGATTCAAGTTGACTTCTCTTGCCATAGATTGTACTACTACTATACTAGTCCAACTCTACGATAGTGCGATTTAATTGAAGTGCAAATGTGGAATTATCAGTTGATGAAAAATAAATTAACACTATATATGATAACTAGGTAACGGATATGCATGTGTGTGCATTACTCATTTTATTAACACTTCGCACAAGATAAATAACCTTGGCAATAACAAACATATAAAAGAAAGAATTAGAAAAAGGAATAGTGAGGAGGGCAGCCATGTCCTCTCTCCCTTAGCTTATAGGAGCTAGCTAGTTGTACTTACTACTAGGTATAAATTGATTCTCAATTATAGAATTGAGAAATACAATCAATGCAGCAGAAATTATCAATGTATAAGGGCACATTTGATATGTTGTATTATCTTTTGAATGACAAAGAAATATCTGACGTTTGGTGGGCGTTTTAGTAGGATTGGTATCTTATTTCTAAAAATAGTACACTCCAACTGTCATTTTTTAGACCCATCCGGGTCTCCCCTGGACTGTACTAAAAATAAAAAATAAAATAAAATACAGTCTATTATATATTAATACTCTAATACCGTCAATTATATATTAATATAGTCCAGTACAGTCTAATGCGACGTACCAAACGAGCCCAAGAGGACTAATGATACTGTATTTGTTTTTGTATTATTTTTATGGTACAATTTGTGTTTGTATAAAATGACCAAATGTATATCTAATTCTTCATAATAAATATATCCGAAAGTGTGTCTAGTACTTCATAATATGTATATCCAAATGTATATCTAATAACACACAACATCTATAATTGGATATATATATATATATGTACCCGAATGTATATCTAGTAATTCAAAAATAATATATATTATAATATATATAGTATACTGCACAATATGACAAATTAAGAAGATTGAAACTCGACAAAGCCTTCAAAAGGTATATCAAATTTACTAGATATTCCGGATAATATAGCGATTAATTAAGTGAGAGAATAAATATTATAGAGTTTTTTTGATACACTACTCAAAATAAATGAAGAGATTAACGCATAGTGAGACTTATTTAATGGATAAAAGCATTAAAGGATGAGAGAGCAAATCAGGTATAGAGCGTGCTTCCCTGCCCTCCCCAACCCCAACTTAGCCTGTGAATTTAACTCAAACTAGCCTGATAAAGGAGTGAATCGATGAGGACGAAGCCAACCGGGTTCTGGCCCTCACCTCTTGATTGGGCCAAGTCGGCTCTCTCTCTCGGGCCACTAGAATTAACCAGGTAGAAGTGTTATGTCATCGTGATTATTATTTAAGTTTTATCCCAGGTAGAAGTGTCATGTCATGTGGCATTACTTCCTAGAATTTATGTTTGTACACATTAATTCTTAAGGACATAAAACAAGGTTAAAATCCGTAACCCGATGGTTCAACAATTATCCGGACCCGATCCATATGCTAACTTTCAGTGTTTCGCAAGACACAGAAAAACGTTATAAACACGCATGAAAAGTAAACTTGCAGAATATTGGAATCGGTGATACGTGATTAATGATTCAAGAAATGCAGAAAGCTATAGGTGCTTACAGGGAAGTGTTGAGGCTGGTGAGGCGACTTCCAAAAGACACAAGAGGTTATTACGCAAAATACACCCGAGAAAACTTCGTCAATTACAGAGAAATCGACTCAAATGATCCAAATGCTCTCCAAGAACTCCTTCAACGAACTTACAAACATTCCCTATGGATCCTCAAAAAGGTAAACACTCACGTGCTATAGCTATTGTACACTAAAGTACTCTTTTTTTACATTTGATTGAGTTGGATTATGCATCTATGATACACCCACTTGCAATTTCTTATTGTTTGTAGTATTCGGTGGATCAATCTGTGGCGGATCGACTGAAAAGCATATGCTCTGCCTGATGGTTCATCTTGCCTACCAACTGTTTGTTCCTATTTCCCAAAGATATTTTTTTCCTTGTACTTTAAATTGGGATATTTTGCAATAGACACTTGGTATACACTTTTCTGATACTTCAGAGTTCAGAATCTTTGTTTCTGTTATTCGTGGATTATAATCAGTTGGCATGCAGTCATGACCAAACTGCTATTTGAGGAGCGAACTTATTGCTTTTCCATTTGTGGTTTTCGCTTCAAATCAGTTTGCTGAATTTAGTGGAACCATTCAAATCAGTTAGAAAACAATTAAAAAGATTACTGAAAGAAAAGACTCGGACTTGTAGAAACAATATTTTGAAAAGAGCTAACTTTTGGGAGAGTGTATGCACTTATTAGGATATAACAAGTCTATTATCAGATACCAGAAAGTAACTTATGGAGGTTGAACGAACATTCTTATACTAAGGCGTAAGCTTTTTGTCTGAGAAGGTTGTAGCTTTTGAGAATAGTTAAGTTCTGCTAATGTGGGATGGGTATGTTGTTGTTGTTAAGTTCTGCTAATAACTGTTCAAAATAAAATTCATGAAAAATAACTAAATTTTAGGTAAGTTGTCTTTTTATTTTACAAGGCTCTAAGCCCAAGATCCATACATGATATAAAAAAGGTCAAATCAAACTTACACATGTGATGGACAAGTACTTTGATAGGAAATGGGTGGACAAACGCTTGAAGACTCATTTCTTTTTCTGCACGTATGAGGGAATTAGAAACCCGACACATTTACTGATTTACCAAACCTTTGTGAAGCCAATCGTCTTACTTAATAGTGAGTGCATATGTATGACAGTCTGGTTGTTATGATAGTTACTCCTTATTTATTGTCTCTTTCACATTACAAACTATACATTACGACACATTTTTTATGGAGTGTCACTTAGAGTCTTGCAATGTGTCACTTCTACGGTGTTGAACTAAACTATTAGGAATATATTAATATGGTGATGTATACGGGGTAACACAAGAGGGTTGTCATAGTGACACCATGGTGGAGAGACTTCAGTTCTCTAGTCAGTTTTAGTCCTCAAGACTTACTGATTTCTAAAAGGTTGCTTAGTAAGAGTGTAAGAGGTTGAATAATTAAAATGTGAAGCTAACTCTTGACATAATTAATCACCTTGCACTATTGCGTTAATATATATTTAGGGCACTGCTGAATGCTTTGTGGTTTGAGATGGTTCCCACACATGGTTTGCACATGAATCTTGATAGGGAAGAATGTGTATAGGATCATAAGTTACCATCTGAGTTCCAATTTAAGAATCACTGTTTTATGCATAAAGTGTGTATACTACATAAATAATTACGGACATGTTATTTGCTCTGCCCAAGTCTCGTCGGCCCTTTATTAGTTGTATACTTGTATTGTGGTATCTAACCACAAAGTTGAAGCTTCCTTCACTATTGGGAGAAGTTCTCTGTTAGACAATGAAATGACAAAATTATTCTGCTTTATTTAGGGCCGAAGTGTGTGAGTTCTAGTTTTATTGGAAGTCTTTGGTAATTTAACTTCAAACTGCAGATTTTCAACATATCTATCGTTCCTAGATTCGGTTGTGTTTAGCAGAGATGTAAATTGGCAGATCAATATCATATTAAGTTTTACTTTTTTCAGAGCTATTCATCAGCTAGAATTAACTTCAGAGATTGAGTTTTTTTCTGTCTGATACACTCAAACAAAGCACCCTAATTTTCATGTTCATGAAATAGTGTATGTTGACATGTTACTATATTTGGCACATCCACCAAGGCTAATGTGCTTTTACAGGAAGAAAGTGTCCTTGGTTCTTTCTTTTATCACTTCTTAGTAAATGTTTTTTCGAAAACCAAACAAGTTTGTGAATTGCGGTGGTTCTGTTCCTGCAGAAAATTGAGCAGCAGTTCCATGATTGAATGATTGAGGTTAGTTGGGGATGGTAGTAGGAACTGAGGAAGGAACAAACTTTTATTTGCTAATTCTTCACGTGTCAATTATCAATTGTGTTGATCAAAATAGCACATAGTACTTCCAATGAAAGTTCACTTGTCAAGATGCAACAATGCATTTGTTTATTAGGCTCAATCCTGTGTTCTTGTCAATTCTAGGCACCTTGATTTCTACTTCACAGGTAATGCCATTTGTCTTCTACTCGCCAGTTATGTCATGTCAAATACACCTTTAGAATTTAGAACTACTCCATTTGTCTTCTATTCGCCACTTGTGTCCTGTCAAATACACCTTTAGAATTTAGAGCTAATTTTTATAACCCCCCCCCCCCTCCACACACACACACCACCTCTTGTATTCACACAACATCCTCCCTCCCCCGCTCTTTCTTGATCAAGAAGAACGGGTGGGTTTCTTTCTGTCACTTTGATGTGATTTCTTTTATTAAAGATGTTATGTTCTAAAATGAAGAAATGTAGATTAGGTGTGAATGATATGGGAAATGGAAAAACACTTCTAGCCTACTTCCTTGATTAGGAAAGTTTTGTGATTTTGTATCTCTATCATTATGTTTCTTCTTTCTTTTCAATATATGCATATGTAGTCTGTCGAGCAGTCATTTTTAACAGTTGGATGAAGAGGTTTTGGGTGTTTTGCAGAAGTAAATTATTACTCCTGTACTAGCGCCTTGCTTCCATTGACCAAGAAGGCAATTTGGAGGCGTTAAGTGGCCACAATGGGTGATTTTTTTTTATAAATCTATCAAGGTTTAAGTTAAATGTATTTAATCGCGCCTGCTTTTAATTATGACTTCTTGATCGCATAATGAAATAATCTGTTCCAAAGATCAAATAGCTGCAACAGAAATGGCTAGTAATTAAGATCACAGAGTGTGCGTATGATATCTTTGGATCCTTAATTGGCTGCCTTTAGTTGTATTCGAATCCATTGCAGCCTTTAGAGCATGAGTATCGAACAAATATATTAGTACTATAATCTTGCCCATTTACATGCACTAAACACTAGGTCAAGTGCTTGGGTTTTGGACCAACACAAAGTAGAAGCTTAATCGAACTTAGAGATTGACCAATTTTGCATCGTCCATAGTAGCTAAAATGTCTGGCTTTGGTTTCCTCGTGTTGTTTTTATAGTATTACTAGTGCTATAATTGGTACAGAGAGAGCCCTATGCTTCATGTTATGGCAGCAATCTGCGTAATTCTTACGTTTTCTCTCTAGTACATTGAAGCCTTTCTCTTGGGCTTAGATTTGCCTCGTTTTCTATGGACACCTTGTTCCACGTGCAAAAATCACCGTATTCAATCTTAATAGAGTATCTCAATTGAATAAATCACTTTTTAATAATGCCCTTTCCATTATTGGGGTCCGAGTATCAAACAGTAAGGATTTTATCGTATTTGAGGGTTTTCCATTCAATTACTTTTTCGAGAGGGGAGTAGTAATTTGTGTTTGGTTAATTAATATAATATTTTTTATCAATATTAAAATAATATTTTATGTTTGACTAAGGTTCTAAAATTGCTTTTGGAAAAAAAAAATAACTTCTAAAAATAGTTTTTATGACTGTTTAAAAGTTTCTCACCTGGCGAGATTATACTCAATATGTTATTATTGAATGCTTAAAAGGTTATGTTTTAATAAAAGCTTAGTAAAACACAACAACTTATTTTTTAGAGTATTGATGATCAAATAAAACCAAGTTTTGTTTTGTTTTGTTTTGTTGCATTCCCAAAACAAAACTTTGGGAGTGCGGACGATATATAGAGGGTAGCACGGTTGTTGGGGAAGTTTGACTGAGACAGTACAGTAGAGACGATACTACTGAAGCGAAGTCGTCCTTCATTTTGCAACGGCCGTAACGCCCCCAACTCGCCTCTTCTACTAGTAGTAACTCTTTTCACATATTCATAGACTAGCACGACAGACACGTCCTTGTTTGAAAACTCATTATTATTACTCCCTTTGTGTACTACGTGGGACTCCTCATTCCCTCCTTATTCTCTTCTGTCTTTTTATTAAGTATCAATTTACTTTTCAAATTTAAGTTCCTATATAATATTAACGGTGTAAAACATATTTAGACTATCAAATTTATTATAAAATAGTTACAGGTAGTTTCTTAGAATTTAAATTATACATTGAGAGTTATAGCAACACTGCAACAGTAACAAACCCACTGTACATAGCAGTGGCGGAGCCAACAATCAAATTATAGTGGTGCAGAAATATTTTTGTGCAGCAAAAAAAAATTGATCGGAAAAAATTAAAACGCATTGTTTCACCCACCGTTTCTTCCAAAACGACGTCGTATTGATCGAAAATTTCTAAAAAACTGGTGGTGAAGTTGCACCACCTTTGCTTAAGGTGCCTCCGCCACCGGTACATAATTACAAAAACGAAGAAGTCATGACAAATACTCTTAATAAAGAAAATATGACAAAATATTCAAATAAAAGAACAATAATAATATTAAAATAATACGATAATTGAATTACAAAAATAACATATAGTAACAAAAATCAAATTATACATTGAGAGTGTAACTATCAATTGTAGTTTCAACTTTCAAATAGTATAAAAAATTATTTGTATTAAATTTAAATTTCTATAAATAATATTTACACTGTTAGAAAATGTAAAAATGAAGTGGGGTAAAGGGTCCAAATCAACAATATAAGAAGCCAAACAGTCTAGTAAGAAGAGAAAAACACAGTGCATATCTATCTTTGTCCTGTCCATGATAGTTTTAGAACTTTAAAAGAAGCTTCCGTCGTTTACTCCCATAACCAAACTGTTGTTATAATAATCTGTATATGGCTAAATAATATTTTAACACAATCTGTTAATCACTTAGTGAAACAGATTACATGATATAAACATTACTTAACAGTAAATTGTTCATGAAACAATAAACGAAAACATAATCTGTTTTGAAAAATAATTTCAGAATATAATCGAGCCCACTTGAAGTGTTCAGCTAAGAAAATTATTCCCCTTATCTCGAGGTTAACGGAATATCGCTCTGATAGAAAGATTATCTTACCAGAATAGTAATACTCCAAATTCCGAGTAGCCAACAACAACCAGATATCACACAGAATGAAATTTTCGAGTTGAAGATCAAATTCAGAATTGAATCAGAATTGATTAATGAATGAATAAATTCTTGGAATAATCAAGAATTTATAGGTTGGAGAATAATCGCGATTACGAATGTTTGCAACCATTCAGAATAGTCACCTAATATTTGGAGGGAAATTCGAAAAAGAGAGGGAGAGTCAGACGGTCGAGTCGGACGGTCGGGTCGGTCGCGGGTCGATCCGTTTGGATTTGTTTTTAATTAAATAATTAATTAATTAATTAGAGAAACGTTTGTCCAAAAAAATTATCAATCAATCGATCTTTTTCCAAATCCAAGCCCGGCGAGCGAAGCGACGACGATGGCAGGGTCCTTGCCCTCTCAACCCTTTTAGCAACTAGAGAAGGTGTAATGTAATATATACACCTCTTTTTCCTTCTCTTTTTTCGATGTGGACAAGAGAGCCTTTTACTCCCTTTAATTTTCACCCCATCATTTCCCATTCACCAATATTAAAATCCAACAATCCCCCACATGAATGGGGAATGGCTATAAGATAAAAGAATGTACGGACGAGTGTGATATACAAGCGAGAATTGATCAGATCCGATAAGTAGGTTTCCTTTGAACTTTCCGTAGTGAACTTATATCGGATATACTCGATCAATCGATAGATTTGATATCTTTGAACCGTCGAACTTTGTTGTATACCTAGACAACATAAGACACACAATCAACCCTCAACCGTTTATGGTTCTCACGGTTGTGTTCGTTTACCCATGAACACCACCGTCTCACGAGTGCATAGAGAATGGGCATTTACCGTCATTCCTTTAAAGCGCTTACACTTAACACTCACATAGGTGATTTCTAAACACGTGGTCCTATAGCCACATTATCCGGTCATACATCGTTGCGGTTAGATAACCATTAAAAACCTTAATGTTTTATTAACTCGTTAACATGCCATAAAGTCTTATCCTTATTTCAACATTGTCTTCATCAGAATGGGTTGAGTTATTTGACAATGTCAACCGCTACCACAACTTTGTTTGATCTCCTTGAACCTAGCTCTTGGGATCTTCAGTCTGCTAGGTAGAGTTACCATCATGATGACTTGTCCTTGGCCTTAACCCCATTCCCATTGATGATCTACTAACTCTCTCTCTAGATAAGCCTTTTGTAAGCGGATCCGCCACGTTATCTCTTGACTTTACATAATCAATTGTGATAACGCCACTAGAGAGGAGTTGTCTAACGGTATTGTGTCTCCGTCGTATGTGACGAGATTTTCCGTTATACATTACGCTCCCTGCCCTACCTATTGCTTCTTGACTGTCACAATGTATACATATAGGAGCCAAAGGTTTGAGCCAGGATGAAATATCTTCTAAGAAATTTCGGAGTCATTCGAACCTTCTCACCTTGTCTAAAGCTATAAATTCGATTCCATTGTAGAGCGCGATGCTTATGCTTTGATGATTTCCAAGACACTGCTCCTCCGCCAACGGTGAAAATATATCCACTCGTGGATTTAACTTCAAACGATCCGGTGATTCAATTTGCATCGCTATATCCCTCAAGTACTGCGGGATATTTATTATAATGCAAAATATAGTTTTGGGTGTGTTGTAAATATCCCAAGACTCGTTTCATTGCCATCCAATGAGTTTGATGGGGATTACTCGTGAATCGACTCAGCTTGCTTATAGCACATGCTATATCTGGTCATGTACAATTCATAATATACATCAAACTTCCCAAAACTCGTGCAAAGTCCAATTGTGAGTCACTTTCACCTTCATTCTTTTGAAGTGCAAAACTTACATCGATTGGAGTCTTTGCAACAATTTAAATACTTGAACTTGTCAAGTACTTTTTCAATATAATGTGACTGTGATAATGCTAGACCTTGTGGAGTTTTATGGATCCTAACCCCTAAGATCAAATCAGCAACCCTTAAGTCTTTCATGTCAAATTTGCTAGCGAGCATATGCTTCGTAGCATTTACATCGACAATATCTTTACTCATTATCAACATGTCATCAACATACAAACAAACAATGACTTCATGATTTGGAGTATTTTTAATGTAAACACATTTGTCACACTCATTAATCTTAAATCCATTTGCCAATATTGTTTGGTCAAATTTCGCATGCCATTGTTTGGGTGCTTGTTTAAGTCCATAAAGTGACTTAACAAGTCTGCACATTTTCTTTTCTTTACTAGGAACCACAAAACCCTCAGGTTGTTCCATGTAAATTTCTTCCTCCAATTCTCCATTTAAGAAAGTTGTCTTGACATCCATTTGATGGATTTCAAGACCATATACGGCCGCCAGTGCCACTAACACCCGAATAGATGTTATTCTTGTTATCAGCGAGTATGTGTCAAAGCAATCAAGGCCTTCCTTTTGTCTATAACCTTTGACCACAAGTCTTGCCTTATATTTGTCAATAGTGCCATCAGCTTTCATTTTCCTTTTAAAGATCCATTTTGATCCTAAGGTTTATTTTCAGGAGGAAGATCAACTAATTCCCATATATGGTTGTTTAAAATTGATTCAATCTCACTATTGACTGCTTCTTTCCAAAATGTTGAATCAGAAGATGACATTGCTGCTTTAAATGTTTGAGGCTCATTTTCAAGCAAGAATGTTACAAAGTGCAGTCCAGCGAAGTAGATGTCTTTTGGCGTTTGCTACGCCTTAGATCCTCTTTTCTTGGTATACTTTCCTTTGGTTCTTCCATGATCGTTTAGATATTTCACTTGACGACTACATTCGCTTTATACGGATAGATGTTTTCAAAGAATTCAGCATTATATGATTCAATTACCGTATTAACATGAATTTCGGGATTGTCCGATTTGTGAACCAAAAACCGACAAGCTTTGTTGTTTGTAGCATAGCCAATAAAAACACAATCCACAGTTTTTGGTCCGATTTTTACCCTTTTGGGCAAAAGAACTTGGACCTTCGCTAAACACCCCCACACTTTGAAATATTTCAAGTTGGGTTTTCTTCCTTTCCATAGATCATATGGAATAGATTGTGTTTTGTTGTGGGGTACTCTATTGAGTATTCGATTAGCTGTAAGGATAGCTTCCCCCCACAAGCTCTGCGGTAAACCGGAACTAATTAGTAAGACATTCATCATTTCCTTTAATGTTCGATTTTTCCTTTCCGCAATTCCATTTGATTGTGGTGTGTAAGGGGCAGTAGTTTGATGAATAATTCCATATTCCAAACATGTCTCTGCAAAGGGAGATTCATACTCTCCACCCCTATCACTTCTAACAAAATTCATATGTCTACACTAGCTATTGCCTCTCTCCTTTCAATAAAGAGTCTATCTTTTATGATAAGTCAAAAGTCACAAGCTAGAAATTCTCTAGCCTATGACTTATTTTGTTATAAAATCACTTTTTTATTTTACCTAAATACTACTAAAGTATTTATAAGATGTTTTAGCTTAAAAACACTTAAAATAGGTCAATAATTTAATAAATACTCAATTCGCTTCAAAATATTTTTTTTACTTTCTTTTTTAGTTTATTTTAAAAAGAATGTATCTTTATTTTTTTGGCAACTATTTCATTTTAATTTTTTATATGACATGTTTAAGATCACAAGATTAAAAGTTATTTTTGTACATTCAGTGAAGATACATTCACCTGCAAAAGTTCAGAAATCTGGAGTCACATGCAGTGAAGATTCACCCTCAGCTTGTTCAAGTAGCAACATCAGCAAGCCAAACAAGTCCAATGCATGTTATAATGTTAATATTCTAATTATTTTGCTTATTTTAGTAGTACTCGCTCGGTTTCAAAATGTTTGTTTGATTTTTACTTGACACGAATGTTAAGAAAGTAATGAAAACTTTCGAATCTTGTGTTCTTAAATAAGTCACTGGAATTAAAGAATTGCTAAAAAGGAAAAGGACATTCTTTTTTAAACGTACTAAAATAGAAAGTGAGACAAATATTTAATAATTGTTTTATTTGTTGTATTAATTTCTGTGTGAATTGGTTTTTTGGGTTTCTGGAATATTTTCCCTTTGTGCAGAAAAAAACGAAATGTTGCAGAGAAAGAATCGGTTGAAAAAACAAAAGCAATTCTTGCTGGAAATCAGAGAAATGGCAAGAGGACAAAGGTAGAAAATTCAAATGTGACAGCCCATGCAAAGGTCAGAAAATACTGGAGAAAGAAAACAGAGAAGTCAATTTGCTTGAAAACTGAAGCAGCATGCTAAATTATTTTTTCTACTTTTGATTTTTTAAAATTTGAAGTTCTGGACAGTAATGCAGGTTAAGAAAGAGAAGCTTGGTGAAAGAATCACATCATTACAACAGCTTGTATCTCCCTTTGGCAAGGTCCATTTCTTCCTCTCTTAATTGTTTGTCTTCACAACTGTAGTCAATTGTTGGTATTTGGATTAATATTTTATTATTTATAAAAACACTGCAAAATATTAATGTGACATGCATTAAAATGGATTTGAAATGGGAGTAATTAAGTGCAGACAGACACGGCATCAGTGCTGCATGAAGCGATGGGATATATCAGGTTTTTGCACGATCAGGTTCAGGTCTTGTGCTCTCCTTACTTACAGCGCCTGTCTCCACCCTTACGTGTAAGTACTTTCAATTCACTTCTTTACCTTTTTCACTAAAAAGTCCTCTCTTTTACACTACTAGTACAACAGACACTTTTTCTTACGGGACGAGGAAGTAAGGGGTTATTGGTACGATGGATAAGCAAAAATAATTCTTGAATAAAATTTTAGTACCCCTTCATGTCATATTTGGTTGGAATAAAATTTCCGAAAACTAATTCCGAAATTGTAGTGTTATTTAGTCCCACATTGAGAGTGAAACAACTAATTCCGAGATAATTAATTCTGTGATAACTTGTTTTCCAACCAAACGAGCCCTAAGTGACAAGGGGTTTTTAGGTAAAATTAAGTTGCTACTACTTACTATGCTCTTTTGGCATTTATATATGTTGGAAATATTTATTAAACAATTGGGGCCCCACACGTAGGAAATGTTGTTTTCACACACGTGCACAAATAGTGTCAAGGATCATAATTTCCTTAAATGAAAGAGATATTGGTACGTATACGAATTGTTTGAGACGTACGAAAATAAACGGTTATTGGCCAAATAACGAATGGTTTCGCGTTGGTAAATGAAAGGAAGAAATGTGTAAGAGATGAAACGAATCAGAAAAATTGTCTCGGAAATACTGGGAGGCACGCGCTGCACAAGGATGGATCACGGCAAATCCAATTTTCGGTTCGGTAACTATCGAATTTAGGCACCGCGTTTCCGGCGATTTTCGTGAACGTAGAGGCGAATTGAAACTGATTATTCGGCTGACTTTGGAGCAATTACTCTTCATTACTTGGCTAATGAATTCAGCCATTACTAAGCTGAATTAACCTCAATATCAATGGTCATTACTTGACATTGATGGTCATTCATTTGGTGAATTGAGAAGACTAAATCATCTACCTATAAATTGATGTCTTTGGCACAATTGCAAGACTCATTCACTAAGCAATTCTCTAAAGTTGTCTTCCTCTCTTGCAATCACAACACACTCAAATATCCTTCTTCCTAAGCAAACACTTGAGTTCCTTTGCTCATTTGTTTGATTGCTATTTTTTCTTGGGAGATAAGTTGCCATTAAAACCGTTGAAAGGATATATGAGGCAATATTATCTTAAGGATAGATTGTTTATCCAATCAACTCAGCAAGATCATTTCTTTGTTTAATTTCCAGATTTTTGGTTACTTGTTGTTGTTGTTACAATTCTCAATTCCTTATTTCCACACTTCATATCCAACAATATATGCTTTATTTATATTTTGGGTGAAAATATATTATTTGTTTATATGCATTTAGTTGGCACACATAACTTAACGTATAATAACCCAAACGGTGTGACCTAGTGATCAATCAAGGGGTTTGATAATTTCATTGGAGGCAAAATCATTACTCCATCCGATCCAAAATAAGTTAATTTTTGGGGTGCATCACACCCTTAAGAAAGTTAATGAATTACACAATTCAGAAGGTTATTTGGATAATATTTCCCTTTTACTTTCTCCATTTTTTAAAGTAGAAATAGTCGTGTACTCGGTTGAGTTTGAATAATAGTTGAAAAACTAATTAAAGAGGGGTAACTTTAGAAAAATAATTAATATCTCTTCGAGCTTTGAAAAAATCACTTATTTGGACCGGAAGGAGTATGTGATTATGTCCAAGTGATAATTGTTGTAGAATCGAGATGAGGAGGAAAGGAGAATTGAGGCGTCAAATGAAAGAGAGATATTTGGGCTCCAAAACAAATCTTCTGTGTTGCAGTTTTTATTATGAAGACTTAGCCACAAAATAATGTGGAAGTCATTATTTATACAATGCAAAATAGAGAAAAGGAAAATACACAATGGTCCCTTGACTAATAATTAAATCACTAATCACCTCCAATAATTTCAACACCCCCCCCCTCAAGCTACGGGTTAAGAATAAGTTCTCCATGCCTAGCTCGGAAACGAGATGCGAATGATGTCCTGGCAGGAGAGCTTTGGTAAGCATGTCGAGAATGTCGATGATATGTCGTAGAAATCGACTGGTCGAACTTTCTCCCGAATGAAATGACAATCAATTTCGATATGCTTAGTCCTCTCGTGAAAAACTGGATTGTTGGCAATATGAATTGTCGACTTGCTGTCACAAGAGACTGAAATAGTCAGTTGCACAGACACATCTAGTTCTGAAAATAGCCAGTGATCCAAACAATCTCAGCCACCACTGATGCAAGAATTCGATACTCAGATTCTGCGAATCACAAAATCTTGCTTTCTTGGACTTCCAAGAGATGAGGGAAGATCCAAAATAAACTAAGTACCCCGAGACTGATCTCCTAGTATTTGGACATGAATCCCAATCAAGGCCGCAATATGCGGATAAGACATCGCTCCTCTCGCCAGAATGAATACTCATACCGAGTCCGCTGACGATCTCACCACTCTTTCACGCAAGCATGTGTGATCGCTTGAGGCTCGCGATAAATTGACTCAGGCACTGCACTGGGAATGCAATGTCTGGCCTAGTATTGGTCAAGTAAAGCAATCTTCCAATCAACCTCTGATATGCCCCTGGATTCTGCAGCAGCTTGTCTACATTGTCAGCCTTCTCAGGCATCATCTTATGAAGATGTGTGTCATAATCAATAGAAGTAAACCTCACATTAGCCTCCATAGGTGAAGAAACAGGTTTCGAACCTGCTAAGTCCATATCCTCAATGAGCTCCAAAGAATACTTTCGTTGATGCATTACTATCTCTTCTTTGTTCCTGGCAAACTCAAAACCCATAAAGTATCTTAGTTCACCAAGATCTTTAATCTTGAAGTGATACTCCTATAGTTCACCAAGATCTTCTCTCTCTGGTGGACCTTCTTCTGATTGTTCCAGTATTTTCATCCTCATCTGCACTACTAGGCAATGTGTCCTCATTATGAAATTCATCATAAGAAGTTGTAACACCATCATTGTTTGAAACTGCTACACCATCATTACTTGAATCACGACCCTTTAACGGAATGGCAGGCGGTTGTATGAGTGTCAACAAGCACTCTTCCTCCTGATATAGTATGTGGAAGTACATGTTCATCATCAACACACAAATCAGAATTACAATGCTGAGAAATTACTGAACCCTCACTCTCCTGAAACTGCTTATAAGGAAATATATTCTCATGAAATGTTACATCCCTGCTGATGAACACAGCTTCACTGGTCCAGTCCAACAACTTGTAGCCCTTTCTATGAACGACATACCCAAGTAGAACAACCTTGATGACTCGTGGTTCAAACTTATCTTTCCTCACCAAGTTTGAAGCATAGCAGAGACACCCTATCACTTTTAAATGAGACAGTGATGGTATCTTCCCAAACAACTTTTCATATGGTGAACTACCTTTCAGTACAACAGTAGGTACCCTGTTTATCACATATACAACTGTCTCAATGCAATCACCCCAATATTTTGCTGGCAATTGATTTTGTATTTTAATAGCCCTGGCTATCTCCAATATATGTCTATATTTTCTTTCAACTACTCCATTCCGCTGTGGAGAATATGGACAAGATTTTTGATGTATGATCTGTCACGCCCCAAATTTTCCTAAGTCTTTACTTAGGGCGTGATGGCACCTGGACAATTATTTTCCACCAGGAGCACCCTTTAATTCTCTTTATTTAGAAATTTAAACTTATATTCAAATACAGAGCTGTTAATAAAAATAACAATAAAGAAATTTGTTTATGACTTTATTGAAAATATAACGCGAGCCCATGCTTGTGCAAATATTGTTTCTACATAGACATACCGATTTAATATTATTCTAAGTTGGAAGGAGACCATTCCACACTGCATTTCCCGAGACATTGAACCGACATTCAACTCGACGAGTACCAAGCCCAAACAATGGACTTGGTATGACAAGAGGTCATGGACGATCGCTAGCCTCGCGGAGCCTTTCCTCTATCACGCTTTCTCAAACATGTTAATAAGAGTCACCTACCATCTGTAATGAGTGAGAACCTTACCCTGCAATTCAAAGTAACACCACAATATTCCAAGCACAATCATATTATAACGTAATAAGCATATTGCAAAAACATATCAGGTTACAACATTTTTAAATATGCAACAACTCCTCATAGGAAATTCTCGCTTAACTAACACTTCATTTTATCTCGTATTATACGTTAAGACATTCCCGCATTTCCACATGTTTATTACATTTATATATTTGTGAACGCGTATTCACTTTTCATATTTATATATAGTGAACATGTATTCATCTTTCATATTTGTCATACGCAACCCGATCCATTATATTTACGTATTTGTGAACACGTATTCACTTTACGCTTTGTTGCGCGCAACCCGATCCATTATGTTTACGTATTCGTGAACGCCGTATTCACTTTACGTGTTGTTGCGCGCGCAACCCACCCATTATATTTACGTATTTGTGAACGTGTATTCACTTTACGCTTTGTCAGCGCAACCCACCCATTATATTTACGTATTTGTGAACACGTATTCACTTTACGCTTTGTTGCGGCGCAACCCGATCCATTATGTTTATATTTATATATTTATGTGAACACGTATTCACTTTTCATATTTTTCAGAAGATCGAATAAATAATATTCTCTTTCCCAACATTAGGTCATTCATACTTGTAACTATTATAACTTTTTAACCATAACTCCAACTAAGGTGTTTCTCAAGCGGAAACTAAGGTAAGACGGGGATCTTTCACTGTACCAAATTTCATTTAAAACTACTTTGGGTAACTAACACAAATTTATCCTCAAAACAGCCATATGAGATTTGTTTCGGCAGAATTTTTATTAAACAGAACCCAATCTTAGAATAGTCATAACTCCTAATCTGTATACCCGTTCAAGCCCCATAAAATCTCAAAACGACAAGAACAGAGAGCTACACGTCTCCATGTGAACCATCCTTTCATATTCTGTACCATTTGGTACAGTTTTACACTTTTAAAATTTGTACACTTTTATCCGCTGCCCTTCCTGGATCTCGATAGATCCGAGACAGAAACTTTAAACAACGATAACTCTCAATAAGTAAGTCGGATAGACCCCCGTAAGGTCTCAAAATGTCCAAAACAGAGAGATCTAGAACTTTCATTTAGCAACAATTTTCATATTCCCCACAGATTAGTACAGTTTTACGTTTCCACGTCCTGCCCTTCTGGATTCCGATGAATCCGATGCAGCAACTTCAAACTACAATAACTCTCAACTCATAAGTCCGTTTTAATAACTCTTTATCTATATCTGTCCGTAACAGAGAGATTTACAACCATGTAAATTTTCATATAATTCTAATAATTAAAACTCAATAAAAATAGTCTGTAATTATGTCTTTCCGAATTTCGATCAAATCTAAGGCAAGAACTTTGAACTATGATAACTTTCAAACCGTATGTCCATTTTACCTCATTTTTGGTTCTATATGATCATATTAGAGAGGTGTACCACTCTTCCGAATTTCATCAAATTCTAACAATTATAACTCAGTGAGAACAGTTCGTAAAGTTTATGACGCAACTAGTCGTCTAAACAATCAAAAGTTCAATATTTCTTTTCAACACTCAATTTTTATTCTAACATGTATTGAACTAAAAATAAAGGATGTAACCAAGAATTTCTGAGTGAGAAAACTCACCTTGTAAGTGTGAAGATTATTGTTGTGTGGTTGCTAAAATTATTCTTACTCTCTAGTATTTTGATTCTTGTTCTTCTTGCCCTCTTGGTATTTTTTCCTCTTCTTTTCACTTGTTTTTTCCTGAATTTCTAACCTTTATGTTATGTACTTTGTTTGTGTGTAAATACAATGTATAAGTGAAGAGTTTTCTATAACCTATGGGAGGTGAAATGACAAGAGTTGGAGGGGAAATGAAAAGGGGGGGAAGGGAAGTATGGATTTACTTCATGCATATTTTTATTTTATTTTTCTTTTGTTTTTTTTTTGTTTTCTTATTTTCATTTCATCTATCTATTTATCCAACTTTAACACTAACTCTATTCCATGCAATTTATTCTTTGTTTTCTTATATATATATATTTTTATTAACCCAACCACAACTATATTTTTTTTTTTCCGGATTACATTCTCTCCTCCTTACAACATTCGCCCTCGAATGTGAATAAGGTCGAACATAATCACATAGACACAATAATGTTTATTGTTATTGTAACACTAATTGGGGCTTCACATTCTCCTTCCTTAAGAAGCATTCGCCCTCGAATGAGAATAAGGTCAGTAACACACGATATGTACACGCAAATGGCACACATACGAAGTACTATGTAATGCATTTTTTTTATTACCTTAGTCAAATAGGAATGGATAGTTGACTTTCATCGCCTCTTCCGCTTCCTAGGTGGCTTCCTCTGTGGAGTGATTCTTCCATAGGACTTTCACGGAAGCAATATCTTTATTCCTAAGGCACTTAACCTTCCTATCAAGTATTTCCACCGGAACTTCTTCATATCAAGCTCCTTATTAAGAATTATCTCCCGGGAAGGATGACGTGACTTGGATCGCAAGTATTTTCGTAACATTGACATTACGAAATATCGGATGCACCGCTTCCAGCCTTCGTGGAAGTGCTAATTGTAGCCACATTCCCACTCTTCGCAAGATCTCATATGGCCCAATAAACCTCGGGCTCAATTTACCTTTCTTACCAAAGCGCATCACTCCCTTCATTGGGGACACTTTTAAAAATACTTTCTCCTCTCGAATTCAAGATCTCTTTCCGATGATCCGCATAGGACTTATGACGGCTATGAGCTTTGATCCTCTCCCGAATCATCTGCACTTATCATTTGTTTCTTGAATGACTTGTGTCCGAACAATGCCTCACCCACCTCGAACCATCCAAGTGGAGACTTATATTTTCGCCCATATAATGCTTCAAATGGGGTCATTTGTATGCCAGAGTGGAAACTATTGTTGTAGGCGAACTCAATTAGACATAGATGGTCCAACCACTTCAAAATCTAACACACAAGATCGCAACATGCCCTCGTGTTTGAATTGTTCGCTCGGCTTGCCCATCTGTTTGCGGGTGGAAAGTCAGTGCTTAACTTAACTTTTGTCCCGAGACCGCTGAAACTTTGCCAAAAGTGCGAGGTGAATTAGGAACCCCTATCCAAATAATTTGTAAAGGAATCCTGTAACCGCACAATCTCCTTCAAATAAATGCATGCATCGTGCGCGTGCGACACGTAGTCTTGATGTAAGAAATGGGCTGACTTTGTAAGCCTATCAACAATCACCCAAATAGAATCATACCCTTCGAGTTTTGGTAGACCGCCATAAAATCTATATGAATCGCTCTCATTTCCACTGGGACTCCAATGTCCTCAAGTAATCCGCCAGTTTTGATGTTCTTTTCACCACGACATATAAGACATCTCCGACAAACTCCGCAACGTCTTTCTTCATCCCGTCCCACCAAAGAATTTGCCTTGAGGTCCCGATACATTTTTGTTGACTGGATGAATGGAATATCTTGTGTTGTGACCTCATCTAAGATATTCCTCCTTAGATCCTTTACCTTAAGAACACATAACCTACCCTTATACCGGGCGGTTCCGCTATTATCTCTCAATGTAAATCGTGAAGGTTTTCCTGTTGGATCCTCTTCCAAATCCAACAAACTTCGTATCCTCAAACCGACTTTCTTTTATTTCAAGCTAAGGCATCGCGAGGTATCATGTACCACTGTCGCCCATTGATCTCCTATCGAGCGCCACCACCACGTTGGATTTTCCAGGGTGGTAAAGTATACTAAGGTCATAATCCTTAAGCAACTCTAACCATCTTCTTTGTCGGAGATTCAAATCCTTCTGCGTGGTTATGTACTGCAAACTCTTATGATTTGTAAATATGTCCACATGCACACCATACAAATAATGTCTCCATATTCGTAAGGCAAACACCACCACAGCTAATTCCAAATCATGCGTTGGGTAATTCTTCTCATGTATCTTCAATTGTCTAGATGCATACGCAATAACCTTTCCAAACTGCAACAAGACACATCCTAACCCAACTCTAGAGGCATCGCAATAGACTGTGAACCCTTCTTGTCCCGATGGTAAGGTTAGGATCGCGCAGAGTCAACAATTCTTTTAGTTTCAAAACTTGTTTCACATGCTGACCATCGTACTTAACCGCTTTTGAGTCAACCGGTCAAAGGAGCAGAAGACTAGAAAACCTTTTACGAATCTTCTATAATACTCACCAAACCCAAGAAACTTCTAACCTCACGCTTGAGTCGGTTTTGGCGCTTCTTCACCGCTTCTATCTTCCGGTCTACCATAATTCCATCCTCGACACAACATGACCCAAAAAGGCTACCTTTTCCAACCAAAATTCACACTTTGAAAATTTAGCATATAGTTTCTCCTGTTTCAAGACTTGAAGACTACCCTCGGGATGCTCTTCATGTTCTTCAACACTCTTATCAGAGATTAGGATATCATCTATGAACACAATCACGAACAAATCTAGGAATGGTTTGAAGATTCTGCTCATTAAATTCATAAAAGCATTTGGGGCATCGTTAACCCAAAAGACATGACCAAGAACTCATAATGGCCAGATCGGGTTCTAAAGGTTGTTTTGATATATCATCCGGATTTATTTTCACCGCGATATCCCGACGAGATCAATCTTGGAAAAATAGCTAGCTCCCGTTGGTCAAAAGATCATCGATTCTTGGTAATGGGTATCGGTTCTTGATCGTGACCTTATTGAGTGCCGATAATCGATGCACATTCGAGCGATCCGCCTTTCTTTTCACAAACAGATCGTGCACCCCAAGCGGGAAACACTAGGCCTTATAAAGCCTTTATCCGTAAGATCCTTCAATTGTTCTTTTAACTCCTCAATTCACCGAGGCCATTCGATATGGAGGAATAGAAATGGGTCTTGTACCCTAATTAACTCTATAGCAAACTCCACTTCGATCCTAGGAAGACCGGAAGATCTTCAGAAAACCTCCTAAAATTTCTGACAATAGTGACATCATTCATCGCTGGGATTCTTTGGGTATCCACTATATTAGCCGATATCGTGCTCCACTCGTGACTTCTCAATAACTTTTGAGCCCCAAGGTAGGAAATAAACCGACCGAGGATATTCCAATCCTACCCCTTATAACAACTTCGGTTCTCCGAAAAGTTAATCTCACTATCTTTCGCCGACAATCTAACATGGCATAACATGCCGACAACCAATCCATACCCAAAATGACGTCGAAGTCTACCATATCATGTAGTACTAGGTCCACCATTGTTCCCCTGCCATTCACTTCTAATGAGAAATTATTTACCACACGAGAGACCCAAATTGAGGCCCCTACTGGTGTCATAACCTCAAAAGTTTCACTTAAATAAGAAGGTTCTACGTGTAAATTCTTAGCAAAGCCCATTGACACATATGAAAATGTAGAGCCGGGATCATATAATACAAATGCAGGAATACTCGAGACTAGCAAAATACCTGTGACCACCGTGATTAGATGTTTTACGCCATTCATTCTGCAAAGCGTAGAGCCGATTAGAATTGTTGGGTTGTTGACCTCCCGACTCTGGCGGTTGGTTTCCGATTTCCCACATAGTACCGTGGTTGCTTCGACCTCACTGAATAGATTGGTTTGGGTCCTCTTCGCAATCCTCGGCATAGTGGCACGACTTCCACGATTATAACATGTCGTTAAGAGCCGACATTCTCCATTGTGTTTCCTTTGACAAATCTTACAAATCGGTTTGTCACCTCCTGTGTTAGGGTTGGTGGCCTTGTCCTTGCTACCTTGGTAATTAGACCAAATGTGCCCCCTTAGGCTTGAAATAAGACTGGCCCACAGATTGGTTCGGTCCTGAAGATCCTTTACTAAACTCCTGCTTCTGATTTTGACTCTGGTTAAATGATCCTGACGTCCGAAATTTATTATGCGAATATTCTCTTTTTGCTTTAGCGAAACCTTCTACCCTCAAAGCCATATCTACAATCTGAAGATAAGTTCGATCGTTGGCTAACGCCACCACCTTCTCTGCTATGTTCGGGTTTAAACCCTCTACAAATCGCTTGACTCTATCCATTTCTGTAGGGACGACATGTGTCAGATGCCGATAACCTCACGAACCGTATCATATTCTTGTACATCGCGTCACCTTGCTTCAACTGTTCAAACTCCCGTCCGAGCGCATCCTTACGCCGTATTAGGCATAAATTTCAACGAATGTCGCCAACCCTCCCCAAGTCATGGTGGTGACATCGGGGACGATTTTCCTAAAATTCCTCCACCACACCGCATCATCCACTAGTCGCGCGCTACCAAGTTGACGCCGCGCCCCACGCATCCCAATGTGAACATTAAGTCTTCAACTTCAGAATACCATCGGCCTCGGGGTCCTTCCCCGAGTAAAGTGGTTCTCTTCTCCTCATAAAATTTGCCCATAGCCTCATCGTACCGCTGAGCTTCTACAGATCGGTCCGCAGTGCGATCGCACCGCACTGGGCCGTCGTTCTCGTTCGGGGCTATGACAGACACTAAAGCGGGCGGAACCATGTGGAATCGCAATCGCTATTAACTCTATCTAATTTTTGTCCCACCGCTTGGGCCATTTGACTCTCGTTCTTCCAACATTTTCTCCGACATTTTCTTCGCTCCTTCGTACACTACTACGTCAATCGAGGTACATGAGCCGTGATGAACCTCCTCTTGAGCTCCCGGGATTTGTGAATTCACCATTTTCTTCCGAGTCCATCTTACGACGCATGAACTTCATCCGAGCTCATTCCTTTGCACGCTCCATGAGTACTTCCTCTTTGTTGGAACTCGCCTTATAATCGCCATCTACACAAATCATATTAGTCAAGATAACGTTGTACAATCCCCTTTTCTAACCCGTGAAGGAGGTAGTCGAGAAATCAAGTCTTTGAAAAGACTCAAGGTAGGCACGAGAAGAGTACGAAGAGGAAACTTTAGGAT
Source organism: Przewalskia tangutica (assembly GCA_029844215.1). Lineage (NCBI taxonomy): Eukaryota > Viridiplantae > Streptophyta > Magnoliopsida > Solanales > Solanaceae > Przewalskia > Przewalskia tangutica. The sequence goes on from JAQGDG010000035.1 coordinate 2,223,608, forward strand.
GTTATTCCGTTCACTTATTACTAAGGTGGCGCGTACCGTCGCAATAAGTAACCGTTCAAACACCCAACTCAAGAAAACTTCCTAGAATCTCTTAACCTGGTTTAGCTTTGATATCAACTTGTCACGCCCAAATTTTCCTAAGTCTTTAATTAGGCGTGATGGCACTGACAATTATTTTCCACCAGGAGCACCCTTTAATTCTCTTTATTTAGAAATTTAAACTTATATTCAAATACGGAGCTGTTAATAAAAATAACAATAAAGAAATTTGTTTATGACTTTATTGAAAATAACGCGAGCCCATGCTCGTGTAAATATTATTTCTACATAGACATACTGACGAATATTATTCTAAGTTGGAAGGGAGACCATTCCACACGCATTTCGAGACATTGAACCGACATTCAACTCGACGAGTACCAAGCCCAAAGCAATGGACTTGGTATGACAAGAGGTCATGATCGATCGCTAGCCTTGGCGTGGAGCCTTTCCTCTATCACGCTTTCCTGAAACATGTTAAATAAGGAGTCAGCCCTACCATCTGGGGCTGAGTGAGAACCTTACCCTGCAATTCAAAGTAACACCACAATATTCCAAGCACAATCATATTATAACGTAATAAGCATATTGCAAAAACATATCAGGTTACAACATTTTTAAATATGCAACAACTCCTCATAGGAAATTCTCGGTTTAACTAACACTTCATTTTATCTCGTATTATACGTTAAGACATTCCCCTGCATTTCCACATGTTTATTACATTTATATATTTGTGAACGCGTATTCACTTTTCATATTTATATATAGGTGAACATGTATTCATCTTTCATATTTGTTGCGGCGTGCAACCCGATCCATTATATTTACGTATTTGTGAACACGTATTCACTTTACGTTTTGTTGCGGCGTGCAACCTGATCCATTATGTTTACGTATTCGTGAACGCGTATTCACTTTACGTGTTGCGCGCATAACCCGACCCATTATATTTACGTATTTGTGAGCGTGTATTCACTTTACGTTTTGTCATGCGTGCAACCCGACCCATTATATTTCCGTATTTGTGAACACGTATTCACTTTACGATTTGTTGCGGCGTGCAACCCGATCCATTATGTTTATATTTATATATTTATGTGAACACGTATTCACTTTTCATATTTTTCTAAGATCGAATAAATAATATTCTCTTCCCAACATTATGTCATTCATACTTGTAACGATTATAACTTTTAACCATAACTCCAACTAAGGTGTTTCTCAAGGAAACTAAGGTAAGACAGGATCTTTCACTGTACCAAATTTCATTTAAAACTACTTTGGGTAACTAACACAAATTTATCCTCAAAACAGCCATATGAGATTTGTTTCAGAATTTTTATTAAACAGAACCCAATCTTAGAATAGTCATAACTCCTAATCTGTAAACCCGTTCAAGCCCCATAAAATCTCAAAACGACGAGAACAGAGAGCTACACGTCTCCATGTGAACCATCCTTTCATATTCTGTACCATTTGGTACAGTTTTACACTTTTATTCGCTGCCCTTCCTGGATCTCGATAGATCCGAGACAGAAACTTTAAACAGCGATAACTCTCAATACGTAAGTCGGATAGACCCCCGTAAGGTCTAAAAATGTCCAAAACAGAGAGATCTAGAACTTTCATTTAGCAACAATTTTCATATTCCCCACAGATTAGTACAGTTTTACGTTTCCACGTCCTGCCCTTCTGGATTCCGATGAATCCGATGCAGCAACTTCAAACTACAATAACTCTCAACTCGTAAGTCCGTTTTAATAACTCTTTATCTATATCTGTCCGTAACAGAGAGATTTACAACCATGTAAATTTTCATATAATTCTAATAATTAAAACTCAATAAAAACAGTCCGTAATTATGTCTTTCCGAATTTCGACCAAATCTAAGGCAGGAACTTTGAACTATGATAACTTTCAAACCGTATGTCCATTTTACCTCATTTTTGGTTCTATATGATCATATTAGAGAGGTGTACCACTCTTCCGAATTTCATCAAATTCTAACAATTATAACTCAGTGAGAACAGTTCGTAAAGTTTATGACGCAACTAGTCGTCTAAACAATCAAAAGTTCAATATTTCTTTTCAACACTCAATTCTTATTCTAACATGTATTGAACTAAAAATAAAGGATGTAACCAAGAATTTCTGAGTGAGAAAACTCACCTTATAAGTGTGAAGATTATTGTTGTGTGGTTGCTAAAATTATCCTTACTCTCTAGTATTTTGATTCTTGTTCTTCTTGCCCTCTTGGTATTTTTTCCTCTTCTTTTCACTTGTTTTTTTTTGAATTTCTAACCTTTATGTTATGTACTTTGTTTGTGTGTAAATACAATGTATAAGTGGATAGTTTTCTATAACCTATGGGAGGTGAAATGACAAGAGTTGGAGGGGAAATGAAAGGGGAGTGAAGGGGGTGGGCGTACTCATCTTTGCATATTTTTTTTCTTTTGATTTTTTTTTTTTTTGTTTTCTTATTTTCATTTCATCTATCTATTTATCCAACTTTAACACTAACTCTATTTCATGCAATTTATTCTTTGTTTTCTTATATATATATATTTTTATTAACCCAACCACAACTATATATTTTTTTTTTCCGGATTTCACATGATCCTCATGCGCCCATTTTCAACCGAGTCTAAAGCGGATTATCGCTACATGGTTGGATTCCTAAAATGCTATTTAAAGGAGTCGCCACCTAATTATTATAGTGAATTAGGACACTAGAAATGTAGCATAAAATACTACAAATGATCTCCATTTTTAAAGGTCTGCGAAAGCTATGTGAGATTCTAGGTAAGGGTTCTTTATTATCCTAAAGGGAAGGGGTTAGGCACCCTCTAAGATCCGCTAACTTGCGGTTATCCGTTCAAACTTAGGTTTAATATTATTGTGCTAACATGTAATCTTTTATAAATGTTAAATAAAAGACATTGCAAGTTTTTAATAACAAAAGACGCATTCTTGACAACATAAAAGAGTTGTAAGACTTGTTTATAAAAATACATGTATAGGTAAAAATATGCATTTATTTTATTTGTAAAATACTTATGTTTTGGCAATTGAAAGTAAAGAGAAAACAATTTTATTTATAATACCAAGAGATGATTTTTTATGAAAGTTTATTTTTTAGCAAATTAGGTAAAAGTAAAACCTTATTTTTTTCCTATGATTAATCATACAAATAAAAAGGGTGACCAAATTGTTTTGAAAGCTTAGACGTGTATAACGAGCCTAAAATAATCTAGCGTTGGGTTTCCGATTTTTAGAACCACCCCTTTTCAAATTATTAATTCTAAGTTTACCTATTCTAAACAAATTATAGAAGTGCAATAAATTAAATTATAGCAAAAGTAAATGGCGGAATTAAGGAATAATAGTAAAGAGCGACTCAGGACAGATGACATTGTCATCCATGCCCGTTTGTTTAGAAATCCTGAGGCCGGAGAATGCAAGGAATATAGGTGTGGGTCTTCAATTGATGATAGCCATGACGAGTCTCATAACGAGACTCTTCGTTACTCCCGATGCATTTCATGTAAAACAAAAAAAAAAAGGAAAGGATTAGTATACATCCAACCATCAAATAATAAATAAAGGTTGACATAGGTTATAACATTTTTTTTTTTGAATCATTTTATTTCGGCCATTTGAAGAAAATCAAGCCCAAAACAGTGGCCATTTTTAGTTCCTTTCCTTCGTTGTGGAAGAACAAAGAAAATCAACACATAAAATACGGGGCAGGCCCAAATAAAAGAGCAGCTGACATGGAGTTGCCAGATTTTTAAACAGAAGGATGGATGCATATGCAGTAGACCTCACGACAAAACCAAGATGACATGTGCAACATGATACTCTTGATGACACATACCAAACCTATATATACAGTATGCTTGAATAGGTGATTTACATGTCCCTATATCTACTGCACTTTGACTCAGTTTAAATGCATAACGCAGGACCGAATTAATCGAGTAAATATTCATTTAGACTGAATTTCAGAATGTATGCAGGGGATTCAATTTCAAACTTTCCCTTTAATATTTTAACAAAGGCAGTCATTGTATAATGCAAAGTTCCTAAGTGTTTTATGTATGCGTCAACTTAGACTAGCATGTTTAATAAGGTCCTAGACAAATTTCCAACATACGTGAATGAAGGCAAGATGTGATGGCTCGTTAGACTAGTATACATGGGATACAACACATGTGTTCCAACGTTACACTTCATTAACTCAAAATTGGAAAATAACAAGGACTACGGACTTCGACATATAGAAGCTTAGGATGACAATGATTCAAAATAACGGATGCTATCCATGATTGATTTCTTAAAATAAATGTAACATGCCTATATAATCACCATCGAAGCTAAATGAAATGGACACATAGTTTTGGCCTAAGTGTATATATAACTTGACGATGAACTAAAGCCTTTTATCTTTGGATTGCAGATGACATACGTCCTTGCAGATTTAAACCTCATTCAATTGATACTACAACAGAATCCAAATGCCCTTAAATAACAAACATCACAGCAGAATACAAAAAATAGAATTAGCATCCTCTTAGACATTTTTTAATAGCTAGTTCGATGTTCTAAAGTAGTCATTAATGCATATTTGGTAGAGGCACACAATCACATCATACAGAAAATATCATTACGAATTAAATAGCAAAATTATTAGCAAGAAGGTGAGTTCACTGACCTTCTCCGGGCAGCGAACCGAGGCGGCGTTTCGACTCGTCGATTGCGCTCAGAGAATTGGTGTTGTTTATGTGACTAGTAAAGCAGAAGTTTAGGGATAGGCAGATTTTCGGATTCAAAGCTTGGGAGTAAAAGAGAAAGTTTTCTTTTTGGTTTTGCAGTGATTTTAAAAAAATGGGAATCTGTTTTCTTTGTTTGTTCTTGGTTTTAGAAGACACAGAAACTCGACGCCAAGGAAAGAAGTTCGATCGAAAGTAAAAATGTGAGTTTTGTTCTTGGCTTTCAGACCCATAATTTCTGATAATGAACGAACTGGATATTGGTTCTAAGCTTTAAAAAAAAATGAAAAAAGTTCGATCGAAAGTAAAAGTGGGAGTTTTGTTCTTGACTTTCAGACCCAGAATCTTCAACCCCTTCACACAACCCCAAATGGGTTGTATTTATAACCAAAAATTGAAAGCTTCAACGGTTCGAATTCGAAATTTGAATTCAAAAGAAAAAATGAAAGTGACGGTTTCTCTGTGATCGAAAGGCGAAAGTCCAAATTTACCTTTTCGTAACGATTTGAAAGCGGAGTCATTGAGACAGACGTGTTTATTTGATGGGCAAAGGGAGGTGTGAAGGCGATTGGTATTTATTTGATGAATAAATGGATGTGGGTCGACAGAGGGTGAGGCGTTGCAGCCGGTGATGGGTGATGTGAGAAAGGTGATCAGTGGCGATGGCGATGTGGTTTATCCGGTGGATAAAAGGGAGATGTGGCGGCGGACTGGTGGTTGCTGGTGAGTTCGTCGCTTTGGAGGGTAGGGGGTTCTAGGGTAAGAGGGGAGGTGGGAATGAGGAAGGATAAAAACGGGTGGGGTTATGAAATGGGTGTTTAAGGATGGTTGGTCACGGCCTGACGGAATTGGAGGGTGGGCTGGACGAAAATGAATGGGGAGTTGGGATTGGGCTGCTCGATCTTTTGGGCTGAAATGGGAAAAAAGTATAGGGATTTATATATTTAGGGGATGAGAATTGGGTAGAAAATTAGGAGTATAAAATTTTGAGGATTAAATTAGAAGATTATGGTATTAATGGGTAACTAATCCAATTCCTCTAATTAATTAAAATATGCTTCTCCGTCCTAATTAATTTCAAAAGTGCACACATACATTATGGTATAAAGATTTAATATATGTATTTAATTTTGAATATAATATTCATAAAAAATGATTAATTTAGTAATTGAAGCACATATTAAGAGAAAATTGATCATCAATGCTGACGACGAGATATTAAAATTGTTTTGCTTATATTTTAATTATAAAAAATGTAATACTCGATATTGTAAAATTATGCGATAATTAGTGAAGAATATTAAAAATACTTATTTTTCGACGATTTTCAAGACTGAGAAGCATAGTAAAATTAATTGGAGATAAAAAGGACGATCTAAATGAAATGTTCAGTAAAGATGGGACAAAATTGGGTGTCAACAATCCCTAATTGATCAAACATATCAGAACAATCAGGATTTAGAAATTCTGTCCCATTGTCTGTTGTAATTCCTTTTCAGTTAGGCCAAACTGATTCCTTATCATCACAAACAATTTCTTAAGAACATTGATTACATCAGACTTAACATGCATAAAAAAAATCTTGTCCACCTAGTGTAGTCATCCACCACGGTGAGAAAATATCTCATATTATTATAGGATGGCACTTTATAGGGTCCCCATACATCTAAATGCAAGAGCTGAAAAACAAAGTCAGTATTGCTATTACTATCAGGGAATACCTTCCTTGTTTGTCTAGCCAAAGGACACACTTCACAATGTCTTATCGAAAAATCTGATTTATCTTTAAAAGCATCTAATTTTCTAAGCATACTCAATGGAACATGACCCATTCTCCTATGTCATAGCTCTGCTTCTAGCTCATCTTTGGTCACCACAACTGATGCAACAATTGACTCTCCATAATTCCTTCCAGACTCCAATATGTATAGACCATCAACTTCTCTACCAGTTTCCTTGACCTTCCCAGTAAATAGACCCTACAGCACAAAGAAATCAGGGAAAAATTTGCACAATAATTTAATTTCCTGGTTAGCTTTGACACTGATAGTAGGTTAAACTTGAAGGTTGGAACACATAACACATGCTCAATAACATCACCATTTTTAAGCCTACAGTTTCCTGTTTGTGTGATCTCAGCAACACCACATGTGGACAGTTGTACATGGCCTAAATTTACTTTATCTTCCTTCTCGGTCATGTTCTTATTACTAATCATATGATCAGTAGCCCCTGAGTCAACTATCCAGTTTGCAATGATATTTGCTCTATGCTGAGGAAATGCAAGGTTACCTGCCATATGAACCTTGACATCAACTGATGTCTTGCTGCTCTCTTCCTCATGTGGCTCAAGTACATGCAATGATTTCTCATACCTATCCAAAGTACATGAAGATAATCGACTTTGAATATGATCCTGTTGCTCTTTGGACAATTGCCTCCTGCTGTGTTCGACTACCGCATAAGAATCACTTATACCGTGACGCGTGAGTTCCTCGCATCGCAACGTTCACCTTATTTTTTTCTTTGTAATCTGCTGAATATCCAACCAGCCTATAGCACTTCTCTGCAATGTGCCCTTGTTTCTTGCAGTAGTCACAAAACAACAATAATCTGGCGCTTTTCTAGTATGCCCTTTCATCTGGCAGTAATCACATAAACCAGCCTGATTTGGCTTTCTTTGTTTATAATGCGTCGACTTGCCATACATCACCATAGATTTAGTCGAGTCATTGCCTCCAAATCTTCTGATAATGGATTTTTTACTTTCATCTTGCGCAGTTATAGCATATGCTTGATTGACACTAGGTGTAGGTGATAGCAATAAAATGTGGCTTCGCTTGATCAGAGCCATCATTTAATCCCATAAAAAAATTCTAGTAACCTCTGATTAGCCAGATGTTCAATATAAGCTCTAGGACTGTCACATTCACATGGCGGCGGAGGTATTATTGAGTCAATTTCATCCCACAGATCTTTCATCCTGGAATAATAGCTAGCCACAAGCGATACTCCTTGTTGAAGCATAGCAAGCTCCTTCTTCAATTGATACACTCGAGACAAGTTGATCTTGTCGAATCGCTCCTTTAAATCTCGCCAAACTGCAAGAGCAGTGGATCTGTACAATATTTCACTCAACAAATCTCTATTCACATTTTTCATAATCCGTGAAATCACCATTGCATTGCAACGATCTCACTGCTTCATCATATTTCCTTCATACATATCCTTCCTCACTGCACCGGCAATGAAATCAATTTTATTCTTAGTTAACAAACTCAATTGCATCGCACGACTCCACAACGTATAATTCTCCATTCCCATTAATCAGATTTTCGATACGCATACTCCAGCGTGTCGATGAACTCGAATATAATGAATGATTGTGATCCATTACATTCAAACTCACATTCGAAGTTTCATCTGTAGTCACTGGTACTGGTACGCTCTGCGAAGTGTTCTCCATTAATAGATCGATTTGCGACAGATTTGATGATCACAACAAATTTCCAGTAAGTTGATTTTAATCGAACAACAACAACAAAACATATCACCTCAATTTCATCAACTGTCGAATTTTTTTATTGCATGGACCAGATTCGCCTCAACTTGAAACTCAATCACTCAATTAGATCGAAAATTTTAATTTCAGAATCGATCCGTGCTATTTTCTCTCGATTTCACGATTTCAAAATTGAATCGCAGATTCTCAATCTCGTCGCCTGTGTGAATGTCTATGATCTTCCTCCTAGGGCTCTGATACCATGTTAATTGTTGCAGAATCGAGATGAGGAGGAAAGTAGAACTGAGGCGTCAAATGAAGGAGAGATATTGGGCTCCAAAACAGAGCTTTTGTGTTGCAGTTTTTATTACGAAGACTTAGCCACAAAATAATGTGGAAGTCATTATTTATACAATGCAAAATAGAGAAAAGAAAAATACACAATGGTCCCTTGACTAATAACTAATTCACTAATCACCTCCAATAACTTCAACACCAAGCTTTAGTGGATAAAATTACTTTGTACTTGTGCTAATGAGAGGTAGAAGGTACCCGTAGAATTCATGTCACAATCACAACTATTAAAAAATTAATTTATAATAACATACATTACTAGTGTAAATTTCTTTAACAATGTGTTGTAATAGATAAATTCTTATTCTCATGTTACTATAATTATTTGTAGCATAATGATGTAATAATTGCATAGAGGTTGACCTTGTTGGTGTTAAATGTGACACGTGAGAAAGCGGGAAATGGAAGCTCAATAAATGAGGTGATGCTAATGAGCAAGGGACTTTACCTAGTCCCAATAGCTCACTTTGCATGTAGTTGATACTACTCTCAACGACGCTGATTTTTGGTCATCAGCCGCCATGATGAACAATAAGATCATTTAATGAACAATCGATTTACTGGTTTTTGTTGCCTTTAATAGGCCTTTTGCTCTCTTTCCTTTTCTCGGTTGATATGAAGATATTGCAACTAGTGGAACCCTTTGTGGATGTAAAATGACATGATCACAACTAAGTGAGTATAGTATAAGTGAAAATGATAGACTAGGAAGAGCGTGCTTGATTGTTTGGTGATAGATCTAGAAGTGAAAAAAAGGACGAGAGAATCCTTTTGTGGCATCAGATTTATTGGTGCAGAAACATCCAATTGGTAAAGGCAACGGAACGTGGGGCTGGATAGGAGGATTGTTGGACTCTATTCCTCTCGCCTTTTATAATTTTTTATTTACGTAGTTATTTTTTTCATAGTTGGTAGCACTTCTTAAATTAAAATGCTAAAAGTGGTACAATTACTTCTATAACATAAGGATAAGATAAATCATTCCGATTCTAATACTCTATTATAATTTCATTTTGTCACAATACCTAAAGCGCTTTTAAATTTTGCACGAATTTATTAGTTGCAGACCTATCAATACTTATTAATTACTTCCTCCCCAGTCCCCACCCAATGATTATTTGATAGTCTTCATCCTTTAAACACTGATGTGATAAAGATCACGGCTACACTTTCTTTTAGGGGCTTGTACGCTACTGTTTAACTATTAATCGCCACGTAGTCATATACAAATGATTTATATATTATAATTGTGTATTTTTTCTTGTTCCATCTTAATATATAATGCATTTTTATTCCAATTTTGTATTTTTTAAATTTCTTTCTTAATTGTAATTACAGTAGAAACTAAATAAATTAATGTATTTGGGATCACCAAATTTTATTAATTAAAAGAGATATTAATTAATCGATAAATTAATAATTATTAATTTATATATTAATTTATAATTTATCAATTTATAGATATATTTATAACGAAATACCCAATTTACAAACACCCTTCAATCTTCCACTTCATTATTATTGTTCAATGTACTATATCAAATGAAGTATGTATCAATTTAAAAGCACCCTTCAATTTCTCACTTTATTATGCTTCTTGTGTTCAATGTATTACTTTATGAATATTAAGAAATATTTTCTATATAAATATAAGATCAAATCATTCTAACACAAATAAATCATACACACAACATGACTTCTAATCTAAAGGTGTGAAAAATCAACAATGATAGTGAAATTCAAGAAGCGTTATGAAAACACAATTGCGTGAACTACCCAGAAGAAAATGTAGTTGCACAATTGTTGATTGATGAAGAAATAATTGAGAGCTTTATGGGAACTGATAAAGGTGATAAAGATGATGATAAAAGTTCTACACTAGAGCCCCATTCGCTAAACGAGGCTATTAAAATGACAATTACATTGAATAATTTCTTGTTGAGCTATGAGAAAACAACACCAGAAGTTCTTACAATGATAAGAAAAATTAGAGATGAGATTCAATGTGACATTGATTTCAACAAAAAATAAAAGACAATTGAATCATTTTTGAAGAAGTCTTCATAAATCACACATGTATTATGTAGTATATAAAGAATTATTAATTTATATTTTACATGAGGTCTTTATGAGTAATCAAAAATGTATTATCTTATAATTTTAGCGAATTATTAATTTAGCACGTTAACCTAATCAGACCGCCAAAAATATTATCTAAGAGAGTTTATTAAATAATCAAATATTAATTAATGAAGTTTCTCTTTGCATGCGTCTTGTTTCAATTGTGTATTTCTTCTTAGGCGTGTATTTCACCCACATAATAGTGATTTTTAGGGTGGAATTAATTTCACTTAAAAAATATTTAGAGAGGTAATAGGACTTTCACAGAGAATACGTGTGTGGTTAAAATTTGATTATAGTTGAAGAGAGTACTTATATATCTTTTTCCAATTAAATAAAAAATAAATACTTTATGTTGAAAATATTTATTCATGTGTTTGAATAAAAATATAATACATTTTTAATATGTAAATTTAAAACTCTTAAATAGAGAATAACAACAACATATTCAGTGTAATCTCATACTGTGGGGGTATAAGGAGTGTATAGTGTACACATACCTTACCTCCACATTAGTAAGTAGAGCGGTTGTTTCTAGGAGACTCTCGTATCAAGATAAAGCATAATCACAGGCAGGACAATCAAAACACGGCAAGAGTAAAGAGTAAAAAGTACAACAAGAGAAACAACCAGATTCGAATAAGGAATTAAAGCAGTATAAAGTGCATTTGAACAAAAGGGAGCAGTAACTAACACAACTAAATAAGCAAAACAAAATATACAAAACTTATCCGCAAAAATAATTGTATGATTAATAATAATAAAAAAAGACAGTCCGATGCAGTAAGCTCTTGTTATGCGCGGGGTCTGGAGAAGGTTTGGACCATGAGAAGTCTATTATCAGACGCACTTATCCAAAGATTCCCGAAGGACTTTGTATCTTTCAATTATAAACTTCAATCAAAGTCATGTACGCATAATCATCCAACGCCCCTATCAACAATAGGCAATTTGAGGTGTTTGCATAATATTTTGTTAATTTTAAAAAAAATTAAAGTTGTGCACTTTTTTATTTTTTCTTAGTGGAAAATTTTGAATCAAAATCATTAATTGTGTGTACATAAATTTACTTAGAGAAAATGTTATAAAAAAACTCGAATTTGCATATTAATATTTAATACTATTTGTGTATCCAAACGACTATTCTGAGAAAGGTGGCTCACCCTCTTCTACAAGGAAAATGGGTGTGGTGTAGTGGCTAGTACTACTTCATCCTTAATCAAGAGTTTTCGAGTTCGAATCTCTTTGAAAACGTAGTCACAATTGTTAGGGAGTGTTTTGCCCCCAATGTGGACTACCCGACGCGAATTCGGATTAGTCGGGCCTCAATACAGGTACCGGACACCGGATGAGAGATAAAAAAAAATTAAAAGGATTTGGATTAACCAACCCAATTACCGCATTGAGTTCGGCGGGGTTCATAAAATAACCCATACCCGTTGCTTTCAACAGTGTATATATCCCGCTTCATTTTGGAAACCCCCAATATTCTCAGCATTCATGGAACCGTCACGCTCAGCGAACTCCAATTCAAAACGAACATCAAATTCAAATTGGAGTAACAATAGCAACAAGAAGACGACGAAACAAAAGACCCTAGGCATGGCTTGGGGCGCCAATTCTCGCTCTTCTTCTCATCCTTCCTTCAATACTTCACCTTTCTCCAATTTCGGCAGGTTAAATCTTCTTCTTTCTTTACTTAATTCATTTGCTCTCATATTGCGATTTTTTCACAATCTTGTGAACATTAATCTTGAATATTTGACCAAGAAGGTGTGTTGATCATCAAGAAAGTTTAATTCTTCTTCTATCTTTACTTTATTTGCACTTATATTGCACTTATATTGCATTTTTTTAACATTAATTAGAATCTTCGAACACTATCTTGAATATTTGAACAGTTTTAATAGGCTGAAGAGTGCTTTTCTTTGAGTTGACTTCGAATTAGATGATCATCAAGAAAGTTTTAGACCGGTCACTAGTGGAATGTGTGTTGATCATCAAGAAATATTATTCTTATTACTTTAGAGACGTTAATTATTGGAAAACTGAAATGAGTCAGAATAGAATGGAACCAATATAGAGTATTTGTGTAGCTGAGCCCATTTAGAATGTAGTTGATTGATTTCTATGGACTGTTTTTAGAGTTTCGCTTCATATGTCTCCTCTATATGGCCAAGTACACTTTCTTGCCTACAATTTACTTCATAAACGAACCCCTCCTCTCTGATTTGATGTGTATAGTGTATGCTATACTACTTCTCTGGTACTGGTTACTGATCTTTTCATTGTGACTTTTGACAACTTTGTTGTAGTTACATGGCCGTGAAGAATCAGTAGCTTCACGAGCAGTTTGATGCGGAGGCATCAAGCACTTCTCTCAGTGGTCCAAGTTCTTCAAAACCTATATTTCATGGCGTTTCCATATTTGTTGATGGATACACGGTTCCTTCCAGCCAGGTTTAGTGCATTATGGTTTCTTTCTGGTTATTTCCGTGACTGGGATTAATCCGATATGATTGCTTAAAGATTTACGAATTAAAAGATCCTGAATCTAGTGTTGAACTATGTTCTCGGACTCTTCACTTTCGGTGCTGCACCCGTGTCGACACGACATGGGTGTGTGATCCGTACCCAATCTGGTCAACCAATTTTGGGTATTTTGACCAAAATCAAGGGAGAAATTCTGGACAGATTAAATGATTTATGTAATTAAAACAGAAGCTATGGGGAAATTGAAGAAAATGGAATAGCTTGTATCTAGAAATTTCTATGTCACTCCTTTTCCTTTTATCTCCTTCTGAGATTCTCCTCTTGATCAATATTTTCGACATAATATCTCATAATTTCGGTTTTATAACTCTATTTTTAGAATTTTGACTTATTGTTTGCCGAATCCCCGCACCCGTATCCGTACCTGCTTCCGTACCCACAAATCTTATAATTTAGATAATGACGAATCCGACCTCGAGATCCATACATGTATGTATCCGACACCCGTACCCGAGTCCGAGCAACATAGGTGTTGAATGATGTTGACTATTGTTTCATCAATAAAAAACCTTCTTTAACTTTTGAACTGTCAAAACAAATGATTACTTGTATTCTTACTTTTCCGTGATGAGTTTCTACTTGTGTAAGAAGAGTTCATTGAGTCTGCATGTAAACCCGTATACAAACATCCATCTTCTTTGCAATCGATACCGTGAGTATATAACTATCATATTCTTTCCCATACCTCACTGGATTTTCTCATATGTAAGATTATTTGCTTCTCTTGAAGTTTATTGATTTCAACAATACTTCTTCAGGAACTTGAGGATATATGTTGAAGCATGGAGGCCGTTTGAAAATTATTTTTCTAGGCGTCGTGCTACTCATATAATATGTAGTAATCTTCCTGACAGTAAGGTCAAGAATTTAAAGTTGGTTGTAAAACCAAGTTCATCAAGTTGTCAATTTCTTATTTTTGTATCTCTACTGAAATAGAAATTGTAATTTTTTTTCTTAAAGATTTGTTTGAATTTAATATAGGTCCTTTAGCAGGGGACTTCCAGTAGTCAAACCCACATGGGTGTTGGATTCTGTCGCTGCAAATAAGCTTCTGAATTGTAAGCTAATATTTCTATTGAATTTCATTTTAACGCAAACTAGCAAGTTGACTACTTGTTTAGGCGTTAGCTCTGTTATGGCGATTGTCCCTGAAAGCATTTTTGTGGGTGGAAGGATATTGTCTACAGAAGCGATCGGGAAAAAAGGAAATGCTAAAGTACTTGAATCTTAAGAGGATTAACCTTGTTGCTTTAGACGAAAAGTTTATTATAAGGTGCATGCACCTCCATCAAGTTCTTTATGAGCCTTGGGGTACTGCATGATTTTGGTTTTCTTGATTTTGTTGGAAGCTTTGATGAGTTCACTTTGTGATACTTTTTGTGACTCACATCAATACTTTTCAGTTTCTTTCTTAGTAAGTAACATCAGTCCTGTGTGTTGTTGTGTTGTTTTCAGGGGTTCTTTATCAGCTTGATCAGCTTGCAAGTGAAGTTAGTAACCAGCCTAAGTTATCTGCTTTCTTTACGAAAAACATTGCTGCTTCTGATGATACAGCAACATGTTCAACTGTCCACACCACTTGTAGAGTTGAGAGCCCATTGTCATATTCTGGACCAATTGAAGATCCTATATCCTTTGAAGAGTGGCAATCTGCAGAAGATTTGAAGCCTTGTGCTCTAGAATCTAAAGATCTAATGCAAGCGAACTACAATGTTGATAGAGTTGAAGAGTCAAGTGGTAGCATGGCAATGCAAGAACTGAGTGATGCTGCAAGTGGAGATGGAAGCCATGCTCCATTTTCAGCACCTTCCTGTCCTCACAATGATGCATCAGCTCGTAGCGACTGGACGAGTGATCCTGTTAACGAGGGCCATCAAATTTAAAGATTCTTAGGTTTCCTAATCAGCGACATTCAACACTAGTTGATGCTAATTTTGTGGAAAATTACTTTAAAGTCGCACATTGATATCTTGATATTGACTTTTGGTCTTGCTTGACCATTTGTATCTACACCTCCTCTTCCAGAAAAAGACCAAATGTAATGAACACTTACTCTGAGGTCGTTTTCTTTTCCTTTGCTAGAGTGTTGGCATTAGAAAGTTGGATTAGATTGTTATAATTGTTAAGTTAATTTATCATCACATATTAGACCATCTTTCTGCACATATAACTTGATTTTGGAGCTCACATGTAAATTTCGGTGCAAACTTGTACGTGTGAAAACGGGCTCAATAAAGTCGCTCATATCAAACCTTTTTTTTTTTGGGTTAAAATTTATTTTAAAGAAAAACCAACTTATTTTATGCTTCTGCTTCTTCATTCTTTGGATCTAGGGCGACACTATAATGGACCTTTGAAGAGTGTGGAAGAATTAATTTCATTCTTCCACTTCAATCAAGGAAAAGCAAATACCTAGAATCAACAGCAAAAAAAAAAACAGCCAACTCATACCTCGATGTTGTGTTGCTTATATTACTTCTATTAGATTCTTGGCGTCCAGATTTGCTGGAGTGTTTTGATGCGATGAGATTACTGTTAGCGATTTATCCACACGCTTAACGCAAGTGCACGTATCGTGACAAGTAATATAGTCTAGGTAAGACCGAATATCGTCCTCAGAGATTGGTTTTCAAGTACCAGTTATCTATTCTATAGTATCTATTTGGTTAACGTTAATTGGTTTAGAATCTTAGTCTAATAATGCAGGAAATAACTAATTATAAAAAGACTTTGATTTAAATCAGTTATGATGGAGAATTAGGGCTTCCAAAATCATCAACTATCCACTCTATTCAATCCTTAGTGCAACAATAAAAGTTCTTCTTCTATGTTAAGATAGCTGGTTAACTAAGCCGTTTTATATTAGGTTAGGATATATAAACACTCAACCGTCACGCAGAACACTTCATCTTTCGATGATAGGATTTACCACAAGGAGGATTAAGAACAATAACCTATTAAACTACATAAGTAAGCAGGTATTTTAGTCACGATTTTAACCTATGTTTATTCAACTATAGCATATTCACAATCTCCTTTCGGATCTCGATTAGAAATCATATATGTGATGATAATTAGTGATCAATTAATTACCAAGCAATCAAAACAATTATTGAATAAATCTCAACTATATAAAGAAAACCAAAACTAATGCATTAATTCATGAATAAGAGTTTCAAGCGAATCACAAGAAATCCCTAATAAGTAATTAGCTCATAGCCATAGTCACGCTAAGAACTAATACAATCTCTCCATACATGGTAGAAATAAACAAAGCAAAGAGAAAGAAAATACTTAAGAACAAATCTCCAAGCCTTCTAGCGTCCAAGAGTTGTGTTGTGGAATATTTACAAGGTGGATGAGTGTAGAATGGTGGTATGAGGAGGTCTGAAGGATGATCGATTAATGAGCAGGGTTTTATGGATTATATAGGTTTTGTAGGTAGGAAAAGTTATCCCTTTTGGACTCTGAAAACGTGTCAAATTCGGCCCAAAATGTCAAAAATCGGTATGGCGCCGTGTGTGATCGCTTTTTCGATTTTTTGTTTCTTGTCCCTTTTTTCGTCCGGACTTCGTTTAATCTCTTCTATACTTCCCGGGACTTCAGTTAGTGGCCCTTTTGTGTGCAATTCCATCTCAAATAAGCTCATTTCCTCTCCTTTTCGCCATTTCTCCATTTCTGACCGCTGACACAATAGAAAGGAAAACGACCCTAATACTATACTAAATATCAACAAAATGAGTAAAATACTAACTAAAAATGACTCAAAAAGCGTATACAAAATACGCCTAACAATTACCTGCTTTTCTTGTGGATCTGTTCTTTTGAATTTGCTTAATTGCAGCTATTGCTTGCATAAGTAATATATGCATAAAAGTCTACATTGATAATTAATTGGATAACCAATATTAATAGCACTTAGTGCCGAAGTGGTTGACATATTCCCCGTGGGCTTTTGTCTTCAGCATTCTAGGCTGCATTTTATTGGCACCTGGAGAAACTGGTATCATAAACGATTTCCTAGCTCCCCCGGTGGGTTTAGATGCTCAACTTCTGTCCCTAGTTCTTCAGTCACAACAAATAAGACGATCATTATTCATGTGGATATGGTAATTTCTGCTTCTATGGTCTGAAAACTTGACTTGTCCTCTTTATGTTGTTATGACTGCTTCTATGTTCTGGCTCCTCTCCCGTCTCACCTCCATCTGAAGGAATGTCATATATGTGATATATGTACTATTTGTCTCTGTAGATTATTCTCTGTACTAAAACAATCAATTCAACTTTACTTGTTCAGGATTGCTTTTTTGTGTCTGTGGTCATTAGAAATCGCCCCGAGTTGAAGGATAACCTGTCGCCATTTGCCATTCAGATAATTCACACGGAACAACAGAAATATCATCAGCGAATTATCCTGCTTGAGGTTATGGTCAGTCTTTCAGTCAGTAATTCAACCTTTTCTTAAACATCATCCTGTATTGGAAATTCGATCCTCATTCAAGCTTTTTCTTGCAGGAGTAAAGGCTGGAATATTTGTCAGAGATGCCAAGTAACGTTGCCCTCACCTCATCATTCTTTCTTATGACTTTGAGGCTTATGAGGAGGTGGTCATGATATTTCAGTTTCTTCATCCTGTTCTTTTCCTCTTTTAGTTGAATCCTTTTGTATTTGGATATCGAGTCCTATAAAATCTGATTTCATTTGCAGGTTGCTGATTGATTTTATAACATCTTGCACAAGTACTGCAACAAAGTGCAGGTATGGCCCCAAAACTGTTTGTTGAACAACTTCACAATCTTTGTATCTCTTGATTGGCAGTTGCTACTGAATGCAGGCCGTAAGTTGTGATGAAGCATTTTTAGATGCCACTGATTCTGGAGTAGAGGACATTCAAGCTTTTGTAGCAGTGATCAGAAAGGAGATTCTTGATGCGACAGGCTGTACGGCTGGTGCTGGTATTGCTGGGAATATGCTTATGGCGCATCTTGCTACTAGGATTGCAAAACCAGATGGGCAATGTTACATCCCTGTTGAGAAGGTAGCTTATTTTGAGCTGTCTTTTGATGAATGAACAGGGGAGAACTTATGTCTTGATCTCTGTCATCTCTATATGTGTATCTTCTACTGTATTACAAACTATATTTTGCAACTTGCCAACTTCATTGGTTACATGTCATTGCTCTCTCTTTAACTATTGGTAGTTAATCTGTTCTTATCAATTGTCATCTTTGCATCGTGAATTTGCATTGTACTTCTAAAAGGACATGCCTGCAAGTCAAATCAGATTTTATAGGCTTCAGGTTAAAAAGCGAAGTTTCTGCCAAGTCTTCTCCATCCTTGCCATGTGAGATGTTTCTCCATTGCCATATGAGAGGCTCTTTTTTGCTTCACTTTATTTATGTCTTCATCCTGTCCAAGCATAATAACCTTTTCCGCTGCAAGAATGTGTAGCATCAACATGAATCCTTGAATTATATTGCTTAAAAAGTACAACTTTCTTATTACTCCATCCGTGTCTTACGTTCCTTTTTAGTCTGTTTCAAAAAGAATGTCACTTTCTATATTTAGTAACTCTTTACACCCAATATCCTACATGACATATTTAAGACCACAAGATTCAAACGGATATTTTGGTACATTACACACATCTTTAGTTCAAGACCACAAGATTCAAATGTCTTCTTTATTTTCTTAAACTCCGTGCCGAGGAAGACAAACAAATTGAAAAAGAGGGAGTACTTTATTATAAAAAAGAAAAAGAATCCGTGATTTTTTTATCAAGGATAAGACCCAGAAAAGGGCTTTTTGATCAAATAATTTTGTCCCAATGATATCATTCTATATCAAACACACTTCTCTTCTAGTGTCTACAACATGTAGTGGAAAAAGAGGAAAACGAAGACTTGAAGATCATTTTAGAGAAGTAAAATAGTTATTGTGATTGCACTGTGCTGATTTATCCGGTTGGCTCCATTAGGTGGAGGAGCACCTGTGTGAACTTCCAGTAAAAGCACTTCCTGGAATTGGTCATGTGTTGGAAGAGAAGTTGAGCAGGAGACAAATCACAACTTCTGGGCAACTGCTTATGATTTCCAAGGTTTTCATTGTTTAGTATTTCTTTCTTTCTGCAATATATTGGTGATTGCACTGTTTTGCATCTCTTTTGATCTTTTTTCTCTCAGATACGTTTCACACTTGAAGAAACACTGCAGGAGGACTTCATGAATCGTTGAATCTCTTGCTACAAAGATCTTCTTGTTCAATTTTGTTTGTTAGTATTTTTTTTTAAAATAAAATAAGATATTGTATTTTATTAAAGCTAGTACCAGGAAGGTACTGCAAATTGTATTAAGGGGTATGTTTGCTATATTTGTAAGAGTTTGTAAGCAGAGTTTCTCCCAAGTGGGGTGGCCTAGCGGTTGTGAGCCGGAGTGACAACCTTGGAAACCAAGGATTGCATTCTAGCATGGAAGGCACGAGTTGAAAAGCTTCCAATCTTCCTAAATTACGGAAGGAGGGGGGGTGGGGTGGGGGTTAGAGTTATTTGATACCTAGGACAGTGGAGGTTGCAGGTACTCGGTGGATGTCGAGATGTGCACCATCTGTCCTGATACTAGTTACTACTATTCCTAAAAGAAGAGTAATATTATATTAAGTCTTCTTGTTTATTTGCCTTTTCCATCCAAAGCCCTTAGTGAAACTATATTTTCCATTTCTTTTGAAAAAGGTTTCACGTTTAACAGGTAATCTCAACTAGATAGTTATCAAAGAAAAGTGAGGCTTTTTATTCATGCTGTCTGCTTGAGTCAGTGTCCTCTTTGCCACTTGTCTCCCCATTTTCATGGGCACATTCCCGCCCATGGAAACTCAAGCATCCTTGGAACCTTCATTAAATAGAGCTGATGAAATAGGCGATACATTGTTTATTTAAGACTGCATTTACACTTATTTGGCTTACTCAGCTCCTGGAGTTTATTTCAGCTAGTGATGTTTTGTTAAACTCATTGTTAAAGTGTTTTCAAAAGCATGATCATTCGATAAAATGAGAATATCTTGTCTTCTTGTGGAAACTTTGTTATATTCAATGCTTAAGAAATCCCTTATTGGCATGAGGGTTGTTTCTTTGGAGAAAAAAAGTATGTCGAACACATTACAGCACTTGTTTGATCGTTGGTTGGTCATCTTTTCTTAGAATTGCTCAGTCTTGTAGATTAAATAAGTGATTTTTATTGGTGAATACTTTCATAATTTCTTTTGCTGTTATTCAGCCTGCTGAGTGGGATGCTTTTCTCCTTTATATGATACTTATCGGCACATCAATCATGGTGGCATGAAGAATGCTATCTATATGTGGCATGCCATTTTTTGGGGATGACATGCAAATATTGGACTATATATATAACCTCCTACTAACTTGCTTAATGATTGATAAGTATTTACTTTGCCTCCTGTGCTTCTTGTTAAATCTAACTCGCGTCATTGATTCTAGTGCCAACATAAGCAGTCTCTCAAGTAGTATTGGGTATGTGTGTGTGTGTATATTTATTATGTTTCAGAGCAAAATTCTGGTTGTGAGTAGTACGTATACACTTATTTCTGTAGAGGTCTTAAACGATGTTCTAGTACCTGTCAAAAGGAAGCAAATACTAGTTACCGCGAATCTGCATCATGAAGTTTGTTAATTTTGTTTTGAATCAGTCATGCGGGTTCAAGCCAAATATATAACTTCTCGATAACTTTTGCAGGAAAGCAAATCCATAGGTGCAGATGTTAACTGGGGCGTGAGGTTCAATGATCTGAAAGACGTTAGATCTCCACTAAACATCATTGTTTGTTTGCCCTTTGTATTAATGCTTATAGACACTACACCTTCTCAATTCAGGTACAACATTTTCTGTTAAACCTTTGCAAGGAGGTTTCATTACGTTTGCAGGGGTGTGGAGTGATAGGGAGAAAGTTTACCTTGAAGGTCTCTCTCTCTCTCTGTTTTTTGCCATATGAAGCGATAACTTTTTATTATAGATTATAGTTCATTACTGGACTCTTATAGTAGAAACTAGTCGTATAGTTGGTTCTTATGCTGCTTCTGCACCTATATTGTCAATACAGATAAAGAAAAGAGGGTGATGCAGGAGCCAGTAAAGTATTTGGGCTGTGGTGTTTGTGATAACTTGAGCCATTCTGTCACGGTATAATATTTTCTATGATAACCTTGTGCTCAATGTTTTCTAACTGAAGAGATTTCTCTGTTCCTTAACGGGTTTTAATTGCATTGTGCCACTTGTAGGTGCCAATGGCTACAGATAGGGTTGATGTGCTTGAGAGAATCGTTTCACAGCTTTTTACAACTTCACACGTGGGTAATTCCTTTCCCCACTTTAAAATAAGGGTTTTAAATCCACACCCAAGGGTGTGGCCTAGTGGTCAATGAACTTGGTGCAAACCTTGGAGATCAGGCTCACAGCAAAGACAAGAAACACTAGGTGATTTTTTTCTAGGGTGAATGCCAAAATGGAAATCGATTATCTTAAGAAATTTTAGTTGATCTCAGTCATTTCAATGTAAATAGCTTGTTTAGCTTTGTTCTCTGGGACCAATTCTCTTCATGTTCAAAGTTATGGGCTTTTGTTGTGATTTAGTCTGGATTATCCTTCTTCTTGTTTCCTAGATTTTGGTTTTCATCTTGATACATATGTGCCAAAATGATTATCTGATCTGCTTTGAGAGTCGATCAAATCGATTTTGACTGTAATTCCTAAAAATGTTTTTTTGCCATATGAAATAAGAAAATATAGAACTCTATTGTTTTCACATATTTCTATTACTAGATTTAATTCTCAGAAGATGAATTACTCAAATTAAACTTTAATAAACAAAATAGGTCTTATCAATTTGGGACAGAGTATCAGCTTTTGTGTGCAACATTCGAAAGAGGGAGTAACGTTGAAGAGCAAAGATGCATGTTTCGTCTCATGCAGAAGCTACTTGTTTTTCATTATTTCAGCCAAATTTTATTGTAAGAAACAAGAGCTGTTTTTGGGAGTCATATTAACCAATAAATCTTGAGATTCGAGTTTTAATTAGAACATATTAGAGTCCTAAGTGGTAGCTACTGCTCCTTGTTTTTCCTGACGGCTTTACCATAGCTTATTCACTTTCATTATTTTCATTTTCATATTGCTTTGAACTACTTGTCCTTATCTGACTTTTCTTATGCTTTCTCTTGAGCCGAGAGTCTTTCGGAAATAACCTCTCTACCTTCCAAGGTAGAGGTAAGGTCTGCGTACACTCTACCCTCTCCAGACCCTTCACTGTGGGATTTCACTGGGTATGTTGTTGTTATATATTAGAGTCCTAACACAGTGTTAGGATGGTGAAGAGAGCTGGGAGTAGCCTTTTTTTCTTTACCTTCAATAGGGAGTTCCAATTTTATAACACAAGACCCCACTTGTGGAATTATACTTGGTATGCTGTTGTAGTTGTTGTAGTTGGGCTTGAAATCTGTTAGAGAATGCCATTTTCATTAAACTTCAAATACCTTCTGTAATAGCCTAAAAGGGAACTAAAACTAGTCGAGTCTCACAGGTAAACTGGACATTGCTGTTATTTGAAAAAAAGTTCAACATCTATCTTAAACATTCCCTATACGCCCGGTGGATTAGTCGAGGTTCACGCAAGTTGACTGGACATTGTCGTTATTGAAAAAAGTAGTAGAAGTTAGGGAAATGCAGAAAAATCTATGTTAAACATTCCCTTTGGGAGACTGTGGTTTGCTTTCCCAAAAGTGCATCCTTGTTGATTGCTATGCATTTTTAGGCATTTTATTAATGACAAGTGATATGGTCATACTATACAACTGATTATCAATTAAATACAACTGATTATCAATTAGATACACCTGAAATCTTAGGTTAATGTGGTGTGGTGAATATGGAGTAATAACTAATGAAGGATCTTACATGCTGTTTAATCTTTACGTGGAAATATTGTGCCAAATTCCCAGTGCCATCCAGTGCTCTTTTGAGATTGGTTCAGGTAACCGAGCATATATTTCCTAACATAATGTGTCATACACCTTTATATGATTGTGAATCCTACATATGACTGGTCAAGCCATGAAGTATTTCTCTTTCCTAGTTAGACAAAGGCTATTGTTTTTCCCTATCTAAACCTTTTTATATAAGATTATTGTGAACCTTAAGCAGATGCACTTTTAAACTATTTCATGCCATCATTTACTAGTTGCTAAGTTAATATGGCCATAGGTGCAAACCACCAAAGAGGATTTGCATTATGCTACGGAATCTTTTTGATGAAGTAAATAGATTCATTTATGGCGTTAAGCAGATGCAAAAAAGGTATAAAGGTGATTGAGTTTGCGTTAGTGTATTCAAGTGAAGATGCATGCTGTTGATGGAGGTTGATCTTCTTACGTTGCTTCTTCCTCTCTTGGCATGTTCTTCTTTGTCCTTATTCTCTCAAACTCACTCTCCTCATGCTTCTGGTCTCAAAAACGTGAATCACCATTAGATATGTCTAACAATCACCAGTCTGGTATGAAACATGGTTTGTTGTTTCTGAGAGGCACAAGCATAGTAGACGTTCTCTCTCTTCTTGATTGGATTGGAGTTGTAGCACTGGATTAATGCTTCATATTGTTCTACCTTCTTTCTTCCATTTTGTACTGGTTTGTTTTATCCTTCAAATATTTTCTCGTCTTCAACTAGATAGCAAGGGTTCACATAGTTTCAATTTTTGAAACTATTATCCGTTCAACTAAGAGGAGCTCAAACATATCCAGGGACTTAATAAGTTTCAAAGTAAATCCTTCAGAATAGTTGAACAAAATCGTCATATTAGCAGCCAAGTGAGTATGGAACCTTTAAAGAACATAGCTCGAGCCGGTCTATTGAAAACAACTTCTCTACCATGAGGTAGGAGTAACGTTTGCGACTCTGTGTACATCCTACCCTCCTCCCCGGAACCTACTTATGGGATCACACAGGTTTGTTGTTGTTAAAAGAACATAGCTCGTTCAATATTGTCTCGACATGAAGAAATGAAACTTGGAAAATTTGGAGAACATGCCACCACTCGGATATATATTCTTTTGCTTTAAAATAGTAAGTTACCACTAAGATAAGATTTTCTCTTAGTTATATTATCATACATATGGCCTAAACTATACCATGAGATCACAAGATAACCATAAGTGACTTATTTCATGAGTATCTTGAGCAGTCCTATATATTTTAGTTCTTGTGGTAAGTTGTATTTCGACCAGTTACTTTATTTAAAATTAATATTTTTTTGATTTGATATAGTTTTCTAGAAGGTCGGTAGTGGAGGGGCGTGGGCGGTGGTCATGAGAGGAGAAGGATCACAATTTTTTTGGTGTAATGAGTGCAGTGGACTTTAGATATGCATTTCTGCCAAAGTTTATGTTAAAGAAATGGACATTGGGCTGACTCAACTCAAAGCTAGCTCGTGTAGAGGATTGTCGAGACCATATAAGACGTTTATGTAGCCATCCAACAAACAATGTGGGACTCCGACCCCCCCGGCGCATGCCCAAACTGGACTCTGGAGCTTGGACAATATAAGATGGAAGACCCAACATCGGAAACAATAAATTGGGATGGGGCAGACTCTGATAACCATGTTAAAAAAATGGACCTTGGGCCTAACCCAATGGATAAAACTAGCTTACGAGGGGAGAATTGCCAAAATCATATAAGGAGTCCATGTACACAATCCACAAACGATGTGGGACTCCATTAATTTATGTTGAATTTTAAATTTGGGAAATTTGCGGAAGTTTGGTTTTTGATTAAAATATCTACCTTTTAAGGAAATCCATCTCACAGTGTCATTTAATTATCTGAATACCTTTTTTATTTCCTTTGGTCGGTGCCCCGGTGTGAGAGGTTGGCTATGGACGGGTCATGAGGGGTAGAGGTAGGTCGAAGAAGTATTGGGGAGAGGTGATGACGAGATATGGCTGCAATCTGACTTGAGGACATGACCTTAGATAGGGGTTGTGGAGGACCAAATTATGGTAGAAGAGTGGTAGGTAGTCGGCGTAGTCCTACGCTTACAAAATGATAGTTATAGTGTTATTACTGTAGGCTCGATTAGCCTATCACACTTATAGGCGCAGTATTGCTTTATAGTCCCCTGTAGTTTGATTTCTGCTGCTATGTGCTCTTTAGTGTACTTTGACTATCTTCTGATAGTTGCGTTAGCTACTGCTTCATTTTGTTAGAATGCGTTACCATGGCGTATTCAATTTTGTTATCAGCATGTTCATACTGCTTTAATTTCTTGTCTGAGTCTGACCGTTTTTCTTGCTTTGCTTGTTATTATGCTTTGTCTTGAGCCGAGGGTCTCCCGGAAACAGCTGCTCTACCTACCTAGGTAGAGGTAAGGTCTACGTACATTCTAAACCTTTCCAGACCCCACGTTGTGAGATTTCACTGGGTATGTTGTTGTTGTTGGTAGTTGAACGCCTTGTCTTTTGTTAATTTTTTTGTTGGGCATAAACTAAGTTCCTTGTCAGCACAAAACTTAGTAAATCTTGTGATGGATAGTAATATGACTAATCTTGGTTAGCTTGTGAATGTTCTTCCTATAATAGTCTTAACAATTACTCACCTTTCAAAAAAGTACAAAATTAGCAAGAACATCAATGATTCAATTTTGGAGCAGATTCAGTTTCCTGTAGATGAATCTGTTGCAAAAATACCAGAGTGCATTATATATGTGTGTTTGTGTAACGCAGAGAAGAAACATTCTTACTTTTGCATTTACGAATTACACCTACTTGTCAACATTGTTCATTTTTGAGTAATGGATAACGTAGCAATTTTACATATTATTCTTTGTTATCTTTATCTAACCTGATGTACAATTTTTTTCCTCTGCTTTTGCTTAAGAAAAAACATAACTCTTGATGCACAAATTACATGATATATAATTTGGAATTAATGTTATTGAGACTTTCTAGTGTATTGGTATAGAGCTTGTTAAAAAAGGATGATAGTTTGATTTTTTTTTTGTTGGCAGGTTGATGCTGCAGTTCTCCAGTATCAAAATCAAAAACTAGTACAGTAGTTAGATGCACAGAAACATAAGATGCAAGATCTTAAAGCCAAAATGAAAGAACTAAGGGACAAACAAGCTTCTTATGATGACTTCTTGGTTACATTAAATCGGATCTGGAATCAGGTAGCATCTTTACTTATCCTAATATATTGGTGTCTGAATGGCCTAAGTAGCCGAACATGTGATTTGCGTTGTTTTGATGAGAGGGACAAACAGGAACGTCAAATCTTCTTGGACATGCTTGGCCAGCAAATTTATGATAACAGGTAGTTTAATTTCATTTGCTGGTTCTAACTATTGTTTTGTTGTCATGTATATAAATTGCAAGTGCACTTGAAGTTTCGACTCATTGGTCTATGTATATACATGTGCATGCTTGTGAGTGTTATATGCTCTAGTGTTCTTTTGGCTGTCAAATTTTACAAGAAAATATTGTGAATGATTAAGTGGGCAATGAAACAATTTCATGGGCACCCGCAAGGGTGACTCGATTGATTGAGGATGGTACTTCCATAATGGACGTCTCAAGTTCAAAACCCCTGCCTATAACATCAGGATTTGCCTTCAGTCGAGTTAAATCGCATGCAGGGCTTGCTTAGTGCGGGTTATCACTTTTGTGCGGTTTGCGGGATAATGCACAGGAGCGAGGTTTACCCTGTGCGCACCCGAAGTGTAGCGACTGCGGGTTCCCTTGTCTATTGGGTTCAACTGAATTAGTATCTGGACTTCTATCTCTGCCAATGATGCAATACAACGTATAATTTTCAAAGTGTTTCCATATCTCAGTCCCATGGATTTGGCATTTGTCTTGTTGGAATTTTGAATCGTCTTGACACGTCGACAATGAAATCCTGTAGTAACATTCAAACTTCATCAGCTATTATTTCTGTTTCATGTTAATCACATATAAGTTTTCATAATAAGCATTAATTCATATCTGGACTTCTCTATCTTCTTTTCTAGGTTAATTGTGCCTGTGATGATAGAGTGCTTATGTTTGATTTTGTATTTCAGAAAGGAATCCTAGGATGCTGCAGTTATCTGTACTTTGGCGTTATTGGTCAGGCCTCACTGCACTGTAAATGTTAAGTGGAGTGAGTAGCAGTTTCAATGGCAGTGGTAGTGCTCAGATGCAGTGTTGAGGCAGATAGATGTGCGGTGCTGAGTGCTAAAAAAATCGTGTCAGAGATCGTTGGACTTCTTGCTGAGTGCTCAGATGCAGTGTTGAGGCAGAAGGTATGTCATTTTTCGGATTAGATCGTGTTAATAATTGCATAGAGGTTGACCTCGTTGGTGTTAAATGTGACACACAGGAGGGCGGAGAAAGCGGGGAAATGGAAGCATCAAGAAATGAGGTGATGCTAAGGAGCAAGGGACTTTGCCTAGTCCCAATAGAGCTCACTTTGCATGTAGCTGATACTACTCTCAGCGGCGCTGATTTTTGGTCACCTGCCGCCATGATGAACAATGAACAATCGATTTACTGTTTTTTGCTGCCTTTAATCGGCCTTTTTGCTCTCTTTCCTTTATCTCGGTTAATATGACAGTATACTGCAACTAGGGAAAACCCTTTGTTAGATGTAAAATGACATGATCACAACTAGGTGAGTATAGTGTAAGTGAAAATGATAGACTAGGAAGGGCAGTAGCAGTTTTTTCGAAAGCTGATAAATCTAGAAGTGAAAAAAAGGATGAGAGATTCCTTTTGTGGCAGCAGATTTATTTATTGGTTGCAGAAACATCCAATTGGTAAAGGCAACATAACGTGGGGTTGGACACTGCTTGGTATTGGAAATTGTACAACTTTTAGGGAAATGGTAAAGTGCATTACACTTTTCATATCAAAGGAGGATTGGTGGACTCTATTCCTCTCGTCTTTACTAATTTCTTATTTACGTAGTTATTTTTTCCGTAGTTGGTAGCACTTCTTAAATTACAATGCTAAAAGTGGTACAATTACTCCTATAACATAAGGGTAAGATAAATCATTCTGATTCTAATACTCTATTATAGTTTCATTTTATCACAATATCTAATGAATCTCAGATGTCCGCTCACAAAAGTCATTTATCGAGGAAGATGAATTGAATGTGCAGCTTTTTCTTCTATAGCAGTCGATTTTGTCCCTCAATTCTCTTTTAAATTTGGCACAAATTTATTAGTTGCAGACCTATCAATATCTTATTAATTACCCCCTCCTCACCCAATGCTTATTTGATAGTCTTCATCCTTTGTACACTGTACACTCTCTTTTAGGGGCTTATAGGCTACTGTTTAACTATTAATCGCTAAGTAATCATAAACAAATGATTTATATATTTTAATTGTGTATTTTTTCTTGCTCCATCTTAATATATAAAGCATTTTTATCCCAATTTTGTATTTTTAAAATTTCTTCCTTAAATGCAATTACGTACTTGTTTCAACTGTGTATTTCTTTTTAGGCGTGTATTTCACTCAGAAAATACAGATCTGGTAGTGTTTTTTTAGGGTGGAATTAATTTCACTTATTTTTTTTTTTAGAGAGGTAATAGGACTTTTGCAAAGAATAAGTGTGGTTAAAATTTGATTACAGTTGGAGTGAGTACTTATATATCTTTTTCCAATTAAATAAAGAAATAAATACTTTTGTTGAAAATATTTATTCATGTTTTTGGATAAAAAAATAATACATTTTTAATATGTAAATTTGAAACTCTTAATAGAGAATAACAACAACATACTCAATGTAATCTCACACCGAGAATGTAAAGTGTACACAGACCTTACTTCCACTTTGGTAGTTAAAGCGGTTGTTTCTCGGAGACCCTTGTCTCGAGACAAAACATAATCACAAGCAGGGCAATCAAAACAAAACAAGAGTAAAGAAATGCAATGAAAGCGATAATGAATAACATAAGAAATTAAAGTTGTATAAAGTGCATTCGAATAAAAGGAGCAGTAACTAACACAACTAAATAAGCTAAACAAATTACACAAAATAATTTCTCCGCAAAAATTATTTTGTATGATTAGTTTAAAAAAAAGACAGTCTGGCGCACTAAACTCTTGTTATGCGCGAGTGCAGAAGGTTTGGACGCGAAGTGTGTTGTTATGCAGCGTTAAGTATTCCCGAAGGACTTGGTATCTTTCAATTCTAAACGTCCTTAGGTCTTTGATTCATTCCTTGGCAGCTATCTTAACCCGAGGATCAAGCTTACTAGAATGCGAACATTGAAGTAGTTGATCCAACACAGTAATGACCACTTTAATCAAAGTCATGTACGCATAATCATCCAACGCCCCTATCAACAATAGGCAATTTGAGGTGTTTGGATAATATTTTGTTAATTTTTTTAAAATTTATAGTTGTGCACTTTTTTATTTTTTCTTAGTGGAAAATTTTGAATCCGTCATTGATTGTGTATGTACATAAATTTACTTAGAGAAAATGTTATAAAAGAAACACTAATTTGCATATTAATAATATTTGTGTATCCAAACAGCTATTCTGAGAAAGGCGGCTCACCCTCTTCCCACAGGAACAATGAGTGTGGTGTAGTGGTAATCTTCTTCATCCTTAGCAAAGAAGTCAGAGTTCGAATCTCTTTGGACGTAGTCACCATTGTTAGGAGTGTTTTGCTAATGTGGACTACCCGACATGTCGGATTAGTCGGGGCGTCTGAATACATGAGGCACAGGATGAGAGACAAAAAAAAAATTAAAAGGATTTGGGTTAACCAACCCAATTACCGCGTTGAGTTCGGCGGGTTCATAAAATAACCCATACCCGTTGCTTTCAACAGTGTATATATCCCGCTTCATTTTGGAAACCCCCAATATTCTCAGCATTCATGGAACCGTCACGCTCAGCGAACTCCAATTCAAAACGAACATCAAATTCAAATTGGAGTAACAATAGCAACAAGAAGACGACGAACCAAAAGACCCTAGGCATGGCTTGGGGCGCCAATTCTCGCTCTTCTTCTCGTCCTTCCTTCAATACTTCACCTTTCTCCAATTTCGGCAGGTTAAATCTTCTTCTTTCTTTACTTAATTCATTTGCTCTCATATTGCGATTTTTTCAAAATCTTGTGAACATTAATCTTGAATATTTGACCAAGAAAGTGTGTTGATCATCAAGAAAGTTTAATTCTTCTTCTATCTTTACTTTATTTGCACTTATATTGCGATTTTTTTAACATTAATTAGAATCTTCGAACACTATCTTGAATATTTGAACAGTTTTAATAGGCTGAAGAGTGCTTTTCTTTGAGTTGACTTCGAATTAGATGATCATCAAGAAAGTTTTAGACCGGTCACTAGTGGAATGTGTGTTGATCATCAAGAAATATTATTCTTATTACTTTAGAGACGTTAATTATTGGAAAACTGAAACGAGTCAGAATAGAATGGAACCAATATTGAGTATTTGTGTAGCTGAGCCCATTTAGAATATAGTTGATTGATTTCTATGGACTGTTTTTAGAGTTTCGCTTCATATGTCTCCTCTATATGGCCAAGTACACTTCTTGCCTACAATTACTTCATAAACGAACCCCTCCTCTCTGATTTGATGTGTATAGTGTATGCTATACTACTTCTCTGGTACTGGTTTACTGATCTTTTCATTGTGACTTTTGACAACTTTGTTGTAGTTACATGGCCGTGAAGAATCAGAAGCTTCACGAGCAGTTTGATGCGGAGGCATCAAGCACTTCTCTCGATGGTCCAAGTTCTTCAAAACCTATATTTCATGGCGTTTCCATATTTGTTGATGGATACGGTTCCTTCCAGTCAGGTTTAGTGCATTATGGTTTCTTTCTGGTTATTTTCGTGGATCGATTAATCCGATATGATTGCTTGAAGATTTACGAATTAAAAGATCCTGAATCTAGTGTTGAACTATGTTGCTCGGACTCTTCACTTTCGATTGCCGCACCGTGTCGACCACGACATGGGTGTGTGATCCGTACCAATCTGGTCAACCAATTTTGGGTATTTTGACCAAAATCGAGGAGAAAATCGACAGATTAAATGATTTATGTAATTAAAAAAGCGAAGCTACGGTGAAATTGAAGAAAATGGAATAGCTTGTATCTAGAAATTTCTATGTCACTCCTTTTCCTTTTATCTCCTTCCGAGATTCTCCTCTTGATCAATATTTTCTCCTCAAGTTTTCGATATAATATCTCATAATTTCGGTTTTATAACTCTATTTTTAGAATTTTGACTTATTGTTTGCGAATTCCCGCACCCGTATCCGCACTGGTTCCGTACTCCACAAATCTTAAAATTTAGATAATGACGAATCCGACCTCGAGATCCATACACCGTATCCGACACCCGCACAGTGCGAGCAACATAGGTGTTGAATGATGTTGACTATTGTTTCATCAATAAAAAACCGTCTTTAACTTTTGAACTGTCAAAACAAATGATTACTTGTATTCTTACTTTTCCGTGATGAGTTTCTACTTGTGTAACAAGAGTTCATTCAGTCTGCATGTAAACACGTATACAAACATCCATCCTCTTTACAATCGATACCGTGAGTATATAACTATCATATTCTTTCCCATACCTCACTGGATTTTCTCATATGGAAGATTAGGTTGCTTGTCTTGCAGTTTTTTTTATTTCAACAATACTTCTTCAGGAACTTCGAGGATATATGTTGAATCATGGAGGCCGTTTTGAAAATTATTTTTCTAGGCGTCGTGTTACTCATATAATCTGTAGTAATCTTCCCGACAGTAAGGTCAAGAATTTAAGGTTGGTTGTAAACCAAGTTCATCAGGTTGTCAGTTTCTTCTTTTTGTATCTCTGCTGAAATAGAAATTGTAATTTTGTTTCTTAAAGATTTGTTTGAATTTGATATAGGTCCTTTAGCCGGGGACTTCCAGTAGTCAAACCCACATGGGTGTTGGATTCTGTCGCTGCAAATAAGCTTCTGAATTGTAAGCTAATATTTCTCTTGACTTCCTTTTTAACGCAAACTAGCAAGTTGAGTACTTGTTTAGGTGTTAGCTCTGTTATGGCGGTTGTCCCTGAAAGCATTTTTGTAGGTGGAAGGATATTGTCTACAGAAGCGATCGGGAATCTGTGCTTCTCTCCTCTTAGGCCTCTTTTCATTTGTTGAATTGACGAAGGGGGATAAAAAAGAGGAGAACAAGAAACTGCTCTTTTACGTGTATTCTAGTTATGTTTGTATTATATCTCTATATTGAAAAGTTTGCAAGTTCAGGCCCTAGCTCCATCTTGTGAATAGTCTACTTGACGGAAACAAGGAAATGCTGAAGTACTTGAATCTTAAGAAGATTAACCGTTTTGCCTTAGACGGAAAGTTTATTATAAGGTGCATGCACCTCCATCAAGTTCTTTATGAGCCTTGGGGTACTGCATGATTTTTGTTTTCATGATTTTGTTGTAAGCTTTGATGAGTCCACTTTGTGATACTTTTTGCGACTCAGATCAATACTTTTCAGTTTCTTTCTTAGTAAGTAACATCAGTCCTCTGTGTTGTTTTCAGGGGTTCCTTATCAGCTTGATCAGCTTGCAAGTGAAGTTAATAACCAGCCTAAGTTATCTGCTTTCTTTACGAAAAGCATTGTTGCTTCTGATGATACAGCAACATGTTCAACTGTCCAAGCCACTTGTAGAGTTGAGAGCCCATTGTCATATTCTGGACCAATTGAAGATCCTATATCCTTTGAAGAGTGGCAATCTGCCGAAGATTTGAAGCCTTGTGCTCTAGAATCTAAAGATCTAATGCAAGCTAACTACAATGTTGATAGAGTTGAAGAGTCAAGTGGTAGCATGGCAATGCAAGAACTGAGTGATGCTGCAAGTGGAGATGGAAGCCATGCTCCATTTTCAGAACCTTCCAGTCCTCACAATGATGCATCAGCTCGTAGCGACTGGACGAGTGATCCTGTTAACGAGGGCCCATCAAATTTAAAGATTCCTTGGTCTCCTAATCAGCGACATTCAACATTAGTTGATGCTAATTTTGTGGAAAATTACTTTAAGGTACACACGTTGATATCTTGTTATTGACTTTTGGTCTTGCTTGACCATTTGTATCTACACCCCTCCCCCCTTCCAGAAAAAAGAACTCGGAAGTCGTTTTTCTTTTTCCTTTTGCTAGAGTGTTGACATTAGAAAGTTGGATTAGATTGTTATAATTGTTAAGTTAGTTTATTATCACATATTAGACCATCTTTATGCACATATAACTTGATTTTTGGAGCTCACATGTAAATTTCGGTGCAGACTTGTAAGTGTGAAAACAGGCTCAATAAAGCCGCTCATATCAAACCTTCTTTTTTTGGGTTAAAAGTTCTTTTAGCGACTAACCAACTTATTGTATGCTTCTGCTTCTTCTGTTGCTGGATCTAGGACGAGTGGACGACACTATAATGTACCTTTGAAGAGTGTGGAAGAATTAATTCATTCTTCCACTTCAATCAAGGAAAAGCAAATACCAAGAATCAACCGCAAAAAAAAAAAAAACAGCCAACTCATACCTCGATGTTGTGTTGCTTATATTACTTCTATTAAATTCTTGGTGTCCAGATTTGCTGGAGCGTTTTGATGCGATGAGATTACCTGCTTTTTCTTGTGGATCTGTTCTTTTGAATTTACTTAATTGCAGCTATTGCTTGCATAAGTAATATATGCATAAAAGTCTACATTGATAATTAATTGCATAACCAATATTAATAGCACTTAGTGCCGAAGTGGTTGACATATTCCCCGTGGGCTTTTGTCTTCAGCATTCTAGGTTGCATTTTATTGGCACCTGGAGAAACCGGTATCGTAAACGATTTTCTAGCTCCCCCGGTGAGTTTGGATGCTCAACTTCAGTCCCTAGTTCTTCAGTCACAACAAATAAGACGATCATTATTCATGTGGATATGGTAATTTCTGCTTCTATGTGAAAACTCGACTTGTCCTCTTTATGTTGTTATGACTGCTTCTATGTTCTGGCTCCTCTCCCGTCTCACCTCCATCTGAAGGAATGATATATGCACTATTTGTCTCTGTAGATTATTCTCTGTACTAAAATAATCAATTCAACTTGTTCAGGATTGCTTTTTTGTATCTGTGGTCATTAGAAATCGCCCCGAGTTGAAGGATAAACCTGTTGCCATTTGCCATTCAAATAATTCACGCGGAACAGCAGAAATATCATCAGCGAATTATCCTGCTAGAGGTTATGGTCAGTCTTTCAGTCAGTAATTCAAGCTTTTCTTAAACATCATCGTGTATTGGAAATTCGATCCTCATTCAAGCTTTTTCTCGCAGGAGTAACGGCCGGAATGTTTGTCAGAGATGCCAAGTCACGTTGCCCTCACCTTGTCATTCTTTCTTATGACTTTGAGGCTTATGAGGAGGTGGACATGATATTTCAGTTTCTTCATCTTGTTCTTTTCCTCTTTTAATTGAATCCTTTTGTATTTGGATATCGAGACCTATAAAATCTGATTTCATTTGCAGGTTGCTGATTGCTTTTATAACATCTTGCACAAGTACTGCAACAAAGTGCAGGTATGACCTCAAAACTGTTTGTTGAACAACTTCGCAATCTTTGTATCTCTTGATTGGCAGTTGCTACTGAATGCAGGCCGTAAGTTGTGATGAAGCATTTTTAGATGCCACTGATTCTGGAGTAGAGGACATTCAAGCTTTTGTAGTAGTGATCAGAAAGGAGATTCTTGATGCGACAGGCTGTACGGCTAGTGCTGGTATTGCTGGGAATATGCTTATGGCGCGTCTTGCTACTAGGATTGCAAAACCAGATGGGCAATGTTACATCCCTGCTGAGAAGGTAGCTTATTTTGAGCTGTCTTTTTGATGAATGAACAGGGGAGAACTTATGTCTTGATCTCTGTCATCTCTATATGTGTATCTTCTACTGTATTACAAACTATATTTTGCAACTTCATTCGTTACATGTCATTGCTCTCTCTTTAACTGTGGTAGTTAATCTGTTCTTACCCAATTGTCATCTATGCATCACGAATTTGCATTGTACTTCTAAAAAGGACATGCCTGCAAGTCAAATCAGATTTTATAGGCTTCAGGTCAAAAAGCGAAGTTTCTGCCAGGTCTTCTCCATGTCCTTGCCATGTGAGATGTTTCTCCATTGCCACATGAGAGGTTCTTTTTTGCTTCACTTTGTTTATGTCTTCATCCTGTTCAAGCATAATAACCTTTTCCGCTGCAAGAATGTGTAGTTTAGATGGGAATCAACATGAATCCTTGAATTATATTGCTTAAAAAGTACAACTTTCTTATTACTCCCTCCGTTTCAATTTGTTTGTCTTACGTTCCTTTTTAGTCTGTTTAAAAAAGAATGTCACGTTCTATATTTAGTAACTCTTTACACCCAATATCCTACATGACATATTTAAGACCACAAGATTCAAAGGATATTTTGGTACATTACACACATCTTTAGTTCAACACCACAAGATTCAAAGGTCTTCTTTATTTTCTTAAACTCCGTGCCGAGTATGAAACAAATTGAAAAAGAGGGAGTACTTTATTATAAAAAAGAAAAAGAATCCGTGAATTTTTTATCAAGGGTAAGACCCAGAAAACAGCTTTTTGATCAAATAATTTTGTCCCAACACTGATACCATTCTGTATCAAACACACTTCTCTTCTAGTGTCCACACGTGTAGTGGAAAAAGAGGAAAACGAAGACTTGAAGATCATTTTAGAGAAGTAAAATAGTTATTGTGATTTCACTGTGCTGATTTATCTTGTTGGCTCTATTAGGTGGAGGAGCACCTGTGTGAACTTCCAGTAAAAGCACTTCCTGGAATTGGTCATGTGTTGGAAGAGAAGTTGAACAGGAGACAAATCAAAACTTGTGGGCAGCTGCGTATGATTTCCAAGGTTTTCATTGTTTAGTATTTCTTTCTTTCTTTCTTTCTGCAATATATTGTTGATTGCTCTCGCGGTTTTGATTTTCTATCTGTTTATAGTTTGTGTACAACAAGCACTGTTTTTCATCTCTTTTGATCTGGTTTCTCTCAGATACGTTTCACACTTGAAGAAACACTACAGGAGGACTTCATGAATCGTTGAATCTCTTGCTACAGAGATCTTCTTGTTCATTTTTGTTTGTTAGTATTTTTTTTGAAATAAAATAAGATATGGTATTTTATTAAAGCTAGTACCAGGAAGGTATTGCAAATTGTATTAAGGGGTATGTTTGCTATATTTGTAAGAGTTTGGAAGCAAAGTTTCTCCCAAGTAGGGTGGTCTAGCGGTTGAGAGCCGGAGTGACAACCTTGGGAACCAAGGATTGCATTCTAGCATGGACGGCACGAGTTGAAAACTTCCAATCTTCCTGAACTATGGAGGGGGGGGGGGTGGGGGAGTTATTTGATACCTAGGACAGTGGAGGTTGCAGGTACTCGGTGGATGTCGAGATGTGCACCATCTGTCCTGATACTAGTTACTACTATTCCTAAAAGAAGAGTAATATTATATTAAGTCTTCTTGTTTATTTGCCTTTTCCATCCAAAGCCCTTAGTGAAACTATATTTTCCATTTCTTTTGAAAAAGGTTTAACGTTTAACAGGTAATCTCAACTGGATAGCTATCAAAGAAAAGTGAAGCTTTTTATTCATGCTGTCTGCTTGAGTCAGCGTCCTCTTTGCCACTTGTCTCCCCATTTTCATGGGCACATTCCCGCCCATGGAAACTCAAGCATCCTTGGAACCTTCATTAAATAGAGCTGATGAAATAGGCTATACATTCCCGCCCATGGAAACTCATGGTTAAAGTGTTTTCAAAAGCATGATCATTCGATAAAATGAGAATATCTTGTCTTCTTGTGGAAACTTTGTTCTAATCAGTGCTTAAGAAATCCCTTATTGGCATGAGGGTTGTTTCTTTGGAGAAAAAAAGTATGTCGAACACATTACAGCACTTGTTTGATCGTTGGTTGGTCAGCTTTTCTTAGAATTGCTCAGTCTTGTAGATTAAAGAAGCGATTTTTATTGGTGAATACTTTCATAATTTCTTTTGCTGTTATTCAGCCTGCTAAGTGGGATGCTTTTCTCCTTTATATGATACTTATCGGTACACCAATCATGGTGGCATGAAGAATGCTCTCTATATGTGGCATGCCATTTTTTGGGGATGACATGCAAATATTGGACTATATATATATAACCTCCTACTCATTTGTTGTGTTTCCAGGAAACTCTCCAGAAGGACTTTGGTGCTAAAACTAGCAGTACACTATGGAACTATAGTAGAGGGATAGACGATCGGTTGGTTGGCATGATGCAGGTTAGGACCAACACAGAATATCTTTACCGCTTTAATTTGTATGCTTTCTTTTGGATTGTGTCAATAGTCACACAACTGACTCATGAACTCCCATTGACTCCTCCATTTCACTGTTTCTTATTGTTTTGAATTTTGGAGACTTGCTTACTGATTGATAAGTATTTTCTTTGCCTCTTGTGCTTCTTGTTGCTTCTAACTCACGTCATTGATTCTAGTGCCAACATAAGCAGTCTCTCAAGTATTATTGGGTATGTGTGTGTGTGTATATTTATTATGTTTCAGAGCAAAATTCTGGTTGTGAGTAGTACGTATACACTTATTTCTGTAGAGGTCTTAAACGATGTTCTAGTACCTATCAAAAGGAAGCAAATACTAGTTACCGCGAATCTTCATCATGAAGTTTGTTAATTTTGTTTTGAATCAGTCATGCGGGTTCAAGCCAAATATATAACTTCTCGATAACTTTTGCAGGAAAGCAAATCCATAGGTGCAGATGTTAACTGGGGCGTGAGGTTCAATGATCTGAAAGACGTTAGATCTCCACTAAGCATCATTGTTTGTTTGCCCTTTGTATTAACTTATAGACACTAAACACCTTCTCAATTCAGGTACAACATTTTCTATTAAACCTTTGCAAGGAGGTTTCATTACGTTTGCAGGGGTGTGGAGTGATAGGGAGAAAGTTTACCTTGAAGGTCTCTCTCTCTTTCTCTCTGTTTTTTGCCATATGAAGCGATAACTTTTTATTATAGATTATAGTTCATTACTGGACTCTTATAGTAGAAACTAGTCGTATAGTTGGTTCTTATGCTGCTTCTGCACCTATATTGTCAATACAGATAAAGAAAAAGAGGGGTGATGCAGGGGAGCCAGTAAAGTATTTGGGCTGTGGTGTTTGTGATAACTT
Organism: Przewalskia tangutica; assembly: GCA_029844215.1. Classification (NCBI taxonomy): domain Eukaryota; kingdom Viridiplantae; phylum Streptophyta; class Magnoliopsida; order Solanales; family Solanaceae; genus Przewalskia; species Przewalskia tangutica. Next base: position 2,262,258 of record JAQGDG010000035.1, read on the forward strand.
GAGTCATTCTGTCACGGTATAATATTTTGTATGATAACCTTGTGCTCAATGTTTTCTAACTGAAGCAATTTCTCTGTTCCTTAACGGGTTTTAATTGCATTGTGCCACTTGTAGGTGCCAATGGCTACAGATAGGGTTGATGTGCTTGAGAGAATCGTTTCACAGCTTTTTACAACTTCACACGTGGGTAATTCCTTTCCCCACTTTAAAATAAGGATTTTAAATCCACACCCAAGGGTGTGGCCTAGTGGTCAATGAACTTGGTGCAAATCTTGGAGATCAGGCTCACAGCAAAGACAAGAAACACTAGGTGATTTTTTTCTAGGGTGAATGCCAAAATGGAAATCAATTATCTTAAGAAATTTTAGTTGATCTCAGTGTCATTTCAATGTAAATAGCTTGTTTAGCTTTGTTCTCTGGGACCAATTCTCTTCACGTTCAAAGTTATGGGCTTTTGTTGTGATTTAGTCTGGATTATCCTTCTTCTTGTTTCCTCGATTTTGGTTTTCATCTTGATACATCTGTGCCAAAATGATTATCTGATCTGCTTTGAGAGTCGATCAAATCGATTTTGCCAGTAATTCCTCAAAAGGATAATTTTGCCAGATGCAATAGGACAATATAGAACTCTATTGTTTTTCACATAGTTCTATTACTAGATTTAATTCTCAGAAGATGAATTACTCAAATTAAACTTTAATAAACAAAATAGGTCTGATCAATTTGGGACAGAGTATCAGCTTTTGTGTGCAACATTCGAAAGAGGGAGTAACGTTGAAGAGCAAAGATGCATGTTTCTCTCATGCAGAAGCTACTTGTTTTTCATTATTTCAGCCAAATTTTATTGTAAGAAACAAGAGCTGTTTTTGGGAGTCATATTAACCAATAAATCTTGAGATTCGAGTTTTAATTAGAACATATTAGAGTCCTAAGTGGTAGCTACTGCTCCTTGTTTTTCCTGACGGCTTTACCATAGCTTATTCACTTTGGTTATTTTCATTTTCATATTGCTTTGAACTACTTGTCCTTATCTGACTTTTCTTATGCTTTCTCTTGAGCCGAGAGTCTTTCGGAAACGACCTCTCTACCTTCCAAGGTAGAGGTAAGGTCTGCGTACACTCTACCCTCTCCAGACCCTTCACTGTGGGATTTCACTGGGTATGTTGTTGTTATATATTAGAGTCCTAACACAGTGTTAGGATGGTGAAGAGAGCTGGGAGTAGCCTTTTTTCTTTACCTTCAATAGGGACTCCTGTTTTATAACACAAGACCCCACTTGTGGGATTATACTGGGTAGTTGTTGTAGTTGGGCTTGAAATATGTTAGAGAATGCCATTTTCATTAAACTTCAAATACCTTCTGTATAGCCTAAGAGGGAACTAAAAATATACTGGTGCAGCTCTGATGCTGATGAAATTTTTAAGGTGCAACTTTGGTTTTTGCACTAGCAGCGTTTCATTTTTCGCTTAATTGTTAGATGTATCAAAATCTGTAATCTACTCATGGTGAATTTGGAACATTGCAAACTTAAAATTTTCTCTAAGGATGTTAGAATTCCCTTTGGAGCAAATGAGTTTAGAGTATTAAACTTAGATTTTACTTCCACATCAACCATTTCTTTGTTCATTATCTTAAAAAACGTCTTGTCTTTGTTTCAGAAATAAGACAAAAGCTATGACTTGTAGTCTACTTGTTTTCTGCTTCTCATATGAGTGCTGTTTTGACTATTTTGTGCAGACGTGGAGGACATAAGAGGCATGGGATTGCAGGTCTCAAAGCTTGAAACTGCGGATAGTTCCAAGCAAGGTGTTTTTTCTGACTTTCTTTGTGTTTCATATCTCTCTATGCCATAACATGCCAGTTATGGTGTTATGATGACGACAGTTTGCCTTCTATGAACTGGATATTCTACTAATTTCCATTGACATATATCCAGGGAAAGAGAGATACTCCCTCAGATCTTGGCTCACTGCTGCCTCTGCTAAGATCAGTAACCAAAACATTAGCATTAGTCATGAGAAAGGTGCTGATGAAGGTTTGACTTCTTCACTTGTTTTCGTTGGCTTGTCCAAATATTTATTGCCTCTAATCATGCCTAATTACTAACACACTTAACTGGTACTGAAAGTCTATGGTGTGGTTCCTTGCATTGGCTGTGCTCTAGCTCATAAAAGGTTGTAGACCTTTTATAGGAATCTCTTTAATTTGCATGTCTTAGAAATACTCGAGGACATCATATTTTTTTATCTTAGATTGTTTCCTTCTCTGTCCATACAAGAGAAACACAATGTTTTTTTTTTAATCGTAGCAGCACTGATGGATGTGAAATATATTATTTAAGGCTTCTGTTAAAAAGTTTAGTATGATGATCTTATGTTGTTGCTTCATGTCAATCTAATACAACATCTATTTTTGTGTTTTCAATAAATTATTAATTAAAAAGTATCGCCGAATTTTAATTGAGTTCATTTTCCAGTGAAGACATGCTGGATGAGTCTGAATTCAATCTACACTCTGATATTGCAGATAACAGTAAAAATAGTGTTGATGAACGTCATGCTCAGTTGCAGGGTGATTCAAGTACAACTTTCATTGAAATGACTGCAGCGTCGCCCTCCAGTACTGCTGGTATCGGACCGAGGAACTCTTCCTCCTATGAACGAGCTTGATATAGGAGTTATAGAGTCTCTTCCTCCTGAGGTCTTTTCAGAAATTAATGCCATGTATCATGGAAAATTGGCTCATTTATTACTGAAAAGAGAAGCAAAGGTGAGGTACATTCCTTTAAAATTACAGAAGGCAGTTGGTTAACCCAATTAGCTTATGTGTATACCGTGTTGTGATAAGATTTTGCCTCAATTCTCATATCTTTTAAATTAGGTGTATCAGAAAAAGAAAACATATCTTCGGTTTTCCCTGCTGCACCGAATGAAGCTTTGCTGCTCGTGAGGTATGTTCTGCATTTTTCTCTTTTTGGGCCGGCTTAGCATTTGGCCTGTTTTAACATTGATGATGATGATTATCTTGTTTCTACAACTTCATGGTGTTGATTGTTCCTGGCTATTATAGGAGCAGCAGTATAATGAAGAGGACATCCAAGTGGTCTCTTATCCTAATAAGCTTTTTGCTGATATGACAAGTGAGCCAGTGTCTGATGCTAGTGTACCAAATCTGGACTTGGTTATTAATGCTCCTGTCCCAGGAGGCATCAGTCTAATGCCCGCTTCTCTGAGTCAAGTAGACACCTCGGTTTTTCAGGAATTGCCTGAGGAGTTGAGGACAGATATACATGAACTCCTTCCTGCACACAGGAATGATGAATCTTCACTAGATGCTTCCTTGGTATGTGCTAATAATCAGAACAAGAGTCCTATTTCAAGCATTGATTTGTGGGTTGGAAATCCACCAGAATGGATTGGCATATTCAAAGCCAGTAATTGTCAGATTTTGCGCGTTTTGGCGGAGATGTATGAAAGAGCAGGGACAAAGAAACAGTTATCTTCTGTATTGCAGAGGACTATGTCTCGGGCTTATATTCTCCCGGATGTGACCACTGATGGATGGGCTGAGGCTGTTAGTTGCTTATGCGAGCTTATCAAGCAGTATTTAAAATTAAAAATTTCAACTGATATTGAAGAGGTTTACATTTGTTCTTGCCTTTTAAGAAGGTATATGCCAGAGGCTAAACTTATGTGCAGTATGTGTTCTTTCTTCATCACGTCTCTTTTCTTGGCACTTGCTTCTGTTATTCTTTTCTCTTTGCGATCTTAAATTTCTTTTTTGTTGCTATTGTATTCCTTCATATTCACCATTGGAATCTTGAAGAGAAGTTCAATGTGGCGTTCTATAAATGCAGAATCCGAGGTGATGTGGAAGTTAGGTAGCCATTTAGTGTAGCTTTTCAAGAAAAAACCAAGTAAAAAGTTGAAGGACACAGACTGGCAGACCTGCTGTCTTGCTCTTTCCCCTTCCATAATACAACAACAACTATGTCTCAATTCCAAACAAGTTGAGGTCGGCTATATGCATCATCACTTCCCCATTTAAGCTCAACCCATGTCATCATCGTACCAAATAAAGATAAAAGTAAAAAATAAGTTAAATATATATAGATATATTAATAATAATAATAAAAATATTAGGAGTTCTCTAACAAGTCTTAATCATGATATTAGAAGTTCTCTAACAAGTCTAAATCTATTCCCAACTAGTAGATATCACCTATATGAATCTTTTTCTTTCATTATGTCCTATCTTTAGCTAAATCTACATTACTTTCAAGATATTGTAGGTCTTCCGCGACAACTTCCTTTCGTGAGATCTTAGGCCTACCCCGTCCTTTTAACACCTTCACTCTATCATAGTAACCATTTCTCGTATTCTCAATTGTGCTACTTGTACCTTCTGGTGAATGTGATTATTTTTAATCTTATTCAATCTTGTATGACCACACATTCATCTTAGTATTCACATCTTGCAACACTCATTTTGTGGATATGTTGGACTCAAGTGGCCTAGCATTCACTACCATATAACTTTGCCGGTCTTATAGTTGTTCTAAACGTACCTTTCACTTTAGTAGCCATCCTCACATAAACACTTCTTCATTTCAACCCTCCAATTTTAATTCTATGAGTAACATCTTCATGTATCATTCCATTTCCGTGAAAGAACAAGCCTATCTCATGCTGACTAAACTAGCGGTGCATGTATTTAGTCTTACTTTTATTTATCCGAAAACTTTTAATCTCTAAAGTGCTTCTCCATAGTTTAAGCTTTTGGTTCACACCCTCGTTGGTTTCGTATATTCACACAATATCATCAACAAATAGTATGCACCAGGGACCTCATCTGTGATTGTGTTGGTCAACTCATCCTTAACTAGGCTAACAAGTAGGGGCTTAGTGTTGATTTCTGGTGTCCCCTGTTGTGGAAAGCTCCTTTATATCTCCTACTAATATTGAAAATGATGGTTTGGGTTTAGTCAATAATGTCATGCCAATGGGAAGAGTTGGTGTGAAAAGAAAGAAAAACAGACGAGGAAAAGTGGTGTGGCAGCTAGGATGTTTTCCTCCTTTGATGTCACATCAAGAGGAGGTAGAAGCAAAATTGATGCTTGCTTCCTTTGATGTCACTAATGACATCCCCTATAAATAGATGCACTTCTCTTGTAGAAATCATCCCAAAAATCATATAATACATTGTAGTGAGTAGAGAGTTAAGAGAGTAATTCTCTTAAGTGTAATTGGAAAATATCCCCTCCTTTGTTAATAATAGAAAGGAAATTGTTCTCTGGTGGATGTAAGATCATTTTTATCCGAACCACGTTAAATCATGTGTTCTTTCTTTTACGTTTCCGCTAACAATTGGTATCAGAGTGTTATGACTCTTTGAAGATTGAAGGAGGATTTAGTGGCGCACAACATCAATATCCGGAAGATCCATATGATGGCGTTCGCGGAGGAAGGTTCAATACATCTTATCGACGGAAAGTATTACATCGGCTTAAACGAGGAGAAGATTGAAGGGATCGTTGAGTGTAATCCAATCTCTCGCACTAACATGCTTTGTGAAATGAGTACAAATCACAGAAGAGGCGGTCAAATAGTTATAGTACAAAGCTGAGGGCTTTATCAGGACCGATCAGTGACAATAAGGATGTTGTTACAACGACGTCTTCACACATTTAAAATGGGGTCAGGTACTTTGTTACAAGATCATTTACATTTCAGGAATTAAAAAGGATGAGACACTTGCATGTGCTTTGCTATTTTAATTGACTTCAGGATATCATGATATCAAGAATTCAATTATTTATAGCAAGGAGTCTCACCCTTGAGCAAGTGCGACATACACTTAACTCTAGTGATGTGCGGGGGCATTTTGAAAAAGAGGCAGGGAGGATCAAGCAAGTGGGCTCTTTGTGAGAGGTCGGACTAGCCAACAGGGAAAGAGCAAATCAAAGCACAGATCAAAGTTTCGTGTGAACAAGAAGAATGCAGATTGTTGGGGATGCGGCAAGAAGGGGCTCTTTGAACGAGATTGCCCAACATCAAAGTCCAAGGAAAAGGCGAGTTCATCCACAGTTGAACATGTACATGATTCTGATAATGATTATGTACTTACAACATCGTGCAATAATGAAAGTTATAAAAACAAATGGGTGTTAGACTCTGCTTGTACTCTGTATATGACGTTTCAAAGAGACTGGTTTAGCAGCTATGAAAAAGTGGAGGAACCGTAGTAATGTGCAATAATGCAACTTGTGCAATAGTTGGCATTGGCTTAGTACATGTTCGCTGCCATGACGGAGCCGTGAGGACTATTACACAAATCCGTCATGTTCCTGATCTGAAAAAGAATTCGACCTCCCTAGTTACTCTGGATAAACAAGGCTACAAGTACATGAGCGAAGGAGGGACTATAAAGGTGACTAAAGGTTCTTTAGTCATGCTGAAAGACAAGTTGGAGGATGACCTTTACACATTGACAGGAAGCACCATTGTTGGCTCTGCAAATGCATCTACAGTGTAGTTATCTACTGATGACAAGGCAAGATTATGTCACATGAGATTGGGTCATTTGAGCGCACGTGGACAGGAGATGTTGAACAACCGTAACCTTTTGAAAGGTGAAAAGATCAGCACACTTGAATTTTGTGAGCACTGTGTTCTAGGGAAGCAAAAGAAGGTCAGCTTCAGCTCTGGCAAACACAAGACAGGAAGGGTGCTAGACTACATCCATTCAGATTTATAGGGTCCCTCTAAACTTTCATCAAAGGGTGGAAAGAGGTATCTTCACTTTTATTGATGATTTCTCATGAAAGGTTTGGGTGCGTTTTTTGAAAGCAAAAAGTGATGCTTTTAAAGCATTTAAAGAGTGGGAGATTTTGGTTGAGAATCAAATGGAGCGAAAAATCAAATATCTTTGCACAGACAATGGCTTGGAGTTTAATGATTTTTGCGAGGTTCATGGAATTTCAAGACATAGGACTGTGAGACACACCCCACAACAGAATGTAGTTGCCAAGAGGATGCACAGAACTCTTCTTGAAAAGGCTTGTTGTATGCTCCTAAAAGCCAAATATTAAAAGTATTTTTGGCTGAAGCAGTTCACACTGCTGCTCATATTGTCAATCAATCTCCAGCATCTGTGATTGACTTTAAGACTCCGAATGAAGTATGGTCAGGTGAACCTTCTAACTATTCATACTTATGAGTATTTTGGTGTCCAATTTATTATCATGTTAATGAAGGAAAGCTTGAACCAATGGCTAAGAAGGCCATATTCATAGGGTATGTGAATGGAGTAAAAAGGTACAAACTTTGGTGTTTGTTTTTATGCAAATTTATAGTTAGTAAAGATGTCACCTTTGATGAATCCTCTATACTTGATCTCCGTAAAGTTTCCGTGGAGTTTTCAGAAAACAAGAACAACGAGCAGGTGGAGCTTCCTGTGGATCTTACCAAGGCAAAATGATCAAGAAACTAAGGTTGAAGATGAGTCAAAAGATGTAGATCTTGAAGAACTTGTTGTCAATGAAACATACACAATTGCGAAGGAAGGGAGAAAGAGCGGTGAAAATCCGAACGCCTTATAGATCAAGCTAACTTTGATTGCATATGTGTTCCTAGTAGCGAAGAAGAGATTAAAGATCTAAAGCCCTCGCCGTATGTTGAAGCAACTTCTTCAGGATGCAACCTGATGGAGGTTAGCCAAGACAGAAGAGATGGAGTCTCTTCGCAAGAATTAGACATGAGTCTTAGTGAAAAGACAAAAGGAGAAGAGGACAGTTGGATGCAAATGGGTCTATAGAAAGAAAGAGGGAATTCCTGAAGTGGAAGATGCTAGGTTCAAGGCGAGATTGGTTGCAAAGAGTTTCAGTCAGAAGGAGGGAATTGACTACATTGAGATTTTCTCTCCAGTCGTGAAGCATAGTTCAATTCGCGTGCTATTAGCATTGGTTGCACAATTTGACTTGGAGCTTCAACAACTTGATGTCAAAATTGCTTTCTTACATGGTGATCTAGAAGAGACGATCATATGGATCACCAAGGTTTCTAGCGAGGAAAAAGATCATATACGCCAGAAGAAGTCTTTGTATGATTTGAAGAATCCCTGCATAATGGTACAAGAGGTTTGATGCATTCATGACTACACATGAATTCTCAAGGAGTGCATTTAATAGTTGTGTGTATCACAAGAAAATATTTGGTAACTTAAATGATTTATTTACTGTTGTATGTTGATGATATGCTTATTGTTGCTAACAACATTACAGAGATAAATGCTTTGAAGAAACTGTTGATTAAGGAATTTGACATGAAGGATTTAGGAGCTGCAAAGAAAATCCTTGGTATGATACAATTAGCTCTCATTTTAAACTTTCAGAGTTACAAATACCTCAATCCGAACATGAGGTGGAGCATATGTCAAAGGTTCCTTATGCCAGCGTAGTTGGTAGCATTATGTATGCGATGGTATGTACACGTCCAGATATTGCTCAATCTGTAAATGTGGTAAGCAGATACATGTTTCCAACCCAGGAAAGAGATATTGGGAAGCTGACAAGTGGATATTGAGATATCTCAAGGGAGCTTCTGATGTTGGTCTGACCTTTCGAAAAGGTGGTGGAGGTATTTCAATTCTCGGTTTTGTGGATTCTGACTATGCAGGGGATCTTGGCGAAGGAGGTCCATAACCTAGGATACATCTTTACTCTTGTTGGCGGTCTTGTTAGTTGAAAATCGACTCTGCGATCGATTGTCACTTTGTCTGAGTGAAGCGAGAATACATGGCGTGATGGAGGCATTAAAGAAGCAATCGTTAAAATGTTTAGTGGCGGAATTGAGTTTGGTTGATGAGGAATCAACCCTTAGATGTGATAGTCAGTGTTAATCATCCGATTAAAACTCGAGATTTTATGGCGCGCACTAAACACATCGATGTCGATTTCATTTTATTCGAGATGTCAAGACGGAACCATCAAGGTCGTGAAGGTTATCACAGACGATAACGCTGCAGATATGTTGACCAAGATAGTCCCCCTTGCTAAGTTTGCACACTACAAGTACTTGGCAGGAGTATGCATCAGATGCAACTCCGAAAAGAGCAATTGTTAGGTGGAGGTGGTATGTTCAACAATGGTTTGATTCTTCTTGTTTCTAACAACGGGATTGCCCAGTAAGCTTAGAAGTTTTAACTAGAGTTGTTCATACGGACGCTCGAAACGCAAATCAAGGTGGAGATTGAAAAGGTTGGTTTTGGGTTTAGTCAACAATGTCATGTCAATTGGAAGAGTTGGTGTGAAAAGAAAGAAAAAAAAACGTGGAAAAGTGGTGTGGCTGCTAGGATGTTTTCCTCCTTTGATGTTACTCATGACATCAAGAGGAGGTAGAAGCAAAATTGATGCGTGCTTCCTTTTGATGTCACCAATGACATCAAGAGGAGGTTTTACCCCTATAAATAGATGCACTTCTTCTCTCGTAGAAATCATCCCTAAAATCATACAATACATTGTAGTGAGTAGAGAGTTGAGAGAACAATTCTCTTAAGTGTAATTGGAAAATCTCCCCTTCCTTTGTTAATAATATAAAGGCAACTGTTCTCTGGTGGATGTAGAATCATTTTGATCTGAACCACGTTAAATCTTGTGTTCTTTCTTTTACGTTTCCGCTAACAACTATCCCCACGCTAGTGACGGCTCCTTCATACATGTCATTTATGACATTTATATATTCAAGATGAATTCCTTTCTTCTCCATCACCCACCGAAGGACCTTTGTGTACTCTTCATCCATGATAAAAAGAAAAAAAGAAATATATTGATGTTATTATAGGAAATGCAAGTATCAATACTGAGGAAGGGCTTTAGTGTCCAAGAGAAAACTTAGCATGGAGTACTATAAAATGTGTCTTTTGAGATTCATATAGGCTTCTCCTGTTGTTTACCTTCCACTTGGCGACATTCCCCACAACAGCTTGTGATGAAGCTCTTAGATAGTAACTGAAGGGACTTTTGAAAGCTGCCTTTTCTTCTTTATCCTTTTTTTCAGGTGCTTTTGGTAAATACCTTGTCTAGCACAATGATGACAGAAGCCTTCATACACGTCGTCCTTTTTTTTTTTTTGGATATTTTGGAATTCTTTTGTTTTTATAATATTTACCTGTTTTACTGCGAGAAGCAGCACAAATAAGCATGGTTGGAAAGTGTAACGGGACAAATACATTTATGATTTGTTATGAATGAAGGCCGGGTCTGACATTATCGAAATTGTGACATCAGGTTAACTGCAAGGTCAAAAGTTTTCCTAGAAGTTTACAACAACATGCTTCCTCATTTTCAGGTACCATAAGTAGTTCCATTTTGTTTTTCTTGTTGAGATGTGTATAGTTTATGACATGCTCCAAAAGAATGATATGACGTTGTTGAAATAATTTCTACTAGATATTGATTTGACCATATTTGCTGAAAACTGGGCAGGCTTTCCTGCTGTTCTCATTAACACATTAAGTCATTAATTGATCTGGTTTCTTCTGGATTCTTTCAATCATTCTAGGGTTAGTTTTACTTATTAAGAGACGTATAAGATTCTACTATGTGGAGAACCACTTCCAACGTGTTGTTAATGGCATTTGGAGCATAACTTTAATGAATAACTAAGTGCTCATTTATTCAGCTGACGTTCTTTTGGTTCTCAAGAAAACAATTCGAAAACATGTTTTCGTTTTATAAAATAAACAATTATATACGAGGGTGATAATATTATTATAGAGTATTGCGTGTGATTGCAATCTTAGTATTACAATACTGAAAGAATGATACTTCATTTACGGATATTTGAAGATGTTATCGAAGTCCTACCCATCTAGGTTGTAAAATGGGTGGAAAGTTCCCCACCATGGTACCTGGGGTGTTGAGTATCCTCTTTGATGCCAAACCTATCAAAAACTCCTTCAAGTTTGTACATAGGGAGTACCCAATCTGTTAGTTTGCACAGATTTTGCATGGAAAATTGTTCCCATCTTTCATTTAATAAGCGTATTGAAGCCCCACATCGGTTGTGGTAGGAAATATTGGTCACTTTGAATGATCTTGGGAATCCTACTCATGAGCTAGCTTTTGGAGATGAGTTAGCCCCAAGGTCCATTTCTTAACAAGGTATTAGAGCAAAAAATAGCGTGCTCTTTCTAACAACTTGAGCTTTTAGATGAGATGGTCACATACATGGTATCAGCGTCGGGCCCATCCCGATTCTGATTTACCCAATGTAGGCCCAAGTTGTATAGTCCATGATCCAGATGTTCAGTCTTGGACGTGCGGGGGTGTTGTAGTCCTACATCGGTTGTGCGAGGTAAGAAATAATCTCTTTATATGGTCTTAGGCAATACTTATTTCATGAGTTAGCTTCTGGGATTAAGTTAGGCCCAAAGTCCATCTTTTATCTAATCGGTTGCACAAGGTTTTTGTTCTTCTTCTTAATGATGTAATGGTCTTGCTGTCCGATAAGTCGTTTATTCCTTTCCCCCCTGTGATATAAGGTCGTAAGTCAAGTAGTTTAATGCTGCATTGATTTGGATTCAGGGCTGTTCTGGTTGAAGATGATCTTTGCAGCAAATAGCTTCTTTTGTTCCTCCTTTAATTAGCAAGTGCAGGCTTTTAGTTGCAAAACCAGTTAAACTTAAATGATAACTTTTAACCAGTGGTTACAGAAGACTCTCTTATAAAGGTTAAAGTATAAAGTTAGGGAATCTTCTGATATAATGTTATTATATCTGGATGGGAGAAAATGTGAAATAGCAATACAATAAACCGGGAGTGACATCTTAAAAGGTCTTTTAATTTGAAACCAATAGTTTAGATGCATAGCTTCCTGTTTTTTCAATAGCAAATTCAAGTTTAGGATCTGCTTTAATAGCCGTGTTATCAAAAGCGAAAAGCGCAAAAAGCTCTAAGGTCACTGGGATTTAAACGCAAATAAAGTGTGGCGCAATGGTGCAAATATACAAATATATGTATGTTTAGTCCAAGACTATTAATAATAAGCATGAATAACAAGAAATTGTAAATACATTACGATAAAGTGAAATATCAATTATCTAGTGTCACATCTTGAAGAGAGGCTCATTAGCAAGAAGAAGTATGTCTTAGGGCCTTGATGATAGCGCACATAAAGTGAGTAGCGCTCAACATGTTTTGAGCCTCGCTTGTGGCTTAAGCACGCCTTTGACACCACCGCTTTAACATTGAATTCATGACATACCCTAATCAACTTTTTGTCTCGATTTGTAGGCATCGGTTAGTGAGAACTATGGTGGCAGCTTCTACATAGCTTCCAATGGAGTGATGCATGGCATGCCTTCTTTGCCAAGAAAAAGTGTCAGGTGCTCTATGTGTACAAGTACGCATTCAGTTTACTCACTTGCTCTACTTGTAACTTGAATATCGCTGCAAAGGACCTCTGGTAAAAGAACTCACTTGGTCTAACCGAAGATCATGTGAACTTTTGATAGTCTGACATGAAATTAGAAGAGCCCTGTTATCTTTGACGTCCTGTCTTCCGAGATGGTGTCTTTGGTTATGCAGGTAAGTGCTTCTTTATTCTACACTAGCAATCTTGCTTTTGAATTTCCTGGAACTGGAAATTGACTAGTTTCTTGACGAGCATTTACTAAAAATTTGAACACACTATATCAGCAATCTTGCTTTTGACCTCCTCATAAATTTATTGAATAAGTAAGTTCTCCTCACTCTTGATTTTTGTCTTCCACTCTTCTCATGTGGCTCAGAAGGACCTAGATCTGTCATTAACTCTTATGAGATTCTTGCTGTTAAAGATTTCTGAAGCTGTAAAGTACTGCCTCTTGTGTCGAAGATTTTGCAAACCTTCAAGTGGTTATAGAGGTAGTTATTTCTAAATCCACATCTCATTTGTCATTTCTGTATCTTCATTTTATGTTTTAATGTTACTTAAAGTGCTCACATCTCACTTATTTCCTCGTTAACAGAGTGTTGAAAGCATAATCATATAGAGTGCGGTTTATTGGGTCTGATAAGACATCTTCTCAGGTTAAACTGAGCTGGCGATCATGGTACGTAGCGCTGTGTTTTGAGTGTTTTATTTCCAATTCTTGTAGGCATAAATTTGTCTTCCCTCTTGCTGGAAGTCAAGTGGGGCTTCACTCTTGGGATGGATGACAAAAGGTGAACTGAAATGCAAGAATCAGTTAAACGATGTGTTCATTTTTGTCTTACACTTACTTTCAGGAGGTCCTGTATGGAGTTCAAGAACATCCGTGATATTTATCCGACTGAGCAGTAAAACAAGAATGCTATTTTTCACTTTCCCATTTTTGATGCAAAGCTTTGTTTGAATGTTGTTTCTTCCTAGAGGGGATTCAGTAAATGGGAAGTGGTACAGGGAATTAAATAAATAAAATACTCCCCCCTCTAGCAGTTTAAGCTTTTATATGATATGCTCACACAATTCAACATGGTATACGAGTAGGCAGAAACTTTGGATTCTAAGTCTCATTCACCTGTTAACAGATTAGTATTTAACGTGCTTGCCCAAGAAAAAGGAATGAGGGAATCCATGAGAATCAATTAAATAAATACCAATATCCTCTCTCTAATAATTTAAACTTTTAGGTGAGCCGGTAGTCACACGATTTAGCAGAAAGGAGTACGTTGCTTGCAGGGCCCAAAATTGATTTATGGAGAAAATTAGACAACAAAAGGATGAAGTGGTGACATGTGTTGCCACCATTGCCCTGTGAGAGTACAGCTTTTGTCCTTTCGTATCATCATTACTTGGTCCTGATAACAAAGCATTCTATATTTGTGAATGAATAAGCTTACGGTAGTAGTGTTATTATTAAAGAGCTCTCAGTGGTAAACTGCAGTCTATTGTTTGTTGTTTCCTATTTTAAATTTCAACCTTCTCAGTCTGTTCCTTTGCCTAAAATTTCTAGAAGTTTGGTCGTTACAACTTCTATTATTGATATACTATCTTCAAGAAAACTGGTTCATGGAAAACAGTGCCTTATTGTCCTGGACTTGCTTGATTATGTTGTTTAAGTATTTTTTTTATCTGCCTTTATGTATGCTTTTCTCTTCCCACTTCTCTCTCTTCTTTTCTAGTTTAATTGTGCCAGTGATGATAGAGTGCTTATGTTTGATTTTGTTATTGCAGAAAGGAATCCTAGGATGCTGCAGTTATTTGTACTTTGGCGTTATTGGTCAGGCCTCACTGCACTGTAAATGTTAAGTGGAGTGAGTAGCAGTTTCAATGGCAGTGGTATTGCTCAGATGCAGTGTTGAGGCAGACAGATGTGTGGTGCTGAGTGCTAAAAAGATCGTGTTAGAGATCGCTGGACTTCTTGCTGAGTGCTCAGATGCAGTGTTGAGGCAGAAGTGTATGTCATTTTTCGAAATACATCTTTTTTCATACCAAACACATTGTGTTCTGATTTTTCATGTTAATGAAGATAGAATATTTTGTGCTGGAAGGTGGATAATTTTATGAATTTCTTTGGTCCACAAGTGACCACCAGGTAGAAACTTACTTTGTTGTTTACGTGATAAACGGTGGCCTGTCACTGTCGTAATTGAAGCATATATGCAAGGGTCAGCCTCCACCTGATCTGACCATGAAAATTAAAGAATACCTGCTTCTGCTCATACTATTTCTTCACGTTTTGCCGTTACATTTTTCAAAGAGTAATATATGTGGGGACTATTGACTCAGTTAAAAAGGATGATAGTTTGATTTTTTTTTTTGTTGGCAGGTTGATGCTGCAGTTCTCCAGTATCAAAATCAAAAACTAGTACAGCAGTTAGATGCACATAAACATAAGATGCAAGATCTTAAAGCCAAAATGAAAGAACTAAGGGACAAACAAGCTTCTTATGATGACTTCTTGGTTACATTAAATCGGATCTGGAATCAGGTAACATCTTTACTTATCCTAATATATTGGTGTCTGAATGGCCTAAGTAGCCTAACATGTGATTTGCGTTGTTTTGATGATCTCTTAAATAACTCCATGTAGCTAGATGATGACCTGATTATCCTTGGGGCACGCAGTGGGGCAGATCAAATAGCCTTGCAAAGCTTGGATCAACAAGATTATTCTCGAGGTTGGCTGTTAGAAGAATAAGTGAATTTGAGTTTCTTTATCATCCTGAAAGTTCAATGTAGGAAAGATAAGCTCTTTTTCATTGTGTGAGAATAATTAGTTGATTTTTAAAAACATTTAGGTTCAATTCCATCATGTCCTGCGGAGGAGATTTTCTGTGTAGGGTGTTGAAAACCAACGCCATTCCAGGCAATGCCAATGCCGGATATATTGATAATATCTGAGAAGCTCTTGATCTTCGTCACTCTTCTATTCTTGAATTAATGAAATCGTTGGAAAATGCTATTGATGCTCAGCGAATTAAAACCGAAAATTTTGCTCATCTTTTGGAAGGAAAGCCATCTGCAGAAGGTTGGGAACCTGGAAAGACCTCTTTATTCTCTAATTACATTGCAAACGTTTGTTTCCTTTGGAATTTATTTTGTTACTATTTACTATGTATATAATTGGTGCTTGTATCAGGTCTAATCTGATTATTTTATCATTGTGATTTTGCAGATGCTATCATTCTTCTAAATAAGATTGATGATATGATGAAGGAAGAGGCTAATTATCTCCATCGAGTGATTGATGCTCTTCATTTGAAACACAAAGAATATGCTGATGAAATTGAAGCTTGTAATCAACGCCACTCAGTGGATCGATCTGAGTTAAAACGTCTTGAAACTCAAGCATCCTTGGAACCTTCATTAAATAGAGCTGATGAAATAGGCTATACATTCCCGCCCATGGAAACTCATGGTTAAAGTGTTTTCAAAAGCATGATCATTCGATAAAATGAGAATATCTTGTCTTCTTGTGGAAACTTTGTTCTAATCAGTGCTTAAGAAATCCCTTATTGGCATGAGGGTTGTTTCTTTGGAGAAAAAAAGTATGTCGAACACATTACAGCACTTGTTTGATCGTTGGTTGGTCAGCTTTTCTTAGAATTGCTCAGTCTTGTAGATTAAAGAAGCGATTTTTATTGGTGAATACTTTCATAATTTCTTTTGCTGTTATTCAGCCTGCTAAGTGGGATGCTTTTCTCCTTTATATGATACTTATCGGTACACCAATCATGGTGGCATGAAGAATGCTCTCTATATGTGGCATGCCATTTTTTGGGGATGACATGCAAATATTGGACTATATATATATAACCTCCTACTCATTTGTTGTGTTTCCAGGAAACTCCAGAAGGACTTTGGTGCTAAAACTAGCAGTACACTATGGAACTATAGTAGAGGGATAGACGATCGGTTGGTTGGCATGATGCAGGTTAGGACCAACACAGAATATCTTTACCGCTTTAATTTGTATGCTTTCTTTTGGATTGTGTCAATAGTCACACAACTGACTCGCGAACTCCCATTGACTCCTCCATTTCACTGTTTCTTATTGTTTTGAATTTTGGAGACTTGCTTACTGATTGATAAGTATTTTCTTTGCCTCTTGTGCTTCTTGTTGCTTCTAACTCACGTCATTGATTCTAGTGCCAACATAAGCAGTCTCTCAAGTATTATTGGGTATGTGTGTGTGTGTATATTTATTATGTTTCAGAGCAAAATTCTGGTTGTGAGTAGTACGTATACACTTATTTCTGTAGAGGTCTTAAACGATGTTCTAGTACCTATCAAAAGGAAGCAAATACTAGTTACCGCGAATCTTCATCATGAAGTTTGTTAATTTTGTTTTGAATCAGTCATGCGGGTTCAAGCCAAATATATAACTTCTCGATAACTTTTGCAGGAAAGCAAATCCATAGGTGCAGATGTTAACTGGGGCGTGAGGTTCAATGATCTGAAAGACGTTAGATCTCCACTAAGCATCATTGTTTGTTTGCCCTTTGTATTAACTTATAGACACTAAACACCTTCTCAATTCAGGTACAACATTTTCTATTAAACCTTTGCAAGGAGGTTTCATTACGTTTGCAGGGGTGTGGAGTGATAGGGAGAAAGTTTACCTTGAAGGTCTCTCTCTCTTTCTCTCTGTTTTTTGCCATATGAAGCGATAACTTTTTATTATAGATTATAGTTCATTACTGGACTCTTATAGTAGAAACTAGTCGTATAGTTGGTTCTTATGCTGCTTCTGCACCTATATTGTCAATACAGATAAAGAAAAAGAGGGGTGATGCAGGGGAGCCAGTAAAGTATTTGGGCTGTGGTGTTTGTGATAACTTGAGTCATTCTGTCACGGTATAATATTTTGTATGATAACCTTGTGCTCAATGTTTTCTAACTGAAGCAATTTCTCTGTTCCTTAACGGGTTTTAATTGCATTGTGCCACTTGTAGGTGCCAATGGCTACAGATAGGGTTGATGTGCTTGAGAGAATCGTTTCACAGCTTTTTACAACTTCACACGTGGGTAATTCCTTTCCCCACTTTAAAATAAGGATTTTAAATCCACACCCAAGGGTGTGGCCTAGTGGTCAATGAACTTGGTGCAAATCTTGGAGATCAGGCTCACAGCAAAGACAAGAAACACTAGGTGATTTTTTTCTAGGGTGAATGCCAAAATGGAAATCAATTATCTTAAGAAATTTTAGTTGATCTCAGTGTCATTTCAATGTAAATAGCTTGTTTAGCTTTGTCAACACATATCACCACTTCATCCTTTTGTTGTCTAATTTTCTCCATAAATCAATTTTGGGCCCTGCAAGCAACGTACTCCTTTCATCCTTTTGTTGTCTAATTTTCTCCATAAATCAATTTTGGGCCCGGCAAGCAACGTACTCCTTTCTGCTAAATCGAGTGACTACCAGCTCACCTAAAAGTTTAAATTATTAGAGAGAGGGTATTTGTATTTATTTAATTGATTCTGTATGGATTCCCTCATTCCTTTTTCTTGGGCAAGCACATTAAATACTAATCTGTTAACAGGTGAATGAGACTTAGAATCCAAAATTTCTGCCTACTCGTATACCATGTTGAATTGTGTGAGCATATCATATAAAAGCTTAAACTGCTAGAGGGGGGAGAATTTTATTTATTTAATTCTATGTACCACTTCCCATTTACTGAATCCCCTCTAGGAAGAAACAACATTCAAACAAAGCTTTGCATCAACAATGGGAAAGTGAAAAATAGCATTCTTGTTATACTGCTCAGTCGGATAAATATCACGGATGTTCTTGAACTCCATACAGGACCTCCTGAAAGTAAGTGTAGGACAAAAATGAACACATCGTTTAACTGATTCTTGCATTTCAGTTCACCTTTTGTCATCCATCCCAAGAGTGAAGCCCCACTTGACTTCCAGCAAGAGGGAAGACAAATTTATACCTACAAGAATTGGAAATAAAACACTCAAAACACAGCGCTACATACCATGATCGCCAGCTCAGTTTAACCTGAGAAGATGTCTTATCAGACCCAATAAACCGCACTCTATATGATTATGCTTTCAACACTCTGTTAACGAGGAAATAAGTGAGATGTGAGCACTTTAAGTAACATTAAAACATAAAATGAAGATACAGAAATGACAAATGAGATGTGGATTTAGAAATAACTACCTCTATAACTACTTGAAGGTTTGCAAAATCTTCGACACAAGAGGCAGTACTTTACAGCTTCAGAAATCTTTAACAGCAAGAATCTCATAAGAGTTAATGACAGATCTAGGTCCTTCTGAGCCACATGAGAAGAGTGGAAGACAAAAAATCAAGAGTGAGACGATCTAAAATTGCTTAGTAAAATAGAACGGAAGCACCTCCCAAAATTCTATTTTTTTATGGTTGGTTTGTTGTTTCCGAAAAACATACATAAAAGCAGATAAAAAAAATACTTAAAACAGCATAATCAAGCAAGTCCAGGACAATAAGGCACTGTTTTCCATGAACCAATTTTCTTGAAGATAGTATATCAATAATAGAAGTTGTAACGACCAAACTTCTAGAAATTTTAGGCAAAGGAACAGACTGAGAAGGTTGAAATTTAAAATAGGAAACAACAAACAATAGACTGCAGTTTACCACTGAGAGCTCTTTAATAATAACACTACTACCGTAAGCTATTCATTCACAAATATAGAATGCTTTGTTATCAGGACCAAGTAATGATGATACGAAAGGACAAAAGCTGTACTCTCACAGGGCAATGGTGGCAACACATATCACCACTTCATCCTTTTGTTGTCTAATTTTCTCCATAAATCAATTTTGGGCCCTGCAAGCAACGTACTCCTTTCTGCTAAATCGTGTGACTACCAGCACACCTAAAAGTTTAAATTATTAGAGAGAGGGTATTTGTATTTATTTAATTGATTCTGTATGGATTCCCTCATTCCTTTTTCTTGGGCAAGCACGTTAAATACTAATTTGTTAACAGGTGAAGGAGACTTAGAATCCAAAGTTTCTTCCTACTCATATACCATGTTGAATTGTGTGAGCATGTCATATAAAAGCTTAAACTACTAGAGGGGGGAGAATTTTATTTATTTAATTCTCTGTACCACTTCCCATTTACTGAATCCCCTCTAGGAAGAAACATGTGCCTCTAGGAAGAAACAACATTCAAACAAAGCTTTGCATCAACAATGGGAAAGTGAAAAATAGCATTCTTGTTTTACTGCTCAGTCGAATAAATATCACGGATGTTCTTGAACTCCATACAGGACCTCCTGAAAGTAAGTGTAAGACAAAAATGAACATATCGTTTAACTGATTCTTGCATTTCAGTTCACCTTTTGTCATCCATCCCAAGAGTGAAGCCCCACTTGACTTCCAGCAAGAGGGAAGACAAATTTATGCCTACAAGAATTGGAAATAAAACACTCAAAACACAGCGCTACGTGCCATGATCGCCAGCTCAGTTTAACCTGAGAAGATGTCTTATCAGACCCAATAAACCGCACTCTATATGATTATGCTTTCAACACTCTGTTAACGAGGAAATAAGTGAGATGTGAGCACTTTAAGTAACATTAAAACATAAAATGAAGATACAGAAATGACAAATGAGATGTGGATTTAGAAATAACTACCTCTATAACCACTTGAAGGTTTGCAAAATCTTCGACACAAGAGGAAGTACTTTACAGCTTCAGAAATCTTTAACAGCAAGAATCTCATAAGAGTTAATGACAGATCTAGGTCCTTCTGAGCCACATGAGAAGAGTGGAAGACAAAAATCAAGAGTGAGGAGAACTTACTTATTCAATAAATTTCGCAGGGAGGTCAAAAGCAAGATTGCTGATATAGTGTGTTCAAATTTTTAGTAAATGCTCGTTAAGAAACTAGTCAATTTCCAGTTCCAGGAAATTCAAAAGCAAGATTGCTAGTGTAGAATAAAGAAGCACTTACCTGCATAACCAAAGACACCATCTCGGAAGACAGGACGTCAAAGATAACATGGCTCTTCTAATTTCATGTCGTACTATCAAAAGTTCACATGATCTTCGGTTAGACCAAGTGAGTTCTTTTACCAGAGGTCCTTTGCAGCGATATTCAAGTTACAAGTAGAGCAAGTGAGCAAACTGAATGCGTACTTGTACACATAGAGCACCTGACACTTTTTCTTGGCAAAGAAGGCATGCCATGCATCACTCCATTGCGGAAGCTATGTAGAAGCTGCCACCATAGTTCTCACTAACCGATGCCTACAAATCGAGACAAAAAGTTGATTAGGGTATGTCATGAATTCAATGTTAAAGCAGTGGTGTCAAAGGCGTGCTTAAGCCCTGAAGCGAGGCTCAAAACATGTTGAGCGCCGCCACTTTATGTGCGCTATCATCAAGGCCCTAAGACATACTTCTTCTTGCTAATGAGCCTCTCTTCAAGATGTGACACTAGATAATTGATATTTCACGTTATCGTAATGTATTTACAATTTCTTGTTATTCATGCTTATTATTAATAGTCTTGGACTAAACATACATATATTTGTATATTTGCACCATTGCGCCTTTTTTCATTAAAGCCACACTTTATTTGCGTTTAAATCCCCAGCTGACCTTAGAGCTTTTTTGCGCTTTTGATAACACGGCTATTAAAGCAGATCCTAAACTTGAATTTGCTATTGAAAAAACAGGAAGCTATGCATCTAAACTATTGGTTTCAAATTAAAAGACCCTTTAAGATGTCACTCCCAGTTTATTGTATTGTTATTTCACATTTTCTCCCATCCAGATATAATAACATTATATCAGAAGATTCCCTAACTTTATACTTTAACCTTTATAAGAGAGTCTTCTGTAACCACTGGTTAAAAGTTATCATATAAGTTTAACTGGTTTTGCAACTAAAAGCCTGCACTTGCTAATTAAAGGAGGAACAAAAGAAGCTATTTTGCTGCAAAGATCATCTTCAACCAGAACAGCCCTGAATCCAAATCAATGCAGCATTAAACTACTTGACTTACGACCTTATATCACAGGGGGGAAAGGAATAAACGACTTATCGGACAGCAAGACCATTACATCATTAAGAAGAAGAACAAAAACCCTGTGCAACTGATTAGATAAAAGATGGACTTTGGGTCTAACTTAATCCCAGAAGCTAACTCATGAAATAAGTATTGCCTAAGACCATATAAAGAGATTATTTCTTACCTCGCACAACCGATGTAGGACTACAACACCCCGCACGCCCAAGACCGAACATCCGGATCATGGACTATATAACTTGGGCCTACATTGGGTAAATCAGAATCGGGATGGGCCTGACTCTGATACCATGTATGTGACCATCTCATCTAAAAGCTCAAGTTGTTAGAAAGAGCACGCTATTTTTACTCAATTATTTTTTGCTCTAATACCTTGTTAAGAAATGGACCTTGGGGCTAACTCATCTCCAAAAGCTAGCTCATGAGTAGGATTCCCAAGATCATTCAAAGTGACCAATATTTCCTACCACAAATGTGGGGCTTTCAATACGCTTATTAAATGAAAGATGGGAACAATTTTCCATGCAAAATCTGTGCAAACCAACAGATTGGGTACTCCCTATGTACAAACTTGAAGGAGTTTTTGATAGGTTTGGCATCAAAGAGGATACTCAACACCCTGTGTACCATGGTGGGGAACTTTCCACCCATTTTACAACCTAGATGGGTAGGACTTCGATAACATCTTCAAATATCCGTAAATGAAGTATCATTCTTTCAGTATTGTAATACTAAGATTGCAATCACACGCAACACTCTTTAATAATATTATCACCCTCGTATATAATTGTTTATTTTATAAAACGAAAACATGTTTTCGAATTGTTTTCTTGAGAACCAAAAGAACGTCAGCTGAATAAATGAGCACTTAGTTATTCATTAAAGTTATGCTCCAAATGCCATTAACAACACGTTGGAAGTGGTTCTCCACATAGTAGAATCTTATACGTCTCTTAATAAGAAAAACTAACCCTAGAATGATTGAAAGAATCCGTAAGAAACCGGATCAATTAATGACTTAATGTGTTAATGAGAACAGCAGGAAAGCCTGCCCAGTTTTCAGCAAATATGGTCAAATCAATATCTAGTAGAAATTATTTCAACAACGTCATATCATTCTTTTGGAGCATGTCATAAACTATACACATCTCAACAAGAAAAAAAAAATGGAACTACTTATGGTACCTGAAAATGAGGAAGCATGTTGTTGTAAACTTCTAGGAAAACTTTTGACCTTGCAGTTAACCTGCTGTCACAATTTCGATAATGTCAGACCCGGCCTTCATTCATAACAAATCATAAATGTATTTGTCCCGTTACACTTTCCAACCATGCTTATTTGTGCTGCTTCTCGCAGTAAAACAGGTAAATATTATAAAAACAAAAGAATTCCAAAATATCCAAAAAAAAAAAAAGGATGACGTGTATGAAGGCTTCTGTCATCATTGTGCTAGACAAGGTATTTACCAAAAGCACCAGAAAAAAAGGATAAAGAAGAAAAGGCAGCTTTCAAAAGTCCCTTCAGTTACTATCTAAGAGCTTCATCACAAGTTGTTGTGGGGAATGTCGCCAAGTGGAAGGTAAACAACAGGAGAAGCCTATATGAATCTCAAAAGACACATTTTATAGTACTCCATGCTAAGTTTTCTCTTGGACACTAAAGCCCTTCCTCAGTATTGATACTTGCATTTCCTATAATAACATCAATATATTTCTTTTTTTCTTTTTATCATGGATGAAGAGTACACAAAGGTCCTTCGGTGGGTGATGGAGAAGAAAGGAATTCATATTGAATATATAAATGTCATAAATGACATGTATGAAGGAGCCGTCACTAGCGTGGGGATAGTTGTTAGCGGAAACGTAAAAGAAAGAACACAAGATTTAACGTGGTTCAGATCAAAATGATTCTACATCCACCAGAGAACAGTTGTCTTTATATTATTAACAAAGGAAGGGGAGATTTTCCAATTACACTTGAGAGAATTGTTCTCTCAACTCTCTACTCACTACAATGTATTGTATGATTTTAGGGATGATTTCTACGAGAGAAGAAATGCATCTATTTATAGGGGTAAAACCTCCTCTTGATGTCATTGGTGACATCAAAGGAAGCACGCATCAATTTTGCTTCTACCTCCTCTTGATGTCATGAGTAACATCAAAGGAGGAAAACATCCTAGCAGCCACACCACTTTTCCACGTCTTTTTTCTTTCTTTTCACACCAACTCTTTCAATTGACATGACATTGTTGAACTAAACCCAAAACCAACCTTTTCAATCTCCACCTAACAATTGCTCTTTCGTGAGTCAGCATCCGACGATACTCCTGCCAAGTACTTGTAGTGTGCAAACTTAGCAAGGGGGACTTTTCGTGTCTGCCTCTTCTCCCTTCCCTTCGCAATTGTGTATGTTTCATTGACAACAAGTTCTTCAAGATCTACATCTTTTGACTCATCTTCAACCTTAGTTTCTTGATCATTTTGCCTTGGTAAGCTCCACAGGAAGCTCCACCTGCTCGTTGTTCTTGTTTTCTGAAAACTCCACGGAAACTTTACGGAGATCAAGTATAGAGGATTCATCAAAGGTGACATCTTTACTAACTATAAATTTGAATAAAAACAAACACCAAAGTTTGTACCTTTTTACTCCATTCACATACCCTATGAATATGGCCTTCTTAGCCATTGGTTCAAGCTTTCCTTCATTAACATGATAATAAGTTGGACACCAAAATGCTCATAAGTATGAATAGTTAGAAGGTTCACCTGACCATACTTCATTCGGAGTCTTAAAGTCAATCACAGATGCTGGAGATTGATTGACAATATGAGCAGCAGTGTGAACTGCTTCAGCCAAAAATACTTTTAATATTTGGCTTTTAGGAGCATACAACAAGCCTTTTCAAGAAGAGTTGTGTGCATCCTCTTGGCAACTACATTCTGTCATGGGTGTGTCTCATGCCCTATGTCTTGAAATTCCATGAACCTCGCAAAAATCATTAAACTCCAAGCCATTGTCTGTGCAAAGATATTTGATTTTTCGCTCCATTTGATTCTCAACCAAAATCTCCCACTCTTTAAATGCTTTAAAAGCATCACTTTTTGCTTTCAAAACACGCACCCAAACCTTTCATGAGAAATCATCAATAAAAGTGAAGATACCTCTTTCCACCCTTTGATGAAAGTTTAGAGGGACCCTATAAATCTGAATGGATGTAGTCTAGCACCCTTCCTGTCTTGTGTTTGCCAGAGCTGAAGCTGACCTTCTTTTGCTTCCCTAGAAACACTTTGCTACTTCTCATCTGAATAAATGTATTGGAATTTTCCGTTTAGGAAATCAGTGATGCGAGGGGCGAAGTAAGATAAAAACACTTTGCTACTTCTCAGTGCATGAGGAATGAAAAGCGGAAAGAGCGTTTTCGTAAAAAGAAAAGAATGGAGGTTCGAGTTGATGAACAGGAGAAGGCCGCAATACATCTCCATCATCATTCTCATTACGACTTCACCAACCACTTCAGCCTAATCATCCCACTTCTTTCCGGGAAGGGTGGCAGACATCAAATGGATTAGAGTTATCACAGAACTGGAAGAAATTCTCAACCAAAATCTTCCACTCTTTAAATGCTTTACAAGCATCACTTTTTGCTTTCAAAAAACGCACTCAAACCTTTCATGAGAAATCATCAATAAAAGTGAAGATACCTCTTTCCACCCTTTGATGAAAGTTTAGAGGGACCTATAAATCTGAATGGATGTAGTCTAGCACCCTTCCTGTCTTGTGTTTGCGAGCCGTGACCTTCCGCTGCTTCCTAGAACACAAAGGCTCACAAAATTCAAGTGTGCTGATCTTTTCACCTTTCAAAAGGTTACGGTTGTTCAACATCTCCTGTCCACGTGCGCTCAAATGACCCAATCTCATGTGACATAATCTTG
Organism: Przewalskia tangutica; assembly: GCA_029844215.1. Taxonomy (NCBI): domain Eukaryota; kingdom Viridiplantae; phylum Streptophyta; class Magnoliopsida; order Solanales; family Solanaceae; genus Przewalskia; species Przewalskia tangutica. Next base: position 2,287,705 of record JAQGDG010000035.1, read on the forward strand.
CCTTGTCATCAGTAGATAACTACACTAACTACACTGTAGATGCATTTGCAGAGCCAACAACGTGCTTCTCGCCAACGTAAATGTCGTCCTCCAACTTGTCTTTCAGCATGACTAAAGAACCTTTAGTCACCTTCATAGTCCCTCCTTCGCTCATGTACTTGTAGCCTTGTTTATCCAGAGTACCTAGGGAGGTCAAATTCTTTTTCAGATCAGGAACATGACGGATTTGTGTAATAGTCCTCACGGCTCACACGGCAAATAACTCAGACTAAGCCAATGCCAACTATTGCACAAGTTGCATTATTGCACATTACTACAGTTCCTCCACTTAACCAGTCTCTTTGAAACGTCATATACAGAGTACAAGCAGAGTCTAACACCCATTTGTTTTTATAACTTTCATTATTGCACGATGTTGTAAGTACATAATCATTATCAGAATCATGTACATGTTCAACTGTGGATGAACTCGCCTTTTCCTTGGACTTTGACGTTGGGCAATCTCGTTCAAAGAGCCCCTTCTTACCGCATCCCCAACAATCTGCATTCTTCTTGTTCACACGAAACTTTGATCTGTGCTTTGATTTGCTCTTTCCCTGTTGGCTAGTCCGACCTCTCACAAAGAGCCCACTTGCTTGATCCTCTCTGCCTCTTTTTCAAAATGCCCCCGCACATCACTAGAGTTAAGTGTCTGTCGCACTTGCTCAAGGGTGAGACTCCTTGCTATAAATAATTGAATTCTTGATATCATGATATCCTGAAGTCAATTAAAATAGCAAAGCACATGCAAGTGTCTCATCCTTTTTAATTCCTGAAATGTAAATGATCTTGTAACAAAGTACCTGACCCCATTTTAAATGTGTGAAGACGTCGTTGTAACAACATCCTTATTGTCACCGATCGGTCCGATAAAGCCCTCAGAAATGTACTATAACTATTCGACCGCCTATTCAAGATTTGTACTCATTTCACAAAGCATGTTAAAGGTGCGAGGCGGTTGGATTACACTCAATGATCCCTTCAATCTTCTCCTTTTAAGCCGATGTAATACTTTCCGTCAAAGCATGTATTGAACCTTCCCTCCGCAGTAACGCCATCATATGGATCTTCCAGATATTGATGTTGTTGCGCCCACTAAATCCTCCTTCAATCTTCAAAGAGTCCTAACAGGAAACGTAAAAGAAAGAACACATGATTTAACGTGATTCGGATAAAAATGATCTTACATTCACCAGAGAACAATTGCCTTTATATTATTAACAAAGGATGAGATATTTTCCAATTACACTTAAGAGAATTACTCTCTTAACTTTCTACTCACTACAATGCATTGTATGATTTTTGGGATGATTTCTACAAGAGAAGAAGTGCATCTATTTATAGGGGATGTCATTAGTGACATCAAAGGAAGCAAGCATCAATTTTGCTTCTACCTCCTCTTGATGTGACATCAAAGGAGGAAAACATCCTAGCTGCCACACCACTTTTCCTCGTCTGTTTTTCTTTCTTTTCACACCAACTCTTCCCATTGGCATGACATTATTGACTAAACCCAAACCATCATTTTCAATATTAGTAGGAGATATAAAGGAGCTTTCCATAACAGGGGACACCGGAAATCAACACTAAGCCCCTACTTGTTAGCCTAGTTAAGGATGAGTTGACCAACACAATCACAGATGAGGTCCCTGGTGCATACTATTTGTTGATGATATTGTGTGAATATACGAAACCAACGAGGGTGTGAACCAAAAGCTTAAACTATGGAGAAGCACTTTAGAGATTACAAGTTTTGATAAATAAAAGTAAGACTAAATACATGCACCGCTAGTTTAGTCAGCATGGGATAGGCTTGTTCTTTCACGGAAATGGAATGATACATGAAGATGTTACTCATAGAATTAAAATTGGAGGGTTGAAATAAAGAAGTGTTTATGGGAGGATGGCTACTAAAGTGAAAGGTACGTTTAGAACAACTATAAGACCGGCAAAGTTATATGGTAGTGAATGCTAGGCCACTTGAGTCCAACATATCCACAAAATGAGTGTTGCAAGATGTGACTACTAAGATGAATGTGTGGTCATACAAGATTGAATAAGATTAAAAATAATCACATTCACCAGAAGGTACAAGTAGCACAATTGAGAATACGAGAGATGGTTACTATAATAGAGTGAAGGTGTTAAAAGGACGGGGTAGGCCTAAGATCTCACGAAAGGAAGTTGTCGCGGAAGACCTACAATATCTTGAAAGTAATGTAGATTTAGCTAAAGATAGGACATAATGAAAGAAAAAGATTCATATAGGTGATATCTACTAGTTGGGAATAGATTTAGACTTGTTAGAGAACTTCTAATATCATGATTAAGACTTGTTAGAGAACTCCTAATATTTTTATTATTAATATTAATATATCTATATATATTTAACTTATTTTTTACTTTTATCTTTATTTGGTACTATGATGACATGGGTTGAGCTTAAATGGGGAAGTGATGATTCATATAGCCGACCTCAACTTGTTTGGAATTGAGACATAGTTGTTGTTGTATTATGGAAGGGGAAAGAGCAAGACAGCAAGTCTGCCAGTCTGTGTCCTTCAACTTTTTACTTGGTTTTTTCTTGAAAAGCTACACTAAATGGCTACCTAACTTCCACATCACCTCGGATTCTGCATTTATAGAACGCCACATTGAAAAGCATCCCACTTAGCAGGCTGAATAACAGCAAAAGAAATTATGAAAGTATTCACCAATAAAAATCGCTTCTTTAATCTACAAGACTGAGCAATTCTAAGAAAAGCTGACCAACCAACGATCAAACAAGTGCTGTAATGTGTTCGACATACTTTTTTTCTCCAAAGAAACAACCCTCATGCCAATAAGGGATTTCTTAAGCACTGATTAGAACAAAGTTTCCACAAGAAGACAAGATATTCTCATTTTATCGAATGATCATGCTTTTGAAAACACTTTAACCATGAGTTTCCATGGGCGGGAATGTATAGCCTATTTCATCAGCTCTATTTAATGAAGGTTCCAAGGATGCTTGAGTTTCCATGGGCGGGAATGTGCCCATGAAAATGGGGAGACAAGTGGCAAAGAGGACGCTGACTCAAGCAGACAGCATGAATAAAAAGCCTCACTTTTCTTTGATAGCTATCCAGTTGAGATTACCTGTTAAACGTGAAACCTTTTTCAAAAGAAATGGAAAATATAGTTTCACTAAGGGCTTTGGATGGAAAAGGCAAATAAACAAGAAGACTTAATATAATATTACTCTTCTTTTAGGAATAGTAGTAACTAGTATCAGGACAGATGGTGCACATCTCGACATCCACCGAGTACCTGCAACCTCCACTGTCCTAGGTATCAAATAACTCTCCCCCCCTCCATAGTTCAGGAAGATTGGAAGTTTTCAACTCGTGCATTCCATGCTAGAATGCAATCCTTGGTTCCCAAGGTTGTCACTCCGGCTCTCAACCGCTAGGCCACCCTACTTGGGAGAAACTTTGCTTACAAACTCTTACAAATATAGCAAACATACCCCTTAATACAATTTGCAATACCTTCCTGGTACTAGCTTTAATAAAATACCATATCTTATTTTATTTCAAAAAAAATACTAACAAACAAAAATGAAGAAGATCTCTGTAGCAAGAGATTCAACGATTCATGAAGTCCTCCTGTAGTGTTTCTTCAAGTGTGAAACGTATCTGAGAGAAACCAGATCAAAAGAGATGAAAAACAGTGCTTGTTGTACACAAACTATAAACAGATAGAAAATCAAAACCGCGAGAACAATCAACAATATATTGCAGAAAGAAAGAAAGAAATACTAAACAATGAAAACCTTGGAAATCATACGCAGTTGCCCAGAAGTTGTGATTTGTCTCCTGTTCAACTTCTCTTCCAACACATGACCAATTCCAGGAAGTGCTTTTACTGGAAGTTCACACAGGTGCTCCTCCACCTAATGGAGCCAACAGGATAAATCAGCATAGTGCAATCACAATAACTATTTTACTTCTCTAAAATGATCTTCAAGTCTTCGTTTTCCTCTTTTTCCACTACATGTTGTAGACACTAGAAGAGAAGTGTGTTGATATAGAATGATATCAGTGTTGGGACAAAATTATTTGATCAAAAAGCCCTTTTCTGGGTCTTATCCTTGATAAAAAAATCACGGATTCTTTTTCTTTTTTATAATAAAGTACTCCCTCTTTTTCAATTTGTTTGTCTTCCACGGCACGGAGTTTAAGAAAATAAAGAAGACATTTGAATCTTGTGGTCTTGAACTAAAGATGTTAGTAATGTACCAAAATATCCGTTTGAATCTTGTGGTCTTAAATATGTCATGTAGGATATTGGGTGTAAAGAGTTACTAAATATAGAAAGTGACATTCTTTTTGAAACAGACTAAAAAGGAACGTAAGACACGGATGGAGTAATAAGAAAGTTGTACTTTTTAAGCAATATAATTCAAGGATTCATGTTGATGCTACACATTCTTGCAGCGGAAAAGGTTATTATGCTTGGACAGGATGAAGACATAAATAAAGTGAAGCAAAAAAGAGCCTCTCATATGGCAATGGAGAAACATCTCACATGGCAAGGATGGAGAAGACCTGGCAGAAACTTCGCTTTTTAACCTGAAGCCTATAAAATCTGATTTGACTTGCAGGCATGTCCTTTTTAGAAGTACAATGCAAATTCACGATGCAAAGATGACAATTGGATAAGAACAGATTAACTACCAATAGTTAAAGAGAGAGCAATGACATGTAACCAATGAAGTTGGCAAGTTGCAAAATATAGTTTGTAATACAGTAAAAGATACACAAATAGAGATGACAGAGATCAAGACATAAGTTCTCCCCTGTTCATTCATCAAAAAGACAGCTCAAAATAAGCTACCTTCTCAACAGGGATGTAACATTGCCCATCTGGTTTTGCAATCCTAGTAGCAAGATGCGCCATAAGCATATTCCCAGCAATACCAGCACTAGCCGTACAGCCTGTCGCATCAAGAATCTCCTTTCTGATCACTGCTACAAAAGCTTGAATGTCCTCTACTCCAGAATCAGTGGAATCTAAAAATGCTTCATCACAACTTACGGCCTGCATTCAGTAGCAACTGCCAATCAAGAGATACAAAGATTGTGAAGTTGTTCAACAAACAGTTTTGAGGTCATACCTGCACTTTGTTGCAGTACTTGTGCAAGATGTTATAAAAGCAATCAGCAACCTGCAAATGAAATCAGATTATATAGGACTCGATATCCAAATACAAAAGGATTCAACTAAAAGAGGAAAAGAACAGGATGAAGAAACTGAAATATCATGACCACCTCCTCATAAGCCTCAAAGTCATAAGAAAGAATGATGAGGTGAGGGCAATGTGACTTGGCATCTCTGACAAATATTCCAGCCTTTACTCCTGCGAGAAAAAGCTTGAATGAGGATCAAATTTCCAATACAGGATGATGTTTAAGAAAAGGTTGAATTACTTGTAAGAATGGATCTTGGGCCTAACTCAACCCCAAAAGCTAGCTTGTAGGGTGAGGATTGTCCAAGTCCATATAAGGAGTCCATGTTCCCATTTCATTACCGATGTGGGACTCTTAACACTCCCCCGCACGCCCAGACCCCGTTAACTGGAGCGTGGATAATATAATTTGGGGGCCCAACATCAGTGAACAAAGATTTGAAATGGGTCTGACTCTGATACCAAGTAAGAATGGATCTTGGGCCTAACTCAACCCCAAAAGCTAGCTTGTAGGGTGAGGATTGTCCAAGTCCATATAAGGAGTCCATGTTCCCATTTCATTACCGATGTGGGACTCTTAACATTACTGACTGAAAGACTGACCATACCCTCAAGCAGGATAATTCGCTGATGATATTTCTGTTGTTCCGTGTGAATTATCTGAATGGCAAATGGCGACAGGTTATCCTTGAACTCGGGGCGATTTCTAATGACCACAGACACAAAAAAGCAATCCTGAACAAGTAAAGTTGAATTGATTCAGAGAATAATCTACAGAGACAAATAGTACATATATCACATATATGACATTCCTTCAGATGGAGGTGAGACGGGAGAGGAGCCAGAACATAGAGGCAGTCATAACAACATAAAGAGGACAAGTCAAGTTTTCAGACCATAGAAGCAGAAATTACCATATCCACATGAATAATGATCGTCTTATTTGTTGTGACTGAAGAACTAGGGACAGAAGTTGAGCATCTAAACCCACCGGGGGAGCTAGGAAATCGTTTATGATAGCGGTTTCTCCAGGTGCCAATAAAATGCAGCCTAGAATGCTGAAGACAAAAGCCCACGGGGAATATGTCAACCACTTCGGCACTAAGTGCTATTAATATTGGTTATCCAATTAATTATCAATGTAGACTTTTATGCATATATTACTTATGCAAGCAATAGCTGCAATTAAGCAAATTCAAAAGAACAGATCCCCAAGAAAAGCAGGTAATTGTTAGGCGTATTTTGTATACGCTTTTTGAGTCATTTTTAGTTAGTATTTTACTCATTTTGTTGATGTTTAGTATAGTATTAGGGTCGTTTTCCTTTCTTTTGTGTCACAGCGGTCAGAAATGGAGAAATGGCGAAAAGGAGAGGAAATGAGCTTATTTGAGATGGAATTGCACACAAAAGGGCCAATAACTGAAGTCTAAGAAGTCCCGGGAAGTATAGAAAAGATCAGACGAAGTCTAAGAGGATGGATGTTTGTATACGTGTTTACATGCAGACTGAATGAACTCTTGTTACACAAGTAGAAACTCATCACGGAAAAGTAAGAATACAAGTAATCATTTGTTTTGACAGTTCAAAAGTTAAAGAAGGTTTTTTATTGATGAAACAATAGTCAACATCATTCAACACCTATGTTGCTCGGACTCGCACGTGTCTGATCTGTGTATGGATCTCGAGGTCGGATTCGTCATTATCTAAATTTTAAGATTTGTGGGTACGGAACCAGGTACGGATACGGGTGCGGGGATTCGGCAAACAATAAGTCAAAATTCTAAAAAATAGAGTTATAAAACCGAAATTATGAGATATTATGTCGAAAATATTGATCAAGAGGAGAATCTCGGAAGGAGATAAAAGGAAAAGGAGTGACATAGAAATTTCTAGATACAAGCTATTCCATTTTCTTCAATTTCCCATAGCTTCGCTTTAATTACATAAATCATTTAATCTGTCCAGAATTTCTCCCTTGATTTTGGTCAAAATACCCAAAATTGGTTGACCAGATTGGGTACGGATCACACAGCCATGTCGTGTCGACACGGGTGCGGCACCAAAAGTGAAGAGTCCGAGCAATGCACAGGAGCGAGGTTTACCCTGTGCGCACCCGAAGGGTAGCGACTGCGGGTTCCCTTGTCTATTGGGTTCAACTGAATTAGTATCTGGACTTCTATCTCTGCCAATGATGCAATACAACGTATAATTTTCAAAGTGTTTTCATATCTCAGTCCCATGGATTTGGCATTCGTCTTGTTGGAATTTTGAACCGTCTTGACACGTCGACAATGAAATCCTGTAGTAACATTCAAACTTCATCAACTATTATTTCTGTTTCATGGTTAATCACATATAAGTTTTCATAATAAGCATTAATTCATATCTGGACTTCTCTATCTTCTTTTCTAGTTTAATTGTGCCAGTGATGATAGAGTGCTTATGTTTGATTTTGTATTTCAGAAAGGAATCCTAGGATGCTGCAGTTATCTGTACTTTGGCGTTATTTGTCAGGCCTCATTGCACTGTAAATGTTAAGTGGAGTGAGTAGCAGTTTTAATGGCAGTGGTAGTGCTCAGATGCAGTGTTGAGGCAGATAGATGTGCGGTGCTGAGTGCTAAAAAAATCGGGTCAGAGATCGTTGGACTTCTTGCTGAGTGCTCAGATGCAGTGTTGAGGCAGAAGGTATGTCATTTTTCAGATTAGATCGTGTTAACAATTGCATAGAGGTTGACCTCGTTGGTGTTAAATGTGACACACAGGAGGGCGGAGAAAGCGGGGAAATGGAAGCATCAAGAAATGAGGTGATGCTAAGGAGCAAGGGACTTTGCCTAGTCCCAATAGAGCTCACTTTGCATGTAGCTGATACTACTCTCAGCGGTGCTGTTTTTTGGTCACCTGCCGCCATGATGAGCTCACTTTGCGGTGCTGGTAGTGGATTTTTAGGGTAGAATTAATTTCACTTAATTTTTTTTTAGAGAGGTAATAGGACTTTTGCAAAGAATAAGTGTGGTTAAAATTTGATTATAGTTGAAGTGAGTACTTATATATCTTTTTCCAATTAAATAAAGAAATAAATACTTTTGTTGAAAATATTTATTCATGTTTTTGGATAAAAAAATAATACATTTTTAATATGTAAATTTGAAACTCTTAAATAGAGAATAACAACAACAACATACTCAATGTAATCTCACATCGTGGGGATATGAAGAATGTAGAGTCATACGCACCTTACTTCCACCTTGGTAGTTAGAGCGGTTGTTTTTCGGAGACCCTTGTCTCGAGACAAAGCATAATCACAAGCAGGGCAATCAAAACAAAGCAAGAGTTAAGAGTACAACAAGAGAAACGGTCATAATAACATAAGGAATTAAAGCTATATAAAGTGCATTCGAATAAAAGGGAGCAGTAACTAACACAACTAAATAAGCTAAACAAATTACACAAAATAATTTCTCCGCAAAAATAATTTTGTATGATTAGTTAAAAAAAAAAAACAGTCCGGTGCACTAAGCTCTTGTTATGCGCGGGGTCTGGAGAAGGTTTGGACCACAAGGGTCTATTGTACGCAGCGTTACCCAGTATTCCGGAAGGACTTGGTATCTTTCAATTCTAAACGTCCTTAGGTCTTTGATTCATTCCTTGGCAGCTACCTTAACCCGAGGATCAAGCTTACTAGAATGCGAACATTGAAGTAGTTGATCCAACACAGTAATGACCACTTTAATCAAAATCATGTACGCATAATCATCCAACGCCCCTCTTCTACAAGGAACAATGAGTGTGGTGTAGTGGCTAGTGCTACTTCATCCTTAACCAAGAGGTCTAGAGTTCGAATCTCTTGGAAAACGTAGTCACCATTGTTAGGGAGTGTTTTGCCTCCAATGTGGACTACCCGACATGAATTCGGATTAGTCGGGCACCAATACAGGTACCGGACACAGGATGAGAGACAAAAAAAAAAATTAAAAGGATTTGGGTTAACCAACCCAATTACCGCGTTGAGTTCGGCGGGTTCATAAAATAACCCATACCCGTTGCTTTCAACGGTGTATATATTGTAGTATCTCCCGCTTCATTTTGGAAACCCCCAATATTCTCAGCATTCATGGAACCGTCACGCTCAGCGAACTCCAATTCAAAACGAACATCAAATTCAAATTGGAGTAACAATAGCAACAAGAAGACGACGAACCAAAAGACCCTAGGCATGGCTTGGTGCGCCAATTCTCGCTCTTCTTCTCGTCCTTCCTTCAATACTTCACCTTTCTCCAATTTCGGCAGGTTAAATCTTCTTCTTTCTTTACTTAATTCATTTGCTCTCATATTGCGATTTTTTCACAATCTTGTGAACATTAATCTTGAATATTTGACCAAGAAAGTGTGTTGATCATCAAGAAAGTTTAATTCTTCTTCTATCTTTACTTTATTTGCACTTATATTGCGATTTTTTTAACATTAATTAGAATCTTCGAACACTATCTTGAATATTTGAACAGTTTTAAATAGGCTGAAGAGTGCTTTTCTTTGAGTTGACTTCGAATTAGATGATCATCAAGAAAGTTTTAGACCGGTCACTAGTGGAATGTGTGTTGATCATCAAGAAATATTATTCTTATTACTTTAGAGACGTTAATTATTGGAAACCCCCAATATTCTCAGCATTCATGGAACCGTCACGCTCAGCGAACTCCAATTCAAAACAAACATCAAATTCAAATTGGAGTAACAATAGCAACAAGAAGACGACGAACCAAAAGACCCTAGGCATGGCTTGGTGCGCCAATTCTCGCTCTTCTTCTCGTCCTTCCTTCAATACTTCACCTTTCTCCAATTTCGGCAGGTTAAATCTTCTTCTTTCTTTACTTAATTCATTTGCTCTCATATTGCGATTTTTTCACAATCTTGTGAACATTAATCTTGAATATTTGACCAAGAAAGTGTGTTGATCATCAAGAAAGTTTAATTCTTCTTCTATCTTTACTTTATTTGCACTTATATTGCGATTTTTTTAACATTAATTAGAATCTTCGAACACTATCTTGAATATTTGAACAGTTTTAAATAGGCTGAAGAGTGCTTTTCTTTGAGTTGACTTCGAATTAGATGATCATCAAGAAAGTTTTAGACCGGTCACTAGTGGAATGTGTGTTGATCATCAAGAAATATTATTCTTATTACTTTAGAGACGTTAATTATTGGAAACCCCCAATATTCTCAAAGATTCATGGAACCGTCACGCCAAATAACTCCAATTCAAAACGAACATCAAATTCAAATTGGAGAAACAATAGCAACAAGAAGACGACGAACCAAAGACCCTAGGCATGGCTTGGTGCGCCAATTCTCTTCTTCTCGTCCTTCCTTCAATACTTCATCTTTCTCCAATTTCGGCAGGTTAAATCTTCTTCTTTCTTTACTTAATTCATTTGCTCTCATATTGCGATTTTTTCACAATCTTGTGAACATTAATCTTGAATATTTGACCAAGAAAGTGTGTTGATCATCAAGAAAGTTTAATTCTTCTTCTATCTTTACTTTATTTGCACTTATATTGCGATTTTTTTAACATTAATTAGAATCTTCGAACACTATCTTGAATATTTGAACAGTTTTAAATAGGTAAGAGTGCTTTTCTTTGAGTTGACTTCGAATTAGATGATCATCAAGAAAGTTTTAGACCGGTCACTAGTGGAATGTGTGTTGATCATCAAGAAATATTATTCTTATTACTTTAGAGACGTTAATTATTGGAAAACTGAAACGAGTCAGAATAGAATGGAACCAATATAGAGTATTTGTGTAGCTGAGCCCATTTAGAATATAGTTGATTGATTTCTATGGACTGTTTTTAGAGTTTCGCTTCATATGTCTCCTCTATATGGCCAAGTACACTTCTTGCCTACAATTACTTCATAAACGAACCCCTCCTCTCTGATTTGATGTGTATAGTGTATGCTATACTACTTCTCTGGTACTGGTTTACTGATCTTTTCATTGTGACTTTTGACAACTTTGTTGTAGTTACATGGCCGTGAAGAATCAGAAGCTTCACGAGCAGTTTGATGCGGAGGCATCAAGCACTTCTCTCAGTGGTCCAAGTTCTTCAAAACCTATATTTCATGGCGTTTCCATATTTGTTGATGGATACACGGTTCCTTCCAGTCAGGTTTAGTGCATTATGGTTTCTTTCTGGTTATTTTCGTGACTGGGATTAATCCGATTTGATTGCTTGAAGATTTACGAATGAAAAGATCCTGAATCTAGTGTTGAACTATGTTGCTCGGACTCTTCACTTTGGTGCACCGTGTCGACACGACATGGGTGTGTGATCCGTACCCAATCTGCTCAACCAATTTTGGGTATTTTGACCAAAATCGAGGGAGAAATTAGCGTCAGATTAAATGATTAATGTAATTAAAAGCAAGCTATGGTGAAATTGAAGAAAATGTAATAGCTTGTATCTAGAAATTTCTATGTCACTCCTTTTCCTTTTATCTCCTTCCGAGATTCTCCTCTTGATCAATATTTTCTCCTCAAGTTTTCGATATAATATCTCATAATTTCGGTTTTATAACTCTATTTTTAGAATTTTGACTTATTGTTTGCCGAATTTCCGCACCCGTATCCGTACCTGGTTCCGTACCCACAAATCTTAAAATTTAGATAATGACGAATCCGACCTCGAGATCCATACCTGTATCCGACACCCGCACCCGAGTCTGAGCAACATAGGTGTTGAATGATGTTGACTATTGTTTCATCAATAAAAAACCTTCTTTAACTTTTGAACTGTCAAAACAAATGATTACTTGTATTCTTACTTTTCCGTGATGAGTTTCTACTTGTGTAACAAGAGTTCATTCAGTCTGCATGTAAACACGTATACAAACATCCATCCTCTTTACAATCGATACCGTGAGTATATAACTATCATATTCTTTCCCATACCTCACTGGATTTTCTCATATGGAAGATTAGGTTGCTTGTCTTGCAGTTTTTTTATTTCAACAATACTTCTTCAGGAACTTCGTGGATATATGTTGAAGCATGGAGGCTGTTTTGAAAATTATTTATCTAGGCGTCGTGTTACTCATATAATCTGTAGTAATCTTCCCGACAGTAAGGTCAAGAATTTAAGGTTGGTTGTAAACCAAGTTCATCAGGTTGTCAGTTTCTTCTTTTTGTATCTCTGCTGAAATAGAAATTGTAATTTTGTTTCTTAAAGATTTGTTTGAATTTGATATAGGTCCTTTAGCAGGGGACTTCCAGTAGTCAAACCCACATGGGTGTTGGATTCTGTCGCTGCAAATAAGCTTCTGAATTGTAAGCTAATATTTCTCTTGACTTCCTTTTTAACGTAAACTAGCAAGTTGAGTACTTGTTTAGGTGTTAGCTCTGTTATGGCGGTTGTCCCTGAAAGCATTTTTGTAGGTGGAAGGATATTGTCTACAGAAGCGATCGGGAATCTGTGCTTCTCTCCTCTTAGGCCTCTTTTCATTTGTTGAATTGACGAAGGGGGATAAAAAAGAGGAGAACGAGAAACTGCTCTTTTACGTGTATTCTAGTTATGTTTGTATTATATCTCTATATTGAAAAGTTTGCAAGTTCAGGCCCTAGCTCCATCTTGTGAATAGTCTACTTGACGGAAACAAGGAAAAGCTGAAGTACTTGAATCTTAAGAAGATTAACCTTTTTGCCTTAGACGGAAAGTTTATTATAAGGTGCATGCACCTCCATCAAGTTCTTTATGAGCCTTGGGGTATTGCATGATTTTGGTTTTCATGATTTTGTTGTAAGCTTTGATGAGTCCACTTTGTGATACTTTTTGCGACTCAGATCAATACTTTTCAGTTTGTTTCTTAGTAAGTTATATCAGTCCTCTGTGTTGTTGTGTTGTTTTCAGGGGTTCCTTATCAGCTTGATCAGCTTGCAAGTGAAGTTAATAACTGTTACACCCCGAAATTCCAGGTCATGTATTGGGAACGTACGAAAGGAAATAAGAATTGAAATTGGAAAGATAAGTTGACAGAATGTTTTTGGACAGTTTTTGAGTCAACTTTGGAGCGGTATATCTCCTAGTTCATTAGGAGTTTTTAGGTGTTTCAATAGCCTAGTATGAAGTTCGTTGAGTCTAGTTTCCAACGCAACAAACCGCTCGTCGATTGGACATCGGAGTAGGAAGTTATGGACGTTGCAAGATCAGCTAGCGTAAGAGGAAAAGTATTCGATCGCCACCGCGCCTACGCAAGGCCGGGTCATGCAAGCGTAAGACACTGAACCCTCTGAGTTGCAGTAGCCATGGCGCTCGCTGCAGGCCGCGGCTCGGAGGATTTTCAAAAATGGGAAAAATCGAGATATTTTGGGAAAGGGCCTATGGGAGGGTGACAAGTGTCCTCCCATCTTTTGACCAAGGGAAGACCTTATATTATGACCAAGTCTTGAAGACTTGGTCATTTGCAAAGGTTCCTCCTAAGAAAAATCCCCTCTTCTCTCCCAAAAGTGATAAACCCTAGGTGTGATGAAATTTTTGGAAAGACGACAAGAAGGAATTATGTTGGCAAGCTTGTAGAGGGTTCGTGTGGGTGATTCTAACGTGAAGAAGAATTGCGGAAAGAGGGCGAAAGTGGGTGATTGTGGACTATTTTGGGCAAATTCCAAGGTAAGAATTCATTCTCCTTTAGAGGTAAATTATGTCACGTATTGTAGAAATTGGAGAAGGGTTTTGTGATGAGAAAAATGGATATAAGAATCGAAGGTTTCCATATTGTTAATGAAAGTATAAAAAGGGCAGTTTTCGAGTTCTAGTCGTAGATATTGATGGTCGTCGTCTTCACTTGTTATATGGGGTTTATTGAAGTGATTTTAGTCGTTCAAATTGTCAACATGAATTATGTAGTAATTTTGGAATAACGGCTTGGGTTATAAGGAATGGAAAAAGGAATATATGTTGTCATTATTGTAGCCGAGAATTGGCCTTAATAATAATGGCCTATTAATATGAATTGTGGCGAATTTTACACGCCCAAGCTAGGCGTGTAATCCCCTTTGTATTCTTTGAGTTGTTGGGCCTCAAACGTGGCGTTTAGTTATTGAATTCGCCTTGAAAAGGTGGAAAAATATGTAAAATCGAAGGAAGTCTTTGTCGATTTTCCGTAGAATAAGGGCTTTACATTAGAATATTCTATGTTTGAAGCAAGAGGTTGATAGGCGTATTATGGTTATTATAGGTTGATACTCACGCGCGGCGTATTCAACTTGGCAAGTGGATTTAGCGGGAGGTATGTGATTCTTCCTATTCTCTTGAGCATGATTATTTGTGAAATATATAGTGCGGTAGACGCACGTGTGTTAAAGGAGTTTGATTTCCTTTTTGTGTCCTTGACTTGATTTTAAAGTTAAGTGACTTAATACGAAATGTTAAGTGACTTGATATGAAATGTAAAGGACTTGAATTGTGTTGAAAAGTTGTAAAACCTTATTCGTTAGTAATGGGTACTTGGTTGTTAAAGAATTAAGTCCTCTTGGTCTCATAAATGATTATAGTTGTATTTGGTTGGTTTTAAACATAAAGTGTTATAATAGCTTTATGGGAAGTTAGTTATAACGACTTTATGAAAACGAAAGAATGGTTTTATTATTGGATTTAAAATGGTAACTTGACATTTGTTTTAAAAAGATATGAGACTTGATTTCCCATGTTATGGGACTTGATTTAAAACTAAGAGATTTGAGAATTTGAAGTTTTGAAACTTATATTATTTTGAGAAGTGATTTGGTTTAAAAAGAAGGCATGGTATTGTCTTGATTTGGTTTAAAAAGAAGGCATGGTATTGTCTTGATTTGGTTTTGAAAGCTAAACGACTCGATTTTGAAAGATAAGCGACTTGACTTATAAACGATTTGATCTCGGAAAAGGAGAAGTAACTTGATTTAAAAGTATGGGGTACTTGTTTTGAAAAGAGTGAGTTACTTGGGTTTTTAAAAGTATACTTGATTTTAAAGGCCTTGTAAAGATTTTCTGAAGGTGTAGTAATTTGGGTTGAAAAGAAAACGTGCTTGGATACGACGAGTATTAGTATCGTGTGACTTTTACGTAAAAAGAGGTCTTTTTGAAAGAATGAAAGTACGTAGTACTTTGGGGTTAATACCCGGATTTTTGGCATAAAATGAAAGTACCTTGAGTGTGAGTAACTTGCATATGTTTGCTTGTGATAGCCTTGTTCGTACTTTCCCTGGCCAATGACGATGCAGCGTATCCGGTAGTGGCTGCATTTGCCCCTGGCCACCAGGTACGCTTATATAGTATTGTTGGTACGGTAGGTTCTGGTAGCTGGCTTTCGTACTTGCCGGCCGATTGATGATGCGCAGTGGATCCGTAGCTATGCCTTCGTGATTTGCCCCGCACGGTTCTTATGACACGTGGGATTCATGTGTACTCTCGTGTTGTTATATCATAGCCGCAGCTGGCGGAAGGAATTCCACGCATGATTGATATTGTGGGCGTGAGACCCACGGTTATATTGAGTGATGACTTTGAGGCGTGAGTCCACGACTTGACATGATCGCTATACATCAGGTAATCGTAGTTTGGTTATCATACATGTCTCCTGCTTTATATAGATCGCTATGATTTCATTCTGATTTTCGCCACATACTTGGTACCTCTTGTACTGAACTCCTTCGGGGGGCTGCGTTAATGACGCAGCTAGAGGAACACCAGTTGTTGATCATCGCTCATAGGATCGCAGCTTCAGATTTGGGAAGCCCGCTTTCTCCGAGGCTTATCTTTTAGTATAGTCCCTGTCATTGTAGGTACTTGTACATTCGTGGTATGGCGGGCCCTGCCTGGCCATAGTTGTTGATACATTCTAGAGGTGCAGTAGTAATCGCTGTGGCGAGTTTGTAAAGGATAACTGTTCAAGTTTTATTTATGTATATATGCAGTAAGACGACTTTCAGGTCAGCCTGTTTTGTATCACTGTTTATTTTTCATGAGTTTTATTTTCCGCTGATTTTTCTCTGATGTTTTATCACTAGGGTGCCCGGGGTAAGGCACCAGTCGCGGGCCCGAGGTCGGGTCGTGACAATAACCAGCCTAAGTTATCTGCTTTCTTTACGAAAAGCATTGTTGCTTCTGATGATACAGCAACATGTTCAACTGTCCAAGCCACTTGTAGAGTTGAGAGCCCATTGTCATATTCTGGACCAATTGAAGATCCTATATCCTTTGAAGAGTGGCAATCTGCAGAAGATTTGAAGCCTTGTGCTCTAGAATCTAAAGATCTAATGCAAGCGAACTACAATGTTGATAGAGTTGAAGAGTCAAGTGGTAGCATGGCAATGCAAGAACTGAGTGATGCTGCAAGTGGAGATGGAAGCCATGCTCCATTTTCAGCACCTTCCAGTCCTCACAATGATGCATCAGCTCGTAGCGACTGGACGAGTGATCCTGTTAACGAGGGCCCATCAAATTTAAAGATTCCTTGGTCTCCTAATCAGCGACATTCAACATTAGTTGATGCTAATTTTGAGGAAAATTACTTTAAGGTACACACGTTGATATCTTGTTATTGACTTTTGGTCTTGCTTGACCATTTGTATCTACACCCCTCCCCCCTTCCAGAAAAAAGAACTCGGAAGTCGTTTTTCTTTTTCCTTTTGCTAGAGTGTTGACATTAGAAAGTTGGATTAGATTGTTATAATTGTTAAGTTAATTTATTATCACATATTACACCATCTTTCTGCACATATAACTTGATTTTTGGAGGTCACATGTAAATTTCGATGCAGACTTGTAAGTGTGAAAACAGGCTCAATAAAGTCGCTCATATCAAACCTTCTTTTTTTGGGTTAAAAATTCTTTTAACGACTAACCAACTTATTGTATGCTTCTGCTTCTTCTGTTGCTGGATCTAGGACTAGTGGACGACACTATAATGGACCTTTGAAGAGTGTGGAAGAATTAATTTCATTCTTCCACTTCAATCAAGGAAAAGCAAATACCAAGAATCAACAGCAAAAAAAAAAACAGCCAACTCATACCTCGATGTTGTGTTGCTTATATTACTTCTATTAAATTCTTGGTGTCCAGATTTGCTGGAGCGTTTTGATGCGATGAGATTACCTGTTTTTCTTGTGGATCTGTTCTTTTGAATTTACTTAATTGCAGCTATTGCTTGCATAAGTAATATATGCATAAAAGTCTACATTGATAATTAATTGCATAACCAATATTAATAGCACTTAGTGCCGAAGTGGTTGACATATTCCCCGTGGGCTTTTGTCTTCAGCATTCTAGGTTGCATTTTATTGGCACCTGGAGAAACCGGTATCGTAAACGATTTTCTAGCTCCCCCGGTGAGTTTGGATGCTCAACTTCAGTCCCTAGTTCTTCAGTCACAACAAATAAGACGATCATTATTCATGTGGATATGGTAATTTCTGCTTCTATGGTCTGAAAACTCGACTTGTCCTCTTTATGTTGTTATGACTGCTTCTATGTTCTGGCTCCTCTCCCGTCTCACCTCCATCTGAAGGAATGATATATGTACTATTTGTCTCTGTACTAAAATAATCAATTCAACTTGTTCAGGATTGCTTTTTTGTATCTGTGGTCATTAGAAATCGCCCCGAGTTGAAGGATAAACCTGTTGCCATTTGCCATTCAAATAATTCACGCGGAACAGCAGAAATATCATCAGCGAATTATCCTGCTAGAGGTTATGGTCAGTCTTTCAGTCAGTAATTCAAGCTTTTCTTAAACATCATCGTGTATTGGAAATTCGATCCTCATTCAAGCTTTTTCTCGCAGGAGTAAAGGCTGGAATGTTTGTCAGAGATGCCAAGTCACGTTGCCCTCACCTCGTCATTCTTTCTTATGACTTTGAGGCTTATGAGGAGGTGGACATGATATTTCAGTTTCTTCATCTTGTTCTTTTCCTCTTTTAATTGAATCCTTTTGTATTTGGATATCGAGACCTATAAAATCTGATTTCATTTGCAGGTTGCTGATTGCTTTTATAACATCTTGCACAAGTACTGCAACAAAGTGCAGGTATGACCTCAAAACTGTTTGTTGAACAACTTCACAATCTTTGTATCTCTTGATTGGCAGTTGCTACTGAATGCAGGCCGTAAGTTGTGATGAAGCATTTTTAGATGCCTCTGATTCTGGAGTAGAGGACATTCAAGCTTTTGTAGTAGTGATCAGAAAGGAGATTCTTGATGCTACAGGCTGTACGGCTAGTGCTGGTATTGCTGGGAATATGCTTATGGCGCGTCTTGCTACTAGGATTGCAAAACCAGATGGGCAATGTTACATCCCTGCTGAGAAGGTAGCTTATTTTGAGCTGTCTTTTTGATGAATGAACAGGGGAGAACTTATGTCTTGATCTCTGTCATCTCTATATGTGTATCTTCTACTGTATTACAAACTATATTTTGCAACTTCATTGGTTACATGTCATTGCTCTCTTTAACTATGGTAGTTAATCTGTTCTTACCCAATTGTCATCTATGCATCGCGAATTTGCATTGTACTTCTAAAAAGGACATGCCTGCAAGTCAAATCAGATTTTATAGGCTTCAGGTCAAAAAGCGAAGTTTCTGCCAGGTCTTCTCCATGTCCTTGCCATGTGAGATGTTTCTCCATTGCCAGAGAGGTTCTTTATTGCTTCACTTTGTTTATGTCTTCATCCTGTTCAAGCATAACAACCTTTTCCGCTGCAAGAATGTGTAGTTTAGATGGGAATCAACATGAATCCTTGAATTATATTGCTTAAAAGTACAACTTTCTTATTACTCCCTCCGTTTCAATTTGTTTGTCTTACGTTCCTTTTAGTCTGTTTAAACTTTCTATATTTAGTAACTCTTTACACCCAATATCCTACATGACATATTTAAGACCACAAGATTCAAAGGATATTTTGGTACATTACACACATCTTTAGTTCAACACCACAAGATTCAAAGGTCTTCTTTATTTTCTTAAACTCCGTGCCGAGTATGAAACAAATTGAAAAAGAGGGAGTACTTTATTATAAAAAGAAAAAGAATCCGTGAATTTTTATCAAGGATAAGACCCAGAAAACAGCTTTTTGATCAAATAATTTTGTCCCAACACTGATACCATTCTGTATCAAACACACTTCTCTTCTAGTGTCTACAACATGTAGTGGAAAAAGAGGAAATCGAAGACTTGAAGATCATTTTAGAGAAGTAAAATAGTTATTGTGATTTCACTGTGCTGATTTATCTTGTTGGCTCTATTAGGTGGAGGAGCACCTGTGTGAACTTCCAGTAAAAGCACTTCCTGGAATTGGTCATGTGTTGGAAGAGAAGTTGAACAGGAGACAAATCAAAACTTGTGGGCAGCTGCGTATGATTTCCAAGGTTTTCATTGTTTAGTATTTCTTTCTTTCTTTCTGCAATATATTGTTGATTGTTCTCGGTTTTGATTTTCTATCTGTTTATAGTTTGTGTACAACAAGCACTGTTTTCATCTCTTTTGATCTGGTTTCTCTCAGATACGTTTCACACTTGAAGAAACACTACAGGAGGACTTCATGAATCGTTGAATCTCTTGCTACAGAGATCTTCTTCATTTTTGTTTGTTAGTATTTTTTTTGAAATAAAATAACATATGGTATTTTATTAAAGCTAGTACCAGGAAGGTATTGCAAATTGTATTAAGGGGTATGTTTGCTATATTTGTAAGAGTTTGTAAGCAAAGTTTCTCCCAAGTAGGGTGGCCTAGCGGTTGAGAGCCGGAGTGACAACCTTGGGAACCAAGGATTGCATTCTAGCATGGACGGCACGAGTTGAAAACTTCCAATCTTCCTGAACTATGGAGGGGGGGAGAGTTATTTGATACCTAGGACAGTGGAGGTTGCAGGTACTCGGTGGATGTCGAGATGTGCACCATCTGTCCTGATACTAGTTACTACTATTCCTAAAAGAAGAGTAATATTATATTAAGTCTTCTTGTTTATTTGCCTTTTCCATCCAAAGCCCTTAGTGAAACTATATTTTCCATTTCTTTTGAAAAAGGTTTCACGTTTAACAGGTAATCTCAACTGGATAGCTATCAAAGAAAAGTGAGGCTTTTTATTCATGCTGTCTGCTTGAGTCAGCGTCCTCTTTGCCACTTGTCTCCCCATTTTCATGGGCACATTCCCGCCCATGGAAACTCAAGCATCCTTGGAACCTTCATTAAATAGAGCTGATGAAATAGGCTATACATTCCGCCCATGGAAACTCATGGTTAAAGTGTTTTCAAAAGCATGATCATTCGATAAAATGAGAATATCTTGTCTTCTTGTGGAAACTTTGTTCTAATCAGTGCTTAAGAAATCCCTTATTGGCATGAGGTTGTTTCTTTGGAGAAAAAAAGTATGTCGAACACATTACAGCACTTGTTTGATCGTTGGTTGGTCAGCTTTTCTTAGAATTGCTCAGTCTTGTAGATTAAAGAAGCGATTTTTATTGGTGAATACTTTCATAATTTCTTTTGCTGTTATTCAGCCTGCTAAGTGGGATGCTTTTCTCCTTTATATGATACTTATCGGTACACCAATCATGGTGGCATGAAGAATGCTCTCTATATGTGGCATGCCATTTTTTGGGGATAACATGCAAATATTGGACTATATATATATATAACCTCCTACTCATTTGTTGTGTTTCCAGGAAACTCTCCAGAAGGACTTTGGTGCTAAAACTAGCAGTACACTATGGAACTATAGTAGAGGGATAGACGATCGGTTGGTTGGCATGATGCAGGTTAGGACCAACACAGAATATCTTTACCGCTTTAATTTGTATGCTTTCTTTTGGATTGTGTCAATAGTCACACAACTGACTCGCGAACTCCCATTGACTCCTCCATTTCACTGTTTCTTATTGTTTTGAATTTTGGAGACTTGCTTAATGATTGATAAGTATTTTCTTTGCCTCTTGTGCTTCTTGTTGCTTCTAACTCACGTCATTGATTCTAGTGCCAACATAAGCAGTCTCTCAAGTAGTATTGGGTATGTGTGTGTGTATATTTATTATGTTTCAGAGCAAAATTCTGGTTGTGAGTAGTACGTATACACTTATTTCTGTAGAGGTCTTAAACGATGTTCTAGTACCTATCAAAAGGAAGCAAATACTAGTTACATGAATCTTCATCATGAAGTTTGTTAATTTTGTTTTGAATCAGTCATGCGGGTTCAAGCCAAATATATAACTTCTCGATAACTTTTGCAGGAAAGCAAATCCATAGGTGCAGATGTTAACTGGGCGTGAGGTTCAATGATCTGAAAGACGTTAGATCTCCACTAAGCATCATTGTTTGTTTGCCCTTTGTATTAACTTATAGACACTAAACACCTTCTCAATTCAGGTACAACATTTTCTATTAAACCTTTGCAAGGGGTTTCATTACGTTTGCAGGGGTGTGGAGTGATAGGGAGAAAGTTTACCTTGAAGGTCTCTCTCTTTCTCTCTGTTTTTGCCATATGAAGCGATAACTTTTATTATAGATTATAGTTCATTACTGGACTCTTATAGTAGAAACTAGTCGTATAGTTGGTTCTTATGCTGCTTCTGCACCTATATTGTCAATACAGATAAAGAAAAGAGGGGTGATGCAGGAGCCAGTAAAGTATTTGGGCTGTGGTGTTTGTGATAACTTGAGCCATTCTGTCACGGTATAATATTTTCTATGATAACCTTGTGCTCAATGTTTTCTAACTGAAGAAATTTCTCTGTTCCTTAACGGGTTTTAATTGCATTGTGCCACTTGTAGGTGCCAATGGCTACAGATAGGGTTGATGTGCTTGAGAGAATCGTTTCACAGCTTTTTACAACTTCACACGTGGGTAATTCCTTTCCCCACTTTAAAATAAGGATTTTAAATCCACACCCAAGGGTGTGGCCTAGTGGTCAATGAACTTGGTGCAAACCTTGGAGATCAGGCTCACAGCAAAGACAAGAAACACTAGGTGATTTTTTTCTAGGGTGAATGCCAAAATGGAAATCGATTATCTTAAGAAATTTTAGTTGATCTCAGTGTCATTTCAATGTAAATAGCTTGTTTAGCTTTGTTCTCTGGGACCAATTCTCTTCACGTTCAAAGTTATGGGCTTTTGTTGTGATTTAGTCTGGATTATCCTTCTTCTTGTTTCCTAGATTTTGGTTTTCATCTTGATACATCTGTGCCAAAATGATTATCTGATCTGCTTTGAGAGTCGATCAAATTGATTTTGACTGTAATTCCTAAAAATGTTTTTTTGCCATATGAAATAGGAAAATATAGAACTCTATTGTTTTTCACATAGTTCTATTACTAGATTTAATTCTCAGAAGATGAATTACTCAAATTAAACTTTAATAAACAAAATAGGTCTTATCAATTTGGGACAGAGTATCAGCTTTTGTGTGCAACATTCGAAAGAGGAAGTAACGTTGAAGAGCAAAGATGCATGTTTCGTCTCATGCAGAAGCTACTTGTTTTTCATTATTTCAGCCAAATTTTATTGTAAGAAACAAGAGCTGTTTTTGGGAGTCATATTAACCAATAAATCTTGAGATTCGAGTTTTAATTAGAACATATTAGAGTCCTAAGTGGTAGCTACTGCTGCTTGTTTTTCCTGACGGCTTTACCATAGCTTATTCACTTTCGTTATTTTCATTTTCATATTGCTTTGAACTACTTGTCCTTAACTGACTTTTCTTATGCTTTCTCTTGAGCCGAGAGTCTTTCGGAAACGACCTCTCTACCTTCCAAGGTAGAGGTAAGGTCTGCGTACACTCTACCCTCTCCAGACCCTACATTGTGGGATTTCACTGGGTATGTTGTTGTTATATATTAGAGTCCTAACACAGTGTTAGGATGGTGAAGAGAGCTGGGAGTAGCCTTTTTTTCTTTACCTTCAATAGGGACTCCTGTTTTATAACACAAGACCCCACTTGTGGGATTATACTGAGTATGTTGTTGTAGTTGTTGTAGTTGGGCTTGAAATCTGTTAGAGAATGCCATTTTCATTAAACTTCAAATACCTTCTGTATAGCCTAAGAGGGAACTAAAAATATACTGGTGCAGCTCTGATGCTGATGAAACTTTTAAGGTGCAACTTTGGTTTCTGCACTAGCAGCGTTTCATTTTTCGCTTAATTGTTAGATGTATCAAAATCTGTAATCTACTCATGGTGAGTTTGGAACATTGCAAACTTAAAATTTTCTCTAAGGATGTTAGAATTCCCTTTGGAACAAATGAGTTTAGAGTATTAAACTTATATTTTACTTCCACATCAACCATTTCTTTGTTCATTATCTTAAAAAACGTCTTGTCTTTGTTTCAGAAATAAGACAAAAGCTATGACTTGTAGTCTACTTGTTTTCTGCTTCTCATATGAGTGCTGTTTTGACTATTTTGTGCAGACGTGGAGGACATAAGAGGCATGGGATTGCAGGTCTCAAAGCTTGAAACTGCGGATAGTTCCAAGCAAGGTGTTTTTTCTGACTTTCTTTGTGTTTCATATCTCTCTATGCCATAACATGCCAGTTATGGTGTTATGATGACGACAGTTTGCCTTCTATGAACTGGATATTCTACTAATTTCCATTGACATATATCCAGGGAAAGAGAGATACTCCATCAGATCTTGGCTCACTGCTGCCTCTGCTAAGACCAGTAACCAAAACGTTAGCATTAGTCATGAGAAAGGTGCTGATGAAGGTTTGACTTCTTCACTTGTTTTCGTTGGCTTGTCCAAATATTTATTGCCTCTAATCATGCCTATTGTATGATAGGAATATTACTAACACACTTAACTGGCACTGAAAGTCTATGGTGTGGTTCCTTGCATTGGCTGTGCTCTAGCTCATAAAAGGTTGTAGACCTTTTATAGGAATCTCTTTAATTTGCATGTCTTAGAAATACTCGAGGACATCATAATTTTTTATCTTAGATTATTTCCT
Organism: Przewalskia tangutica; assembly: GCA_029844215.1. Taxonomy (NCBI): domain Eukaryota; kingdom Viridiplantae; phylum Streptophyta; class Magnoliopsida; order Solanales; family Solanaceae; genus Przewalskia; species Przewalskia tangutica. Next base: position 2,311,943 of record JAQGDG010000035.1, read on the forward strand.
TCTCTGTCCATACAAGAGAAACACAATGTTTTTTTTTTAATCGTAGCAGCACTGATGGATGTGAAATATATTATTTAAGGCTTCTGGTAAAAAGTTTAGTATGATGATCTTATGTTGTTGCTTCATGTCAATCTAATACAACATCTATTTTGTGTTTTCAATAAATTATTAATTAAAAATTATCTACTAATTTTAATTGAGTTAATTTTCCAGTGAAGACATGCTGGATGAGTCTGAATTCAATCTACACTCTGATATTGCAGATAACAGTAAAAATAGTGTTGATGAACGTCATGCTCAGTTGCAGGGTGATTCAAGTACACCTTTCATTGAAATGACTGCAGCGTCGCCCTCCAGTACTGCTGGTATCGGACCGAGGGGAACTCTTCCTCCTATGAACGAGCTTGATATAGGAATAGGAGTTATAGAGTCTCTTCCTCCTGAGGTCTTTTCAGAAATTAATGCCATGTATCATTGAAAATTGGCTCATTTTATTACTGAAAAGAGAAGCAAAGGTGAGGTACATTCCTTTAAAATTACAGAAGGCAGTTGGTTAACCCAATTAGCTTATGTATATACCGTGTTGTGATAAGATTTTGCCTCGATTCTCATATCTTTTAAATTAGGTGTATCAGAAAAAGAAAACATATCTTCGGTTTTCCCTGCTGCACCGAATGAAGCTTTTGCTGCTCGTGAGGTATGTTCTGCATTTTTCTCTTTTGGGCGGCTTAGCATTTGGCCTGTTTTAACATTGATGATGATGATTATCTTGTTTCTACAACTTCATGGTGTTGATTGTTCCTGGCTATTATAGGAGCAGCAGTATAATGAAGAGGACATCCAAGTGGTCTCTTATCCTAATAAGCTTTTTGCTGATATGACAAGTGAGCCAGTGTCTGATGCTAGTGTACCAAATCTGGACTTGGTTATTAATGCTCCTGTCCCAGGAGGCATCAGTCTAATGCCCGCTTCTCTGAGTCAAGTAGACACCTCGGTTTTTCAGGAATTGCCTGAGGAGTTGAGGACAGATATACATGAACTCCTTCCTGCACACAGGAATGATGAATCTTCACTAGATGCTTCCTTGGTATGTGCTAATAATCAGAACAAGAGTCCTATTTCAAGCATTGATTTGTGGGTTGGAAATCCACCAGAATGGATTGGCATATTCAAAGCCAGTAATTGTCAGATTTTGCGCGTTTTGGCGGAGATGTATGAAAGAGCAGGGACAAAGAAACAGTTATCTTTTGTATTGCAGAGGACTATGACTCGGGCTTATATTCTCCCGGATGTGACCACTGATGGATGGGCTGAGGCTGTTAGTTGCTTATGCGAGCTTATCAAGCAGTATTTAAAATTAAAAATTTCAATTGATATTGAAGAGGTTTACATTTGTTCTTGCCTTTTAAGAAGGTATATGCCAGAGGCTAAACTTATGTGCAGTATGTGTTCTTTCTTCATCACGTCTCTTTTCTTGGCACTTGCTTCTGTTATTCTTTCCTCTTTGCGATCTTAAATTTCTTTTTTGTTGCTATTGTATTCCTTCATATTCACCATTGGAATCTTGAAGAGAAGTTCAATGTGGCGTTCTATAAATGCAGAATCCGAGGTGATGTGGAAGTTAGGTAGCCATTTAGTGTAGCTTTTCAAGAAAAAACCAAGTAAAAGTTGAAGGACACAGACTGGCAGACTTGCTGTCTTGCTCTTTCCCTTCCATAATACAACAACAACTATGTCTCAATTCCAAACAAGTTGAGGTCGGCTATATGAATCATCACTTCCCCATTTAAGCTCAACCCATGTCATCATCGTACCAAATAAAGATAAAAGTAAAAAATAAGTTAAATATATATAGATATATTAGTATTAATAATAAAAATATTAGGAGTTCTCTAACAAGTCTTAATCATGATATTAGAAGTTCTCTAACAAGTCTAAATCTATTCCCAACTAGTAGATATCACCTATATGAATCTTTTTCTTTCATTATGTCATATCTTTAGCTAAATCTACATTACTTTCAAGATATTGTAGGTCTTCCGACAACTTCCTTTCGTGAGATCTTAGGCCTACCAGTCCTTTTAACACCTTCACTCTATTATAGTAACCATCTCTCGTATTCTCAATTGTACTCTTGTACCTTACGGTGAATGTGATTATTTTTAATCTTATTCAATCTTGTATGACCACACATTCATCTTAGTATTCACATCTTGCAACACTCATTTTGTGGATATGTTGGACTCAAGTGGCCTAGCATTCACTACCATATAACTTTGTCGGTCTTATAGTTGTTCTAAACGTACCTTTCACTTTAGTAGCCATCCTCCCATAAACACTTCTTTATTTCAACCCTCCAATTTTAATTCTATGAGTAACATCTTCATGTATCATTCCATTTCCGTGAAAGAACAAGCCTATCCCATGCTGACTAAACTAGCGGTGCATGTATTTAGTCTTACTTTTATTTATCCGAAAACTTGTAATCTCTAAAGTGCTTCTCCATAGTTTAAGCTTTTGGTTCACACCCTCGTTGGTTTCGTATATTCACACAATATCATCAACAAATAGTATGCACCAGGGACCTCATCTGTGATTGTGTTGGTCAACTCATCCTTAACTAGGCTAACAAGTAGGGGCTTAGTGTTGATTTCCGGTGTCCCCTGTTATGGAAAGCTCCTTTATATCTCCTACTAATATTGAAAATGATGGTTTGGGTTTAGTCAATAATGTCATGCCAATGGGAAGAGTTGGTGTGAAAAGAAAGAAAAACAGACGAGGAAAAGTGGTGTGGCAGCTAGGATGTTTTCCTCCTTTGATGTCACATCGAGGAGGTAAAGCAAAATTGATGCTTCTTCTTTGATGTCACTAATGACATCCCTATAAATAGATGCACTTCTCTTGTAGAAATCATCCCAAAATCATCTGATACATTGTAGTGAGTAGAGAGTTAAGAGAGTAATTCTCTTAAGTGTAATTGGAAAATATCTCATCCTTTGTTAATAATATAAAGGCAATTGTTCTCTGGTGAATGTAAGATCATTTTTATCCGAATCACGTTAAATCATGTGTTCTTTCTTTTACGTTTCCTGTTAGGACTCTTTGAAGATTGAAGGAGGATTTAGTGGGCGCAACAACATCAATATCTGGAAGATCCATATGATGGCGTTACTGCGGAGGGAAGGTTGATACATCTTATTGATGGAAAAGTATTACATCGGCTTAAATGAGGAGAAGATTGAAGGGATCATTGAGTGTAATCCAGTATCTCTTGCACAACATGCTTTGTGAAATGAGTACAAATCACAGAAGAGGCGGTCAAATAGTTATAGGACAAATTTCTGAGGGCTTTATCAGGACCGATCAGTGACAATAAGGATGTTGTTACAACGACGTCTTCACACATTTAAAATGGGGTCAGGTACTTTGTTACAAGATCATTTACATTTCAGGAATTAAAAAGGATGAGACACTTGCATGTGCTTTGCTATTTTAATTGACTTCAGGATATCATGATATCAAGAATTCAATTATTTATAGCAAGAGTCTCACCCGAGCAAGTCGTGAGACATTTAACTCTAGTGATGTGCGGGGGCATTTTGAAAAAGAGGCAGAGAGGATCAAGCAAGTGGGCTCTTTGTCAGAGGCCGGACTAGCCAACAGGGAAAGAGCAAATCAAAGCACGGATCAAAGTTTCGTGTGAACAAGAAGAATGCAGTTGTTGGGGATGCGGCGAAGGGGCTCTTTGAGCGAGATTGCCCAACGTCAAAGTCCAAGGAAAAGGCGAGTTCATCCACAGTTGAACATGTACATGATTCTGATAATGATTATGTACTTACAACATCGTGCAATAATGAAAGTTATAAAAACAAATGGGTGTTAGACTCTGCTTGTACTCTGTATATGACGTTTCAAAGAGACTGGTTAAGTGGAGGAACCGTAGTAATGTGCAATAATGCAACTTGTGCAATAGTTGGCATTGGCTTAGTACAGGTTCGCTGCCATGACGGAGCCGTGAGGACTATTACACAAATCCGTCATGTTCCTGATCTGAAAAAGAATTTGACCTCCCTAGGTACTCTGGATAAACAAGGCTACAAGTACATGAGCGAAGGAGGGACTATGAAGGTGTTCTTTAGTCATGCTGAAAGACAAGTTGGAGGACGCCATTTACACATTGACAGGAAGCACCATTGTTGGCTCTGCAAATGCATCTACAGTGTAGTTAGTGTAGTTATCTACTGATGACAAGGCAAGATTATGTCACATGAGATTGGGTCATTTGAGCGCACGTGGACAGGAGATGTTGAACAACCGTAACCTTTTGAAAGGTGAAAAGATCAGCACACTTGAATTTTGTGAGCACTGTGTTCTAGGGAAGCAACAGAAGGTCAGCTTCAGCTCTGGCAAACACAAGACAGGAAGGGTGCTAGACTACATCCATTCAGATTTATAGGTCCCTCTAAACTTTCATCAAAGGGTGGAAAGAGGTATCTTCACTTTTATTGATGATTTCTCATGAAAGGTTTGAGTGCGTTTTTTGAAAGCAAAAAGTGATGCTTGTAAAGCATTTAAAGAGTGGAAGATTTTGGTTGAGAATCTCTTCCAGTTCTGTGATAACTCTAATCCATTTGATGTCCGCCACCCTTCCCGGAAAGAAGTGGGATGATTAGGCCGAAGTGGTTGGTGAAGTCGTAATGAGAATGATGATGGAGATGTATTGCGGCCTTCTCCTGTTCATCAACTCGAACCTCCATTCTTTTCTTTTTACGAAAACGCTCTTTCCGCTTTTCATTCCTCATGCACTGAGAAGTAGCAAAGTGCTTTTATCTTGCTTCGCCCCTCGCATCACTGATTTCCTAAACGGAAAATTCCAATACATTTATTCTATACAATAGGAATTCCAAGCCGTAAAAGGCAATGTGAATTCCTCCCAAGTAAAGGGTGAGCGAAAAATCAAATATCTTTGCACAGACAATGGCTTGGAGTTTAATGATTTCTGCGAGGTTCATGGAATTTCAAGACATAGGACTGAGACACACCCCACAACAGAATGTAGTTGCGAGAGGATCTGCAACTCTTGAAAAGGCTTGTTGTATGCTCCTAAAAGCCAAATATTAAAAGTATTTTTGGCTGAAGCAGTTCACACTGCTGCTCATATTGTCAATCAATCTCCAGCATCTGTGATTGACTTTAAGACTCCGAATGAAGTATGGTCAGGTGAACCTTCTAACTATTCATACTTATGAGCATTTTGGTGTCCAACTTATTATCATGTTAATGAAGGAAAGCTTGAACCAATGGCTAAGAAGGCCATATTCATAGGGTATGTGAATGGAGTAAAAAGGTACAAACTTTGGTGTTTGTTTTTATTCAAATTTATAGTTAGTAAAGATGTCACCTTTGATGAATCCTCTATACTTGATCTCCGTAAAGTTTCCGTGGAGTTTTCAGAAAACAAGAACAACGAGCAGGTGGAGCTTCCTGTGGAGCTTACCAAGGCAAAATGATCAAGAAACTAAGGTTGAAGATGAGTCAAAAGATGTAGATCTTGAAGAACTTGTTGTCAATGAAACATACACAATTGCGAAGGGAAGGGAGAAGAGGCAGACACGAAAAGTCCCCCTTGCTAAGTTTGCACACTACAAGTACTTGGCAGGAGTATGCATCAGATGCAACTCTGAAAAGAGCAATTGTTAGGTGGAGATTGAAAAGGTTGGTTTTGGGTTTAGTTCAACAATGTCATGTCAATTGAAAGAGTTGGTGTGAAAAGAAAGAAAAAAGACGTGGAAAAGTGGTGTGGCTGCTAGGATGTTTTCCTCCTTTGATGTTTTCCTCCTTTGATGTTACTCATGACATCAAGAGGAGGTAGAAGCAAAATTGATGCGTGCTTCCTTTGATGTCACCAATGACATCAAGAGGAGGTTTTACCCCTATAAATAGATGCATTTCTTCTCTCGTAGAAATCATCCCTAAAATCATACAATACATTGTAGTGAGTAGAGAGTTGAGAGAACAATTCTCTCAAGTGTAATTGGAAAATCTCCCCTTCCTTTGTTAATAATATAAAGGCAACTGTTCTCTGGTGGATGTAGAATCATTTTGATCTGAACCACGTTAAATCTTGTGTTCTTTCTTTTACGTTTCCGCTAACAACTATCCCCACGCTAGTGACGGCTCCTTCATACATGTCATTTATGACATTTATATATTCAAGATGAATTCCTTTCTTCTCCATCACCCACCGAAGGACCTTTGTGTACTCTTCATCCATGATAAAAAGAAAAAAAGAAATATATTGATGTTATTATAGGAAATGCAAGTATCAATACTGAGGAAGGGCTTTAGTGTCCAAGAGAAAACTTAGCATGGAGTACTATAAAATGTGTCTTTTGAGATTCATATAGGCTTCTCCTGTTGTTTACCTTCCACTTGGCGACATTCCCCACAACAACTTGTGATGAAGCTCTTAGATAGTAACTGAAGGGACTTTTGAAAGCTGCCTTTTCTTCTTTATCCTTTTTTTCTGGTGCTTTTGGTAAATACCTTGTCTAGCACAATGATGACAGAAGCCTTCATACAGGTCATCCTTTTTTTTTTGGATATTTTGGAATTCTTTTGTTTTGTTTTTATAATATTTACCTGTTTTACTGCGAGAAGCAGCACAAATAAGCATGGTTGGAAAGTGTAACGGGACAAATACATTTATGATTTGTTATGAATGAAGGTCGGGTCTGACATTATCGAAATTGTGACATCAGGTTAACTGCAAGGTCAAAAGTTTTCCTAGAAGTTTACAACAACATGCTTCCTCATTTTCAGGTACCATAAGTAGTTCCATTTTGTTTTTCTTGTTGAGATGTGTATAGTTTATGACATGCTCCAAAAGAATGATATGACGTTGTTGAAATAATTTCTACTAGATATTGATTTGACCATATTTGCTGAAAACTGGGCAGGCTTTCCTGCTGTTCTCATTAACACATTAAGTCATTAATTGATCTGGTTTCTTCTGGATTCTTTCAATCATTCTAGGGTTAGTTTTTCTTATTAAGAGACGTATAAGATTCTACTATGTGGAGAACCACTTCCAACGTGTTGTTAATGGCATTTGGAGCATAACTTTGCGTGTGATTGCAATCTTAGTATTACAATACTGAAAGAATGATACTTCATTTACGGATATTTGAAGATGTTATCGAAGTCCTACCCATCTAGGTTGTAAAATGGGTGGAAAGTTCCCCACCATGGTACCTGGGGTGTTGAGTATCCTCTTTGATGCCAAACCTATCAAAAACTCCTTCAAGTTTGTACATAGGGAGTACCCAATCTGTTGGTTTGCACAGATTTTGCATGGAAAATTGTTCCCATCTTTCATTTAATAAGCGTATTGAAAGCCCCACATCGGCTGTGGTAGGAAATATTGGTCACTTTGAATGATCTTGGGAATCCTACTCATGAGCTAGCTTTTGGAGATGAGTTAGCCCCAAGGTCCATTTCTTAACAAGGTATTAGAGCAAAAAATAATTGAGTAAAAATAGCGTGCTCTTTCTAACAACTTGAGCTTTTAGATGAGATGGTCACATACATGGTATCAGAGTCAGGCCCATCCCGATTCTGATTTACCCAATGTAGGCCCAAGTTATATAGTCCATGATCCAGATGTTCAGTCTTGGACGTGCGGTGTTGTAGTCCACATCGGTTGTGCGAGGTAAGAAATAATCTCTTTATATGGTCTTAGGCAATACTTATTTCATGAGTTAGCTTCTGGGATTAAGTTAGGCCCAAAGTCCATCTTTTATCTAATCAGTTGCACAGGGTTTTTGTTCTTCTTCTTAATGATGTAATGGTCTTGCTGTCCGATAAGTCGTTTATTCCTTTCCCCCCTGTGATATAAGGTCGTAAGTCAAGTAGTTTAATGCTGCATTGATTTGGATTCAGGGCTGTTCTGGTTGAAGATGATCTTTGCAGCAAAATAGCTTCTTTTGTTCCTCCTTTAATTAGCAAGTGCAGGCTTTTAGTTGCAAAACCAGTTAAACTTATATGATAACTTTTAACCAGTGGTTACAGAAGACTCTCTTATAAAGGTTAAAGTATAAAGTTAGGGAATCTTCTGATATAATGTTATTATATCTGGATGGGAGAAAATGTGAAATAACAATACAATAAACTGGGAGTGACATCTTAAAAGGTCTTTTAATTTGAAACCAATAGTTTAGATGCATAGCTTCCTGTTTTTTCAATAGCAAATTCAAGTTTAGGATCTGCTTTAATAGCCGTGTTATCAAAAGCGAAAAGCACAAAAAAGCTCTAAGGTCAGCTGGGGATTTAAACGCAAATAAAGTGTGGGCTTTAATGAAAAAAGGCGCAATGGTGCAAATATACAAATATATGTATGTTTAGTCCAAGACTATTAATAATAAGCATGAATAACAAGAAATTGTAAATACATTACGATAACGTGAAATATCAATTATCTAGTGTCACATCTTGAAGAGAGGCTCATTAGCAAGAAGAAGTATGTCTTAGGGCCTTGATGATAGCGCACATAAAGTGAGGCGAAGCGCTCAACATGTTTTGAGCCTCGCTTCAGGGCTTAAGCACGCCTTTGACACCACTGCTTTAACATTGAATTCATGACATACCCTAATCAACTTTTTGTCTCGATTTGTAGGCATCGGTTAGTGAGAACTATGGTGGCAGCTTCTACATAGCTTCCGCAATGGAGTGATGCATGGCATGCCTTCTTTGCCAAGAAAAAGTGTCAGGTGCTCTATGTGTACAAGTACGCATTCAGTTTGCTCACTTGCTCTACTTGTAACTTGAATATCGCTGCAAAGGACCTCTGGTAAAAGAACTCACTTGGTCTAACCGAAGATCATGTGAACTTTTGATAGTCTGACATGAAATTAGAAGAGCCATGTTATCTTTGACGTCCTGTCTTCCGAGATGGTGTCTTTGGTTATGCAGGTAAGTGCTTCTTTATTCTACACTAGCAATCTTGCTTTTGAATTTCCTGGAACTGGAAATTGACTAGTTTCTTAACGAGCATTTACTAAAAATTTGAACACACTATATCAGCAATCTTGCTTTTGACCTCCCTGCGAAATTTATTGAATAAGTAAGTTCTCCTCACTCTTGATTTTTTGTCTTCCACTCTTCTCATGTGGCTCAGAAGGACCTAGATCTGTCATTAACTCTTATGAGATTCTTGCTGTTAAAGATTTCTGAAGCTGTAAAGTACTGCCTCTTGTGTCGAAGATTTTGCAAACCTTCAGGTGGTTATAGAGGTAGTTATTTCTAAATCCACATCTCATTTGTCATTTCTGTATCTTCATTTTATGTTTTAATGTTACTTAAAGTGCTCACATCTCACTTATTTCCTCGTTAACAGAGTGTTGAAAGCATAATCATATAGAGTGCGGTTTATTGGGTCTGATAAGACATCTTCTCAGGTTAAACTGAGCTGGCGATCATGGCACGTAGCGCTGTGTTTTGAGTGTTTTATTTCCAATTCTTGTAGGCATAAATTTGTCTTCCCTCTTGCTGGAAGTCAAGTGGGGCTTCACTCTTGGGATGGATGACAAAAGGTGAACTGAAATGCAAGAATCAGTTAAACGATATGTTCATTTTTGTCTTACACTTACTTTCAGGAGGTCCTGTATGGAGTTCAAGAACATCCGTGATATTTATTCGACTGAGCAGTAAAACAAGAATGCTATTTTTCACTTTCCCATTGTTGATGCAAAGCTTTGTTTGAATGTTGTTTCTTCCTAGAGGGGATTCAGTAAATGGGAAGTGGTACAGAGAATTAAATAAATAAAATTCTCCCCCCTCTAGCAGTTTAAGCTTTTATATGATATGCTCACACAATTCAACATGGTATATGAGTAGGAAGAAACTTTGGATTCTAAGTCTCATTCACCTGTTAACAAATTAGTATTTAACGTGCTTGCCCAAGAAAAAGGAATGAGGGAATCCATACAGAATCAATTAAATAAATACAAATACCCTCTCTCTAATAATTTAAACTTTTAGGTGTGCTGGTAGTCACACGATTTAGCAGAAAGGAGTACGTTGCTTGCAGGGCCCAAAATTGATTTATGGAGAAAATTAGACAACAAAAGGATGAAGTGGTGATATGTGTTGCCACCATTGCCCTGTGAGAGTACAGCTTTTGTCCTTTCGTATCATCATTACTTGGTCCTGATAACAAAGCATTCTATATTTGTGAATGAATAGCTTACGGTAGTAGTGTTATTATTAAAGAGCTCTCAGTGGTAAACTGCAGTCTATTGTTTGTTGTTTCCTATTTTAAATTTCAACCTTCTCAGTCTGTTCCTTTGCCTAAAATTTCTAGAAGTTTGGTCGTTACAACTTCTATTATTGATATACTATCTTCAAGAAAATTGGTTCATGGAAAACAGTGCCTTATTGTCCTGGACTTGCTTGATTATGCTGTTTTAAGTATTTTTTTATCTGCTTTTATGTATGTTTTTCGGAAACAACAAACCAACCATAAAAAAATAGAATTTTGGGAGTTGCTTCCGTTCTATTTTACCAAGCAATTTTAGATCGTCTCACTCTTGATTTTTTGTCTTCCACTCTTCTCATGTGGCTCAGAAGGACCTAGATCTGTCATTAACTCTTATGAGATTCTTGCTGTTAAAGATTTCTGAAGCTGTAAAGTACTGCCTCTTGTGTCGAAGATTTTGCAAACCTTCAAGTAGTTATAGAGGTAGTTATTTCTAAATCCACATCTCATTTGTCATTTCTGTATCTTCATTTTATGTTTTAATGTTACTTAAAGTGCTCACATCTCACTTATTTCCTCGTTAACAGAGTGTTGAAAGCATAATCATATAGAGTGCGGTTTATTGGGTCTGATAAGACATCTTCTCAGGTTAAACTGAGCTGGCGATCATGGTACGTAGCGCTGTGTTTTGAGTGTTTTATTTCCAATTCTTGTAGGCATAAATTTGTCTTCCCTCTTGCTGGAAGTCAAGTGGGGCTTCACTCTTGGGATGGATGACAAAAGGTGAACTGAAATGCAAGAATCAGTTAAACGATGTGTTCATTTTTGTCTTACACTTACTTTCAGGAGGTCCTGTATGGAGTTCAAGAACATCCGTGATATTTATCCGACTGAGCAGTAAAACAAGAATGCTATTTTTCACTTTCCCATTGTTGATGCAAAGCTTTGTTTGAATGTTGTTTCTTCCTAGAGGGGATTCAGTAAATGGGAAGTGGTACATAGAATTAAATAAATAAAATTCTCCCCCCTCTAGCAGTTTAAGCTTTTATATGATATGCTCACACAATTCAACATGGTATACGAGTAGGCAGAAACTTTGGATTCTAAGTCTCATTCACCTGTTAACAGATTAGTATTTAACGTGCTTGCCCAAGAAAAAGGAATGAGGGAATCCATACAGAATCAATTAAATAAATACAAATACCCTCTCTCTAATAATTTAAACTTTTAGGTGAGCTGGTAGTCACACGATTTAGCAGAAAGGAGTACGTTGCTTGCAGGGCCCAAAATTGATTTATGGAGAAAATTAGACAACAAAAGGATGAAGTGGTGACATGTGTTGCCACCATTGCCCTGTGAGAGTACAGCTTTTGTCCTTTCGTATCATCATTACTTGGTCCTGATAACAAAGCATTCTATATTTGTGAATGAATAAGCTTACGGTAGTAGTGTTATTATTAAAGAGCTCTCAGTGGTAAACTGCAGTCTATTGTTTGTTGTTTCCTATTTTAAATTTCAACCTTCTCAGTCTGTTCCTTTGCCTAAAATTTCTAGAAGTTTGGTCGTTACAACTTCTATTATTGATATACTATCTTCAAGAAAACTGGTTCATGGAAAACAGTGCCTTATTGTCCTGGACTTGCTTGATTATGCTGTTTAAGTATTTTTTTTATCTGCTTTTATGTATGTTTTTCTCTTTCCACTTCTCTCTCTTCTTTTCTAGTTTAATTGTGCCAGTGATGATAGAGTGCTTATGTTTGATTTTGTTATTGCAGAAAGGAATCCTAGGATGCTGCAGTTATCTGTACTTTGGCGTTATTGGTCAGGCCTCACTGCCCTGTGAGAGAATATAAGCTAAGTATTGATAATAATTGCAATTTCTAGGCCTATATACAAATCATGTATTGTTAGTGCAAATAAAATTCAGGGAAAAAGATGGACAGAGAATAATGTTAATATGGTAGTATATAAATTTAGCTTTTTGAGTGCAAACATGTTCTTTTGAAGGAATTTAGTATTTTTAAATAGTAAAGCTATTGTTAGGTCTAATGTTACAACACCAAAATATGAATAACCAAATTCAACCCTTCTAAGTTCTAACCATGATTTTATTAGGTTAAAACTTTTGAAAAACAATATCAGCCTAGATACCTATGGCGATCTTCCATTTTGTATATCAAGTCAGCCTAAAAATAATTTGTCACAAATTGGGTACATTATTAGTGACAAAATATTGTCACCAAAATTTAAAATTAAGTGGCTAATGTAACTCAATAAATGACTGCCAACTCATTTTTGGTGGAAACATTAGTGGACAATTTTTTGCAGCGAAATTTAGTGTTTCGTCACTAAAAGTATATGGCTATGTATTTAGATACGAAATCTAACTTTCATCACGAAAAGTGAATAATTAATGATGAATTTTGTGTTGCAGCTAATAAATTCGTAGCTAAATATCACATTTGGTGTAGTGACCCTAAATTTGATTGTCTCTAAATGGTCTATATTCACTATCAATTATACTTTGATTTAACTTGCTTCTCAACCATAAATTCTACTATAATTAGTAGGGACTTATTTTGCCTATTCTACAGATAGTATTGTACCATCAATCTTTGAGTTTACGTATTAATCAAGTTCAACTTTGGTGTGCTTTGTGAAGTTTCCACATCTATGAAGTAAAGATGTGACTTGTGAGTAGCTTATTCTTTAATGCTCATGATGAGGTTCGATTCTCTCCTAAGTTACGGAGTAGCAAATGGGTTGTTCGGATCAAATATGGATGGATAAAAAATATGTTAAATAAAAGTAGATAAATTTTTTGACTAACCCTTATTTAACATGGATAAAAATAGATAATCGACGGATAATAAGAATATTCATATTATTCATGATTTCAGGAATAGTCAAGTGAGAACACAATCTAAAAGTAAAAAAATAAACATAGACTCGAGAAAGCAAGACCAACTCATGAAAAATAACAAACAAACATTTGAGTATTATATATATCCATATTATCTATTAAATAACCATTTTTAGTGGATAATATATGTATTTAATCCATTTTGAAATAGTCATTTATCCAACCATGTCTAATGGGTCAGATTGGATGATAAAGTACTTGTGGAAGTATTAAACATGTGCACCAAAGTACCATGAGGTGCGTGGTAGAAGATTAGTTGCATTGGTCTAGTTTAAGTCATTAAATTAGTTCTGGGTGGTTGGTTATTGATTAATTGAAGTGTTTAGTAGTTGAGGTTGTATATATAGGATATTCTTGTATTCATTTTGTAAGATATACAGAAGTGAAAATATCAGAAGAGCGGTTAATATTTTGCTCCCAAAACCACCGACTCTTTCTCTCTACTCTTTTCTTTTCTTCTCTTCATCAATACTCGATCTTCTTTGATGAATGTATACATGCAGTATGTGATCTTTAACATGGTATCAAAGCCCAAGGTATTCGATGCATCTACGGGACAAATTGAAGAAGAAATCAGATAGATCGAGACATCGAGACGCATGATGGTAGTTTCTGTAGAGTATCGATCGATTTTGGTACAGATGACACAGTATCGAGGAGGAATCGAGGATCGGTGTATCCTATCTGTTAATTGTCTTGATTCATAGTTGTTGATGATCCATTGATCGAGGATTGCATTGTTGCACTTGTTGATCTAATTGCATGTGTGTATATCGCTTCTATTGGTCACATTTGTTGATCTAATTGTCTATTGATCATGTATGTTGATCTAATTGATCAAATTTGTTGATCTAATTGTTCACATCAGTTGATCTAATTGATCACATTTGTTGATCTGATTGTCTTTTGAATTGTCTATTGATCACATCTGTTGATCTAATTGATCACATATGTTGATCTAATTGCTTATATTCATTACGATTTTGGATCTATACTTGAGGAAGAATGGAAAGTGTTGAAGGAATGTCGTCTGATGGAACAGATGCAGTTGTTACCATTGACCACAACCATCTGTTATATCTATATCCATACAATGCTCCTGGATCTTTGTCAGTTGGGATTACACTCACATGGATGGATAACTATACACCGTGGAGCAGAGCGATGAAGCTTGCACTATTGGAAAAGAATAAAATTGGCTTTGTCGATGGAACTGTGAAGAAGAAAAAAAATTCTGGAGACCTTGCGAATATGTGGGAAAGGTGTAATGCTATTGTAGTATCGTGACTAATGGGGAATGTGAGTAAAAGCTTGTTGAATGGGATGCTCTTTAACTCATATTCATACATGATATGGGAGGAGTTGCGAGACAAATTTGACAAGGTAAATAGTTCTAGAGCATTTCAATTACATAAGGATATATTTACACTACGACAGGAAACATCTCCTGTATCTGTGTACTACTCGAGACTCAAGGATTTATGGGATGAGTATGACTCAATCATACCTGTACCAAATTGTTGTGCCAAGTCCAAGGACTTTGTAGATCATCTTCAATACCAAAGGTTGCTACAGTTTTTAATGGGTCTTAATGATGATTGTACGTATGAGAGTCGTGTTCTTGATGAATCAATTGCCTAATCTAAACCAAGTCTACGCTATGATAAATCAGGAGGAAAGTTAGAGATGCTTAACTGGGACTAGTCAGGGAAATGTGCATGATGTAGGTGGTGGTTCTTCTGCTATGTTCACTGCAACCAAACATAGCAGTGAGACCTACAGACATAAGAAGTCACACAACACGATTGTGATATGTGACTTCTGTCATATCAAAGAACATAAGAAGATAGATTGCAAAAAGAAATGCACATATTGTGGAAAGACAAGACATATGCAGAGAGATTGTTACAGATTAAATGACTATCCAGAGGAATCAACACAGAGTAACATGAAGAAGGCAAATATGGTGATTGAAGGTGAACTTCTGTATGAGGACACTGAGCAGGACATGAAGCTATGGGACAAGGCCAGAATATTGCAGAAAGACAGATGGGACAGAAAGGATCACACCAGTTCACACCCCAACAACATCAGCAGTTACTCAATTTGCTTAAGGATCAATCAGAAACTGGAAGAACAAACACCATCGTGGCTAATATGGCAGGTATCTGTAACAACTTTGACACACAAACTCTAATAAAATGGATAGTAGACTCAGGAGCCACCAATCACATGGTTGGCAATCAACAAGATTTACATAATAAATAATTGACATAAGGTGCATGTAAAGTGCAGCTACTGTTACACCCCGTAATTACAGGACATGTTTTAAGAACGTACGTAAGAACTCACAAGTGTTAAGATTTGAGACTTGCCAAAAATTTATCGGAATTATGAAATTTTCGGAAAACGTATTATTATGACGAATGGGAGGGCGACACGTGTCACCCCCCCCTTTTTGTGATGCCTTGGTCGAATTGTGCAAGGGCAAGAAGGTCATTGGACCTTTGTTGCAAGACAAGTCTTGCAACTTGTGAGCATGAGAAGTTTGACTAAGTCAAATGGTCAATTAGTCTTGATATTTTGTAAGACTACATCCAAGCCTCACATTTGTTTATATCTTGACCATCCATTGCACTATATAATACTAGTAGTGCTAGAGTGAGCTTAACACTTAGAAAAATTCTTGAAAAATTGAAGAACATAGAGCAAAGCTCTGGGTTCCTCAAGAAAAAAAGAAGAAAATCTTTGTTCCTTGTTCTTTTAGCTCCCACTTTAAACCAAGGTTCTTAAGTGTATTGTAAACATATCTCAATAGAAAAATCTTGGAAAAAATAGTTTCATGTTAGTCGCAAAACGAAAACCTAGTTGTCTTTCTAGGTTTTGTTTGGAGATTTGAAGGATAATTGTTGGTGTTGTTCTAAGGGTCTCAACAAGCGGATTGAAGTGTCTTGGAGAGGCTCTAAACTACTAAGGAGCGACTTCGGATGGAGTTGGATTAAGAGTCGTTGAGGTATAATCTTGTCTTTTAAAGTGTTACAAGATTATATATTTATATTGTTGTTGTTAGCTTTACATGTTGCTAGCATGAAGTTGTTATATTGAAGTTTATAAGGAGTATGGATTGATTATAGCCTTGGAAATCCGAAATGTAATGTAAGCCATGACTAAGTTGGATTACAATTTAATCGTTGTTAGAATCATCGCATGTTATTGACTTGAAGATTATGGTAGTTATAACCAAATGCGACTTGATATCATATTATGCTACCAATTTGGATTTAAATGGAAATTGAATAAGAATTGGTATTGTTGAACTCAATGTGGCCGAATTTGGACTTGTAGTTGTATTAGATTGTTATCGTTTGTGGGGCGGAATTTTACACGTCTAGTAGGCGTGTAATCCCCTATTGATTATTGTTTTGATTGTGCCTTAAATGTGGCGTGTTTGGTTATTGTATTCGCCTTGAAAAGGTGGCAAAGTTAGTAAAAACAAAGGAGGTGCTGTCCGATTTTCCGTAGAAATTGGAAACTTAACACTTATAATATTCTACGTTTGAAGTAAGGCGTTAATAGACGTATTGTGAATATTATAGGTTGACATACTACGCGGGACTTTGTACTTGGCAAGTGGTTTGACCGTGAGGTATGTAGAACTTTTCCTATCTTTTGAGCATGACTAGTTTCACGATATAGTACTAGATATACAAGACTTTGACATTCTTTACTAGCTTTATGAAAGGCCAAGTCGGGTGAGTTAGGAGATTAACTCACTTCTTTGAAAATATTAAGGATGTCTTAAAGTTTTATTAAAGTTAAGGGACTTGAAGAGTTTTAAAGTATGTGATACTTGTTTCGTTTTAAACGTATAAGTCCCTTGGATAGGAATTTGTATTTGACTAAGGTATAAAGTGAATATAACGACTTTATGGGGAGTTGGTTATATTGACTTTATGGAAAGATAAATGACTTGATTTATGGAAGGCAATTCGATTTTAAGGCATCAATTGCCTAAGGTTTTATAAGAAAAGGAGTCACTTGATTTAGAAACTTAACTTTATTTCTAAGGGTGTTGTGACTTACCTTGAAATGTAATTTGGACTTGATACTACGATTAATAGTATCTTGGAAGTTTTCTATTAAAAAGAGTCATTTGTTTTAAAGAGTAGAAGTACGTAGTACTTGGGTTAAATTCCCGGATTTTTATAAAAGACATGTTAGTGCCTTAGGTAAACCAAAATGAGAGTGTATATAAACAAGAATAGTAAGAAGTTAAGGGATTTCTTGACTTGCTTATATATTGTATGATAAGTGGTAAGCTTATGTTATGTGTGATAGCCTGATTGCTAGTGATGTATTATTCGTCATGGTCATTCCCGATTGTGGCATTGCATATTTCCGTGGATTTGCTACCCACGATGCGAATACCTCACGCGAGTCCGTAAGGGCTTACGCGGTGAAATAGTCCCACGCGGGTCCAAACCTATGCGAGAATACCTCACGCGAGTCGTAAGGGCTTATGCGCGTAAAATAGTCCCACGCGAGGAATACCTCACGCGGGTCCACCGACCTATGCGGGTGAAATAGTCCCGCGAGTAGGATTTCAATCCTATTTTTCGTAAGTATACCCCTATTTTACTCTCATGTTAGTAAGGCACAATGCATCGTAATTTGACTATCATACACGTCTCCGACTTTGATTTAGACTTATGATGTAATTACGGTATTTTCGATTTACATACTTGGTACATATTGTGTCGACCCCCTTCCGTGGCCGTTAAATCTGCAGAAAGGGTAAGCGGTGGTGGATCCTCATTCCTAGGATCACTTATCAGACTTCAGAAGCTCCATTTATCCGGAGGCTTGTCTCTTTTGGTACAGTCTTTTCCCTGGTGTTGTAGATTTATGTACATTCAGGGGTATGGCGGGGCCGTCCATACGCTTATTATTCTAGAGGTCCGTATTCACCTTTGTGGTTGGGGTAAGAACGGTGTATAGTTGTACTTTTGAGTATGTTTATATTATGAAGCGGCACTTATCGGCTAGCCCAGGATGTTATTGTTTACATATGTGTTTATGTTGTGTATGTTCATTGCTATTCTCTCGATGTATACCGACAGGTGCTCAGATAGGGCACGATGCGAACCAGGCGGGTCGTGACAATACCTACTGGAGAGTCGACCAAGATATCACATATAGGTGATTACCACATGGAAGGAGGTGATGTCTTAAAATATGTCCATTGTGTTCCTACTTTTCAGTTCAATTTGATGTCAGTTTCTAAAGTGACAAGGGAACTGAATTGTAGTGTCAACTTCTTTCCCACATGTTGCATATTTCAAGATCTCTCATCTGGGAAGGTGAGAGTGATTGGTACTGAGGAGAATGGATTATACATATTATGTTTGGACAAGCAAAATAAAGGAAAGGAACTACACAAAAGCTTGTGAATACGTAAACTGACGCAGATGTGACATCAGAGATTGTGTCTTGTGCCATTGAGTATGCTGAGGAAAATACATTGTTTCCAGAATGATAGTTCATTTACATTACATAATTGTGAAGTATGTCCTCTAGCAAGGCAAACTAGGATTTCATTTCCTATTAGCTCAACTAGAACATCTACTTCTTTTGAATTGTTGCATATGAATGTATGGGGACCTTATAGAGTTGATACCTATAATGGAATGAAATACTTTCTTACAATTGTGGATGATTATTCTGTATGGACCTGGGTATTTTTTATGAGGCTAAAATCTTATGTATTCACTCTACTTAAGGATTTCTTTTTAATAGTGAGAACACAATTTGAAACTAAAATCAAGAGGGCGAGGTCAGATAATGGGACTGAATTTTTCAATAGTAACTGCAGGGATTGTTTTAGCAGCATGGTGTAGTCCATGAGATTTCCTGTCCCTATACTCTTCAACATAATGAGGTAGTTGAGAGAAAACATAGACACATTTTAGAGACAACAAGGGCCATCAAGATTCAAGCAAGATACCGCATATATTCAGGGATTTTGCATTGAAAGGCGATCGTGTTACGAATGTAACCCCTTATCTGTTCTAAAACATGTGTCTGCTTATGATCAGGTTATACAAGTCTGCTCCTTCCCTATCTCATTTAAGGGTTATTGAAAGTCTATGTTTTACAACTAACCTCCTTAATCATGATAAGTTTAGTCCCAAAGCAGTAAAATATGTGCACCTGGGATATGGCTCAATGCAAAAAGGATATAAATTGTATGATTTAGATAATAGAGTTGTATTCATGAGTAGAGATGTAGTCTTCATGGAAAACATCTTTCCTTTCAAAAATGATGGTGGTGAGAATGGAATAGACTCTATACACACATATGATTCATTTTCTTATGATAATCTAGTGCATCCAAGGGATATTACCATTGGCCCTTCTCCAGACAATGGCAGTACATCTGAGAATGAGACCACTCATGGTTTCCAACATACAACTATCACTGATACAAATATCACTGATTCAAGCATGCAGAACTCTGAATCAGTCATACATGCTCCTGACTTTGATCTGAGAAGATCAAGAAGGGCCAACAGACCTCCTATTTGGCATAAAGATTATGTCACACAAAAGGGATCCAATAACTGTCTATATTCTATTTCTGCAGGCTTGACTTACTCTGATATTTCTTCCAGATATCAGGCATTCATAGCCAAGTCTTCCATCGCTCTGAGAACCTTGCAACTATAAGAAGGCTATCAAGGATGTCAAATGGGTTGAGGCCATGAAAGCTGAAATCCAAGCCCTGAAGAGAATAAAACCTGGGAGCGGGTGTCATTGCCTAAGGGAAAGAAAGCTATTGGATGCAAGTGGGTGTATAAGATCAAATACAAAGCCATTGGAGAGATTGAGAGGTTTAAAGCAAGACTAGTTGCAAAAGGGTATAACCAGAAAGAATGACTTGATTATCAAGAGACATTCTCACCTGTTGTAAAAATGGCAACAGTCAGATCTGTTATTTCCATTGCAGCATCTAAGCAATGGATTATATATCAGATGGATATCTACAATGCTTTCCTACAAGGTGATTTGTTTGAAAAAGTCTTTATGCAGCTTCCTGAGGGGTTTCATTCAGACACAGGAGATGGCAAGGTGTGTAAACTGATGAAGTCTCTATATGGATTGAAGCAAGACTCCAGACAGTGGAATATCAAGTTAACTTCAGCCCTAGTTGATTCTGGTTTTACACAGAGTTTCGGAGATTATTCTCTGTTCACCAAACATCAGGATGGGAAGATTGTGATTGTCCTGGTTTATGTAGATGATCTACTGATCACTGGGAATGATAGAGTATTACTTCAGTCGACTAAGGAGACTTTACAGTCTGCTTTCAAGATAAAGGATCTTGATGAACTTCGATATTTTCTTGGCATTGAGTTTGCAAGGTGGCGAGGAATCATGCATCAGAGAAAATATGCACTGGAGTTGATCTCTGATATGGGGTTAGCAGGAGCTAAGCCATCTCCTTATCCTATGGAGATGCATCAGAAGTTGACCACTTTAGAGTTTGATCAACACATTGCCGCATCTACTAGTTCTGAGGGTACCACTGAGCCAAAGGACCCATTGCTTCTGGATCCTGGAATTTACAGGAGGTTTATTGGCAGGCTGTTGTATCTCACAAATACCAGATCAGATATTGCTTATCCAGTTCAGTGCCTTAGCCAATTCATGCAGGCTCCTGAGCAATCTCATCTTGAGGCTGAGGATTGTCAGGTATATCAAAAGTGCCCCAAGAGCTGGCATTCTTCTGAGCAGTACTGATTCATCTAGTCTGCAGGTGTTTTGTGATGCTGATTGGGGATCACCTTTAATGAAGGTCTACATCGGGTTATTTGGTTTTATTTGGTACATCTCTTATTGTATGGAAATCCAATAAGCATGTCACTGTGTCAAGGAGTGTATAGTGTACACATACCTTACTCCACCTTAGTAAGTAGAGCGGCTGTTTCTAGGAGACCCTCGTCTCAAGATAAAGCATAATCACAGGCAGGACAATCAAAACACTAATTTGCATATTAATAATATTTGTGTATCCAAACGGCTATTATGAGAAAGGCGGCTCACCCTCTTCTACAAGGAACAATGAGTGTGGTGTAGTGCTTCATCCTTAACCAAGAGGTCTAGAGTTTGAATCTCTTTGGAAACGTAGTCACCATTGTTAGGGAGTGTTTTGCCCCCAATGTGGACTACCCGACACGAATTCGGATTAGGCGGGCCCCAATACAGGTACCGGACACAGGATGAGAGACAAAAAAAAAAATTAAAAGGATTTGGGTTAACCAACCCAATTACCGCGTTGAGTTCGGCGGGTTCATAAAATAACCCATACCCGTTGCTTTCAACAGTGTATATATTGTAGTATCTCCGCTTCATTTTGGAAACCCCGATATTCTCAGATTCATGGAACCGTCACGCTCAGCGAACTCCAATTCAAAACGAACATCAAATTCAAATTGGAGTAACAATAGCAACAAGAAGGCAATGAAACAAAAGACCTAGGCATGGCTTGGGCGCCAATTCTCGCTCTTCTTCATCCTTCCTTCAATACTTCACCTTTCTCCAATTTCGGCAGGTTAAATCTTCTTCTTTCTTTACTTAATTCATTTGCTCTCATATTGCGATTTTTCACAATCTTGTGAACATTAATCTTGAATATTTGACCAAGAAAGTGTGTTGATCATCAAGAAAGTTTAATTCTTCTTCTATCTTTACTTTATTTGCACTTATATTGCATTTTTTTAACATTAATTAGAATCTTAGAACACTATCTTGAATATTTGAACAGTTTTAATAGGCTGAAGAGTGCTTTTCTTTGAGTTGACTTCGAATTAGATGATCATCAAGAAAGTTTTAGACCGGTCACTAGTGGAATGTGTGTTGATCATCAAGAAATATTATTCTTATTACTTTAGAGTCTGCATGTAAACCCGTATACAAACATCCATCTTCTTTGCAATCGATACCGTGAGTATATAACTATCATATTCTTTCCCATACCTCACTGGATTTTCTCATATGTAAGATTATTTGCTTCTCTTGAAGTTTATTGATTTCAACAATACTTCTTCAGGAACTTCGAGGATATATGTTGAAGCATGGAGGCCGTTTTGAAAATTATTTTTCTAGGCGTCGTGCTACTCATATAATATGTAGTAATCTTCCTGACAGTAAGGTCAAGAATTTAAAGTTGGTTGTAAAACCAAGTTCATCAAGTAGTCAATTTCTTATTTTTGTATCTCTACTGAAATAGAAATTGTAATTTTTTTTTTTAAAGATTTGTTTGAATTTGATATAGGTCCTTTAGCAGGGGACTTCCAGTAGTCAAACCCACATGGGTGTTGGATTCTGTCGCTGCAAATAAGCTTCTGAATTGTAAGCTAATATTTCTATTGACTTTCATTTTAACGCAAACTAGCAAGTTGACTACTTGTTTAGGCGTTAGCTCTGTTATGGCGATTGTCCCTGAAAGCATTTTTGTGGGTGGAAGGATATTGTCTACAGAAGCTATCGGGAATCTGTGTTTCTCTCCTCTTAGGCCTCTTTTCATTTGTTGAATTGTCGAAGGGGGATAAAAAAGAGGAGAACAAGAAACTGCTCTTTTACGTGTCTTCTAGTTATGTTTGTATTGTATATCTATATTGAAAAGTTTGCAAGTTCAGGCCCTAGCTCCCTCTTGTGAAGAGTCTACTTGACGGGAAAAAAGGAAATGCTAAAGTACTTGAATCTTAAGAGGATTAACCTTGTTGCTTTAGACGAAAAGTTTATTATAAGGTGCATGCACCTCCATCAAGTTCTTTATGAGCCTTGGGGTACTGCATTATTTTGGTTTTCATGATTTTGTTGGAAGCTTTGATGAGTTCACTTTGTGATACTTTTTGTGACTCACATCAATACTTTTCAGTTTCTTTCTTAGTAAGTAACATCAGTCCTCTGTGTTTTTGTGTTGTTTTCAGGGGTTCCTTATCAGCTTGATCAGCTTGCAAGTGAAGTTAGTAACCAGCCTAAGTTATCTGCTTTCTTTACAAAAAACATTGCTGCTTCTGATGATACAGCAACATGTTCAACTGTCCACACCACTTGTAGAGTTGAGAGCCCATTGTCATATTCTGGACCAATTGAAGATCCTATATCCTTTGAAGAGTGGCAATCTGCAGAAGATTTGAAGCCTTGTGCTCTAGAATCTAAAGATCTAATGCAAGCGAACTACAATGTTAATAGAGTTGAAGAGTCAAGTGGTAGCATGGCAATGCAAGAACTGAGTGATGCTGCAAGTGGAGATGGAAGCCATGCTCCATTTTCAGCACCTTCCTGTCCTCACAATGATGCATCAGCTCGTAGCGACTGGACGAGTGATCCTGTTAACGAGGGGCCATCAAATTTAAAGATTCCTAGGTTTCCTAATCAGCGACATGCAACACTAGTTGATGCTAATTTTGTGGAAAATTACTTTAAGGTACGCACGTTGATATCTTGATATTGACTTTTGGTCTTGCTTGACCATTTGTATCTACACCCTTCCCCCCTTCCAGAAAAAAGACCAAATGCAATGAACACTTACTCTGAAGTCGTTTTTCTTTTTAACTTTTGCTAGAGTGTTGGCATTAGAAAGTTGGATTAGATTTTTATAATTGTTAAGTTAATTTATCATCACATATTTGACCATCTTTCTGCACATATAACTTGATTTTTGGAGCTCACATGTAAATTTCGGTGCAGACTTGTAAGTGTGAATATGGGCTCAATAAAGTCGCTCATATCAAACCTTCTTTTTTTGGGTTAAAAGATCTTTTAACTACTAACCAATTTATTGTATGCTTCTGCTTCTTCTGTTGCTGGATCTAGGAAATGGACCTTTGAAGAGTGTGGAAGAATTAATTTCATTCTTCCATTTCAATCAAGGAAAAGCAAATACCTAGAGTCAACAGCAAAAAAAAACAGCCAACTCATACCTCGATGTTGTGTTGCTTATATTACTTCTATTAGATTCTTGGCGTCCAGATTTGCTGGAGTGTTTTGATGCGATGAGATTACTGTTAGCGATTTATCCACACGCTTAACGCAAGTGCACGTATCGTGACAAGTAATATAGTCTAGGTAAGACCGAATATCGTCCTCAGGGATTGGTTTTCAAGTACCGGTTATCTATTCTATAGTATCTATTTGGTTAACGTTAATTTGTTTAGAATTTTAGACTAATAATGCAGGAAATAACTAATTATAAAAAGACTTTGATTTAAATCAGTTATGATGGAAAATTAGGGCTTCCAAGATCATCAACTATCCACTCTATTCAATCCTTAATGCAACAATAAAAGTTCTTCTATGTTAAGATAGCAGGTTAACTAAGTCGTTTTATATTCCAGTTAGGATATATAAACACTCAACCCCGATGCAGAACCCTTCTATCTTTCGATGATAGGATTTACCACAAAGGAGGATTAAGAACAATAACATATTAAACTACACAAGTATCGGGGTACTTTCGTCCACGATTTTAACCTATGTTTATTCAACTATAGCATATTCACAATCTCCCCTTTCGGATCTCGATTAAAAATCATATATGTGATGATAATTAGTGATCAATTAATTACCAAGCAATCAAAACAATTATTGAATAAATCTCAACTATATAAAGAAGAAACCAAAACTAATGCATTAATTCATGAATAAGAGTTTCAAGCGAATCACAAGAAAATCCCTAATAAGTAATTAGCTCCTAGCCATAGTCACGCTAAGAACTAATACAATCTCCATGAACTGAAATAAACAAAGCAAAAGAGAAAGAAAATACTTAAGAACAAATCTCCAAGCCTTCTAGCGTCCAAGAGTTGTGTTGTGGAATATTTACAAGGTGGATGAGTGTAGAATGGTGGTATGAGGAGGTCTGAAGGATGATCGATTAATGAGCAGGGTTTTAGGGATTATATAGGTTTTGTAGGTAGGAAAAATTATCTCTTTTGGACTCTGAAAACGTGTCAAATTCGGCCCAAAACGTCAAAAATCCCGCGTCGGCGCCGTGAAGTTTCCGGAAATTTCAGGGGTCGGCGCCGCGGCGCCGGTGACGGCTTTTTTCGATTTTTTGTTTCTTGTCCCTTTTTTCGTCCGGACTTCGTCTGATCTTTTCTATACTTCCCGGGACTTCTTAGACTTCAGTTATTGGCCCTTTTGTGTGTAATTCCATCTCAAATAAGCTCATTTCCTCTCCTTTTCGCCATTTCTCCATTTCTGACCGCTGTGACACAAAAGAAAGGAAAACGACCCTAATACTATACTAAACATCAACAAAATGAGTAAAATACTAACTAAAAATGACTCAAAAAGCGTATACAAAATACGCCTAACAATTACCTGCTTTTCTTGGGGATCTGTTCTTTTGAATTTGCTTAATTGCAGCTATTGCTTGCATAAGTAATATATGCATAAAAGTCTACATTGATAATTAATTGGATAACCAATATTAATAGCACTTAGTGCCGAAGTGGTTGACATATTCCCCGTGGGCTTTTGTCTTCAGCATTCTAGGCTGCATTTTATTGGCACCTGGAGAAACCGGTATCATAAACGATTTCCTAGCTCCCCCGGTGGGTTTAGATGCTCAACTTCTGTCCCTAGTTCTTCAGTCACAACAAATAAGACGATCATTATTCATGTGGATATGGTAATTTCTGCTTCTATGGTCTGAAAACTTGACTTGTCCTCTTTATGTTGTTATGACTGCTTCTATGTTCTGGCTCCTCTCCCGTCTCACCTCCATCTGAAGGAATGTCATATATGTGATATATGTACTATTTGTCTCTGTAGATTATTCTCTGAATCAATTCAACTTTACTTGTTCAGGATTGCTTTTTTGTGTCTGTGGTCATTAGAAATCGCCCCGAGTTGAAGGATAACCTGTCGCCATTTGCCATTCAGATAATTCACACGGAACAACAGAAATATCATCAGCGAATTATCCTGCTTGAGGGTATGGTCAGTCTTTCAGTCAGTAATTCAACCTTTTCTTAAACATCATCCTGTATTGGAAATTTGATCCTCATTCAAGCTTTTTCTCGCAGGAGTAAAGGCTGGAATATTTGTCAGAGATGCCAAGTCACGTTGCCCTCACCTCATCATTCTTTCTTATGACTTTGAGGCTTATGAGGAGGTGGTCATGATATTTCAGTTTCTTCATCCTGTTCTTTTCCTCTTTTAGTTGAATCCTTTTGTATTTGGATATCGAGTCCTATAAAATCTGATTTCATTTGCAGGTTGCTGATTGCTTTTATAACATCTTGCACAAGTACTGTAACAAAGTGCAGGTATGGCCCCAAAACTGTTTGTTGAACAACTTCACAATCTTTGTATCTCTTGATTGGCAGTTGCTACTGAATGCAGGCCGTAAGTTGTGATGAAGCATTTTTAGATGCCACTGATTCTGGAGTAGAGGACATTCAAGCTTTTGTAGCAGTGATCAGAAAGGAGATTCTTGATGCGACAGGCTGTACGGCTAGTGCTGGTATTGCTGGGAATATGCTTATGGCGCATCTTGCTACTAGGATTGCAAAACCAGATGGGCAATGTTACATCCCTGTTGAGAAGGTAGCTTATTTTGAGCTGTCTTTTGATGAATGAACAGGGAGAACTTATGTCTTGATCTCTGTCATCTCTATATGTGTATCTTCTACTGTATTACAAACTATATTTTGCAACTTGCCAACTTCATTGGTTACATGTCATTGCTCTCTCTTTAACTATTGGTAGTTAATCTGTTCTTATCCAATTGTCATCTTTGCATCGTGAATTTGCATTGTACTTCTAAAAAGGACATGCCTGCAAGTCAAATCAGATTTTATAGGCTTCAGGTTAAAAAGCGAAGTTTCTGCCAGGTCTTCTCCATGTCCTTGCCATGTGAGATGTTTCTCCATTGCCATATGAGAGGCTCTTTTTTGCTTCACTTTATTTATGTCTTCATCCTGTTCAAGCATAATAACCTTTTCCGCTGCAAGAATGTGTAGCATCAACATGAATCCTTGAATTATATTGCTTAAAAAGTACAACTTTCTTATTACTCCATCCGTGTCTTACGTTCCTTTTTAGTCTGTTTAAAAAAGAATGTCACTTTCTATATTTAGTAACTCTTTACACCCAATATCCTACATGACATATTTAAGACCACAAGATTCAAACGGATATTTTGGTACATTACACACATCTTTAGTTCAAGACCACAAGATTCAAATGTCTTCTTTATTTTCTTAAACTCCGTGCCGAGGAAGACAAACAAATTGAAAAAGAGGGAGTACTTTATTAAAAAAAAGAAAAAGAATCCGTGATTTTTTTATCAAGGATAAGACCCAGAAAAGGGCTTTTTGATCAAATAATTTTGCCCCAACACTGATATCATTCTATATCAAACACACTTCTCTTCTAGTGTCTACAACATGTAGTGGAAAAAGAGGAAAACGAAGACTTGAAGATCATTTTAGAGAAGTAAAATAGTTATTGTGATTGCACTGATTTATCCTGTTGGCTCCATTAGGTGGAGGAGCACCTGTGTGAACTTCCAGTAAAAGCACTTCCTGGAATTGGTCATGTGTTGGAAGAGAAGTTGAATAGGAGACAAATCACTACTTCTGGGCAGCTGCGTATGATTTCCAAGGTTTTCATTATTTAGTATTTCTTTCTTTCTTTCTGCAATATATTGGTGATTGCACTGTTTTGCATCTCTTTTGATCTGGTTTCTCTCAGATACGTTTCACACTTGAAGAAACACTGCAGGAGGACTTCATGAATCGTTGAATCTCTTGCTACAAAGATCTTTTTGTTCAATTTTGTTTGTTAGTATTTTTTTTTAAAATAAAATAAGATATTGTATTTTATTAAAGCTAGTACCAGGAAGGTACTGCAAATTGTATTAAGGGGTATGTTTGCTATATTTGTAAGAGTTTGTAAGCAGAGTTTCTCCCAAGTGGGGTGGCCTAGCGGTTGTGAGCCGGAGTGACAACCTTGGGAACCAAGGATTGCATTCTAGCATGGACGGCACGAGTTGAAAAGCTTCCAATCTTCCTAAATTACGGAAGGAGGGGGGGTGGGGTGGGGGTTAGAGTTATTTGATACCTAGGACAGTGGAGGTTGCAGGTACTCGGTGGATGTCGAGATGTGCACCATCTGTCCTGATACTAGTTACTACTATTCCTAAAAGAAGAGTAATATTATATTAAGTCTTCTTGTTTATTTGCCTTTTCCATCCAAAGCCCTTAGTGAAACTATATTTTCCATTTCTTTTGAAAAAGGTTTCACGTTTAACAGGTAATCTCAACTGGATAGCTATCAAAGAAAAGTGAGGCTTTTTATTCATGCTGTCTGCTTGAGTCAGCGTCCTCTTTGCCACTTGTCTCCCCATTTTCATGGGCACATTCCCGCCCATGGAAACTCAAGCATCCTTGGAACCTTCATTAAATAGAGCTGATGAAATAGGCGATACATTGTTTATTTAAGACTGCATTTACACCTATTTGGCTTACTCAGCTCCTGGAGTTTATTTCAGCTAGTGATGTTTTGTTAAACTCATTGTTAAGTGTTTTCAAAAGCATGATCGTTCGATAAAATGAGAATATCTTGTCTTCTTGTGGAAACTTTGTTATAATCAATGCTTAATAAATCCCTTATTGGCATGAGGGTTGTTTCTTTGGAGAAAAAAAGTATGTCGAACACATTACAGCACTTGTTTGATCGTTGGTTGGTCATCTTTTCTTAGAATTGCTCAGTCTTGTAGATTAAAGAAGTGATTTTTATTGGTGAATACTTTCATAATTTCTTTTGCTGTTATTCAGCCTGCTGAGTGGGATGCTTTTCTCCTTTATATGATACTTATCGGCACATCAATCATGGTGGCATGAAGAATGCTATCTATATGTGGCATGCCATATTTTGGGGATGACATGCAAATATTGGACTATATATATAACCTCCTACTAACTTGCTTAATGATTGATAAGTATTTACTTTGCCTCCTGTGCTTCTTGTTGCTTCTAACCCCCGTCATTGATTCTAGTGCCAACATAAGCAGTCTCTCAAGTAGTATTGGGTATGTGTGTGTATATTTATTATGTTTCAGAGCAAAATTCTGGTTGTGAGTAGTGCGTATACACTTATTTCTGTAGAGGTCTTAAACGATGTTCTAGTACTGTCAAAAGGAAGCAAATACTAGTTACGCGAATCTGCATCATGAAGTTTGTTAATTTTGTTTTGAATCAGTCATGCGGGTTCAAGCCAAATATATAACTTCTCGATAACTTTTGCAGGAAAGTAAATCCATAGGTGCAGATGTTAACTGGGACGTGAGGTTCAATGATCTGAAAGACGTTAGATCTACACTAAACATCATTGTTTGTTTGCCCTTTGTATTAATGCTTATAGACACTAAACACCTTCTCAATTCAGGTACAACATTTTCTGTTAAACCTTTGCAAGGAGGTTTCATTACGTTTGCAGGGGTGTGGAGTGATAGGGAGAAAGTTTACCTTGAAGGTCTCTCTCTCTTTCTCTCTGTTTTTTGCCATATGAAGCGATAACTTTTTATTATAGATTATAGTTCATTACTGGACTCTTATAGTAGAAACTAGTCGTATAGTTGGTTCTTATGCTGCTTCTGCACCTATATTGTCAATACAGATAAAGAAAAGAGGGGTGATGCAGGGGAGCCAGTAAAGTATTTGGGCTGTGGTGTTTGTGATAACTTGAGCCATTCTGTCACGGTATAATATTTTGTATGATAACCTTGTGCTCAATGTTTTCTAACTGAAGAAATTTCTCTGTTCCTTAACGGGTTTTAATTGCATTGTTCCACTTGTAGGTGCCAATGGCTACAGATAGGGTTGATGTGCTTGAGAGAATCGTTTCACAGCTTTTTACAACTTCACACGTGGGTAATTCCTTTCCCCACTTTAAAATAAGGGTTTTAAATCCACACCCAAGGGTGTGGCCTAGTGGTCAATGAACTTGGTGCAAACCTTGGAGATCAGGCTCACAGCAAAGACAAGAAACACTAGGTGATTTTTTTCTAGGGTGAATGCCAAAATGGAAATCGATTATCTTAAGAAATTTTAGTTGATCTCAGTGTCATTTCAATGTAAATAGCCTGTTTAGCTTTGTTCTCTGGGACCAATTCTCTTCACGTTCAAAGTTATGGGCTTTTGTTGTGATTTAGTCTGGATTATCCTTCTTCTTGTTTCCTAGATTTTGGTTTTCATCTTGAAACATATGTGCCAAAATGATTATCTGATCTGCTTTGAGAGTCGATCAAATCGATTTTGACTGTAATTCCTAAAAATGTTTTTTGCCATATGAAATAGGAAAATATAGAACTCTATTGTTTTTCACATAGTTCTATTACTAGATTTAATTCTCAGAAGATGAATTACTCAAATTAAACTTTAATAAACAAAATAGGTCTTATCAATTTGGGACAGAGTATCAGCTTTTGTGTGCAACATTCGAAAGAGGGAGTAACGTTGAAGAGCAAAGATGCATGTTTCGTCTCATGCAGAAGCTACTTGTTTTTCATTATTTCAGCCAAATTTTATTGTAAGAAACAAGAGCTGTTTTTGGGAGTCATATTAACCAATAAATCTTGAGATTCGAGTTTTAATTAGAACATATTAGAGTCCTAAGTGGTAGCTACTGCTCCTTGTTTTTCCTGACGGCTTTACCATAGCTTATTCACTTTCGTTATTTTCATTTTCATATTGCTTTGAACTACTTGTCCTTATCTGACTTTTCTTATGCTTTTTCTTGAGCCGAGAGTCTTTCGGAAACGACCTCTCTACCTTCCAAGGTAGAGGTAAGGTCTGCGTACACTCTACCCTCTCCAGACCCTACACTTGCTTATGTTGTTGTTATATATTAGAGTCCTAAGTGTTAGGATGGTGAAGAGAGCTGGGAGTAGCCTTTTATTCTTTACCTTCAATAGGGAGTTCCAATTTTATAACACAAGACCCCACTTGTGGGATTATACTGGGTATGCT
This sequence comes from Przewalskia tangutica, assembly GCA_029844215.1. Lineage (NCBI taxonomy): Eukaryota > Viridiplantae > Streptophyta > Magnoliopsida > Solanales > Solanaceae > Przewalskia > Przewalskia tangutica. The sequence goes on from JAQGDG010000035.1 coordinate 2,343,168, forward strand.
GCTGTAGTTGTTGTAGTTGGGCTTGAAATCTGTTAGAGAATGCCATTTTCATTAAACTTTAAATACCTTCTGTATAGCCTAAAAGGGAACTAAATCTAGTCGAGTCTCACAGGTAAACTGGACATTGCTGTTATTTGAAACAAAGTTCAACATCTATCTTAAACATTCCCTATACGCCCGGTGGATTAGTCGAGGTTCACGCAAGTTGACTGGACATTGCCGTTATTGAAAAAAGTAGTAGAAGTTAGGGAAATGCAGAAAAATCTATGTTAAACATTCCCTTTGGGCGACTGTGGTTTGCTTTCCCAAAAGTGCATCCTTGTTGATTGCTATGCATTTTTAGGCATTTTATTAATGACAAGTGATATGGTCATACTATACTACTGATTATCAATTAAATTCAACTGATTATCAATTAGATACACCTGAAATCTTAGGTTAATGTGGTGTGGTGAATATGGAGTAATAACTAATGAAGGATCTTACATGCTGTTTAATCTTTACGTGGAAATATTGTGCCAAATTCCCAGTGCCATCCAGTGCTCTTTTGAGATTGGTTCAGGTAACTGAGCATATATTGCCTAACATAATGTGTCATACACCTTTATATGATTGTGAATCCTACATATGACTGGTCAAGCCATGAAGTATTTCTCTTTCCTAGTTAGACAAAGGCTATTGTTTTTTCCCTATCTAAACCTTTTTTATATAAGATGATTGTGAACCTTAAGCAGGTGCACTTTTAAACTATTTCATGCCATCATTTACTAGTTGCTAAGTTAATATGGCCATAGGTCCAAACCACCAAAAGAGGATTTGCATTATGCTACGGACTCTTTTTGATGAAGTAAATAGATTCATTTATGGCGTTAAGCAGATGCAAAAAAGGTATAAAGGTGATTGAGTTTGCGTTAGTGTATTCAAGTGAAGATGCATGCTGAGGTTGATCTTCTTACGTTGCTTCTTCCTCTCTTGGCATGTTCTTCTTTGTCCTTATTCTCTCAAACTCACTCTCCTCATGCTTCTGGTCTCAAAAACGTGAATCACCATTAGATATGTGTAACAATCACCAGTCTGGTATGAAACATGGTTTGTTGTTTCTGAGAGGCACAAGCATAGTAGACGTTCTCTCTCTTCTTGATTGGATTGGAGTTGTAGCACTGGATTAATGCTTCATATTGTTCTATCTTCTTTCTTCCATTTTGTACTGGTTTGTTTTATCCTTCAAATATTTTCTCGTCTTCAACTAGATAGCAAGGGTTCACATAGTTTCAATTTTTGAAACTATTATCCGCTCAACTAAGAGGAGCTCAAACATATCCAGGACTTAATAAGTTTCAAAGTAAATCCTTGAGAATAGTTGAACAAAATCGTCATATTAGCAGCCAAGTGAGTATGGAACCTTGAAAGAACATAGCTCGAGCCGAGGTCTATTGAAAACAGCTTCTCTATCCATGAGGTAGGAGTAACGTTTGCGACTCTGTGTACATCCTACCCTCCTCCCGGAACCTACTTATGGGATCACACTGGGTTTGTTGTTGTTAAAAGAACATAGCTCGTTCAATATTGTCTGGACATGAAGAAATGAAACTTGGAAAATTTGGAGAACATGCCACCACTCAGATATATATTCTTTTTGCTTTAAAATAGTAAGTTACCACTAAGATAAGATTTTCTCTTAGTTATATTATCATACATATGGCCTAAACTATACCATGAGATCACAAGATAACCATAAGTGACTTATTTCATGAGTATCTTGAGCAGTCCTATTTATTTTAGTTCTTGTGGTAAGTTGTATTTCGACCATTACTTTATTTAAAATTAATATTTTTTTGATTTGATATAGTTTTCTAGAAGGTCGGTAGTGGAGGGCGTGGACGGTGGTCCACAGAGGAGAAGGATCACATTTTTTTTTGGCTGTAATGAGTCTGAGTGGACTTTAGATATGCATTTCCTGCCAAAGTTTATGTTAAAGAAATGGACATTGGGCCCAACTCAACTCCAAAAGCTAGCTCGTGTGGAGAGGATTGTCCAAGACCATATAAGACGTTTATGTAGCCATCCAACAAACAATGTGGGACTCAGGCCCCTGCGTACTGCCGGACTCTGGAGCATGGACAATATAAGATGGAAGACCCAACATCGGAAACAATAAATTGGGATGGGGCAGACTCTGATAACCATGTTAAAAAAATGGACCTTGGGCCTAACCCAATGGATAAAACTAGCTTACGAGGGGAGAATTGCCAAAATCATATATGGAGTCCATGTACACAATCCACAAACGATGTGGGACTCCATTAATTAATGTTGAATTTTAAATTTGGGAAATTTGCGGATGGTTGGTTTTTGATTAAAATATCTACCTTTTAAGGAAATCCATCTCACAGTGTCATTTAATTATCTTAATACCTTTTTTATTTCCTTTAGTCGGTGCCCCGGTGTGAGAGGTTGGCTATGGACGGGTTCATGAGGGGTAGAGGTAGGTCGAAGAAGTATTGGGGAGAGGTGATTAGACGAGATATGACGCAGATGCAACTTACTGAGGACATGACCTTAGATAGGGGGTTGTGGAGGACACAAATTATGGTAGAAGAGTGGTAGGTGGTCGAGCGTAGTCCTACTTACGCTTACAAAATGATAGTTGTAGTGTTATTATTGTAGGCTCGATTAGTCTATCACACTTATAGGCGCAGTATTGTTTTATAGTCCCCTGTAGTTTGATTTCTGCTGCTATGTGCTCTTTAGTGTACTTTGACTATCTTCTGATAGTTGCGTTAGCTACTGCTTCATTTTGTTAGAATGTGTTACCATGGCGTATTCAATTTTGTTATCAGCATGTTCATACTGCTTTAATTTCTTGTCTGAGTCTGACCGTTTTTCTTGCTTTGCTTGTTATTATGCTTTGTCTTGAGCCGAGGGTCTCCCGGAAACAGTTGCTCTACCTACCTAGGTAGAGGTAAGGTCTGCGTACACTCTAAACCTTTCCAGACCCCACGTTGTGAGATTTCACTGGGTATGTTGTTGTTGTTGGTAGTTGAACGCCTTGTCTTTTGTTAATTTTTTTGTTGGGCATAAACTAAGTTCCTTGTCAGCACAAAACTTAGTAAATCTTGTGATGGATAGTAATATGACTAATCTTGGTTAGCTTGTGAATGTTCTTCCTATAATAGTCTTAACAATTACTCACCTTTCAAAAAGGTACAAAATTAGCAAGAACATTAATGGTTCAATTTTGGAGCAGATTCAGTTTCCTTTAGATGCATCTGTTGCAAAAATACCAGAGTGCATATATATGTGTGTTTGTGTAGCATGAAGAAACATTCTTACTTTTGCATTTACTAATTACACCTACTTGTCAACATATGTTCATTTTTGAGCAATGGATGGCTCAATATAAGAAAGGTAACATAGCAATTTTACATATTATTCTTTGTTATCTTTATCTAACCTGATGTACAATTTTTTTCCTCTGCTTTTGCTTAAGAAAAAACATAACTCTTGATGCACAAATTACATGATATATAATTTGGAATTAATGTTATTGAGACTTTCTAGTGTATTGGTATAGAGCTTGTTAAAAAAGGATGATAGTTTGATTTTTTTTTTTGTTGGCAGGTTGATGCTGCAGTTCTCCAGTATCAAAATCAAAAACTAGTACAGCAGTTAGATGCACAGAAACATAAGATGCAAGATCTTAAAGCCAAAATGAAAGAACTAAGGGACAAACAAGCTTCTTATGATGACTTCTTGGTTACATTAAATCGGATCTGGAATCAGGTAACATCTTTACTTATCCTAATATATTGGTGTCTGAATGGCCTAAGTAGCCTAACATGTGATTTGCGTTGTTTTGATGATCTCTTAAATAACTCCATGTAGCTAGATGATGACCTGATTATCCTTGGGGCACGAGTGGGCAGATCAAATAGCCTTGCAAAGCTTGGATCAACAAGATTATTCTCGAGGTTGGCTGTTAGAAGAATAAGTGAATTTGAGTTTCTTTATCATCCTGAAAGTTCAATGTAGGAAAGATAAGCTCTTTTTCATTGTGTGAGAATAATTAGTTGATTTTTAAAAACATTTAGGTTCAATTCCATCATGTCCTGCGGAGGAGATTTTCCTGTGTAGGGTGTTGAAAACCAACGCCATTCCAGGCAATGCCAATGCGGATCTATTGATAATATATGAGAAGCTCTTGATCTTCGTCACTCTTCTATTCTTGAATTAATGAAATCGTTGGAAAATGCTATTGATGCTCAGCGAATTAAAACCGAAAATTTTGCTCATCTTTTGGAAGGAAAGCCATCTGCAGAAGGTTGGGAACCTGGAAAGACCTCTTTATTCTCTAATTACATTGCAAGCGTTTGTTTCCTTTGGAATTTATTTTGTTACTATTTACTATGTATATAATTGGTGCTTGTATCAGGTCTAATCTGATTATTTTATCATTGTGATTTTGCAGATGCTATCATTCTTCTAAATAAGATTGATGATATGATGAAGGAAGAGGCTAATTATCTCCATCGAGTGATTGATGCTCTTCATTTGAAACACAAAGAATATGCCGATGAAATTGAAGCTTGTAATCAACGCCACTCAGTGGATCGATCTGAGTTAAAACGTCTTGAAGGTATTTGCGACATTTATTTCATGCCCTAACACAGTATATGAGATCTCTGAAGTACAATGTTAGAGATCAACATTGACATTAAATTCTGGGGCGTGTCTATGTGGCTGTCCAAGGTGGTTTGTAATATTTAGCTTTAACCATTGTGTATGACTGGATATATGTGCATATCTGTTTTTCAGCTCATACTTGTACCTTATGTAAGATTTTGAGTACATTCGGTATTGTGAATTAGAGTTCAACTTTGATATCAAATTGATTGGTGTTTGGTAAATGGCTGTCCAAATCGGAGATGTAGTGTTTAAGTTCAGGTAGGGGTGTCAAATGGGTGGGCTGGGCTGAATTTGGGCAGGTTAAAATGACCAGCCCAAAAGTCACTTGGGCTGAAATGGGTTAAACACCCGGTCATAATCCAACCTGCCCAATTCTTACTAAGTTTTAAATTCTTTGTTTGTTTTCTTATAATTTGTGTAAGTACCTAATAAATCCCTTTTTCCTTTTATTATTACTGTATATAACTTATTAAATAAAAGAACGTCTTCTTAAAAATACTTGGACAGTTTCCCATGGGTCAATTTGGATTGCATATCAACCTAGTTTTTAAATAGGCTGAATTGGACGCCTCAAAATGGGCTAAAAGGCAGCCCCGTGCACCTTGCATCCCGCGTTAGCAGGTGATGCGAACAACATACCCTAATGCACTGCTTCCACAGCTTAAACCCAATAGGTCACCTGGAGACAATTTTACTGTTGCTCCAAGGAGCTGAATTAATAAAATAAGTGGGTCACTGCCCGCCCGAACCTAAGTGGGTTGGGTGGGTCATGATTTTATGGGCTGATTTTGCCACCCCTAACTTCAGGCATTGTGTAGGATGACATGGATGTGCACTATCTGTGTTGACTAACATCTTTTGACTTTTTGAGCAAACTGCCACTGTCCCTTGAATATGTGTTAATTGCTAATGGTAAAAGGTGAGCTGGAGGAAAAAATGATGGAACTTGAAGACAGTAGAAGGAAGCTAGTTACTTTGAAAATGCAGAAAGATGTGGCGTCTGGTGGGCAGGAAACAATTTTGAGTGCAGTTAATGGAAGTATGTCACCAGAGAAGCATACAGACCGAACAAAAGGTGTGAGGGAACTGAAGGAGTCTATAGAAGAAGCAAAGGCATCGTGGCTGTAAGTCACCTGATGTCTTGCCTGCGTGATATATGCACATTTAAAAACATGATGGTTTTGATTGCAGATACTGAAAGAGGACCGCCTCTCTGAGCTTCAAGATGCCCAGGAAGATAATATACATTTGTTAAAGCAGTTGCAAGATCTTCAGGTATTCAATAAGAGTTTCTTGAATTTAGGGTGTGTTCGGTATGAAGGAAAATGTTTTCCATAGAAAATGATTTCCAGGAAAATAAGTGATTTCTTATTTTCTTATTATGTTCGATGTAATAAAAAAATTTATCCTAAAAGCATTTGTATATAATCTAAACAAATACTATAAGAGGTGGGCTTGAGGGGGTACAGGTGTGGGGTGGTGGGGTTGGGGTGAAGATTGGGGTCTTTGGAGAGCGGGGAGGACACAATCAATGTGGAATGTCACTTGTGGAACTTGTTTTCGTAGAGAATATTTTTCAAAATTTTTGATCAACCGAACATGGAAAAATTGAAAAACATTTTCTGGAAAATGTTTTCCTCCATACTGAACACACCCTCGGTAAAATTTAGAACTTCATTTGAATTAGAACACATCTTCGTGAGGCTAAATTTTGATTTTCTGTCCATATAGAATGAACTAAAGGATGACATATATGTGTCTTCATCTCGTGCTTATACCTTACGCAATGATCAACTTCACCATTGGAATGCTGAGCGGTACAAAGCTCTGACGGAGACTCTTCAGGTTAAGCTACATTACTTTTCATTTATCATTGTGGTTTCGATGGTTTCCTAGCATGGCGTCTTTGCTTAAAATTAAATTCAGGCTGACAGGTCTTTCATCGGACGAAGGGAGAAAGAACTGGTTGTAAAAGCAGAGGCTGTGGATGCAGCAAAGAGATCAGTTGATAACTCCGAGTCAAGGATTGAGGAATTGGAGCATCGCATTCACAGATTTATAATTGAAAAAAATGAGCTGGAAATTAAAATGGAAGAAGCTATTCAAGATTCAGGTCGGTGTATTTGCAAGTCAGATTTTAGTTTGGTAGATTTATGTAATCATCTGCTAATGAGAAGGTAGAGTTTTGCAGGAAGGAAAGACATTAAAGAGGAGTTTCAGATAATGGGCTCTGCTTTATCAATAGAAATAGGAATGATGGAAGCTCTGCTGAAGCGTTGGAAGGAGACTGCTCTAGAAGCTGTTTGCTTGCGTGAAGAAAAACATTCATTGGAAGCTTCTTTAGGAAGAAAGGTCAAGTCTTGGTGCCGTAATTTAATTTATATCTGATTACTTCTCAATTAATAAATAGGAATTCATTTTCTTAACTAGGATGAATGGGGGGTTCGAGTGTCGTTTAAACACTGAAAACTAATGGAGGATCTTTTCCCTACCACCCCAGGCATATTGTATCAGTACTGCCGGTTATCTTTTAGTTTGGGGGTTGGGGAGGATCAGCAAAGTGCCCTAGTGAAAACTATTAACCCCACTTCTCTCTTGTTTTCCATGTCCCTTTCCCAGAACCCAAAAAGGGAACTGAAATATTAGAGAACATCAAGGGAAGATTTATTTCAAGTGATTTCGTTTTTAATTCTGAAATGCGTGCCACTTACTGCTGTAGGCTATTGAGCACAAAGACTTGATCGGTAAAGTTGCTCACCAGACTGGGAAATCAGAACACTAAAGGAACTTGGAAGTTTTTCAGCATAGACCTTTGCTTGTTCATTACCAAGTTCTGTCCTTATCATTACAAGTTATGTTCCTGAGTTTTCTTGCAGGCTGAGAAGATGCAGAGGGACAAACAGGAGCGTCAAATCTTCTTGGACATGCTTGGCCAGCAAATTTATGATAACAGGTAGTTTAATTTCATTTGCTGGTTCTAACTATTGTTTTGTTGTCATGTATATAAATTGCAAGTGCACTTGAAGTTTCGACTCATTGGTCTATGTATATACATGTGCATGCTTGTGAGTGTTATATGCTCTAGTGTTCTTTTGGCTGTCAAATTTTACAAGAAAATATTGTGAATGATTAAGTGGGCAATGAAACAATTTCATGGGCACCCGCAAGGGTGACTCGATTGATTGAGGATGGTACTTCCATAATGGAGGTCTCAAGTTGAAACCCCTGCCTATAACATCGAGATTTGCTTTACGAGTCGAGCTAAACCGTCACGGGCTTGCTTAGTGCGGGTTATCACTTCTGTGCGGTTTGCGGGATAATGCAGGAGGCGAGGTTTACCTGCGCACTGAAGGGTAGCGACTGCGGGTTCCCTTGTCTATTGGGTTCAACTGAATTAGTATCTGGACTTCTATCTCTGCCAATGATGCAATACAACGTATAATTTTCAAAGTGTTTCCATATCTCAGTCCCATGGATTTGGCATTCGTCTTGTTGGAATTTTGAACCGTCTTGACACGTCGACAATGAAATCCTGTAGTAACATTCAAACTTCATCAACTATTATTTCTGTTTCATGGTTAATCACATATAAGTTTTCATAATAAGCATTAATTCATATCTGGACTTCTCTATCTTCTTTTCTAGTTTAATTGTGCCAGTGATGATAGAGTGCTTATGTTTGATTTTGTATTTCAGAAAGGAATCCTAGGATGCTGCAGTTATCTGTACTTTGGCGTTATTTGTCAGGCCTCATTGCACTGTAAATGTTAAGTGGAGTGAGTAGCAGTTTTAATGGCAGTGGTAGTGCTCAGATGCAGTGTTGAGGCAGATAGATGTGCGGTGCTGAGTGCTAAAAAAATCGGGTCAGAGATCGTTGGACTTCTTGCTGAGTGCTCAGATGCAGTGTTGAGGCAGAAGGTATGTCATTTTTCAGATTAGATCGTGTTAATAATTGCATAGAGGTTGACCTCGTTGGTGTTAAATGTGACACACAGGAGGGCGGAGAAAGCGGGGAAATGGAAGCATCAAGAAATGAGGTGATGCTAAGGAGCAAGGGACTTTGCCTAGTCCCAATAGAGCTCACTTTGCATGTAGCTGATACTACTCTCAGCGGCGCTGATTTTTGGTCACCTGCCGCCATGATGAACAATAATATCATCCAATGAACAATCAATTTACTGTTTTTTGCTGCCTTTAATAGGCCTTTTTGCTCTCTTTCCTTTATCTCGGTTGATATGACAGTATACTGCAACTAGGGAAAACCTATAAAATGACATGATCACAACTAGGTGAGTATACTGTAAGTGAAAATGATAGACTAGGAAGGGCAGTAGCAGTTTTTTCGAAAGCTGATAGATCTAGAAGTGAAAAAAAGGATGAGAGATTCCTTTTGTGGCAGCAGATTTATTTATTGGTTGCAGAAACATCCAATTGGTAAAGGCAACATAACGTGGGGTTGGAAACACTGCTTGGTATTGGAAATTGTACAACTTTTAGGGAAATGGTAAAGTGCATTACACTTTTCATATCAAAGGAGGATTGGTGGACTCTATTCCTCTCGTCTTTACTAATTTCTTATTTACGTAGTTATTTTTTCCATAGTTGGTAGCACTTCATTCTGATTCTAATACTCTATTATAGTTTCATTTTGTCACAATAACTAATGAATCTCAGATGTCCGCTCACAAAAGTCATTTATCGAGGAAGATGAATTGAATGTGACTTTTTCTTCTATATAGCGATCGATTTTGTCCCTCAATTCTCTTTTAAATTTGTACGAATTTATTAGTTGCAGACCTATCAATATCTTATTAATTACCCCCTCCTCACCCAATGATTATTTGATAGTCTTCATCCTTTGTACACTGTACACTCTCTTTTAGGGGCTTATAGGCTACTGTTTAACTATTAATCGCTAAGTAATCATATACAAATGATTTATATATTTTAATTGTGTATTTTTTCTTGCTCCATCTTAATATATAAAGCATTTTTATCCCAATTTTGTATTTTTAAAATTTCTTCCTTAAATGCAATTACGTACTTGTTTCAATTGTGTATTTCTTTTTAGCGTGTATTTCACTCACATATCTGAATCTGGTAGTGGTTTTTTAGGGTGGAATTAATTTCACTTAATTTTTTTTAGAGAGGTAATAGGACTTTTGCAAAGAATAAGTGTGCTTAAAATTTGATTATAGTTGAAGTGAGTACTTATATATATTTTTCCAATTAAATAAAGAAATAAATACTTTTGTTGAAAATATTTATTCATGTTTTTGGATAAAAAAATAATACATTTTTAATATGTAAATTTGAAACTCTTAAATAGAGAATAACAACAACAACATACTCAATGTAATCTCACACCGTGGGGGTATGAAGAATGTAGAGTGTACACAGACTTTACTTCCACCTTGGTAGTTAGAGCGGTTGTTTTTCGGAGACCCTTGTCTCGAGATAAAGCATAATCACAAGCAGGACAATCAAAACAAAGCAAGAGTTAAGGGTACAACAAGAGAAACGGTCATAATAACATAAGGAATTAAAGCTATATAAAGTGCATTCGAATAAAAGGGAGCAGTAACTAACACAACTAAATAAGCTAAACAAATTACACAAAATAATTTCTCCGCAAAAATAATTTTGGATGATTAGTTAAAAAAAAAAAAGACAGTCCGGTGCACTAAGCTCTTGTAATGCGCGAAGTGCGGAAGGTTTGGACGAGATTATTATGCGGCGTTACCCGATTCGGAAGGACTTGGTATCTTTCAATTCTAAGCGTCCTTAGGTCTTTGATTCATTCCTTGGCGACTACCTTAACGAGGATCAAGCTTACTAGAATGCGAACATTGAAGTAGTTGATCCAACACGATGTAATGACCACTTTAATCAAAATTATATGCATAATCATCAGCGCCCTATCGACAATAGGCCATTTGAGGTGTTTGGATATTATTTTGTTAATTTTTTAAAATTTAAAGTTGTGCACTTTTTATTTTCTTAGTGAAAATTTTTGAATCAGTCATTGATTGTGTATGTACATAAATTTACTTAGAAAATGTTATAAAGAAACACTAATTTGCATATTAATAATATTTGTGTATTCAAGCGACTATTCTTAGAAAGCGGCTCACTCTTCTATAAGGAACAATGAGTGTGGTGTAGTGGTAGTGTCTTCATCCTTAACAAAGAGGTGCAGAGTTCGAATCTCTTTGGAAGCGTAGTCACCGTTGTTAGGGAGTGTTTGCCTCAATGTGGACTACGCCGCAATTCGGATTAGTCGGGCACCAATCTGATCTGGACGGGATGAGAGACAAAAAAAAAATATTAAAAGGATTTGGGTTAACCAACCCAATTACAGCGTTGAGTTCGGCGGGTTCATAAAATAACCCATACCGTTGCTTTCAGCGGTGTATATATTGTAGTATCTCCGCTTCATTTTGAACCCCCAATATTCTCAGCATTCATGGAACCATCACGCTCAGCGAACTCCAATTCAAAACGAACATCAAATTCAAATTGGAGTAACAATAGCAACAAGAAGACGACGAACCAAAAGACCCTAGGCATGGCTTGGTGCGCCAATTCTCGCTCTTCTTCTCGTCCTTCCTTCAATACTTCACCTTTCTCCAATTTCGGCAGGTTAAATCTTCTTCTTTCTTTACTTAATTCATTTGCTCTCATATTGCGATTTTTTCACAATCTTGTGAACATTAATCTTCTTCTATCTTTGACCAAGAAAGTGTGTTGATCATCAAGAAAGTTTAATTCTTCTTCTATCTTTACTTTATTTGCACTTATATTGCGATTTTTTTAACATTAATTAGAATCTTCGAACACTATCTTGAATATTTGAACAGTTTTAAATAGGCTGAAGAGTGCTTTTCTTTGAGTTGACTTCGAATTAGATGATCATCAAGAAAGTTTTAGATCGGTCACTAGTGGAATGTGTGTTGATCATCAAGAAATATTATTCTTTTTACTTTAGAGACGTTAATTATTGGAAAACTGAAACGAGTCAGAATAGAATGGAACCAATATAGAGTATTTGTGTAGCTGAGCCCATTTAGAATATAGTTGATTGATTTCTATGGACTGTTTTTAGAGTTTCGCTTCATATGTCTCCTCTATATGGCCAAGTACACTTCTTGCCTACAATTACTTCATAAACGAACCCCTCCTCTCTGATTTGATGTGTATAGTGTATGCTATACTACTTCTCTGGTACTGGTTTACTGATCTTTTCATTGTGACTTTTGACAACTTTGTTGTAGTTACATGGCCGTGAAGAATCAGAAGCTTCACGAGCAGTTTGATGCGGAGGCATCAAGCACTTCTCTCGATGGTCCAAGTTCTTCAAAACCTATATTTCATGGCGTTTCCATATTTGTTGATGGATACACGGTTCCTTCCAGTCAGGTTTAGTGCATTATGGTTTCTTTCTGGTTATTTTCGTGACTGGGATTAATCCGATATGATTGCTTGAAGATTTACGAATTAAAAGATCCTGAATCTAGTGTTGAACTATGTTGCTCGGACTCTTCACTTTGATTGCCGCACCGTGTCGACCACGACATGGGTGTGTGATCCGTCAATCTGGTCAACCAATTTTGGGTATTTTGACCAAAATCGAGGAGAAATGCAGACAGTTAAATGATTTATGTAATTAAAGCAGAAGCTATGGTGAAATTGAAGAAAATGTAATAGCTTGTATCTAGAAATTTCTATGTCACTCCTTTTCCTTTTATCTCCTTCTCGAGATTCTCCTCTTGATCAATATTTTCTCCTCAAGTTTTCGATATAATATCTCATAATTTCGGTTTATAACTCTATTTTTAGAATTTTGACTTATTGTTTGCGAATTTCCGCACGTATCCGTGCACAGTTCCGTACCCACAAATCTTAAAATTTAGATAATGACGAATCCGACCTCGAGATCCGTACACATCAGACACCCGCACGAGCAACATAGGTGTTGAATGATGTTGACTATTGTTTCATCAATAAAAACCTTCTTTAACTTTTGGTATCAAAACAAATGATTACTTGTATTCTTACTTTTAGTGATGAGTTTCTACTTGTGTAACAAGAGTTCATTCGATCTGCGTATAAACACGTATACAAACATCCATCCTCTTTACAATCGATACCGTGAGTATATAACTATCATATTCTTTCCCATACCTCGCTGGATTTTCTCATATGGAAGATTAGGTTGCTTGTCTTGCAGTTTTTATTTCAACAATACTTCTTCGGGAACCGTGGATATATGTTGAAGCATGGAGGCCGTTTGAAAATTATTTTCTAGGCGTCGTGTTACTCATATAATCTGTAGTAATCTTCCGACAGTGAGGTCAAGAATTTAAGGTTGGTTGTAAACCAAGTTCATCAGTTGTCAGTTTCTTTTTGTATCTCTGCTGAAATAGAAATTGTAATTTTGTTTCTTAAAGATTTGTTTGAATTTGATATAGGTCCTTTGCAAGGGACTTCCAGTAGTCAAACCCACATGGGTGTTGGATTTTGTCATTGCAAATAAGCTTCGAATTGTAAGCTAATATTTCTCTTGACTTCCTTTTAACGTAAACTAGCAAGTTGAGTACTTGTTTAGGTGTTAGCTCTGTTATGGCGGTTGTCCCTGAAAGCATTTTTGTAGGTGGAAGGATATTGTCTCTGAAGCGATCGGAATCTGTGCTTCTCTCTCTTAGGCCTCTTTTCATTTGTTGAATTGTGAAGGGGATAAAAAGAGGAGAGCAGCTGCTCTTTACGTGTATTCTAGTTATGTTTGTATTATATCTCTATATTGAAAAGTTTGCAAGTTCAGGCCCTAGCTCCATCTTGTGAATAGTCTGTAGCGGAAACAAGGAAAAGTGAAGTACTTGAATCTTATGAAGATTAACCTTTTGCCTTAGGCGAAAAGTTTATTATAAGGTGCATGCACCTCCATCAAGTTCTTTATGAGCCTTGGGGTATTGCGTGATTTTGGTTTTCATGATTTTGTTGTAAGCTTTGATGAGTCCACTTTGTGATACTTTTTGCGACTCGGATCAATACTTTTCAGTTTCTTTCTTAGTAAGTTATATCATTCATCTGTGTTGTTGTGTTGTTTCGGGGTTCCTTATCGGCGATCGACTTGCAAGTGAAGTTAATAAGCTGTTACACCCGAAATTCAGTCATGTATTGGGAGCGTCTGAAGGAAATAAGAATTGAAATTGGAAAGATAAGTTGTGAGAATATTTTTGGACAGTTTTGAGTAAACTTTGGGCGGTATATCTCTAGTTCATTAGGAGTTTTTAGGTGTTTGATAGCATAGTATGAAGTTCGTTGAGTCTAGTTTCCAACGCAACAAACCGCTCGTCGATTGGACATCGGAGTAGGAAGTTATGGGCGTTGCAAGATCGTGGCGAAGAGGGAAAAAGTATTCGATCGGCGTCACGTGCGCATGGCGCTGGCAGGGCAGCGGCCGTAAGACTGAACCCTCTGAAGTTGCGGCCGCAGCGGCCATGCGAACGCGGCTCAGCGGGATTTTGTGAAAAATGGGGTTAATACCGGATTTTTGGCTTAAAATGAAAGTACCTTGAGTGTGAGTAACTTGCTATGTTTGCTTGTGATAGCCTTGTTGTGCGAAGTATTGTAACCTTATGCTCTGGCGTCTCGATGGAGGGCGGTCATGTTATTCTTGATCGTTAGCATCTTGACTCGATGGATGGTCCGGGTATGCGACCGTGATGAGGTTCGTTCCTGTTGATAGTGTTATTCCATGGACTAGCTCTCGCGAGGTTTCTTGTCACGGGAGGTATCTGGTAGTTAACCCTCGTACTTGCCCCGATCGTGGCTGATGCAGGCGGTATCTGGTAGTTGGCTTTCGTACTTGCCCCGGTCAGTGTTATGGCGAAGTCTCGTGATCACGGGAGGTATCCGGTAGTTGGCTTCGTACTTGCCCGGTCGTGACGTGGCGCGGAGGTATCCGTAGTCGGCGCCGTCTTGCCGGTCGGCCGTGGGTTAGTTTTATAGCAGTTTTATGACGAAGTTTTGTGATGCAGGCGGTATCTGGTAGTTAGCTTTCGTACTTGCCCCGGTCAGCGACGTGATGCAGGCGGTATCTGGTAGTGGCTTTCGTACTTGCCCCGGTCAGCTTCGTATTTATATAGTATTGTTGGTACGGTAGGTTACGTAGCCCAGCTTTCGTACTTGCCGATCGATTGATGATGCGAGGTGGATCGGTAGCTATGCGCCGTCTTGCCGTCACGGTTCTTATGACACGAGTGGGATTCATGTACTCGCTGGTGTTGTTATATCATAGGCTGCCGTGATGAGGAAGAATTCCACGGCGCATGATTGATATTGTGGGCGTGAGACCCGTAGTTATATTTGAGTGATGACTTTGAGGCGTGAGTCACGACTTGACATATTTGTTTATACATTGTATCTTGTAGTTTGGTTATCATACATGTCTCATGTTTTATATAGTGTTATGATTTCATTCTGATATTTTGATTTCACATACTTGGTACCTTTTATCTTGACCTCGCTTGGAAAGTGCGTTAATAGCAGTAGAGGTACACCAGTTGTTGATCCTCGCTCATAGGATCGCAGTTTTGCATTTGGGAAGCTCCGTTTCTCCGGAGGCTTATCTTTTAGTATAGTCCGTCATTGTAGGTACTTGTACATTCGGGGTATGGCGGGCCCTGTTAGTCATAGTTGTTGTTACATTCTTAAGTGCAGTAATCTTGTTGTGGGCGGGGTTTGTAAGCGATAAGCTGTTCAAGGTTTATTTATGTATATATGCATGAGCGACTTTTTGGTCGACTGTTTTGTATCCTTTGTTTATTTTTCATGAGTTTTATTTTCCGCTGATTTTCTCGATGTTTTATCACTAGGGTGTCAGGTAAGACACGATCGCGGGCAGGTCGGTCGTGACAATAACGACCTAAGTTATCTGCTTTCATTCTGAAAAGCATTGTTGCTTGATGATACTGAACGTATGTATCGCCCAACTTTGTAGAGTTGAGAGCCCATTGTCATATTCTGGACCAATTGAAGATCCTATATCCTTTGAAGAGTGGCAATCTGCAGAAGATTTGAAGCCTTGTGCTCTAGAATCTAAAGATCTAATGCAAGCGAACTACAATGTTGATAGAGTTGAAGAGTCAATGTAATCTCACACCGTGGGGGTATGAAGAATGTAGAGTGTACACAGACCTTACTTCCACCTTGGTAGTTAGAGCGGTTGTTTTTCGGAGACCCTTGTCTCGAGACAAAGCATAATCACAAGCAGGACAATCAAAACAAAGCAAGAGTTAAGAGTACAACAAGAGAAACGGTCATAATAACATAAGGAATTAAAGCTATATAAAGTGCATTCGAATAAAAGGGAGCAGTAACTAACACAACTAAATAAGTTAAACAAATGACACAAAATAATTTCTCCGCAAAAATAATTTTGTATGATTAGTTAAAAAAAAAAACAGTCCGGTGCACTAAGCTCTTGTTATGCGAAGTGCGGAGAAGGTTTGGACCACAAGTACATTATGCAGCGTTACCGGTATTAGGAAGGACTTGGTATCTTTCAATTCTAAACGTCCTTAGGTCTTTGATTCATTCCTTGGCAGCTATCTTAACCCGAGGATCAAGCTTACTAGAATGCGAACATTGAAGTAGTTGATCCAACACAGTAATGACCACCTTAATCAAAATCATGTACGCATAATCATCCAACGCCCCTATCAACAATAGGCAATTTGAGGTGTTTGGATAATATTTTGTTAATTTTTTTAAAATTTAAAGTTGTGCACTTTTTTATTTTTTCTTAGTGGAAAATTTTGAATTCGTCATTGATTGTGTTATAAATTTACTTAGAGAAAATGTTATAAAAGAAACACTAATTTGCATATTAATAATATTTGTGTATCCAAACGGCTATTCTTAGAAAGGCGGCTCACCCTCTTCTACAAGGAACAATGAGTGTGGTGTAGTGACTAGTGCTACTTCATCCTTAACCAAGAGGTCTAGATTTCGAATATCTTTGGAAACGTAGTCACCATTGTTAGGGAGTGTTTTGCCTCCAATGTGGACTACCCGACACGAATTCGGATTAGTCGGGCACCAATACAGGTACCGGACACAGGATGAGAGACAAAAAAAAAATTAAAAGGATTTGGGTTAACCAACCCAATTACCGCGTTGAGTTCGGCGGGTTCATAAAATAACCCATACCCGTTGCTTTCAACAGTGTATATATCCCGCTTCATTTTGGAAACCCCCAATATTCTCAGCATTCATGGAACCGTCACGCTCAGCGAACTCCAATTCAAAACGAACATCAAATTCAAATTGGAGTAACAATAGCAACAAGAAGACGACGAACCAAAAGACCCTAGGCATGGCTTGGGGCGCCAATTCTCGCTCTTCTTCTCGTCCTTCCTTCAATACTTCACCTTTCTCCAATTTGACCAGGTTAAATCTTCTTCTTTCTTTACTTAATTCATTTGCTCTCATATTGCGATTTTTTCAAAATCTTGTGAACATTAATCTTGAATATTTGACCAAGAAAGTGTGTTGATCATCAAGAAAGTTTAATTCTTCTTCTATCTTTACTTTATTTGCACTTATATTGCGATTTTTTTAACATTAATTAGAATCTTCGAACACTATCTTGAATATTTGAACAGTTTTAAATAGGCTGAAGAGTGCTTTTCTTTGAGTTGACTTCGAATTAGATGATCATCAAGAAAGTTTTAGATCGGTCACTAGTGGAATGTGTGTTGATCATCAAGAAATATTATTCTTATTACTTTAGAGACGTTAATTATTGGAAAACTGAAACGAGTCAGAATAGAATGGAACCAATATAGAGTATTTGTGTAGCTGAGCCCATTTAGAATATAGTTGATTGATTTCTATGGACTGTTTTTAGAGTTTCGCTTCATATGTCTCCTCTATATGGCCAAGTACACTTCTTGCCTACAATTACTTCATAAACGAACCCCTCCTCTCTGATTTGATGTGTATAGTGTATGCTATACTACTTCTCTGGTACTGGTTTACTGATCTTTTCATTGTGTCTTTTGACAACTTTGTTGTAGTTACATGGCCGTGAAGAATCAGAAGCTTCACGAGCAGTTTGATGCGGAGGCATCAAGCACTTCTCTCAGTGGTCCAAGTTCTTCAAAACCTATATTTCATGGCGTTTCCATATTTGTTGATGGATACACGGTTCCTTCCGGTCAGGTTTAGTGCATTATGGTTTCTTTCTGGTTATTTTCGTGACTGGGATTAATCCGATATGATTGCTTGAAGATTTACGAATTAAAAGATCCTGAATCTAGTGTTGAACTATGTTGCTCGGACTCTTCACTTTCGGTGCCGCACCCGTGTCGACACGACATGGGTGTGTGATCCGTACCCAATCTGGTCAACCAATTTTGGGTATTTTGACCAAAATCGAGGGAGAAATTCTGGGCCAGATTAAATGATTTATGTAATTAAAAGCAGAAGCTATGGTGAAATTGAAGAAAATGTAATAGCTTGTATCTAGAAATTTCTATGTCACTCCTTTTCCTTTTATCTCCTTCCTGATTCTCCTCTTGATCAATATTTTCTCCTCAAGTTTTCGATATAATATCTCATAATTTCGGTTTTATAACTCTATTTTTAGAATTTTGACTTATTGTTTGCCGAATTTCCGCACCCGTATCCGTACCTGGTTCCGTACCCACAAATCTTAAAATTTAGATAATGACGAATCCGACCTCGAGATCCATACCTGTATCCGACACCCGCACCCGAGTCTGAGCAACATAGGTGTTGAATGATGTTGACTATTGTTTCATCAATAAAAAACCTTCTTTAACTTTTGAACTGTCAAAACAAATGATTACTTGTATTCTTACTTTTCCGTGATGAGTTTCTACTTGTGTAACAAGAGTTCATTCAGTCTGCATGTAAACACGTATACAAACATCCATCCTCTTTACAATCGATACCGTGAGTATATAACTATCATATTCTTTGAACAAATATTATCGTAAGAAGCAAAATTTGGTCAAAGAATACATTTTTTGGGAAGTCTTGGTGGAGATACAAGTCATAAGAATGTTGCCTTCGCTTAAAAAAATAAGAGGCAACCACGTCAAGCTGAAAGCCTCAATATGTGATTTTTGCTAATACTACTAATTAATCAACCAGGAACGGCCAAACTAATTTAGTCAAAGAAATGAATATGTGATTTTTGGATTGATGGAATTATAACTAGAGAAATGAAACATGAAGCTAGCTAGTGACCTCGTCCACTATGACTTGGCCCAGAATATGCTCTCTGTTTAACTAAATTCTCTACCACTGAAGTGATCAATGAATGTTCTTCCTTAAGGTTTCTTAACCCCCCCTCCACCTGCTGCATCGAATTTGAAAGCCACACAAATAAGAGCATCATGGTGAGGGCATTTAGAGCCGCTAAAAGAGACTTGAAACTCTTCATTTTACGCTATTGTTATTTCGGAGTTAGACGAGCACTTGTAAGACAACGATCTAAAATTGCTTAGTAAAATAGAACGGAAGCACCTCCCAAAATTCTATTTTTTTATGGTTGGTTTGTAGTTTCCGAAAGAAGGGTTTGTTACCATATATATAAAGGTGACAAAGTAGCAGGGGTTGATATTTGGTTACGTACAAGTGCAAGAAAAGTATGTTTCTTTGACTTTGGTTGTCCCACATATTCGCAAGGTCTCCAGAAATTTTCTTCTTCTTCATAGTTCCATCGACAAAGCTAATTTTATTCTTTTCCAATAGTGCAAGCTTCATCGCTCTGCTCCACAGTGTATAGTTATCCATCCATGTGAGTGTAATCCCAACTGACAAAGATCCAGGAGCATTGTATGGATATAGATATAACGGATGGTTGTGGTCAATGGTAACAACTGCATCTGTTCCATCAGACGACATTCCTTCAACACTTCCCATTCTTCCTCAAGTATAGATCCAAAATCGTAATGAATATAAGCAATTAGATCAACATATGTGATCAATTAGATCAACAGATGTGATCAATAGACAATTCAAAAGACAATCAGATCAACAGATGTGATCAATTAGATCAACTGATGTGATCAATTAGATCAACAAATTTGATCAATTAGATCAACATACATGAATTCGTTCAACAAATTTGATCAATTAGATCAAACGTGGAACGTCATATTAAGTTCCACGTTTCACCCTGTACTGAGACAACAATTTGAAAGATGACATATTTGAGTTGGTAAACTTATAAATGAATTCGTTTAGTATAATGACGTAAGTTATGAAAAGAATAAGACATCATCTTTATGGTTTACATATTAAAGAATAAACTTTAGTTTATCAAACGTATCCTACTACTGACATTTATTTTATTTAAAAAAAAAAAGAGGCAACCACGTCAAGCTGAAAGCCTCAATATGTGATTTTGCTAATAATACTAGAGTATATGTGATTTTAATTGGAATGAAATTTAGGGCCACTACACCATAGTCAAAATATGGAAACAAAATTGAGCGACACTGCACACTCGGTTTCTCATTTTAAAAATAAATAAATTTCATATTAAAAACAGAATATTAATTATAGGCAAAATTAAACAATGATAAGGAAAAGTGGTGCAGTGTCGCTCAATTTTCATTAGACCTAACAATATGTGATTTTTGCTAATAATACTAGAGTATATGTGATTTTAATTGAACCCACCAATTGTATAAATTTATAAGAAGCAGAAAAGACAAAAATAATAATACTACTAATTAATCAACCAGGAACGGCCAAACTAATTTAGTCAAAGAAATGAATATGTGATTTTTGGATTGATGGAATTATAACTAGAGAAATGAAACATGAAGCTAGCTAGTGACCTCGTCCACTATGACTTGGCCCAGAATATGCTCTCTGTTTAACTAAATTCTCTACCACTGAAGTGATCAATGAATGTTCTTCCTTAAGGTTTCTTAACCCCCCCTCCACCTGCTGCATCGAATTTGAAAGCCACACAAATAAGAGCATCATGGTGAGGGCATTTAGAACCGCTAAAGAGACTTGAAACTCTTCATTTTACGCATTGTTATTTCGGAGTTAGACGAGCACTTGTAAGACAACGATCTAAAATTGCTTAGTAAAATAGAACGGAAGCACCTCCCAAAATTCTATTTTTATGGTTGGTTTGTAGTTTCAAAGAAGGGTTTGTTACCATATATATAAAGGTGACAAAGTAGCGAGGTTGATATTTGGTTACGCAAGTCAAGAAAAGTATGTTTCTTTGACTTTGGTTGTCCTTGTACTTTGACTTATTATGTTTAAGCGCAGATGAAGCAACAATTGAAATCCTTTTTTTCTTCATAGGATTGGATTTTTGGTTTGAAAACGATAAATCATACAGGTATATAAATGTATGCATGCTATGAAAGAATTTTACTAAGTCAAACAAAGGAATATTGAGTATTCCTCCATCAGCTCCAAAAGAGGACGGAATTCCGTATACCATAGTCAAAATATGGAAACAAAATTGAGCGACTCTGTACACTCGGTTCCTCATTTTAAAAATAAATAAATTTCATATTAAAAAACAGAATATTAATTATAGGCAAAATTAAACAATGATAAGGAAAAGTGGTGACAGATATAATGCATAATGAGTCATTTGGTTCACGAACTAGCTAGTTAGGCAGGAGTTGTTTTAACGGTGTATAATATTAATGCAAAGATTGTTTACGAATAGTTTAAGAACTTTTAAGTAAGAATCAATCACTTTTGAGTACTTTTTTTTTAAATCTATAGATACTTTTATAATAACGCATAAATTATCGCATAACTTGTTCAAAAATTGACAATGTAATATTTAACAAAGCCAACTATTAGCTAAGCCATCCTGGAGAGTATTGTACAATTTTATTATAAAGGATTTGCCGTCGGCACAACCACAAGATTTAGTTTTTTCGAGTCTTTCACATTGCTATCAAGACCAAAGAATGAATTGTCTATCAAGACTTTCATGACCTAACACATTGGTCGAACAATACCCCCCTTCCTCCAACCTACCTACTTTTCAAACACAACTTTGCCAACGCCACACACAAATTGGTGTTCTCACTAAGAACATGTACATGTTCCCCTACAAAAGTTACTTTTTACATGTTCCTTGTTGTACAATGTCCAAAAGTTACATCGTACATGTCCTTGTTGTACAAAGTCCATGTACATACTTCTATTCTTAATAAGACGTACGCTTTTTTTCATTAGCTACTGTATGAGTCGGTGGTCAGATATGTGAGCTTTGACCAGAGAATTAGGAGCCTCAATTGTCTGCCTTTCACCCAAGCTGCACAAGTATCGAATATAAATTGGACTCAAGTTAAATACACCGACATTGTTAATGTTTTTCACATTTTTAGTGCATATTTATCAAAATAAAATTATGCACTTTAACCTATGAAAGCACATTACTCATCATATTTAGTATTTCGGTGGAACCATTATGTCTTTTTCCGCATTTACTAAGTTATCAATTAATACTTATTATGAAAACTTATGTGATTAACCATGAAACGGAAATAATAGTTGATGAAGTTTGAATGTTACTACAGGATTTCATTGTCGACGTGTCAAGACACAGTTCAAAATTCAAACAAGACGACTGCCAAATTCATGGGACTGAGATCTGGAAACACTTTGAAAATTTTACTTTGAATTGCATCATTGGCAGAGATAGAAGTCCACATACTAATTCAGTTGAACCCAATAGCCTTTACTCAAACAACAGATGCGTTAAAAAGTCCATTAAATACGTAACATTAAATTTAAAATCCAATTAGTAGCACTTGTCTTATTCTTAAATTCTATTATTACATGTTGTATAATAGAATTGGAATCCTTTTTTTTTCTTCATAGGATTGAATTTTTGGTTTGAAAACGATAAATCATACAGGTATATAAATGTGGCGCATGCTATGAAAGAATTTTACTAAGTCAAACAAAGGAATATTGAGTATTCCTCCATCAGCTCCAAAAGAGGACGGAATTCCGTATACCATAGTCAAAATATGGAAACAAAATTGAGCGACACTGCACACTCGGTTCCTCATTTTAAAAATAAATAAATTTCATATTAAAAAACAGAATATTAATTATAGGCAAAATTAAACAATGATAAGGAAAAGTGGTGACAGATATAATGCATAATGCAAACAAGGAGTCATTTGGTTCACGAACTAGCTAGTTAGGCAGGAGTTGTTTTAACGGTGTATAATATTAATGCAAAGATTGTTTACGAATAGTTTAAGAACTTTTAAGTAAGAATCAATTGTTGGGATTTGATATTGGTGAATGGAAAATGATGGGATGAAAATTAAAGAGAGTAAAATGCTCTTTTGTCCACATCGAAAAAGGAGAAGGAAAGAGAGGTGTATATATTACATTACACCTTCTCTAGCTGCTAAAAGGGTTGAGAGAGCAAGGACCCCTCGCGCCGTCGTCGTCACTCGCTCGGCTTCGGCTTTGTCAAAAGATTGATCGATAATCTTTTTGGACAAACGTTTCTTTAATTAATTTAGCGAATGTGACTTCAGAATCAGTACCTCCAAACCTATAAATTCTTGATTATTTCAAGAATTTATTCATTCATTATTCAATCAATTTTTCAATCCTGAATTCTTGAACTCAAAAATATTTTGTCTTCATTCTGTGTGATATACTGCCGTTGAGTGGTTCTGCTCTGAATTTGGAGTACTACTATTCGGTAAGATAATCGTTTCTATCCGGGAGACGATATTCGTTAACCTCGAAATCTTGTGAGGGGAATAATTTCCTTAAGGACACACTTTGAACTAAGTGGGCTCGATTACATTCTGAAATTATTTTCTAAAACAAATTCTGTTTTCGTTTATTGTTTCATGATCAATTTACTGTTAAGTAATGTTTATATCATGTTATCTGTTTCACTAAGTGATTAACAGATTGTGTTGAAACATTATTTAGCCAAATACAGATTATTATACCAACATCAATCACTTTTCAAACACAACTTTGCCAACGCCACACACAAATTGGTGTACTCACTAAGAACATGTACATGTTCCCCCACAAAAGTTACTTTTTACATGTTCCTTGTTGTACAATGTCCAAAAGTTACATCGTACATGTCCTTGTTGTACAAAGTTCATGTACATACTTCTATTCTTAATAAGACGTACGCTTTTTTTCATTAGCTACTGTATGAGCCGGTGGATCATAGGTCAGATATGTGAGCTTTGACCAGAGAATTAGGAGCCTCAATTGTCTGCCTTTCACCCAAGCTGCACAAGTATCGAATATAAATTGGACTCAAGTTAAATACACCGACATTGTTAATGTTTTTCACATTTTTAGTGCATATTTATCAAAATAAAATTATGCACTTTAACCTATAAAAGCACATTACTCATCATATTTAGTATTTCGGTGGAACCATTATGTCTTTTTCCGCATTTACTAAGATATCAATTAATACTTATTATGAAAACTTATGTGATTAACCATGAAACAGAAATAATAGTTGATGAAGTTTGAATGTTACTACAGGATTTCATTGTCGACGTGTCAAGACACAGTTCAAAATTCAAACAAGACGACTGCCAAATTCATGGGACTGAGATCTGGAAACACTTTGAAAATTTTACTTTGAATTGCATCATTGGCAGAGATAGAAGTCCACATACTAATTCAGTTGAACCCAATAGCCTTTACTCAAACAACAGATGCGTTAAAAAGTCCATTAAATACGTAACATTAAATTTAAAATCCAATTAGTAGCACTTGTCTTATTCTTAAATTCTATTATTACATGTTGTATTTTTTACTTTGATTATTGTATTATCATTTTCAACATGACTTCTTCACTACTATATTTCTTTTTCATATTGTTTTTGATATGCTTTACTTGAGTCGACACCTTCATAAGATAAGGGTAAGATTGCGTGCACGACACCTTCCCCATACCCCACTTGTGGGATTATTGTTGTTTGTAGTTAGTAGCACTTGAAGTATACGATTTCACTGTTAACTGAGTCAATAGTCCCCACATATATTACTCTTTGAAAAATGTATCGGCAAAACGTGAAGAAATAGTATGAGCAGAAGCAGGTATTCTTTAATTTTCATGGTCAGATCAAGTGGAGGCTGATATATGCTTCAATTACGACAGTGACAGGCCACCGTTTATCACGTAAACAACAAAGTAAGTTTCTACCGGTGGTCACTTGTGGACCAAAGAAATTCATAAAATTATCCACCTTCCAGCACAAAATATTCTATCTTCATTAACATGAAAAATCAGAACACGATGTGTTTGGTATGAAAAAAGATGTATTCCGAAAAATGACATACACTTCTACCTCAACACTGCATCTGAGCAAGAAGTCCAGCGATCTCTAACACGATCTTTTTAGCACTCAGCACCACACACTCAACACTGCATCTGAGCAATACCACTGTCATTGAAACTGCTACTCACTCCACTTAACATTTACAGTGCAGTGAGGCCTGACCAATAACGCCAAAGTACAGATAACTGCAGCATCCTAGGATTCCTTTCTGCAATAACAAAATCAAACATAAGCACTCTATCATCACTGACACAATTAAACTAGAAAAGAAGAGAGAGAAGTGGGAAGAGAAAAACATACATAAAAGCAGATAAAAAAAATACTTAAACAGCATAATCAAGCAAGTCCAGGACAATAAGGCACTGTTTTCCATGAACCAGTTTTCTTGAAGATAGTATATCAATAATAGAAGTTGTAACGACCAAACTTCTAGAAATTTTAGGCAAAGGAACAGACTGAGAAGGTTGAAATTTAAAATAGGAAACAACAAACAATAGACTGCAGTTTACCACTGAGAGCTCTTTAATAATAACACTACTACCGTAAGCTTATTCATTCACAAATATAGAATGCTTTGTTATCAGGACCAAGTAATAGCGCTACGAAAGGACAAAAGCTGTACTCTCACAGGGCAATGGTGGCAACACATGTCACCACTTCATCCTTTTGTTGTCTAATTTTCTCCATAAATCAATTTTGGGCCCGGCAAGCAACGTACTCCTTTCTGCTAAATCGAGTGACTACCAGCTCACCTAAAAGTTTAAATTATTAGAGAGAGGGTATTTGTATTTATTTAATTGATTCTGTATGGATTCCCTCATTCCTTTTTCTTGGGCAAGCACGTTAAATACTAATCTGTTAACAGGTGAATGAGACTTAGAATCCAAAGTTTCTGCCTACTCGTATACCATGTTGAATTGTGTGAGCATATCATATAAAAGCTTAAACTGCTAGAGGGGGGAGAATTTTATTTATTTAATTCTATGTACCACTTCCCATTTACTGAATCCCCTCTAGGAAGAAACAACATTCAAACAAAGCTTTGCATCAACAATGGGAAAGTGAAAAATAGCATTCTTGTTTTACTGCTCAGTCGGATAAATATCACGGATGTTCTTGAACTCCATACAGGACCTCCTGAAAGTAAGTGTAAGACAAAAATGAACACATCGTTTAACTGATTCTTGCATTTCAGTTCACCTTTGTCATCCATCCCAAGAGTGAAGCCCCACTTGACTTCCAGCAAGAGGAAGACAAATTTATGCCTACAAGAATTGGAAATAAAACACTCAAAACACAGCGCTACGTACCATGATCGCCAGCTCAGTTTAACCTGAGAAGATGTCTTATCAGACCCAATAAACCGCACTCTATATGATTATGCTTTCAACACTCTGTTAACGAGGAAATAAGTGAGATGTGAGCACTTTAAGTAACATTAAAACATAAAATGAAGATACAGAAATGACAAATGAGATGTGGATTTAGAAATAACTACCTCTATAACTACTTGAAGGTTTGCAAAATCTTCGACACAAGAGGCAGTACTTTACAGCTTCAGAAATCTTTAACAGCAAGAATCTCATAAGAGTTAATGACAGATCTAGGTCCTTCTGAGCCACATGAGAAGAGTGGAAGACAAAAAATCAAGAGTGAGACGATCTAAAATTGATTAGTAAAATAGAACTGAAGCACCTCCCAAAATTCTATTTTTATGGTTGGTTTGTTGTTTCAAAAACATACATAAAATCATATAAAAAAAATACTTAAAACAGCATAATCAAGCAAGTCCAGGACAATAAGGCACTGTTTTCCATGAACCAATTTTCTTGAAGATAGTATATCAATAATAGAAGTTGTAACGACCAAACTTCTAGAAATTTTAGGCAAAGGAACAGACTGAGAAGGTTGAAATTTAAAATAGGAAACAACAAACAATAGACTGCAGTTTACCACTGAGAGCTCTTTAATAATAACACTACTACCGTAAGCTATTCATTCACAAATATAGAATGCTTTGTTATCAGGACCAAGTAATGATGATACGAAAGGACAAAAGCTGTACTCTCACAGGGCAATGGTGGCAACACATATCACCACTTCATCCTTTTGTTGTCTAATTTTCTCCATAAATCAATTTTGGGCCCTGCAAGCAACGTACTCCTTTTTGCTAAATCGTGTGACTACCAAAGACACCTAAAAGTTTAAATTATTAGAGAGAGGGTATTTGTATTTATTTAATTGATTCTGTATGGATTCCCTCATTCCTTTTTCTTGGGCAAGCACGTTAAATACTAATTTGTTAACAGGTGAATGAGACTTAGAATCCAAAGTTTCTTCCTACTCATATACCATGTTGAATTGTGTGAGCATATCATATAAAAGCTTAAACTGCTAGAGGGGGGAGAATTTTATTTATTTAATTCTCTGTACCACTTCCCATTTACTGAATCCCCTCTAGGAAGAAACAACATTCAAACAAAGCTTTGCATCAACAATGGGAAAGTGAAAAATAGCATTCTTGTTTTACTGCTCAGTCGAATAAATATCACGGATGTTCTTGAACTCCATACAGGACCTCCTGAAAGTAAGTGTAAGACAAAAATGAACATATCGTTTAACTGATTCTTGCATTTCAGTTCACCTTTTGTCATCCATCCCAAGAGTGAAGCCCCACTTGACTTCCAGCAAGAGGGAAGACAAATTTATGCCTACAAGAATTGGAAATAAAACACTCAAAACACAGCGCTACGTGCCATGATCGCCAGCTCAGTTTAACCTGAGAAGATGTCTTATCAGACCCAATAAACCGCACTCTATATGATTATGCTTTCAACACTCTGTTAACGAGGAAATAAGTGAGATGTGAGCACTTTAAGTAACATTAAAACATAAAATGAAGATACAGAAATGACAAATGAGATGTGGATTTAGAAATAACTACCTCTATAACCACTTGAAGGTTTGCAAAATCTTCGACACAAGAGGCAGTACTTTACAGCTTCAGAAATCTTTAACAGCAAGAATCTCATAAGAGTTAATGACAGATCTAGGTCCTTCTGAGCCACATGAGAAGAGTGGAAGACAAAAAATCAAGAGTGAGGAGAACTTACTTATTCAATAAATTTCGCAGGGAGGTCAAAAGCAAGATTGCTGATATAGTGTGTTCAAATTTTTAGTAAATGCTCGTTAAGAAACTAGTCAATTTCCAGTTCCAGGAAATTCAAAAGCAAGATTGCTAGTGTAGAATAAAGAAGCACTTACCTGCATAACCAAAGACACCATCTCGGAAGACAGGACGTCAAAGATAACATGGCTCTTCTAATTTCATGTCGTACTATCAAAAGTTCACATGATCTTCGGTTAGACCAAGTGAGTTCTTTTACCAGAGGTCCTTTGCAGCGATATTCAAGTTACAAGTAGAGCAAGTGAGCAAACTGAATGCGTACTTGTACACATAGAGCACCTGACACTTTTTCTTGGCAAAGAAGGCATGCCATGCATCACTCCATTGCGGAAGCTATGTAGAAGCTGCCACCATAGTTCTCACTAACCGATGCCTACAAATCGAGACAAAAAGTTGATTAGGGTATGTCATGAATTCAATGTTAAAGCAGTGGTGTCAAAGGCGTGCTTAAGCCCTGAAGCGAGGCTCAAAACATGTTGAGCGCTTCGCCTCACTTTATGTGCGCTATCATCAAGGCCCTAAGACATACTTCTTCTTGCTAATGAGCCTCTCTTCAAGATGTGACACTAGATAATTGATATTTCACGTTATCGTAATGTATTTACAATTTCTTGTTATTCATGCTTATTATTAATAGTCTTGGACTAAACATACATATATTTGTATATTTGCACCATTGCGCCTTTTTTCATTAAAGCCCACACTTTATTTGCGTTTAAATCCCCAGCTGACCTTAGAGCTTTTTTGCGCTTTTCGCTTTTGATAACACGGCTATTAAAGCAGATCCTAAACTTGAATTTGCTATTGAAAAAACAGGAAGCTATGCATCTAAACTATTGGTTTCAAATTAAAAGACCTTTTAAGATGTCACTCCCAGTTTATTGTATTGTTATTTCACATTTTCTCCCATCCAGATATAATAACATTATATCAGAAGATTCCCTAACTTTATACTTTAACCTTTATAAGAGAGTCTTCTGTAACCACTGGTTAAAAGTTATCATTTAAGTTTAACTGGTTTTGCAACTAAAAGCCTGCACTTGCTAATTAAAGGAGGAACAAAAGAAGCTATTTTGCTGCAAAGATCATCTTCAACCAGAACAGCCCTGAATCCAAATCAATGCAGCATTAAACTACTTGACTTACGACCTTATATCACAGGGGGGAAAGGAATAAACGACTTATCGGACAGCAAGACCATTACATCATTAAGAAGAAGAACAAAAACCCTGTGCAACTGATTAGATAAAAGATGGACTTTGGGCCTAACTTAATCCCAGAAGCTAACTCATGAAATAAGTATTGCCTAAGACCATATAAAGAGATTATTTCTTACCTCGCACAACCGATGTAGGACTACAACACCCCCGCACGTCCAAGACTGAACATCTGGATCATGGACTATATAACTTGGGCCTACATTGGGTAAATCAGAATCGGGATGGGCCTGACTCTGATACCATGTATGTGACCATCTCATCTAAAAGCTCAAGTTGTTAGAAAGAGCACGCTATTTTTACTCAATTATTTTTTGCTCTAATACCTTGTTAAGAAATGGACCTTGGGGCTAACTCATCTCCAAAAGCTAGCTCATGAGTAGGATTCCCAAGATCATTCAAAGTGACCAATATTTCCTACCACAGCCGATGTGGGGCTTTCAATACGCTTATTAAATGAAAGATGGGAACAATTTTCCATGCAAAATCTGTGCAAACCAACAGATTGGGTACTCCCTATGTACAAACTTGAAGGAGTTTTTGATAGGTTTGGCATCAAAGAGGATACTCAACACCCCAGGTACCATGGTGGGGAACTTTCCACCCATTTTACAACCTAGATGGGTAGGACTTCGATAACATCTTCAAATATCCGTAAATGAAGTATCACTCTTTCAGTATTGTAATACTAAGATTGCAATCACACGCAACACTCTTTAAATATGGCCTTCTTCTTAGCCATTGGTTCAAGCTTTCCTTCATTAACATGATAATAAGTTGGACACCAAAATGCTCATAAGTATGAATAGTTAGAAGGTTCACCTGACCATACTTCATTCGGAGTCTTAAAGTCAATCACAGATGCTGGAGATTGATTGACAATATGAGCAGCAGTGTGAACTGCTTCAGCCAAAAATACTTTTAATATTTGGCTTTTAGGAGCATACAACAAGCCTTTTCAAGAAGAGTTGTGTGCATCCTCTTGGCAACTACATTCTGTTGTGGGGTGTGTCTCAGTCCTATGTCTTGAAATTCCATGAACCTCGCAGAAATCATTAAACTCCAAGCCATTGTCTGTGCAAAGATATTTGATTTTTCGCTCCATTTGATTCTCAACCAAAATCTTCCACTCTTTAAATGCTTTACAAGCATCACTTTTTGCTTTCAAAAAACGCACTCAAACCTTTCATGAGAAATCATCAATAAAAGTGAAGATACCTCTTTCCACCCTTTGATGAAAGTTTAGAGGGACCTATAAATCTGAATGGATGTAGTCTAGCACCCTTCCTGTCTTGTGTTTGCCGTGAGCGCCGACCTTCCGCTTCCCTAGAACACAGTGCTCACAAAATTCAAGTGTGCTGATCTTTTCACCTTTCAAAAGGTTACGGTTGTTCAACATCTCCTGTCCACGTGCGCTCAAATGACCCAATCTCATGTGACATAATCTTGCCTTGTCATCAGTAGATAACTACACTAACTACACTGTAGATGCATTTGCAGAGCCAACAATGGTGCTTCCTGTCAATGTGTAAATGTCGTCCTCCAACTTGTCTTTCAGCATGACTAAAGAACCTTTAGTCACCTTCATAGTCCCTCCTTCGCTCATGTACTTGTAGCCTTGTTTATCCAGAGTACCTAGGGAGGTCAAATTCTTTTTCAGATCAGGAACATGACGGATTTGTGTAATAGTCCTCACGGCTCCGTCATGGCAGCGAACCTGTACTAAGCCAATGCCAACTATTGCACAAGTTGCATTATTGCACATTACTACGGTTCCTCCACTTAACCAGTCTCTTTGAAACGTCATATACAGAGTACAAGCAGAGTCTAACACCCATTTGTTTTTATAACTTTCATTATTGCACGATGTTGTTAGTACATAATCATTATCAGAATCATGTACATGTTCAACTGTGGATGAACTCGCCTTTCCCTTGGACTTTGACGTTGGGCAATCTCGTTCAAAGAGCCCCTTCTTGCCGCATCCCCAACAATCTGCATTCTTCTTGTTCACACGAAACTTTGATCTGTGCTTTGATTTGCTCTTTCCCTGTTGGCTAGTCCGACCTCTCACAAAGAGCCCACTTGCTTGATCCTCTCTGGCTCTTTTTCAAAATGCCCCCGCACATCACTAGAGTTAAGTGTCTGTCGCACTTGCTCAAGGGTGAGACTCCTTGCTATAAATAATTGAATTCTTGATATCATGATATCCTGAAGTCAATTAAAATAGCAAAGCACATGCAAGTGTCTCATCCTTTTTAATTCCTGAAATGTAAATGATCTTGTAACAAAGTACCTGACCCCATTTTAAATATGTGAAGACGTCGTTGTAACAACATCCTTATTGTCACTGATCGGTCCTGATAAAGCCCTTGTAGCTTGTCCTATAACTATTTGACCGTCTCTTCGGTACTTGTACTCATTTCACAAAGCATGTTAGGTGCAAGAGACAGTTGGATTACACTCAATGCATCCCTTCAATCTTCTCCTTGTCGGAAGCCGATGTAATACTTTCCGTCAATAGCATGTATTGAACCTTCCCTCCGCAGTAACGCCATCATATGGATCTTCCAGATATTGATGTTGTTGCGCCCACTAAATCCTCCTTCAATCTTCAAAGAGTCCTAACACTCTGATACCAATTGTTAGCGGAAACGTAAAAGAAAGAACACATGATTTAACGTGGTTCGGATAAAAATGATCTTACATCCACCAGAGAACAATTGCCTTTATATTATTAACAAAGGATGGGATATTTTCCAATTACACTTAAGAGAATTACTCTCTTAACTCTCTACTCACTACAATGTATTGTATGATTTTTGGGATGATTTCTACAAGAGAAGAAGTGCATCTATTTATAGGGGATGTCATTAGTGACATCAAAGGAAGCAAGCATCAATTTTGCTTCTACCTCCTCTTGATGTGACATCAAAGGAGGAAAACATCCTAGCTGCCACACCACTTTTCCTCGTCTGTTTTTCTTTCTTTTCACACCAACTCTTCCCATTGGCATGACATTATTGACTAAACCCAAACCATCATTTTCAATATTAGTAGGAGATATAAAGGAGCTTTCCATAACAGGGGACACCGGAAATCAACACTAAGCCCCTACTTGTTAGCCTAGTTAAGGATGAGTTGACCAACACAATCACAGATGAGGTCCCTGGTGCATACTATTTGTTGATGATATTGTGTGAATATACGAAACCAACGAGGGTGTGAACCAAAAGCTTAAACTATGGAGAAGCACTTTAGAGATTACAAGTTTTCGGATAAATAAAAGTAAGACTAAATACATGCACCGCTAGTTTAGTCAGCATGGGATAGGCTTGTTCTTTCACGGAAATGGAATGATACATGAAGATGTTACTCATAGAATTAAAATTGGAGGGTTGAAATAAAGAAGTGTTTATGGGAGGATGGCTACTAAAGTGAAAGGTACGTTTAGAACAACTATAAGACCGGCAAAGTTATATGGTAGTGAATGCTAGGCCACTTGAGTCCAACATATCCACAAAATGAGTGTTGCAAGATGTGAATACTAAGATGAATGTGTGGTCATACAAGATTGAATAAGATTAAAAATAATCACATTCACCAGAAGGTACAAGTAGCACAATTGAGAATACGAGAGATGGTTACTATAATAGAGTGAAGGTGTTAAAAGGACGGGGTAGGCCTAAGATCTCACGAAAGGAAGTTGTCGCGGAAGACCTACAATATCTTGAAAGTAATGTAGATTTAGCTAAAGATAGGACATAATGAAAGAAAAAGATTCATATAGGTGATATCTACTAGTTGGGAATAGATTTAGACTTGTTAGAGAACTTCTAATATCATGATTAAGACTTGTTAGAGAACTCATTATTAATATTAATATATCTATATATATTTAACTTATTTTTTACTTTTATCTTTATTTGGTACGATGATGACATGGGTTGAGCTTAAATGGGGAAGTGATGATTCATATAGCCGACCTCAACTTGTTTGGAATTGAGACATAGTTGTTGTTGTATTATGGAAGGGGAAAGAGCAAGACAGCAAGTCTGCCAGTCTGTGTCCTTCAACTTTTTACTTGGTTTTTTCTTGAAAAGCTACACTAAATGGCTACCTAACTTCCACATCACCTCGGATTCTGCATTTATAGAACGCCACACTGAACTTCTCTTCAAGATTCCAATGGTGAATATGAAGGAATACAATAGCAACAAAAAAGAAATTTAAGATCGCAAAGAGGAAAGAATAACAGAAGCAAGTGCCAAGAAAAGAGACGTGATGAAGAAAGAACACATACTGCACATAAGTTTAGCCTCTGGCATATACCTTCTTAAAAGGCAAGAACAAATGTAAACCTCTTCAATATCAATTGAAATTTTTAATTTTAAATACTGCTTGATAAGCTCGCATAAGCAACTAACAGCCTCAGCCCATCCATCAGTGGTCACATCCGGGAGAATATAAGCCCGAGTCATAGTCCTCTGCAATACAAAAGATAACTGTTTCTTTGTCCCTGCTCTTTCATACATCTCCGCCAAAACGCGCAAAATCTGACAATTACTGGCTTTGAATATGCCAATCCATTCTGGTGGATTTCCAACCCACAAATCAATGCTTGAAATAGGACTCTTGTTCTGATTATTAGCACATACCAAGGAAGCATCTAGTGAAGATTCATCATTCCTGTGTGCAGGAAGGAGTTCATGTATATCTGTCCTCAACTCCTCGGGCAATTCCTGAAAAACCGAGGTGTCTACTTGACTCAGAGAAACAGGCATTAGACTGATGCCTCCTGGGACAGGAGCATTAATAACCAAGTCCAGATTTGGTACACTAGCATCAGACACTGGCTCACTTGTCATATCAGCAAAAAGCTTATTAGGATAAGAGACCACTTGGATGTCCTCTTCATTATACTGCTGCTCCTATAATAGCCAGGAACAATCAACACCATGAAGTTGTAGAAACAAGATAATCATCATCATCAATGTTAAAACAGGCCAAATGCTAAGCCGGCCCAAAAAGAGAAAAATGCAGAACATACCTCACGAGCAGCAAAAGCTTCATTCGGTGCAGCAGGGAAAACCGAAGATATGTTTTCTTTTTCTGATACACCTAATTTAAAAGATATGAGAATTGAGGCAAAATCTTATCACAACACGGTATATACATAAGCTAATTGGGTTAACCAACTGCCTTCTGTAATTTTAAAGGAATGTACCTCACCTTTGCTTCTCTTTTCAGTAATAAAATGAGCCAATTTTCCATGATACATGGCATTAATTTCTGAAAAGACCTCAGGAGGAAGAGACTCTATAACTCCTATATCAAGCTCGTTCATAGGAGGAAGAGTTCCCCTCGGTCCGATACCAGCAGTACTGGAGGGCGACGCTGCAGTCATTTCAATGAAAGGTGTACTTGAATCACCCTGCAACTGAGCATGACGTTCATCAACACTATTTTTACTGTTATCTGCAATATCAGAGTGTAGATTGAATTCAGACACATCCAGCATGTCTTCACTGGAAAATGAACTCAATTAAAATTCGGCGATACTTTTTAATTAATAATTTATTGAAAACACAAAATAGATGTTGTATTAGATTGACATGAAGCAACAACATAAGATCATCATACTAAACTTTTTAACAGAAGCCTTAAATAATATATTTCACATCCATCAGTGCTGCTACGATTAAAAAAAAAAACATTGTGTTTCTCTTGTATGGACAGAGAAGGAAATAATCTAAGATAAAAAATTATGATGTCCTCGAGTATTTCTAAGACATGCAAATTAAAGAGATTCCTATAAAAGGTCTACAACCTTTTATGAGCTAGAGCACAGCCAATGCAAGGAACCACACCATAGACTTTCAGTGCCAGTTAAGTGTGTTAGCAATATTCCTATCATACAATAGGCATGATTAGAGGCAATAAATATTTGGACAAGCCAACGAAAACAAGTGAAGAAGTCAAACCTTCATCAGCACCTTTCTCATGACTAATGCTAACGTTTTGGTTACTGGTCTTAGCAGAGGCAGCAGTGAGCCAAGATCTGATGGAGTATCTCTCTTTCCCTGGATATATGTCAATGGAAATTAGTAGAATATCCAGTTCATAGAAGGCAAACTGTCGTCATCATAACACCATAACTGGCATGTTATGGCATAGAGAGATATGAAACACAAAGAAAGTCAGAAAAAACACCTTGCTTGGAACTATCCGCAGTTTCAAGCTTTGAGACCTGCAATCCCATGCCTCTTATGTCCTCCACGTCTGCACAAAATAGTCAAAACAGCACTCATATGAGAAGCAGAAAACAAGTAGACTACAAGTCATAGCTTTTGTCTTATTTCTGAAACAAAGACAAGACGTTTTTTAAGATAATGAACAAAGAAATGGTTGATGTGGAAGTAAAATCCAAGTTTAATACTCTAAACTCATTTGTTCCAAAGGGATTCTAACATCCTTAGAGAAAATTTTAAGTTTGCAATGTTCCAAATTCACCATGAGTAGATTACAGATTTTGATACATCTAACAATTAAGCGAAAAATGAAACGCTGCTAGTGCAGAAACCAAAGTTGCACCTTAAAAGTTTCATCGGCATCAGAGCTGCACCAGGATATTTTTAGTTCCCTCTTAGGCTATACAGAAGGTATTTGAAGTTTAATGAAAATGGCATTCTCTAACAGATTTCAAGCCCAACTACAACAACTACAACAACATACCCAGTATAATCCCACAAGTGGGGTCTTGTGTTATAAAACAGGAGTCCCTATTGAAGGTAAAGAAAAAAAGGCTACTCCCAGCTCTCTTCACCATCCTAACACTGTGTTAGGCCTTACCTCTACCTTGGAAGGTAGAGAGGTCGTTTCCGAAAGACTCTCGGCTCAAGAGAAAGCATAAGAAAAGTCAGATAAGGACAAGTAGTTCAAAGCAATATGAAAATGAAAATAACGAAAGTGAATAAGCTATGGTAAAGCCGTCAGGAAAAACAAGCAGCAGTAGCTACCACTTAGGACTCTAATATGTTCTAATTAAAACTCGAATCTCAAGATTTATTGGTTAATATGACTCCCAAAAACAGCTCTTGTTTCTTACAATAAAATTTGGCTGAAATAATGAAAAACAAGTAGCTTCTGCATGAGACGAAACATGCATCTTTGCTCTTCAACGTTACTCCCTCTTTCGAATGTTGCACACAAAAGCTGATACTCTGTCCCAAATTGATAAGACCTATTTTGTTTATTAAAGTTTAATTTGAGTAATTCATCTTCTGAGAATTAAATCTAGTAATAGAACTATGTAAAAAACAATAGAGTTCTATATTTTCCTATTTCATATGGCAAAAAACATTTTTAGGAATTACAGTCAAAATCGATTTGATCGACTCTCAAAGCAGATCAGATAATCATTTTGGCACAGATGTATCAAGATGAAAACCAAAATCTAGGAAACAAGAAGAAGGATAATCCAGACTAAATCACAACAAAAGCCCATAACTTTGAACGTGAAGAGAATTGGTCCCAGAGAACAAAGCTAAACAAGCTATTTACATTGAAATGACACTGAGATCAACTAAAATTTCTTAAGATAATCGATTTCCATTTTGGCATTCACCCTAGAAAAAAATCACCTAGTGTTTCTTGTCTTTGCTGTGAGCCTGATCTCCAAGGTTTGCACCAAGTTCATTGACCACTAGGCCACACCCTTGGGTGTGGATTTAAAATCCTTATTTTAAAGTGGGGAAAGGAATTACCCACGTGTGAAGTTGTAAAAAGCTGTGAAACGATTCTCTCAAGCACATCAACCCTATCTGTAGCCATTGGCACCTACAAGTGGCACAATGCAATTAAAACCCGTTAAGGAACAGAGAAATGGAGGAGTCAATGGGAGTTCGCGAGTCAGTTGTGTGACTATTGACACAATCCAAAAGAAAGCATACAAATTAAAGCGGTAAAGATATTCTGTGTTGGTCCAAACCTGCATCATGCCAACCAACCGATCGTCTATCCCTCTACTATAGTTCCATAGTGTACTGCTAGTTTTAGCACCAAAGTCCTTCTGGAGAGTTTCCTGGAAACACAACAAATGAGTAGGAGGTTATATATATATATATAGTCCAATATTTGCATGTCATCCCCAAAAAATGGCATGCCACATATAGAGAGCATTCTTCATGCCACCATGATTGGTGTACCGATAAGTATCATATAAAGGAGAAAAGCATCCCACTTAGCAGGCTGAATAACAGCAAAAGAAATTATGAAAGTATTCACCAATAAAAATCGCTTCTTTAATCTACAAGACTGAGCAATTCTAAGAAAAGCTGACCAACCAACGATCAAACAAGTGCTGTAATGTGTTCGACATACTTTTTTTCTCCAAAGAAACAACCCTCATGCCAATAAGGGATTTCTTAAGCACTGATTAGAACAAAGTTTCCACAAGAAGACAAGATATTCTCATTTTATCGAATGATCATGCTTTTGAAAACACTTTAACCATGAGTTTCCATGGGCGGGAATGTATAGCCTATTTCATCAGCTCTATTTAATGAAGGTTCCAAGGATGCTTGAGTTTCCATGGGCGGGAATGTGCCCATGAAAATGGGGAGACAAGTGGCAAAGAGGACGCTGACTCAAGCAGACAGCATGAATAAAAAGCCTCACTTTTCTTTGATAGCTATCCAGTTGAGATTACCTGTTAAACGTGAAACCTTTTTCAAAAGAAATGGAAAATATAGTTTCACTAAGGGCTTTGGATGGAAAAGGCAAATAAACAAGAAGACTTAATATAATATTACTCTTCTTTTAGGAATAGTAGTAACTAGTATCAGATGGTGCACATCTCGACATCCACCGAGTACCTGCAACCTCCACTGTCCTAGGTATCAAATAACTCTCCCCCCCTCCACAGTTCAGGAAGATTGGAAGTTTTCAACTCGTGCCGTCCATGCTAGAATGCAATCCTTGGTTCCCAAGGTTGTCACTCCGGCTCTCAACCGCTAGGCCACCCTACTTGGGAGAAACTTTGCTTACAAACTCTTACAAATATAGCAAACATACCCCTTAATACAATTTGCAATACCTTCCTGGTACTAGCTTTAATAAAATACCATATCTTATTTTATTTCAAAAAAATACTAACAAACAAAATGAAGAAGATCTCTGTAGCAAGAGATTCAACGATTCATGAAGTCCTCCTGTAGTGTTTCTTCAAGTGTGAAACGTATCTGAGAGAAACCGGATCAAAAGAGATGAAAACAGTGCTTGTTGTACACAAACTATAAACAGATAGAAAATCAAAACCATGAGAACAATCAACAATATATTGCGAAAGAAAGAAAGAAATACTAAACAATGAAAACCTTGGAAATCATACGCAGCTGCCCACAAGTTTTGATTTGTCTCCTGTTCAACTTCTCTTCCAACACATGACCAATTCCAGGAAGTGCTTTTACTGGAAATTCACACAGGTGCTCCTCCACCTAATAGAGCCAACAAGATAAATCAGCACAGTGAAATCACAATAACTATTTTACTTCTCTAAAATGATCTTCAAGTCTTCGATTTCCTCTTTTTCCACTACATGTTGTAGACACTAGAAGAGAAGTGTGTTTGATACAGAATGGTATCAGTGTTGGGACAAAATTATTTGATCAAAATGTTGTTTTCTGGGTCTTATCCTTGATAAAAAATTCACGGATTCTTTTTCTTTTTTATAATAAAGTACTCCCTCTTTTTCAATTTGTTTCATACTCGGCACGGAGTTTAAGAAAATAAAGAAGACCTTTGAATCTTGTGGTGTTGAACTAAAGATGTGTGTAATGTACCAAAATATCCTTTGAATCTTGTGGTCTTAAATATGTCATGTAGGATATTGGGTGTAAAGAGTTACTAAATATAGAAAGTTTAAACAGACTAAAAAGGAACGTAAGACAAACAAATTGAAACGGAGGGAGTAATAAGAAAGTTGTACTTTTTAAGCAATATAATTCAAGGATTCATGTTGATTCCCATCTAAACTACACATTCTTGCAGCGGAAAAGGTTGTTATGCTTGAACAGGATGAAGACATAAACAAAGTGAAGCAAAAAAGAACCTCTCTGGCAATGGAGAAACATCTCACATGGCAAGGACATGGAAGACCTGGCAGAAACTTAGCTTTTGACCTGAAGCCTATAAAATCTGATTTGACTTGCAGGCATGTCCTTTTTAGAAGTACAATGCAAATTCGCGATGCATAGATGACAATTGGGTAAGAACAGATTAACTACCATAGTTAAAGAGAGAGCAATGACATGTAACCAATGAAGTTGCAAAATATAGTTTGTAATACAGTAGAAGATACACATATAGAGATGACAGAGATCAAGACATAAGTTCTCCCTGTTCATTCATCAAAAGACAGCTCAAAATAAGCTACCTTCTCAGCAGGGATGTAACATTGCCCATCTGGTTTTGCAATCCTAGTAGCAAGGCGCGCCATAAGCATATTCCCAGCAATACCAGCACTAGCCGTACAGCCTGTAGCATCAGAATCTCCTTTCTGATCACTACTACAAAAGCTTGAATGTCCTCTACTCCAGAATCAGTGGCATCTAAAAATGCTTCATCACAACTTACGGCCTGCATTCAGTAGCAACTGCCAATCAAGAGATACAAAGATTGTGAAGTTGTTCAACAAACAGTTTTGAGGTCATACCTGCACTTTGTTGCAGTACTTGTGCAAGATGTTATAAAAGCAATCAGCAACCTGCAAATGAAATCAGATTTTATAGGTCTCGATATCCAAATACAAAAGGATTCAATTAAAAGAGGAAAAGAACAAGATGAAGAAACTGAAATAATGAAATCATAGTCAGCCATATAAAACAGAGACATGGTGATAACCAACCACAAGATACAATGTGAGTAAGGCCATGTCAAGTCGTGACTCACGCCTCAAAGTCATCACCACCAAATATAAACCACATCTGACACAATATCAATCATGCCCGTGGAATTCCTTCCTCACCGCCGCTATGATATAACAACAAAGAGTACACATGAACACTAAAAGCCCCACTGCGTCATAAGAACCCGTGACGGGCAAGTACGTAAGGCATAGCTACCGATCCACCTCGCATCATCAATCGACGTGTGGCAAGTACTTAAAGCCACTTACCGTAACCTACCGTACTAACAATACTATATAATTGTATCACTGGTCACTGCGGCATTTAAAGCCACTACTGTGATATCACCGTGATCACGCCGCCGACCGGCAAGTACGTAAAGCTACTACTGTGGAGCACCGGTCAGATTACGAACTTCACATAAATCGCTATAAACTAACCCAATGGCCGACCGGGCAAGTACGGCGCCGAATTACCGTGATACTCGGCCACGCCGCTGATCGGCACGTAGCGCCAACTACCGGGATACCTCCCCGCATCACGGCAGACTTCCGCCATAACATCGACCGGCAAGTACTTAAAGCAATCATCAGATATCGCTCGCGATCAGCCACGCACTGGCAAGTACGTAGGGCTAACTACGTATACCTCCTCAGACGCGAACCTCACGAGAGCTAGTCCATGGAATAACACTATCAGAACGAACCCTCATCATGGCCGACACCGCGGGACCATCCATCGCAGCCAAGATGTTAATGATCAAAGAATAACATGACCGCCCCATCGCAGAGACGCCGTAGCATAAGGTTACAATACTTGCACAACAAGGCTATCACAAGCAAACATACTTGCACTACACTCAGCGTACTTT
Source organism: Przewalskia tangutica (assembly GCA_029844215.1). Classification (NCBI taxonomy): domain Eukaryota; kingdom Viridiplantae; phylum Streptophyta; class Magnoliopsida; order Solanales; family Solanaceae; genus Przewalskia; species Przewalskia tangutica. Next base: position 2,384,417 of record JAQGDG010000035.1, read on the forward strand.
CATTTTATGCCAAAAATCCGTATTAACCCCAAAGTACTACGACTTCTTCATTCTTTCAAAAAGACTTCTTTTACGTAAAGCCATTAATGATACTAATACTACGATCAAAGCATAACGCTTTCTTTCAACCCAAATTACTACACCTTCCAGAAAATCTTACAAGGCCTTTAAAATCAAGTATACTTTTAAAACCCAAGTAATCACTCTTTTTCAAAACAAGTACCCTATACTTTTAAATCAAGTTACTTCTCCTTCCGTAGATCAAATCGCTTATGTCAAGTCGCTTATCTTTCAAAATCGAAGTCAGTTAGCTTTCAAAACCAAATCAAGATAATACTATGCCTTTTTAAACCAAATCAAGACAATACCATGCCTCTTTTAAACCAAATCACTTCAAAATAATATAAGTTTCAAACTTCAAATTCTCAAATCTTCTTACTTTTAAATCAAGTCCCATAACGTGAAATCGTCTCATATCTTTTTAAACAAATGTCAAGTTACCATTTTAAATCCAATAATAAAACCATTCTTTCGCTTTCATAAAGTCGTTATAACTAACTTCCCACAAGCTATTATAACACTTCTTATGCGTTTAAAACTAACCAAATACAACTATAACTACTTATGCAGACCAAGAGGACTTATTCTTTAAATCAAATCAAGTACCCATTACTAACTAATAAGGTTCATAACTTTTCAACAGACCAAAGTCCTTTACATTTCATATCAAGTCACTTAACATTTCGTATCAAGTCACTTAACTTAAAATCAAGGACACAAAAAGGAAATCAAACTCCTTTAACACACGCAAGGCTTCACCGCACTCATATATTTAAGCAAATAATCATGCTCAAGAGAATAGGAAGAATCACACACCTCCTGGCCTAAAATCACCTGCCAAGTCGAATATGCCGCGTGAGAGTATCAACCTATAATAACCATAATACGCCTATCAACTTCTTTGCTTCAAACGAGAATATTCTAATGTAAAGCTCCCTTTATTCTACTAAAAATCGACAAAGACTTCCTTCGATTTTACATATTTTTTCCCACCTTTTTCTAAGCGCCCGAATTCAATAACTAAACGCCACATTCGAGGCTCCAAAACAACTCAAAGAATACAGCTAAAGTGATTACACGCCTTAGCTTCGACGCGGTAAAATTCTCGCCTCCACAATTCATAGCTAATAAAGACATTATTATTAAGGGCTAATTTCTGCTACAATAATGACAACATATATTCCTTTTTCCATTCCTTATAACCTGCCGTTATTCCCAAAATTACTACATAATTCATGTCAGACAATTTGAACGACTAAAAATCACTTCAATAAACCCCATATAACGCAAGATTGAAGACGATCACCATCAATATCTACTTCTACCAGAACTCTAAAAACCGCCTCTTTTTATACTCTTTCTCATTAACAATATGGAAACTCCTTCTCGATTCGGCATCCATTTTTCCTGTATCACAAAACCCTTCTCCAATTTCTACAATACGTGATATAATTTACTCTCTAAAGCGAGAATGAATTCTACCTTGAATTTGCCCCAAAATAGTCCAATACAATCACCCACTTTCTCGCCCCTCTTTCCGCACTTTTCTTCACGTTGTAATCACCCACACGAACCCTCTGTGCTTGCCAACACAATTCTTTCCCTTTGGTCGCCTTTTTCAAAAAATTTCATCACACCTAGGGTTTATCACTTTTGAGAGAGTAAGAGGGGATTTTTCTTAGGGAGTGAACTCTTTTTTTTTAGTAAATGACTAAGTCTTCAAGACTTGGCCTCATAATATAAGGTCTTCCTTGGTCAAAAGACGTGGAGGGACACTTCTGTCACCCTCCCATAGGCCCTTTCCCAAAAATATCTCCTCGATTTTCCCCATTTTTCGGCCTAAATCCCGGGCCTCAGAGCTGGCGCTGCCTGCAAACGGGCGTGCCAAGGGCGCCGCACACAGAATCTCAGAGGGTTCAGCTTACGGTGCCGCGCCCGCACTCGGCCAAAGCGCTGCGGACGCCGACCGAATATTTTTTCTCTTCTCTCGCCAATGATCTTGCAACGCCCATAACTTCCTACCCGACGTCCAATCGACGGTTTGTTGCGCTGGAAACTGTACTCACCGAACTTCATACTATGCTATTGAAACACCTAAAAACTCCTAATGAACTAGGAGATATACCGCTCCAAAGTTTACTCAAAAACTGTCCAAAAACATTCTGTCAACTTATCTTTCCAATTTCAATTCTTATTTCCTTTCGTACGTTCCCAATACATGACCTGGAATTTCGGGGTGTAAGCTTATTAACTTCACTTGCAAGTCGATCGTCGATAATGAACCCCAAAACAACACAACAACACAGATGACTGATATAACTTACTAAGAAAGAAACTGAAAAGTATTGATCCGAGTCGCAAAAGTATCACAAAGTGGACTCATCAAAGCTTACAACAAAATCATGAAAACCAAAATCATGCAATACCCCAAGGCTCATAAAGAACTTGATGGAGGTGCATGCACCTTATAATAAACTTTTCGCCTAAGGCAAAAGGTTAATCTTCATAAGATTCAAGTACTTCAGCTTTTCCTTGTTTCCGCTAAGTAGACTATTCACAAGATGGAGCTAGGGCCTGAACTTGCAAACTTTTCAATATAGAGATATAATACAAACATAACTAGAATACACGTAAAAGAGCAGTTTCTCGTTCTCCTCTTTTTTATCCCCCTTCGTCAATTCAACAAATGAAAAGAGGCCTAAGAGGAGAGAAGCACAGATTCCCGATCGCTTCTGTAGACAATATCCTTCCACCTACAAAAATGCTTTCAGGGACAACCGCCATAACAGAGCTAACACCTAAACAAGTACTCAACTTGCTAGTTTACGTTAAAAAGGAAGTCAAGAGAAATATTAGCTTACAATTCAGAAGCTTATTTGCAGCGACAGAATCCAACACCCATGTGGGTTTGACTACTGGAAGTCCCTTGCTAAAGGACCTATATCAAATTCAAACAAATCTTTAAGAAACAAAATTACAATTTCTATTTCAGCAGAGATACAAAAAGAAGAAACTGACAACCTGATGAACTTGGTTTACAACCAACCTTAAATTCTTGACCTTACTGTCGGGAAGATTACTACAGATTATATGAGTAACACGACGCCTAGAAAAATAATTTTCAAAACGGCCTCCATGCTTCAACATATATCCACGAAGTTCCTGAAGAAGTATTGTTGAAATAAAAAAACTGCAAGACAAGCAACCTAATCTTCCATATGAGAAAATCCAGTGAGGTATGGGAAAGAATATGATAGTTATATACTCACGGTATCGATTGTAAAGAGGATGGATGTTTGTATACGTGTTTACATGCAGACTGAATGAACTCTTGTTACACAAGTAGAAACTCATCACGGAAAAGTAAGAATACAAGTAATCATTTGTTTTGACAGTTCAAAAGTTAAAGAAGGTTTTTTATTGATGAAACAATAGTCAACATCATTCAACACCTATGTTGCTCGTGAAAGTGCGGTGTCGGATACAGTATGGATCTCGAGGTCGGATTCGTCATTATCTAAATTTTAAGATTTGTGGGTACGGAACCAGTACGGATACGGGTGCGGAAATTCGCAAACAATAAGTCAAAATTCTAAAATAGAGTTATAAAACCGAAATTATGAGATATTATATCGAAAACTTGAGGAGAAAATATTGATCAAGAGGAGAATCTCGAAGGAGATAAAAGGAAAAGGAGTGACATAGAAATTTCTAGATACAAGCTATTACATTTTCTTCAATTTCACCATAGCTTGCTTTAATTACATAAATCATTTAATCTGCTCGTAATTTCTCCTCGATTTTGGTCAAAATACCCAAAATTGGTTGACTAGATTGGTACGGATCACACACCCATGTCGCGGTCGACACGTAGTGCAATCAAAGTGAAGAGTCCGAGCAACATAGTTCAACACTAGATTCGTGATCTTTTAATTCGTAAATCTTCAAGCAATCATATCGGATTAATCCCAGTCACGAAAATAACCAGAAAGAAACCATAATGCACTAAACCTGACTGGAAGGAACCGTATCCATCAACAAATATGGAAACGCCATGAAATATAGGTTTTGAAGAACTTGGACCACTGAGAGAAGTGCTTGATGCCTCCGCATCAAACTGCTCGTGAAGCTTCTGATTCTTCACGGCCATGTAACTACAACAAAGTTGTCAAAAGTCACAATGAAAAGATCAGTAAACCAGTACCAGAGAAGTAGTATAGCATACACTATACACATCAAATCAGAGAGGAGGGGTTCGCTTATGAAGTAATTGTAGGCAAGAAGTGTACTTGGCCATATAGAGGAGACATATGAAGCGAAACTCTAAAAACAGTCCATAGAAATCAATCAACTATATTCTAAATGGGCTCAGCTACACAAATACTCTATATTGGTTCCATTCTATTCTGACTCGCTTCAGTTTTCCAATAATTAACGTCTCTAAAGTAAAAGAATAATATTTCTTGATGATCAACACACATTCCACTAGTGACCGATCTAAAACTTTCTTGATGATCATCTAATTCAAGTCAACTCAAAGAAAAGCACTCTTCAGCCTATTTAAAACTGTTCAAATATTCAAGATAGTGTTCGAAGATTCTAATTAATGTTAAAAAAATCGCAATATAAGTGCAAATAAAGTAAAGATAGAAGAAGAATTAAACTTTCTTGATGATCAACACACTTTCTTGGTCAAAGATAGAAGAAGATTAATGTTCACAAGATTGTGAAAAAATCGCAATATGAGAGCAAATGAATTAAGTAAAGAAAGAAGAAGATTTAACCTGCCGAAATTGGAGAAAGGTGAAGTATTGAAGGAAGGACGAGAAGAAGAGCGAGAATTGGCGCACCAAGCCATGCCTAGGGTCTTTTGGTTCGTCGTCTTCTTGTTGCTATTGTTACTCCAATTTGAATTTGATGTTCGTTTTGAATTGGAGTTCGCTGAGCGTGACGGTTCCATGAATGCTGAGAATATTGGGGGTTTCCAAAATGAAGCGGGAGATACTACAATATATACACCGTTGAAAGCAACGGGTATGGGTTATTTTATGAACCCGCCGAACTCAACGCGGTAATTGGGTTGGTTAACCCAAATCCTTTTAATATTTTTTTTTGTCTCTCATCCTGTGTCCGGTACCTGTATTGGTGCCCGACTAATCCGAATTCGCGTCGGGTAGTCCACATTGGAGGCAAAACACTCCCTAACAATGGTGACTACGTTTCCAAAGAGATTCGAACTCTAGACCTCTTGGTTAAGGATGAAGTAGCACTAGCCACTACACCACACTCATTGTTCCTTATAGAAGAGGTGAGCCGCCTTTCTAAGAATAGTCGTTTGAATACACAAATATTATTAATATGCAAATTAGTGTTTCTTTTATAACATTTTCTCTAAGTAAATTTATGTACATACACAATCAATGACGGATTCAAAAATTTTCACTAAGAAAAAATAAAAAAGTGCACAACTTTAAATTTTAAAAAAATTAACAAAATAATATCCAAACACCTCAAATGGCCTATTGTTGATAGGGGCGTTGGATGATTATGCGTACATAATTTTGATTAAAGTGGTCATTACTGTGTTGGATCAACTACTTCAATGTTCGCATTCTAGTAAGCTTGATCCTCGGGTTAAGGTAGCTGCCAAGGAATGAATCAAAGACCTAAGGACGTTTAGAATTGAAAGATACCAAGTCCTTCCTAATACGGGTAACGCGTACAATAGACTTCGCGTCCAAACCTTCTCCGCACCACGCATTACAAGAGCTTAGTGCACCGGACTGTCTTTTTTTTTTTTAACTAATCATCCAAAATTATTTTTGCGGAGAAATTATTTTGTGTAATTTGTTTAGCTTATTTAGTTGTGTTAGTTACTGCTCCCTTTTATTCGAATGCACTTTATATAGCTTTAATTCCTTATGTTATTATGACCGTTTCTCTTGTTGTACCCTTAACTCTTGCTTTGTTTTGATTGTCCTGCTTGTGATTATGCTTTATCTCGAGACAAGGGTCTCCGAAAAACAACCGCTCTAACTACCAAGGTGGAAGTAAAGTCTGTGTACACTCTACATTCTTCATACCCCCACGGTGTGAGATTACATTGAGTATGTTGTTGTTGTTATTCTCTATTTAAGAGTTTCAAATTTACATATTAAAAATGTATTATTTTTTTATCCAAAAACATGAATAAATATTTTCAACAAAAGTATTTATTTCTTTATTTAATTGGAAAAATATATATAAGTACTCACTTCAACTATAATCAAATTTTAAGCACACTTATTCTTTGCAAAAGTCCTATTACCTCTCTAAAAAAAATTAAGTGAAATTAATTCCACCCTAAAAAACCACTACCAGATCTGTATTATGTGAGTGAAATACACGCCTAAAAAGAAATACACAGTTGAAACAAGTACGTAATTGCATTTAAGGAAGAAATTTTAAAAATACAAAATTGGGATAAAAATGCTTTATATATTAAGATGGAGCAAGAAAAAATACACAATTAAAATATATAAATCATTTGTATATGATTACTTAGCGATTAATAGTTAAACAGTAGCCTATAAGCCCCTAAAAGAGAGTGTACAGTGTACAAAGGATGAAGACTATCAAATAATCATTGGGTGAGGAGGGGGTAATTAATAAGATATTGATAGGTCTGCAACTAATAAATTCGTGCCAAATTTAAAAGAGAATTGAGGGACAAAATCGACTGCTATAGAAGAAAAAGCTGCACATTCAATTCATCTTCCTCGATAAATGACTTTTGTGAGCGGACATCTGAGATTCATTAGTTATTGTGACAAAATGAAACTATAATAGAGTATTAGAATCAGAATGAAGTGCTACCAACTATGGAAAAAATAACTACGTAAATAAGAAATTAGTAAAGACGAGAGGAATAGAGTCCACCAATCCTCCTTTGATATGAAAAGTGTAATGCACTTTACCATTTCCCTAAAAGTTGTACAATTTCCAATACCAAGCAGTGTTTCCAACCCCACGTTATGTTGCCTTTACCAATTGGATGTTTCTGCAACCAATAAATAAATCTGCTGCCACAAAAGGAATCTCTCATCCTTTTTTTCACTTCTAGATCTATCAGCTTTCGAAAAAACTGCTACTGCCCTTCCTAGTCTATCATTTTCACTTACAGTATACTCACCTAGTTGTGATCATGTCATTTTATAGGTTTTCCCTAGTTGCAGTATACTGTCATATCAACCGAGATAAAGGAAAGAGAGCAAAAAGGCCTATTAAAGGCAGCAAAAAACAGTAAATTGATTGTTCATTGGATGATATTATTGTTCATCATGGCGGCAGGTGACCAAAAATCAGCGCCGCTGAGAGTAGTATCAGCTACATGCAAAGTGAGCTCTATTGGGACTAGGCAAAGTCCCTTGCTCCTTAGCATCACCTCATTTCTTGATGCTTCCATTTCCCCGCTTTCTCCGCCCTCCTGTGTGTCACATTTAACACCAACGAGGTCAACCTCTATGCAATTATTAACACGATCTAATCTGAAAAATGACATACCTTCTGCCTCAACACTGCATCTGAGCACTCAGCAAGAAGTCCAACGATCTCTGACCCGATTTTTAGCACTCAGCACCGCACATCTATCTGCCTCAACACTGCATCTGAGCACTACCACTGCCATTAAAACTGCTACTCACTCCACTTAACATTTACAGTGCAATGAGGCCTGACAAATAACGCCAAAGTACAGATAACTGCAGCATCCTAGGATTCCTTTCTGAAATACAAAATCAAACATAAGCACTCTATCATCACTGGCACAATTAAACTAGAAAAGAAGATAGAGAAGTCCAGATATGAATTAATGCTTATTATGAAAACTTATATGTGATTAACCATGAAACAGAAATAATAGTTGATGAAGTTTGAATGTTACTACAGGATTTCATTGTCGACGTGTCAAGACGGTTCAAAATTCCAACAAGACGAATGCCAAATCCATGGGACTGAGATATGGAAACACTTTGAAAATTATACGTTGTATTGCATCATTGGCAGAGATAGAAGTCCAGATACTAATTCAGTTGAACCCAATAGACAAGGGAACCCGCAGTCGCTACCCTTCGGGTGCGCACAGGGTAAACCTCGCTCCTGTGCATTATCCCGCAAACCGCACAAAAGTGATAACCCGCACTAAGCAAGCCCCGTGCGACGAGCTCGACTCAGAAAGCAAATCCCCTGATGTTATAGGCAGGGGGTTTCGAACTTGAGACCTCCATTATGGAAGTACCATCCTCAATCAACTGAGTCACCCTTGCGGGTGCCCATGAAATTGTTTCATTGCCCACTTAATCATTCACAATATTTTCTTGTAAAATTTGACAGCCAAAAGAACACTAGAGCATATAACACTCACAAGCATGCACATGTATATACATAGACCAATGAGTCGAAACTTCAAGTGCACTTGCAATTTATATACATGACAACAAAACAATAGTTAGAACCAGCAAATGAAATTAAACTACCTGTTATCATAAATTTGCTGGCCAAGCATGTCCAAGAAGATTTGACGTTCCTGTTTGTCCCTCTGCATCTTCTCAGCCTGCAAGAAAACTCAGGAACATAACTTGTAATGATAAGGACAGAACTTGGTAATGAACAAGCAAAGGTCTATGCTGAAAAACTTCCAAGTTCCTTTAGTGTTCGGATTTCCCCAGTCTGGTGAGCAACTTTACCGATCAAGTCTTTGTGCTCAATAGCCTACAGCAGTAAGTGGCACGCATTTCAGAATTAAAAACGAAATCACTTGAAATAAATCTTCCCTTGATGTTCTCTAATATTTCAGTTCCCCTTTTTTGGGTTCTGGGGAAAGGGACATGGAAAACAAGAGAGAAGTGGGGTTAATAGTTTTCACTAGGGCACTTTGCTGATCCCCCTCCCCCCAACCCCCAAACTAAAAAGATAACCGGCAGTACTGATACAATATGCCTGGGGTGGTAGGGAAAAGATCCTCCATTAGTTTTCAGTGTTTAAACGACACTCGAACCCCCCATTCATCCTAGTTAAGAAAATGAATTCCTATTTATTAATTGAGAAGTAATCAGATATAAATTAAATTACGGCACCAAGACTTGACCTTTCTTCCTAAAGAAGCTTCCAATGAATGTTTTTCTTCACGCAAGCAAACAGCTTCTTGAGCAGTCTCCTTCCAACGATTCAGCTGAGCTTCCATCATTCCTATTTCTATTGATAAAGCAGAGCCCATTATCTGAAACTCCTCTTTAATGTCTTTCCTTCCTGCAAAACTCTACCTTCTCATTAGCAGATGATTACATAAATCTACCAAACTAAAATCTGACTTGCAAATACACCGACCTGAATCTTGAATAGCTTCTTCCATTTTAATTTCCAGCTCATTTTTTTCAATTATAAATCTGTGAATGCGATGCTCCAATTCCTCAATCCTTGACTCGGAGTTATCAACTGATCTCTTTGCTGCATCCACAGCCTCTGCTTTTACAACCAGTTCTTTCTCCCTTCGTCCGATGAAAGACCTGTCAGCCTGAATTTAATTTTAAGCAAAGACGCCATGCTAGGAAACCATCAAACCACAATGATAAATGAAAAGTAATGTAGCTTAACCTGAAGAGTCTCCGTCAGAGCTTTGTACCGCTCAGCATTCCAATGGTGAAGTTGATCATTGCGTAAGGTATAAGCACGAGATGAAGACACATATATGTCATCCTTTAGTTCATTCTATATGGACAGAAAATCAAAATTTAGCCTCACGAAGATGTGTTCTAATTCAAATGAAGTTCTAAATTTTACCGAGGGTGTGTTCAGTATGGAGGAAAACATTTTCCAGAAAATGTTTTTCAATTTTTCCATGTTCGGTTGATCAAAAATTTTGAAAAATATTCTCTACGAAAACAAGTTCCACAAGTGACATTCCACATTGATTGTGTCCTCCCCGCTCTCCAAAGACCCCAATCTTCACCCCCAACCCCACCACCCCACACCTGTACCCCCTCAATCCCACCTCTTATAGTATTTGTTTAGATTATATACAAATGCTTTTAGGATAAATTTTTTTATTACATCGAACATAATAAGAAAATAAGAAATCACTTATTTTCCTGGAAATCATTTTCTATGGAAAACATTTTCCTTCATACCGAACACACCCTAAATTCAAGAAACTCTTATTGAATACCTGAAGATCTTGCAACTGCTTTAACAAATGTATATTATCTTCCTGGGCATCTTGAAGCTCAGAGAGGCGGTCCTCTTTCAGTATCTGCAATCAAAACCATCATGTTTTTAAATGTGCATATATCACGCAGGCAAGACATCAGGGTGACTTACAGCCACGATGCCTTTGCTTCTTCTATAGACTCCTTCAGTTCCCTCACACCTTTTGTTCGGTCTGTATGCTTCTCTGGTGACATACTTCCATTAACTGCACTCAAAATTGTTTCCTGCCCACCAGACGCCACATCTTTCTGCATTTTCAAAGTAACTAGCTTCCTTCTACTGTCTTCAAGTTCCATCATTTTTTCCTCCAGCTCACCTTTTACCATTAGCAATTAACACATATTCAAGGGACAGTGGCAGTTTGCTCAAAAAGTCAAAAGATGTTAGTCAACACAGATAGTGCACATCCATGTCATCCTACACAATGCCTGAAGTTAGGGGGTGGCAAAATCAGCCCATAAAATCATGACCCACCCAACCCACTTAGGTTCGGGCGGGCAGTGACCCACTTATTTTATTAATTCAGCTCCTTGGAGCAACAGTAAAATTGTCTCCAGGTGACCTATTGGGTTTAAGCTGTGGAAGCAGTGCATTAGGGTATGTTGTTCGCATCACCTGCTAACGCGGGATGCAAGGTGCACGGGGCTGCCTTTTAGCCCATTTTGAGGCGTCCAATTCAGCCTATTTAAAAACTAGGTTGATATGCAATCCAAATTGACCCATGGGAAACTGTCCAAGTATTTTTAAGAAGACGTTCTTTTATTTAATAAGTTATATACAGTAATAATAAAAGGAAAAAGGGATTTATTAGGTACTTACACAAATTATAAGAAAACAAACAAAGAATTTAAAACTTAGTAAGAATTGGGCAGGTTGGATTATGACCGGGTGTTTAACCCATTTCAGCCCAAGTGACTTTTGGGCTGGTCATTTTAACCTGCCCAAATTCAGCCCAGCCCACCCATTTGACACCCCTACCTGAACTTAAACACTACATCTCCGATTTGGACAGCCATTTACCAAACACCAATCAATTTGATATCAAAGTTGAACTCTAATTCACAATACCGAATGTACTCAAAATCTTACATAAGGTACAAGTATGAGCTGAAAAACAGATATGCACATATATCCAGTCATACACAATGGTTAAAGCTAAATATTACAAACCACCTTGGACAGCCACATAGACACGCCCCAGAATTTAATGTCAATGTTGATCTCTAACATTGTACTTCAGAGATCTCATATACTGTGTTAGGGCATGAAATAAATGTCGCAAATACCTTCAAGACGTTTTAACTCAGATCGATCCACTGAGTGGCGTTGATTACAAGCTTCAATTTCATCGGCATATTCTTTGTGTTTCAAATGAAGAGCATCAATCACTCGATGGAGATAATTAGCCTCTTCCTTCATCATATCATCAATCTTATTTAGAAGAATGATAGCATCTGCAAAATCACAATGATAAAATAATCAGATTAGACCTGATACAAGCACCAATTATATACATAGTAAATAGTAACAAAATAAATTCCAAAGGAAACAAACGCTTGCAATGTAATTAGAGAATAAAGAGGTCTTTCCAGGTTCCCAACCTTCTGCAGATGGCTTTCCTTCCAAAAGATGAGCAAAATTTTCGGTTTTAATTCGCTGAGCATCAATAGCATTTTCCAACGATTTCATTAATTCAAGAATAGAAGAGTGACGAAGATCAAGAGCTTCTCATATATTATCAATAGATCCGGCATTGGCATTGCCTGGAATGGCGTTGGTTTTCAACACCCTACACAGGAAAATCTCCTCCGCAGGACATGATGGAATTGAACCTAAATGTTTTTAAAAATCAACTAATTATTCTCACACAATGAAAAAGAGCTTATCTTTCCTACATTGAACTTTCAGGATGACAAAGAAACTCAAATTCACTTATTCTTCTAACAGCCAACCTCGAGAATAATCTTGTTGATCCAAGCTTTGCAAGGCTATTTGATCTGCCCCACTGCGTGCCCCAAGGATAATCAGGTCATCATCTAGCTACATGGAGTTATTTAAGAGATCATCAAAACAACGCAAATCACATGTTAGGCTACTTAGGCCATTCAGACACCAATATATTAGGATAAGTAAAGATGTTACCTGATTCCAGATCCGATTTAATGTAACCAAGAAGTCATCATAAGAAGCTTGTTTGTCCCTTAGTTCTTTCATTTTGGCTTTAAGATCTTGCATCTTATGTTTCTGTGCATCTAACTGCTGTACTAGTTTTTATTTTGATACTGGAGAACTGCAGTATCAACCTGCCAACAAAAAAAAATCAAACTATCATCCTTTTTTAACAAGCTCTATACCAATACACTAGAAAGTCTCAATAACATTAATTCCAAATTATATATCATGTAATTTGTGCATCAAGAGTTATGTTTTTTCTTAAGCAAAAGCAGAGGAAAAAAATTGTACATCAGGTTAGATAAAGATAACAAAGAATAATATGTAAAATTGCTATGTTACCTTTCTTATATTGAGCCATCCATTGCTCAAAAATGAACATATGTTGACAAGTAGGTGTAATTCAGAATGCAAAAGTAAGAATGTTTCTTCTCATGCTACACAAACACACATATATATGCACTCTGGTATTTTTGCAACAGATGCATCTAAAGGAAACTGAATCTGCTCCAAAATTGAACCATTAATGTTCTTGCTAATTTTGTACCTTTTTGAAAGGTGAGTAATTGTTAAGACTATTATAGGAAGAACATTCACAAGCTAACCAAGATTAGTCATATTACTATCCATCACAAGATTTACTAAGTTTTGTGCTGACAAGGAACTTAGTTTATGCCCAACAAAAAAATTAACAAAAGACAAGGCGTTCAACTACCAACAACAACATACCCAGTAAAATCTCACAACGTGGGGTCTGGAAAGATTTAGAGTGTACGCAGACCTTACCTCTACCTAGGTAGGTAGAGCAACTGTTTCCGGGAGACCCTCGGCTCAAGACAAAGCATAATAACAAGCAAAGCAAGAAAAACGGTCAGACTCAGACAAGAAATTAAAGCAGTATGAACATGTTGATAACAAAATTGAATACGCCATGGTAACGCATTCTAACAAAATGAAGCAGTAGATAACGCAACTATTAGAAGATAGTCAAAGTACACTAAAGAGCACATAGCAGCAGAAATCAAACTACAGGGGACTATAAAGCAATACTGCGCCTATAAGTGTGATAGACTAATCGAGCCTACAATAATAACACTACAACTATCATTTTGTAAGCGTAAGTAGGACTACGCTCGACCACCTACCACTCTTCTACCATAATTTGTGTCCTCCACAACCCCCTATCTAAGGTCATGTCCTCAGTAAGTTGCATTTGCGTCATATCTCGTCTAATCACCTCTCCCCAATACTTCTTCGACCTACCTCTACCCCTCATGACCCGTCCATAGCCAACCTCTCACACCGGCACCACCAAAGGAAATAAAAAGGTATTCGGATAATTAAATGACACCGTGAGATGGATTTCCTTAAAAGGTAGATATTTTAATCAAAACCAACCATCCGCAAATTTCCCAAATTTAAAATTCAACATAAATTAACGGAGTCCCACATCGTTTGTGGATTGTGTACATGGACTCCTTATATGATTTTGGCAATTCTCCTCGTAAGCTAGTTTTATCCATCAAGTTAGCCCAAGGTCCATTTTTTTAACATGGTTATCAGAGTCTGCCCCATCCCAATTTATTGTTTCCGATGTTGGGTCTTCCATCTTATATTGTCCAAGCTCCAGAGTCCAGTTTGGGCATGCGCCGGGGGGGTCGGAGTCCCACATTGTTTGTTGGATGGCTACATAAACGTCTTATATGGTCTTGGACAATCCTCTCCACACGAGCTAGCTTTTGGAGTTGAGTTGGGCCCAATGTCCATTTCTTTAACATAAACTTTGGCAGGAAATGCATATCTAAAGTCCACTCAGACTCATTACAGCCAAAAAAAAATTGTGATCCTTCCTCCTCTGTGGACCACTGTCCACGTCCCTCCACTACCGACCTTCTAGAAAACTATATCAAATCAAAAAAAAAAATAATAATAAATAAAGTAACTGGTCAGAAATACAACTTACCGCAAGAACTAAAATATATAGGACCTGTTCAAGATACTCATGAAATAAGTCACTTATGGTTATCTTGTGATCTCATGGTATAGTTTAGGCCATATGTATGATAATATAACTAAGAGAAAATCTTATCTTAGTGGTAACTTACTATTTTAAAGCAAAAAGAATATATATCTGAGTGGTGGCATGTTCTCCAAATTTTCCAAGTTTCATTTCTTCATGTCCAGACAATATTGAACGAGCTATGTTCTTTTAACAACAACAAACCCAGTGTGATCCCATAAGTAGGTTCTGGGGAGGGGAGGGTAGGATGTACACAGAGTCGCAAACGTTACTCCTACCTTATGGATAGAGAAGCTGATTTCAATAGACCCTCGGCTCGAGCTATGTTCTTTTCAAGGTTCCATACTCACTTGGCTGCTAATATGACGATTTTGTTCAACTATTCTGAAGGATTTACTTTGAAACTTATTAAGTCCCTGGATATGTTTGAGCTCCTCTTAGTTGAACGGATAATAGTTTCAAAAATTGAAACTATGTGAACCCTTGCTATCTAGTTGAAGACGAGAGAAAATATTTGAAGGATAAAACAAACCAGTACAAAATGGAAGAAAGAAGGTAGAACAATATGAAGCATTAATCCAGTGCTACAACTCCAATCCAATCAAGAAGAGAGAGAACGTCTACTATGCTTGTGCCTCTCAGAAACAACAAACCATGTTTCATACCTGGTGATTGTTAGACATATCTAATGGTGATTCACGTTTTTGAGACCAGAAGCATGAGGAGAGTGAGTTTGAGAGAATAAGGACAAAGAAGAACATGCCAAGAGAGGAAGAAGCAACGTAAGAAGATCAACCTCAGCATGCATCTTCACTTGAATACACTAACGCAAACTCAATCACCTTTATACCTTTTTTGCATCTGCTTAACGCCATAAATGAATCTATTTACTTCATCAAAAAGAGTCCGTAGCATAATGCAAATCCTCTTTTGGTAGTTTGCACCTATGGCCATATTAACTTAGCAACTAGTAAATGATGGCATGAAATAGTTTAAAAGTGCATCTGCTTAAGGTTCACAATCATCTTATATAAAAAAGGTTTAGATAGGGAAAAAACAATAGCCTTTGTCTAACTAGGAAAGAGAAATACTTCATGGCTTGACCAGTCATATGTAGGATTCACAATCATATAAAGGTGTATGACACATTATGTTAGGCAATATATGCTCGGTTACCTGAACCAATCTCAAAAGAGCACTGGATGGCACTTGGAATTTGGCACAATATTTCCACGTAAAGATTAAACAGCATGTAAGATCCTTCATTAGTTATTACTCCATATTCACCACACCACATTAACCTAAGATTTCAGGTGTATCTAATTGATAATCAGTTGTATTTAATTGATAATCAGTTGTATAGTATGACCATATCACTTGTCATTAATAAAATGCCTAAAAATGCATAGCAATCAACAAGGATGCACTTTTGGGAAAGCAAACCACAGTCGCCCAAAGGGAATGTTTAACATAGATTTTTCTGCATTTCCCTAACTTCTACTACTTTTTTCAATAACGACAATGTCCAGTCAACTTGCGTGAACCTCGACTAATCCACCGGGCGTATAGGGAATGTTTAAGATAGATGTTGAACTTTTTTTCAAATAACAGCAATGTCCAGTTTACCTGTGAGACTCGACTAGATTTAGTTCCCTGTTAGGCTATACAGAAGGTATTTAAAGTTTAATGAAAATGGCATTCTCTAACAGATTTCAAGCCCAACTACAACAACTACAACAACATACCCAGATAATCCCACAAGTGGGGTCTTGTGTTATAAAATTGAACTCCCTATTGAAGGTAGAGAAAAAGGCTACTCCCAGCTCTCTTCACCATCTTAACACTTAGGACTCTAATATATAACAACAACATAACCAAGTGTAGGGTCTGGAGAGGGTAGAGTGTACGCAGACCTTACCTCTACCTTGGAAGGTAGAGAGAGGTCGTTTCCGAAAGACTCTCACCAAGAAAAGCATAAGAAAAGTCAGATAAGGACAAGTAGTTCAAAGCAATATGAAAATGAAAATAACGAAAGTGAATAAGCTATGGTAAAGCCGTCAGGAAAAACAAGGAGCAGTAGCTACCACTTACGACTCTAATATGTTCTAATTAAAACTCGAATCTCAAGATTTATTGGTTAATATGACTCCCAAAAACAGCTCTTGTTTCTTACAATAAAATTTGGCTGAAATAATGAAAAACAAGTAGCTTCTGCATGAGACGAAACATGCATCTTTGCTCTTCAACGTTACTCCTCTGTCGAATGTTGCACACAAAAGCTGATACTCTGTCCCAAATTGATAAGACCTATTTTGTTTATTAAAGTTTAATTTGAGTAATTCATCTTCTGAGAATTAAATCTAGTAATAGAACTATGTGAAAAACAATAGAGTTCTATATTTTCCTATTTCATATGGCAAAAAACATTTTTAGGAATTACAGTCAAAATCGATTTGATCGACTCTCAAAGCAGATCTGATAATCATTTTGGCACAGATGTATCAAGATGAAAACCAAAATCTAGGAAACAAGAAGAAGGATAATCCAGACTAAATCACAACAAAAGCCCATAACTTTGAACGTGAAGAGAATTGGTCCCAGAGAACAAAGCTAAACAAGCTATTTACATTGAAATGACACTGAGATCAACTAAAATTTCTTAAGATAATCGATTTCCATTTTGGCATTCACCCTAGAAAAAAATCACCTAGTGTTTCTTGTCTTTGCTGTGAGCCTGATCTCCAAGGTTTGCACCAAGTTCATTGACCACTAGGCCACACCCTTGGGTGTGGATTTAAAACCCTTATTTTAAAGTGGGGAAAGGAATTACCCACGTGTGAAGTTGTAAAAAGCTGTGAAACGATTCTCTCAAGCACATCAACCCTATCTGTAGCCATTGGCACCTACAAGTGGAACAATGCAATTAAAACCCGTTAAGGAACAGAGAAATTTCTTCAGTTAGAAAACATTGAGCACAAGGTTATCATAGAAAATATTATACCGTAACAGAATGGCTCAAGTTATCACAAACACCACAGCCCAAATACTTTACTGGCTCCCTGCATCACCCCTCTTTTCTTTATCTGTATTGACAATATAGGTGCAGAAGCAGCATAAGAACCAACTATACGACTAGTTTCTACTATAAGAGTCCAGTAATGAACTATAATCTATAATAAAAAGTTATCGCTTCATATGGCAAAAAACAGAGAGAAAGAGAGAGAGACCTTCAAGGTAAACTTTCTCCCTATCACTCCACACCCCTGCAAACGTAATGAAACCTCCTTGCAAAGGTTTAACAGAAAATGTTGTACCTGAATTGAGAAGGTGTTTAGTGTCTATAAGCATTAATACAAAGGGCAAACAAACAATGATGTTTAGTGGAGATCTAACGTCTTTCAGATCATTGAACCTCACGTCCCAGTTAACATCTGCACCTATGGATTTGCTTTCCTGCAAAAGTTATCGAGAAGTTATATATTTGGCTTGAACCCGCATGACTGATTCAAAACAAAATTAACAAACTTCATGATGCAGATTTTGCTTCCTTTTGACAGGTACTAGAACATCGTTTAAGACCTCTACAGAAATAAGTGTATACGTACTACTCACAACCAGAATTTTGCTCTGAAACATAATAAATATACACACACACATACCCAATACTACTTGAGAGACTGCTTATGTTGGCACTAGAATCAATGACGGGGGTTAGAAGCAACAAGAAGCACAGGAGGCAAAGTAAATACTTATCAATCATTAAGCAAGTTAGTAGGAGGTTATATATATAGTCCAATATTTGCATGTCATCCCCAAAAAATGGCATGCCACATATAGATAGCATTCTTCATGCCACCATGATTGATGTGCCGATAAGTATCTTATAAAGGAGAAAAGCATCCCACTCAGCAGGCTGAATAACAGCAAAAGAAATTATGAAAGTATTCACCAATAAAAATCACTTCTTTAATCTACAAGACTGAGCAATTCTAAGAAAAGATGACCAACCAACGATCAAACAAGTGATGTAATGTGTTCGACATACTTTTTTTCTCCAAAGAAACAACCCTCATGCCAATAAGGGATTTCTTAAGCATTGATTATAACAAAGTTTCCACAAGAAGACAAGATATTCTCATTTTATCGAATGATCATGCTTTTGAAAACACTTTAACAATGAGTTTAACAAAACATCACTAGCTGAAATAAACTCCAGGAGCTGAGTAAGCCAAATAGGTGTAAATGCAGTCTTAAATAAACAATGTATCGCCTATTTCATCAGCTCTATTTAATGAAGGTTCCAAGGATGCTTGAGTTTCCATGGGCGGGAATGTGCCCATGAAAATGGGGAGACAAGTGGCAAAGAGGACGCTGACTCAAGCATACAGCATGAATAAAAAGCCTCACTTTTCTTTGATAGCTATCCAGTTGAGATTACCTGTTAAACGTGAAACCTTTTTCAAAAGAAATGGAAAATATAGTTTCACTAAGGGCTTTGGATGGAAAAGGCAAATAAACAAGAAGACTTAATATAATATTACTCTTCTTTTAGGAATAGTAGTAACTAGTATCAGGACAGATGGTGCACATCTCGACATCCACCGAGTACCTGCAACCTCCACTGTCCTAGGTATCAAATAACTCTCCCTCCCTCCATAGTTCAGGAAGATTGGAAGTTTTCAACTCGTGCCGTCCATGCTAGAATGCAATCCTTGGTTCCCAAGGTTGTCACTCCGGCTCACAACCGCTAGGCCACCCCACTTGGGAGAAACTCTGCTTACAAACTCTTACAAATATAGCAAACATACCCCTTAATACAATTTGCAGTACCTTCCTGGTACTAGCTTTAATAAAATACAATATCTTATTTTATTTTTAAAAAAAATACTAACAAACAAAATTGAACAAGAAGATCTTTGTAGCAAGAGATTCAACGATTCATGAAGTCCTCCTGCAGTGTTTCTTCAAGTGTGAAACGTATCTGAGAGAAACCAGATCAAAAGAGATGCAAAACAGTGCAATCACCAATATATTGCAGAAAGAAAGAAAGAAATACTAAACAATGAAAACCTTGGAAATCATACGCAGCTGCCCAGAAGTTGTGATTTGTCTCCTATTCAACTTCTCTTCCAACACATGACCAATTCCAGGAAGTGCTTTTACTGGAAGTTCACACAGGTGCTCCTCCACCTAATGGAGCCAACAGGATAAATCAGCACAGTGCAATCACAATAACTATTTTACTTTTCTAAAATGATCTTCAAGTCTTCGTTTTCCTCTTTTTCCACTACATGTTGTAGACACTAGAAGAGAAGTGTGTTTGATATAGAATGATATCAGTGTTGGGGCAAAATTATTTGATCAAAAAGCCCTTTTCTGGGTCTTATCCTTGATAAAAAAATCACGGATTCTTTTTCTTTTTTATAATAAAGTACTCCCTCTTTTTCAATTTGTTTGTCTTCCTCGGCACGAAGTTTAAGAAAATAAAGAAGACATTTGAATCTTGTGGTCTTGAACTAAAGATGTGTGTAATGTACCAAAATATCCGTTTGAATCTTGTGGTCTTAAATATGTCATGTAGGATATTGGGTGTAAAGAGTTACTAAATATAGAAAGTGACATTCTTTTTTAAACAGACTAAAAAGGAACGTAAGACACGGATGGAGTAATAAGAAAGTTGTACTTTTTAAGCAATATAATTCAAGGATTCATGTTGATGCTACACATTCTTGCAGCGGAAAAGGTTATAGGTTATTATGCTTGAACAGGATGAAGACATAAATAAAGTGAAGCAAAAAAGAGCCTCTCATATGGCAATGGAGAAACATCTCACATGGCAAGGACATGGAGAAGACCTGGCAGAAACTTCGCTTTTTAACCTGAAGCCTATAAAACCTGATTTGACTTGCAGGCATGTCCTTTTTAGAAGTACAATGCAAATTCACGATGCAAAGATGACAATTGGATAAGAACAGATTAACTACCAATAGTTAAAGAGAGAGCAATGACATGTAACCAATGAAGTTGGCAAGTTGCAAAATATAGTTTGTAATACAGTAGAAGATACACATATAGAGATGACAGAGATCAAGACATAAGTTCTCCCGGTTCATTCATCAAAAAGACAGCTCAAAATAAGCTACCTTCTCAACAGGGATGTAACATTGCCCATCTGGTTTTGCAATCCTAGTAGCAAGATGCGCCATAAGCATATTCCCAGCAATACCAGCACTAGCCGTACAGCCTGTCGCATCAAGAATCTCCTTTCTGATCACTGCTACAAAAGCTTGAATGTCCTCTACTCCAGAATCAGTGGCATCTAAAAATGCTTCATCACAACTTACGGCCTGCATTCAGTAGCAACTGCCAATCAAGAGATACAAAGATTGTGAAGTTGTTCAACAAACAGTTTTGGGGCCATACCTGCACTTTGTTGCAGTACTTGTGCAAGATGTTATAAAAGCAATCAGCAACCTGCAAATGAAATCAGATTTTATAGGACTCGATATCCAAATACAAAAGGATTCAACTAAAAGAGGAAAAGAACAGGATGAAGAAACTGAAATATCATGACCACCTCCTCATAAGCCTCAAAGTCATAAGAAAGAATGATGAGGTGAGGGCAACGTGACTTGGCATCTCTGACAAATATTCCAGCCTTTACTCCTGCGAGAAAAAGCTTGAATGAGGATCAAATTTCCAATACAGGATGATGTTTAAGAAAAGGTTGAATTACTGACTGAAAGACTGACCATACCCTCAAGCAGGATAATTCGCTGATGATATTTCTGTTGTTCCGTGTGAATTATCTGAATGGCAAACGGCGACAGGTTATCCTTCAACTCGGGGCGATTTCTAATGACCACAGACACAAAAAAGCAATCCTGAACAAGTAAAGTTGAATTGATTCAGAGAATAATCTACAGAGACAAATAGTACATATATCACATATATCACATTCCTTCAGATGGAGGTGAGACGGGAGAGGAGCCAGAACATAGAAGCAGTCATAACAACATAAAGAGGACAAGTCAAGTTTTCAGACCATAGAAGCAGAAATTACCATATCCACATGAATAATGATCGTCTTATTTGTTGTGACTGAAGAACTAGGGACAGAAGTTGAGCATCTAAACCCACCGGGGGAGCTAGGAAATCGTTTATGATACCGGTTTCTCCAGGTGCCAATAAAATGCAGCCTAGAATGCTGAAGACAAAAGCCCACGGGGAATATGTCAACCACTTCGGCACTAAGTGCTATTAATATTGGTTATCCAATTAATTATCAATGTAGACTTTTATGCATATATTACTTATGCAAGCAATAGCTGCAATTAAGCAAATTCAAAAGAACAGATCCCCAAGAAAAGCAGGTAATTGTTAGGCGTATTTTGTATACGCTTTTTGAGTCATTTTTAGTTAGTATTTTACTCATTTTGTTGATGTTTAGTATAGTATTAGGGTCGTTTTCCTTTCTTTTGTGTCACAGCGGTCAGAAATGGAGAAATGGCGAAAAGGAGAGGAAATGAGCTTATTTGAGATGGAATTGCACACAAAAGGGCCAATAACTGAAGTCTAAGAAGTCCCGGGAAGTATAGAAAAGATCAGACGAAGTCCGGACGAAAAAAGGGACAAGAAACAAAAAATCGAAAAAAGCCGTCACCGGCGCCGCGGCGCCGACCCCTGAAATTTCCGGAAACTTCACGGCGCCGACGCGGGATTTTTGACGTTTTGGGCCGAATTTGACACGTTTTCAGAGTCCAAAAGAGATAATTTTTCCTACCTACAAAACCTATATAATCCCTAAAACCCTGCTCATTAATCGATCATCCTTCAGACCTCCTCATACCACCATTCTACACTCATCCACCTTGTAAATATTCCACAACACAACTCTTGGACGCTAAAAGGCTTGGAGATTTGTTCTTAAGTATTTTCTTTCTCTTTTGCTTTGTTTATTTCAGTTCATGGAGATTGTATTAGTTCTTAGCGTGACTATGTCTAGGAGCTAATTACTTATTAGGGATTTCCTTGTGATTCGCTTGAAACTCTTATTCATGAATTAATGCATTAGTTTTGGTTTCTTCTTTATATAGTTGAGATTTATTCAATAATTGTTTTGATTGCTTGGTAATTAATTGATCACTAATTATCATCACATATATGATTTCTAATCGAGATCCGAAAGGCGAGATTGTGAATATGCTATAGTTGAATAAACATAGGTTAAAATCGTGGACGAAAGTACCCCGATACTTGTGTAGTTTAATAGGTTATTGTTCTTAATCCCCCTTTGTGGTAAATCCTATCATCGAAAGATAGAAGGGTTCTCAGACGGTCGAGTGTTTATATATCCTAACCGAATATAAAACGGTTTAGTTAACCTCGCTATCTTAACATGTAAGAACTTTTATTGTTGTATTAAGGATTGAATAGAGTGGATAGTTGATGATCTTGGAAGCCCTAATTCTCCATCATAACTGATTTAAATCAAAGTCTTTTTTATAATTAGTTATTTCCTGCATTATTAGTCTAAAATTCTAAACCAATTAACGTTAACCAAATAGATACTATAGAATAGATAACCGGTACTTGAAAACCAGTCCCTGAGGACGATATTCGGTCTTACCCAGACTATATTACTTGTCACGATACGTGCACTTGCGTTAAGCGTGTGGATAAATCGCTAACAGTAATCTCATCGCATCAAAACACTCCAGCAAATCTGGACGCCAAGAATCTAATAGAAGTAATATAAGCAACACAACATCGAGGTATGAGTTGGCTGTTTTTTTTTTTGCTGTTGATTCTAGGTATTTGCTTTTCCTTGATTGAAGTGGAAGAATGAAATTAATTCTTCCACACTCTTCAAAGGTCCATTATAGTGTCGTCCTAGATCCAGTAACAGAAGAAGCAGAAGCATACAATAAGTTGGTTAGTCGTTAAAAGAACTTTTAACCCAAAAAAAGAAGGTTTGATAAGAGCGACTTTATTGAGCCCGTTTTCACACGTACAAGTTTGCAATCAAATTTACATGTGAGCTCCAAAATCAAGTTATATGTGCAGAAAGATGGTCTAATATGTGATGATAAATTAACTTAACAATTATAACAATCTAATCCAACTTTCTAATGCCAACACTCTAGCAAAGGAAAAGAAAAACGACCTCAGAGTAAGTGTTCATTACATTTGGTCTTTTTTCTGGAAGAGGGGAGGGGTGTAGATACAAATGGTCAAGCAAGAGCAAAAGTCAATATCAAGATATCAATGTGCGTACCTTAAAGTAATTTGCCACAAAATTAGCATCAACTAGTGTTGAATGTCGCTGATTAGGAAACCTAGGAATCTTTAAATTTGATGGCCCCTCGTTAACAGGATCACTCGTCCAGTCGCTACGAGCTGATGCATCATTGTGAGGACAGGAAGGTGCTGAAAATGGAGCATGGCTTCCATCTCCACTTGCAGCATCACTCAGTTCTTGCATTGCCATGCTACCACTTGACTCATCAACTCTATCAACATTGTAGTTCGCTTGCATTAGATCTTTAGATTCTAGAGCACAAGGCTTCAAATCTTCTGCAGATTGCCACTCTTCAAAGGATATAGGATCTTCAATTGGTCCAGAATATGACAATGGGCTCTCAACTCTACAAGTGGTGTGGACAGTTGAACATGTTGCTGTATCATCAGAAGCAGCAATGTTTTTCGTAAAGAAAGCAGATAACTTAGGCTGGTTACTAACTTCACTTGCAAGCTGATCAAGCTGATAAGGAACCCCTGAAAACAACACAAAAACACAGAGGACTGATGTTACTTACTAAGAAAGAAACTGAAAAGTATTGATGTGAGTCACAAAAAGTATCACAAAGTGAACTCATCAAAGCTTCCAACAAAATCATGAAAACCAAAATAATGCAGTACCCCAAGGCTCATAAAGAACTTGATGGAGGTGCATGCACCTTATAATAAACTTTTCGTCTAAAGCAACAAGGTTAATCCTCTTAAGATTCAAGTACTTTAGCATTTCCTTTTTTCCCGTCAAGTAGACTCTTCACAAGAGGGAGCTAGGGCCTGAACTTGCAAACTTTTCAATATAGATATACAATACAAACATAACTAGAAGACACGTAAAAGAGCAGTTTCTTGTTCTCCTCTTTTTTATCCCCCTTCGACAATTCAACAAATGAAAAGAGGCCTAAGAGGAGAGAAACACAGATTCCCGATCGCTTCTGTAGACAATATCCTTCCACCCACAAAAATGCTTTCAGGGACAATCGCCATAACAGAGCTAACGCCTAAACAAGTAGTCAACTTGCTAGTTTGCGTTAAAATGAAAGTCAATAGAAATATTAGCTTACAATTCAGAAGCTTATTTGCAGCTTAGAATCCAACACCCATGTGGGTTTGACTACTGGAAGTCCCCTGCTAAAGGACCTATATTAAATTCAAACAAATCTTTAAGAAAAAAAATTACAATTTCTATTTCAGTAGAGATACAAAAATAAGAAATTGACAACTTGATGAACTTGGTTTTACAACCAACTTTAAATTCTTGACCTTACTGTCAGGAAGATTACTACATATTATATGAGTAGCACGACGCCTAGAAAAATAATTTTCAAAACGGCCTCCATGCTTCAACATATATCCTCGAAGTTCCTGAAGAAGTATTGTTGAAATCAATAAACTTCAAGAGAAGCAAATAATCTTACATATGAGAAAATCCAGTGAGGTATGGGAAAGAATATGATAGTTATATACTCACGGTATCGATTGCAAAGAAGATGGATGTTTGTATACGGGTTTACATGCAGACTCAATGAACTCTTCTTACACAAGTAGAAACTCATCACGGAAAAGTAAGAATACAAGTAATCATTTGTTTTGATTCAAAAGTTAAAGAAGGTTTTTATTGATGAAACAATAGTCAACATCATTCAACACCTATGTTGCTCGGACTGCACGTGTCGGACAGTATGGATCTCGAGGTCGGATTCGTCATTATCTAAATTTTAAGATTTGTGGGTACGGAACTGTGTACGGATACGGTGCGGGATTCGCAAACAATAAGTCAAAATTCTAAAAATAGAGTTATAAAACCGAAATTATGAGATATTATGCCAAAATATTGATCAAGAGGAGAATCTCGGAAGGAGATAAAAGGAAAAGGAGTGACATAGAAATTTCTAGATACAAGCTATTCCATTTTCTTCAATTTCCCATAGCTTCGTTTTAATTACATAAATCATTTAATCTGTCCAGAATTTCTCCCTTGATTTTGGTCAAAATACCCAAAATTGGTTGACCAGATTGGGTACGGATCACACACCCATGTCGTGTCGACACGGGTGCGGCACCGAAAGTGAAGAGTCCGAGCAACATAGTTCAACACTAGATTCAGGATCTTTTAATTCGTAAATCTTCAAGCAATCATATCGGATTAATCCGACCACGAAAATAACCAGAAAGAAACCATAATGCACTAAACCTGACTGGAAGGAACCGTGTATCCATCAACAAATATGGAAACGCCATGAAATATAGGTTTTGAAGAACTTGGACCATCGAGAGAAGTGCTTGATGCCTCCGCATCAAACTGCTCGTGAAGCTTCTGATTCTTCACGGCCATGTAACTACAACAAAGTTGTCAAAAGTCACAATGAAAAGATCAGTAAACCAGTACCAGAGAAGTAGTATAGCATACACTATACACATCAAATCAGAGAGGAGGGGTTCGTTTATGAAGTAAATTGTAGGCAAGAAAGTGTACTTGGCCATATAGAGGAGACATATGAAGCGAAACTCTAAAAACAGTCCATAGAAATCAATCAACTATATTCTAAATGGGCTCAGCTACACAAATACTCTATATTGGTTCCATTCTATTCTGACTCGTTTCAGTTTTCCAATAATTAACGTCTCTAAAGTAATAAGAATAATATTTCTTGATGATCAACACACATTCCACTAGTGACCGGTCTAAAACTTTCTTGATGATCATCTAATTCGAAGTCAACTCAAAGAAAAGCACTCTTCAGCCTATTAAAACTGTTCAAATATTCAAGATAGTGTTCTAAGATTCTAATTAATGTTAAAAATGCAATATAAGTGCAAATAAAGTAAAGATAGAAGAAGAATTAAACTTTCTTGATGATCAACACACTTTCTTGGTCAAATATTCAAGATTAATGTTCACAAGATTGTGAAAAATCGCAATATGAGAGCAAATGAATTAAGTAAAGAAAGAAGAAGATTTAACCTGCGAAATTGGAGAAAGGTGAAGTATTGAAGGAAGGATGAGAAGAAGAGCGAGAATTGGCGCCCAAGCCATGCCTAGGGTCTTTTGTTTCGCTGCCTTCTTGTTGCTATTGTTACTCAATTTGAATTTGATGTTCGCTTTGAATTGGAGTTCGCTGAGCGTGATTCCATGAATGCCGAGAATATCGGGGTTTCCAAAATGAAGCGGAGATACTACAAACCCCGCCACAACAGCATTTCATGCACTTAAGAATGTAATAACAACTATGACTAACAGGCCCGCCATACCCACGAATGTACAAGTACCTACAATGACAGGGACTATACTAAAAGATAAGCCTCCGAGAAACGGAGCTTCCCAAATGCGTAATCGCGATCCTATGAGCGAGGATCAACAATCGGTGTACTCTACTCGCTATTAACGCACTTCAAGGAGGTCGATAAAAGGTACCAAGTATGTGAAATCAAAATATCAGAATGAAATCATAACAGTCTATATAAAACAGGAGACATGTATGATAACCAAACTACAGTACACAATGTATAAACAGTCATGTCAAGTCAGGGACTCACGCCCTCAAAGTCATCACTCAAATATAACCATGGGTCTCACGCCCACAATATCAATCATGCCCGTGGAATTCCTTCCTCACTGCCGGCAGTCTATGATATAACAACACCAAGGAGTACACATGAATCCCACCTGTGTCATAAGAACCGTACGGGGCAAGTACGAAGGCATAGCTACCAGATCCACCCTGCATCATCAATCGACGGCAAGTACGAAGCTACTACGTAACCTACCGTACTAACAATACTATATAATCGTACCACGGCGGCCGATCGGCAAGTAAAGCCACTACCGATACCGCTGCGTCACGTCGGCCGGAAAGTACGAAGCTAACTACCGGATCACTGCGTCACAAAACCGCCATAAATCGCTATAAAACTAACCCACGGCGACCGGCAAGTACGGCGCCGACTACGGATACCTCTGCGTCCACGTCACGACCGGCAATCAAAGCCAACTACCGGATACCTCCCTGATCACGAGACTTCGCCATAACACCGACCGGCAAGACGAAGCCAACTACCGGATACGCTGCGTCGCCCACGGCGGCAAGTACGAGGTTAACTACTGATACCTCCCGTGATAAACCTCGCGAGAGCTAGTCCATGGAATAACACTATCAACAGGGAACGAACCCTCATCATGGTCGCATACCCGTGGACCATCCATCGAGTCAGTATGCTAATGATCAAGAATAACATGACCGGCCCTCCATCGAGAGACGCGGTAGCATAAGGTTACAATACTTGCACAACAAGGCTATCACAAGCAAACATAGGCAAGTTACTCACACTCAAGGTACTTTCATTTTAAGCCAAAAATCCGGGTATTAACCCCATTTTTCGCTGAAAATCCCGCCTTGGAGCCGCTGCCAATGCGCGCATGCGCTGCGACTCAGAGGGTTCAGTCTTACGGTGCGCGCCGCTGCATGGCGCGGCCATGCGATCGAATACTTTTCCCTTCGCCACGATCTTGCCCATAACTTCCTACTCCGATGTCCAATCGACGAGCGGTTTGTTGCGTTGGAAACTAGACTCAACGAACTTCATACTATGCTATTGAAACACCTAAAAACTCCTAATGAACTAGGAGATATACCGCTCCAAAGTTTACTCAAAAACTGTCCAAAAACATTCTGTCAACTTATCTTTCCAATTTCAATTCTTATTTCCTTTCGTACGTTCCCAATACATGACCTGGAATTTCGGGGTGTAACAGTTATTAACTTCACTTGCAAGCTGATCAAGCTGATAAGGAACCCCTGAAAACAACACAACAACACAGATGACTGATATAACTTACTAAGAAAGAAACTGAAAAGTATTGATCTGAGTCGCAAAAAGTATCACAAAGTGGACTCATCAAAGCTTACAACAAAATCATGAAAACCAAAATCATGCAATACCCCAAGGCTCATAAAGAACTTGATGGAGGTGCATGCACCTTATAATAAACTTTTCGTCTAAGGCAAAAAGGTTAATCTTCATAAGATTCAAGTACTTCAGCTTTTCCTTGTTTCCGTCAAGTAGACTATTCACAAGATGGAGCTAGGGCCTGAACTTGCAAACTTTTCAATATAGAGATATAATACAAACATAACTAGAATACACGTAAAAGAGCAGTTTCTCGTTCTCCTCTTTTTTATCCCCCTTCGTCAATTCAACAAATGAAAAGAGGCCTAAGAGGAGAGAAGCACAGATTCCCGATCGCTTCTGTAGACAATATCCTTCCACCTACAAAAATGCTTTCAGGGACAACCGCCATAACAGAGCTAACACCTAAACAAGTACTCAACTTGCTAGTTTACGTTAAAAAGGAAGTCAAGAGAAATATTAGCTTACAATTCAGAAGCTTATTTGCAGCGACAGAATCCAACACCCATGTGGGTTTGACTACTGGAAGTCCCTTGCTAAAGGACCTATATCAAATTCAAACAAATCTTTAAGAAACAAAATTACAATTTCTATTTCAGCAGAGATACAAAAAGAAGAAACTGACAACCTGATGAACTTGGTTTACAACCAACCTTAAATTCTTGACCTTCATCGGGAAGATTACTACAGATTATATGAGTAACACGACGCCTAGAAAAATAATTTTCAAAACGGCCTCCATGCTTCAACATATATCCACGAAGTTCCTGAAGAAGTATTGTTGAAATAAAAAAACTGCAAGACAAGCAACCTAATCTTCCATATGAGAAAATCCGGTGAGGTATGGGAAAGAATATGATAGTTATATACTCACGGTATCGATTGTAAAGAGGATGGATGTTTGTATACGTGTTTACATGCAGACTGAATGAACTCTTGTTACACAAGTAGAAACTCATCACGGAAAAGTAAGAATACAAGTAATCATTTGTTTTGGATTCAAAAGTTAAAGAAGGTTTTTATTGATGAAACAATAGTCAACATCATTCAACACCTATGTTGCTCGGACTAGTGCGGGTGTCGGATACAGTATGGATCTCGAGGTCGGATTCGTCATTATCTAAATTTTAAGATTTGTGGGTACGGAACTGTGCACGGATACGGAGTGGAAATTCGGCAAACAATAAGTCAAAATTCTAAAAATAGAGTTATAAAACCGAAATTATGAGATATTATATCGAAAACTTGAGGAGAAAATATTGATCAAGAGGAGAATCTCTAAGGAGATAAAAGGAAAAGGAGTGACATAGAAATTTCTAGATACAAGCTATTACATTTTCTTCAATTTCACCATAGCTTCGCTTTAATTACATAAATCATTTAATCATTGAGAATTTCTCCTCGATTTTGGTCAAAATACCCAAAATTGGTTGACCAGATTGATGCGGATCACACACCCATGTCGGTCGACACGGTGCGGCACCGAAAGTGAAGAGTCCGAGCAACATAGTTCAACACTAGATTCGGATCTTTTAATTCGTAAATCTTCAAGCAATCATATCGGATTAATCCCAGTCACGAAAATAACCAGAAAGAAACCATAATGCACTAAACCTGACTGGAAGGAACCGTGTATCCATCAACAAATATGGAAACGCCATGAAATATAGGTTTTGAAGAACTTGGACCACTGAGAGAAGTGCTTGATGCCTCCGCATCAAACTGCTCGTGAAGCTTCTGATTCTTCACGGCCATGTAACTACAACAAAGTTGTCAAAAGTCACAATGAAAAGATCAGTAAACCAGTACCAGAGAAGTAGTATAGCATACACTATACACATCAAATCAGAGAGGAGGGGTTCGTTTATGAAGTAAATTGTAGGCAAGAAAGTGTACTTGGCCATATAGAGGAGACATATGAAGCGAAACTCTAAAAACAGTCCATAGAAATCAATCAACTATATTCTAAATGGGCTCAGCTACACAAATACTCTATATTGGTTCCATTCTATTCTGACTCGTTTCAGTTTTCCAATAATTAACGTCTCTAAAGTAAAAAGAATAATATTTCTTGATGATCAACACACATTCCACTAGTGACCGATCTAAAACTTTCTTGATGATCATCTAATTCGAAGTCAACTCAAAGAAAAGCACTCTTCAGCCTATTTAAAACTGTTCAAATATTCAAGATAGTGTTCGAAGATTCTAATTAATGTTAAAAAAATCGCAATATAAGTGCAAATAAAGTAAAGATAGAAGAAGAATTAAACTTTCTTGATGATCAACACACTTTCTTGGTCAAATATTCAAGATTAATGTTCACAAGATTGTGAAAAAATCGCAATATGAGAGCAAATGAATTAAGTAAAGAAAGAAGAAGATTTAACCTGCCGAAATTGGAGAAAGGTGAAGTATTGAAGGATGAGAAGAAGAGCGAGAATTGGCGCCCCAAGCCATGCCTAGGGTCTTTTGTTTCGTGGTCTTCTTGTTGCTATTGTTACTCCAGTTTGAATTTGATGTTCGTTTTGAATTGGAGTTCGCTGAGCGTGACGGTTCCATGAATGCTGAGAATATTGGGGGTTTCCAAAATGAAGCGGGATATATACACTGTTGAAAGCAACGGGTATGGGTTATTTTATGAACCCGCCGAACTCAACGCGGTAATTGGGTTGGTTAACCCAAAATCCTTTTAATTTTTTTTTTGTCTCTCATCCTGTGTCCGGTACCTGTATTGGGGCCCGACTAATCCGAATTCATGTCGGGTAGTCCACATTGGGGGCAAAACACTCCCTAACAATGGTGACTACGTTTCCAAAGAGATTCGAACTCTGCATCTTGGTTAAGGATGAAATAGATTTAGTCACTACACCACACTCATTGTTCCTGTGGAAGAGGGTGAGCCGCCTTTCTCAGAATAGCCGTTTGGATACACAAATATTATTAATATGCAAATTAGTATTTCTTTTATAACATTTTCTCTAAGTAAATTTATGTACATACACAATCAATGACGGATTCAAAATTTTCCACTAAGAAAAAATAAAAAAGTGCACAACTTTAAATTTTAAAAAAATTAACAAAATATTATCCAAACACCTCAAATTGCCTATTGTTGATAGGGGCGTTGGATGATTATGCGTACATGACTTTGATTAAAGTGGTCATTACTGTGTTGGATCAACTACTTCAATGTTCGCATTCTAGTAAGCTTGATCCTCGGGTTAAGGTAGCTGCCAAGGAATGAATCAAAGACCTAAGGACGTTTAGAATTGAAAGATACCAAGTCCTTCGGGAATACTGGGTAACGCTGCGTACAATAGACCCTTGTGGTCCAAACCTTCTCCAGACCCCGCGCATAACAAGAGCTTACTGCATCGGACTGTCTTTTTTTATTATTATTAATCATACAATTATTTTTGCGGATAAGTTTTGTATATTTTATTTTGCTTATTTAGTTGTGTTAGCTACTGCTCCCTTTTGTTCAAATGCACTTTATACTGCTTTAATTCCTTATTCGAATCTGGTTGTTTCTCTTGTTGTACTTTTTACTCTTGCCGTGTTTTGATTGTCCTGCCTGTGATTATGCTTTATCTTGAGACGAGGGTCTCCTAGAAACAGCCGCTCTACTTACTAAGGTGGAGTAAGGTATGTGTACACTATACACTCCTTGACACAGTGACATGCTTATTGGATTTCCATACAATAAGAGATGTACCAAATAAAACCAAATAACCAGTAATAGACCTTCTGCTGTTGGGGCAGGATCCCCAATCAGCATCACAAAACACCTGCAGACTAGATGAATCAGTACTGCTCAGAAGAATGCCAGCTCTTGGGGCACTTTTGATATACCTGACAATCCTCAGCCTCAAGATGAGATTGCTTAGGAGCCTCTATGAATTGGCTAAGGCACTGAACTGGATAAGCAATATCTGATCTGGTATTTGTGAGATACAACAGCCTGCCAATAAACCTCCTGTAAATTCCAGGATCCAGAAGCAATGGGTCCTTTGGCTCAGTGGTACCCTCAGAACTAGTAGATGCGGCAATGTGTTGATCAAACTCTAAAGTGGTCAACTTCTGATGCATCTCCATAGGATAAGGAGATGGCTTAGCTCCTGCTAACCCCATATCAGAGATCAACTCCAGTGCATATTTTCTCTGATGCATGACAATTCCCTGCTCACTCCTTGCAAACTCAATGCCAAGAAAATATCGAAGTTCATCAAGATCCTTTATCTTGAAAGCAGACTGTAAAGTCTCCTTAGTCGACTGAAGTAATACTCTATCATTCCCAGTGATCAGTAGATCATCTACATAAACCAGGACAATCACAATCTTCCCGTCGATGTTTGGTGAGCAGAGAATAATCTCCAAACTCGTAAAATCGTAATCAACTAGTATGAAGTTAACTTGATATTCCACCATGCGGAGTCTGCTCAATCCATATAGAGACCGTCGGTTTACACACCTGCCATCTCGCGTATGCAGATGAAACCCTCGGAAGTGCGTAAAGACTTTTTCAAACAAATCACCTTGTAGGAAAGCATTGTAGATATCCATCTGATATATAATCCATTGCTTAGATGCTGCAATGGAAATAACAGATCTGACTGTTGCCATTTTTACAACAGGTGAGAATGTCTCTTGATAATCAAGTCATTCTTTCTGGTTATACCCTTTTGCAACTAGTCTTGCTTTAAACCTCTCAATCTCTCCAATGGCTTTGTATTTGATCTTATACACCCACTTGCATCCAATAGCTTTCTTTCCCTTAGGCAATGACACCCGCTCCCAGGTTTTATTCTCTTCAGGGCTTGGATTTCAGCTTTCATGGCCTCAACCCATTTGACATCCTTGATAGCCTTCTTATAGTTGCAAGGTTCTGTAGCAATGGAAGACTTGGCTATGAATGCCTGATATCTGGAAGAAATATCAGAGTAAGTCAAGCCTGCAGAAATAGAATATAGACAGTTATTGGATCCCTTTTGTGTGACATAATCTTTATGCCAAATAGGAGGTCTGTTGGCCCTTCTTGATCTTCTCAGATCAGAGTCAGGAGCATGTATGACTGATTCAGAGTTCTGCATGCTTGAATCAGTGATATTTGTATCAGTGATAGTTATATGCTGGAAACCATGAGTGGTCTCATTCTCAGATGTCTTGCCGTTTATGCGGAGAAGGGCCAATGGTAATATCCCTTGGATGCACTAGATTATCATAAGAAAATGAATCATATGTGTGTATAGAGTCTATTCCATTCTCACCACCATCATTCTTGAAAGGAAAGATGTTTTCCATGAAGACTACATCTCTACTCATGAATACAACTCTATTATCTAAATCATACAATTTATATCCTTTTTGCATTTAGCCATATCCCAGGTGCACATATTTTACTGCTCTGGGACTAAACTTATCATGATTAAGGAGGTTAGTTGTAAAACATAGACTTTCAATAACCCTTAAATGAGATAGGGAAGGAGCAGACTTGTATAACCTGATCATAAGCATACACATGTTTTAGAACAGATAAGGGATTCTGCTCGCAATACGTATCGCCTTTCAATGCAAAATCCCGAATTTGTCTCAGATATCGCTGAATCTTGATGGCCCTTGCTGTCTCTAAAATGTGTCTATGTTTTCTCTCAACTACCTCATTATGTTGAAGAGTATAGGGACAGAAAATCTCATGGACTACACCATGCTGCTAAAACAATCCCTGCAGTTACTATTGAAAAATTCAGTCCCATTATCTGACCTCGCCCTCTTGATTTTAGTTTCAAATTGTGTTCTCACTATTAAAAAGAAATTCTTAAGTAGAGTGAATACATCAGATTTTAGCCTCATACAAAATACCCAGGTCCATATAGAATAATCATCCACAATTGTAAGAAAGTATTTCATTCCATTATAGGTATCAACTCTATAAGGTCCCCATACATCCATATGCAACAATTCAAAAGAAGTAGATGTTCTAGTTGAGCTAATAGGAAATGAAATCCTAGTTTGCCTTGCTAGAGGACATACTTCACAATTATGTAATGTAAATGAACTATCATTCTGGAAACAATGTATTTTCCTCAGCATACTCAATGGCACAAGACACAATCTCTGATGCCACACTGCTGCATCAGTTTTCTGTGTTGCTGTCAGGCTTTTGTGTAGTTCCTTTCCGTTATTTTGCTTGTCCAAACATAATATGTATAATCCATCCTCCTCAGTACCAATCGTTCTCACCTTCCCAGATGAGAGATCTTGAAATAAGCAACATGTGGGAAAGAAGTTGACACTACAATTCAGTTCCCTTGTCACTTTAGAAACTGACATCAAATTGAACTGAAAAGTAGGAACACAATGGACATATTTTAAGACATCACCTCCTTCCATGTGGTAATCACCTATATGTGATATCTTGGTCGACTCTCCAGTAGGTAGCTGCACTTTACATGCACCTTCTGTCAATTATTTATTATGTAAATCTTGTTGATTGCCAACCATGTGATTGGTGGCTCCTGAGTCTACTATCCATTTTATTAGAGTTTGTGTGTCAAAGTTGTTACAGATACCTGCCATATTAGCCACGATGGTGTTTGTTCTTCCGCTTCGATTGATCCTAAGCAAATTGAGTAATCGATGTTGTGGTGTGAATCGGTGTGATCCTTTTGTCCCATCTGTCTTTTCGCAATATTCTGGCCGTGTCCCATAGCTTCATGTCCTGCTCAGTGTCCTCATACAGAAGTTCACCTTCAATCACCATATTTGCCTTCTTCATGTTACTCTGTGTTGATTCCTCTGGATAGTCATTTAATCTGTAACAATCTCTCTGTATATGTATTGTCTTTCCACAGTATGTGCATTTCTTCACTGTTGCGATCATCTTCTTATGTCCTTTGATATGACAGAAGTCACATATCACAATCGTGTTGTGTGACTTCTTCTGTCTGTAGGTCTCACTGCTATGTTTGGTTGCAGTGAACATAACAGAAGAACCACCACCTACATCATGCACATTTCCCTGACTAGTCCCAGTTAAGCATCTCTAACTTTCCTCCTTATTTATCATAGCGTAGACTTGGTTTAGATTAGGCAATTGATTCATCAGTAACACTTGACTCCTCACATGACCATAACTGTCATTAAGACCCATTAAAAACTGTAGCAACCTTTGGTATTGAAGATGATCTACAAAGTCCTTGGACTTGGCACAACAATTTGGTACATGTATGATTGAGTCATACTCATCCCATAAGTCCTTGAGTCTCGAGTAGTACACAGATACATGAGATGTTTCCTATCGTAGTGTAAATATATCCTTATGTAATTGAAATGCTCTAGAACTATTTACCTTGTCAAATTTGTCTCGCAACTCCTCCCATATCATGTATGAATATGAGTTAAAGAGCATCTCATTCAACAAGCTTTTACTCACATTCCCCATTAGTCACGATACTACAATAGCATTACACCTTTTCCACATATTCGCAAGGTCTCCAGATTTTTTTTTCTTCTTCACAGTTCCATCGACAAAGCCAATTTTATTCTTTTCCAATAGTGCAAGCTTCATCGCTCTGCTCCACAGTGTATAGTTATCCATCCATGTGAGTGTAATCCCAACTGACAAAGATCCAGGAGCATTGTATGGATATAGATATAACAGATGGTTGTGGTCAATGGTAACAACTGCATTTGTTCCATCAGACAACATTCCTTCAACACTTCTCATTATTCCTCAAGTATAGATCCAAAATCGTAATGAATATAAGCAATTAGATCAACATATGTGATCAATTAGATCAACATATGTGATCAATTAGATCAACATATGTGATCAATTAGATCAACAGATGTGATCAATAGACAATTCAAAAGACAATCAGATCAACAGATGTGATCAATTAGATCAACTGATGTGATCAATTAGATCAACAAATTTGATCAATTAGATCAACATACATGATCAATAGACAATTAGATCAACAAATGTGACCAATAGAAGCGATATACACACATGCAATTAGATCAACAAGTGCAACAATGCAATCCTCGATCAATGGATCATCAACAACTATGAATCAAGACAATTAACAGATAGGATACACCGATACTCGATTCCTCCTCGATACTGTGTCATCTGTACCAAAATCGATCGATACTCTACAGAAACTACCATCATGCGTCTCGATGTCTCGATCTATCTGATATCTTCTTCAATTTGTCCCGTAGATGCATCGAATATCTTGTGCTTTGATACCATGTTAAAGATCACATACTGCATGTATACATTCATCAAAGAAGATCGAGTATTGATGAAGAGAAGAAAAGAGTAGAGAGAAAGAGTCGGTGGTTTTGGGAGCAAAATATTAACCGCTCTTCTGATATTTTCACTTCTGTATATCTTACAAAATGAATACAAAAATATCCTATATATACAACCTCAGCTACTAAACACTTCAATTAATCAATAACCAACCACCCAGAACTAATTTAATGACTTAAACTAGACCAATGCAACTAATCTTCTACCACGCACCTCATGGTACTTTGGTGCACATGTTTAATACTTCCACAAGTACTTTATCATCCAATCTGACCCATTAGACATGGTTGGATAAATGACTATTTTAAAATGGATTAAATACATATATTATCCACTAAAAATGGTTATTTAATAGATAATATGGATATATATAATACTCAAATGTTTGTTTGTTATTTTTCATGAGTTGGTCTTGCTTTCTTGAGTCTATGTTATTTTTCATGAGTTGGTCTTGCTTTCTCGAGTCTATGTTTATTTTTTACTTTTAGATTGTGTTCTCACTTGACTATTTCTGAAATCATGAATAATATGAATATTCTTATTATCCGTCGATTATCTATTTTTATCCATGTTAAATAAGGGTTAGTCAAAAAATTTATCTACTTTTATTTAACATGTTTTTTATCCATCCATATTTGATCCGAACAACCCATTTGCTACTCCGTAACTTAGGAGAGAATCGAACCTCATCATGAGCATTAAAGAATAAGCTACTCACAAGTCACATCTTTACTTCATAGCTGTGGAAACTTCACAAAGCACACCAAAGTTGAACTTGATTAATACGTAAACTCAAAGATTGATGGTACAATACTATCTGTAGAATAGGCAAAATAAGTCCCTACTAATTATAGTAGAATTTATGGTTGAGAAGCAAGTTAAATCAAAGTATAATTGATAGTGAATATAGACCATTTAGAGACAATCAAATTTAGGGTCACTACACCAAATGTGATATTTAGCTACGAATTTATTAGCTGCAACACAAAATTCATCATTAATTATTCACTTTTCGTGATGAAAGTTAGATTTCGTATCTAAATACATAGCCATATACTTTTAGTGACGAAACACTAAATTTCGCTGCAAAAAAATTGTCCACTAATGTTTCCCACCAAAAAATGAGTTGGCAGTCACTTATTGAGTTACATTAGCCACAAATTTTAAATTTTCAGTGACAATATTTTTTCACTAATAATGTACCCAATTTGTGACAAATTATTTTTAGGCTGACTTGATATACAAAATGGAAGATCGCCATAGGTATCTAGGCTGATATTGTTTTTCAAAAGTTTTAACCTAATAAAATCATGGTTAGAACTTAGAAGGGTTGAATTTGGTTATTCATATTTTGGTGTTGTAACATTAGACCTAACAATAGCTTTACTATTTAAAAATACTAAATTCCTTCAAAAGAACATGTTTGCACTCAAAAAGCTAAATTTATATACTACCATATTAACATTATTCTCTGTCCATCTTTTTCCCTGAATTTTATTTGCACTAACAATACATGATTTGTATATAGGCCTAGAAATTGCAATTATTATCAATACTTAGCTTATATTCTCTCCGTCCCATAATAAATGTCCCTTTAGTAAATGATGCGCGGTAAGATGCACACACTTTAAACGCAAGTGCACGTTATCGTGACAAGTAGTATAGTTTTTGATAAGACCGAATATCGTCCTCTGGGATTAGGGTTCAAGTATAATTGATAGTGAATATAGACCATTTAGAGACAATCAAATTTAGGGTCACTACACCAAATGTGATATTTAGCTACGAATTTATTAGCTGCAACACAAAATTCATCATTAATTATTCACTTTTCGTGACGAAAGTTAGATTTCGTATCTAAATACATAGCCATATACTTTTAGTGACGAAACACTAAATTTCGCTGCAAAAAAATTGTCCACTAATGTTTCCCACCAAAAAATGAGTTGGCAGTCACTTATTGAGTTACATTAGCCACAAATTTTAAATTTTCAGTGACAATATTTTTTCACTAATAATGTACCCAATTTGTGACAAATTATTTTTAGGCTGACTTGATATACAAAATGGAAGATCGCCATAGGTATCTAGGCTGATATTGTTTTTCAAAAGTTTTAACCTAATAAAATCATGGTTAGAACTTAGAAGGGTTGAATTTGGTTATTCATATTTTGGTGTTGTAACATTAGACCTAACAATAGCTTTACTATTTAAAAATACTAAATTCCTTCAAAAGAACATGTTTGCACTCAAAAAGCTAAATTTATATACTACCATATTAACATTATTCTCTGTCCATCTTTTTCCCTGAATTTTATTTGCACTAACAATACTTGATTTGTATATAGGCCTAGAAATTGCAATTATTATCAATACTTAGCTTATATTCTCTCCGTCCCATAATAAATGTCCCTTTAGTAAAAAACACATATATTAAGAAATCAATAATGCAATGTGAAGTTTACCAATCCATTTAAGTTTAACCCGTGAAGAATTTAAATTCATTGCGCCCAAATCCAAGTAAGATTGAGGCCCAAATGCTAAACCAGTCAACGTTCCACGTTTCACCCTGTACTGAGACAACAATTTGAAAGATGGCATATTTGAGTTGGTAAACTTATAAATGACAAATCAATAGTTTACCAACAGATGAATTCGTTTAGTATAATGACGTAAGTTATGAAAAGAATAAGACATCATCTTTATGGTTTACATATTAAAGAATAAACTTTAGTTTATCAAACGTATCCTACTACTGACATTTATTTTATTTAAAAAAAAAAGAGGCAACCACGTCAAGCTGAAAGCCTCAATATGTGATTTTTGCTAATAATACTAGAGTATATGTGATTTTAATTGGAATGAAATTTAGGGCCACTACACCATAGTCAAAATATGGAAACAAAATTGAGCGACACTGCACACTCGGTTCCTCATTTTAAAAATAAATAAATTTCATATTAAAAACAGAATATTAATTATAGGCAAAATTAAACAATGATAAGGAAAAGTGGTGCAGTGTCGCTCAATTTTCATTAGACCTAACAATATGTGATTTTTGCTAATAATACTAGAGTATATATGATTTTAATTGAACCCACCAATTGTATAAATTTATAAGAAGCAGAAAAAGACAAAAAATATGTTATGTTTAAGGCACAGAGAATATTCTATTTGTAGAACTTCCATTTTGAAAAATGAGTTATCTATTTTGCTACTTGTATTATTGTTATTATTAAAGAGCTCCCAAAATTCTATTTTTTTATGGTTGGTTTGTAGTTTCCGAAAGAAGGGTTTGTTACCATATATATAAAGGTGACAAAGTAGCAGAGGTTGGTATTTGGTTACGTACAAGTGCAAGAAAAGTATGTTTCTTTGACTTTGGTTGTCTCAGATTTGACTTATTATGTTTAAAGCGCGATTTGAAGCAACAATTGGAATCCTTTTTTTTCTTCATAGGATTGGATTTTTGGTTTGAAAACGATAAATCATACAGGTATATAAATGTGGCGCATGCTATGAAAGAATTTTACTAAGTCAAACAAAGGAATATTGAGTATTCCTCCATCAGCTCCAAAAGAGGACGGAATTCCGTATACCATAGTCAAAATATGGAAACAAAATTGAGCGACTCTGTACACTCGGTTCCTCATTTTAAAAATAAATAAATTTCATATTAAAAAACAGAATATTAATTATAGGCAAAATTAAACAATGATAAGGAAAAGTGGTGACAGATATAATGCATAATGAGTCATTTGGTTCACGAACTAGCTAGTTAGGCAGGAGTTGTTTTAACGGTGTATAATATTAATGCAAAGATTGTTTACGAATAGTTTAAGAACTTTTAAGTAAGAATCAATCACTTTTGAGTACTTTTTTTTTTAAATCTATAGATACTTTTATAATAACACATAAATTATCGCATAACTTGTTCAAAAATTGACAATGTAATATTTAACAAAGCCAACTATTAGCTAAGCCATCCTGGAGAGTATTGTACAATTTTATTATAAAGGATTTGCCGTCAGCACAACCACAAGATTTAGTTTTTTCGAGTCTTTCACATTGCTATCAAGACCAAAGAATGAATTGTCTATCAAGACTTTCATGACCTAACACATTGGTCGAACAATACCCCCCTTCCTCCAACCTACCTACTTTTCAAATACAACTTTGCCAACGCCACACACAAATTGGTGTCCTCACTAAGAACATGTACATGTTCCCCTACAAAAGTTACTTTTTACATGTTCCTTGTTGTACAATGTCCAAAAGTTACATCGTACATGTCCTTGTTGTACAAAGTCCATGTACATACTTCTATTCTTAATAAGACGTACACTTTTTTTCATTAGCTACTGTATGAGCCGGTGGATCATAGGTCAGATATGTGAGCTTTGACCAGAGAATTAGGAGCCTCAATTGTCCGCCTTTCACCCAAGCTGCACAAGTATCGAATATAAATTGGACTCAAGTTAAATACACCGACATTGTTAATGTTTTTCACATTTTTAGTGCATATTTATCAAAATAAAATTATGCACTTTAACCTATAAAAGCACATTACTCATCATTAGTATTTCAGTGGAACCATTATGTCTTTTTCCGCATTTACTAAGTTATCAATTAATACTTATTATGAAAACTTATATGTGATTAACCATGAAACAGAAATAATAGTTGATGAAGTTTGAATGTTACTACAGGATTTCATTGTCGACGTGTCAAGACACAGTTCAAAATTCAAACAAGACGACTGCCAAATCCATGGGACTGAGATCTGGAAACACTTTGAAAATTTTACTTTGAATTGCATCATTGGCAGAGATAGAAGTCCACATACTAATTCAGTTGAACCCAATAGCCTTTACTCAAACAACAGATGCGTTAAAAAGTCCATTAAATACGTAACATTAAATTTAAAATCCAATTATTAACACTTGTCTTATTCTTAAATTCTATTATTACATGTTATATTTTTTACTTTGATTATTGTATTATCATTTTCAACATGACTTCTTCACTACTATATTTCTTTTTCATATTGTTTTTGATATGCTTTACTTGAGTCGACACCTTCATAAGATAAGGGTAAGATTGCGTGCACGACACCTTCCCCATACCCCACTTGTGGGGTTATTGTTGTTTGTAGTTAGTAGCACTTGAAGTATACGATTTCACCTGTTAACTTAGTCAATAGTCCCCACATATATTACTCTTTGAAAAATGTAACGGCAAAACGTGAAGAAATAGTATGAGCAGAAGCAGGTATTCTTTAATTTTCATGGTCAGATCAGGTGGAGGCTGACCCTTGCATATATGCTTCAATTACGACAGTGACAGGCCACCGTTTATCACGTAAACAACAAAGTAAGTTTCTACCTGGTGGTCACTTGTGGACCAAAGAAATTCATAAAATTATCCACCTTCCAGCACAAAATATTCTATCTTCATTAACATGAAAAATCAGAACACGATGTGTTTGGTATGAAAAAAGATGTATTCCGAAAAATGACATACACTTCTGCCTCAACACTGCATCTGAGCACTCAGCAAGAAGTCCAGCGATCTCTAACACGATCTTTTTAGCACTCAGCACCACACATCTGTCTGCCTCAACACTGCATCTGAGCAATACCACTGCCATTGAAACTGCTACTCACTCCACTTAACATTTACAGTGCAGTGAGGCCTGACCAATAACGCCAAAGTACAGATAACTGCAGCATCCTAGGATTCCTTTCTGCAATAACAAAATCAAACATAAGCACTCTATCATCACTGGCACAATTAAACTAGAAAAGAAGAGAGAGAAGTGGGAAGAGAAAAACATACATAAAGGCAGATAAAAAAAATACTTAAACAGCATAATCAAGCAAGTCCAGGACAAT
This sequence comes from Przewalskia tangutica, assembly GCA_029844215.1. Lineage (NCBI taxonomy): Eukaryota > Viridiplantae > Streptophyta > Magnoliopsida > Solanales > Solanaceae > Przewalskia > Przewalskia tangutica. The sequence continues at coordinate 2,427,330 of JAQGDG010000035.1, forward strand.
AAGGCACTGTTTTCCATGAACCAGTTTTCTTGAAGATAGTATATCAATAATAGAAGTTGTAACGACCAAACTTCTAGAAATTTTAGGCAAAGGAACAGACTGAGAAGGTTGAAATTTAAAATAGGAAACAATAAACAATAGACTGCAGTTTACCACTGAGAGCTCTTTAATAATAACACTACTACCGTAAGCTTATTCATTCACAAATATAGAATGCTTTGTTATCAGGACTAAGTAATGATGATACGAAAGGACAAAAGCTGTACTCTCACATGGCAATGGTGGCAACACATGTCACCACTTCATCCTTTTGTTGTCTAATTTTCTCCATAAATCAATTTTGGGCCCTGCAAGCAACGTACTCCTTTCTGCTAAATCGTGTGACTACCAGCTCACCTAAAAGTTTAAATTATTAGAGAGAGGATATTTGTATTTATTTAATTGATTCTGTATGGATTCCCTCATTCCTTTTTCTTGGAAAAGCACGTTAAATACTAATGTGTTAACAGGTGAATGAGACTTAGAATCCAAAGTTTCTGCCTACTCGTATACCATGTTGAATTGTGTGAGCATATCATATAAAAGCTTAAACTGCTAGAGGGGGGAGTATTTTATTTATTTAATTCCCTGTACCACTTCCCATTTACTGAATCCCCTCTAGGAAGAAACAACATTCAAACAAAGCTTTGCATCAAAAATGGGAAAGTGAAAAATAGCATTCTTGTTTTACTGCTCAGTCCGATAAATATCACAGATGTTCTTGAACTCCATACAGGACCTCCTGAAAGTAAGTGTAAGACAAAAATGAACACATCGTTTAACTGATTCTTGCATTTCAGTTCACCTTTTGTCATCCATCCCAAGAGTGAAGCCCCACTTGACTTCCAGCAAGAGGGAAGACAAATTTATGCCTACAAGAATTGGAAATAAAACACTCAAAACACAGCGCTACGTACCATGATCGCCAGCTCAGTTTAACCTGAGAAGATGTCTTATCAGACCCAATAAACGGCACTCTATATGATTATGCTTTCAACACTCTGTTAACGAGGAAATAAGTGAGATGTGAGCACTTTAAGTAACATTAAAACATAAAATGAAGATACAGAAATGACAAATGAGATGTGGATTTAGAAATAACTACCTCTATAACCACTTGAAGGTTTGCAAAATCTTCGACACAAGAGGCAGTACTTTACAGCTTCAGAAATTTTTAACAGCAAGAATCTCATAAGAGTTAATGACAGATCTAGGTCCTTCTGAGCCACATGAGAAGAGTGGAAGACAAAAAATCAAGAGTGAGGAGAACTTACTTATTCAATAAATTTCGCAGGGAGGTCAAAAGCAAGATTGCTGATATAGTGTGTTCAAATTTTTAGTAAATGCTCGTCAAGAAACTAGTCAATTTCCAGTTCCAGGAAATTCAAAAGCAAGATTGCTAGTGTAGAATAAAGAAGCACTTACCTGCATAACCAAAGACACCATCTCGGAAGACAGGACGTAAAATATAACAGGGCTCTTCTAATTTCATGTCGTACTATCAAAAGTTCACATGATCTTCGGTTAGACCAAGTGAGTTCTTTTACCAGAGGTCCTTTGCAGCGATATTCAAGTTACAAGTAGAGCAAGTGAGCAAACTGAATGCGTACTTGTACACATAGAGCACCTGACACTTTTTCTTGGCAAAGAAGGCATGCCATGCATCACTCCATTGCGGAAGCTATGTAGAAGCTGCCACCATAGTTCTCACTAACGGATGCCTACAAATCGAGACAAAAAGTTGATTAGGGTATGTTATTCATGCTTATTATTAATAGTCTTGGACTAAACATACATATATTTGTATATTTGCACCATTGCGCCTCACACTTTATTTGCGTTTAAATCCCCAGCTGACCTTAGAGCTTTTTTGCGCTTTTCGCTTTTGATAACACGGCTATTAAAGCAGATCCTAAACTTGAATTTGCTATTGAAAAAACAGGAAGCTATGCATCTAAACTATTGGTTTCAAATTAAAAGACCTTTTAAGATGTCACTCCCGGTTTATTGTATTGCTATTTCACATTTTCTCCCATCCAGATATATTAACATTATATCAGAAGATTCCCTAACTTTATACTTTAACCTTTATAAGAGAGTCTTCTGTAACCACTGGTTAAAAGTTATCATTTAAGTTTAACTGGTTTTGCAACTAAAAGCCTGCACTTGCTAATTAAAGGAGGAACAAAAGAAGCTATTTGCTGCAAAGATCATCTTCAACCAGAACAGCCCTGAATCCAAATCAATGCAGCATTAAACTACTTGACTTACGACCTTATATCACAGGGGGGAAAGGAATAAACGACTTATCGGACACAGCAAGACCATTACATCATTAAGAAGAAGAACAAAAACCCTGTGCAACCGATTAGATAAAAGATGGACTTTGGGCCTAACTTAATCCCAGAAGCTAACTCATGAAATAAGTATTGCCTAAGACCATATAAAGAGATTATTTCTTACCTCGCACAACCGATGTAGGACTACAACACCCCCGCACGTCCAAGACTGAACATCTGGATCATGGACTATACAACTTGGGCCTACATTGGGTAAATCAGAATCGGGATGGGCCCGACTCTGATACCATGTATGTGACCATCTCATCTAAAAGCTCAAGTTGTTAGAAAGAGCACGCTATTTTTACTCAATTATTTTTTGCTCTAATACCTTGTTAAGAAATGGACCTTGGGGCTAACTCATCTCCAAAAGCTAGCTCATGAGTAGGATTCCCAAGATCATTCAAAGTGACCAATATTTCCTACCACAGCCGATGTGGGGCTTCAATACGCTTATTAAATGAAAGATGGGAACAATTTTCCATGCAAAATCTGTGCAAACCAACAGATTGGGTACTCCCTATGTACAAACTTGAAGGAGTTTTTGATAGGTTTGGCATCAAAGAGGATACTCAACACCCCAGGTACCATGGTGGGGAACTTTCCACCCATTTTACAACCTAGATGGGTAGGACTTCGATAACATCTTCAAATATTCGTAAATGAAGTATCATTCTTTCAGTATTGTAATACTAAGATTGCAATCACACGCAATACTTTATAATAATATTATCACCCTCGTATATAATTGTTTATTTTATAAAACGAAAACATGTTTTCGAATTGTTTTCTTGAGAACCAAAAGAACGTCAGCTGAATAAATGAGCACTTAGTTATTCATTAAAGTTATGCTCCAAATGCCATTAACAACACGTTGGAAGTGGTTCTCCACATAGTAGAATCTTATACGTCTCTTAATAAGTAAAACTAACCCTAGAATGATTGAAAGAATCCAGAAGAAACCAGATCAATTAATGACTTAATGTGTTAATGAGAACAGCAGGAAAGCCTGCCCAGTTTTCAGCAAATATGGTCAAATCAATATCTAGTAGAAATTATTTCAACAACGTCATATCATTCTTTTGGAGCATGTCATAAACTATACACATCTCAACAAGAAAAACAAAATGGAACTACTTATGGTACCTGAAAATGAGGAAGCATGTTGTTGTAAACTTCTAGGAAAACTTTTGACCTTGCAGTTAACCTGATGTCACAATTTCGATAATGTCAGACCTGCCTTCATTCATAACAAATCATAAATGTATTTGTCCCGTTACACTTTCCAACCATGCTTATTTGTGCTGCTTCTCGCAGTAAAACAGGTAAATATTATAAAAACAAAAGAATTCCAAAATATCCAAAAAAAAAAAAGGATGACGTGTATGAAGGCTTCTGTCATCATTGTGCTAGACAAGGTATTTACCAAAAGCACCAGAAAAAAAGGATAAAGAAGAAAAGGCAGCTTTCAAAAGTCCCTTCAGTTACTATCTAAGAGCTTCATCACAAGCTGTTGTGGGGAATGTCGCCAAGTGGAAGGTAAACAACAGGAGAAGCCTATATGAATCTCAAAAGACACATTTTATAGTACTCCATGCTAAGTTTTCTCTTGGACACTAAAGCCCTTCCTCAGTATTGATACTTGCATTTCCTATAATAACATCAATATATTTCTTTTTTTCTTTTTATCATGGATGAAGAGTACACAAAGGTCCTTCGGTGGGTGATGGAGAAGAAAGGAATTCATCTTGAATATATAAATGTCATAAATGACATGTATGAAGGAGCCGTCACTAGCGTGGGGATAGTTGTTAGCGAAAACGTAAAAGAAAGAACACAAGATTTAACGTGGTTCAGATCAAAATGATTCTACATCCACCAGAGAACAGTTGCCTTTATATTATTAACAAAGGAATGGGAGATTTTCCAATTACACTTAAGAGAATTGTTCTCTCAACTCTCTACTCACTACAATGTATTGTATGATTTTAGGGATGATTTCTACGAGAAGAAGTGCATCTATTTATAGGGTAAACCTCCTCTTGATGTCATTGGTGACATCAAGCGAAGCACGTCAATTTTGCTTCTACCTCCTCTTGATGTCATGAGTAACATCAAAGGAGGAAAACATCCTAGCAGCCACACCACATTTCCACGTTTTTTTTCTTTCTTTTCACACCAACTCTTCCAATTGACATGACATTGTTGACTAAACCCAAAACCAACCTTTTCAATCTCCACCTTGATTTGCGTTTCGAGCGTCCTATGAACAACTCTAGTTAAAACTTCTAAGCTTACTGGGCAATCCCGTTGTTAGAAACAAGAAGAATCAAACCATTATTGAACATACCACCTCCACCTAACAATTGCTCTTTTCGGAGTTGCATCTGATGCATACTCCTGCCAAGTACTTGTAGTGTGCAAACTTAGCAAGGGGGACTATCTTGGTCAACATATCTGCAGCGTTATCGTCTGTGATAACCTTCACGACCTTGATGGTTCCGTCTTCAACATCTCGAATAAAATGAAATCTGACATCGATGTGTTTAGTGCGCTCATGAAATCTCTGAGTTTTAATCAGATGAATAACACTCTGACTATCACATCTAAGGGTTGATTCCTACTGAACCAAACTCAATTCCGCCACTAAACATTTTAACCAGATTGCTTTTAATGCCTCCATCACGCCATGTATTCTGCTTCACTCAGAACAAAGTGACAATCGATCGCAGAGTCAATTTTCAACTAACGGCACTGCCAACGAGAGTAAAGATGTATCCAGGTTATGGACCTCCTTCACAAGATCCTGCGTAGTCAAGAATCCACAAACCGAGAATTGAAATACCTCCACCACCTTTCGAAAGGTCGACCAACATCGAAGCTCCTCGAGATATCTCGATATCCACATCGACTTCCCAATATCTCTTTCCTGGGTTGGAAACATGTATCTGCTTACCACATTTACAGATTGAGCAATATCTGGACGTGTACATACCATCGCATACATAATGCTACCAACTACGCTGGCATAAGGAACCTTTGACATATGCTCCACCTCATGTTCGGATTGAGGTATTTGTAACTCTGAAAGTTTAAAATGAGGAGCTAACGGTGTATCATACCAAGGATTTTCTTTGCAGCTCCTAAATCCTTCATGTCAAATTCCTTAATCAACAGTTTCTTCAAAGCATTTATCTCTGTAATGTTGTTAGCAACAATAAGCATATCATCAACATACAACAGTAAATAAATCATTTAAGTTACCAAATATTTTCTTGTGATACACACAACTATTAAATGCACTCCTTGAGAATTCATGTGTAGTCATGAATGCATCAAACCTCTTGTACCATTGTCTAGGGGATTGCTTCAAATCATACAAAGACTTCTTCAGTTGGCATATATGATCTTTTTCCTCGCTAGGAAACCTTCAGGCTGATCATTATAGATTGTCTCTTCTAGATCACCATGTAAGAAAGCAATTTTGACATCAAGTTGTTGAAGCTCCAAGTCAAATTGTGCAACCAATGCTAATAGCACGCGAATTGAACTATGCTTCACGACTGGAGAGAAAATCTCAATGTAGTCAATTCCCTCCTTCTGACTGAAACTCTTTGCAACCAATCTCGCCTTGAACCTAGCATCTTCCACTTCAGGAATTCCCTCTTTCTTTCTATAGACCCATTTGCATCCAACTGTCCTCTTCTCCTTTTGTCTTTTCACTAAGACTCATGTCTAATTCTTGCGAAGAGACTCCATCTCTTCTGTCTTGGCTAACCTCCATTGTGTTGCATCCTTGAAAGAAGTTGCTTCAACATACGAGGAGGGCTTTAGATCTTTAATCTCTTCTTCTGCTACTAGGAACACATATGCAATCAGGTTAGCTTGATCTATAAGGCGTTCGGATTTTCGTGTCTGCCTCTTCTCCCTTCCCTTCGCAATTGTGTATGTTTCATTGACAACAAGTTCTTCAAGATCTACATCTTTTGACTCATCTTCAACCTTAGTTTCTTGATCATTTTGCCTTGGTAAGATCCACAGGAAGCTCCACCTGCTCGTTGTTCTTGTTTTAGATCCACAGGTAGCTCCACCTGCTCGTTGTTCTTGTTTTCTGAAAACTCCACGGAAACTTTACGGAGATCAAGTATAGAGGATTCATCAAAGGTGACATCTTTACTAACTATAAATTTGAATAAAAACAAACACCAAAGTTTGTACCTTTTTACTCCATTCACATACCCTATGAATATGGCCTTCTTAGCCATTGGTTCAAGCTTTCCTTCATTAACATGATAATAAATTGGACACCAAAATACTCATAAGTATGAATAGTTAGAAGGTTCACCTGACCATACTTCATTTGGAGTCTTAAAGTCAATCACAGATGCTGGAGATTGATTGACAATATGAGCAGCAGTGTGAACTGCTTCAGCCAAAAATACTTTTAATATTTGGCTTTTAGGAGCATACAACAAGCCTTTTCAAGAAGAGTTCTGTGCATCCTCTTGGCAACTACATTCTGTTGTGGGGTGTGTCTCACAGTCATATGTCTTGAAATTCCATGAACCTCGCAGAAATCATTAAACTCCAAGCCATTGTCTGTGCAAAGATATTTGATTTTTCGCTCCATTTGATTCTCAACCAAAATCTCCCACTCTTTAAATGCTTTAAAAGCATCACTTTTTGCTTTCAAAAAACGCACCCAAACCTTTCATGAGAAATCATCAATAAAAGTGAAGATACCTCTTTCCACCCTTTGATGAAAGTTTAGAGGGACCCTATAAATCTGAATGGATGTAGTCTAGCACCCTTCCTGTCTTGTGTTTGCCAGAGCTGAAGCTGACCTTCTTTTGCTTCCCTAGAACACAGTGCTCACAAAATTCAAGTGTGCTGATCTTTTCACCTTTCAAAAGGTTACGGTTGTTCAACATCTCCTGTCCACGTGCGCTCAAATGACCCAATCTCATGTGACATAATCTTGCCTTGTCATCAGTAGATAACTACACTGTAGATGCATTTGCAGAGCCAACAATGGTGCTTCCTGTCAATGTGTAAAGGTCATCCTCCAACTTGTCTTTCAGCATGACTAAAGAACCTTTAGTCACCTTTATAGTCCCTCCTTCGCTCGTATCAGTAGCCTTGTTTATCCACAATTACTGGAGGTCGAATTCTTTTCGGTCGAGGAACATGACGGATTTGTGTAATAGTCCTCACGGCTCCGTCATGGCAGCGAACCTGTACTAAGCCAATGCCAACTATTGCACAAGTTGCATTATTGCACATTACTACGGTTCCTCCACTTTTTCATAGCTGCTAAACCAGTCTCTTCGAAACGTCATATACAGAGTACAAGCAGAGTCTAACACCCATTTGTTTTTATAACTTTCATTATTGCACGATGTTGTAAGTACATAATCATTATTAGAATCATGTACATGTTCAACTGTGGATGAACTCGCCTTTCCCTTGGACTTTGACGTTGGGCAATCTCGTTCAAAGAGCCCCTTCTTGCCGCATCCCCAACAATCTGCATTCTTCTTGTTCACACGAAACTTTGATCTGTGCTTTGATTTGCTCTTTCCCTGTTGGCTAGTCCGACCTCTCACAAAGAGCCCACTTGCTTGATCCTCTTTGCCTCTTTTTCAAAATGCCTCCGCACATCACTAGAGTTAAGTGTCTGTCGCACTTGCTCAAGGGTGAGACTCCTTGCTATAAATCATTGAATTCTTGATATCATGATATCCTGAAGTCAATTAAAATAGCAAAGCACATGCAAGTGTCTCATCCTTTTTAATTCCTTAAATGTAAATGATCTTGTAACAAAGTACCTGACCCCATTTTAAATGTGTGAAGACGCCGTTGTAACAACATCCTTATTGTCACCGATCGGTCCTGATAAAGCCCTCAGAAACTTGTCCTATAACTATTTGGCCGCCTCTTCTGACTTGTACTCATTTCACAAAGCATGTTAGTGCAAGCGGTTGGATTACACTCAATGCATCCCTTCAATCTTCTCCTTGTCGGAAGCCGATGTAATACTTTCCGTCAATAGCATGTATTGAACCTTCCCTCCGCAGTAACGCCATCATATGGATCTTCCAGATATTGATGTTGTTGCGCCCACTAAATCCTCCTTCAATCTTCAAAGAGTCCTAACACTCTGATACCAATTGTTAGCGGAAACGTAAAAGAAAGAACACATGATTTAACGTGGTTCGGATAAAAATGATCTTACATCCACCAGAGAACAATTTCCTTTCTATTATTAACAAAGGAGGGGATATTTTCCAATTACACTTAAGAGAATTACTCTCTTAACTCTCTACTCACTACAATGTATTGTATGATTTTTGGGATGATTTCTACAAGAGAAGAAGTGCATCTATTTATAGGGGATGTCATTAGTGACATCAAAGGAAGCAAGCATCAATTTTGCTTCTACCTCCTCTTGATGTGACATCAAAGGAGGAAAACATCCTAGCTGCCACACCACTTTTCCTCGTCTGTTTTTCTTTCTTTTCACACCAACTCTTCCCATTGGCATGACATTGTTGACTAAACCCAAACCATCATTTTCAATATTAGTAGGAGATATAAAGGAGCTTTCCACAACAGGGGACACCAGAAATCAACACTAAGCCCCTACTTGTTAGCCTAGTTAAGGATGAGTTGACCAACACAATCACAGATGAGGTCCCTAGTGCATACTATTTGTTGATGATATTGTGTGAATATACGAAACCAACGAGGGTGTGAACCAAAAGCTTAAACTATGGAGAAGCACTTTAGAGATTAAAAGTTTTCGGATAAATAAAAGTAAGACTAAATACATGCACCGCTAGTTTAGTCAACATGAGATAGGCTTGTTCTTTCACGGAAATGGAATGATAGATGAAGATGTTACTCATAGAATTAAAATTGGAGGGTTGAAATGAAGAAGTGTTTATGTGAGGATGGCTACTAAAGTGAAAGGTACGTTTAGAACAACTATAAGACCGGCAAAGTTATATGGTAGTGAATGCTAGGCCACTTGAGTCCAACATATCCACAAAATGAGTGTTGCAAGATGTGACTACTAAGATGAATGTGTGGTCATACAAGATTGAATAAGATTAAAAATAATCACATTCACCAGAAGGTACAAGTAGCACAATTGAGAATACGAGAAATGGTTACTATGATAGAGTGAAGGTGTTAAAAGGACGGGGTAGGCCTAAGATCTCACGAAAGGAAGTTGTCGCGGAAGACCTACAATATCTTGAAAGTAATGTAGATTTAGCTAAAGATAGGACATAATGAAAGAAAAAGATTCATATAGGTGATATCTACTAGTTGGGAATAGATTTAGACTTGTTAGAGAACTTCTAATATCATGAATAAGACTTGTTAGAGAACTCCTAATATTTTTATTATTAATATTAATATATCTATATATATTTAACTTATTTTTTACTTTTATCTTTATTTGGTACGATGATGACATGGGTTGAGCTTAAATGGGGAAGTGATGATGCATATAGCCGACCTCAACTTGTTTGGAATTGAGACATAGTTGTTGTTGTATTATGGAAGGGGAAAGAGCAAGACAGCAAGTCTGCCAGTCTGTGTCCTTCAACTTTTTACTTGGTTTTTTCTTGAAAAGCTACACTAAATGGCTACCTAACTTCCACATCACCTTGATTCTGCATTTATAGAACGCCACATTGAACTTCTCTTCAAGATTCCAATGGTGAATATGAAGGAATACAATAGCAACAAAAAAGAAATTTAAGATCGCAAAGAGGAAAGAATAACAGAAGCAAGTGCCAAGAAAAGAGACGTGATGAAGAAAGAACACATACTGCACATAAGTTTAGCCTCTGGCATATACCTTCTTAAAAGGCAAGAACAAATGTAAACCTCTTCAATATCAGTTGAAATTTTTAATTTTAAATACTGCTTGATAAGCTCGCATAAGCAACTAACAGCCTCAGCCCATCCATCAGTGGTCACATCCGGGAGAATATAAGCCCGAGACATAGTCCTCTGCAATACAGAAGATAACTGTTTCTTTGTCCCTGCTCTTTCATACATCTCCGCCAAAACGCGCAAAATCTGACAATTACTGGCTTTGAATATGCCAATCCATTCTGGTGGATTTCCAACCCACAAATCAATGCTTGAAATAGGACTCTTGTTCTGATTATTAGCACATACCAAGGAAGCATCTAGTGAAGATTCATCATTCCTGTGTGCAGGAAGGAGTTCATGTATATCTGTCCTCAACTCCTCAGGCAATTCCTGAAAACCGAGGTGTCTACTTGACTCAGAGAAGCGGGCATTAGACTGATGCCTCCTGGGACAGGACCATTAATAACCAAGTCCAGATTTGGTACACTAGCATCAGACACTGGCTCACTTGTCATATCAGCAAAAAGCTTATTAGGATAAGAGACCACTTGGATGTCCTCTTCATTATACTGCTGCTCCTATAATAGCCAGGAACAATCAACACCATGAAGTTGTAGAAACAAGATAATCATCATCATCAATGTTAAAACAGGCCAAATGCTAAGCCGGCCCAAAAAGAGAAAAATGCAGAACATACCTCACGAGCAGCAAAAGCTTCATTCGGTGCAGCAGGGAAAACCGAAGATATGTTTTCTTTTTCTGATACACCTAATTTAAAAGATATGAGAATTGAGGCAAAATCTTATCACAACACGGTATACACATAAGCTAATTGGGTTAACCAACTGCCTTCTGTAATTTTAAAGGAATGTACCTCACCTTTGCTTCTCTTTTCAGTAATAAAATGAGCCAATTTTCCATGATACATGGCATTAATTTCTGAAAAGACCTCAGGAGGAAGAGACTCTATAACTCCTATATCAAGCTCGTTCATAGGAGGAAGAGTTCCCCTCGGTCCGATACCAGCAGTACTGGAGGGCGACGCTGCAGTCATTTCAATGAAAGGTGTACTTGAATCACCCTGCAACTGAGCATGACGTTCATCAACACTATTTTTACTGTTATCTGCAATATCAGAGTGTAGATTGAATTCAGACTCATCCAGCATGTCTTCACTGGAAAATGAACTCAATTAAAATTCGGCGATACTTTTTAATTAATAATTTATTGAAAACACAAAATAGATGTTGTATTAGATTGACATGAAGCAACAACATAAGATCATCATACTAAACTTTTTAACAGAAGCCTTAAATAATATATTTCACATCCATCAGTGCTGCTACGATTAAAAAAAAAACATTGTGTTTCTCTTGTATGGACAGAGAAGGAAATAATCTAAGATAAAAAATTATGATGTCCTCGAGTATTTCTAAGACATGCAAATTAAAGAGATTCCTATAAAAGGTCTACAACCTTTTATGAGCTAGAGCACAGCCAATGCAAGGAACCACACCATAGACTTTCAGTGCCAGTTAAGTGTGTTAGTAATATTCCTATCATACAATAGGCATGATTAGAGGCAATAAATATTTGGACAAGCCAACGAAAACAAGTGAAGAAGTCAAACCTTCATCAGCACCTTTCTCATGACTAATGCTAACGTTTTGGTTACTGGTCTTAGCAGAGGCAGCAGTGAGCCAAGATCTGATGGAGTATCTCTCTTTCCCTGGATATATGTCAATGGAAATTAGTAGAATATCCAGTTCATAGAAGGCAAACTGTCGTCATCATAACACCATAACTGGCATGTTATGGCATAGAGAGATATGAAACACAAAGAAAGTCAGAAAAAACACCTTGCTTGGAACTATCCGCAGTTTCAAGCTTTGAGACCTGCAATCCCATGCCTCTTATGTCCTCCACGTCTGCACAAAATAGTCAAAACAGCACTCATATGAGAAGCAGAAAACAAGTAGACTACAAGTCATAGCTTTTGTCTTATTTCTGAAACAAAGACAAGACGTTTTTTAAGATAATGAACAAAGAAATGGTTGATGTGGAAGTAAAATCCAAGTTTAATACTCTAAACTCATTTGTTCCAAAGGGAATTCTAACATCCTTAGAGAAAAATTTAAGTTTGCAATGTTCCAAATTCACCATGAGTAGATTACATATTTTGATACATCTAACAATTAAGCGAAAAATGAAACGCTGCTAGTGCAGAAACCAAAGTTGCACCTTAAAAGTTTCATCAGCATCAGAGCTGCACCAGTATATTTTTAGTTCCCTCTTAGGCTATACAGAAGGTATTTGAAGTTTAATGAAAATGACATTCTCTAACAGATTTCAAGCCCAACTACAACAACTACAACAACATACCCAGTATAATCCCACAAGTGGGGTCTTGTGTTATAAAACAGGAGTCCCTATTGAAGGTAAAGAAAAAAAAGCTACTCCCAGCTCTCTTCACCATCCTAACACTGTGTTAGGACTCTAATATATAACAACAACATACCCAGTGAAATCCCACAGTGTAGGGTCTGGAGAGGGTAGAGTGTACGCAGACCTTACCTCTACCTTGGAGGTAGAGAGGTCGTTTCCGAAAGACTCTCGGCTCAAGAGAAAGCATAAGAAAAGTCAGATAAGGACAAGTACTACAAAGCAATATGAAAATGAAAATAACGAAAGTGAATAAGCTATGGTAAAGCCGTCAGGAAAAACAAGCAGCAGTAGCTACCACTTAGGACTCTAATATGTTCTAATTAAAACTCGAATCTCAAGATTTATTGGTTAATATGACTCCCAAAAACAGCTCTTGTTTCTTACAATAAAATTTGGCTGAAATAATGAAAAACAAGTAGCTTCTGCATGAGACGAAACATGCATCTTTGCTCTTCAACGTTACTCCCTCTTTCGAATGTTGCACACAAAAGCTGATACTCTGTCCCAAATTGATAAGACCTATTTTGTTTATTAAAGTTTAATTTGAGTAATTCATCTTCTGAGAATTAAATCTAGTAATAGAACTATGTGAAAAACAATAGAGTTCTATATTTTCCTATTTCATATGGCAAAAAAACATTTTTAGGAATTACAGTCAAAATCGATTTGATCGACTCTCAAAGCAGATCAGATAATCATTTTGGCACAGATGTATCAAGATGAAAACCAAAATCTAGGAAACAAGAAGAAGGATAATCCAGACTAAATCACAACAAAAGCCCATAACTTTGAACGTGAAGAGAATTGGTACCAAAGAACAAAGCTAAACAAGCTATTTACATTGAAATGACACTGAGATCAGCTAAAATTTCTTAAGATAATCGATTTCCATTTTGGCATTCACCCTAGAAAAAAATCACCTAGTGTTTCTTGTCTTTGCTGTGAGCCTGATCTCCAAGGTTTGCACCAAGTTCATTGACCACTAGGCCACACCCTTGGGTGTGGATTTAAAATCCTTATTTTAAAGTGGGGAAAGGAATTACCCACGTGTGAAGTTGTAAAAAGCTGTGAAACGATTCTCTCAAGCACATCAACCCTATCTGTAGCCATTGGCACCTACAAGTGGCACAATGCAATTAAAACCCGTTAAGGAACAGAGAAATTTCTTCAGTTAGAAAACATTGAGCACAAGGTTATCATAGAAAATATTATACCGTGACAGAATGGCTCAAGTTATCACAAACACCACAGCCCAAATACTTTACTGGCTCCCTGCATCACCCCTCTTTTTCTTTATCTGTATTGACAATATAGGTGCAGAAGCAGCATAAGAACCAACTATACGACTAGTTTCTACTATAAGAGTCCAGTAATGAACTATAATCTATAATAAAAAGTTATCGCTTCATATGGCAAAAAACAGAGAGAAAGAGAGAGAGACCTTCAAGGTAAACTTTCTCCCTATCACTCCACACCCCTGCAAACGTAATGAAACCTCCTTGCAAAGGTTTAATAGAAAATGTTGTACCTGAATTGAGAAGGTGTTTAGTGTCTATAAGTTAATACAAAGGGCAAACAAACAATGATGCTTAGTGGAGATCTAACGTCTTTCAGATCATTGAACCTCACGCCCCAGTTAACATCTGCACCTATGGATTTGCTTTCCTGCAAAAGTTATCGAGAAGTTATATATTTGGCTTGAACCCGCATGACTGATTCAAAACAAAATTAACAAACTTCATGATGAAGATTCATGTAACTAGTATTTGCTTCCTTTTGATAGGTACTAGAACATCGTTTAAGACCTCTACAGAAATAAGTGTATACGTACTACTCACAACCAGAATTTTGCTCTGAAACATAATAAATATACACACACACACATACCCAATACTACTTGAGAGACTGCTTATGTTGGCACTAGAATCAATGACGTGAGTTAGAAGCAACAAGAAGCACAAGAGGCAAAAAAAATACTTATCAATCATTAAGCAAGTCTCCAAAATTCAAAACAATAAGAAACAGTGAAATGGAGGAGTCAATGGGAGTTCGTGAGTCAGTTGTGTGACTATTGACACAATCCAAAAGAAAGCATACAAATTAAAGCGGTAAAGATATTCTGTGTTGGTCCTAACCTGCATCATGCCAACCAACCGATCGTCTATCCCTCTACTATAGTTCCATAGTGTACTGCTAGTTTTAGCACCAAAGTCCTTCTGGAGAGTTTCCTGGAAACACAACAAATGAGTAGGAGGTTATATATATATATAGTCCAATATTTGCATGTCATCCCCAAAAAATGGCATGCCACATATAGAGAGCATTCTTCATGCCACCATGATTGGTGTACCGATAAGTATCATATAAAGGAGAAAAGCATCCCACTTAGCAGGCTGAATAACAGCAAAAGAAATTATGAAAGTATTCACCAATAAAAATCGCTTCTTTAATCTACAAGACTGAGCAATTCTAAGAAAAGCTGACCAACCAACGATCAAACAAGTCTTTGTAATGTGTTCGACATACTTTTTCTCCAAAGAAACAACCCTCATGCCAATAAGGGATTTCTTAAGCACTGATTAGAACAAAGTTTCCACAAGAAGACAAGATATTCTCATTTTATCGAATGATCATGCTTTTGAAAACCCTTTAACCATGAGTTTCCATGGCGGGAATGTATAGCCTATTTCATCAGCTCTATGTAATGAAGGTTCCAAGGATGCTTGAGTTTCCATGGGCGGGAATGTGCCCATGAAAATGGGGAGACAAGTGGCAAAGAGGACGCTGACTCAAGCAGACAGCATGAATAAAAAGCCTCACTTTTCTTTGATAGCTATCCAGTTGAGATTACCTGTTAAACGTGAAACCTTTTTCAAAAGAAATGGAAAATATAGTTTCACTAAGGGCTTTGGATGGAAAAGGCAAATAAACAAGAAGACTTAATATAATATTACTCTTCTTTTAGGAATAGTAGTAACTAGTATCAGGACAGATGGTGCACATCTCGACATCCACCGAGTACCTGCAACCTCCACTGTCCTAGGTATCAAATAACTCTCCCCCCCTCCATAGTTCAGGAAGATTGGAAGTTTTCAACTCGTGCCGTCCATGCTAGAATGCAATCCTTGGTTCCCAAGATTGTCACTCCGGCTCTCAACCGCTAGGACACCCTACTTGGGAGAAACTTTGCTTACAAACTCTTACAAATATAGCAAACATACCCCTTAATACAATTTGCAATACCTTCCTGGTACTAGCTTTAATAAAATACCATATCTTATTTTATTTCTAAAAAATACTAACAAACAAACATGAAGAAGATCTCTGTAGCAAGAGATTCAACGATTCATGAAGTCCTCCTGTAGTGTTTCTTCAAGTGTGAAACGTATCTGAGAGAAACCAGATCAAAAGAGATGAAAAACAGTGCTTGTTGTACACAAACTATAAACAGATAGAAAATCAAAACCGCGAGAACAATCAACAATATATTGCAGAAAGAAAGAAAGAAATACTAAACAATGAAAACCTTGGAAATCATACGCAGCTGCCCACAAGTTTTGATTTGTCTCCTGTTCAACTTCTCTTCCAACACATGACCAATTCCAGGAAGTGCTTTTACTGGAAGTTCACACAGGTGCTCCTCCACCTAATAGAGCCAACAAGATAAATCAGCACAGTGAAATCACAATAACTATTTTACTTCTCTAAAATGATCTTCAAGTCTTCGATTTCCTCTTTTTCCACTACATGTTGTAGACACTAGAAGAGAAGTGTGTTTGATACAGAATGGTATCAGTGTTGGGACAAAATTATTTGATCAAAAAGCTGTTTTCTGGGTCTTATCCTTGATAAAAAATTCACGGATTCTTTTTCTTTTTTATAATAAAGTACTCCCTCTTTTTCAATTTGTTTCATACTCGGCACGGAGTTTAAGAAAATAAAGAAGACCTTTGAATCTTGTGGTGTTGAACTAAAGATGTGTGTAATGTACCAAAATATCCTTTGAATCTTGTGGTCTTAAATATGTCATGTAGGATATTGGGTGTAAAGAGTTACTAAATATAGAAAGTTTAAACAGACTAAAAATGAACGTAAGACAAACAAATTGAAACGGAGGGAGTAATAAGAAAGTTGTACTTTTTAAGCAATATAATTCAAGGATTCATGTTGATTCCCATCTAAACTACACATTCTTGCAGCGGAAAAGGTTGTTATGCTTGAACAGGATGAAGACATAAACAAAGTGAAGCAAAAAAGAACCTCTCTGGCAATGGAGAAACATCTCACATGGCAAGGACATGGAGAAGACCTGGCAGAAACTTCGCTTTTTGACCTGAAGCCTATAAAATCTGATTTGACTTGCAGGCATGTCCTTTTTAGAAGCACAATGCAAATTCGCGATGCATAGATGACAATTGGGTAAGAACAGATTAACTACCATAGTTAAAGAGAGAGCAATGACATGTAACCAATGAAGTTGCAAAATATAGTTTGTAATACAGTAGAAGATACACATATAGAGATGACAGAGATCAAGACACAAGTTCTCCCCTGTTCATTCATCAAAAAGACAGCTCAAAATAAGCTACCTTCTCAGCAGGGATGTAACATTGCCCATCTGGTTTTGCAATCCTAGTAGCAAGACGCGCCATAAGCATATTCCCAGCAATACCAGCACTAGCCGTACAGCCTGTAGCATCAAGAATCTCCTTTCTGATCACTACTACAAAAGCTTGAATGTCCTCTACTCCAGAATCCGTGGCATCTAAAAATGCTTCATCACAACTTACGGCCTGCATTCAGTAGCAAATGCCAATCAAGAGATACAAAGATTGTGAAGTTGTTCAACAAACAGTTTTGAGGTCATACCTGCACTTTGTTGCAGTACTTGTGCAAGATGTTATAAAAGCAATCAGCAACCTGCAAATGAAATCAGATTTTATAGGTCTCGATATCCAAATACAAAAGGATTCAATTAAAAGAGGAAAAGAACAAGATGAAGAAACTGAAATATCATGTCCACCTCCTCATAAGCCTAAAAGTCATAAGAAAGAAGGACGAGGTGAGGGCAAGGTGACTTGGCATCTCTGACAAACATTCCAGCCTTTACTCCTGCGAAAAAGCTTGAATGAGGATCAATTTCAATACACGATGATGTTTAAGAAAAGCTTGAATTACTGACTGAAAGACTGACCATAACCTCTAGCAGGATAATTCGCTGATGATATTTCTGCTGTTCCGTGAATTATTTGAATGGCAAATGGCAACAGGTTTATCCTTCAACTCGGGCGATTTCTAATGACCACAGATACAAAAAGCAATCTGAACAAGTTGAATTGATTATTTTAGTACAGAGAATAATCTCAGAGACAAATAGTACATATATCATTCCTTAAGATGGAGGTGAGACGGGAGAGGAGCCAGAACATAGAAGCAGTCATAACAACATAAAGAGGACAAGTCGAGTTTTCAGACCATAGAAGCAGAAATTACCATATCCACATGAATAATGATCGTCTTATTTGTTGTGACTGAAGAACTAGGGACTGAAGTTGAGCATCCAAACTCACCGGGGGAGCTAGAAAATCGTTTACGATACCGGTTTCTCCAGGTGCCAATAAAATGCAACCTAGAATGCTGAAGACAAAAGCCCACGGGGAATATGTCAACCACTTCGGCACTAAGTGCTATTAATATTGGTTATGCAATTAATTATCAATGTAGACTTTTATGCATATATTACTTATGCAAGCAATAGCTGCAATTAAGTAAATTCAAAAGAACAGATCCACAAGAAAAAGCAGGTAATCTCATCGCATCAAAACGCTCCAGCAAATCTGGACACCAAGAATTTAATAGAAGTAATATAAGCAACACAACATCGAGGTATGAGTTGGCTGTTGTTTTTTTTTGCTGTTGATTCTTGGTATTTGCTTTTCCTTGATTGAAGTGGAAGAATGAAATTAATTCTTCCACACTCTTCAAAGGTCCATTATAGTGTCGTCCACTAGTCCTAGATCCAGCAACAGAAGAAGCAGAAGCATACAATAAGTTGGTTAGTCGTTAAAAGAACTTTTAACCCAAAAATGAAGGTTTGATATGAGCGACTTTATTGAGCCTGTTTTCACACTTACAAGTCTGCATCGAAATTTACATGTGACCTCCAAAAATCAAGTTATATGTGCAGAAAGATGGTCTAATATGTGATAATAAATTAACTTAACAATTATAACAATCTAATCCAACTTTCTAATGTCAACACTCTAGCAAAAGGAAAAAGAAAAACGACTTCCGAGTTCTTTTTTCTGGAAGGGGGGAGGGGTGTAGATACAAATGGTCAAGCAAGACCAAAAGTCAATAACAAGATATCAACGTGTGTACCTTAAAGTAATTTTCCACAAAATTAGCATCAACTAATGTTGAATGTCGCTGATTAGGAGACCAAGGAATCTTTAAATTTTATGGGCCCTCGTTAACAGGATCACCCGTCCAGTCGCTACGAGCTGATGCATCATTGTGAGGACTGGAAGGTGCTGAAAATGGAGCATGGCTTCCATCTCCACTTGCAGCATCACTCAGTTCTTGCATTGCCATGCTACCACTTGACTCTTCAACTCTATCAACATTGTAGTTCGCTTGCATTAGATCTTTAGATTCTAGAGCACAAGGCTTCAAATCTTCTGCAGATTGCCACTCTTCAAAGGATATAGGATCTTCAATTGGTCCAGAATATGACAATGGGCTCTCAACTCTACAAGTGGCTTGGACAGTTGAACATGTTGCTGTATCATCAGAAGCAACAATGCTTTTCAAAAGAAAGCAGATAACTTAGGCTGGTTATTAACTTCACTTGCAAGCTGATCAAGCTGATAAGGAACCCCTGAAAACAACACAGAGGACTGATGTTACTTACTAAGAAAGAAACTGAAAAGTATTGATCTGAGTCGCAAAGTATCACAAAGTGGACTCATCAAAGCTTACAACAAAATCATGAAAACCAAAATCATGCAGTACCCCAAGGCTCATAAAGAACTTGATGGAGGTGCATGCACCTTATAATAAACTTTCCGTCTAAGGCAAAAAGGTTAATCTTCTTAAGATTCAAGTACTTCAGCATTTCCTTGTTTCCGTCAAGTAGACTATTCACAAGATGGAGCTAGGGCCTGAACTTGCAAACTTTTCAATATAGAGATATAATACAAACATAACTAGAATACACGTAAAAGAGCAGTTTCTTGTTCTCCTCTTTTTTATCCCCCTTCGTCAATTCAACAAATGAAAAGAGGCCTAAGAGGAGAGAAGCACAGATTCCCGATCGCTTCTGTAGACAATATCCTTCCACCTACAAAAATGCTTTCAGGGACAACCGCCATAACAGAGCTAACACCTAAACAAGTACTCAACTTGCTAGTTTGCGTTAAAAAGGAAGTCAAGAGAAATATTAGCTTACAATTCAGAAGCTTATTTGCAGCGACAGAATCCAACACCCATGTGGGTTTGACTACTGGAAGTCCCCGGCTAAAGGACCTATATCAAATTCAAACAAATCTTTAAGAAACAAAATTACAATTTCTATTTCAGCAGAGATACAAAAAGAAGAAACTGACAACCTGATGAACTTGGTTTACAACCAACCTTAAATTCTTGACCTTACTGTCGGGAAGATTACTACAGATTATATGAGTAACACGACGCCTAGAAAAATAATTTTCAAAACGGCCTCCATGCTTCAACATATATCCTCGAAGTTCCTGAAGAAGTATTGTTGAAATAAAAAAAATGCAAGACAAGCAACCTAATCTTCCATATGAGAAAATCCAGTGAGGTATGGGAAAGAATATGATAGTTATATACTCACGGTATCGATTGTAAAGAGGATGGATGTTTGTATACGTGTTTACATGCAGACTGAATGAACTCTTGTTACACAAATAGAAACTCATCACGGAAAAGTAAGAATACAAGTAATCATTTGTTTTGACAGTTCAAAAGTTAAAGACGGTTTTTTATTGATGAAACAATAGTCAACATCATTCAACACCTATGTTGCTCAGACTCGGGTGCGGGTGTCGGAAACAGGTATGGATCTCGAGGTCGGATTCGTCATTATCTAAATTTTAAGATTTGTGGGTACGGAACCAGGTACGGATACGGGTGCGGGAATTCGGCAAACAATAAGTCAAAATTCTAAAAATAGAGTTATAAAACCGAAATTATATTATATCGAAAACTTGAGGAGAAAATATTGATCAAGAGGAGAATCTCGGAAGGAGATAAAAGGAAAAGGAGTGACATAGAAATTTCTAGATACAAGCTATTCCATTTTCTTCAATTTCACCATAGCTTCTGTTTTAATTACATAAATCATTTAATCTGTCGAATTTCTCCCTCTATTTTGGTCAAAATACCCAAAATTGGTTGACCAGATTGGGTACGGATCACACACCCATGTCGTGTCGACACGGGTGCGGCACCGAAAGTGAAGAGTCCGAGCAACATAGTTCAACACTAGATTCAGGATCTTTTAATTCGTAAATCTTCAAGCAATCATATCGGATTAATCCCAGTCACGAAAATAACCAGAAAGAAACCATAATGCACTAAACCTGACTGGAAGGAACCGTGTATCCATCAACAAATATGGAAACGCCATGAAATATAGGTTTTGAAGAACTTGGACCACTGAGAGAAGTGCTTGATGCCTCCGCATCAAACTGCTCGTGAAGCTTCTGATTCTTCACGGCCATGTAACTACAACAAAGTTGTCAAAAGTCACAATGAAAAGATCAGTAAACCAGTACCAGAGAAGTAGTATAGCATACACTATACACATCAAATCAGAGAGGAGGGGTTCGTTTATGAAGTAATTGTAGGCAATAAGTGCACTTGGCCATATAAAGGAGACATATGAAGCGAAACTCTAAAAACAGTCCATAGAAATCAATCAACTATATTCTAAATGGGCTCAGCTACACAAATACTCTATATTGGTTCCATTCTATTCTGACTCGTTTCAGTTTTCCAATAATTAACGTCTCTAAAGTAATAAGAATAATATTTCTTGATGATCAACACACATTCCACTAGTGACCGGTCTAAAACTTTCTTGATGATCATCTAATTCGAAGTCAACTCAAAGAAAAGCACTCTAGAGCCTATTAAAACTGTTCAAATATTCAAGATAGTGTTCGAAGATTCTAATTAATGTTAAAAAAATCGCAATATAAGTGCAAATAAAGTAAAGATAGAAGAAGAATTAAACTTTCTTGATGATCAACACACCTTCTTGGTCAAATATTCAAGATTAATGTTCACAAGATTGTGAAAAAATCGCAATATGAGAGCAAATGAATTAAGTAAAGAAAGAAGAAGATTTAACCTTCCGAAATTGGAGAAAGGTGAAGTATTGAAGGAAGGATGAGAAGAAGAGCGAGAATTGGCGCCCCAAGCCATGCCTAGGGTCTTTTGGTTCGTCGTCTTCTTGTTGCTATTGTTACTCCAATTTGAATTTGATGTTCCTTTTGAATTGGAGTTCGCTGAGCGTGACGGTTCCATGAATGCTGAGAATATTGGGGTTTCCAAAATGAAGCGGGAGATACTACAATATATACACTGTTGAAAGCAACGGGTATGGGTTATTTTATGAACCCGCCGAACTCAACGCGGTAATTAGGTTGGTTAACCCAAATCCTTTTAATTTTTTTTTTTTTGTCTCTTATCCTGCCGGTACCTGTATTGGGGCCCGACTAATCCGAATTCGTGTCGGGTAATACACATTGGGGGCAAAACACCCTCTAACAATGGTGACTACGTTTTCAAAGAGATTCGAACTCTAGACCTCTTGGTTAAGGATGAAGTAATCTTAGTCACTACACCACACTCATTGTTCCTTGTGGAAGAGGGTGAGCCGCCTTTCTAAGAATAGCCGTTTGGATACACAAATATTATTAATATGCAAATTAGTGTTTCTTTTATAACATTTTCTCTAAGTAAATTTTTGTACATACACAATCAATGACGGATTCACAATTTTCCACTAAGAAAAAATAAAAAAGTGCACAACTTTAAATTTTAAAAAAATTAACAAAATATTATCCAAACACCTCAAATTGCCTATTGTTAATAGGGGCGTTGGATGATTATCGTCATGATTTTGATTAAAGTAGTCATTCTTGTGTTGGATCAACTACTTCAATGTTCGCGTTCTAGTAAGCTTGATCCTCGTTAAGGTAGGCGCCAAGGAATGAATCAAAGACCTGGGGCGTTTAGAATTGAAAGATACCAAGTCCTTAGGAATCTTTGGGTAGCAGCTGCGTCTGATAGACTTGTGGTCCAAACCTTCTCGGACTGCGCATAACAAGAGCTTAGTGCAGGACTTTTTTTAACTAATCATACAAAATTATTTTTGCGGAGAAATTATTTTGTGTAATTTATTTAGCTTATTTAGTTGTGTTAGTTACTGCTCCCTTTTATTCGAATGCACTTTATATAGCTTTAATTCCTTATGTTATTATGACTGTTTCTCTTGTTGTACTCTTAACTCTTGCTTTGTTTTGATTGCCCTGCTTGTGATTATGCTTTGTCTCGAGACAAGGGTCTCCGAAAAACAACTGCTCTAACTACCAAGGTGGAAGTAAGGTCTGTGTACACTCTACATTCTTCATACCCCCACGGTGTGAGATTACATTGAGTATGTTGTTGTTGTTATTCTCTATTTAAGAGTTTCAAATTTACATATTAAAAATGTATTATTTTTTTATCCAAAAACATGAATAAATATTTTCAACAAAAGTATTTATTTCTTTATTTAATTGGAAAAAGATATATAAGTACTCACTTCAACTATAATCAAATTTTAACTACACTTATTCTTTGCAAAAGTCCTATTACCTCTCTAAAAAAAAATAAGTGAAATTAATTCCACCTTAAAAACCACTACCGGATCTGTATTATGTGAGTGAAATACACGCAAAAAGAAATACACATTGAAACAAGCGTAATTGCATTTAAGGAAGAAATTTTAAAAATACAAAATTGGGATAAAAATGCTTTATATATTAAGATGGAGCAAGAAAAATACACAATTAAAATATATAAATCATTTGTTTATGATTACTTAGCGATTAATAGTTAAACGAGAGCGATGGCTATAAGCCCTAAAAAAGAGTAGTGTACAGTGTAAAGGATGAAGACTATCAAATAAGCATTGGGTGAGAGAGGTAATTAATAAGATATTGATAGATCTGTGCAACTAATAAATTTGTGCCAAATTTAAAAGAGAATTGAGGACAAAATCGATTGCTATAGAAGAAAAGGCATACATTATTCATCTTCCTCGATAAATGACTTTGAGCGGACATCTGAGATTCATTAGATATTGTGACAAAATGAAACTATAATAGAATATTAGAATCAGAATGATTTATCTTACCCTTATGTTATAGGAGTAATTGTACCACTTTTAGCATTGTAATTTAAGAAGTGCTACCAACTATGGAAAAAATAACTACGTAAATAAGAAATTAGTAAAGACGAGAGGAATAGAGTCCACCAATCCTCCTTTGATATGAAAAGTGTAATGCACTTTACCATTTCCCTAAAAGTTGTACAATTTCCAATACCAAGCGGTCCAACCCCACGTTATGTTGCCTTTACCAATTGGATGTTTCAACCAATAAATAAATCTGTTGCCACAAAAGGAATCTCTCATCCTTTTTCACTTCAGATCTATCACTTTGAAAAAGCATCGCCGCTTCCTAGTCTATCATTTTCACTTACACTATACTCACCTAGTTGTGATCATGTCATTTTACATCTAACAAAGGATTTTCCTAGTTGCGATATCTTTGTCATATCAACCGAGATAAAGGAAAGAGAGCAAAAAGGCCGATTAAAGGCAGAAAAAAACAGTAAATCGATTGTTCATTGGATGATATTATTGTTCATTGTTAGGGAGTGTTTTGCCCCCAATGTGGACTACCCGACATGAATTCGGATTAGTCGGGCCCCAATACAGGTACCGGACACAGGATGAGAGACAAAAAAAAAATTAAAAGGATTTTGGGTTAACTTGACCCGATTCTGCGCGTTGAGTTGGCGGGTTCATAAATAACCCATACCGTTGCTTTCAACGGTGTATATATCCGCCATTTGGAAACCCCAATATTCTCGGCATTCATGGAATCACGCTCGTGAACTCGATTCAAAGCGAACATCAAATTCAAACTGAGTAACAATAAAGCGAAGACCACGAAACAAAAGACCCTAGGCATGGCTTGGGGCGCCAATTCTCGCTCTTCTTCTCATCCTTCCTTCAATACTTCACCTTTCAACAATAGGCAATTTGAGGTGTTTGGATAATATTTTGTTAATTTTTTTAAAATTTAAAGTTGTGCACTTTTTTATTTTTTCTTAGTGGAAAATTTTGAATCCGTCATTGATTGTGTATGTACATAAATTTACTTAGAGAAAATGTTATAAAAGAAATACTAATTTGCATATTAATAATATTTGTGTATCCAAACGGCTATTCTGAGAAAGGCGGCTCACCCTCTTCCACAAGGAACAATGAGTGTGGTGTAGTGACTAGTACTATTTCATCCTTAACCAAGAGGTCTAGAGTTCGAATCTCTTTGGAAACGTAGTCACCATTGTTAGGGAGTGTTTTGCCCCCAATGTGGACTACCCGACATGAATTCGGATTAGTCGGGCCCCAATACAGGTACCGGACACAGGATGAGAGACAAAAAAAAAATTAAAAGGATTTTGGGTTAACCAACCCAATTACCGCGTTGAGTTCGGCGGGTTCATAAAATAACCCATACCCGTTGCTTTCAACAGTGTATATATCCCGCTTCATTTTGGAAACCCCCAATATTCTCAGCATTCATGGAACCGTCACGCTCAGCGAACTCCAATTCAAAACGAACATCAAATTCAAACTGGAGTAACAATAGCAACAAGAAGACCACGAAACAAAAGACCCTAGGCATGGCTTGGGGCGCCAATTCTCGCTCTTCTTCTCATCCTTCAATACTTCACCTTTCTCCAATTTCGGCAGGTTAAATCTTCTTCTTTCTTTACTTAATTCATTTGCTCTCATATTGCGATTTTTTCACAATCTTGTGAACATTAATCTTGAATATTTGACCAAGAAAGTGTGTTGATCATCAAGAAAGTTTAATTCTTCTTCTATCTTTACTTTATTTGCACTTATATTGCATTTTTTTAACATTAATTAGAATCTTAGAACACTATCTTGAATATTTGAACAGTTTTAATAGGCTGAAGAGTGCTTTTCTTTGAGTTGGCTTCGAATTAGATGATCATCAAGAAAGTTTTAGACCGGTTACTAGTGGAATGTGTGTTGATCATCAAGAAATATTATTCTTATTACTTTAGAGACGTTAATTATTGGAAAACTGAAACGAGTCAGAATAGAATGGAACCAATATAGAGTATTTGTGTAGCTGAGCCCATTTAGAATATAGTTGATTGATTTCTATGGACTGTTTTTAGAGTTTCGCTTCATATGTCTCCTCTATATGGCCAAGTACACTTTCTTGCCTACAATTTACTTCATAAACGAACCCCTCCTCTCTGATTTGATGTGTATAGTGTATGCTATACTACTTCTCTGGTACTGGTTTACTGTTCTTTTCATTGTGACTTTTGACAACTTTGTTGTAGTTACATGGCCGTGAAGAATCAGAAGCTTCACGAGCAGTTTGATGCGGAGGCATCAAGCACTTCTCTCAGTGGTCCAAGTTCTTCAAAACCTATATTTCATGGCGTTTCCATATTTGTTGATGGATACACGGTTCCTTCCAGTCAGGTTTAGTGCATTATGGTTTCTTTCTGGTTATTTTCGTGACTGGGATTAATCCGATATGATTGCTTGAAGATTTACGAATTAAAAGATCCTGAATCTAGTGTTGAACTATGTTGCTCGGACTCTTCACTTTCGATTGCCGCTTTTGTCGACACGACATGGGTGTGTGATCCGTACCCAATCTGGTCAACCAATTTTGGGTATTTTGACCAAAATCGAGGGAGAAATTCTGGACAGATTAAATGATTTATGTAATTAAAACAGAAGCTATGGTGAAATTGAAGAAAATGGAATAGCTTGTATCTAGAAATTTCTATGTCACTCCTTTTCCTTTTATCTCTTTCCGAGATTCTCCTCTTGATCAATATTTTCTCCTCAAGTTTTCGATATAATATCTCATAATTTCGGTTTTATAACTCTAATTTAGAATTTTGACTTATTGTTTGCCGAATTCCCGCACCCGTATCCGTACCTGGTTCCGTACCCACAAATCTTAAAATTTAGATAATGACGAATCCGACCTCGAGATCCATACCTGTATCCGACACCCGCACCCGAGTCTGAGCAACATAGGTGTTGAATGATGTTGACTATTGTTTCATCAATAAAAAAACGTCTTTAACTTTTGAACTGTCAAAACAAATGATTACTTGTATTCTTACTTTTCCGTGATGAGTTTCTACTTGTGTAACAAGAGTTCATTCAGTCTGCATGTAAACACGTATACAAACATCCATCCTCTTTACAATCGATACCGTGAGTATATAACTATCATATTCTTTCCCATACCTCACTGGATTTTCTCATATGGAAGATTAGGTTGCTTGTCTTGCAGTTTTTTTTATTTCAACAATACTTCTTCAGAAACTTCGAGGATATATGTTGAAGCATGGAGGCCGTTTTGAAAATTATTTTTCTAGGCGTCGTGTTACTCATATAATCTGTAGTAATCTTCCCGACAGTAAGGTCAAGAATTTAAGGTTGGTTGTAAACCAAGTTCATCAGGTTGCCAGTTTCTTCTTTTTGTATCTCTGCTGAAATAGAAATTTTAATTTTGTTTCTTAAAGATTTGTTTGAATTTGATATAGGTCGTTTAGCCGGGGACTTCCAGTAGTCAAACCCACATGGGTGTTGGATTCTGTCGCTGCAAATAAGCTTCTGAATTGTAAGCTAATATTTCTCTTGACTTCCTTTTTAACGCAAACTAGCAAGTTGAGTACTTGTTTAGGTGTTAGCTCTGTTATGGCGGTTGTCCCTGAAAGCATTTTTGTAGGTGGAAGGATATTGTCTACAGAAGCGATCGGGAATCTGTGCTTCTCTCCTCTTAGGCCTCTTTTCATTTGTTGAATTGACGAAGGGGGATAAAAAAGAGGAGAACAAGAAACTGCTCTTTTACGTGTATTCTAGTTATGTTTGTATTATATCTCTATATTGAAAAGTTTGCAAGTTCAGGCCCTAGCTCCATCTTGTGAATAGTCTACTTGACGGAAACAAGGAAATGCTGAAGTACTTGAATCTTAAGAAGATTAACCTTTTTGCCTTAGACGGAAAGTTTATTATAAGGTGCATGCACCTCCATCAAGTTCTTTATGAGCCTTGGGGTACTGCATGATTTTGGTTTTCATGATTTTGTTGTAAGCTTTGATGAGTCCACTTTGTGATACTTTTTGCGACTCAGATCAATACTTTTCAGTTTCTTTCTTAGTAAGTAACATCAGTCCTCTGTGTTGTTTTCAGGGGTTCCTTATCAGCTTGATCAGCTTGCAAGTGAAGTTAATAACCAGCCTAAGTTATCTGCTTTCTTTACGAAAAGCATTGTTGCTTCTGATGATACAGCAACATGTTCAACTGTCCAAGCCACTTGTAGAGTTGAGAGCCCATTGTCATATTCTGGACCAATTGAAGATCCTATATCCTTTGAAGAGTGGCAATCTGCAGAAGATTTGAAGCCTTGTGCTCTAGAATCTAAAGATCTAATGCAAGCTAACTACAATGTTGATAGAGTTGAAGAGTCAAGTGGTAGCATGGCAATGCAAGAACTGAGTGATGCTGCAAGTGGAGATGGAAGCCATGCTCCATTTTCAGCACCTTCCAGTCCTCACAATGATGCATCAGCTCGTAGCGACTGGACGAGTGATCCTGTTAACGAGGGCCCATCAAATTTAAAGATTCCTTGGTCTCCTAATCAGCGACATTCAACATTAGTTGATGCTAATTTTGTGGAAAATTACTTTAAGGTACACACGTTGATATCTTGTTATTGACTTTTGGTCTTGCTTGACCATTTGTATCTACACCCCTCCCCCCTTCCAGAAAAAAGAACTCTGAAGTCGTTTTTCTTTTTCCTTTTGCTAGAGTGTTGACATTAGAAAGTTGGATTAGATTGTTATAATTGTTAAGTTAGTTTATTATCACATATTAGACCATCTTTATGCACATATAACTTGATTTTTGGAGCTCACATGTAAATTTCGGTGCAGACTTGTAAGTGTGAAAACAGGCTCAATAAAGTCGCTCATATCAAACCTTCTTTTTTTGGGTTAAAAGTTCTTTTAACGACTAACCAACTTATTGTATGCTTCTGCTTCTTCTGTTGCTGGATCTAGGACGAGTGGACGACACTATAATGTACCTTTGAAGAGTGTGGAAGAATTAATTTCATTCTTCCACTTCAATCAAGGAAAAGCAAATACCAAGAATCAACCGCAAAAAAAAAAAACAGCCAACTCATACCTCGATGTTGTGTTGCTTATATTACTTCTATTAAATTCTTGGTGTCCAGATTTGCTGGAGCGTTTTGATGCGATGAGATTACCTGCTTTTTCTTGTGGATCTGTTCTTTTGAATTTACTTAATTGCAGCTATTGCTTGCATAAGTAATATATGCATAAAAGTCTACATTGATAATTAATTGCATAACCAATATTAATAGCACTTAGTGCCGAAGTGGTTGACATATTCCCCGTGGGCTTTTGTCTTCAGCATTCTAGGTTGCATTTTATTGGCACCTGGAGAAACCGGTATCGTAAACGATTTTCTAGCTCCCCCGGTGAGTTTGGATGCTCAACTTCAGTCCCTAGTTCTTCAGTCACAACAAATAAGACGATCATTATTCATGTGGATATGGTAATTTCTGCTTCTATGTGAAAACTCGACTTGTCCTCTTTATGTTGTTATGACTGCTTCTATGTTCTGGCTCCTCTCCCGTCTCACCTCCATCTGAAGGAATGATATATGCACTATTTGTCTCTGTAGATTATTCTCTGTACTAAAATAATCAATTCAACTTGTTCAGGATTGCTTTTTTGTATCTGTGGTCATTAGAAATCGCCCCGAGTTGAAGGATAAACCTGTTGCCATTTGCCATTCAAATAATTCACGCGGAACAGCAGAAATATCATCAGCGAATTATCCTGCTAGAGGTTATGGTCAGTCTTTCAGTCAGTAATTCAAGCTTTTCTTAAACATCATCGTGTATTGGAAATTCGATCCTCATTCAAGCTTTTTCTCGCAGGAGTAAAGGCCGGAATGTTTGTCAGAGATGCCAAGTCACGTTGCCCTCACCTTGTCATTCTTTCTTATGACTTTGAGGCTTATGAGGAGGTGGACATGATATTTCAGTTTCTTCATCTTGTTCTTTTCCTCTTTTAATTGAATCCTTTTGTATTTGGATATCGAGACCTATAAAATCTGATTTCATTTGCAGGTTGCTGATTGCTTTTATAACATCTTGCACAAGTACTGCCACAAAGTGCAGGTATGACCTCAAAACTGTTTGTTGAACAACTTCGCAATCTTTGTATCTCTTGATTGGCAGTTGCTACTGAATGCAGGCCGTAAGTTGTGATGAAGCATTTTTAGATGCCACTGATTCTGGAGTAGAGGACATTCAAGCTTTTGTAGTAGTGATCAGAAAGGAGATTCTTGATGCGACAGGCTGTACGGCTAGTGCTGGTATTGCTGGGAATATGCTTATGGCGCGTCTTGCTACTAGGATTGCAAAACCAGATGGGCAATGTTACATCCCTGCTGAGAAGGTAGCTTATTTTGAGCTGTCTTTTTGATGAATGAACAGGGGAGAACTTGTGTCTTGATCTCTGTCATCTCTATATGTGTATCTTCTACTGTATTACAAACTATATTTTGCAACTTCATTGGTTACATGTCATTGCTCTCTCTTTAACTATGGTAGTTAATCTGTTCTTACCCAATTGTCATCTATGCATCACGAATTTGCATTGTACTTCTAAAAAGGACATGCCTGCAAGTCAAATCAGATTTTATATGCTTCAGGTCAAAAAGCGAAGTTTCTGCCAGGTCTTCTCCATGTCCTTGCCATGTGAGATGTTTCTCCATTGCCACATGAGAGGTTCTTTTTTGCTTCACTTTGTTTATGTCTTCATCCTGTTCAAGTATAATAACCTTTTCCGCTGCAAGAATGTGTAGTTTAGATGGGAATCAACATGAATCCTTGAATTATATTGCTTAAAAAGTACAACTTTCTTATTACTCCCTCCGTTTCAATTTGTTTGTCTTACGTTCCTTTTTAGTCTTTTTTAGTCTGTTTAAAAAAGAATGTCACTTTCTATATTTAGTAACTCTTTACACCCAATATCCTACATGACATATTTAAGACCATAAGATTCAAAGGATATTTTGGTACATTACACACATCTTTAGTTCAACACCACAAGATTCAAAGGTCTTCTTTATTTTCTTAAACTCCGTGCCGAGTATGAAACAAATTGAAAAAGAGGGAGTACTTTATTATAAAAAAGAAAAAGAATCCGTGAATTTTTTATCAAGGGTAAGACCCAGAAAACAGCTTTTTGATCAAATAATTTTGTCCCAACACTGATACCATTCTGTATCAAACACACTTCTCTTCTAGTGTCCACACGTGTAGTGGAAAAAGAGGAAAACGAAGACTTGAAGATCATTTTAGAGAAGTAAAATAGTTATTGTGATTTCACTGTGCTGATTTATCTTGTTGGCTCTATTAGGTGGAGGAGCACCTGTGTGAACTTCCCGTAAAAGCACTTTCTGGAATTGGTCATATGTTGGAAGAGAAGTTGGACAGGAGACAAATCAAAACTTGTGGGCAGCTGCGTATGATTTCCAAGGTTTTCATTGTTTAGTATTTCTTTCTTTCTTTCTGCAATATATTGTTGATTGCTCTCGCGGTTTTGATTTTCTATCTGTTTATAGTTTGTGTACAACAAGCACTGTTTTTCATCTCTTTTGATCTGGTTTCTCTCAGATACGTTTCACACTTGAAGAAACACTACAATATCGTTGAATCTCTTGCTACAGAGATCTTCTTGTTCATTTTTGTTTGTTAGTATTTTTTTTTGAAATAAAATAAGATATGGTATTTTATTAAAGCTAGTACCAGGAAGGTATTGCAAATTGTATTAAGGGGTATGTTTGCTATATTTGTAAGAGTTTGTAAGCAAAGTTTCTCCCAAGTAGGGTGGTCTAGCGGTTGAGAGCCGGAGTGACAACCTTGGGAACCAAGGATTGCATTCTAGCATGGACGGCACGAGTTGAAAACTTCCAATCTTCCTGAACTATGGAGGGGGGGTGGGGGAGTTATTTGATACCTAGGACAGTGGAGGTTGCAGGTACTCGGTGGATGTCGAGATGTGCACCATCTGTCCTGATACTAGTTACTACTATTCCTAAAAGAAGAGTAATATTATATTAAGTCTTCTTGTTTATTTGCCTTTTCCATCCAAAGCCCTTAGTGAAACTATATTTTCCATTTCTTTTGAAAAAGGTTTAACGTTTAACAGGTAATCTCAACTGGATAGCTATCAAAGAAAAGTGAGGCTTTTTATTCATGCTGTCTGCTTGAGTCAGCGTCCTCTTTGCCACTTGTCTCCCCATTTTCATGGGCACATTCCCGCCCATGGAAACTCAAGCATCCTTGGAACCTTCATTAAATAGAGCTGATGAAATAGGCTATACATTCCCGCCATGGAAACTCATGGTTAAAGTGTTTTCAAAAGCATGATCATTCGATAAAATGAGAATATCTTGTCTTCTTGTGGAAACTTTGTTCTAATCAGTGCTTAAGAAATCCCTTATTGGCATGAGGGTTGTTTCTTTGGAGAAAAAAAGTATGTCGAACACATTACAACACTTGTTTGATCGTTGGTTGGTCAGCTTTTCTTAGAATTGCTCAGTCTTGTAGATTAAAGAAGCGATTTTTATTGGTGAATACTTTCATAATTTCTTTTGCTGTTATTCAGCCTGCTAAGTGGGATGCTTTTCTCCTTTATATGATACTTATCGGTACACCAATCATGGTGGCATGAAGAATGCTCTCTATATGTGGCATGCCATTTTTTGGGGATGACATGCAAATATTGGACTATATATATATATAAAACCTCCTACTCATTTGTTGTGTTTCCAGGAAACTCTCCAGAAGGACTTTGGTGCTAAAACTAGCAGTACACTATGGAACTATAGTAGAGGGATAGACGATCGGTTGGTTGGCATGATGCAGGTTAGGACCAACACAGAATATCTTTACCGCTTTAATTTGTATGCTTTCTTTTGGATTGTGTCAATAGTCACACAACTGACTCATGAACTCCATTGACTCCTCCATTTCACTGTTTCTTATTGTTTTGAATTTTGGAGACTTGCTTAATGATTGATAAGTATTTTCTTTGCCTCTTGTGCTTCTTGTTGCTTCTAACTCACGTCATTGATTCTAGTGCCAACATAAGCAGTCTCTCAAGTAGTATTGGGTATGTGTGTGTGTGTATATTTATTATGTTTCAGAGCAAAATTCTGGTTGTGAGTAGTACGTATACACTTATTTCTGTAGAGGTCTTAAACGATGTTCTAGTACCTATTAAAAGGAAGCAAATACTAGTTACATGAATCTTCATCATGAAGTTTGTTAATTTTGTTTTGAATCAGTCATGCGGGTTCAAGCCAAATATATAACTTCTCGATAACTTTTGCAGGAAAGCAAATCCATAGGTGCAGATGTTAACTGGGGCGTGAGGTTCAATGATCTGAAAGACGTTAGATCTCCACTAAGCATCATTGTTTGTTTGCCCTTTGTATTAACTTATAGACACTAAACACCTTCTCAATTCAGGTACAACATTTTCTATTAAACCTTTGCAAGGAGGTTTCATTACGTTGCAGGGGTGTGGAGTGATAGGGAGAAAGTTTACCTTGAAGGTCTCTCTCTTTCTCTCTGTTTTTGCCATATGAAGCGATAACTTTTTATTATAGATTATAGTTCATTACTGGACTCTTATAGTAGAAACTAGTCGTATAGTTGGTTCTTATGCTGCTTCTGCACCTATATTGTCAATACAGATAAAGAAAAAGAGGGGTGATGCAGGGGAGCCAGTAAAGCATTTGGGCTGTGGTGTTTGTGATAACTTGAGTCATTCTGTCACGGTATAATATTTTGTATGATAACCTTGTGCTCAATGTTTTCTAACTGAAGCAATTTCTCTGTTCCTTAACGGGTTTTAATTGCATTGTGCCACTTGTAGGTGCCAATGGCTACAGATAGGGTTGATGTGCTTGAGAGAATCGTTTCACAGCTTTTTACAACTTCACACGTGGGTAATTCCTTTCCCCACTTTAAAATAAGTATTTTAAATCCACACCCAAGGGTGTGGCCTAGTGGTCAATGAACTTGGTGCAAACCTTGGAGATCAGGCTCACAGCAAAGACAAGAAACACTAGGTGATTTTTTTCTAGGGTGAATGCCAAAATGGAAATCAATTATCTTAAGAAATTTTAGTTGATCTCAGTGTCATTTCAATGTAAATAGCTTGTTTAGCTTTGTTCTCTGGGACCAATTCTCTTCACGTTCAAAGTTATGGGCTTTTGTTGTGATTTAGTCTGGATTATCCTTCTTCTTGTTTCCTAGATTTTGGTTTTCATCTTGATACATCTGTGCCAAAATGATTATCTGATCTGCTTTGAGAGTCGATCAAATCGATTTTGACTGTAATTCCTAAAAATGTTTTTTTGCCATATGAAATAGGAAAATATAGAACTCTATTGTTTTTCACATAGTTCTATTACTAGATTTAATTCTCAGAAGATGAATTACTCAAATTAAACTTTAATAAACAAAATAGGTCTTATCAATTTGGGACAGAGTATCAGCTTTTGTGTGCAACATTCGAAAGAGGGAGTAACGTTGAAGAGCAAAGATGCATGTTTCGTCTCATGCAGAAGCTACTTGTTTTTCATTATTTCAGCCAAATTTTATTGTAAGAAACAAGAGCTGTTTTTGGGAGTCATATTAACCAATAAATCTTGAGATTCGAGTTTTAATTAGAACATATTAGAGTCCTAAGTGGTAGCTACTGCTCCTTGTTTTTCCTGACGGCTTTACCATAGCTTATTCACTTTGGTTATTTTCATTTTCATATTGCTTTGAACTACTTGTCCTTATCTGACTTTTCTTATGCTTTCTCTTGAGCCGAGAGTCTTTCGGAAACGACCTCTCTACCTTCCAAGGTAGAGGTAAGGTCTGCGTACACTCTACCCTCTCCAGACCCTTCACTGTGGGATTTCACTGGGTATGTTGTTGTTATATATTAGAGTCCTAACACAGTGTTAGGATGGTGAAGAGAGCTGGGAGTAGCCTTTTTTTCTTTACCTTCAATAGGGACTCCTGTTTTATAACACAAGACCCCACTTGTGGGATTATACTGGGTATGTTGTTGTAGTTGTTGTAGTTGGGCTTGAAATCTGTTAGAGAATGCCATTTTCATTAAACTTCAAATACCTTCTGTATAGCCTAAGAGGGAACTAAAAATATACTGGTGCAGCTCTGATGCTGATGAAACTTTTAAGGTGCAACTTTGGTTTTTGCACTAGCAGCATTTCATTTTTCGCTTAATTGTTAGATGTATCAAAATCTGTAATCTACTCATGGTGAATTTGGAACATTGCAAACTTAAAATTTTCTCTAAGGATGTTAGAATTCCCTTTGGAACAAATGAGTTTAGAGTATTAAACTTAGATTTTACTTCCACATCAACCATTTCTTTGTTCATTATCTTAAAAAACGTCTTGTCTTTGTTTCAGAAATAAGACAAAAGCTATGACTTGTAGTCTACTTGTTTTCTGCTTCTCATATGAGTGCTGTTTTGACTATTTTGTGCAGACGTGGAGGACATAAGAGGCATGGGATTGCAGGTCTCAAAGCTTGAAACTGCGGATAGTTCCAAGCAAGGTGTTTTTTCTGACTTTCTTTGTGTTTCATAACTCTCTATGCCATAACATGCCAGTTATGGTGTTATGATGACGACAGTTTGCCTTCATGAACTGGATATTCTACTAATTTCCATTGACATATATCCAGGAAAGAGAGATACTCCATCAGATCTTGGCTCACTGCTGCCTCTGCTAAGACCAGTAACCAAAACATTAGCATTAGTCATGAGAAAGGTGCTGATGAAGGTTTGACTTCTTCACTTGTTTTCGTTGGCTTGTCCAAATATTTATTGCCTCTAATCATGCCTATTGTATGATAGGAATATTACTAACACACTTAACTGGTACTGAAAGTCTATGGTGTGGTTCCTTGCATTGGCTGTGCTCTAGCTCATAAAAGGTTGTAGACCTTTTATAGGAATCTCTTTAATTTGCATGTCTTAGAAATACTCGAGGACATCATATTTTTTATCTTAGATTGTTTCCTTCTCTGTCCATACAAGAGAAACACAATGTTTTTAATAGTAGCAGCACTGATGGATGTGAAATATATTATTTAAGGCTTCTGTTAAAAGTTTAGTATGATGATCTTATGTTGTTGCTTCATGTCAATCTAATACAACATCTATTTTTGTGTTTTCAATAAATTATTAATTAAAAGTATCGAATTTTAATTGAGTTCATTTTCCAGTGAAGACATGCTGGATGAGTCTGAATTCAATCTACACTCTGATATTGCAGATAACTGTAAAAATAGTGTTGATGAGCGTCATGCTCAGTTGCAGGGTGATTCAAGTACACCTTTCATTGAAATGACTGCAGCGTCGCCCTCCAGTACTGCTGGTATCGGACCGAGGAACTCTTCCTCCTATGAGCGAGCTTGATATAGGAGTTATAGAGTCTCTTCCTCCTGAGGTCTTTTCAGAAATTAATGCCATGTATCATGGAAAATTGGCTCATTTATTACTGAAAAGAGAAGCAAAGGTGAGGTACATTCCTTTAAAATTACAGAAGGCAGTTGGTTAACCCAATTAGCTTATGTGTATACCGTGTTGTGATAAGATTTTGCCTCAATTCTCATATCTTTTAAATTAGGTGTATCAGACAAAGAAAACATATCTTGGTTTTCCTGCTGCACGAATGAAGCTTTTGCTGCTCGTGAGGTATGTTCTGCATTTTTCTCTTTTTGGGCCGGCTTAGCATT
Source organism: Przewalskia tangutica (assembly GCA_029844215.1). NCBI lineage: Eukaryota > Viridiplantae > Streptophyta > Magnoliopsida > Solanales > Solanaceae > Przewalskia > Przewalskia tangutica. The sequence goes on from JAQGDG010000035.1 coordinate 2,464,291, forward strand.
TGGCCTGTTTTAACATTGATGATGATGATTATCTTGTTTCTACAACTTCATGGTGTTGATTGTTCCTGGCTATTATAGGAGCAGCAGTATAATGAAGAGGACATCCAAGTGGTCTCTTATCCTAATAAGCTTTTTGCTGATATGACAAGTGAGCCAGTGTCTGATGCTAGTGTACCAAATCTGGACTTGGTTATTAATGGTCCTGTCCCAGGAGGCATCAGTCTAATGCCCGCTTCTCTGAGTCAAGTAGACACCTCGGTTTTTCAGGAATTGCCTGAGGAGTTGAGGACAGATATACATGAACTCCTTCCTGCACACAGGAATGATGAATCTTCACTAGATGCTTCCTTGGTATGTGCTAATAATCAGAACAAGAGTCCTATTTCAAGCATTGATTTGTGGGTTGAAATCCACCAGAATGGATTGGCATATTCAAAGCCAGTAATTGTCAGATTTTGCGCGTTTTGGCGGAGATGTATGAAAGAGCAGGGACAAAGAAACAGTTATCTTCTGTATTGCAGAGGACTATGTCTCGGGCTTATATTCTCCCGGATGTGACCACTGATGGATGGGCTGAGGCTGTTAGTTGCTTATGCGAGCTTATCAAGCAGTATTTAAAATTAAAAATTTCAACTGATATTGAAGAGGTTTACATTTGTTCTTGCCTTTTAAGAAGGTATATGCCAGAGGCTAAACTTATGTGCAGTATGTGTTCTTTCTTCATCACGTCTCTTTTCTTGGCACTTGCTTCTGTTATTCTTTCCTCTTTGCGATCTTAAATTTCTTTTTTGTTGCTATTGTATTCCTTCATATTCACCATTGGAATCTTGAAGAGAAGTTCAATGTGGTGTTCTATAAATGCAGAATCCGAGGTGATGTGGAAGTTAGGTAGCCATTTAGTGTAGCTTTTCAAGAAAAAACCAAGTAAAAAGTTGAAGGACACAGACTGGCAGACCTGCTGTCTTGCTCTTTCCCCTTCCATAATACAACAACAACTATGTCTCAATTCCAAACAAATTGAGGTCGGCTATATGCATCATCACTTCCCCATTTAAGCTCAACCCATGTCATCATCACCAAATAAAGATAAAAGTAAAAATAAGTTAAATATATATAGATATATTAATAATAATAATAAAATATTAGGAGTTCTCTAACAAGTCTTAATCATGATATTAGAAGTTCTCTAACAAGTCTAAATCTATTCCCAACTAGTAGATATCACCTATATGAATCTTTTTCTTTCATTATGTCCTATCTTTAGCTAAATCTACATTACTTTCAAGATATTGTAGGTCTTCCGCGACAACTTCCTTTCGTGAGATCTTAAGCCTACCCCGTCCTTTTAACACCTTCACTCTATCATAGTAACCATTTCTCGTATTCTCAATTGTGCTACTTGTACCTTCTGGTGAATGTGATTATTTTTAATCTTATTCAATCTTGTATGACCACACATTCGTCTTAGTATTCACGTCTTGCAACACTCGTTTTGTGGATATGTTGGACTCAAGTGGCCTAGCATTCACTACCATATAACTGCTTGTCTTATAGTTGTTCTAAACGTACCTTTCACTTTAGTAGCCATCCTCACATAAACACTTCTTCATTTCAACCCTCCAATTTTAATTCTATGAGTAACATCTTCATGTATCATTCCATTTCCATGAAAGAACAAGCCTATCTCATGCTGACTAAACTAGCGTGCGTGTATTTAGTCTTACTTTTATTTATCAGAAAACTTTTAATCTCTAAAGTGCTTCTCCATAGTTTAAGCTTTTGGTTCACACCTCGTTGGTTTCGTATATTCACACAATATCATCAACAAATAGTATGCACGGGGACCTCATACGTGATTGTGTTGGTCGACTCGTCCTTAACTAGGCTAACAAGTAGGGGCTTAGTGTTGATTTACGGTGTCCCTGTTGTGGAAAGCTTAACATATCTCCTACTAATATTGAAAATGATGGTTTGGGTTTAGTCGACAATGTCATGCCAATGGGAAGAGTTGGTGTGAAAAGAAAGAAAAAGCAGACGAGGAAAAGTGTGGCGGCTAGGATGTTTTCCTCCTTTGATGTCACGTCGAGGAGGTAGAAGCAAAATTGATGCTTGCTTCCTTTGATGTCACTAATGACATCCCCTATAAATAGATGCACTTATTCTCTTGTAGAAATCATCCCAAAAATCATACAATACATTGTAGTGAGTAGAGAGTTAAGAGAGTAATTCTCTTAAGTGTAATTGGAAAATATCCCCTCCTTTGTTAATAATAGAAATGAAATTGTTCTCTGGTGGATGTAAGATCATTTTTATCCGAACCACGTTAAATCATGTGTTCTTTCTTTTACGTTTCCGCTAACAATTGGTATCAGAGTGTTAGGACTCTTTGAAGATTGAAGGAGGATTTAGTGGGCGCAACAACATCAATATCCGGAAGATCCGTATGATGGCGTTCTTGCGGAGGAAGGTTGATACATCTATTGTGGAAAGTATTACATCGGCTTCCGGAGGAGAAGATTGAAGGGATGCGTTGAGTGTAATCCAACCGTCTCTTGACCTAACATGCTTTGTGAAATGAGTACAAATGCAGAAGAGGCAGTCGAATAGTTATAGGACAAGCTCTGAGGGCTTTATCGGGACCGATCGGTGACAATAAGGATGTTGTTACAACGTCTTTCACACATTTAAAATGGGTCGTACTTTGTTACAAGATAATTTACATTTGGAATTAAAAAGGATGAGACAACTGCGTGCTTTGCTATTTTAATTGACTTGAGGATATCATAATATCAAGTATTGATGATTTATAGCAAGAGTCTCGCCTCGAGCAAGTGCGACAGACACTTAACTCTAGTGATGCGGAGGCATTTTGAAAAAGAGGCGAGAGGATCAAGCAGTGGGCTCTTTGAGAGGTCGGACTAGCCAGCAGGAAAGAGCAAATCAAAGCAGATCAAAGTTTCGTGTGAACAAGAAGAATGCAGATTGTTGGGGCTGCGGCAAGAAGGGCACTTTGAACGAGATTGCCCAGCGTCAAAGTCGAGGAAAGGCGAGTTCGTCCACGATTGAACATGTACATGATTACGATAATGATTATGTACTTACAACATCGTGCGATAATGAAAGTTATAAAAACAAATGGGTGTTAGACTCTGCGTACTCTGTATATGGCGTTTCAAAGAAGCGGTTTAGCGGTATGAAAAAGTGGAAGGCAAGTAATGTGCAATAATGCAACTTGTGCAATAGTTGGCATTGGCTTAGTGCATGTTATTTGCCATGGCGGGCCGTGAGGACTATTACACAAATCCGTCATGTTCACGATGCGAAAAAGAATTCGACCTCCTGATTACTCTGGATAAACAAGGCTCTGATACATGAGCGAAGGAGGGACTATAAAGGTGACTAAAGGTTCTTTAGTCATCTTTGAAAAGACAAGTTGGAGGATGACCTTTTACACGTTGGCGGGAAGCACCGTTGTTGGCTCTGCAAATCGTCTCTGATGTAGTTATCTCACGATGACAAGGCAAGATTATGTCACGTGAGATTGGGTCGTTTGGTAGCGTGGGCGGGAGATGTTGAACAAGTAACCTTTTGAAAGGTGAAAAGATCGGACACTTGAATTTTGTGAGCAACGTGTTCTAGGGAAGCAAAAGAAGGTCGGCTGACTCATGGCAAACCTGAGCGGGGAAGGGTGCTAGACTACATCCATTCAGATTTATAGGGTCCCTCTAAACTTTCATCAAAGGGTGGAAAGAGGTATCTTCACTTTTATTGATGATTTCTCATGAAAGGTTTGGGTGCGTTTTTGAAAGCAAAAAGTGATGCTTTTAAAGCATTTAAAGAGTGGGAGATTTTGGTTGAGAATCAAATGGGCGAAAAATCAAATATCTTTGCAGAACTGATGGCTTGGAGTTTAATGATTTGTGCGAGGTTAATGGAATTTCAAGACATAGGGTATGAGACACACCTTGCATGTGAATGTAGTTGCGAGAGGATGCAAAACTCTTCTTGAAAAGGCTTGTTGTATGCTCAAAGCCAAATATTAAAAGTATTTTTGGTGAAGCGATTCCTGCTCTTTCTTTCATGTGTCAATCAATCTCCAGGTATCGTGATTGACTTTAAGACTCGAATGAAATATGGTCGTGAACGCTTACAACTATTCATACTTATGAGTATTTTGGTGTCGATTTATTATCATGTTAATGAAGGAAAGCTTGAACCAATGGCTAAGAAGAAGGCCATATTCATAGGGTATGTGAATGGAGTAAAAAGGTACAAACTTTGGTGTTTGTTTTTATTCAAATTTATAGTTAGTAAAGATGTCACCTTTGATGAATCCTCTATACTTGATCTCGTAAAGTTTAGTGGAGTTTTGAAAACAAGAACAACGGCGGTGGAGCTTCTCGTGGATCTTACGAGGCAAAATGATCGAAACTAAGGTTGAAGATGAGTCGAAAGATGTAGATCTTGAAGAACTTGTTGTCGATGAAACATACACGATTGCGAAGGAAGGGAGAAGAGGCGGACACGAAAATCCGAGCGCCTTATAGATCAAGCTAACGATTGCATATGTGTTCTAGTAGCGGAAGAAGAGATTAAAGATCTAAAGCCCTCGCCGTATGTTGAAGCAACTTAACCGAGGATGCAACCTGATGGAGGTTAGCGAGCAGAAGAGATGGAGTCTCTTGCAAGAATTAGACATGAGTCTTAGTGAAAGACAAAGGAGAAGAGGGCGGTTGGATGCAAATGGAGTACATAGAAAGAAAGAGGAATTCTGAAGTGGAAGATGCTAGGTTGGCGAGATTGGTTGCAAGAGTTTGATCGGAAGGAGGAGTTGACTACATTGAGATTTTCTCTCGATCGTGAAGCATAGTTCAATTCGCGTGCTATTAGCTTGCCTGATTTGTCTTGGAGCTTGACAACTTGATGTCAAAATTGCTTTCTTACATGGTGATCTAGAAGAGACAATCTATAATGATCAGCCTGAAGGTTTCCTAGCGAGGAAAAAGATCATATATGCCAACTGAAGAAGTCTTTGTATGATTTGAAGCAATCCCCTAGACAATGGTACAAGAGGTTTGATCGTTCGTGACTACATGAATTCTCGAAGTGCATTTAATAGTTGTGTGTATCACAAGAAAATATTTGGTAACTTAAATGATTTATTTCTTGTTGTATGTTGATGATATGCTTATTATTTGCTAACAGCATTCTGAGAGATAAATGCTTTGAAGAAAGCTGATTAAGGAATTTGACATGAAGGATTTAGGAGGCAAAGAAAATCCTTGGTATGATACAGTTAGCTCGCCATTTTAAACTTTGAGTTACAAATACCTCAATCCAGAACATGAGGTGGAGCATATGTCAAAGGTTCCTTATGCGGCGTAGTTGGTAGCATTATGTATGCGATGGTATGTACCGTCGGATATTGCTCAATCTGTAAATGTGGTAGCGGATACATGTTTCCAACCCGGGAAGAGATATTGGGAAGGCGTAGTGGATATTGAGATATCTCGAGGAGCTTCGATGTTAGTCGACCTTTCGAAAGGTGGTGGAGGTATTTCAATTCTCGGTTTTGTGGATTACGACTATGCGGGGATCTTGTGAAGGAGGTCCATGCTTAGGATACATCTTTACTCTTGTTGGCGGTCAGTTAGTTGAAAATTGACTCTGCGATCGATTGTCACTTTGTTTCTGATGAAGCGAGAATACATGGCGTGATGGAGGCATTAAAAGAAGCAATCTGGTTAAAATGTTTAGTGGCGGAATTGAGTTTGGTTGATGAATCAACCGCTTAGATGTGATAGTCAGTGTTATTCATCGATTAAAACTCGAGAGATTTCATGAAGCGCGCTAAACACGTCGATGTCGATTTCATTTTATTCGAGATGTTGAAGGCGGAACCATCAAGGTCGTGAAGGTTATCACGAGCGATAGCAGCTGCGGATATGTTGACCAAGATAGTCCCCGCGCCAAGTTTGCACACTGAGTACTTGGCGGGAGTATCATCGATCTGACTCAGAAAGAGCAATTGTTAGGTGGAGGTGGTATGTTCAACAATGGTTTGATTCTTCTTGTTTCTAACAACGGGATTGCCCAGTAAGCTTAGAAGTTTTAACTAGAGTTGTTCATACGGACGCTCGAAACGCAAATCAAGGTGGAGATTGAAAAGGTTGGTTTTGGGTTTAGTCAACAATGTCATGTCAATTGGAAGAGTTGGTGTGAAAAGAAAGAAAAAAAACGTGGAAAAGTGGTGTGGCTGCTAGGATTTTTTCCTCCTTTGATGTTACTCATGACATCAAGAGGAGGTAGAAGCAAAATTGATCGTGCTTATTTGATGTCACTGATGACATCAAGAGGAGGTTTTACCCTATAAATAGATGCAACTTCTTCTCTCGTAGAAATCATCCCTAAAATCATACAATACATTGTAGTGAGTAGAGAGTTGAGAGAACAATTCTCTTAAGTGTAATTGGAAAATCTCCCCTTCCTTTGTTAATAATATAAAGGCAACTGTTCTCTGGTGGATGTAGAATCATTTTGATCTGAACCACGTTAAATCTTGTGTTCTTTCTTTTACGTTTCCGCTAACAACTATCCCCACGCTAGTGACGGCTCCTTCATACATGTCATTTATGACATTTATATATTCAAGATGAATTCCTTTCTTCTCCATCACCCACCGAAGGACCTTTGTGTACTCTTCATCCATGATAAAAAGAAAAAAAGAAATATATTGATGTTATTATAGGAAATGCAAGTATCAATACTGAGGAAGGGCTTTAGTGTCAGAAAACTTAGCATGGAGTACTATAAAATGTGTCTTTTGAGATTCATATAGGCTTCTCCTGTTGTTTACCTTCCACTTGGCGACATTCCCCACAACAGCTTGTGATGAAGCTCTTAGATAGTAACTGAAGGAACTTTTGAAAGCTGCCTTTTCTTCTTTATCCTTTTTTTCAGGTGCTTTTGGTAAATACCTTGTCTAGCACAATGATGACAGAAGCCTTCATACACGTCATCCTTTTTTTTTTGGATATTTTGGAATTCTTTTGTTTTTATAATATTTACCTGTTTTACTGCGAGAAGCAGCACAAATAAGCATGGTTGGGAAGTGTAACGGGACAAATACATTTATGATTTGTTATGAATGAAGGCCGGGTCTGACATTATCGAAATTGTGACATCAGGTTAACTGCAAGGTCAAAAGTTTTCCTAGAAGTTTACAACAACATGCTTCCTCATTTTCAGGTACCATAAGTAGTTCCATTTTGTTTTTCTTGTTGAGATGTGTATAGTTTATGACATGCTCCAAAAGAATGATATGACGTTGTTGAAATAATTTCTACTAGATATTGATTTGACCATATTTGCTGAAAACTGGGCAGGCTTTCCTGCTGTTCTCATTAACACATTAAGTCATTAATTGATCTGGTTTCTTCTGGATTCTTTCAATCATTCTAGGGTTAGTTTTACTTATTAAGAGACGTATAAGATTCTACTATGTGGAGAACCACTTCCAACGTGTTGTTAATGGCATTTGGAGCATAACTTTAATGAATAACTAAGTGCTCATTTATTCAGCTGACGTTCTTTTGGTTCTCAAGAAAACAATTCGAAAACATGTTTTCGTTTTATAAAATAAACAATTATATACGAGGGTGATAATATTATTAAAGCGTATTGCGTGTGATTGCAATCTTAGTATTACAATACTGAAAGAATGATACTTCATTTACGGATATTTGAAAATGTTATCGAAGTCCTACCCATCTAGGTTGTAAAATGGGTGGAAAGTTCCCCACCATGGTACCTGGGGTGTTGAGTATCCTCTTTGATGCCAAACCTATCAAAAACTCCTTCAAGTTTGTACATAGGGAGTACCCAATCTGTTGGTTTGCACAGATTTTACCTGGAAAATTGTTCCCATCTTTCATTTAATAAGCGTATTGAAGCCCCACATCGGCTGTGGTAGGAAATATTGGTCACTTTGAATGATCTTGGGAATCCTACTCATGAGCTAGCTTTTGGAGATGAGTTAGCCCCAAGGTCCATTTCTTAACAAGGTATTAGAGCAAAAAATAATTGAGTAAAAATAGCGTGCTCTTTCTAACAACTTGAGCTTTTAGATGAGATGGTCACATACATGGTATCAGAGTCGGGCCCATCCCGATTCTGATTTACCCAATGTAGGCCCAAGTTGTATAGTCCATGATCCAGATGTTCAGTCTTGGACGTGCGGGGGTGTTGTAGTCCTACATCGGTTGTGCGAGGTAAGAAATAATCTCTTTATATGGTCTTAGGCAATACTTATTTCATGAGTTAGCTTCTGGGATTAAGTTAGGCCCAAAGTCCATCTTTTATCTAATCGGTTGCACAGGGTTTTTGTTCTTCTTCTTAATGATGTAATGGTCTTGCTGTGTCCGATAAGTCGTTTATTCCTTTCCCCCCTGTGATATAAGGTCGTAAGTCAAGTAGTTTAATGCTTCATTGATTTGGATTCAGGGCTGTTCTGGTTGAAGATGATCTTTGCAGCAAATAGCTTCTTTTGTTCCTCCTTTAATTAGCAAGTGCAGGCTTTTAGTTGCAAAACCAGTTAAACTTAAATGATAACTTTTAACCAGTGGTTACAGAAGACTCTCTTATAAAGGTTAAAGTATAAAGTTAGGGAATCTTCTGATATAATGTTATTATATCTGGATGGGAGAAAATGTGAAATAGCAATACAATAAACCGGGAGTGACATCTTAAAAGGTCTTTTAATTTGAAACCAATAGTTTAGATGCATAGCTTCCTGTTTTTTCAATAGCAAATTCAAGTTTAGGATCTGCTTTAATAGCCGTGTTATCAAAAGCGAAAAGCGCAAAAAAGCTCTAAGGTCAGCTGGGGATTTAAACGCAAATAAAGTGTGAGGCGCAATGGTGCAAATATACAAATATATGTATGTTTAGTCCAAGACTATTAATAATAAGCATGAATAACAAGAAATTGTAAATACATTACGATAAAGTGAAATATCAATTATCTAGTGTCACATCTTCAAGAGAGGCTCATTAGCAAGAAGAAGTATGTCTTAGGGCCTTGATGATAGCGCACATAAAGTGAGGCGAAGCGCTCAACATGTTTTGAGCCTCGCTTCAGGGCTTAAGCACGCCTTTGACACCACTGCTTTAACATTGAATTCATGACATACCCTAATCAACTTTTTGTCTCGATTTGTAGGCATCGGTTAGTGAGAACTATGGTGGCAGCTTCTACATAGCTTCCGCAATGGAGTGATGCATGGCATGCCTTCTTTGCCAAGAAAAAGTGTCAGGTGCTCTATGTGTACAAGTACGCATTCAGTTTACTCACTTGCTCTACTTGTAACTTGAATATCGCTGCAAAGGACCTCTGGTAAAAGAACTCACTTGGTCTAACCGAAGATCATGTGAACTTTTGATAGTACGACATGAAATTAGAAGAGCCCTGTTATCTTTGACGTCCTGTCTTCCGAGATGGTGTCTTTGGTTATGCAGGTAAGTGCTTCTTTATTCTACACTAGCAATCTTGCTTTTGAATTTCCTGGAACTGGAAATTGACTAGTTTCTTGACGAGCATTTACTAAAAATTTGAACACACTATATCAGCAATCTTGCTTTTGACCTCCCTGCGAAATTTATTGAATAAGTAAGTTCTCCTCACTCTTGATTTTTTGTCTTCCACTCTTCTCATGTGGCTCAGAAGGACCTAGATCTGTCATTAACTCTTATGAGATTCTTGCTGTTAAAGATTTCTGAAGCTGTAAAGTACTGCCTCTTGTGTCGAAGATTTTGCAAACCTTCAAGTGGTTATAGAGGTAGTTATTTCTAAATCCACATCTCATTTGTCATTTCTGTATCTTCATTTTATGTTTTAATGTTACTTAAAGTGCTCACATCTCACTTATTTCCTCGTTAACAGAGTGTTGAAAGCATAATCATATAGAGTGCGGTTTATTGGGTCTGATAAGACATCTTCTCAGGTTAAACTGAGCTGGCGATCATGATGCGTGGCGCTGTGTTTTGAGTGTTTTATTTCCAATTCTTGTAGGCATAAATTTGTCTTCCCTCTTGCTGGAAGTCAAGTGGGGCTTCACTCTTGGGATGGATGACAAAAGGTGAACTGAAATGCAAGAATCAGTTAAACGATGTGTTCATTTTTGTCTTACACTTACTTTCAGGAGGTCCTGTATGGAGTTCAAGAACATCCGTGATATTTATCCGACTGAGCAGTAAAACAAGAATGCTATTTTTCACTTTCCCATTTTTGATGCAAAGCTTTGTTTGAATGTTGTTTCTTCCTAGAGGGGATTCAGTAAATGGGAAGTGGTACAGGGAATTAAATAAATAAAATACTCCCCCCTCTAGCAGTTTAAGCTTTTATATGATATGCTCACACAATTCAACATGGTATACGAGTAGGCAGAAACTTTGGATTCTAAGTCTCATTCACCTGTTAACAGATTAGTATTTAACGTGCTTGCCCAAGAAAAAGGAATGAGGGAATCCATGAGAATCAATTAAATAAATACAAATATCCTCTCTCTAATAATTTAAACTTTTAGGTGAGCTGGTAGTCACACGATTTAGCAGAAAGGAGTACGTTGCTTGCAGGGCCCAAAATTGATTTATGGAGAAAATTAGACAACAAAAGGATGAAGTGGTGACATGTGTTGCCACCATTGCCCTGTGAGTACAGCTTTTGTCCTTTCGTATCATCATTACTTGGTCCTGATAACAAAGCATTCTATATTTGTGAATGAATAAACTACGGTAGTAGTGTTATTATTAAAGAGCTCTCAGTGGTAAACTGCAGTCTATTGTTTGTTGTTTCCTATTTTAAATTTCAACCTTCTCAGTCTGTTCCTTTGCCTAAAATTTCTAGAAGTTTGGTCGTTACAACTTCTATTATTGATATACTATCTTCAAGAAAACTGGTTCATGGAAAACAGTGCCTTATTGTCCTGGACTTGCTTGATTATGTTGTTTAAGTATTTTTTTTATCTGCCTTTATGTATGCTTTTCTCTTCCCACTTCTCTCTCTTCTTTTCTAGTTTAATTGTGCCAGTGATGATAGAGTGCTTATGTTTGATTTTGTTATTGCAGAAAGGAATCCTAGGATGCTGCAGTTATTTGTACTTTGGCGTTATTGGTCAGGCCTCACTGCACTGTAAATGTTAAGTGGAGTGAGTAGCAGTTTCAATGGCAGTGGTATTGCTCAGATGCAGTGTTGAGGCAGACAGATGTGTGGTGCTGAGTGCTAAAAAGATCGTGTTAGAGATCGCTGGACTTCTTGCTGAGTGCTCAGATGCAGTGTTGAGGCAGAAGTGTATGTCATTTTTGAATACATCTTTTTTCATACCAAACACATTGTGTTCTGATTTTTCATTGTTAATGAAGATAGAATATTTTGTGCTGGAAGGTGGATAATTTTATGAATTTCTTTGGTCCACAAGTGACCACCAGGTAGAAACTTACTTTGTTGTTTACGTGATAAACGGTGGCCTGTCACTGTCGTAATTGAAGCATATATGCAAGGGTCAGTTAAAAAGGATGATAGTTTGATTTTTTTTTTTGTTGGCAGGTTGATGCTGCAGTTCTCCAGTATCAAAATCAAAAACTAGTACAGCAGTTAGATGCACAGAAACATAAGATGCAAGATCTTAAAGCCAAAATGAAAGAACTAAGGGACAAACAAGCTTCTTATGATGACTTCTTGGTTACATTAAATCGGATCTGGAATCAGGTAACATCTTTACTTATCCTAATATATTGGTGTCTGAATGGCCTAAGTAGCCTAACATGTGATTTGCGTTGTTTTGATGATCTCTTAAATAACTCCATGTAGCTAGATGATGACCTGATTATCCTTTTGGGGCACGCAGTGGGGCAGATCAAATAGCCTTGCAAAGCTTGGATCAACAAGATTATTCTCGAGGTTGGCTGTTAGAAGAATAAGTGAATTTGAGTTTCTTTATCATCCTGAAAGTTCAATGTAGGAAAGATAAGCTCTTTTTCATTGTGTGAGAATAATTAGTTGATTTTTAAAAACATTTAGGTTCAATTCCATCATGTCCTGCGGAGGAGATTTTCCTGTGTAGGGTGTTGAAAACCAACGCCATTCCAGGCAATGCCAATGCCGGATCTATTGATAATATCTGAGAAGCTCTTGATCTTCGTCACTCTTCTATTCTTGAATTAATGAAATCGTTGGAAAATGCTATTGATGCTCAGCGAATTAAAACCGAAAATTTTGCTCATCTTTTGGAAGGAAAGCCATCTGCAGAAGGTTGGGAACCTGGAAAGACCTCTTTATTCTCTAATTACATTGCAAGCGTTTGTTTCCTTTGGAATTTATTTTGTTACTATTTACTATGTATATAATTGGTGCTTGTATCAGGTCTAATCGGATTATTTTATCATTGTGATTTTGCAGATGCTATCATTCTTCTAAATAAGATTGATGATATGATGAAGGAAGAGGCTAATTATCTCCATCGAGTGATTGATGCTCTTCATTTGAAACACAAAGAATATGCTGATGAAATTGAAGCTTGTAATCAACGCCACTCAGTGGATCGATCTGAGTTAAAACGTCTTGAAACTCAAGCATCCTTGGAACCTTCATTTAATAGAGCTGATGAAATAGGCTATACATTCCCGCCCATGGAAACTCATGGTTAAAGTGTTTTCAAAAGCATGATCATTGGATAAAATTAGAATATCTTGTCTTCTTGTGGAGACTTTGTTCTAATCAGTGCTTAAGAAATCCCTTATTGGCATGAGGGTTGTTTCTTTGGAGAAAAAAAGTATGTCGAACACATTACAGCACTTGTTTGATCGTTGGTTGGTCAGCTTTTCTTAGAATTGCTCAGTCTTGTAGATTAAAGAAGCGATTTTTATTGGTGAATACTTTCATAATTTCTTTTGCTGTTATTTGCTAAGTGGGATGCTTTTCTCCTTTATATGATACTTATCGGTACACCAATCATGGTGGCATGAAGAATGCTCTCTATATGTGGCATGCCATTTTTTGGGGATGACATGCAAATATTGGACTATATATATATATATAACCTCATACTCATTTGTTGTGTTTCCAGGAAACTCTCCAGAAGGACTTTGGTGCTAAAACTAGCAGTACACTATGGAACTATAGTAGAGGGATAGACGATCGGTTGGTTGGCATGATGCAGGTTAGGACCAACACAGAATATCTTTACCGCTTTAATTTGTATGCTTTCTTTTGGATTGTGTCAATAGTCACACAACTGACTCGCGAACTCCCATTGACTCCTCCATTTCACTGTTTCTTATTGTTTTGAATTTTGGAGACTTGCTTAATGATTGATAAGTATTTTCTTTGCCTCTTGTGCTTCTTGTTGCTTCTAACTCACGTCATTGATTCTAGTGCCAACATAAGCAGTCTTTCATCTGGCAGTAATCACATAAACCAGCCTGATTTGGCTTCCTTTGTTTATAATGCGTCGACTTGCCATACATCACCATAGATTTAGTCGAGTCATTGCCTCCAAATCTTCCGATAATGGATTTTTTACTTTCATCTTGCGCAGTCATAGCATATGCTTGATTGACACTTGGTGTAGGTGATAGCAATAAAATGTGGCTTTGTGCTTGATTGTAGCCATCATTTAATCCCATAAAAAAATTCTAGTAACCTCTGATTAGCCAGATGTCCAATATAAGCTCTAGGACTGTCACATTCACATGCCGGCGGAGGTATTATTGAGTCAATTTCATTCCACAGATCTTTCATCCTGGAATAATAGCTAGCCACAGGCGATACTCCTTGTTGAAGCATAGCAAGCTCCTTCTTCAATTGATACACTCGAGACAAGTTGATCTTGTCGAATCGCTCCTTTAAATCTCAAGCTGCAAGAAGCGGTGGATGCATACAATATTCCACTCAACAGATCTCTACTCACATTTTCCATAATCCGCGAAATCACCATTGCATTGCAACGATCCCACTGCTTCATCATATTTCCTTCATACATATCCTTCCTCACCGTCAAGAAAAATCAATTTTATTCTTAGTTAACAAACTCAATTGCATCGCACGACTCCACAACGTATAATTCTCCATTCCTGTTAACTGTATTTCGACATGTACAGCTCCAGGTGTGTCTGATGAACTCGAATATAATGAATGATTGTGATCCATTACATTCAAACTCACATTCGAAGTTTCATCTGTAGTCACTGGTACTGGTACGCTCTGCGAAGTGTTCTCCATTAATAGATCGATTTGCGACAAATTTGATGATCACAACAAATTTCCAATAAGTTGATTTTAATCGAACAACAACAACAAAACATATCACCTCAATTTCATCAACTGTCGAAAAATTGTATTGCATGGACCAGATTCGCCTCAACTTGAAACTCAATCACTCAATTAGATCGAAAACTTTAATTTCAGAATCGATCCGTGCTATTTTCTCTCGATTTCACGATTTCAAAATTGAATCGCAGATTCTCAATCTCGTCGCCTGTGTGAATGTCTCTGATCTTCCTCCTAGGGCTCTGATACCATGTTAATTGTTGCAGAATCGAGATGAGGAGAAAAGGAGAACTGAGGCGTCAAATGAAGGAGAGATATTGGGCTCCAAAACAGAGCTTTTGTGTTGCAGTTTTTATTACGAAGACTTAGCCACAAAATAATGTGGAAGTCATTATTTATACAATGCAAAATAGAGAAAAGAAAAATACACAATGGTCCCTTGACTAATAACTAATTCACTAATCACCTCCAATAACTTCAACACCAAGCTTTAGTGGATAAAATTACTTTGTACTTGTGCTAATGAGAGGTAGAAGGTACCCGTAGAATTTATGTCACAATCACAACTATTAAAAAATTAATTTATAATAACATACATTACTAGTGTAAATTTCTTTAACAATGTGTTGTAATAGATAAATTCTTATTTTCATGTTACTATAATTATTTGTAGCATAATGATGTAATAATTGCATAGAGGTTGAACTTGTTGGTGTTAAATGTGACACAGGAGGGCGGAGAAGCGGGGAAATGGAAGCATCAATAAATGAGGTGATGCTAAGGAGCAAGGGACTTTACCTAGTCCCAATAGAGCTCACTTTGCATGTAGTTGATACTACTCTCAACGACGCTGATTTTTGGTCATCAGCCGCCATGATGAACAATAATATCATTTAATGAACAATCGATTTACTGTTTTTTGTTGCCTTTAATAGGCCTTTTTGCTCTCTTTCCTTTTTCTCGGTTGATATGACAGTATATTGCAACTAGGGAACCCCTTTGTTGGATGTAAAATGACATGATCACAACTAGGTGAGTATAGTATAAGTGAAAATGATAGACTAGGAAGGGCAGTAGCAGTTGTTTCGAAAGCTGATAGATCTAGAAGTGAAAAAAAGGATGAGAGAATCCTTTTGTGGCATCAGATTTATTGGTGCAGAAACATCCAATTGGTAAAGGCAACGGAACGTGGGGCTGGATACACTGCTTTGTATTGGAAATTGTACTTTTAGGGAAATGGTAAAGTGCATTATACTTTTAATATCAAAGGAGGATTGTTGGACTCTATTCCTCTCACCTTTTATAATTCTTTATTTACGTAGTTATTTTTTCATAGTTGTTAGCACTTCTTAAATTAAAATGCTAAAAGTGGTACAATTACTTCTATAACATAAGGGTAAGATAAATCATTCCGATTCTAATACTCTATTATAGTTTCATTTTGTCACAATACCTAAAGCGCTTTTAAATTTTGCACGAATTTATTAGTTGCAGACCTATCAATACTTATTAATTACTTCCTCCCCACCCAATGATTATTTGATAGTCTTCATCCTTTAAATACTGATGTGATAAAGATCACGGCTACACTTTCTTTTAGGGGCTTGTACGCTACTGTTTAACTATTAATCGCCACGTAGTCATATACAAATGATTTATATATTATAATTGTGTATTTTTTCTTGTTCCATCTTAATATATAATGCATTTTTATTCCAATTTTGTATTTTTTAAATTTCTTTCTTAAATGTAATTACAGTAGAAACTCAATAAATTAATGTACTTGGGATCACCAAATTTTATTAATTAAAAGAGATACTAATTAATCGATAAATTAATAATTATTAATTTATATATTAATTTATAATTTATCAATTTATAGATATATTTATAACGAAATACCCAATTTACAAACACCCTTCAATCTTCCACTTCATTATTGTTCAATGTACTATATCAAATGAAGTATGTATCAATTTAAAAGCACCCTTCAATTTCTCACTTTATTATGCTTCTTGTGTTCAATGTATTACTTTATGAATATTAAGAAATATTTTCTATATAAATATAAGATCAAATCATTCTAACACAAATAAATCATACACACAACATGACTTCTAATCTAAAGGTGTGAAAAATCAACAATGACTGACGAAATTCGAAGAGCGTTATGAAAACACAATTGCGTGAACTACCCAGAAGAAAATGTAGTTGCACAATTGTTGATTGATGAAGAAATAATTGAGAGCTTTATGGGAACTGATAAAGGTGATAAAGATGATGATAAAAGTTCTACACTAGAGCCCCATTCGCTAAACGAGGCTATTAAAATGACAATTACATTGAATAATTTCTTGTTGAGCTATGAGAAAACAACACCAGAAGTTCTTACAATGATAAGAAAAATTAGAGATGAGATTCAATGTGACATTGATTTCAACAAAAAATAAAAGACAATTGAATCATTTTTGAAGAAGTCTTCATAAATCACACATGTATTATGTAGTATATAAAGAATTATTAATTTATATTTTACATGAGGTCTTTATGAGTAATCAAAAATGTATTATCTTATAATTTTAGCGAATTATTAATTTAGCACGTTAATCCCGAATCGGGACCGGCCAAAAATATTATCTAAGAGAGTTTATTAAATAATCAAATATTAATTAATGAAGTTTCTACTGTACGTACTTGTTTCAATTGTGTATTTCTTCTTAGGCGTGTATTTCACCCACATAATAGTGTTTTTTAGGGTGGAATTAATTTCACTTAAAAAATATTTAGAGAGGTAATAGGACTTTCACAGAGAATAAGTGTGTGGTTAAAATTTGATTATAGTTGAAGAGAGTTCTTATATATCTTTTTCCAATTAAATAAAAAATAAATACTTTATGTTGAAAATATTTATTCATGTGTTTGAATAAAAAAATAATACATTTTTAATATGTAAATTTAAAACTCTTAAATCGAGAATAACAACAACATACTCAGTGTATCTCATACTGTGGGGTATAAGGAGTGTATAGTGTACACATACCTTACTTCCACCTTAGTAAGTAGAACGACTGTTTTTAGGAGACCCTCGTATCAAGATAAAGCATAATCACAGGCAGGACAATCAAAACACGGCAAGAGTAAAGAGTAAAAAGTACAACAAGAGAAACAGCCAGATTCGAATAAGGAATTAAAGCAGTATAAAGTGCATTTGAACAAAAGGGAGCAGTAACTAACACAACTAAATAAGCAAAACAAAATATACAAAACTTATCCGCAAAAATAATTGTATGATTAATAATAATAAAAAAAGACAGTCCGATGCAGTAAGCTCTTGTTATGCGCGGGGTCTGGAGAAGGTTTGGACCACAAGAGTCTATTGTACGCAGCCTTATCCAGTATTCCCGAAGGACTTTGTATCTTTCAATTATAAACTTCAATCAAAGTCATGTACGCATAATCATCCAACGCCCCTATCAACAATAGGCAATTTGAGGTGTTTGCATAATATTTTGTTAATTTTAAAAAAAATTAAAGTTGTGCACTTTTTTATTTTTTCTTAGTGGAAAATTTTGAATCCGTCATTAATTGTGTGTGTACATAAATTTACTTAGAGAAAATGTTATAAAAAACTCGAATTTGCATATTAATATTTAATACTATTTGTGTATCCAAACGACTATTCTTAGAAAGGCGGCTCACCCTCTTCTACAAGGAACAATGAGTGTGGTGTAGTGACAAGTCTTCACTTTGTCCAGTAGAAGTGCAGAGCAGAGTTAATCTGTTGGAAGCGTAGTCGTGTTGTTGTTAGTTTTTGCCTGTTTGTGATAGGCACGGAGCCAAATATTCGGATTGGGCACGCACCAATGCATCGGACACGGATGAGATGAAAAAAAATTAAAAGGATTTGGGTTAACACCCAATTACGAGTTGAGTGGCGGGTTCATAAAATAACCCATACCCGTTTCTTTCAACGGTGTATATATTGTAGTATCTCCCGCTTCATTTTGGAAACCCCCAATATTCTCAGCATTCATGGAACCGTCACGCTCAGCGAACTCCAATTCAAAACGAACATCAAATTCAAATTGGAGTAACAATAGCAACAAGAAGACGACGAACCAAAAGACCCTAGGCATGGCTCGGGGCGCCAATTCTCGCTCTTCTTCTCATCCTTCCTTCAATACTTCACCTTTCTCCAATTTCGGCAGGTTAAATCTTCTTCTTTCTTTACTTAATTCATTTGCTCTCATATTGCGATTTTTTCACAATCTTGTGAACATTAATCTTGAATATTTGACCAAGAAAGTGTGTTGATCATCAAGAAAGTTTAATTCTTCTTCTATCTTTACTTTATTTGCACTTATATTGCATTTTTTTAACATTAATTAGAATCTTCGAACACTATCTTGAATATTTGAACAGTTTTAATAGGCTGAAGAGTGCTTTTCTTTGAGTTGACTTCGAATTAGATGATCATCAAGAAAGTTTTAGACCGGTCACTAGTGGAATGTGTGTTGATCATCAAGAAATATTATTCTTATTACTTTAGAGACGTTAATTATTGGAAAACTGAAGCAGTCAGAATAGAATGGAACCAATATAGAGTATTTGTGTAGCTGAGCCCATTTAGAATATAGTTGATTGATTTCTATGGACTGTTTTTAGAGTTTCGCTTCGTATGTCTCCTCTATATGGCCAAGTACACTTTCTTGCCTACAATTTACTTCATAAACGAACCCCTCCTCTCTGATTTGATGTGTATAGTGTATGCTGTACTACTTCTCTGGTACTGGTTACTGATCTTTTCATTGTGACTTTTGACAACTTTGTTGTAGTTACATGGCCGTGAAGAATCAGTAGCTTCACGAGCAGTTTGATGCGGAGGCATCAAGCACTTCTCTCAGTGGTCCAAGTTCTTCAAAACCTATATTTCATGGCGTTTCCATATTTGTTGATGGATACACGGTTCCTTCCAGTCAGGTTTAGTGCATTATGGTTTCTTTCTGGTTATTTTCGTGACTGGGATTAATCCGATATGATTGCTTAAAGATTTACGAATTAAAAGATCCTGAATCTAGTGTTGAACTATGTTCTCGGACTCTTCACTTTCGGTGCCGCACCCGTGTCGACACGACATGGGTGTGTGATCCGTACCCAATCTGGTCAACCAATTTTGGGTATTTTGACCAAAATCAAGGGAGAAATTCTGGACAGATTAAATGATTTATGTAATTAAAACAGAAGCTATGGGGAAATTGAAGAAAATGGAATAGCTTGTATCTAGAAATTTCTATGCCACTCCTTTTCCTTTTATCTCCTTCTGAGATTCTCCTCTTGATCAATATTTTCGACATAATATCTCATAATTTCGGTTTTATAACTCTATTTTTAGAATTTTGACTTATTGTTTGCCGAATCCCCGCACCCGTATCCGTACCTGGTTCCGTACCCACAAATCTTAAAATTTAGATAATGACGAATCCGACCTCGAGATCCATACATGTATGTATCCGACACCCGTACCCGAGTCCGAGCAACATAGGTGTTGAATGATGTTGACTATTGTTTCATCAATAAAAAACCTTCTTTAACTTTTGAACTGTCAAAACAAATGATTACTTGTATTCTTACTTTTCCGTGATGAGTTTCTACTTGTGTAAGAAGAGTTCATTGAGTCTGCATGTAAACCCGTATACAAACATCCATCTTCTTTGCAATCGATACCGTGAGTATATAACTATCATATTCTTTCCCATACCTCACTGGATTTTCTCATATGTAAGATTATTTGCTTCTCTTGAAGTTTATTGATTTCAACAATACTTCTTCAGGAACTTCGAGGATATATGTTGAAGCATGGAGGCCGTTTTGAAAATTATTTTTCTAGGCGTCGTGCTACTCATATAATATGTAGTAATCTTCCTGACAGTAAGGTCAAGAATTTAAAGTTGGTTGTAAAACCAAGTTCATCAAGTTGTCAATTTCTTATTTTTGTATCTCTACTGAAATAGAAATTGTAATTTTTTTTCTTAAAGATTTGTTTGAATTTAATATAGGTCCTTTAGCAGGGGACTTCCAGTAGTCAAACCCACATGGGTGTTGGATTCTGTCGCTGCAAATAAGCTTCTGAATTGTAAGCTAATATTTCTATTGAATTTCATTTTAACGCAAACTAGCAAGTTGACTACTTGTTTAGGCGTTAGCTCTGTTATGGCGATTGTCCCTGAAAGCATTTTTGTGGGTGGAAGGATATTGTCTACAGAAGCGATCGGGAATCTGTGTTTCTCTCCTCTTAGGCCTCTTTTCATTTGTTGAATTGTCGAAGGGGGATAAAAAAGAGGAGAACAAGAAACTGCTCTTTTACGTGTCTTCTAGTTATGTTTGTATTGTATATCTATATTGAAAAGTTTGCAAGTTCAGGCCCTAGCTCCCTCTTGTGAAGAGTCTACTTGACGGGAAAAAAGGAAATGCTAAAGTACTTGAATCTTAAGAGGATTAACCTTGTTTCTTTAGACGAAAAGTTTATTATAAGGTGCATGCACCTCCATCAAGTTCTTTATGAGCCTTGGGGTACTGCATGATTTTGGTTTTCATGATTTTGTTGGAAGCTTTGATGAGTTCACTTTGTGATACTTTTTGTGACTCACATCAATACTTTTCAGTTTCTTTCTTAGTAAGTAACATCAGTCATGTGTGTTGTTTTCAGGGGTTCCTTATCAGCTTGATCAGCTTGCAAGTGAAGTTAGTAACCAGCCTAAGTTATCTGCTTTCTTTACGAAAAACATTGCTGCTTCTGATGATACAGCAACATGTTCAACTGTCCACACCACTTGTAGAGTTGAGAGCCCATTGTCATATTCTGGACCAATTGAAGATCCTATATCCTTTGAAGAGTGGCAATCTGCAGAAGATTTGAAGCCTTGTGCTCTAGAATCTAAAGATCTAATGCAAGCGAACTACAATGTTGATAGAGTTGAAGAGTCAAGTGGTAGCATGGCAATGCAAGAACTGAGTGATGCTGCAAGTGGAGATGGAAGCCATGCTCCATTTTCAGCACCTTCCTGTCCTCACAATGATGCATCAGCTCGTAGCGACTGGACGAGTGATCCTGTTAACGAGGGGCCATCAAATTTAAAGATTCCTAGGTTTCCTAATCAGCGACATTCAACACTAGTTGATGCTAATTTTGTGGAAAATTACTTTAAGGTACGCACATTGATATCTTGATATTGACTTTTGCTCTTGCTTGACCATTTGTATCTACACCCCTCCCCTCTTCCAGAAAAAAGACCAAATGTAATGAACACTTACTCTGAGGTCGTTTTTCTTTTTCCTTTTGCTAGAGTGTTGGCATTAGAAAGTTGGATTAGATTGTTATAATTGTTAAGTTAATTTATCATCACATATTAGACCATCTTTCTGCACATATAACTTGATTTTTGGAGCTCACATGTAAATTTCGGTGCAAACTTGTACGTGTGAAAACGGGCTCAATAAAGTCGCTCATATCAAACCTTCTTTTTTTTGGGTTAAAAGTTCTTTTAACGACTAACCAACTTATTGTATGCTTCTGCTTCTTCTGTTACTGGATCTAGGACGACACTATAATGGACCTTTGAAGAGTGTGGAAGAATTAATTTCATTCTTCCACTTCAATCAAGGAAAAGCAAATACCTAGAATCAACAGCAAAAAAAAAAACAGCCAACTCATACCTCGATGTTGTGTTGCTTATATTACTTCTATTAGATTCTTGGCGTCCAGATTTGCTGGAGTGTTTTGATGCGATGAGATTACTGTTAGCGATTTATCCACACGCTTAACGCAAGTGCACGTATCGTGACAAGTAATATAGTTTAGGCAAGACCGAATATCGTCCTCAGGGATTGGTTTTCAAGTACCAGTTATCTATTCTATAGTATCTATTTGGTTAACGTTAATTGGTTTAGAATTTTAGATTAATAATGCAGGAAATAACTAATTATAAAAAGACTTTGATTTAAATCAGTTATGATGGAGAATTAGGGCTTCCAAGATCATCAACTATCCACTCTGTTCAATCCTTAATGCAACAATAAAAGTTCTTCTTCTATGCTAAGTGTTACACCTCGTGAGTTTAAGACAATAAGTAAGGACGTAATTAAGAAAAATAGAATTCGAGTATTGGAAATTAATATACTTAAGGATGTGATTATAGAATAATTTTTGGTAATGACAAATGCGACGCCGGAAAATTCTTTAGTAATGGTGGTATATATACATATATAATTTCCGTTATGGATTAGTAAGGTATATAAGATACGACGATAAGAATTTAAGGCAACGAGTGTTGAGATTAATTGAAGGAGGGGTTAAGATTTATTACTTGGGGTTGTTTTTAACTAAGAGGGCATTAAAGAGGGCCAAAGTGTAAGTCTAAACAAGTATTTTCAGATTTCCTTAAAATACCAAAACCCTTCTATTCTAATTTCAATTTCATTCTAAACACCAAGTTCATCTCCTCCTCTCTCAACCCAAATCCGAAAATTGCACCATTCTTAGCAAGAATTGAAGTCATTCTATAACCTTCTTCCTAGATTAATCCATCTAACAATTAGAAGCCCAAATAGGAACCAAAAACTGTGAGTTTTTCGGATTTTTGGGGCAGAAATTTAGTCAACTTTGGAGGGATATATATCCTAGTATATTAGGAGTTTTTGGGTGTTTCAAAAGCCTAAAATGAAGTTCGTCGAGTCTAGTTTCCAACGCAACAAACCTCTCGTCGATAGGACACCGGAGTAGAGAGTTACGGACGTTACAAATTCAGCTGACAGAACAGTGGGCATTTCGCCACTGCTGCCCGCGATTTGAGCCTCAATTTTCGGATTTTCGAGACGAATTTGTGGAAGAAAATATGTTAGAATGTTGGGTTAACATTGTAGAACACATGCATGTCAATTTGGAGTTGAAGAAGTAACAAAATTGGACAAGAATTTGATGCAAGTTGGGACAAAAATCGGGCTGGGCAGTGACGTTTTTGGGACTGTTTTGGGACCAATTTAAGGTATGAAATTCTTCTTTTTATGGAGTATTTGGAAGATTAAGTGATGTTGTAACTAAGGGATTAACTCTTGATAAAGAAAAAACTTGAAATTTGAGATTGCATGTGAATATTTTGGGGTGTTAATGTCGATTGTGGACTGTTTTGTATATATGGGTTTGATTATTGTTGTTGTTAATATTATCAATAATTGCATGTTGAGAATTGAAAAGAGATCATGATGTTTAAGTTATAATTGGTTATATGAAAGTATTGAAACATGAATTGGATTTTAAGGAGTTAAGAAAAAGAGCTTGGGTAATGTGGATATTGGCCGAAAACTTGCTTGAAATTATTGGAAATTATTGTGATGTATTAGGGGCTGTTTTTGTTAAGTTATAATGATGGAAAAATAAGTTATGAACTTATAAATACGTTGTGGTAATTGCCAACACATATCTTAAAGAAATTAAAATGTAGTAAGGTGATATGTTGCAAACTAGAAGACTTGCACTCTTGATGGTTGTATTCCATAAATGTAAGGAGAAAAAAATGCATAACTATGGTGTAAATAAAGTATATGGACTGATTTTGTGATATCTTGGAATTGTGACTTGTTAATTGGTATTGTTGTCATCTGTTGAAAATTGTGGATGTACATATAAATAGGGGAAGTGCTGCCCAAATTTTTATAGAAAAGGGAGCCGTTATTCAATATAAAGTATGCTAGTAATCATAGAATTGACGGACATATTACCATTATTATAGGTTGAAGCACTAGACGAGACGTATTCTAATATTGAGTTGATTAGTTCGACTAAAAGGTATGTGAGACATTTCCTTCTTTCTTTTGGCATGATTTTTATGAAAATGCAGCGGACTACTTAACTCCTACCGATTCGCTTTTAAAAATGATTATTTACTAGTGATTATGATTTGATAATTGGTTTATGGTAATAATTTTATTGAGAGTCACATAATGATTTTAATTGCATCTGATTGCTCATGATATCTACTCGTGCTAAGTGTTACTATTTCATCCATCGAGTCACGGGTCAGTCATGTTCGGCGCAACCATGCATCATTCATCGAGTCCTCACTGTAGGCCGAGACACACGTTATATATATATATATATATATATATATATCAGATTACATCGAGTCCCTCGCCAGAGGCCGAGACACGTTCTGTGCAGATACATATTCCATCGAGTCCTCCAGAGGCGAGACATGTTATCTGATTTTATATACAAACATGAGCATGATTATTTATGATTCAACATTCATGATATGATTTTCAGACAAGATTCTCAGTTTTATGAAATTTGATGACTCTCTGTTTTACTTGGTACAATTGTTATTGATTTTGATATTTTATGTTTTACATACTCGAGACATTATTTGTCACCCCGCTTTCTCGAAGTGCGTTAAATGCCCGCAGTTGGTGTTGAATAGGTGACCTCCGTCTAGGATTTACATACAACAGTTGGAGAGCTCCTTTGTTCCGGAGCAAACTATTTTGGTACAGACCTTTATCTTTTAGACTTATGCATATTTTGGGCACGACGGGGTCCTGTCCCGTCATATGTCAGTATTACACTCTTAGAGTGCATGAAGCGATTGTGGGTTGGACGTTTGTACCTTGTTTTGGGTTTTGATGTTATTATCCCGTGGCAGCCTTGCCGGCTTGCTTATTTTGATTATGCCTTTGTGCACGTGATGTTGGTCGGTGGCAGCCTAGTCGGCTAGCCTATTATGACTGTTGTTTTGTTGTTGTTTTGTTGTTGTTTTGGCAGACTTGTCGGCTAGCCCATTTTAGGGAAAAATGTTGTAAAAGCAGTGTTGTACTGCCGAAATTTCTATAGATCTCTGTATTAGATGGATTAAGAGTGACATGTCAGTAATGACGTCCAATTAGGACGTTATTCGCGGCCCGTCGGGTTGGGTCGTGACATTAAGATGGCTGGTTAACTAAGCCGTTTTATATTCCGGTTAGGATATATAAACACTCAACCATGATGCAGAACACTTCTATCTTTCGATGATAGGATTTACCACAAAGGAGGATTAAGAACAATAACCTATTAAACTACACAAGTAACGGGGTACTTTCGTCCACGATTTTAACCTATGTTTATTCAACTATAGCATATTCACAATCTCCCCTTTCGGATCTCGATTAGAAATCATATATGTGATGATAATTAGTGATCAATTAATTACCAAGCAATCAAAACAATTATTGAATAAATCTCAACTATATAAAGAAGAAACCAAAACTAATGCATTAATTCATGAATAAGAGTTTCAAGCGAATCACAAGGAAATCCCTAATAAGTAATTAGCTCCTAGCCATAGTCACGCTAAGAACTAATACAATCTTCATACATGAACTGAAATAAACAAAGCAAAAGAGAAAGAAAATACTTAAGAACAAATCTCCAAGCCTTCTAGCGTCCAAGAGTTGTGTTGTGGAATATTTACAAGGTGGATGAGTGTAGAATGGTGGTATGAGGAGGTCTGAAGGATGATCGATTAATGAGCAGGGTTTTAGGGATTATATAGGTTTTGTAGGTAGGAAAAGTTATCCCTTTTGGACTCTGAAAACGTGTCAAATTCGGCCCAAAATGTCAAAAATCCAGCGCCGGCGCCGTGAAGTTTCCGGAAATTTCAGGGGTCGGCGCCGCGGCGCCGGTGACGGCTTTTTTCGATTTTTTGTTTCTTGTCCCTTTTTCGTCCGGACTTCGTTTAATTTCTTCTATACTTTCCGGGACTTCTTAGACTTCAGTTAGTGGCCCTTTTGTGTGCAATTCCATCTCAAATAAGCTCATTTCCTCTCCTTTTCGCCATTCTGTGACACAAAAGAAAGGAAAACGACCCTAATACTATACTAAATATCAACAAAATGAGTAAAATACTAACTAAAAATGACTCAAAAAGCGTATACAAAATACACCTAACAATTACCTGCTTTTTCTTGTGGATCTGTTCTTTTGAATTTGCTTAATTGCAGCTATTGCTTGCATAAGTAATATATGCATAAAAGTCTACATTGATAATTAATTGGATAACCAATATTAATAGCACTTAGTGCCGAAGTGGTTGACATATTCCCCGTTGGCTTTTGTCTTCAGCATTCTAGGCTGCATTTTATTGGCACCTGGAGAAACCGGTATCATAAACGATTTCCTAGCTCCCCCGGTGGGTTTAGATGCTCAACTTCTGTCCCTAGTTCTTCAGTCACAACAAATAAGACGATCATTATTCATGTGGATATGGTAATTTCTGCTTCTATGGTCTGAAAACTTGACTTGTCCTCTTTATGTTGTTATGACTGCTTCTATGTTCTGGCTCCTCTCCCGTCTCACCTCCATCTGAAGGAATGTCATATATGTGATATATGTACTATTTGTCTCTGTAGATTATTCTCTGTACTAAAACAATCAATTCAACTTTACTTGTTCAGGATTGCTTTTTTGTGTCTGTGGTCATTAGAAATCGCCCCGAGTTGAAGGATAACCTGTCGCCATTTGCCATTCAGATAATTCACACGGAACAACAGAAATATCATCAGCGAATTATCCTGCTTGAGGTTATGGTCAGTCTTTCAGTCAGTAATTCAACCTTTTCTTAAACATCATCCTGTATTGGAAATTCGATCCTCATTCAAGCTTTTTCTCGCAGGAGTAAAGGCTGGAATATTTGTCAGAGATGCCAAGTCACGTTGCCCTCACCTCATGATTCTTTCTTATGACTTTGAGGCTTATGAGGAGGTGGTCATGATATTTCAGTTTCTTCATCCTGTTCTTTTCCTCTTTTAGTTGAATCCTTTTGTATTTGGATATCGAGTCCTATAAAATCTGATTTCATTTGCAGGTTGCTGATTGATTTTATAACATCTTGCACAAGTACTGCAACAAAGTGCAGGTATGGCCCCAAAACTGTTTGTTGAACAACTTCACAATCTTTGTATTTCTTGATTGGCAGTTGCTACTGAATGCAGGCCGTAAGTTGTGATGAAGCATTTTTAGATGCCACTGATTCTGGAGTAGAGGACATTCAAGCTTTTGTAGCAGTGATCAGAAAGGAGATTCTTGATGCGACAGGCTGTACGGCTGGTGCTGGTATTGCTGGGAATATGCTTATGGCGCATCTTGCTACTAGGATTGCAAAACCAGATGGGCAATGTTACATCCCTGTTGAGAAGGTAGCTTATTTTGAGCTGTCTTTTTGATGAATGAACAGGGGAGAACTTATGTCTTGATCTCTGTCATCTCTATATGTGTATCTTCTACTGTATTACAAACTATATTTTGCAACTTGCCAACTTCATTGGTTACATGTCATTGCTCTCTCTTTAACTATTGGTAGTTAATCTGTTCTTATCCAATTGTCATCTTTGCATCGTGAATTTGCATTGTACTTCTAAAAAGGACATGCCTGCAAGTCAAATCAGATTTTATAGGCTTCAGGTTAAAAAGCGAAGTTTCTGCCAGGTCTTCTCCATGTCCTTGCCATGTGAGATGTTTCTCCATTGCCATATGAGAGGCTCTTTTTTGCTTCACTTTATTTATGTCTTCATCCTGTTCAAGCATAATAACCTATAACCTTTTCCGCTGCAAGAATGTGTAGCATCAACATGAATCCTTGAATTATATTGCTTAAAAAGTACAACTTTCTTATTACTCCATCCGTGTCTTACGTTCCTTTTTAGTCTGTTTAAAAAAGAATGTCACTTTCTATATTTAGTAACTCTTTACACCCAATATCCTACATGACATATTTAAGACCACAAGATTCAAACGGATATTTTGGTACATTACACACATCTTTAGTTCAAGACCACAAGATTCAAAAGTCTTCTTTATTTTCTTAAACTCCGTGCCGAGGAAGACAAACAAATTGAAAAAGAGGGAGTACTTTATTATAAAAAAGAAAAAGAATCCGTGATTTTTTTATCAAGGATAAGACCCAGAAAAGGGCTTTTTGATCAAATAATTTTGCCCCAACACTGATATCATTCTATATCAAACACACTTCTCTTCTAGTGTCTACAACATGTAGTGGAAAAAGAGGAAAACGAAGACTTGAAGATCATTTTAGAGAAGTAAAATAGTTATTGTGATTGCACTGTGCTGATTTATCCTGTTGGCTCCATTAGGTGGAGGAGCACCTGTGTGAACTTCCAGTAAAAGCACTTCCTGGAATTGGTCATGTGTTGGAAGAGAAGTTGAATAGGAGACAAATCACAACTTCTGGGCAGCTGCGTATGATTTCCAAGGTTTTCATTGTTTAGTATTTCTTTCTTTCTTTCTGCAAAATATTGGTGATTGCACTGTTTTGCTTCTCTTTTGATCTGGTTTCTCTCAGATACGTTTCACACTTGAAGAAACACTGCAGGAGGACTTCATGAATCTCTTGCTACAAAGATCTTCTTGTTCAATTTTGTTTGTTAGTATTTTTTTTAAAAATAAAATAAGATATTGTATTTTATTAAAGCTAGTACCAGGAAGGTACTGCAAATTGTATTAAGGGGTATGTTTGCTATATTTGTAAGAGTTTGTAAGCAGAGTTTCTCCCAAGTGGGGTGGCCTAGCGGTTGTGAGCCGGAGTGACAACCTTGGGAACCAAGGATTGCATTCTAGCATGGACGGCACGAGTTGAAAAGATTCCAATCTTCCTAAATTACGGAAGGAGGGGGGGTGGGGTGGGGGTTAGAGTTATTTGATACCTAGGACAGTGGAGGTTGCAGGTACTCGGTGGATGTCGAGATGTGCACCATCTGTCCTGATACTAGTTACTACTATTCCTAAAAGAAGAGTAATATTATATTAAGTCTTCTTGTTTATTTGCCTTTTCCATCCAAAGCCCTTAGTGAAACTATATTTTCCATTTCTTTTGAAAAGGTTTCACGTTTAACAGGTAATCTCAACTGGATAGCTATCAAAGAAAAGTGAGGCTTTTTATTCATGCTGTCTGCTTGAGTCAGCGTCCTCTTTGCCACTTGTCTCCCCATTTTCATGGGCACATTCCCGCCCGTGGAAACTCAAGCATCCTTGGAACCTTCATTAAATAGAGCTGATGAAATAGGCGATACATTGTTTATTTAAGACTGCATTTACACCTATTTGGCTTACTCAGCTCCTGGAGTTTATTTCAGCTAGTGATGTTTTGTTAAACTCATTGTTAAAGTGTTTTCAAAAGCATGATCATTCGATAAAATGAGAATATCTTGTCTTCTTGTGGAAACTTTGTTATAATCAATGCTTAAGAAATCCCTTATTGGCATGAGGGTTGTTTCTTTGGAGAAAAAAAGTATGTCGAACACATTACAGCACTTGTTTGATCGTTGGTTGGTCATCTTTTCTTAGAATTGCTCAGTCTTGTAGATTAAAGAAGTGATTTTTATTGGTGAATACTTTCATAATTTCTTTTGCTGTTATTCAGCCTGCTGAGTGGGATGCTTTTCTCCTTTATATGATACTTATCGGCACATCAATCATGGTGGCATGAAGAATGCTATCTATATGTGGCATGCCATTTTTTGGGGATGACATGCAAATATTGGACTATATATATAACCTCCTACTAACTTGCTTAATGATTGATAAGTATTTACTTTGCCTCCTGTGCTTCTTGTTACTTCTAACTCGCGTCATTGATTCTAGTGCCAACATAAGCAGTCTCTCAAGTAGTATTGGGTATGTGTGTGTGTGTGTATATTTATTATGTTTCAGAGCAAAATTCTGGTTGTGAGTAGTACGTATACACTTATTTCTGTAGAGGTCTTAAACGATGTTCTAGTACCTGTCAAAAGGAAGCAAATACTAGTTACCGCGAATCTGCATCATGAAGTTTGTTAATTTTGTTTTGAATCAGTCATGCGGGTTCAAGCCAAATAAATAACTTCTCGATAACTTTTGCAGGAAAGCAAATCCATAGGTGCAGATGTTAACTGGGGCGTGAGGTTCAATGATCTGAAAGACGTTAGATCTCCACTAAACATCATTGTTTGTTTGCCCTTTGTATTAATGCTTATAGACACTACACCTTCTCAACTCAGGTACAACATTTTCTGTTAAACCTTTGCAAGGAGGTTTCATTACGTTTGCAGGGGTGTGGAGTGATAGGGAGAAAGTTTACCTTGAAGGTCTCTCTCTCTCTTTCTCTCTGTTTTTTGCCATATGAAGCGATAACTTTTTATTATAGATTATAGTTCATTACTGGACTCTTATAGTAGAAACTAGTCGTATAGTTGGTTCTTATGCTGCTTCTGCACCTATATTGTCAATACAGATAAAGAAAAGAGGGGTGATGCAGGGGAGCCAGTAAAGTATTTGGGCTGTGGTGTTTGTGATAACTTGAGCCATTCTGTCACGGTATAATATTTTCTATGATAACCTTGTGCTCAATGTTTCACATAGTTTCAATTTTTGAAACTATTATCCGTTCAACTAAGAGGAGCTCAAACATATCCAGGGACTTAATAAGTTTCAAAGTAAATCCTTCAGAATAGTTGAACAAAATCGTCATATTAGCAGCCAAGTGAGTATGGAACCTTGAAAAGAACATAGCTCGAGCCGAGGGTCTATTGAAATCAGCTTCTCTATCCCGCAAAGGTAGGAGTAACGTTTGCGACTCTGTGTACATCCTACCCTCCCCTCCCCAGAACCTACTTATGGGATCACACTGGGTTTGTTGTTGTTAAAAGAACATAGCTCGTTCAATATTGTCTGGACATGAAGAAATGAAACTTGGAAAATTTGGAGAACATGCCACCACTCAGATATATATTCTTTTTGCTTTAAAATAGTAAGTTACCACTAAGATAAGATTTTCTCTTAGTTATATTATCATACATATGGCCTAAACTATACCATGAGATCACAAGATAACCATAAGTGACTTATTTCATGAGTATCTTGAACAGGTCCTATATATTTTAGTTCTTGTGGTAAGTTGTATTTCTGACCAGTTACTTTATTTAAAATTAATATTTTTTTTTTGATTTGATATAGTTTTCTAGAAGGTCGGTAGTGGAGGGACGTGGACAGTGGTCCACAGAGGAGGAAGGATCACAATTTTTTTTGGCTGTAATGAGTCTGAGTGGACTTTAGATATGCATTTCCTGCCAAAGTTTATGTTAAAGAAATGGACATTGGGCCCAACTCAACTCCAAAAGCTAGCTCGTGTGGAGAGGATTGTCCAAGACCATATAAGACGTTTATGTAGCCATCCAACAAACAATGTGGGACTCCGACCCCCCCGGCGCATGCCCAAACTGGACTCTGGAGCATGGACAATATAAGATGGAAGACCCAACATCGGAAACAATAAATTGGGATGGGGCAGACTCTGATAACCATGTTAAAAAAATGGACCTTGGGCCTAACCCAATGGATAAAACTAGCTTACGAGGGGAGAATTGCCAAAATCATATAAGGAGTCCATGTACACAATCCACAAACGATGTGGGACTCCATTAATTTATGTTGAATTTTAAATTTGGGAAATTTGCGGATGGTTGGTTTTTGATTAAAATATCTACCTTTTAAGGAAATCCATCTCACAGTGTCATTTAATTATCTGAATACCTTTTTTATTTCCTTTGGTCGGTGCCCCGGTGTGAGAGGTTGGCTATGGACGGGTCATGAGGGGTAGAGGTAGGTCGAAGAAGTATTGGGGAGAGGTGATTAGACGAGATATGACGCAGATGCAACTTACTGAGGACATGACCTTAGATAGGGGGTTGTGGAGGACACAAATTATGGTAGAAGAGTGGTAGGTGGTCGAGCGTAGTCCTACTTACGCTTACAAAATGATAGTTGTAGTGTTATTATTGTAGGCTCGATTAGTCTATCACACTTATAGGCGCAGTATTGCTTTATAGTCCCCTGCAGTTTGATTTCTGCTGCTATGTGCTCTTTAGTGTACTTTGACTATCTTCTAATAGTTGCGTTAGCTACTGCTTCATTTTGTTAGAATGCGTTACCATGGCGTATTCAATTTTGTTATCAGCATGTTCATACTGCTTTAATTTCTTGTCTGAGTCTGACCGTTTTTCTTGCTTTGCTTGTTATTATGCTTTGTCTTGAGCCGGGTCTCCGGAATGCAGTTGCTCTACCTACCTAGGTAGAGGTAAGGTCTGCGTACACTCTAAACCTTTCCAGACCCCACGTTGTGAGATTTCACTGGGTATGTTGTTGTTGTTGGTAGTTGAACGCCTTGTCTTTTGTTAATTTTTTTGTTGGGCATAAACTAAGTTCCTTGTCAGCACAAAACTTAGTAAATCTTGTGATGGATAGTAATATGACTAATCTTGGTTAGCTTGTGAATGTTCTTCCTATAATAGTCTTAACAATTACTCACCTTTCAAAAAGGTACAAAATTAGCAAGAACATTAATGGTTCAATTTTGGAGCAGATTCAGTTTCCTTTAGATGCATCTGTTGCAAAAATACCAGAGTGCATATATATGTGTGTTTGTGTAACGCAGAGAAGAAACATTCTTACTTTTGCATTTACGAATTACACCTACTTGTCAACATATGTTCATTTTTGAGCAATGGATGGCTCAATATAAGAAAGGTAACATAGCAATTTTACATATTATTCTTTGTTATCTTTATCTAACCTGATGTACAATTTTTTTCCTCTGCTTTTGCTTAAGAAAAAACATAACTCTTGATGCACAAATTACATGATATATAATTTGGAATTAATGTTATTGAGACTTTCTAGTGTATTGGTATAGAGCTTGTTAAAAAAGGATGATAGTTTGATTTTTTTTTTGTTGGCAGGTTGATGCTGCAGTTCTCCAGTATCAAAATCAAAAACTAGTACAGCAGTTAGATGCACAGAAACATAAGATGCAAGATCTTAAAGCCAAAATGAAAGAACTAAGGGACAAACAAGCTTCTTATGATGACTTCTTGGTTACATTAAATCGGATCTGGAATCAGGTAACATCTTTACTTATCCTAATATATTGGTGACACAACTGACTCTGTCTCCGAGGCCCTAAGCACCTGCATAGTCCGCTGTAGCTGCCGAACGAACTCTTGAGGATCATCCTCAGATCTCGAACCATAAAACTCGGGTGGACTACAACCCAGAAAATCCCGAATCCTCAAACTGTCGGCTCTAGGGTTAGCTACTCCGCCGTGGCCTCTACCACTATGCTAGTCAAAAGCCCGACCGCTCTCCATAATCTCTAAACTCGCCTGGCCGCGAATCGAGGCTCGCACGGAACCTCGAGCTCTGCCGCCTCGGCTCTCTATCGCCGGTGTGGTGAGCTCGCCAATCCGCTTACTACCTCGTGCATAGCTCGTGCCCGAGTCCCGTAACCTCTGCGTACCACTAGCGCCTCTCTTTGCCTTGCCTCTGGGCCTGGTGCTCCGCGAGGCATAATCATTACATAAGCGGGTCGAGAGGATTCAACCTACTAGACGGCTCTGCGCACGATCTCAAAGAGAGAAGAATGAAACCATTCCTAAATGTCCCGCAACCTCACGATTATATATGTGGTGCACAACACACCGATAATCAAGACTTACTGTACACGGTCTTTAGACACTTTTCGAGGACTAATCGCTCGATACCACTTTTGTCACGAATTCCCGGGCTCATGGTGCCCTACCGGGCACCGCATGTATACATCGAGAAAATCAACGAACATACATGAAACTTATAAATAAATCATCAAAGATAAAATCAACAGTTAGCCGACAGGCTACCTTCCGACATATATATATACAAGCGGCTTGCCTCATTTCCTTTACAAACCGACCCACAATATGTGACTACTGCACTCTAAGAGTTTTAACATAACAACTGCGTGGTGGGACAGGGCCCCGCCATACCCCGAATACACGAATCTACAACCTCGGAAACCGTACAAGAGATAAGCCTCGGAGCAAATGGAGCTTTTTCCCAAAATCAACCGAGATCCTAAGAGTGGATCACCAACCTGGTACCTAAAACTGCGGGCATTTAACGTAGCTCGGCGGGGTCATAACAAAAGTGCGAATATGGAATGTAAATAACGTCAAGAAATGTATCATAATCAGATAAAAGAATGACAGGACAAGTATAAAAGTACATACCGATCCTCGTGTCATTACCACTTATGAACTTAATTTCATATCATTATCTTTTCCCATTTTCAATAAAGGTTATAGCCACATTCTTACGCACATGATTAGGAAAAATCATTAAGTTCATTACTATATAACTTACTTATCTTTCATAAGTATAATCCGGCCCTTTAAGGAGGGGCGCCTATACTACCCGACCAAAACTGGGACGCGATCAAGTCACACAAATATCAAAGCGTGCCCGTGGAATCCCCCATCACTGCCGACAACTATAAGTGTAAAAATAACCATGTGACGCGCCCGTGGCATCCCACCTCACTGTCGGCGTACACATACACACACATATATATATCTTCTGCCCGTGGAATCCCACATCACTGTCGACAACTATAAGTGTAAAATATAATGGCCTAAGTAGCCTAACATGTGATTTGCGTTGTTTTGATGATCTCTTAAATAACTCCATGTAGCTAGATGATGACCTGATTATCCTTGGGGCACGCAGTGGGGCAGATCAAATAGCCTTGCAAAGCTTGGATCAACAAGATTATTCTCGAGGTTGGCTGTTAGAAGAATAAGTGAATTTGAGTTTCTTTATCATCCTGAAAGTTCAATGTAGGAAAGATAAGCTCTTTTTCATTGTGTGAGAATAATTAGTTGATTTTTAAAAACATTTAGGTTCAATTCCATCATGTCCTGCGGAGGAGATTTTCCTGTGTAGGGTGTTGAAAACCAACGCCATTCCAGGCAATGCCAATGCCGGATCTATTGATAATATATGAGAAGCTCTTGATCTTCGTCACTCTTCTATTCTTGAATTAATGAAATCGTTGGAAAATGCTATTGATGCTCAGCGAATTAAAACCGAAAATTTTGCTCATCTTTTGGAAGGAAAGCCATCTGCAGAAGGTTGGGAACCTGGAAAGACCTCTTTATTCTCTAATTACATTGCAAGCGTTTGTTTCCTTTGGAATTTATTTTGTTACTATTTACTATGTATATAATTGGTGCTTGTATCAGGTCTAATCTGATTATTTTATCATTGTGATTTTGCAGATGCTATCATTCTTCTAAATAAGATTGATGATATGATGAAGGAAGAGGCTAATTATCTCCATCGAGTGATTGATGCTCTTCATTTGAAACACAAAGAATATGCTGATGAAATTGAAGCTTGTAATCAACGCCACTCAGTGGATCGATCTGAGTTAAAACGTCTTGAAGGTATTTGCGACATTTATTTCATGCCCTAACACAGTATATGAGATCTCTGAAGTACAATGTTAGAGATCAACATTGACATTAAATTCTGGGGCGTGTCTATGTGGATGTCCAAGGTGGTTTGTAATATTTAGCTTTAACCATTGTGTATGACTGGATATATGTGCATATCTGTTTTTCAGCTCATACTTGTACCTTATGTAAAATTTTGAGTACATTCGGTATTGTGAATTAGAGTTCAACTTTGATATCAAATTGATTGGTGTTTGGTAAATGGCTGTCCAAATCGGAGATGTAGTGTTTAAGTTCAGGTAGGGGTGTCAAATGGGTGGGCTGGGCTGAATTTGGGCAGGTTAAAATGACCAGCCCAAAAGTCACTTGGGTTGAAATGGGTTAAAAACCCGGTCATAATCCAACCTGCCCAATTCTTACTAAGTTTTAAATTCTTTGTTTGTTTTCTTATAATTTGTGTAAGTACCTAATAAATCCCTTTTTCCTTTTATTATTACTGTATATAACTTGTTAAATAAAAGAACATCTTCTTAAAAATACTTGGACAGTTTCCCATGGGTCAATTTGGATTGCATATCAACCTAGTTTTTAAATAGGCTGAATTGGACGCCTCAAAATGGGCTAAAAGGCAGCCCCGTGCACCTTGCATCCGCGTTAGCAGGTGATGCGAACAACATACCCTAATGCACTGCTTCCACAGCTTAAACCCAATAGGTCACCCTGTTGCTCCAAGGAGCTGAATTAATAAAATAAGTGGGTCACTGCCCGCCCGAACCTAAGTGGGTTGGGTGGGTCATGATTTTATGGGCTGATTTTGCCACCCCTAACTTCAGGCATTGTGTAGGATGACATGGATGTGCACTATCTGTGTTGACTAACATCTTTTGACTTTTTGAGCAAACTGCCACTGTTCCTTGAATATGTGTTAATTGCTAATGGTAAAAGGTGAGCTGGAGGAAAAAATGATGGAACTTGAAGACAGTAGAAGGAAGCTAGTTACTTTGAAAATGCAGAAAGATGTGGCGTCTGGTGGGCAGGAAACAATTTTGAGTGCAGTTAATGGAAGTATGTCACCAGAGAAGCATACAGACCGAACAAAAGGTGTGAGGGAACTGAAGGAGTCTATAGAAGAAGCAAAGGCATCGTGGCTGTAAGTCACCCTGATGTCTTGCCTGCGTGATATATGCACATTTAAAAACATGATGGTTTTGATTGCAGATACTGAAAGAGGACCGCCTCTCTGAGCTTCAAGATGCCCAGGAAGATAATATACATTTGTTAAAGCAGTTGCAAGATCTTCAGGTATTCAATAAGAGTTTCTTGAATTTAGGGTGTGTTCGGTATGAAGGAAAATGTTTTCCATAGAAAATGATTTCCAGGAAAATAAGTAATTTTCTTATTTTCTTATTATGTTCGATGTAATAAAAAAAATTATCCTAAAAGCATTTGTATATAATCTAAACAAATACTATAAGAGGTGGGATTGAGGGGGTACAGGTGTGGGGTGGTGGGGTTGGGGGTGAAGATTGGGGTCTTTGGAGAGCGGGGAGGACACAATCAATGTGGAATGTCACTTTTGGAACTTGTTTTCGTAGAGAATATTTTTCAAAATTTTTGATCAACCGAACATGGAAAAATTGAAAAACATTTTCTGGAAAATGTTTTCCTCCATACTGAACACACCCTCGGTAAAATTTAGAACTTCATTTGAATTAGAACACATCTTCGTGAGGCTAAATTTTGATTTTCTGTCCATATAGAATGAACTAAAGGATGACAGATATGTGTCTTCATCTCGTGCTTATACCTTACGCAATGATCAACTTCACCATTGGAATGCTGAGCGGTACAAAGCTCTGACGGAGACTCTTCAGGTTAAGCTACATTACTTTTCATTTATCATTGTGGTTTCGATGGTTTCCTAGCATGGCGTCTTTGCTTAAAATTAAATTCAGGCTGACAGGTCTTTCATCGGACGAAGGAGAAAGAACTGGTTGTAAAAGCAGAGGCTGTGGATGCAGCAAAGAGATCAGTTGATAACTCCGAGTCAAGGATTGAGGAATTGGAGCATCGCATTCACAGATTCATAATTGAAAAAAATGAGCTGGAAATTAAAATGGAAGAAGCTATTCAAGATTCAGGTCGGTGTATTTGCAAGTCAGATTTTAGTTTGGTAGATTTATGTAATCATCTGCTAATGAGAAGGTAGAGTTTTGCAGGAAGGAAAGACATTAAAGAGGAGTTTCAGATAATGGGCTCTACTTTATCAATAGAAATAGGAATGATGGAAGCTCAGCTGAATCGTTGGAAGGAGACTGCTCAAGAAGCTGTTTGCTTGCGTGAAGAAAAACATTCATTGGAAGCTTCTTTAGGAAGAAAGGTCAAGTCTTGGTGCCGTAATTTAATTTATATCTGATTACTTCTCAATTAATAAATAGGAATTCATTTTCTTAACTAGGATGAATGGGGGGTTCGAGTGTCGTTTAAACACTGAAAACTAATGGAGGATCTTTTCCCTACCACCCCAGGCATATTGTATCAGTACTGCCGGTTATCTTTTTTGTTTGGGGGTGGGGGGGAGGGGGATCAGCAAAGTGCCCTGGTGAAAACTATTAACCCCACTTCTCTCTTGTTTTCCATGTCCCTTTCCCCAGAACCCAAAAAAGGGGAACTGAAATATTAGAGAACATCAAGGGAAGATTTATTTCAAGTGATTTCGTTTTTAATTCTGAAATGCGTGCCACTTACTGCTGTAGGCTATTGAGCACAAAGACTTGATCGGTAAAGTTGCTCACCAGACTGGGGAAATCCGAACACTAAAGGAACTTGGAAGTTTTTCAGCATAGACCTTTGCTTGTTCATTACCAAGTTCTGTCCTTATCATTACAAGTTATGTTCCTGAGTTTTCTTGCAGGCTGAGAAGATGCAGAGGGACAAACAGGAACGTCAAATCTTCTTGGACATGCTTGGCCAGCAAATTTATGATAACAGGTAGTTTAATTTCATTTGCTGGTTCTAACTATTGTTTTGTTGTCATGTATATAAATTGCAAGTGCACTTGAAGTTTCGACTCATTGGTCTATGTATATACATGTGCATGCTTGTGAGTGTTATATGCTCTAGTGTTCTTTTGGCTGTCAAATTTTACAAGAAAATATTGTGAATGATTAAGTGGGCAATGAAACAATTTCATGGGCACCCGCAAGGGTGACTCAGTTGATTGAGGATGGTACTTCCATAATGGAGGTCTCAAGTTCGAAACCCCCTACCTATAACATCAGGGGATTTGCCTTCTGAGTCGAGCTCGTCGCACGGGGCTTGCTTAGTGCGGGTTATCACTTCTGTGCGGTTTGCGGGATAATGCACAGGAGCGAGGTTTACCCTGTGCGCACCCGAAGGGTAGCGACTGCGGGTTCCCTTGTCTATTGGGTTCAACTGAATTAGTATCTGGACTTCTATCTCTGCCAATGATGCAATACAACGTATAATTTTCAAAGTGTTTCCATATCTCAGTCCCATGGATTTGGCATTCGTCTTGTTGGAATTTTGAACCGTCTTGACACGTCGACAATGAAATCCTGTAGTAACATTCAAACTTCATCAACTATTATTTCTGTTTCATGGTTAATCACATATAAGTTTTCATAATAAGCATTAATTCATATCTGGACTTCTCTATCTTCTTTTCTAGTTTAATTGTGCCAGTGATGATAGAGTGCTTATGTTTGATTTTGTATTTCAGAAAGGAATCCTAGGATGCGGCAGTTATCTGTACTTTGGCGTTATTTGTCAGGCCTCATTGCACTGTAAATGTTAAGTGGAGTGAGTAGCAGTTTTAATGGCAGTGGTAGTGCTCAGATGCAGTGTTGAGGCAGATAGATGTGCGGTGCTGAGTGCTAAAAAAATCGGGTCAGAGATCGTTGGACTTCTTGCTGAGTGCTCAGATGCAGTGTTGAGGCAGAAGGTATGTCATTTTTCAGATTAGATCGTGTTAATAATTGCATAGAGGTTGACCTCGTTGGTGTTAAATGTGACACACAGGAGGGCGGAGAAAGCGGGGAAATGGAAGCATCAAGAAATGAGGTGATGCTAAGGAGCAAGGGACTTTGCCTAGTCCCAATAGAGCTCACTTTGCATGTAGCTGATACTACTCTCAGCGGCGCTGATTTTTGGTCACCTGCCGCCATGATGAACAATAATATCATCCAATGAACAATCGATTTACTGTTTTTTGCTGCCTTTAATAGGCCTTTTTGCTCTCTTTCCTTTATCTCGGTTGATATGACAGTATACTGCAACTAGGGAAAACCCTTTGTTAGATGTAAAATGACATGATCACAACTAGGTGAGTATACTGTAAGTGAATATGATAGACTAGGAAGGGCAGTAGCAGTTTTTTCGAAAGCTGATAGATCTAGAAGTGAAAAAAAGGATGAGAGATTCCTTTTGTGGCAGCAGATTTATTTATTGGTTGCAGAAACATCCAATTGGTAAAGGCAACATAACGTGGGGTTGGAAACACTGCTTGGTATTGGAAATTGTACAACTTTTAGGGAAATGGTAAAGTGCATTACACTTTTCATATCAAAGGAGGATTGGTGGACTCTATTCCTCTCGTCTTTACTAATTTCTTATTTACGTAGTTATTTTTTCCATAGTTGGTAGCACTTCTTAAATTACAATGCTAAAAGTGGTACAATTACTCCTATAACATAAGGGTAAGTAAATCATTCTGATTCTAATACTCTATTATAGTTTCATTTTGTCACAATAACTAATGAATCTCAGATGTCCGCTCACAAAAGTCATTTATCGAGGAAGATGAATTGAATGTGCAGCTTTTTCTTCTATAGCAGTCGATTTTGTCCCTCAATTCTCTTTTAAATTTGGCACGAATTTATTAGTTGCAGACCTATCAATATCTTATTAATTACCCCCTCCTCACCCAATGATTATTTGATAGTCTTCATCCTTTGTACACTGTACACTCTCTTTTAGGGGCTTATAGGCTACTGTTTAACTATTAATCGCTAAGTAATCATATACAAATGATTTATATATTTTAATTGTGTATTTTTTCTTGCTCCATCTTAATATATAAAGCATTTTTATCCCAATTTTGTATTTTTAAAATTTCTTCCTTAAATGCAATTACGTACTTGTTTCAACTGTGTATTTCTTTTTAGGCGTGTATTTCACTCACATAATACAGATCTGGTAGTGGGTTTTTAGGGTGGAATTAATTTCACTTAATTTTTTTTAGAGAGGTAATAGGACTTTTGCAAAGAATAAGTGTGGTTAAAATTTGATTATAGTTGAAGTGAGTACTTATATATCTTTTTCCAATTAAATAAAGAAATAAATACTTTTGTTGAAAATATTTATTCATGTTTTTGGATAAAAAAATAATACATTTTTAATATGTAAATTTGAAACTCTTAAATAGAGAATAACAACAACAACATACTCAATGTAATCTCACACCGTGGGGGTATGAAGAATGTAGAGTGTACACAGACCTTACTTCCACCTTGGTAGTTAGAGCAGTTGTTTTTCGGAGACCCTTGTCTCGAGACAAAGCATAATCACAAGCAGGGCAATCAAAACAAAGCAAGAGTTAAGAGTACAACAAGAGAAACGGTCATAATAACATAAGGAATTAAAGCTATATAAAGTGCATTCGAATAAAAGGGAGCAGTAACTAACACAACTAAATAAGATAAACAAATCACACAAAATAATTTCTCCGCAAAAATAATTTTGTATGATTAGTTAAAAAAAAAAAAAGACAGGCCGGTGCACTAAGCTCTTGTTATGCGCGGGGTCTGGAGAAGGTTTAGACCACAAGGGTCTATTGTACGCAGCGTTACCCAGTATTCCGGAAGGACTT
Source organism: Przewalskia tangutica (assembly GCA_029844215.1). Classification (NCBI taxonomy): domain Eukaryota; kingdom Viridiplantae; phylum Streptophyta; class Magnoliopsida; order Solanales; family Solanaceae; genus Przewalskia; species Przewalskia tangutica. The sequence continues at coordinate 2,505,848 of JAQGDG010000035.1, forward strand.
GGTATCTTTCAATTCTAAACGTCCTTAGGTCTTTGATTCATTCCTTGGCAGCTACCTTAACCCGAGGATCAAGCTTACTAGAATGCGAACATTGAAGTAGTTGATCCAACACAGTAATGACCACTTTAATCAAAATCATGTACGCATAATCATCCAAAGCCCCTATCAACAATAGGCAATTTGAGGTGTTTGGATAATATTTTGTTAATTTTTTTAAAATTTAAAGTTGTGCACTTTTTTATTTTTTCTTAGTGGAAAATTTTGAATCCGTCATTGATTGTGTATGTACATAAATTTACTTAGAGAAAATGTTATAAAAGAAACACTAATTTGCATATTAATAATATTTGTGTATCCAAACGGCTATTCTTAGAAAGGCGGCTCACCCTCTTCTACAAGGAACAATGAGTGTGGTGTAGTGGCTAGTGCTACTTCATCCTTAACCAAGAGGTCTAGAGTTCGAATCTCTTTGGAAACGTAGTCACCATTGTTAGGGAGTGTTTTGCCTTCAATGTGGACTACCCGACACGAATTCGGATTAGTCGGGCACCAATACAGGTATCGGACACAGGATGAGAGACAAAAAAAAAAATTAAAAGGATTTGGGTTAACCAACCCAATTACCGCGTTGAGTTCGGCGGGTTCATAAAATAACCCATACCCGTTTCTTTCATTGGTGTATATATTGTAGTATCTCCCGCTTCATTTTGGAAACCCCCAATATTCTCAGCATTCATGGAACCGTCACGCTCAGCGAACTCCAATTCAAAACGAACATCAAATTCAAATTGGAGTAACAATAGCAACAAGAAGACGACGAACCAAAAGACCCTAGGCATGGCTTGGTGCGCCAATTCTCGCTCTTCTTCTCGTCCTTCCTTCAATACTTCACCTTTCTCCAATTTTGGCAGGTTAAATCTTCTTCTTTCTTTACAATCTTGTGAACATTAATCTTGAATATTTGACCAAGAAAGTGTGTTGATCATCAAGAAAGTTTAATTCTTCTTCTATCTTTACTTTATTTGCACTTATATTGCGAATTTTTTAACATTAATTAGAATCTTCGAACACTATCTTGAATATTTGAACAGTTTTAAATAGGCTGAAGAGTGCTTTTCTTTAAGTTGACTTCGAATTAGATGATCATCAAGAAAGTTTTAGACCGGTCACTAGTGGAATGTGTGTTGATCATCAAGAAATATTATTCTTATTACTTTAGAGACGTTAATTATTGGAAAACTGAAACGAGTCAGAATAGAATGGAACCAATATAGAGTATTTGTGTAGCTGAGCCCATTTAGAATATAGTTGATTGATTTCTATGGACTGTTTTTAGAGTTTCACTTCATATGTCTCCTCTATATGGCCAAGTACACTTCTTGCCTACAATTACTTCATAAACGAACCCCTCCTCTCTGATTTGATGTGTATAGTGTATGCTATACTACTTCTCTGGTACTGGTTTACTGATCTTTTCATTGTGACTTTTGACAACTTTGTTGTAGTTACATGGCCGTGAAGAATCAGAAGCTTCACGAGCAGTTTGATGCGGAGGCATCAAGCACTTCTCTCAGTGGTCCAAGTTCGTCAAAACCTAAATGTCATGGCGTTTCCCTATTTGTGGATGGATCCACGGTTCCTTCCAGTCAGGTTTAGTGCATTATGGTTTCTTTCTGGTTATTTTCGTGACTGGGATTAATCCGATATGATTGCTTGAAGATTTACGAATTAAAAGATCTTGAATCTAGTGTTGAACTATGTTGCTCGGACTCTTCACTTTCGGTGCCGCACCCGTGTCGACACGACATGGCTGTGTGATCCGTACCCAATCTGGTCAACCAATTTTGGGTATTTTGACCAAAATCAAGGGAGAAATTCTGGACAGATTAAATGATTTATGTAATTAAAACAGAAGCTATGGGGAAATTGAAGAAAATGGAATAGCTTGTATCTAGAAATTTCTATGTCACTCCTTTTCCTTTTATCTCCTTCCGAGATTCTCCTCTTGATCAATATTTTCGACATAATATCTCATAATTTCGGTTTTATAACTCTATTTTTTAGAATTTTGACTTATTGTTTGCCGAATCCCCGCACCCGTATCCGTACCTGGTTCCGTACCCACAAATCTTAAAATTTAGATAATGACGAATCCGACCTCGAGATCCATACCTGTATCCGACACCCGCACCCGAGTCTGAGCAACATAGGTGTTGAATGATGTTGACTATTGTTTCATCAATAAAAAACCTTCTTTAACTTTTGAACTGTCAAAACAAATGATTACTTGTATTCTTACTTTTCCGTGATGAGTTTCTACTTGTGTAACAAGAGTTCATTCAGTCTGCATGTAAACACGTATACAAACATCCATCCTCTTTACAATCGATACCGTGAGTATATAACTATCATATTCTTTCCCATACCTCACTGGATTTTCTCATATGGAAGATTAGGTTGCTTGTCTTGCAGTTTTTTTATTTCAACAATACTTCTTCAGGAACTTCGTGGATATATGTTGAAGCATGGAGGCCGTTTTGAAAATTATTTATCTAGGCGTCGTGTTACTCATATAATCTGTAGTAATCTTCCCGACAGTAAGGTCAAGAATTTAAGGTTGGTTGTAAACCAAGTTCATCAGGTTGTCAGTTTCTTCTTTTTGTATCTCTGCTGAAATAGAAATTGTAATTTTGTTTCTTAAAGATTTGTTTGAATTTGATATAGGTCCTTTAGCAGGGGACTTCCAGTAGTCAAACCCACACGGGTGTTGGATTCTGTCGCTGCAAATAAGCTTCTGAATTGTAAGCTAATATTTCTCTTGACTTCCTTTTTAACGTAAACTAGCAAGTTGAGTACTTGTTTAGGTGTTAGCTCTGTTATGGCGGTTGTCCCTGAAAGCATTTTTGTAGGTGGAAAGATATTGTCTACAGAAGCGATCGGGAATCTGTGCTTCTCTCCTCTTAGGCCTCTTTTCATTTGTTGAATTGTGAAGGGGATAAAAGAGGAGAGAGAAACCGCTCTTTTACGTGTATTCTAGTTATGTTTGTATTATATCTCTATATTGAAAAGTTTGCAAGTTCAGGCCCTAGCTCCATCTTGTGAATAGTCTACTTGACGGAAACAAGGAAAAGTTGAAGTACTTGAATCTTAAGAAGATTAACCTTTTTGCCTTAGACGGAAAGTTTATTATAAGGTGCATGCACCTCCATCAAGTTCTTTATGAGCCTTGGGGTATTGCATGATTTTGGTTTTCATGATTTTGTTGTAAGCTTTGATGAGTCCACTTTGTGATACTTTTTGCGACTCAGATCAATACTTTTCAGTTTCTTTCTTAGTAAGTTATATCAGTCCTCTGTGTTGTTGTGTTGTTTTCAGGGGTTCCTTATCAGCTTGATCAGCTTGCAAGTGAAGTTAATAAGCATACACCCGAAATTCCGTGTCATGTATTGGGAACGTCATTTAAAGGAAATAAGAATTGAAATTGGAAAGATAAGTTGACAGAATGTTTTTGGACAGTTTTTGAGTCAACTTTGGAGCGGTATATCTCCTAGTTCATTAGGAGTTTTTAGGTGTTTCAATAGCCTAGTATGAAGTTCGTTGAGTCTAGTTTCCAACGCAACAAACCGCTCGTCGATTGGACATCGGAGTAGGAAGTTATGGACGTTGCAAGATCAGCTGGCAGAAGAGGGGGAAAAGTATTCCAGTCAGGCGTCACAGCGCCGCGGCGCCGGCTGCAGGGCCGCGGCACCGTAAGACCTGAACCCCTCTGAAGTTGCAGCGCCGCGGCGCCGGCTGCAGGGCCGCGGCTCCAAGGCGGGATTTTCAGCGAAAAATGGGGAAAAATCAGAGATATTTTGGGAAAGGGCCTATGGGAGGGTGACAAGTGTCCCTCCCATCTTTTGACCAAGGGAAGACCTTATATTATGACCAAGTCTTGAAGACTTGGTCATTTGCAAAGGTTCCTCCTAAGAAAAATCCCCTCTTCTCTCCCAAAAGTGATAAACCCTAGGTGTGATGAAATTTTTGGAAAGACGACAAGAAGGAATTATGTTGGCAAGCTTGTAGAGGGTTCGTGTGGGTGATTCTAACGTGAAGAAGAATTGCGGAAAGAGGGCGAAAGTGGGTGATTGTGGACTATTTTGGGCAAATTCCAAGGTAAGAATTCATTCTCCTTTAGAGGTAAATTATGTCACGTATTGTAGAAATTGGAGAAGGGTTTTGTGATGAGAAAAATGGATATAAGAATCGAAGGTTTCCATATTGTTAATGAAAGTATAAAAAGGGCAGTTTTCGAGTTCTAGTCGTAGATATTGATGGTCGTCGTCTTCACTTGTTATATGGGGTTTATTGAAGTGATTTTAGTCGTTCAAATTGTCAACATGAATTATGTAGTAATTTTGGAATAACGGCTTGGGTTATAAGGAATGGAAAAAGGAATATATGGTGTCATTATTGTAGCCGAGAATTGGCCTTAATAATAATGGCCTATTAATATGAATTGTGGGGCAGAATTTTACACGTCCAAGCTAGGCGTGTAATCCCCTTTGTATTGCTGAGTTGTTGGGCCTCAAATGTGGCGTTTAGTTATTGAATTCGGGCCTTGAAAAAGGTGGAAAAATATGTAAAATCGAAGGAAGTGCTGTCCAATTTTCCGTAGAATAAGGGGCTTTACATTAGAATATTCTATGTTTGAAGCAAGAGGTTGATAGACGTATTATGGTTATTATAGGTTGATACTCTACGCGCGGCATATTCAACTTGGCAAGTGGATTTAGCCGAGGAGGTATGTGATTCTTCCTATTCTCTTGAGCATGATTATTTGTGAAATATATAATGCGGTAGACGCACGTGTGTTAAAGGAGTTTGATTTCCTTTTTGTGTCCTTGACTTGATTTTAAAGTTAAGTGACTTAATACAAAATGTTAAGTGACTTGATATGAAATGTAAAGGACTTGAATTGTGTTGAAAAGTTGTAAAACCTTATTCGTTAGTAATGGGTACTTGGTTGTTAAAGAATTAAGTCCTCTTGGTCTCATAAATGATTATAGTTGTATTTGGTTGGTTTTAAACATAAAGTGTTATAATAGCTTTATGGGAAGTTAGTTATAACGACTTTATGAAAACGAAAGAATGGTTTTATTATTGGATTTAAAATGGTAACTTGACATTTGTTTTAAAAAGATATGAGACTTGATTTCCCATGTTATGGGACTTGATTTAAAACTAAGAGATTTGAGAATTTGAAGTTTTGAAACTTATATTATTTTGAGAAGTGATTTGGTTTAAAAAGAAGGCATGGTATTGTCTTGATTTGGTTTAAAAAGAAGGCATGGTATTGTCTTGATTTGGTTTTGAAAGCTAAACGACTCGATTTTGAAAGATAAGCGACTTGACTTATAAACGATTTGATCTCGGAAAAGGAGAAGTAACTTGATTTAAAAGTATGGGGTACTTGTTTTGAAAAGAGTGAGTTACTTGGGTTTTTAAAAGTATACTTGATTTTAAAGGCCTTGTAAAGATTTTCTGAAGGTGTAGTAATTTGGGTTGAAAAGAAAACGTGCTTTGATACGACGAGTATTAGTATCGTGTGGCTTTTACGTAAAAAGAGGTCTTTTTGAAAGAATGAAAGTACGTAGTACTTTGGGGTTAATACCCGGATTTTTGGCATAAAATGAAAGTACCTTGAGTGTGAGTAACTTGCATATGTTTGCTTGTGATAGCCTTGTTGTGCAAGTATTGTAACCTTATGCTACCGCGTCTCTCGATGGAGGGCCGGTCATGTTATTCTTGATCATTAGCATACTGACTCGATGGATGGTCCACGGGTATGCGGCCATGATGAGGGTTCGTTCCCTGTTGATAGTGTTATTCCATGGACTAGCTCTCCATGAGGTTTCTTGATCACGAGGTATCCGTAGTTAGCCTCGTACTTGCCGGTCGTGGGCGTCGACGCGATATCGGTAGTTGACTTTCGTACTTGCCCCGGTCAGTGTTATGGCGAAGTCTCGTGATGCAGGAGGTATCTGGTAGTTGGCTTTCGTACTTGCCGGTCGACGTGGCGCAGAGGTATCGGTAGTCGGCGCCCGTACTTGCCGGTCGACCGTGGGTTAGTTTTATAGCAGTTTTATGACGAAGTTTCGTGATGCAGGCGGTATCTGGTAGTTAGCTTTCGTACTTTCCCCGGTCAGCGACGTGATGCAGGCGGTATCTGGTAGTGGCTTTCGTACTTGCCCCGGTCAGCTTCGTGGTACAGTTATATAGTATTGTTGGTACGGTAGGTTACCGTAGTGGCTTCGTACTTGCCGGTCGATTGATGATGCAGGTGGATCGGTAGCTATGCCTTCGCGTCTTGCCGTCGGTTCTTATGACACAGGTGGGATTCATGTGTACTCCTTGGTGTTGTTATATCATAGATCGCCACGATGAGGAAGGAATTCCACGCATGATTGATATTGTGGCGTGAGACCCATGGTTATATTTGAGTGATGACTTTGAGGCGTGAGTCCACGACTTGACATATCGCTTATACATTGTGTCTTGTAGTTTGGTTATCATACATGTCTCTGTTTTATATAGTATTATGATTTCATTCTGATATTTTGATTTCACATACTTGGTACCTTTTGTCGACCTCGCCCGAGCTGCGTTAATAGCGAGTAAGTACACCAGTTGTTGATCCTCGCTCATAGGATCGCAGTTCTGCATTTGGGAAGCTCCGTTTCTCCGGAGGCTTATCTTTTGGTATAGTCCCCTGTCATTGTAGGTACTTGTACATTCAGGGGTATGGCGGGGCCCTGTTCCGTCATAGTTGTTGATACATTCTTAGAGGTCTGTAGTACTGTTGTGGGCAGAGTTTGTAAAGGATAACTGTTCAAGGTTTATTTATGTATATATGCAGTAAGGCGACTTTTTGGTCAGCCTGTTTTTGTATCACTGTTTATTTTTTTATGAGTTTTATTTTCCGCTGATTTTCTCTGATGTTTTATCACTAGGGTGCCCGGGGTAAGGCACCAGTCGCGGGCCCGAGGTCGGGTCGTGACAATAACCAGCCTAAGTTATCTGCTTTCTTTACGAAAAGCATTGTTGCTTCTGATGATACAGCAACATGTTCAACTGTCCAAGCCACTTGTAGAGTTGAGAGCCCATTGTCATATTCTGGACCAATTGAAGATCCTATATCCTTTGAAGAGTGGCAATCTGCAGAAGATTTGAAGCCTTGTGCTCTAGAATCTAAAGATCTAATGCAAGCGAACTACAATGTTGATAGAGTTGAAGAGTCAAGTGGTAGCATGGCAATGCAAGAACTGAGTGATGCTGCAAGTGGAGATGGAAGCCATGCTCCATTTTCAGCACCTTCCAGTCCTCACAATGATGCATCAGCTCGTAGCGACTGGACGAGTGATCCTGTTAACGAGGGCCCATCAAATTTAAAGATTCCTTGGTCTCCTAATCAGCGACATTCAACATTAGTTGATGCTAATTTTGTGGAAAATTACTTTAAGGTACACACGTTGATATCTTGTTATTGACTTTTGGTCTTGCTTGACCATTTGTATCTACACCCCTCCCCCCTTCCAGAAAAAAGAACTCGGAAGTCGTTTTTCTTTTTCCTTTTGCTAGAGTGTTGACATTAGAAAGTTGGATTAGATTGTTATAATTGTTAAGTTAATTTATTATCACATATTACACCATCTTTCTGCACATATAACTTGATTTTTGGAGGTCACATGTAAATTTCGATGCAGACTTGTAAGTGTGAAAACAGGCTCAATAAAGTCGCTCATATCAAACCTTCTTTTTTTGGGTTAAAAGTTCTTTTAACGACTAACCAACTTATTGTATGCTTCTGCTTCTTCTGTTGCTGGATCTAGGACTAGTGGACGACACTATAATGGACCTTTGAAGAGTGTGGAAGAATTAATTTCATTCTTCCACTTCAATCAAGGAAAAGCAAATACCAAGAATCAACAGCAAAAAAAAAACAGCCAACTCATACCTCGATGTTGTGTTGCTTATATTACTTCTATTAAATTCTTGGTGTCCAGATTTGCTGGAGCGTTTTGATGCGATGAGATTACCTGTTTTTCTTGTGGATCTGTTCTTTTGAATTTACTTAATTGCAGCTATTGCTTGCATAAGTAATATATGCATAAAAGTCTACATTGATAATTAATTGCATAACCAATATTAATAGCACTTAGTGCCGAAGTGGTTGACATATTCCCCGTGGGCTTTTGTCTTCAGCATTCTAGGTTGCATTTTATTGGCACCTGGAGAAACCGGTATCGTAAACGATTTTCTAGCTCCCCCGGTGAGTTTGGATGCTCAACTTCAGTCCCTAGTTCTTCAGTCACAACAAATAAGACGATCATTATTCATGTGGATATGGTAATTTCTGCTTCTATGGTCTGAAAACTCGACTTGTCCTCTTTATGTTGTTATGACTGCTTCTATGTTCTGGCTCCTCTCCCGTCTCACCTCCATCTGAAGGAATGATATATGTACTATTTGTCTTTGTAGATTATTCTCTGTACTAAAATAATCAATTCAACTTGTTCAGGATTGCTTTTTTGTATCTGTGGTCATTAGAAATCGCCCGAGTTGAAGGATAAACCTGTTGCCATTTGCCATTCAAATAATTCACGCGGAACAGCAGAAATATCATCAGCGAATTATCCTGCTAGAGGTTATGGTCAGTCTTTCAGTCAGTAATTCAAGCTTTTCTTAAACATCATCGTGTATTGGAAATTCGATCCTCATTCAAGCTTTTTCTCGCAGGAGTAAAGGCTGGAATGTTTGTCAGAGATGCCAAGTCACGTTGCCCTCACCTCGTCATTCTTTCTTATGACTTTGAGGCTTATGAGGAGGTGGACATGATATTTCAGTTTCTTCATCTTGTTCTTTTCCTCTTTTAATTGAATCCTTTTGTATTTGGATATCGAGACCTATAAAATCTGATTTCATTTGCAGGTTGCTGATTGCTTTTATAACATCTTGCACAAGTACTGCAACAAAGTGCAGGTATGACCTCAAAACTGTTTGTTGAACAACTTCACAATCTTTGTATCTCTTGATTGGCAGTTGCTACTGAATGCAGGCCGTAAGTTGTGATGAAGCATTTTTAGATGCCTCTGATTCTGGAGTAGAGGACATTCAAGCTTTTGTAGTAGTGATCAGAAAGGAGATTCTTGATGCTACAGGCTGTACGGCTAGTGCTGGTATTGCTGGGAATATGCTTATGGCGCGTCTTGCTACTAGGATTGCAAAACCAGATGGGCAATGTTACATCCCTGCTGAGAAGGTAGCTTATTTTGAGCTGTCTTTTTGATGAATGAACAGGGGAGAACTTATGTCTTGATCTCTGTCATCTCTATATGTGTATCTTCTACTGTATTACAAACTATATTTTGCAACTTCATTGGTTACATGTCATTGCTCTCTCTTTAACTATGGTAGTTAATCTGTTCTTACCCAATTGTCATCTATGCATCGCGAATTTGCATTGTACTTCTAAAAAGGACATGCCTGCAAGTCAAATCAGATTTTATAGGCTTCAGGTCAAAAAGCGAAGTTTCTGCCAGGTCTTCTCCATGTCCTTGCCATGTGAGATGTTTCTCCATTGCCAGAGAGGTTCTTTTTACTCTTCTTGTGAACATTAATCTTGAATATTTGACCAAGAAAGTGTGTTGATCATCAAGAAAGTTTAATTCTTCTTCTATCTTTACTTTATTTGCACTTATATTGCGATTTTTTTAACATTAATTAGAATCTTCGAACACTATCTTGAATATTTGAACAGTTTTAAATAGGCTGAAGAGTGCTTTTCTTTGAGTTGACTTCGAATTAGATGATCATCAAGAAAGTTTTAGACCGGTCACTAGTGGAATGTGTGTTGATCATCAAGAAATATTATTCTTATTACTTTAGAGACGTTAATTATTGGAAACCCCCAATATTCTCAGCATTCATGGAACCGTCACGCTCAGCGAACTCCAATTCAAAACGAACATCAAATTCAAATTGGAGTAACAATAGCAACAAGAAGACGACGAACCAAAAGACCCTAGGCATGGCTTGGTGCGCCAATTCTCGCTCTTCTTCTCGTCCTTCCTTCAATACTTCATCTTTCTCCAATTTCGGCAGGTTAAATCTTCTTCTTTCTTTACTTAATTCATTTGCTCTCATATTGCGATTTTTTCACAATCTTGTGAACATTAATCTTGAATATTTGACCAAGAAAGTGTGTTGATCATCAAGAAAGTTTAATTCTTCTTCTATCTTTACTTTATTTGCACTTATATTGCGATTTTTTTAACATTAATTAGAATCTTCGAACACTATCTTGAATATTTGAACAGTTTTAAATAGGTCAAGAGTGCTTTTCTTTGAGTTGACTTGAATTAGATGATCATCAAGAAAGTTTTAGACCGGTCACTAGTGGAATGTGTGTTGATCATCAAGAAATATTATTCTTATTACTTTAGAGACGTTAATTATTGGAAACCCCAATATTCTCGGCATTCATGGAACCGTCACGCTCAAATAACTCCAATTCAAAGCGAACATCAAATTCAAATTGGAGTAACAATAGCAACAAGAAGACGAACCAAAAGACCCTAGGCATGGCTTGGTGCGCCAATTCTCGCTCTTCTTCTCGTCCTTCCTTCAATACTTCATCTTTCTCCAATTTCGCAGGTTAAATCTTCTTCTTTCTTTACTTAATTCATTTGCTCTCATATTGCGATTTTTCACAATCTTGTGAACATTAATCTTGAATATTTGACCAAGAAAGTGTGTTGATCATCAAGAAAGTTTAATTCTTCTTCTATCTTTACTTTATTTGCACTTATATTGCGATTTTTAACATTAATTAGAATCTTCGAACACTATCTTGAATATTTGAACAGTTTTAAATAGGCTGAAGAGTGCTTTTCTTTGAGTTGACTTCGAATTAGATGATCATCAAGAAAGTTTTAGACCGGTCACTAGTGGAATGTGTGTTGATCATCAAGAAATATTATTCTTATTACTTTAGAGACGTTAATTATTGGAAAACTGAAACGAGTCAGAATAGAATGGAACCAATATAGAGTATTTGTGTAGCTGAGCCCATTTAGAATATAGTTGATTGATTTCTATGGACTGTTTTTAGAGTTTCGCTTCATATGTCTCCTCTATATGGCCAAGTACACTTCTTGCCTACAATTACTTCATAAACGAACCCCTCCTCTCTGATTTGATGTGTATAGTGTATGCTATACTACTTCTCTGGTACTGGTTTACTGATCTTTTCATTGTGACTTTTGACAACTTTGTTGTAGTTACATGGCCGTGAAGAATCAGAAGCTTCACGAGCAGTTTGATGCGGAGGCATCAAGCACTTCTCTCAGTGGTCCAAGTTCTTCAAAACCTATATTTCATGGCGTTTCCATATTTGTTGATGGATACACGGTTCCTTCCAGTCAGGTTTAGTGCATTATGGTTTCTTTCTGGTTATTTTCGTGACTGGGATTAATCCGATTTGATTGCTTGAAGATTTACGAATGAAAAGATCCTGAATCTAGTGTTGAACTATGTTGCTCGGACTCTTCACTTTCGGTGCCGCACCCGTGTCGACACGACATGGGTGTGTGATCCGTACCCAATCTGGTCAACCAATTTTGGGTATTTTGACCAAAATCGAGGGAGAAATTCTGGACAGATTAAATGATTTATGTAATTAAAACAGAAGCTATGGTGAAATTGAAGAAAATGTAATAGCTTGTATCTAGAAATTTCTATGGCACTCCTTTTCCTTTTATCTCCTTCCGAGATTCTCCTCTTGATCAATATTTTCTCCTCAAGTTTTCGATATAATATCTCATAATTTCGGTTTTATAACTCTATTTTTAGAATTTTGACTTATTGTTTGCCGAATTTCCGCACCCGTATCCGTACCTGGTTCCGTACCCACAAATCTTAAAATTTAGATAATGACGAATCCGACCTCGAGATCCATACCTGTATCCGACACCCGCACCCGAGTCTGAGCAACATAGGTGTTGAATGATGTTGACTATTGTTTCATCAATAAAAAACCTTCTTTAACTTTTGAACTGTCAAAACAAATGATTACTTGTATTCTTACTTTTCCGTGATGAGTTTCTACTTGTGTAACAAGAGTTCATTCAGTCTGCATGTAAACACGTATACAAACATCCATCCTCTTTACAATCGATACCGTGAGTATATAACTATCATATTCTTTCCCATACCTCACTGGATTTTCTCATATGGAAGATTAGGTTGCTTGTCTTGCAGTTTTTTTATTTCAACAATACTTCTTCAGGAACTTCGTGGATATATGTTGAAGCATGGAGGCCGTTTTGAAAATTATTTATCTAGGCGTCGTGTTACTCATATAATCTGTAGTAATCTTCCCGACAGTAAGGTCAAGAATTTAAGGTTGGTTGTAAACCAAGTTCATCAGGTTGTCAGTTTCTTCTTTTTGTATCTCTGCTGAAATAGAAATTGTAATTTTGTTTCTTAAAGATTTGTTTGAATTTGATATAGGTCCTTTAGCAGGGGACTTCCAGTAGTCAAACCCACATGGGTGTTGGATTCTGTCGCTGCAAATAAGCTTCTGAATTGTAAGCTAATATTTCTCTTGACTTCCTTTTTAACGTAAACTAGCAAGTTGAGTACTTGTTTAGGTGTTAGCTCTGTTATGGCGGTTGTCCCTGAAAGCATTTTTGTAGGTGGAAAGATATTGTCTACAGAAGCGATCGGGAATCTGTGCTTCTCTCCTCTTAGGCCTCTTTTCATTTGTTGAATTGACGAAGGGGGATAAAAAAGAGGAGAACGAGAAACTGCTCTTTTACGTGTATTCTAGTTATGTTTGTATTATATCTCTATATTGAAAAGTTTGCAAGTTCAGGCCCTAGCTCCATCTTGTGAATAGTCTACTTGACGGAAACAAGGAAAAGCTGAAGTACTTGAATCTTAAGAAGATTAACCTTTTTGCCTTAGACGGAAAGTTTATTATAAGGTGCATGCACCTCCATCAAGTTCTTTATGAGCCTTGGGGTATTGCATGATTTTGGTTTTCATGATTTTGTTGTAAGCTTTGATGAGTCCACTTTGTGATACTTTTTGCGACTCAGATCAATACTTTTCAGTTTCTTTCTTAGTAAGTTATATCAGTCCTCTGTGTTGTTGTGTTGTTTTCAGGGGTTCCTTATCAGCTTGATCAGCTTGCAAGTGAAGTTAATAACTGTTACACCCCGAAATTCCAGGTCATGTATTGGGAGCGTCTGAAGGAAATAAGAATTGAAATTGGAAAGATAAGTTGACAGAATGTTTTTGGACAGTTTTTGAGTCAACTTTGGAGCGGTATATCTCCTATTTCATTAGGAGTTTTTAGGTGTTTCAATAGCCTAGTATGAAGTTCGTTGAGTCTAGTTTCCAACGCGACAAACCATCGTCGATTGGGCATCGGAGTAGGAAGTTATGGGCGTTGCAAGATCGGTGGCAGCAGGGGCAAAAGTAAGACTCGAACCCTCAGGCGTGCGGCGGCCGTAGCGCGCAGGTGCGAGCAGCGGCAAGAGACTGAACCCTGCGAGTTGCGTGTGGCGCGCCAGGCTGCGAGCGCGGCTCCAAGGCGGTATTTTCAGCGAAAAATGGGGGAAAATCAGAGATATTTTGGGAAAGGGCCTATGGGAGGGTGACAAGTGTCCCTCCCATCTTTTGACCAAGGGAAGACCTTATATTATGACCAAGTCTTGAAGACTTGGTCATTTGCAAAGGTTCCTCCTAAGAAAAATCCCCTCTTCTCTCCCAAAAGTGATAAACCCTAGGTGTGATGAAATTTTTGGAAAGACGACAAGAAGGAATTATGTTGGCAAGCTTGTAGAGGGTTCGTGTGGGTGATTCTAACGTGAAGAAGAATTGCGGAAAGAGGGCGAAAGTGGGTGATTGTGGACTATTTTGGGCAAATTCCAAGGTAAGAATTCATTCTCCTTTAGAGGTAAATTATGTCACGTATTGTAGAAATTGGAGAAGGGTTTTGTGATGAGAAAAATGGATATAAGAATCGAAGGTTTCCATATTGTTAATGAAAGTATAAAAAGGGCAGTTTTCGAGTTCTAGTCGTAGATATTGATGGTCGTCGTCTTCACTTGTTATATGGGGTTTATTGAAGTGATTTTAGTCGTTCAAATTGTCAACATGAATTATGTAGTAATTTTGGAATAACGGCTTGGGTTATAAGGAATGGAAAAAGGAATATATGGTGTCATTATTGTAGCCGAGAATTGGCCTTAATAATAATGGCCTATTAATATGAATTGTGGGGCAGAATTTTACACGTCCAAGCTAGGCGTGTAATCCCCTTTGTATTCTTTGAGTTGTTGGGCCTCGAATGTGGCGTTTAGTTATTGAATTCGGGCCTTGAAAAGGTGGAAAAATATGTAAAATCGAAGGAAGTCTTTGTCGATTTTCCGTAGAATAAGGGCTTTACATTAGAATATTCTACGTTTGAAGCAAGAAGTTGATAGGCGTATTATGGTTATTATAGGTTGATACTTCACGGCGTATTCGACTTGGCAAGTGGATTTAGCGGGAGGTATGTGATTCTTCCTATTCTCTTGAGCATGATTATTTGTGAAATATATAGTGCGGTGAGCGCGTGTGTTAAAGGAGTTTGATTTCCTTTTTGTGTCCTTGACTTGATTTTAAAGTTAAGTGACTTGATACGAAATGTTAAGTGACTTGATATGAAATGTAAAGGACTTGAATTGTGTTGAAAAGTTGTAAAACCTTATTCGTTAGTAATGGGTACTTGGTTGTTAAAGAATAAGTCCTCTTGGTCTCATAAATGATTATAGTTGTATTTGGTTGGTTTTAAACATAAAGTGTTATAATTGCTTTATGGGAAGTTAGTTATAACGACTTTATGAAAACGAAAGAATGTTTTATTATTGGATTTAAAATGGTAACTTGACATTTGTTTTAAAAAGATATGAGACTTGATTTCCCACGTTATGGGACTTGATTTAAAAGTAAGAGATTTGAGAATTTGAAGTTTTGAAACTTATATTATTTTGAGAAGTGATTTGGTTTAAAAAGAAGGCATGGTATTGTCTTGATTTGGTTTAAAAAGAAGGCATGGTATTGTCTTGATTTGGTTTTAAAAGCTAAACGACTCGATTTTGAAAGATAAGCGACTTGACTTATAAACGATTTGATCTCGCAAAAGGTGAAGTAACTTGATTTAAAAGTATGGGGTACTTGTTTTGAAAAGAGTGAGTTACTTGGGTTTTTAAAAGTATACTTGATTTTAAAGGCCTTGTAAAGATTTTCTGAAGGTGTAGTAATTTGGGTTGAAAAGAAAACGTTCTTTGATACGACGAGTATTAGTATCGTGTGGCTTTTACGTAAAAAGTGGTTTTTTTGAAAGAATGAAAGTACGTAGTACTTTGGGGTTAATACCCGGATTTTTGGCATAAAATGAAAGTACCTTGAGTGTGAGTAACTTGTCTATGTTTGCTTGTGATAGCCTTGTTGTGCAAGTATTGTAACCTTATGCTCTGGCGTCTGCCGATGGAGGGCGGTCGTGTTATTCTTGATCGTTAGCATCCGGCTCGATGGATGGTCCACGGGTATCACGGCCGTGATGAGGTTCGTTCCTGTTGATAGTGTTATTCCATGGACTAGCTCTCGGGGTTTCTTGATCACGGGAGGTATCCGTAGTTAGCCCGTACTTGCCGGTCGTGGGTCGACGAGCGGTATTTGGTAGTTGGCTTCGTGCTTGCCGGCGGTGTTATGGCGAAGTCTCGTGATGCAGAGGTATCGGTAGTTGGCTTCGTACTTGCCGGTTAGCGACGTGGCCGCAGAGGTATCCGTAGTCGACGCCGTACTTGCCGATCGGCCGTGGGTTAGTTTTATAGCGATTTTAGCGAAGTTTCGTGATCAGCGGTATCGGTAGTTAGCTTTCGTACTTGCCGATCGGCGTGATCTGACGGTATCGGTAGTGGCTTCGTACTTGCCGATCGGCCGTGGTACAATTATATAGTATTGTTGAGTACGATGAGTTACGGTAGGCCAGCTTTCGTACTTGCCCGATCGATTGATGATGCGAGGTGGATCGGTAGCTATGTCTTCGTACTTGCCGTCACGGTTCTTATGACACAGTGGGACACGGTGTTCATGTGTACTCGCGTGTTGTTATATCATAAGCTGCCGTGGTGAGGAAGGAATTCCACGGGCATGATTGATATTGTGGGCGTGAGACCCATGGTTATATTTGAGTGATGACTATGAGGGCGTGAGTCCCTGACTTGACATGACTGCTTATACATTGTGTACTGTAGTTTGGTTATCATACATGTCTCCTGTTTTATATAGTATTATGATTTCATTCTGATATTTTCGATTTCACATACTTGGTATCTTTTGTCGACCTCGCCCGAAGTGCGTTAATCTGTGGTAGAGTACACGATTGTTGATCCTCGCTCATAGGATCGCAGTTCTGCATTTGGGAAGCTCCGTTTCTCCGGAGGCTTATCTTTTGGTATAGCCCCCTGTCATTGTAGGTACTTGTACGTTCAGGGGTATGGCGGGGTCCTGTCCCGTCATAGTTGTTGTTACATTCTTAGAGGTTTGTAGTACTGTTGTGGGCAGGGTTTGTAAAGAATAACTATTCAAGGTTTATTTATGTATATATGCAGTAAGGCGACTTTTTGATCATCCTGTTTTTGTATCACTGTTTATTTTTCATGAGTTTTATTTTCCGCTGATTTTTCTCTGATGTTTTATCACTAGGGTGCCCGGGGTAAGGCACCAGTCGCGGGCCCGAGGTCGGGTCGTGACAATAACCAGCCTAAGTTATCTGCTTTCTTTACGAAAAGCATTGTTGCTTCTGATGATACAGCAACATGTTCAACTGTCCAAGCCACTTGTAGAGTTGAGAGCCCATTGTCATATTCTGGACCAATTGAAGATCCTATATCCTTTGAAGAGTGGCAATCTGCAGAAGATTTGAAGCCTTGTGCTCTAGAATCTAAAGATCTAATGCAAGCGAACTACAATGTTGATAGAGTTGAAGAGTCAAGTGGTAGCATGGCAATGCAAGAACTGAGTGATGCTGCAAGTGGAGATGGAAGCCATGCTCCATTTTCAGCACCTTCCAGTCCTCACAATGATGCATCAGCTCGTAGCGACTGGACGAGTGATCCTGTTAACGAGGGCCCATCAAATTTAAAGATTCCTTGGTCTCCTAATCAGCGACATTCAACATTAGTTGATGCTAATTTTGTGGAAAATTACTTTAAGGTACACACGTTGATATCTTGTTATTGACTTTTGGTCTTGCTTGACCATTTGTATCTACACCCCTCCCCCCTTCCAGAAAAAAGAACTCGGAAGTCGTTTTTCTTTTTCCTTTTGCTAGAGTGTTGACATTAGAAAGTTGGATTAGATTGTTATAATTGTTAAGTTAATTTATTATCACATATTAGACCATCTTCCTGCACATATAACTTGATTTTTGGAGGTCACATGTAAATTTCGATGCAGACTTGTAAGTGTGAAAACAGGCTCAATAAAGTCGCTCATATCAAACCTTCTTTTTTTGGGTTAAAAGTTCTTTTAACGACTAACCAACTTATTGTATGCTTCTGCTTCTTCTGTTGCTGGATCTAGGACTAGTGGACGACACTTTAATGGACCTTTGAAGAGTGTGGAAGAATTAATTTCATTCTTCCACTTCAATCAAGGAAAAGCAAATACCAAGAATCAACAGCAAAAAAAAAACAGCCAACTCATACCTCGATGTTGTGTTGCTTATATTACTTCTATTAAATTCTTGGTGTCCAGATTTGCTGGAGCGTTTTGATGCGATGAGATTACCTGCTTTTTCTTGTGGATCTGTTCTTTTGAATTTACTTAATTGCAGCTATTGCTTGCATAAGTAATATATGCATAAAAGTCTACATTGATAATTAATTGCATAACCAATATTAATAGCACTTAGTGCCGAAGTGGTTGACATATTCCCCGTGGGCTTTTGTCTTCAGCATTCTAGGTTGCATTTTATTGGCACCTGGAGAAACCGGTAACGTAAGCGATTTTCTAGCTCCCCCGGTGAGTTTGGATGCTCAACTTCAGTCCCTAGTTCTTCAGTCACAACAAATAAGACGATCATTATTCATGTGGATATGGTAATTTCTGCTTCTATGGTCTGAAAACTCGACTTGTCCTCTTTATGTTGTTATGACTGCTTCTATGTTCTGGCTCCTCTCCCGTCTCACCTCCATCTGAAGGAATGATATATGTACTATTTGTCTCTGTAGATTATTCTCTGTACTAAAATAATCAATTCAACTTGTTCAGGATTGCTTTTTTGTATCTGTGGTCATTAGAAATCGCCCCGAGTTGAAGGATAAACCTGTTGCCATTTGCCATTCAAATAATTCACGCGGAACAGCAGAAATATCATCAGCGAATTATCCTGCTAGAGGTTATGGTCAGTCTTTCAGTCAGTAATTCAAGCTTTTCTTAAACATCATCGTGTATTGGAAATTCGATCCTCATTCAAGCTTTTTCTCGCAGGAGTAAAGGCTGGAATGTTTGTCAGAGATGCCAAGTCACGTTGCCCTCACCTCGTCATTCTTTCTTATGACTTTGAGGCTTATGAGGAGGTGGACATGATATTTCAGTTTCTTCATCTTGTTCTTTTCCTCTTTTAATTGAATCCTTTTGTATTTGGATATCGAGACCTATAAAATCTGATTTCATTTGCAGGTTGCTGATTGCTTTTATAACATCTTGCACAAGTACTGCAACAAAGTGCAGGTATGACCTCAAAACTGTTTGTTGAACAACTTCACAATCTTTGTATCTCTTGATTGGCAGTTGCTACTGAATGCAGGCCGTAAGTTGTGATGAAGCATTTTTAGATTCCACTGATTCTGGAGTAGAGGACATTCAAGCTTTTGTAGTAGTGATCAGAAAGGAGATTCTTGATGCTACAGGCTGTACGGCTAGTGCTGGTATTGCTGGGAATATGCTTATGGCGCGTCTTGCTACTAGGATTGCAAAACCAGATGGGCAATGTTACATCCCTGCTGAGAAGGTAGCTTATTTTGAGCTGTCTTTTTGATGAATGAACAGGGGAGAACTTATGTCTTGATCTCTGTCATCTCTATATGTGTATCTTCTACTGTATTACAAACTATATTTTGCAACTTCATTGGTTACATGTCATTGCTCTCTCTTTAACTATGGTAGTTAATCTGTTCTTACCCAATTGTCATCTATGCATCGCGAATTTGCATTGTACTTCTAAAAAGGACATGCCTGCAAGTCAAATCAGATTTTATAGGCTTCAGGTCAAAAAGCGAAGTTTCTGCCAGGTCTTCTCCATGTCCTTGCCATGTGAGATGTTTCTCCATTGCCAGAGAGGTTCTTTTTTGCTTCACTTTGTTTATGTCTTCATCCTGTTCAAGCATAACAACCTTTTCCGCTGCAAGAATGTGTAGTTTAGATGGGAATCAACATGAATCCTTGAATTATATTGCTTAAAAAGTACAACTTTCTTATTACTCCCTCCGTTTCAATTTGTTTGTCTTACGTTCCTTTTTAGTCTGTTTAAACTTTCTATATTTAGTAACTCTTTACACCCAATATCCTACATGACATATTTAAGACCACAAGATTCAAAGGATATTTTGGTACATTACACACATCTTTAGTTCAACACCACAAGATTCAAAGGTCTTCTTTATTTTCTTAAACTCCGTGCCGAGTATGAAACAAATTGAAAAGAGGGAGTACTTTATTATAAAAAAGAAAAAGAATCCGTGAATTTTTTATCAAGGATAAGACCCAGAAAACAGCTTTTTGATCAAATAATTTTGTCCCAACACTGATACCATTCTGTATCAAACACACTTCTCTTCTAGTGTCTACAACATGTAGTGGAAAAAGAGGAAATCGAAGACTTGAAGATCATTTTAGAGAAGTAAAATAGTTATTGTGATTTCACTGTGCTGATTTATCTTGTTGGCTCTATTAGGTGGAGGAGCACCTGTGTGAACTTCCAGTAAAAGCACTTCCTGGAATTGGTCATGTGTTGGAAGAGAAGTTGAACAGGAGACAAATCAAAACTTGTGGGCAGCTGCGTATGATTTCCAAGGTTTTCATTGTTTAGTATTTCTTTCTTTCTTTCTGCAATATATTGTTGATTGTTCTCGCGGTTTTGATTTTCTATCTGTTTATAGTTTGTGTACAACAAGCACTGTTTTTCATCTCTTTTGATCTGGTTTCTCTCAGATACGTTTCACACTTGAAGAAACACTACAGGAGGACTTCATGAATCGTTGAATCTCTTGCTACAGAGATCTTCTTCATTTTTGTTTGTTAGTATTTTTTTTGAAATAAAATAAGATATGGTATTTTATTAAAGCTAGTACCAGGAAGGTATTGCAAATTGTATTAAGGGGTATGTTTGCTATATTTGTAAGAGTTTGTAAGCAAAGTTTCTCCCAAGTAGGGTGGCCTAGCGGTTGAGAGCCGGAGTGACAACCTTGGGAACCAAGGATTGCATTCTAGCATGGACGGCACGAGTTGAAAACTTCCAATCTTCCTGAACTATGGAGGGGGGGAGAGTTATTTGATACCTAGGACAGTGGAGGTTGCAGGTACTCGGTGGATGTCGAGATGTGCACCATCTGTCCTGATACTAGTTACTACTATTCCTAAAAGAAGATTAATATTATATTAAGTCTTCTTGTTTATTTGCCTTTTCCATCCAAAGCCCTTAGTGAAACTATATTTTCCATTTCTTTTGAAAAAGGTTTCACGTTTAACAGGTAATCTCAACTGGATAGCTATCAAAGAAAAGTGAGGCTTTTTATTCATGCTGTCTGCTTGAGTCAGCGTCCTCTTTGCCACTTGTCTCCCCATTTTCATGGGCACATTCCCGCCCATGGAAACTCAAGCATCCTTGGAACCTTCATTAAATAGAGCTGATGAAATAGGCTATACATTCCCGCCCATGGAAACTCATGGTTAAAGTGTTTTCAAAAGCATGATCATTCGATAAAATGAGAATATCTTGTCTTCTTGTGGAAACTTTGTTCTAATCAGTGCTTAAGAAATCCCTTATTGGCATGAGGGTTGTTTCTTTGGAGAAAAAAAGTATGTCGAACACATTACAGCACTTGTTTGATCGTTGGTTGGTCAGCTTTTCTTAGAATTGCTCAGTCTTGTAGATTAAAGAAGCGATTTTTATTGGTGAATACTTTCATAATTTCTTTTGCTGTTATTCAGCCTGCTAAGTGGGATGCTTTTCTCCTTTATATGATACTTATCGGTACACCAATCATGGTGGCATGAAGAATGCTCTCTATATGTGGCATGCCATTTTTTGGGGATGACATGCAAATATTGGACTATATATATATATAACCTCCTACTCATTTGTTGTGTTTCAGGAAACTCTCCAGAAGGACTTTGGTGCTAAAACTAGCAGTACACTATGGAACTATAGTAGAGGATAGACGATCGGTTGGTTGGCATGATGCAGGTTTGGACCAACACAGAATATCTTTACCGCTTTAATTTGTATGCTTTCTTTTGGATTGTGTCAATAGTCACACAACTGACTCGCGAACTCCCATTGACTCCTCCATTTCACTGTTTCTTATTGTTTTGAATTTTGGAGACTTGCTTAATGATTGATAAGTATTTTCTTTGCCTCTTGTGCTTCTTGTTGCTTCTAACTCACGTCATTGATTCTAGTGCCAACATAAGCAGTCTCTCAAGTAGTATTGGGTATGTGTGTGTGTATATTTATTATGTTTCAGAGCAAAATTCTGGTTGTGAGTAGTACGTATACACTTATTTCTGTAGAGGTCTTAAACGATGTTCTAGTACCTATCAAAAGGAAGCAAATACTAGTTACCGCGAATCTTCATCATGAAGTTTGTTAATTTTGTTTTGAATCAGTCATGCGGGTTCAAGCCAAATATATAACTTCTCGATAACTTTTGCAGGAAAGCAAATCCATAGGTGCAGATGTTAACTGGGGCGTGAGGTTCAATGATCTGAAAGACGTTAGATCTCCACTAAGCATCATTGTTTGTTTGCCCCTTGTATTAACTTATAGACACTAAACACCTTCTCAATTCAGGTACAACATTTTCTATTAAACCTTTGCAAGGAGGTTTCATTACGTTTGCACGGGTGTGGAGTGATAGGGAGAAAGTTTACCTTGAAGGTCTCTCTCTCTTTCTGTTTTTTGCCATATGAAGCGATAACTTTTTATTATAGATTATAGTTCATTACTGGACTCTTATAGTAGAAACTAGTCGTATAGTTGGTTCTTATGCTGCTTCTGCACCTATATTGTCAATACAGATAAAGAAAAAGAGGGGTGATACAGGGGAGCCAGTAAAGTATTTGGGCTGTGGTGTTTGTGATAACTTGAGCCATTCTGTCACGGTATAATATTTTCTATGATAACCTTGTGCTCAATGTTTTCTAACTGAAGAAATTTCTCTGTTCCTTAACGGGTTTTAATTGCATTGTGCCACTTGTAGGTGCCAATGGCTACAGATAGGGTTGATGTGCTTGAGAGAATCGTTTCACAGCTTTTTACAACTTCACACGTGGGTAATTTCTTTCCCCACTTTAAAATAAGGATTTTAAATCCACACCCAAGGGTGTGGCCTAGTGGTCAATGAACTTGATGCAAACCTTGGAGATCAGGCTCACAGCAAAGACAAGAAACACTAGGTGATTTTTTTCTAGGGTGAATGCCAAAATGGAAATCGATTATCTTAAGAAATTTTAGTTGATCTCAGTGTCATTTCAATGTAAATAGCTTGTTTAGCTTTGTTCTCTGGGACCAATTCTCTTCACGTTCAAAGTTATGGGCTTTTGTTGTGATTTAGTCTGGATTATCCTTCTTCTTGTTTCCTAGATTTTGGTTTTCATCTTGATACATCTGTGCCAAAATGATTATCTGATCTGCTTTGAGAGTCGATCAAATCGATTTTGACTGTAATTCCTAAAAATGTTTTTTTGCCATATGAAATAGGAAAATATAGAACTCTATTGTTTTTCACATAGTTCTATTACTAGATTTAATTCTCAGAAGATGAATTACTCAAATTAAACTTTAATAAACAAAATAGGTCTTATCAATTTGGGACAGAGTATCAGCTTTTGTGTGCAACATTCGAAAGAGGGAGTAACGTTGAAGAGCAAAGATGCATGTTTCGTCTCATGCAGAAGCTACTTGTTTTTCATTATTTCAGCCAAATTTTATTGTAAGAAACAAGAGCTGTTTTTGGGAGTCATATTAACCAATAAATCTTGAGATTCGAGTTTTAATTAGAACATATTAGAGTCCTAAGTGGTAGCTACTGCTGCTTGTTTTTCCTGACGGCTTTACCATAGCTTATTCACTTTCGTTATTTTCATTTTCATATTGCTTTGAACTACTTGTCCTTATCTGACTTTTCTTATGCTTTCTCTTGAGCCGAGAGTCTTTCGGAAACGACCTCTCTACCTTCCAAGGTAGAGGTAAGGTCTGCGTACACTCTACCCTCTCCAGACCCTACACTGTGGGATTTCACTGGGTATGTTGTTGTTATATATTAGAGTCCTAACACAGTGTTAGGATGGTGAAGAGAGCTGGGAGTAGCCTTTTTTTCTTTACCTTCAATAGGGACTCCTGTTTTATAACACAAGACCCCACTTGTGGGATTATACTGGGTATGTTGTTGTAGTTGTTGTAGTTGGGCTTGAAATCTGTTAGAGAATGCCATTTTCATTAAACTTCAAATACCTTCTGTATAGCCTAAGAGGGAACTAAAAATATACTGGTGCAGCTCTGATGCTGATGAAACTTTTAAGGTGCAACTTTGGTTTCTGCACTAGCAGCGTTTCATTTTTCGCTTAATTGTTAGATGTATCAAAATCTGTAATCTACTCATGGTGAATTTGGAACATTGCAAACTTAAAATTTTCTCTAAGGATGTTAGAATTCCCTTTGGAACAAATGAGTTTAGAGTATTAAACTTAGATTTTACTTCCACATCAACCATTTCTTTGTTCATTATCTTAAAAAACGTCTTGTCTTTGTTTCAGAAATAAGACAAAAGCTATGACTTGTAGTCTACTTGTTTTCTGCTTCTCATATGAGTGCTGTTTTGACTATTTTGTGCAGACGTGGAGGACATAAGAGGCATGGGATTGCAGGTCTCAAAGCTTGAAACTGCGGATAGTTCCAAGCAAGGTGTTTTTTCTGACTTTCTTTGTGTTTCATATCTCTCTATGCCATAACATGCCAGTTATGGTGTTATGATGTGACGACAGTTTGCCTTCTATGAACTGGATATTCTACTAATTTCCATTGACATATATCCAGGGAAAGAGAGATACTCCATCAGATCTTGGCTCACTGCTGCCTCTGCTAAGACCAGTAACCAAAACGTTAGCATTAGTCATGAGAAAGGTGCTGATGAAGGTTTGACTTCTTCACTTGTTTTCGTTGGCTTGTCCAAATATTTATTGCCTCTAATCATGCCTATTGTATGATAGGAATATTACTAACACACTTAACTGGCACTGAAAGTCTATGGTGTGGTTCCTTGCATTGGCTGTGCTCTAGCTCATAAAAGGTTGTAGACCTTTTATAGGAATCTCTTTAATTTGCATGTCTTAGAAATACTCGAGGACATCATAATTTTTTATCTTAGATTATTTCCTTCTCTGTCCATACAAGAGAAACACAATGTTTTTTTTTAATCGTAGCAGCACTGATGGATGTGAAATATATTATTTAAGGCTTCTGTTAAAAAGTTTAGTATGATGATCTTATGTTGTTGCTTCATGTCAATCTAATACAACATCTATTTTGTGTTTTCAATAAATTATTAATTAAAAAGTATCGCCGAATTTTAATTGAGTTCATTTTCCAGTGAAGACATGCTGGATGAGTCTGAATTCAATCTACACTCTGATATTGCAGATAACAGTAAAAATAGTGTTGATGAACGTCATGCTCAGTTGCAGGGTGATTCAAGTACACCTTTCATTGAAATGACTGCAGCGTCGCCCTCCAGTACTGCTGGTATCGGACCGAGGAACTCTTCCTCCTATGAGCAGGCTTGATATAGGAGTTATAGAGTCTCTTCCTCCTGAGGTCTTTTCAGAAATTAATGCCATGTATCATGGAAAATTGGCTCATTTATTACTGAAAAGAGAAGCAAAGGTGAGGTACATTCCTTTAAAATTACAGAAGGCAGTTGGTTAACCCAATTAGCTTATGTATATACCGTGTTGTGATAAGATTTTGCCTCAATTCTCATATCTTTTAAATTAGGTGTATCAGAAAAAGAAAACATATCTTCGGTTTTCCCTGCTGCACCGAATGAAGCTTTTGCTGCTCGTGAGGTATGTTCTGCATTTTTCTCTTTTTGGGCCGGCTTAGCATTTGGCCTGTTTTAACATTGATGATGATGATTATCTTGTTTCTACAACTTCATGGTGTTGATTGTTCCTGGCTATTATAGGAGCAGCAGTATAATGAAGAGGACATCCAAGTGGTCTCTTATCCTAATAAGCTTTTTGCTGATATGACAAGTGAGCCAGTGTCTGATGCTAGTGTACCAAATCTGGACTTGGTTATTAATGCTCCTGTCCCAGGAGGCATCAGTCTAATGCCCGCTTCTCTGAGTCAAGTAGACACCTCGGTTTTTCAGGAATTGCCTGAGGAGTTGAGGACAGATATACATGAACTCCTTCCTGCACACAGGAATGATGAATCTTCACTAGATGCTTCCTTGGTATGTGCTAATAATCAGAACAAGAGTCCTATTTCAAGCATTGATTTGTGGGTTGGAAATCCACCAGAATGGATTGGCATATTCAAAGCCAGTAATTGTCAGATTTTTGCGTTTTGGCGGAGATGTATGAAAGAGCAGGGACAAAGAAACAGTTATCTTTTGTATTGCAGAGGACTATGACTCGGGCTTATATTCTCCCGGATGTGACCACTGATGGATGGGCTGAGGCTGTTAGTTGCTTATGCGAGCTTATCAAGCAGTATTTAAAATTAAAAATTTCAATTGATATTGAAGAGGTTTACATTTGTTCTTGCCTTTTAAGAAGGTATATGCCAGAGGCTAAACTTATGTGCAGTATGTGTTCTTTCTTCATCACGTCTCTTTTCTTGGCACTTGCTTCTGTTATTCTTTCCTCTTTGCGATCTTAAATTTCTTTTTTGTTGCTATTGTATTCCTTCATATTCACCATTGGAATCTTGAAGAGAAGTTCAATGTGGCGTTCTATAAATGCAGAATCCGAGGTGATGTGGAAGTTAGGTAGCCATTTAGTGTAGCTTTTCAAGAAAAAACCAAGTAAAAGTTGAAGGACACAGACTGGCAGACTTGCTGTCTTGCTCTTTCCCCTTCCATAATACAACAACAACTATGTCTCAATTCCAAACAAGTTGAGGTCGGCTATATGAATCATCACTTCCCCATTTAAGCTCAACCCATGTCATCATCGTACCAAATAAAGATAAAAGTAAAAAATAAGTTAAATATATATAGATATATTAATATTAATAATAAAAATATTAGGAGTTCTCTAACAAGTCTTAATCATGATATTAGAAGTTCTCTAACAAGTCTAAATCTATTCCCAACTAGTAGATATCACCTATATGAATCTTTTTCTTTCATTATGTCCTATCTTTAGCTAAATCTACATTACTTTCAAGATATTGTAGGTCTTCCGCGACAACTTCCTTTCGTGAGATCTTAGGCCTACCCCGTCCTTTTAACACCTTCACTCTATTATAGTAACCATCTCTCGTATTCTCAATTGTGCTACTTGTACCTTCTGGTGAATGTGATTATTTTTAATCTTATTCAATCTTGTATGACCACACATTCATCTTAGTATTCATATCTTGCAACACTCATTTTGTGGATATGTTGGACTCAAGTGGCCTAGCATTCACTACCATATAACTTTGCCGGTCTTATAGTTGTTCTAAACGTACCTTTCACTTTAGTAGCCATCCTCCCATAAACACTTCTTTATTTCAACCCTCCAATTTTAATTCTATGAGTAACATCTTCATGTATCATTCCATTTCCGTGAAAGAACAAGCCTATCCCATGCTGACTAAACTAGCGGTGCATGTATTTAGTCTTACTTTTATTTATCCGAAAACTTGTAATCTCTAAAGTGCTTCTCCATAGTTTAAGCTTTTGGTTCACACCCTCGTTGGTTTCGTATATTCACACAATATCATCAACAAATAGTATGCACCAGGGACCTCATCTGTGATTGTGTTGGTCAACTTATCCTTAACTAACAAGTAGGGGCTTAGTGTTGATTTCCGGTGTCCCCTGTTATGGAAAGCTCCTTTATATCTCCTACTAATATTGAAAATGATGGTTTGGGTTTAGTCAATAATGTCATGCCAATGGGAAGAGTTGGTGTGAAAAGAAAGAAAAACAGACGAGGAAAAGTGGTGTGGCAGCTAGGATGTTTTCCTCCTTTGATGTCACATCAAGAGGAGGTAGAAGCAAAATTGATGCTTGCTTCCTTTGATGTCACTAATGACATCCCCTATAAATAGATGCACTTCTTCTCTTGTAGAAATCATCCCAAAAATCATACAATACATTGTAGTGAGTAGAGAGTTAAGAGAGTAATTCTCTTAAGTGTAATTGGAAAATATCTCATCCTTTGTTAATAATATAAAGGCAATTGTTCTCTGGTGGATGTAAGATCATTTTTATCCGAACCACGTTAAATCATGTGTTCTTTCTTTTACGTTTCCTCTAACAATTGGTATCAGAGTGTTAGGACTCTTTGAAGATTGAAGGAGGATTTAGTGGGCGCAACAACATCAATATCTGGAAGATCCATATGATGGCGTTACTGCGGAGGGAAGGTTCAATACATGCTTTGACGGAAAGTATTACATCGGCTTCCGACAAGGAGAAGATTGAAGGGATGCATTGAGTGTAATCCAACCGTCTCTTGACCTAACATGCTTTGTGAAATGAGTACAAATGCCAAGAGGCGGTCGAATAGTTATAGGACAAGCTCTGAGGCTTTATCGGACCGTCGGTGACAATAAGGATGTTGTTACAACGACGTCTTCACACATTTAAAATGGGTCAGTACTTTGTTACAAGATCATTTACATTTCAGAATTAAAAGGATGAGACAACTTTGCGTGCTTTGCTATTTTAATTGACTTGAGGATATCATGATATCAAGAATTCAATTATTTATAGCAAGGAGTCTCACCTGAGCAAGTCGCGTGACACTTAACTCTAGTGATGTGCGGGGGAATTTTGAAAAAGAGGCAGAGAGGATCAAGCAAGTGGGCTCTTTGTGAGAGGTCGGACTAGCCAACAGGGAAAGAGCAAATCAAAGCACAGATCAAAGTTTCGTGTGAACAAGAAGAATGCAGATTGTTGGGGATGCGGCAAGAAGGGGCTCTTTGAACGAGATTGCCCAACGTCAAAGTCCAAGGGAAAGGCGAGTTCATCCACAGTTGAACATGTACATGATTCTGATAATGATTATGTACTTACAACATCGTGCAATAATGAAAGTTATAAAAACAAATGGGTGTTAGACTCTGCTTGTACTCTGTATATGACGTTTCAAAGAGACTGGTTAAGTGGAGGAACTGTAGTAATGTGCAATAATGCAACTTGTGCAATAGTTGGCATTGGCTTAGTACATGTTCGCTGCCATGACGGAGCCGTGAGGACTATTACACAAATCCGTCATGTTCCTGATCTGAAAAAGAATTTGACCTCCCTAGGTACTCTGGATAAACAAGGCTACAAGTACATGAGCGAAGGAGGGACTATGAAGGTGACTAAAGGTTCTTTAGTCATGCTGAAAGACAAGTTGGAGGACGACATTTACACATTGACAGGAAGCACCATTGTTGGCTCTGCAAATGCATCTACAGTGTAGTTAGTGTAGTTAGTGTAGTTATCTACTGATGACAAGGCAAGATTATGTCACATGAGATTGGGTCATTTGAGCGCACGTGGACTGGAGATGTTGAACAACCGTAACCTTTTGAAAGGTGAAAAGATCAGCACACTTGAATTTTGTGAGCACTGTGTTCTAGGGAAGCAACAGAAGGTCAGCTTCAGCTCTGGCAAACACAAGACAGGAAGGGTGCTAGACTACATCCATTCAGATTTATAGGTCCCTCTAAACTTTCATCAAAGGGTGGAAAGAGGTATCTTCACTTTTATTGATGATTTCTCATGAAAGGTTTGAGTGCGTTTTTTGAAAGCAAAAAGTGATGCTTGTAAAGCATTTAAAGAGTGGAAGATTTTGGTTGAGAATCTCTTCCAGTTCTGTGATAACTCTAATCCATTTGATGTCCGCCACCCTTCCCGGAAAGAAGTGGGATGATTAGGCCGAAGTGGTTGGTGAAGTCGTAATGAGAATGATGATGGAGATGTATTGCGGCCTTCTCCTGTTCATCAACTCGAACCTCCATTCTTTTCTTTTCTGGCAGCTCTTTCCGTTTTTCATTCCTCATGCACTGAGAAGTAGCAAAGTGCTTTTATCTTGCTTCGCCCCTCGCATCACTGATTTCCTAAACGGAAAATTCCAATACATTTATTCTATACAATAGGAATTCCAAGCCGTAAAGGCAATGTGAATTCCTCCCAGTAAAGGTGGCGAAAAATCAAATATCTTTGCCTGAATGATGGCTTGGAGTTTAATGATTCTGCGAGGTTAATGGAATTTCAAGACATAGGGGTGAGACCACCCATGAGAATGTAGTTGCGAGAGGATGCACAACTCTTGAAAAGGCTTGTTGTATGCTCACCAAAAGCCAAATATTAAAAGTATTTTTGGTGGCGATTCACATCTTTGCTCGTATTGTCAATCAATCTCGGCGTCGTGATTGACTTTAAGACTCGAATGAAGTATGGTCGGTGAACCTTCAACTATTCATACTTATGAGCATTTTGGTGTCGACTTATTATCATGTTAATGAAGGAAAGCTTGAACCAATGGCTAAGAAGGCCATATTCATAGGGTATGTGAATGGAGTAAAAAGGTACAAACTTTGGTGTTTGTTTTTATTCAAATTTATAGTTAGTAAAGATGTCACCTTTGATGAATCCTCTATACTTGATCTCCGTAAAGTTTAGTGGAGTTTTCAGAAAACAAGAACAACGAGCAGGTGGAGCTTCCTGTGGAGCTTACCAAGGCAAAATGATCAAGAAACTAAGGTTGAAGATGAGTCAAAAGATGTAGATCTTGAAGAACTTGTTGTCAATGAAACATACACAATTGCGAAGGGAAGGGAGAAGAGGCAGACACGAAAAGTCCCCCTTGCTAAGTTTGCACTCTGAGTACTTGGCGGAGTATGCATCGGATCTGACTACGAAAGAGCAATTGTTAGGTGGAGATTGAAAAGGTTGGTTTTGGGTTTAGTTCAACAATGTCATGTCAATTGAAAGAGTTGGTGTGAAAAGAAAGAAAAAAGACGTGGAAAAGTGGTGTGGCTGCTAGGATGTTTTCCTCCTTTGATGTTTTCCTCCTTTGATGTTACTCATGACATCAAGAGGAGGTAGAAGCAAAATTGATGTGTGCTTCCTTTGATGTCACCAATGACATCAAGAGGAGGTTTACCCTATAAATAGATGCATTTCTTCTCTCGTAGAAATCATCCCTAAAATCATACAATACATTGTAGTGAGTAGAGAGTTGAGAGAACAATTCTCTCAAGTGTAATTGGAAAATCTCCCCTTCCTTTGTTAATAATATAAAGGCAACTGTTCTCTGGTGGATGTAGAATCATTTTGATCTGAACCACGTTAAATCTTGTGTTCTTTCTTTTACGTTTCCGCTAACAACTATCCCCACGCTAGTGACGGCTCCTTCATACATGTCATTTATGACATTTATATATTCAAGATGAATTCCTTTCTTCTCCATCACCCACCGAAGGACCTTTGTGTACTCTTCATCCATGATAAAAAGAAAAAAAGAAATATATTGATGTTATTATAGGAAATGCAAGTATCAATACTGAGGAAGGGCTTTAGTGTCCAAGAGAAAACTTGGCATGGAGTACTATAAAATGTTTCTTTTGAGATTCATATAGGCTTCTCCTGTTGTTTTCCTTCCACTTGGCGACATTCCCCACAACAACTTGTGATGAAGCTCTTAGATAGTAACTGAAGGGACTTTTGAAAGCTGCCTTTTCTTCTTTATCCTTTTTTTCTGGTGCTTTTGGTAAATACCTTGTCTAGCACAATGATGACAGAAGCCTTCATACACGTCATCCTTTTTTTTTTGGATATTTTGGAATTCTTTTGTTTTGTTTTTATAATATTTACCTGTTTTACTGCGAGAAGCAGCACAAATAAGCATGGTTGGAAAGTGTAACGGGACAAATACATTTATGATTTGTTATGAATGAAGGCCAGGTCTGACATTATCGAAATTGTGACATCAGGTTAACTGCAAGGTCAAAAGTTTTCCTAGAAGTTTACAACAACATGCTTCCTCATTTTCAGGTACCATAAGTAGTTCCATTTTGTTTTTCTTGTTGAGATGTGTATAGTTTATGACATGCTCCAAAAGAATGATATGACGTTGTTGAAATAATTTCTACTAGATATTGATTTGACCATATTTGCTGAAAACTGGGCAGGCTTTCCTGCTGTTCTCATTAACACATTAAGTCATTAATTGATCTGGTTTCTTCTGGATTCTTTCAATCATTCTAGGGTTAGTTTTTCTTATTAAGAGACGTATAAGATTCTACTATGTGGAGAACCACTTCCAACGTGTTGTTAATGGCATTTGGAGCATAACTTTAATGAATAACTAAGTGCTCATTTATTCAGCTGATGTTCTTTTGGTTCTCAAGAAAACAATTCGAAAACATGTTTTCGTTTTATAAAATAAACAATTATATACGAGGGTGATAATATTATTAAAGAGTGTTGCGTGTGATTGCAATCTTATATTACAATACTGAAAGAATGATACTTCATTTACGGATATTTGAAGATGTTATCGAAGTCCTACCCATCTAGGTTGTAAAATGGGTGGAAAGTTCCCCACCATGGTACCTGGGGTGTTGAGTATCCTCTTTGATGCCAAACCTATCAAAAACTCCTTCAAGTTTGTACATAGGGAGTACCCAATCTGTTGGTTTGCACAGATTTTGCATGGAAAATTGTTCCCATCTTTCATTTAATAAGCGTATTGAAAGCCCCACATCGGCTGTGGTAGGAAATATTGGTCACTTTGAATGATCTTGGGAATCCTACTCATGAGCTAGCTTTTGGAGATGAGTTAGCCCCAAGGTCCATTTCTTAACAAGGTATTAGAGCAAAAAATAATTGAGTAAAAATAGCGTGCTCTTTCTAACAACTTGAGCTTTTAGATGAGATGGTCACATACATGGTATCAGTCGAGCCCATCCCGATTCTGATTTACCCAATGTAGGCCCAAGTTATATAGTCCATGATCCAGATGTTCAGTCTTGGACGTGCGGGGGTGTTGTAGTCCTACATCGGTTGTGCGAGGTAAGAAATAATCTCTTTATATGGTCTTAGGCAATACTTATTTCATGAGTTAGCTTCTGGGATTAAGTTAGGCCCAAAGTCCATCTTTTATCTAATCAGTTGCACAGGGTTTTTGTTCTTCTTCTTAATGATGTAATGGTCTTGCTGTCCGATAAGTCGTTTATTCCTTTCCCCCCTGTGATATAAGGTCGTAAGTCAAGTAGTTTAATGCTGCATTGATTTGGATTCAGGGCTGTTCTGGTTGAAGATGATCTTTGCAGCAAAATAGCTTCTTTTGTTCCTCCTTTAATTAGCAAGTGCAGGCTTTTAGTTGCAAAACCAGTTAAACTTATATGATAACTTTTAACCAGTGGTTACAGAAGACTCTCTTATAAAGGTTAAAGTATAAAGTTAGGGAATCTTCTGATATAATGTTATTATATCTGGATGGGAGAAAATGTGAAATAACAATACAATAAACTGGGAGTGACATCTTAAAAGGTCTTTTAATTTGAAACCAATAGTTTAGATGCATAGCTTCCTGTTTTTTCAATAGCAAATTCAAGTTTAGGATCTGCTTTAATAGCCGTGTTATCAAAAGCGAAAAGCACAAAAAAGCTCTAAGGTCATTTGGGATTTAAAGCATAAATAAAGTGTGGGCTTTAATGAAAAGGCGCAATGGTGCAAATATACAAATATATGTATGTTTAGTCCAAGACTATTAATAATAAGCATGAATAACAAGAAATTGTAAATACATTACGATAACGTGAAATATCAATTATCTAGTGTCACATCTTGAAGAGAGGCTCATTAGCAAGAAGAAGTATGTCTTAGGGCCTTGATGATAGCGCACATAAAGTGAGGCGAAGCGCTCAACATGTTTTGAGCCTCGCTTCAGGGCTTAAGCACGCCTTTGACACCACTGCTTTAACATTGAATTCATGACATACCCTAATCAACTTTTTGTCTCGATTTGTAGGCATCAGTTAGTGAGAACTATGGTGGCAGCTTCTACATAGCTTCCGCAATGGAGTGATGCATGGCATGCCTTCTTTGCCAAGAAAAAGTGTCAGGTGCTCTATGTGTACAAGTACGCATTCAGTTTGCTCACTTGCTCTACTTGTAACTTGAATATCGCTGCAAAGGACCTCTGGTAAAAGAACTCACTTGGTCTAACCGAAGATCATGTGAACTTTTGATAGTACGACATGAAATTAGAAGAGCCATGTTATCTTTGACGTCCTGTCTTGCGAGATGGTGTCTTTGGTTATGCAGGTAAGTGCTTCTTTATTCTACACTAGCAATCTTGCTTTTGAATTTCCTGGAACTGGAAATTGACTAGTTTCTTAACGAGCATTTACTAAAAATTTGAACACACTATATCAGCAATCTTGCTTTTGACCTCCCTGCGAAATTTATTGAATAGGTAAGTTCTCCTCACTCTTGATTTTTTGTCTTCCACTCTTCTCATGTGGCTCAGAAGGACCTAGATCTGTCATTAACTCTTATGAGATTCTTGCTGTTAAAGATTTCTGAAGCTGTAAAGTACTGCCTCTTGTGTCGAAGATTTTGCAAACCTTCGAGTGGTTATAGAGGTAGTTATTTCTAAATCCACATCTCATTTGTCATTTCTGTATCTTCATTTTATGTTTTAATGTTACTTAAAGTGCTCACATCTCACTTATTTCCTCGTTAACAGAGTGTTGAAAGCATAATCATAGAGAGTGCGGTTTATTGGGTCTGATAAGACATCTTCTCAGGTTAAACTGAGCTGGCGATCATGGCACGTAGCTCTGTGTTTTGAGTGTTTTATTTCCAATTCTTGTAGGCATAAATTTGTCTTCCCTCTTGCTGGAAGTCAAGTGGGGCTTCACTCTTGGGATGGATGACAAAAGGTGAACTGAAATGCAAGAATCAGTTAAACGATATGTTCATTTTTGTCTTACACTTACTTTCAGGAGGTCCTGTATGGAGTTCAAGAACATCCGTGATATTTATTCGACTGAGCAGTAAAACAAGAATGCTATTTTTCACTTTCCCATTGTTGATGCAAAGCTTTGTTTGAATGTTGTTTCTTCCTAGAGGGGATTCAGTAAATGGGAAGTGGTACATAGAATTAAATAAATAAAATTCTCCCCCCTCTAGCAGTTTAAGCTTTTATATGATATGCTCACACAATTCAACATGGTATATGAGTAGGAAGAAACTTTGGATTCTAAGTCTCATTCACCTGTTAACAAATTAGTATTTAACGTGCTTGCCCAAGAAAAAGGAATGAGGGAATCCATACAGAATCAATTAAATAAATACAAATACCCTCTCTCTAATAATTTAAACTTTTAGGTGTCTTTGGTAGTCACGATTTAGCGAAAGAATGCGTTGCTTGCAGGGCCCAAAATTGATTTATGGAGAAAATTAGACAACAAAAGGATGAAGTGGTGATATGTGTTGCCACCATTGCCCTGTGAGAGTACAGCTTTTGTTTACGGTAGTAGTGTTATTATTAAAGAGCTCTCAGTGGTAAACTGCAGTCTATTGTTTGTTGTTTCCTATTTTAAATTTCAACCTTCTCAGTCTGTTCCTTTGCCTAAAATTTCTAGAAGTTTGGTCGTTACAACTTCTATTATTGATATACTATCTTCAAGAAAATTGGTTCATGGAAAACAGTGCCTTATTGTCCTGGACTTGCTTGATTATGCTGTTTTAAGTATTTTTTTTATCTGCTTTTATGTATGTTTTTCGGAAACAACAAACCAACCATAAAAAAATAGAATTTTGGGAGGTGCTTCCGTTCTATTTTACTAAGCAATTTTAGATCGTCTCACTCTTGATTTTTTGTCTTCCACTCTTCTCATGTGGCTCAGAAGGACCTAGATCTGTCATTAACTCTTATGAGATTCTTGCTGTTAAAGATTTCTGAAGCTGTAAAGTACTGCCTCTTGTGTCGAAGATTTTGCAAACCTTCAAGTAGTTATAGAGGTAGTTATTTCTAAATCCACATCTCATTTGTCATTTCTGTATCTTCATTTTATGTTTTAATGTTACTTAAAGTGCTCACATCTCACTTATTTCCTCGTTAACAGAGTGTTGAAAGCATAATCATATAGAGTGCGGTTTATTGGGTCTGATAAGACATCTTCTCAGGTTAAACTGAGCTGGAGATCATGGTACGTAGCGCTGTGTTTTGAGTGTTTTATTTCCAATTCTTGTAGGCATAAATTTGTCTTCCCTCTTGCTGGAAGTCAAGTGGGGCTTCACTCTTGGGATGGATGACAAAAGGTGAACTGAAATGCAAGAATCAGTTAAACGATGTGTTCATTTTTGTCTTACACTTACTTTCAGGAGGTCCTGTATGGAGTTCAAGAACATCCGTGATATTTATCCGACTGAGCAGTAAAACAAGAATGCTATTTTTCACTTTCCCATTGTTGATGCAAAGCTTTGTTTGAATGTTGTTTCTTCCTAGAGGGGATTCAGTAAATGGGAAGTGGTACATAGAATTAAATAAATAAAATTCTCCCCCCTCTAGCAGTTTAAGCGTTTATATGATATGCTCACACAATTCAACATGGTATACGAGTAGGCAGAAACTTTGGATTCTAAGTCTCATTCACCTGTTAACAGATTAGTATTTAACGTGCTTTCCCAAGAAAAAGGAATGAGGGAATCCATACAGAATCAATTAAATAAATACAAATACCCTCTCTCTAATAATTTAAACTTTTAGGTGAGCTGGTAGTCACACGATTTAGCAGAAAGGAGTACGTTGCTTGCAGGGCCCAAAATTGATTTATGGAGAAAATTAGACAACAAAAGGATGAAGTGGTGACATGTGTTGCCACCATTGCCCTGTGAGAGTACAGCTTTTGTCCTTTCGTATCATCATTACTTGGTCCTGATAACAAAGCATTCTATATTTGTGAATGAATAAGCTTACGGTAGTAGTGTTATTATTAAAGAGCTCTCAGTGGTAAACTGCAGTCTATTGTTTCTTGTTTCCTATTTTAAATTTCAACCTTCTCAGTCTGTTCCTTTGCCTAAAATTTCTAGAAGTTTGGTCGTTACAACTTCTATTATTGATATACTATCTTCAAGAAAACTGGTTCATGGAAAACAGTGCCTTATTGTCCTGGACTTGCTTGATTATGCTGTTTAAGTATTTTTTTTTATCTGCTTTTATGTATGTTTTTCTCTTCCCACTTCTCTCTCTTCTTTTCTAGTTTAATTGTGCCAGTGATGATAGAGTGCTTATGTTTGATTTTGTTATTACAGAAAGGAATCCTAGGATGCTGCAGTTATCTGTACTTTGGCGTTATTGGTCAGGCCTCACTGCACTGTAAATGTTAAGTGGAGTGAGTAGCAGTTTCAATGGCAGTGGTATTGCTCAGATGCAGTGTTGAGTGTGTGGTGCTGAGTGCTAAAAAGATCGTGTTAGAGATCGCTGGACTTCTTGCTGAGTGCTCAGATGCAGTGTTGAGGTAGAAGTGTATGTCATTTTTCGGAATACATCTTTTTTCATACCAAACACATCGTGTTAATGAAGATAGAATATTTTGTGCTGGAAGGTGGATAATTTTATGAATTTCTTTGGTCCACAAGTGACCACCGGTAGAAACTTACTTTGTTGTTTACGTGATAAACGGTGGCCTGTCACTGTCGTAATTGAAGCATATATCAGCCTCCACCTGATCTGACCATGAAAATTAAAGAATACCTGCTTCTGCTCATACTATTTCTTCACGTTTTGCCGTTACATTTTTCAAAGAGTAATATATGTGGGGACTATTGACTCAGTTAACAGGTGAAATCGTATACTTCAAGTGCTACTAACTACAAACAACAATAATTCCACAAGTGGGGTATGGGGAAGGTGTCGTGCACGCAATCTTACCCTTATCTTATGAAGGTGTCGACTCAAGTAAAGCATATCAATTGAAAAAGAAATATAGTAATGAAGAAGTCATGTTGAAAATGATAATACAATAATCAAAGTAAAAAATACAACATGTAATAATAGAATTTAAGAATAAGACAAGTGCTACTAATTGGATTTTAAATTTAATGTTACGTATTTAATGGACTTTTAACGCATCTGTTGTTTGAGTAAAGGCTATTGGGCTCAACTGAATTAGTATGTGGACTTTTATCTCTGCCAATGATGCAATTCAAAGTAAAATTTTCAAAGTGTTTTCAGATCTCAGTCCCATGAATTTGGCAGTCGTCTTGTTTGAATTTTGAACTGTGTCTTGACACGTCGACAATGAAATCCTGTAGTAACATTCAAACTTCATCAACTATTATTTCTGTTTCATGGTTAATCACATAAGTTTTCATAATAAGTATTAATTGATATCTTAGTAAATGCGGAAAAAGACATAATGGTTCCACCGAAATACTAAATATGATGAGTAATGTGCTTTTATAGGTTAAAGTGCATAATTTTATTTTGATAAATATGCACTAAAAATGTGAAAAACATTAACAATGTCGGTGTATTTAACTTGAGTCCAATTTATATTCGATACTTGTGCAGCTTGGGTGAAAGGCAGACAATTGAGGCTCCTAATTCTCTGGTCAAAGCTCACATATCTGACCTATGATCCACCGGCTCATCTGAGAGCTAATGAAAAAAAGCGTACGTCTTATTAAGAATAGAAGTATGTACATGAACTTTGTACAACAAGGACATGTACGATGTAACTTTTGGACATTGTACAACAAGGAACATGTAAAAAGTAACTTTTGTGGGGGAACATGTACATGTTCTTAGTGAGTACACCAATTTGTGTGTGGCGTTGGCAAAGTTGTGTTTGAAAAGTAGGTAGGTTGGAGGAAGGGATGTATTGTTCGACCAATGTGTTAGGTCTTGAAAGTCTTGATAGACAATTCATCTCGAAAAAACTAAATCTTGTGGTTGTGCCGACAGCAAATCCTTTATAATAAAATTGTACAATACTCTTTAGGATGGCTTAGCTAATAGTTGGCTTTGTTAAATATTACATTGTCAATTTTTGAACAAGTTATGCGATAATTTATGCGTTATTATAAAAGTATCTATAGATTAAAAAAAAGTACTCAAAAGTGATTGATGTTGGTATAATAATCTGTATTTGGCTAAATAATGTTTCAACACAATCTGTTAATCACTTAGTGAAACAGATAACATGATATAAACATTACTTAACAGTAAATTGATCATGAAACAATAAACGAAAACAGAATTTGTTTTAGAAAATAATTTCAGAATGTAATCGAGCCCACTTAGTTCAAAGTGTGTCCTTAAGGAAATTATTCCCCTCACAGTACTCGAGGTTAACGGAATATCGTCTCCCAGGATAGAACGATTATCTTACCAGAATAGTAGTACTCCAAATTCCGGTAGCAGCGAACCACTCAACGGCAGTATATCACACAGAATGAAGACAAAATATTTTTGAGTTCAAGAATTCAGGATTGAAAAATTGATTGAATAATGAATGAATAAATTCTTGAAATAATCAAGAATTTATAGGTTTGGAGGTACTGATTCTGAAGTCACATTCGCTAAATTAATTAAAGAAACGTTTGTCCAAAAAGATTATCGATCAATCTTTTGACAAAGCCGAGCGAGCGACGACGACGGCGCGAGGGGTCCTTGCTCCCTCAACCCTTTTAGCAGCTAGAGAAGGTGTAATGTAATATAGACACCTCTCTTTCCTTCTCCTTTTTCGATGTGGGACAAAAGAGCATTTTACTCTCTTTAATTTTCATCCCATCATTTTCCATTCACCAATATCAAATCCCAACAATTGATTCTTACTTGAAAGTTCTTAAACTATTCGTAAACAATCTTTGCATTAATATTATACACCGTTAAAACAACTCCTGCCTAACTAGCTAGTTCGTGAACCAAATGACTCCTTGTTTTCATTATGCATTATATCTGTCACCACTTTTCCTTATCATTGTTTAATTTTGCCTATAATTAATATTCTGTTTTTTAATATGAAATTTATTTATTTTTAAAATGAGGAATCGAGTGTGCAGTGTCGCTCAATTTTGTTTCCATATTTTGACTATGGTATACGGAATTCCGTCCTCTTTTGGAGTTGATGGAGGAATACTCAATATTCCTTTGTTTGACTTAGTAAAATTCTTTCATAGCATGCGCCACATTTATATACCTGTATGATTTATCGTTTTCAAACCAAAAATCCAATCCTATGAAGAAAAAAAAAGGATTCCAATTCTATTATACAACATGTAATAATAGAATTTAAGAATAAGACAAGTGCTACTAATTGGATTTTAAATTTAATGTTACGTATTTAATGGACTTTTTAACGCATCTGTTGTTTGAGTAAAGGCTATTGGGTTCAACTGAATTAGTATGTTGACTTCTATCTCTGCCAATGATGCAATTCAAAGTAAAATTTTCAAAGTGTTTCCAGATCTCAGTCCCATGAATTTGGCAGTCGTCTTGTTTGAATTTTGAACTGTGTCTTGACACGTCGACAATGAAATCCTGTAGTAACATTCAAACTTCATCAACTATTATTTCCGTTTCATGGTTAATCACATAAGTTTTCATAATAAGTATTAATTGATAACTTAGTAAATGCGGAAAAAGACATAATGGTTCCACCGAAATACTAAATATGATGAGTAATGTGCTTTCATAGGTTAAAGTGCATGATTTTATTTTGATAAATATGCACTAAAAATGTGAAAAACATTAACAATGTCGGTGTATTTAACTTGAGTCCAATTTATATTCGATACTTGTGCAGCTTGGGTGAAAGGCAGACAATTGAGGCTCCTAATTCTCTGGTCAAAGCTCACATATCTGACCACCGACTCATATAGTAGCTAATGAAAAAAAGCGTACGTCTTATTAAGAATAGAAGTGTTGGGTTTTGATATTGGTGAATAGGAAATGATGGGATAAAAATTAAAGAGGGTAAAAGGCTCTTTTGTCCCACATCGAAAAAAGGGAAGGAAAGAGAGGTGTATATATTACATTACACCTTCTCGAGCTGCTAAAAGGGTTGAGAGGCAAGGACCCTCGCGCGTCGTCGCCGCTTTCGGCTCGGCCTCGGCCGGCCGGCCGGCTGGCAGGATTTGAATTTGAATTTGAATTT
This sequence comes from Przewalskia tangutica, assembly GCA_029844215.1. NCBI lineage: Eukaryota > Viridiplantae > Streptophyta > Magnoliopsida > Solanales > Solanaceae > Przewalskia > Przewalskia tangutica. The sequence continues at coordinate 2,546,556 of JAQGDG010000035.1, forward strand.
GAATTTGAATTTGAATTTGAATTTGAATTTGAATTTGAATTTGAATTTGAATTTGAATTTGAATTTGAATTTGTCAAAAGATCGATTGATAAACAAATCCAAACGGATCGACTATGACCGATCCGACCGTCCCGCTCTCCTCTCTTTTTAATTTCCTCCAAATGAGGTGACTATTCGAATGGTTGCAACCATTCGTAATCGATTCTAACCCTATAAATTCTTGATTATTTCAAGAATTTATTAACAATTCATATTCTAATCAATTACAAATTCAAGTTGCTCTTGACTCGAAAATTTCATTCGTGTGATATCTTCCGTTGAGTGGTTCGTTGCTCCGAATTTGGAGTACTACTATTCGTAAGATAATCGTCTATCTGGGAGGCGATATTCCGTTAACCTCGAGTCTTGTGAGGAATAATTTCCTTAAGGACACTTTGAACTAAGTGGGCTCGATTACATTCTCAATTATTTTTCCAAAAAGCAGTTCTGTTTCGTTTATTGTTTCATTAATGTTATATGTTTCTCTAAGTGATTAACATATTGTTTTGACATTATTTAGCCAAATACAGATTATTATACCAACATTCTTAAGGAAATTATTTTTATTGTATTTTAATCTGTATCCTGGTTTGGAGATTAAAACCTGTGTGGTTTTCTACTCCGTATGAGATTTCATATTCTAACTTGAAGATATAAAAACTTCGTTGGAATATTAAAATCCAGGAAAAAGTGTTTTCCAAAAAGGAAAAAAAAAGTGTTTTTTTTTCAGAAAGAAAAAAAAAAGTGTTTTTTTTTTATGTTGTTTGGAGACTAAAATCTTCGGATTTTCTACTCCGGTTGAGATTAAAGTTTTCATAACTTTCTACTCATTTGGATACTTGATTTGAAGATATAAAAACTTCATCAAGTATACAACATACAATCTACTACACTTCGTTTCTATCAATTTTGATTCGGTTTGAAGAAATAAAATCTTCACCGTTGTGTATTATATTTGTTTCTATCAAAATTGATTCGGTTTGAAGAAATAAAATCTTCACCGTTGTGTATTATATTTGTTGCTATCAAAATTTGATTCGGTTTGAAGAAATAAAATCTTCACCGTTGTGTATAACGATTTGAAGAACATAAAAACTTCATCGTTCTGTTTAAGGAGATTAAAACTTGTGTAGTTTTCTACTCCATATGAATATTAGTATTCCGACTCGAAGATATAAAAACTTCGTTGGAATACTAAAGTTTCATAATTATACTACGATTTGAAGAAATAAAATCTTCATCGTTTAAGTTTATAATTCGACTGCGATTTGAAGAAATAAAATCTTCATCGTTGAAGTCTGTGAATTAATTGCTATTTTGGTTTTATTAATTAAAACAGTTTGTCGATTTGTCTGTGACAAACAATGGCAATTGAAACTGGAACTACCTCTGCAAATCGCATCGTGATTTACTACTACAACGCTGCATGATGCAGCAAAGGTTGAGAAACTGCGAGGTTCACGGTGCCAACTTTAAAGGATGGCGGAAAGAATGTTCTTTTGGCTTACCACTCTTGGTTTGCAAAAGTTCACCGGTGAGACCTCCCGTACTGCAGACATGCCCGACAACCAGATTCATGTTAATGAGGCTTGGAAACAGGTTGATTTTTGGTTCAAAGGCTACATTTTAAGTGCCTTAGAAGATGACTTGTACAATGTCTACAGTGCAGTAGAAACTTCCAAAGAACTATGGAGTGCACTTGAAAAGAAGTACAAGACAGAAGATGCTTGCTTGAAGAAGTTTGTGGTTGCCAAATTCCTAGACTATAAAATGCTTGATGGGAAAGCGTTGGAACCCAGTTCAAGAGCTTCAACTTATTTTCCATGACCTTATTCTTGAAGGTATGGTAGTGAATGAAGCATTCCAGTGGCTGATGATTGAGAAATTGCCGCCTTCGTGGAAAGATTTCAAGAATTATCTTAAGCACAAAAGAAAGGAAATGAAGTTGGAGGATCTTGTGATTCGCCTCAAGATCGAGGAAGATAACAAAACCATTGAAAAGAGCTATCGTAAGAGTTCACTAATTGAAGGGGCCAACATCGAAGATCTTGCTCCAAAATGAACAAGAAAAGAAAGAGGCCTACGGAAAAGAAAGTTTCTAACAAGAAAAAGTTCAAGGCAATCGCTTTAATTGTGGGAAAGGCGGCCACAAAAGCCCGGATTATGCCTCTCGAAAAGACAAGGGAAAAGACAAGCCAATATGGTGGAAATGAATGATGATCCGAGTGATCGTGTGCAATCTTTGGAAGAGTGCAATTTGGTTGGAAACCCAAAAGAGTGGTGGCTGGATTCGTGCCACTGACATGTTTCTTACGCAAAGAAGCATTTGCAACATATGCTCCATTGGACCAGAGAGTCTTGTTTATGGGAAATACTGCAATGACCAAGGTTGAAGGATATGGAAGATACTTCGAGGATGACTTAGGCAAGGTCTCGACTCAACAATGTTACGCGTTCCAACAATTGGAAGAATTTAGTTTCACGACTCGTCAAAAAGCGGGTTTAAGTGTGTTGGTTAGTGAGAAAATTGTAATAAGTAAGAATGATATGTTCATAGGAAAGGGCTACCTCACCGAGGCCTTTTCAAACTCAATGTAATGGTTGTTGGCGATATTAATGAAAATTCAAATGCCTTACTTATCGAGTCAAATGATTTATGGCGTGTTCGTTTAGGACATGTCAATTACAAAACCTTGAAAATTGATCAATTTAGAAGTATTGCCTAAATTCGAGTGCAACAAATCAAAATGTGAAATTTGTGTTGAATCTAAGTTTGTTAAACATCCATATAAGTCTATTAATAGAATTCAAATCCCTTAGACTTAATTCACAGATATATGTGATATGAAGTCAATACCATCTCGTGGTGGGAAAAAGTATTTTATAACTTTCATCGACGATCGCACTCGATCATTGTTATGTGCATTTGCTTAATAGTAAGGATGAAGCAATTAATGCATTTAAGCAATACAAACGAAGTGGAAAACAATTGAATAAAAGATCAAAATGATTAGAAGTGATAGGGGTGGAGAGTACGAATCTCCTTTTTGCAGACATGTTTGGAATATGGAATTATTCATCAAACTCGCCCTTACACACCACAATCAAATGGAATTGCGGAAAGGAAAAACCGAACATTAAAGGAAATGATGAATGCCTTACTAATTAGTTAGGTTTCTGCAGAGAGCTTGTGGGGAAGCTATCATACCTAATCGAATACTCAACAGAGTACCCTACAAGAAAACACAATCTATTCCATATGATCTATGGAAAGGAAGAAACCCAACTTGAAATATTTCAAAGTGTGGGGTGTTTAGCAAAGGTCAAGTTCCTTTACCCAAAAGGTAAAAATCGGACCAAAAAGCGTGGATTGTGTTTTTATTGGCTATGCTACAAAGCAAAGCTGTCGGTTTTGGTTCACAAATCGGACAATCCCGAAATTCATGTTAATACGGTAATTGAATCGGATAATCTGAATTCTTTGAAAACATCTATCCGTATAAAACCGAATGTAGTCGTCAGTGAAAGATCTAAACGACCGCGGGAAGAACCAAAGGAAAGTATACCAAGTAATGAGGATCTAAGGCGTAGCAAACGGCAAAAGACATCTACTTCCGTTGGCCCAGACTTTGTAACATTCTTGCTTGAAAATGAGCCTCAAACATTTAAAGCGAGAATGTCATCTTCTCGATTCAACATTTTGGAAAGAAGCGATCAATAGTGAGATTGAATCAATTTTAAACAACCATACATGGGAGTTAGTTGATCTTCCTCCGGAAATAAACCTTTAGGATCAAAATGGATCTTTAAAAGGAAAATGAAACACGTGGCACTATTGACAAATACAAGGCAAGACTTGTGGTCAAAGGTTATAGACAAAAGAAGGTCTTGATTACTTTGACACATACTCGATTACTGAGAATAACATCTATTCGGTGTTAGTGGCATCAAGCGGCGTATATGGTCTTGAAATCCATCAAATGGATGTCAAGACGACTTTCTTAAATGGAGAATTGGAGGAAGAAATTTACATGGAACAACCGAGGTTTTGTGGTTCTGGTAAAGAAAGGAAAGTGTGCAGACTTGTGAAGTCACTTTATGGACTTAAACAAGCACCCAAACAATGGCATGCAAAATTTGACCAAACAATGTTGGCAAATGGATTTAAGATTAATGAGTGTGACAAATGTGTTTACATTAAAAATACTCCAAATCATGAAGTCATTGTTTGTTTGTATGTTGATGACATCTTGATAATGAGTAAAAATATTGTCGATGTAAATGCTACGGCGTATGCTCGCTAGCAAATTTGATATGAAAGACTTAGTGGTTGCCGATTTGATCTTAGGAATTAAGATCCATAAAACTCCACAAGGTCTAGCATTATCACAATCACATTATATTGAAAAAGTACTTGACAAGTTCAAGTATTTAAATTTCAATGTTGCAAAGACTCCAATTGATGTAAGTTTTGCACTTCAAAAGAATGAAGGTGAAAGTGACTCACAATTGGACTATGCGAGTTTTGGGAAGTTTGATGTATATTATGAATTGTACACAACCAGATATAGCATGTGCTATAAGCGGTGAGTCGATTCACGAGTAATTCCAATCAAACTCGTTGGATGACAATGAAACGAGTCTTGGGATATTTACAACACCCAAAACTATGCTTTGCATTATAATAAATATCCGCATGATTTGGGGATATAGTGATGCAAATTGGATCACGGATCGTTTGAAGTTAAATCCACGAGTGGATATGTTTTCCTTGTTGGCGGAGGAAGCGGTGTCTTGGAAATCATCAAAATGCATACGATCGCCCACTCTACAATGGAATCGTAATTTATAGCTTTAGACAAGGTAGGTGAAGAAATTGAATGGCTCCGAATTTCTTAGAAGATATTCCATTCTCGCCCAAACCTTTGGCTCCTATATGTATACACCGTGTGATCAGCAAAGAATAGGTAGAGGCGGGAGCGTAATGTATAACTGAAAATCTCGTCACATACGACGGAGACACAATATTGTTAGACAACTCCTTCTAGTGGCGTTATCACAATTGATTATGTAAAGTCAAGAGATAACGTGGCGGATCCGCTTACAAAAGGCTTATCTAGAGGAGTTGGTAGATCATCAACGGAATGGGGTTAAGGCCAAGACAAGTCATCACGGCGGTAACTCTACCTAGCGATGGAGATCCCAAGAGCTAGGTTGAGGAGATCAAACAAAGTTGTGATCGACGGTTCAACATTGTCAAATAACTCAACCCATTCTCGGATGAAGACAATGTTGAAATAAGGATAAGACTTTACGGCTTGTTAATGAGTTAATAAAGCATTAAGGTTTTTAATGGTTATCTAAATCGCGATGTATGACCGGATAACGTGGCTATAGGACCACATGTTTAGAAATCACCTATGTGAGTGTTAAGTGTAAGACGCTTTAAAGGAATGACAATAAGGCCCATTCTCTTTGCACTCACGAGACCAGCGGTGTTCATGGTCAAAGCGAACACAACCGTGAGAACCATAAACGGTTGAGGTTGATTGTGTGTCTTATGTTGTCTAGGTATACAACAAAGTTCGACGATTCAAAGATATCAAATCTACCGATTGATCGAGTATATCCGATATAAGTTCACTACGGAAAGTTCAAAGGAAACCTACTTATCCGGATCGATCAATTCTCGCAGATATCACACTCGTCCGTACATTCTTCTATCTTATAATCATTCCCCATTCATGTGGGGGATTGTTGGGTTTTGATATTGGTGAATAGGAAATGATGGGATAAAAATTAAAGAGGGTAAAAGGCTCTTTTGTCCCACATCGAAAAAAGGGAAGGAAAGAGAGGTGTATATATTACATTACACCTTCTCGAGCTGCTAAAAGGGTTGAGAGAACGCGACCACTGCCGTCGTCGCTTCGCTTCGGTTAAACCGGCTTAGGATTTGGATTTGGATTTGAATTTGAATTTGAATTTGAATTTGAATTTGAATTTGAATTTGAATTTGTCAAAAGATCGATTGATAAACAAATCCAAACGGATCGACCCACGACCCGATCCGACCCGTCCGGCTCTCCCTCTCTTTTTCGAATTTCCCTCCAAAATGAGGTGACCTATTCTGAATGGTTGCAACCATTCAGAATCAGTACCTCTAACCCTATAAATTCTTGATTATTTCAAGAATTTATTAACCAATTCATATTCTAATCAATTCTGAAATTCTGAAGTTGCTCTTCAACTCGAAAATTTCATTACGTGATATCTTTGCTTGAGTGGTTCGTTGCTCACGAATTTGGAGTACTACTATTCTGGTAAGATAATCGTTCTATCCTGGGAGGCGATATTCCGTTAACCTCGAGTACTGTGAGGGGAATAATTTCCGAAGGACACTTTGAACTAAGTGGGCTCGATTACATTCTGAAATTATTTTTCCAAAACAGATTCTGTTTTCGTTTATTGTTTCATTAATGTTATATGTTTCTCTAAGTGATTAACATATTGTTTTGACATTATTTAGCCAAATACAGATTATTATACCAACAAGAAGTATATACATGGACTTTGTACAACAAGGACATGTACGATGTAACTTTTGGACATTGTACAACAAGGAACATGTAAAAAGTAACTTTTGTAGGGGAACATGTACATGTTCTTAGTGAGAACACCAATTTGTGTGTGGAGTTGGCAAAGTTGTGTTTGAAAAGTAGGTAGGTTGGAGGAAGGGGGGTATTGTTCAACCAATGTGTTAGGTCATGAAAGTCTTGATAGACAATTCATTCTTTGGTCTTGATAGCAATGTGAAAGACTCGAAAAAACTAAATCTTGTGGTTGTCTTATGCAAATCCTTTATAATAAAATTGTACAATACTCTCCAGGATGGCTTAGCTAATAGTTGACTTTGTTAAATATTACATTGTCAATTTTTGAACAAGTTATGCGATAATTTATGCGTTATTATAAAAGTATCTATAGATTTTTTTTAAAAAAAAGTACTCAAAAGTGATTGATTCTTACTTAAAAGTTCTTAAACTATTCGTAAACAATCTTTGCATTAATATTATACACCGTTAAAACAACTCCTGCCTAACTAGCTAGTTCGTGAACCAAATGACTCCTTGTTTGCATTATGCATTATATCTGTTACCACTTTTTCTTATCATTGTTTAATTTTGCCTATAATTAATATTCTATTTTTTAATATGAAATTTATTTATTTTTAAAATGAGAAACCGAGTGTTACAGTGTCGCTCAATTTTGTTTCCATATTTTGACTATGGTATACTAATTCGCCCTCTTTTGGGTGATGGTGGAATACTCAATATTCCTTTGTTTGACTTAGTAAAATTCTTTCATAGCATGCGCCACATTTATATACCTGTATGATTTATCGTTTTCAAACCAAAAATCCAATCCTATGAAGAAAAAAAAGGATTCCAATTGTTGCTTCATCTGTGCCTTAAACATAATAAGTCAAAGTACAAGGACAACCAAAGTCAAAGAAACATACTTTTCTTGCACTTGTACATAACCAAATATCAACCCCTGCTACTTTGTCACCTTTATATATATGGTAACAAACCCTTCTTTCGGAAACTACAAACCAACCATAAAAAAATAGAATTTTGGGAGGTGCTTCCGTTCTATTTTACTAAGCAATTTTAGATCGTTGTCTTACAAGTGCTCGTCTAACTCCGAAATAACAATGCGTAAAATGAAGAGTTTCAAGTCTCTTTTAGCGGCTCTAAATGCCCTCACCATGATGCTCTTATTTGTGTGGCTTTCAAATTCGATGCAGCAGGTGGAGGGGGGGTTAAGAAACCTTAAGGAAGAACATTCATTGATCACTTCAGTGGTAGAGAATTTAGTTAAACAGAGAGCATATTCTGGGCCAAGTCATAGTGGACGAGGTCACTAGCTAGCTTCATGTTTCATTTCTCTAGTTATAATTCCATCAATCCAAAAATCACATATTCATTTCTTTGACTAAATTAGTTTGGCCGTTCCTGGTTGATTAATTAGTAGTATTATTATTTTTTGTCTTTTTCTGCTTCTTATAAATTTATACAATTGGTGGGTTCAATTAAAATCACATATACTCTAGTATTATTAGCAAAAATCACATATTGTTAGGTCTAATGAAAATTGAGCGACACTGCACCACTTTTCCTTATCATTGTTTAATTTTGCCTATAATTAATATTCTGTTTTTAATATGAAATTTATTTATTTTTAAAATGAGAAACCGAGTGTGCAGTGTCGCTCAATTTTGTTTCCATATTTTGACTATGGTGTAGTGGCCCTAAATTTCATTCCAATTAAAATCACATATACTCTAGTATTATTAGCAAAAATCACATATTGAGGCTTTCAGCTTGACGTGGTTGCCTCTTTTTTTTTTTAAATAAAATAAATGTCAGTAGTAGGATACGTTTGATAAACTAAAGTTTATTCTTTAATATGTAAACCATAAAGATGATGTCTTATTCTTTTCATAACTTACGTCATTATACTAAACGAATTCATTTATAAGTTTACCAACTCAAATATGTCATCTTTCAAATTGTTGTCTCAGTACAGGGTGAAACGTGGAACTTATTATGACGTTCCACGTTTGATCTAATTGATCAAATTTGTTGAACGAATTCATGTATGTTGATCTAATTGATCAAATTTGTTGATCTAATTGATCACATCAGTAGATCTAATTGATCACATATGTTGATCTGATTGTCTTTTGAATTGTCTATTGATCACATCTGTTGATCTGTATTGTACAATTTTATTATAAAGGATTTGCCGTAGGCACAACCACAAGATTTAGTTTTTTCAGTCTTTCACATTGCTATCAAGACCAAAGAATGAATTGTCTATCAAAGGACATAAGAAGATAGATTGCAACAGGCTGAAGAAATGCACATACTGTGGAAAGACAAGACATATACAGAGAGATTGTTACAGATTAAATGACTATCCAGAGGAATCAACACAGAGTAACATGAAGAAGGCAAATATGGTGATTGAAGGTGAACTTCTGTATGAGGACACTGAGCAGGACATGAAGCTATGGGACAAGGCCAGAATATTGCAGAAAGACAGATGGGACAGAAAGGATCACACCAGTTCACACCCCAACAACATCGATTACTCAATTTGCTTAAGGATCAATCGAATGGAAGAACAAACACCATCGTGGCTAATATGGCGGTATCTCAGAATAACTTTGACACACAAACTCTAATAATAAAACGGATAGTAGACTCGTGAGCCACCAATCACGTGGTTGTGATCAACAAGATTTACATAATAAATAATTGTGAAGGTGCATGTAAAGTGCAGCTACCTACTGGAGAGTCGACCAAGATATCACATATAGGTGATTACCACATGGAAGGAGGTGATGTCTTAAAATATGTCCATTGTGTTCCTACTTTTCAGTTCAATTTGATGTCAGTTTCTAAAGTGACAAGGGAACTGAATTGTAGTGTCAACTTCTTTCCCACATGTTGCATATTTCAAGATCTCTCATCTGGGAAGGTGAGAGTGATTGGTACTGAGGAGGATGGATTATACATATTATGTTTGGACAAGCAAAATAAAGGAAAGGAACTACACAAAAGCCTGACAGCAACACAGAAAACTGATGCAGCAGTGTGGCATCAGAGATTGTGTCTTGTGCCATTGAGTATGCTGAGGAAAATACATTGTTTCCAGAATGATAGTTCATTTACATTACATAATTGTGAAGTATGTCCTCTAGCAAGGCAAACTAGGATTTCATTTCCTATTAGCTCAACTAGAACATCTACTTCTTTTGAATTGTTGCATATGAATGTATGGGGACCTTATAGAGTTGATACCTATAATGGAATGAAATACTTTCTTACAATTGTGGATGATTATTCTATATGGACCTGGGTATTTTTTATGAGGCTAAAATCCGATGTATTCACTCTACTTAAGAATTTCTTTTTAATAGTGAGAACACAATTTGAAACTAAAATCAAGAGGGCGAGTCGTATAATGGGATCAATTTTTCAATAAGTAGCAGGATTGTTTTAGCAGCATGGTGTAGTCCATGAGATTTCCTGTCCCTATACTCTTCAACATAATGAGGTAGTTGAGAGAAAACATAGACACATTTTAGAGACAGCAAGGGCCATCAAGATTCAAGGCAGTATACCAGACAGATTCTGGGGATTTTGCATTGAAAGGGCAGTACATGTTCTGAACAGAATCCCCTTATCTGTTCTAAAACATGTGTCTGCTTATGATCAGGTTATACAAGTCTGCTCCTTCCCTATCTCATTTAAGGGTAATTGAAAGTCTATGTTTTACAACTAACCTCCTTAATCATGATAAGTTTAGTCCCAGAGCAGTAAAATATGTGCACCTGGGATATGGCTCAATGCAAAAAGGATATAAATTGTATGATTTAGATAGTAGAGTTGTATTCATGAGTACAGATGTAGTCTTCATGGAAAACATCTTTCCTTTCAAGAATGATGGTGGTGAGAATGGAATAGACTCTATACACACATATGATTCATTTTCTTATGATAATCTAGTGCATCCAAGGGATATTACCATTGGCCCTTCTCCAGACAATGGCAGTACATCTGAGAATGAGACCACTCATGGTTTCCAACATACAACTATCACAGATACAAATATCACTGATTCAAGCATGCAGAACTCTGAATCAGTCATACATGCTCCTGACTCTGATCTGAGAAGATCAAGAAGGGCCAACAGACCTCCTATTTGGCATAAAGATTATGTCACACAAAAGGGATCCAATAACTGTCTATATTCTATTTCTGCAGGCTTGACTTACTCTGATATTTCTTCCAGATATCAGGCATTCATAGCCAAGTCTTCCATTGCTACAGAACCTTGCAACTATAAGAAGGCTATCAAGGATGTCAAATGGGTTGAGGCCATGAAAGCTGAAATCCAAGCCCTGAAGAGAATAAAACCTGGGAGCGGGTGTCATTGCCTAAGGGAAAGAAAGCTATTGGATGCAAGTGGGTGTATAAGATCAAATACAAAGCCATTGGAGAGATTGAGAGGTTTAAAGCAAGACTAGTTGCAAAAGGGTATAACCAGAAAGAATGACTTGATTATCAAGAGACATTCTCACCTGTTGTAAAAATGGCAACAGTCAGATCTGTTATTTCCATTGCAGCATCTAAGCAATGGATTATATATCAGATGGATATCTACAATGCTTTCCTACAAGGTGATTTGTTTGAAAAAGTCTTTATGCAGCTTCCTGAGGGGTTTCATTCAGACACAGGAGATGGCAAGGTGTGTAAACTGATGAAGTCTCTATATGGATTGAAGCAAGACTCCAGACAGTGGAATATCAAGTTAACTTCAGCCCTAGTTGATTCTGGTTTTACACAGAGTTTCGGAGATTATTCTCTGTTCACCAAACATCGTGACGGGAAGATTGTGATTGTCTGGTTTATGTAGATGATCTCGATCACTGGGAATGATAGAGTATTACTTCAGTCGACTAAGGAGACTTTACAGTCTGCTTTCAAGATAAAGGATCTTGATGAACTTCGATATTTTCTTGGCATTAAGTTTGCAAGGAGTGAGCAGGGAATTGTCATGCATCAGAGAAAATATGCACTGGAGTTGATCTCTGATATGGGGTTAGCAGGAGCTAAGCCATCTCCTTATCCTATGGAGATGCATCAGAAGTTGACCACTTTAGAGTTTGATCAACACATTGCCGCATCTACTAGTTCTGAGGTACCATCGAGCCAAAGGACCCATTCTTCGGATCCGGAATTTACTGAGGTTTATTGGCGGTGTTGTATCTCACAAATACGGTCGAGATATTGCTTATCCATTCGAAGGCCTTAGCGATTCATGCGAGTTCTCGAGCAATCTCATGCGAGGTGAGGATTGTCAGGTATATCAAAAGTGCCCCAAGAGCTGGCATTCTTCCGGCGATCGATTCATCTAGTCTGCGGGTGTTTTGTGATCTTGATTGGGATCCCCGCCCAAAGAAGGCGTCTATTATCGTTATTTGGTTTTATTTGGTACATCTCTTATTGTATGGAAATCGATAAGCATGTCAATGTCGAGAGTGTAGAGTGTACACATACCTTACTCCACCTTAGTAAGTAGAGCGACTGTTTCTAGGAGACCCTCGTCTCAAGATAAAGCATAATCACAGGCAGGACAATCAAAACAAGGCAAGAGTAAAAAGTACAACAAGAGAAACAACCAGATTCGAATAAGGAATTAAAGCAGTATAAAGTGCATTTGAACAAAAGGGAGCAGTAGCTAACACAACTAAATAAGCAAAATAAAATATACAAAACTTATCCGCAAAAATAATTGTATGATTAATAATAATAAAAAAAGACAGTCCGATGCAGTAAGCTCTTGTTATGCACGAAGTGCGGAAGGTTTGGACCACAAGAGTCTATTGTACGCAGTCTTATCCAGTATTCCCGAAGGACTTTGTATCTTTCAATTATAAACTTCAATCAAAGTCATGTACGCATAATCATCCAACGCCCCTATCAACAATAGGCAATTTGAGGTGTTTGCATAATATTTTGTTAATTTTAAAAAAATTTAAAGTTGTGCACTTTTTTATTTTTTCTTAGTGATTTTTTTTGAATATGTCATTAATTGTGTGTGTACATAAATTTACTTAGAGAAAGTGTTATAAAAGAAACACTAATTTGCATATTAATAATATTTGTGTATCCAAACGGCTATTATGAGAAAGGCGGCTCACCCTCTTCTACAAGGAACAATGAGTGTGGTGTAGTGCTTCATCCTTAACCAAGAGGTCTAGAGTTCGAATCTCTTTGGAAACATAGTCACCATTATTAGGGAGTGTTTTGCCCCCAATGTGGACTACCCGACACGAATTCGGATTAGTCGGGCCCCAATACAGGTACCGGACACAGGATGAGAGACAAAAAAAAAATTAAAAGGATTTGGGTTAACCAACCCAATTACCGCGTTGAGTTCGGCGGGTTCATAAAATAACCCATACCCGTTGCTTTCAACAGTGTATATATTGTAGTATCTCCCGCTTCATTTTGGAAACCCCCAATATTCTCAGCATTCATGGAACCGTCACGCTCAGCGAACTCCAATTCAAAACGAACATCAAATTCAAATTGGAGTAACAATAGCAACAAGAAGACGACGAAACAAAAGACCCTAGGCATGGCTTGGGGCGCCAATTCTCGCTCTTCTTCTCATCCTTCCTTCAATACTTCACCTTTCTCCAATTTCGGCAGGTTAAATCTTCTTCTTTCTTTACTTAATTCATTTGCTCTCATATTGCGATTTTTTCACAATCTTGTGAACATTAATCTTGAATATTTGACCAAGAAAGTGTGTTGATCATCAAGAAAGTTTAATTCTTCTTCTATCTTTACTTTATTTGCACTTATATTGCATTTTTTTAACATTAATTAGAATCTTAGAACACTATCTTGAATATTTGAACAGTTTTAATAGGCTGAAGAGTGCTTTTCTTTGAGTTGACTTCGAATTAGATGATCATCAAGAAAGTTTTAGACCGGTCACTAGTGGAATGTGTGTTGATCATCAAGAAATATTATTCTTATTACTTTAGAGTCTGCATGTAAACCCGTATACAAACATCCATCTTCTTTGCAATCGATACCGTGAGTATATAACTATCATATTCTTTCCCATACCTCACTGGATTTTCTCATATGTAAGATTATTTGCTTCTCTTGAAGTTTATTGATTTCAACAATACTTCTTCAGGAACTTCGAGGATATATGTTGAAGCATGGAGGCCGTTTTGAAAATTATTTTTCTAGGCGTCGTGCTACTCATATAATATGTAGTAATCTTCCTGACAGTAAGGTCAAGAATTTAAAGTTGGTTGTAAAACCAAGTTCATCAAGTAGTCAATTTCTTATTTTTGTATCTCTACTGAAATAGAAATTGTAATTTTTTTTCTTAAAGATTTGTTTGAATTTGATATAGGTCCTTTAGCAGGGGACTTCCAGTAGTCAAACCCACATGGGTGTTGGATTCTGTCGCTGCAAATAAGCTTCTGAATTGTAAGCTAATATTTCTATTGAATTTCATTTTAACGCAAACTAGCAAGTTGACTACTTGTTTAGGCGTTAGCTCTGTTATGGCGATTGTCCCTGAAAGCATTTTTGTGGGTGGAAGGATATTGTCTACAGAAGCGATCGGGAATCTGTGTTTCTCTCCTCTTAGGCCTCTTTTCATTTGTTGAATTGTCGAAGGGGGATAAAAAAGAGGAGAACAAGAAACTGCTCTTTTACGTGTCTTCTAGTTATGTTTGTATTGTATATCTATATTGAAAAGTTTGCAAGTTCAGGCCCTAGCTCCCTCTTGTGAAGAGTCTACTTGACGGGAAAAAAGGAAATGCTAAAGTACTTGAATCTTAAGAGGATTAACCTTGTTTCTTTAGACGAAAAGTTTATTATAAGGTGCATGCACCTCCATCAAGTTCTTTATGAGCCTTGGGGTACTGCATGATTTTGGTTTTCATGATTTTGTTGGAAGCTTTGATGAGTTCACTTTGTGATACTTTTTGTGACTCACATCAATACTTTTCAGTTTCTTTCTTAGTAAGTAACATCAATACTAATCAGCGACATTCAACACTAGTTGATGCTAATTTTGTGGAAAATTACTTTAAGGTACGCACATTGATATCTTGATATTGACTTTTGCTCTTGCTTGACCATTTGTATCTACACCCCTCCCCTCTTCCAGAAAAAAAGACCAAATGTAATGAACACCTACTCTGAGGTCGTTTTTCTTTTTCCTTTTGCTAGAGTGTTGGCATTAGAAAGTTGGATTAGATTGTTATAATTGTTAAGTTAATTTATCATCACATATTAGACCATCTTTCTGCACATATAACTTGATTTTTGGAGCTCACATGTAAATTTCGGTGCAAACTTGTACGTGTGAAAACGGGCTCAATAAAGTCGCTCATATCAAACCTTCTTTTTTTTGGGTTAAAAGTTCTTTTAACGACTAACCAACTTATTGTATGCTTCTGCTTCTTCTGTTACTGGATCTAGGACGACACTATAATGGACCTTTGAAGAGTGTGGAAGAATTAATTTCATTCTTCCACTTCAATCAAGGAAAAGCAAATACCTAGAGTCAACAGCAAAAAAAAAAACAGCCAACTCATACCTCGATGTTGTGTTGCTTATATTACTTCTATTAGATTCTTGGCGTCCAGATTTGCTGGAGTGTTTTGATGCGATGAGATTACTGTTAGCGATTTATCCACACGCTTAACGCAAGTGCACGTATCGTGACAAGTAATATAGTCTAGGTCAGACCGAATATCGCCTCGTGATTGGTTTTCAAGTACCGGTTATCTATTCTATAGTATCTATTTGGTTAACGTTAATTTGTTTAGAATTTTAGACTAATAATGCAGGAAATAACTAATTATAAAAAGACTTTGATTTAAATCAGTTATGATGGAAAATTAGGGCTTCCAAGATCATCAACTATCCACTCTATTCAATCCTTAATGCAACAATAAAAGTTCTTCTATGTTAAGATAGCAGGTTAACTAAGCCGTTTTATATTCCGGTTAGGATATATAAACACTCAACCCCGATGCAGAACCCTTCTATCTTTCGATGATAGGATTTACCACAAAGGAGAACTAAGAACAATAACCTATTAAACTACACAAGTATCGGGGTACTTTCGTCCACGATTTTAACCTATGTTTATTCAACTATAACATATTCACAATCTCCCCTTTCGGATCTCGATTAAAAATCATATATGTGATGATAATTAGTGATCAATTAATTACCAAGCAATCAAAACAATTATTGAATAAATCTCAACTATATAAAGAAGAAACCAAAACTAATGCATTAATTCATGAATAAGAGTTTCAAGCGAATCACAAGGAAATCCCTAATAAGTAATTAGCTCCTAGACATAGTCACGCTAAGAACTAATACAATCTCCATGACCACAAGATTTTGGTACATTACACACATCTTTAGTTCAAGACCACAAGATTCAAATGTCTTCTTTATTTTCTTAAACTCCGTGCCGAGGAAGACAAACAAATTGAAAAAGAGGGAGTACTTTATTATAAAAAAGAAAAAGAATCCGTGATTTTTTTATCAAGGATAAGACCCAGAAAAGGGCTTTTTGATCAAATAATTTTGCCCCAACACTGATATCATTCTATATAAAACACACTTCTCTTCTAGTGTCTACAACATGTAGTGGAAAAAGAGGAAAACGAAGACTTGAAGATCATTTTAGAGAAGTAAAATAGTTATTGTGATTGCACTGTGCTGATTTATCCTGTTGGCTCCATTAGGTGGAGGAGCACCTGTGTGAACTTCCAGTAAAAGCACTTCCTGGAATTGGTCATGTGTTGGAAGAGAAGTTGAATAGGAGACAAATCACAACTTCAAGGCATTGTATGATTTCCAAGGTTTTCATTGTTTAGTATTTCTTTCTTTCTTTCTGCAATATATTGGTGATTGCACTGTTTTGCATCTCTTTTGATCTGGTTTCTCTCAGATACGTTTCACACTTGAAGAAACACTGCAGGAGGACTTCATGAATCGTTGAATCTCTTGCTACACAGATCTTCTTGTTCAATTTTGTTTGTTAGTATTTTTTTTTAAAATAAAATAAGATATTGTATTTTATTAAAGCTAGTACCAGGAAGGTACCGCAAATTGTATTAAGGGGTATGTTTGCTATATTTGTAAGAGTTTGTAAGCAGAGTTTCTCCCAAGTGGGGTGGCCTAGCGGTTGTGAGTCGGGACAACCTTGGGAACCAAGGATTGCATTCTAGCATGGACGGCACGAGTTGAAAAGCTTCCAATCTTCCTAAATTACGGAAGGAGGGTGGGGTGGGGTTAGAGTTATTTGATACCTAGGACAGTGGAGGTTGCAGGTACTCGGTGGATGTCGAGATGTGCACCATCTGTCCTGATACTAGTTACTACTATTCCTAAAAGAAGAGTAATATTATATTAAGTCTTCTTGTTTATTTGCCTTTTCCATCCAAAGCCCTTAGTGAAACTATATTTTCCATTTCTTTTGAAAAAGGTTTCACGTTTAACAGGTAATCTCAACTGGATAGCTATCAAAGAAAAGTGAGGCTTTTTATTCATGTTGTCTGCTTGAGTCAGCGTCCTCTTTGCCACTTGTCTCCCCATTTTCATGGGCACATTCCCGCCCATGGAAACTCAAGCATCCTTGGAACCTTCATTAAATAGAGCTGATGAAATAGGCGATACATTGTTTATTTAAGACTGCATTTACACCTATTTGGCTTACTCAGCTCCTGGAGTTTATTTCAGCTAGTGATGTTTTGTTAAACTCATTGTTAAAGTGTTTTCAAAAGCATGATCATTCGATAAAATGAGAATATCTTGTCTTCTTGTGGAAACTTTGTTATAATCAATGCTTAAGAAATCCCTTATTGGCATGAGGGTTGTTTCTTTGGAGAAAAAAAGTATGTCGAACACATTACAACACTTGTTTGATCGTTGGTTGGTCATCTTTTCTTAGAATTGCTCAGTCTTGTAGATTAAAGAAGTGATTTTTATTGGTGAATACTTTCATAATTTCTTTTGCTGTTATTCAGCCTGCTGAGTGGGATGCTTTTCTCCTTTATATGATACTTATCGGCACATCAATCATGGTGGCATGAAGAATGCTATCTATATGTGGCATGCCATTTTTGGGGATGACATGCAAATATTGGACTATATATATAACCTCCTACTAACTTGCTTAATGATTGATAAGTATTTACTTTGCCTCCTGTGCTTCTTGTTGCTTCTAACCCCCGTCATTGATTCTAGTGCCAACATAAGCAGTCTCTCAAGTAGTATTGGGTATGTGTGTGTGTATATTTATTATGTTTCAGAGCAAAATTCTGGTTGTGAGTAGTACGTATACACTTATTTCTGTAGAGGTCTTAAACGATGTTCTAGTACCTGTCAAAAGGAAGCAAATACTAGTTACCGCGAATCTGCATCATGAAGTTTGTTAATTTTGTTTTGAATCAGTCATGCGGGTTCAAGCCAAATATATAACTTCTCGATAACTTTTGCAGGAAAGCAAATCCATAGGTGCAGATGTTAACTGGGACGTGAGGTTCAATGATCTGAAAGACGTTAGATCTCCACTAAACATCATTGTTTGTTTGCCCTTTGTATTAATGCTTATAGACACTAAACACCTTCTCAATTCAGGTACAACATTTTCTGTTAAACCTTTGCAAGGAGGTTTCATTACGTTTGCAGGGGTGTGGAGTGATAGGGAGAAAGTTTACCTTGAAGGTCTCTCTCTCTTTCTCTCTGTTTTTTGCCATATGAAGCGATAACTTTTTATTATAGATTATAGTTCATTACTGGACTCTTATAGTAGAAACTAGTCGTATAGTTGGTTCTTATGCTGCTTCTGCACCTATATTGTCAATACAGATAAAGAAAAGAGGGGTGATGCAGGGGAGCCAGTAAAGTATTTGGGCTGTGGTGTTTGTGATAACTTGAGCCATTCTGTCACGGTATAATATTTTCTATGATAACCTTGTGCTCAATGTTTTCTAACTGAAGAAATTTCTCTGTTCCTTAACGGGTTTTAATTGCATTGTTCCACTTGTAGGTGCCAATGGCTACAGATAGGGTTGATGTGCTTGAGAGAATCGTTTCACAGCTTTTTACAACTTCACACGTGGGTAATTCCTTTCCCCACTTTAAAATAAGGGTTTTAAATCCACACCCAAGGGTGTGGCCTAGTGGTCAATGAACTTGGTGCAAACCTTGGAGATCAGGCTCACAGCAAAGACAAGAAACACTAGGTGATTTTTTTCTAGGGTGAATGCCAAAATGGAAATCGATTATCTTAAGAAATTTTAGTTGATCTCAGTGTCATTTCAATGTAAATAGCTTGTTTAGCTTTGTTCTCTGGGACCAATTCTCTTCACGTTCAAAGTTATGGGCTTTTGTTGTGATTTAGTCTGGATTATCCTTCTTGTTTCCTAGATTTTGGTTTTCATCTTGATACATCTGTGCCAAAATGATTATCTGATCTGCTTTGAGAGTCGATCAAATCGATTTTGACTGTAATTCCTAAAAATGTTTTTTGCCATATGAAATAGGAAAATATAGAACTCTATTGTTTTTCACATAGTTTTATTACTAGATTTAATTCTCAGAAGATGAATTACTCAAATTAAACTTTAATAAACAAAATAGGTCTTATCAATTTGGGACAAAGTATCAGCTTTTGTGTGCAACATTCGAAAGAGGGAGTAACGTTGAAGAGCAAAGATGCATGTTTCGTCTCATGCAGAAGCTACTTGTTTTTCATTATTTCAGCCAAATTTTATTGTAAGAAACAAGAGCTGTTTTTGGGAGTCATATTAACCAATAAATCTTGAGATTCGAGTTTTAATTAGAACATATTAGAGTCCTAAGTGGTAGCTACTGCTCCTTGTTTTTCCTGACGGCTTTACCATAGCTTATTCACTTTCGTTATTTTCATTTTCATATTGCTTTGAACTACTTGTCCTTATCTGACTTTTCTTATGCTTTTTCTTGAGCCGAGAGTCTTTCGGAAACGACCTCTCTACCTTCCAAGGTAGAGGTAAGGTCTACGTACACTCTACCCTCTCCAGACCCTACACTTGGTTATGTTGTTGTTATATATTAGAGTCCTAAGTGTTAGGATGGTGAAGAGAGCTGGGAGTAGCCTTTTTTTCTTTACCTTCAATAGGGAGTTCCAATTTTATAACACAAGACCCCACTTGTGGGATTATACCGGGTATCTTCTTGTAGTTGTTGTAGTTGGGCTTGAAATCTGTTAGAGAATGCCATTTTCGTTAAACTTTAAATACCTTCTGTATAGCCTAAAAGGGAACTAAATCTAGTCGAGTCTCACAGGTAAACTGGACATTGCTGTTATTTGAAACAAAGTTCAACATCTATCTTAAACATTCCCTATACGCCCGGTGGATTAGTCGAGGTTCACACAAGTTGACTGGACATTGCCGTTATTGAAAAAAGTAGTAGAAGTTAGGGAAATGCAGAAAAATATATGTTAAACATTCCCTTTGGGCGACTGTGGTTTGCTTTCCCAAAAGTGCATCCTTGTTGATTGCTATGCATTTTTAGGCATTTTATTAATGACAAGTGATATGGTCATACTATACAACTGATTATCAATTAAATTCAACTGATTATCAATTAGATACACCTGAAATCTTAGGTTAATGTGGTGTGGTGAATATGGAGTAATAACTAATGAAGGATCTTACATGCTGTTTAATCTTTACGTGGAAATATTGTGCCAAATTCCCAGTGCCATCCAGTGCTCTTTTGAGATTGGTTCAGGTAACTGAGCATATATTGCCTAACATAATGTGTCATACACCTTTATATGATTGTGAATCCTACATATGACTGGTCAAGCCATGAAGTATTTCTCTTTCCTAGTTAGACACAACCTTAAGAACCCCTCTGAAGTTGCAGTACGCGGGCTGGGCCGCAGGCCGCGCACCACCGCAGGGCCGCGGCGCCAAGGCGGGATTTTCAGCGAAAAATGGGGAAAATCAGAGATATTTTGGGAAAAGGCCTATGGGAGGGTGACAAGTGTCCCTCCCATCTTTTGACCAAGGGAAGACCTTATATTATGACCAAGTCTTGAAGACTTGGTCATTTGCAAAGGTTCCTCCTAAGAAAATCCCCCATTCTCTCCCAAAAAGTGATAAACCCTAGGTGTGATGAAATTTTTGGAAAGACGACAAGAAGGAATTATGTTGGCAAGCTTGTAGAGGGTTCGTGTGGGTGATTCTAACGTGAAGAAGAATTGCGGAAAGAGGGCGAAAGTGGGTGATTGTGGACTATTTTGGGCAAATTCCAAGGTAAGAATTCATTCTCCTTTAGAGGTAAATTATGTCACGTATTGTAGAAATTGGAGAAGGGTTTTGTGATGAGAAAAATGGATATAAGAATCGAAGGTTTCCATATTGTTAATGAAAGTATAAAAAGGGCAGTTTTCGAGTTCTAGTCGTAGATATTGATGGTCGTCGTCTTCACTTGTTATATGGGGTTTATTGAAGTGATTTTAGTCGTTCAAATTGTCAACATGAATTATGTAGTAATTTTGGAATAACGGCTTGGGTTATAAGGAATGGAAAAAGGAATATATGGTGTCATTATTGTAGCCGAGAATTGGCCTTAATAATAATGGCCTATTAATATGAATTGTGGCGTAATTTTACACGTCCAAGCTAGGCGTGTAATCCCCTTTGTATTGCTGAGTTGTTGGGCCTCAAATGTGGCGTTTAGTTATTGAATTCGGGCCTTGAAAAAGGTGGAAAAATATGTAAAATCGAAGGAAGTGCTGTCCAATTTTCCGTAGAATAAGGGGCTTTACATTAGAATATTCTACGTTTGAAGCAAGAAGTTGATAGACGTATTATGGTTATTATAGGTTGATACTCTACGCGCGGCATATTCGACTTGGCAAGTGGATTTAGCCGAGGAGGTATGTGATTCTTCCTATTCTCTTGAGCATGATTATTTGTGAAATATATAGTGCGGTAGACGCACGTGTGTTAAAGGAGTTTGATTTCCTTTTTGTGTCCTTGACTTGATTTTAAAGTTAAGTGACTTGATACGAAATGTTAAGTGACTTGATATGAAATGTAAAGGACTTGAATTGTGTTGAAAAGTTGTAAAACCTTATTCGTTAGTAATGGGTACTTGGTTGTTAAAGAATAAGTCCTCTTGGTCTCATAAATGATTATAGTTGTATTTGGTTGGTTTTAAACATAAAGTGTTATAATAGCTTTATGGGAAGTTAGTTATAACGACTTTATGAAAACGAAAGAATGGTTTTATTATTGGATTTAAAATGGTAACTTGACATTTGTTTTAAAAAGATATGAGACTTGATTTCCCACGTTATGGGACTTGATTTAAAAGTAAGAGATTTGAGAATTTGAAGTTTTGAAACTTATATTATTTTGAGAAGTGATTTGGTTTAAAAAGAAGGCATGGTATTGTCTTGATTTGGTTTAAAAAGAAGGCATGGTATTGTCTTGATTTGGTTTTGAAAGCTAAACGACTCGATTTTGAAAGATAAGCGACTTGACTTATAAACGATTTGATCTCGGAAAAGGAGAAGTAACTTGATTTAAAAGTATGGGGGTACTTGTTTTGAAAAGAGTGAGTTACTTGGGTTTTTAAAAGTATACTTGATTTTAAAGGTCTTGTAAAGATTTTCTGAAGGTGTAGTAATTTGGGTTGAAAAGAAAACGTGCTTTGATACGACGAGTATTAGTATCGTGTGGCTTTTACGTAAAAAGAGGTCTTTTTGAAAGAATGAAAGTACGTAGTACTTTGGGGTTAATACCCGAATTTTTGGCATAAAATGAAAGTACCTTGAGTGTGAGTAACTTGCCTATGTTTGCTTGTGATAGCCTTGTTGTGCAAGTATTGTAACCTTATGCTACCGCGTCTCTCGATGGAGGGCCGGTCATGTTATTCTTGATCATTAGCATACTCGATCACGGATGGTCCACGGGTACGGCCGTGATGAGGTTCGCTCCTCGCTGATAGTGTTATTCCACGGACTAGCTTCCACGAGGTTTATCACGCAGGAGGTATCTAGTAGTTAGCCCTCGTACTTGCCCCGGTCGTGGCTGATGCAGGCGGTATCTGGTAGTTGGCTTTCGTACTTGCCCCGGTCAGTGTTATGGCGAAGTCTCGTGACGGGAGGTATCCGTAGTTGGCTTCGTCTTGCCGGCCAATGACGTGACGTAGGAGGTATCTGGTAGTCGGCCTTCGTACTTGCCCCGGTCAGCTTCGTGGGTTAGTTTTATAGCAGTTTTATGACGAAGTTTCGTGATGCAGGCGGTATTTGGTAGTTAGCTTTCGCCTTGCCAATGACGACGCAGCGGCGGTATCGGTAGTGGCCGTACTTGCCTCGGCCACTGTGGTACGCTTATATAGTATTGTTGTACGGTAGGTTCGTAGCCGGCTTACTTGCCCTTGCCGATTGATGATGCGCAGTGGATCTGTAGCTATGCCTTCGTGATTTGCCCAGACGGTTCTTATGACACATGTAGGATTCATGTGTACTCTCGTGTTGTTATATCATGATCGCCGCGATGAGGAAGGAATTCCACGCATGATCGATATCGTGGCGTGAGACCCATGGTTATATTCGAGTGATGACTTTGAGGCGTGAGTCCCCGACTTGACATGATCGCTATACATTGTGTAATCGTTGTTTGCTATCATACATGTCTCCTGTTTTATATAGACTGTTATGATTTCATTACAGTATTTTCAGTTTCACATACTTGGTACCTTTTGTACTGACCTCCTTCGGGGGGCTGCGTTAATGACGCAGGTAGAGGTACACCAGTTGTTGATCCTCGCCAGGATCGCATTCAGATTTGGGAAGCTCCGTTTCTCCGGAGGCTTATCTTTTGGTATAGTCCCCTGTCATTGTAGGTACTTGTACATTCAGGGGTATGGCGGGGCCCTGTTCCGTCATAGTTGTTGTTACATTCTTAGAGGTCTGTAGTACTGTTGTGGGCAGGGTTTGTAAAGGATAACTGTTCAAGGTTTATTTATGTATATATGCAGTAAGGCGACTTTTTGGTCTTTTTGTATCACTGTTTATTTTTCATGAGTTTTATTTTCCGCTGATTTTTCTCTGATGTTTTATCACTAGGGTGCCCGGGGTAAGGCACCGATGCGGCCCGAGGTCGGTCGTGACAATAACCATTTAAGTTATCTGTTTTCTTTACGAAAAGCATTGTTGCTTCTGATGATACAGCAACATGTTCAACTGTCCAAGCCACTTGTAGAGTTGAGAGCCCATTGTCATATTCTGGACCAATTGAAGATCCTATATCCTTTGAAGAGTGGCAATCTGCAGAAGATTTGAAGCCTTGTGCTCTAGAATCTAAAGATCTAATGCAAGCGAACTACAATGTTGATAGAGTTGAAGAGTCAAGTGGTAGCATGGCAATGCAAGAACTGAGTGATGCTGCAAGTGGAGATGGAAGCCATGCTCCATTTTCAGCACCTTCCAGTCCTCACAATGATGCATCAGCTCGTAGCGACTGGACGAGTGATCCTGTTAACGAGGGCCCATCAAATTTAAAGATTCCTTGGTCTCCTAATCAGCGACATTCAACATTAGTTGATGCTAATTTTGTGGAAAATTACTTTAAGGTACACACGTTGATATCTTGTTATTGACTTTTGGTCTTGCTTGACCATTTGTATCTACACCCCTCCCCCCTTCCAGAAAAAAGAACTCGGAAGTCGTTTTTCTTTTTCCTTTTGCTAGAGTGTTGACATTAGAAAGTTGGATTAGATTGTTATAATTGTTAAGTTAATTTATTATCACATATTAGACCATCTTTCTGCACATATAACTTGATTTTTGGAGGTCACATGTAAATTTCGATGCAGACTTGTAAGTGTGAAAACAGGCTCAATAAAGTCGCTCATATCAAACCTTCTTTTTTTGGGTTAAAAGTTCTTTTAACGACTAACCAACTTATTGTATGCTTCTGCTTCTTCTGTTGCTGGATCTAGGACTAGTGGACGACACTATAATGGACCTTTGAAGAGTGTGGAAGAATTAATTTCATTCTTCCACTTCAATCAAGGAAAAGCAAATACCAAGAATCAACAGCAAAAAAAAAAACAGCCAACTCATACCTCGATGTTGTGTTGCTTATATTACTTCTATTAAATTCTTGGTGTCCAGATTTGCTGGAGCGTTTTGATGCGATGAGATTACCTGCTTTTTCTTGTGGATCTGTTCTTTTGAATTTACTTAATTGCAGCTATTGCTTGCATAAGTAATATATGCATAAAAGTCTACATTGATAATTAATTGCATAACCAATATTAATAGCACTTAGTGCCGAAGTGGTTGACATATTCCCCGTGGGCTTTTGTCTTCAGCATTCTAGGTTGCATTTTATTGGCACCTGGAGAAACCGGTATCGTAAACGATTTTCTAGCTCCCCCGGTGAGTTTGGATGCTCAACTTCAGTCCCTAGTTCTTCAGTCACAACAAATAAGACGATCATTATTCATGTGGATATGGTAATTTCTGCTTCTATGGTCTGAAAACTCGACTTGTCCTCTTTATGTTGTTATGACTGCTTCTATGTTCTGGCTCCTCTCCCGTCTCACCTCCATCTGAAGGAATGATATATGTACTATTTGTCTCTGTAGATTATTCTCTGTACTAAAATAATCAATTCAACTTGTTCAGGATTGCTTTTTTGTATCTGTGGTCATTAGAAATCGCCCCGAGTTGAAGGATAAACCTGTTGCCATTTGCCATTCAAATAATTCACGCGGAACAGCAGAAATATCATCAGCGAATTATCCTGCTAGAGGTTATGGTCAGTCTTTCAGTCAGTAATTCAAGCTTTTCTTAAACATCATCGTATTGGAAATTCGATCCTCATTCAAGCTTTTTCTCGCAGGAGTAAAGGCTGGAATGTTTGTCAGAGATGCCAAGTCACGTTGCCCTCACCTCGTCATTCTTTCTTATGACTTTGAGGCTTATGAGGAGGTGGACATGATATTTCAGTTTCTTCATCTTGTTCTTTTCCTCTTTTAATTGAATCCTTTTGTATTTGGATATCGAGACCTATAAAATCTGATTTCATTTGCAGGTTGCTGATTGCTTTTATAACATCTTGCACAAGTACTGCAACAAAGTGCAGGTATGACCTCAAAACTGTTTGTTGAACAACTTCACAATCTTTGTATCTCTTGATTGGCAGTTGCTACTGAATGCAGGCCGTAAGTTGTGATGAAGCATTTTTAGATGCCACTGATTCTGGAGTAGAGGACATTCAAGCTTTTGTAGTAGTGATCAGAAAGGAGATTCTTGATGCTACAGGCTGTACGGCTAGTGCTGGTATTGCTGGGAATATGCTTATGGCGCGTCTTGCTACTAGGATTGCAAAACCAGATGGGCAATGTTACATCCCTGCTGAGAAGGTAGCTTATTTTGAGCTGTCTTTTGATGAATGAACAGGGAGAACTTATGTCTTGATCTCTGTCATCTCTATATGTGTATCTTCTACTGTATTACAAACTATATTTTGCAACTTCATTGGTTACATGTCATTGCTCTCTCTTTAACTATGGTAGTTAATCTGTTCTTACCCAATTGTCATCTATGCATCGCGAATTTGCATTGTACTTCTAAAAAGGACATGCCTGCAAGTCAAATCAGATTTTATAGGCTTCAGGTCAAAAAGCGAAGTTTCTGCCAGGTCTTCTCCATGTCCTTGCCATGTGAGATGTTTCTCCATTGCCAGAGAGGTTCTTTTTTGCTTCACTTTGTTTATGTCTTCATCCTGTTCAAGCATAACAACCTTTTCCGCTGCAAGAATGTGTAGTTTAGATGGGAATCAACATGAATCCTTGAATTATATTGCTTAAAAAGTACAACTTTCTTATTACTCCCTCCGTTTCAATTTGTTTGTCTTACGTTCCTTTTAGTCTGCTTAAACTTTCTATATTTAGTAACTCTTTACACCCAATATCCTACATGACATATTTAAGACCACAAGATTCAAAGGATATTTTGGTACATTACACACATCTTTAGTTCAACACCACAAGATTCAAAGGTCTTCTTTATTTTCTTAAACTCCGTGCCGAGTATGAAACAAATTGAAAAAGAGGGAGTACTTTATTATAAAAAAGAAAAAGAATCTGTGAATTTTTTATCAAGGATAAGACCCAGAAAACAGCTTTTTGATCAAATAATTTTGTCCCAACACTGATACCATTCTGTATCAAACACACTTCTCTTCTAGTGTCTACAACATGTAGTGGAAAAAGAGGAAATCGAAGACTTGAAGATCATTTTAGAGAAGTAAAATAGTTATTGTGATTTCACTGTGCTGATTTATCTTGTTGGCTCTATTAGGTGGAGGAGCACCTGTGTGAACTTCCAGTAAAAGCACTTTCTGGAATTGGTCATGTGTTGGAAGAGAAGTTGAACAGGAGACAAATCAAAACTTGTGGGCAGCTGCGTATGATTTCCAAGGTTTTCATTGTTTAGTATTTCTTTCTTTCTTTCTGCAATATATTGTTGATTGTTCTCGCGGTTTTGATTTTCTATCTGTTTATAGTTTGTGTACAACAAGCACTGTTTTTCATCTCTTTTGATCTGGTTTCTCTCAGATACGTTTCACACTTGAAGAAACACTACATGAGGACTTCATGAATCGTTGAATCTCTTGCTACAGAGATCTTCTTCATTTTTGTTTGTTAGTATTTTTTTTGAAATAAAATAAGATATGGTATTTTATTAAAGCTAGTACCAGGAAGGTATTGCAAATTGTATTAAGGGGTATGTTTGCTATATTTGTAAGAGTTTGTAAGCAAAGTTTCTCCCAAGTAGGGTGGCCTAGCGGTTGAGAGCCGGAGTGACAACCTTGGGAACCAAGGATTGCATTCTAGCATGGACGGCACGAGTTGAAAACTTCCAATCTTCCTGAACTATGGAGGGGGGGAGAGTTATTTGATACCTAGGACAGTGGAGGTTGCAGGTACTCGGTGGATGTCGAGATGTGCACCATCTGTCCTGATACTAGTTACTACTATTCCTAAAAGAAGAGTAATATTATATTAAGTCTTCTTGTTTATTTGCCTTTTCCATCCAAAGCCCTTAGTGAAACTATATTTTCCATTTCTTTTGAAAAAGGTTTCACGTTTAACAGGTAATCTCAACTGGATAGCTATCAAAGAAAAGTGAGGCTTTTTATTCATGCTGTCTGCTTGAGTCAGCGTCCTCTTTGCCACTTGTCTCCCCATTTTCATGGGCACATTCCCGCCCATGGAAACTCAAGCATCCTTGGAACCTTCATTAAATAGAGCTGATGAAATAGGCTATACATTCCCGCCCATGGAAACTCATGGTTAAAGTGTTTTCAAAAGCATGATCATTCGATAAAATGAGAATATCTTGTCTTCTTGTGGAAACTTTGTTCTAATCAGTGCTTAAGAAATCCCTTATTGGCATGAGGGTTGTTTCTTTGGAGAAAAAAAGTATGTCGAACACATTACAGCACTTGTTTGATCGTTGGTTGGTCAGCTTTTCTTAGAATTGCTCAGTCTTGTAGATTAAAGAAGCGATTTTTATTGGTGAATACTTTCATAATTTCTTTTGCTGTTATTCAGCCTGCTAAGTGGGATGCTTTTCTCCTTTATATGATACTTATCGGTACACCAATCATGGTGGCATGAAGAATGCTCTCTATATGTGGCATGCCATTTTTTGGGGATGACATGCAAATATTGGACTATATATATATATAACCTCCTACTCATTTGTTGTGTTTCCAGGAAACTCTCCAGAAGGACTTTGGTGCTAAAACTAGCAGTACACTATGGAACTATAGTAGAGGGATAGACGATCGGTTGGTTGGCATGATGCAGGTTAGGACCAACACAGAATATCTTTACCGCTTTAATTTGTATGCTTTCTTTTGGATTGTATACTCCCGCGGGTCGGAAGGCGGCAAAGAGGTCAAGTGGCTTCGCTCCTCTCTTTCCTTTTCTTAAGATTTTGAAATCCTAGTGCAGCCAAGTTCAAGCCCCCAGAACTGAGAGCAAGAGGAAGGTTTCCGAGAAGGGTTTTAATGGCGACCGGACTCCCTTTTTTTTAATATAATAATAAGGTAAGCTTCCTTCACTCCTCTCTTTCCTTAAGTATTCGAGTAAATAATAAACTTCTACAAGATGTAGAGTCTTATAAGGTAGTATTTGGAGGAAATATCTACTTTGATAGTAGTAAAAATGGTTACTATCAATGGTCTGTTCAGTCCATCTCTCTTATAGGTGGCAAATGGCTGAAACAAGGTTTTCCGACCTTCCCGATACAGACCTTTCCATGGACAGCTTTGACCAAAAACCTATCTCTAAAGTGGAGCCTAGTTTAAGCTGTCAAACAAGTGGCCGAAGAAGCATCGGACAGGTTGGAGTTCTTACCTTCTTGGGCCTCCATGAAAGAGGTTTGCACACCATAGGCAAGTTCTGCTTGAGTGGGAGCTTGACTGAGCCCCCGGCTAGCAAGATCGGGAGGGTTAGTGTCCTCTTAAGAAGGAATACCCAACTTCTGGGGTCAGCTTCGATCACGAGACAAGCAGCGGATGAGCGCACTAGCGCGAAAGCCGTTGCGCAACAAGCAAGATTCCTGTCACCGTGAAAACAAAGAGAAAAAATGAGGTGCGAAAAGAAGAACAAGGGTTGGAGCTACGCTATACCACTATAAGTCTTACCCCAGCCTGGAGGATGCAAATATAGACTTCAATGAAGTAAGGGCAGAAGCCCAAAAGCAGGGTCGGGATGAATTTCTTCAGATTGCTCGAGAGGCGCGGCACCCCTTTCAGTTCATTGCCGCGGAAATAGCACTGGTTTTAGAGAAATGGGAAGGGTTCCCAGTTACCAAAAGCTCCGTCAATCCGCTGTTCATCGATAGACGAGTTTGCTCTTTCTTTCAATTAAGCAGTTGATACATTTGGTCAAAATAATAGACTTAGTCTCATTGCCTGCAGGGAAAGGGTCAATCCTACTATCCTTTTCGCAGTCGTAATCTCTTAGCGAACTCCAACCGGTCTTAGAAATCGATTACTTATCAAGAGAGAATCTCCAGTGGTTCCTTCCATCGGCGTCATCTAACCACGGATTTCGGAGATAGGCTGCACTGCAGTTAGAGCTGCTTCAGCCCATAAGCACTACGGTACATACATTTGAAGCAAGAGGGGCCCGAATAAGATCGTCAGGTGAGTCACATATTGCGGTTTGATATCTTCTCCCCGTTCTCATTTCCACCGCAAAAAGAAGAATGCGAGAAGTTCATATTCTCCAGATTCCTTTTTTAGAAGCAGAATGAGAGGGTATGTTTTTTCTGTAAGGTTAGGGAGGAAATGCCGGATGGATATAAGAGAGCTTGCCCAGGAAGCTTTTTTGGTAGTTCTTTCTTTGATTGTAGCCGGTGGTGACATTTCGCATCTTCTGCATACGACTTTCCACTGGTTCCATTCCTGATGACTTCTCCGAATGAAGGAAGAAGTCAGTGAGAAAGGGCCTGAGTGATGCCACTGGTGGTGCGGGATCGACTTCTAGTTTTGCGGGGAATCGTCGACTTAAGGAAAGAGCCATCTCTCTAGGTTGCACAACCCCTTTAGATCGTTCTATTCGTGCTTGAAAAACGACCCCATCGGCCCGCTCCTTGCTTCTAACTCACGTCATTGATTCTAGTGCCAACATAAGCAGTCTCTCAAGTAGTATTGGGTATGTGTGTGTGTGTATATTTATTATGTTTCAGAGCAAAATTCTGGTTGTGAGTAGTACATATACACTTATTTCTGTAGAGGTCTTAAACGATGTTCTAGTACCTATCAAAAGGAAGCAAATACTAGTTACCGCGAATCTTCATCATGAAGTTTGTTAATTTTGTTTTGAATCAGTCATGCGGGTTCAAGCCAAATATATAACTTCTCGATAACTTTTGCAGGAAAGCAAATCCATAGGTGCAGATGTTAACTGGGGCGTGAGGTTCAATGATCTGAAAGACGTTAGATCTCCACTAAGCATCATTGTTTGTTTGCCCCTTGTATTAACTTATAGACACTAAACACCTTCTCAATTCAGGTACAACATTTTCTATTAAACCTTGCAAGGAGGTTTCATTACGCTTGCACGGGTGTGGAGTGATAGGAGAAAGTTTACCTTGAAGGTCTCTCTCTCTCTCTGTTTTTGCCATATGAAGCGATAACTTTTTATTATAGATTATAGTTCATTACTGGACTCTTATAGTAGAAACTAGTCGTATAGTTGGTTCTTATGCTGCTTCTGCACCTATATTGTCAATACAGATAAAGAAAAAGAGGGGTGATACAGGGAGCCAGTAAAGTATTTGGGCTGTGGTGTTTGTGATAACTTGAGCCATTCTGTCACGGTATAATATTTTCTATGATAACCTTGTGCTCAATGTTTTCTAACTGAAGAAATTTCTCTGTTCCTTAACGGTTTTAATTGCATTGTGCCACTTGTAGGTGCCAATGGCTACAGATAGGGTTGATGTGCTTGAGAGAATCGTTTCACAGCTTTACAACTTCACACGTGGGTAATTCCTTTCCCACTTTAAAATAAGGATTTTAAATCCACACCCAAGGGTGTGGCCTAGTGGTCAATGAACTTGGTGCAAACCTTGGAGATCAGGCTCACAGCAAAGACAAGAAACACTAGGTGATTTTTTTCTAGGGTGAATGCCAAAATGGAAATCGATTATCTTAAGAAATTTTAGTTGATCTCAGTGTCATTTCAATGTAAATAGCTTGTTTAGCTTTGTTCTGTGGGACCAATTCTCTTCACGTTCAAAGTTATGGGCTTTTGTTGTGATTTAGTCTGGATTATCCTTCTTCTTGTTTCCTAGATTTTGGTTTTCATCTTGATACATCTGTGCCAAAATGATTATCTGATCTGCTTTGAGAGTCGATCAAATCGATTTTGACTGTAATTCCTAAAAATGTTTTTTTGCCATATGAAATAGGAAAATATAGAACTCTATTGTTTTTCACATAGTTCTATTACTAGATTTAATTCTCAGAAGATGAATTACTCAAATTAAACTTTAATAAACAAAATAGGTCTTATCAATTTGGGACAGAGTATCAGCTTTTGTGTGCAACATTCGAAAGAGGGAGTAACGTTGAAGAGCAAAGATGCATGTTTCGTCTCATGCAGAAGCTACTTGTTTTTCATTATTTCAGCCAAATTTTATTGTAAGAAACAAGAGCTGTTTTTGGGAGTCATATTAACCAATAAATCTTGTGATTCGAGTTTTAATTAGAACATATTAGAGTCCTAAGTGGTAGCTACTGCTGCTTGTTTTTCCTGACGGCTTTACCATAGCTTATTCACTTTCGTTATTTTCATTTTCATATTGCTTTGAACTACTTGTCCTTATCTGACTTTTCTTATGCTTTCTCTTGAGCCGAGAGTCTTTCGGAAACGACCTCTCTACCTTCCAAGGTAGAGGTAAGGTCTGCGTACACTCTACCCTCTCCAGACCCTACACTGTGGGATTTCACTGGGTATGTTGTTGTTATATATTAGAATCCTAACACAGTGTTAGGATGGTGAAGAGAGCTGGGAGTAGCCTTTTTTTCTTTACCTTCAATAGGGACTCCTGTTTTATAACACACGACCCCACTGGTGGGATTATACTGGGTATGTTGTTGTAGTTGGGCTTGAAATCTGTTAGAGAATGCCATTTTCATTAAACTTCAAATACCTTCTGTATAGCCTAAGAGGGAACTAAAAATATACTGGTGCAGCTCTGATGCTGATGAAACTTTTAAGGTGCAACTTTGGTTTCTGCACTAGCAGCGTTTCATTTTTCGCTTAATTGTTAGATGTATCAAAATCTGTAATCTACTCATGGTGAATTTGGAACATTGCAAACTTAAAATTTTCTCTAAGGATGTTAGAATTCCCTTTGGAACAAATGAGTTTAGAGTATTAAACTTAGATTTTACTTCCACATCAACCATTTCTTTGTTCATTATCTTAAAAAACGTCTTGTCTTTGTTTCAGAAATAAGACAAAAGCTATGACTTGTAGTCTACTTGTTTTCTGCTTCTCATATGAGTGCTGTTTTGACTATTTTGTGCAGACGTGGAGGACATAAGAGGCATGGGATTGCAGGTCTCAAAGCTTGAAACTGCGGATAGTTCCAAGCAAGGTGTTTTTTCCGACTTTCTTTGTGTTTCATATCTCTCTATGCCATAACATGCCAGTTATGGTGTTATGATGACGACAGTTTGCCTTCTATGAACTGGATATTCTACTAATTTCCATTGACATATATCCAGGGAAAGAGAGATACTCCATCAGATCTTGGCTCACTGCTGCCTCTGCTAAGACCAGTAACCAAAACGTTAGCATTAGTCATGAGAAAGGTGCTGATGAAGGTTTGACTTCTTCACTTGTTTTCGTTGGCTTGTCCAAATATTTATTGCCTCTAATCATGCCTATTGTATGATAGGAATATTGCTAACACACTTAACTGGCACTGAAAGTCTATGGTGTGGTTCCTTGCATTGGCTGTGCTCTAGCTCATAAAAGGTTGTAGACCTTTATAGGAATCTCTTTAATTTGCATGTCTTAGAAATACTGAGGACATCATAATTTTTATCTTAGATTATTTCCTTCTCTGTCCATACAAGAGAAACACAATGTTTTTTTTTTAATCGTAGCAGCACTGATGGATGTGAAATATATTATTTAAGGCTTCTGTTAAAAAGTTTAGTATGATGATCTTATGTTGTTGCTTCATGTCAATCTAATACAACATCTATTTTGTGTTTTCAATAAATTATTAATTAAAAAGTATCGCCGAATTTTAATTGAGTTCATTTTCCAGTGAAGACATGCTGGATGAGTCTGAATTCAATCTACACTCTGATATTGCAGATAACAGTAAAAATAGTGTTGATGAACGTCATGCTCAGTTGCAGGGTGATTCAAGTACACCTTTCATTGAAATGACTGCAGCGTCGCCTCCAGTACTGCTGGTATCGGACCTAGGAACTCTTCCTCCTATGAACGAGCTTGATATAGGAGTTATAGAGTCTCTTCCTCCTGAGGTCTTTTCAGAAATTAATGCCATGTATCATGGAAAATTGGCTCATTTTATTACTGAAAAGAGAAGCAAAGGTGAGGTACATTCCTTTAAAATTACAGAAGGCAGTTGGTTAACCCAATTAGCTTATGTATATACCGTGTTGTGATAAGATTTTGCCTCAATTCTCATATCTTTTAAATTAGGTGTATCAGAAAAAGAAAACATATCTTCGGTTTTCCTGCTGCACCGAATGAAGCTTTGCTGCTCGTGAGGTATGTTCTGCATTTTTCTCTTTTGGACCGGCTTAGCATTTGGCCTGTTTTAACATTGATGATGATGATTATCTTGTTTCTACAACTTCATGGTGTTGATTGTTCCTGGCTATTATAGGAGCAGCAGTATAATGAAGAGGACATCCAAGTGGTCTCTTATCCTAATAAGCTTTTTGCTGATATGACAAGTGAGCCAGTGTCTGATGCTAGTGTACCAAATCTGGACTTGGTTATTAATGCTCCTGTCCCAGGAGGCATCAGTCTAATGCCCGTTTCTCTGAGTCAAGTAGACACCTCGGTTTTTCAGGAATTGCCTGAGGAGTTGAGGACAGATATACATGAACCCTTCCTGCACACAGGAATGATGAATCTTCACTAGATGCTTCCTTGGTATGTGCTAATAATCAGAACAAGAGTCCTATTTCAAGCATTGATTTGTGGGTTGAAATCCACCAGAATGGATTGGCATATTCAAAGCCAGTAATTGTCAGATTTTGCGCGCTTTGGCGGAGATGTATGAAAGAGCAGGGACAAAGAAACAGTTATCTTTTGTATTGCAGAGGACTATGACTGGCTTATATTCTCCCGGATGTGACCACTGATGGATGGGCTGAGGCTGTTAGTTGCTTATGCGAGCTTATCAAGCAGTATTTAAAATTAAAAATTTCAATTGATATTGAAGAGGTTTACATTTGTTCTTGCCTTTTAAGAAGGTATATGCCAGAGGCTAAACTTATGTGCAGTATGTGTTCTTTCTTCATCACGTCTCTTTTCTTGGCACTTGCTTCTGTTATTCTTTCCTCTTTGCGATCTTAAATTTCTTTTTTGTTGCTATTGTATTCCTTCATATTCACCATTGGAATCTTGAAGAGAAGTTCAATGTGGCTCTATAAATGCAGAATCCGAGGTGATGTGGAAGTTAGGTAGCCATTTAGTGTAGCTTTTCAAGAAAAACTAAGTAAAAGTTGAAGGACACAGACTGGAAGACTTGCTGTCTTGCTCTTTCCCCTTCCATAATACAACAACAACTATGTCTCAATTCCAAACAAGTTGAGGTCGGCTATATGAATCATCACTTCCCCATTTAAGCTCAACCCATGTCATCATCAGACCAAATAAAGATAAAAGTAAAAATAAGTTAAATATATATATAGATATATTAATATTAATAATAAAATATTAGAGTTCTCTAACAAGTCTTAATCATGATATTAGAAGTTCTCTAACAAGTCTAAATCTATTCCCAACTAGTAGATATCACCTATATGAATCTTTTTCTTTCATTATGTCCTATCTTTAGCTAAATCTACATTACTTTCAAGACGTCAGAGGTCTTCCGCGACAACTTCCTTTCGTGAGATCTTAGGCCTACCCCGCCCTTTAACACCTTCACTCTATTATAGTAACCATCTCTCAGATTCTCAATTGTGCTACTTGTACCTTCGGTGAATGTGATTATTTTTAATCTTATTCAATCTTGTATGACCACACATTCATCAATGATTTATAGCAAGCGAGTCTCACCTCGGAGCAAGTGCGCAGACACTTAACTCTGACGTATGAGGCATTTTGAAAAAGAGGCAAAGCAGGATCAAGCAAGTGGGTTTCAGGAGAGGCCTGACTAGCCAACAGGAAAGAGCAAATCAAAGCACGTGATCAAAGTTTCGTGGTGAACAAGTTACACGCAGATTGTCAGGGACGCGCGCATGGCTCTTCGAACGAGATTGCCCAACGCCAAAGTCCAAGCGGAAAGGCGAAGTTCATCCACGCTTGAACATACGCATACGATTCTAATAATGATTATGTACTTACAACATCGCACAATGAAAGTTATAAAACAAACGGGTGTTAGATCGCCAGATCAGATATGACGTTTCAAGAGACTGCTTAGCAATATGAAAAAGGAGAACCGTAGTAATGTGCAATAATGCAACTTCAGTGCAATAGTCGGTATCGCTTAGTACAGCCACGCCACGACGAGCCGGAGGACTATTACACAACCGCCATGCTCTCGACCAAAAGAATTCGACCTCCCTAGGTAATCGTGGATAAACAAGTGCTACAAGTACACGAGCGGGCGAGGACTATAAAGGTGACTAAAGGTTCTTTAGTCACGCCGAAAGACAAGTTGGAGGATGACCTTACACATTGACAGAAGCACCATCGTTGGCTCGCAAACGCATCTACAAAGCAGTAGTTATCATCGATGACAAGTGCAAGATTATGGCGTCACACGAGATCGGGTCATTCGAAAGACGCGACGTGAGATGCTGAACAACCGTAACCTTTTGAAAGGTGAAAAGATCAAGACACTTGAATTTTGCGAGCACCGTGTTCTAGTGGAAGCAAAAGGCGTCACTTCACCGCAAACACAAGACAGCATGGTGCTACTACATCCATTCAGATTTATAGGTCCTCTAAACTTTCATCAGCGTGGAAAGAGGTATCTTCACTTTTATCGATGATTTCAAAAAGGTTCGGTGCGCTTGAAAGCAAAGTGATGCTTTTAAAGCATTTAAAGAGCGTGGAGATTTTGGTCGAGAATCAAACGGAGCGAAAAATCAAATATCTTCGCACGTACAATGGCTCGAGTTTAATGATTTCTCGCGAGGTTCATGGAATTTCAAGACATACGATCGCGAGACACACCCCACAAATGTAACGTGCCAAGCAGGATGCATTACGTAACTCTTCTGAAAAGGCTTGTCAGATGCTCCTAAAAGCCAAATATTAAAAGTATTTGGTCAAGCAGTCATTCACATCCATATATTGTCAATCAATCTCCAAAGATTCGATTGACTTTAAGACTCCAATGAAGTATGGTCGTTAACCTTCTAACTATTCATACTTATGAGTATTTTGGTGTCCAATTTATTATCATGTTAACGGCGAAAGCTTGAACCAATGGCTGCTAAGGCCATATTCATGGTATGGAACGAGTAAAAAGGTACAAACTTTGGTGTTTGTTTTATTCAAATTTATAAATAGTAAAGATGTCACCTTTGATTTAACTTCTATACTGATTCCAGAAAGTTTCCGCGGAGTTTTCGTAAACAAGAACAACGAAAAAGTGGAGCTTACCGTGGATCTAAAACAAGAACAACGAAAGCGGTTTTCCTCAAATGGATCTTACCAAGGCAAAATGATCAAGAAACTATGTTGAAGATGAAATAAAAGATGTAGATCTCAAGAATCGGTCATTAAATGAAACATACACACCGCTGGGCTATAAGTATACAGGCAGACACGAAATCCGAACGCCTTATATCAAGTTAACCTGACGTGACATAATGCTCCTAGTAGCGTACAAGAGATTAAAGATCTAAAGCCCTCCTCGGGATGTCACAACTTCAAGGATTTAAATACACCCGGAGCATAGCCAAGATAAAGAGAATGAAATTCTTCTCGCAAGACTAGACATGAAACTGGAAAAGACAAAATATAAGAGGATACTGACGAAACGGGTCTATAGAAAGAAAGAGGGAATTCCTTGGCTTTAAGATGCAGTTCACTACGAGATCAAGGTAAAGAGTTTCACTGTATGAGGAATTGGATTACATCGTAGATTTTCTCTCAAATACAAGATAGTTCAATCTGCATATATTAGCATCAAGCTGCACAATTTGACCTTGAGTTTCAATAACTGATGTCAAAATTGCTTTCATACGGGTGATCTAGAAAGCATAATCTATAATGATCACTCAAGGCTCTGCAATGTATGGAAAGATCATATATGCAACCGGTTAAGCTCAGATGACCCAAGAATCCCCTGCATCGTACAAGAGGTCACGTATCTACGCGACACACATGAATTTCAAGAGCGATGATAGCTACAATACAAGAAAATATTTGGTAACTTAAAATGATTTATTTCATCGGCCAGTATGTCGATGATATGCTTATCGCTACAACAACACATGTAGATAAATGCTTAGCAGAATCGCTGATTTAGGAATTTGATACTATGATTTAGAGTCGCAAAGAAAATCTTGGTATGATACAACCCGCTAGCTCTCATTTTAAATTTTCGTGAGTTAGCAAATACCTCAATCCGAATACTTGCTTTTGAGCATATGTCAAAGGTTCCTTATGCCAATTGTGAATAGCATTACGATACGCTGTTTTATACGTACGCCCGTGATATTGCCTTAACCTGTAAATGCGTGGTAAGCAGATACATGCCTTCCAAACTCCGGTGGAAAGTTAGATATCGGAAGTCGATAAAATGGCGTCGGAGGGTCGAGATATCTCGCCGGAGCTGATGCTGGTCCGACCTCGGGTGCGTAGCGTTTGAGGCATTTCCACCCCTGGCTTTGTGGATTCTTCGATCACGCAGGGATCTCGACAGTAAGGAGGTCCATAACCGGATTCATCTTACTTTGGCTGGCATAGCGTCGCGAAGCTGGAAGGAAATTGACTACAGCCGCGAATGACATTGTCACTTTTGGCTTTACTTGGTTTTAAGCGTTAATACACGGTGCGTGCTGTTCGAGGCATGCAAGTTACAATCTAACTGGTTAAAATGTTTAGCGCTTGACCGAGTTCGGGTTCAGAGGGAATTCAACCTTTAGACGTGATATAGTCAGAGTGTTATTCATCCGATTAAAACTCGTAGATTTACGCATGAATGCTACTAAACACATCGATGCCGATTTCATTTTTATTCGAGATGTCAAGACTTTAACCATCAAGTGTCGTGGAAGCGTTACTATCAGCTGGCATTTATTTGCAATTTGTCACAGTAGCATGTCATCTCAAGATAGTCCCCTTGCTAAGTTTGCACACACTACAAGTATGGGCGCGAGTACGATCGACGCAACTCCAAAAGAAAGCAATTGCCAAAGCGTGAGCGGTAATGTTCAACAATGGTTTGATTCTTCTCGTTTGGCTAACAAATCCGGATCAGCCTGTGAAGTTTAGAAGTTTTAATCCAGAGTTGTTCATACTTGAGACGTCAAACGCAAATCACGCGGAGATCAAAAGGTTAGTTTTGGGTTTAGTTCAACAATGTCATGTCAATTGAAAGAGTCGTGAAAAGAAAGAAAAAGACGTGGAAAAGCGTGGTCGCTAGATGTTTTCCTCCTTTGATGCTACTCATGACATCAAGAGGAGGTAGAAGCAAAATTGATGTGTGCTTCCTTTGATGTCACCAATGACATCAAGAGGAGGTTTTACCCCTATAAATAGATGCATTTCTTCTCTCGTAAATCATCCCTAAAATCATACAATACATCAGGAGAGTTGAGAGAACAATTCTCTCAAGTGTAATTGGAAAATCTCCTTCCTTTGTTAATAATATAAAGGCAATCGTTCTCTGGTGGATGTAGAATCATTTTGATCCGAACCACGCAAATCTTGTGTTCTTTCTTTTACGTTTCCGCTAACAACTATCCCCACGCTAGTGACGGCTCCTTCATACATGTCATTTATGACATTTATATATTCAAGATGAATTCCTTTCTTCTCCATCACCCACCGAAGGACCTTTGTGTACTCTTCATCCATGATAAAAAGAAAAAAAGAAATATATTGATGTTATTATAGGAAATGCAAGTATCAATACTGAGGAAGGGCTTTAGTGTCCAAGAGAAAACTTAGCATGGAGTACTATAAAATGTGTCTTTTGAGATTCATATAGGCTTCTCCTGTTGTTTACCTTCCACTTGTCCACATTCCCCACAACAACTTGTGATGAAGCTCTTAGATAGTAACTGAAGGGACTTTTGAAAGCTGCCTTTTCTTCTTTATCCTTTTTTTCTGGTGCTTTTGGTAAATACCTTGTCTAGCACAATGATGACAGAAGCCTTCATACACGTCATCCTTTTTTTTTTGGATATTTTGGAATTCTTTTGTTTTGTTTTTATAATATTTACCTGTTTTACTGCGAGAAGCAGCACAAATAAGCATGGTTGGAAAGTGTAACGGGACAAATACATTTATGATTTGTTATGAATGAAGGCCGGGTCTGACATTATCGAAATTGTGACATCAGGTTAACTGCAAGGTCAAAAGTTTTCCTAGAAGTTTACAACAACATGCTTCCTCATTTTCAGGTACCATAAGTAGTTCCATTTTGTTTTTCTTGTTGAGATGTGTATAGTTTATGACATGCTCCAAAAGAATGATATGACGTTGTTGAAATAATTTCTACTAGATATTGATTTGACCATATTTGCTGAAAACTGGGCAGGCTTTCCTGCTGTTCTCATTAACACATTAAGTCATTAATTGATCTGGTTTCTTCTGGATTCTTTCAATCATTCTAGGGTTAGTTTTACTTATTAAGAGACGTATAAGATTCTACTATGTGGAGAACCACTTCCAACGTGTTGTTAATGGCATTTGGAGCATAACTTTAATGAATAACTAAGTGCTCATTTATTCAGCTGATGTTCTTTTGGTTCTCAAGAAAACAATTCGAAAACATGTTTTCGTTTTATAAAATAAACA
Source organism: Przewalskia tangutica (assembly GCA_029844215.1). Classification (NCBI taxonomy): domain Eukaryota; kingdom Viridiplantae; phylum Streptophyta; class Magnoliopsida; order Solanales; family Solanaceae; genus Przewalskia; species Przewalskia tangutica. The sequence continues at coordinate 2,587,043 of JAQGDG010000035.1, forward strand.
ATTATATACGAGGGTGATAATATTATTAAAGAGTGTTGCGTGTGATTGCAATCTTAGTATTACAATACTGAAAGAATGATACTTCATTTACGGATATTTGAAGATGTTATCGAAGTCCTACCCATCTAGGTTGTAAAATGGGTGGAAAGTTCCCCACCATGGTACCTGGGGTGTTGAGTATCCTCTTTGATGCCAAACCTATCAAAAACTCCTTCAAGTTTGTACATAGGGAGTACCCAATCTGTTGGTTTGCACAGATTTTGCATGGAAAATTGTTCCCATCTTTCATTTAATAAGCGTATTGAAAGCCCCACATCGGCTGTGGTAGGAAATATTGGTCACTTTGAATGATCTTGGGAATCCTATTCATGAGCTAGCTTTTGGAGATGAGTTAGCCCCAAGGTCCATTTCTTAACAAGGTATTAGAGCAAAAAATAATTGAGTAAAAATAGCGTGCTCTTTCTAACAACTTGAGCTTTTAGATGAGATGGTCACATACATGGTATCAGAGTCAGGCCCATCCCGATTCTGATTTACCCAATGTAGGCCCAAGTTATATAGTCCATGATCCAGATGTTCAGTCTTGGACGTGCGGGGGTGTTGTAGTCCTACATCGGTTGTGCGAGGTAAGAAATAATCTCTTTATATGGTCTTAGGCAATACTTATTTCATGAGTTAGCTTCGATTAAGCTAGGCCCAAAGTCCATCTTTTATCTAATCAGTTGCACAGGGTTTTGTTCTTCTTCTTAATGATGTAATGGTCTTGCTGTCCGATAAGTCGTTTATTCCTTTCCCCCCTGTGATATAAGGTCGTAAGTCAAGTAGTTTAATGCTGCATTGATTTGGATTCAGGGCTGTTCTGGTTGAAGATGATCTTTGCAGCAAAATAGCTTCTTTTGTTCCTCCTTTAATTAGCAAGTGCAGGCTTTTAGTTGCAAAACCAGTTAAACTTATATGATAACTTTTAACCAGTGGTTACAGAAGACTCTCTTATAAAGGTTAAAGTATAAAGTTAGGGAATCTTCTGATATAATGTTATTATATCTGGATGGGAGAAAATGTGAAATAACAATACAATAAACTGGGAGTGACATCTTAAAAGGTCTTTTAATTTGAAACCAATAGTTTAGATGCATAGCTTCCTGTTTTTACAATAGCAAATTCAAGTTTAGGATCTGCTTTAATAGCCGTGTTATCAAAAGCGAAAAGCGCAAAAAAGCTCTAAGGTCAGCTTGGGATTTAAACGCAAATAAAGTGTGGGCTTTAATGAAAAAGGCGCAATGGTGCAAATATACAAATATATGTATGTTTAGTCCAAGACTATTAATAATAAGCATGAATAACAAGAAATTGTAAATACATTACGATAACGTGAAATATCAATTATCTAGTGTCACATCTTGAAGAGAGGCTCATTAGCAAGAAGAAGTATGTCTTAGGGCCTTGATGATAGCGCACATAAAGTGAGGCGAAGCGCTCAACATGTTTTGAGCCTCGCTTCAGGGCTTAAGCACGCCTTTGACACCACTGCTTTAACATTGAATTCATGACATACCCTAATCAACTTTTTGTCTCGATTTGTAGGCATCGGTTAGTGAGAACTATGGTGGCAGCTTCTACATAGCTTCCGCAATGGAGTGATGCATGGCATGCCTTCTTTGCCAAGTAAAAGTGTCAGGTGCTCTATGTGTACAAGTACGCATTCAGTTTGCTCACTTGCTCTACTTGTAACTTGAATATCGCTGCAAAGGACCTCTGGTAAAAGAACTCACTTGGTCTAACCGAAGATCATGTGAACTTTTGATAGTACGACATGAAATTAGAAGAGCCATGTTATCTTTGACGTCCTGTCTTCCGAGATGGTGTCTTTGGTTATGCAGGTAAGTGCTTCTTTATTCTACACTAGCAATCTTGCTTTTGAATTTCCTGGAACTGGAAATTGACTAGTTTCTTAACGAGCATTTACTAAAAATTTGAACACACTATATCAGCAATCTTGCTTTTGACCTCCTGCGAAATTTATTGAATAAGTAAGTTCTCCTCACTCTTGATTTTTTGTCTTCCACTCTTCTCATGTGGCTCAGAAGGACCTAGATCTGTCATTAACTCTTATGAGATTCTTGCTGTTAAAGATTTCTGAAGCTGTAAAGTACTGCCTCTTGTGTCGAAGATTTTGCAAACCTTCAAGTGGTTATAGAGGTAGTTATTTCTAAATCCACATCTCATTTGTCATTTCTGTATCTTCATTTTATGTTTTAATGTTACTTAAAGTGCTCACATCTCACTTATTTCCTCGTTAACAGAGTGTTGAAAGCATAATCATATAGAGTGCGGTTTATTGGGTCTGATAAGACATCTTCTCAGGTTAAACTGAGCTGGCGATCATGGCACGTAGCGCTGTGTTTTGATTGTTTTATTTCCAATTCTTGTAGGCATAAATTTGTCTTCCCTCTTGCTGGAAGTCAAGTGGGGCTTCACTCTTGGGATGGATGACAAAAGGTGAACTGAAATGCAAGAATCAGTTAAACGATATGTTCATTTTTGTCTTACACTTACTTTCAGGAGGTCCTGTATGGAGTTCAAGAACATCCGTGATATTTATTCGACTGAGCAGTAAAACAAGAATGCTATTTTTCACTTTCCCATTGTTGATGCAAAGCTTTGTTTGAATGTTGTTTCTTCCTAGAGGGGATTCAGTAAATGGGAAGTGGTACAGAGAATTAAATAAATAAAATTCTCCCCCCTCTAGCAGTTTAAGCTTTTATATGATATGCTCACACAATTCAACATGGTATATGAGTAGGAAGAAACTTTGGATTCTAAGTCTCATTCACCTGTTAACAAATTAGTATTTAACGTGCTTGCCCAAGAAAAAGGAATGAGGGAATCCATACAGAATCAATTAAATAAATACAAATACCCTCTCTCTAATAATTTAAACTTTTAGGTGTGCTGGTAGTCACACGATTTAGCAGAAAGGAGTACGTTGCTTGCAGGGCCCAAAATTGATTTATGGAGAAAATTAGACAACAAAAGGATGAAGTGGTGATATGTGTTGCCACCATTGCCCTGTGAGAGTACAGCTTTTGTCCTTTCGTATCATCATTACTTGGTCCTGATAACAAAGCATTCTATATTTGTGAATGAATAGCTTACGGTAGTAGTGTTATTATTAAAGAGCTCTCAGTGGTAAACTGCAGTCTATTGTTTGTTGTTTCCTATTTTAAATTTCAACCTTCTCAGTCTGTTCCTTTGCCTAAAATTTCTAGAAGTTTGGTCGTTACAACTTCTATTATTGATATACTATCTTCAAGAAAACTGGTTCATGGAAAACAGTGCCTTATTGTCCTGGACTTGCTTGATTATGCTGTTTAAGTATTTTTTTTTTATCTGCTTTTATGTATGTTTTTCTCTTCCCACTTCTCTCTCTTCTTTTCTAGTTTAATTGTGCCAGTGATGATAGAGTGCTTATGTTTGATTTTGTTATTGCAGAAAGGAATCCTAGGATGCTGCAGTTATCTGTACTTTGGCGTTATTGGTCAGGCCTCACTGCACTGTAAATGTTAAGTGGAGTGAGTAGCAGTTTCAATGGCAGTGGTATTGCTCAGATGCAGTGTTGAGTGTGTGGTGCTAAGTGCTAAAAAGATCGTGTTAGAGATCGCTGGACTTCTTGCTGAGTGCTCAGATGCAGTGTTGAGGTAGAAGTGTATGTCATTTTTCGGAATACATCTTTTTTCATACCAAACACATTGTGTTCTGATTTTTCATGTTAATGAAGATAGAATATTTTGTGCTGGAAGGTGGATAATTTTATGAATTTCTTTGGTCCACAAGTGACCACCAGGTAGAAACTTACTTTGTTGTTTACGTGATAAACGGTGGCCTGTCACTGTCGTAATTGAAGCATATATCAGCCTCCACCTGATCTGACCATGAAAATTAAAGAATACCTGCTTCTGCTCATACTATTTCTTCACGTTTTGCCGTTACATTTTTCAAAGAGTAATATATGTAGGGACTATTGACTCAGTTAACAGGGGAAATCGTATACTTCAAGTGCTACTAACTACAAACAACAATAATCCCACAAGTGGGGTATGGGGAAGGTGTCGTGCACGCAATCTTACCCTTATCTTATGAAGGTGTCGACTCAAGTAAAGCATATCAAAAACAATATGAAAAAGAAATATATTAGTGAAGAAGTCATGTTGAAAATGATAATACAATAATCAAAGTAAAAAATACAACATGTAATAATAAAATTTAAGAATAAGACAAGTGCTACTAATTGGATTTTAAATTTAATGTTACGTATTTAATGGACTTTTTAACGCATCTGTTGTTTGAGTAAAGGCTATTGGGTTCAACTGAATTAGTATGTGGACTTCTATCTCTGCCAATGATGCAATTCAAAGTAAAATTTTCAAAGTGTTTCCAGATCTCAGTCCCATGAATTTGGCAGTCGTCTTGTTTGAATTTTGAACTGTGTCTTGACACGTCGACAATGAAATCCTGTAGTAACATTCAAACTTCATCAACTATTATTTCTGTTTCATGGTTAATCACATAAGTTTTCATAATAAATATGATGAGTATTAACAATGTCGGTGTATTCAACTTGAGTCCAATTTATATTCGATACTTGTGCAGCTTGAGTGAAAGGCAGACAATTGAGGCTCCTAATTCTCTGGTCAAAGCTCACATATCTGACCTATGATCCACCGGCTCATACAGTAGCTAATGAAAAAAAGTGTACGTCTTATTAAGAATAGAAGTATGTACATGGACTTTGTACAACAAGGACATGTACGATGTAACTTTTGGACGTTGTACAAAAAGTGTAACTTTTGTTTAGCTTATTTAGTTGTGTTAGTTACTGCCCTTTTATTCGAATGCACTTTATACAACTTTAATTCCTTATGTTATTCTGACTGTTTCTCTTGTTGTACTCTTTACTTTTGCTTTGTTTTGATTGCCCTGCTTGTGATTATGCTTTGTTTCGAGACAAGGGTCTCCGAGAAACAACCGCTCTAACTACCAAAGTGGAAGTAAGGTCTGTGTACACTTTACATTCTTCATACCCCACGGTGTGAGATTACATTGAGTATGTTGTTGTTATTCTCTATTTAAGAGTTTCAAATTTACATATTAAAAATGTATTATTTTTTTTATCCAAAAACATGAATAAATATTTTCAACAAAAGTATTTATTTCTTTATTTAATTGGAAAAAGATATATAAGTACTCACTCCAACTGTAATCAAATTTTAACCACACTTATTCTTTGCAAAAGTCCTATTACCTCTCTAAAAAAAAATTAAGTGAAATTAATTCCACCCTAAAAAACCACTACCAGATCTGTATTTTGTGAGTGAAATACACGCCTAAAAAGAAATACACAGTTGAAACAAGTACGTAATTGCATTTAAGGAAGAAATTTTAAAAATACAAAATTGGGATAAAAATGCTTTATATATTAAGATGGAGCAAGAAAAAATACACAATTAAAATATATAAATCATTTGTTTATGATTACTTAGCGATTAATAGTTAAACAGTAGCCTATAAGCCCCTAAAAGAGAGTGTACAGTGTACAAAGGATGAAGACTATCAAATAAGCATTGGGTGAGGAGAGGGTAATTAATAAGATATTGATAGGTCTGCAACTAATAAATTTGTGCCAAATTTAAAAGAGAATTGAGGGACAAAATCGACTGCTATAGAAGAAAAAGCTGCACATTCAATTCATCTTCCTCGATAAATGACTTTTGTGAGCGGACATCTGAGATTCATTAGATATTGTGACAAAATGAAACTATAATAGAATATTAGAATCAGAATGATTTATCTTACCCTTATGTTATAGGAGTAATTGTACCACTTTTAGCATTGTAATTTAAGAAGTGCTACCAACTATGGAAAAAATAACTACGTAAATAAGAAATTAGTAAAGACGAGAGGAATAGAGTCCACCAATCCTCCTTTGATATGAAAAGTGTAATGCACTTTACCATTTCCCTAAAAGTTGTACAATTTCCAATACCAAGCAGTGTCCAACCCCACGTTATGTTGCCTTTACCAATTGGATGTTTCTGCAACCAATAAATAAATCTGCTGCCACAAAAGGAATCTCTCATCCTTTTTTTCACTTCTAGATCTATCAGCTTTCGAAAAAACTGCTACTGCCCTTCCTAGTCTATCATTTTCACTTACACTATACTCACCTAGTTGTGATCATGTCATTTTACATCTAACAAAGGATTTTCCCTAGTTGCGATAATCGTCATATCAACCGAGATAAAGGAAAGAGAGCAAAAGGCCGATTAAAGGCAGCAAAAACAGAAATCGATTGTTCATTGGATGATATTATTGTTCATCATGGCGGCAGGTGACCAAAAATCAGCGCCGCTGAGAGTAGTATCAGCTACATGCAAAGTGAGCTCTATTGAGACTAGGCAAAGTCCCTTGCTCCTTAGCATCACCTCATTTCTTGATGCTTCCATTTCCCCGCTTTCTCCGCCCTCCTGTGTGTCACATTTAACACCAACGAGGTCAACCTCTATGCAATTATTAACACGATCTAATCCGAAAAATGACATACCTTCTGCCTCAACACTGCATCTGAGCACTCAGCAAGAAGTCCAACGATCTCTGACACGATTTTTTAGCACTCAGCACCGCACATCTATCTGCCTCAACACTGCATCTGAGCACTACCACTGCCATTGAAACTGCTACTCACTCCACTTAACATTTACAGTGCAGTGAGGCCTGACCAATAACGCCAAAGTACAGATAACTGCAGCATCCTAGGATTCCTTTCTGAAATACAAAATCAAACATAAGCACTCTATCATCACTGGCACAATTAAACTAGAAAAGAAGATAGAGAAGTCCAGATATGAATTAATGCTTATTATGAAAACTTATATGTGATTAACATGAAACAGAAATAATAGCTGATGAAGTTTGAATGTTACTACAGGATTTCATTGTCGACGTGTCAAGACGGTTCAAAATTCCAACAAGACGAATGCCAAATCCATGGGACTGAGATATGGAAACACTTTGAAAATTATACGTTGTATTGCATCATTGGCAGAGATAGAAGTCCAGATACTAATTCAGTTGAACCCAATAGACAAGGGAACCCGCAGTCGCTACACTTCGGGTGCGCACAGGGTAAACCTCACTCATGTGCATTATCCCGCAAACCGCACAGAAGTGATAACCCGCACTAAGCAAGCCCCGTGCGACGAACTCGACTCAGAAGGCAAATCCCCTGATGTTATAGGCAGGGGGTTTCGAACTTGAGACCTCCATTATGGAAGTACCATCCTCAATCAACTGAGTCACCCTTGCGGGTGCCCATGAAATTGTTTCATTGCCCACTTAATCATTCACAATATTTTCTTGTAAAATTTGACAGCCAAAAGAACACTAGAGCATATAACACTCACAAGCATGCACATGTATATACATAGACCAATGAGTCGAAACTTCAAGTGCACTTGCAATTTATATACATGACAACAAAACAATAGTTAGAACCAGCAAATGAAATTAAACTACCTGCTATCATAAATTTGCTGGCCAAGCATGTCCAAGAAGATTTGACGTTCCTGTTTGTCCCTCTCATCAAAACAACGCAAATCACATGTTCGCTACTTAGGCCATTCAGACACCAATATATTAGGATAAGTAAAGATGTTACCTGATTCCAGATCCGATTTAATGTAACCAAGAAGTCATCATAAGAAGCTTGTTTGTCCCTTAGTTCTTTCATTTTGGCTTTAAGATCTTGCATCTTATGTTTCTGTGCATCTAACTACTGTACTAGTTTTGATACTGGAGAACTGCAGCATCAACCTGCCAACAAAAAAATCAAACTATCATCCTTTTTTAACAAGCTCTATACCAATACACTAGAAAGTCTCAATAACATTAATTCCAAATTATATATCATGTAATTTGTGCATCAAGAGTTATGTTTTTTCTTAAGCAAAAGCAGAGGAAAAAAATTGTACATCAGGTTAGATAAAGATAACAAAGAATAATATGTAAAATTGCTATGTTATCCATTACTCAAAAATGAACAATGTTAACAAGTAGGTGTAATTCGTAAATGCAAAAGTAAGAATGTTTCTTCTCTGCGTTACACAAACACACATATATATGCACTCTGGTATTTTTGCAACAGATGCATCTACAGGAAACTGAATCTGCTCCAAAATTGAATCATTGATGTTCTTGCTAATTTTGTACTTTTTTGAAAGGTGAGTAATTGTTAAGACTATTATAGGAAGAACATTCACAAGCTAACCAAGATTAGTCATATTACTATCCATCACAAGATTTACTAAGTTTTGTGCTGACAAGGAACTTAGTTTATGCCCAACAAAAAAATTAACAAAAGACAAGGCGTTCAACTACCAACAACAACAACATATCCAGTGAAATCTCACAACGTGGGGTCTGGAAAGGTTTAGAATGTACGTAGACCTTACCTCTACCTAGGTAGGTAGAGCAGCTGCTTTCAGGAGACCCTACCAAGACAAAGCATAATAACAAGCAAAGCAAGAAAAACGGTCAGACTCAGACAAGAAATTAAAGCAGTATGAACATGCTGATAACAAAATTGAATACGCCATGGTAACGCATTCTAACAAAATGAACCAGTAGCTAACGCAACTATCAGAAGATAGTCAAAGTACACTAAAGAGCACATAGCAGCAGAAATCAAACTACAGGGGACTATAAAGCAATACTGCGCCTATAAGTGTGATAGGCTAATCGAGCCTACAGTAATAACACTACAACTATCATTTTGTAAGCGTAAGTAGGACTACGCTCGACTACCTACCACTCTTCTACCATAATTTGTGTCCTCCACAACCCCCTATCTAAGGTCATGTCCTCAGTAAGTTGCATCTGCGTCATATCTCGTCTAATCACCTCTCCCCAATACTTCTTCGACCTACCTCTACCCCTCATGACCCGTCCATAGCCAACCTCTCACACCGGGGCACCGACCAAAGGAAATAAAAAAGGTATTCAGATAATTAAATGACACTGTGAGATGGATTTCCTTAAAAGGTAGATATTTTAATCAAAAACCAACCTTCCGCAAATTTCCCAAATTTAAAATTCAACATAAATTAATGGAGTCCCACATCGTTTGTGGATTGTGTACATGGACTCCTTATATGATTTTGGCAATTCTCCCCTCGTAGCGGTTTATCCATTGGGTTAGGCCCAAGGTCCATTTTTTTAACATGGTTATCAGAGTCTGCCCCATCCCAATTTATTGTTTCCGATGTTGGGTCTTCCATCTTATATTGTCCAAGCTCCAGAGTCCAGTTTGGGCATGCGCCGGGGGGGTCGGAGTCCCACATTGTTTGTTGGATGGCTACATAAACGTCTTATATGGTCTTGGACAATCCTCTCTACACGAGCTAGCTTTTGGAGTTGAGTTGGGCCCAATGTCCATTTCTTTAACATAAACTTTGGCAGGAAATGCATATCTAAAGTCCACTCAGACTCATTCTGACCCAAAAAAATTGTGATCCTTCTCCTCTCGTGGACCATTGCCCACGTCCCTCCACTTCTGAGCTTCTAGAAAACTATATCAAATCAAAAAAAAAAAAAAAGTAAGCTGGTCGAAATACAACTTACCGAGAACTAAAATATATAGACTGCTCAAGATACTCATGAAATAAGTCACTTATGGTTATCTTGTGATCTCGTGGTATAGAGTTTAGGCCATATGTATGATAATATAACTAAGAGAAAATTTTATCTTAGTGGTAACTTACTATTTTAAAGCAAAAGAATATATATCCGAGTGGTGGCATGTTCTCCAAATTTTCCAAGTTTCATTTCTTCATGTCCAGACAATATTGAACGAGCTATGTTCTTTAACAACAACAAACCCAGTGTGATCCCATAAGTAGGTTACGGGGAGGAGGGTAGGATGTACACAGAGTCGCAAGCGTTACTCTACCTTTCATGGGTAGAGAGAAGTTGTTTTCAATAGACCTCGGCTCGAGCTATGTTCTTTTAAAGGTTCCATACTCACTTGGCTGCTAATATGACGATTTTGTTCAACTATTCTGAAGGATTTACTTTGAAACTTATTAAGTCCCTGGATATGTTTGAGCTCCTCTTAGTTGAACGGATAATAGTTTCAAAAATTGAAACTATGTGAACCCTTGCTATCTAGTTGAAGACGAGAGAAAATATTTGAAGGATAAAACAAACCAGTACAAAATGGAAGAAAGAAGGTAGAACAATATGAAGCATTAATCCAGTGCTACAACTCCAATCCAATCAAGAAGAGAGAGAACATCTACTATGCTTGTGCCTCTCAGAAACAACAAACCATGTTTCATACCAGACTGGTGATTGTTAGACATATCTAATGGTGATTCACGTTTTTGAGACCAGAAGCATGAGGAGAGTGAGTTTGAGAGAATAAGGACAAAGAAGAACATGCCAAGAGAGGAAGAAGCAACGTAAGAAGATCAACCTCCATCAACAGCATGCATCTTCACTTGAATACACTAACGCAAACTCAATCACCTTTATACCTTTTTTGCATCTGCTTAACGCCATAAATGAATCTATTTACTTCATCAAAAAGAGTCCGTAGCATAATGCAAATCCTCTTTGGTGGTTTGCACCTATGGCCATATTAACTTAGCAACTAGTAAATGATGGCATGAAATAGTTTAAAAGTGCATCTGCTTAAGGTTCACAATCATCTTATATAAAAAAGGTTTAGATAGGGAAAAAACAATAGCCTTTGTCTAACTAGGAAAGAGAAATACTTCATGGCTTGACCAGTCATATGTAGGATTCACAATCATATAAAGGTGTATGACACATTATGTTAGGAAATATATGCTCGGTTACCTGAACCAATCTCAAAAGAGCACTGGATGGCACTGGGAATTTGGCACAATATTTCCACGTAAAGATTAAACAGCATGTAAGATCCTTCATTAGTTATTACTCCATATTCACCACACCACATTAACCTAAGATTTCAGGTGTATCTAATTGATAATCAGTTGTATTTAATTGATAATCAGTTGTATAGTATGACCATATCACTTGTCATTAATAAAATGCCTAAAAATGCATAGCAATCAACAAGGATGCACTTTTGGGAAAGCAAACCACAGTCGCCCAAAGGGAATGTTTAACATAGATTTTTCTGCATTTCCCTAACTTCTACTACTTTTTTCAATAACGACAATGTCCAGTCAACTTGCGTGAACCTCGACTAATCCACCGGGCGTATAGGGAATGTTTAAGATAGATGTTGAACTTTTTTTCAAATAACAGCAATGTCCAGTTTACCTGTGAGACTCGACTAGTTTTAGTTCCCTTTTAGGCTATACAGAAGGTATTTGAAGTTTAATGAAAATGGCATTCTCTAACAGATTTCAAGCCCAACTACAACAGCATACCCAGTATAATTCCACAAGTGGGGTCTTGTGTTATAAAATTGGAACTCCCTATTGAAGGTAAAGAAAAAAAGGCTACTCCCAGCTCTCTTCACCATCCTAACACTTAGGACTCTAATATATAACAACAACATAACCAAGTGTAGGGTCTGGAGAGGGTAGAGTGTACGCAGACCTTACCTCTACCTTGGAAGGTAGAGAGGTCATTTCCGAAAGACTCTCGGCTCAAGAGAAAGCATAAGAAAAGTCAGATAAGGACAAGTAGTTCAAAGCAATATGAAAATGAAAATAATGAAAGTGAATAAGCTATGGTAAAGCCGTCAGGAAAAACAAGGAGCAGTAGCTACCACTTAGGACTCTAATATGTTCTAATTAAAACTCGAATCTCAAGATTTATTGGTTAATATGACTCCCAAAAACAGCTCTTGTTTCTTACAATAAAATTTGGCTGAAATAATGAAAAACAAGTAGCTTCTGCATGAGACGAAACATGCATCTTTGCTCTTCAACGTTACTCTTTCTTTCGAATGTTGCACACAAAAGCTGATACTCTGTCCCAAATTGATAAGACCTATTTTGTTTATTAAAGTTTAATTTGAGTAATTCATCTTCTGAGAATTAAATCTAGTAATAGAACTATGAGAAAAACAATAGAGTTCTATATTTTCTTATTTCATATGGCAAAAAAACATTTTTAGGAATTACAGTCAAAATCGATTTGATAGACTCTCAAAGCAGATCAGATAATCATTTTGGCACATATGTATCAAGATGAAAACCAAAATCTAGGAAACAAGAAGAAGGATAATCCAGACTAAATCACAACAAAAGCCCATAACTTTGAACATGAAGAGAATTGGTCCCAGAGAACAAAGCTAAACAAGCTATTTACATTGAAATGACTGAGATCAACTAAAATTTCTTAAGATAATCGATTTCCATTTTGGCATTCACCCTAGAAAAAAATCACCTAGTGTTTCTTGTCTTTGCTGTGAGCCTGATCTCCAAGGTTTGCACCAAGTTCATTGACCACTAGGCCATACCCTTGGGTGTGGATTAAAACCCTTATTTTAAAGTGGGGAAAGGAATTACCCACGTGTGAAGTTGTAAAAAGCTGTGAAACGATTCTCTCAAGCACATCAACCCTATCTGTAGCCATTGGCACCTACAAGTGGCACAATGCAATTAAAACCCGTTAAGGAACAGAGAAATTTCTTCAGTTAGAAAACATTGAGCACAAGGTTATCATAGAAAATATTATACCGTGACAGAATGGCTCAAGTTATCACAAACACCACAGCCCAAATACTTTACTGGCTCCCCTGCATCACCCCTCTTTTCTTTATCTGTATTGACAATATAGGTGCAGAAGCAGCATAAGAACCAACTATACGACTAGTTTCTACTATAAGAGTCCAGTAATGAACTATAATCTATAATAAAAAGTTATCGCTTCATATGGCAAAAAACAGAGAGAAAGAGAGAGAGAGAGACCTTCAAGGTAAACTTTCTCCCTATCACTCCACACCCCTGCAAACGTAATGAAACCTCCTTGCAAAGGTTTAACAGAAAATGTTGTACCTGAATTGAGAAGGTGTAGTGTCTATAAGCATTAATACAAAGGGCAAACAAACAATGATGTTTAGTGGAGATCTAACGTCTTTCAGATCATTGAACCTCACGCCCCAGTTAACATCTGCACCTATGGATTTGCTTTCCTGCAAAAGTTATCGAGAAGTTATATATTTGGCTTGAACCCGCATGACTGATTCAAAACAAAATTAACAAACTTCATGATGCAGATTCGCGGTAACTAGTATTTGCTTCCTTTTGACAGGTACTAGAACATCGTTTAAGACCTCTACAGAAATAAGTGTATACGTACTACTCACAACCAGAATTTTGGTCTGAAACATAATAAATATACACACACACACATACCCAATACTACTTGAAAGACTGCTTATGTTGGCACTAGAATCAATGACGCGAGTTAGAAGCAACAAGAAGCACAGGAGGCAAAGTAAATACTTATCAATCATTAAGCAAGTTAGTAGGAGGTTATATATATAGTCCAATATTTGCATGTCATCCCCAAAAAATGGCATGCCACATATAGATAGCATTCTTCATGCCACCATGATTGATGTGCCGATAAGTATCATATAAAGGAGAAAAGCATCCCACTCAGCAGGCTGAATAACAGCAAAAGAAATTATGAAAGTATTCACCAATAAAAATCACTTATTTAATCTACAAGACTGAGCAATTCTAAGAAAAGATGACCAACCAACGATCAAACAAGTGTTGTAATGTGTTCGACATACTTTTTTTCTCCAAAGAAACAACCCTCATGCCAATAAGGGATTTCTTAAGCATTGAATATAACAAAGTTTCCACAAGAAGACAAGATATTCTCATTTTATCGAATGATCATGCTTTTGAAAACACTTTAACAATGAGTTTAACAAAACATCACTAGCTGAAATAAACTCCAGGAGCTGAGTAAGCCAAATAAGTGTAAATGCAGTCTTAAATAAACAATGTATCGCCTATTTCATCAGCTCTATTTAATGAAGGTTCCAAGGATGCTTGAGTTTCCATGGGCGGGAATGTGCCCATGAAAATGGGGAGACAAGTGGCAAAGAGGACGCTGACTCAAGCAGACAGCATGAATAAAAAGCCTCACTTTTCTTTGATAGCTATCTAGTTGAGATTACCTGTTAAACGTGAAACCTTTTTCAAAAGAAATGGAAAATATAGTTTCACTAAGGGCTTTGGATGGAAAAGGCAAATAAACAAGAAGACTTAATATAATATTACTCTTCTTTTAGGAATAGTAGTAACTAGTATCAGGACAGATGGTGCACATCTCGACATCCACCGAGTACCTGCAACCTCCACTGTCCTAGGTATCAAATAACTCTAACCCCCACCCCACCCCCCCACCCCTCCTTCCGTAATTTAGGAAGATTGGAAGCTTTTCAACTCGTGCCTTCCATGCTAGAATGCAATCCTTGGTTCCCAAGGTTGTCACTCCGGCTCACAACCGCTAGGCCACCCCACTTGGGAGAAACTCTGCTTACAAACTCTTACAAATATAGCAAACATACCCCTTAATACAATTTGCAGTACCTTCCTGGTACTAGCTTTAATAAAATACAATATCTTATTTTATTTTAAAAAAAAATACTAACAAACAAAATTGAACAAGAAGATCTTTGTAGCAAGAGATTCAACGATTCATGAAGTCCTCCTGCAGTGTTTCTTCAAGTGTGAAACGTATCTGAGAGAAACCAGATCAAAAGAGAACAAAACAGTGCAATCACCAATATATTGCAGAAAGAAAGAAATACTAAACAATGAAAACCTTGGAAATCATACGCAGTTGCCCAGAAGTTGTGATTTGTCTCCTGTTCAACTTCTCTTCCAACACATGACCAATTCCAGGAAGTGCTTTTACTGGAAGTTCACACAGGTGCTCCTCCACCTAATGGAGCCAACCGGATAAATCAGCACAGTGCAATCACAATAACTATTTTACTTCTCTAAAATGATCTTCAAGTCTTCGTTTTCCTCTTTATCCACTACATGTTGTAGACACTAGAAGAGAAGTGTGTTTGATATAGAATGATATCATTGGGACAAAATTATTTGATCAAAAAGCCCTTTTCTGGGTCTTATCCTTGATAAAAAAATCATGGATTCTTTTTCTTTTTTATAATAAAGTACTCCCTCTTTTTTAATATGTTTGTCTTCCTCGGCACGGAGTTTAAGAAAATAAAGAAGACATTTGAATCTTGTGGTCTTGAACTAAAGATGTGTGTAATGTACCAAAATATCCGTTTGAATCTTGTGGTCTTAAATATGTCATGTAGGATATTGGGTGTAAAGAGTTACTAAATATAGAAAGTGACATTCTTTTTGAAACAGACTAAAAAGGAACGTAAGACACGGATGGAGTAATAAGAAAGTTGTACTTTTTAAGCAATATAATTCAAGGATTCATGTTGATGCTACACATTCTTGCAGCGGAAAAGGTTATTATGCTTGGACAGGATGAAGACATAAATAAAGTGAAGCAAAAAAGAGCCTCTCATATGGCAATGGAGAAACATCTCACATGGCAAGGATGGAGAAGACTTGGCAGAAACTTCGCTTTTTAACCTGAAGCCTATAAAATCTGATTTGACTTGCAGGCATGTCCTTTTTAGAAGTACAATGCAAATTCACGATGCAAAGATGACAATTGGATAAGAACAGATTAACTACCAATAGTTAAAGAGAGAGCAATGACATGTAACCAATGAAGTTGGCAAGTTGCAAAATATAGTTTGTAATACAGTAGAAGATACACATATAGAGATGACAGAGATCAAGACATAAGTTCTCCCCTGTTCATTCATCAAAAAGACAGCTCAAAATAAGCTACCTTCTCAACAGGCATCAAAACACTCCAGCAAATCTGGACGCCAAGAATCTAATAGAAGTAATATAAGCAACACAACATCGAGGTATGAGTTGGCTGTTTTTTTTTTTTTGCTGTTGATTCTAGGTATTTGCTTTTCCTTGATTGAAGTGGAAGAATGAAATTAATTCTTCCACACTCTTCAAAGGTCCATTATAGTGTCGTCCTAGATCCAGTAACAGAAGAAGCAGAAGCATACAATAAGTTGGTTAGTCGTTAAAAGAACTTTTAACCCAAAAAATGAAGGTTTGATATGAGCGACTTTATTGAGCCCGTTTTCACACGTACAAGTTTGCACCGAAATTTACATGTGAGCTCCAAAAATCAAGTTATATGTGCAGAAAGATGGTCTAATATGTGATGATAAATTAACTTAACAATTATAACAATCTAATCCAACTTTCTAATGCCAACACTCTAGCAAAAGGAAAAAGAAAAACGACCTCAGAGTAAGTGTTCATTACATTTGGTCTTTTTTCTGGAAGAGGGGAGGGGTGTAGATACAAATGGTCAAGCAAGACCAAAAGTCAATATCAAGATATCAATGTGCGTACCTTAAAGTAATTTTCCACAAAATTAGCATCAACTAGTGTTGAATGTCGCTGATTAGGAAACCTAAGAATCTTTAAATTTGATGGCCCCTCGTTAACAGGATCACTCGTCCAGTCGCTACGAGCTGATGCATCATTGTGAGGACAGGAAGGTGCTGAAAATGGAGCATGGCTTCCATCTCCACTTGCAGCATCACTCAGTTCTTGCATTGCCATGCTACCACTTGACTCTTCAACTCTATCAACATTGTAGTTCGCTTGCATTAGATCTTTAGATTCTAGAGCACAAGGCTTCAAATCTTCTGCAGATTGGGTTAGGATATATAAACACTCAACCCCTTGATTGATCACTAGGTCACACCGTTTGGGTTATTATACGTTAAGTTATGTGTGCCAACTAAATGCATATAAACAAATAATATATTTTCACCCAAAATATAAATAAAGCATATATTGTTGGATATGAAGTGTGGAAATAAGGAATTGAGAATTGTAACAACAACAACAAGTAACCAAAAATCTGGAAATTAAACAAAGAAATGATTTTGCTGAGTTGATTGGATAAACAATCTATCCTTAAGATAATATTGCCTCGTATATCCTTTCAACGGTTTTAATGGCAACTTATCTCCCAAGAAAAAATAGCAATCAAACAAATGAGCAAAGGAACTCAAGTGTTTGCTTAGGAAGAAGGATCTTTGAGTGTGTTGTGATTGCAAGAGAGGAAGACAACTTTAGAGAATTGCTTAGTGAATGAGTCTTGCAATTGTGCCAAAGACATCAATTTATAGGTAGATGATTTAGTCTTCTCAATTCACCAAATGAATGACCATCAATGTCAAGTAATGACCATTGATATTGAGGTTAATTCAGCTTAGTAATGGCTGAATTCATTAGCCAAGTAATGAAGAGTAATTGCTCCAAAGTCAGCCGAATAATCAGTTTCAATTCGCCTCCTACGTTACTGAAAATCGTCGAAGCACCGCGGTGCCTAAATTCCAGTAAGTTACTGGAACCGAAAATTGGATTTGCACCGCGGTCCTGTCCTTGTGGCACCGCGGTGCCTCCCAGTATTTCCGAGACAATTTTTCTGATTCGTTTCATCTCTTACACATTTCTTCCTTTCATTTACCAACGTGAAACCATTCGTTATTTGGCCAATAACCGTTTATTTTCTTACGTCTCAAACAATTCGTATACGTACCAATATCTCTTTCATTTAAGGAAATTATAATCCTTGGCACTATTTGTGCACGTGTGTGAAAACAACATTTCCTACGTGCGGGGCCCCAATTGTTTAATAAATATTTCCAACATATATAAATGCCAAAAGAGCATAGTAAGTAGTAGCAACTTAATTTTACCGTTGGAAAACAAGTTATCACAGAATTAATTGTCTCGGAATTAGTTGTTTCACTCTCAATGTGAGACTAAATAACACTACAATCTCGGAATTAGTTTTCGGAAATTTTATTCCAACCAAACAGACCCCTTACTTCCTCGTCCCGTAAGAAAAAGTGTCTGTTCTAGTAGTGTAAAAGAGAGGACTTTTTAGTGAAAAAGGTAAAGAAGTGAATTGAAAGTACTTACACGTAAGGGTGGAGACAGGCGCTGTAAGTAAGGAGAGCATAAGATATTGCAGACCTATCAATATCTTATTAATTACCCAATGATTATTTGATATTCTTCATCCTTTCTACACTGTACACTCTCTTTTAGGGGCTTATAGACTACTGTTTAACTATTAATGATTTATATATTTTAATTGTGTATTTTTTCTTGCTCCATCTTAATATATAAAGCATTTTTATCCCAATTTTGTATTTTTAAAATTTCTTCCTTAAATGCAATTACGTACTTGTTTCAACTGTGTATTTCTTTTTAGGCGTGTATTTCACTCACATAATACAGATCTGGTAGTGGTTTTTAAGGTGGAATTAATTTCACTTATTTTTTTTAGAGAGGTAATAGGACTTTTGCAAAGAATAAGTGTAGTTAAAATTTGATTATAGTTGAAGTGAGTACTTATATATCTTTTTCCAATTAAATAAAGAAATAAATACTTTTGTTGAAAATATTTATTCATGTTTTTGGATAAAAAAATAATACATTTTTAATATGTAAATTTGAAACTCTTAAATAGAGAATAACAACAACAACATACTCAATGTAATCTCACACCGTGGAGGTATGAAGAATGTAGAGTGTACACAGACCTTACTTCCACCTTGGTAGTTAGAGCGGTTGTTTTTCGGAGACCCTTGTCTCGAGACAAAGCATAATCACAAGCAGGGCAATCAAAACAAAGCAAGAGTTAAGAATACAACAAGAGAAACGGTCATAATAACATAAGGAATTAAAGCTATATAAAGTGCATTCGAATAAAAGGGAGCAGTAACTAACACAACTAAATAAGCTAAACAAATTACACAAAATAATTTTGTATGATTAGTTAAAAAAAAAAAAAAGTCCAGCACTAAGCTCTTGCATGCGAGTCCGGAGAAGGTTTGGACCACGAGAAGTTACATCAGACGCAGTTACCCAAAGATTCCGGAAGGACTTGGTATCTTTCAATTCTAAACGTCCTTAGGTCTTTGATTCATTCCTTGGCAGCTACCTTAACCCGAGGATCAAGCTTACTAGAATGCGAACATTGAAGTAGTTGATCCAACACAGTAATGACTACTTTAATCAAAATCATGTACGCATAATCATCCAACGCCCCTATTAACAATAGGCAATTTGAGGTGTTTGGATAATATTTTGTTAATTTTTTTAAAATTTAAAGTTGTGCACTTTTTTATTTTTTCTTAGTGGAAAATTTTGAATCCGTCATTGATTGTGTATGTACAAAAATTTACTTAGAGAAAATGTTATAAAAGAAACACTAATTTGCATATTAATAATATTTGTGTATCCAAACGGCTATTCTTAGAAAGGCGGCTCACCCTCTTCCACAAGGAACAATGAGTGTGGTGTAGTGACTAGTACTACTTCATCCTTAACCAAGAGGTCTAGAGTTCGAATCTCTTTGAAAACGTAGTCACCATTGTTAGAGGGTGTTTTGCCCCCAATGTGTATTACCCGACACGAATTCGGATTAGTCGGGCCCCAATACAGGTACCGGCAGGATAAGAGACAAAAAAAAAAAAATTAAAAGGATTTGGGTTAACCAACCTAATTACCGCGTTGAGTTCGGCGGGTTCATAAAATAACCCATACCCGTTGCTTTCAACAGTGTATATATTGTAGTATCTCCCGCTTCATTTTGGAAACCCCCAATATTCTCAGCATTCATGGAACCGTCACGCTCAGCGAACTCCAATTCAAAACGAACATCAAATTCAAATTGGAGTAACAATAGCAACAAGAAGACGACGAACCAAAAGACCCTAGGCATGGCTTGGGGCGCCAATTCTCGCTCTTCTTCTCATCCTTCCTTCAATACTTCACCTTTCTCCAATTTCGGAAGGTTAAATCTTCTTCTTTCTTTACTTAATTCATTTGCTCTCATATTGCGATTTTTTCACAATCTTGTGAACATTAATCTTGAATATTTGACCAAGAAAGTGTGTTGATCATCAAGAAAGTTTAATTCTTCTTCTATCTTTACTTTATTTGCACTTATATTGCGATTTTTTTAACATTAATTAGAATCTTCGAACACTATCTTGAATATTTGAACAGTTTTAATAGGCTCTAGAGTGCTTTTCTTTGAGTTGACTTCGAATTAGATGATCATCAAGAAAGTTTTAGACCGGTCACTAGTGGAATGTGTGTTGATCATCAAGAAATATTATTCTTATTACTTTAGAGACGTTAATTATTGGAAAACTGAAACGAGTCAGAATAGAATGGAACCAATATAGAGTATTTGTGTAGCTGAGCCCATTTAGAATATAGTTGATTGATTTCTATGGACTGTTTTTAGAGTTTCGCTTCATATGTCTCCTTTATATGGCCAAGTGCACTTATTGCCTACAATTACTTCATAAACGAACCCCTCCTCTCTGATTTGATGTGTATAGTGTATGCTATACTACTTCTCTGGTACTGGTTTACTGATCTTTTCATTGTGACTTTTGACAACTTTGTTGTAGTTACATGGCCGTGAAGAATCAGAAGCTTCACGAGCAGTTTGATGCGGAGGCATCAAGCACTTCTCTCAGTGGTCCAAGTTCTTCAAAACCTATATTTCATGGCGTTTCCATATTTGTTGATGGATACACGGTTCCTTCCAGTCAGGTTTAGTGCATTATGGTTATTTTCGTGACTGGGATTAATCCGATATGATTTCTTGAAGATTTACGAATTAAAAGATCCTGAATCTAGTGTTGAACTATGTTGCTCGGACTCTTCACTTTCGGTGCCGCACCCGTGTCGACACGACATGGGTGTGTGATCCGTACCCAATCTGGTCAACCAATTTTGGGTATTTTGACCAAAATAGAGGGAGAAATTCTGGACAGATTAAATGATTTATGTAATTAAAACAGAAGCTATGGTGAAATTGAAGAAAATGGAATAGCTTGTATCTAGAAATTTCTATGTCACTCCTTTTCCTTTTATCTCCTTCCGAGATTCTCCTCTTGATCAATATTTTCTCCTCAAGTTTTCGATATAATATAATTTCGGTTTTATAACTCTATTTTTAGAATTTTGACTTATTGTTTGCCGAATTCCCGCACCCGTATCCGTACCTGGTTCCGTACCCACAAATCTTAAAATTTAGATAATGACGAATCCGACCTCGAGATCCATACCTGTTTCCGACACCCGCACCCGAGTCTGAGCAACATAGGTGTTGAATGATGTTGACTATTGTTTCATCAATAAAAAACCGTCTTTAACTTTTGAACTGTCAAAACAAATGATTACTTGTATTCTTACTTTTCCGTGATGAGTTTCTACTTGTGTAACAAGAGTTCATTCAGTCTGCATGTAAACACGTATACAAACATCCATCCTCTTTACAATCGATACCGTGAGTATATAACTATCATATTCTTTCCCATACCTCACTGGATTTTCTCATATGGAAGATTAGGTTGCTTGTCTTGCATTTTTTTTTATTTCAACAATACTTCTTCAGGAACTTCGAGGATATATGTTGAAGCATGGAGGCCGTTTTGAAAATTATTTTTCTAGGCGTCGTGTTACTCATATAATCTGTAGTAATCTTCCCGACAGTAAGGTCAAGAATTTAAGGTTGGTTGTAAACCAAGTTCATCAGGTTGTCAGTTTCTTCTTTTTGTATCTCTGCTGAAATAGAAATTGTAATTTTGTTTCTTAAAGATTTGTTTGAATTTGATATAGGTCCTTAGCCGGGACTTCCAGTAGTCAAACCCACATGGGTGTTGGATTCTGTCGCTGCAAATAAGCTTCAATTGTAAGCTAATATTTCTCTTGACTTCCTTTTTAACGCAAACTAGCAAGTTGAGTACTTGTTTAGGTGTTAGCTCTGTTATGGCGGTTGTCCCTGAAAGCATTTTTGTAGGTGGAAGGATATTGTCTACAGAAGCGATCGGGAATCTGTGCTTCTCTCCTCTTAAGCCTCTTTTCATTTGTTGAATTGACGAAGGGGGATAAAAAAGAGGAGAACAAGAAACTGCTCTTTTACGTGTATTCTAGTTATGTTTGTATTATATCTCTATATTGAAAAGTTTGCAAGTTCAGGCCCTAGCTCCATCTTGTGAATAGTCTACTTGACGGAAACAAGGAAATGCTGAAGTACTTGAATCTTAAGAAGATTAACCTTTTTGCCTTAGACGGAAAGTTTATTATAAGGTGCATGCACCTCCATCAAGTTCTTTATGAGCCTTGGGGTACTGCATGATTTTGGTTTTCATGATTTTGTTGTAAGCTTTGATGAGTCCACTTTGTGATACTTTTTGCGACTCAGATCAATACTTTTCAGTTTCTTTCTTAGTAAGTAACATCAGTCCTCTGTGTTGTTTTCAGGGGTTCCTTATCAGCTTGATCAGCTTGCAAGTGAAGTTAATAACCAGCCTAAGTTATCTGCTTTCTTTACGAAAAGCATTGTTGCTTCTGATGATACAGCAACATGTTCAACTGTCCAAGCCACTTGTAGAGTTGAGAGCCCATTGTCATATTCTGGACCAATTGAAGATCCTATATCCTTTGAAGAGTGGCAATCTGCAGAAGATTTGAAGCCTTGTGCTCTAGAATCTAAAGATCTAATGCAAGCGAACTACAATGTTGATAGAGTTGAAGAGTCAAGTGGTAGCATGGCAATGCAAGAACTGAGTGATGCTGCAAGTGGAGATGGAAGCCATGCTCCATTTTCAGCACCTTCCAGTCCTCACAATGATGCATCAGCTCGTAGCGACTGGACGGGTGATCCTGTTAACGAGGGCCCATCAAATTTAAAGATTCCTTGGTCTCCTAATCAGCGACATTCAACATTAGTTGATGCTAATTTTGTGGAAAATTACTTTAAGGTACACACGTTGATATCTTGTTATTGACTTTTGGTCTTGCTTGACCATTTGTATCTACACCCATACACCCTTCCAGAAAAAAGAACTCGGAAGTCGTTTTTCCTTTTTCCTTTTGCTAGAGTGTTGACATTAGAAAGTTGGATTAGATTGTTATAATTGTTAAGTTAATTTATTATCACATATTAGACCATCTTTCTGCACATATAACTTGATTTTTGGAGGTCACATGTAAATTTCGATGCAGACTTGTAAGTGTGAAAACAGGCTCAATAAAGTCGCTCATATCAAACCTTCATTTTTGGGTTAAAAGTTCTTTTAACGACTAACCAACTTATTGTATGCTTCTGCTTCTTCTGTTGCTGGATCTAGGACTAGTGGACGACACTATAATGGACCTTTGAAGAGTGTGGAAGAATTAATTTCATTCTTCCACTTCAATCAAGGAAAAGCAAATACCAAGAATCAACAGCAAAAAAAAAAAACAGCCAACTCATACCTCGATGTTGTGTTGCTTATATTACTTCTATTAAATTCTTGGTGTCCAGATTTGCTGGAGCGTTTTGATGCGATGAGATTACCTGCTTTTTCTTGTGGATCTGTTCTTTTGAATTTACTTAATTGCAGCTATTGCTTGCATAAGTAATATATGCATAAAAGTCTACATTGATAATTAATTGCATAACCAATATTAATAGCACTTAGTGCCGAAGTGGTTGACATATTCCCCGTGGGCTTTTGTCTTCAGCATTCTAGGTTGCATTTTATTGGCACCTGAAGAAACCGGTATCGTAAACGATTTTCTAGCTCCCCCGGTGAGTTTGGATGCTCAACTTCAGTCCCTAGTTCTTCAGTCACAACAAATAAGACGATCATTATTCATGTGGATATGGTAATTTCTGCTTCTATGGTCTGAAAACTCGACTTGTCCTCTTTATGTTGTTATGACTGCTTCTATGTTCTGGCTCCTCTCCCGTCTCACCTCCATCTTAAGGAATGATATATGTACTATTTGTCTCTGTAGATTATTCTCTGTACTAAAATAATCAATTCAACTTGTTCAGGATTGCTTTTTTGTATCTGTGGTCATTAGAAATCGCCCCGAGTTGAAGGATAAACCTGTTGCCATTTGCCATTCAAATAATTCACGCGGAACAGCAGAAATATCATCAGCGAATTATCCTGCTAGAGGTTATGGTCAGTCTTTCAGTCAGTAATTCAAGCTTTTCTTAAACATCATCGTGTATTGGAAATTCGATCCTCATTCAAGCTTTTTCTCGCAGGAGTAAAGGCTGGAATGTTTGTCAGAGATGCCAAGTCACGTTGCCCTCACCTCGTCATTCTTTCTTATGACTTTGAGGCTTATGAGGAGGTGGACATGATATTTCAGTTTCTTCATCTTGTTCTTTTCCTCTTTTAATTGAATCCTTTTGTATTTGGATATCGAGACCTATAAAATCTGATTTCATTTGCAGGTTGCTGATTGCTTTTATAACATCTTGCACAAGTACTGCAACAAAGTGCAGGTATGACCTCAAAACTGTTTGTTGAACAACTTCACAATCTTTGTATCTCTTGATTGGCAGTTGCTACTGAATGCAGGCCGTAAGTTGTGATGAAGCATTTTTAGATGCCACTGATTCTGGAGTAGAGGACATTCAAGCTTTTGTAGTAGTGATCAGAAAGGAGATTCTTGATGCTACAGGCTGTACGGCTAGTGCTGGTATTGCTGGGAATATGCTTATGGCGCGTCTTGCTACTAGGATTGCAAAACCAGATGGGCAATGTTACATCCCTGCTGAGAAGGTAGCTTATTTTGAGCTGTCTTTTGATGAATGAACAGGGAGAACTTGTGTCTTGATCTCTGTCATCTCTATATGTGTATCTTCTACTGTATTACAAACTATATTTTGCAACTTCATTGGTTACATGTCATTGCTCTCTCTTTAACTATGGTAGTTAATCTGTTCTTACCCAATTGTCATCTATGCATCGCGAATTTGCATTGTACTTCTAAAAAGGACATGCCTGCAAGTCAAATCAGATTTTATAGGCTTCAGGTCAAAAAGCGAAGTTTCTGCCAGGTCTTCTCCATGTCCTTGCCATGTGAGATGTTTCTCCATTGCCAGAGAGGTTCTTTTTGCTTCACTTTGTTTATGTCTTCATCCTGCTCAAGCATAACAACCTTTTCGCTGCAAGAATGTGTAGTTTAGATGGGAATCAACATGAATCCTTGAATTATATTGCTTAAAAGTACAACTTTCTTATTACTCCTCCGTTTCAATTTGTTTGTCTTATGCTCATTTTTAGTCTGTTTAAACTTTCTATATTTAGTAACTCTTTACACCCAATATCCTACATGACATATTTAAGACCACAAGATTCAAAGGATATTTTGGTACATTACACACATCTTTAGTTCAACACCACAAGATTCAAAGGTCTTCTTTATTTTCTTAAACTCCGTGCCGAGTATGAAACAAATTGAAAAAGAGGGAGTACTTTATTATAAAAAAGAAAAAGAATCCGTGAATTTTTTATCAAGGATAAGACCCAGAAAACAGCTTTTTGATCAAATAATTTTGTCCCAACACTGATACCATTCTGTATCAAACACACTTCTCTTCTAGTGTCTACAACATGTAGTGGAAAAAGAGGAAATCGAAGACTTGAAGATCATTTTAGAGAAGTAAAATAGTTATTGTGATTTCACTGTGCTGATTTATCTTGTTGGCTCTATTAGGTGGAGGAGCACCTGTGTGAACTTCCAGTAAAAGCACTTCCTGGAATCGGTCATGTGTTGGAAGAGAAGTTGAACAGGAGACAAATCAAAACTTGTGGGCAGCTGCGTATGATTTCCAAGGTTTTCATTGTTTAGTATTTCTTTCTTTCTTTCTGCAATATATTGTTGATTGTTCTCGCGGTTTTGATTTTCTATCTGTTTATAGTTTGTGTACAACAAGCACTGTTTTTCATCTCTTTTGATCTGGTTTCTCTCAGATACGTTTCACACTTGAAGAAACACTACAGGAGGACTTCATGAATCGTTGAATCTCTTGCTACAGAGATCTTCTTCATTTTTGTTTGTTAGTATTTTTTTTGAAATAAAATAAGATATGGTATTTTATTAAAGCTAGTACCAGGAAGGTATTGCAAATTGTATTAAGGGGTATGTTTGCTATATTTGTAAGAGTTTGTAAGCAAAGTTTCTCCCAAGTAGGGTGGCCTAGCGGTTGAGAGCCGGAGTGACAATCTTGGGAACCAAGGATTGCATTCTAGCATGGACGGCACGAGTTGAAAACTTCCAATCTTCCTGAACTATGGAGGGGGGGAGAGTTATTTGATACCTAGGACAGTGGAGGTTGCAGGTACTCGGTGGATGTCGAGATGTGCACCATCTGTCCTGATACTAGTTACTACTTACTACTATTCCTAAAAGAAGAGTAATATTATATTAAGTCTTCTTGTTTATTTGCCTTTTCCATCCAAAGCCCTTAGTGAAACTATATTTTCCATTTCTTTTGAAAAAGGTTTCACGTTTAACAGGTAATCTCAACTGGATAGCTATCAAAGAAAAGTGAGGCTTTTTATTCATGCTGTCTGCTTGAGTCAGCGTCCTCTTTGCCACTTGTCTCCCCATTTTCATGGGCACATTCCCGCCCATGGAAACTCAAGCATCCTTGGAACCTTCATTAAATAGAGCTGATGAAATAGGCTATACATTCCCGCCATGGAAACTCATGGTTAAAGTGTTTTCAAAAGCATGATCATTCGATAAAATGAGAATATCTTGTCTTCTTGTGGAAACTTTGTTCTAATCAGTGCTTAAGAAATCCCTTATTGGCATGAGGGTTGTTTCTTTGGAGAAAAAAAGTATGTCAAACACATTACAGCACTTGTTTGATCGTTGGTTGGTCAGCTTTTCTTAGAATTGCTCAGTCTTGTAGATTAAAGAAGCGATTTTTATTGGTGAATACTTTCATAATTTCTTTTGCTGTTATTCAGCCTGCTAAGTGGGATGCTTTTCTCCTTTATATGATACTTATCGGTACACCAATCATGGTGGCATGAAGAATGCTCTCTATATGTGGCATGCCATTTTTTGGGGATGACATGCAAATATTGGACTATATATATATATAACCTCCTACTCATTTGTTGTGTTTCCAGGAAACTCTCCAGAAGGACTTTGGTGCTAAAACTAGCAGTACACTATGGAACTATAGTAGAGGGATAGACGATCGGTTGGTTGGCATGATGCAGGTTAGGACCAACACAGAATATCTTTACCGCTTTAATTTGTATGCTTTCTTTTGGATTGTGTCAATAGTCACACAACTGACTCACGAACTCCCATTGACTCCTCCATTTCACTGTTTCTTATTGTTTTGAATTTTGGAGACTTGCTTAATGATTGATAAGTATTTTTTTTGCCTCTTGTGCTTCTTGTTGCTTCTAACTCACGTCATTGATTCTAGTGCCAACATAAGCAGTCTCTCAAGTAGTATTGGGTATGTGTGTGTGTGTATATTTATTATGTTTCAGAGCAAAATTCTGGTTGTGAGTAGTACGTATACACTTATATCTGTAGAGGTCTTAAACGATGTTCTAGTACCTATCAAAAGGAAGCAAATACTAGTTACATGAATCTTCATCATGAAGTTTGTTAATTTTGTTTTGAATCAGTCATGCGGGTTCAAGCCAAATATATAACTTCTCGATAACTTTTGCAGGAAAGCAAATCCATAGGTGCAGATGTTAACTGGGGCGTGAGGTTCAATGATCTGAAAGACGTTAGATCTCCACTAAGCATCATTGTTTGTTTGCCCTTTGTATTAACTTATAGACACTAAACACCTTCTCAATTCAGGTACAACATTTTCTATTAAACCTTTGCAAGGAGGTTTCATTACGCTTGCAGGGGTGTGGAGTGATAGGAGAAAGTTTACCTTGAAGGTCTCTCTCTTTCTCTCTGTTTTTGCCATATGAAGCGATAACTTTTATTATAGATTATAGTTCATTACTGGACTCTTATAGTAGAAACTAGTCGTATAGTTGGTTCTTATGCTGCTTCTGCACCTATATTGTCAATACAGATAAAGAAAAAGAGGGTGATGCAGGAGCCAGTAAAGTATTTGGGCTGTGGTGTTTGTGATAACTTGAGCCATTCTGTCACGGTATAATATTTTCTATGATAACCTTGTGCTCAATGTTTTCTAACTGAAGAAATTTCTCTGTTCCTTAACGGGTTTTAATTGCATTGTGCCACTTGTAGGTGCCAATGGCTACAGATAGGGTTGATGTGCTTGAGAGAATCGTTTCACAGCTTTTTACAACTTCACACGTGGGTAATTCCTTTCCCCACTTTAAAATAAGGATTTTAAATCCACACCCAAGGGTGTGGCCTAGTGGTCAATGAACTTGGTGCAAACCTTGGAGATCAGGCTCACAGCAAAGACAAGAAACACTAGGTGATTTTTTTCTAGGGTGAATGCCAAAATGGAAATCGATTATCTTAAGAAATTTTAGCTGATCTCAGTGTCATTTCAATGTAAATAGCTTGTTTAGCTTTGTTCTTTGGTACCAATTCTCTTCACGTTCAAAGTTATGGGCTTTTGTTGTGATTTAGTCTGGATTATCCTTCTTCTTGTTTCCTAGATTTTGGTTTTCATCTTGATACATCTGTGCCAAAATGATTATCTGATCTGCTTTGAGAGTCGATCAAATCGATTTTGACTGTAATTCCTAAAAATGTTTTTTTGCCATATGAAATAGGAAAATATAGAACTCTATTGTTTTTCACATAGTTCTATTACTAGATTTAATTCTCAGAAGATGAATTACTCAAATTAAACTTTAATAAACAAAATAGGTCTTATCAATTTGGGACAGAGTATCAGCTTTTGTGTGCAACATTCGAAAGAGGGAGTAACGTTGAAGAGCAAAGATGCATGTTTCGTCTCATGCAGAAGCTACTTGTTTTTCATTATTTCAGCCAAATTTTATTGTAAGAAACAAGAGCTGTTTTTGGGAGTCATATTAACCAATAAATCTTGAGATTCGAGTTTTAATTAGAACATATTAGAGTCCTAAGTGGTAGCTACTGCTGCTTGTTTTTCCTGACGGCTTTACCATAGCTTATTCACTTTCGTTATTTTCATTTTCATATTGCTTTGTAGTACTTGTCCTTATCTGACTTTTCTTATGCTTTCTCTTGAGCCGAGAGTCTTTCGGAAACGACCTCTCTACCTTCCAAGGTAGAGGTAAGGTCTGCGTACACTCTACCCTCTCCAGACCCTACACTGTGGGATTTCACTGGGTATGTTGTTGTTATATATTAGAGTCCTAACACAGTGTTAGGATGGTGAAGAGAGCTGGGAGTAGCTTTTTTTTCTTTACCTTCAATAGGGACTCCTGTTTTATAACACAAGACCCCACTTGTGGGATTATCTTTGGTATGTTGTTGTAGTTGTTGTAGTTGGGCTTGAAATCTGTTAGAGAATGCCATTTTCATTAAACTTCAAATACCTTCTGTATAGCCTAAGAGGGAACTAAAAATATACTGGTGCAGCTCTGATGCTGATGAAACTTTTAAGGTGCAACTTTGGTTTCTGCACTAGCAGCGTTTCATTTTTCGCTTAATTGTTAGATGTATCAAAATATGTAATCTACTCATGGTGAATTTGGAACATTGCAAACTTAAAATTTTCTCTAAGGATGTTAGAATTCCCTTTGGAACAAATGAGTTTAGAGTATTAAACTTGGATTTTACTTCCACATCAACCATTTCTTTGTTCATTATCTTAAAAAACGTCTTGTCTTTGTTTCAGAAATAAGACAAAAGCTATGACTTGTAGTCTACTTGTTTTCTGCTTCTCATATGAGTGCTGTTTTGACTATTTTGTGCAGACGTGGAGGACATAAGAGGCATGGGATTGCAGGTCTCAAAGCTTGAAACTGCGGATAGTTCCAAGCAAGGTGTTTTTTCTGACTTTCTTTGTGTTTCATATCTCTCTATGCCATAACATGCCAGTTATGGTGTTATGATGACGACAGTTTGCCTTCTATGAACTGGATATTCTACTAATTTCCATTGACATATATCCAGGGAAAGAGAGATACTCCATCAGATCTTGGCTCACTGCTGCCTCTGCTAAGACCAGTAACCAAAACGTTAGCATTAGTCATGAGAAAGGTGCTGATGAAGGTTTGACTTCTTCACTTGTTTTCGTTGGCTTGTCCAAATATTTATTGCCTCTAATCATGCCTATTGTATGATAGGAATATTACTAACACACTTAACTGGCACTGAAAGTCTATGGTGTGGTTCCTTGCATTGGCTGTGCTCTAGCTCATAAAAGGTTGTAGACCTTTTATAGGAATCTCTTTAATTTGCATGTCTTAGAAATACTCGAGGACATCATAATTTTTTATCTTAGATTATTTCCTTCTCTGTCCATACAAGAGAAACACAATGTTTTTTTTTAATCGTAGCAGCACTGATGGATGTGAAATATATTATTTAAGGCTTCTGTTAAAAAGTTTAGTATGATGATCTTATGTTGTTGCTTCATGTCAATCTAATACAACATCTATTTTGTGTTTTCAATAAATTATTAATTAAAAGTATGCAATTTTAATTGAGTTCATTTTCCAGTGAAGACATGCTGGATGAGTCTGAATTCAATCTACACTCTGATATTGCAGATAACAGTAAAAATAGTGTTGATGAACGTCATGCTCAGTTGCAGGGTGATTCAAGTACACCTTTCATTGAAATGACTGCAGCGTCGCCCTCCAGTACTGCTGGTATCGGACCGAGGGGAACTCTTCCTCCTATGAACGAGCTTGATATAGGAATAGGAGTTATAGAGTCTCTTCCTCCTGAGGTCTTTTCAGAAATTAATGCCATGTATCATGGAAAATTGGCTCATTTATTACTGAAAAGAGAAGCAAAGGTGAGGTACATTCCTTTAAAATTACAGAAGGCAGTTGGTTAACCCAATTAGCTTATGTATATACCGTGTTGTGATAAGATTTTGCCTCAATTCTCATATCTTTTAAATTAGGTGTATCAGAAAAAGAAAACATATCTTCGGTTTTCCCTGCTGCACCGAATGAAGCTTTTGCTGCTCGTGAGGTATGTTCTGCATTTTTCTCTTTTTGGGCCGGCTTAGCATTTGGCCTGTTTTAACATTGATGATGATGATTATCTTGTTTCTACAACTTCATGGTGTTGATTGTTCCTGGCTATTATAGGAGCAGCAGTATAATGAAGAGGACATCCAAGTGGTCTCTTATCCTAATAAGCTTTTTGCTGATATGACAAGTGAGCCAGTGTCTGATGCTAGTGTACCAAATCTGGACTTGGTTATTAATGCTCCTGTCCCAGGAGGCATCAGTCTAATGCCCGCTTCTCTGAGTCAAGTAGACACCTCGGTTTTTCAGGAATTGCCTGAGGAGTTGAGGACAGATATACATGAACTCCTTCCTGCACACAGGAATGATGAATCTTCACTAGATGCTTCCTTGGTATGTGCTAATAATCAGAACAAGAGTCCTATTTCAAGCATTGATTTGTGGGTTGGAAATCCACCAGAATGGATTGGCATATTCAAAGCCAGTAATTGTCAGATTTTGCGCGTTTTGGCGGAGATGTATGAAATAGCAGGGACAAAGAAACAGTTATCTTCTGTATTGCAGAGGACTATGTCTCGGGCTTATATTCTCCCGGATGTGACCACTGATGGATGGGCTGAGGCTGTTAGTTGCTTATGCGAGCTTATCAAGCAGTATTTAAAATTAAAAATTTCAACTGATATTGAAGAGGTTTACATTTGTTCTTGCCTTTTAAGAAGGTATATGCCAGAGGCTAAACTTATGTGCAGTATGTGTTCTTTCTTCATCACGTCTCTTTTCTTGACACTTGCTTCTGTTATTCTTTCCTCTTTGCGATCTTAAATTTCTTTTTTGTTGCTATTGTATTCCTTCATATTCACCATTGGAATCTTGAAGAGAAGTTCAATGTGGCGTTCTATAAATGCAGAATCCGAGGTGATGTGGAAGTTAGGTAGCCATTTAGTGTAGCTTTTCAAGAAAAAACCAAGTAAAAAGTTGAAGGACACAGACTGGCAGACTTGCTGTCTTGCTCTTTCCCCTTCCATAATACAACAACAACTATGTCTCAATTCCAAACAAGTTGAGGTCGGCTATATGCATCATCACTTCCCCATTTAAGCTCAACCCATGTCATCATCGTACCAAATAAAGATAAAAGTAAAAAATAAGTTAAATATATATAGATATATTAATAATAATAATAAAAATATTAGGAGTTCTCTAACAAGTCTTATTCATGATATTAGAAGTTCTCTAACAAGTCTAAATCTATTCCCAACTAGTAGATATCACCTATATGAATCTTTTTCTTTCATTATGTCCTATCTTTAGCTAAATCTACATTACTTTCAAGATATTGTAGGTCTTCCGCGACAACTTCCTTTCGTGAGATCTTAGGCCTACCCCGTCCTTTTAACACCTTCACTCTATCATAGTAACCATTTCTCGTATTCTCAATTGTGCTACTTGTACCTTCTGGTGAATGTGATTATTTTTAATCTTATTCAATCTTGTATGACCACACATTCATCTTAGTAGTCACATCTTGCAACACTCATTTTGTGGATATGTTGGACTCAAGTGGCCTAGCATTCACTACCATATAACTTTGCCGGTCTTATAGTTGTTCTAAACGTACCTTTCACTTTAGTAGCCATCTTCACATAAACACTTCTTCATTTCAACCCTCCAATTTTAATTCTATGAGTAACATCTTCATGTATCATTCCATTTCCGTGAAAGAACAAGCCTATCTCATGCTGACTAAACTAGCGGTGCATGTATTTAGTCTTACTTTTATTTATCCGAAAACTTTTAATCTCTAAAGTGCTTCTCCATAGTTTAAGCTTTTGGTTCACACCCTCGTTGGTTTCGTATATTCACACAATATCATCAACAAATAGTATGCACTAGGGACCTCATCTCTGATTGTGTTGGTCAACTCATCCTTAACTAGGCTAACAAGTAGGGGCTTAGTGTTGATTTCTGGTGTCCCCTGTTGTGGAAAGCTCCTTTATATCTCCTACTAATATTGAAAATGATGGTTTGGGTTTAGTCAACAATGTCATGCCAATGGGAAGAGTTGGTGTGAAAAGAAAGAAAAACAGACGAGGAAAAGTGGTGTGGCAGCTAGGATGTTTTCCTCCTTTGATGTCACATCAAGAAGAGGTAGAAGCAAAATTGATGCTTGCTTCCTTTGATGTCACTAATGACATCCCTATAAATAGATGCACTTCTTCTCTTGTAGAAATCATACAATACATTGTAGTGAGTAGAGAGTTAAGAGAGTAATTCTCTTAAGTGTAATTGGAAAATATCCCCTCCTTTGTTAATAATAGAAAGGAAATTGTTCTCTGGTGGATGTAAGATCATTTTTATCCGAACCACGTTAAATCATGTGTTCTTTCTTTTACGTTTCCGCTAACAATTGGTATCAGAGTGTTAGGACTCTTTGAAGATTGAAGGAGGATTTAGTGGGCGCAACAACATCAATATCTGGAAGATCCATATGATGGCGTTACTGCGGAGGGAAGGTTGATACATCTATCGTGGAAAGTATTACATCGGCTTAAACAAGGAGAAGATTGAAGGGATGCATTGAGTGTAATCCAACTGTCTCTTGCACCTAACATGCTTTGTGAAATGAGTACAAGTACCGAAGAGACGGTCAAATAGTTATAGGACAAGCTACAAGGGCTTTATCAGGACCGATCGGTGACAATAAGGATGTTGTTACAACGGCGTCTTCACACATTTAAAATGGGGTCAGGTACTTTGTTACAAGATCATTTACATTTCAGGAATTAAAAAGGATGAGACACTTGCATGTGCTTTGCTATTTTAATTGACTTCAGGATATCATGATATCAAGAATTCAATGATTTATAGCAAGGAGTCTCACCCTTGAGCAAGTGCGAC
The DNA here is from genome assembly GCA_029844215.1 of Przewalskia tangutica. NCBI lineage: Eukaryota > Viridiplantae > Streptophyta > Magnoliopsida > Solanales > Solanaceae > Przewalskia > Przewalskia tangutica. The sequence goes on from JAQGDG010000035.1 coordinate 2,621,028, forward strand.
AGACACTTAACTCTAGTGATGTGCGGAGGCATTTTGAAAAAGAGGCAGAGAGGATCAAGCAAGTGGGCTCTTTGTGAGAGGTCGGACTAGCCAACAGGGAAAGAGCAAATCAAAGCACAGATCAAAGTTTCGTGTGAACAAGAAGAATGCAGATTGTTGGGGATGCGGCAAGAAGGGGCTCTTTGAACGAGATTGCCCAACGTCAAAGTCCAAGGGAAAGGCGAGTTCATCCACAGTTGAACATGTACATGATTCTGATAATGATTATGTACTTACAACATCGTGCAATAATGAAAGTTATAAAAACAAATGGGTGTTAGACTCTGCTTGTACTCTGTATATGACGTTTCGAAGAGACTGGTTTAGCAGCTATGAAAAAGTGGAGGAACCGTAGTAATGTGCAATAATGCAACTTGTGCAATAGTTGGCATTGGCTTAGTACAGGTTCGCTGCCATGACGGAGCCGTGAGGACTATTACACAAATCCGTCATGTTCCTGATCTGAAAAAGAATTCGACCTCCCTAGGTACTGTGGATAAACAAGGCTACAAGTACATGAGCGAAGGAGGGACTATAAAGGTGACTAAAGGTTCTTTAGTCATGCTGAAAGACAAGTTGGAGGATGACCTTTACACATTGACAGGAAGCACCATTGTTGGCTCTGCAAACGTCTACGATGTAGTTATCTCGATGACAAGGCAAGATTATGTCACATGAGATTGGGTCATTTGAGCGCACGTGGACAGGAGATGTTGAACAACCGTAACCTTTTGAAAGGTGAAAAGATCAGCACACTTGAATTTTGTGAGCACTGTGTTCTAGGGAAGCAAAAGAAGGTCGACTTCACTGCAAACACAAGACAGGAAGGGTGCTAGACTACATCCATTCAGATTTATAGGGTCCCTCTAAACTTTCATCAAAGGGTGGAAAGAGGTATCTTCACTTTTATTGATGATTTCTCATGAAAGGTTTGGGTGCGTTTTTTGAAATCAAAAAGTGATGCTTTTAAAGCATTTAAAGAGTGGGAGATTTTGGTTGAGAATCAAATGGAGCGAAAAATCAAATATCTTTGCACAGACAATGGCTTGGAGTTTAATGATTTCTGCGAGGTTCATGGAATTTCAAGACATATGACTGTGAGACACACCCCACAACAGAATGTAGTTGCCAAGAGGATGCACACAACTCTTCTTGAAAAGGCTTGTTGTATGCTCCTAAAAGCCAAATATTAAAAGTATTTTTGGCTGAAGCAGTTCACACTGCTGCTCATATTGTCAATCAATCTCCAGCATCTGTGATTGACTTTAAGACTCCAAATGAAGTATGGTCAGGTGAACCTTCTAACTATTCATACTTATGAGTATTTTGGTGTCGATTTATTATCATGTTAATGAAGGAAAGCTTGAACCAATGGCTAAGAAGGCCATATTCATAGGGTATGTGAATGGAGTAAAAAGGTACAAACTTTGGTGTTTGTTTTTATTCAAATTTATAGTTAGTAAAGATGTCACCTTTGATGAATCCTCTATACTTGATCTCCGTAAAGTTTCCGTGGAGTTTTCAGAAAACAAGAACAACGAGCAGGTGGAGCTTCCTGTGGATCTAAAACAAGAACAACGAGCAGGTGAAGCTTCCTGTGGATCTTACCAAGGCAAAATGATCAAGAAACTAAGGTTGAAGATGAGTCAAAAGATGTAGATCTTGAAGAACTTGTTGTCAATGAAACATACACAATTGCGAAGGGAAGGGAGAAGAGGCAGACACGAAAATCCGAACGCCTTATAGATCAAGCTAACCTGATTGCATATGTGTTCCTAGTAGCAGAAGAAGAGATTAAAGATCTAAAGCCCTCCTCGTATGTTGAAGCAACTTCTTTCAAGGATGCAACACAATGGAGGTTAGCCAAGACAGAAGAGATGGAGTCTCTTCGCAAGAATTAGACATGAGTCTTAGTGAAAAGACAAAAGGAGAAGAGGACAGTTGGATGCAAATGGGTCTATAGAAAGAAAGAGGGAATTCCTGAAGTGGAAGATGCTAGGTTCAAGGCGAGATTGGTTGCAAAGAGTTTCAGTCAGAAGGAGGGAATTGACTACATTGAGATTTTCTCTCCAGTCGTGAAGCATAGTTCAATTCGCGTGCTATTAGCATTGGTTGCACAATTTGACTTGGAGCTTCAACAACTTGATGTCAAAATTGCTTTCTTACATGGTGATCTAGAAAAGACAATCTATATGGATCAGCCTGAAGGTTTCCTAGCGAGGAAAAAGATCATATATGCCAACTGAAGAAGTCTTTGTATGATTTGAAGCAATACCCTAGACAATGGTACAAGAGGTTTGATGCATTCATGACTACACATGAATTCTCAAGGAGTGCATTTAATAGTTGTGTGTATCACAAGAAAATATTTGGTAACTTAAATGATTTATTCTTGTTGTATGTTGATGATATGCTTATTGTTGCTAACAACATTACAGAGATAAATGCTTTGAAGAAACTGTTGATTAAGGAATTTGACATGAAGGATTTAGGAGCTGCAAAGAAAATCCTTGGTATGATACACCGTTAGCTCCTCATTTTAAACTTTCAGAGTTACAAATACCTCAATCCGAACATGAGGTGGAGCATATGTCAAAGGTTCCTTATGCCAGCGTAGTTGGTAGCATTATGTATGCGATGGTATGTACACGTCCAGATATTGCTCAATCTGTAAATGTGGTAAGCAGATACATGTTTCCAACCCAGGAAAGAGATATTGGGAAGCTGACAAGTGGATATTGAGATATCTCAAGGGAGCTTCTGATGTTGGTCTGACCTTTCGAAAAGGTGGTGGAGGTATTTCAATTCTCGGTTTTGTGGATTCTTGACTATGCAGGGGATCTTGACAGAAGGAGGTCCATAACCGGATACATCTTTACTCTTGTTGGCAGTGCCGTTAGTTGAAAATTGACTCTGCAGTCGATTGTCACTTTGTTTACGAGTGAAGCAGAATACATGGCAGCAATGGAGGCATTAAAAGAAGCAATCTGGTTAAAATGTTTAGTGGCGGAATTGAGTTTGGTTCAGTAGGAATCAACCCTTAGATGTGATAGTCAGAGTGTTATTCATCTGATTAAAACTCAGAGATTTCATGAGCGCACTAAACACATCGATGTCAGATTTCATTTTATTCGAGATGTTGAAGACGGAACCATCAAGGTCGTGAAGGTTATCACAGACGATAACGCTGCAGATATGTTGACCAAGATAGTCCCCCTTGCTAAGTTTGCACACTACAAGTACTTGGCAGGAGTATGCATCAGATGCAACTCCGAAAAGAGCAATTGTTAGGTGGAGGTGGTATGTTCAACAATGGTTTGATTCTTCTTGTTTCTAACAACGGGATTGCCCAGTAAGCTTAGAAGTTTTAACTAGAGTTGTTCATACGGACGCTCGAAACGCAAATCAAGGTGGAGATTGAAAAGGTTGGTTTTGGGTTTAGTCAACAATGTCATGTCAATTGGAAGAGTTGGTGTGAAAAGAAAGAAAAAAAACGTGGAAATGTGGTGTGGCTGCTAGGATGTTTTCCTCCTTTGATGTTACTCATGACATCAAGAGGAGGTAGAAGCAAAATTGATGCGTGCTTCCTTTTGATGTCACCAATGACATCAAGAGGAGGTTTTACCCCTATAAATAGATGCACTTCTTCTCTCGTAGAAATCATCCCTAAAATCATACAATACATTGTAGTGAGTAGAGAGTTGAGAGAACAATTCTCTTAAGTGTAATTGGAAAATCTCCCCTTCCTTTGTTAATAATATAAAGGCAACTGTTCTCTGGTGGATGTAGAATCATTTTGATCTGAACCACGTTAAATCTTGTGTTCTTTCTTTTACGTTTCCGCTAACAACTATCCCCACGCTAGTGACGGCTCCTTCATACATGTCATTTATGACATTTATATATTCAAGATGAATTCCTTTCTTCTCCATCACCCACCGAAGGACCTTTGTGTACTCTTCATCCATGATAAAAAGAAAAAAAGAAATATATTGATGTTATTATAGGAAATGCAAGTATCAATACTGAGGAAGGGCTTTAGTGTCCAAGAGAAAACTTAGCATGGAGTACTATAAAATGTGTCTTTTGAGATTCATATAGGCTTCTCCTGTTGTTTACCTTCCACTTGGCGACATTCCCCACAACAGCTTGTGATGAAGCTCTTAGATAGTAACTGAAGGGACTTTTGAAAGCTGCCTTTTCTTCTTTATCCTTTTTTTCTGGTGCTTTTGGTAAATACCTTGTCTAGCACAATGATGACAGAAGCCTTCATACACGTCATCCTTTTTTTTTTTTTTTGGATATTTTGGAATTCTTTTGTTTTTATAATATTTACCTGTTTTACTGCGAGAAGCAGCACAAATAAGCATGGTTGGAAAGTGTAACGGGACAAATACATTTATGATTTGTTATGAATGAAGGCCGGGTCTGACATTATCGAAATTGTGACATCAGGTTAACTGCAAGGTCAAAAGTTTTCCTAGAAGTTTACAACAACATGCTTCCTCATTTTCAGGTACCATAAGTAGTTCCATTTTGTTTTTCTTGTTGAGATGTGTATAGTTTATGACATGCTCCAAAAGAATGATATGACGTTGTTGAAATAATTTCTACTAGATATTGATTTGACCATATTTGCTGAAAACTGGGCAGGCTTTCCTGCTGTTCTCATTAACACATTAAGTCATTAATTGATCTGGTTTCTTCTGGATTCTTTCAATCATTCTAGGGTTAGTTTTACTTATTAAGAGACGTATAAGATTCTACTATGTGGAGAACCACTTCCAACGTGTTGTTAATGGCATTTGGAGCATAACTTTAATGAATAACTAAGTGCTCATTTATTCAGCTGACGTTCTTTTGGTTCTCAAGAAAACAATTCGAAAACATGTTTTCGTTTTATAAAATAAACAATTATATACGAGGGTGATAATATTATTATAGAGTATTGCGTGTGATTGCAATCTTAGTATTACAATACTGAAAGAATGATACTTCATTTACGGATATTTGAAGATGTTATCGAAGTCCTACCCATCTAGGTTGTAAAATGGGTGGAAAGTTCCCCACCATGGTACCTGGGGTGTTGAGTATCCTCTTTGATGCCAAACCTATCAAAAACTCCTTCAAGTTTGTACATTTGGAGTACCCAATCTGTTGGTTTGCACAGATTTTGCATGGAAAATTGTTCCCATCTTTCATTTAATAAGCGTATTGAAGCCCCACATCGGCTGTGGTAGGAAATATTGGTCACTTTGAATGATCTTGGGAATCCTACTCATGAGCTAGCTTTTGGAGATGAGTTAGCCCCAAGGTCCATTTCTTAACAAGGTATTAGAGCAAAAAATAATTGAGTAAAAATAGCGTGCTCTTTCTAACAACTTGAGCTTTTAGATGAGATGGTCACATACATGGTATCAGAGTCAGGCCCATCCCGATTCTGATTTACCCAATGTAGGCCCAAGTTATATAGTCCATGATCCAGATGTTCAGTCTTGGACGTGCGGGGGTGTTGTAGTCCTACATCGGTTGTGCGAGGTAAGAAATAATCTCTTTATATGGTCTTAGGCAATACTTATTTCATGAGTTAGCTTCTGGGATTAAGTTAGGCCCAAAGTCCATCTTTTATCTAATCGGTTGCACAGGGTTTTTGTTCTTCTTCTTAATGATGTAATGGTCTTGCTGTGTCCGATAAGTCGTTTATTCCTTTCCCCCCTGTGATATAAGGTCGTAAGTCAAGTAGTTTAATGCTGCATTGATTTGGATTCAGGGCTGTTCTGGTTGAAGATGATCTTTGCAGCAAATAGCTTCTTTTGTTCCTCCTTTAATTAGCAAGTGCAGGCTTTTAGTTGCAAAACCAGTTAAACTTAAATGATAACTTTTAACCAGTGGTTACAGAAGACTCTCTTATAAAGGTTAAAGTATAAAGTTAGGGAATCTTCTGATATAATGTTATTATATCTGGATGGGAGAAAATGTGAAATAGCAATACAATAAACCGGGAGTGACATCTTAAAAGGTCTTTTAATTTGAAACCAATAGTTTAGATGCATAGCTTCCTGTTTTTTCAATAGCAAATTCAAGTTTAGGATCTGCTTTAATAGCCGTGTTATCAAAAGCGAAAAGCGCAAAATAGCTCTAAGGTCAGCTGGGATTTAAACGCAAATAAAGTGTGAGGCAATGGTGCAAATATACAAATATATGTATGTTTAGTCCAAGACTATTAATAATAAGCATGAATAACATACCCTAATCAACTTTTTGTCTCGATTTGTAGGCATCCGTTAGTGAGAACTATGGTGGCAGCTTCTACATAGCTTCCGCAATGGAGTGATGCATGGCATGCCTTCTTTGCCAAGAAAAAGTGTCAGGTGCTCTATGTGTACAAGTACGCATTCAGTTTGCTCACTTGCTCTACTTGTAACTTGAATATCGCTGCAAAGGACCTCTGGTAAAAGAACTCACTTGGTCTAACCGAAGATCATGTGAACTTTTGATAGTACGACATGAAATTAGAAGAGCCCTGTTATATTTTACGTCCTGTCTTCCGAGATGGTGTCTTTGGTTATGCAGGTAAGTGCTTCTTTATTCTACACTAGCAATCTTGCTTTTAAATTTCCTGGAACTGGAAATTGACTAGTTTCTTGACGAGCATTTACTAAAAATTTGAACACACTATATCAGCAATCTTGCTTTTGACCTCCCTGCGAAATTTATTGAATAAGTAAGTTCTCCTCACTCTTGATTTTTTGTCTTCCACTCTTCTCATGTGGCTCAGAAGGACCTAGATCTGTCATTAACTCTTATGAGATTCTTGCTGTTAAAAATTTCTGAAGCTGTAAAGTACTGCCTCTTGTGTCGAAGATTTTGCAAACCTTCAAGTGGTTATAGAGGTAGTTATTTCTAAATCCACATCTCATTTGTCATTTCTGTATCTTCATTTTATGTTTTAATGTTACTTAAAGTGCTCACATCTCACTTATTTCCTCGTTAACAGAGTGTTGAAAGCATAATCATATAGAGTGCCGTTTATTGGGTCTGATAAGACATCTTCTCAGGTTAAACTGAGCTGGCGATCATGGTACGTAGCGCTGTGTTTTGAGTGTTTTATTTCCAATTCTTGTAGGCATAAATTTGTCTTCCCTCTTGCTGGAAGTCAAGTGGGGCTTCACTCTTGGGATGGATGACAAAAGGTGAACTGAAATGCAAGAATCAGTTAAACGATGTGTTCATTTTTGTCTTACACTTACTTTCAGGAGGTCCTGTATGGAGTTCAAGAACATCTGTGATATTTATCGGACTGAGCAGTAAAACAAGAATGCTATTTTTCACTTTCCCATTTTTGATGCAAAGCTTTGTTTGAATGTTGTTTCTTCCTAGAGGGGATTCAGTAAATGGGAAGTGGTACAGGGAATTAAATAAATAAAATACTCCCCCCTCTAGCAGTTTAAGCTTTTATATGATATGCTCACACAATTCAACATGGTATACGAGTAGGCAGAAACTTTGGATTCTAAGTCTCATTCACCTGTTAACAGATTAGTATTTAACGTGCTTTTCCAAGAAAAAGGAATGAGGGAATCCATACAGAATCAATTATATAAATACACATATACTCTATCTAATATTTTTTTCTTTTATTTGAGATTGTAGTCACAAGATTTAGAATAAAGGAGTACGTTTCTTTCAGGGCCCAAAATTGATTTATGGAGAAAATTAGACAACAAAAGGATGAAGTGGTGACATGTGTTGCCACCATTGCCATGTGAGAGTACAGCTTTTGTCCTTTCGTATCATCATTACTTAGTCCTGATAACAAAGCATTCTATATTTGTGAATGAATAAGCTTACGGTAGTAGTGTTATTATTAAAGAGCTCTCAGTGGTAAACTGCAGTCTATTGTTTATTGTTTCCTATTTTAAATTTCAACCTTCTCAGTCTGTTCCTTTGCCTAAAATTTCTAGAAGTTTGGTCGTTACAACTTCTATTATTGATATACTATCTTCAAGAAAACTGGTTCATGGAAAACAGTGCCTTATTGTCCTGGACTTGCTTGATTATGCTGTTTAAGTATTTTTTTTATCTGCCTTTATGTATGTTTTTCTCTTCCCACTTCTCTCTCTTCTTTTCTAGTTTAATTGTGCCAGTGATGATAGAGTGCTTATGTTTGATTTTGTTATTGCAGAAAGGAATCCTAGGATGCTGCAGTTATCTGTACTTTGGCGTTATTGGTCAGGCCTCACTGCACTGTAAATGTTAAGTGGAGTGAGTAGCAGTTTCAATGGCAGTGGTATTGCTCAGATGCAGTGTTGAGGCAGACAGATGTGTGGTGCTGAGTGCTAAAAGATCGTGTTAGAGATCGCTGGACTTCTTGCTGAGTGCTCAGATGCAGTGTTGAGGCAGAAGTGTATGTCATTTTTCGGAATACATCTTTTTTCATACCAAACACATCGTGTTCTGATTTTTCATGTTAATGAAGATAGAATATTTTGTGCTGGAAGGTGGATAATTTTATGAATTTCTTTGGTCCACAAGTGACCACCAGGTAGAAACTTACTTTGTTGTTTACGTGATAAACGGTGGCACATCATCGTAATTGAAGCATATATGCAAGGGTCAGCCTCCACCGATCGACCATGAAAATTAAAGAATACACCTGCTTCGCCATACTATTTCTTCACGTTTTGCCGTTACATTTTTCAAAGAGTAATATATGTGGGGACTATTGACTAAGTTAACAGGTGAAATCGTATACTTCAAGTGCTACTAACTACAAACAACAATAACCCCACAAGTGGGGTATGGGGAAGGTGTCGTGCACGATCTTACCTTATCTTATGAAGCTGTCGACTCAAGTAAAGCATATCAAAAACAATATGAAAAGAAATATAGTAGTGAAGAAGTCATGTTGAAAATGATAATACAATAATCAAAGTAAAAAATATAACATGTAATAATAGAATTTAAGAATAAGACAAGTGTTAATAATTGGATTTTAAATTTAATGTTACGTATTTAATGGACTTTTTAACGCATCTGTTGTTTGAGTAAAGGCTATTGGGTTCAACTGAATTAGTATGTGGACTTCTATCTCTGCCAATGATGCAATTCAAAGTAAAATTTTCAAAGTGTTTCGGATCTCATCCATGGATTTGGCAGTCGTCTTGTTTGAATTTTGAACTGTGTCTTGACACGTCGACAATGAAATCCTGTAGTAACATTCAAACTTCATCAACTATTATTTCTGTTTCATGGTTAATCACATATAAGTTTTCATAATAAGTATTAATTGATAACTTAGTAAATGCGGAAAAAGACATAATGGTTCCACTGAAATACTAATGATGAGTAATGTGCTTTTATAGGTTAAAGTGCATAATTTTATTTTGATAAATATGCACTAAAAATGTGAAAAACATTAACAATGTCGGTGTATTTAACTTGAGTCCAATTTATATTCGATACTTGTGCAGCTTGGGTGAAAGGCGGACAATTGAGGCTCCTAATTCTCTGGTCAAAGCTCACATATCTGACCTATGATCCACCGGCTCATATAGTAGCTAATGAAAAAAAGTGTACGTCTTATTAAGAATAGAAGTATGTACATGGACTTTGTACAACAAGGACATGTACGATGTAACTTTTGGACATTGTACAACAAGGAACATGTAAAAAGTAACTTTTGTAGGGGAACATGTACATGTTCTTAGTGAGGACACCAATTTGTGTGTGGCGTTGGCAAAGTTGTGTTTGAAAAGTAGGTAGGTTGGAGGAAGGGAGGTATTGTTCGACCAATGTGTTAGGTCATGAAAGTCTTGATAGACAATTCATTCTTTGGTCTTGATAGCAATGTGAAAGACTCGAAAAAACTAAATCTTGTGGTTGTGCCGACGGCAAATCCTTTATAATAAAATTGTACAATACTCTCCAGGATGGCTTAGCTAATAGTTGGCTTTGTTAAATATTACATTGTCAATTTTTGAACAAGTTATGCGATAATTTACGCGTTATTATAAAAGTATCTATAGATTAAAAAAAAAAAGTACTCAAAAGTGATTGATTCTTACTTAAAAGTTCTTAAACTATTCGTAAACAATCTTTGCATTAATATTATACACCGTTAAAACAACTCCTGCCTAACTAGCTAGTTCGTGAACCAAATGACTCATTATGCATTATATCTGTCACCACTTTTCCTTATCATTGTTTAATTTTGCCTATAATTAATAATCTGTTTTTTAATATGAAATTTATTTATTTTTAAAATGAGGAACCGAGTGTGCAGTGTCGCTCAATTTTGTTTCCATATTTTGGGAGCTCTTTAATAATAACAATAATACAAGTAGCAAAATGGATAACTCATTTTTCAAAATGGAAGTTCTACAAATAGAATATTCTCTGTGCCTTTATGGTTTACATATTAAAGAATAAACTTTAGTTTATCAAACGTATCCTACTACTGACATTTATTTTATTTTTTTTAAAAAAAGAGGCAACCACGTCAAGCTGAAAGCCTCAATATGTGATTTTTGCTAATAATACTAGAGTATATATGATTTAGATAAAAGTAGATAAATTTTTTTTACTAACCCTTATTTAACATGGATAAAAATAGATAATCGACGGATAATAAGAATATTCATATTATTCATGATTTCAGGAATAGTCAAGTGAGAACACAATCTAAAAGTAAAAAAATAAACATAGACTCGAGAAAGCAAGACCAACTCATGAAAAATAACAAACAAACATTTGAGTATTATATATATCCATATTATCTATTAAATAACCATTTTTAGTGGATAATATATGTATTTAATCCATTTTGAAATAGTCATTTATCCAACCATGTCTAATGGGTCAGATTGGATGATAAAGTACTTGTGGAAGTATTAAACATGTGCACCAAAGTACCATGAGGTGCGTGGTAGAAGATTAGTTGCATTGGTCTAGTTTAAGTCATTAAATTAGTTCTGAGTGGTTGGTTATTGATTAATTGAAGTGTTTAGTAGTTGAGGTTGTATATATAGGATATTCTTGTATTCATTTTGTAAGATATACAGAAGTGAAAATATCAGAAGAGCGGTTAATATTTTGCTCCCAAAACCACCGACTCTTTCTCTCTACTCTTTTCTTTTCTTCTCTTCATCAATACTCGATCTTCTTTGATGAATGTATACATGCAGTATGTGCTCTTTAACATGGTATCAAAGCCCAAGGTATTCGATGCATCTACGGGACAAATTGAAGAAGAAATCAGATAGATCGAGACATCGAGACGTATGATGGAAGTTTCTGTAGAGTATCGATCGATTTTGGTACAGATGACACAGTATCGAGGAGGAATCGAGGATCGGTGTATCCTATCTGTTAATTGTCTTGATTCATAGTTGTTGATGATCCATTGATCGAGGATTGCATTATTGCACTTGTTGATCTAATTGCATGTGTGTATATCGCTTCTATTGGTCACATTTGTTGATCTAATTGTCTATTGATCATGTATGTTGATCTAATTGATCAAATTTGTTGATCTAATTGATCACATCAGTTGATCTAATTGAACACATCTGTTGATCTGATTGTCTTTTGAATTGTCTATTGATCCACATCTGTTGATCTAATTGATCACATATGTTGATCTAATTGATCACATATGTTGATCTAATTGCTTATATTCATTACGATTTTGGATCTATACTTGAGGAATAATGAGAAGTGTTGAAGGAATGTCGTCTGATGGAACAAATGCAGTTGTTACCATTGACCACAACCATCTGTTATATCTATATCCATACAATGCTCCTGGATCTTTGTCAGTTGGGATTACACTCACATGGATGGATAACTATACACTGTGGAGCAGAGCGATGAAGCTTGCACTATTGGAAAAGAATAAAATTGGCTTTGTCGATGGAACTGTGAAGAAGAAAAAAATTTCTGGAGACCTTGCGAATATGTGGGAAAGGTGTAATGCTATTGTAGTATCGTGACTAATGGGGAATGTGAGTAAAAGCTTGTTGAATGAGATGCTCTTTAACTCATATTCATACATGATATGGGAGGAGTTGCGAGACAAATTTGACAAGGTAAATAGTTCTAGAGCATTTCAATTACATAAGGATATATTTACACTACGACAGGAAACATCTCCTGTATCTGTGTACTACTCGAGACTCAAGGACTTATGGGATGAGTATGACTCAATCATACATGTACCAAATTGTTATGCCAAGTCCAAGGACTTTGTAGATCATCTTCAATACCAAAGGTTGCTACAGTTTTTAATGGGTCTTAATGACAGTTATGGTCATGTGAGGAGTCAAGTGTTACTGATGAATCAATTGCCTAATCTAAACCAAGTCTACGCTATGATAAATCAGGAGGAAAGTTAGAGATGCTTAACTGGGACTAGTCAGGGAAATGTGCATGATGTAGGTGGTGGTTCTTCTGCTATGTTCACTGCAACCAAACATAGCAGTGAGACCTACAGACAGAAGAAGTCACACAACACGATTGTGATATGTGACTTCTGTCATATCAAAGGACATAAGAAGATAGATTGCAACAGGCTGAAGAAATGCACATACTGTGGGAAGACAAGACATATGCAGAGAGATTGTTACATATTAAATGACTATCCAGAGGAATCAACACAGAGTAACATGAAGAAGGCAAATATGGTGATTGAAGGTGAACTTCTGTATGAGGACACTGAGCAGGACATGAAGCTATGGGACAAGGCCAGAATATTGCAGAAAGACAGATGGGACAGAAAGGATCACACCAGTTCACACCCCAACAACATCAGCAGTTACTCAATTTGCTTAAGGATCAATCAGAAACTGGAAGAACAAACACCATCGTGGCTAATATGGCAGGTATCTGTAACAACTTTGACACACAAACTCTAATAAAATGGATAGCAGACTCAGGAGCCACCAATCACATGGTTGGCAATCAACAAGATTTACATAATAAATAATTGACAGAAAGTGCATGTAAAGTGCAACTACCTACTGGAGAGTCGACCAAGATATCACATATAGGTGATTACCACATGGAAGGAGGTGATGTCTTAAAATATGTCCATTGTGTTCCTACTTTTCAGTTCAATTTGATGTCAGTTTCTAAAGTGACAAGGGAACTGAATTGTAGTGTCAACTTCTTTCCCACATGTTGCATATTTCAAGATCTCTCATCTGGGAAGGTGAGAACGATTGGTACTGAGGAGGATGGATTATACATATTATGTTTGGACAAGCAAAATAACGGAAAGGAACTAAACAAAAGCCTGACAGCAACACAGAAAACTGATGCAGCAGTGTGGCATCAGAGATTGTGTCTTATGCCATTGAGTATGCTGAGGAAAATACATTGTTCCCAGAATGATAGTTCATTTACATTACATAATTGTGAAGTATGTCCTCTAGCAAGGCAAACTAGGTTTTCATTTCCTATTAGCTCAACTAGAACATCTACTTCTTTTGAATTGTTGCATATGGATGTATGGGGACCTTATAGAGTTGATACCTATAATGGAATGAAATACTTTCTTACAATTGTGGATGATTATTCTATATGGACCTGGGTATTTTTTATGAGGCTAAAATCTGATGTATTCACTCTACTTAAGAATTTCTTTTTAATAGTGAGAACACAATTTGAAACTAAAATCAAGAGGGCGAGGTCAGATAATGGGACTGAATTTTTCAATAGTAACTGCAGGGATTGTTTTAGCAGCATGGTGTAGTCCATGAGATTTCCTGTCCCTATACTCTTCAACATAATGAGGTAGTTGAGAGAAAACATAGACACATTTTAGAGACAGCAAGGGCCATCAAGATTCAAGGCAGTATACCAGACAGATTCTGGGGATTTTGCATTGAAAGGGCAGTACATGTTCTGAACAGAATCCCCTTATCTGTTCTAAAACATGTGTATGCTTATGATCAGGTTATACAAGTCTGCTCCTTCCCTATCTCATTTAAGGGTTATTGAAAGTCTATGTTTTACAACTAACCTCCTTAATCATGATAAGTTTAGTCCCAGAGCAGTAAAATATGTGCACCTGGGATATGGCTCAATGCAAAAATGATATAAATTGTATGATTTAGATAATAGAGTTGTATTCATGAGTAGAGATGTAGTCTTCATGGAAAACATCTTTCCTTTCAAGAATGATGGTGGTGAGAATGGAATAGACTCTATACACACATATGATTCATTTTCTTATGATAATCTAGTGCATCCAAGGGATATTACCATTGGCCCTTCTCCAGACAATGGCAGTACATCTGAGAATGAGACCACTCATGGTTTCCAGCATATAACTATCACTGATACAAATATCACTGATTCAAGCATGCAGAACTCTGAATCAGTCATACATGCTCCTGACTCTGATCTGAGAAGATCAAGAAGGGCCAACAAACCTCTGTTGGCATAAAGATTATGTCACACAAAGGGATCCAATAACGTCTATATTCTATTTACGCAGCTTGACTTACTCGATATTTCTTCCGGATATCGTGCATTCATAGCCAAGTCTTCCATTGCTCTGAGAACCTTGCAACTATAAGAAGGCTATCGAGGATGTCAAATGGGTTGAGGCCGTGAAAAGTGAAATCCAAGCCACAAGAGAATAAAACACAGGAGCGTGTCATTGCCTAAGGGAAATAAAGCTATTGGATGCAAGTGGGTGTATAAGATCAAATACAAAGCCATTGGAGAGATTGAGAGGTTTAAAGCAAGACTAGTTGCAAAAGGGTATAACCAGAAAGAATGACTTGATTATCAAGAGACATTCTCACCTGTTGTAAAAATGGCAGATCGGATCGTTATTTCCATTCAAAGCGTCTAAGCAATGGATTATATATCAGATGGATATCTACAATGCTTTCCTACAAGGTGATTTGTTTGAAAAAGTCTTTATGCAGCTTCCTGAGGGGTTTCATTCAGACACAGGAGAAGGCGAGGTGTAAATAAGCGTGAAGTCTCTATATGGATTGAAGCAAGACTCCAGACAGTGGAATATCAAGTTAACTTCAGCCCTAGTTGATTCTGATTTTACACAGAGTTTCGGAGATTATTCTCTGTTCACCAAACATCAGGATGGGAAGATTGTGATTGTCCTGGTTTATGTAGATGATCTACTGATCACTGGGAATGATAGAGTATTACTTCAGTCGACTAAGGAGACTTTACAGTCTGCTTTCAAGATAAAGGATCTTGATGAACTTCGATATTTTCTTGGCATTGAGTTTGCAAGGAGTGAGCAGGGAATTGTCATGCATCAGAGAAAATATGCACTGGAGTTGATCTCTGATATGGGGTTAGCAGGAGCTAAGCCATCTCCTTATCCTATGGAGATGCATCAGAAGTTGACCACTTTAGAGTTTGATCAACACATTGCCGCATCTACTAGTTCTGAGGGTACCATCGGCAAAGCGACCCATTCTTCTGGATCCTGGAATTTACAGGAGGTTTATTGGCAGGCTGTTGTATCTCACAAATACCAGATCAGATATTGCTTATCGATTCGAAGGCCTTAGCCAATTCATGAGCTCTGCAATCTCATCTTGAGGCTGAGGATTGTCAGGTATATCAAAAGTGCCCCAAGAGATGGCATTCTTCTGAGCAGTACTGATTCATCTAGTCTGCAGGTGTTTTGTGATGCTAATGGGATCCCTTTGCAATGAAGGTCTATTACTGGTTATTTGGTTTTATTTGGTACATCTCTTATTGTATGGAAATCCAATAAGCATGTCACTGTGTCAAGGATGGCTTATCAATCACTATTGGTTGTGCCGACGGCAAATCCTTTATAATAAAATTGTACAATACTCTCCAGGATGGCTTTGCTAATAGTTGGCTTTGTTAAATATTACATTGTCAATTTTTGAACAAGTTATGCGATAATTTATGCGTTATTATAAAAGTATCTATAGATTTAAAAAAAAAAAAAGTACTCAAAAGTGATTGATTCTTACTTAAAAGTTCTTAAACTATTCGTAAACAATCTTTGCATTAATATTATACACCGTTAAAACAACTCCTGTCTAACTAGCTAGTTCGTGAACCAAATGACTCATTATGCATTATATCTGTCACCACTTTTCCTTATCATTGTTTAATTTTGCCTATAATTAATATTCTGTTTTTTAATATGAAATTTATTTATTTTTAAAATGAGGAATCGAGTGTGCAGTGTCGCTCAATTTTGTTTCCATATTTTGACTATGGTATACGGAATTCCGTCCTCTTTTGGAGCTGATGGAGGAATACTCAATATTCCTTTGTTTGACTTAGTAAAATTCTTTCATAGCATGCGCCACATTTATATACCTGTATGATTTATCGTTTTCAAACCAAAAATCCAACCCTATGAAGAAAAAAAAGGATTCCAATTGTTGCTTCATCTGTGCCTTAAACATAATAAGTCAAAGTACAAGGACAACCAAATACCAATCCCTGCATTAATTATTACAAATCCTTTATAATAAAATTGTACAATACTCTCCAGGATGGCTTAGCTAATAGTTGGCTTTGTTAAATATTACATTGTCAATTTTTGAACAAGTTATGCGATAATTTATGCGTTATTATAAAAGTATCTATAGATTTAAAAAAAAAGTACTCAAAAGTGATTGATTCTTACTTAAAAGTTCTTAAACTATTTGTAAACAATCTTTGCATTAATATTATACACCGTTAAAACAACTCCTGCCTAACTAGCTAGTTCGTGAACCAAATGACTCCTTGTTTGCATTATGCATTATATCTGTTACCACTTTTTCTTATCATTGTTTAATTTTGCCTATAATTAATATTCTATTTTTTAATATGAAATTTATTTATTTTTAAAATGAGAAACCGAGTGTTACAGTGTCGCTCAATTTTGTTTCCATATTTTGACTATGGTATACGGAATTCCGTCCTCTTTTGGAGCTGATGGAGGAATACTCAATATTCCTTTGTTTGACTTAGTAAAATTCTTTCATAGCATGCGCCACATTTATATACCTGTATGATTTATCGTTTTCAAACCAAAAATCCAATCCTATGAAGAAAAAAAAGGATTTCAATTGTTGCTTCATCTCGCGCTTTAAACATAATAAGTCAAAGTCTGAGGACAACCAAAGTCAAAGAAACATACTTTTCTTGCACTTCAGTACGTCAAATACCAACCCTTACTTTGTCACCTTTATATATATGGTAACAAACCCTTCTTTCGGAAACTACAAACCAACCATAAAAAAATAGAATTTTGGGAGGTGCTTCCGTTCTATTTTACTAAGCAATTTTAGATCGTTGTCTTACAAGTGCTCGTCTAACTCCGAAATAACAATGCGTAAAATGAAGAGTTTCAAGTCTCTTTTAGCGGCTCTAAATGCCCTCACCATGATGCTCTTATTTGTGTGGCTTTCAAATTCGATGCAGCAGGTGGAGGGGGGGTTAAGAAACCTTAAGGAAGAACATTCATTGATCACTTCAGTGGTAGAGAATTTAGTTAAACAGAGAGCATATTCTGGGCCAAGTCATAGTGGACGAGGTCACTAGCTAGCTTCATGTTTCATTTCTCTAGTTATAATTCCATCAATCCAAAAATCACATATTCATTTCTTTGACTAAATTAGTTTGGCCGTTCCTGGTTGATTAATTAGTAGTATTATTATTTTTTGTCTTTTTCTGCTTCTTATAAATTTATACAATTGGTGGGTTCAATTAAAATCACATATACTCTAGTATTATTAGCAAAAATCACATATTGTTAGGTCTAATGAAAATTGAGCGACACTGCACCACTTTTCCTTATCATTGTTTAATTTTGCCTATAATTAATATTCTGTTTTTAATATGAAATTTATTTATTTTAAAATGAGAAACCGAAGTGTGCAGTGTCGCTCAATTTTGTTTCCATATTTTGACTATGGTGTAGTGGCCCTAAATTTCATTCCAATTAAAATCACATATACTCTAGTATTATTAGCAAAAATCACATATTGAGGCTTTCAGCTTGACGTGGTTGCCTCTTTTTTTTTTTAAATAAAATAAATGTCAGTAGTAGGATACGTTTGATAAACTAAAGTTTATTCTTTAATATGTAAACCATAAAGATGATGTCTTATTCTTTTCATAACTTACGTCATTATACTAAACGAATTCATTTATAAGTTTACCAACTCAAATATGTCATCTTTCAAATTGTTGTCTCAGTACAGGGTGAAACGTGGAACTTATTATGACGTTCCACGTTTGATCTAATTGATCAAATTTGTTGAACGAATTCATGTATGTTGATCTAATTGATCAAATTTGTTGATCTAATTGATCACATCAGTTGATCTAATTGATCACATCTGTTGATCTGATTGTCTTTTGAATTGTCTATTGATCACATCTGTTGATATGTATTGTACAATTTTATTATAAAGGATTTGCCGTAGGCACAACCACAAGATTTAGTTTTTTCGAGTCTTTCACATTGCTATCAAGACCAAAGAATGAATTGTCTATCAAAGGACATAAGAAGATAGATTGCAACAGGCTGAAGAAATGCACATACTGTGGAAAGACAAGACATATACAGAGAGATTGTTACAGATTAAATGACTATCCAGAGGAATCAACACATAGTAACATGAAGAAGGCAAATATGGTGATTGAAGGTGAACTTCTGTATGAGGACACTAAGCAGGACATGAAGCTATGGGACAAGGCCAGAATATTGCAGAAAGACAGATGGGACAGAAAGGATCACACCAGAATATTGCAAAAATCACATATTGTTAGGTCTAATGAAAATTGAGCGACACTGCACCACTTTTCCTTATCATTGTTTAATTTTGCCTATAATTAATATTCTGTTTTTAATATGAAATTTATTTATTTTTAAAATGAGAAACCGAGTGTGCAGTGTCGCTCAATTTTGTTTCCATATTTTGACTATGGTGTAGTGGCCCTAAATTTCATTCCAATTAAAATCACATATACTCTAGTATTATTAGCAAAAATCACATATTGAGGCTTTCAGTTTGTCGTGGTTGCCTCTTCTTTTTTTTAAATAAAATAAATGTCAGTAGTAGGATACGTTTGATAAACTAAAGTTTATTCTTTAATATGTAAACCATAAAGATGATGTCTTATTCTTTTCATAACTTACGTCATTATACTAAACGAATTCATTTATAAGTTTACCAACTCAAATATGTCATCTTTCAAATTGTTGTCTCAGTACAGGGTGAAACGTGGAACGTTGACTGATTTAGCATTTGGGCCTTAATCTTACTTGGATTTAGGCCCAATGAATTTAAATTCTTCACGGGTTAAACTTAAATGGATTGGTAAACTTCACATTGCATTATTGATTTCTTAATATATGTGTTTTTGACTAAAATAAAATTCAGGGAAAAAGATGGACAGAGAATAATGTTAAGAATATTTCTGGAGACCTTGGATAATAAGAATATTCATATTATTCATGATTTCAGGAATAGTCAAGTGAGAACACAATCTAAAAGTAAAAAAATAAACATAGACTCGAGAAAGCAAGATCAACTCATGAAAAATAACAAACAAACATTTGAGTATTATATATATCCATATTATCTATTAAATAACCATTTTTAGTGGATAATATATGTATTTAATCCATTTTGAAATAGTCATTTATCCAACCATGTCTAATGGGTCAGATTGGATGATAAAGTACTTGTGGAAGTATTAAACATGTGCACCAAAGTACCATGAGGTGCGTGGTAGAAGATTAGTTGCATTGGTCTAGTTTAAGTCATTAAATTAGTTCTGGGTGGTTGGTTATTGATTAATTGAAGTGTTTAGTAGTTGAGGTTGTATATATAGGATATTATTGTATTCATTTTGTAAGATATACAGAAGTGAAAATATCAGAAGAGCGGTTAATATTTTGCTCTCAAAACCACCGACTCTTTCTCTCTACTCTTTTCTTTTCTTCTCTTCATCAATACTCGATCTTCTTTGATGAATGTATACATGCAGTATGTGATCTTTAACATGGTATCAAAGCCCAAGGTATTCGATGCATCTACGGGACAAATTGAAGAAGAAATCAGATAGATCGAGACATCGAGACGCATGATTGTAGTTTATGTAGAGTATCGATCGATTTTGGTACAGATGACACAGTATCGAGGAGGAATCGAGGATCGGTGTATCCTATCTGTTAATTATCTTGATTCATAGTTGTTGATGATCCATTGATCGAAGATTGCATTGTTGCACTTGTTGATTAAATTGCATGTGTGTATATCGCTTCTATTGGTCACATTTGTTGATCTAATTGTCTATTGATCATGTATGTTGATCTAATTGATCAAATTTGTTGATCTAATTGATCACATCAGTTGATCTGATTGTCTTTTGAATTGTCTATTGATCACATCTGTTGATCTAATTGATCACATATGTTGATCTAATTGCTTATATTCATTACGATTTTGGATCTATACTTGAGGAAGAATGGGAAGTGTTGAAGGAATGTCGTCTGATGGAACAGATGCAGTTGTTACCATTGACCACAACCATCTGTTATATCTATATCCATACAATGCTCCTGGATCTTTGTCAGCTGGGATTACACTCACATGAATGGATAACTATACATTGTGGAGCAGAGCGATGAAGCTTGCACTATTGGAAAAGAATAAAATTGGCTTTGTCGATGGAACTGTGAAGAAGAAAAAAAATTATGGAGACCTTGCGAATATGTGGGAAATGTGTAATGCTATTGTAGTATCGTGACTAATGGGGAATGTGAGTAAAAGCTTGTTGAATGGGATGCTCTTTAACTCATATTCATACATGATATGGGAGGAGTTGCGAGACAAATTTGACAAGGTAAATAGTTCTAGAGCATTTCAATTACATAAGGATATATTTACACTACGACAGGAAACATCTCCTGTATCTGTGTACTACTCGAGACTCAAGGACTTATGGGATGAGTATGACTCAATCATACCTGTACCAAATTGTTGTGCCAAGTCCAAGGACTTTGTAGATCATCTTCAATACCAAAGGTTGCTACAGTTTTTAATGGGTCTTAATGACAGTTATGGTCATGTGAGGAGTCAAGTGTTACTGATGAATCAATTGCCTAATCTAAACCAAGTCTACGCTATGATAAATCAGGAGGAAAGTTAGAGATGCTTAACTGGGACTAGTCAGGGAAATGTGCATGATGTAGGTGGTGGTTCTTCTGCTATGTTCACTGCAACCAAACATAGCAGTGAGACCTACAGACAGAAGAAGTCACACAACACGATTGTGATATGTGACTTCTGTCATATCAAAGGACATAAGAAGATAGATTGCAACAGGCTGAAGAAATGCACATATTGTGGGAAGACAAGACATATGCAGAGAGATTGTTACATATTAAATGACTATCCAGAGGAATCAACACAGAGTAACATGAAGAAGGCAAATATGGTGATTGAAGGTGAACTTCCGTATGAGGACACTGAGCAGGACATGAAGCTATGGGACAAGGCCAGAATATTGCAGAAAGACAGATGGGACAGAAAGGATCACACCAGTTCACACCCCAACAACATCAGCAGTTACTCAATTTGCTTAAGGATCAATCAGAAACTGGAAGAACAAACACCATCGTGGCTAATATGGCAGGTATCTGTAATAACTTTGACACACAAACTCTAATAAAATGGATAGTAGACTCAGGAGCCACCAATCACATGGTTGGCAATCAACAAGATTTACATAATAAATAATTGACAGAAGGTGCATGTAAAGTGCAGCTACCTACTGGAGAGTCGACCAAGATATCACATATAGGTGATTACCACATGGAAGGAGGTGATGTCTTAAAATATGTCCATTGTGTTCCTACTTTTCAGTTCAATTTGATGTCAGTTTCTAAAGTGACAAGGGAACTGAATTGTAGTGTCAACTTCTTTCCCACATGTTGCATATTTCAAGATATCTCATCTGGGAAGGTGAGAGTGATTGGTACTGAGGAGGATGGATTATACATATTATGTTTGGACAAGCAAAATAAAGGAAAGGAACTACACAAAAGCCTGACAGCAACACAGAAAACTGATGCAGCAGTGTGGCATCAGAGATTGTGTCTTGTGTCATTGAGTATGATGAGGAAAATACATTGTTTCCAGAATGATAGTTCATTTACATTACATAATTGTGAAGTATGTCCTCTAGCAAGGCAAACTAGGATTTCATTTCCTATTTGCTCAACTAGAACATCTACTTCTTTTGAATTGTTGCATATGAATGTATGGGGACCTTATAGAGTTGATACCTATAATGGAATGAAATACTTTCTTACAATTCTGGATGATTATTCTATATGGACCTGGGTATTTTTTATGAGGCTAAAATATGATGTATTCACTCTACTTAAGAATTTCTTTTTAATAGTGAAAACACAATTTGAAACTAAAATCAAGAGGGCGAGGTCAGATAATGGGACTGGATTTTTCAATAGTAACTGCAGGGATTGTTTTAGCAGCATGGTGTAGTCCATGAGATTTCCTGTCCCTATACTCTTCAACATAATGAGGTAGTTGAGAGAAAACATAGACACATTTTAGAGACAACAAGGGCCATCAAGATTCAAGGCAGTATACCGCAGTTGCAGGGATTTTTGCATTGAAAGTGGCGATACGTGTTCAACAGAATCCCTTATCGCTCTAAAACATGTGTCTGCTTATGATCAGGTTATACAAGTCTGCTCCTTCCCTATCTCATTTAAGGGTTATTGAAAGTCTATGTTTTATAACTAACCTCCTTAATCATGATAAGTTTAGTCCCAGAGCAGTAAAATATGTGCACCTGGGATATGGCTCAATGCAAAAAGGATATAAATTGTATGATTTAGATAATATAGTTGTATTCATGAGTAGAGATGTAGTCTTCATGGAAAACATCTTTCCTTTCAAGAATGATGGTGGTGAGAATGGAATAGACTCTATACACACATATGATTCATTTTCTTATGATAATCTAGTGCATCCAAGGGATATTACATCGCCCTTCTCCGCATAAACGGCGACATCTGAGAATGAGACCACTCATGGTTTCCAACATACAACTATCACTGATACAAATATCACTGATTCAAGCATGCAGAACTCTGAATCAGTCATACATGCTCCTGATCCGAGAAGATCGAAGGGCAACAGACCTCTATTTGGCATAAAGATTATGTCACAAAAGGGATCCAATAATCGCTATATTCTATTTCTACAGCTTGACTTACTCGATATTTCTTCCGGATATCGTGCATTCATAGTCAAGTCTTCCATTGCTACAGAACCTTGCAACTATAAGAAGGCTATCAAGGATGTCAAATGGGTTGAGGCCATGAAAGCTGAAATCCAAGCCCTGAAGAGAATAAAACCTGGGAGCGGGTGTCATTGCCTAAGGGAAATAAAGCTATTGGATGCAAGTGGGTGTATAAGATCAAATACAAAGCCATTGGAGAGATTGAGAGGTTTAAAGCAAGACTAGTTGCAAAAGGGTATAACCAGAAAGAATGACTTGATTATCAAGAGACATTCTCACCTGTTGTAAAAATGGCAACAGTCAGATATGTTATATCCATTGCAGCATCTAAGCAATGGATTATATATCAGATGGATATCTACAATGCTTTCCTACAAGGTGATTTGTTTGAAAAAGTTGAGGGGTTTCATTCAGACACAGGAGATGGCAAGGTGTGTAAACTGATGAAGTCTCTATATGGATTGAAGCAAGACTCCAGACAGTGGAATATCAAGTTAACTTCAGCCCTAGTTGATTCTGGTTTTACACAGAGTTTCGGAGATTATTCTCTGTTCACCAAACATCAGGATGGGAAGATTGTGATTGTCATGGTTTATGTAGATGATCTACTGATCACTGGGAATGATAGAGTGTTACTTCAGTCGACTAAGGAGACTTTACAGTCTGCTTTCAAGATAAAGGATCTTGATGAACTTCGATATTTTCTTGGCATTGAGTTTGCAAGGAGTGAGCAGGGAATTGTCATGCATCAGAGAAAATATGCACTGGAGTTGATCTCTGATATGGGGTTAGCAGGAGCTAAGCCATCTCCTTATCCTATGGAGATCGTGAAGTTGACCACTTTAGAGTTTTATCAACACATTGCCACATCTACTAGTTCTGAGGGTACCACTGAGCCAAAGGACCCATTGCTTCTGGATCCTGGAATTTACAGGAGGTTTATTGGCAGGCTGTTGTATCTCACAAATACCAGATCAGATATTGCTTATCCAGTTCAGTGCCTTAGCCAATTCATGCAGGCTCCTGAGCAATCTCATCTTGAGGCTGAGGATTGTCAGGTATATCAAAAGTGCCCCAGTCGGCATTCTTCCGAAAGCGATCGATTCATCTAGTCTGCAGGTGTTTTGTGATCTTGATTGGGATCCCGCCAAATGTAAGGTCTATTACTGGTTATTTGGTTTTATTTGGTACATCTCTTATTGTATGGAAATCCAATAAGCATGTCACTGTGTCAAGGAGTGTATAGTGTACACATACCTTACTCCACCTTAGTAAGTAGAGCGGCTGTTTCTAGGAGACCCTCGTCTCAAGATAAAGCATAATCACAGGCAGGACAATCAAAACACGGCAAGAGTAAAAAGTACAACAAGAGAAACAACCAGATTCGAATAAGGAATTAAAGCAGTATAAAGTGCATTTGAACAAAAGGGAGCAGTAGCTAACACAACTAAATAAGCAAAATAAAATATACAAAACTTATCCGCAAAAATAATTGTATGATTAATAATAATAAAAAAAGACAGTCCGATGCAGTAAGCTCTTGTTATGCACGGGGTCTGGAGAAGGTTTGGACCACAAGAGTCTATTGTACGCAGTCTTATCCAGTATTCCCGAAGGACTTTGTATCTTTCAATTATAAACTTCAATCAAAGTCATGTACGCATAATCATCCAACGCCCCTATCAACAATAGGCAATTTGAGGTGTTTGCATAATATTTTGTTAATTTTAAAAAAAATTAAAGTTGTGCACTTTTTTATTTTTTCTTAGTGATTTTTTTTAATATGTCATTAATTGTGTGTGTACATAAATTTACTTAGAGAAAGTGTTATAAAAGAAACACTAATTTGCATATTAATAATATTTGTGTATCCAAACGGCTATTATGAGAAAGGCGGCTCACCCTCTTCTACAAGGAATAATGAGTGTGGTGTAGTGCTTCATCCTTAACCCTTAACCAAGAGGTCTAGAGTTCGAATCTCTTTGGAAACGTAGACACCATTATTAGGGAGTGTTTTGCCCCCAATGTGGACTACCCGACACGAATTCGGATTAGTCGGGCCCCAATACAGATACCGGACACAGGATGAGAGACAAAAAAAAAATTAAAAGGATTTGGGTTAACCAACCCAATTACCGCGTTGAGTTCGGCGGGTTCATAAAATAACCCATACCCGTTGCTTTCAACGGTGTATATATTGTAGTATCTCCCGCTTCATTTTGGAAACCCCCAATATTCTCAGCATTCATGGAACCGTCACGCTCAGCGAACTCCAATTCAAAACGAACATCAAATTCAAATTGGAGTAACAATAGCAACAAGAAGACGACGAACCAAAAGACCCTAGGCATGGCTTGGTGCGCCAATTCTCGCTCTTCTTCTCGTCCTTCCTTCAATACTTCACCTTTCTCCAATTTCGGCAGGTTAAATCTTCTTCTTTCTTTACTTAATTCATTTGCTCTCATATTGCGATTTTTTCACAATCTTGTGAACATTAATCTTGAATATTTGACCAAGAAAGTGTGTTGATCATCAAGAAAGTTTAATTCTTCTTCTATCTTTACTTTATTTGCACTTATATTGCATTTTTGATGTTAACATTAATTAGAATCTTAGAACACTATCTTGAATATTTGAACAGTTTTAATAGGCTGAAGAGTGCTTTTCTTTGAGTTGACTTCGAATTAGATGATCATCAAGAAAGTTTTAGACCGGTCACTAGTGGAATGTGTGTTGATCATCAAGAAATATTATTCTTATTACTTTAGAGACGTTAATTATTGGAAAACTGAAACGAGTCAGAATAGAATGGAACCAATATAGAGTATTTGTGTAGCTGAGCCCATTTAGAATATAGTTGATTGATTTCTATGGACTGTTTTTAGAGTTTCGCTTCATATGTCTCCTCTATATGGCCAAGTACACTTTCTTGCCTACAATTTACTTCATAAACGAACCCTCTCTGATTTGATGTGTATAGTGTATGCTATACTACTTCTCTGGTACTGGTTTACTGATCTTTTCATTGTGACTTTTGACAACTTTGTTGTAGTTACATGGCCGTGAAGAATCAGAAGCTTCACGAGCAGTTTGATGCGGAGGCATCAAGCACTTCTCTCAGTGGTCCAAGTTCTTCAAAACCTATATTTCATGGCGTTTCCATATTTGTTGATGGATACACGGTTCCTTCCAGTCAGGTTTAGTGCATTATGGTTTCTTTCTGGTTATTTTCGTGACTGGGATTAATCCGATATGATTGCTTGAAGATTTACGAATTAAAAGATCCTGAATCTAGTGTTGAACTATGTTGCTCGGACTCTTCACTTTCGGTGCCGCACCCGTGTCGACACGACATGGCTGTGTGATCCGTACCCAATCTGGTCAACCAATTTTGGGTATTTTGACCAAAATCAAGGGAGAAATTCTGGACAGATTAAATGATTTATGTAATTAAAACAGAAGCTATGGGGAAATTGAAGAAAATGGAATAGCTTGTATCTAGAAATTTCTATGTCACTCCTTTTCCTTTTATCTCCTTCCGAGATTCTCCTCTTGATCAATATTTTCGACATAATATCTCATAATTTCGGTTTTATAACTCTATTTTTTAGAATTTTGACTTATTGTTTGCCGAATCCCCGCACCCGTATCCGTACCTGGTTCCGTACCCACAAATCTTAAAATTTAGATAATGACGAATCCGACCTCGAGATTCATACCTGTATCCGACACCCGTACCCGAGTCCGAGCAACATAGGTGTTGAATGATGTTGACTATTGTTTCATCAATAAAAAACCTTCTTTAACTTTTGAACTGTCAAAACAAATGATTACTTGTATTCTTACTTTTCCGTGATGAGTTTCTACTCGTGTAAGAAGAGTTCATTGAGTCTGCATGTAAACCCGTATACAAACATCCATCTTCTTTGCAATCGATACCGTGAGTATATAACTATCATATTCTTTCCCATACCTCACTGGATTTTCTCATATGTAAGATTATTTGCTTCTTTTGAAGTTTATTGATTTCAACAATACTTCTTCAGGAACTTCGAGGATATATGTTGAAGCATGGAGGCCGTTTTGAAAATTATTTTTCTAGGCGTCGTGCTACTCATATAATATGTAGTAATCTTCCTGACAGTAAGGTCAAGAATTTAAAGTTGGTTGTAAAACCAAGTTCATCAAGTAGTCAATTTCTTATTTTTGTATCTCTGCTGAAATAGAAATTGTAATTTTTTTTCTTAAAGATTTGTTTGAATTTGATATAGGTCCTTTAGCAGGGGACTTCCAGTAGTCAAACCCACATGGGTGTTGGATTCTGTCGCTGCAAATAAGCTTCTGAATTGTAAGCTAATATTTCTATTGACTTTCATTTTAACGCAAACTAGCAAGTTGACTACTTGTTTAGGCGTTAGCTCTGTTATGTCGATTGTCCCTGAAAGCATTTTTGTGGGTGGAAGGATATTGTCTACAGAAGCGATCGGGAATCTGTGTTTCTCTCCTCTTAGGCCTCTTTTCATTTGTTGAATTGTCGAAGGGGGATAAAAAAGAGGAGAACAAGAAACTGCTCTTTTACGTGTCTTCTAGTTATGTTTGTATTGTATATCTATATTGAAAAGTTTGCAAGTTCAGGCCCTAGCTCCCTCTTGTGAAGAGTCTACTTGACGGGAAAAAAGGAAATGCTAAAGTACTTGAATCTTAAGAGGATTAACCTTGTTGCTTTAGACGAAAAGTTTATTATAAGGTGCATGCACCTCCATCAAGTTCTTTATGAGCCTTGGGGTACTGCATTATTTTGGTTTTCATGATTTTGTTGGAAGCTTTGATGAGTTCACTTTGTGATACTTTTGTGACTCACATCAATACTTTTCAGTTTCTTTCTTAGTAAGTAACATCAGTCCTCTGTGTTTTTGTGTTGTTTTCAGGGGTTCCTTATCAGCTTGATCAGCTTGCAAGTGAAGTTAGTAACCAGCCTAAGTTATCTGCTTTCTTTCTGAAAAACATTGCTGCTTCTGATGATACAGCAACATGTTCAACTGTCCACACCACTTGTAGAGTTGAGAGCCCATTGTCATATTCTGGACCAATTGAAGATCCTATATCCTTTGAAGAGTGGCAATCTGCAGAAGATTTGAAGCCTTGTGCTCTAGAATCTAAAGATCTAATGCAAGCGAACTACAATGTTGATAGAGTTGAAGAGTCAAGTGGTAGCATGGCAATGCAAGAACTGAGTGATGCTGCAAGTGGAGATGGAAGCCATGCTCCATTTTCAGCACCTTCCTGTCCTCACAATGATGCATCAGCTCGTAGCGACTGGACGAGTGATCCTGTTAACGAGGGGCCATCAAATTTAAAGATTCCTAGGTTTCCTAATCAGCGACATTCAACACTAGTTGATGCTAATTTTGTGGAAAATTACTTTAAGGTACGCACATTGATATCTTGATATTGACTTTTGCTCTTGCTTGACCATTTGTATCTACACCCCTCCCCTCTTCCAGAAAAAAGACCAAATGTAATGAACACCTACTCTGAGGTCGTTTTTCTTTTTCCTTTTGCTAGAGTGTTGGCATTAGAAAGTTGGATTAGATTGTTATAATTGTTAAGTTAATTTATCATCACATATTAGACCATCTTTCTGCACATATAACTTGATTTTTGGAGCTCACATGTAAACTTCGGTGCAAACTTGTACGTGTGAAAACGGGCTCAATAAAGTCGCTCATATCAAACCTTCTTTTTTTTGGGTTAAAAGTTCTTTTAACGACTAACCAACTTATTGTATGCTTCTGCTTCTTCTGTTACTGGATCTAGGACAACACTATAATGGACCTTTGAAGAGTGTGGAAGAATTAATTTCATTCTTCCACTTCAATCAAGGAAAAGCAAATACCTAGAGTCAACAGCAAAAAAAAAACAGCCAACTCATACCTCGATGTTGTGTTGCTTATATTACTTCTATTAGATTCTTGGCGTCCAGATTTGCTGGAGTGTTTTGATGCGATGAGCTTCTTGTTAGCGATTTATCCACACGCTTAAAACGCAAGTGCACGTATCGTTACAAGTAATATAGTCTAGGTAAGACCGAATATCGTCCTCATGGACTGGTTTTCAAGTACCGGTTATCTATTCTATAGTATCTATTGGTTAACGTTAATTGGTTTAGAATTTTAGACTAATAATGCACGAAATAACTAATTATAAAAAGACTTTGATTTAAATCAGTTATGATGGAAAATTAGGGCTTCCAAGATCATCAACTATCCACTCTATTCAATCCTTGCAACAATAAAAGTTCTTCTATGTTAAGATAGCGAGTTAACTAAGCCGCTTTATATTCTGTTAGGATATATAAACACTCAACCCGACGCGTAACCCTTCTATCTTTCGATGATAGGATTTACCACAAGGAGGATTAAGAACAATAACCTATTAAACTACACAAGTATCGGTACTTTCGTCACGATTTTAACCTATGTTTATTCAACTATAGCATATTCACAATCTCGCCTTTCGAATCTCGATTAGAAATCATATATGTGATGATAATTAGTGATCAATTAATTACCAAGCAATCAAAACAATTATTGAATAAATCTCAACTATATAAAGAAGAAACCAAAACTAATGCATTAATTCATGAATAAGAGTTTCAAGCGAATCACAAGGAAATCCCTAATAAGTAATTAGCTCCTAGACATAGTCACGCTAAGAACTAATACCATCTCCATGAACTGAAATAAACAAAGCAAAAGAGAAAGAAAATACTTAAGAACAAATCTCCAAGCCTTCTAGCGTCCAAGAGTTGTGTTGTGGAATATTTACAAGGTGGATGAGTGTAGAATGGTGGTATGAGGAGGTCTGAAGGATGATCGATTAATGAGCAGGGTTTTAGGGATTATATAGGTTTTGTAGGTAGGAAAAATTATGCCTTTTGGACTCTGAAAACGTGTCAAATTCGGCCCAAAACGTCAAAGATCCCGCGTCGGCGCCGTGAAGTTTCCGGAAATTTCAGAATTCGTGCGGCCGATGTGTGGCTTTTTTCGATTTTTTGTTTCTTGTCCCTTTTTTCGTCCGTACTTCGTCTGATCTTTTCTATACTTCCCGGGACTTCTTAGACTTCAGTTATTGGCCCTTTTGTGTGCAATTCCATCTCAAATAAGCTCATTTCCTCTCCTTTTCGCCATTCTGTGACACAAAAGAAAGGAAAACGACCCTAATACTATACTAAATATCAACAAAATGAGTAAAATACTAACTAAAAATGACTCAAAAAGCGTATACAAAATACACCTAACAATTACCTGCTTTTTCTTGTGGATCTGTTCTTTTGAATTTGCTTAATTGCAGCTATTGCTTGCATAAGTAATATATGCATAAAAGTCTACATTGATAATTAATTGGATAACCAATATTAATAGCACTTAGTGCCGAAGTGGTTGACATATTCCCCGTGGGCTTTTGTCTTCAGCATTCTAGGCTGCATTTTATTGGCACCTGGAGAAACCGGTATCATAAACGATTTCCTAGCTCCCCCGGTGGGTTTAGATGCTCAACTTCTGTCCCTAGTTCTTCAGTCACAACAAATAAGACGATCATTATTCATGTGGATATGGTAATTTCTGCTTCTATGGTCTGAAAACTTGACTTGTCCTCTTTATGTTGTTATGACTGCTTCTATGTTCTGGCTTTTCTCCCGTATCACCTCCATCTGAAGGAATGTCATATATGTGATATATGTACTATTTGTCTCTGTAGATTATTCTCTGAATCAATTCAACTTTACTTGTTCAGGATTGCTTTTTTGTGTCTGTGGTCATTAGAAATCGCCCCGAGTTGAAGGATAACCTGTCGCCGTTTGCCATTCAGATAATTCACACGGAACAACAGAAATATCATCAGCGAATTATCCTGCTTGAGGGTATGGTCAGTCTTTCAGTCAGTAATTCAACCTTTTCTTAAACATCATCCTGTATTGGAAATTTGATCCTCATTCAAGCTTTTTCTCGCAGGAGTAAAGGCTGGAATATTTGTCAGAGATGCCAAGTCATGTTGCCCTCACCTCATCATTCTTTCTTATGACTTTGAGGCTTATGAGGAGGTGGTCATGATATTTCAGTTTCTTCATCCTGTTCTTTTCCTCTTTTAGTTGAATCCTTTTGTATCTGGATATCGAGTCCTATAAAATCTGATTTCATTTGCAGGTTGCTGATTGCTTTTATAACATCTTGCACAAGTACTGCAACAAAGTGCAGGTATGGCCCCAAAACTGTTTGTTGAACAACTTCACAATCTTTGTATCTCTTGATTGGCAGTTGCTACTGAATGCAGGCCGTAAGTTGTGATGAAGCATTTTTAGATGCCACTGATTCTGGAGTAGAGGACATTCAAGCTTTTGTAGCAGTGATCAGAAAGGAGATTCTTGATGCGACAGGCTGTACGGCTAGTGCTGGTATTGCTGGGAATATGCTTATGGCGCATCTTGCTACTAGGATTGCAAAACCAGATGGGCAATGTTACATCCCTGTTGAGAAGGTAGCTTATTTTGAGCTGTCTTTTTGATGAATGAACAGGGGAGAACTTATGTCTTGATCTCTGTCATCTCTATATGTGTATCTTCTACTGTATTACAAACTATATTTTGCAACTTGCCAACTTCATTGGTTACATGTCATTGCTCTCTCTTTAACTATTGGTAGTTAATCTGTTCTTATCCAATTGTCATCTTTGCATCGTGAATTTGCATTGTACTTCTAAAAAGGACATGCCTGCAAGTCAAATCAGATTTTATAGGCTTCAGGTTAAAAAGCGAAGTTTCTGCCAGGTCTTCTCCATGTCCTTGCCATGTGAGATGTTTCTCCATTGCCATATGAGGCTCTTTTTTGCTTCACTTTATTTATGTCTTCATCCTGTTCAAGCATAATAACCTTTTCCGCTGCAAGAATGTGTAGCATCAACATGAATCCTTGAATTATATTGCTTAAAAAGTACAACTTTCTTATTACTCCATCCGTGTCTTACGTTCCTTTTTAGTCTGTTTAAAAAAGAATGTCACTTTCTATATTTAGTAACTCTTTACACCCAATATCCTACATGACATATTTAAGACCACAAGATTCAAACGGATATTTTGGTACATTACACACATCTTTAGTTCAAGACCACAAGATTCAAATGTCTTCTTTATTTTCTTAAACTCCGTGCCGAGGAAGACAAACAAATTGAAAAAGAGGGAGTACTTTATTATAAAAAAGAAAAAGAATCCGTGATTTTTTTATCAAGGATAAGACACAGAAAAGGGCTTTTTGATCAAATAATTTTGCCCCAACACTGATATCATTCTATATCAAACACACTTCTCTTCTAGTGTCTACAACATGTAGTGGAAAAAGAGGAAAACGAAGACTTGAAGATCATTTTAGAGAAGTAAAATAGTTATTGTGATTGCACTGTGCTGATTTATCCTGTTGGCTCCATTAGGTGGAGGAGCACCTGTGTGAACTTCCAGTAAAAGCACTTCCTGGAATTGGTCATGTGTTGGAAGAGAAGTTGAATAGGAGACAAATCACAACTTCTGGGCAGCTGCGTATGATTTCCAAGGTTTTCATTGTTTAGTATTTCTTTCTTTCTTTCTGCAATATATTGGTGATTGCACTGTTTTGCATCTCTTTTGATCTGGTTTCTCTCAGATACGTTTCACACTTGAAGAAACACTGCAGGAGGACTTCATGAATCGTTGAATCTCTTGCTACAAAGATCTTCTTGTTCAATTTTGTTTGTTAGTATTTTTTTTTAAAATAAAATAAGATATTGTATTTTATTAAAGCTAGTACCAGGAAGGTACTGCAAATTGTATTAAGGGGTATGTTTGCTATATTTGTAAGAGTTTGTAAGCAGAGTTTCTCCCAAGTGGGGTGGCCTAGCGGTTGTGAGCCGGAGTGACAACCTTGGGAACCAAGGATTGCATTCTAGCATGGACGGCACGAGTTGAAAAGCTTCCAATCTTCCTAAATTACGGAAGGAGGGGGGGTGGGGTGGGGGTTAGAGTTATTTGATACCTAGGACAGTGGAGGTTGCAGGTACTCGGTGGATGTCGAGATGTGCACCATCTGTCCTGATACTAGTTACTACTATTCCTAAAAGAAGAGTAATATTATATTAAGTCTTCTTGTTTATTTGCCTTTTCCATCCAAAGCCCTTAGTGAAACTATATTTTCCATTTCTTTTGAAAAAGGTTTCACGTTTAACAGGTAATCTCAACTGGATAGCTATTAAAGAAAAGTGAGGCTTTTTAATTCATGCTGTCTGCTTGAGTCAGCGTCCTCTTTGCCACTTGTCTCCCCATTTTCATGGGCACATTCCCGCCCATGGAAACTCAAGCATCCTTGGAACCTTCATTAAATAGAGCTGATGAAATAGGCGATACATTGTTTATTTAAGACTGCATTTACACCTATTTGGCTTACTCAGCTCCTGGAGTTTATTTCAGCTAGTGATGTTTTGTTAAACTCATTGTTAAAGTGTTTTCAAAAGCATGATCATTCGATAAAATGAGAATATCTTGTCTTCTTGTGGAAACTTTGTTATAATCAATGCTTAAGAAATCCCTTATTGGCATGAGGGTTGTTTCTTTGGAGAAAAAAAGTATGTCGAACACATTACAGCACTTGTTTGATCGTTGGTTGGTCATCTTTTCTTAGAATTGCTCAGTCTTGTAGATTAAAGAAGTGATTTTTATTGGTGAATACTTTCATAATTTCTTTTGCTGTTATTCAGCCTGCTGAGTGGGATGCTTTTCTCCTTTATATGATACTTATCGGCACATCAATCATGGTGGCATGAAGAATGCTATCTATATGTGGCATGCCATTTTTTGGGGATGACATGCAAATATTGGACTATATATATAACCTCCTACTAACTTGCTTAATGATTGATAAGTATTTACTTTGCCTCCTGTGCTTCTTGTTGCTTCTAACCCCCGTCATTGATTCTAGTGCCAACATAAGCAGTCTCTCAAGTAGTATTGGGTATGTGTGTGTGTATATTTATTATGTTTCAGAGCAAAATTCTGGTTGTGAGTAGTACGTATACACTTATTTCTGTAGAGGTCTTAAACGATGTTCTAGTACCTGTCAAAAGGAAGCAAATACTAGTTACCGCGAATCTGCATCATGAAGTTTGTTAATTTTGTTTTGAATCAGTCATGCGGGTTCAAGCCAACTATATAACTTCTCGATAACTTTTGCAGGAAAGCAAATCCATAGGTGCAGATGTTAACTGGGACGTGAGGTTCAATGATCTGAAAGACGTTAGATCTCCACTAAACATCATTGTTTGTTTGCCCTTTGTATTAATGCTTATAGACACTAAACACCTTCTCAATTCAGGTACAACATTTTCTGTTAAACCTTTGCAAGGAGGTTTCATTACGTTTGCAGGGGTGTGGAGTGATAGGGAGAAAGTTTACCTTGAAGGTCTCTCTCTCTCTTTCTCTCTGTTTTTTGCCATATGAAGCGATAACTTTTTATTATAGATTATAGTTCATTACTGGACTCTTATAGTAGAAACTAGTCGTATAGTTGGTTCTTATGCTGCTTCTGCACCTATATTGTCAATACAGATAAAGAAAAGAGGGGTGATGCAGGGGAGCCAGTAAAGTATTTGGGCTGTGGTGTTTGTGATAACTTGAGCCATTCTGTTACGGTATAATATTTTCTATGATAACCTTGTGCTCAATGTTTTCTAACTGAAGAAATTTCTCTGTTCCTTAACGGGTTTTAATTGCATTGTTCCACTTGTAGGTGCCAATGGCTACAGATAGGGTTGATGTGCTTGAGAGAATCGTTTCACAGCTTTTTACAACTTCACACGTGGGTAATTCCTTTCCCCACTTTAAAATAAGGGTTTTAAATCCACACCCAAGGGTGTGGCCTAGTGGTCAATGAACTTGGTGCAAACCTTGGAGATCAGGCTCACAGCAAAGACAAGAAACACTAGGTGATTTTTTTCTAGGGTGAATGCCAAAATGGAAATCGATTATCTTAAGAAATTTTAGTTGATCTCAGTGTCATTTCAATGTAAATAGCTTGTTTAGCTTTGTTCTCTGGGACCAATTCTCTTCACGTTCAAAGTTATGGGCTTTTGTTGTGATTTAGTCTGGATTATCCTTCTTCTTGTTTCCTAGATTTTGGTTTTCATCTTGATACATCTGTGCCAAAATGATTATCTGATCTGCTTTGAGAGTCGCTCAAATCGATTTTGACTGTAATTCCTAAAAATGTTTTTTGCCATATGAAATAGGAAAATATAGAACTCTATTGTTTTTCACATAGTTCTATTACTAGATTTAATTCTCAGAAGATGAATTACTCAAATTAAACTTTAATAAACAAAATAGGTCTTATCAATTTGGGACAGAGTATCAGCTTTTGTGTGCAACATTCGAAAGAGGGAGTAACGTTGAAGAGCAAAGATGCATGTTTCGTCTCATGCAGAAGCTACTTGTTTTTCATTATTTCAGCCAAATTTTATTGTAAGAAACAAGAGCTGTTTTTGGGAGTCATATTAACCAATAAATCTTGAGATTCGAGTTTTAATTAGAACATATTAGAGTCCTAAGTGGTAGCTACTGCTCCTTGTTTTTCCTGACGGCT
Source organism: Przewalskia tangutica (assembly GCA_029844215.1). Taxonomy (NCBI): domain Eukaryota; kingdom Viridiplantae; phylum Streptophyta; class Magnoliopsida; order Solanales; family Solanaceae; genus Przewalskia; species Przewalskia tangutica. Next base: position 2,657,033 of record JAQGDG010000035.1, read on the forward strand.
TTACCATAGCTTATTCACTTTCGTTATTTTCATTTTCATATTGCTTTGAACTACTTGTCCTTATCTGACTTTTCTTATGCTTTTTCTTGAGCCGAGAGTCTTTCGGAAACGACCTCTCTACCTTCCAAGGTAGAGGTAAGGTCTGCGTACACTCTACCCTCTCCAGACCCTACACTTGGTTATGTTGTTGTTATATATTAGAGTCCTAAGTGTTAGGATGGTGAAGAGAGCTGGGAGTAGCCTTTTTTTCTTTACCTTCAATAGGGAGTTCCAATTTTATAACACAAGACCCCACTTGTGGGATTATACTGGGTATGCTGTTGTAGTTGTTGTAGTTGGGCTTGAAATCTGTTAGAGAATGCCATTTTCATTAAACTTTAAATACCTTCTGTATAGCCTAAAAGGGAACTAAATCTAGTCGAGTCTCACAGGTAAACTGGACATTGCTGTTATTTGAAACAAAGTTCAACATCTATCTTAAACATTCCCTATACGCCCGGTGGATTAGTCGAGGTTCACGCAAGTTGACTGGACATTGCCGTTATTGAAAAAAGTAGTAGAAGTTAGGGAAATGCAGAAAAATCTATGTTAAACATTCCCTTTGGGCGACTGTGGTTTGCTTTCCCAAAAGTGCATCCTTGTTGATTGCTATGCATTTTAGGCATTTTATTAATGACAAGTGATATGGTCATACTATACAACTGATTATCAATTAAATTCAACTGATTATCAATTAGATACACCTGAAATCTTAGGTTAATGTGGTGTGGTGAATATGGAGTAATAACTAATGAAGGATCTTACATGCTGTTTAATCTTTACGTGGAAATATTGTGCCAAATTCCCAGTGCCATCCAGTGCTCTTTTGAGATTGGTTCAGGTAACTGAGCATATATTGCCTAACATAATGTGTCATACACCTTTATATGATTGTGAATCCTACATATGACTGGTCAAGCCATGAAGTATTTCTCTTTCCTAGTTAGACAAAGGCTATTGTTTTTTCCCTATCTAAACCTTTTTTATATAAGATGATTGTGAACCTTAAGCAGGTGCACTTTTAAACTATTTCATGCCATCATTTACTAGTTGCTAAGTTAATATGGCCATAGGTGCAAACCACCAAAAGAGGATTTGCATTATGCTACAGACTCTTTTTGATGAAGTAAATAGATTCATTTATGGCGTTAAGCAGATGCAAAAAAGGTATAAAGGTGATTGAGTTTGCGTTAGTGTATTCAAGTGAAGATGCATGCTGAGGTTGATCTTCTTACGTTGCTTCTTCCTCTCTTGGCATGTTCTTCTTTGTCCTTATTCTCTCAAACTCACTCTCCTCATGCTTCTGGTCTCAAAAACGTGAATCACCATTAGATATGTCTAACAATCACCAGTCTGGTATGAAACATGGTTTGTTGTTTCTGAGAGGCACAAGCATAGTAGATGTTCTCTCTCTTCTTGATTGGATTGGAGTTGTAGCACTGGATTAATGCTTCATATTGTTCTACCTTCTTTCTTCCATTTTGTACTGGTTTGTTTTATCCTTCAAATATTTTCTCTCGTCTTCAACTAGATAGCAAGGGTTCACATAGTTTCAATTTTTGAAACTATTATCCGTTCAACTAAGAGGAGCTCAAACATATCCAGGGACTTAATAAGTTTCAAAGTAAATCCTTCAGAATAGTTGAACAAAATCGTCATATTAGCAGCCAAGTGAGTATGGAACCTTGAAAAGAACATAGCTCTAGCCGAGGGTCTATTGAAAACAGCTTCTCTATCCCGCAAAGGTAGGAGTAACGTTTGCGACTCTGTGTACATCCTACCCTCCCCTCCCCAGAACCTACTTATGGGATCACACTGGGTTTGTTGTTGTTAAAAGAACATAGCTCGTTCAATATTGTCTGGACATGAAGAAATGAAACTTGGAAAATTTGGAGAACATGCCACCACTCAGATATATATTCTTTTTGCTTTAAAATAGTAAGTTACCACTAAGATAAGATTTTCTCTTAGTTATATTATCATACATATGGCCTAAACTATACCATGAGATTACAAGATAACCATAAGTGACTTATTTCATGAGTATCTTGAACAGGTCCTATATATTTTAGTTCTTGTGGTAAGTTGTATTTCTGACCAGTTATTTTATTTAAAATTAATTTTTTTTTTTGATTTGATATAGTTTTCTAGAAGGTCGGTAGTGGAGGGACGTGGACAGTGGTCCACAGAGGAGGAAGGATCACATTTTTTTGGTCAGAATGAGTCTGAGTGGACTTTAGATATGCATTTCCTGCCAAAGTTTATGTTAAAGAAATGGACATTGGGCCCAACTCAACTCCAAAAGCTAGCTCGTGTGGAGAGGATTGTCCAAGACCATATAAGACGTTTATGTAGCCATCCAACAAACAATGTGGGACTCCGACCCCCCCGGCGCATGCCCAAACTGGACTCTGGAGCATGGACAATATAAGATTGAAGAACCAACATCGGAAACAATAAATTGGGATGGGGCAGACTCTGATAACCATGTTAAAAAAATGGACCTTGGGCCTAACCCAATGGATAAAACTAGCTTACGAGGGGAGAATTGCCAAAATCATATATGGAGTCCATGTACACAATCCACAAACGATGTGGGACTCCATTAATTTATGTTGAATTTTAAATTTGGGAAATTTGCGGATGGTTGGTTTTTGATTAAAATATCTACCTTTTAAGGAAATCCATCTCACAGTGTCATTTAATTATCTTAATACCTTTTTTATTTCCTTTAGTCGGTGCCCCGGTGTGAGAGGTTGGCTATGGACGGATTCATGAGGGGTAGAGGTAGGTCGAAGAAGTATTGGGGAGAGGTGATTAGACGAGATATGACGCAGATGCAACTTACTGAGGACATGACCTTAGATAGGGGGTTGTGGAGGACACAAATTATGGTAGAAGAGTGGTAGGTGGTCGAGCGTAGTCCTACTTACGCTTACAAAATGATAGTTGTAGTGTTATTATTGTAGGCTCGATTAGTCTATCACACTTATAGGCGCAGTATTGCTTTATAGTCCCCTGTAGTTTGATTTCTGCTGCTATGTGCTCTTTAGTGTACTTTGACTATCTTCTGATAGTTGCGTTAGCTACTGCTTCATTTTGTTAGAATGCGTTACCATGGCGTATTCAATTTTGTTATCAGCATGTTCATACTGCTTTAATTTCTTGTCTGAGTCTGACCGTTTTTCTTGCTTTGCTTGTTATTATGCTTTGTCTTGGTAGGGTCTCCTGAAACGCTTGCTCTACCTACCAGGTAGAGGTAAGGTCTGCGTACACTCTAAACCTTTCCAGACCCCACGTTGTGAGATTTCACTGGGTATGTTGTTGTTGTTGGTAGTTGAACGCCTTGTCTTTTGTTAATTTTTTTGTTGGGCATAAACTAAGTTCCTTGTCAGCACAAAACTTAGTAAATCTTGTGATGGATAGTAATATGACTAATCTTGGTTAGCTTGTGAATGTTCTTCCTATAATAGTCTTAACAATTACTCACCTTTCAAAAAGGTACAAAATTAGCAAGAACATTAATGGTTCAATTTTGGAGCAGATTCAGTTTCCTTTAGATGCATCTGTTGCAAAAATACCAGAGTGCATATATATGTGTGTTTGTGTAACGCAGAGAAGAAACATTCTTACTTTTGCATTTACGAATTACACCTACTTGTCAACATATGTTCATTTTTGAGCAATGGATGGCTCAATATAAGAAAGGTAACATAGCAATTTTACATATTATTCTTTGTTATCTTTATCTAACCTGATGTACAATTTTTTTCCTCTGCTTTTGCTTAAGAAAAAACATAACTCTTGATGCACAAATTACATGATATATAATTTGGAATTAATGTTATTGAGACTTTCTAGTGTATTGGTATAGAGCTTGTTAAAAAAGGATGATAGTTTGATTTTTTTTTTGTTGGCAGGTTGATGCTGCAGTTCTCCAGTATCAAAATCAAAAACTAGTACAGCAGTTAGATGCACAGAAACATAAGATGCAAGATCTTAAAGCCAAAATGAAAGAACTAAGGGACAAACAAGCTTCTTATGATGACTTCTTGGTTACATTAAATCGGATCTGGAATCAGGTAACATCTTTACTTATCCTAATATATTGGTGTCTGAATGGCCCAAGTAGCCTAACATGTGATTTGCGTTGTTTTGATGATCTCTTAAATAACTCCATGTAGCTAGATGATGACCTGATTATCCTTGGGGCACGCAGTGGGGCAGATCAAATAGCCTTGCAAAGCTTGGATCAACAAGATTATTCTCGAGGTTGGCTGTTAGAAGAATAAGTGAATTTGAGTTTCTTTATCATCCTGAAAGTTCAATGTAGGAAAGATAAGCTCTTTTTCATTGTGTGAGAATAATTAGTTGATTTTTAAAAACATTTAGGTTCAATTCCATCATGTCCTGCGGAGGAGATTTTCCTGTGTAGGGTGTTGAAAACCAACGCCATTCCAGGCAATGCCAATGCCGGATCTATTGATAATATATGAGAAGCTCTTGATCTTCGTCACTCTTCTATTCTTGAATTAATGAAATTGTTGGAAAATGCTATTGATGCTCAGCGAATTAAAACCGAAAATTTTGCTCATCTTTTGGAAGGAAAGCCATCTGCAGAAGGTTGGGAACCTGGAAAGACCTCTTTATTCTCTAATTACATTGCAAGCGTTTGTTTCCTTTGGAATTTATTTTGTTACTATTTACTATGTATATAATTGGTGCTTGTATCAGGTCTAATCTGATTATTTTATCATTGTGATTTTGCAGATGCTATCATTCTTCTAAATAAGATTGATGATATGATGAAGGAAGAGGCTAATTATCTCCATCGAGTGATTGATGCTCTTCATTTGAAACACAAAGAATATGCTGATGAAATTGAAGCTTGTAATCAACGCCACTCAGTGGATCGATCTGAGTTAAAACGTCTTGAAGGTATTTGCGACATTTATTTCATGCCCTAACACAGTATATGAGATCTCTGAAGTACAATGTTAGAGATCAACATTGACATTAAATTCTGGGGCGTGTCTATGTGGCTGTCCAAGGTGGTTTGTAATATTTAGCTTTAACCATTGTGTATGACTGGATATATGTGCATATCTGTTTTTCAGCTCATACTTGTACCTTATGTAAGATTTTGAGTACATTCGGTATTGTGAATTAGAGTTCAACTTTGATATCAAATTGATTGGTGTTTGGTAAATGGCTGTCCAAATCGGAGATGTAGTGTTTAAGTTCAGGTAGGGGTGTCAAATGGGTGGGCTGGGCTGAATTTGGGCAGGTTAAAATGACCAGCCCAAAAGTCACTTGGGCTGAAATGGGTTAAAAACCCGGTCATAATCCAACCTGCCCAATTCTTACTAAGTTTTAAATTCTTTGTTTGTTTTCTTATAATTTGTGTAAGTACCTAATAAATCCCTTTTTCCTTTTATTATTACTGTATATAACTTATTAAATAAAAGAACGTCTTCTTAAAAATACTTGGACAGTTTCCCATGGGTCAATTTGGATTGCATATCAACCTAGTTTTTAAATAGGCTGAATTGGACGCCTCAAAATGGGCTAAAAGGCAGCCCCGTGCACCTTGCATCCGCGTTAGCAGGTGATGCGAACAACATACCCTAATGCACTGCTTCCACAGCTTAAACCCAATAGGTCACCTGGAGACAATTTTACTGTTGCTCCAAGGAGCTGAATTAATAAAATAAGTGGGTCACTGCCCGCCCGAACCTAAGTGGGTTGGGTGGGTCATGATTTTATGGGCTGATTTTGCCACCCCTAACTTCAGGCATTGTGTAGGATGACATGGATGTGCACTATCTGTGTTGACTAACATCTTTTGACTTTTTGAGCAAACTGCCACTGTCCCTTGAATATGTGTTAATTGCTAATGGTAAAAGGTGAGCTGGAGGAAAAAATGATGGAACTTGAAGACAGTAGAAGGAAGCTAGTTACTTTGAAAATGCAGAAAGATGTGGCGTCTGGTGGGCAGGAAACAATTTTGAGTGCAGTTAATGGAAGTATGTCACCAGAGAAGCATACAGACCGAACAAAAGGTGTGAGGGAACTGAAGGAGTCTATAGAAGAAGCAAAGGCATCGTGGCTGTAAGTCACCCTGATGTCTTGCCTGCGTGATATATGCACATTTAAAAACATGATGGTTTTGATTGCAGATACCGAAAGAGGACCGCCTCTCTGAGCTTCAAGATGCCCAGGAAGATAATATACATTTGTTAAAGCAGTTGCAAGATCTTCAGGTATTCAATAAGAGTTTCTTGAATTTAGGATGTGTTCGGTATGAAGGAAAATGTTTTCCATAGAAAATGATTTCCAGGAAAATAAGTGATTTCTTATTTTCTTATTATGTTCGATGTAATAAAAAAAATTATCCTAAAAGCATTTGTATATAATCTAAACAAATACTATAAGAGGTGGGATTGAGGGGGTACAGGTGTGGGGTGGTGGGGTTGGGGGTGAAGATTGGGGTCTTTGGAGAGCGGGGAGGACACAATCAATGTGGAATGTCACTTGTGGAACTTGTTTTCGTAGAGAATATTTTTCAAAATTTTTGATCAACCGAACATGGAAAAATTGAAAAACATTTTCTGGAAAATGTTTTCCTCCATACTGAACACACCCTCGGTAAAATTTAGAACTTCATTTGAATTAGAACACATCTTCGTGAGGCTAAATTTTGATTTTCTGTCCATATAGAATGAACTAAAGGATGACAGATATGTGTCTTCATCTCGTGCTTATACCTTACGCAATGATCAACTTCACCATTGGAATGCTGAGCGGTACAAAGCTCTGACGGAGACTCTTCAGGTTAAGCTACATTACTTTTCATTTATCATTGTGGTTTCGATGGTTTCCTAGCATGGCGTCTTTGCTTAAAATTAAATTCAGGCTGACAGGTCTTTCATCGGACGAAGGGAGAAAGAACTGGTTGTAAAAGCAGAGGCTGTGGATGCAGCAAAGAGATCAGTTGATAACTCCGAGTCAAGGATTGAGGAATTGGAGCATCGCATTCACAGATTCATAATTGAAAAAAATGAGCTGGAAATTAAAATGGAAGAAGCTATTCAAGATTCAGGTCGGTGTATTTGCAAGTCAGATTTTAGTTTGGTAGATTTATGTAATCATCTGCTAATGAGAAGGTAGAGTTTTGCAGGAAGGAAAGACATTAAAGAGGAGTTTCAGATAATGGGCTCTGCTTTATCAATAGAAATAGGAATGATGGAAGCTCAGCTGAATCGTTGGAAGGAGACTGCTCAAGAAGCTGTTTGCTTGCGTGAAGAAAAACATTCATTGGAAGCTTCTTTAGGAAGAAAGGTCAAGTCTTGGTGCCGTAATTTAATTTATATCTGATTACTTCTCAATTAATAAATAGGAATTCATTTTCTTAACTAGGATGAATGGGGGGTTCGAGTGTCGTTTAAACACTGAAAACTAATGGAGGATCTTTTCCCTACCACCCCAGGCATATTGTATCAGTACTGCCGGTTATCTTTTTAGTTTGGGGGTTGGGGGGAGGGGGATCAGCAAAGTGACCTAGTGAAAACTATTAACCCCACTTCTCTCTTGTTTTCCATGTCCCTTTCCCCAGAACCCAAAAAAGGGGAACTGAAATATTAGAGAACATCAAGGGAAGATTTATTTCAAGTGATTTCGTTTTTAATTCTGAAATGCGTGCCACTTACTGCTGTAGGCTATTGAGCACAAAGACTTGATCGGTAAAGTTGCTCACCAGACTGGGGAAATCCGAACACTAAAGGAACTTGGAAGTTTTTCAGCATAGACCTTTGCTTGTTCATTACCAAGTTCTGTCCTTATCATTACAAGTTATGTTCCTGAGTTTTCTTGCAGGCTGAGAAGATGCAGAGGGACAAACAGGAACGTCAAATCTTCTTGGACATGCTTGGCCAGCAAATTTATGATAACAGGTAGTTTAATTTCATTTGCTGGTTCTAACTATTGTTTTGTTGTCATGTATATAAATTGCAAGTGCACTTGAAGTTTCGACTCATTGGTCTATGTATATACATGTGCATGCTTGTGAGTGTTATATGCTCTAGTGTTCTTTTGGCTGTCAAATTTTACAAGAAAATATTGTGAATGATTAAGTGGGCAATGAAACAATTTCATGGGCACCCGCAAGGGTGACTCAGTTGATTGAGGATGGTACTTCCATAATGGAGGTCTCAAGTTCGAAACCCCCTGCCTATAACATCAGGGGATTTGCCTTCTGAATCGAGCTCGTCGCACGGGGCTTGCTTAGTGCGGGTTATCACTTCATGCGGTTTATGGATAATGCACAGGAGCGAGGTTTACCCTGTGCGCACCCGAAGGGTAGCGACTGCGGGTTCCCTTGTCTATTGGGTTCAACTGAATTAGTATCTGGACTTCTATCTCTTCCAATGATGCAATACAACGTATAATTTTCAAAGTGTTTCCATATCTCAGTCCCATGGATTTGGCATTCGTCTTGTTGGAATTTTGAACCGTCTTGACATGTCGACAATGAAATCCTGTAGTAACATTCAAACTTCATCAACTATTATTTCTGTTTCATGGTTAATCACATATAAGATTTCATAATAATCATTAATTCATATCTGGACTTCTCTATCTTCTTTTCTAGTTTAATTGTGCCAGTGATGATAGAGTGCTTATGTTTGATTTTGTATTTCAGAAAGGAATCCTAGGATGCTGCAGTTATCTGTACTTTGGCGTTATTTGTCAGGCCTCATTGCACTGTAAATGTTAAGTGGAGTGAGTAGCAGTTTTAATGGCAGTGGTAGTGCTCAGATGCAGTGTTGAGGCAGATAGATGTGCGGTGCTGAGTGCTAAAAAAATCGGGTCAGAGATCGTTGGACTTCTTGCTGAGTGCTCAGATGCAGTGTTGAGGCAGAAGGTATGTCATTTTTCAGATTAGATCGTGTTAATAATTGCATAGAGGTTGACCTCGTTGGTGTTAAATGTGACACACAGGAGGGCGGAGAAAGCGGGGAAATGGAAGCATCAAGAAATGAGGTGATGCTAAGGAGCAAGGGACTTTGCCTAGTCCCAATAGAGCTCACTTTGCATGTAGCTGATACTACTCTCAGCGGCGCTGATTTTTGGTCACCTGCCGCCATGATGAACAATAATATCATCCAATGAACAATCGATTTACTGTTTTTTGCTGCCTTTAATAGGCCTTTTTGCTCTCTTTCCTTTATCTCGGTTGATATGACAGTATACTGCAACTAGGGAAAACCCTTTGTTAGATGTAAAATGACATGATCACAACTAGGTGAGTATACTGTAAGTGAAAATGATAGACTAGGAAGGGCAGTAGCAGTTTTTTCGAAAGCTGGTAGATCTAGAAGTGAAAAAAGGGATGAGAGATTCCTTTTGTGGCAGCAGATTTATTTATTGGTTGCAGAAACATCCAATTGGTAAAGGCAACATAACGTGGGGTTGGAAACACTGCTTGGTATTGGAAATTGTACAACTTTTAGGGAAATGGTAAAGTGCATTACACTTTTCATATCAAAGGAGGATTGGTGGACTCTATTCCTCTCGTCTTTACTAATTTCTTATTTACGTAGTTATTTTTTTCATAGTTGGTAGCACTTCTTAAATTACAATGCTAAAAGTGGTACAATTACTCCTATAACATAAGGGTAAGTAAATCATTCTGATTCTAATACTCTATTATAGTTTCATTTTGTCACAATAACTAATGAATCTCAGATGTCCGCTCACAAAAGTCATTTATCGAGGAAGATGAATTGAATGTGCAGCTTTTTCTTCTATAGCAGTCGATTTTGTCCCTCAATTCTCTTTTAAATTTGTATCTTATTAATTACCCCCTCCTCACCCAATGATTATTTGATAGTCTTCATCTTTTGTACACTGTACACTCTCTTTTAGGGGCTTATAGGCTACTGTTTAACTATTAATCGCTAAGTAATCATATACAAATGCTTTATATATTTTAATTGTGTATTTTTTCTTGCTCCATCTTAATATATAAAGCATTTTTATCCCAATTTTGTATTTTTAAAATTTCTTCCTTAAATGCAATTACGTACTTGTTTCAACTGTGTATTTCTTTTTAGGCGTGTATTTCACTCACATAATACAGATCTGGTAGTGGTTTTTTAGGGTGGAATTAATTTCACTTAATTTTTTTTAGAGAGGTAATAGGACTTTTGCAAAGAATAAGTTTGGTTAAAATTTGATTATAGTTGAAGTGAGTACTTATATATCTTTTTTCCAATTAAATAAAGAAATAAATACTTTTGTTGAAAATATTTATTCATTTTTTTGGATAAAAAAATAATACATTTTTAATATGTAAATTTGAAACTCTTAAATAGAGAATAACAACAACAACATACTCAATGTAATCTCACATCGTGGGGGTATGAAGAATGTAGAGTGTACACAGACCTTACTTCCACCTTGGTAGTTAGAGCGGTTGTTTTTCGGAGACCCTTGTCTCGAGACAAAGCATAATCACAAGCAGGGCAATCAAAACAAAGCAAGAGTTAAGAGTACAACAAGAGAAACGGTCATAATAACATAAGGAATTAAAGCTATATAAAGTGCATTCGAATAAAAGGGAGCAGTAACTAACACAACTAAATAAGCTAAATAAATTACACAAAATAATTTCTCCGCAAAAATAATTTTGTATGATTAGTTAAAAAAAAAAAAAAAGGCCGGTGCACTAAGCTCTTGTTATGCGCGGTCCGAGAAGGTTTAGACCACGCGGTCTATCAGACGCAGCTGCTACCCAAGATTCAAAGGACTTGGTATCTTTCAATTCTAAACGCCCCAGGTCTTTGATTCATTCCTCGCGCCTACCTTAACCCGAGGATCAAGCTTACTATAATGCGAACATTGAAGTAGTTGATCCAACACAGTAATGACCACTTTAATCAAAATCATGTACGCATAATCATCCAACGCCCCTATCAACAATAGGCAATTTGAGGTGTTTGGATAATATTTTGTTAATTTTTTTAAAATTTAAAGTTGTGCACTTTTTTATTTTTTCTTAGTGGAAAATTTTGAATGGCTATCGATTGTGTATGTACATAAATTTACTTAGAGAAAATGTTATAAAAGAAACACTAATTTGCATATTAATAATATTTGTGTATCCAAACGACTATTCTTAGAAAGGTGGCTCACCCTCTTCTACGCGAATAATAAGTCACAGAATGACTAGCTACTTCATCCTTAACCAAGAGGTCTAGAGTTCGAATCTCTTTGGAAACGTAGTCACCATTGTTAGGGAGTGTTTTGCCTTCAATGTGGACTACCCGACACGAATTCGGATTAGTCGGGCACCAATACAGGTATCGGACACAGGATGAGAGACAAAAAAAAAAAAATTAAAAGGATTTGGGTTAACCAACCCAATTACCGCGTTGAGTTCGGCGGGTTCATAAAATAACCCATACCCGTTTCTTTCAACGGTGTATATATTGTAGTATCTCCCGCTTCATTTTGGAAACCCCCAATATTCTCAGCATTCATGGAACCGTCACGCTCAGCGAACTCCAATTCAAAACGAACATCAAATTCAAATTGGAGTAACAATAGCAACAAGAAGACGACGAACCAAAAGACCCTAGGCATGGCTTGGTGCGCCAATTCTCGCTCTTCTTCTCGTCCTTCCTTCAATACTTCACCTTTCTCCAATTTTGGCAGGTTAAATCTTCTTCTTTCTTTACAATCTTGTGAACATTAATCTTGAATATTTGACCAAGAAAGTGTGTTGATCATCAAGAAAGTTTAATTCTTCTTCTATCTTTACTTTATTTGCACTTATATTGCGATTTTTTTAACATTAATTAGAATCTTCGAACACTATCTTGAATATTTGAACAGTTTTAAATAGGCTGAAGAGTGCTTTTCTTTGAGTTGACTTCGAATTAGATGATCATCAAGAAAGTTTTAGACCGGTCACTAGTGGAATGTGTGTTGATCATCAAGAAATATTATTCTTATTACTTTAGAGACGTTAATTATTGGAAAACTGAAACGAGTCAGAATAGAATGGAACCAATATAGAGTATTTGTGTAGCTGAGCCCATTTAGAATATAGTTGATTGATTTCTATGGACTGTTTTTAGAGTTTCGCTTCATATGTCTCCTCTATATGGCCAAGTACACTTCTTGCCTACAATTACTTCATAAACGAACCCCTCCTCTCTGATTTGATGTGTATAGTGTATGCTATACTACTTCTCTGGTACTGGTTTACTGATCTTTTCATTGTGACTTTTGACAACTTTGTTGTAGTTACATGGCCGTGAAGAATCAGAAGCTTCACGACCAGTTTGATGCGGAGGCATTAAGCACTTCTCTCAGTGGTCCAAGTTCTTCAAAACCTATATTTCATGGCGTTTCCATATTTGTTGATGGATACACGGTTCCTTCCAGTCAGGTTTAGTGCATTATGGTTTCTTTCTGGTTATTTTCGTGACTGGGATTAATCCGATATGATTGCTTGAAGATTTACGAATTAAAAGATCCTGAATCTAGTGTTGAACTATGTTGCTCGGACTCTTCACTTTCGGTGCCGCACTGCGTCGACACGACATGGGTGTGTGATCCGTACCCAATCTGGTCAACCAATTTTGGGTATTTTGACCAAAATCGAGGGAGAAATTCTGGACAGATTAAATGATTTATGTAATTAAAACAGAAGCTATGGTGAAATTGAAGAAAATGTAATAGCTTGTATCTAGAAATTTCTATGTCACTCCTTTTCCTTTTATCTCCTTCCGAGATTCTCCTCTTGATCAATATTTTCTCCTCAAGTTTTCGATATAATATCTCATAATTTCGGTTTTATAACTCTATTTTTAGAATTTTGACTTATTGTTTGCCGAATTTCCGCACCCGTATCCGCACTGGTTCCGCACTCCACAAATCTTAAAATTTAGATAATGACGAATCCGACCTCGAGATCCATACCTGTATCCGACACCCGCACCCGAGTCTGAGCAACATAGGTGTTGAATGATGTTGACTATTGTTTCATCAATAAAAAACCTTCTTTAACTTTTGAACTGTCAAAACAAATGATTACTTGTATTCTTACTTTTCCGTGATGAGTTTCTACTTGTGTAACAAGAGTTCATTCAGTCTGCATGTAAACACGTATACAAACATCCATCCTCTTTACAATCGATACCGTGAGTATATAACTATCATATTCTTTCCCATACCTCACTGGATTTTCTCATATGGAAGATTAGGTTGCTTGTCTTGCAGTTTTTTTATTTCAACAATACTTCTTCAGGAACTTCGTGGATATATGTTGAAGCATGGAGGCCGTTTTGAAAATTATTTTTCTAGGCGTCGTGTTACTCATATAATCTGTAGTAATCTTCCCGACAGTAAGGTCAAGAATTTAAGGTTGGTTGTAAACCAAGTTCATCAGGTTTTCCTCAGTTTCTTCTTTTTGTATCTCTGCTGAAATAGAAATTGTAATTTTGTTTCTTAAAGATTTGTTTGAATTTGATATAGGTCCTTTAGCAGGGGACTTCCAGTAGTCAAACCCACATGGGTGTTGGATTCTGTCGCTGCAAATAAGCTTCTGAATTGTAAGCTAATATTTCTCTTGACTTCCTTTTTAACGTAAACTAGCAAGTTGAGTACTTGTTTAGGTGTTAGCTCTGTTATGGCGGTTGTCCCTGAAAGCATTTTTGTAGGTGGAAGGATATTGTCTACAGAAGCGATCGGGAATCTGTGCTTCTCTCCTCTTAGGCCTCTTTTCATTTGTTGAATTGACGAAGGGGGATAAAAAAGAGGAGAACGAGAAACTGCTCTTTTACGTGTATTCTAGTTATGTTTGTATTATATCTCTATATTGAAAAGTTTGCAAGTTCAGGCCCTAGCTCCATCTTGTGAATAGTCTACTTGACGGAAACAAGGAAAAGTTGAAGTACTTGAATCTTAAGAAGATTAACCTTTTGCCTTAGACGGAAAGTTTATTATAAGGTGCATGCACTCCATCAAGTTCTTTATGAGCCTTGGGGTATTGCATGATTTTGGTTTTCATGATTTTGTTGTAAGCTTTGATGAGTCCACTTTGTGATACATTTTGCGACTCAGATCAATACTTTTCAGTTTCTTTCTTAGTAAGTTATATCAGTCCTCTGTGTTGTTGTGTTGTTTTCAGGGGTTCCTTATCAGCTTGATCAGCTTGCAAGTGAAGTTAATAATCATTACACTCAAATTCCAGTCATGTATCGGGAACGCATTTAAAGGAAATAAGAATTGAAATTGGAAAGATAAGTTGACAGAATGTTTTTGGACAGTTTTTGAGTCAACTTTGGAGCGGTATATCTCCTAGTTCATTAGGAGTTTTTAGGTGTTTCAATAGCCTAGTATGAAGTTCGTTGAGTCTAGTTTCCAACGCAACAAACCGCTCCGATCGACATCGGAGTAGTGGTTATGGACGCTGCAAGATCACCGCGTAAGAGGGAAAAGTATTCCGCCAGCGTCACAGCGCCGGCGCTGGCCGCAGTGGCCGCGCACCGTAAGACCGAACCCTCTGGTTGCAGCTGGCGCCACGCAGGCCGCTGCTCCAAGGCGGATTTTCAAATAAAACGGGGAAAATCGAGATATTTTGGGAAAGGGCCTATGGGAGGGTGACAAGTGTCCCACCCATCTTTTGACCAAGGGAAGACCTTATATTATGACCAAGTCTTGAAGACTTGGTCATTTGCAAAGGTTCCTCCTAAGAAAAATCCCCTCTTCTCTCTCAAAAGTGATAAACCCTAGGTGTGATGAAATTTTTGGAAAGACGACAAGAAGGAATTATGTTGGCAAGCTTGTAGAGGGTTCGTGTGGGTGATTCTAACGTGAAGAAGAATTTGCGAAAGAGGGCGAAAGTGGGTGATCGTGGACTATTTTGGGCAAATTCCAAGGTAAGAATTCATTCTCCTTGAGGTAAATTATGTCACGTATCAGAAATCGAGAAGGGTTTTGTGACGAGAAAATGGATATAAGAATCGAAGGTTTCCATATTGTTAATGAAAGTATAAAAGGGCGCTTTCGAGTTCTAGTCGTAGATATTGATGGTCGCCGCCTTCACTTGTTATACGGGTTTATTGAAGTGATTTTAGTCGCTCAAATTGTCAATGAATTATGTAGTAATTTTGGAATAACGGCTTGGTTATAAGGAATGGAAAAAGGAATATATGTTGTCATTATTGTAGCCAGAATTGGCCTTAATAATAATGTCCTATTAATATGAATTGTGGGCGTAATTTTACACGCCCAAGCTAGGCGTGTAATCCCCTTTGTATTGCCGAGTTGTCGGGCCTCAAACGTGGCGTTTAGTTATTGAATTCGCCTTGAAAAAGGTGGAAAATATGTAAAATCAAGGAAGTCTGCCCAATTTTCCGTAGAATAAGGGGCTTTACATTAGAATATTCTACGCTTGAGCAAGAAGTTGATAGACGATATGGTTATTATGCGTTGATACTTCACGCGCGCATATTCGACTTGGCAAGTGGATTTAGCCGGCGAGGTATGTGATTCTTCCTATTCTCGAGCATGATTATTTGTGAAATATATAGCGGCAGACGCACGCGTGTGTTAAAGGAGTTTGATTTCTTTTTGTGTCCTCGACTTGATTTTAAAGTTAAGTGACTTGATACGAAATGTTGCTGACTTGATATGAAATGTAAAGGACTTGAATTGTGTTGAAAAGTTGTAAAACCTTATTCGTTAGTAATGGGTACTTGGTTGTTAAAGAATAAGTCCTCTTGGTCTCATAAATGATTATAGTTGTATTTGGTTGGTTTTAAACATAAAGTGTTATAATAGTTTTATGGGAAGTTAGTTATAACGACTTTATGAAAACGAAAGAATGGTTTTATTATTGGATTTAAAATGGTAACTTGACATTTGTTTTAAAAAGATATGAGACTTGATTTAAAAGTAAGAGATTTGAGAATTTGAAGTTTTGAAACTTATATTATTTTGAGAAGTGATTTGGTTTAAAAAGAAGGCATGGTATTGTCTTGATTTGGTTTAAAAAGAAGGCATGGTATTGTCTTGATTTGGTTTTGAAAGCTAAACGACTGATTTTGAAAGATAAGCGACTTGACTTATAAACGATTTGATCTCTAAAAAGAAGTAACTTGATTTAAAAGTATGGGTACTTGTTTTGAAAAGAGTGAGTTACTTGGGTTTTTAAAAGTATACTTGATTTTAAAGGCCTTGTAAAGATTTTCCAAGGTGTAGTAATTTGGGTTGAAAAGAAAACGCGGCTTTGATACGACGAGTATTAGTATCGTGTGGCTTTTACGTAAAAGAGGTCTTTTGAAAGAATGAAAGACGTAGTACTTTGGGGTTAATACCCGATTTTTGGCATAAAACGAAAGTACCTCGAGCGAGTAACTTGCATATGTTTGCTTGTGATAGCCTTGTTGCGGCAAGTATTGTAACCTTATGCTACCGCGCTCTCGATGGAGGGCCTGGCCATGTTATTCTCGATCATTAGCATACCGACTGATGGACGGTCCACTGTACGCGCCACGATGAGGGTTCGCTCCTCGCCGATAGTGTTATTCCACGGACTAGCTCTCCACGAGGTTTCATCACGCAGAGGTATCCGTAGTTAGCTCAGACTTGCCCCGGCCGTGGTCGATGCAGCGGTATCCGTAGTTGGCTTCGTGACTTCCGCCGGTGTTATGGCGAAGTCTCGTGACGCAGAGGTATCCGTAGTTGACTTTCGATTTGCCCGGCCAACGACGCGACGCAGAGGTATCCGTAGTCGGCCAGACTTGCCCGGCCACCGCGGTTAGTTTTATAGCGCTTTATGACGGTTTCGTGACGCAGCGATCCGTAGTAAGCTGATTGGCCTTGCCACGACGTGACGCGCGCGATCCGTAGTGGCTTTCAGATTGCCTGGCCACCGTGGTACAATTATATAGTATTGGTACGGTAGGTTCGTAGTAGCTTTCGTACTTGGCCATTGACGACGCAGGCGGATCTCGTAGCTATGCCTTCGATTTGCCCGTGACGGTTCTTATGACACAGTGGACTCGTGTTCATGTGTACTCTTTCGTGTTGTTATATCATAGATCGCCAGTGAGGAAGGAATTCCACCGCATGATTGATATTGTGGCGCGAGACCCACGGTTATATTTGAGTGATGACTTTGGCGCGAGTCCCCGACTTGATACGATCGCTATACATCAGGTAATCGTAGTTTGGTTATCATACATGTCTCCTGTTTTATATAGACTGTTATGATTTCATTACAGTATTTTCAGTTTCACATACTTGGTACCTTTTATCGACTCTTCGGGGCGCACGCCGCAGAGGTACACCAGTTGTTGATCCTCGCTCATAGGATCGCAGTTCTGCATTTGGGAAGCTCCGTTTCTCCGGAGGCTTATCTTTTGGTATAGTCCCCTGTCATTGTAGGTACTTGTACATTCAGGGGTATGGCGGGGCCCTGTCCCGTCATAGTTGTTGTTACATTCTTAGAGGTCTGTAGTACTGTTGTGGGCAGGGTTTGTAAAGGATAACTGTTCAAGGTTTATTTATGTATATATGCAGTAAGGCGACTTTTTGGTCAGCCTGTTTTTGTATCACTGTTTATTTTTCATGAGTTTTATTTTCCGCTGATTTTTCTCTGATGTTTTATCACTAGGGTGCCCGGGGTAAGGCACCAGTCGCGGGCCCGAGGTCGGGTCGTGACAATAACCAGCCTAAGTTATCTGCTTTCTTTACGAAAAGCATTGTTGCTTCTGATGATACAGCAACATGTTCAACTGTCCAAGCCACTTGTAGAGTTGAGAGCCCATTGTCATATTCTGGACCAATTGAAGATCCTATATCCTTTGAAGAGTGGCAATCTGCAGAAGATTTGAAGCCTTGTGCTCTAGAATCTAAAGATCTAATGCAAGCGAACTACAATGTTGATAGAGTTGAAGAGTCAAGTGGTAGCATGGCAATGCAAGAACTGAGTGATGCTGCAAGTGGAGATGGAAGCCATGCTCCATTTTCAGCACCTTCCAGTCCTCACAATGATGCATCAGCTCGTAGCGACTGGACGAGTGATCCTGTTAACGAGGGCCCATCAAATTTAAAGATTCCTTGGTCTCCTAATCAGCGACATTCAACATTAGTTGATGCTAATTTTGTGGAAAATTACTATAAGGTACACACGTTGATATCTTGTTATTGACTTTTGGTCTTGCTTGACCATTTGTATCTACACCCCCCCCTTCCAGAAAAAAGAACTCGGAAGTCGTTTTTCTTTTTCCTTTTGCTAGAGTGTTGACATTAGAAAGTTGGATTAGATTGTTATAATTGTTAAGTTAATTTATTATCACATATTAGACCATCTTTCTGCACATATAACTTGATTTTTGGAGGTCACATGTAAATTTCGATGCAGACTTGTAAGTGTGAAAACAGGCTCAATAAAGTCGCTCATATCAAATCTTCTTTTTTTGGGTTAAAAGTTCTTTTAACGACTAACCAACTTATTGTATGCTTCTGCTTCTTCTGTTGCTGGATCTAGGACTAGTGGACGACACTATAATGGACCTTTGAAGAGTGTGGAAGAATTAATTTCATTCTTCCACTTCAATCAAGGAAAAGCAAATACCAAGAATCAACAGCAAAAAAAACAGCCAACTCATACCTCGATGTTGTGTTGCTTATATTACTTCTATTAAATTCTTGGTGTCCAGATTTGCTGGAGCGTTTTGATGCGATGAGATTACCTGCTTTTTCTTGTGGATCTGTTCTTTTGAATTTACTTAATTGCAGCTATTGCTTGCATAAGTAATATATGCATAAAAGTCTACATTGATAATTAATTGCATAACCAATATTAATAGCACTTAGTGCCGAAGTGGTTGACATATTCCCCGTGGGCTTTTGTCTTCAGCATTCTAGGTTGCATTTTATTGGCACCTGGAGAAACCGGTATCGTAAACGATTTTCTAGCTCCCCCGGTGAGTTTGGATGCTCAACTTCAGTCCCTAGTTCTTCAGTCACAACAAATAAGACGATCATTATTCATGTGGATATGGTAATTTCTGCTTCTATGGTCTGAAAACTCGACTTGTCCTCTTTATGTTGTTATGACTGCTTCTATGTTCTGGCTCCTCTCCCGTCTCACCTCCATCTGAAGGAATGATATATGTACTATTTGTCTCTGTAGATTATTCTCTGTACTAAAATAATCAATTCAACTTGTTCAGGATTGCTTTTTTGTATCTGTGGTCATTAGAAATCGCCCCGAGTTGAAGGATAAACCTGTTGCCATTTGCCATTCAATTAATTCACGCGAACAGCAGAAATATCATCAGCGAATTATCCTGCTAGAGGTTATGGTCAGTCTTTCAGTCAGTAATTCAAGCTTTTCTTAAACATCATCGTATTGAAATTGATCCTCATTCAAGCTTTTTCGCAGGAGTAAAGGCTGGAATGTTTGTCAGAGATGCCAAGTCACGTTGCCCTCACCTCGTCATTCTTTCTTATGACTTTGAGGCTTATGAGGAGGTGGACATGATATTTCAGTTTCTTCATCTTGTTCTTTTCCTCTTTTAATTGAATCCTTTTGTATTTGGATATCGAGACCTATAAAATCTGATTTCATTTGCAGGTTGCTGATTGCTTTTATAACATCTTGCACAAGTACTGCAACAAAGTGCAGGTATGACCTCAAAACTGTTTGTTGAACAACTTCACAATCTTTGTATCTCTTGATTGGCAGTTGCTACTGAATGCAGGCCGTAAGTTGTGATGAAGCATTTTTAGATGCCACTGATTCTGGAGTAGAGGACATTCAAGCTTTTGTAGTAGTGATCAGAAAGGAGATTCTTGATGCTACAGGCTGTACGGCTAGTGCTGGTATTGCTGGGAATATGCTTATGGCGCTGCCTTGCTACTAGGATTGCAAAACCAGATGGGCAATGTTACATCCCTGCTGAGAAGGTAGCTTATTTTGAGCTGTCTTTTGATGAATGAACAGGGAGAACTTATGTCTTGATCTCTGTCATCTCTATATGTGTATCTTCTACTGTATTACAAACTATATTTTGCAACTTCATTGGTTACATGTCATTGCTCTCTCTTTAACTATGGTAGTTAATCTGTTCTTACCCAATTGTCATCTATGCATCGCGAATTTGCATTGTACTTCTAAAAAGGACATGCCTGCAAGTCAAATCAGATTTTATAGGCTTCAGGTCAAAAAGCGAAGTTTCTGCCAGGTCTTCTCCATGTCCTTGCCATGTGAGATGTTTCTCCATTGCCAGAGAGGTTCTTTTTTGCTTCACTTTGTTTATGTCTTCATCCTGTTCAAGCATAACAACCTTTTCCGCTGCAAGAATGTGTAGTTTAGATGGGAATCAACATGAATCCTTGAATTATATTGCTTAAAAAGTACAACTTTCTTATTACTCCCTCCGTTTCAATTTGTTTGTCTTACGCTCCTTTTAGTCTGTTTAAACTTTCTATATTTAGTAACTCTTTACACCCAATATCCTACATGACATATTTAAGACCACAAGATTCAAAGGATATTTTGGTACATTACACACATCTTTAGTTCAACACCACAAGATTCAAAGGTCTTCTTTATTTTCTTAAACTCCGTGCCGAGTATGAAACAAATTGAAAAAGAGGGAGTACTTTATTATAAAAAAGAAAAAGAATCCGTGAATTTTTTATCAAGGATAAGACCCAGAAAACAGCTTTTTGATCAAATAATTTTGTCCCAACACTGATACCATTCTGTATCAAACACACTTCTCTTCTAGTGTCTACAACATGTAGTGGAAAAAGAGGAAATCGAAGACTTGAAGATCATTTTAGAGAAGTAAAATAGTTATTGTGATTTCACTGTGCTGATTTATCTTGTTGGCTCTATTAGGTGGAGGAGCACCTGTGTGAACTTCCAGTAAAAGCACTTCCTGGAATTGGTCATGTGTTGGAAGAGAAGTTGAACAGGAGACAAATCAAAACTTGTGGGCAGCTGCGTATGATTTCCAAGGTTTTCATTGTTTAGTATTTCTTTCTTTCTTTCTGCAATATATTGTTGATTGTTCTCGCGGTTTTGATTTTCTATCTGTTTATAGTTTGTGTACAACAAGCACTGTTTTTCATCTCTTTTGATCTGGTTTCTCTCAGATACGTTTCACACTTGAAGAAACACTACAGGAGGACTTCATGAATCGTTGAATCTCTTGCTACAGAGATCTTCTTCATTTTTGTTTGTTAGTATTTTTTTTGAAATAAAATAAGATATGGTATTTTATTAAAGCTAGTACCAGGAAGGTATTGCAAATTGTATTAAGGGGTATGTTTGCTATATTTGTAAGAGTTTGTAAGCAAAGTTTCTCCCAAGTAGGGTGGCCTAGCGGTTGAGAGCCGGAGTGACAACCTTGGGAACCAAGGATTGCATTCTAGCATGGACGGCACGAGTTGAAAACTTCCAATCTTCCTGAACTATGGAGGGGGGGAGAGTTATTTGATACCTAGGACAGTGGAGGTTGCAGGTACTCGGTGGATGTCGAGATGTGCACCATCTGTCCTGATACTAGTTACTACTATTCCTAAAAGAAGAGTAATATTATATTAAGTCTTCTTGTTTATTTGCCTTTTCCATCCAGAAAGCCCTTAGTGAAACTATATTTTCCATTTCTTTTGAAAAAGGTTTCACGCTTAACAGGTAATCTCAACTGGATAGCTATCAAAGAAAAGTGAGGCTTTTTATTCATGCTGTCTGCTTGAGTCAGCGTCCTCTTTGCCACTTGTCTCCCATTTTCATGGGCACATTCCCCCATGGAAACTCAAGCATCCTTGGAACCTTCATTAAATAGAGCTGATGAAATAGGCTATACATTTCCCGCCCATGGAAACTCATGGTTAAAGTGTTTTCAAAAGCATGATCATTTGATAAAATGAGAATATCTTGTCTTCTTGTGGAAACTTTGTTCTAATCAGTGCTTAAGAAATCCCTTCTTGGCATGAGGGTTGTTTCTTTGGAGAAAAAGTATGTCGAACACATTACAGCACTTGTTTGATCGTTGGTTGGTCAGCTTTTCTTAGAATTGCTCAGTCTTGTAGATTAAAGAAGCGATTTTTATTGGTGAATACTTTCATAATTTCTTTTGCTGTTATTCAGCCTGCTAAGTGGGATGCTTTTCTCCTTTATATGATACTTATCGGTACACCAATCATGGTGGCATGAAGAATGCTCTCTATATGTGGCATGCCATTTTTTGGGGATGACATGCAAATATTGGACTATATATATATATAACCTCCTACTCATTTGTTGTGTTTCCAGGAAACTCTCCAGAAGGACTTTGGTGCTAAAACTAGCAGTACACTATGGAACTATAGTAGAGGGATAGACGATCGGTTGGTTGGCATGATGCAGGTTAGGACCAACACAGAATATCTTTACCGCTTTAATTTGTATGCTTTCTTTTGGATTGTGTCAATAGTCACACAACTGACTCGCGAACTCCCATTGACTCCTCCATTTCACTGTTTCTTATTGTTTTGAATTTTGGAGACTTGCTTAATGATTGATAAGTATTTTCTTTGCCTCTTGTGCTTCTTGTTGCTTCTAACTCACGTCATTGATTCTAGTGCCAACATAAGCAGTCTCTCAAGTAGTATTGGGTATGTGTGTGTGTATATTTATTATGTTTCAGAGCAAAATTCTGGTTGTGAGTAGTACGTATACACTTATTTCTGTAGAGGTCTTAAACGATGTTCTAGTACCTATCAAAAGGAAGCAAATACTAGTTACTGAATCTTCATCATGAAGTTTGTTAATTTTGTTTTGAATCAGTCATGCGGGTTCAAGCCAAATATATAACTTCTCGATAACTTTTGCAGGAAAGCAAATCCATAGGTGCAGATGTTAACTGGGGCGTGAGGTTCAATGATCTGAAAGACGTTAGATCTCCACTAAGCATCATTGTTTGTTTGCCCTTTGTATTAACTTATAGACACTAAACACCTTCTCAATTCAGGTACAACATTTTCTATTAAACCTTTGCAAGGAGGTTTCATTACGTTTGCAGGGGTGTGGAGTGATAGGGAGAAAGTTTACCTTGAAGGTCTCTCTCTCTTTCTCTCTGTTTTTTGCCATATGAAGCGATAACTTTTTATTATAGATTATAGTTCATTACTGGACTCTTATAGTAGAAACTAGTCGTATAGTTGGTTCTTATGCTGCTTCTGCACCTATATTGTCAATACAGATAAAGAAAAAGAGGGGTGATGCAGGGGAGCCAGTAAAGTATTTGGGCTGTGGTGTTTGTGATAACTTGAGCCATTCTGTCACGGTATAATATTTTCTATGATAACCTTGTGCTCAATGTTTTCTAACTGAAGAAATTTCTCTGTTCCTTAACGGGTTTTAATTGCATTGTGCCACTTGTAGGTGCCAATGGCTACAGATAGGGTTGATGTGCTTGAGAGAATCGTTTCACAGCTTTTTACAACTTCACACGTGGGTAATTCCTTTCCCCACTTTAAAATAAGGATTTTAAATCCACACCCAAGGGTGTGGCCTAGTGGTCAATGAACTTGGTGCAAACCTTGGAGATCAGGCTCACAGCAAAGACAAGAAACACTAGGTGATTTTTTTCTAGGGTGAATGCCAAAATGGAAATCGATTATCTTAAGAAATTTTAGTTGATCTCAGTGTCATTTCAATGTAAATAGCTTGTTTAGCTTTGTTCTCTGGGACCAATTCTCTTCACGTTCAAAGTTATGGGCTTTTGTTGTGATTTAGTCTGGATTATCCTTCTTCTTGTTTCCTAGATTTTGGTTTTCATCTTGATACATCTGTGCCAAAATGATTATCAGATCTGCTTTGAGAGTCGATCAAATCGATTTTGACTGTAATTCCTAAAAATGTTTTTTGCCATATGAAATAGGAAAATATAGAACTCTATTGTTTTTCACATAGTTCTATTACTAGATTTAATTCTCAGAAGATGAATTACTCAAATTAAACTTTAATAAACAAAATAGGTCTTATCAATTTGGGACAGAGTATCAGCTTTTGTGTGCAACATTCGAAAGAGGGAGTAACGTTGAAGAGCAAAGATGCATGTTTCGTCTCATGCAGAAGCTACTTGTTTTTCATTATTTCAGCCAAATTTTATTGTAAGAAACAAGAGCTGTTTTTGGGAGTCATATTAACCAATAAATCTTGAGATTCGAGTTTTAATTAGAACATATTAGAGTCCTAAGTGGTAGCTACTGCTGCTTGTTTTTCCTGACGGCTTTATCATAGCTTATTCACTTTCGTTATTTTCATTTTCATATTGCTTTGAACTACTTGTCCTTATCTGACTTTTCTTATGCTTTCTCTTGAGCCGAGAGTCTTTCGGAAACGACCTCTCTACCTTCCAAGGTAGAGGTAAGGTCTCATGACACTCTACCCTCTCCGCACTCTACACTGTGGGATTTCACTGGGTATGTTGTTGTTATATATTAGAGTCCTAACACAGTGTTAGGATGGTGAAGAGAGCTGGGAGTAGCCTTTTTTTCTTTACCTTCAATAGGGACTCCTGTTTTATAACACAAGACCCCACTTGTGGGATTATACTGGGTATGTTGTTGTAGTTGGGCTTGAAATCTGTTAGAGAATGCCATTTTCATTAAACTTCAAATACCTTCTGTATAGCCTAAGAGGGAACTAAAAATATACTGGTGCAGCTCTGATGCTGATGAAACTTTTAAGGTGCAACTTTGGTTTCTGCACTAGCAGCGCTTTCATTTTTCGCTAATTGTTAGATGTATCAAAATCTGTAATCTACTCATGGTGAATTTGGAACATTGCAAACTTAAAATTTTCTAAGGATGTTAGAATTCCCTTTGGAACAAATGAGTTTAGAGTATTAAACTTAGATTTTACTTCCACATCAACCATTTCTTTGTTCATTATCTTAAAAACGCCTTGTCTTTGTTTCAGAAATAAGACAAAAGCTATGACTTGTAGTCTACTTGTTTTCTGCTTCTCATATGAGTGCTGTTTTGACTATTTTGTGCAGACGTGGAGGACATAAGAGGCATGGGATTGCAGGTCTCAAAGCTTGAAACTGCGGATAGTTCCAAGCAAGGTGTTTTTTCTGACTTTCTTTGTGTTTCATATCTCTCTATGCCATAACATGCCAGTTATGGTGTTATGATGACGACAGTTTGCCTTCTATGAACTGGATATTCTACTAATTTCCATTGACATATATCCAGGGAAAGAGAGATACTCCATCAGATCTTGGCTCACTGCTGCCTCTGCTAAGACCAGTAACCAAAACGTTAGCATTAGTCATGAGAAAGGTGCTGATGAAGGTTTGACTTCTTCACTTGTTTTCGTTGGCTTGTCCAAATATTTATTGCCTCTAATCATGCCTATTGTATGATAGGAATATTACTAACACACTTAACTGGCACTGAAAGTCTATGGTGTGGTTCCTTGCATTGGCTGTGCTCTAGCTCATAAAAGGTTGTAGACCTTTATAGGAATCTCTTTAATTTGCATGTCTTAGAAATACTGAGGACATCATAATTTTTATCTTAGATTATTTCCTTCTCTGTCCATACAAGAGAAACACAATGTTTTTTTAATCGTAGCAGCACTGATGGATGTGAAATATATTATTTAAGGCTTCTGTTAAAAAGTTTAGTATGATGATCTTATGTTGTTGCTTCATGTCAATCTAATACAACATCTATTTTGTGTTTTCAATAAATTATTAATTAAAAAGTATCGCCGAATTTTAATTGAGTTCATTTTCCAGTGAAGACATGCTGGATGAGTCTGAATTCAATCTACACTCTGATATTGCAGATAACAGTAAAAATAGTGTTGATGAACGTCATGCTCAGTTGCAGGGTGATTCAAGTACACCTTTCATTGAAATGACTGCAGCGTCGCCCTCCAGTACTGCTGGTATCGGACCGAGGGGAACTCTTCCTCCTATGAACGAGCTTGATATAGGAATAGGAGTTATAGAGTCTCTTCCTCCTGAGGTCTTTTCAGAAATTAATGCCATGTATCATGGAAAATTGGCTCATTTTATTACTGAAAAGAGAAGCAAAGGTGAGGTACATTCCTTTAAAATTACAGAAGGCAGTTGGTTAACCCAATTAGCTTATGTATATACCGTGTTGTGATAAGATTTTGCCTCAATTCTCATATCTTTTAAATTAGGTGTATCAGAAAAAGAAAACATATCTTCGGTTTTCCCTGCTGCACCGAATGAAGCTTTTGCTGCTCGTGAGGTATGTTCTGCATTTTTCTCTTTTTGGGCCGGCTTAGCATTTGGCCTGTTTTAACATTGATGATGATGATTATCTTGTTTCTACAACTTCATGGTGTTGATTGTTCCTGGCTATTATAGGAGCAGCAGTATAATGAAGAGGACATCCAAGTGGTCTCTTATCCTAATAAGCTTTTTGCTGATATGACAAGTGAGCCAGTGTCTGATGCTAGTGTACCAAATCTGGACTTGGTTATTAATGCTCCTGTCCCAGGAGGCATCAGTCTAATGCCCGCTTCTCTGAGTCAAGTAGACACCTCGGTTTTTCAGGAATTGCCTGAGGAGTTGAGGACAGATATACATGAACTCCTTCCTGCACACAGGAATGATGAATCTTCACTAGATGCTTCCTTGGTATGTGCTAATAATCAGAACAAGAGTCCTATTTCAAGCATTGATTTGTGGGTTGAAATCCACCAGAATGGATTGGCATATTCAAAGCCAGTAATTGTCAGATTTTGCTGCTTTTGGCGGAGATGTATGAAAGAGCAGGGACAAAGAAACAGTTATCTTTTGTATTGCAGAGGACTATGACTCGGGCTTATATTCTCCCGGATGTGACCACTGATGGATGGGCTGAGGCTGTTAGTTGCTTATGCGAGCTTATCAAGCAGTATTTAAAATTAAAAATTTCAATTGATATTGAAGAGGTTTACATTTGTTCTTGCCTTTTAAGAAGGTATATGCCAGAGGCTAAACTTATGTGCAGTATGTGTTCTTTCTTCATCACGTCTCTTTTCTTGGCACTTGCTTCTGTTATTCTTTCCTCTTTGCGATCTTAAATTTCTTTTTTGTTGCTATTGTATTCCTTCATATTCACCATTGGAATCTTGAAGAGAAGTTCAATGTGGCGTTCTATAAATGCAGAATCCGAGGTGATGTGGAAGTTAGGTAGCCATTTAGTGTAGCTTTTCAAGAAAAAACCAAGTAAAAAGTTGAAGGACACAGACTGGCAGACTTGCTGTCTTGCTCTTTCCCCTTCCATAATACAACAACAACTATGTCTCAATTCCAAACAAGTTGAGGTCGGCTATATGAATCATCACTTCCCCATTTAAGCTCAACCCATGTCATCATCGTACCAAATAAAGATAAAAGTAAAAAATAAGTTAAATATATATAGATATATTAATATTAATAATAAAAATATTAGGAGTTCTCTAACAAGTCTTAATCATGATATTAGAAGTTCTCTAACAAGTCTAAATCTATTCCCAACTAGTAGATATCACCTATATGAATCTTTTTCTTTCATTATGTCCTATCTTTAGCTAAATCTACATTACTTTCAAGATATCAGGTCTTCCGCGACAACTTCCTTTCGTGAGATCTTAGGCCTACCCCGTCCTTTTAACACCTTCACTCTATTATAGTAACCATCTCTCGTATTCTCAATTGTGCTACTTGTACCTTCTGGTGAATGTGATTATTTTTAATCTTATTCAATCTTGTATGACCACACATTCATCTTAGTATTCACATCTTGCAACACTCATTTTGTGGATATGTTGACTCAAGTGGCCTAGCATTCACTACCATATAACTTTGCTGCCTTATAGTTGTTCTAAACGCATCTTTCACTTTAGTAGCCATCCTCCCATAAACACTTCTTTATTTCAACCTCCAATTTTAATTCTACGAGTAACATCTTCATGTATCATTCCATTTCCGTGAAAGAACAAGCCTATCCCATGTCGACTAAACTAGCGCGCATGTATTTAGTCTTACTTTTATTTATCCGAAACTTGTAATCTCTAAAGTGCTTCTCCATAGTTTAAGCTTTTGGTTCACACCTCGTTGGTTTCAGATATTCACACAATATCATCAACAAATAGTATGCACCAGGGACCTCATCTGTGATTGTGTTGGTCAACTCATCCTTAACTAGGCTAACAAGTAGGGGCTTAGTGTTGATTTCCGGTGTCCCCTGTTATGGAAAGCTCCTTTATATCTCCTACTAATAATGAAAATGATGGTTTGGGTTTAGTTAATAATGTCATGCCAATGGGAAGAGTTGGTGTGAAAAGAAAGAAAAACAGACGAGGAAAAGTGGTGTGGCAGCTAGGATGTTTTCCTCCTTTGATGTCACATCAAGAGGAGGTAGAAGCAAAATTGATGCTTGCTTCCTTTGATGTCACTAATGACATCCCCTATAAATAGATGCACTTCTTCTCTTGTAGAAATCATCCCAAAAATCATACAATACATTGTAGTGAGTAGAGAGTTAAGAGAGTAATTCTCTTAAGTGTAATTGGAAAATATCCCATCCTTTGTTAATAATATAAAGGCAATTGTTCTCTGGTGGATGTAAGATCATTTTTATCCGAACCACGTTAAATCATGTGTTCTTTCTTTTACGTTTCCTCTAACAATCGTATCGAGTGTTAGGACTCTTTGAAGATCAAGGAGGATTTAGCGGGCGCAACAACATCAATATCCGGAAGATCCATACGATGGCGTTATCGCGAGGAAGGTTCAATACATGCTATCGACGAAAGTATTACATCGGCTTCCGAGCGAGAAGATCGAAGGGACGACGAGTGTAATCCAACCGCTCTCAGACCTAACATGCTTTGTGAAATGAGTACAAGCACCAAGAGACGGCCAAATAGTTATGGACAAGCTACGCGGCTTTATCAGACCGATCAATGATAATAAGGATGTTGTTACAACGACGCCTTCACACATTTAAAATGGGTCGTACTTTGTTACAAGATCATTTACATTTCAGAATTAAAAAGGATTTAGACATCAGACGTGCTTTGTTATTTTAATTGACTTCGTGATATCATGATATCAAGAATTCAATTATTTATAAGAAGCGAGTCTCACCTCGAGCAAGTGCGATGCACACTTAACTCTGACGTGCGGGGCATTTTGAAAAAGAGGCGCAGGATCGAGCGTGGGCTTTCATGAGAGGTCGGACTAGCCAACAGGAAAGAGCAAATCAAAGCACGATCAAAGTTTCGTGTGAACAAGAAGAATGCGATTGTCAGACGCGGCAGCGGCTCTTTGAACGAGATTGCCCAACGCCAAAGTCCAAGCGGAAAGGCGAGTTCATCCACAAATTGAACATGTACATGATTCGATAATGATTATGTATTTACAACATCGCAATAATGAAAGTTATAAAACAAACGGGTGTTAGACTCGCTTGTACTCAGATACGACGCTTCAAAGAGATCGTTAAGTGGAGGAACAGAGTAATGTGCAATAATGCAACTTGTGCAATAGTTGGCATCGCTTAGTACATGTTCGCCGCCATGACGAGCCGTGAGGACTATTACACAAATCCACATGTTCTCGATCCGAAAAGAATTTGACCTCCCAGGTACTGGATAAACAAGGCTACAAGTACGAGCGGGCGAGGACTATGGCGTGACTAAAGGTTCTTTAGTCACTGAAAGACAAGTCGAGGACGACATTTACACATCGATGAAGCACCATTGTTGGCTCGCAAACGCATCTACAAAGCAGTTAGTGTAGTTATCTACCGATGACAAGGCAAGATTATGTCACGAGATCGGGTCATGAGCGACGCGACGGAGATGTTGAACAACCGTAACCTTTTGAAAGGTGAAAAGATCAGCACACTTGAATTTTGTGAGCACTGTGTTCTAGTAGGGAAGCAACAGGCGTCACTTCACCGCAAACACAAGACAGAAGGGTGCTAGACTACATCCATTCAGATTTATAGTCCTCTAAACTTTCATCAAAGGGTGGAAAGAGGTATCTTCACTTTTATCGATGATTTCGCGAAAGGTTTGAAGCGTTTTTGAAAGCAAAGTGCTTGTAAAGCATTTAAAGAGTGGAAGATTTTGGTTGAGAATCTCTTCCTGATAACTCTAATCCATTTGATGTCCGCCACCCTTCCCGGGATGATTAGGCCGTTGGTCAGAAGTCGAATGAGAATGATGATGAGATGATTGCGCCTTCTCCTCATCAACTCGAACCTCCATTCTTTTCTTTTTACGAAAACGCTCTTTCCGCTTTTCATTCCTCATGCACTGAGAAGTAGCAAAGTGCTTTTATCTTGCTTCGCCCCTCGCATCACTGATTTCCTAAACGGAAAATTCCAATACATTTATTCTATACAATAGGAATTCCAAGCCGTAAAAGGCAATGTGAATTCCTCCCAAGTAAAGGGTGAGCGAAAAATTAAATATCTTTGCACGCATAATGGCTCGAGTTTAATGATTTCTCGCGAGGTTCATGGAATTTCAAGACATAGGATCGAGACACACCCCACAAATGTATCGTAGTTGCCAAGAGGATGCACACAACTCTTCTTGAAAAGGCTTGTTGTATGCTCCTAAAAGCCAAATATTAAAAGTATTTTTGGCTGAAGCAGTTCACACTGCTGCTCATATTGTCAATCAATCTCCAAAGATTCGTGATTGACTTTAAGACTCAATGAAGTATGGTCGTGAACCTTCTAACTATTCATACTTACGAGCATTTTGGTGTCCAACTTATTATCATGTTAATGGCGAAAGCTTGAACCAATGGCTAAGAAGGCCATATTCATAGGGTATGTGAATGGAGTAAAAAGGTACAAACTTTGGTGTTTGTTTTTATTCAAATTTATAGTTAGTAAAGATGTCACCTTTGATGAATCCTCTATACTTGATCTCCGTAAAGTTTCCGTGGAGTTTTCAGAAAACAAGAACAACGAGCAGGTTGGAGCTTCCTGTGGAGCTTACCAAGGCAAAATGATCAAGAAACTAAGGTTGAAGATGAGTCAAAAGATGTAGATCTTGAAGAACTTGTTGTCAATGAAACATACACAATTGCGAAGGGAAGGGAGAAGAGGCAGACACGAAAAGTCCCCCTTGCTAAGTTTGCACACTACAAGTACTTGGCAGGAGTATGCATCAGATGCAACTCTGAAAAGAGCAATTGTTAGGTGGAGATTGAAAAGGTTGGTTTTGGGTTTAGTTCAACAATGTCATGTCAATTGAAAGAGTTGGTGTGAAAAGAAAGAAAAAAGACGTGGAAAAGTGGTGTGGCTGCT
Source organism: Przewalskia tangutica (assembly GCA_029844215.1). NCBI lineage: Eukaryota > Viridiplantae > Streptophyta > Magnoliopsida > Solanales > Solanaceae > Przewalskia > Przewalskia tangutica. The sequence continues at coordinate 2,688,437 of JAQGDG010000035.1, forward strand.
AGGATGTTTTCCTCCTTTGATGTTTTCCTCCTTTGATGTTACTCATGACATCAAGAGGAGGTAGAAGCAAAATTGATGTGTGTTTCCTTTGATGTCACCAATGACATCAAGAGGAGGTTTTACCCCTATAAATAGATGCATTTCTTCTCTCGTAGAAATCATCCCTAAAATCATACAATACATTGTAGTGAGTGGAGAGTTGAGGGAACAATTCTCTCAAGTGTAATTGGAAAATCTCCCCTTCCTTTGTTAATAATATAAAGGCAACTGTTCTCTGGTGGATGTAGAATCATTTTGATATGAACCACGTTAAATCTTGCGTTCTTTCTTTTACGTTTCCGCTAACAACTATCCCCACGCTAGTGACGGCTCCTTCATACATGTCATTTATGACATTTATATATTCAAGATGAATTCCTTTCTTCTCCATCACCCACCGAAGGACCTTTGTGTACTCTTCATCCATGATAAAAAGAAAAAAAGAAATATATTGATGTTATTATAGGAAATGCAAGTATCAATACTGAGGAAGGGCTTTAGTGTCCAAGAGAAAACTTAGCATGGAGTACTATAAAATGTGTCTTTTGAGATTCATATAGGCTTCTCCTGTTGTTTACCTTCCACTTGGCGACATTCCCCACAACAACTTGTGATGAAGCTCTTAGATAGTAACTGAAGGGACTTTTGAAAGCTGCCTTTTCTTCTTTATCCTTTTTTTCTGGTGCTTTTGGTAAATACCTTGTCTAGCACAATGATGACAGAAGCCTTCATACACGTCATCCTTTTTTTTTTGGATATTTTGGAATTCTTTTGTTTTGTTTTTATAATATTTACCTGTTTTACTGCGAGAAGCAGCACAAATAAGCATGGTTGGAAAGTGTAACGGGACAAATACATTTATGATTTGTTATGAATGAAGGTCGGGTCTGACATTATCGAAATTGTGACATCAGGTTAACTGCAAGGTCAAAAGTTTTCCTAGAAGTTTACAACAACATGCTTCCTCATTTTCAGGTACCATAAGTAGTTCCATTTTGTTTTTCTTGTTGAGATGTGTATAGTTTATGACATGCTCCAAAAGAATGATATGACGTTGTTGAAATAATTTCTACTAGATATTGATTTGACCATATTTGCTGAAAACTGGGCAGGCTTTCCTGCTGTTCTCATTAACACATTAAGTCATTAATTGATCTGGTTTCTTCTGGATTCTTTCAATCATTCTAGGGTTAGTTTTTCTTATTAAGAGACGTATAAGATTCTACTATGTGGAGAACCACTTCCAACGTGTTGTTAATGGCATTTGGAGCATAACTTTAATGAATAACTAAGTGCTCATTTATTCAGCTGATGTTCTTTTGGTTCTCAAGAAAACAATTCGAAAACATGTTTTCGTTTTATAAAATAAACAATTATATACGAGGGTGATAATATTATTAAAGAGTGTTGCGTGTGATTGCAATCTTAGTATTACAATACTGAAAGAATGATACTTCATTTACGGATATTTGAAGATGTTATCGAAGTCCTACCCATCTAGGTTGTAAATGGGTGGAAAGTTCCCCACCATGGTACCTGGGGTGTTGAGTATCCTCTTTGATGCCAAACCTATCAAAAACTCCTTCAAGTTTGTACATAGGGAGTACCCAATCTGTTGGTTTGCACAGATTTTGCATGGAAAATTGTTCCCATCTTTCATTTAATAAGCGTATTGAAAGCCCCACATCGGCTGTGGTAGGAAATATTGGTCACTTTGAATGATCTTGGGAATCCTACTCATGAGCTAGCTTTTGGAGATGAGTTAGCCCCAAGGTCCATTTCTTAACAAGGTATTAGAGCAAAAAATAATTGAGTAAAAATAGCGTGCTCTTTCTAACAACTTGAGCTTTTAGATGAGATGGTCACATACATGGTATCAGAGTCAGGCCCATCCCGATTCTGATTTACCCAATGTAGGCCCAAGTTATATAGTCCATGATCCAGATGTTCAGTCTTGGACGTGCGGGGGTGTTGTAGTCCTACATCGGTTGTGCGAGGTAAGAAATAATCTCTTTATATGGTCTTAGGCAATACTTATTTCATGAGTTAGCTTCTGGGATTAAGTTAGGCCCAAAGTCCATCTTTTATCTAATCAGTTGCACAGGGTTTTTGTTCTTCTTCTTAATGATGTAATGGTCTTGCTGTCCGATAAGTCGTTTATTCCTTTCCCCCCTGTGATATAAGGTCGTAAGTCAAGTAGTTTAATGCTGCATTGATTTGGATTCAGGGCTGTTCTGGTTGAAGATGATCTTTGCAGCAAAATAGCTTCTTTTGTTCCTCCTTTAATTAGCAAGTGCAGGCTTTTAGTTGCAAAACCAGTTAAACTTATATGATAACTTTTAACCAGTGGTTACAGAAGACTCTCTTATAAAGGTTAAAGTATAAAGTTAGGGAATCTTCTGATATAATGTTATTATATCTGGATGGGAGAAAATGTGAAATAACAATACAATAAACTGGGAGTGACATCTTAAAAGGTCTTTTAATTTGAAACCAATAGTTTAGATGCATAGCTTCCTGTTTTTTCAATAGCAAATTCAAGTTTAGGATCTGCTTTAATAGCCGTGTTATCAAAAGCGAAAAGCGCAAAAAAGCTCTAAGGTCAGCTGGGGATTTAAACGCAAATAAAGTGTGGGCTTTAATGAAAAAAGGCGCAATGGTGCAAATATACAAATATATGTATGTTTAGTCCAAGACTATTAATAATAAGCATGAATAACAAGAAATTGTAAATACATTACGATAACGTGAAATATCAATTATCTAGTGTCACATCTTGAAGAGAGGCTCATTAGCAAGAAGAAGTATGTCTTAGGGCCTTGATGATAGCGCACATAAAGTGAGGCGAAGTGCTCAACATGTTTTGAGCCTCGCTTCAGGGCTTAAGCACGCCTTTGACACCACTGCTTTAACATTGAATTCATGACATACCCTAATCAACTTTTTGTCTCGATTTGTAGGCATCGGTTAGTGAGAACTATGGTGGCAGCTTCTACATAGCTTCCGCAATGGAGTGATGCATGGCATGCCTTCTGGTAAAAGAACTCACTTGGTCTAACCGAAGATCATGTGAACTTTTGATAGTACGACATGAAATTAGAAGAGCCATGTTATCTTTGACGTCCTGTCTTCCGAGATGGTGTCTTTGGTTATGCAGGTAAGTGCTTCTTTATTCTACACTAGCAATCTTGCTTTTGAATTTCCTGGAACTGGAAATTGACTAGTTTCTTAACGAGCATTTACTAAAAATTTGAACACACTATATCAGCAATCTTGCTTTTGACCTCCCTGCGAAATTTATTGAATAAGTAAGTTCTCCTCACTCTTGATTTTTTGTCTTCCACTCTTCTCATGTGGCTCAGAAGGACCTAGATCTGTCATTAACTCTTATGAGATTCTTGCTGTTAAAGATTTCTGAAGCTGTAAAGTACTGCCTCTTGTGTCGAAGATTTTGCAAACCTTCAAGTGGTTATAGAGGTAGTTATTTCTAAATCCACATCTCATTTGTCATTTCTGTATCTTCATTTTATGTTTTAATGTTACTTAAAGTGCTCACATCTCACTTATTTCCTCGTTAACAGAGTGTTGAAAGCATAATCATATAGAGTGCGGTTTATTGGGTCTGATAAGACATCTTCTCAGGTTAAACTGAGCTGGCGATCATGGCACGTAGCGCTGTGTTTTGAGTGTTTTATTTCCAATTCTTGTAGGCATAAATTTGTCTTCCCTCTTGCTGGAAGTCAAGTGGGGCTTCACTCTTGGGATGGATGACAAAAGGTGAACTGAAATGCAAGAATCAGTTAAACGATATGTTCATTTTTGTCTTACACTTACTTTCAGGAGGTCCTGTATGGAGTTCAAGAACATCCGTGATATTTATTCGACTGAGCAGTAAAACAAGAATGCTATTTTTCACTTTCCCATTGTTGATGCAAAGCTTTGTTTGAATGTTGTTTCTTCCTAGAGGGGATTCAGTAAATGGGAAGTGGTACAGAGAATTAAATAAATAAAATTCTCCCCCCTCTAGCAGTTTAAGCTTTTATATGATATGCTCACACAATTCAACATGGTATACGAGTAGGCAGAAACTTTGGATTCTAAGTCTCATTCACCTGTTAACAGATTAGTATTTAATGTGCTTGCCCAAGAAAAAGGAATGAGGGAATCCATACAGAATCAATTAAATAAATACAAATACCCTCTCTCTAATAATTTAAACTTTTAGGTGAGCTGGTAGTCACACGATTTAGCAGAAAGGAGTAAGTTGCTTGCAGGGCCCAAAATTGATTTATGGAGAAAATTAGACAACAAAAGGATGAAGTGGTGACATGTGTTGCCACCATTGCCCTGTGAGAGTACAGCTTTTGTCCTTTCGTATCATCATTACTTGGTCCTGATAACAAAGCATTCTATATTTGTGAATGAATAAGCTTACGGTAGTAGTGTTATTATTAAAGAGCTCTCAGTGGTAAACTGCAGTCTATTGTTTGTTGTTTCCTATTTTAAATTTCAACCTTCTCAGTCTGTTCCTTTGCCTAAAATTTCTAGAAGTTTGGTCGTTACAACTTCTATTATTGATAAACTATCTTCAAGAAAACTGGTTCATGGAAAACAGTGCCTTATTGTCCTGGACTTGCTTGATTATGCTGTTTAAGTTTTTTTTTTATCTGCTTTTATGTATGTTTTTCTCTTCCCACTTCTCTCTCTTCTTTTCTAGTTTAATTGTGCCAGTGATGATACAGTGCTTATGTTTGATTTTGTTATTGCAGAAAGGAATCCTAGGATGCTGCAGTTATCTGTACTTTGGCGTTATTGGTCAGGCCTCACTGCACTGTAAATGTTAAGTGGAGTGAGTAGCAGTTTCAATGGCAGTGGTATTGCTCAGATGCAGTGTTGAGTGTGTGGTGCTGAGTGCTAAAAAGATCGTGTTAGAGATCGCTGGACTTCTTGCTGAGTGCTCAGATGCAGTGTTGAGGTAGAAGTGTATGTCATTTTTCGGAATACATCTTTTTTCATACCAAACACATCGTGTTCTGATTTTTCATGTTAATGAAGATAGAATATTTTGTGCTGGAAGGTGGATAATTTTATGAATTTCTTTGGTCCACAAGTGACCACCGGTAGAAACTTACTTTGTTGTTTACGTGATAAACGGTGGCCTGTCACTCGTAATTGAAGCATATATCAGCCTCCACCGATCGACCATGAAAATTAAAGAATACCTTGCTCATACTATTTCTTCACGTTTTGCCGTTACATTTTTCAAAGAGTAATATATGTGGGGACTATTGACTCAGTTAACAGGTGAAATCGTATACTTCAAGTGCTACTAACTACAAACAACAATAATCCCACAAGTGGGGTATGGGGAAGGTGTCGTGCACGCAATCTTACCCTTATCTTATGAAGGTGTCGACTCAAGTAAAGCATATCAAAAACAATATGAAAAAGAAATATAGTAGTGAAGAAGTCATGTTGAAAATGATAATACAATAATCAAAGTAAAAAATACAACATGTAATAATAGAATTTAAGAATAAGACAAGTGCTACTAATTGGATTTTAAATTTAATGTTACGTATTTAATGGACTTTTTAACGCATCTGTTGTTTGAGTAAAGGCTATTGGGTTCAACTGAATTAGTATGTGGACTTCTATCTCTGCTAATGATGCAATTCAAAGTAAAATTTTCAAAGTGTTTCGGATCTCATCCATGAATTTGGCAGTCGTCTTGTTTGAATTTTGAACTGTGTCTTGACACGTCGACAATGAAATCCTGTAGTAACATTCAAACTTCATCAACTATTATTTATGTTTCATGGTTAATCACATAAGTTTTCATAATAAGTATTAATTGATATCTTAGTAAATGCGGAAAAAGACATAATGGTTTCCACCGAAATACTAAATATGATGAGTAATGTGCTTTTATAGGTTAAAGTGCATAATTTTATTTTGATAAATATGCACTAAAAATGTGAAAAACATTAACAATGTCAGATATTTAACTTGAGTCCAATTTATATTCGATACTTGTGCGGCTTGGGTGAAAGGCGCATAATCGAGGCTCCTAATTCTCCGTCAAAGCTCACATATCCGACTATGATCCACCGCTCATACAAAGAGCTAATGAAAAAAGCGTCGCCTTATTAAGAATAGAAGTATGTACATGAACTTTGTACAACAAGGACATGTACGATGTAACTTTGGACATCAGACAACAAGGAACATGTAAAAAGTAACTTTTGTGGGGGAACATGTACATGTTCTTAGTGAGTACACCAATTTGTGTGTGGCGTTGGCAAAGTTGTGTTTGAAAAGTAGGTAGGTTGGAGGAAGGGATGTATTGTTCGACCAATGTGTTAGGTCTTGAAAGTCTTGATAGACAATTCATCTCGAAAAAACTAAATCTTGTGGTTGTCACAAAGAAATCTTTTATAATAAAATTGTACAATACTCTTTAGGATGGCTTAGCTAATAGTTGGCTTTGTTAAATATTACATTGTCAATTTTTGAACAAGTTATGCGATAATTTATGCGTTATTATAAAAGTATCTATAGATTAAAAAAAAAAGTACTCAAAAGTGATTGATGTTGGTATAATAATCTGTATTTGGCTAAATAATGTTTCAACACAATCTGTTAATCACTTAGTGAAACAGATAACATGATATAAACATTACTTAACAGTAAATTGATCATGAAACAATAAACGAAAACAGAATTTGTTTTAGAAAATAATTTCAGAATGTAATCGAGCCCACTTAGTTCAAAGTGTGTCCTTAAGGAAATTATTCCTCACGATACTGAGGTTAACGGAATATCGTCTCCCAGGATAGAACGATTATCTTACCAGAATAGTAGTACTCCAAATTCCGGTAGCAGCGAATCACTCAACGGCAGTATATCACACAGAATGAAGACAAAATATTTTTGAGTTCAAGAATTCAGGATTGAAAAATTGATTGAATAATGAATGAATAAATTCTTGAAATAATCAAGAATTTATAGGTTTGGAGGTACTGATTCTGAAGTCACATTCGCTAAATTAATTAAAGAAATGTTTGTCCAAAAAGATTATCGATCAATCTTTTGACAAAGCCGAGCGAGCGACAACGACGGCGCGAGGGGTCCTTGCTTTCTCAACCCTTTTAGCAGCTAGAGAATGTGTAATGTAATATATACACCTCTCTTTCCTTCTCCTTTTTCGATGTGGGACAAAAGAGCATTTTACTCTCTTTAATTTTCATCCCATCATTTTCCATTCACCAATATCAAATCCCAACAATTGATTCTTACTTAAAAGTTCTTAAACTATTCGTAAACAATCTTTGCATTAATATTATACACCGTTAAAACAACTCCTGCCTAACTAGCTAGTTCGTGAACCAAATGACTCCTTGTTTGCATTATGCATTATATCTGTCACCACTTTTCCTTATCATTGTTTAATTTTGCCTATAATTAATATTCTGTTTTTAATATGAAATTTATTTATTTTTAAAATGAGGAACCGAGTGTGCAGTGTCGCTCAATTTTGTTTCCATATTTTGACTATGGTATACGGAATTCCGTCCTCTTTTGGAGCTGATGGAGGAATACTCAATATTCCTTTGTTTGACTTAGTAAAATTCTTTCATAGCATGCGCCACATTTATATACCTGTATGATTTATCGTTTTCAAACCAAAAATCCAATCCTATGAAGAAAAAAAAGGATTCCAATTGTTGCTTCATCTTAAACATAATAAAATAATAAGACAATGAGACAAGTAAAGAAACAACATTTTTTTTTTCTCAGTTTAAATCTCAAATACTAACCTCACTTTGTCACCTTTATATATATGGTAACAAACCCTTCTTTCGGAAACTACAAACCAACCATAAAAAAATAGAATTTTGGGAGCTCTTTAATAATAACAATAATACAAGTAGCAAAATGGATAACTCATTTTTCAAAATGGAAGTTCTACAAATAGAATATTCTCTGTGCCTTAAACATAACATATTTTTTGTCTTTTTCTGCTTCTTATAAATTTATACAATTGGTGGGTTCAATTAAAATCACATATACTCTAGTATTATTAGCAAAAATCACATATTGAGGCTTTCATCATTACTTGGTCCTGATAACAAAGCATTCTATATTTGTGAATGAATAAGCTTACGGTAGTAGTGTTATTATTAAAGAGCTCTCAGTGGTAAACTGCAGTCTATTGTTTGTTGTTTCCTATTTTAAATTTCAACCTTCTCAGTCTGTTCCTTTGCCTAAAATTTCTAGAAGTTTGGTCGTTACAACTTCTATTATTGATAAACTATCTTCAAGAAAACTTGTTCATGGAAAACAGTGCCTTATTGTCCTGGACTTGCTTGATTATGCTGTTTAAGTTTTTTTTTTATCTGCTTTTATGTATGTTTTTCTCTTCCCACTTCTCTCTCTTCTTTTCTAGTTTAATTGTGCCAGTGATGATACAGTGCTTATGTTTGATTTTGTTATTGCAGAAAGGAATCCTAGGATGCTGCAGTTATCTGTACTTTGGCGTTATTGGTCAGGCCTCACTGCACTGTAAATGTTAAGTGGAGTGAGTAGCAGTTTCAATGGCAGTGGTATTGCTCAGATGCAGTGTTGAGTGTGTGGTGCTGAGTGCTAAAAAGATCGTGTTAGAGATCGCTGGACTTCTTGCTGAGTGCTCAGATGCAGTGTTGAGGTAGAAGTGTATGTCATTTTTCGGAATACATCTTTTTTCATACCAAACACATCGTGTTCTGATTTTTCATGTTAATGAAGATAGAATATTTTGTGCTGGAAGGTGGATAATTTTATGAATTTCTTTGGTCCACAAGTGACCACCGGTAGAAACTTACTTTGTTGTTTACGTGATAAACGGTGGCCTGTCACTGTCGTAATTGAAGCATATATCAGCCTCCACCTGATCTGACAGAAAATTAAAGAATCATAACCTCGCTTCATACTATTTCTTCACGTTTTGCCGTTACATTTTTCAAAGAGTAATATATGTGGGGACTATTGACTCAGTTAACAGGTGAAATCGTATACTTCAAGTGCTACTAACTACAAACAACAATAATCCCACAAGTGGGGTATGGGGAAGGTGTCGTGCGCAATCTTACCTTATCTTATGAAGGTGTCACTCAAGTAAAGCATATCAAAACAATATGAAAAGAAATATATTAGTGAAGAAGTCATGTTAAAAATGATAATACAATAATCAAAGTAAAAAATACAACATGTAATAATAGAATTTAAGAATAAGACAAGTGCTACTAATTGGATTTTAAATTTAATGTTACGTATTTAATGGACTTTTTAACGCATCTGTTGTTTGAGTAAAGGCTATTGGGTTCAACTGAATTAGTATGTGGACTTCTATCTCTGCCAATGATGCAATTCAAAGTAAAATTTTCAAAGTGTTTCCAGATCTCAGTCCCATGAATTTGGCAGTCGTCTTGTTTGAATTTTGAACTGTGTCTTGACACGTCGACAATGAAATCCTGTAGTAACATTCAAACTTCATCAACTATTATTTCTGTTTCATGGTTAATCACATAAGTTTTCATAATAAGTATTAATTGATATCTTAGTAAATGCGAAAAGACATAATGGTTCCAATCAAATACTAAATATGATGAGTAATGTGCTTTTATAGGTTAAAGTGCATAATTTTATTTTGATAAATATGCACTAAAAATGTGAAAAACATTAACAATGTCGGTATATTTAACTTGAGTCCAATTTATATTCGATACTTGTGCAGCTTGGGTGAAAGGCAGACAATTGAGGCTCCTAATTCTCTGGTCAAAGCTCACATATCTGACCTATGATCCACCGCCATCAAAGAGCTAATGAAAAAGCGTGACGCCTTATTAAGAATAGAAGTATGTACATGAACTTTGTACAACAAGGACATATGCGATGTAACTTTTGGACATTGTACAACAAGGAACATGTAAAAGTAACTTTGTGGGGAACATGTACATGTTCTTAGTGAGTAAACAAATTTGTGTGTGGCGTTGGCAAAGTTGTGTTTGAAAAGTAGGTAGGTTGGAGGAAGGGATGTATTGTTCGACCAATGTGTTAGGTCTTGAAAGTCTTGATAGACAATTCATCTCGAAAAAACTAAATCTTGTGGTTGTGCCGACAGCAAATCCTTTATAATAAAATTGTACAATACTCTTTAGGATGGCTTAGCTAATAGTTGGCTTTGTTAAATATTACATTGTCAATTTTTGAACAAGTTATGCGATAATTTATGCGTTATTATAAAAGTATCTATAGATTAAAAAAAAAAGTACTCAAAAGTGATTGATGTTGGTATAATAATCTGTATTTGGCTAAATAATGTTTCAACAATCTGCTAATCACTTAGTGAACAGATAACATGATATAAACATTACTTAACAGAAATTGATCATGAAACAATAAACGAAAATGAATTTGTTTTAGAAAATAATTTGAGAATATGTCAGGCCCACTTAGTTCAAAGTGTCCTTAAGGAAATTATTCCCCTCACGATTTCGAGGTTAACTAATATCGCCTCCCGTGATAGAGCGATTATCTTACCGAATAGTAGTACTCCAAATTCCTAGAGCAATGAATCACTCAACTACGATATCACAGAATGAAGACAAAATATTTTTGAGTTCAAGAATTCAGGATTGAAAAATTGATTGAATAATGAATGAATAAATTCTTGAAATAATCAAGAATTTATAGGTTTGGAGGTACTGATTCTGAAGTCACATTCGCTAAATTAATTAAAGAAATGTTTGTCCAAAAAGATTATCGATCAATCTTTTGACAAAGCCGAGCGAGCGACAACGACGGCGCGAGGGGTCCTTGCTTTCTCAACCCTTTTAGCAGCTAGAGAATGTGTAATGTAATATATACACCTCTCTTTCCTTCTCCTTTTTCGATGTGGGACAAAAGAGCATTTTACTCTCTTTAATTTTCATCCCATCATTTTCCATTCACCAATATCAAATCCCAACAATTGATTCTTACTTAAAAGTTCTTAAACTATTCGTAAACAATCTTTGCATTAATATTATACACCGTTAAAACAACTCCTGCCTAACTAGCTAGTTCGTGAACCAAATGACTCCTTGTTTGCATTATGCATTATATCCACTACCACTTTTCCTTATCATTGTTTAATTTTGCCTATAATTAATATTCTTTTTAATATGAAATTTATTTATTTTTAAAATGAGGAACCGAGTGTCAGATGTCGCCAATTTTGTTTCCATATTTTGACTATGGTATACTAATTCGTCCTCTTTTGGGTGATGGAGGAATACTCAATATTCCTTTGTTTGACTTAGTAAAATTCTTTCATAGCATGCGCCACATTTATATACCTGTATGATTTATCGTTTTCAAACCAAAAATCCAATCCTATGAAGAAAAAAAAGGATTCCAATTGTTGCTTCATCTGTGCCTTAAACATAATAAGTCAAATCTGAGGACAAAGTCAAAGAAACATACTTTTCTTGCATTTGTACGTAACCAAATACCAACCCCTGCTACTTTGTCACCTTTATATATATGGTAACAAACCCTTCTTTCGGAAACTACAAACCAACCATAAAAAAAAATAGAATTTTGGGAGCTCTTTAATAATAACAATAATACAAGTAGCAAAATGGATAACTCATTTTTCAAAATGGAAGTTCTACAAATAGAATATTCTCTGTGCCTTAAACATAACATATTTTTTGTCTTTTTCTGCTTCTTATAAATTTATACAATTGGTGGGTTCAATTAAAATCACATATACTCTAGTATTATTAGCAAAAATCACATATTGAGGCTTTCAGCTTGACGTGGTTGCCTCTTTTTTTTTTTAAATAAAATAAATATCAGTAGTAGGATACGTTTGATAAACTAAAGTTTATTCTTTAATATGTAAACCATAAAGATGATGTCTTATTCTTTTCATAACTTACGTCATTTTACTAAACGAATTCATCTGTTGGTAAACTATTGATTTGTCATTTATAAGTTTACCAACTCAAATATGCCATCTTTCAAATTGTTGTTTTGATCAAGATGAAACGTGGGCGTTATCGATTTAGCATTTTGGGCCTCAATCTTACTTAGATTTGGGCCCAATGAATTTAAATTCTTCACGGGTTAAACTTAAATGGATTGGTAAACTTCACATTGCATTATTGATTTCTTAATATATGTGTTTTTGACTAAAGGGACATTTATTATGGGACGGAGAGAATATAAGCTAAGTATTGATAATAATTGCAATTTCTAGGCCTATATACAAATCAAGTATTGTTAGTGCAAATAAAATTCAGGGAAAAAGATGGACAGAGAATAATGTTAATATGGTAGTATATAAATTTAGCTTTTTGAGTGCAAACATGTTCTTTTGAAGGAATTTAGTATTTTTAAATAGTAAAGCTATTGTTAGGTCTAATGTTACAACACCAAAATATGAATAACCAAATTCAACCCTTCTAAATTCTAACCATGATTTTATTAGGTTAAAACTTTTGAAAAACAATATCAGCCTAGATACCTATGGCGATCTTCCATTTTAGTGGGAAACATTAGTGGACAATTTTTTTGCAGCGAAATTTAGTGTTTCGTCACTAAAAGTATATGGCTATGTATTTAGATACGAAATCTAACTTTCGTCACGAAAAGTGAATAATTAATGATGAATTTTTGTGTTGCGACTAATAAATTCGTAGCTAAATATCACATTTGGTGTAGTGACCCTAAATTTGATTGTCTCTAAATGGTCTATATTCACTATCAATTATACTTTGATTTAACTTGCTTCTCAACCATAAATTCTACTATAATTAGTAGGGACTTATTTTGCCTATTCTACAGATAGTATTGTACCATCAATCTTTGAGTTTACGTATTAATCAAGTTCAACTTTGGTGTGCTTTGTGAAGTTTCCACATCTATGAAGTAAAGATGTGACTTGTGAGTAGCTTATTCTTTAATGCTCATGATAAGGTTCGATTCTCTCCGGTTCTGAGTAGCAAATGGGTTGTTCGGATCAAATATGGATGGATAAAAAACATGTTAAATAAAAGTAGATAAATTTTTTGACTAACCCTTATTTAACATGGATAAAAATAGATAATCGACGGATAATAAGAATATTCATATTATTCATGATTTCAGGAATAGTCAAGTGAGAACACAATCTAAAAGTAAAAAAATAAACATAGACTCGAGAAAGCAAGACCAACTCATGAAAAATAACAAACAAACATTTGAGTATTATATATATCCATATTATCTATTAAATAACCATTTTTAGTGGATAATATATGTATTTAATCCATTTTGAAATAGTCATTTATCCAACCATGTCTAATGGGTCAGATTGGATGATAAAGTACTTGTGGAAGTATTAAACATGTGCACCAAAGTACCATGAGGTGCGTGGTAGAAGATTAGTTGCATTGGTCTAGTTTAAGTCATTAAATTAGTTCTGGGTGGTTGGTTATTGATTAATTGAAGTGTTTAGTAGTTGAGGTTGTATATATAGGATATTCTTGTATTCATTTTGTAAGATATACAGAAGTGAAAATATCAGAAGAGCGGTTAATATTTTGCTCCCAAAACCACCGACTCTTTCTCTCTACTCTTTTCTTTTCTTCTCTTCATCAATACTCGATCTTCTTTGATGAATGTATACATGCAGTATGTGATCTTTAACATGGTATCAAAGCCCAAGGTATTCGATGCATCTACGGGACAAATTGAAGAAGAAATCAGATAGATCGAGACATCGAGACGCATGATGGTAGTTTCTGTAGAGTATCGATCGATTTTGGTACAGATGACACAGTATCGAGGAGGAATCGAGGATCGGTGTATCCTATCTGTTAATTGTCTTGATTCATAGTTGTTGATGATCCATTGATCGAGGATTGCATTGTTGCACTTGTTGATCTAATTGCATGTGTGTATATCGCTTCTATTGGTCACATTTGTTGATCTAATTGTCTATTGATCATGTATGTTGATCTAATTGATCAAATTTGTTGATCTAATTGATCACATCAGTTGATCTAATTGATCACATCTGTTGATCTGATTGTCTTTTGAATTGTCTATTGATCACATATGTTGATCTAATTGATCACATATGTTGATCTAATTGCTTATATTCATTACGATTTTGGATCTATACTTGAGGAAGAATGGGAAGTGTTGAAGGAATGTCGTCTGATGGAACAGATGCAGTTGTTACCATTGACCACAACCATCCGTTATATCTATATCCATACAATGCTCCTGGATCTTTGTCAGTTGGGATTACACTCACATGGATGGATAACTATACACTGTGGAGCAGAGCGATGAAGCTTGCACTATTGGAAAAGAATAAAATTGGCTTTGTCGATGGAACTGTGAAGAAGAAAAAAAATTCTGGAGACCTTACGAATATGTGGGAAAGGTGTAATGCTATTGTAGTATCGTGACTAATAGGGAATGTGAGTAAAAGCTTGTTGAATGGGATGCTCTTTAACTCATATTCATACATGATATGAGAGGAGTTGCGAGACAGATTTGACAAGGTAAATAGTTCTAGAGCATTTCAATTACATAAGGATATATTTACACTACGATAGGAAACATCTCCTGTATCTGTGTACTACTCGAGACTCAAGGACTTATGGGATGAGTATGACTCAATCATACCTGTACCAAATTGTTGTGCCAAGTCCAATGACTCTGTAGATCATCTTCAATACCAAAGGATGCTACAGTTCTTAATGGGTCTTAATGACAGTTATGGTCATGTGAGGAGTCAAGTGTTGCTGATGAATCAATTGCCTAATCTAAACCAAGTCTACGCTATGATAAATCAGGAGGAAAGTTAGAGATGCTTAACTGGGACTAGTCAGGGAAATGTGCATGATGTAGGTGGTGGTTCTTCTGTTATGTTCACTGCAACCAAACATAGCAGTGAGACCTACAGACAGAAGAAGTCACACAACACGAATGTGATATGTGACTTCTGTCATATCATAGGACATAAGAATATAGATTGCAACAGGCTGAAGAAATGCACATACTGTGGAAAGACAAGATATATGCAGAGATTGTTACAGATTAAATGACTATCCAGAGGATTCAACACATAGTAACATGAAGAAGGCAAATATGGTGACTGGAGGTGAACTTCTGTATGAGGACACTGGAGCAGGACATGAAGCTATGGGACAAGGCCAGGATATTACAGAAAGACGGATGGGACAGAAAGGATCACACCAGTTCACACCCCAACAACATCAGCAGTTACTCAACTTGCTTAAGGATCAATCAGAAACTGGAAGAACAAACACCATCGTGGCTAATATGGCAGGTATATGTAACAACTTTGACACACAAACTCTAATAAAATGGATAGTAGACTCAGGAGCCACCAATCACATGGTTGGCAATCAACAAGATTTACATAACAAACAATTGACAGAAGGTGCATGTAAAGTGCAGCTACCTACTGGAGAGTCGACCAAGATATCACATATAGGTGATTACCACATGGAAGGAGGTGATGTCTTAAAAGATGTCCTTTGTGTTCCTACTTTTCAGTTCAATTTGATGTCAGTTTCTAAAGTGACAAGGAAACTGGATTGTAGTGTCAATTTCTTTCCCACATGTTGCATATTTCAAGATCTCTCGTCTGGGAAGGTGAGAGAGATTGGTACTGAGGGGGATGGATTATACATATTATGTTTGGACAAGCAAAATAAAGGAAAGGAACTACACAAAAGCTTCGATAAGAATACGTAAGATCGACGGTGATGTGGCATCAGAGATTGTGTCTTGTGCCATTGAGTGTGCTGAGGAAAATACATTGTTTCCAGAATGATAGTTCATTTACATTACATAATTGTGAAGTATGTCCTCTAGCAAGGCAAACTAGGATTCCATTTCCTATTAGCTCAACTAGAACATGTACTTCTTTTGAATTGTTGCATATGGATGTATGGGGACCTTATAGAGTTGATACCTATAATGGAATGAAATACTTTCTTATAATTGTGGATGATTATTCTATATGGAACTGGGTATTTTGTATGAGGCTAAAATCTGATGTATTCACTCTACTTAAGAATTTCTTTTTAATAGTGAGAACACAATTTGAAACTAAAATCAAGAGGGCGAGGTCAGATAATGGGACTGAATTTTTCAATAGTAACTGCAGGGATTGTTTCAGCAGCATGGTGTAGTCCATGAGATTGCATGTCCCTATACTCTTCAACATAATGGGGTAGTTGAGAGAAAACATAGACACATTTTAGAGACAGTAAGGGCCATCAAGATTCAAGGCAGTATACCAGACAAATTCTGGGGATTTTGCATTGAAAGGGCAGTACATGTTCTGAATAGAATCCCCTTATTTGTTCTAAAACATGTGTCTGCTTATGAAAGGTTATACAAGTCTGCTCCTTCTCTATCTCATATAAGGGTTACTGAAAGTCTATGTTTTGCAACTAACCTCCTTAATCATGATAAGTTTAGTCCCAGAGCAGTAAAATATGTGCACCTGGGATATGGCTCAATGCAAAAAGGATATAAATTGTATGATTTAGATAATAGAGTTGTATTCATGAGTAGAGATGTAGTCTTCATGGAGAACATATTTCCTTTCAAGAATGATGGTGGTGAGAATGGAATAGACTCTATACACACATATGATTCATTTTCTTATGATAATCTAGTGCATCCAAGGGATATTACCATTGGCTCTTCTCCAGACAATGGTAGTACATATGAGAATGAGACCACTCATGGTTTCCAGCATACAACTATCACTGATACAAATATCACTGATTCAAGCATGCAGAACTCTGAATCAGTCATGCAGGCTCCTGACTCTGATCTGAGAAGATCAAGAAGGGCCAGCAGACCTCCTATTTGGCATAAAGATTATGTCACACAAAAGGGATCCACTAACTGTCTATATTCTATTTCTGCAGGCTTGACTTACTCTGATCTTTCTTCTAGATAGCAGGCATTGATAGCCAAGTCTTCCATTGCTACAGAACCTTGCAACTATAAGGAGGCTATCAAGGATGTCAAATGGGTTGAGACCATTGTTGACACCCAATTTTGTCTATCCCCTTTAATCAATAACCAATAAATTAAACAATTTTCTTTTTTAAAACTGCAATTTTTACATCGCAAAAACAATCTCTACACCAATAATATATGTATAATAAACATATACATGCGTAAATAAGGAGTTTGATAATGGCACCGCACCTTACGTATTTCCATTAATTCTTAATAAATTTTAAAAACAATAAATACGTAAACAAGTAAACAATCTAGCAATAACGTCGTGTCAAATAGCATAGTCGCATCTATTAATACGCAAAGCAATGTCGTAATTATTGTAATAATTTAAACCCAGGCTGAAATTAATAAAGCACCTAAAGTCATATCAAGATAATTTAATTTATTTCGAATAATAATAAATAAGGCCTGATAAACAAGATTTTAAATAAGAGCACCGCATTTTACGTAAAAGCATTAAGCAATCCTCAAATATCATATCTACATTTAGCATTTAAAGGATTTAAACTCCATTCAATTTTAATTTTAACATCGCAAAATACACATAATAAGTAAGTTTTAATAACGGTCTCGCATTATAAAATATTAAGCACTAATTAAATATAGCCGCATTTAATATTATAATAATAGCTTAGACTAATAAAACACCTAAATAATTTAATCACAATTTAGATTTCATTTATCTACCATTAATTAAATAATACACCTAAACTAATACACTTAAAACTCTACCCCTAATTAATTACTCACTAGCCCACACCCCAGCCCACGACCCACGGCCCAACTCCCCAGGCCCCTTATTTCCTTTCCCCCCATCAGCCCGCAGCCCATAACCCACTCCCTTTCTACTTCGTCCCCCCAGCAACCCTTAAACACAGAATCAAAAACGCAACAAACCCTAAACCTAAAGTGAAACCGCCGCACCTCCCTTACCTCACACCCCCCATCGCCGCACCTTCCCTGCCGAGATTCTCGCCTGAGAATCCGGCGACTTTCCTTACCCATGCACACGACTCGCCACTTACCATAACAACGATGCGAAATCAACCCTAAATAGCCCACAAAATCTTAACAAAACCAGCAAAAATTCCCCTCAAGCCGGTGCAAAAATTCGAATCAAGTCTAAGAGTACCATATTGGGAATCAAATCGCAACGAATCAACTTCAAAATCGCACCAAGATTAGTCCCTAAAAGCGGTCCTAAACTTACCATAAATTAAAGCCTAACTAGGAACTATAAAGACCGACGTTTGGACATGCAATAGAGATCATCGAGAATACCTACAGCATCAAGCCTAGAACCCCTCTCTTTTCTATTCAATTTATCATTATCATTCATGAACCGCTTTTCACGAGCTTTCCTTCGACGATTCTGGGGAACATTTGTCGTCGCCTTAGTTCGCTACCCACAAAAGGTCCGAAAATCCACTCTCTTTCTATTATTTAGTTATTTAGTTTGTACTGTGTGCTCTGTATGATAGGATCCATACATTATTTTATCGAATCTATTTGACTTAATTTAGTCATCGTTTCCAGATAAATATGTTAGTTGTGGCCTTCAGTATTTGTGGTGTCGATTCTGTTTTAAGCATGTGCGTATTCGATCGTGGTTTTTCTATGGGTATGGCTAAGTGTATAACATTTGTATAAGGGTCATAGATCCATTTTTGTGTTGATAGTCGAGATATTATGATTTCACTATATATTTGTTAGGATTAATTCAGACCTGGAAGATGGGTAATACTTGTCTTGCTATTTGTTGAACTCACGAAGACTGCCTAATACCTAGATGATTACTGTCGTGTGATTCAATCTCAGATTTCTACATACCCCTGTCTTTAGTATAATCCAAAATCCAGTACATAAAGTACATGGCCTCTGGATTTCACAGCCCCGACACATACTACTGGATCTGAAATTTGGTAGAAGTATAGAAGTTGTTATCTCATTTTGATTTCCAGGTATATTGCATATCAAGATCATGCTAAAATATTAGTCGTATACTGCTTTACTTAGATATATTTGGTATATGAATCAATTCAGTTTGTTTTAAGAACATTAAGTTGAAGGTTGTCTATGCTAAGTTTGTGGATACATTCGATGTACCTCCATAACTTGACATGAATCTGGAGGCTTGACATTTAGTGGTCAGTGGATAGTTTCGGATGGACTGAATTTGTCTACATGTTTTCTTATACCCTTGATTTATGTGTAACCGAATAAGTTGGGAGATATACATGTTGCATGACTTCTTCCATGTATGGATCCGGCAGTTTATCTAGAACTAAAATGAGTTTGTCCCACAAGGGATGTACCTAAACTATTGGTCTCGGAAAATATCTGCCTCATACTTTCTTTTTGAGTTACGCAATCTAGTGTATCAGTGATCATACGTCACAATAGATATACCTACTGACTTACCCTCATATCTGCACTGCTGCTTAATGTATGAAATTGCTCATTATTTCCCATTATCTGATATGTTGTTTAAATTGCATTAGTATACATTCAATGTATATGGATTGTATACCTCTCATGGTTTATGTGGATGTCTTGTGTATATCAACCCTTATATGGCTAGATATATTAGAGGTGAGTTTGTAAAAATGGGCCTGTTGGGCGATAATGCTGATATTTTTGAAATCTGGAAAAAATAAAATCTGATATTACTGGGCTTGAGTCACGTTTCCTGCATACTGGGGCCCATCACTTAATTAATATTTCAAGGTATTTACTTGCTGGGGGGGCCGTCATCTGTACTGCCATAGTTAATATGGGCAGCATGTGTACATGTGTGTTTGGTGTAACATTTCATTTATTTTCGCATATGATGAAGTTTAGAATATTTACTAATCTTTTTCTTTCTTATTTTTACATGACATGCATCGGGAAAATAATCAAGAGTCTCGGTATGAGACTCATCATGATGTTCATATCGCCGTCCACATTCTTGCCGCAGGGCTTCCAAACAACAATGGGATGGAATGACGTCGTCATCCGTTCTAGACATTACATCAACTCCAATCCCATTCCTTCCTTGCTTATTTATTTATTTATTTATTTATTATTGTGATAAATATATTTGTTAACCTTGTAATTAATAGGATAATTAACTCTACTAGTCCTTGAATACATTGGAAGGGTAGTTTAAAAGATGAATCCATTCCTTATTTATTCTAGGTTCACCATATAGACCTAAATCTAAAATAATTCAACTAACTCTAGCTATGCTTTAATCAATAGTCAATTCATCATTCCATATCTAATTCTTAAGAAACAAATTTTCTCATAAGCTCTTCATTAACCTTATCAATTTTTTGTAAATCTTACGTTGTTTAAATATACATTTCATCAAAGACCAAATTTGCATTTCATCCTAACATATGTTTTATTTATAAAATATTTCTATATAATGCCCTCTAAATACATATTTTATCCAAAATTAGCTTATATATATATGCTACAAAACGGAGATTTCTTTTTTTACCACAAAAACGCATTTTTAGCATTTACCACATCTTTTGTTCAAAAAATATGTTTTCTTAGCATGCATCCCTTAACATAAATAATTGACTTAGGTTTGAGCGGATAGCATGAGTTAGCGGATCTAAAGGATGCCTCACCTCTTCCTTTAGGATAATACAGAACCCTTACCCAGAATCTTATTAAGTTTAGCAGACATAAAATGGAGTTAATGTTGACTTTAATTAGTTGACGTTTAGGTGTCCTAATTCACCCAATTAATTAGGTGGCGACTCCATTAACACTTAACATTTTACATTTTGGGGAGGATAACCTTTCCGTCGCATTCAAGCTGACGATTCAAAATCGGGTCGGCGACCATTAAAGTGAAATCAAGCCCTGGAAGAGAATAAAACCTGGGAGCGGGTGTCGTTGCCTAAGGGAAAGAAAGCTATTGGATGCAAGTGGGTGTATAAAATCAAATACAAAGCCACTGGAGAGATTGAGAGGTTTAAAGCAAGGCTAGTTGCAAAAGGGTATAACCGTAAAGAAAGACTTGATTATCGAGAGACATTCTCACCGTTGTAAAAATGGCAACATCGGATCATTATTTCCATTGCGGCGTCTAAGCAATGGATCATATATCGATGGATATCTACAATGCTTTCTACAAGGTGATTTGTTTGAAAAAGTCTTTACGCGACTTTCCGAGGGGTTTCATTCGCATACCGAGATGGCAAGGTGTGTAAAGCTGTTGAAGTCTCTATATGGATTGAAGCAAGCCTCCGGCGGTGGAATATCAAGTTAACTTCACACTAGTTGATTACGGTTTTACGAGTTTGAGATTATTCTCTGCTCACCAAGCATCGAGGATGGAAAGATTGTGATTGTCTGGTTTATGTAGATGATCTACGATCACCGGAATGATAAGTATTACTTGATCGACTAAGGAGACTTTCTGATCTGCTTTCAAGATAAAGGATCTTGATGAACCGATATTTTCTTGGCATTGAGGTTGCGAGGTGGCGAGGAATTGTCATGCATCAGAGAAAATATGCACTGGAGTTGATCTCTGATATGGGGTTAGCATGAGCTAAGCCATCTCTTTATCCTATGGAGATGCATCAGAAGTTGACCACTTTAGAGTTTGATCAACACATTCTTTGCGTCTACTAGTTCAGGGTACCACTGAGCGAAGGACCCATTCTTGAATCCTGGAATTTACAGGAGGTTTATTGGCATGTTGTTGTATCTCACAAATACCAGATCAGATATTGATTATCCAGTTCAGTGCCTTTGCCAATTCATGCAGGCTCCTAAGCAATCTCATCTCAGGTATATCAAAAGTGCCCCAGGAGCTGGCATTCTTCTGAGCAGGTGTTTTGTGATGCTGATTGGGGATCCTGCCCCAACAACAGAAGGTCTATTACTGGTTATTTGGTTTTATTTGGTACATCTCCTATTGTATGGAAATCCAATAAGCACGTCATCGTCGAGAGCTCGGTGAAGTTGGTATCGAGCATCGGCGTCATGCGTTGAGGTAGTCTGGCTTGAAGGCCTTTATAAAGAGCTTGGAGTACATATTGACTTACCTGTCCCAGTTCATACCGACATTCATTCTACACTTCTCATTGCGGCCAATCCAGTTTTTCACGAGTGTACTAAACACATCGACATTGATTGTCACTTCACTAGGGAGAAGATTATGATTGGCCTCATTCATACAATGTACATACCTCACGTGGCGGCCATCGATTTGTTTACCAAGGTTGTCGGTAGTGGACAACATGAGTTTTGATGTCAGCTAGGAATGAAGAATATATTCATCACTCACAGCTTGATGAGAGGGTGTGTGGAAGTATTAAACATGTGCACCAAAGTATCATGAGGTGCATGGTAGAAGATTAGTTGCATTGGTCTAGTTTAAGTCATTAAATTAGTTATGGGTGGTTGGTTATTGATTAATTGAAGTGTTTAGTAGTTGAGGGGTCAAGATGTATATATAGAATATTCTTGTATTCATTTTGTAAGATTTACAGAAGTGAAAATATCAGAAGAGCGGTTAATATTTTGCTCCCAAAACCACCGACTCTTTCTCTCAACTCTTTTCTTTTCTTCTCTTCATCAATACTCGATCTTCTTTGCTGAATGTATACATGCAGTATGTGATCTTTAACCGTACTTGTTAGCACCTCTACGAAAGTTATTAGCTTCTGTTGAGGCTTTAATCCAGATTGAATGGGTTTGAATGTAGTCGAGAAATGCATTTAATTTGCTTAACCCAAATAAGACAGGAAGAAGAATTATATAATCTTTCGGCCGGCATTGGTTGTTAATATATAAGAAGACATAATTAGGTAATGGTAGTTCAATTTAATTAATTTGTTACACCGACTTTCCAAAGAATTGTGAGTCTGTTTTGTCCATTATTGCTTTGGGAAACCTGATTATTCTTCTTTAATAAGCCCTCGATGGACTGTTTCTTTATCTGGTCTTTCTGATCAGAGCCTCATACTCAGACTCGATCATGTCATACTTATTTAATATTTACTTATGGAAAGTCATAATCCATAAAAGTTGACTTGTTGACTCCAGGGTGCCATACGAATGTATTGATGTTGTTCTATAAGATTATAATTAAATGCAGTTTTTGTTTATTCTAGACGAATATAATATCAAAACTAGAAGAAAAAATGTATTTTACAATTTTCTTATGTTAATACGATGACATAATATATTTTAAAATACTTATCAAAATTTATATAGTTTGACTCTGAGAAAATAAAATATGATAATTAATTTGGGACGAAGAAAGTAGTTACATTCTGATTCTGATAAAAAAGCATTAATTACACGACCAACTAGAAAAGTAGTAGGAAAATTTTCATTTCTCACGCTCTGGTGGCTCTTAATTTGAACTTCTCTTTTACTTTTCCAATTGACTTAGGTGATGTTTGGTAGAAACACGGAAGTGTTTACATTTACCGGAAAGCAACAAACAACATTTCTCTTTCAGTAAACACTTTTTTGGAAGTCAAAAGTGTTTTTAGATGGAAAAGAAGCAAAGCATTTGATCTTACAGAAGCCCTTTTTGTTCATTTATTAAAAAAAAATCGGATCCATTTATCATTTTCTTTTCACAAAATTCCTTTTAATCTCATATAATATCTACATATAAAATAAAAATTTGGGAATATGGCTAGGATGGGGTAGGGGGTAGGGCAGGGGGGGAGGCCAGGTGGTCCGAAAAAAATTCATATCTTTTTTTTCTCAAAGTCACAAATGATATGAAATAGAAATTTGAGAATTGGTAAGGCAATAGGGTGGGGTGGGGTGGGGGTAAGAAAAATCATTTTCTTTATAAAAGTAACAAAAAATATGAAATAAATTTGAGGATGGGTAGAGGCAATGAGGTG
The DNA here is from genome assembly GCA_029844215.1 of Przewalskia tangutica. Taxonomy (NCBI): domain Eukaryota; kingdom Viridiplantae; phylum Streptophyta; class Magnoliopsida; order Solanales; family Solanaceae; genus Przewalskia; species Przewalskia tangutica. Next base: position 2,712,448 of record JAQGDG010000035.1, read on the forward strand.
GGGTGGGGTGGGGTGGGGAGTACCCTGTAGGGCGGGGTAAGAAAAAAAATCATATTTTTTAATAATTTTTTTTTATAAAAGTAACAAAAAATATGAAATAAAAATTTGATGATGGGTAGGGCAATGTGGTGGGGTGGGGGTGGGGGTAAGAAAAAATTCATATTTTTTAATATTTTTTTTTATAAAAGTAACAAAAAATATGAAATAGAAATTTGAGGATGGGGTAGGGCAATGGGGTGGGGGTCATTTTTTTATAAAAGTAACAAAAAATATGAAATAGAAATTTGAGGATGGGGTAGGGGCAATGGGGTGAGGTTGGGGGTAGGGCGGGGGGTAGAGGGAAGAAAAAAATTCATATTTTTTATAAAAGTAAAAAAAAAAATATGTCATAGAAATTTGAGGATGGGGTGGGGATAGGTGTGGGTAGGGCGGGGGTAGGTTTGGACATATTTGAGTCATTGACTATCATATTGTCGTTACATTTTTTATGTACAATATAATATTATTTTTTTATTAAATGTTGCAATTAAATAATTTTAAAAAAAATTATTAAATTGTAAAGATATATTAATTTTTAGAAACATATGATAGAAAAGAATATTTAAATAGTTTTAAATCTATTAAAAAGAATATTCTAGTAAATTTGCATAAATGTTGGTAAAGCAGAAGCTGTTTACGTGTTTGAAGACTTATAATTATAGTAAACACTGCTAATCGATTCTCCGTAAGCAGTTTACTGTGAACTACTTAGAAATAAACATATTTTTGTTTCAAGGCAGCTTAAACGTACTTAGTCCAACTTCTCTGTTTTTAAGTTTATGGAAATACTTTATAAATGATCGCCTTCTTAGAGACCATATCACTCGCTAAGCAAAATTAGCAATGGCTCATAAGATTTTCTTCATTTTTCTTTATTCGTCCTTAACAATATTCACCCAAAAAATCCATGCTGTAGATTACTCTGTCACCAACACGGCCGCAAACACCCCCGGCGGTGCTCGTTTCGATCGAGATATCGGTGCCCAATATAGTCAGCAAACACTGGCAGCTGCCGCTACGTTCATATGGAATACCTTCCAACAGAACTCTCCGGCTGACCGCAAAGACGTGACAAAAGTAAGCATGTTTGTCGATGACATGGACGGAGTAGCTTACGCTAGCAACAATGAGATTCATGTTAGTGTCAGGTACGTGTTGGAAATTTATTAGATGTGAAATAAGTTAATCCTATTAATTATGACTCGAACAATTAAAGCCCCGCACGTAGGAAACATGATTTTCACACGCGTGTACAAGTTGTGCCAAGGATCGTAAATTTTCTAAGTGGAATAGATATTGGTACGTATACAAAATGTTTGAGATTTAAATTGATGGACGGTTATTGGTCAAATAACAAATGGTTTCACGTTGATAAATGAAGGAAGAAGTGTATAATGTGTTAATGATGAAACGAGTCATGAATCGGGCTGCGGCGCCAAACTACAGGCCGCGTAACTCTGGTTGTGGCGTCGTGGCGCCTCCTGCGAGGCCGACTCTCTGAAGTTGGGCGCGCGGCGCCTCCTGCGGGGCATGGCTGGTAGTCCAGAGGCTGCGACGGGAGACGAAAAGACATGACTCTTGGGTTGGTTTTGAGTCATTAAACCTCCATTACATCTCAAATGAATTCAGCCATATTTGATTGGATTAACACTCCATAATCAAGGCCATTACATGGGCAATTGGAAAGTCATCTTCCCAACACTATAAAATGAGGTCTTTGGCTCATTTGCAAAAACACACTTAACATTCACTAAACAATTCTGAAATTGTCTTCCTCTTTTGCAATCACAAACACTCAAAGATCTTTCTTCCAAAACAAACACTTGAGTTTCCTTTGCTCATTTGTTTGATTGTTGTTTTATCTTGAGAGATAAGTTGTCATTACAACCGTCGAAAGGATCAAGAATTTGATCATTTCGTGCCCTCATGTTGATCATTTTCAGATTTCTTACTCACTTGTTGTTGTTGCATTCCTATTTCCTTGTCTCTACACATATTTCCCACAGTAGGTATAAATTGATTTAACAAATAAGCAGTGAACGCATGTCTCAAACTCAAAATACATATATGTATATATATTAAGTGATACGTACCCCATTATAATTAAATGTTAAATTTGTCTTTGCAGGTACATCCAGGGTTACTCTGGAGACGTCAGGAGAGAGATCATTGGAGTATTATACCACGAGAGCACCCACGTTTGGCAGTGGAATGGGGATGGTGGGGCACCTGGAGGATTAATTGAAGGGATTGCCGATTATGTGAGGCTTAAAGCTGGTCTTGGACCAAGCCACTGGGTCAAACCAGGGCAGGGCGACCGTTGGGATCAAGGTTACGATGTGACTGCTCGATTTCTTGATTACTGCGACAGCTTGAGAAGTGGGTTCGTGGCAGAACTTAACAAAAAGATGATAAATGCCTATAGTAATCAATTCTTTGTTGACTTGCTGGGAAAGACGGTTGATCAACTTTGGGCCGATTACAAAGTTAAATTTCCAGCATAGCTTAAGATTGCCTAATATTAGACCGAGAGAAACATCATCTATTGTCTGTGTACCAATACAAGGCTATTTGTGTCATGGTCTTGTTGAAGAATTATTGTACTCTAATAAATACTATATAAAAATAAGCACCAGGGATTAACTTTACAAATTATGTCATTCGTGTGACTAATTACTTATTAAGTAAGCAATTCCACTGCATTAAAATTCGAACTTCAAAAGATTATAGTATATCACTGGCGCCTCAGCAGATTTTGAATTCCAGTAGAGGCCAAAAAGCCCGAAGTTGCATAAGGAGGCATGGTCCTAAGGCAACACTATGAATAGTGTGTACCATCAATGAAGAGATCAGATACCCATATAGCAAACAAGCAGGGCCGTCTTTGGAAGAGATGTGCTACCGCAAAAGGCCCCGAAAAACGACAAATTTTAGAAGCCCCTTTTTCATTTTTTATTAAGTAGTATTAGCCAGAATTTACTGTAAAGAACTATAATTCGCAGGTCTTAGCCCAATCAAAGTAGGGGTTGATTAACTTGAAGTTGTATTGGATTGTTGTTTACAATTTAAAATAATTTCTAATTATTGAAATTGTATATTTACTTATATTAAGGGTCCACTTTTACGAATTAGAACAGGACCCCAAAATATTTGAGACGGCCTGCAAACAAGTAGAAGCATGTCACCATAAAGCAACTCGTTCTTGCGGAAATGTCCAAGATCAAAAAAATGTTTTTTGAGAACAGTATGTGAAAAATATGAAATTGGTGCAGAAGTAAACTGGAAATGATAATGTTCCTCAGCCAATAGGATGACTATTGAACCAAGAAAAACTCGCCATTTTTTTACCAAGATAGTTCAACCCCTAACAAAACTGAAAGAACAGATCCGACATAGTACAATTGTCCAGTATTCTAGGCATTGCCAACCGACATGCAACTTGCACTAAATAAAAGGAGATTATTTCTTATCAATATGCATTCCGAATACCTAATAGACTCCAAAATGCTTAGTCAAAAAACAACGTATCAACGCTCAGTCAAAAGGCCAACATGTTACATCATCCATTTTATTACCTTGAAATTACTGCAAATGAACTTGCTCAATTGTGGAAACAACTTCTTCAATGCTCTTGATGTTTCGTCTTTCTTTCAGGAGCTTCTTTGCACAGTTAAGCGCTCGTCGTTCACAAACAGCTCGTTTGGCGGCATCCTCAATTGATTCAAAATCTTCTACATGAGCTACCCCAACTATTCTCCTGTATATAATTAAGAAAAAAAAAGAATTTCAATCACATGCACCAAAACTTCAGAACTTTGTTGGGATTAATAAGAACATTGCTCTTGAATTCTGGAACAAGGCTTAGTTGCTAGGCATGAATCTACATTTTCCCCTCCTAAAAGAACTTGGGATTAAAAAACATTGCATCTTGTCCGCCTATATAAATATAGACACACATATATGTGTATACATACATTTGCATGTGTGCACACACATATAGTTGTTCATTGAGCACTTTTGTGCCTTCTGAGTTACCAAAATTGTTGTGGGAAACAATTAAATTACTTTCTTTGCTTCCTTGGCAACGGGTTCTTAATTTAAGAGAGAGAGAGAACATGCATAGAACCAAGATTAGAAATAAGAATTCACGAATCACCTTATCATTTTAGCAGCACCAAATCCAAGGGTGTCCTCTAAGAGTTCTTTCATGTACTTCTGCTTTACCAGTTGTCGAAGTTCAGTATTGTTGTATATTTCAGGAAGATATGCCTCACCAGGACCGTCCTTGTGCTCATCCCAGAGTGCAACAAACTTTTTGTGAAAGAGGTTCCAAGTCGCTGTTATTGTCTTCAGAATCCAAACTTTGTATGACTGAAAACAAACGAGTTCAACAGTAAGTGTCCAAAACAATGTCAGTGTATTCTTAAGTACGCCAATATTGAAGAAAGAAACTCCTCACCGGCAAAAATCTTATATCAAAAACTAATAAGATAAAGAACTCCTCACTGAAATTTAAGCAAGAAGCAATGGGACAAAAGACGTGAGGAAAATAAAGGTGGTCTGTTCTCATTTCTCACTTTTTGTATATCCCTCTATTCCAGACCTCCTCCTCTGTAGGGACTAGGGTGTGACCTGTTAACTTTTGTTCGCAACACTGAGAAAAATTCCACAAGCAACCTTGTCTATCAGCGAATCTTCTATGCACATAGCTTCTTTTCATACTCAATCATTCAGAATTCATCGGGATATGAAGGTCATATAGGGATCTTTCATCTCACAGGAAGTTTATTTGAACAAGTTTAAAGAATTGCATTGTTTGGCTTGATATTATACTTGTTCAAGAAAACTTGATCTACAACAGCTGAGATATCAAGTAATGGATTTCCCATCGCCAAAAGAATACCATCATATTCCATTACTACATTTTCAAGCAGGAATAACAAATGCATTTCCACCAACACCAGTAAGGTGTGAGATACTTTTGAACTTGAAATAATACTCTATCATTCTGGCAGATTCAAGCTGGCGTAGTGCAGGGCAGTAAGAGGAATTAAGCCATGTAAAGTCATCGACATTCTCAATATAGTGCCTCTCTAACAGCTCTGTAACAGCAACTGAAAATCCAAGCAATCCAACAAAACCAACACAAACATACACAAACCACAAACATTTCTTAGTGGCTTAAATTGAAAAACCAGCTAATAACTTCAGTTAAAGCTGGATAACTTGTTAGCTTTCATGCCCCTGCAGCAACCTCATTGCAACATTAACATTCTCAAGCAGCAATAACAGCAATAACATTCTGGAAGCTTGTCCATTGTTTTCTTCTTTTCTACATTTTCATAGTGAAAACACGGTCCTTCAACAGCTTCGTTAGAATCTGATTTTTTTTTCTTTTCTCAGAGTTGCCAGTTGCATTTTAACAACAGTAGACAAAGAAACAATCCTGCACCAGCAGGAACATAGCTGCAAACTGTTAGAATCATAAATCTGAAGGTGTATTTGTCTGCATCCATCATTGGAGATGGAGCAGTGAAGACGATGAGGGTCGAGAGTGAAAGGGAGAGAAAGGAAGAAGATCAGTTTGTGGAAATGTTTTCTAATTTCCTTTCAATCGTAGCCAACAGGTATTTATAGTGGCTTTGCACTATAAGCCACATTACAAATATAGCCAAAACACTAAAAGTAAACTTGTGCTAAAACTTGCTAAAACTGAAATGCTAAAACTGAAATATAGAAATGTATACTAATGTATACTAGTGTATACTAACATCTTCAACACAAACAAGTAGATAAAAGCAGCAACACAGTTGCTTATGCATTTAATGGCAGGAGCTTCAACTCCCACAACAATAATGAAAAACCTCTCGTTCCCTAGTCTCACTCGGACTAGAGAATTCCTCGATTCTCCTATATCAATGCTATGAAGAACCCCTCGTTCTCTAGTCTCACTCGGACTAGAGAATCCCTTGATTCTCCTATAGCAATTTCTATAATAAGCTCGGACATGCCTTGGAGTCTCCCTTAATCTCTAGTCCATTTTCGGCTAGAGACTCCTCGATTCTCCTACCCTGAGCTTACACATGTAAAAACAGTCAATCGAACACTTGATCGACTGTGAATAACTCTTTGAATCCTTGAATTGATTTTCAACTCAATTCATATCGTCTCCGACGAAGTATCCCTCAGTTCTTAGTCTATTTGTCGCTAAGAACTCCTCGATCCTCCTATCGATAGACATTCTCTACTCTTATCATCCTGATCAACATAACCATAATTTCTCTCCATTCACACCTTGCACAACAGCATAATACCAATCAGCAGTGACAACAACAAGTCGACTTGCTGGTTTTATTTCTGAATTGATTAACAACAACAACTGCAGTAGTCTCAACAACTGCTACACTAGCAGCATTAGTCACAACTGGAACACAGTGTTCAGCAACAATAATACCAACACAAAACGACGAACGACACTTTTCTCCAATTCGTCAACACCCAACAGCAACAACCAGCCAACACAAGCAACTAACGACACAATTCTAGAATCTGAAACAGAAAACAACAACAACAACACAGACCAGAGAACAACACTACAACAACTATCAACACCTTTTCTCCAATTTTCTCAATTCACCAACACAAAATAAATGAAGTTGAGTTTCCATAAACTCGACTATCCTCGGCGATCTGCGACGTCGCAACGGTAACCAAAGGCGGAGTGTATACGCATAAAATGATAATATCTCCATCCGACTAAATTGACAAACGCGATAATCGAAAAGTAAGTAACATAGAATGAATCGACTTTGATTCTCTGTCGATCCAGTTGTCACTCGCAACAAAATCGATCGATATACTATAGAGATTACCTCAATTTTCGATTCTCAGTTTTTTTTTGGAAGACAATCGCAATTGCGATTTCGTTTTTCAAGTTTTCAATTGCTTCTGATTTCCACCTCAATATGTTCTATCAACTCCTTCGATCTCGACCAGAACACACTTCGAATCGAATCGATTGCTTCGCGATTCTGATTTTTCAGAAAATCGCGATCCTTTTTTTTTTTTAGCGATTTCCGAATTTTCGCGATTGGATCGATTTCGATTTCTTTCAATCAATTTCTAATCCTAGATGTATATCCCGATCTCTGCAAACTTACTTCGATTTCAATTCCTTCAATCCGTCAATTTCACTTCAATTCATCTGCTGTATTTTCGATCTGCTGTTCGTCGCAATCGTCGCGCCCTCGGAAAATGTTAATCCGGCTTTAATATCATGTTAATTTTATCTATCTACATATTGTGTATGAATTGAAGTAGAAGAGAAGTGAAAATAGATGAAAAGACAAGTGAGAAACCAAAGAAGAATGTGGAGAAGAGAGGGAAGAAATCTGTACAGACGGGAGAGAGAAGAGTAGAGAGAGAATATTTGTTTTGTGCGAGCTTTACTTTTATTTTCACTTAATGGGAAAATACAAGTGTAATCCTGTATTTATAATGCTAAGTAAATCTATATATCTATATCTCAACAAGGTACACTTTGATTGTAGTTTGAGTGTTTAATAAGTCATAACTTACAATTTTAGTGTATAAATGGAAAATTATGACAATTTTAAGGTGCTGATTATGTATTTAACGAAAAAGAAAACTATAATGGCTAGGGAATGGATCAGTGATGAAAATTAGAAGATAAGCGAGAAGATAAAGAGGGAAGGATATTTAAAATTGATTTGAAGGAAGCAACACATTATATCGCAATTTAATCATTTAATGCTTCCTATTTTGCCATAGGACAAGGTAGTGTTTTTTTTGTCATGGAATCAACTGGAATAGGCACCTCTTTGCAATTCGTCATCTTAGCCATGTACACAATCTCTTCTGCATACTTACGCTGACACAAGAACATATGATTGGTAGACCTGATCACTGATATCCCCAAAAAGTAACTCAACTTCCCCAAATCAGCTATTAATAGTACTCCTATTACATATTGTGATGTTATTTCAATAGTCTATAAAAATTGTATTTTAATATTTTCTATTATTTATTTATATAATATAAGAGTTGAATATATTTAATTTCCATGTACAATCAGATGTCATCATGTAAATGAAAAAGAAAACGATTAATCTGTACGTTAGTAAAACGTCACTTGCCTATCAATTTAGTGTACAGATTAAATTGAACACTCACAAGTCACAACCCATTCTTAAGTACAATAACTTATCTTTACCAGATTGTGAATAGAAAATTATGGAGAATTTGTTTTTAGGAACAATTTACAACCTCCTTTTTGATGCATAGTTGATTTTTTATACATAATAAAGTATATATTGTCTAATAGTATCATAATATATACATGATATTTCACATTATATATCAGAATGTATACATCGTACTTCACAATATATATCGAAATATATATATATATATATATATATATATGATACTTCACAATATATATCAGAATGTATATATGGTACTCTTATTCTCTATCGAAATCCTATAATGTATACATGGTACTCTTATTTTCTATCGAATTTCCATAATGTATACATGGTATTCACAATATATATCAGTACATGAAGGGTACTTCACAATATATATCAGAATGTATACATGATATTCTTCTTCTCTATCGAATTCCAAAAATGTATACATGATATTCTTCTTCTCTATCGAATTCCAAAAATGTATACATGGTATTTCACAATATATCATGGTAGTTTTTTTATTTATTTTAATTGGATAAATTAAATAAGATGAAAGGAAAGAGAGTGAAAACGAGATACACACTAACGTAGAGATGGAAGAAATATGAGAGAAACATTTGAGAGATTTTAGGGGAAGAAATAAGAGATGAGGAATGTGGAAGAGAAAATAGGAAACAAAGTATGTGGAGCCTGTTTTATGCCAACTTATTAAAGTGGCTAATCTATGTCAATTAGATCTAAGAGTACTTGACACATCATACCAAATTTTCAAAAAAATTTAGATAAACTAACAGAAATACCTCAAAAAAAAATTACCAGCATCATATCCCTTTTAAACTAATTATTCGTCGTACCCCTCACCCAAAACTATTTACCCGACATACTCCATCGCCCAAACCCCTTTCTTTGTGATACCATCACAGTATATTTATATACCATAATGGTATCACGGAGTACTAAAAGAATGACTGAAATAGTTCTCCATGATACCATCACATTATATTTATATACCACAATGGTATCATGGTCTTGAAGAGTGTTTCATTCAAGGACTGAAGCAGTCATTCATGATACCATCACAGGATATGTATATAAAACAATGATATCATAGAATTTTTTTTCTCGAAAAGTGTATCTTTTTTTTAATAAAATAACATGATCATCCATTATATACTATCTCATTATATTTATATATATCAGGATGGTATCATGAAAGACTAAGAGAAGGACTGAAGCAATCTTCGACGATATCATCTCAATATATTATATACCATGTTGATATCATAACTGAGAGGGGGGGGGCATCTCAGATAAATAATTTTATTTTTTTCTGGAGATACAAAAGTAATAGGGGTATGGACGGGTAATCAATTTGGTAAGGATTGTTCTCGAGCAAAATACTCGATTAGAACCAATGGATCCAAAAGAAGGCAAAGAAAGTGGAGATATCACTATTTCTTGAGCCGTTCAAAATGGACTGGCCCAATTCAGACTAGCTCTATGAGATCATGGGCTAACTGGATCAAGGCCTAATAGCCTCATGTTTAAAATGGACTGGACAAAGCTTATGGAGCGTTGTAACATAATACTAGAATAGTAGCATATTGAAAAATCAGGATACGAAATGTAGCGAGAAAGAGAGGTATAATTCTTCTTATTTTTCAAGTGTATTCACATATCATTTTTCATGCCTCTATTTTTACATAGAAGATGCTTATAAAAAGATGGTCTTAAACATAGACACTAATTATTGAGATCATTTTTTTGTTGTGAAGGAACCCACTTGTGCATTATTTTTGAGTCGCAAGCAGAATAAACCCCGAATCGACGATAGCGCACGCGCGTCGGTAGGTCACAACAGCGGCCCAGTGTGCGATGCTCAACAAAGAAGGTTTATGCAGGAATCGAGCTACGTGGCATGCGGTCGTCTTTCTGCGCAATATCAACTTAGTTTCTTACAGTCTAATTATTGAGATCATGTAGGAGGTTATGAAGGTGTGTGACTTATCAACACAATGGTGTAGAGGAGTGAAAGTTACACATTTAAGACTTATTGACATCCACCATGATATTATTATTTATAAGACGTCCCCTCAAATATCCATTAATAAATAATGTGCTTCAATAAAACTTTATTAGAAAAAAAAGCACACGCATTGAAAGTTGCATCATTAAATACCTTTAGAAAAATTAATAGGACGAAACTTTGATTAAGGAAAAATGTGTATTTTATTCCCCTCATAAAAAATATGAAAGAGATAATGCATTCCAATCTAGTACATTATCAAATGTTAACGTTGACTTTCCTTAGTGAACAAATCTTCTAAATTGACACTTGAATTTGTTGAGATTAATTTTCTTTGTTTCACTTTTAGTGTATCATTTAGGAGGTTGAATTATATATGTTCATGCAATATTGTTCGAACTAATTCATTCTTCAAAGAAGACCTCGCAATTTATGAATGTGTTGAGTTAATCAGTTTTACTCTAATTTGCTTCATAAATTAATTTTATCTTTGTAAATTTGAATAAGTAGAAATAATTGACTGTCTTTTTAATATTTAACAAACTTGTTTGTTAGCTCTAACAGAAAATGTAAAGAAAAATAGAATAATAGATCTAACACGAGCTAATATTTGGAGGGGCAAATTTTGTACTTTTTTTATATGTTTGGTCTATGTAGCACGGACACGCGAGAGGTGTCCGATAGGACAGACACGTGAAACAATGATTTTGAAAAATAGGGTGACACAACACTGTAACATAAATAAAAATAAATTAAAATATTTATATATATATATATATATATATATATAATATATAAAATACTAAAATTAATATTATTAAAGCTTCACATTCATAAATAAATTATAAATTTAATTCAAATTTGTTATATACCAAATAACCAAAATACCAAATTAAATATGTACCAAATTAAAAAGAAACATTCATAACAAATTGACAATCAATCAAATATTCAATACATAATTTATAAGACCATAGTCCATAAACTAATACATAAGTATGTCCCAAGACCCAAATTCAATAAATATAAATTTACTTAAAATAAATCAAATAAAATTAAAACTAAACTTTTTCTAAAAAAAAAAAAAATGTCCCTGCCGTGTCCCCCGCGTGTCCCTGCCGTGTTCGATTTTTTTTTTTTTTTTGCTGGGAAACGTCCCGGACACGTGTCTGAGGCGTGTCCGGGGCGTTTCGTGTCCGTCGGACACCTCACCCTAAATGAAGTGTCCGTGCTTCATAGTGTTTGGTGAATTTTAGGTGTCTGGTACTGTTTTTTAAGGTATAGTTTATGCTAGAATAATAGACGATATAGTATTGATTGATGAGACTCACAGCGGAGTGAACGCTAAGCTGAAGGTTTGGAGACAGACTCTGGAGTCTAAAGGGTTCATGTAGTAGGACCAAGACAAAATACTTGGAGTGCAAGTTTAGTAACGGGAGCGATCTTGAGACAGACGTGGAGGTGAGGCTTGGTACTCATGTCATTCCAAAAAAAAAAAAACTTCAAGTACCTCGGGTCTATTATCCAAGGGTATTGAGAGATTGATGACGATGTCACACATCGTATTGGGGCAGGGTGGATGAAATGGAGGCTCGTATTTAGAGTCTTGTGCGATAAGAAGGTGTCATCAAAACTTAAAGGCAAGTTCTATAGGGTGGTGGTTAGACCGACTATGTTGTATGGGATGGAGTGTTGTCCAGTCAAGACTTCGCACATCCAAAAGATGAAAGTTACGGAGATGAGGATGCTCAGATGGATGTGTGGGCATACAAGGAGAGATATGATTAGAAATAATGATATTCGGGACAGAGTGGGAGTGGTCTCGATGGAAGATAAGGTCTGCGTATACTCTATTCTCCACAGACCCCACATTATGAGATTTTAATGAGTATGTTGTTGTTATCGTAGTAGTTTATGCTATTTGTAGTGTGTAGTCTACTCAATGTACCTAGTACCGTTTTTTAAGTTTCATTTTTCAAATTTGATGACATTTTCCTAATGTATCTAGATAAATATTTATTTCCCTAGTTTTATAGATCTAATACCTATAATTTATTAATTTTTAATGAGATGGAAAATATTTTGTTTTTGACAAATTTAAAGAATCAAATATGTAAAATTATATTTAAGAGAATATTCTAAATCTACGTTAAGCATAATAAGAGACCATTTTATCATTTTTTGGGTGCATCTTCACATATCTTTTTCATCTCTTAGCTTTGGTCCACTCCCAATAAATAAGTAATTGCATTTGTCAATAAGGCAACGGACAAACGCATAAGTTAATCAGTATAATTTTCATTTATTTGTCACAATGCACTTAAATGCATTCGTAAGATCGAATATTCTTTCCATTTACTAATTTCGTATGAGCATGCGTCGCCGGGTATCGCCGCCTTGCTCCTAGCTAATTGTGTTCCACAAACTTCGAATAATTTACATAAGTTTCGTTTGTGCATTAAGAAACAATGATTGATATAAATATTTTATCACAATACCCTATTAAATGGTAAAACAAATCTCAATAATTGAAACCAAATTTCTATACGTAATTATTAAAGTTAGTCTGAAGTTTCACGGTTCAACATTAATTTTTTATAGATATTAGTAGTAATTTAAAATTCATTCATCTCTTTAATGAAGATGTGTGTGTTAATCTCAATACAAAGTATTGATTAGCTAAAATTAACTTACATTTTCAAAAGTCTTGATAGTAAATAAATTAAATGAATACTTAATAACTGTTTGATTAAGGTTTAAAATTAATTTATTTTGAAAAAATGTTTTTTTAAAAGTACTTTTAAAAAAGTAACTTTGATGAAAAGTAAAAAGAGTTGTTGATGTTTATGACTTAAAAAAAAAGACAAATAAGATTACATTTGTGGCATGACAATCCACTTGACAATCCATGTGGCAAAATGAGTAGTAAAATGAGAATTAATTTTGGGAGAATAATATTTTAGATTTTTTTTTTCAAAGAGTACTACTATTGCAATTTACTCTATATAATCTAATTTTAGATACATCGATCTCAACATTTAGTTATAGAAATCGGAGTGTATATTTTATATTAATAGGTTGCGTCAATTATAAGAAAAGTTAGTATTGTGTATTCAATGGTGCCACTAGCGTTTGATGATTTAAAAATTTCTCTTGGGATTGGATGTCATGTGTTGGTGGTTTTGTAAGATGATATTAATCTTCCTTGGGAGTCATTCATTAATATCAAAGTATATATAGAGTACAATGTTCATCTCTTATACAATAGGAATCCTAAATCTATACAAAAGAGGAATCCTAGTCTTATCATAATTATATTTACACAATATATGAAAATATTCTAATTATGGATAGGGAATAATATTGTCTATATTTACACGTTTACACACCCCCTCAGTCGGAGCGGGAGGAGGCCGGACGATGAGACTGGATCTGAAGTCAAGAAATAATTGTCTGGGAAGTCCTTTGGTAAATATGTCTGCATACTGATAGGATGATGAAACATGTAGCACTATGACATGGCCTAGCGCAACTTTCTCACGAACGAAGTGTAGGTCTATCTCAATATGCTTGGTTCGCTGATGTTGAACCGGATTATGAGAAAGATAGATGGCAGAGATGTTATCACAATACACAATAGATGTCTAACACAAAGGACACTGAAGTTCTAACAGTAAATTTCTGAGCCAACAAAACTCAGCTACTATATTTGCAACGCCTCTGTACTCAGCCTCAGCACTGGAGAGAGATAGGGTAGCCTGTCGCTTGGCAGACCAAGAAATCAGATTATCCCCTAAGAAGACACAAAAGACGGAGGTGGAGCGTCGCGTGTCCGGACATCCTGCCCAATCGGCATCCGTATATGAAAGCAACATGTTTGGTGCAGAGGGGTATAGGTGCAAATCATAATCAATGGTGCCCTTAATGTATCGAATGATACGCTTAAGAGCAGTGAAATGAGACTCCCTGGGGGAATGCATGAATAAGCACACTCGGCGTAAGATAAGCTATGCAGTCTGAAGGTGAGATACTGAAGTGCACCTGCAAGGCTCCTATACAGAGTAGGATCAGAGACTGGAGCACCATCCATGGCACTGAGCTTAGATTTGGAATCAACTGGAGTAGGCACCTCTTTTTCAGTTTGTCATCTTAGCCCTGTACACAATCTCTTCTGCATACTTACGCTGACACAAGAACATATGATTGGTAGACCTGGTCACTGATATCCCCAATAAGTAACTCAGCTTCCCCAAATCAGTCATTGCAAATTCGGACTTAAGCAAGACAATAATCTCATTTTTCAATCCTTCTGATGAGGCAGTAAGAACAATATCATTCACGTAAAGTAATAAGTAAGCAGTGCTACTACCTCGATGAAAAATGAGAAGTAATGTATCACTCTTGATGCATACAAACTCAATCTGCAAGATATACTTGAAAAAACGATCATACCACGCACGGGGAGCCTGTTTCAAGCCATATATTGACTTACGGAGATGACACACATAGTGAGGAACTGCTGGATGGGTGAACCATGGCGGCTGATGCATGTAGACTGTCTCTCTCAGATCCCCATGTAAGAATGCATTCTTCATATCAAGCTGATCCAGTGTTTGCCCATGACAATGCTCAAAACTGTGCGAATGGTAGCCGGTTTGACAACCGGGCTGAAGGTCTTACCACAATCAATGTCGTCCTGCTGATTTGTGTCATTAGTCACAAATCGTGCCTTATACCTCTCAAGAACTCCACTGTCTCTGAATTTGTGACGAAATAGCCACAGACAACGAATCACATTCACCCCCTCAAGTCTAGGTACTAGATAACATGTGTGTTGTTTAGTTAAAGCATTAAATTCCTCAGTCATAGCCGCATTCCAATTAGGGTCCTGTTTGGCCAATATAGGGATCTTGGGAATTGGTGAAATAGTTTGGGCAGACAAGTTAAATTGGACTTTGGGTTTGAAACTTCCATGCTTTGCACGAGTTTTCATTTAGTGAGTGTGGATAGTGGGAGGTTCCAAAGCGAAGGTATTTGTTGGATACGGAGAAGGAGGGACAGACGCCGTAGTGGAGTGCTACGCGTGGAGGAACCGTCGGGCGCCGGTCAATGTCGCGCTGGAGGATTGCGAACCTCTGTTGTTTTGGCGCCGTGTGCGCCAAAGATCGGCGATCGCGACGGTGAATCAAGGACCTGTTCGCAGGAGTTTTGACGCCGCGACGTTGACGCTGAAGAAGAACTTCTATGCTTTAGTTGACTTAGGATGATGGGAGAGATGACAGACTCGTCAAGAAAAGAGTAATTCAGTTTTTGGAACTTTTTAAGATTCGAAAACAGGAATGTGGTCTCGCCGAATGTGACGTGACTAGAGATGTGGATCTGACGAGTGGACAAGTCATAGCATAGATAGCCCCATGGTTCACGGAAGCCTAGGTAGACACGAGTGGGCCAGGGGCTAGTTGTGAGGCGTAGATGCAAGGTTAGGATAACATAGACAACCGAATATTCGGAGATGATCATAAGAGGGGACTCTATGATAGAGAATTTCGGTAGGGTCATATTGTGAAGGGTGCTAGTTGGGAGAATATTTAGAACGTATTCTGACATTTTAGCAGCATAGACCCAGAAAAAATGGAGGTAGGGAGACATGAATCAAAAGAGTGCGAATCATATTGTTAATGGTGCAGATGATTCTTTCAGCTTTACCGTTTTGTGAAGAGGTATGGGGGCAGGAGAAGCGAAAGACCGTGCCATTATTGGTACAAAACCGATGAAACATAGCGTTATTGAATTCACGACCATTATCGCACTGAAAAGATTTTATGTCTGTTGATAGTCAATTTTGACCCGTTTTTTCATATATTTCTAGCAATTTTATCTGTTTTAGGACACCGCATTTTAATCATCATTTTTGCATTTTTTACATAATATTCTATGTTTATTTCTTCACAAAATGGCATTGCATCTTTTTATTTTAATTTAAGCATTATGTATTTGTTAATATTATGTTTCTATTATTATTATATTTGCATCTCTTTAAATAATTAATTGACATCCCGTTTTTACTTTTAATTAAGCATTAAACATTTCTTAAATATTGTTTTTTTATTATTATTGCATCGACATTTGCATTTTAATAATCTTGCATCTTTTTAAATAATTTTCTTTTAAATAATTAATCCGTTTTGCATTTCATCAAATCAGTCCCAATTCGAGGCTTAATTCAGATCAATCCAATCCAACACCCTTTTTATTTTTTATTTTTATCCAACACTCTTTTATTTTCCACCCAAAACAATAACACTCTTTTATTTTCCCCCCAAAACAATAACACACTTTTCATTTCCCCCCAAAACCTAAACTTAAACCTAAACCTAAAATATCTACCTTATAAATAAAACATTACACTCCCCATTTTCCCTCCCAACAACAACACTCAGTAGCCGCACAACCCTAAAAAAGACCCTCCCCTTTTACATATGCTCTTCCATTTTTTAATTTTTTGCTCCTTGACCCTTAAGCACCTGCTTCCCGTCGCCGGCGAACCAAACCTCCAGCGAACCTCCACTATCAGCCCTTTCCCGTCGTCGAACCCCACTGTCACCACCACACCACAACCCCATAACCCCCTTGTTATGCCGCATCTACTCGCCGAGTGACCACGGCGATCGCGAGGCGTTGTTTGGTTCTTCTTTATGTGTTATTATGTATATTTTGGTTGTTGGACTGATTTAATCTCTTTATCATGTTTTTACGGCGACGCTATTGTTATTTTTCGGCTTTGTTACTATGATATTGTTGTTGGTTATGGACTGTTTTGATATTTTTTTCATTTTCTGTTTTTGGGTATCTTACCGGAGTTCTTGAAACACCGATTACCCTCTCGTTCGGCTTTATTTTGTTTGGTATGTTGTTGGTTATAGACTGCTTGGGTTTTCTGTTTTTGGGTAACTCACCAGAGTTTTCAAAATTCCGGCTTTGTTATGAAATTTCAGGCGACCTTGTTGGCTTCATTTTTGGTATCTTTCGACTGTTGTTGTCGGACTGATATTTCCAGGGATATTGTTATTTTCCGTTTTTGTTGGACTCATTTTCGTTGTGTTTGGGGTTGATTTTGATGATTTTGCCCCTGTCACTATTTTATTAAACTGATTTAGAACAAATACTATACTTTTGGTTACTGATTTGAACATGATACTACATTGGCCAATGAAAAAGTTATCCGTCGATTTTTGAGGCCTCCACAGTTGCAAAGACGGACAATAAAATAAAATAAAACTTTCTGGGCAATGAAGATTTCTTCCACTTACACGGGATAACCAACATGCGCTGGCAGGGCGAATTCTCTCAGCCGCACTTGTTTAGGATGTCCTACTTTATTTATATATATATATGAGCCCTATGTGTTTAAAACTATTACTGTTTTGGCGCGGATTTGAAGGTTTTATTTATTTTATTGTTTCTAACAATATTGGCCGATGAAGGAATCTCCGTCTGATTTTCAAGGCCTCCCATGTACAAAAGACGAATTTATTTTTTGGCTTTACTTATTAATTCTTGTCATTGCTTTAAAATTATTTATTCTACTATTAACACTTTTACTAAGTGTTTATGCAGGTACCCGGAGATCATCTTGTGCAGAAGGCCTAAAAAGGGCTAAAAGATGTCCCAGAGTTTTATTTTATGTCGCATTTAATTTTAGTTTTATTATTCTGTATTGCATTTTATTTTAATTGTAAATTATGAAAAAATGCTTAGAATAGGTAGAATAAAAGCCAATATATAATTAACCTATGTTTGAACGAATAACCGCAAGTTAGCGAATCTTAAAGGATGCCTAACCCCTTCCATTTAGGATAATAAAGAACTCTGATCCAGAATCTCATTAATTTCGCAGACCATTAAATGGAGATTAATTGTAGTATTTTACTGCAATAAATCAAGTGTCCTAATTCACTTAACTAATTAGGTGACGACTCCTCAAAATCAGTATTATTGCTCCATCCAGGGAACCGCGCCAAATAGCAACATTGCGGATACCGTTTAGACCCCGAGGTAAAAAATGGGCGCGACAATGTCTTTTTCAAACTGTGTTTGAATGAATTTTCGAAACTCAAGAAATTTGGCAAACACTTCCGATTTAAATTTGAGAGGATACAACCAAACAAAGTGAGAAAAATCATCTAGTAAGATAAGATAGTATTTATGAATGAGAGAACTAGCAACAAGTGATGTCCATAAATCGACATGTATAATATCAAAAGGTGCAAAAGTAACAATAGTAGATGATTTAAATGGAAGACGAATATGTCTCCCTAAAGAACAAGAAACACAGTTTTGGGCAAGCTTCCCATTACAAGTAATGAAATTATTGTCTCTAAGAAAATTAAAAACTGGAGCTCTTGGATGACCAATCCTATGTTGAAGAAGAAATGGTCGCTAGAGATACGGGAGAGCTAGATCTGGCAGCGGATGTGGGAGTGAATGGATATAGATCACCCGTGCTATTGCATCTCGTAAGAAGTGTCCCCGTATGAAGATCCTTCACAGTGAAACCAAAAGGGTCAAAATCAACAGAGACAGAATTATTACGAGTGAATTTGCGGATAGAGATTAGATTCCTAATTACGCGTGGGGCATATATGGTATTTTGAAGTGGGAATGGATTAGGAGGTGGTGTGTATGATGTACCAAAACCTTTTACTGAAATGTGATGGCCACTACCAACTATTACAAATTGAGAATGCTTTAAACCAAACAGTTTGGGAAAATTACCTGCAGTCGGGGTGAGGTGAGAAGTGGCTCCGGAGTCCATGTACCAGTTGTTGTCAGGTTATTGCATGTTGAGACTACTGCAGGACTGTCCTAACTCAGTGGGTGTCATGCTAGACGAGAGCTGCTGGAACTGGCCGTGCATGAAGTGGGCTTCTTTGCGGTCTGGACTTAGAGGCGAGAGCGAGCCAACACACACCGGTGAAGAAGCGGTGGAAGGGTTCTTGATGCTGGAATGGCGGCGCGGCTCTGTAGTGTACTGTTAGGGCGTCCGCGGCGCTGAACTAATTTTGCGGGCCCTGTTGTTGTTGCTACTGGTTCTGTTGTCCGCGACCCTTTCCACGACCACGACCTCCTCTGCCGAGGCCCCTGGCACCCTTTCCACCGCGTCCCTGCTGCGGTTGAGAGTTTTCTGGCGGCGTTGGATCTTGAGGGCGTGTTTCGACAGCTAACGCCTTCTGATTGTGCACGTCACCTCGCTAGCGTCGAGTCTCTTCGAAAAACAACTGCGAGCGAGTTTTGTTAAAGCTGGGTAGCGGATATGCCTGTTGAATCTTGGTAGCCAATGTATCATATTCGCCTTTAGGGACGCCAGATCAATCAGTAACACGATTTGGTGTCGATGCAGTGAGTCGACAACAGCAAGTTGATCCGTCGGGAGCTTTAACTGTTTGTAGTACTCAGTCATATTGGCAAAGTTTTCAAGACGTGTATATTTAAATTGCACCTCTAAATACACAACACGGGTGTGCTTATTGTCCTGAAAAATTTCCTCCAAACGATTCCACAAGTCACGGGCGGTGGAGTCCGATTTTATGATAGTAAGAAGTAGATCCTGAGAAATACTACCATATATCCATTGCTTTACGCCGGCGTCTAGACAACGCCAAGTAGAATCATCAACCTCCGGAGGGCGCGGAATGGTGTCATTAATATGATCAAGCACGTTGTAGAGGCATGCATGATTGCGAAATAGTTCAACCCAAGGAGAATACTGACTGTTTTCTTGATCAAGAAGGATGAATATATTGTTCTTGATGTTGGAAACAGTTAGGGCGAGAGAGGGTGACAACTTGGTGGTGAGATTTGTGGAGGTAGAAGTGTCGAAACGATTGGGAGAATCCTGATCATCCATTTAGAGAAGAGAGGAAAGAAAAAGAATAACCTAAAAATTTTAGAGGGAGGCGCCGCGGCAACCGAAAGGGGGGGTGGGGGGGTCGGCGGCGGTATTCTCAAGAAAAAAAATCTAGGATTTTTGTTTTAGGCTCTTGATACCATGTAAGATGATATTAATCTCCCTTGGGAGTCTTTCATTAATATCAAAGTATATATAGAGTACAATGTTCATCCCTTATATAATAGGAATCCTAAGCCTATACAAAAGAGGAATTCTAGTCTTACCATAATTATATTTACACAATATATGAAAATATTTTAATTATGGGTAGAGAATAATATTGTCTCTATTTACACGTTCTGAGTTTTGTTGTGGCTCAGTGGTACGTCATTTTGGACTACTAATTTCATTGATTTGTATTATCTTTGTATTGGATCAGATTGTATTAATATATAAAGGAATGTATTAGAGTATTAATATATAATGGACTTTATTTTTTTTAGTACAGTCCAAGGGAGACCCACCTGCTAGA
Source organism: Przewalskia tangutica (assembly GCA_029844215.1). NCBI lineage: Eukaryota > Viridiplantae > Streptophyta > Magnoliopsida > Solanales > Solanaceae > Przewalskia > Przewalskia tangutica. The sequence continues at coordinate 2,733,147 of JAQGDG010000035.1, forward strand.
TGAGTCTCAAAATGGCGATTAACGATACCAAACGTCAGATTATTTTTTGTTGATGCAGTCCGAACTTAATACAATACCCAACCGTGCCCTTATAGTTGTTATATCCCGTATTTTCAGAGTATGTATGTAAGGACGTACATACATTTGTACAAACCCTAATTAGGTTAAGGATGGAATTGTGAACTTTCAACGGAAAAGATTCCGAACCTTGTGAAGGAAATTCTACGTTTTTAATATTTTAACCGATTGCGGATTTTTCCGAGAGACGAAATATTTTGGATCAATAGGAGGGCGACATGTGTCACCCTTAATTGGCATGGGTTGGACGAAAATGTGGCCAAGTGGACAAGGTCAAATGGTCAAGTCTTGCAAAGATATTTTTTTGGGTAGTGGGGGTAGGTAAGGTTGGACGTTTTTTTGAGTTAGTGGAGGCCACTTGGCTCTTTGTTGTGGGGGACATATGTCCCAATGTGGTGGTGGACATATTTCCCAAGGTTATGGTGGACACTTGGTTGGAAGACCTAATTTTTCACATGGATCCAAATCTACACCATCCATTTGTTTTAATCTTGGCCATTGGTTGGCCTATAAATACCCCTCAAGTGCAAGACTTATTCTTCATCCCTTAAACATTTTCCAAGTCTTGAAATCCCTCTCCCCCTCTTGAAAGTTCTCGTCCAAGCCCTCTCCCCTAGTTGTTGTTATTAAACACCCCTTCCCCTTCCTTGTGTTCGATTGAAAGCCCCTGTAGAAAATATTCTCCAAGTATTGTTACTATGCCAAAATACCTTAGCCAAATACCTTGTAGTATTCCTAAGTTACCTCTACACTAAAAGCCCAGAAATACTACCTTATATCCTTTAGTCACAAACGAAGCCCTAAGGAAAATCTTCATAGTTGGTTGAAGTATTAAGTAGAAGTTGTGTAGAACTTCTAAGGGTTTCTTGGAGCGAATTGGAGCGTGCAGAATAGGAGCTAAACGTTGCTCAGGATCGACATTTAAACTTGGATAATTTTGGGCTTAACGAGGTAAATAATCTTATCCTTCTATTGTAATTGGAGATTACATACTGTAGTTGGTTAGAAATAAGTATAAGCTATAGAAGGATATTAAAGAAGAGAATTGAACTGAAATCGCATCAGAAGAATATTAAAGAAGATTAAACTGTACTTACATAGGATTGTATTTACAGTAGACTTGAGTAGTTTGACGGGTAGGGAAGTGCTGCCCAAATTTCCGTAGAAATAAGAACCTTCTGCTTAGAATATTCTACAGAGTAGTCTAGACGTTGATAGACGTATATGGCCTTTATAGGTTGAAAGTTCTGCGAGTAGCATGTTCTACTTGAAAGGTGGACAAGGCTAGCCGGGTTATAGCGGTGGAGCGTTTTGCTATTTGTCGATAATCGTCGCGAGGTATGTGATTCTTCCTATCCTCTTGAGCATGATATTTTAAAAAGAATATATATATAGTACGGTAGACGTACGTGTGTTGACTGAACGTGGTTTTACTTCGATGTCTTTTGACTTGAGTTTTAAATAATAAGAATCTTGAAGTATTTCAAAAGAATTAAGAATCGTTTTTGAAAGAAGAGTAATACTTGGTTTTAAAAGCTTAAGTGTTATACTAGCTTTATGGGGAGTTAGGTATAACGACTTAAGAAAGATAAAAGGAACGGTTTACTTAATTGTTTACGAAAGCCTTATATTGATTTCGGAAATGAGAATAAGTATCGAACAAACCACTGCAGCGCTAATAAAGGAAAATGTATTGACTAATTAAGGATTATTAAAACCAGTAGAAACCTCCATCTGCATAGAAGCTAAGATAAGACAAAATTGTATTACATTTCCTAGATCATGGCTGCTTTAATAAGATTGTTATAAACAAGAATAACCTACTCACACATAAGGCATATGTTACTCAAATTATTTTAACAAGGAGATTTCGTTGTTAAGTGTTTAAAACTATGATCTATGAATCTTTTAAAGATAAGAGACTTGACTAAATTGACTTGATATGAATTTTGTTAAAAAGTGTGAAACCTCATTCGTGAGCAATGAGTACTTGGTTTTTAAAGAGTTAATGTATGAAGTACTTTGGGGATAAAAACCCGAACTTGTTGACATAAAATAGAAAGTACCTTGTGTGAATAACTTGACTATGTTGGTTTGTGATAGCCTTGTAATACTTTCTTGTTGGTTTGATAAGTAAACATGTTATGATGCTACGCGTGTTAGTGTCTTGTGATGTTGTGTAAGGGGGTTATTCTTGTGGTGCTTACGTTGTTAAACGTTAAGCGGATTATCGTTATTATATCACATACTCCCGACTTGTTATATCGAGGACTTGCCACCGCGACGCGTCTTACATCGGCTATGCGATCTGTGTGACTACGCGAGTGCGGGAGTTCGAGATTGATCATTCGGTGTATTATCCGTCGCGAGTGCGATGCGTGACTATGCGGTCTATGTGACTATGCGGACCGCGGAGTCGAGGAGAATCGCGGGTTAGCTACCGTCACGAGAATACCTGTGCGGCCTACGTGGCTTTATCGCGAGCGGCGGTATGCTCCAGATTAGACGCGCATCGATCACGAGGCGAGTGGCGGCTTCGATCATGTAGTGCGGTCTAGAAAGACCTCGTGATCTGATTTTATAGCATTATTGATCGTAGGTTTTAGTAGTCGGTATGCCTTCGTACTTACCGTCGTTTTTATTATGACACGGTGGGACACGGTGTTCGTATGTATTCCTTGGTGCTTTTATATCATGGATTGGCCGGTGAGGAAGGAGTTCCACGGCGATTGATATTGTGGGCATGAGACCCATGGTTATATTTGAGTGATGACTTTAAGGCGTAGTCCGACTTGACATATTCGCTACATATCAGGTATCTTAAATTGGTTATCATATATGTCTTCATTTTATATAGATTATTATGATTTCATTTTCGTATTTTCGTTTCACATATTTGGTACTGTTATCGACCTCGCCCTGCGTTAAATCTGCCGCAGTAGACACCGATCGTCGATCCTCGCTCTTGTGATCACAATTCGTTTTGGAAGCTCCATTTCTCCGAGGCTTATCTTTCGTATAGTCCCTGTTGTAGTAGTGCTACATTCGTGGTATGGCGGGGCCCCGTCGTTGTTATTCTAACATTCTTAAGTGCAGAAATCTTGTTGTGGCGAGTTTGTAAAGGGATGAATCGTCGTGTTCAAGTTTTTATATATATATGCCGAAAGGCAACTGTTTCTCATTTCATGTCTTGTTTTATATTCCGCTGATTTCTCTGATGTATGACTACTTGGGTGCCCGGGTAAGGCACCAGTCACGGGCCCCGGAACGGGTCGTGACAATAGTATACTCCATCTGTTCACTTTTACTTGTTTATTATATTAAAAATAGATTTTCATTTTTATTTGTCCACTTTAACATATCAAATTTCAAGAAAAAAAGTTTCTTTTTTGTTTGTTTTATTGTTAATATTAATTACTCATTTTTAAATTATTTTTCAAATCTATTAAAATTATACACCAATTAACATGTTATTATAGTAAAATAAATACTTCATTTATTTATTTTTAACTGACAAAATTAATAATGAACCAATAAAAGTGAAAAAGATGGAGTATATGATTATCCATACTCCACATTTAACTGAAAAGCCTATATTCAGGGACTCTAGAGCTTTACATTTTTTTATTTGGTGTACGTTACTTGTATTGAGATCTCACCTTGATTGATTAATTGGTGCTGGTGTACATTAAGTGTTTTCTTATATGTATCTTGTTTGATCTCATTAGATGATTGTTCATCTTATTATTTCAAACAAAACCTGACTGTAACTCAATCATTGAACAATAATTTAAATACTTTTCCATAGTCAAAAGAGTCGAATAAACAAGACAACTAGTTGCATATTTCTGGGCCCAAGATATTAAATAAATCTATATCAACAACATTTCTCCAATTGTAAATTAAGTGTTAAAATCACTACTTTTAACACTTACCAGGATTTATTTGACACCTAACATGTTTACAAAAATAGGAATCTCACGTCACGTGAGTATTAGACTAAAATTTGCTTCCGAAGCAATCGGACAAGGCAGGTCGATAATTTTTTTTTTAATTAAAGGCCACTAGGCTTTGCATTGACTAGGGCTATTTTATTAATATTAAAATAAAATACAATAAGAGTAGGACGAAAGTTATTGTCAATACCCTTTTAGACGGCAAGAAAAACATCGCTCTGTCTTCGCGATATTTGATTAATTTATTTATTCCCTTTTACTTATGAAAGAAAATAATTTACATTTATAGGACATAAGCACCCTGAGGGCGAGATATAAGACAATTATCAACTTGACCTTTAGCCTGAGTATCATATTTGTGGAGTGCTAGAGTGACTATCAAGTAGGGCTGGTCAGTGGACCGGGCCCGATTTTATACAGACGGCCCCGCCCGATCCTGGCCCCGCAGCGACCGATCCGTCTGCCCCGCCTGCCTGGGCCTCGCCATTTGCTAAAATAATAAGTTGTCTAACGACCATTTTACATTTTGGTCGTTAGACAACAGCCATTTTTGGCTTCCCCCACTCCCCCAACCCCCTTTATATTTATTTTTAACCTCTAAGTTATTATATTTACACTTTAACCCAATTTTTCAACTATAAATACCTCATTTTCTCTTCTTATTTCTCACAAAAACAGCTTTGAGATGTTTTTTTTACACTCTTATTGTCTTTGTTTAATTATTTAGTTTATAAATATATATGAGTATAATACTATAATAGTATAATATTATAATAATATAATATGAATATATGACTATCACTATAATATGACTATATGTTACTTTGTTAGTAATTTAGTTGAAAAATAGGGCCCGTCCCGTCCCGTCCCGATCAATCGCCGATCACTGCACCAGATCGGCATTTTACACGATATCGTCCGATCACCCCACTTGCCCACCCCACCACCTATTCCGATCCCAATGGGCCCGGCCCGACCCATTGGCCAGCCCTAAGAGCATCAAGTTAGCTATATAATTTAGCATCTTAAGAGCCGTTTTAATACTTTTAAGGGTTCGGGATGAGAAATAAAAATTTGTTTTTTTTATTTACATGAAAAACTAAAATTAACTAATTAATCAATATTAAAAAAAATATTGATCAAAACATCAAATAAATGTATAGTAAACACTATATTCGATTCAATATTTTCAATTTCAGTACAATAATGCTACGAAAGAGATACCTTAATGTCATTACATGAAAAATTTACATATAAAAGTGAGCTACAGCTCTGATTTTGTGTTTTGAAGGGAGCCCTCAACCACTCGGAGGAATTAAAAATGAAAATTCTGAGACGGAAAAAAGACATTTACTGCAGGGACGGCTCTGACCGTCTCGTTTGGGACCCGAAAAACAGACATCTACTGCAGGCCAACTTTCTTGAACTTTTCAGCAGTACATGTTGTGACAATATCATCGATGAATGCCTGCAGATTCTGCTGGGAGGAGCCACCTTCAGCCACCGCATCCTCCGCCACTTTCTTCCACTTCAACGCATTTTCTTTCATCTCCGCCGCCTTTGCTCCGGTCGTCGCCTCCCTCACACACTTCTCTACTTCATCTCGAGGAATAATCCTATTTTCATCCTCGCCTCTACACAATCGAATACCAACTTTAAACACGTCCACTAAATACTTAGCATCAAGAACTTGATCACCCCATTGAGGAAATGCAATAATTGGCGTACCAATTGATACAGCTTCCATAGTCGAATTCCATCCACAGTGCGTTAAAAAACAGGCTAATGATGGGTGTGCTAACACTTGTTCTTGTGGACACCATTGGACAATTTTAGCCCTGTCACCAACTTTGTCCAAAAATCCATCTGGTAATTTTACTGGTTTATAATCTGTCCCACTGGATGGTTCTTTTAATACCCACAAAAAATTCACCCCTGAATTTAACAACCCATAGGCCAATTCATCAATTTGTTCTTGTTTTAATATGACTATGCTCCCAAATGAAATGTACACAACAGAGGAAATAGGTTTTGAATCTAGCCACTGCATTATGCCACTATCGGACGTGAACAAATCGCCACGAAAATCTTCTCCACCGGGGGAATTTAATTTAGGGTGCTTGAATAATGGACCAACAGTTTTAATTGGACAAATTTTGGAAAGGTGATCAACGAGCTCGAGTTCGAGTTCCTGGAAAGTATCCATTAGTATACAAAATGGACTAGACAATTTATTAAATTGACCTAAAATTGCCTTCTTCAACATAGTGTAACGAGAAGAAGCAGGGTGCAAAAAGCTAGGAATTTCGTCATGTTTAAGCAAGGGCATGGATGGAAGTTGAACTTGTAGCTCAGGGTTTAATTCAGTAGGAAAAGGGGCTAATTTATGGATATAATTGTAATAACAAGAGAAACTAGCAGCAGATTGAACCCAAAGGACCGCACTAGGAATTCCGAGGGTTTCAGCAACATCTGAAACCCAAGGAATAAAGGGATTGTTGATAAGACAAGAAACAGGGCGACCCTGTTTCTTGTTTTCCTCAATCATTTGAGGAAGAATTTGTTTACCTACTGACTCTAGATGTTGCATGTACAGTTCGAGGTCGGTTCCCTCAGGCTTCGAATAATCCCAAGCATCATCAATGAATTGAAATCTTATTATACCTGAACCATAGGGAGTTGGTTCATCGCTTAGGGTTTTGTTGGCTTTTCTCATTTGAGCACCATAACTTTCAGCCGTGGAAAATGTGACGAACATACCCTTGGCTGCTAGGCGTTTGCCGAGTCGAAGTAGAGGATTGACATGTCCTTGGCCTGGAAATGAGACCATAAAGACATGAATTGGTGCAGTTGTGCCCTGAGAGCCCATAATAATTTTCTGTATATTTGCAAAGGTGTTTCTTGGAATTTAAGAACAAGAAAAATTTCTGAGTTCTCAAAGTAAAATGGATGAGCTTAAATAGAAAGGGTGTAAGCCGCCGTAAAAAAGAAAAGAAATATAGAAATGGTGTTTGCTACGTATTGATCACTTTATAATCAATTAATTTGTGTGGTCGATACATGCTCAATGTAGTGTCTTTTTCTCTTTTTCCTTTTTATCAACATCTGCTCCGTCCATTCTAATTTATCTGATGTAATTTGACTGAACACGGAGTTTAATTTTTTTTTTTTTTGAATTTTATGATCTAAAATGTTTCGTAGATATTTGTGTGATTATAGATCTCGTTAAGCATAAAAGGTAAAATTTAAAATTAAATTTTGCCAAATAAAGAAATATGTCATTCTTTTTTAGACTAACTAAAAACGAATGACAACTTACATATGGACTTTTATGTCTATGGGTTGGACGGCCTGATAAAAACAAATTGGCAAACACACACACACAATATGTTCAAAGTTTTACCTTCAAGATTTTCAAATTTGTGCTTCAGTTTCTCATATAACGGAAATTTTGAATTCAGTTTCTCATGTACTAAAATTTTGAACTCCAATATAGTATGATAAGTGTTTCACTTGTAAAAGTTTTGAACTCCAACACACTTTACTAAATAAATTCGTTAGATAATGGTGTTTTTGTCAAAAAAAAAAATACATTAAAAAGTGGCTAAACACTAAATAATTGTAAGATCTAGTTTAAGCTTAAATCGACGAACCTAGTTATAGTTGGAAAACCGAAATCCAACTCACAACTTGAATATAAAAAGCCCAATGATACTTTCACAGAGGCTAAAGGAAAGCTGGATTGCGTTAGCCCAAAAGAAAACAAGTATTATGGGCTCTCTTGGTACAATATCACTAAGACTGGACATAAAATACCGAAATCCGAATTATCGAATCGAAAATTTTCGTAATTCTGTATTAGGTACGATATTTTGGAGTAAAATTTCAAAATTGCGGTATTCGGGTTTGAGTTCGGTATGAGATATTAATACTGTCCGATATTCGGTATTTACCGAATATTGAGTTATTTATTGAATAAAGGCGTACCCCTAGTCATAATCCTAGTATCTAACAGGTTCATCAATAGTTGCTTCAGACCACTTAAAATTTGAACCTTCTCCATAAAACCTTCAAAGTTGCTGAAGGCATTATTCAAATCCAAGACAGTCCTAGGAGTGGAAATATAAAATTTGGATGTTTCAGTTTATGGGTGAATGTACGTATATGGGTGAGCCCCATGAAAGTGTCAAAATAGATTACATGTAGTGGAGTTTCGATGTTTCAGTTTACTAGTTTTCCTTTTAGTATTGTCTTCTCTTGTTTCTATTCCAGTAGGAGTTGATTCTAATTGTAAGCTAGCTAGGTTCATCGATATATCCATTGCTTAGTCTTACTTTGCCTAGTTTCAGATTGTTTTTGTTATGTTCTCTTCTCTACTTTCACCTTTGTTGGAGTATCTATTCACAAACATATATATTAACCAACTTTTTTTTATTATTATTTGTATATCGTACCTCCACATCAAAAAAATAAAAAAAATTGGAGGAATGATATTAAATTTATAATACTTTCAACTTTAATACGGTATTATTGAATATCGTATCGAACCGAAGTTTGATTTATCGATTATCGAATAGCCGAACCGAACTTTTTCGGTTCGATATTTGGTATCTACTTTGAACTACTGAATTAGCAAATCCGAACTTTGAAAATACCGAACTGAATACCGAACGCCCACACCTAAACCACTAGAGGTGAAAAAAATAGCCTATGAAAAAATAACTCACCCGACCCGTCCAAGTTTGAAAATTGGCGGCCCATCTATTAGCTCAGCTCATTTCAGCCCATTAAAAGTTGGGCTGATATATAGCCCAAATTAACTCATGAGAAATCTTGTGGACAATATTTTAATTTTTTTTTAATTTGATATGTTATATAATATAACCATAATAAAGAAAAATGATAATTTTATAAGGTACTAAAATATTATAAATGAACAAATAAAGCAATTAAAAGTAGTAAGACTTGGACGGGTTGAGTTATGACTTGAATTTTACCTCATTTCACCCAATTCATTTCAAATTTCAAGTAACTTTGGTGGATCAATAATCACCAATTTATTAACCCAACTCATTTTGACATGCTCAAATTCAGCCCAACCTGCCAATTTGACATTTTTTCTGCGCATTACCCTTCGTATGGGTTGGTCTTTCATTTTCCCCTTCAATTTGGTGGTCTTTAATTTTTGCCCTAATTTTTCATTTAATAAAAATTTGTGGGCCAAAATATCTCTATTCGTGCGTCTACAAAATCAGAGATTCAGGTCCGAACCCTAGCTCAATAAAAAAACAATTTCGCAAGACAACCGATGTTCAATCCTAACTACAGTTAAAGACTTGTCAAAATATGCATAGTTTGCTCTGAAATTTTGCCTTGCATTTTTTTTCTTTTTTAGACTTTACTTAGTCCGAACCCATAATCTCAAGGATAGTTTGGTCCATTTTTTTAAGCGAAATACAAAAATTAAAAACAATAATTTGAGAGACAAAAATTAAAGACTATCCGAAAATAGGGATATTTGTGCGAACGACCCCCCATTTGACACCTCTAAATAGTAAATACCACTCATTTATTTCGTCGTGGGCTGGAATCTAGACGATGAAGACTTGAATGGGTAGTGTGTACCTTGTGAGCCCATAGTACTTTTCTGTAGGGTTTCTTGGAATTTAAGACCAAGAAAATTTTATGCCTTCTCAAAGTGTAATCTTCAAAATAAAGAACGTTTAGATGATTCCTTAAAAACTCAAAAGGGATCTTTACTCAAATAGCTGATTGGATTTATTGTCTATATTTTCTAATCAGCATACATATATTATACATTGTTTTATATATTATACACATATTATATATATTATACAACCATCAACTAATTTTAATTTAAGCGATTTAATTCAATAAAAAAAAGGCTGAAAATTTTTGTAAGGAGGAGGAGAGGTGAATGTGGTAGCATAGGGTAGTGGGGGAAAGAAGGATAAGAGGAAGGAGAGAAAGAAAAAATATAGGAGTATATATATATATATATATATTACTATTTTGAGTCACATGGTAATTTCTAGCGTCACAATTAAATTAGGGACTAATTAGTCTCAAACCTTCATTTGTTAGCAAATAAAGGCATATTTGAGCTGTTTGGTAATGGCAGGGCTCATTTGATCCCACCTATGACCTATTAATGAAGGTCAAAGTTAAACTTTTTTCTCATATATAGTTAAAGGGCAAATGAAATGCTAGGTTTAAAATAAATAGAGAACCCTCATTGGCCTTAATATGGAATGCTAGGTTTAAATCTTTTTCATTTTCTTATAGATAAAGAAACAATTACAAGCCTTCTATGCAATCGTGTACAGATTTTTTTTTTTTTTTAAAAAATATAACTTCTTGTATCTTATGCATCAAGTCAAATAATCCCAATAAGTTTTTTTTTTGTGAAATTTATGAATTCATGTAACTTAAGTTACATGTATTCATATCTTACCTTTACATGCATTCATATATGCAATCATGTACCGTAATTGGTACAGTTGAATTTATAGACGTGGTCAAAGATACGTAGGTCTCAAATGATTGATTTGACAAATATTATTAGCTGATAAATAATATAAAATAAGAGTAACTAAATGAGTTTAAGAGATAATTAGTCTGAGCCTGCTTGAAGCTTCTTGCTAAGGCTTCCGTCTGCTAGTATAAAATCACAAGTATTGAGACAAAGAATGCTATTAGAAAGTTGTAATTTTTTTTTTTGACGAAGGAACCTGCAGCCGCTACTCTTTCGAGTGCGCACAGGGTAAACCCCGGGTTGACGCAATAGCCTGCAAACCACGTCAGCCGATTAACCACACTCGATGCCACGATGATGCGCTCAACCAAGAAGGTTTACGCAGGATCGAACTCGCGACCATGGCCCCGCGCTTTCATCGCACCAACTCGCTACCCTCATGCGTGAAAGTTGTATTGTAATAACTTGAATGTGATGATTTACAATGGAATAATTGATCCTATTTATACTTGTGCTCACGGGTATACGTTCCACGATTTATGCCCTTAATAAAACAAATAAATGCATGTTATACTAATTGGACAATTAGTGTCCCTATAAATATCATTGATGCACCCTTGAAAGGTGTGGAATCGCACAAGTAACGGTTGACCGTTGGAATTCAAACTATTCACATGATTTTCTAGTATTATGACACCCGTGTCCTTCTGATACCCCCGGTGCCATTTCCGCTTAACCGGTAGCATAGAAGCTAAGTTGGATCCGACTCATCGTCACTTGCCACTTACGACATAACACGTCCAATTGTATAACACGAATTTTGCCCTATACAGATATCAAAAAGAATTTTTTATTCTACTAGCGTAATTTAAATGGATAAATATAACATGTTATTAGCGTATATTCTTAAAGCTATCTTATTAGACTTGTTATGATAAATTAGAGTAAATTAATTTAATTTGTTCGAGAAAAACATCTATATATGAATGCATGTAATTTAAACTCTTTGTGAAATATTTGCTATCCAACCAAATTCTTTTCACCCTCGCACAGTGCGTGCCAGACCCCCTCCCTCCTACTTTTTTCCTTAGTTTTTGACATGATATTCAGTATCTTCATTCAGGCTTGATTAAATGTGGATTCCGAGAAATTCCACATTAAGGAGCAAAATTAGCTAACTCCCTAATAAAGACGACTCCATACTTGGGGGACTCGAACCTCTAATTAAGGATGAATGAATATTTGACTCTTTAGAGAGGGGAATTAAATAAGTTAGGTCCTTTTCCTAAATTCTACCTAGTAATTTATAAGATTGTTAAATCGTGAAGATCTCAACAGCCAAAAAGGAAAAGGTCCTGTTGATTTTCATGTTAAAACAGTGATAATTAGTTGGTCTTCCATTTATTTCCCAAGTCCTTTTATCTTTTAATGAACTTGCAAGTTTCAATAACATGGACGGCTACATGGACAGATGCATGCATGTTGGAAAATTCATGCTGAGCTTAGTGCGAGCTTGTTTACAACAACAGCATACCCAGTGTAATTCCACATCACTTTTCCCTGGCTCCAGGAGCAGACACAGATCTTACCTCCACCTTGGTAGGTAGAGCGACTGAGCTTGTTGAGAAAAATAACATAAATAGATTGATTAGCCAATATTAGTTATCTTTAACCATAAAAAATCGCTATTAAATACCATTTTTGATTTTCAAATAATTAGATGTTAATTTCATTTTGTGCGATTAGGTTTGAAGCAATGGTTATTTAATTATAATAAGGATTTTAATAAAGAAATAAATTTTGAACATAACTCAACCCTAAAAGATAGTTGATGAACGAGGAGGATTGTCCAAAAACATATAAGGAGATCATATAACCTTTCGACCCACCAGTGCGGGACTCTAACACTTTCAGTTTTACTTATACATTAAGTGAAACCATCCATGTTTTAGGATTTTTTTTGTTCATTAATTAGTTTTTTTTAGTTTATGAAAAACTATAAAGCCTTGATCACAAGGAAATTTGCTACATTACTATTTAATCTTTTTTTGTTCTCTTTTATTATTCTTTATCCAATATAGTTCTCTCTAGCTCAATATTCTCTCGGAAAAGGACATACTATTTCATGCTCACGTGACCTTGAAATTTAACAAAACGTTGACAAAATATTATATTATTCCGCAGACAAATTTTAGTACCTTTGATCTTACCTTATTGATGGTGTCATCTTCCAAACTAAATCTTTTACTTAACATTCTTAAATACACTCTTTGGGTAATGTACCAATTTTCTTTACTCCATTCATTTCTCTCTATAAATACAATCCAAAGCAAGTATAGCACAAATAAGTACTCTTCCACAAAAGTTATATACCATTTTTATGGCTCAGGTAGTTCAATACTTTGCGATGTTATTCTTTTTTCATCTCCTATTGATGAGCTCCGTTTTGTTTCGCGTCACAGAAGGTAGATCATTAATGGTGCAAAGTCCAAAAATGCCTTCTTTTGTGGTGAATAACTCAGGGCCTAGTCCTGGAATTGGCCATCATGAATATGAAGATCGTGAAAAACCTATTGGTGATGATTTTGAAGTTGATGTTGTACATTCTGGTCCTAGTCCTGGTGAGGGACACAAATGATATATTTCCTCAAAGTTTGCCAATACTTTAAGAAACTTATAATAAGTGGTTCATCTCATGCAAAAGTCAAGAAATATATACTACTATAATGCAACAAGTACGTAGGTTGTCAATAAAACAGCAATTCTTAAAAGACTTTTAAAAAAGTTTAACGTGTCGATCACTTGTACCATTATTGTGGATTATGTCAAAGGTTTGTGTATGTAATTAGTTATTCTTCATGTATGATAGTGAAAGAGGCTGCTACGGTCTCTTCCTTCTTGTATAACATGTATAAAGAAATTAAAGCTTCTCATATATCATTATTTAATACTCCTAATGAATTTCTTTAAGTACGCGCGCACACCCAAGTTTCAACTACATACAAGTGTAGAACTAGTATAAAGGTACTTATTATGTTTTTCTTTTTAAAAGTTAATTTGACTAAATTTCAAAGCTCAAATAAATTAGATTAATTTAATATTTTAAGAGTAAAATTTAGATATTCAGAAACTCTATAAAAAATATTATAAGTTGCAATTCTCGGACACTTTTTAGTTTTCCACAGCTAGATTAGCCTACTATCTAATTAGCCGCCATTTCAAAATAACACAGGATAGCAAAGTTATATACAATGTCCTTATGTTTTATTTCTTTGACTCAATTTATATGTTACTTTCCATTTTTTGCGATTCAAAATGCATTAATTTTGATCAATACTGATGTATTTTTCATCAAATTGATATGAATTTTTTTTGAAACCTATAGTACTTTTCATGTAGTTTTCAAATATACAAATTTTAATATTAAAATATTACGTTAATCTAATTCAATTTAGCTTTAAAGTTTAGTAAAATTAACTCTCAAAAAGTGAAAAGTGCCACATAATTAATTTGACGGAGGGAATAGCAGGAAAGTCTCAAAATTCAAACATATATAGTTTTCTACTTTGTTAAAATTCAAAGGAAGAAAATTATACTAGAATTATAATGTGGAGACAGGAGATGATATTATATTTGGAGAGAAAAAGAAGTTGTAGCACCTACACAACACTCTAATTATGCTCTTTAAACAATAATTTGCACTCCCAAAATTTAATCCCAGCTTTTGTTCAAATCACGGCTTGCCAATGATTTTTTTACAACCTTGGGATTGGTAACCCCAGAAGATTTGGCAAATAGGCTATTTTGAAATTTAAATTGGCCAACAGATCACCTAATTTTTATTTTATTTCTGAATTAGAGTTTCCAATAGTGGACTCGGGGTTACTTTCACAATTTTTAAAAGTTTAAACTTTTAAACTTATACACTTAAATCGCTTTGACAAGTATTAAAATATACAAAAGTCATTCTCTCTTCTCCTAAAATATGAATAAGTCTCCTCCCTCTCTTTCTCTTTTCTATCAAAATCTCAATCTCTCCAGTCGATTTTTCTTCTCTTCAGAGCTCGAAAGTTCTCCAATCGTCGTCCTCGAGCATGTTAATTAATTTTCCAATCGTCGTCCTCAAAAATTTTTATTTATAAAAAGAGAATTGATGAGTTTGATAAAGAAAAGAGACAATGGAGGAGTTTGAACTTTGAGTCAATTTTATATAGGGAATGATGTATTGTTACAGTTATAAATTTAAGAATTCTTATTTTATTATCGTTGTAAAAAATATGTGGTATGTCAGTCGAAATTAGGGCTGTTAGTGGTTCGGATATACTCGAGAATCGATCAAACCGGACTCAGAACCCGATCGAAATCGACAAACCGACGCAGAACCCGACCGAAATCGACTGAACCTTAATCCCGGATACAGTGTCTAAAAATACCCGATCAAGTTAGGAACCCACCAAGAATCCCAGAAATACCCAGAACCCCCCCCCACCCCCACCCCGCCCCCTCCACCACCCTCCCCACCCCACCCTCCACCAGCCCCACCAACCTCCACCAAATTTCACTCACTTCACCCTCTCCTCACTCTAATTAGTTGTAAATTGATCAAACTTTATATGGTCATAACTTTGAGCTCGGACGTCCGTTTTACCTAATTTTTTTTTTGATTTCGCGTATTTTTTCGAGACTAAAGTCCGTTTGCTTCACCGGATTTCTCCAAAACCGTCCATATTGCCCCTCAATTTCTCTTTTCCCAAATCGCGTTTTTCCCATTTTCAAATCTAAATATCTCGCGATGTACAATTGATTTCAACGTAAAATCGTGGCACCGCGTCCGAATGTCAATTTCAGTATTGGAAATTCAATTTTAAAAAAAAAAATGGCCCGACCGAAATTTCACGGCCCGACGAACCGACCGATAAGGTTTCGGCCCGATCGATTCGTCCAGATCGAAACTACAGTGTCGGCCCGACCGGTAAGCTTATCGGTTCGGCCCGGACTTAAGCTTATCGGCCCGATCCTAGTGATACCGGACCGGGCCGACTTGATGACGCTAGTCGAAATAAAGCTAAGTGTGCTGGGTCAATTATAAGACAAATCGAAAATAAACTACCTTGCTCTATAATAATTCACTGCTTATGATAATTTTAGACCAATTTGGTCGATGGTAAACTAGAGAAATAAAGACGACTGTTGGAATGTGAAGCATGTTGAATTTGCACTAGTTTAACGGGAAAAAAAAATTAAAAAATTAAACCCAAACGCCATACCCCATCCTAAAAAATACCCAACCCTAACCCTCACCCAAATCCCAAATTGCATCTCAGGGATATACCATAAAACCGATTGTCGTCAATAACTAACATTTATCATTTAGACTCAACTTCACGCATGGTCAATAATTTTTCACATGTTATATCTATAAAGGATAATATTTGTCAAAAAGGTCATAAATAAATAAAATAAAATAAAAAATAAAACATGCCACCATTTCAACATTAGAATAACACTTTTAATATATCATATGAGAGTCTCATCCATTGAACACATGATCAAAAGAGGTTTAGGACAAATAATAATATTTAAAAAATCAATATTTATCTAAAAAAATCATAAATAAATAATACTTTAATACATAGTATAAGAGTCCATGTAAAAAACCTTTTTGTAAATTGGGGAAACAAACATAGTGAAGATTAGTTCAAGGATGAAACAGTAACATTGTTCAAATTTGAGGATCATCTCTTCGAATTTCCCTACTCGTAGATCAAATTGTTAAAATCCCCTCTCAGGTCTTAATGAAAGCCCAAAACCCGCAAAGAACCACCGGTATGGCAGGGCTTTGGCTAATCCGGCGAGTCATCCACCGCTCTCGGCAGCTCTCCGATGACGTCACGACACTACACTCATCTTTTTACCGGTGTCAGTGTCACTATTCCATCACCGTAACTGATGGCTATAATAATAAGAATGAAAATGAGAAAAACAATAAGTGGTTGACTCTACCACCCTTCACTGCCACCGTCAACGGAGAAATCACCGGAGTTAAAACGGAGAATAACATGACAGCACTCAAATGGATTCAGCGTTGCTGCCCTGAGTTACCCAACTCCCTAGTGCAGAAGCTTTTTCGATTAAGACAGGTCCCATAGTGTTGCCATTTCTTTAAGTTGCATTTTGCGAATAGAATGTTGCATCATTATATAGACATGCATGGTCTCCAGAACTGTTAATTTGTGTGGTATTTTTTTATTTATTATATAACAACAAGGTGAATATTTATTTTATAGTGTAATGTTTTGTCACGAATGATAATAAGAAATAGACCTTGGGCCTAAATCTATCCCATAATCATATAGGAATTTTGTTTAAGTACACGGCGAAGCTCATAGCTGATACTTACAATTTCTCAAGGCATTAATTATCATATTTGAACTTACTTTCATCTTTTTGACTGGGCATAGTTTCGGTAAAGAGAATTTTTTAAACATTTTGTGGAATATATAGTTGTTTCTAACTGTACATATGCTGAAAATCAATCTAGGGAAGCGAGAGATAGATGGAAACAGAACTTGATTTTGCATGAGTGCGATCTCATTCTAGATTTTTATATTCGGCAGATTATTTCCTGAATATTATGACAGTTAGAAACAATCTTGTGCAGCTTATATTAGATATTATGTTTCTTTCTGCATTTGCTTTTCTAACCAAAAGTAAGACAACTCTGAATGCTGTAATATTTATACATGGATTTTGTTGCTAAACAATTACTATTAAGTTAGAGATCTCTTGCTCTCTGGACATGTGTAAAGCCATTGTCAGGGATGAGCACATTATTCTCAATTACAAGACTTTATCAAGAATATTGACAAGAACTACTTTTTTTTTTTGGGTAAATAAGTAGATTTTATTACCAAAGTGAGAATTACAAAGCAGAAAAAGACAGATACTGGACAGCTCCCAGTACTGCATACAACTAAGACAGCTATAACAACCTACTCAACCTCACTGCACAAATGCAAAACATCACACAAGTTCTAACACAAGCTAATCGATCCTAGGGGTAAAAGTTAAGAGAATTTAGCAGTCTAGCTAATCTTGGCCTCAAGCTTCCCCTTTGATGGACTTCCTGCATAATCAAACGAACTAGCATCGAGCTTTCTCTGGCTTTCCCCTGAAAAATTCTATGGTTTCTCTCCTGCCATATGCAGTAGACAGCTGCAGCAAGTGCAAGTCTGTATACCTCTGCTCATGGTTGCCTCCCTTTGCAATGCATTACACTCCAGCTGATTTCATCCTCCCAACTGGTTACTTGCCGCTGCATGTTCAGCCAGTGTAAGATCTTTTGCAAAATCTGTATTGAGAAGGTGCACCTAAAAAATAAGTGACTATGACTTTCCACTCTGATGCACACAGCACACAGTCAACATCCTCTACACAAAGTAGCCAATCTATCCTTTGTGAGCAACCTACTATGAAAAGCTAGAAACAGAATAAACAACCATTTTGGACAAGCATCATTAATACATACTAGCTTCTTCCACTCAACCTTCTGGTAATCTCCCCTCAACTTCAAGTATAATTGTTTAATTGAGAACTTTTCAATTTGGAGTATAGTTTGTTCATTCCATCTTGCACTCTCAAAATAATCAAAAGCTTGGAGAATTTTCCTCACCATCCATTGATGCTTGAGATGCTTGTACACCCCATAATGTCCCCTGTTTCCCATTGTTGGGGTCCGAGGCTACGGATAAGAAAGTAAAAGTAAGATTAAATTCAAAATTGAATGCTGAAACAATTTCTAATGTTGCCTACAATGTTGTGACTACATTTGTGACAACATCTGATAAAAACAGAATAAACCTTAAGAGTATAAATGCAGCGGAAAAATAAAAGACACAAAGTTTATATTTTCAAGGGTATATATTAATATATCCCTTGATGGTCAATGACCGAAGTAATGTATATATTATATACAATTACAAATGAATTTTTTTTTACAAGTTTGAGCAATAGAAACTAAAAAGAAATTACAAATAAAAACGAAGTCGCAAATGACTTCAGCCTAAAGATAAAAAATTTACAAAGAAAAATACAACATAATCAATTGCTTTTACATTAAGCTTAATCTAGAATAGAGATAGCAATTGTAATGTGAGATAGATGTTGTTATACTACTTTAGGCTAAGGTGTTGATCCAGATTTCAGAAGTGAAATCTCGAGAGCTCTGGTATTTTTACATTTTGATTATGGATAACAATACTCTGAAGTTCCTCCTCTATTTATAGTGTGAAACTTCCTTGAAACTCTCGCTGGTTGGTTGTGGAAGTTGAAAGAAAGAAGGCTGCAGCTTGGACCGATTCTTCCTCCATGAATTTCTCAACAACTTTGACTTGGTATTCAAGTTTCTTCGATTCCAAGCTTGACTCCTTCAAGTCCCACGTTTTAAACACAACTCCATATTCAGCTTGCCTAGGACATTTTTAACTTCACAGTATTGTTACTGTTTTGGCCAGAAGAATAGGCAAAATCGTTTCCATGAGATGTTGCCGCAACACCACGGACAACATCTGCAGGACATTGCGGATGTTGTGCAACACTGCGGGCAACATCTGCAGAATACTGCAAGATGTTGTCCAGGTTTTAGTGTTGCCACAACACTCACACAACATCAACACCCATAATACATATGAATCCATTGCACCCACATTTTATTCTTCTTTTTACTCAAATTCCAGAGGAGTTTGCATATTGCAGCTCTGTTCCAAGTCTGTATATCCAGGAAGTTGAGCCTCCCTGCAGTTCTGGGGCTACACAGTTGTTCCCATGCAATCAAAGCTTTCTTAGAAGAGTCTACTACCCCTGTCCATAAAAATCTTCTGCATACTCTATACACTTAATGACTTTCTTGGGTGGATTGAAAATAACACACTTTTTATGAGCTGAGTTCTCCCCCCATAGGATAAGAACCTGGAAGTCCAACTTTGAATTCTACCCATAATCTTGTCAATCAAAGGTTGAAACTGTAGGATTGAGACTCTTTTAGTGCTAAGAGGCACACCCAAGTATCTAAAAGGCAAATATCCTTGTGAGAAACCTAAGTCTTGTAGTATTTCCTCTTGAGTTTCAACAGAGACACCTCCAAAATAAATGGAGCTCTTGTCATTATTAGCAACTAAACCAGAAGCTGCTGAGAATTCCATGAACAAACCTACAACAGTTTAACAGACCAAGTGTCACCTCTACTAAATAGAAGTAGATCATCAGCAAAACTCAGTTGAACATTATGCATTCTCTCACATTTAGGATGGTAATTAAAATCAGGGATATGTTTTAGTTGCTTCAAAAGTCTAGTGAGATATTCCATGGCCAACACAAACTGAAAAGGGGATAGGGGGTCACCCTGTCTCGAACCTTTTTTTGCTTGTAAAGGGGCACTGAGTTGACCATTGATGAGGATAGAATATGACACAGTGCTAATACATTGATATATCCACCCTACAAACTTGTCAGGGAATTGTAACTGAGTTAAAATCTGTTTGAGATACCCCCATTCTACAAAATCATAAGCCTTCTTCATGTCCACTTTTAACATACATCCAGGGGATACATTCTTCCTTCCATAGCCCTTGACCAGCTCATTACTTAAGATAATGTTGTCATTTATCAGCCTACCTGGGACAAAGGCAGACTGATTCCTATCTATCAGCCCATCCATCACAGTTTGTAATCTATTAGTAAGCACTTTTGAAATGAGCTTATATAATAGGGTACAGCAGGAAATAGGTCTATACTCAGAAATTTTGGTCGGGTGAGCAGTCTTGGGAATCAAAGTCACTGTAGTACAATTAATAGCTCTATGGATTATACCTGTTGAGAAGAATTCTTATACAGCATCTGTTATTTCCTCTCCCACAGTTGCCCAGGTCTTCTTGAAGAAAAAAGCATTAAAACCATCACATCCTGGGGCCTCATCATCACTAATGCCCTTTAAAGCAAACTCCACCCCCTGTCTTGAAACTTCCTCAATCAATTTCAATTGTTGTGTTCTATTCAAAGTTGGCCCATCTCGATTAAAGTATTAACAGCAGGTAGTTGAGTAGCACAAGAACCCAACAGATGTGTATAGAAACCCAAAATTTCAGCTTTAATATCATCATGAGTAACTACTGTCCCAGCTGAAGTGCTCAAGCTGGTTATTTTATTTTGTGCAATCCTGCTCCTCAAACTAGCATGAAAATAAGTTGTATTCCCATTTCCTAGTTTTAGCCACTGAACCCTTGACTTCTGTCTGACTATACTTTCCTCTGTCGTCAACCACTTCTCCAGATTCAACTTGATCTCTTTCTCTGTATCAATTAAATCTTGAGGCTACCCAGCTTGTCTCATAGACTTTGGATATCTTGTAATTGTTGCCTGTAGAGTTTGATTATATCCTCTACACCTCGAAATTCAGATATATTCAAATGTTTTACTGAGTGCTTCACATCCTTCAATTTTTTCCATATACCTGACATTTTATAAGCCTTCTGTCTCTTGTTCCATGATTCCTGAACTATCACTTTGAATGACACATGGTTGGCCAGATGGTTCAGGAATTTGAAAGGCCTTGGTCTTCTTTGCTTCTCCTGACACAATGTCATGCTCAAAGGGGAATGATCAGAACACCCTGGATCCATTATCAA
The DNA here is from genome assembly GCA_029844215.1 of Przewalskia tangutica. Classification (NCBI taxonomy): domain Eukaryota; kingdom Viridiplantae; phylum Streptophyta; class Magnoliopsida; order Solanales; family Solanaceae; genus Przewalskia; species Przewalskia tangutica. The sequence goes on from JAQGDG010000035.1 coordinate 2,754,359, forward strand.
CACTTCTAGTAGAGGCATATCCAACATCCACCTAACATTAACTAGGGCCCAATCAATACTACTATAAGTATGGCCATTTATCCAGGTGTACTCCCTAGTCCCTACCACTAATTCAGGATAGTCATACCTGTGTCTACCAGGAAATTCTCAAAATCCCCTGTTTCAGGTACCGTAACAGGTGGTCCAACCAGCCTATCCTCAGCTCTTGAAATAGCATTATAATCTCCCATGGATAGCCAAGGCCCCTGTTGATGATTACTAATGTGTCTAAGGTCCAACCACAAGCTTCTTCTACTTTCAATAGAGTGCAAACCATATATGGCAGTGAAAGCAAAATTTAAGTTCAAAGCATGGATCCTTACTGTTGAGTGGATATTGCCCAGACACCTCAATAGCACTACATGCAACTAGGATCCCACAAAATCCATATTCTCCCTCTAGCACTATATGCATAATTATCCAGACATGCCCAGCCAGGTGCAATCTTCTTCAACACTTGTGCTGCATGATGTTCTTTCACTTTGTGCTCTAAAATAGCTATAATACTAACATTATCAGTTCTAAGAATCAGAGCTGCATCCTTCTGCTTATGAACTTTATTCAAGCCCCTAATGTTCCAAGTTACTAACTTCATTTAGGATGAGATAAAGTACCCCTTCCAGTCCCTTTGGCTACACCACCCTGGCCTCTTCCAATCCCTACTACATGTCTTGTAGCATGATCATGCAAGATTCTAAATTCATTTGTAGCAGCTGGTTTTTGCACCACTTATTGTAGCAGCTGGTTTTTGCACCACTTTTGCTGCAGATTTCCCCCACACTTCTTGCCAATTATCAGTGTGCCCCTGTTGGCTTTGTGAAGGGCTTTCACTAACCCCCTCTGTTCTCTGACTTCTATTCTCTTCACCAGGTCTTGTTTTCAACTGTCATAGGTTGTTGGACCTTCTCTCCTAAGTTCTCATATCCTTGTGCTCTTTCAATCAGTTTAGGAATCTGACTAACCTGTCTCACACCCTCCCCAGGTACTGGAGTTGGACTGACTGGCTTACTTACCATTTTCCTTTGTACCACTCGGGCCAGGTACATCACTGGAAATTGCAGAAGTTTGACTCCCCTGAGCTACTGGTTCAATCTGAAAATCTGTGACTTTATTATGCCACTCTTGCTTCTGTTTCCCATATTTGGTCTTAGGTTTAGGTGTACCATCCTCTTGTGGTTTGCATTTATGCCCTATAGTCAGACAGGTAGGACAATACAATGGCACCCATTCATACTCAAGGTTCTGCATAAACATTATACCATTCGGACAAGAACTACTTATTACATGTCATACTTATTGAAACTAAAAAAGAATTACTTATAACATTTCTTCAATGTCACATGGTTGATTTAGCAATATTGTTTTTTCAGGTTCGACGAGAATCTGCTAATGTTGAAGAACAGAAGCCCAAGAGGGTATGATTTCTGTCTTTTGGATTCAGCTGTTGATACTCACATAAGATATCTTACAAGTCTCATCTCTAGACATCTCCACAAGATTTATTCTACTTCAATCTGACCAATTTTATGCATTTTCAAAGTCTTAATCTTATATCTCATGTTTTCGGAAGGTTTCTGCGAAGGAGTCAATGAGCATTGGAGATCGAATATTTCTCCCAATAACTGTTGAGAAGTCTCCTTCCGAGAAAGTAGTTGATTACCCTTCTAGTGAAGAAGAAAGAAAATTTGTACATAGCCTCGAATTGTACAAGGTCTGAAAGCTATAGCTGATTTTTGGAATTCCCCATTCTTTAATTTGCCGCGACATCCCCCAATCTAAACCATTGCATATAAAGGGGGACGCAACCTATATGTGCTCTCTGAGTCTGATGTACTTCCAATTTCCTGAAAAAATTTCAGGATCCAGAAATTATTGTGGCCAATAAACCTCCAGGAATGCCAGTTCAGGTTTTTTGTCAACATCCAAGTTTTTTTTATTGGATTGTGAGAGTTAATATTCTTCTTACAACAAATGGAACTTTGGACGGTGGAATTGGTATAAAACGAAGTTTAGATGAACTCGCTGCTAAGTATATGAGACATGAGTACTCAGAGGCCCCTCGCCTGGTAAGTTTCATGGTTTCTGCGTTTATATTTTTTCAGATCAATTGTCTGTTCTTCTTTCTTTGGTGTGTGTTCAAAAGCACAATGCTCATATCTAGGATGTACTATGAATTTTTTTAACAGCCTCTTGCAGAAATGTAGGGTAAGATCACAGACAATAGACCCTTGTGGTCCGGTCGTTTCTGCACTCCATGGATAGCGGGAGTTTAGTGCTCCGGGCTGCCTTTTTATTTAGTTGTAGCTATTTTTATTTTATTCTTCCGCAGCATTTTCTGCTCACCGCTGTGAAAAGAAATATGTGCATAGAATGGACGCAAAATAACGAAGTTCTTTGCCAGGTTATAGGCTTTGCATGTGTACATGTTATGCAATGAATAAAACTTTGTAGACCTGTCTTTGCGGTTGGATGTTGAGGAAGAACTTCTCACTCTGTAGCTAAAGTCTAGAAAATGTACACATGAAACCATATATTTTATTTGAACACTTCCATATTGTTTGACACGAGTTTCATGGATGTTATACAATTAGAAAATCTCTCTTCCCCGTGTCAAGCTACTCTAATTGCTCTTCCCTTTCTTCAGCTACTTATGTTAGAAGACATTCTAAATGTCTTCCATTTGTCTTTCTGGGTTGAGTACCCTTCTGGAGTTCTGGTGAATCTTATGTCTGTCTGTCCTGCTGTGGACAAGCTTATTGTTTATTAGGTACACAGACTGGATAGAGACTGCAGTGGACTATTGGTGATGGGAAGAACACAATTAAGTGCTTCAGTTCTGCATTCGATCTTCCGTGAGAAAACATTTGGCACACAAAATGAGGTATACTGTTACTCCTTCCAATATATATGGTGAACTTACTAATGATCGCACTACTTTTCCAATTTGATTTGCTTTTCCAAACCTGATATTTATTGCCTTTCTCTTCTGAAAGGATATTGAAAGCAAGAAAAGAATTTTGCAGAAGAAGTACTGGGCACTTGTCATAGGATGTCCCAGACTCTCCGGAGGGATAATATCAGCACCACTGGGAAAGGTTAGGCACACTGATCTTGTTTTAAGCGAATTTAGTCAACTCCGTGTATAAAGATGTATCAATCAACACTGTTACCATTCTAAAAAAAAAAGTATCAATCAATCTTACAAATACTGTCTATTGATCAACTAGGCTTCAATCCCATATTAGTTGCGATCGGCTATATGAATTTTCCATTTTCATTCTAGTCTATTTGAGCATGTTTATCCCAGTACTAAATAATTTATTTGTTAAGACAATTTAAGGGGAGTCACTCTATAATAAATAGGAAAAGGAGGGAGGGGGAGCCCCTTAGCATTTTTTTGTTCCGGAAGTGTTGGTAAAGCTTGAGTTTATTCTAGACTTATACAAGAGTTTTAACAACCATGTAAAAGATGGCTGGGATATCTTTATAAAAGAAGATGGCTGGGATATTAGCAAATGAAAAGTTAAAGATTTTCTATGTCTGAAATAACTTTAATGACTTGGTTAAGACGTTATTATAATCATGTAGATCCTAATCCAAGATGGCCTTCAATTCGTGTTAAATGACCTCTATACTATACTCGTTCTTTGTTGTTGAGGGATTTGTGGCTTAGGTCCCAAGTTTGAGCCCTGCACCACGCGAGCTAAGTCCAGTATATAAGTGGAGGAGGCCGAGTTTCGAAGATGCGGTTGGCCCCAAGGGTTGGCACCAGATGGATTTCTGGGTCATCAAAAAAATATTCGTCCTTTGGAGCCCTATGATTCAAGGCTCAATTTCATCAACTCCAATGAGTTTTAAATGGCTCTCATTAACCTAAAAGTAAAATTTACTATGTAGTTACAAATTTGAATTCAATATCTCAACCTCATAAAAGAAATGATTTTTTGATATGTAAGATAATTTATATCTGAAAACCAGCATCAGGTGAAATGAATTAAACATCTCAAACTAAAATTTAAATGAGTATGATGCTTTTTCCCGTTATTTCTTGCTTGGCAAAATGATGAATGCACAAGGAACTAGTATATGCATATGTATTAATTACTATGAATCTAGGGAAAATGGCAACAAAAGAACCCTTACCGTTATTCAATCGTATCATATATGCCCTTATTTTCTATTGGAGCTCCAGCGGGCTAATTTTATCTGTGCTGGAGGAAATTTTATTAATTAAATAAAACTTTTTCAATCAACTTATCTTATACAAAATTTGGAGCTGTAGAGTTTCTACATGTGAGTCCGGGTAGGGCGAATCTCATAACAGAAATTCGACCTACTCTCTTCTTTCTCCTGCACCAATTGTTTGATGCATTGTTAAACATTTTCTTCTTAGGAATAAGTTTTCCGTAAGATAGATTTCATAGTTTTCCTTCTCTCAGCTGGTGTTGGACAATGGGAAATCTGAGCGCGTAACCATTATGTCTGATGTTAGAGCACCATCGGCACAGTATGCTGTAACGGAGTATCGCATCATTGGATCCTCTGAGAAAGGTTAGTTCTGAATGCTAACCTGAATACCTACATAAATGAAGGCACGTAACTAGATGGATGAAATGCAGTTGGTTATTCTTTGTAACCTATCAAAAGATCTTTTAGTTATGTAGCTCTTATAAATTACACAGATCAATAATAACACTTGCTCAGGGTTGAAATGCATTCTCTCTCTCTCTCTCTTAAGTGTGGTGTAGTGAGGCTCGTACAAATTGGAAAATATCACACTTCTTGTATTCCATTTAAGCATTTAAGTTTGACTTGGCACAATCAATTAAGGAACAAGGTGATTTACAAATTGGTCTAACATTGAATGAACTTCAGCTTCTTAACAATTTTCTCGTTAATAATTAAAGTCTGAAAATGTGAAGTGTGCAAGTTTCAAGTTTCATCACCCATACCTAAAAGAGTAATCTGTAGGAGAAAAACTTCTTTGTAAAACATTTCAAAGAATAAGCCACGACATTCAATTATTAGTAGTTCAAGATGGAGGCAACACATATAGTTCTCGGATAGTTGAAAATTTAGGGCTTTTGCTATTGTTGAGCTGCTTGTTGACATAGCATGAATTTTCTGTATTGGAAAATGGGAAACATCTCCATAAGTATAATACTTGTTCAAGGATAAATTTTAATTGCAGAATGCACCTAGGCACATATTATCCAACTTTTTCGTAGTTTTTCTGTTGCTTATACATTAGACAGATGTGCCAATGACCAAAGATAGTAACTAGCTTAGCTTTCTTTACATGGATTGGTACACAATCAGTTATAGAGAATTGGTTGTTTGTTTTGATGGAGAGAAAGTTCTTCATTCAACTTTAAGAAAACAACTCTCATATCTTCTCAAACATCCTTGTTTATGGATATATATTTTCTCTTTTGGTGAATTGCAGGCTACACATGGCTAGAGTTATCTCCACTTACCGGCAGAAAGCACCAGGTACAGGAAACTGCTTTTCTGTACTTCTAGCTTCAATTTCTGCTGTTAAACTATTGAATATTAAACTGATTATTTCACCATATCTGTTTCGAAGTTGCGCGTTCATTGTGCTGAGGCATTAGGGACGCCAATAGTTGGAGATTACAAGTATGGTTGGCAAGCTCATAGAAAGCTGAAACATCTGCATTTGCCCACTTCAGCTGTGAACCTAGGTGTGCAAATTACCAGGCAAAAAACAGATCCTTTCAACCTTCGTTTAGGGAATGGAAGTATTTCAGACAAGCAGCCTCATCTTCATCTTCACTGTAAGGAGATGGTTTTGCCCAATATTTCTCTAGCTTTGCAACAAGCTCAAGCCGTTTCAGATGCTGATCTCGCAGATGTTGAAAGTATCAAGCTGGTTGCTCCTTTGCCCTACCACATGCAAAGAAGTTGGGATTGCTTGAGTTCTTGATTTATCTTAATGATGGCTTCTACTGAGCACAAGTGCACTACTGAGCTGGAGGGAGGATACTAATTAACCAGAGAACATATGGTTATATTATTATCTCTTCCCGAGAGAAGGGAAAGTGCGATCTTTCCTTGTGGAACTTCAAGTCACGAGGCCATTATTCACTACACCTATTGACTTCCTGCGGTGGAGAGTGAGATCATACTTCATTACACTGGAAGAAGGCATAATCTTTATTGCAGTTGGTGCTGCAAATGTACCCTGGCAGTTTCCCGGCATTTTCTTAAAGTTTTTTCAATCCACATATCTCTTCTATTCTTTTTGGCTTGGTTTATAGTCATTTTAGAGTTTACAGTTTTAAAACTATTGTGGTTGTATATTGATACTTCTGGAAACCAGTTAGTCAAAAGCTTGTATGGTTTGGGCATACATGAATTCGATCCATAACGTGAAATCAGTCTTGTATCTCGTTTCCAGCAGACGACTCTTATTTTAGAAAAATTGATGCAGTTCAGGTCCAAGTCCACTGGACCGAGTGGCCTGGCATCAGTCCTTACTTTGGACTCCTTAGGCAAGAACCTGGACTCGGCCCATTAAACAGCTCAGATTCCGGCCGAAGTGCGCATGTACCTGATTTTGGGACGACAATTTAAGGCATATCCGTAGTGTAAAAATTTGCAAGTCTATTCACTTTGGAATGTGTCTGAAGTTTTATATAATTGAAATTCAGGCATATATGATCACAATACAATCATGAAGTTAAGCTATTTTGCCTGAATTTTAGCAATATGTGGCTATCATTTTTGCCATATGTAACTTCAGATGCCATATCTGAAATTGTTCCCAAGTAGATAGACTATAAAAAGTTTTTTTTTTAATTTTAAAAAGAATATAGGTAAAATAGTGGTGTTCAAATAAGGTAGCCTTAAATTTTTTACTCAGATTCCTACCTCGGTTGCATTTTTTCTTTAATCCGACAGTGAAGGGCTTCTTTTTTTTTTTTTAATAATCTGGTGGCGGATTTTAGCATATCATATCGCTAATGCGCACAAGACGGTACTGAGGCTCCCGGAGGCGATGAAACCCGTCAACCGCCACCGCCGGGTAAATCGCGGATGTGCACCGCGTTCGATGTCGATCGCTACCAACGGATCAATGCTACAAGGTCTGACCTCCTAACAAGACTTGTCTGGAGGGAATCAAACCCACACTGCAACATGCCCGCGCGGTTAAGCTACCAGACTTTAATAAGAGACATATGCCTCGGAGAACGTATCCGTCGAGAATCGAACTTGTGATCCTAAGGCCACAAATTTGACTAATGGCCACTTGACGTTGACGCCCTATCAAGCCCGCAAAAGAAGCTTAATGTTCCTAACTTAAATGATTTTCTTTTTCTATGTGGGTTGAAAAATGCGCATCAAAGGAGCAAGCTGTCAATTTCATTTGTGGAGATTCTTGAAAATCAAAACACAAGATTTCTTTATTATTTGTTTTCTTTCAATTCCGATGGTATAAATGGCAGTCCGGTGCACTAAGCTCCTGCTATGCGTGGGGTCCGGGGAAGTGTCGGACAATAAGTGTCTATTGTACGCAGTCTTACCTCACATTTCTGCAAGAGTATGTTCCCACGGCTTAAACTCGTGACCTCCTGATCATATGAAAGCAAATTCCGATGGTATGATTTATTTAATTTGCATTATTTTCTTGTACGTTTCGAAGTCAATCGTGTGCATTGGTAGGTTTCCGGTCAGATGACAACGTTGTCATTTGATTAAAGACGTTAATCCTAATCATTTGTTTTTAGAAACTTAATTTTCCCCATGACTAAGGGGACATAACAAAAAACAACATTATTTGACTTTCATAATCATTGCAGTTTACAAAATAATATGTTTAGAGCTATTATCATATTGATTTTATTTAAACGAATAACTTAAGTTGTTGAAGGAGGGAGTAAAATACGATTAAATAAATTAAAGTTTTAAATTTTAGTGGAATATGTTTCACAAAGTATAGCACTAATTTCACGTCTGAACTGTCCCACCAGCCACTGCTACTTTATCATAATTAATCATTAATAATTGAATTCACCGATATTTTAGAAAGAAATTAAAATCATACCGATAACTTTGTTAATATTCAACAAGAATTCTCTAAATTGTATCTTCCATAGAGGAATCGGAATCTTCTTCAATACTGCTAGGTTTCAGGGTCGTCTTTGGACTCGTGCAAGTTGTGCTACCGCACGAGGTTCCCCGAAAAACGAAAAATTTTAGGGTCTTTTTTTTATTTTTTATTAAGTAATATTAGCTAAAATTTACTGTAAAGACCCATAATTCGCAAATCTTAGCCCAATTAAGAGCTCACTTTTATGAATTAGAACGGGGGGTTTCAATGTTCCACACGTTTGCACAGCATATATATATGTGTTTATGAAATATAGATATCTTTGGTTTGTCTTGAAGCCTCGTAGTTGTAGGTGTCTGTTATGGAGGAGAGGTGGTTTTTGAGAAATGTTACTCTTAGTAAAAAGGATGCATAAAATTTTAAAAAAGAATAACTCATATTCTAATTTATTTGGTATAGTTTAACTCAACACAAAATTTAAAAATTAAATAACTCATAATATTTATATAGTTTTAGACTTTTGAAAATTATGGTCTAAAATATGTCATAACTCGTGTAACATTTATTTGACTTAAAAGTTTTTTATTAGAATATAGTGAAATGTTTAAAGTTAATTATTTTTAAATATATAAAAATGTCGTTCACATCTAATGAACTACAGAGTAATAAAGAAGTAGTGTCAAATAAATTGAAACTGACGAAGTAACAAAAAAAGAAAAAGAAATGACGTGAAGAGATTCGTTAGTTGTAGAAGACAAGTCGTCGGGCGCATGTATAATTTGTCTTCATTCTTTACATAGCTTTAGATTTACGCAATGAAAATAATAAATGCTAAGGAAATTAAAGTAAGAATTTTGATATCATAGCTAATCAGTAAAGATAAATTTATACATGAAATTTTTGGAGATAAAGTAAGAAAGTCTGTATTCTTTTTTTCAAAAAGGATCTCTCCCACCCCAAGTTCTCACATTCCTGGCCCCGAAGATGTGAAAAGAGTTAATCACAGAATCAACCTGTTTAAAGGTTAGACCACTACCACGCTGCGCACAAGGGACCTTCCTTTATTTCAAGAAGTAATCTTCACCACTGCATGTGATTCAATCTACATTTTTTCAATTATCCTCGGTAAGCAATGAAATTACCGTGACAAGAAAGTCTGTATTCTTTATCATATGCCTATGGGATACAATTATGGAAATCTTACTCACACTCGATATTTACATTAATTAATGAAACATAACATTTATTCTTACATACAAATTATCACTAAATCGGCTTAGATGGAAAAGTTTTAGTGAAATTAGACTTAGACACTTAACTCATACAAGATGAATTGGGTGGTAGGCGTTTGATCAGGACCGTTTTTGGACCCGTGAGAGGTGTACTACCGCATATGGCCTCCGAAAAATGAAAAAATTCAGGGTATTTTTTTCATCTTTTTTTAAGTAGTATTAGTTAGAATTTACTGTAAATGCGCATAATTCACAGATCTTAGCCCAATTAAGGGCTCACTTTTACGAAATTAGAACAGGACCCCAAAATATTTAAGACGGTCATGCGTTTGATTAAATGCAAAACCTACCTAACACATTTTTTCTCTCAGTTTAATAACGGACCAAATAAAAATAACAAGAATAATTAAAATGCGTCCAAACAATTGATAATATCGTGACATTAATATTAACCAACAAATTGGCATGGTTATAAGCTTGTGAAATGAGTTGCTTAACTTGTACTCCTATAATCTAATAGGTGAAGAAATTTAAACCATCATCATGTTACCTTTACTTGTTATGGTATAAAATTACAAATCAAAGTTAATTCTAAATTTATTTTGGGTAATTAGAGAGGTGTATAATAATACTTGTTTGTTACTGCATTTGCATGAGTAAGCTCTTTAATTTCATCCTACCTATATTACCTAACTTATAAGAATACAAAACCTAAACTAAAATTAAACAAAAAAAGACCTTACCTACGTGGTGACGATCTAGTGACGTGCAGTTCCACCTAACTCCAACTGCTCTCCACAACAACGTTTTCTTGTAAGAATAAAGGAAAAGAGATAGTCCCTGGGCCACAGTCCAATGACAAAGGAGTGACCGAGCGTTACCTGACACTCGCTTCTCCTGGGGATTTTTATAAATGCTATCAATCATTCAGTTTTAACCCCTATTAGAACACATCCCGCGATTTACAGAAAATAGTGTTAAGGGACTTGTACTACCTCCAGGACTAGTCTGACGCAAACCGAAAACCTGAATATAAAAAAAAAGGAAAAGAGATACCAAAAGAAAAAAAAAACTAAACACTTTAAAAAAATCAATATAAAAGTTGGTGGAAGATATTTTTATGGAATGTAAATTTTAAAATGTAACGTTTTTGATTTATTACAATTTAATTAAGAACTTTTAGAACATGAAGAACAAAAAAGAAAATCTAATTCTTTCTGTTTTACAAAATTACAATAAATAATTTTCCTACCAAATTACGAAATAAGTTAAATGTGCCTCTAAAACGTTTGAGGGAAAAGAAAAACGAAAAGTTTAGTATCAAAAAAGCAAAACATATAACCAGATTTAAAGGCTTATTCTTAGCATATTAAAGATGGTTTATTTGTTAGATGATATTAATCTCTCTTGGAGAGTTTTTCATTAATATCAAGATATATATAGAGTACAATATTCATCCCTTGTACAATAGGAATCTTAAGTCTATACAAAAGAGGAATCATAGTCTTACCATAATTATATTTACACAATATATGGAAATATTTTAATTATGGGTATGGAATATATTGTTTTCTATATTTACACGTTTACACACCCTCGAGCGGAAGGAGGCGAGCGTTGAGGCGGATCGAATCGAGCCGCAAACATGCGGAAGTCCTTTGGTAAATATGTCTACATACCGATAGGATGATGGAACACTGATACGGCGTACTAGACCAATTTTCTCACGAACAAAGTGATGGTCTATCTCATCGCTTGGTTGATCTTTGAACCGGATTATGAGACAAATAGATGGCAGAGATGTTATCACAGTACAAAACAGATGCCTGACGCAAATGACACTGAAGTTCTAACAGTAAGTTTCTGAGCCAACAAATCTCAGCTACTACATTTGCAACGCCTCTGTACTTTCAGACCTTTGGATCTAGATAGGGTAGCCTATCGCTTGGCAGATCAAGAAATCAGATTATCCCCTAAGAAAACACAAAAGCCGGAGGTGGAGCGTCGCGTGTCCGGATACCCTGCCCAATCTGCATCCGTATATGAGAGCAACTTGTTTGGCGCAGAGGAGTATAGGTGCAAACCATAATCAAGAGTACCCTTAATGTATCGAATGATACACTTAAGAGCAGTGAAATGAGACTCTGCAGGCGTCGTGAATAAGCACACTTTGAACAACATAAGCTATGTCGGCACAGTAAATGTGAGATCTTGAAGTGCACTGTAAGGCTCCTATACAGTAGGATCGAGACCGAGCACCATCCATGACCGAGCTTAGATTTCGAATCGATGCGAGTAGACATAACTTTGCAATTCGCCATCTTAGCCCTGTACACTATCTCCTCTGCATACTTACGCTGACACAAGAACATGTGATTGGCAGACCTGGTCACTAATATCCCAAGAAATAACTCAGATTTCTTAAATCAGTCATTGCAAATTCGGACTTAAGCAAGGCAATAATCTCATTTTTCAATCTATCTGAGGAGGCAGTCAGAACAATATCATCCACGTACAGTAATAAGTAAGCAGTACTACTACCTCGATGAAACAAGAAAAGTGATGTATCACTCTTGCTACATACAAACCCAATCTGCAAGATATACCTGGCAAAACGATCATACCACGCACGGTGAGCCTGTTTCAGGCCATATAGTGACTTACGGAGATGACACACATAGTGAGAGACTGATGGATGAGTGAACCCAGGCGGCTGATGCATGTACACTATTTCTCTCAGGTCCCCATGTAAGAATGAATTCTTTACATCAAGTTGATGGATCGGCCAGTGTTTACCCATGACAATGTTCAAAACTGTGCGAATAGTAGCCGATTTGACAATCGGGCTGAAGGTCTCTCCACAATCAATTCCCTCCTGCTGATTTGTGCCATTAGCCACAAGACGGGCCTTATACCTCTCAAGATCCCCATTGTCTCTGAACTTGTGACGAAAAACCACGTACATCGAATTACATTCACCCCTCAGGTCTAGGTACTAGATCCCACGTGTGTTGTTTAGTTAAAACATTGAATTCCTTATACACAGACGCATTCCAATTAGGGTCTTGTTTGGCCAATTTTGGGTTCTTTGGAAGTGGAGAGATGGTTTGGGCAGACAAGTTGAAATGAACTTTGGGTTTGAAGATTCCATGCTTTGAACGAGTTTTCATTGGATGAGTAGGGACAGTGGGTGACGGTGTGGTGTCTGAGATGGTGGGTAAATTTGGATAAGGAGAAGGTGGGGGCGAAGCCTTCGGAGGAGCCGCGACTCCTGGATCGAGCGCCTCGGCGTTAGAAGGTTGACAGACTTCTCTGAAGGTTGGGCACCGCGGCGCCAAGACAGGCCGCGATCTTGCCGACGATATTCCGAAGATTGCTTCGAAATTAGGCGCGCGCCTCGGGTCATGCGCCTGACGACGGAACATGGGGCGAAATGCTCGAGGATGAGGGGAGAGATGGAAGACTCGTCAAGAAATGAGTAGTCCGGTTGTTGGAATTTTGGAAGATTCGAAAACGAGAATGTGGTCTCGTCGAATGTGACGTGACGAGATATGTGGATTTGAAGAGTCGACAAGTCATAACATAGATAGCCCCTATGGTTTGGCGGAAATCCTAGGAAGACACATAGAGTAGACCTAGGAGCAAGCTTGTGAGGCGGAACCGAGGTTGGGATAAGATCAAGAAAATCCGTAGATGATCATAGGAGGGGACTCTATGGTAGAGGATTTCGGTAGGGGTCATATTGTGAAGAGTGCTAGTAGGGAGAATATTTAGAATGTATTCTGACATTTTAGCCGCATATATCCAGAAGGAATGAGGAAGGGAGTCATGAATCAATAGGGTGCGAATCATATTGTTAATGATACGTATGATTCTTTCAGCTTTACCATTTTGTGGTGAGGTGTGAGGGCAGGAGAAGCGAAAAACCATGCCATTATTTGTACAAAACTGGTGAAACATAGAGTTATTGAATTCACGACCATTATCGCACTGAAATGATTTTATACTTTTTCCAAATTATGTGTGGATAAACTTGCGAAACTCAAGAAATTTGGCAAACACTTCTGATTTAAATTTAAGAGGATATAACCAAACATAGTGTGAAAAATCATCAAGCAACACAAGATAGTATTTATGACCGAGAGAACTAGAGATATGAAATGTCCATAAATCGGCATGTATAATATCAAAATGAGCAAGTGTAACACTAGTAGATGACTTAAACGGAAGACGAATATGTTTGCCTAAAGAGCAAGAAACACAATTTTGGGCAAGTTTCCCATTACAAGCAATGAAATTATTGCCTTTAAGAAAATTAAAAACTGGACTCCTGGATGACTAAGCCTATTATGTCAAGTTGAAGAAGAAACAACCGCTAGAGTGACGGGGGAGCAAAATCTGACAGCGGAGGTGGAAGTGAATGGATAGAGATCCCTTGTGCTATTGCATCTCGTAAGAGGTGTCCCATATGAAGATCCTTCACAGTAAAACCAAAAGAGTCAAACTCCTATGAGACAGTATTATTACGAGTAAATTGGCGGACAGATATGAGGTTCTTAATCATGTGTGGGGCATATAGGGTATTTTTGAGGGAGAAGGGTGGATGAAGAGGTTGTGTGTATGAGGTACCATACCCTTTAACTGGAATGCGTTGTCCACTACCAACTGTAACATACCGAGAATGCTTTGAACTAAACAGTTTAGGGATAGTACCTGCAGATTGGGTGATGTGAGATGTGGCGCCTGAGTCCATGTACCAAGTATTGTCAGGATGTTGCATGAAGAGGGTGCTGAATGCCTGTCCCAACTCAGTGGGTGTTATGCCGGATGAGGCGCAAAACCCGACTCGTAGTGGACTCTTTGTGAAGGCGAGCGGGTCCCAACAAATCGTGGTAAGAATACGGATTGAAATTTCTTGATGCTGGAATGGACTCGGTGTCGCGGCTCAACCGGGCGCCGCGGCTACAGATGGGCGCCAGCGCATGCGATTGCCGAGTAGCGGCGCCGCGCTTGTTCTGCGATCCTCGCTGGCTGGTTACGTTGATCGCGACCGCCACGCGACCACAACCTCGCCTGCCGCGGCCCGCCGCCTTTTCACCGCGTCCGCATTGCGGTTGAGGATTTCGCGGCGTTGGATCTTGAGGGCGTTTGACCGCTAATGCCTTCGATCGCTTATCCTCGCTAACGCCGAGTCTCTTCGAGCAACAATCGCGGCGAACTTTGTTAAAGCCGTAACGGATCCGCTGTTGAATCATGGCGGCCAAAGTATCATATTCGCCTTTAGGAAGACCATCAATCAATTGTAACACCAGTTTGGTGTCATTAATGAGCTCGTCGGCAAAGACGTTGATCGTCGATCCGCTGCTTTAATCGCTTGCGATCCACATTGGAAAAGTTTTCAAGACGTGTATTGTTAAATTGCTCCTCTAAATACACAGCACGGGTGTGCTTATTGTCCTGAAAAATTTCCTCCAAACGATTTCATAACTCAAGGGATGTGGCGCCAGATTTCATGATAGTAAGAAGAAGGTCCTGAGAATTACTACCATAAATCCACTGTTTGATGCCAAGTAGACTCATCAACCTCCGGAGGGCGCGGAATGATGTCATCGATGTGATCAAGCACGTTATAGAGACATGCATGATTACGAAACAGTTTAACCCAGGGAGAATACTGATTGTTTTCTTGATCAAGAATAATGGGAATATGGTTCTTGATGTTGGAAACAGTAAGGGCGGGATGAAACGGGGGTGATGACTTTGTGGTGGGATTTGTGGAGGTAGAGGCGTCAGAAAGTGTGGAAGAATCAGGGATAGCCATTTAGAGAAGAGAAGAAAGGAAGAACAAAACCCGAAAAACAGAAAAAAAATCCGGAGGCGACGTAGGGAAATTTGGTATGGAAGAGAAAGATTTTTAGGGATTTGTTTATTTGGCTCTTGATACGATGATATTAATCTCCCTTGGGGAGTCTTTCATTAATATCAATGTATATATAGAGTACAATATTCATTACTTATACAATAGGAATCCTAAGCCTATACAAAAGAGCAATTCTAGTCTTACCATAATTATATTTACACAATATATGAAAATATTCTAATTATGGGTAGAAAATATATTGTTTTCTATATTTACACGTTTACATTATTACTCAGTTTTCAAGGTTTTTGGCTGGGTAAACTTGAATTTTTTGAGTTTGAAAAGTTAATTTTTTTTTTTTGCAAAAAAACTCAAACAAACACTTCTTTCAAAAAAATCTAAAACAAACGCTATTAAGCTTTCATTAAAGAGTTTAGCAATTGCAATGTTATCTTACACAAATAGTTGGTTGGATGCATTCGGTATACACAGATTATACAACCGTTAAATACACAGTATACATCTACAAAGATAATATACCTAGTGTAATCCTGAGTGGTGTGCAGGGAGGGTGTGACGACCTTACCTCTACTCAGGGTAGAGGTTGCTTTCGATAGACACTCTCGAGTAAAAGGGAAAAATAAAACAATAAATACAACAAAACAGTATGCTTAAATAACAAAAGATAGTAGATAGGAGTAATAACAAAACTCAAAGGATAAAAGGATAAATACATATTATACATCTGTCGATTATTTTTAATTTAGTTTGAGCGGTAGGATGGCGGCTATTTAAGTTAATTATGGGATGTATCATGTATGGGGATGATGGTATGTGAGGATTTAGTCAATCTAATTATAGAACTTTGATGTCAATATCTTAGCTACTGAAATCAATTTTGTTGAACCTTAAAAGAAAGGCCACCTAATGCTCTGCCTTTCCCCTGTTTTAAACTATATATATGTGGTGTTATGAACCAAACTATACTAAAATAGCTCGCAACTCTTTATTTCTCTTTCCCTTTGAACTATTCTTCTTATTTTCTGCTCTCCAACTACACTCTTTTTTTCTTTTCTAGAGAACTATGGGGAGCTTGGAAGTTGAGAAAACAGCTATTGGCTGGGCTGCTAGAGACCCTTCTGGTGTACTTTCACCTTATACCTACACTCTCAGGTGTACATTACATTGCGATATTGACAGTGACAATTCATATAGCCGATCCAGCTCGTTTGGGATTGAGCCTAGTACATAATTCTTGTTTGTTATTTATGATTTTTTTTTTTAATTATGTGCAGAAACACAGGGCCTGAAGACGTGCAAGTCAAAGTTTTGTACTGTGGACTTTGCCACAGTGATCTTCACCAGGTTAAAAATGATCTTGGCATGTCCAACTACCCTATGGTTCCTGGGTATTTTCTCTTTTCACCTCTGTTTTCCCTACTTTTTCCTGTATGTCACTTGTGATATTGTGAATTTGCACATATTTGCCTTTCTATATCATAGAATTATTATAAGACGAGTGAGAATTACTTAGTTGGTAAAGCACCTTTACTTCCCATAAATAAGTTGATTGTGTGGGTGTAAGTGATAGTGGTGGAGCCAAGATTTCTAATCAGGAATTTTAAAAAAAAAATGCAAGAATGCTATTTTCAACTGGTGACCCTTTGAAACTTTGTTTGATGTCAATTTCAGTTTTCTTGGTAGAACCAAAAGGAATGACAATTTGAGGTGGAAATATAGGCATCTAGCCAATCTAATTTGTATAGAAATTGACATTCATATCTTAGCCACTAAATAAGTCAACAAAATGTAGTGGCCCTTGTGCCTTTTAATACCAGTCTACCATCCTCTGACCCCTAATAAATTTGCAACCATTAGTGTCTGGGATTTGATTGATTATTCCAAATGTCATGTCTTTTTCTTCCTTTAATCACACAAATGCGAACCGCAACAAAGCAACGTTGTTTTCATGTGATCAATGCCTCATTTTCCGTATAAAACTGCATAATAAAAATTGCATCTTTTTTTTTTTTTTTTGAAACGGGCGCTATCTTAAAAATCGGTTTATAACAAAATTTAACTATCGGTTGAGACCTCACCGCACTCAGTATCTTTTATGATCGAATCTTGAATTGCTTTTATTAATCAAGAGATGTGGGAGACCACACAGTATATATATATACTTACGAAATTAAAAAGAGAAAGTAGTAGTAACTTAACTCACACTAAAAACGTATATAAGTAATCATTTATATAAATGATTTTTACTTGGCCTAGATGCCAAAGTACAGTTGTTGGTGACAATAACGTTTTGTTCAAATCTAATGCTATCATTGTTTATTATGCATTACTATAGTAGTTGATCCTTATCTTATCCCTTGGTAACTTTATTTGTGGTGGTGATGAATATTGATGTAGACATGAAGTTGTTGGAGAAGTGGTGGAGGTAGGACCAGAGGTGACAAAATTCAAACTGGGGGACACAGTTGGAGTAGGACTGCTAGTTGGAAGTTGCAAGAAGTGCAGGCCTTGCAAGGCAGAGATAGAGCAATATTGTGACAAGAAGATATGGAACTACAATGATGTCTATACTGATGGCAAGCCCACTCAGGGTGGATTTGCTAATTTCATTGTTGTTGAGCAAAAGTAAGACTACCCTGCTTAGAATGGTTTAACTTTCTATACATCGTCCAAGTAAAATTACATTATCAAATTACCTAAAAAATAAAAATAAAAATTATATAAGTAATTGTTACATTGGTAAATTACCTTGTTACCGAATAATTTTTATTATTAAAATTTACTTGTACTTCTCTTATTAGTGACTTGATTGTGTAGAAAAAAATTACAATATTGATGCAGAAAATTTAAAACTCAAAAGATAACTTAGTTATATACATATAAAAGAATTTATACGCTATGCTTTACCTGTTGTAATATGATATTTACCATATTTAAAAGGTTGTTGATTCATGCTTGTCGATATTTCTTTTATCTGTAATTAACTTTTGAGTGATCTAATAATAATATTAGTTGTTTATAGTTAAATTCTAAAAGATAAGATAGACAACCTGCTATAACGGTTAAATTGTATCGGTAGTATAGAAACTTTTTACTTTGTAAGTGTAGATAAGTTAATTCCTCTACATTTAAACGTAAAGAGTTTAATAAATCTTTTGGGTTATCAAATCAAGACAAATGTACTAGGGAGATCAAGAAACCAATATAACTTAATTGGTTAATTGATCACATTTATTGAATTAAAAGATCAACAATGGACTGAGTGTTATCTTTCTTTCTTGTATAGGTTTGTGGTGAAAATTCCAGAGGGTATGGCACCAGAACAAGCAGCACCACTATTATGTGCTGGTGTAACAGTATACAGTCCATTGAACCATTTTGGTTTTAACCAGAGTGGATTTAGAGGTGGAATTTTAGGACTTGGAGGAGTTGGACACATGGGAGTGAAAATAGCAAAGGCAATGGGACATCATGTTACTGTCATTAGCTCTTCAAATAAGAAGAGACAAGAGGCATTGGACCACCTTGGTGCTGATGATTATCTTGTTAGTTCAGACACTGAGAAAATGCAAGAGGCTGCTGATTCACTTGACTATATTATTGACACTGTCCCTGTTAATCACCCTCTTGAACCTTATCTCTCTTTGCTTAAAGTTGATGGCAAGTTAATCTTGATGGGCGTTATCAACACCCCCTTGCAATTTGTCTCCCCCATGGTTATGCTTGGTAAGTCATTTAACTTATTTACACTCATAGTATAACTTCTTTTTTAACATTATCAAATAAAAGAGGTTACCTGCTATGACAAATTAAAATATATTGATTGTTTAAAAATTCAATCTTTACAGGATATATAAATTAGATTCCAAATAAAAAATACGGTTGGACGAAATACATTGCTTCAAGTTAAAATTGGTTTTGAATAACATATTTTGTTAGGTATTTGTTGTTTACTTTGGGAGCCTTCGCTCCCCCTCCTATCGGGGGGGGGGGGGGGGGGGGTATGTAACTTCTTTATTGGGAGGGTATAACTTCAAGGATGGACTCGATCGAGCGGCTGGTTAACCATCGTAGAGATAAGGGTTAGATATCTAAATCGATCTCCTAGTCTGGTCTGACAGATGATTGATATATAAATATGCTTAAAACATCAGTCAAATCTCATTAGCAATAACACATAAATGATATAGCTTTCTTATATAGGTGTCTTAACATATTAAATAAGATGATTTTTTCTAAAGCTAACATTCTAACTTCTACTTATCAATAATTGAATTATGAAACTTGAAAATATAAACGTAGAATTTGTCTATATATGAAAAAAGATAGAACAAAAGGATTGGAAGAGTGATCATTTAGTCAAAGAAAGCCGTAGTTTATTGAAACATGCCAGTGATATTGTCTATTTTTGCGGCATATAATGAGAATATAAGGATAAAATCATGCTAGGCTTATAGGATTTTGTGTATTTAAGGAACCATGTCCACAATAATGGACAGCAACAGCAATAATAACCATACACGTATTGGAGCTAGAATATAAATTTTGTGTGTTTTAATTTCTAAAATATCGACATTAGTTATTAGTAATTGAGTTCTGAATTCAATTTTTTTTTTTGTACATGTTTAGTAGATTTCTTAATATAAATATAGGATCTAATCTAAAGTTATCGAGTTCAACCAAACTCATAAATAACCTTCTGGCTCCATCCTTAAATTGTGTCACACTTTTTTATACTATTAATATATATAACATAAATATCCGGCCCTGCAGGCCAGGCTTGAAGCGCAGAGATCCTCATCGCTGGTGTGGAGAACTTGATCACAAGCCAAAACCCTGCAGAACACTCCGACCTCTTGGAGCACGCCACACTGGGCTGGGCTGTAACGGCTAACTGACTGTTTGCGTCAGACTATTACGTTAGTCCGTGGTTTACCCAGTGCGCACCTTCGGATAGCGGCCGCGGGTTTCACGTTAAACAAATATATATAAACATAAATTCTTAATTATTATTTTTATCAGGGAGAAAGAGCATCACTGGAAGCTTTATTGGTAGCATGAAGGAAACAGAGGAAGTGCTACAGTTCTGCAAAGAGAAAGGTGTTACTTCTCAAATTGAGATGGTGAAAATGGATTATATCAACATTGCAATGGAGAGGTTAGAGAACAATGATGTGAGGTACAGATTTATGGTGGATGTTGCTGGAAGCAAGCTTGATCAGTAATGACAGAAAACATGAGGATCCGTGAGCGAGGAATTTCGCCTTTTACCCCTAATTAATGACAGAAAACAAAGTTACAACTCATGAAATGACTCATCAAGAAAAGACTACTTTGATATTGTCATATTTTCTATCCTTGTTTTCTTCAATTTGCACCTGTATTTGGTGAAGTGTGACAGTTCTGTATTTATTTTATTTCCTAAAGTAATCTAATGTGAAACTTTATTTTCGATGTTGGTGACGATTTTGAAATATACCAACCAAAAGTTTGTTGGTACGTAACGAACTCCTCTTCTCGTGATCAGACTAGTAAATTAGTTCGCATTTCGCGTCGTCATTAAAGTGAAATTTAAATATAGCTAAATAATTATTATTAATTTTTTCATTAAAAATTATTAATATTTATTCATCAATTAATTTTGTCTTTTTTTATATTCTTCAATTGTAACACTACTGTTCTAATAATATTTTCAAAACTGATGACGAATTAAAAAAATCCCACTTCAACTCAATTCAACATTGAACAGATAACCCTCATTTGTTTGATCATATTGTATATTGTAAATACTAAATATACAGTTACGAATAATTAAATCAAAGTAACAGGAATTCGACCTAACCCGATTCCAAATAAAAAAACTGCATAACCTAAAGAAGCATGAGTCATATATTCGCGAAACGTCGTTATTGCGAACATTGTATGTCTTTATTCAACCTATTCATTACATTCTTGACATTATTGAAATTTCTCATTCTTTTTATAATTTTTCTTGATTATCTATTTTATGTTCCTTTGTCTTTTTTCCTTTTATTTTTCATCTTTATAGTTTTCTTATGTAATCACTTCTTTTTTATATTCAAACTGACATTGTTTATGCTCCCTGTTACCTACTCTCTTTTCATATACTTTTTACCTTTAATTTTGAATCCCTCCAAAAAATTAGTAATTGAAGTTATATTTCTTTAAATAATCAGATTTGCCATTTTTCTTCTACTAATTTTATAAACAAAATGTCAAAAACAAATTTTCTCTTAATTAACTATATCTTATAAATTCATGATTTATGTGTTATATTAAACATCCAATATTACTTTATAAATAATTTGGTTATAAATGGTTATTTTCCTCTTTCATTTCCCACGTTTTTAGTACATAAAAGTCACTTGCCGATAAAGTGCATCAACGAACGTATTTCAATATTTGTCGAAAATTATTTGTAAGAACTTTTATCAATGATTTAGCTCTTATAATTTTATATGGCTTTTTCAAATTTACCTTTTTTTAGATGTTTCATTTGTTTTGTATCCTCCTTGCAAATAATTATTTTTGCACAAAGCAACATTGTAAGTTTAGAGAGTTCAGAACATCAAAATTCTATCATCCTCCTTGTTGTCCGTCACGTATAATAATATTATTGTGTTTCGAATGGTGCTATTTAAATTTTAGGTTGAATTGTCATTTTCATCAAATTTTTGTACCCTTTCTATTTAAAAAGATTTTATGATTTAATCATGGTCTTAAATTATGCATATATAATTATTCTTTAAGGATATAACTTAGATATTTAAATATTTAATGAAATATATCATAAAATATAAATTGTATTACATTCTTCTTTTTCTTCATCCTTTGCTTTCTCATGTTCGTATCCTTCGAAATAACTAACATTCCTTCAATAATTAAATCAATTCTCCTTTTACCTATGATTAAATTAGTCTTATGAACATTTTAAAATATTTATATTTTGACTAACTTCTCTTAGCGTTGCTCATTTATGACTACCCATTGCCATGTTTTTAACCAAGAAAAAAGAAATATTTCATACCAATAAGGCTGACTAATAATTTATTTCTCTATAACATATTTTAAAAAAAATGTTGAATGCATGTCCAGTGAACAACAATTCCTCTCTTCTCTTGGGCGGAAAGGGTGAGACAAATACCTTTATTAAATCATTTTTATTCTAACTCAATAATGTTTCTATATTTTTCAAGTAGTAAGCCCAAAGAGCATAGAATCAACAAATGATGGTATATTAGGTATATTAAATTATAGTTTGAAAATTACAAATTAATTTTACGTTCTCATATTTTTTCATTAGGTATATTGTAAGTTGATTCACATGACTAAAGAATGACATATACCTACTTACTTACTTAAGCAGCATGCACGTATACATAGGGTTCTTTTCCCTGCTTTCATTTTTGGAAACATCCTGACATGAAAACATAATAAGTTAATCTCATCAACAAAGAAAAGAACACAAAAAAAAAATTACTAAGCAAATGATATTTTAGAAAATACAATAATTATAAGTGAAAGTGGAAATAAAGACTATGTTGTTAACATAGCATAATCAAATTCTCTATATAAAAAACAAAGAGAAAACTAAAATCATTTTTTGAAGAATTCATCTGTTCATATCATCAAGAACTCAAAAAATGCTCTATATTGGTGATGTCTATTGCAATATAAAGATAGAGGATAACCAACATGGCTAGAAACAAATTTATATGAATAGAAATTGGTGCGATTTTAAGATATCATAAATTTATACATTAAACAATTAGGGGTAATGAACATGAAAGGCTTGGAGGTTATGGATATTATTGATATTAATTAAGATTAGAATTTATGCTAAATAAAGAGGTATGAGTTATGGAGATAACTTTTTTTTAAAAAAATAAATAAATAAGAGAAAAGGTAAAAAAGGATAAATAGGATCACCTTGACCAAAAGAAAGGTGCTATGTCACTTATTTTATTCCTAGCTTTATAATATCTATTGATTAGCGGATTTAAAATTTAGACTTTGATTTTGATTTAAGAGAATGAATTCTAAAATGTATATCTAACTTGTTATATATTTGTTTTTGCATGCGCGCACACATATATATATATATATATATATATATAGGGTTTGACTGAAACATTGATCATGCTAAACCCGCAAGCTCATTGTTGGATGCATCACTAAATTTTTATTATTCTTCCAACATCTTTTAATAAGAGAATTGACAGCATAATTCATCAATATATGCTTAATGACTAAAATAACCAAACAAATCCAAAAAGATGCTCTGACCTTAATACTGAGATTTGATTTGATGGTCCTCCAATTTCACCTACTATATGTAACTCTAGAATATAGCTGATTACATTTTAAAGTCGAATTTCTTGATCTGACCATGGACCCTATTCCAGAGGATCTTGGCGAGACACAATCATCATAGGAGAGTTTTTGGATGAAATAAGAGTCAGGTTCATTTGGTATGTTTTTGTGTTTTCAATTTCTAAAACTCTATAATTGGAGTCATCAAAGTCCTTTCATGTAACTATTGGAAACTGTCTTATATCAGCTTGACCTAGTCAAACGTGAAAACACTACAAGCATTGTGATAAGTGCTGGACCTATGTTCGCCTTTAAAGTTCAAGATACAACCACATATTCAGTATAATCTCACAAGTGGAGTCTGAAACGATAGGATGTACGCGAACCATGTAATATTTAAATTCAAGATAGAATAGTTTCTTGAGTGAAGTAACCTAATCCTACAAGAGCTTTTCCATGTTTCACTATTCACTCTCACGATTGCTTCTTACCACTTGACCTAAATGAGTGATAAAATTTGAATTAAGATGTAAAACACTTTTATCAGTCTTTCTAGAAGAGAATGTTATCCTTCCTTAATGCCTCACTGCATTTGATCTGAATTATATACACACATACACAGAGTTTTTCTTTTTTGGAAATAGAACTGCTACTAATTGAAACCATGAGGGAATATTGAGAAACAACAGATATCATATATATATATATATATATATATATATATATATATATATATATATTATGATAAGTAAAGAAACAACAAATATTTTTTGGTATAAACCATGTCGCTTCTTCAACTCTCCGGAATAATGGAAGAGAAACTATCTTCAGACACCAAGGTTGGCATTAGGAAGGTAATTTGGGCAAATCTACTGGGAACATATACATTTAGGTGCACATGCATTGCCCGCAAAGGAGTAATATGTTCAATAGGACTCAGTATCCATTGGCTTGAAATCCCTATTCTTGGCTAGACTAGGGACTTCAAGACAAATGTTTCGACCAACGAATGAACAACTGTCAATTAGTCATGGCCACCAGCAAATGGAAAATGTTATACCCGCAGAACGAGAAACCAAGAACAATGCTACAGTCACCTCTATGATTCAACAAATAAAAAATGAAACCTTTACATTAAATAAACTCATCCGGTGAAGTTTTATTATCTGAAATACAAATAAGGCTCCCGTCAGATATATTTCTCATTTATAACATCAAAATTACCTAATCAGAGAGACTAAACAAGCGTTCCCCAATCACATTAACAATTAAAGCCTCTGCAAATGATTTCAATAATGTCCTATTCACGAGCTGTCTGAAGGCATCTTTCATCCTAACATGTCCTCATCCAGGGTTAGCTTGAGTTCATTGCTGAAGTAGATATTCATGAAGTGTCTTGATGGATTGAAGCCAATCAAAATAACTATAAGAAAGAAACAAAATATTGTCACTATTTACCGTTATGAACACAACACAATCATGAATTAATATAAATACTTACAGATGGGTGAAAGGACGATGACAATGCCAATTGGATACAGGAAGAATGTTGTCTTCTCCAAAAAGGGTAATACTGCATAGAGGGAAATTAAGTTCATTATCCATATCGACTAGTTAACATAAACGGAAAGCACCAGCAGACGGCCGTGCATTAAATCAGATTAACACTGTATAAGTTTCACAAGAGTGTTTTAAGACCATGCTTATTATCTGTTCAGAGTAGCTAGGAATGAACCACATTGATTCCAACTACCATTTGACTTCTATTTATTCGGGAAACAGATATACCTTGGGGAAGAAAAACTCATACAGCACTAGCTATCAGTCACACTTAATGACTTATTTAATCTGGACAGGACATGGTACAGTTGCAGCTTACTGAGGACATGACCTTAGATAGGAGTAGAAGGTTAGTAGCTAGTAGAGCGTTGTCTCGCTATCCTTCCTAACTAGTAGTCGTAGTATTTCTCCTGTAGTTTATTGTCCTTTGTTCTGTTACTATCTATTATCTCTTGTTCTTCGCTTAGTGTCTTGTTTTGTTGTAGTTACTGTTCTTTTTTCCTATTTGACATGCTTTGTTATTGTTTTATCCTGACCCGAGGTCTATTGAAAACAACCTCTCTACCTCCCAAGGTATGATGGATAAGAATTAAGATCTGCGTACACTCTACCCTCTCAAGACTCCACTTGTGGGACTACACTGAGTTTGTTGTTGTAATTTGGATATCCCAAACCAGAAATGATTGAATTTGAACACACCAAACATGAAGCAAGAAAATTACATCATTATATTTGTGTATACAGATACTCTAACAAATTTTAGTCTACAAGAGAGTAATGAGGAAGATATATGCTTGTCATTTCAGTACAAATAAATCTTAAATGCTTTCGGTGAACACCAGTGGAAACGCTTCCATAAAAGTTAGACTGTGGAATTTATCTTACCATCATAACCTAAAAAGTTGAGATAATGATAGTAGGAAGCTGCGACCATGAAGAGCAAATTTGACAGCAAAACAGGAATGAAACCATGAGCTACCAAAACAGGGGAGAGAAAATAATGTATGACTGCCACAAAAAGAAGCCATCAGTCTTTATCAAATAAAAAAAGAAATCATCAGTAGCCGTCAATATACTGTGTCTGAAGATGCGCAAACAGCACGTTTCATCTTAACACTGCCCTTACCATAAAGCAAAACGAACATAGGGAAGAAAGAGTTGCAGTGGACATCAAATGCATACAACCTTCATGAGAGACAAGAAAGTGTGTAAGTAAGAAAGTTTATAAATGAAAGAGAAATTTCATTAACCCTAGGGGCGTGTTTGGTATGGAGGAAACCATTTTCCAATTTTCCCATGTTTGGTTGGTCAAAATGTTTTGGAAAACATTTTCTCTAGGAAAACAAGTTCCTTAAAAATGAGGAAAATGACTTCCCTAATGGAAGTAGGGAAAACAAGTTTCGTGACTTGCAAGATAATTGTCTACTCCCCCAACCAACCCCCACTCCTTGACCATCCCACCCCCCGCCACCCCCATAGTGTTTTGCTAGATTGCATATAAATACTCTTGGGATAATATTTTTTTGCTAACTTACCAAACATTAGAAAATAAGTAAGAAACCCAGTTGTTTTCCAAGGAAACATTTTCCGTCATACCAAACACACCCTAGATGTAGAGTTTCAGAATTCTGAATGAGGAGAAAGAAGTAGACAAAATTAAGTATATTAATAGTTTCATATGGAAAGGTTCTGAACTTGCCATTCTACCCGCTGTTCCACGGCATGACTGCTTGGAGCTTCCTCTCGGAGGTAATTGTTGGTTAGGAACCTGCAAGGACAATGGTAGACAAGACAATGCTGAAAGACAATTTTTTATCACCATAAATATTGCAAGCATAATGTCATGATACAATGAAATATTTATGATTTCACCATAAATATGGCAAGCTAGAAAGAGAAACAAAGGGAAAGTCTGTATAGTGCTTCTTTCTCTTGCTTGGTTTTGTTGAGAATGAGGAAAGAAATAAGGGAAATCATTTTCTTGATGGCCCCAAATTTTAATCCAACAAAAAAGGAAGTCAAACAATTTTCCCTTTCTTTATTCTTTACTTTGTTTAGTTAGGGTGGCAAACAATAATAACAACAACATACCCAGTGTAATCCCCCACCTTGTGGGATTACACTGGGTATGTTGTTGTTATTATTGTTTGCCACCCTAACTAAACAAAGTAATACATGACGTCCTTCACTTTCTCATGTGTTTACTCTTCTTCTATCTTCTTTTCCTTTTTCTTCCTTTCCTTTTTTCCATGCATAGGTTGTACTTTACAGAATGTTTACATGAGAATGTCATGATACAGTGTAAGACTTGGAGTCTAAAGAAAATTAACAGAGAATGTCCATAAAACTACACGGGGATCTGTTAATACAGGAAAACTTAACATGAAATTTAAGAAGGAAATGAAGAGTTTAATAACTTGTAGTCTTAAATATGCCATAATATTCATGTGGCTATAAGACTTTTGAACCATGGTCTTAAACATGTCATCACATTTGTGGCTATAAATATTAAGGAAATATAGATGTGTGTCAATTCTTTTTGGAACGGATTAATAAGGAAATAGTACCAAACAAAGTGGAATGAGGGGAGTAGCATAATCCTAGTGATTTTTCCAGGTGCTAATAATCATTGATTTCGAATCATCAACTATAATCCAAGTTAAAAGATCTAAGTTGTACCTTCCTTATAATTAAGGTTAGCACTCTTTTGCTACGAATTTCTAGTTTGGTAAAGCACAGCTAGAGATAGCACAAGTAGCATGTAGTTGTAGTCATGATCAGGTGGCACCCTATATATTCTATTGATGAAGTTGATCACCTATTTATTTTATATGCTGAACCATGAGAATTCCACTGTTTGGAATTCCAGAAATTTCTGATTCCTTTCTATAGTTCCCCACAGAAGGATCTTATTGCAAGTTTAACCAACAAAATGAGACACTGATGGAGAGTTTATTGGTCCATTTGTTCCACCAAAAGATAGATAATTGTACAAATTATTTCAAGATTAATCTAAGTTAAACAGAAAGGGAACCATGATGAGGTTGTATTGAATATTCAAACGATACTAGCCCTTACCAGCAACATGTTGCCAAAGTAGCTCCGGTGAGTATAAAATGAAAAAGCAATACTGAGATAACTACAAAAAAAGCATGTCCTGCACTATGATCATACCTGAAACAAATGAAAGATGCAGATTGCAACATGATTCAGCATCAAGAAGAACATAAGCAAACAAGAATAAAAAGAAGTCAATATAGAACTGGAGCACATTTATATTATAAAATTTGTGAGCTCAACGTTGCCACACATGGATGATATTAGTACAATAAAACTGAAATGTTGGGCTTCTCTAAACCATAATTAACTTCATTCAATCTATGACATCATAAAATATTCTCTTGATAAGGCAAAGTTTTACAGTTCTCGAGGAAAGTAATTGAGTTTACCAATCTGTGATCTTAGACCAAAATGAGTAGCAGAGTATAGGAAACGTACGCAGCGCAGTATGCTAAAGTAGCAACCACCAACAGAAGAGTGCATATAACAATAAATGCTGGATCATCGCGTGCCCACTGGTTCTTTGTTTCTAAAAGAGAAAAAAATAAAAAGAAGCCAACTTTAGATGAACAGTAGAACTCCAGTAACAAAACTACTTTGCAACCGGACACCAATATTTACGAAGAAGATCAAGTTGCATCACATAAAGATGAGAACATTTACACTTAACATATCAATAGATCCAAAAATGGTGGAACTGTAATCATAGTTGAAAATTCAATTTCTTTTAAATACTCATCAACTTTTGCTTCAAAGACATCAAAAGACAAAGTTTAAACCATGTGCACCAGATCAGAGGTTTTAAAACAAGTACTCTACACCTAACTCTCACCTAAATGGTCCCTTTGACCAGCCTAAGGATTTAGAAAAGAGAGCATGGCGGGATTTTATGTTGGAGTTTATATATGTTTGTAGATGTCATACTAACAACAATACAGAGGAAAGTATTAGAACTTTAACACTGAGGAAGTATCACAGTTATAGTACCCCCTTTGTCCCATTATAAACTTTACCAGTTAATTGAATTTGAATTCTTAAAACTTGAGAAAGTGTATAGATATTATTTCCTTATATAAGCTGTATTATTAAGCCGCAAACTTTTTTTCTAACATCCCAATATAAAAAAGTACTCCCTCCGTTTTAATTTGTTTGTCTTAGTTACTATTTGGACGGTCAAATGATATTTTCTTTGACCATTTCAGATGCTTTCTAAATATTTTGAATTGTTAACTATTGTGACTTATAGTGCTTTTCATTTAGTGTCTAAATATGTAAATTTTATTTCAAAAAATTAAAATTCTATGTCCGAATTCACACCAAACATTAGTTAGTTTGACTCTCGTACTTCGAATCAAACCAAACAAATTGAAACAGAGGGAGTATCATGTTTTAATAAAGTCCCAAAGTATCCTACAAATTCAGATGGATGAAGTAGTTTAGATTAGTGAAATTTCAATGGATGAAGTATCATATAAAAAGTAAATAAGAAACCATAAGGATTGAGCAGTACTGGAACAATTCACAAGTTCAATTTTCCAATGCAAAAGAATCATATTGCATAAGATGAACGAAAGGATAAAGGAAGAAAAGAAGGAAACTTACGCTTGTGGTACTTTGTGTGCTGATATCTGAATCAATTGTCCAATACCGCGAACAAAATGCAAATTCAAATATCAGTAATTCAGAATAAAATTGACCATCATTTGTTTAACGAGCTGATATCTACCTATACTATAGCATATCAACACCAAATTCAAAGGCGAAAAGTTAGACAAAGATGTGAAAAATGCACCTGCGCTCTCAAATTTTGTTGTGTCAAATTCTCTTTTCCTCATCCCAATACTTAATTCCTCGAAAAACAAGATTAAGGCCAAC
This sequence comes from Przewalskia tangutica, assembly GCA_029844215.1. Lineage (NCBI taxonomy): Eukaryota > Viridiplantae > Streptophyta > Magnoliopsida > Solanales > Solanaceae > Przewalskia > Przewalskia tangutica. Next base: position 2,784,414 of record JAQGDG010000035.1, read on the forward strand.
TATTTTATAGCTTGGAGTTTGACTTTGACCGCTTGAATGACAATGAAGAAATGGACTCCTAATTAGTGTAACTTAAGCTATCAATGTTTAAAATGACACACTTGCAAAAATATCGTGATGAAAGAATGACAAACAGGCACCTAAAACCCTTCAAAAGAAGTAAGCTTACAATCTAGAACTCCTTGTTTAAACCACAGAACTTCCTCATAATTACACTTATACTAGCAGAATCATACCTATTTCTGACCCTTCCCTTTTGCTTCACCTATTCTTACCACACTCCACAAAAATCTTTCAAATGTCACATATCACATTATTGCCTTTATTAGCATCTCTTTCTATCTATCTGTCTCTCTCCCCCTGTTGCCAACATCTTTTCATGTGAGATCATTGCAAGAACCTTCACAACAGACGAGCACAATGTTCTGTGCAACATAACTCCTACAGTTTCTTTTTGAGCCCCGAAGTGGGTGTTTGGTGCTTTCTTTTTGCTATCAGAAACTCCTGCAGTTCCTCTTTTTTTTTGCCTTGCATTTTCTTTTTTAATTGGATAATCTATCAAATCTTTTTATATTTTAATCTTTTCATTTCAAGTATTAGCATTAAAAAACAACTTATCTCATGCAATGCATATCCATACATGAGTATGTTTTGGATCAACAACAAATTGATATGGTTCGCAGGAATTTGAATGTTTATTCATCTGTCCTCAAATCAGTATCATATCTTGTTAACAGATATCCCAGGAAAGATGATTGCTAGACTGGATGGTCTGAAACTACTTAACAAAATACAAGATAATTGCAAGTTCATTAACACCAGCATATTCTATGAAATGGAAAATGTAATACACAAAATGGAAAATTAATATGCTGTAGTACACATGTAAATGGAAAATGGCACTTGATACACAAAATACTCACACTACTTTAGGGGAGGTGCATAGATGAAGCATTTGCCAAAAGGTATATTCAATGTCCATCTGTTGCCACTGCAAGCATTAAAGGTGGAGAGGAAACAGTAAGGGTATTTTCCTAAACATATAAGTTATTGTAAAGTACAATATAAGTAAATCAAACACGAAAAATATTATCAAACGACAACAAACAATACAATAAGGATGTTATTGTTTTCTGGATACCCCTAACTAGGTCAATCTGATACTAACAAGTTAACAATGGAAGTAGTGAAACTGTAGAGACAATGGCGGATTTTAAAGATCCTACAAAGGAATGATAGATCCAGGATAAAAGGTTTTTGTAGCTCCATATATTATTTAAACAAAATCAAAGCACTAAGAAAAGGCTGGAAGTAGTGTAACAGAGGAGGTGGAGATCCCAGATGATTTATAAGGATGTTGTATTGATGATCAATCAGGCCAGAAATGGAAAATAATCCTGTTGTGGCGCCGTATGGAATATTACTGGTATGAAATTGGAAGACCTCATAATGCAAGCTCAAGAATGTAGAAAACGTGACCATCCGAGCAGGCATATAAAAATGTCTGTCGTATACACTTGTGTTATGAGGCTCACACTATTTTGGGCACCCCTTCCATAGATGAGGTAGTGGAATTATGCCTATTCCTACATTTTAGGCCATTGAGCAACTGGTATATTGTTGCCATGTGACAAGATCACGGGTTCAAGTCGTGAAAACAACCTCTTACAGAAATGCGGGCTAAGACTGCACACAATAGACCCTTGTGGTCCGGCGCTTCTGCGGACCCCGTGCATAGCGGGATCTTAGTGCGCCGAGCATGCAAAAGCACAAGTATAACTAATTAGCACATAAAACATACACCTTAGTTCCTCAGCAAGAATATCATTCTAATACATGACCTTTTTTCACTACTGTCATAAATATATTGCAGATAACTCCTTTAATTACCTAAATATAGTCGAAATGAATCCAAGGCACAAAAAGAGTGACCCAAATCTAAAACATTCGTGATCATACAGAATGATAATCCATTAATAAAATCCTAAAATCTTAACAGAGAATTATACAGGGAACTACAAGAATTCGAAAGCATAGAACCATAAAAGCGACTACTAGAAACAAACATTAAAAAAAAGGGCAGCCCGTGCAATAAGCTCTCGCTATGCGCGGGGTCCGGGGAAGAGCCGAACCACAAATCCTAAAATACTAACAGAGAATTATACAGAGAACATTAACAAATCCTAAAATACTAACAGAGAATTATACATAGAAGCAGGGGCGGAGGCAGTGTATAGCCGGGGGTCCGGGCTCCCCCTCAAATTTAAAATTTTCCTAGTATACTACTAGTAATATTCATGATATTACAATAGAGTCCTCAATTTTTCGCTCCCCTAGACCAAAAGTCCTCAATTTTTCGCTCCCCTAGACCAAAATAGGCCCCCCCAGACCAAAATAGGCTCCCCTAGCCCGAAATTCTGGCTTCGCCCCTGCATAGAAGTGCGATAATTTAAAAGTGTAGAGACAGAAAGGCAACTAATTGAAACAAAATAATTCCAGGATCGAGATCTGAATTCTGATCTATACAAACTACGTGTCGATGGTCACACTAGAGAGTTAATTGAAATGAAAGAATGAGAAAAAAACCTTAATTATTTTGCGAAGGTACTGAGGCAATACTGAATTGGGTCGGACATTAGAGCCTTTTGAAGTTGTTGGCAACATGGACTCCTTTGATTCAATTGGATCAGATATTTCTGGAATTTACAGCTCTACGTCTCTACTCTCTAGTCTGCTCTCTTCCTCTTTCGCTCTCTTTCTGGTAATGCAGGTGAAATCGCTGATGGGTTCGGGTGAATGACCCGGCCCAACACAAATCCATTTATTTGACTTAAATTTTAAATTTTGCCTACTACCATAATCTTTTTGTTTTCAAAAAATCTATTTTTTTTAATATAATCTATAATCGTACCGAATAATTAGGGTGGTTTTTATTTTCTAAAAAAATTTGAAAAAATACCGAACCAAATAAATATATACATATAAAAAATATATTTTACATATTAAGTTTATTAAATATTATATTAAATTTGTTGACGTTGGGCCTTGTCTTGGGATGAATTTAGATGGAGAGGACTATAATTAAAACCTAAACTTATTCTACCTTATTAAACAAAGTAAATAATGTCAAATATTACTACACTTAACACAATAAATTGACAATATCAATTGAACGCTTAATAATAAGTGATTGTTACCAAAATTGAATGCATATACATTTGATTTTTTTCGTATTAGCCTCTTTATCATCATGTGTAGTTTAACTCTCCTATGTGGTTTGTGAGCTATTACACTAGATCAGAATTTCTAAATTACACAATTTGAGAAACGTCAAGTGCTTAAATGGTGGTAGATTAAATTGAGTTAAATAAGTGAAATATTTGGACAAAGTTTAGAGACCATCAATATATATTTTTTTGACTAGGGAACCCGCAGCCGCTACTCTTTTGAATTCGCACAAGATAAATTCCGAACTAACGCAATAGTCTGCAAACCACGTCAGTCGTGACCATCGATATATTTGGCCTTTAAAACAAGAGGATCCAAGGGTCAAGTGTACTATATCTAAAACTTTAGATCGCCAAGTCGCATTCCAGAGAATTTTAGGGGTAATATTGCCCTAAAAGATTCATCGTCTTCTAGCTCCAGGCAATCATAGTCGGCGTCGAAGCCCCGGTACCCTAGGAAAGAGTTCTCTCAGTTCGCAACAGTTAACATCCTCTATACCCTATCTATTCTACCCCGAATACGAGTCTGAAAGTAAATAATTCTTATTCGGGTCACAAATATGTCATCGTCGGGTCGACCCGGGGATTTACAGGTAGTTCCGGCGTCGGGGAGGCAGGTGGCTGCCCTACCTCCACGACCTCCGGCGTCTTCTTCCACCGCTCTAGTGGAATACACGCCACCTGCGGCTAATCCTGAAGATGAGGATCTGGAGATCAAGCTTCGTCGTATACTTGAATGTGTGCCTGTACGGGTTAGCAATACATCTGGTAGTTCTGCCGGTTCTGGCTCTGGCGACTTTCATCAGGTACCCCTTGCTCCCCAATTTGATTCCTGTTATGTTTTCTTTGCGGTTAACTATAAATATTGCCATTTTCGAGCGTTTGATTATTTCCTGCTCTATTCTGATGTAATCATGTTAGCGTGCTCGGTTAGATGGAATTCGTTCTGTTTAACGGCTGGTGAACAGGAGATTAGTCGAGTTTAGAGACTGTATGTTGTAATTAAGAATTTAAGATCACCAGAAGTTAAGGTTTTGAGAATGATGTAACTACTGTAGCAAACATTGAAACAGAACCAGTGAAATCCTACAATGTGGTGTCTGGGGAGGGTAGAATGTACACAGATCCCGCCTCCATCTTGGTAGGTAGAGCGGTTGTTTCCGAGAGACACTCAGCTCAAGACAAAACATAATCAGGCAAAGCAAAACAAAGAATGAGAAACGGTCATACTCAGACGAGAAATTAAAGCAATGTGGACATGCCGATAGTAAAAATCAAATATGCAATGGTAACACATTCTAACAACATGAAGCAGTAGCTAACACAAATAAATAAATTACACTAAAGAATACATAACACCGGGAATCAAACTACAGAGTACTATAGAGCAATAATGCGTCTATTAGTGTGACAGACTAATCGAACCTACAGTAATAACACTACACTATCATTTTGTATGCGTAAAGAGGACTACGCTCGACTACCTACTACCCTAATCCGTGCCCTCCACAACCCCCTATCTAAGGTCATGTCCTTAGTAAGTTGCACCTGCGCCATATCTCGTCTAATCACCTCTCCCCAATACATTTTTGACCTACCTTACCCCTCTTGAACCCGTCCATAGCCAACCTCTCACACCTCCGCATTGGGGCATCTGTGTCTCTCATCTGCACATGCTCGAACCATCTCAACATCGCTTCCCGCATCTTATCCTCCACCGAGGCCCCTCTCACTTTATTCCGGATATCATCATTCCTAATCCTATCTCTCTTTGTATACTATATTGTGCTGCAGCCTTCAAGATGTATAAAGTCCTATTAAATATGTTAATTGCTCAAGTCTAAACCAGCGATTTGTGAGGGATACTCCTATCTATTGAAAATAATAATAGGATAAACATATCATGCAGTTGCTGGTTTGACTCTTGGAGGTGCCACTGGTGAATTAACTTTCTGGCGAGACTCAACAGATACACGGAACTTATTTACTTCTTTTTTGGATAAGTAAACACTACTTATTTACTGATTCACTTAATTTTGTTAAAGTTCTTGTCATACGATTGAGTTAATATCCTATGATCCTTAAGCTTCTCACAAAGAAGAAACTCAGTTTCGTATTAAAAACCCTTTTCCTTCTGTTATCTTTTTTTTTTTACAGTAAAGATTTAATTTTGTTGATGAAGCATTCTTCCCTTTCCTTCATTTTCTGTTCAACTCAAACCTCCCCGAGAATTTCAGGTAACTTGAACACAAACAGATCTTACAATGTCCAGGTGATACTATAAAATCGTTTATCCAATGATAGGGCTCCTTTTCGTGGTGGCTATATTTTCTAGGCAAATTCAGATGAGAAGTGAGATCACTTTTAGAGCCTGATTGAGTTTATGTCATACCTAGAATGCCTAGGTGCTCTTTATAATCCTTCAATCTGCATATTTTGGGCTAATATTATGGAGGAAAAAGCCAAAAATAGCTGTCGTGTTCACCAATTTGACATAAATCTTCTACCCTTACTTTCCTACTACTCCAATTAGGAAGAAAGAAAAGAATATTTAGCTCGTTTGGTACGTTGTATTGCGCTGGACTGCACTGGACAAAAAATAATACAACGTTTGGTGGACGTTTTCCGCCATAGTACACTCCAACTGCCATTTTTGAGAGTAGATGGGTCTCCATTATATATTAATACTCTAATACCGTCCATTATATATTAATACAGTCCATTACAATACAATACAGTTCATGCAAAATTATACAGTCCAGTGCGACGTACCAAACGAGCCTATGTGTTCTGTCTTTTGAAAGATCTTGTGTAGCATAGGTATTTTTCTGCATTTTGAATTCTGAACATGCATTTTGGTTATTTGGCATTAATTCCGATCTGTTGAATGGTGTATTACTAAGAAGTGATTTACTATGATTAGGTTGTATCTGGTTTTAAAGAATACATAGACATTGTCAAGTGTTAGAAATAACATTTTCTTGGGATTCTTTGCAGTATCGGCAGATGAGACGGAGAGAACAAGACCGACTTGCAAGGATGGATGTTGACTACCAGAGAAGGAAAGAAATTGCTGAATTCAACTTGAGAAGAGAAGAAAAATTAAAAGCTGCGGAAGAGCGGACAGCAAAAAAACGTGCAAGGCGGCAGAAGAAAAAACAAAGGAAGAAGGAGAAGAAGACTACTTCTGGTGCAGGCGGAGAAGAAAACCGTAGGGAAGAGTCATCCGGTGATGATGAAGCTGACTCCGACAACAACTAAGAAGGGATAGATGATTGGCTTCAAATTTAGCATTGCCAAGACACTTGGATCAGGAGCTTGCATGAGCTATATAGTTCGAGCTTGAGATCATGTAACATTAGTAACTTTGTGAACAACTTTTCGAAATACAGATGTAACACTCCTGTTCTTTTTCCTGTCTCATTTAGTTGAAAAAGACTGTCCTCTAGAATCTGCGGGGCTTGAAACTTTGATTCGGGAAATCTAGATGGTCAATGAACGGGCAAACTTGGCTGCAGCATAGTAAGGCGTTATCCTTGGGAGGTCCCAGCACTATCATTTATTGGAGGTTAATCATTGAGCTGCATGCCTGCATCACTAGCAGTTGGTGGGCGTCATCACTCTCTTTTGCGTACAATTTAAGAAACCAACACGTTATTTACATCCTTTCTTTTCTAGGAGCAGAAGTAAAATAATCAAAACTCTCTAGCCTTCAACTGTTGGAACGAGATCGCAATTGGTGAAAGTAACATTGACATAAACACGAATAGGTTAGGCACAGTAATCTTTTTGGGAGAGAATTTTGATATACACAGCGATATTTCTATTTTTACATGCTGCCATGCACTCATTTCTGAAGAGCATTAATAGTCACTAGGCTAAATTTGTGACCTGTTAAGTCGTAGTACATTAGAATTATGACAAGTTGGTTGTTGGCCATGCAATAGGATTGCACAAGGTTAACCCAACAAGGTGCATTTGATGATGCAATTACTTCTAATAGTTTGATTTGACCCACCGTTCTTAGACATGGTAAAAATAAATTAAGTAAAAAAGTTGGGACCTTTAGCATAACGTGTTTTTGATAATTTATTCCTCATCCTAGTTTTGATTCATTATGTTGAGTATTGTTTAATCCATTAGTACGACTGGCATATTGAAGTTAAACTGATTTACCAAAAAATTACTATCGTCGCCCTGCGCTTTCATCACCGTCGGTGGCAAAACCCTAATCGCCATGGGAGATAATTGTCATTCTTTTGTCTATCATGCTCTTGGTGGTGGCCCAGGTCTCTTCCCAATCTACCCTTCTGTATATATACATCCATAGCCGTGAATTCAATTCATGTTAATAAATTCAGATTTGACATTGATCAACTTCTTTCTGTCTAGAAAGATAATACTATTCTTTTGGAAAAATTATGTTGAAGCGGTTAGTTTTTTTTTATTGCAGTGGTGGATATGGTGTTGTGGAGGAGATGGTGTGCTAGTGTTACTCTGCTTGTTAGTTCCACTGCGCTTTGGATTCTATTTGAGAAAGCTGGATATAATGTCCTTTCCTTTATTGCCAATGTTATGTTGCTTCTTGTTGTTATTCTCTTCTTTTGGGTTAAATTTGCTTCACTTCTTAACAGGTAATGAAATAACTGCATGTAATGCAATTCAACTTTTTCGAGATAGTTTCTGATTGCTCTTTCACTAATATTTGGAAATTAAAGCCTAATGTTAGTTAGTGGTTGCACCTGAAGTAGATCTGCCGGTGGCTGTTGCATTTCGTCTGTCTGTTCTACTGGAACATGCATTTCAATTGTGTTGTACTTCAGTTAATGTATTGCTCCATCCGTCCTAATTTATGTGATGTAGTTTGACTAGGCACGTAGTTTAAGAAATAAAGGAAGACTTGAATCTTGTGGTCTAAAACAAGCTAAGAATATTTGTGTGGTTATAAATCATCTCATTAAGCGTAAAAAATAAAGTTTATAGTTAAATTGTTGTCAAATAAGGAAATGCGTCAATCTTTTGTGGACCGACTAAAAAAGGAAAGTGTGTCATATAAATTGGGAAAGAGGGAGTAGTTTGTTGTATTTACTGTTCCTTTTCTTCACTTCACAATGCTTTTTCATGCTTTCTATAGTATCTTGTCATGCTTCTTCACTTCCATTATTTCTTTCCGTCTTTCTTTGAATTGCTTTCCCTTGAGCCGAGGGTCTATCGGAAACAACCTCTCTACCTTCCAAGGTAGGGGTAAGGTTTGCTGCGTACACTCTTGCGTACACCCTACCCTCCCCAGACCTTACTTGTGAAATTACACTGGGTATGTTGTTGTTGTTGTATGGTGTTGAGCGATTGATCTCCTTTTGATGATTATGCTGTAAGTAAGACTTTTTATGGATTACTGAATCAATTATGTTTGTACAATTCCAGGCCTTTACCTCCTATACCTGATTTGGAGGTTCACGAAGAATCTGTGGTAAAGGCTGGCTGCTGACATGATGCGTGTTTGGATCAATCAAGTACTGATGATTGCCCATGATATTGCTATTGATGGGAATTTATTTATTTTTTTATTAAGGTCTGTTTTTATAGGACCCTTTCCATTTCAGCATCATGTTTGTCATGTTATCGTGCGTCATTTTTGTTCACATTTACGTTTTGTTAATATGGATTGGTTTATCAGATTGCTCTTGGCTTGTGGCTGATATCTTATGTTGGTAGTTTTTTCAACTTGCTCACTTTCATCTACATGGGTGAGTATGGTTTTTTTCAGGTGACATAAGTTGTCGTTGAGGATTTATTGCTGACTGGATTGTGTATCTTTCCTTCAGGAATTCTTTTTAGCTTGTCTGTGCCTCTGTTATATGACAAGTATCAAGATCAAATTGATGACAAGCTTATTATAGCACAAAAGGTCATTCAAACACAGTACAGGAAAATTGACGATAATGTACTGAGAAAGATTTCAAGGTCTTCAAATAAGGAAAAGAAGACTCAGTAAACTGTAATGTCTCATCTCACCCTTTCTCTTGCAGTCTCTTTCTCTCAGATACAAAGTTATACATGCACTTTTCTGTTTCTATCCTATGCATATCTTCGCAGGATGTCTGGATTCTGTTATCTTGTGAAAATGACTATAGAATTGAACATTTGATTATTAAAGTATTTTATGTTCTGCTGCTCTGAAGCCTTTATGCTGTGCCTTTTGATCTGTAAGTAAAATACATTTGTGCTGCTATTAGTTCCTTATATCCTAATATAAGGGGGCACTAATAAGAGTTTTTATACTTGCTGCTTCACTTGTTTTGGGATGAATTATCATATTTTTTGTTGTATAATTAGAACAATTGGCTCTTTAGGTACCTGAAGACTTCTAATAATGCAGCTATACCCCTGATGTATGATTTCCCTTGGTAAAGTTCTTCCCCTTTTATGGGCACATAGATAGTCCGCTGACCATTGAAGACAATTTTTTGCGAAGCAACATATTTGTGCTCCGGAAGCCTAATTTTAGGAGAAATTTGGAAACATAGGAAAACCCATAGAATAAAGTAAAAAAAAAGTGGAGAAAGTCACATGTAAGAGAATATATTGAAGATTTTGTCTCATTTTATCTTTTATGCTTTTAACTATGTAATTATCATATGGTCTTGGATATCCCTCTTTGCCCTCTAAAAAACTAAATGGATGTCATTTGTGATTGGTTTTACCCGAGAAGTGACTCTGACCAATTAGTACGAATAGAAGTGGAAGGTTAGAAAATGGTTATTACGTAGAGAATAAGTGAAACTATTAAGTCTTTGGGGGCCTAATGGGCAAAATATTCTTTTCCAGATCTATTCATGACTTCACTAGTATTTCCTAAAGTGGGGTTATTTGCTAAGAACTCTTATATCTCCATGTTTTATTTGTATGAAGTCCCTAATTATCACATGTTCATTCTATACAACAACAACATTCCCAGTGAAAATCCCACAATGTGGGGTCTGGGGAGGGTAGAGTGTACACAGACCTTACTTCCACCTTGATAGGTAAAGCGGCGCCAGGAGACCCTACCAAGGCTCGAGGCAGAGCATAGTCACAGCAAAGTAGTCCAAGCGAGCAAAAGTAGGCGAGGAAACTACTCGAGTTGACGAGAACTTACAAATAAAGCATTATGAACATACAAATAATAAAATCAAATACGACATGGTATTGCATTCTAGCAACATGAAGCTAATGCAATGAAGGAGGTAATCAGTTGGTAAAACTTATGTTAGATCACACTTTACCGAGAGCAGTTTTTTGCTTTCAGGGAGTAAAATGTCAAAATTGGTTCATCCATTTTTCAAAGTGATTGTCATGTTTCACCGAGACTCGAGACATGAAAAAGTGCCCCCTAATAAGAATCTGAATTTTCTATAATACAACAACATACCCAGTGAAGTCCCACAACGTGGGGTCTGGAGAGGGTAGAGTGTACACAAACCTTTCCTCTATCTTGGTAGGTAGAGCGGCTGTTTCTGAGAGACCCTCGGCTTAAGACAAATAAAGCAGAAAAAGAAGTCATACCCGGTCCAAAAATTTAAAGCAGTAAAAAAATGTTGATAGCAAACGCGAATACGTCATGATAGCGCATCCTGGAAAGAAGCAGTAACTACGCAGATAAATGAGATAAATCAAGTACATTAAAGAACGCATAAAATACATTAAAGAACGCATAACCGAAGAAATAAAACTACAAAAGACTATAGAGTGACACTACACCTATTCGTATGATATGCTAAGCATGCCTACAGTAATAACACTACACCTACCAGTTTGTAAGCGTAAGTAGGACTACGCTCGACTACCTACTACCCTAATCTGTGACCTCCACAACCCCTATCTAAGGTCATGTCCTCAGTAAGTCTAGCCTGCTCCATATCCCGTCTAATCACCTCGCCCCAATATTTCTTCGGCCTACCTCTACCCCTCCTGAACCCGTCCATAGCCCAACCTCTCACACCTCCGCACTAAACGTAAATTTTGAATGGAGAAACTTAAAGAAAAGTGAACAGATAAATTTATCCTTGAGAAAATTTTGGATTGGACTTGCATAAAACTTACATATATGATTACACAAGAAAATGAATAAATAAAAAAGGGAGATAAAAATCTGTCAAACATGTTCTTTTTTTAACTATCAATCAATCAAACGATCATCCTTCTGTCCAAAGATAATAGACCATTTTCACCTAACCTTTCTTTAGAGATCAACCAAACATAGATTAGTTTCTTTAATTTTATTAAAACAAAGCTCATAACTAGAATCTACCGAAAAAATAAGACACTCTATGCTGCAAATATTTCCATTTCAAAATGACGACTCATATACGGAAGGTATTGTCAAAGATCACCTTGTTTATTATCCAAAAATGAAAATACGACAATTACTTACAGCAAATATAACTATGCAACAACACTACTATTACTGCACCTCACTCCTAAACTAGTTGTTTTATGTTAAATGAATCATTAATATCCATTCTAAGTCATTTAGATCCAGTTTTTTCCAATACTTAATAGTTCGTCTGTTAAGACAAATTAGGTGTTCTCTAATACCAGAGATTCTCTACATGTTGTATTATAGATCCAAAGTTCTTGGAATGTAAAGTAAAAAAAATTGGAACAAATGGAATAGAAAGGAGGTTGTTTCAAAATCAAAACTTTTTTAGTTCTTTTTCCTTAATGCTAAGAATAAGGTATAAATAATTAATTTTACCTTCTATATATGTGATTCATCTTCTAAATAAGCCAAAAGCTTCCCTTATTGTGCGCTTCTAATTTTATCGACAAATCTCACAAATCAATTCACTCTCTTAAATCACTCAAAAGTTTAAACGAGTTGGTCAGAATAGATTCAACTGGATGCACAAATTTGGGCTTTTTGGAACCTTTAGATTACATTATAATTGCCGATCTAAAATTCTGGGTTTGGATTCCAAGGTATATCAGGGGGGTTTAAACAGGCAATTAGACTTGCTGCTTACCTTGGGAGTGAGATTCTTATGTCGTGTCCCGATTTTGGTTTAGAGGTGTGATTCATATGAACCGGATAGACAACTAAGTTCTTTAAATATTGCTGTACAGTACTCTTACTTTTGAGTTGCTGCTCTAGGCATGACCTTGCTGATATGGTGATTCATCTCCTTACTGCTGTTCAAACAACATCCAAAGACAGCTTGTAGATAGGATTTTTGCGTCTGCAGTTGGAAACATTTCCTTTTCTCTAAAATAAGACGTGTGCATTGCATTCCAAACTTATCTAAACATTAGGCAACCATTCATCTTAAAGGTGGCTAACGGATCGACCCGGACCGGTTACCGGTCCGGTTCACCTGTTTACCGGGCCTACCGGACCGGTTCACTACCGGATTTCCGGTCGGCCCGTGCGGTTCCGGGTTGAACCGGGCCTACCGGACCGGATTTTTTTTAATTTCAAAAATTTAACTTAATTCAAATTAAATATGTAATATAATATAGTTTTCTGTTTTATATTTTATATTTTAAAGTTAACTTTCTATTTTATAGTTTATTACTTTATACTTTATAGTTTATAATTATATTATAGTTATACTTTTATTAATTTATTAAATTAGTAGACATAAGTTAACAAATAACAACTAAACAACAACAACAACAACATTCCCAGTGAAAATCCCATAATGTGGGGTCTGGGGTGGGGAGGGGAGGGTAGAGTGTACATAGACCTTACCTCCACCTTGATAGGTAGAGCGGCTGCTTCCGAACTTTCATTATAAGAGGTAAACTTTCGAACTTTCATTATTCATAATGTTAATAAGAGTACATAATGAAGTAATAATAATTTTATTTACATATTATGTATCCTTTTACAAAATTCTTCATAATTTATAGGTTGATTGAATCATTGAATTGGGGATGCTCCATAGCCTCTAAATCTGAAGTATTAATTCAAGTTCCGCTTCCGTCACAACTTGTGTTGTTGTAAAAGTGCTCCATATATCTAGAATCTAGATTCATTATTATCGTCTTCATTGAATCCTGCAGATGTAGACCACGAGCGTAAGCGAGAACTAGAACGAAGATTAGTAGCAGAGTTGTTGTTATCAAATAATGTAACTGCAGCTTTATATTTTATACTTAATTTGTTGTTGACCAGTGTGTCTCTCTACATGTCTAACTATAGTGCCCGTCCCCCGTCATTTAAAGTTCTCTTATGTTTATAAGTTTGCCCACAAATATTACATCAAACTCTATCAGTGTCTCCAATTCTATCATAAAAGTTCCACACTTTACTCCTTATTCTCCTACTCGTTACTACTGGTAAAGGAGGTCTACGACTAGTAGTACTAACATTGACAGAAGGCACACTAGTAGTTGTATGAGTTTCAGTTTCAACAATATTATCTATATGAACATTATCATATTCATTATCTTCTATTTCAAAATCTCTTATAGTCGAGTGGCTCCGCTCCTCTCCTTATAGTTTCTAGTCGAGTTGATGAGCTAATACGATTGTTCTCGAACGAATGTTCTTTTCGCGCTTCGCACAACACAATTCGAAAGAGTTGCTTTCAGCTTTGACTTTCACTATGAGAATTGTTCAAGCAAGTCGAACGAATGTGAGAGCCAAATGTAATTTATAGTTTGATTAGATGATGAAGAATCTTTACATTTTGTACCCCTTGAAATAGATTTACCTTTATCCATTATAAAATATTTAATTTTAATTTTAATTTAAATAATCAACAAATAAATATGACAATTTAATAAAATAATTAGAGAATGAAACGAGTGTACCAAACTTCGGGATTCAGAATTCAATTGAAACTCAAGCTCGGAGTCTTGCTACTTTGAAAATTAATAACAATAATAACTTGAGAATTGATAATAGAGAGAATTAAGAGAGAGAGAATTGTAGAAATAATTGTGTGATAAAAATGAGAAGAATATAGAGTATTTATAGATTTTTTAAAGGGTAAAAATGTAATTAAGAAATAATAAATAATAAACAAAAAAAACCAAGAACATTACCGTTGCCAACAGCCCTTTTAGTTTTAATTTTTTTTTTTAATTAAACGACCTTATCGGTCCAGACCGGTTAACCGGTAAGGTCACCGGTTTCCGTTACCGGTTCAACCGGTCCGGGTCCTTACCGGATTTCTCTGTAACCCGTGCGGGTTGGGGTTGGGGCCAAACCAACCCCCAACCCGGTAAGGCTTACCGGTCCGGACCGGATTTTGTATCGGGTCGACCGGTCCGGTTCCGGGTCAACCCGGACCGTTAGCCAGGTTTAATTCATCTTCAGAAGTACTATACTTCCGACTTCCTTTATGCCAAGCTTCCGAGTTAAGTATATTCACATTTTTTGTTGTGTTTCGAAAAAAAAAAAATCAAAATCTGTTTCACTTTCTTATTTTTGAATATTGAAATTGTTTCTTTCCGGTATTGGTGGGAATGCAATTTAGCATAGTGGAGCACTGTTTGCTAGTTCCCACTGACGGCAGAGATTTAGGATCTCTACTGCCTCTTGTTGAACATCCACATTGATCACTGAAAACGTAGCTATGAATTTACCAGTAGTTACCATGAAAAGTAACATACAGAAGTATCCTAATTCCAGCTCAAACATACAGTTCCGAGCAGCTACATACAACAGGACAGTTGACTTTTGCAAGTGAAAAGTTTTTATAATTTAAGATCTCTCAGGATCTTTGGACCGTGGTGTACCCCTTGGTCCGCACTACAGTTGAACTGGGATACTCTCTAAAATCTGCAGCTTAGAATTTCTTCAGGACATAAAAGTGAGATGTCTGCGACATTTTGTAGAGAAGTTCATTCTGCTTCATTTCCAGCATTACTAATGGATAGCATTACCTTGATGGGGAGGAGATCGCGAAAAAGTAGGGAATCTTGACCTATGTAGACTTAGTGGTGAGAAGCTGGTTTGTGTAGATAATTAGAAGAAGCTATAGGTCCTTTTGCCTTCATCCTCACCTGTCGATCCTCTGCTGACCATGAGAGGAAATGTATTCCCTCTGCTCCTTTTCTTGATTGCGCGACTGACTTTGTTTCCCCTTGATAGTGGATTAAAGCAGATAGCTTAGATGCATTATTCCGTGTTCATGAATGAAACTTCATTCTCAGTATTTTCTGAAATCTGTTTTATTGATTTGTAGGTTGATCTGTAGGACTGCACCATCCAACATCGATGGAATGAGGTTTAATTGCTTTGCAACGCATCAGTTTAAAGAAGGCTGAACTTACTAGCTGTTTCTTATTTTTTGTGAATGGTTCTCGATGATCTTCGTTAGTGGAAGTGCCTGTGGCAGACGAAGTAATGGTTTACATGATTGGAATTGAAATAGCGGCATGGTCGTTTTAATTGGTAATCCACAAACATTTCAATGGAGCTAGTGCATACTCTAGAAGTTCTCTTTTGCTATTAATTTAGAATCTATATGATGCTTGTCGCCTAGTATTTGTACTCTAATCTAGTATAGTTGGAGCGCCTTAGTAACTGCAGTTCAGCTTTTTCCTTTTTCATTTTTTTTGGTTGTGTAGTTGATGGCCAGCTCTTTCACCCGAATTTCTTTTAGGTAACATTTGGAAAATAGTTCCCTTTGGCTGGGGTGGTGGGAGGATACTGCTCTGTGATGATGTGAATGTTGTGGGGGTGTTGCAGTTTAATCAATTTGCAGAATTTCGTCCTTCCTCTTTCTTGTTCTTTTTCTTTATGTTATGTTTTCTCCCGCTAATCTTTTTCTGGGAATTTATTGTTAGCAGACCTCTGTTCCCAAATGACATTGAAAGATCGCATTTTATTTACAGTAATATTAACTGATCATGTGTTATAGAAAATGATAATTAAAGTAATACTTCAGGGTAACTTAAACAGTAACTAATCGGTATTTTATGTTAATGAGCAAAGTGGTGTTTGAATATCAATTAATGTTACACCGGCTTAGAACTGTTTTATGATGAATTGTATTTTATCATGTTTAATGGACTCGTAATAGTGTCCTGTACTGTATTGAGCGGAATTTCAGCAAGTATAGCAAAAAGACAGCCCAATGAATTAGGTTGGACGCTTTAATTTCTCGTTTGACTCTGACCGTTTCTCTTGTTTTGTCTGTGATTATGTTTTGTCTTGAGCCGAGGGTCTCCCGAAAACAACCGCTCTATTATAAGGTGGAGGTAAAGTTTGTGTACACTCTACTGGGTATGTTGTTGTTGTTAGTAAGAGTTGGTTAAACTGAACAATTATTTAGTAACAAACTGTCAAGACTTCGTGCACCAGTGAAGTATGGTGTTCTTTTAAGATTCTCACAAGAACTCAAATTCAAGGACTTCAAACTGTCCAATGACTGACAAGAACCACCAAAAAGAAAAAGATCCAAGGGAATCAATGTATAAGAAAGCTTTTGTTCTTTTTTTTCACTATGATGTTTGTGAATCTTCTATTCTTAGCTGGTCCATGTGCACAACACCATTGCCTATTATGGTGTTATGCATCATATACCAGTCAAGAACATAATCAAGTGAAGAGATTTATCAAAAGGTACGTGGGAATTGATCATGCTATGAATTTACCAAATTTTAGGGTAAATGGCATACAATATCTATTTTGTTCTTCTTTCCATGCTGTTTCTGGTAGATGTATTATATTGGACAAGATTCCCTATGATCATAGTTTACATTGGATAGCAATTCAGTGTCAAAATCTTCAGCTGTAGCTAGTGATATGTTTCAGAAATCTGGACAAAAGCATGAAGAATACCTGATCTGGGCTAATATAGAGCTTGGGACCCATCAAACTGAATTGTAGGGATGAACATACAGGCTCCTTTCTTTGAAGGTTAGTTTGCTCCGGATCCCACACACGAGCTATTTGGAAATCTAAGAAATACTGTAAATCTTCTATTACAAATCAATGCAACGATAAAAGCATTTCCTTGTCTCCTAAGAGTACATCAGAAACATCTTCCTCAAAGAACAAGCTACTACGCCTCCCAGCCTCATCTGGTGATTCTTGACGGGCAATTTCTCTTCCCATATCTTGAATTAGGCCATGGATGACCAATCTATTGTTCATATCAATAGTTAACAAACATCTATCTGACAAAGCCTGGATTCCAGCTTCAGCAAAAGGTCACAGGCATCCAATCTCAAATTGAATAATTAACATCAAACAAATCAGTATAGTTAAGTGCAAGAACTGTAGGTGTTGTAGCTCTAAGGCCAAAGCAACAAAATATGAGCTTATAATCACAATTGAGTTATGGAATGGGAGACGTAGAGTTACACTGTGTCGATCAGTAAACAATCATTTTTTCCGAATAGCTGCAAAGCATTTGAGTTGGCACAACTAAAAACATATTCACTTTCTTGGGGGCAAGGCGAAATCTCTCGCCCACAGGACCCCCACCTCCCGGCTCGACAGAGATTAGTGGAGGAGATAAATCATGGTATTTCGTACCACTAGGTGGGAGGCACACTTTCTTGTACCCAATTAGTAGTTGTATGAGTTACTTTTGATAATAGTTTACTATTACTGTTACTTTAATATTCAGACTCATCCTCCAGGTTGCCTTGTATCCTTCCTAGCTATCGGTAAACACATACATATAGAATCAGTATTCTCTCCCTCTCAGCAATTTGAAGAGCACAGAGGAATCAGTGGAGAGATCATTTCACCAGCACAACGCAGCATCTGAAATGGCACTTTGTAAACACCTCTCAAAGTTAGCAAAAATCGTATCTAGTTATTGTTAGCCCAGGAAGGGGACCCCAAAGTCTCCAAAAGCTCCTCTCACTTGCCGCTTCAATATAGGTAGTAAAGTAAACTAGTAATTTGTTTTGATGCAATATATTCCCCTCATCCCATATTATTTGATCATTTTCCTTTTTACACTACTCTTTAAAAAATTATAAATAAAAATGTATTTTTATTACATTACTCTTATTTCTTTCTAATTAATTACGCTCTAATCAATATTAATTACTTTTAAAAAATATTAATGTCAAGGGAAAAATAGAAAAAACTTAATTAATTCTATCATATATTAGAAAATTGCCAAATAATTTGGGACATATATTTTTAGTAATATGACCAAGTAATATGAGACTGAGAGAGTATATATATATATAGTAATAAAATATTTAAAGTATATTAATCTTTTATTTTTTTGCACAGATTTCCCTTCAAAGGAACTGGTCTTTCATTTTTGTCCCTCAAATTTGGAACTTTAATTTTTGCTTTTCGTTAAAAATATCTCAACATTAGGGTTCAACACTCGATCAAAAGCAAGAAAAAATCGCGTAAAATTTATCTTATGCTCAAGACAAACTCTGCCTTTAAGATAGAGTTTGTTGCCTTAAGACAAACTCCACTTTAAGACCAAGTTTCAAACTCTGTCCGTAGAGTTTGAGACTTTGCCTTCAGATATATTTTGCAGACAAACCCTACCTTGCTAACTCCAAAGTATGATTTGCGATTTTGTTTTAGTTTTTGTCTTAGTGTGAATTCGAACTCAAAACTCAAAAAATTTAGGCGAGGGATAATGCCCTATTTTTTTTTCTTTTATGACGGAACCATAGCCATTCTTTTTACAAGTGCGCATGGGTAAATCTTGATTTGTGATAGCGCGCAAACCACGTCGGTAGAAACCACTTGGCAAGTCATGTGTGACAGGCTCAACCAAGAAGTGTTAGCAGGGGGAATCGAACTCGTGACCTTTCGATCCCGCGTTCTCCTACTCCACCAACTTGGCTACTCTTGCGGGTACAATGCCCTATATTAAAGAAGAATAAATAAAGATATAAACTCTAAGTCCAACCCTAAACCTTCAACAATTCAAATTAATTCCCGTGTTCATCTTCGTTACCCTCACGCCCCTAAACCTAACGTTTCTTTTCTTTCTTAATTATCTTTCTCCTCCAGCGGTTCCTTTTTTCTCTGTCATTTCATCAGTCCCTAACTGTAAGTTTTTCTCTGCTTCTTTACTTTAACGAGTGTCTTCAAATTGTTGGTCATAATTCAATTGTTCAGGTTGTGTTGTTGATAGTCCCAAATTATATGCTTCATTTACTTTAAATCGTTATTTTAGCTATTTTTTGCAAGTTCTTTTCTATGGTAGTACTCCATACAACAACATACCCAGTATAATCCCAACAAGTGTGGGTGTGGTCTGGGGAGTGTAGAGTGTACGCAGTCCTTACCCCTAACTTGACAGATAGATAATTCTATGGTAGTATGATGAGTGAATTGTTAAGTTGAGCAAAAAAATGTAAAACCCATAAAAAATCAGTGTCAGCTACTTTCTAGTCTAATTTCGCATTGATAAAGAGAAGAATTGAATCATGCAACAAATTAGGATATGTAGATGTAATTAGGATAGTTGATTTTTTGCACAAATGCGAAATTCGTTTATTTTTTGTTGGGCAACCTCATTCATTTAGTTTTTTGTCTTTGCTGGCTCATATTTTTATCCTTTAGCAGCTGCTTATAGTAAATTTGATAATTTTTGTTTCAGAGTAAAGTCTATTCCTTTACGGAGAAAAATGAAAGAGGAAGAAGTAAATAGGTGCCAGATTCAGGAGTGGTACCCCAGATTTAAATCTGATTCCATAAAAACAGTGATTCATGAGCTGCCCGAATCCTTTGTAGAGTATCTTAGTGATGATCACGGTCCATTCCTTCTCCCCCTTTCCATTGATGATGATGATGCACTGCCTAATAGGATCCATAAACCTGAAGAAGAGGAGGACTTTGAAGTATCTGAAGGGTCAGAAGATGAATCAGAGCGGCCATCACCTCCTCCTTCTTTCCCGGAACTGGAAACGAAGATCAAGGAATCTATAAAGGCCCTTGGGGGTTCTGTCTTCCCTAAGCTTAATTGGAGCGCACCAAAAGATGCTGCATGGATCAGTTCAACTGGGAATCTTTGTTGCAATTCTTTCAGTGAGGTTGCACTTTTACTGCGGGCATCGGATTCTCTAATCCATGATCTGTGCCATGTGTATGATTCTTGCAGTGATAATACTGTTTCAAGGCCCCCAAAGTTTTTCCTTGCACTTCGCAAATGGTACTCATCCTTGCGCCCCGAGATGGAATTCCGCTGCTTTGTACGAAATGGAATCCTTGTTGGGAGTCTCTCAGCGAGGTGACTGGATTTTATCCTGTTCTTCTTGAGAAGAAAGACGAGTTGATAACTGCAATCCAGGGATTTTTTAATTATAAGGTGAAGGGAAATTTTGAGTCAGAAAGTTATACTTTTGATATATATGTCACGGATGATGAACGTGTTAAGATTTTGGATTTCAATCCTTGGGGTGCATTTACCTTACCTTTGCTGTTCACCTGGGAGGAATTGGAAGATAAATTGAAGGAAGAGGGGAACTGCTTGGAGTTTAGAATTGTAGAAAGCCAGTGTGGAGTCCGTCCTGGTTTGAAAACTGCTGTTCCTTACGATTACCTGGATACTAGTCCAGGTAGTGGTTGGGATGAGTTTCTTAGAAAGGCTGATGAGCAATTGGCACAACAGATCAGGTCTCCTCAAGCAGGTGCTTGATTGATAGATGTTCAACGACGGTATGATACCTTTTTCGAGTAATTAACCAATAATATACTTGTGGTTTGTTATAATAGTTATTGACGTATGTAAACCAGATCAATCTTCTTATTTATTTATTCTTTTTGATTCATTTCTTTTAGGAAGATGATCTTTTTTTCTTTTTTATAGTAAGATAATGTGTAGGAGATCCTAAAAATTGTGTGCCTTGATTCAAGATAACACGGAGTAGTTCCTAAAATTTGTGTTTGATTTATGACCCAATTTGACATGATAATCTTCTAAAATGGTTAGATGGTTAAAATTATATGTTAGGTATCTAATAGTTGGATGCGCTCCATTTGGACAAGTTATCTTGTAGCTTTAAGCAATTCACATATGGCGAATTATGTGATACTAATGTCTTATACTTTTGGTACTCTAAGATGCTTTATTTGAGTGAGTTTACGTAGTAGCCATATGAATTTTCAAGTAAGAAATAGAAGAAAGTTGGCTATGACCGACTTTGGATGAAAATTCCTGTATGGACAATTGTAAGAAAACTCTCCAGAAAATATATTCCTTGAATGAACAAGTACTGGTTGTCTCCATCTTTTCCATGTATGTGTATATACATGGAAGACAGGTGTTGTGTGTGTAAACATACACACTTCCATTTTATACCCATATATTAGTAATAGGTGCACAATGCTTCAGTCTATGGGTTTACGTTGAGATTACTAATTGAGTGAGAACCGCGTGCTGCTTTTAAGTGTCTGGACTTCCCATCCTCTAATTGATATAAGGTGTGCATGCCTGGATGTAGAATTCTCTCTCATCATGTGGATAATGACCGACAACGTTGTGACTTTTCTGAATTGGGAAGACTAAGGGTGCGTTTGGTTCGCGCAGGGTAAACGGAATGAAATCCAGTAAGGGAATGGAAAGGAAAGGAATTACCCTGATTGTCCCTACATGTTTGGTTTTGGGTGGTCCGGGGTCCGGGTTGGGAAAGGGAATGGAAATACCTAGGGGCGGTGGGGGGAATCAATCTAAGGGAAAGGGAATGGAAAAGTAGGCCGAACAAACAACTTCAAAGGGAATCAGGGATTCCACTCCCTTTCCCTTTCCTTATTACCCCGAACCAAACGCACCCTAAGAGTCATATTTACCATCCAACTTTCGAAAAATGGTCATATTTGTCCTCCGTTAAAGTTTGGGGTCAAATATGTCCTTTCCGTTAGCAAAGTTGTTATATTTGCCCTCCATGGACGGAAATGTCACTTGGACGCCACGTGAACACTACATGGGATCCATGTGGAAGGTGGGAGGCACCGCCGGAGCTTCGACCATCAGGCTCCGGCGAACCCCTCTCCACAGCCACCACCACGCCACTGCCTCACCCTCCCTCCGTTCTCCCCCCATCCACTGCTCCTGCGAGGACCGGAGCAGTCACAAACAACAGATTTGAGCTTTAATGGCATTTTCGCTAAATCTCTTATTTCTTCACTGCTCTGGTTGTTCTTTGTACTATAAAGTTGTTCTTTGTTGAAGATCTGTCTCTACATTTTATCAGCCACACACATATTAAGGACATCATTTTTAATATATTGGGACAGTACATGGTATTTGTCTGGTGACATTTGTTGAATTGTCGGTTAACAATAATGATTTCCTTTGTTCTTTGTGACATATATGATATATGCTACTGGTTGAAGCCTCATATATTGACGAAAATGCCATTAAAGCTCCAGCTCCGGTGACGAAAATACCATTAAAGCTCAGATTTGTTGTTTGTGACTGCTTCGGTTCACCGAAGCAGTGTGGGGGGGAGAACGGAGGGAGGGTGAGGCAATGGCGTGGTGGTGGCGGCTGTGGAGAGGGATTCGCCGGAGCCTGGTGGTCGAAGCTCCGGAGGTGCCCAGGGAAGGTGGGTCCCACCTTCCACGTGGATCCAACGTGGCTTCCACGTGGCATTTTCCGTCCATGGAGGGCAAATATAACAACTTCGCTAACGAAAAGGGCATATTTGACCCTAAACTTTAACGGAGGGCAAATATGACACTTTTCCGAAAGTTGGATGGCAAATACGACCCTTTTCCGAAAGTTGGATGACAAATACGACCCTTTTCCCTTCTGAATTTGAATCCATTTTCTGTGCTGTTAGACCTCATCGTCCTTTTCCCTATCAAACCCCATTTGGTTGGACGGCTGAATGTAACCGAGTAAAAAATGTATCAATTCCTCTATGATTGAGTTTCAGATTGTATACCAGATATAGATTTACTTTTATTTTTGCATGCTTATCCCATTGTCTGACAACTCTGTGGATGCCTTTTTACAGGAGAGGACCCTAATTTCTATGGACCAGGAGTCCAGGACTGCCTTCAAGTGAATTTGGGTTTTACTCAAATCATTATGCGCATTGGATGTATTTTACTGTCATCAGAAAGGGTGTTAACATTATGTCCACAATTTTCATCACTATATTATGCTTTTTAGGACATTTTAAACATACAATGTTCTATATATGTAAGGTTAGTTAGGCGTGGAAAAGGACTGCTTGTTGAAAACTAAAGCTAGAATAGTAATTTATGCGAGATCTTGTACATTTTACGCCTTCTTCATTTCCATTGGCGTGTCAACACAGGGAACGTAGCATGAAAGCAACTAGTGCAGACGCTCAAACTGTCTTTGACTAAAACAAAATATTTTGGTGTTCCACCACGATGCACTATTGTGGATCTTCTATTCTTCTCTGCTTCAACGGTCAACTTGTTAATTTAAAGAGTTCAAGTGGAGGATATGCTTAACACTATATATGCTTTCATGAGGTAGGCATAAGAATGGAGCAGAAGTTGGGACATGATCACCTTAAACCCATAAGAAATCTGCAACTAAAACGTTCAAGAACACGATGAACATTTTGAAAATATCATGCAACTTTGCATGATATTCTAAATGAGCAAAATCTGCAACTCTTTTTAAAAGGTTAAGAACATTGTTATACATGGTCTTACTCTCTAAAAGAATAAAGGGAAAATCAGAAAAGATGAGAATGTCACTGAGATACGAGATTGATACATCTATGTCCGAGGTAGGCACAACGGCAACATAAAGGAAAATCAGAACTGCTCCATTAGTTACTTCTGTTTTATTTTGTCCGGAGAAGGAGGGCTTGGAAGGTGCCCCAGGTCAGAAGAACAATTCAGCACAGTCTGTGAACATGTGGCGTCCACCTGGGCAGCTCAGTTAATTTTGGGCAAATTCTACAAGTTTAATAACGGAAAGGGTATATTTGTCCTCAAACTTTGACGGAGGACAAATATGCCCCTTCTCCTTAAGTTTGAGGGCAAATATGCCTCTTTTCCCAAGAATAAATAGTTTTTTCAAAAAAAAAGAAGGGAAAATAGCATAGAAGAAAAGGGAAAACTAACACAGAAAGAGAGAAGTTATAATTTTATTTCCTAGTAGACTAACACAGAAAAAGAAGGCGTTTATTTTCATTTTTGCACTGTGGGAGGAGCCTTAACTGGTGGCAACCAACTCCTCTCAAATTGGAGAATAAAATATAATTTCATTTGCAAGTCACCAAGGAGTGGGTCACTCATATTACAGTAAAAACATGGCTGCGATCTCGAAAGCCTATTGCTGGGACTTTCTTGAGTATTATGTTGTCGACCAAGAACCTCATGCAACCCTTGGAACCGGAATGCCATCTGAAGTTGGTAAGGTGACTGAGCGCAACAGCTCCAATGAGAATACTAGACCTAGAAAGTGTGAAACTATGGTATTTGCTGATGCCTGTAAAAAGAGAACATATAAGACAACAGAGATTAGAAACTATTAACTTATGTGGGTCTCTTGAGCTCATTGAACACGTCTCAAATGCACACATGACATTAGACTACACATGCTGGAAGATCAAGAGATAAAAAGGACCAACATGGTTCTCCCTCTCCCGGCCGTGATAAAAAATAAGATACCTTAATTTTTATTAAAATAGACAAAAAAATGATCGAAGAAGGATAGAGCAAAAAAGAAAAAAGCGTGATATCACCAAATGTAACCTTTCTCTTCCACAGGGAAGAAAGGCAAGAGGTGGCAGGTCACCCCCAAATTAAATATCCTAAAAGTACTTGTATATGTATATTTATGTAATGAGATAATTTAGGTACTAGCCAAAAAAAACATGTTTCGACCCCTTATAGAGCAGATCTTTCCTTTTTTGGGGTCTGCCTATTTTACCAGTTCATAAATGAAATGTGTTTGATATGTTAATGAAGGATACCAAATGGTAAAAGTGGAAGTATTTAATGGCATACCTGAACCAGAAATACATCCAAAGCAAGCACAGGGCTGCTCCCAGGAGTCAAACCCTGGTAAGGATTAGTTGATGTGGTAAGAGCCTTAGCCACCAATATACCTACAGTTGCTTGCATGCCAAGTACAGCGGCACCCATTCCCAGAAGGTTCACCGTTATTCCATTTTTCAAGCTTTTCACAACATCAGCACGAGGAGGAGCCTACAACAGAAGCAGTCAGTACAACAGCTCCACCAAATCATTTGACATTTAGTTCAGGAGACTTGCCAAGATGACAACAACATACCCAGTATAATCCCACCAGGTGGGGTTTGGGGAGGGTAGAGTGTATGCAGACCTTACCCCTATCATTTGACGGATATGGAGGATGTTTTCGATAGACCCCCGGCTCAAGTAGAAGTGAAGAGCAACGGTAATAATAAGCAATAATAGCAGCAAGAAAATAAGATAACGAAGTGAAAGAAACGAGCAAGTAGTAATAGAAATACATATACCTTATAAGAAAAACATAATATTTATGTATAACAGTAAAGTGAAAGCACAGAATGAATTCTTCATCATAGCAAGAAGTCATCTGTGTGCTTATATAAAACATAAAGTGGAGTTCTATAAATACAAGTTACGAAAAAGCTAGCAGAAGAACAACTAAAATAGGGATTTAGCAAGATAGTTTCAACATTAGCAAATCTTATTCTAGAAATTCCACATAGATCCACATCCCCCCCCCCCCCCCTCCCACAACCAAACGGAAAAAAAAGAAAGGAAAAGAACGGGGACAGAAACTAGCGTTAATTGAAATAACCACAAAATTGGAAATTATACACTTCTTTTTTATGACAGAGAATTCACCCAATAGTACACAGTTCGAAACTCGATGGATAATGGACCCACCCCTTTATTATTCTCAATTTAAATACCAAGCTTTTGTGCCTTATCAAAAAAAAAAATACCAAGCTTTTGTATGCAACACGGTTCAAACATGGGACGTGTGCCTAAACCCACACATCACACGCTGGTGCGCTCTTACCACTCAGGGAAAGTAATGTCTATGGAAGCCCCAAACATTCCAAAACAACTACATGAAACTTCTTGTTCATAAATATCTCTTTCTTTTTCTTTTTGCTTATCGATTTGGATGAGAGAACAACATACTGCAATCTATTAGAAAAAGAGGTAACAGGAAAAAAAAATTGAACAGGTAACAGACATACTGCAATCTATTTTACAAAGCAATTTGAGAAAATCTGGTTTTACCTTTGAAGGGTCATTAGCTGTCTTCTTAAGCTTTTCAGATAAACGAAGATAGCCGAATGACCAGAAAACTGAAATGAAAGCAGCTGCAATTCCACCCGCAGTTGAGTAGAATGTGAAGGGCGATGTTATCTTCCCCGTAATAACAACAGAAAACGAAAGGATCACCGCAGCAACAAGCGTACATACCAGCTGTCCCCAAAACCCTAGAGTACCCAATCTCTTGAAGTACCGTGCAGTATTCAGTAGTCTTTTTGCAACCTAAATGTTTGAGCAAAGCGAAATCAATCAGTCTCTAACTCAAAGACACAAATACAACAACATTTAGAAAGCCTCAAATCCAAACTAGTCGAGATTGGCTATATGAATACTAAGGATGTGTTCAGGAAAACATGCTCATGTATAATTGGTAAAAAACAATTGGAAAACATTTTATCTAGGAAAATAAGTTCCTTAAAATGAAAAAAATGACTTCCCCATGAAAGTAGGGGAAAAACAAGTACCATAAATGTCATTACACATTTATTTATCTCCTCGGCTCCTCCCCACCCTCCAACACACTCCAACCCCACCCCCACACCCCGACCCCCAACTCATGTAGTGTTTGCCTACATGCCAAAACACAGGAAAATAAGTACTCCCTCCGTCTCAATTTAAGTGTCTTACTTTCCTTTTTGGCCTGTCCCAGAAAGAGTGTCTCTTTCTATATTTAGTAAGTTTTTCAATCCCAAGACAAGTTTAAGACCACAAGATTTAAAAGATCTCACACATCTTTAATTTAAGTCCACAAAATTCAAAATTCTCCCTTTATTTCTTAAAGTACGTGCCAAGTCAAACTAAGACACATAAATTCTCCTTTCACGTAAAATTCTCTCTCCAATTTATGTGATTTGGCACGCACTTTAAGAAATAAAGAAAGACTTTTAAATCTTATGATCTAAAATAAGCCAAAGATATTTGTGTGGTTATAGATCATTTCGTTTTACTTAAAAAGTAAAGTTTAAAGTTAAAGTATTGTCAAATAAGAAAATATATTATTTTTTTTACGGACTAAAAAGAAAAGTGAGTCATTCTTTTTTGGGAAAGAGGGAGTACTTTATTTTTCGTGGAAAACATTTTCCGTCATACCAAACACACCCTACATATCCAATTCACACCAATTGGAGCAGTTCCATTCCGATGCTCAATAATTCGACTCTAAAGGGGTTCTCTAAATTTTCTACTAATTCAATTACACCAATCAAACAAGATAAAATGCAGCACGACTAGTTTGGCACATATTAAAACAACTCAAAACCCCCAATTAAGAACCCAAACCCATTCTATCAGAACCTAAAATGGATCCAATTAAACCTATCTTCACTTATTCTAGCATTTTGACAACCTTTATTAATTTTTCACACACTAAAAGAAAACCCTAAAAGCAACAATTGATTCATTAAGGTACATAACCATTAACACTCCAATAACCCAATTCACTTCACAACCCTAAAAACTTCTAATACAAAACCAAAGGTGCATAAACATTAACAATTTGTTACACATTGTAAAATGCTACAAAAATACAACAACAATAACATACCAGTGTAATCGAGGTGGGGTCTGGGGAGGATAGGATGTACGCAGACCTTACCTCTAACTTTGTGGGATAGAGGCTGTTTCGGATAGACCCTAGACTAAAAAAAAACGTAGTAAAAAATGCTATAAAAATGAAACTGGAATTAGTGCAGAAATAGGTAAGTACCTGAAGCAACTTAGCTTTTTCGGGATCTTCATTTGGGGAAGTATAGGGTGCAGAAGAAGCTAATATTCTGTTCCTTCTGAATTGAGGTAAATTAAGTGGCTCTGTTTTCAAAGATAATGATGAGGGTGAAGAAATTAGGGTATTTGAGCGTCCGATGGAACTGTACCGGCATGGTTTTCCGGTGGATGGAAGAGCTAATGGGGCACTTCCGATGCCGGGCCGACCCGCCGGCAAGAGTAAAGCTTGCATAGCGATAGTTTTGATTGAAGATATACAGTCCCAGTAGCTTACAGGCTCAATGTTTAAGCAAGCTCGATTCTGTATTGTACTCCTTTATTTTATTTTTACTTTATGCATTTTCCCTTTATTGTAACATATTTTTGTTTTTCACATATGAATACAATAATAGACAGTCCGTAGCCATGTATCCCATGCATGTGAGAGAACATCGTTTTTAATTATAAAAAAATTACCAATATTCTCAATCTCTTAAAAAGAAAATTCATGACAAGACAACAAAAGAGCTATAAAATTGATTATTACACCTTGCATCCCTTTTTTTTTATTCAATTTGTGAGTGGTCATAAGTAGGGCTGCACAAAAGTCGGTCCGAATCGAAAAATTGGACCGAACCGAGAAATTCGATCCGGTCTTCGATCCTAGTAATCTGGGTTTTTAGTCTTCGATCCGGTCCGGTTTTAACCTTTTGTGCACCCCTAGCCATAAGTTCATTTCCTCAAAATTAAAGTGTATGTGTTTTTCTTGTATAGCATATAATTCTACTTAATAAATCAATATACTGAAAAGTTATTATTCTCTCTCCTTCATATTTTTTTGGTCACATGAAACAGTAAACTAGATTATCTGTGAAGGTAGTAAGGAGTAGGGCTGGTCAGTGGGCCGGTCCGAGCCCACCGGGGTCGGGTTTGGCGGGAGTGGGGCCAAGTGGGCGGGAAAATGGGCGGGTCGAGTGGCGGGCTGGAGGTCGGTCGGGCGGGACCATACCAGTGTCCGTCCGGTCCGATCCCGTTGGGTAGAAGTCGGGTCGGGCCTGACGGGTTGGCGGGTTTTGTGTTTTTTTTTTTTTAATTTTTCACTAAATTAAAAATACTAAATTACTAAGTACTAACAAAGTAGCATTAACATATACTTGTCATATAGTCATAATGTCATATACATAGTCATATACTATAATATTAAATATTATAGACTTATAGTATTATAATTTATAATTATAGTATTATAGTATTATACTCATATATATATAATATATTTATAAACTAATAAAGTATAAACTATAAACTATAAAGTATAAAGTTATAAACTAAATAATTAAATAAAGACAAGAATAGTGTAAAAAAACATCCAAATTTTGTTTTGTCTCTTATATTATTAATTTCATTGAAATATCAAATATACAAGATTCAAAATTACATTGTAGTGTACTGTTGTTGAAAAAAATTGCAAAAGAGTGAAAGACATAGAAAAATTTAAAAATTGCAATGAAATAAATTACCAATTTGAAAATATTTTTTCTAATTTCTTTATAATTTCTTGTGGTTCTTGGTTGGAATTGGTATATCTTGATCAAATTGTTCCACGTCGCTACTCATGCCTTGAGATAAAATGTCGTTGTAGTTGTAAATCTTAACCCGTTAATCTGCGGTTGTGCGCCTCGCCCGCTCACTCGTATCCAATCTCTGAATAATCTGCCATCTCCAAGTATCTCGGCTAATGAGTGTTTGTGCTCTCTATTTGAAATCTGCTGCGAAAAAGCGCTTCGAAGGCGATTGATGGCCAGATGTTCAAAATATCTCGCCATCATTGAAAGTGTCGGAAATGTCTTACCATTACGGCTCGATATTTGAGAAGTCTTCCTTCTTCTTCATTGATAAGCGCTTGGTAAGGTAAATTACCTGCAAAACAAAAACATCGAACTCACTAATTTGGTTAGCATGCTACCACCGCATTCTATTTACGATGTTTTCAATAGAATTAATACTAGGCCTAGCCACGTAAACTGCTTGTCTTTTTAGGTTGTGTTGAAGAAGAAGATGGTACAAAAGTCGGTTGGTTACTAGCACTTTCTTCTTTGGTAATCTTGATATACTTTTTGCATTCATCCTCTACGCTATTCAACACTTCTTCTAGCGTTAGTTCAATAGGTGGCTCAACATTTAAATTTTTGGGAGTTGGAGGTGGTAATGCGTCCATCTGGTATAAATATTTTGAATAAGACTTTTACAATGATCTACTTTAATAGTCGGGTTTATCTGACACCAATAATATAAATAGGGAATAGGAATAAAATATTTCTTTAATTTCATAAACATTTTTTTAATAAATTGATATAAGCGGGTTTTCCATATATTCTTTAAGAAGTAAAATATTATAGCTATATAAAACAACATAGTTGAAATAGTAGGATAATATAAAGTAGAAAATTCTTTTGTTGCTCGTTGAAAATTTTCTAAAAATACAATAAGTTCTCTAATTTTCTCCCAATCGGTATCCACAATCATATCATTTGGATTTTGATTATGGGCGTTAAAAATAAAGTAATAGGTTTCTATAGTCATAAGCAACAACTAGTTGGTCATATAAAGAATTCCACCTAGTTGGTACTTCGGGAATTTTTACGTAAGATAGTCCACAATCGTGGCAAGTTTTTATATTCTTTTCTGTTGAATTCTATTATTTTTAAAAATAAAGTGTATAGCAAATTGTATTTTTCAAGAATATCTTGAAAAAGTGAAAGACCATCCTTTACAACTAAGTTATAAATATGGCACATTTGATATGAAAATGTTTTGGAAAAGACGGAGTTAAAACATCTCTTAAAATACTAATAGCGAATTGTTAGAAGATGCATTATCTAATGTAATACTCATAACTTTATCGGTTATTCCGTAATAATCACGCATGAATAAATATTTTGAAATAAACTCACGATTACTCTTATCTATATATCTATATGCTAAAATCGTTTTTGCATAGACCGTTTTATAATCTATCCAATGATAGGTTCACGTTAAATAATCATGGCCGTAGATTAGTACTACGACTATATCGAGTTAAAGCGACTTTGCAATTTAAATGATATAATGCATAACGTAAATCTTGTTGATATTCATGTGCAAATTTAAATACATCTCTTTTAACAGTTGATCTAGGAAAACCTTTATAAGCGAGGATTATACATATCTCTAATATAATGAATAAAACCGGAGATTCAGAAATGAAAAGGCAAACCCTCCACATCAACTAATTTTGCTAGTCTTCCTATCTTTATGTTTATCGTATTTAGGACTCTGACTCCCGTCATGGGTTAATTTGACCACATGACTTTCTCCCAGACGATAGTATGTGAACCTTGTCCCGATTGAGAGAACGCTGCTCACCGATTTTCAATCATGTATTGGGCATGCAAGGCTTTGTGTTTTGCAATAGGTGTCTTCCTAAACCCCGTCCACCATGACCTTGTCCGATTTTAAAAGAATAAACATTTTACAAGTTTTACATACATTTACTTGATTCGCTTCGTCCTGTCAAAATATTTCCATACAACCGATTTTAATGGTCGTTTTGGGACCTCGTCTCATAGTAGGGGATAGGAGGCATTTCAGTGGGTGTATCATCATCTTCATTAGTAGGTGTATCAACTAGAGTGTCATCTAAATTAAAATCTTCTTCAATTTCGGGATACTCATTTGTGTCAAGATCATATGGTATTTCAGAAACATTTGGGATCTATAAAATCATCTTGTCTAGGAATAATTTGGAACAAGAATATTAGAAGAAGTACCACTTGCCTCGTTACCACCCCTACTAGAAGTCCAAATTACCCCACCCAACACGTACCTCTTAGTCCTTTCATTTTAATTATGCTAATAAATAGTTAAAGATAATGAAATTAAATGTGCTAAATGAAATAAAGACGAAATAATAATTTAATGAGAGAACGAATGTACCAAGCGACGTAAGTCGACGTGTAATCGAAGGTTGAAAATTGAAACTTTGCTCGATAGATAATCCTCGCTAGTTGCCAACTTCACTCCCAATTCAAATTAATAAATAGATTGAATATGTAGACAATGTTGTATAGAGAATTAGAGATTGATTGAGAGATTAGAGAGTAGAAAGATTTGTGAAAATAATAAGAAGAGGAATGAGGTATTTATAGGGGTTAAAAATAAATATAAAGGGGGTAGGGGGGGTTGGGGGAGGGGGGGAGGCCTAAAATGGCCGTTGTCCAACGACCAAAATGTAAAATGGCCGTTGGACAACGGCTATTTTGTGCAAAAAGTCGGCGGGCGAGATTGGGCGGGTCGGGGCGGGATCGGGGCTGGCGGGGTCGTCAAAGGGACCATACCTGCCGCTTCGAGCCGGTCAGCTTTCCGTCGTTTTTATAGCGGGGTCGCGGATTCGGGTCGGGACCGGGTCGGTCGACCCACCGCCACCCAGTAAGGAGTCGTCTGATTTAAAATAAAATTATCTCAATTATACTTTCAAAATTATAATCTCTTTCTATAAGGGATAATCTGAAGACTTATATATAAATTTTACTAAATGATTTTCGCTTATATTTACAATTATAAATATTAAACAAATTTAATCCTAAATTATATACTAAAACAACCTTAATCCCTATAATCAAATGGCCCTAAGGGATTTTTGGCAGGTCCATAGTATCCTATGATGATCCAAGGTAGGTCCGGTCCATCAGCAAAATCATTAATTTTAAGTTTCACACTCTAAAGCTCCAAAATGGGCCCAGAATCTGCAAACGCATTTCCTGATAAATGGAGGCTCAATTTTCTCTTGCAGATTTATAGTTGATACAACTTGTCAGTTTTGGGTCCGATCCATTGAGAAATATGGGCTAGATTGGTCTAAAAGTATGAGCCCATCATGTTGAAATCCTCGGTCAAATATAAGAAATTCCCTTTTTGAGATAACTATTAGTAAATCATCATTTTTTAATTTCTCTTGTAATTTATTTTTATTTTTAAATTACGGTCTAAAATTTCTTTTGAGCGCGGTCTAAAGATTTCTTTTGAGTACATTAAAAGTCTTATGAGAAAATATTAGACAATAGTTTAAGATTTTGTAAGTTATTATACACGTTAGACGGTAATTTATAAGGTTTGAGAAATATAAATTCTATTTGAAAGGGTAACTTTTTAAGATCTATATTTATGAAACTTTTAGAAATAGGGAAAAATCCAACGAGAGTGGAACTTTGTTCCCCAAAAAAATCCCTCAACTAATGGAAGGTCAAAGCGGTGTATACTAATTCGTAGGGTCAGCCGAGGGTGGGATTTTCTGGGGTATGGGGCCGTACTGCGGTGGAACAAGTCACTTTAAAAAGTTTACCCTACCTTAGTTTTGCCTCCAGGGGCACAGGAAAGTTGGTAAGTGACAAGGTGATTGGGGTACAACCACCCCGACGTTGCGGGTTCGAACCCGTGTGGTGACAATACTTTGCTGAAATATTGCAAGGGTTGTTGTTGGGTTCGTGTCCCGTTGGTCCTCTCTCTTGCAGGGCTGCCACTCGCACATATCCCTCGATTTACATCTCACCTGGCTAAGAGGCCTGTGGTACAGGTGGGGGGTTTCTCCTTCGGGACTTTACCCTCATCAAAGAAATAGGGAAAAATCTAAATTGAACCTAAAAAGGGACCATGTTTTGTAAATCACTGAATATTGATAGACTGACACAAATAACGTGTAAGAGTTACAACTGCAAATTTCAAAGAGAAAGTTGTAAAACTTTGAACCTAAACGAGCTCAAGTTGACCTTGTACCAATACCTTTACCATTTTAAGGGTCTTTTACCATTTTCATTTGGCATTATCTTTTTGTGTGATAAGAAGGTGTCACCAAAACTTAAAGACAAGTTCTATAAAGTGATAGTTAGATCGTATGTTATATGGGTCGGAGTATTGATCAGTCAAGAATTATCACGTTCAGAAGATGAAAGTTGCGGAAACGGGAGTGTTGCAGGGATATGTGGGCATACCAGGAGGGATAGGATTAGAAATGAGGATATCCGGGACAAAGTGGGAGTGGTTTCGGTGGAGGAAGGGGGGCAACAAGGGTTCGACGAGAAAGAGCTACGAAAGAAGGCAGCATAAGAATATGCGGGAAGCGAGGCTGAGATGGTTCAGACTTGTACAGAGGAGATGCCCGGATGCCCCAGTGCGGAGGTGTGAGATATTGGCTATGGATGGTTTCAAGAGAGGTAGAGGTAGACCGAAAAAGTATTGGGGAGAGGTGATCCGACAGAACATGGTTCAAACCCAGCTTACCGAGGACATGACCTTAGATAGGAAGTTGTGGAGGACACATATTAGGGTAGAAGGCTAGTGGGTAGTTGAGTGTGGTCCGACTTATCCGTTCATACTAATAAGCTTAGTATTGCTTTTGTAGTTTCTTGTTCTTCTTTCTCTACTTGCTGATATATGTTGTGCTTGTACGTCGATCATCGTATTCATTTGTTGTTTTTCTCCATACTGCTTTATCGTGCTTTTTGTAATATTTTTACCATGACTTTTCTATATTGCTTTGGATTGTGTGTCGGGAGTCTTCCAAAAATAACTTCTCTACCCCAAGGTAGAGGTTAGGTCTGCATACACTCTACCTTTTCCAGACCCCATTTTATGAGATTTTAATACGTATGTTGTTGTTGTATCTTCTTTGTCGTTTAGATTTTGTAAACTTTACTTTTGACATATTCTCTATTTGCGTTTGGTCTAGATTGCTTCCATATTATGTAATGCTTCTTCTAAAAATTGCATAAAGTCATCAAACGACAACATATACACTAAGTCTTCAATTAATATTTAACTTCATGAAAACCAAATAAAAAAGTGAGATGTGTTTAAATTTAATGGTTGCTTCTTTTAATCATTGAATACTCGAAATTCATTGATTCATCTAAATTCAAATTCACATCGAGACCTCTAATTAAAAATGAGAGAATCTCATTTAATTTGTTCCACCATACTAATAAGTAGTAAATATTGTTATTTTAGTTATATTTGCATTCAAATTCAAAAATGATTGTTTTACATATTGGACTCATTATTCAGCAACCTTACTTGGATAATAGATAATAACTTGAATGAATGTCAATGCTTCACTAAATTACACAAGAATAACGTCTAACAAACCAAAGTAAACCGTGGAAATGGCCTAGTATGCCAAGCAGAACATTACCATAACTAAAGTCTGCCATGCCGGTAATTTAAGCTAAACATAGACTTTGAAGTTTAGTATTTTTTTGGTTAAGGAATTGCTGGTACCGACGAATATAAAATAAGACAAATATGAATGCAACTCACAATCCGGAATACTATAAATAAAGTCAACAAAATAAGCAATAAGCATATATACAAACTGAACACCATTAGAAAAGAAGAGTGTAATACATTGATACTTTCCTACCTAAATCCAAAACTATTCTAATTTGATTTAGATTTTACCTTTTATGCATTGACCGCGATAATTTTTTTTACACTAATACGTAATTTTAATTATAATCACAGGTAAACACCATAATAAGTGAGATGAGCAACCATAAAGACGAGACAAGTAACATGTTATAACAAAGTAAAAATACATTGATAATATAAAAAATCTTTATTTTGTGTGCATATAAGACTGCATACAATAGACTTTTGTGGTCTGATCTTTTTCCGTACATCCCGCATAGTAGGAGCTTAGTGCACCGAGTTATCCTTTATAAAATATATTAGTAGCTTAAATTGACCAAATACAGAAGTCAGCTAAAGTTGGGTTAGAAGAATAGATATTTGGTTTTACATACTGAAAGGGTTAAACTAAATTGATTATTAATCCACAACTAGGCGAAGACCAATCAAAATGTCAAATGGGTTCAAATTTTATTTTAATTTTCTTTTTGACTTCTAGTTGAATTAATTCAACTTCAAAAATGATATACTATGTTTTATATACTGGAGTCTAATGCCTCACTAAATTACATAAACATAACGTCTAACAGAACATTACCATAACAAATTCTACTAAGTTATGTTGACACCCAATTTTGTCCCTCTTCCGATTATTTATCGTAAAATTAAATTATTTTTTTACACCGTAACTTTAGTTTTTAATAAATACATACACATGCATTCATAAATAAGAATTTTAATATTCTCGAATAATCACTATGTATTACTATTATCTTTACTTGCATTTTATTATCACAATCATAATTTTTATCGTAATATTCTATTGTTATTGTATTTTTATATTAAACACTAAAACATTTATATCTAAAATATTATTATATTATTATCACATTGTTATTTTTATCCTTAGGTTGACCAATACGAGGAGATTGAAAAGCATGCTCTATCTAGAGCTGATGAACGTATGGTGAAAGAAATACATAGTCTGAAAGAGGCATTCAAAAGCATTCAGATAAGCGAGGGACATGAAGGGCTCGAGTATGAAGATCTCTGCATGCATCCGGATGTTGAATTACCCGCCGGTTATAAGGTGCCTAAATTCAATGTATTCGATGGGAAAGGAAATCCCCGTGCTCATTTAAGGTCATACTGCAACAAATTGGTCGGAGTAGGCAAAGATCAAGCCATAATTTTGAAGTTGTTCGTAAGAAGCTTGACAGGTGAAACTCGGCTGGTACACTAGCCAGAATCCACGAAAATGGCATAACTGGAGCGCCATGGCACAAGACTTCGTGGACAGGTTAAAATTTAACATTGACAAAGTCTTGGAAATGTTTTACTTAATGAAGTTAGAAAGAAAATTCATGGAGACATTCAGGGAATACGCCATGAGGTGGAGGGCAGAAGCAGCCAAAGTTCAACCCCCGATGGCAGAAAGTGAAATGACTACTCTCTTCGTGCAATCTATGAAAGATGCAATGTATTACGAGAGAATGATAAGTGTTATAGGACGGAGTTTCTCCGAAGTTGTGAGGATGAGAGACTTCATAGAAGAAGGTATCAAAACAGGGAGAATCACAAACTTAGCGGCGTTGCAAACAACGAGTAAGGCGATCCAGTCGGACTCGTTTAGGGTAGCCATCAGGAGGAAGAGGGACGGAGTATCCTCTATCATGACAATCCAGGAACGTAGGTCAAACCAAATAACGATCTACCAAAACACCCAAAATACATCCCGACCACAAATCCATCCACAAACACACACATAGACCCAACATAAACTATGAAAGAAGGCTGGTTAAAATCTATACGCCTTTAGCTGAACATGTACCCTAACTATATGAGAGATTGATGGTTGTAGGAATACTCCAGCCAATCCCAGGAAATCTCCACAATCCTAATTCCAGACGGCACGATGAGACTAAACGTTGTGCATACCACTCTGGAGTCTGGAGTCATTGGACACGACATTGAGAATTGTTATACCCTCAAATACAAAATTGAGGAATTTATCAAAGATGGAGTCATCCAACTTAAAGAAGCTTCCCCTAATATAAACATCAACTCCTTACCAAACCCTGACAATGCCTATGTAAACATGATTGTTGAAGAAAGCAGTTTGAAAGAGACTATTGTGTCAGTCCAAATAGGGAATAAGGTCGAATCATCAATCAATCTCCAAAGGAAGAGAGATGTTCGCCGAGCATGTTCACTGAACTACCATTCATCAAAACATGTGTTACACCTCGTAAGTTAAGACAAGGGTTAAGAACGTCATTACGATTAAGATTCAGATAATGGATATAAGTTATATTTACATAAGATACGAGCGCGTCAATGAAAACTTAATATGATAAGTTATATATATTTTCATTAAGGATTATTAAATATATAAGAATTACGACATGGGGAATGCGAGGCCTTATGGAATTCCCGAAAAATTAACGGAAACGGGAATCAATATTGGAAGAATTGGGATTAAGATTTATTACTTGGGGGATTAAGTTAGTTAAATAGACACTTAGAGGGTTAAAGTGTAATTGCAAGGGGGGCCAAAGTGTATTTATTAAAAATCTGAAAATATTAAATTAGACCTAACTACTTCATTGTTTCACTTAGACAAAATCAAAATTTCTCTCCTCCTATTTCTTTCCCATGGCCGAAATTCTCACCCCATTTGTAGCAAGAAAAATCTAGTTTTTATTCCATTTTCTTAGACTAATTATCCTACACAATTGAAGCCTGGAATTAGAGGATTTTTGTAGCCCAAAACAGTGTGTTTCGGTACCCACTAGACCGAGACTTGGGGCAATGATTCCTTCAAGTTTTGAACAAGATTTTTGGAAGGAAAACATGTATAAATGATGGGTTGACATTATGGAATGATTGCATGTTGAATTGGAGTGGAAGAAGTGAAAAAGTGGGCAAGAAGAGGGGCAAAAAAATGGGCAGAAAATCGGGATTTTGGGCAGAATTTTAGTCAACTTTGGAGGGGTATATCTCCTCGTATATTAGGGTTTTTGGGTGTTTCAAAATCTTACAATGAATTTCGTCGAGTATAATTTCCAACGAAACAAACCGCTCGTCGATAGAACACCGGAGTAGGGAGTTATGGACGTTACAAGTTCAGCTGACAAAGCAGTGGCTAAAAATCGGGACTGTTTTGGGGATTAAATAAGGTATGAAAAATCTTCTTTCTATGCTATAATTAAAGTTGCATATTGTTGTAGTTGAAGTAATGGACTTGTGTTAGGAAGAAATCTTGAATTTAGACAATGCATGTGTCAATTTTGGGTGTGAGCCGAATTGGGCTGTTTCGGGCATATGTTAGATTAGTGTGTTGTGTTGTAAATTTCATCACTAATTGCGTATTAAAAATGAATGAAATTGTGAAGATTAAAGATAGATTTGTTATATGAGATTGTTGGAAAGATAAGTTGGTTTAATAGTTAAGAAAAGAGTTAAAATGGTCGCATGTTAAGTGCCTAAAATTCATGGATAACTCTCGGACATTGTGTGACCTTTACGGGCTATTTTTGTGCAAAATTAATTGTTAGCATTATTATTAGTAACGTCACTAATCGTATGTTAAGAATTGAAAGAAGCATTGGTACTTGGTATTGTAATTAGTTATATAAAGGGACGCGAGATGAAATGGATTTAAGAAACCAAGAAAGGAGTTACAGAACTTTTTAGACATTATGGTAACATTTTAAGAATTTCATGAATATGGTAAATAGGTGCGATAATCACCTTGATGGTTAAAATTGTTGTCTTTCATGAGTAAGGAGAAATGATGAGGTATGATGGCGTATATGTAGTGTATGGAGCCTAATTAGATTACATATTGAAATGGTTGGACATGAAGGGCTCGAGTATGAAGATCTTTGCATGCATCCGGATGTTGAATTACCCGCCGATTATAAGGTGCCTAAATTCAATGTATTCGATTGGAAAGGAAACTCCTGTGCTTATTTACGGTCATACTGCGACAAATTGGTCGGAGTAGGCAAAGATCAAGTCATAATTTTGAAATTGTTCGTAAGAAGCTTGACATGTCAAACTCGACTGGTACACTAGCCAGAATCCACGAAAATAGCATAACTGGAGCGCTATGGCACAAGACTTCGTGGACAGGTTTAAATTTAATACTGACATGGTCTTGGACAGGTTTTACTTAATGAATTTAGAAAGAAAATCCATGGAGACATTCAGGGAATACGCCATGAGGTGGAGGGCAGAAGCAGCCAAAGTTCAGCCCCCGATGGCAGAAAGTGAAATGACTACTCTCTTCGTGCGATCTATGAAAGATGCAACGTATTACGAGAGAATGATAAGTGTTATAGGACGGAGTTTCTCCGAAGTTGTGAGGATGGGAGACTTCATAGAAGAAGGTATCAAAACAGGGAGAATCACAAACTTAGCGGCGTTGCAAACAACGTGTAAGGCGATCCAGTCGGACTCGTTTAGGGTAGCCATCAGGAGGAAGAGGGACGGAGTATCCTCTATCATGACAATTCAGGAACGTAGGTCAAACCAAATAATGATCTACCAAAACACCCAAAATACATCTCGACCACAAATCCATCCACAAAACACACATAGACCCAACATAAACTATGAAAGAAGGCTGGTTAAAATCTATACGCCTTTAGTTGAACATGTACCCAAACTATATGAGAGATTGATGGTTGTAGGAATACTCCAGCCAATCCCAGGAAATCTCCACAATCCTAATTCCAAATGGCACGATGAGACTAAACGTTGTGCATACCACTCTGGAGTCACGACATTGAGAATTGTTATACCCTCAAATACAAAATCGAGGAATTGATTAAAGATGGAGTCATCCAACTTAAAGAAGTTTCCCCTAATATAAACATCAACTCCTTACCAAACCCTGACAATGCT
This sequence comes from Przewalskia tangutica, assembly GCA_029844215.1. Classification (NCBI taxonomy): domain Eukaryota; kingdom Viridiplantae; phylum Streptophyta; class Magnoliopsida; order Solanales; family Solanaceae; genus Przewalskia; species Przewalskia tangutica. The sequence continues at coordinate 2,824,857 of JAQGDG010000035.1, forward strand.
TATGTAAACATGATTGTTGAAGAAAGCAGTTTGAAAGAGACTATCATCAATCAATCTCCAAAGGAAGAGAGATGCTCCTTGGCCATAGCATGTTCCGCCTGAATCAGTCATTCATCAAAACATGTGTTACACCTCGTAAGTTAAGACAAGGGTTAAGAACATCATTAAGATTAAGGTTCAGATAATGGATATAAGTTATATTTACATAAGCTACGAGAGCGTCAATGAGAACTTAATATGATAAGTTATATATATTTCCATTAAGGATTATTACATATATAAGAATTACGACATGGGGAATGCGAAACCTTATGGAATTCTCGGAAAATTAACGGAAACGGAAATCAATATTGAAAGAATTGGGATTAAGATTTATTACTTGGGGGATTAAGTTAGTTAAATAGACACTTAGAGGGTTAAAGTGTAATTGCAAGGAGGACCAAAGTGTATTTATTAGAAATCTGAAAATATTAAATTAGATCTAACTACTTCATTGTTTCACTTAGACAAAATCAAAATTTCTCTCCTCCTCTTTCTTTCCCATGGCCGAAATTTTCACCCCATTTGTAGCAAGAAAAATCTAATTTTTATTCCATCTTCTTAGACTAATTATCCTACACAATTAAAGCCTAGAATTAGAGGATTTTTGTAGCCCAAAACAGTGGGTTTCGGTACCCACTGGACCGAGACTTGGGGCAATGATTCCTTCAAGTTTTGAACAAGATTTTTGAAAGGAAAACATGTATAAATGATGGGTTGACATTATGGAATGATTGCATGTTGAATTGGAGTGGAAGAAGTGAAAAAGTGGGCAAGAAGAGGGGCAAAAAATGGGCAGAAAATTGGGATTTTAGGCAGAATTTTAGTCAACTTTGGAGGGGTATATCTCCTCGTATATTAGGGGGTTTTGGGTGTTTCAAAAGCTTACAATGAATTTCGTCGAGTATAGTTTCCAACTAAACAAACCGCTCGTCGATAGGACACCGGAGTAGGAAGTTATGGACGTTACAAGTTCAGCTGACAAAGCAGTGGCTAAAAATCGGGACTGTTTTGGGGATTAAATTAAGGTATGAAAATTCTTCTTTCTATGCTATAATTGAAGTTGCATATTGTTGTAGTTGAAGTAATGGACTTGACAATGCATGTGTCAATTTTGGGTATGAGCCGAATTGGGTTGTTTCGGGCATATATTGGATTAGTGTGTTGTGTTGTAAATTTCATCACTAATTGCGTATTAAAAATGAATGAAATTGTGAAGATTAAAGATGGATTCGTTATATGAGATTGTTGGAAAGATAAGTTGGTTTAATAGTTAAGAAAAGAGTTAAAATGGTCGCATGTTAATGGCCTAAAATTCATGGATAACTCTCGGACATTGTGTGACATTTACGGGCTATTTTTGTGCAAATTAATTGTTAGTATTATTATTAGTATCGTCGCTAATCATATGTTAATAATTGAAAGAAGCATTGGTACTTGGTATTGTAATTAGTTATATAAAAGGACGCGAGATGAAATGGATTTAAGAAACCAAGAAAGGAGTTACAGAACTTTTTAGACATTATGGTAACATTTTAAGAATTTCATGAATATGGTAAATATGTGCGATAATCACCTTGATGGTTAAAATTGTTGTCTTTCATGAGTACGGAGAAATGAGGAGGTATGATGGCATATATGTAGTGTATGGAGCCTAATTAGATTACATATTGAAATGGTTGTGATTGTTGGTTGATTTGGATTGTTGGTTAATTGTGGATACGCACATAAACAGAGGAAATGCTACCCAAATTTTTATAGAATTAAGGAAGTCGTTATTCAAATAACTTACGTTAAGAGTCCTAGAATTAATGATCTTATTATTATGATTATAGGCTGACGTACTAGACGAGGCGCATCCTAGTTTTACATTGGTTGAGCGACTAAGAGGTATGTGAGACTATCTTTCTTTCTTTTGGCATGACTTTGTGAAAGAACTTTCATTTGACATGATTTTAATAAAAGTACGGCGGACTTACATGATTTTCTACAAAGTTAGTTTTAAAGGAAAATTGTTATGACAAGTGCCTATGATTTTCAGTAAAGAGCTTATTATGATGATATTATTGAAAGTCAAAGATGATTTCTAATTGCATATAGTTGCTCATGATATCTACTCGTGCCAAGTCTTATTATACATTCACCGAGTCTCTCACATAGAGGGTCGGCACTATATTGTATGTTCCGGGTTCGAGTCCCGGCTATTACTATTATATTACTTGGGTTCGAGTCCAAGCGGCTTCAACTCTCGGATTACTATTATTTCATGGATTAGCTCTCCATGATGCGGGTTCGAATCCTATGATATTATATTATTACATATACTTACGTGGGCTCGAGTCCCACGATATATATACTTACTTGGGTTCGAGTCCCATGATATATACATACTTACTTGGGTTCGAGTCCCATGATATATATGTACCTAGACGAGTTCGAGTCCCGTGCCATTATATCCTGAGGATATGAGTTCATGACTTTGGCATGATTTGCATATTTTGAAAAAGGTAAGAACTGATTTTCATTACTCTCATTTGGTAAGGCACAATTATACTGTTAAGTTGATTTCATACTTGCCTCCTGTTATACGTTGAACTGTTATGATCTTAATTACAGTATTTTTGATTTCGCCACATACTGGTACATCTATCGCATCGACCCCCTTTTTCTGGGGCTGCGTTCATGCCCGCAGTACAGTGATCGGTTAGGTGACCTCCGATTTAGGACATTCTGTTACCGCTAAAGAGCTCCCTTGTTCGGCCGATTATTTTGATACAGATCTTTACATTCCAGACATATGTATATTTTGGGCACGAAGGGGTCCTGTCCCGTCAGATGTCAGTATTGTAGTCTTAGAGGTCCATGAGCGATTGTGGGTGATAGATATGTTTTGGACTTGTGTAGAATGTTTATGCGGTTGAGCTAGTTGTATTGTTGCACTTGTTTTGGGATGTTCAGATATAGTGGCGACCTTGCTTACTGTGTGATTACTCCTTTGCTTATGTGATGCTATTTGGTGGCAGCCTAGTCGGCTAGCCTGTTGTGATGGTTGGATAGTTGTGTAAGGCAGCCTTGTCGGCTCGCCTATTTTGGGTATATGTTATAGATGCAGTCGTTGTCTTGCCGAAATTTTCTATTACCCGCGGTCGATTGATTACGTGTGAGTTAGTGTAATGGCGTCCAATTAGGGCGTCGGGTCGTGGCCCGTCGGGTCGGATCGTGACAACATGCACTGCGTAGAAATCAAAAGAAGACGATACAGAAAACCGCGTGGAAGGGATCTAAAGTCTTTTCGTTGCAGAAAAAGAAGCATAAATACAAAGTGATCCTGGATGATCCCGCTGAAGACCCGACCTTTGAGATGCAGAGCAAGGAGACATTTTGAACAAGTGGACATGTACCCATGTCTTGGTCCTCCTAGGATCTAAAAATATTTTGTTAATTTAACATGTTTTCACCTCCTTTTGATTGTAACCTGAACTACGTTATGACCTGATTCCCTCGGCGGGATACGTGGGCGGTCCACACGGGCCTCAGTCCCACTTTCAAAAACTCTATCATTCCCTTTTGCTTGTAATCGGAACTACGTGTGACCTGATTCCCTTGGCGGATACGTATGCGGCCATATCGGCTTCGGTCTCACTTTTAGAAAAATTCCAATCCCCTTTGTTTGCAACGAACTACGTTATGACCTGATTCTCTCGACGGAATACGTAGGCGGCCTATATCGGCTTCGGTCACACCATTGAAAAACTTTTCTCCTTTGTTTCGGATATAACTAAGTACACGCTTCTAGATTATTTTAATACGATAGACAGACAACCCCCACATGATTCGGTTTCAGCCAAGCGAAAATCGCATATTTGAAATTGGGACAATTTTTAGGGGTTCGCCGTAAAAAGACACCAATAAACACAAAAACATTGATCTTGGAAATCCGACAAAAACTTTTCTATAAGCACTCTATTTTCTATAAACATTTTTCTTTAACAGCTAACTCTGGGTTGAACCGGGCCTACCGGTCCTTCTTTTTTTTTTTTTTTGTAAATTTTAAAAATCTAACTAAATTCAAATTAAATATGTAATATAATAATATAATATAGTTTATAACTTTATACTTTATAGTTATATTGTAGTTATATAAACTATATTAATTTTTTAAATTTTTTTTATTCCGAAAATTTATTAATTTATTAAATTAGTAGACATAAGATAAGTTAACAAATAACAACTAAAGAGAAAATAAATAAAAACTAATGATAAGATGTAAACTTTCGAACTTTCATTATTCATAATGTTAATTGTTAATGAGAGTACATAATGAAGTAATAATAATTGTTATTTACATATTATGCATCCTTCTTGCAAATTCTTCGTAATTTATAGGTTGCTCCATAGCCTTTAAATCTGGAGTATTAATTCCAGTCCCGATTGCGCTCCCGGTTTCCAAAATATTGTCGATTTCTTCGTCTTCCGGAGAGTCAACGTCTTCATATCCTTGATTTCTTCTCTCTGATCTAATCCCTTAAGCATACTAATACTTCTAATGTGCTTCCGCCCAATGAGTGACGTGTGTCTCCTATTTGATCTCGTGCTTGGCCGAATGCACTTTCAGAAGCCACTTTTGAGATAAACACATTAAAACATCTCGTGCCATAGCTGCTAGTACCGGAAATTGTCTTTTGTTATCCTGTCACCATTGTAAAGGTTGAAAGTTCTTCTTCGGCTCCGTTAGCTTTTGCAAATAAAACTGCATCTCATCATAATTTTGAGTTGTGCTTGCTTGTGTTGTTGCAAAAGTGATGCATATAGATAAAGATTCATTTTCATCGGCTTCATCGAATCCTGCAGATGTAGACATAGAAGCAGAAGCAGAACTAGAAGGAATATTAGTAGCAGAGTTGTTCTTGTCATGTAATGTAGCATAATAATCATATAATTTAGCTAAATTAGTAACACGTTTATATATGCAATCAAATGAAAATGGAGTTTCTGTTTCACCTACTTTCATATAAGTATATAAACTAAATATTAAATTATGACAATATACTTTTTTAACAGACGGATTTAAGACTGCACCAATACAATAAATATCAGGAATAGGAAAAAAATATTTTTTAAACTTTTCAAACATAATCAGAATCGCAGCTTTATATTTTATATTTGATTTTAAACCATAAAGTAAATATGAAATTTCAGTTATATGAGCTAAAGCATTACAACCTGTTGGGTAATAAGATCCCGAAAATTCAACAGTAGCAGTGTAAAATTTACGTAATTTTTTTAAAAGTTCAGCAATTAATTTCCAAACATCGTCGGTTAACATATAAATCGTGTTCTTACAATGACCATTTGAAACATGTGTTATGGGGTCTTTATACTTATAACATTCTTTTAAAAATAAATAAGTATAATTCCACCGTGTAATAATCTCTTGTGGCATGAATTTAGGTCTCAAATCAAATTATTTACATTTTTCTTTAAATTCTATAAGTCTATTTTTTTATTATTACCTTGAATAACTCCAACAGCTCTTTTGACAATTTGTATTTCAGTTGCAAAAAATTCAAGACCACTTTTAACAATTATATTATAAATATGACAAGCACAACGAACATGAAATATATCAGGAAGTGGCGGTTCTAATTCCGCTTTTAAAAGATCTACATCATCAGTATTATTAGATGCATTATCGAATGATATACAAAGTATTTTTTTATAAAGATTATAATTTTTGGCATAAACACAAATAGTTTCGCTTATATATTTTCCAGTATGACTTTGATCCTCGTCATACGCAAAAGCAATAATACGTTTTTTCATTTTAAAATTTTCATCAATCCAATGACAAGTAATTGTTGAATAATCATAACCGTTTAAAGCATGTCCAATGTCTGCAGTAAAACTAACTAGACATGGAAGATTAGTGAACAAATATTGCAAAAAAATAACATAATCATTATAAAGTCTAAAAACATCGGCTTTACAAGTACTACGAGGAACACCTGTAAAACAAGAATTATATACTCTTTGAATATATGTAATTAAATATGAAGAAGAAGCAAAAGAAAAAGGTAAACAACATCCGACAATCATTTTTGCTAATTCAAATGCGATCCTTCTTTGGATCGTACTTAGCCAAGCCCCTCGTTAATGGATTAAGTTGTTGTTGATCGGGTTCTAAATCAGTGGCAACACCCCATTGTATCATATGATCTTTCAATAAATGGTTACCTATAGTGCCCGTCCCCCCGTCACCACCCCTCTCTTATGTTTGTAAGTTTTCCCACAAATATTACATCTAACTCTATCAGTGTCCCCAACTCTATCATAAAAGAGCCACACTTTACTCTTTTTTCTCCTTACTCGGTTACATAACTTCGGTAAAGGAGGTCTACTACCACTAGCGATGCAACATTGACAAAAGGAACACTAGTAGGTGTAGGAGGTTCAGATTCTTCAAGTTCAACAATATTATCTAATTGAACGTTATCATATTCATTATCTTCTATTCCAAAAATTTCTTGCAATTGATCATAATCTATATTTTGATTAGATGATGAAGAACCTATAGATTTTTTACCCCTTGAACTAGATTTACGGCGCAGTCCCGACCCAATTCCCCTTAGCAAAGACATTATAAAATATTTAAATAATCAACAAATAAATATGACAATTTAATAAAATTATTAGAGAATGAAACGAGTGTACCAAACTTCGGGATTCAGAATTCAATTGAAACTCGAAGGCCGAAGCTCGAAGTCTTGCTACTTTGAAAATTAATAATAATAATAATAACTTGAGAATTGATAATATAGAGAATTAAGAGAGTTTGAGAATTGTAGAAATAATTGTGTGATAAAAATGAGAAAAATGTAGAGTATTTATAAAAAATTTAAAAGATAAAAATGTAATTAACAAAAAATTTAAAAACAAAAAAATAAAAATGGCCAAAAACGATCTTAAGACCGTTGCCCCACCCCAGCCCTCCCCCCAACGGTAATTTTTTTTTTAAATTTTTTACCTTACCGGACCGGTTAACCGGTAAGGTTATCGGTTTTTCGTTACCGTTTCAACCGATCTGGTTCCTTACCGGATTTCTCTGTAACCCGTGCGGGTTGGGGTTGGGGCCAAACCAACCCCCAACCCGATAAGCCTTACCGGTCCGGATCGAATTTTATATCGATTCAACCGGTCCGGTTCCGGGTCAACCCGACCGCTTAGACAGGTATAACCTATATTCGAAATTCAAATGGTTTACTAGCAACATTAATACTATTTTAAGGTACGGTTTAAGATTGGATTTTAGTTGTTTTGGTATGATCAAAGTAGAGTAGTTGAAGATCAACACCAGAACCAATAACCAATGTTGATAATAAATTATTTACTTGTCTTTACATAAGATTCACTTTGACTGACATGATTTTTGTAATGGACCCATTTAAAAATATGTCAGTGAATGCATATCTTTTCAGATTATACTCACTTTTTAAAGGGCTTAATGTTAGTAAAAAACAAAAAGCAAGGGCCAATGTGTACAAAATTTACCATAATACTAGTACCTTTCCCTTTATTTCCTCCATTCGTTCTGCTCTTAACTGTTGATTTAAACACAAATGTAAATAAAGTTTGTCACCGTGACTCCGTGTTATCTCATAAAAGCTAGTGCATCATTTCACTTTTGTAAGATAGTGTTTTAAAGGCGTTTTCTTAGCGATTTCTGGGGTTAAAACGTTGCCAGGCGTATTAGCATGGCATAAGTTTTAACCTTCCGAGCCTAAGCCCAACATTCTGGACGTTCATTTGTGGCGCAACTTTTTTAAATTTGAGCCAAAATTATTTACTCCAATAAATCATTTTTACAAGTTAAATATTCAAAAGTTAACTCATAGTAATTTTTCAAACAAAAAAAACTCAAAAAGTCAAAAGTTTTTTAAAAAAAATTGTTTTCTTAATTTCATAATCTATTCTCTTTGTTGTTTACAGAGTAACAGATATCTCCAATTCTGGTTATACTTCGTTGCATTTTCCTTCTTTATGCTTTATTTTCTTCCAGATCATTTTAGCATTTGTCAATTTATCATTTCAAGATAATTTTTAGTTTTAGAATTTATTTTGGTATTTTTCTAGTTTAGATAATGTTTTGAAGACTCTATTCTTGCTATATAATGAGTATTAATTTGTTATCTAGTTCTAGATTTTAAAATAATAACTTGTTAGAATTTGTCCTGAATTTCTTAACTTATTTGATTTTTATATAATTATGTTTTACTTTAAAAAGATTTTCTTGGTAAAAAATGTTTTCTTTGTGAAAAGTGATTCTACCATTTTATTATTTTCTTGAAGGAGAAGTTTAGGACTTCTATAAACAAGATATTCTTTTTTCTCATAAACAATATAATAGCATCTACAATGTAGTCATTAAAGAATCTAGTTTAGGGGGAGATTATTCTCTCAATAGGTTTTATATTTTTCTTATATTAGTTTTTTAATATGTACGTTACTTAACCAAATCATATTATAATATTATATTTTATTTGTTCTTGATTTATCGTCGTTCAAGGTTTGCAATTATGACATATACATGTCATTGCTCCCTTGTAAAGTGTTTTGTCGAATTTCTTCAACAACACTGATTCAATCTCATCCGGGTGTATGTATTTCACAAGTATATGACATCACATGCTCTTGTGGATCCGTTATCGCATCATACTTTGGGAGTTCAGGCATTTTAAACCTCTTCGGTATCAACTTCGGTGTTGCACTTGCTGGGAACATCAACTGGATGTATCTCTTCGAGTCTGGCCCCTTCAAGATCTGAGATTCCCCAAGAATATGGTCTACCTGTGAATTCATTACGGGCACTGGATCTCGGGACACTCAGACTAGTGATAACGGAAATCCTAGACCTGTAAGAGCTAGACTCGCACGAGGTTACAAAAAAAAAAGAAATTCGAACATGATGTATTGCAGCCTTCCTAAAAAAGCCCTTATTTCTTTTTCTGTCTTTGGTACTGGCATGCCGATAATTTCTTTGGCTTTTGCAGGTCGACTTCGATTTCTCTTATGCTGAAAATGAACCCGAGTAGCTTACCTGACGAAGCACCAAACACTTTTAGTTTTTGGGTGGTAGGATTCATTTAAAGGTGGAAGACCGGCGAGAAGGAGCTGAGCGGCAAGATGCTCTAAATGGCCATTCTATCGACACTTTTCTTTCGAAGGTCATATCACTCGTAACGATAGAAAAATGGTGCTCGAGGGCCTGACTGTAAGAACAGGAACAGGGTTAAATGTGACTATTCAATTCGAATAGGCATATTTGATGATGTCATTTCGGTATAGCGATGGTCCAATTTGGGCTATAGTAGTTGCTAAAGCGCTAAGCGATGGTTTTGCTTGAGGAATAGTTTCACAAAAAGAGGCGAATCGGGATAACGTCCGATCTTGTTTCGGATTGAGTAGAAAAGGGATATATGAAGTTCGTTCTCTTCTGCGTAAATCTCTGAGGGTAAATCTCCATAAAAAAGGGACAACTTTCGTGTAGTTTGTGATTGGATGTAACTGTTAAGATTTTCTTTAGAATAAATCTTTCTCTTAATAGATCTCTTCTTGTTCCTCAATCTCCGGAGAATACGGTGTTGTGTTATTGTAAGTTTGACTTTTTCCATTATTCCAAATAAGAAAATAATCTAAAGATTTTTTTCCCCGTCCTTTAGCACAGGTTTCAGCCTTCTTTTCATTGGTGTCAATTTGTTTAGTTAAGGCTTCGAGCATTTTCAAGACCTCCGAGGATTTATTAGTCCCCGAACCATTGGCGTTCTCATCGACTCAATCCTCTTTCCGACCTGGTTCATTATTGCGTATGGGACGAGCTTCATCCGTCGCACTTGCTCCGCTGCTTTTCTTTTACAATTGAGTTATAGCCTCATGTTGTTCCTTTTGCATATAAAAGATTCGAGCCAAATTTATTTCGCCATCCTCATCATCGTTCAGTGTCTTTTGACATGATCTTTTAGACGACCGAGGTGAAATTACGGGGTTGTTGTTATTCATTGGATCAACGGGCAGAATGTCGTTTGGTGGAACAACAGGCGAAACGTCATTCAGTGGATCAACGGGTGCAACGCCAGGTGGAACGTCGTTGTTGTTATTGACGTTGTGAGCACCATTGTCACCGTTGTTGTCCTCGTGGTTGCTAACTTCAACGTTGATTTCACTAGCCATATTGTTAGTACTTAGGATTGACCTGTAACCACAAAAATCTCGAAAGAAACAAGTGAAATTTGTGTTTGAATCAAATCACCACTATTATCTTTAGCCCCATGGTGGGCGCCAAACTGTTTACCCTATAAAGGTACAGTTGAATTTATAAGTGATTTTAAGGATACATGGATAGATTTGTGGATAAGTTTGATAAACAATTAACGACAAACAAGTAAATAAACATAATAAGCAAGTAATTAGCCTGAAAATGTCGTAATCTTGATTGAAATAGAATTGTGAGTTTGGTCTGATCCCTAACTAAATTACTTCGGGTCCGAGCCAATAACAAGAACAAACAAGCTCACTTTTGAATGTAATTGAGCGAGTAACAATAGTGAGAATGAGACGTCCTTCCAACATGAAGGTTGAGCTCCCTTTATAGCTAACAATACAAGGTATTTAACTCCAAGAATCACTTCTCATTAAATGCAATTAAATGTTAAAACGATCACTTAATAAGCAAGTAGGAACGGGTGAGTGCTGAGTTCTTTCGGTCTTCCACCCGATGTTGGTTCGGTCGTCATTTGGTGTCACCTAGTTCGACCGTCAATCGGCCTTGTTACGACACCCGAACTTACCACCGATACAAATTGTCACTTCCTTCGATTTCCATTCCCAAACCATACCACGTGTCACACCGATTTTCTCCATATACAAGTATATATCTTCTTATATTATTAGTGAGTTTAACATGTCATAAAGGTTGATACTATTTTTATCAATTACTAATATTTATTAAAAGTTCCACTTAGAATTATCTAATAAATGACTCGATTATATAAATACTTTTGTAAGTACATAAAACTTAAAACTCGGACTCCATTAACAAAGACAGAAAGAAAATTTAGGACCTTTCTCTCTGAATTTCTGCGAAATTAATCAGTAGCCTGTAAGTTTTCCGAGTATTTTTTTTTTATATATTCTTGATCAGAACAAAGGTTGTTAGGCTAAAATTAATTATGTAAAAATACAAGGGTGGCTATGCAAAACAATAATCTTATTCTATGTTCACTGACACTCACAACTCACAAGGTAAATATGAAAGGAAGGTAGCATGGGAAACGAGAAAATGGAGTGGAGGAAAAAGTCAATAGAGGTGGACTTTAATTAAAGCCTTTTTGTTAACTGAGATGTCCAACTCATACATAATGTCCTCTAGCAAAAACACAAAGATTCCCTCTAACCTACAGGTACTTTATTCCGACCCGACAGAAATTGGCGAATAAGATAAATCATGGTGATTCATGAATTTAGGTGGGAGAAGCATGGTGATCTTTCTGATAGTCGTCATAAAGAAAGAATGAAACTTTCACATTGCAGCTATCGTTGAAGCTAACTCTTGGAGCAATCATCCACCAAGCCAGCTTCTGGCACGCAGCCTCTCCTTTCTTTTCTAAATTTAATAGGAGTTGTATGAGTACTTAAAGTTATACTACAAAGTACCCTAAGGATTTATCTTATAATCTACTGGCAGCATAAATGAATTTTTACACTATTAGTATAATTGAATTGATTGTAGAAGATTAGTTATCTTATTTTTAAGTTATTAAATTCACTAACTATAGGCAATTACCCTTATTAAAGGCGGATTCATAATTTAAATATTATATATTTAATTTTAAAGTTTTAGTAATATTAAATTTATTATATTTTTAAAGTTATGAATTTGTTATTGCAATTTTGTGAAATTTTACGCATAAATTTATATTTCACATTGCATCAGCTTGTGACCTTTAATAACATAATAAAGTGACTTGATAATGTATTTTAACTTGTTGTGGAAGGTTATCTGCCTCAAGTTATTAATTTTACTTATTATAAGTAGTTAACAATAATAACCATTAAAACTGAGCTGATGGAGAGAAAAAAAGTTTTACATTATCGGTACATGCACAAGTTAAACTGGACATAGAGCGAGGACAGAAACAAGTACAATAGTAGCCATATTCACTTTGGTTTTCCCATGCTTACACAAGTACCTTTTTACCACTACTATATCAATATCAATATCACTATCATTATCATTATGTAGCAGAGTGAACCAGAACAACTTTTTGCCTTACTCTCCATTCCTTGTGCCTTTTTGGTCACCAAAACAACTCCTCTAGTAGTTGGTTTACCTCTTCCTCTTTCTCCTCTTTCTTCTTATGTAGTATTATGCAGTAATGATGAATAATCAGTTCAAGAAATGATGAGCCATTGGTCATTTGGAGTCTTTTTCTTCTTTCTTTTGTGTCCTTCATTTGGTCTTAACATAGATGGAACTCTCTTGTTGTCTTTCAAATACTCAGTTCTTGATGACCCTTTATCAGTTCTTGATAATTGGGATTATAATGATGCAACCCCATGTTTATGGACTGGTGTCACTTGTGCACCAGACATGTTTAGAGTCACAAGTTTAGTCCTCCCAAATTCTAAGCTTATTGGTTCTGTACCAGAAGAATTAGGCTTCATTCAACACCTTCATACTATTGATCTTTCAAATAATTTTTTGAATGGAACTCTACCCATTTCACTTCTCAATGCTTCTGAACTTCAAGTTCTAAATCTTTCTGTCAATGCATTTGCTGGAAATATCCCACAAAAGTTAACTTCTTTGCAGAATTTAAAAGTTGTTTCATTAAGGAACAACTATTTTTCTGGCATAGTACCAAGTGGATTTCAGTTTGTTGAAGTGTTGGATCTTTCTTCTAACTTGTTGAATGGAACATTACCTGATGATTTTGGTGGTGATAAGTTGAAATACTTGAACCTTTCTTCCAACAAGATTTCTGGTTTAGTGTCACCACAATTTGCCAAGAAAATACCAATAAATGGAACAATTGATCTTTCTTTCAACAACCTCACTGGTGAAATCCCAGAATCATTAGCCTTATCAAACCAGAAAGCAGAATTCTTTGCAGGAAACACAGATCTTTGTGGCAAACCACTCAAGAAACTCTGTACAATCCCTTCAACACTTTCATCTCCACCTAATGTTACCAATAATCCACCAGCAATTGCAGCCATTCCAAAAGAAATTAACTCAACCCCACTTCAAGATTCAAATGGAACAACAGAAAGTGCAGAACAGAATCAACAACAAGTACAACATGGGCTTAAGCCAGGAACCATAGTGGGAATCATAGTTGGTGACTTAGCTGGTGTTGGAGTTCTTGCTATTGTCTTTCTTTATGTCTACAAGTTAAAGAAGAAAAAGGAAAATGAAGACAGAGACAAAAAATACAACAAAACTCCAGAACCACAAGTAGTAGTAGTTGTAAAAGAAAAAGATGTTACTACTACTACAAGAAGTTCAAGTTTTCCTAGTTGGCCATGCTTGACCATAACACAAGGTGAAGAGATTTCAGATACTGATGACAGCAAAAACCAAGAAAGTGAAGACCAAGTTGAGTATGAAACAGAACAGAAAAATGAGAAAAACAAGAAATTAGTGATGGTGGATGGTGAAACAGAATTAGAGTTAGAGAATTTATTAAAAGCTTCAGCTTATGTGTTGGGGTCAAGTGAAGCTAGTATAATTTATAAAGCTGTGTTAGAAGATGGAAGTGCATTTGCTGTAAGGAGAATTGGTGAAAGTGGTGTGGGAAAATTGAAGGATTTTGAGCAACAAGTTAAAGCAATTAACAAGCTAAGGCATCCAAATCTTGTTCGTGTTAGAGGGTTCTATTGGGGAGATGATGAGAAACTAGTCATCTATGATTATGTTACTAATGGAAGCTTAGCCAATGTTGGTTACAGTAAGTTATTTTTCCTTCATTTCTTCATCACATTACTTTAAATCTTAGGAAATTTCTCTGAGTTTATTTTCCGGGAAATATTTCGCGGAAAATGTTTTTTTTTTTCAAAAAAAGTAGTAGTAAGTCATTTTCTAGCATTTAGTTGCTAAAAATTATTTTCTATTTAAATAGAGAAAAAATGAATGACTTTCACTTTTAGTGGATGTCATTTTTCTTCATAATTATCTCACTTAACTTCTTATTTTTGTTTTAATCTACACTAAGACATTACTTATATCTTAGAAAATAATATTTTTAGAAAATGTCTTCCTTCGTACCAAACACATCGTCTTATCATAGCTATTGAAAATTGAGAAATTATCCCATGTTTCATTTATAAAAAGCTTGAATAAGATGTTAGGTTCTTCTTTGAGAGAAAAATTAGTTCTTGTTTGGTCAAAACAAAATCCAATCAATCATAGCTATAGTTTTGATAAACATCTTTTTGGCCCTTATCATAATTACCCGAAATATTCTAATTGTCGCTGCTATATTTGCCTCGACATTCCCTGATTTGACCGTTAACGTTAACATTAAAGTATGTAGTTTAGAGGTAGTAATAAACATTAAGTACTGTCTTTGTCATTAGAAAAACAGAGTATTTTAGTTTTAGTGTACATATACTATACATAGGCATGTATTTTTGTTACTGATTTTGCAGACTATACTTCATGTGGTTGTGTTTGAGGCTCCCGATGGTCCTCCATGTGACATTGTCATAGTCCGTGAAAGTCACCCCCACCCTTAAACCATACTAGAAAACATATAATACTACATGTGCACCCTTCTCAACAATATTGTACCACAAATTTTTCACTCAAACAAAAGTAGGGTTATACTATTAATATTAATATGAACACTCGTGTTACCTGATTTTAAGATATATGATTCCAACAACATATAGTTAGGTACTAAGTTTAAATTATTAAGGTGTGACACATTTTTAGAGTATTTTCATTTCATTGATTTCTTTTTTCTGGGCGCTTTGATAGGGAGGGAAGTTAATGACAAATCTATATTCGCCCAAGGGTGATCAGTTGAATTTTTTTTTGAAGAAAATTATACTATGCATAAGTGCATTTTAGGTTTCGACTTTCATCTCTGATATTTTAGTATTTTCTTAATACCCTTTTCTCCAATCCTGGCTCCGCACCTGGAGAGTGAGAAAGGTAGTCGCTATACATTAAAAAGTAATTTAAACATGTCACACTTTAAACTCCCTAAGGGTTTATTACTAAACATTAATGTTGCAATTTTCAGGAAAAATCGGTTCCTCTCCTTACCATTTATCATATGAAGTCCGGCTCAAGATAGCAAAAGGGATTGCAAGAGGATTGGCCTACATACACGAGAAGAGACTCGTGCATGGCAATATTAAGCCTAGCAACATTCTCTTAACACTAGATATGGAGCCCATAATAAGTGACCTTGGGCTCCATGGACTAATGCATGGTAAAAATAGTTGCAAACCGGACAGTTCGGCCCGACATTTCGGTAGCAAGCGGTCCACGTCCTCTCGGGATGGTTTACATGATCAAGCGGTTCATGGAAGCCCTTACATTGCCCCGGCAGGCTTTGTGGGGTGCACGTCCCCGTACCACGCGCCCGAGTCCTTGGAGAGCCTCAAGCCTAGCCCTAAATGGGATGTTTACTCATTTGGGATTGTGTTGGTTGAGCTTCTAACTGGGAAAGTATTCTCGGACCGGGAGTTGAGCCAGTGGACCACCGGTTCAGTAGTAGATGACAAGAACCGGGTTTTGAGGATGGCTGACGTGGCAATTAGGGCTGATGTGAAGAGCAGGGAAGAGACCACGGTGTCATTGTTTAAGTTAGGGTTTAGTTGTGCATCATTGAATCCACAAAAAAGGCCTACAATGAAAGATGCCCTTCATGTGCTGGATAAAGTACCAGGTTATTCACATTACTAATCATTATGTTGGGACCAAGAAAAGCTATAAAGTATTAATTTGGGTGTATAAAGGGCTGTAGCTCTCTTTAATTTGTTCTTCTTTTGACTTGGAAAGATTTTGCTAGATAAAGAGGAGGAGAACCGTTGTGTTGTAATTGATGAAAGTGTTGTAAGTTTGACGAATTGATCAAGAATGTATTTATTTGCGTTTAACTTCTAAATATTGATAGTACACCAACGGAAATTAAAGGCTACTATCAATAATCAGCAGAGTTAGAGTAACAAGAAAAAAATCAGTAGACTAAGTAAGCTGGACTGGAAAATCAGATAAATAACTATTTACAACCAGGGGCGAATTTATAGTTCCTTCTGCGTGATCCGCTGACCTCAATAATTTTGACCTAAAATCCGTTGTTTATCTTATTAAATCCATTAAATATGTATGAGTTATTTACAACAACATATCCAGTGGAATCCCACGAAATGAGGTCTGGAGATAGTAGAGTGTATGCAGACCTTACTTTTACCTCGAGAGGTAGAGAAGTTGATTCCGGAAGACCCTCAGCATAAGGACACCCAATTCAAAGTAGTATGAAAAAGAAATAACGAAAACGAATAAACCATGACAACATACTATAAAGCATGATAGAGAAGTAACGAACTATTTCTGTATCGAAAAAAAATATGTACAAATTATTAATGTAGAAATCAATAACTCAAAAGGGCTGGCTAGAGTTTCGAATCCAACTTCAGAGCCTAAATCCGTCCATCCGTCTCTATTTATAACAGGTTCAATTGCGCTAATTGTGTAAAAAATCACTTACACGTCGCTGGACATAAAATAACTTAGTATTTATTTATATGATGAGGTGACAAATACGGTTTTCTCTTGTGAGATTTCTTTGTTGTTAAGCATCGTCATTGAGAAAGGCAAAAAAGAGTTCCTTAAATTGAGCTGTTGGAATATTGCCAAAGAGGTGCATTGAGTTACTTTAGTGATCAAAAAGACGAGTTGATCAATTCACTACTTGAGTAATCAAGGTTCCATCGTTGCCTTTTTTTCTTTCTGCAAATTAAAATATTTTATCTGTATTTGATCTTCTCATACTTTGTATAGAAGATAGAGGACATTAAGAAAAAATACTTGACACGAAGACATGTTGATCCGGCTTTCAGGTCCGAGTAGGACCAACTAATCCTAGTGACTCAATACGAGACTACAGAAAATTGAACAACCACCCAATAAAATTGTCGACTATTCCACTTAGTACCTCCTAGTCTCCTACCAGTATAGGACTCTAGGTACAATAGCTCTGTGCACCAAAGCTTGGGTATGTAAGAAAGAAATCACATCCGCTGATAGTGGCCCAGTGGCCATTAGTCAAATTTGTGGCCTTAGGGTCACAAGTTCGATTCTCGGCGGATACGTTCTCCGGGGCATATGCCTCGTATTAAAGTCTGGTAGCTTAACCGCGCGGGCATGTTGCAGTGTGGGTTTGATTCCCTCCAGACAAGTCCTGTTAGGGGGTCAGACCTTGTAGCATTGATCCGTTGGTAGCGATCAGACACTGAATGCGGGGTGCACATCCCGCGATTTACCCGGCGGTGGCGGCTAAGGACGGGTTCCATCGCCTCCAGGAGCCTAGTACCAGTACTTGTGCAGGTACTAACGATATGGGGTACTAAGGCCACCCCGAGACCTGAATTATCAAAAAAAAAAAATCACTAATGAAAATGAAAATGAAAATGTTTGTTGAATAAGAGCAACTGTTGATAGTTTACCTTGGCATCAACTATAGCAGCTACTCTACCTTTTTTTTTCCTCCAACTGTTTCGACATGTCAGTAGAAGTAGGAACATGCTATATTAGCAAAGCAATAGCGGTTTTATGAAGTTGACTGAATGACCACTTGCACATTGGTAGCAGACATGCGGTCCAGGTTGATTAAAGCAAACACAAACTTTTACAGGGTTAAAGGAAGGGGAAATTCTGCAGTAAATAGATTTTATATTGACAAATTGACAATATTCGTTTAGATGAATAAGGATGCATCAATATCACTCATTAGATACATAAACAAGAAGAGGAAAAGGAATAATCAGTTCTTTGACGCAGACTGGAAGATGAAGACGGCTGTCAGAATGCCCACCAATGCAGTGACTGCCAATGCTACAGTAGGTAAGGGCCCTGAGACCCCGAAATTCTGAAAAAACAGAATAGGTTTAATTACTAATTCATGATGTTGCTCAAACCGTTATATTATGGTTAAAATCATAATGTTTATGATAACGAACGACAAAGAAGACAGAAAACACAAACTCCGATATAGAGATTATATACAAACTGCTGAACACTCAACATCACAACCTAAAAGCAGAAACTCAAATCTATGTGATGTCTGCTGAACTCAGGTACTATAGCGATGGTGTTTTCCTATACTCCATTGTTACAATTTTCAGCAGTAAATATCTGTAGATGCACGAGGGGAGCTTTCTGTTTTCCTTTTTCCGCTAGGATGAACAAAACTAGAAACAGGTATGTCAAACATCATCTTAAGTGCTTGCTATCTACAGATATCTGACATTAGGATAAGTTTTAATTTGGCACGAGCTGATAAATCAAAGTACATGTACAATTTTAATCTGTTCCACCGCAAGAAATGTTATAGATCAAACCAACGATAGAATGTTGTATTACATTAACAAAAAAGATGAGAATAAGTGCCTACCTCAAGAAGTCCTTTGCCTGTGGCTATTTCTACACTAAGAGCAACTGCAAAACCAACCATGGCAGATCGACCAAGCCATACATCCAAATTACTTTCATTCGTACTCTGCCCGCATCTTATGGAAACTGACGCTGCTCTACTTGGAATAGCTTTTACTGGATAGAAACTCTTCCTAGTCACTGCAAATCCAGACGATCAGATATCATGCTTCCTAGCTACTAGCTTCTTGAGAAACAGTTAAAGGTAAAAGAAATGGAGACTAGAAAAATTAAAATGTAATGCAAATGGCTCCACATGTTTGCACCTCTTCCTCTTACCCAACCACCACCCGAGAAACAAAAATAAAAGGGTACAAGCATTAGGATCGAATACCAAGAAAAAGATAACCAGCATTCTTCCCAGTGTGCTATTAAGGTGTAACCGGCGTGATAAGCTGCACTTATCTATTTGGTTGTGAATTTGCAACTAATTTAAACAAAAATTTGAGGCCAAAATCTAATTTATCAAAGTTAGAGCATTTTCTAGTTAAATGGTTAAGTAACTTCTCATATGAATTATGATGGAATGTGATACGAAAGACTTTCACGTAAACTGGTCCGCTTTCTACCTTAAGAAAGAAAAATGTTTTCTATAAATGCCAACTGAAAGAAGAAGGGAAGGAAGGGAGAAAAATGAGGGTTTTCTCTCAAATCATCGCAATGTAAAGATATCAGAGTTGATCACCCACACAAAATCATAACAGATTCAGGCACTTGTTCACTGATTAACTGTGCTTCTGCAAATATTTTGTGAGTCAAACGTTCCACGATCTTAAAGTCATGATAGGTTTTGTGTTAAATTTGTTTAGTGTTTATAATCTATAATTAATGGAATCCATTACATGCTAAGCCCAAAATCCATTTCTAGTCCTCTTCTTTTGAAAGAACATGAAATTCATAAATAGTCATGATAGCAGGGGTAGCTCCAAAGGCCATGGGAAAATATACATATATACAAAGACCGGAAGTAAATAAGGAAATGACAATCGATGATGTGTATTCTTCGGCTATTCATTTCAAAAGCTGGCATATCAGACTTTACTCCAACTTTATTTTCAGATGAAGTTGTTCACTGAAGCTTATTTCTCACACATAATTAAGCAAAGGTTAAATTCATATTCAAAACTCTGGCTATGTATAGTCGACTAAAACCTACATAATATGTTAGCATGAAATTGTCTAACAATGACAAAAATGCTCTAAGCAAATTTAGTACATCTTGCATAATCCAATTTCCAGCACTTTCAGATGACACGGTTAGATAGATTAAGGACCTGTTTGGCCGAGAATCATTCACTTTTTTCCGGAAATATTTTACACTTTATTTGAAAAGTAGTGTTTGACCATGAAAAAATTATTTGGAAAAAAAACACCTAAAATCCTGTTTTCACTTTTTTCACTTCCGGTATATTCAAACAACCAAATATTCTTTGCAAAAACTATAACCAAACTTCAAAAATTCCAAATAAAGTGAAAAATATTTGGTTTCTATGGCCAAACGCCTACTAAAACAAGAAGAGCAAACACAGACACAAAGATATTCTTATTATAAACTATTTGAAGCATAGAATACAATATGAAAAGCATAGCCACTTAATTAGAGAAATTACAATAGCCAAATTGGTAAAATAACCAAAAAAGAGGAAACGGGCTTACAGAGGGGAGAACCAGTTGCAAAAACAGTCCCAAATTGAGAACGAGTTGAGCTCCTAACAGAATAAGCGCTTACTGGGTTTGACATAACAACATCTGCAAAACAAAACATAAGTATTTTGTTAGAAATTCTTTTAGTGTTAGAAACAAAATGTGAAGAAAATTGTTAATAGAATTACCGCGAACTGAAGTGCAGAGAGAGCTGCAAATTTGAGCAACAGCCATATCTGGTGGGAATTATGAAAATTAGACCTCTCAATTTCTATCTTTGTAAACACGGGAGATGTTATGTGGTGCATCTTGGACCTTTGGTTAAGAGCGTAGTTTATTTTGGGCCTTCCGGGTTTATTATGCATACTTCGGTATTGGGCTTTAAAATCCATGCAACAGATGACGAGTTATTGTAGATTATGTAATTTAATTAAAATATTTAATCATTTGCTAGTATTTATGTAACCTCCCCTTAGGAACTATCAAAACTCTAGCATGCATGTAGTTTTATGACCTATCGTCTATCTGTTTTGACGTATATTTACTCCTAATTTAATTGTTTTAAGTTAATTGAAACTTGACTACATGGTGATCTAGCTCACTTCAAAACTGCATTTTCGGTTTGTTTTGACAGAGACAGATTTAGGATTTAAAACTTTATGAATTTTTACACTATCTCAAATTAATATTATAATAATAATCTAGACAAAAGCTATTAGGTTCTCATGAACCTATATACCCGTGCTTATAGATCCGCCCCGTGAGTCTGTGACTTGACACAATAAATTTGTTTTACATTCTATATCTTTTTACCATACTACTAATTAATTTTGAATATATATATGTTTGTAATTATCTTATAAGTACACTAATTATATTTTTTTTAAATTATATTGTTAATGCATAAAAGTTTAAACTTTTTGATAAATTCATTAACAGATGATGGATTCACGTGGCCTGCTTGACGAGTGTTGATGACAAAGACATCATACTTGATCTGCAGGTATAGCAATAAGTCTTTTGTCTTACTACAAATGCTACGACAACTTTTACCAAGTTTAACGGATTGTCAACCATCGAATCCATTGGTCTGCAATGTTTGCCTGAACCAATTCTCGGCATCAGATATAACCCGCGATCAAAATATTTCATACTTGAAAACCATCAAATGTAACCTAAAAACGATTAGAGAGCAATATTAATATTCATCAAGTGAAGGCAGTTTTAATTTTGTAACATTGACTGTTAAACAGTGTCCGGTACAAGCGCCGCGGCTCAAGGGACACGGCGCCGCGGCTCAAGGGACACGGCGCAGCGGCTCAAGGTCCACGTCCAGTGGGCCCGGTTCACAGTATTAATTTTATTATACTGTATATTTGGTAGACTTAGTCTTGTACTATAATTAGAAATATTCTATTACCTTAATTGTACAGAATAGGGATTTAGATGTAAAGTAGAAATAGGATTCTCCTATTGTAACTTGTATATATATATATATATCTTCAATCAATAAGAATAATCAAGGGATTATTTCTTTCATGGTATCAAGAGTCTAGATTCTCTTTACCCTGCTTCCGCTCCTCTAAATTTTTCTCCTTTTGCTCGGATTTCTACCCTAAAGCGTCGCGGCTCTCTTCTCGATTTTTACCAAAAATCGCGGCTCTTCTCTACAAAAAATTCAATCTCCCTAAAAATTCTCTTCTCCGAATCTTGATTGTTCTATTCCATATGGCTGATAAGAACAATTTTCATCCTGCCCTCTCAGTCTCTAACATCAAGAGTGACATCCCTATTGTTTTTTATCTTGAAAACATCCAATATGGGACGTGGGCGGAATTATTCAAGATTCATGCTAAAGCACATAAAGTTCTTCACCATATCATCACTCCTCCTCCTTCAAAGGAGAGTGATAAGGCGTCTACATCTAATGTGCCCACTCAAGAAGCAGACCGCATTATGGGACGTCTGATTCCAAGGTTCTTCAGTGGATTTATGTCACTATCTCCTTGGATCTCTTACAGACGATTACGAAACCCAACTCTACAGCAATAACGGCGTGGAACCGTTTGCGTGACATATTTCAAGATAATAGTCATTCTAGAATTGTTATTCTTGAGCAGGAATTTTCGCAGGTGGCTATGACAAATTTTCCCAACGTCTCTTCTTATTGTCAACGCCTTAAGGACTTGGCGGATCAACTTCGCAACGTGGGTTCTCCTGTTTCTAACAGTCATCTAGTTCTTCAGATGGTTGCGGTGCATCGAGGCTATAATGGTGTTGCTTGGTTATTCGACAGTAGCGCCTTGTCGAATTTATCGCCCGTTCTACGCTTACATTGGAAGAAGCTGTCTTGGCTAAGAAAGCAACAATTGGGAGTAGTCATGTCGGTATGGTGACTGCTTCCAGTTTTTCTCCTTCTAATCCATCCACTGTGACCTAAAGTCACAACAACGGAGGTAGTAAGAGAGGACAGAATAAGAAAAAAAATGGCAAGAATCATGGAGGCAACAACAGACAACAAGAACAGCGATTTTGAGCCAGGGGCCACCCTGGGCGATGGCGATGGGTCCCAGCGCCTTCTGGCGCGCTGGCCAAGACAGAGCAGAGCGGCGCGCGGCCCGCCTTCTTCGGTTGAACTTCAGACTCAGACCTATGACAAACGGCCCAGATCAGGTATACTGCCTCGCCTCATGCTCATGCAATGGGTCCCACCCAAACCGACCGTACACGCTCTGCGAGGTGTGCGATGAATGGAGATCTATATCCTATCACACCCTGTCTCAGCGTCTCACATCAAGCCCTGCCGTCCGCTTTTGCTGCACTTGCTCCTTCCTTGTGGCATGCTTGCCTAAGTCATCCAGGGTCATCTATTTTGTCTGTTTTAGATAAAAATAAGCTTATTTCTTGTAAGGGTACGCGTAGTACTCCAAATTGTCAGTCTTGTTCTTTATGAAAAATTATTAAGTTACCATTTTTAGCCTCGAATTCTACTAGTTCGCTGCCGTTTGACATTATTCATAGTGATTTATGAACATCTCTTGTTCTCAGTTCTATGGGTCGTCGATATTATGTTTTATTCTTGAATGATTACTCTAAATTTTTAAGGACGTTTCCAATTGCGAAAAAATCACAAGTTTTTTCTATCTTCTCAAAATTCAGAGCTTTCATAAGAACTCAATTTGAACGAAAAATTAAGAACATCCAATGTGACAACGGTAAGGAATATGACAATGGGGAATTCATGGAGTTTTGTGTACAAAATGAGATAAATTTTTATTTTTCTTGTCCTCATACGTCCTCACAAAATGAAAAAGCAGAACGTAAAATTCGTAACATAAATAACATTATTCGCACTTTATTGGTTCACTCTTCCGTCCCTCCATTGTTTTGGCATCATGCGTTACAAATGGTTGTTGGCCTACTTAATATTCTTCCTTCTAAAGGTTTGACATATTTCTCCCCTCTTCAAGTGTTATACAATAAAACTTCGTCATACACTCATTTTAGGGTCTTCAGATGTTTATGTTATCCACTGTTTCCATCCACTACAATCAACAAACTTCAGGCTCGTTCTACTCCTTATGTGTTTTTGGGTTATCCATTAAATCACTGTGGTTATAAATGTTTTGATTTATCCTCCAAACGAATCATCATTAGTCGTCATGTCCTCTTTGATGAATCTCAATTTCCCTTTTCTAAGTAGAACAATCAGTGCCTAAGTCTTATGATTTTTTGGATGATGATATTTCTCCTTATGTTCTCCGTCACTTTTCAGAATCCTCAGAAAAAACGACGACAGCGTCGCGGCCCTGCACAGAGGCGCCTTCTATCCAGTAACCAAACAGTGTCCATCCTGTCATTAGCGTCGCGTCCCTGCACAGAGGCGCCGTGGCGCCAAAACTCCTGCGACTTTCCCAGTTCTTCTTGCGCTGCGGCGCCTTCGACGGTCCTTCCAGAAAATTCCGAAAATTCCTAAAATTCACTCAATCCAGACCATAGTCATGGTCTAGTCACTCGTAGTCAAATGGGTATTTTTAAACTAAAAAGTCATTTTAATTTGAATTCAAATATTCTTAAATCTCCATTACCCCGTAATTCTGTGTCTGCTTTAAATGACTCTAATTGGAAAATTACCATGACCGAGGAATATAATGCTCTTATTGATAATAAGACGTGGTTGTTGATACCCCGTCCATCTGGTGTTAATATTATTCGGTCTATGTGGATTTTTGTTCATAAGGAAAATTCTGATGGTTCATTTGCAAGGCATAAAACTAGACTTGTAGGTGATGGTAAGATTCAGCAGGTTGGTGTGGATTGTGGTGAGACATTTTGCCCAGTGGTCAAACTGGCTACTATTCGTACTGTGCTCAGCTTGGCTCTTTCGAAATCATGGCTCATTCATCAGTTAGATGTGAAGAATGTTTTCCTACATGGTGATCTTCAAGAGACAGTGTATATGCATCAGCCTTTGGGGTTTAGGGATACTAGATATCCTAATCATGTATGTCTATTGAAGAAGTCCTTGTATGAGTTTAAGCAGTCTCCACGAGCTTGGTATAAGAGGTTTGCTGATTTTGTTTCGACTATGGGCTTTTCTCACAGCATGTCTGATAATTCATTATTCGTATATTGTCGAGGATCTTCCATGGCTTATATCCTATTATATGTTGATGATATTATCTTGACTTCCTCTTTTTATGCTTTGCGCAAGTCTATTATGGCAATGCTCAGTTCTGAGTTTGCTATGAAGGACTTGGGCCCTTTGAGTTACTTTGGGGATCTTGTAACTCATTAAATGCAGTGGATTGTTCTTGTCATAGAGAAAGTATGCAGCAGAGATCATTGAGAGAGCTGAAATGTCATCCTGTAAGTCACTTCTACTCCAGTTGATACTAAACACAAGTTAGGTGTTGCAGTTGGTTCTCCGTATGAAGATCCGACATGCTATCGTAGTCTTGCAGGCGCCCTTCAGTATCTGACGTTCACGCGACCAGACATTACATATGTCATACAACATGTGTATTTGTTTATGCATGATCCCAAAGTTGAACATATGAATCCACTCAAACACATTCTTAGGTACATTCAGGAAACACTTGAGTATGGTTTGCATTTGTATCCTTCGTCGACGTCTACATTGATCTCCTACACAGATGCTGATTGGGGTGGTTGTCCTGACACCAGACGATCTACGTCTAGATATATTGTATGTTTCTGGGTAACAACTTGGTCTCATGGTATGCCAAACGTCAATCTACGCTTTCACGTTCAAGTGCAGATTCATGTGCAGAGACCGAGTATCGAGGGGTAGCTAATGTGGTCTCCGAATCATGTTGGTTACGAAATCTTCTTTTAGAGCTTCATTGTCCCATTGAGAAAGCTACCTTAGTATATTGTGATAACATAAGTGTCATCTACATTTTTGGTAATCCAGTTCAGCACCAGCGTACTAAACACATAGAGATGGATATTCACTTTGTTCGAGAAAAGGTAGTAAAAGGACAAGTACGCGTCTGTCATATTCCTTCGAGATATCAGATTGCAGACATCTTTACAAAGGGTCTTCCTCGCTTTTGAAGATTTTAGAGACAATCTCGTCAGACGAAGACTCCCACAAATCTGGTGTTAAACAATGTCCAAAGTTGGTACAAACGCCGCGACTCAAGGGACACGGCGCCGCGGCCCAAGGTCCACGTCCAGTGGGCCCGATTCACAATATTAATTTTATTATATTGTTTATTTGGTAGATTTACCAGATCGTAATTAAGTATTCTATTACCTTAATCGTATAGAATAGGAATTTAAATATAAAGTAGGAATATAATTCTCCTATTATAACTTGTATATATATATATCTTCAATTAATAAGAATAATTAAGGAATTATTTCTTTTGACAATCTGCCCCGGCCATGTTAACACTTGTCTAAATTTATACCATTTCTAGTTATTATCCCAGTCCACCTGTCTATACAATAAGTAATGAACGACTGCTATATTTGTCTGGATTTGGAGCAAAGATTTATAAATACATTTGTTGATACGCAATCTAATTAGGTTACAACGTCCATTCAATTTTACTAATATTATTAGCTGTCTAACTGGCTGGAAATTAAATGACCTAACATAGATACCCTTTCTGTTCAGGTAAGAGAATATTCAGTGCAACAACTATCCAAATAACTTTATGTACTTTCGAGGAAAATGACAAATGACTCATCCCAAAATATATACTACTCCTATCATTTTAGAAAATCAATTAAGATATTAATTTAGTTAACTACATCCCAAGAATTCAATCTAAAATGTTTTTATTTTGCCACGTGGATTGGTATTAGGGTTAAAGTTAAAAGTTTTATTTACTTCGCATGAGTGTTAGAGTTTGAAAGTAGAGGGAAAGTTTAACATTTTGGGGAAAATTAAACTATTTCTAGTGGGAAAGTGAGCCAAATGGTACCTTTTGACAGTTAAATAATAGTACTTAGTAGTATTGAATCTATTGATTACATTAAGAAATTTTAAAGTATGAATTTAGTAGCTCTGTTGATTGACAATTTGAATTTTTATTTTGTTGGTGAGAGTTCGAACACGTTGTAATCCCTTCTTCATTCTTATTCCCCTTCCCCTACCCCTATGTAATAAAAATTAAGGAAATTAAATTCAAAAAAAGATACAAATTTGAAAAACAAGACATACTAATTTCATAATTGAAAAATAAAACACAAGTAGATGAAAAGGAGAAAGGAACTAGAACACTTGCTTAAACAAAGTTAATCACTTGCTAAATGTGCTGTTTGAAATACGAATAGGAAGTAAAAAATAATTGAAATCCTTCACGACAAAGCCTTACATAGAAATAAACATAATTTTGAAGTAACAAAAACAGAAAATAAGACGATTAATTCTGGAATCGGAATAAATAAATAAAAATTATAAGGGGAAAAAAGGAAGTAGAACACTTGTTAATTAAATCTTCCTAAAGTAGGTGTTAGAAGTAGGGGTGGCTATTGGGTAGGTTAGGGCGGGGCAAGTCTTGACCTGTTAAGATGTTAATCCGCCCTGTCTTGTCCCGTTTAGTATTTTTTAAAATTTGATATGTCTTGCCCTCCCCGTTAAGCCTTGTCTCGCCTTGTTTATGTTATTTTTTCATTTTTCATTTTCAACTTGATATTTATTTTGTTAACTTATTTTGACTTTTTTTTAATGGATGAACAATAAGTCTTTTTCGGAATGAATTTTATTTTCGCATATAATGCTTACACTTTTTGTGTGTTTATCTAAAGCACGTTAAAGCATTATCCATAGAGTATAACAAAAAAGTTGATGCTTTTGTTCTGATTGCATCAGTCAGTCGAGAGGTTGTTCCATTGTTCTGGAGTGTTCATTACATGAAACAAAACTGAAGTTAGCCACCAAACTCACTAAATCTTTCATATTTTGCTTGATTTTCTAACTTGCCTTGTCCTGCCCTGCCCTGCCCCGCTCCAATTGCCATCCCTTGGGAGCAAAAGGCGAAATCCTCGCCATTGCGCCCCATCCCTCCGAGGCAGAGATTGATGGAGAGTAAATCATGGTACTCGGCCCACTAAGTGGAGGCACGGTCTGTGCCCACATGAGTCATCCTCACAGGAAAATGAACTCCCACACCGCACGCTGCGTGGCTCGAACTGCGCTGGGAGCAATCTGCCACCCCTGAACTAATCTGGCACACCTGCGGGTCTCCAATTGCCATCCCTAGTTAGAAGAAGGGCGGACCTAGTGGGGGTGGGGCACGTGACCAGATTAACCAAGAATATCTCTCTCTCTCTCTCTCTCTATATATATATATATATATATATACTTTGAAGAACTATCATATATTTTAAAAGGACCCCTCAAACATATCTGATGAAGTGGATTAGTTGATCAACATGCACCTTAGCTTCTTAAGCGTAAATGTGTGACCCAAATTTGAATCTGGACTACAATATTTTTTTAAGATGTCAGTTAAAAACAACAAAATGTATTGCCGACGGGTTTTGAACATGAGTTCTAGCATTTATAACTTTAGATCAAACTACATGGCCAGCGAGCGAGTTCTAAACAATTATGTTATTTTATTTATATTTATTTTATATTAGTTTTATGGATTTTTAACAAAGTTTTCAAATGATGTGGTATAGCATGACATTGTTATTAGACATATCCAAAATTTGAAATCAATTTCTGACTAAGGTGCATGTATCTCCAACGTGTTCCAGTATTCTTAAAATCTTAGAATCCAGCTCTGATTAGAATTATAAATTACTACTAAGATATCTAAATCAAAAATCTATCACTTACGTTCACCATTTTTATCACTAATTTCGATATAAAATCAGATTTTCTGTCAAACTATTCAAATACACTCTCTAGTCTCTACTATCTGACATCGTTTCATATACCTATGTTTAGTTTCTGGTTCATGCTCTCCAACAATGTCCCTAGAGGCCTAGACTAATAAGAAGCGGGCATATTCATAGTTTCACACATTAATTTGGGATTATTATAATAATAAGATATCCGTCATTTTCTAGTATAATTATATTACCTCCCTTCCAAAAAAATTGAATTAATTTGACTTGACATAAAATTTAAAAAATAATATGGTCCAAAATAAATCTGCAATATTTATGTTATCGTAAATAATCTCATAAAATTTAAATTGTTTCAAAATATAAAAACGAGTCAATCAATTTTAAATAAACTAATAAAAAAAGTATATCTATCCTTTTTTTGGGAAAGAGGGAGTAGTACTCTACTATACAAAGGAGTAAAGGACCATAATTCAGACGAGCAAATATTATATTGGGGTTTTTCTTATCTAAAGAATATAATATAATAATACTCCTAATACAATATGAAAACCAAGACAAAAAAGATCTCAGAAAACATTGACTGACACAACTAAGACTTTGGTTTCCCACCGTAAGCTTGCTGGCAAATTGATGTAGGTTTCTGTGATTTCAAGCAAAGTTGCGAAGATATCGGACATTTCTGTAAACAATTGTCCCCTAAGCTCCCAGTAACTGACGTTTGCCGGCCAAAAAAACCCGCCGGCGGCGACCCGTTCAAGAAATTTCCGTCAAGATATAGTCTTTTCAATGTTGCCTTTCTACTATATTGCCACGGTATAGGTCCACGAAACTTGTTATAACTCAGTGTTAACGACGACAACCTAGGAAAACCCGCGAAATTAACTGGCAAATAACCTTCGATTTTGTTGAAACCTAAATCAACGGCGACGAGGTCACTGTTTGGATTAACAGCCGTTGAGATCTCGACAAGTGTAAAGCTGTTATTCGCCATGTCAACTTGTTGTAACGAAGGTAACTGAAAGAACCAAGGTTCGATTTTTCCAGTTAAAAAGTTTTCACTTAGCTCAACAACTTCTAACTGATTTAACCCATAAAACGAAGATTCCAAAAGTGACCCTGATAAGTAATTAGCCTTAACTGCAAGTTCTAGTAAATTCGGGGGTAATTTTGGAAGTGACTTAGTTAACTTATTGTAACTAAGATCAAGTCTTCTCAAACTAGTCAACTCATTCATTGAATTTGGTAACCCAGAAATTAAATTATGTGAAAGATCAAGAGAGAGAAGAGATTTGAGTGAAGTTAGGGATGGTGGGACCGACCCGGAAAATGAATTAAGTCGAAGCACGAGGTTCTTGAGATTGGGTAAAGAAGATAGAGAAGAAGGAATTGGACCGTAAAATTGTTGTTTTGAAGATCAAGAGTAACGAGTTGGGTAAGTTTAGAAATTAATGGAGTTAAAGTACCGGAATAACCAGCCGGGTCAAGTGTGAGTTCGGTGACCCGGTTACCAGAACTACAAGAAAGCCCACAAGTGAAATGGGTGACCCGAGGAACAGAGCATGGGTCAGTGGTGAAATTCCAAGAACTTAAGCAAGAATAAGAAGGGATAGATGAAGGTTTAATGGAGGATTTGAATGCTTGAAGGGCGATTATGTCTGAAGATGGAGGAACTGATTGAACTGAAAGTGAGAAAAGAAAGAGGAAGAAGAACACAGAGGTTGTTGATTTTGACATGTTTGAAAATGGCTATGAATGTGATCAAAGTTTTTTGGTTTTGTAATGGAGGGTTGTAGTGGTTAGTTAGGCTTGTTGTGTGGGGACTTTTGAAGTCCAATGATGATATCTTTGTACCATTAGCTGGAGACCAATATATATAGGATTAGGACTAACTGACTAATCAAAGTATTGCTAAACATGTTTGTTTTAATTACTCCACTAGTATTTGCAGAGTAAAATAGTACTCCATCCATTTTATTTTAAGTGTGTTAATTTGATTTGAAATATTTTTTTTTTGAATAAAATGACATTTCTAAATTTTGTGGTCCTAAATTAAAGATGTATGTAATATATTAAAATGTCATTTGAATCTTGTGTTTTAAAATTATCGGATATTTGAATTGTCAACTTACTAAATTTAGTAAGAGACTCATTTTGGAACAAATCAAAAAGGAAAGTAAAATAGTTAAATTGGGACCGAAAAAAATTCACTTTCATCATAATTTTATATTTTGAATATTAATTAATGTGACTTATCATAATTTTATGTAGTTTCTAACTATGTATCTTGTTTCAAAAAATTTAAAATTACACCAAACATTAGTTAATTTGGCCTCATACTCCGAATGAGGCACGGAGGGAAAATTAATTCATGAACTTGTGATTATCGAAGATATCATCATTGGACTATATACATTACAAGGTTGGTGAGCAGGTGCTTTATAAGCAAATTAGGAAGGGAATAATAACATTATTGCATCCCTATGATTATAAGGTCATTGTTAATGCGGGAACTATACATTGTATTTAAATATATTTTTAGTATCATTTAGATTAGAAAACAACTCATACGCTGGCACAAAAATAAGAGGCTTATTTCTAAATTGAAAGTTTGTTTTATTAAACGTCATAACATAAATTTATGTATCATTTTCCTGTTTTTATATATTTTAAATAACCTTGGTTTTTGAACAAATTTGTGTGCATTGATTACCTCTAGTCTCAATTAAGGGTGATCAGTGGGATGAGATTTGATTTGGGAAGACCGGGACCCAGGGGCGGATTGTAGAAATATAGATACTCATTGATGTATACTGATATTTTAGTATTAACTATAGTTAGAAGGTTATAACTAACTATAGTTATGGTTAGAATATTAGATATTTTGTATATATGATACACTACACTGTAATCTCATCAATTAATCAATACAACTTTTCTCTTCCTTCTACAACCGACTATCTCTCTCTCGTTCATTCTTCTTTCTTCTTCTTCGCGCAGACTTTACTCTTCTTCCTTCTTGCTCTCAGATCTTCATCTTCCATCTTCCATCTTCGCTCTTTCACTTCTTCTGCATCATGTAGAATCTAACATGATATTAAAGCCGTGGTACACAAATCGAATCATGTATCACGCGAGACGCGAGATCCAATTAGAGGAAAAAAATGAAAAATCTGGATGCGCAAGGAGTTGGTGACATGCAATACAGTTTGATTGATGAATTCGAATAGCAAGAGTACATATCTATGTGTATTGATTCTGTAGATTAAAATTCAGGAGATTGAAGGCGATATTGTAGGGTGTATGAATTGGTGATTGAAGATTTTGAGGATTGAAGATAATATTGATTGCAAATGACAGAATCGAAAGGATATGGAGAATTTCTGTCATATTGAAGGTAATCAAGTTACATGTAATTGAATATCGCATATGTGTTTTGTTTGCTTGTTCTGTTGAAATTTAGAGGAGTAAAATATGGAAGATTTTACATCAGGATCTATTTTTCGTATCTACAATCTGAATAGAGTATGATTATCTCGGAAACTGTTGAGGGTGGTGGAACAAATGTAGTAGGAGATGCAACCAATATTAGGAACAATGTGGATCATATCATCCTTTGTATCTATTCTCGTCGGATGCACTTGGTTCATTGTCGATTGGGATCATTTTGAGTGGGATGGATAATTATACCCTGTGGAGTAGGGGTATGAAGTTAGCACTGCTAGGGGAAAATAAGATGGGATTTATTGATGGAACTATCAAAAGAGAACACTATAATGACGATTTGGCAAGGATATGGGACAGGTGCAATGCTATTGTGGTGTCTTGGCTAATGGGAAATGTTAGCAAGAGTTTATTGACGGGAATGTTGTATAATGCTGATTCATACCGCATATGGGAGGAACTAAAAGAAAGATTCGACAAAGTAAATAGCTCGAGAGCATTTCAACTTCACAAAGAAATCTTCACCTAAGGCAGAGAGTGGTGTCTATCTCAGGATACTATTCAAAGTTGAAACATCTTTGGGATGAGTATGACTCTATTATACCTCCACCATCATGCTGTCTCAGGTCGAAAGAGTTTGTTAATCACCTGCAATATCAGAGATTATTGCAGTTTCTTATGGGCCTGAATGAGAGTTATAATCAAATAATGAGCCAAGTTCTTATGATGCAGCAAGTTCCTAATCTCAATCAAGCATATGCACTGGTAAACCAAGAAGGGATCCAAAGAATTATAGCAGGTGGGAGCAAATCAGTACATGATAGTATTGAGTCTTCTGCCATGTTCACAACAAGAAATAGAGGGAATAAATGAGGAGGACATTGAGGAAATTACAAGCAGAGAAAGCCTTTCAATCCTAATGCCTTTTGTGACTTCTGCCACGTGAAAGGACATTATAGGTTGGACTGCTTTAAATTAATGAAATGCAATCATTGTGGGAAAATAGGACACTTAGAAGAGGGATGTTATCAGCTGATTGGTCCGGAGGATTTCAAGCCAAAGCAGAAAAAGGCTTATGTAGTAACAGGTGGATTGAAAGGGCCAGAGCAGGTGTTTAGTGGAGCACAGTCTAGATCAAAGATGGTACAGCAACAACACCAGCAGGAATTCTTCACCCCCAGTCAGAGATAGCAGATAATATGCTGGATGAAAAGGATAAGACTAAAAACCATAGTGCAAATATGACAGGTATAAGAACTGTTGAAAAATTACTGGAATGGATCATTGATTCGGGTGCAACTAATCATATGATAAGTGACCCTAAATACTTACATAATGATTTAATGACAGAAGGGACAAGGTAGGTTCAGCTGCCAACAGAAGATTCAGCCAAAATCTCACATGTTGGTCACAAGTTAGGAAGAGGTGATGTCCTCAGAAATGTCCTCTGTGTTCCAGAATTCAAATTTGATTTGATGTCGGTATCGAAGGTGACTAAAGAATTGAATTGTAGTGTCAATTTATTTCCATCATGTTGTGTGTTTCAGGACCTATCATCTGGGAAGATGAGGGGGATTGGTAGTGAGAAAGATGGACTTTACATTTTATGTTTGGATGGCAAAGATCAGAGGAGGGATATTGAAAGCTGCATGAATGTTACTCAACAAATATATGCAATGACATGACACAAGAGGTTGTGTCATGTACCCATGACAGTCTTGAGGAAGATCTCTTACTTCAAGAATAATACTGATTTTGTTTTGAATAACTGTGATGTCTGTCCCTTAGCAAGACAGATCAGGTCTCCATTTCCTGTTAGTGTTACTAGAGCAACAAAGTCTTTTCAATTGTTACACCTAGATGTTTGAGGACCATATAGAGTTGACACACACAATGAAATGAAGTATTTCTTGACCATTGTGGACATGGATTTTTCTAATAAGACTGAAGTCTGATGTATGTATTGTGTTGAAAACTTTCTGACTGAAATGAGTACACAGTTTGAGTGTAAAGTTCAGAGAATTAGGTCAGACAATTGGGCTGAATTTTTTAATCATAATTGTAGGGAGTTATTCCAAAACACTTGGTATTGTACATGAAAGTTATTGTCCATATACACCACAACAAAATGGTGTAGTGGAGAGAAAACATAGACATATCCTTAAAACAGCTAGAGCCATTAAAATACAAGGTAATAGGTTCTGGGGTATGTGTGTGAAAGTTGTTGTCTATATTATCAATAGGATGCCATCAACTGTTCTTAACAATAAATCTCCATACTACATGTTGTATAACAAGACACACATCTTAGTCACTTGAGAGTCTTAGGCTGTTTGTGTTTTGCTACCATATTGTATACACATGATAAATTCAGCCCAAGAGCAGTCAAGTGTATACTGTTGGGGTATGCACCTACACAGAAGGGATACAAGTTATATGACTTGGAGAATAGGTCTATCTTTATCAGCAGGGATGTGCTATTCAGGGAAGACATCTTTCCTTTTAAGAATGACAAACATGAAGAAACAGTTCATATAAAATCACATGAACAATTTTGTTATGAGAAATTGGTAAATGTTCCTGCCACTAATATGACTCCAGTGAATCTTGAAGTCTCTGCAGGGGTAGAATCTGTTGATGTAGCTAAAGAGATACATGGAGCTGAGGACATGATCACTCACACCAGGAATGCATGTACAGAAGAAGCTGAGGACATGGAGAATGTACCACAGACAGCAGGACCTGCAACCTGAAAATCAGTAAGAAATAATAAGCCCCCTATATGGCACAAGGATCATGTCACTAACAAAGGATCCTTCAGTTGTTTATATTCAATTTCAGACAACATAACATATACATGGCTCACTTCTACCTATCAATAATTTGTTACAAAGGTATCCATAGATACAGTTGGTTGTAGATGGGTCTATAAAATCAAGTACAAGGCATCAGGAGAGGTCGAGAGGTTCAAGGCAAGACTTGTAGCAAAGGGATATAACCAAAAGGAGGGGATCGACTATCAGGAAACCGTTTCTCCAGTGGTCAAAATGGTTACAGTCAGAGCAGTGGTGTCCATTGCAGCAGTGAAGAACTGGGTGATACATCAAATGGAAGTATACAATGCCTTCCTTCAAGGTGACATATCAGAAGAAGTGTCTATGATAATTCCAGATGGTTTCAACACCAAGTGCAGACAAACACATGTTTGTAGGTTTCTCAAATCTTTGTATGGTTTGAAACAAACATCTAGGCAATGGAACATCAAGTTGACTACATCATTATTATCATCAGGGTTCACACAGAGACCAGAGTCATATGGATTATTCCTTTTTCACTAAGCAGCAGGAGAAGAAGATTGTGGCGGTCTTAGTCTATGTGGATGATTTGCTACTAACTGGTAATGATGCAGTGCTTATACAGTATACAAAGGAGACATTGTAGTCAGTTTTCAAGATTAAAGATCTAGGGGGGTTAAAATATTTTCTTGGAATTGAATTTGCAAGAAGCTCACAAGGTATATTGATGCACCAAAGAAAATATGCACTGGAGCTTATTTCGGATATGGAATTGGCAGGAGCAAAGCCCACTTCTTCTCCTATGGAACCTAATCTGAAACTCACCACCATCGAACTGGATAAACTTATAGCTTAGAAATCTGAGACACCACCTAAGTCAGATGACCTATTGAGTGATCCAGGCACGTACAGAAGATTAATTGGAAGGTTGTTGTATCTGACTACTACGAGACCAGATATTACATTCGCAGTGAATTCACTTAGTCAGTATATGCAAGCACCAAAGGTCTCACATATGGAGGCAGGCCTCATGCTCGTTAGGTATGTCAAACTGTCACCAGGGATGGGCATTCTTATGTCCGATTCCGAACGTATTCTCACCAAGATGTCCGTGATTTCAGATTGGGGAGGATGTGTCAAAACCAGGAGATCAGTCACTGGATACCTAGCAATGTATGGTGCTTCACCTCTATCGTGGAAATCAAAGAAACAAAATACGATTTCCAGAAGTTCAGCAGAAGCGGAATATAGGGTCATGGCTTCTATCGTAGCTGAAGTAGTATGGCTGGTTGGATTGTTTCAATAACTGAGAGCTGAGATATCTCAACCTGTGAATGTTTTTACAGACAGCAAATCTGCAATGCAGATTGCTGGTAACCCAGTATTCCACGAAAGAACTAAACATATCGACATTGATTGCCACTTTATTAGAGAAATAATACGTGATGGGCTGATCAACACACATTTTATTTCTTCAAAGGAGCAACCAACAGATATCTTGACAAAAGCATTGAGTCGACTGCAACATAAAGCTAGGATTGAAGAACATTTTCATACATCCTAGCTTGAGGGGGGGTGTAGAAATATAGAAATATAGATACTCATTGATGTATACTGATATTTTAGTATTAACTATAGTTAGAAGGCTATAACTAACTATAGTTAGATATGGTTAGAATATTAGATATTTTGTATATATGATACACTACACTGTAATCTCATCAATTAATCAATACAACTTTTCTCTTCCTTCTACAACCGACTATCTCTCTCGTTCATTCTTCTTTCTTATTCTTCTTCACGCAGACTTTACTCTTCTTGCTCTCAGATCTTCATCATCCATCTTTCACTTCTTCCGCATCATGTGGAATCTAACACGGATCTACGTCCACAAATGAGGTTGTTCGGAAAAAAATTCACAGCGTTGTATAAGGGAATGGGGATGATGTGCTTGTTCAAAAGTGGAAAATAGCATTGTAAAAAAAAATCCGCTTGTTCGTGTGCACAAGTGTGCACACAACAAGTCCGCTCCTGCCGGGATTAGAGGGACGGTAAGTGGTCCCATCCCGTCCCACATCCCGCTATCAGAGGGGACGAGATTTGAGGGGACGGATCGGGTCGAAAATTGGGACTTGGGGGAATATTTTTTATATTTAAACACTTAAATAATTGAACAAGATGGTGAAAAAACATTCCAAGGCTAATTGACTCTTATATTATTTAATAGAAATATATTTTTTTTGTAATACAATTTCAAAATTGCAACTTTGTTTCGTAGTTCAAAAGTTGCAAGTTACATAGTAAAATTGGCATTAAATAAATATATATGCAACCATACTTTTTCTAATTTTCTGACAATCTCTTGAGGATCTTCTGTTGGAATTGAAATTTGTTGGTCAAAATTGTTCAACGTCGCTTCCTGCTCCCTCGGTTAAAATTTCATTGTAATTGTAGACGTCTTCTTCATTGGTCTCTGGTTGACCGCACCTTCTACGCTCCGCTCTAATCCAATCTCTAAATAAAACTGCATTCTCCAAAATGTCTCCCGCCAATGAGTGTATGTGAACTACTATTTGAAATCTTCTAACAGAAAAAGCGTTTTCAGAAGTTGTAGATGACGTTTGAATATTCAACACATCTCGGATCATCTTTGATAGAGTCGGAAATGTTTTTTCATTCTCCCTCTACTATTTCAGCAAGTCATCACATCCATTTTCATTAGCAATTGATTTGAATGGTACAACACCTTGCAAAACATAAACATCAAACTCGCTAATTTGTGAAGCACTTGAGCCACTATACATTATATTTTGAAGGCCTCGAATACTTGAAGCAGAAACAATATGTTTTTTATAAGGTTGAAGCGAAGTAGAAGAAGATGGTACAAAATCCGGTTGATTATTTGCACTTTGTTGTTGGTAATACATATACATAATTTTGCATTGTGTTTGTATGCCAGAGATAACATCTTCTTTAGTTGGTTCTGGTAGAAGTATTTCTAAGCATTCATAAATTGTTTCAATAAGGGCATTACAACCGTCTATTTTAATAGTAGGATTTAATACAACACTAATAAAATAAATAGTGGGAATAGAAAAGAAAAAAAATTTATATTTTACAAATAGTTTTTTAATAGCTGAGCGTAAGTTGGTTTTTTCATATATTCATTAAATAACAAAAATATTAGAGCTATATAAAATAACATAGATGAAATAGTAGGATAATAAATACCAAAAAATTCCTTAGTATCTAGAAAAAATCTCTAAGAATACAATAAGTTTTAAATTTTTATCTCAATCATCATCTACAAGAATATCCGAAGGATTTTTATTATGGACGTTAAATAATAAAGTTATATCGTCTTCTATACTCGTGAGCAACAACTAATTGTTCATACAAAGAATTCCACCTAGGTCATCTTTTACATCTAAGTTATAAATATGACATGCACATTTAACATGAGTGAAATTATCATAATTAGGATTACTAGAAGATGCACACTTACCCTTGTTACCCTAATACCTCTATCAGAAAAATGTCCACATCGTTCCATTATAATTATGCAAATAAATAATTAAAGTTAAAAAATTAAGTACGATAACTAAAATTAAGTAACAATAATAATTAAAATAAAATAAGGAACGAGTGTACCAAATGTCGATGTAACGTCGACGTGTAATAGATGTTGATAATTAAAACTTTGCTCGATGATCCTCAAGTTAGTTGTCAACTTCACTCCCAATTTTTGAACTTTGATAGAAATTAGCAAATAAAATATAATATTTAATGTGCAATTTAGACTTATAGAGAGTGAAATTAGAGAGATTATAGGGAGATTTATGAGGAAAATGAAGAAGAAAATAATGTATTTATAGTTAATAAATAGGGTTAATATGTAAATATATTAACTTAGGGTTAAAAATAAATAATGGAGTAAGGGAGTTTATGGGGCGTGGGGGGTCAAAATGGTCGTTACTAGCCGTTGTCAATGGCTAAAATTAAAAATGGTTGTTTGTGAACCGACTAATTTTTGCAAACGGAGCGGGACGGGTCGGGACCAACCCTTGTTCTGTCCCGATTTCAAACCAGATTACCGACAATCTTCATTCCGTAATTTACCCAGCGAGATCGGAACGAGATCGGGACGTCCTGGCCCCCTGGACAGGCTTAGTATCAGCTATTAAAAGCACAAATAACGAGTTAATCTTCATAATAGTAAGGCTTTTAACACTTTCCATTTTGCTAAGATTTGAATGTTGATCTCTTGTTTTTTTCTCATTCACTTTATAAGAAATATTTTGGGGTGATCTTGATTTTTTCAAAGGAACATTAAGATGGGTATAATAATTACTAATATGGGGTTTTCAATTTTGGAATAAGAATCATTATTGAGCTTGTGATGAAAATATTTCCTCTTCATCTATGTTGTACCATTGATGACAAGATTATTTTCTTTGTGGACGATAATGTTAACTTTCATGCAAAAGATTTAAGAGGGATTTAACTTTTGGAATGAGAATCATTATTGAGTTTGTGATGAAAATATTTCCTCTTCATCTAGCTAAATAGGATCATTCATTATTTTTAGAAACTTTTTTTAAATATTTTCATTGATAAAATAATATTTATGTGATTTTTTATAGTTTTTATACATGACATGAGGGTGTTAAAAAACTAGTACTCCTAAAGAAAACAGTAGTTTTAGAGGTGGAGAATGAGAAACAATTATGCATTTGAAGAAGGAATTGGGTGAGTGGGAGCGAATGGCCCAGTAGACGACTAGACAGTGCATTATTGTTTACATAAAGTTTTAACTACACTGTTATCACTGCAATTCTTCTATTCGCCAAAGGGGTTTGGTGGAATCTCCGAGAGTGACACACCCCGCTTCGATATGTCGGTAAAAAAGTTAAATCATAATGACTCAATTGATTTCAAATGTTAGATCATTATCACGCTGCGCACAAGAGGTCATCCTTTATTTCAAGAAGAAACCTCTACACCACCGCTAAAGGGATTCGATTTTTGATCATTACTTCAAATATTTCCTTAAAACCAATTGAGTTGTTGAACATGGGATGGGCGTTTATTTAGTTTTATAGAAATTGTTTTTTGGAAAAACTTTTGAAATACTTTTATAATAATATCTTTTATATTATATATGTATAAATAGACGGTTTTGCGAATTAGTGCATGTTTAGTTCCGCGTTAGAGTGCCCAGAAGTGATTCTGGTAAAATTGAGATGTTTGGTTCCGCGTTCTCCATAATTGATTCTGGGTAGCTTCTGACAAGATTAATTATGCAAGAATCAATTTTGTCATTTATTTCAATTTGAATTTTACCTTTTTCTTTATTACTCTCTTTAATTTTCATCAATAACTCTATTCACATTCATTACCCTCCTTTTAAATATTTAGAAATAATTACTAAAAAAGTTCAAATATACAACTTTTATTACCTTCTTTAAATATCTAGAAATAATTACTAAAAAGATCAACCCACTTTCATCGTAAGTTTTGTTATTTTTGCAACTTGTGCAATTCCTGAAGGAATAAAATGAACGATTGAAATTTACATACTTTATATTCTAATATTTAAGTACTATATTACACTTTTAATTCTATTATCTGTTTGTAATTTTTATTTACATACTTTAAATTATAATATTTAAGTATTATATATTGCACTTTATTAAAAGAGTAAAATTAGAACGACATTTCGTTAAGGAGATTGTATAGTTTAAAAGAGTAAAATTAAGTATTAAGTATTATTTAATTCTAAATTTAAGTATTAAGTATTATTTAATTCTAAAAATTGAGTATTAAGTTAAAATTAATATATAATGCATAACTTCAAAATAATGGTATTTGATTTGGACAATATCTTGATTCAACTTTGTATAACCATTTGAAAATATATATTGTCGGTTCGAATTTAATAAATGAGATATCATGTTATTTCAGTTAATCAAAATATAGAAGGAAAATATTTAATTAAGAAAAATAAATGTAAATCTTCTTAATTCTATTATCTATTTAATTATGCCCCTTTTGGTAATTTTACGTTCAAAAATAATTTTGATTCAAATTATCCAAACATTATAAATTGATAACAATCACTTTTACATTGTTTCCAAACATAAATCAATTCTACCAGAATCAATTCTATCAAAATCAATTCTGACAGAATCAAATCTCCTCAGAATCATTTATGTCCACCGCAGAACCAAACACACACTACAAATCTGATAGGTGCGCGGTGCGCCTAATAGAAAGTTGGCATAAACTTGAAAAAAACGCTAAAATAAACTTTTTGGTTGATTTCCAACTTCCAGAACTGATCCCAAAACCAATTACTATACTTAAGACTGATTTTAAAACAGAAAAAACCCATAAAGCTTTAAGATAAAACACCCCTTTTAATTATTTTTTTATATTCAGTTTTCTGACTTACGTCAGACTATTCATGGAGATAGTAATCGTCCTCAACTCTCTTATCGATGCATCGCGGATGTCTTGAATGACCAGAGTTTGTGAATAAAACAACTGATATTACCTACAAGATCGTATCTTAGAAAAGAGCAAAGTGCTCACACCAGAATTGACAGCATTCTGACGTCAAAATTTGAATTTTAAGTTCACCTCCTTTATCATCCACGGGAACACTTTTTTCTTTTTCTTGGGAGCAAATCGAAATCCTCGCCCACGGGGCCCACCCTCCAGGCAGTAGATTGGTGGAGGAAGGTAAATCGTAGTCTTACGCCACTAGGTGGGAGATGTCACGATCTTGCGAGTCATCCTCACAGAAGAAATGAACTCACATCGCTGCCGTGACTGCTTGCTTTGGGAGCGATCATCACTAATCAACTCAGCTAAATGGAGTGATTTTAGAGATATAGTAACATGTTAGAATCGCACTAATGGTTCTGATTTCTGAGTTACTTTTAAGTAAGATGTGCATTTTTTTGTCGTTTTCCATTGTATAAGGGGGAGAAAAGAAAAGGACTTTGACAGGAAGGAATCTAGTAGTGGCGTACGGGGATATTTTTTTCATGCTTTGCAGAATGGTGATGTTTATATCCACAAGTCTAAAAACGGTGGGGTAGGTGATGAGGTCTTCATTTACGGGATTACCGACGAAGTAGTAACATCATCATCAACATCATCCCGCATTTGTCTCGCGTGCAATTACTACAACTCTGTCGGACACCATTGTTTGTCCACCAACACTTGGGCCTGTAATCCAATTGGACTATTTGGTTCCATGTCCAAATTTGACAATCCAATAGTCCAAAAGCCACAAATATAGATGTTGTTTCAATAGTCATTGGGAAACTTAGAACATCTAACTGATAAATAATGTAAAGTTTAAGAATTATAAAAGGAATTTAGCTAGATAAATATCATATCATATCGTTGAGAAAAAAATAACATATCGTATATATAAGAATTATCTTCATTGATTATTTCATTTCAAAGAGATAATAAATATACTCATACAAGCATCATCCTATGATAGAATTAAGGTAGTAAATAACTAAATATACAAGGTTATACAAAATATACTTAAAGATTATGTAATATTCACAAATCATAAATATTATATCAAATATTCTATCACACCCCGCAGTCGAAGCGGGAGGTTGTCGTATGCTGAGATTATTCCGAAAATCTTCAAATAGAACCAATGGAAGACCTTTTGTGAAAATATCGGCGATCTGATAGCGTGACGGGATATGTAAGACACGTACTTGTCCACGAGCAACCTTTTCGCGAACAAAGTGAATATTTATCTCAATATGTTTAGTACGTTGATGTTGAATCAAATTTTCTTAGAGATAAACCACAGATATAGATGCAAGTCATGATCGAAAATGCCCTGAATGTAGCGCACACTGCGCTTGAGAGCATGCATGTGATCCACCATCGGGTTATGCATGAATAGACAAATCTGCACAACATAAGATATGTCGGGCCTCGTGAAAGTAAGATATTGCAGGGTTCCTGCAAGACTGCAGTAATGTGATAGATCAATATATGGCGTGCTGGAAGTAGCACTCAACTTTGGTTTAGTATCAATCGGAGTGGATGTCGGCTTACATGAGGACATGACAACTCGTTCAATGATCTCTTATGCATACTTCTTTTAAGATAAAAATAAAACACTTGCATGACGTGTTACAACTATTCTCAAGAAATAACTCGATGGCTCTAGATCTTTCATAGCCAATCCCGAGCTAAAAAGAGACATAATATACTTGCGAAGAGCATCAGATGAAGTAATTAAGATAATATCATCCACATACAAAATGATGTAAGCTATATCATTATCGTGACGATATATGAAGAGAGAATTATCAAACCTGTTGTTAGAAAACATAATAGTATAAACATATTCTGCTAACCTCTTGTACCATGTCTGAGGATCTTGTTTGAGCTCAATAAAGATTTCTTCGGTAAGCATACATGATTAGAATAAGTGGGGTCTCTGTAACCCATGAGTTGATACATGTACACCATTTCGTTTAATTCTCCATGCAAGAATGCATTTTTTATATCAAACTGATGTAGAGGTCATGTCTTAGAAAGTGTCATACTTTGTATCGTGCGGATATTTGTTGATTTGACCACTGAACTGAAAATCTCATTGCAGTCCACACCAACATATTGAGTTTTTCCATCATCTACAAGACGGGTTTTATGTCACTCAAATGGACCATCAGATTTTTATTTATAACTAAAAATCTACATACACCGAGTCACATTAACATCAGGAGGACGAGGAACTAAATCCCAAGTCTTATTATAAATAAATGCATTATATTCATCATCCATAACCAATTTTTAATTCGAATTATTAAGGCGATCGCGAAGATTACGATGTAGATGTGATTTGGTAACATGGATGTGACGATTATATTTTTTGTTTGGTTTGAAAATCCCATGTTGACTACGAGTGACTGACCGTTGGACCGGAGTTAGAGTTGGTTGGATAGGGAAAGTGGTATTGGGCTGACTTGTGATGGGTCCGGAGGTTGAGTGAGAGAGATGGGTGCCGCGAGTGGGCTTCGGTCGGTGGATCGCCATCGCCAAGTGGCCTCCAACCAGTGGGCTGCATGGTTTTGGGCCTCTCGGTGATGGATCGCCGAGTGGGAGGCCACTGGGTCCGGGTTGGTGTTAGGCGATTTCCACGTGCTCAACGCAAGTGTACGTATCATTACAAGTAATATAGTCTTGTAAGACCGAGTTTATCATCCACATAGACTGGTTTCTAATTACCGAACATCTATTCTAGGTTATCTATTTGGCAAACGATAATTGATTTGAGTTTTTATCTAACTACTAGAATAATTGCAAGAAGTAAACTAAATTGTTGAGGTTTAATCAGTTATGAAGGAATTAAGGCTTTCAATATCCTCGACTATCCACTCTTTTCAATCTCTAATGCAACTAGAATTACTTATTCTTCTACGTTAAGATAGTGGTTAACTAGACTGTCTTATATTCCAGTTAGGATATATAATCGTTCAACCCCTACAATAGGATTTACCATATAGGAGGATTAAGAACAATAACCTATAATGCTACACAAGTATCAGGGTACTTTCGTCCGCGATTTTAACCTATGTCTATTCAATTACAGTATATCCAAATCTCTCATCTCGGTTCTTGATTCGAAATCATATAGATTATGATAATTAATGGCTAGTTAACTATCAAACATTCATACCAGTATTGAATAAATCTTAATCAAGTGAAGAAAAAATCAAACTAATGCATTAATTCATGAAATAGAGGTTCAAGCGATTCAATAGGAAAGCCCTAATAAAGTGTTTAGCTCCTAAACATT
The DNA here is from genome assembly GCA_029844215.1 of Przewalskia tangutica. Taxonomy (NCBI): domain Eukaryota; kingdom Viridiplantae; phylum Streptophyta; class Magnoliopsida; order Solanales; family Solanaceae; genus Przewalskia; species Przewalskia tangutica. Next base: position 2,869,681 of record JAQGDG010000035.1, read on the forward strand.
GTCATGTCAAGAACTAATACAAACCAACATAAACTGAAATAAAAATAAAGAAAAAGAAAAGAAACTTGAACCAAAGTTGTCTCAAATCCTGTGTTGTAGCCTTCTTTCTTGCCTCTCCAAAGTAGAAGTAAAGTATGTACAAGATTGATAGAATCCCCCTTTAGGTTAGGGTTTTAGGAATTTATATCTGAGAAAAATCACGTTCGGACCCTTTTGCCCTTAGATCTTAATTTGTTTTGAGTGTCTGTTTTTTAGTCTTTTTTATTTGTCTTTGTGTTGTTCTATGTGTCTTTGAGTCATAAATTTTTAGTGTCTGTTTCCACACACGTAATGCCAAGGATCATATTTCCTCAATGGAAGAGATATTGATACAAATATGAATTGTTTGAGACGTAAGGTAATAGACGGTTATTGATCAAATGACGTTGATTTCACGTTGGTAAATGAAGGAAGAATTGTACAATGTGTTTAAAGATGAAACGAGTCATGAATCGGGCTGCGGTGCCAAACTGCATGGCCGCGGCGCCAACATGGGCAATTGGAAAGTCATTTTCTCAACTCTATAAAATGAGGCCTTTGGCTCATTTGCAAGACATATTTAACACATTCTCTAGACAATTTCCTGAAATTGTTCTTCCTCTCTAGCAATCAAACACTCTAAGGTCTTCCTATAGCGAACTCTTGAGTCACCTTTGCTCATTAGTTTGGTTGCTATTTTATCTTGGGAGATAAATTGTCATTACTCCGTTGAAAGAAATATACGAGACAATATTATCTTAAAGAAAGATTGATCATCAATCGACTCAGCGAAACAAATTTCCTTGTTCACATTGATTGTTATTGTGACTTTCTCGTTTCTTGTTATTACCAATACATTCCAACATATACCCGTACTGACTAAGATTTAAATAACAATCCTAAAAAGTGGGAACCTTGTGCCATTTCCAATTTCCACATTGGATGTGATGATATTTATCAATGGGTCATCAACACTTTTGCTCCTATTTTTTTGCTGGTTTTTAATTTGTGTCCATGGTAAATAATTTGTTTACCTGATATAAATTTATATTACTATATCATAAGTTATATTCGGTCGCGTCTATAAAAAGATTATACCTGCTAAATATAAATTCGATTGCTAACGATAAAAATTAAAAATTATGTGATTGAAGAAACAAAATCCAATCACAGTGTTTAGTTCCCACTGAAACTTTATCTACTTAAAATCTTTACTTTATCTTTGTTAATCACAGCCCAACTAATCGAAATTTCTGGCATGCGAACAACTTTATCTTTAATCTACTATCCACTTGTTCAGAAAATAGAATTTGTTTCAAATTAAACCCCCACAAAACCCGGTAATCAAAAAGTTATATAATCATAATCTTTAATTTGCACAGCGACCTCACTAATCAAAACTTTAAATACTAATAATCTCAACGACATGAACATCCCTAATTTTCTACTTGTACTAATCACTATTTCATTAGCCAATTCCGCTTATCCTTCACCGTATGATATCGAAACGACAACGTCTTGTCAATGTACTAGTTCCAATGACCTAATTCCTGTCCGTCGTGAAGTTTACGGTGACGGACGGATTTTGGACATTACTCATCGATTGACACCTGATATGCCGTCATGGGGCTTACAAGATGGACTTGGCCAATTTCTGTGGTTACCTAACAGTATGAAGAATGGCTCTCTTGCTAATAATTCCGACATGAAACTTCCCACTCATACTGGTACTCATATTGATGCTCCTGGCCATGTTTACGATCACTATTTTGATGCTGGATTTGATGTGGACACTCTCGACCTCCAAGTTCTCAATGGTAACCTTTAGTCCCCATCTCTTTTTTTTCTCTCCAATAGTTGCACATTACTTTCTTTTTTAGACATAATTAGTACTCCCTCCGTCATTATTTGTCGTGATTACTTAAAAAAATTTATCTCAAATTATTTATCGTTTTAGAAGTAGGCATAATTAATTAATTTTTATCTATTTTATCATTTGTCGTTAACGAAGATGACACATAGAATAAATATATATTTGATAGAGAAATATTATAACTTAAACATAAATAAGAGTAAAATAAATTAAATATATTTCCTAAATAATAATTTTTAAAAGCGGTTAAACTAGAAAAACAGATAAATAATTTAAGACACAGTGAGTACTAGTATTAGATTAACTGTCAATTCGAGGCACTTAGTTGCAACATGACCCATATATATATATGTGTCTTGCAGTTGATGCGGTTACGCGTTTGATGAAATAAATTAGAAAGGGACATTAGGCATGTTATTCTTGGCCTCTACTTGGGCTGCTACGTTTGAAAACTTTGTTTTGTGGCAAGCTCCTTGTGGAGATGGTACTATTAGTGCAACTTGTAGTTATTATAAATACTTGTAGGTTGTAGGGACCTGATTGTCAAGGTATCTTTTTGAGGCATCCAAAGTATTGATTATTATCCAAAACTTTGAAAAAAGAAAGCATCTTCTTGAAGAGAAGTCAATGTTTACCTAACCAAATTTTCACAAGGAACTGCTATAAGCAGGGGCGAAGTCAGGATTTCAGGCTAGGGGAGTCTATTTATATTTAAGGGAGCCAGGGCTAGGGAGCCTATTTTGGGGTAGGGATCCTATTTTGGTCCAGTTGTCCACACTTTAAAAAAAATTGTAATATCATGAATATTACTAGTAGTATATTAAGAAAAAATTTAAATTTGAGTGGGAGCCCGGCCCCCTGGTTACATGGGGCTCCGCCACTGGCTATATCTACTATACATTGGTGGAGTCATAACATTTAGCTTTCTAATTTTTATTGCTAAAGTTCATGCCTTTTTGGGAAAGTAAGATGAGGGTTGTGTGTAAGTTGCTAGTATTAGCTGAGTTTCTGGCTGTAAGTACAATATCAATTGTTTTGTCATCACCTAATGATGCATATCCAACTGGATATGGTGATGAACTGGGTGCTTGTGTTGGGTCTAGTGATGATTTGAGACCTTTGAGGAGAGAGGTGTATGATTATGGACAAATATTTGATATCACACACCAGTTCAATCCTAATACTCCTGTGGGGGATTCTGATGAAGGAATTGGACAGTTTCTCACTCTTTTGTCGAGCATGAATAATGGCTCTGATTACAACTTTTCAGAACTGAGATTAGGCGTTCATGCTGGCACTCATGTTGATGCACCAGGACATATGTTTGCTGATTACTATGATGCAGGGTTTGATGTTGATTCCCTTGACCTTAGAGTTCTCAATGGTGAAATTCTACCTTTGATGGCATTAGAAGCTTCTAGTTATATGATAACTCTTGTGCTTTAGAAAACGATTACTCGTGTGCTTATTGTTAACTACTCATGAGTTCGTGGCTCTGATTAACTCTACAGCGCATTTTGAAACATGATAGTGACCATGAATTTTACTTGCTCTTTCAATTGATGGATATTGGGGACTGGGGATTAGGTCTTAAAACCTGGAAACAGTTGAGAACTGGTCTAAGAATTAGAAATATTTTGAATCAAGTGTTTTGAAATCTATTTTCAGTCTTAACTACTTCTGTCTAGTTTGTATGATACTATTTACTAATTTCCTTATTTCGCCGTTCATACTGCCAAATTTTCTCCCTTTGTTTGTTTTTGGCAAATGTGTATTAGTGTTATATCTTTTTACAAGCAGTATTACACATTTCCATGCATTACTGATGGTGTCTTTCACTTGCTTTAACAGGTCCTGCATTGCTAGTTGATGTTCCGAGGGACAAGAACTTAACTGGTAAATCTTCCCCTCCCCTCTCATGCTGAATGTCTCTAGGATGACAAACTCTCCTATTTTTGGATCAATTGTTCCAGCTTATTGTCTTACATAGTTCTCAATTTGCCAGCATATCCGTTGACTTGAAAATGTTGAGCTAAAAGTTTTCCTCTGTCTTTACCTTGCATACAATATAATATGTGCAACAGCTATGAGGAAGAAATACTCTCTGAGATTTGACTGGCAGACAAGAGTTGTTTGCATAAGTTTATTGGCTATACATGATCATACTTCTGTTTTATTTTATTCAGCCGATGTTATGCAATCCTTACATATTCCCAAGGGAGTCAAACGAGTACTTTTCAGGACACTAAACACTGACAGGTAATTTATAGCAGTATCTTAGAACTGTGCTTAAGTTGCATGTTTGTTGTTAATCGAAGTTCCATTCTTGAAGATTTCTCCAAGTTATATATAGTTTCTCCTTTCTTTTTTGACATGTTTGTTGCTGTATAGTGTATATTATAGTGAAGTTGGAAGTTTTGTTATGTTTCACTGTTATGGTTTGTGTTTTTGTTTGTCTCTCTCATCATTAATAGAACTGGAATATATCCAGAATTTACATATTTTTCCAAATCCTAAAGGAATCTGGTTTGTGGTATTATATAAGATCTCATTTGAATGCAACGTATTCCAATAGCACCATAAGCAAAGTAGCTCAACAGGTAACCAGCAAACTTACATGAGGGGATCCAACTTTAATTATCAAAAAAACACCTAGACCCTTCATTTTTTTGCAAATGCACCCCTACATCATTATGCTTGAACTTGAGAGACCCTTTTAGCTGCTTGCTAAAGACTAATCTCTTTGATAAATGATACATCTACACATTCTTTTAATCAGTGCCCTTTCAAACATTTTCCTTTTAGGTCAGGTTGTTTATAATTACAAAGATAAACAACAGCCATCTAATAGTTTTTTTATCCTAACATCTGATTTAGTATACTCTAAAGGAAACTAGTTTTTTGTGAGTTTTGCATCTTTATGTTTGTTCTGTTCTTTCCTTGTGGTGTTGTACGAAGACTCGAAGAGGGTTATCAAATGTTAAGTGAAGTTTGCTTTTACTTCTTGCTAAAGTCTAAATTGTCGGCCAATATAAGAGTTGAACTTGTGTGGGGTGTGATCAGTTTCTGCTTCTTGGTAGTGAAAGCTTTGTTTGGACTGTGGACTAAATCGTGAGAGTTGGAAGTGGAAGTTGAAAACCAACTAGAACATAGCAAAAAACTTGGCCTTTGGCTCTGGAGCATGTGCCTCTACAGAATGTAGATCTTGGATTACTCTTCCAGAATCTCAAATAGATAGATTGATGAATTGCAAAAAACATAATCAAACTTACAGTACATTCTCTATCTGTTCATTGTGGATATCTAATTGTATCTTCTTCAGTTTACTGGCATAGAATTGCCAAGTTGTTACTGGAATTTAAAATAGTATCTTAATCACGCACTCTCCAGACCAAGCATCCGTGTGGATTCCAATTGTTGTTTCACATGCTTACAAAGCCTAACCTAATGTAGATGGATTGGACAAAATATCTGTCTCTAACCTTTCTCTTGTTCTTTTAGGTTTGGCATTAGTGCGATTCCTTCAGAATTCTAGTATTCTTTGTGGATCCCCCCCCCTTACATTTACATGAACAGGGTAGGATTCCGATTTTCCTCCATCGGGCTGCAGGCGTATGCTGTTTGTGAGCTTCATTTTGATGCATTCATTGTTTATGTAGTCGTTGCTCATATTTCAACTAATTAATCTATGCATAATCACTCGGTATAAAAAGAAGGTTCAATGCTATCAGGTTCCCGTAAGCAACACTTCGCATGGACTTTTGAATGATTTAACTTGGATGTACAGTTACAGTCGTACAGTATGTCTTGATTAAACTTAATTGACTTTCAGGCGTCTTATGTTTAAAAAGGCATTCGACACAAGCTATGTTGGATTCATGAAGGATGGAGCGCAGTGGCTAGTGGACAACACTGACATCAAACTTGTTGGTAAGATAGGCTGTAGCACTATGATATCTTAATAATCTGTGACGTTACGGTTTACTGCGTGCTTGAATGTTTGAATCTCATCAGTACTTTATGCTTCGTGTCATGATTAAGTAGAGCATCATGCAGCACTTCATGTAAGTGCTGAACTTATTTAATTAGTACCCATATATATATTTGTGTTAATCTTCATTCTGACTAATGTCCGTATTTTCTATTAGTGAATAAGGAACTTGGACTTGATTTACTTTTTTGCTTTATTCGACTTTTAGTCCGTGTGAATAGCGGTTCACGTACCTTTATTATCCTCATCTAGTTGTTTCATTACTGCCTTCTGTTGACAAATTTCTTTGACTATAATCCATCATAATTATAAACCTGGGTATTATCCTTTCCATTTCTCCCAACTATTGCCCTCAAATTATGAGCTCCCATATTTTGACTTTGTCCTAAGAAGCTTCTGTGTGAGTGATAACTTATTCCTGATTTCCTCTTAAGCATTATTGACTGGCAGAAGAATTAGTAACTGACATTTGCTTTTCTCTTTCCAGGAATTGATTACTTATCGGTTGCTGCATTTGATGATTTGCTTCCTTCCCATCACGTTTTCCTGAAAAGCAGGGTAAGTTGTCAAATTCGGGCTAAGTTGAACCTTTATTGCCCCCTAATAATCTGAGCTTACCCAGAATTCTGATTTTTTGATTTGCTATTTTTTCTACTTTGGCTCGAGTTAATAATTCTCAATTCCATGAGAAAGGTTTACATATTCAAGTTGCTCTTAGCAGTAAATGGGACTGCTAATCCAACTCATTGTTTTTTTTTTCAAGCTGAAAAAATGAAAAAGAGAAAAAACAGAAAGTGATTGGATATTATTGAGATAGAAAAGCTGTGCTTTCCTATATGGGTGATGACATTTTTAAAGCTTAGAGCAGCTTCCCAACTTCTTGTTTACCACTTACCAGGAAACTTGAGCCTTATTAAACCTTGGTCCAACTGAATACGGTGAAGGGCCAATAACAAAATGATTCTCGTGATATTTCCTAATAGCTATGTGGTCAGAATTTTGAGATGCCAGTGATTAGGGTTATATGCTAGTTGTAGCAATTATGATCTTCTCGAATCTTCTATGCTGGAGTGTGAGCTAGATGTCATCTGCAAAGCCAGGTAGGTTATTTGGGGTCTATTGATCTTCACTTGTACAGTTTTAGAATTGATCTGGATAGTCCTGCAATAATGATTGATTAACACTCGTAGCTTCTTTACCATTGAACTACCCATATTTGCATTTTACCTTTCTAGAAGTTATAGAGGATTGTCAACTTCTGAGTCAATTTTTAATGATGAAGTGCATGGGCCTCTTCTTCCTTGGCTGAAGTTTTTCTTATGAAGAAGAACGAAATATGGAGAGGACTAGAGGAGCCATCGGCAAAAATTATTTTATGTTTGTTCCTGTATATCCTTTTCTGTAGGGGAGCTTCAAGTAATGAAACTCATAAAAGATGAAATCTGAATTGGAAATAGAACGGAGGTTAGTTGAACATAAACTTAGAAAAGATTTCAACCTTTTGATGGTTGACCAATGATGTGATCTTTGTTTTCTAGACAGTGAAAGCAAGTAGGATGTTTTTTTCCAAAAGAAAAGAAAATTATGGTCAAGCGTTATCTCTGTTCTATGTATTAAAAATATAATAGAATGTGTAGAATTAGTCACTTTATTGACATTTACGCTTGTTCTAACGCCAGTAAATAATCCTCCAAATGTTATGGTGTTTGAAATGTTCCAGGAAATTATTCTTGTAGAAGGGCTGAAGCTAGATGATATAGAAGCTGGCATATACACTGTACACTGTCTGCACTTAAGGTTGCTTGGTGCAGAGGGATCACCTATTAGATGTATACTGATTAAGTAATACTCTCCTAGTCGAAGGTACTTGTGTTACCTTGTATCTTTTATCTTTTCGGATAACATGTTCCCATGTAGTGAAACATTCTGTATGATCTTGGTATCAATACAAGGCATCTTCTCATTATTAATGCCTTGTGCATACCGTTGACTCAGACAACCACATAATTCACAGCATGAAATTTTATAGATTTTTCTTTCTTCTTGATTATGTGTGCTTTAGCGTTCGTTTGCTTGGATAAATTGCTGCAGGAAGTGAATGAATGAACAGTAAATTCATGGGTGAATTATATCTTAAAGGTGTCACATTCAATTATATCAAATCTTTTCTTTTCTCTTCTCTCTGTCTATCTTCGGCCTCTTCCTAACAACTTTACCAGACATAAATTCTTAACATAATATGTTTCTTAACCACCTAAACAGGAATAGGGAAAATTCATGGGCGGTCATCCAAACATAAGTCCACGGTTGGAAAGTCATTATCTTCAAAAAAAAGTCACTCAACTATTCAATAATCTATTAAAAAGTTATAGTCATCTCAACACACCCAATATAATCTCACCATCTCAATGGAAAAAAATAAGTAAAACTCGAACCCCATAATTTTCCATATGATCTAATAGTGAAAGGAATTTTTGATCGAGGTAAGCCATTATTTAAATCAATTCACCAAATAATATATTTTTAAAAAAAAATTACAAAAATAGAATAAACGTATTCCCAAAACGCATTAGACATTATTTTATTCAAAAAAATCATAAGCAAAAAGGTTAGCGGTTGACCGCGTTAAAGCATAATTCATACTTGCGAGTAACGTTTTACCCTTAAAACTTAGCTTAGAGTAACGACTCAGAATTCAGGCATAAGCAACTTTTGTACGATTGATTGATTTTAAAGTCGTAAGTTAGAGTTACAACTTCAGCTAAAACGTAACTGGCAGTAACGACTAACTTTTGATACCTCTCAGAAGTGACATTTTTCAACAGCACTTCGTGTTCTTTGATACCTCAGAATTGATCCAAGCCAAGGGATTCTCCTTTCTTCATCTCCTTCTATGGATCTTTTAGCCTTCTGTGATGCATCCTATAGAGATACACGAAGATCTATGAGTGGTTATTTTATTACTTTAGGTGGTGCCCCAATTTCATGGAAATCGAAGAAACACATTTCAATTTCACTATCTTCCGCAAAAGCAGAATACAGATCTATGAGACGTGTGACTGAATTTCGTTACTTCACATCACCAACTCGCCGATTTGTTTACAAAACCTCTTTCTGGGTTAGGTGTTTTATCTCTCCCCCCAACTTGGGTTAGGTGAAGTCGGAAAATACGAGGATAAAGATGAGAAAGCACACTTTTGTCTGAAGAGTAATAAAAGTGGGATGAAGAATATTTGGGCTGATGAAATACACAATAAGTCTAGGCCCAACACAAGCATTGGGCCTTTGTTCTTCAGCTGACCCACCAATGTAAATAAATATCTACACATAATATAGGAATATTCTTGACTAGGTGAGCTGTAGATAAATTTGTTAAGAGTTAGTTACATAGTTTTTCCAATTATTTTTAGTCCTTAGTGTTAGAATTTTCACGGTTATAGATTGTGAAACATAAACAATCATTCGTCATGATATTAGGATCGTGAAACTTTATGATTTTCACAAGACATAATATAATATAACTTTAATCAAGAAAACACACCTTAATTCATAATGTTTTCTTGAACTATCTTTCGCGAAAGTGGTTAAACTTTAAGAGAAACTGATTTATTTCATTTGCATTGCGCTTTTATCACGCTATTTGATGGGGATAATCGTGAATTGCAGTTGAGAGATGACTAGCTTCTTAAGACTACCTCATACTTCAGTTACACATAGAGTAGATATATATAACCGAGATAATATTTTCTTAATGTGTAATATGAAGCCTTAATGAACAATATATAGAATGAGGATGATTGCGCATGCACGATATAATTGTGACACGTGTTACACATGCAAAGTCTCTTCATGTATGCGCGACATGTGTTGGTCATGCAAACTTCATTCATACATGTATGACACATGTCCAACATGTTTGCTTACTTACCATGTGATGTGACACGTGTCATGCGTGCTAACATGTGTCATGTTGACTCAACACATGCGTGCTGATACATGTCATGTGTGCTGACACATTTTTTGTTTTCAACCACTTTATCGCGCATAGACACCTCCGTTAAAAATTATCCGATAAATTATAATTAGTATTTGTTAATTACCCTTTTATTTATTAAATCTAACTTAATTACATGGAATATATTTCTTATATTTTCCCACATGGCACACGTGATTCAACTTAATATGTTTAGTAAATCTTTTAACATTATGTGCACATTATGGGGCTAAATCCATTATATTGGTTCCATTAGTGGTTGTCATTAAATAATGAATTAATATGAGTCATGGCGGTTGTTCATCACTTTATTCGACATAGTCCCTTTCATGTACTATAATACCAATTAATTACTCAACACAACCTATAAGTGGGGAATTCATTATTGGTCCAACGATAATGCTCAAAATATCATTATTCAAGCAAACAATATATTATCATCATTCTCAACATTACGTATTTAAGAGAAAAACATGTAACAATATAAATGTATACATAAGTGAGCTCAAAGTGTCAATTTCATAACATCATAAAGGTTTACATAAAATCATACACAGCTATCACTAATGCCCATTCTTTCAACATGTTCAGTAAATATTTTGAGTGGTAATCCTTTCGTCAAAGGATCAACAATCATAAGTTTGGTGTTAATATGTTCAACTGACACTTTATGTTTCTGTAATTCCTTTTTAACGACAAAGTATTTCAATTCCATATGCTTAACACCCTTCGAATACTTGTCATTTTTAGTGAAGAAAACTGTTGCGGAATATTCACAATAAATTTTCAGCGGCATGACAATACTGTCGACTAATTCAAGTCCTGAAATAAAGTTCGCAGCCAATTAACCTGAATTGTGGCCTCAAAGCATGCTACAAACTTAGCTTCCATAATGGATGCAATTATGATAGACTATTTTGCACTCTTTCATGATATTGCTCCTCTAGCTAACATAAATAAATAACCAAATGTGAATTTTCTTATATTCACACAACCATCATAATCTGAATCTGAATATCCGATCACATCAAGATGATCAGATCTTCTATAAGTGAGCATGAAACTTTTCGTTCATTGTAAATATCTTAAATTAGTGGTCCATCCCTGAATCACTTTGATATCTGCTCACCATTCCTACATCAAAATTGATGTCATGCCTCGTACATGTCTAGCATACATTAAGATCCCAACCAACTATGCACAAGGAATATTCTTCATTTGCTCACGTTTCAATTCATTCGTTGGACATTGTATGAGACTTAATTTATCTCCTTTCTAAACTGGAACGGGGCTTGATGATCATTTTTCATTTCGAATCTCTCTAACACTTTATTAATATATAATTTCTGAGATAATCCCAACAATCCTTGTGACCTATTCCAAAACATTTCTATTCCTATCACATAGAATGTCTCTCCCATATCTTTCATTTCAAAGTTATTAGAGAAAAGCATCTTGTTAATTCTACAAAATTCCATTAACGTTAGCGTTACAAAATTTTTGAAACTGCCCATTATCAAATTCTCTTCCATTATCACATTGAATATTTTTAATTTATCGTTCAAATTGGGTACGGATGAATGCTCGAAACGATAAGAATGTGGAGAAAACTTGAGACTTTTTAGATAACGGAAAAGTCTACAAAAAATTAGAATACTCATCCAAAAAAACACATAATAACAATGGCCCAAAGAGCTCAAAATGGGAGATGTCCACAAATCACTATGAATAATATCGATTGACATCAAAGTACTAGAAGTAGAGGCTACAAACGGTAATATAACATGTTTCTCAAGCGGACAAGAAGGACAAACATTAGTACTACGCGTACTATTAAAATCAATAAAATTATTATTTTTAAGAGAGAAAGAACATACGCTCCCGGATGACCCAAATACACATGCCACAAGGAAGATGCTAAAGCGGTAAACGTTGACGGTGTGGCTTGATTAGTGGTAGTGATAAGATAGAGCTCACCTTAACTATTACATCTCATTAGAGGTATCCCCGTAGTGAAGTCCTTCACAGAAAATCCAAAAGGGTCAAAGTCAACAGAAACTCAATTATCACTTGTAAATTTTCAACCAAACACCAAAAATTTAATTAAGTGAGCATGAAGGATATTTTTCAAGGCTAAAGGTGGGTTCGGGGGAAATAAATTTGTGTGATCATAACCACGAATTGGAATTGAATTACCATTACCAATAATTATGCCACAATGTTTGCTCAAATTGAAATAAGACGAGAGATTGCCTGGTGCGGACGTTATGCAAGAGGTAGCACCGGTGTCCATATACTACCTAGATATTTGTGGGGTCGGATCGCTCGTGCTCGCGACGAAGAATGCTTGGCCGAGGCCCAAACAGTCACCGCTGCCGCGCCCGATTGGTTGCCGTGTTTTGGCCGTTGGGCCTCTGTTGTGGCGGCCCGTGCGATGAAGAACTGGCAGAGGTCCGACATGGGCCACTGTCTGTTGCCCCAAGGCATGGCGGGGCCATCGCCCAAATACCCAAGCTCGCGAGGGTTCGATGGTGGTCCCCTCGCCGGCGCTCACGCCGCCGGTCGTCGCCATCGGCTGGTTGCGGCCGCGTCCATGCCACTGCCACGTCCATCACCACAATTTTTTCACGGTTTGTCCCTTTTTGCCACCTCTGTTATTACGGGTTTGACCATAATTTTTGAAGTATGATTGAGAGCCATTAGTTTCACGAGATGTGGCCACCATCGTGAATTTGCTCTGTTAGCCGTCTTTTTAGCTAATCTAGCTTCTTCTAAGATGAGCATGGAACGTGTCTGGTAGAACGGTGGGAGAGGATTGTTTTGACGAAGAAGAGTGTCAACGCCATTATACGCCTCGGAGAGGCCTGCAACCATATGAAGAACGATCATTAGTGACGGGCGCGCCAACATTTTTAAGTTGTTCCGATAACTCTTTGAGCCATTGACAATAGGCTGAGACGTTCGAAAAATCCTCCATATTAATGCGAGAGAATTCGCCGGTGACACGACATGAATTTTTTTGTCTTAGAAGATATCACGCAAACTGTTCCAAGCTTCAATTGTCGTGGTGTTGGGCTCGATAATAGCCTGGAAGAGGTCCGTAGAGATAGTGGAATAAATCCATTGGATCACTGTAGCATCAAGAGTTTACCATAACTCAATTTCATCATCGGTGGTAGGCACATTCTCCTTGCCTTTCTCTGGTGTGATGATGTGATAGAAGACCTTATTAGTCTTTGCATGAATTTTAAATAATTATGTCCACATCGCGTATTGGACGTTTTCCATCTCAATAACGATAGTGATGTCGTTCTTGATATTGGAGACTGCAAGGGCAGGATGGAAGATGTTCTTTGAGGTAGACATAATGAAATAACGAGAGGAGAACTAGGGATTCAGAAAAAAATGTGAAGGGATGAGTGGTCGGTCGATGGCCTAGGTTAGGAAGCCGAGAGGGCAGTAGAAGAGAGGATATTTTGAGAAGGAGAAGTTTGCCCTAGACTACTAATACCATAAAAAGAATGGATCTTGGGCTTAACTAAACTTCAAAAGCTAGCTTGTATGGTGAGGATTGTCTAAATCCATATAAGGAGTCCATGTTTTCATTCCATATCCGGTGTGAGATTCTTTTGGAATTGAGTTAGACCCAAGATTCATTCTTTACAGATACGACTAAAGTCATTTATTGTGCAAATATTTTCTAAAGAATGTTTTGCGATATTGTTTTGTTGGTGAAAAGATGTTTTTTCTAGAAAAATAATATATTAAGTTTAATATCAAATCAACATAATAGAGAGTATTTTGATGAAAATTTGGAGTACTCGAGATTAATAATAATGTTCAATATTAGTTTAATTAAGTAATATAAGGTTAAAAGATAAGATATAATAAAATCCCGATAAATTAATAATCTCGATTAAATAATAATTTTCTCCGATCCCGATTTGGGCCAATGGAATAAAATAATAACCTCGATAAATGCATAAGTTAATAATTTAAAAAAAAATCTTGAGGCCCACTGAAAATATAAAATAAGAATTCATTAAATACGTATGAAAATTACATATATAATTCATAAAATAAAGCACTTCCTAAACAATTTTATTTCAAATTTTATGCTTTCCTAAAATATATATCTATAGTCAATTAGTTCTTCTTTTCATGCGAACTGAACTCAATTTCATCTTTAACTTTTTGGAGGGTATAACTACATTCGGCACATTCTTTTCATTTTGAAGCAAGTAATTTTTCAAAGTCTTTACGGCAAAAAAAAAAAGCCTTTTTGGGAAAAATATGTGGTATAGCGTTACTATCATTTGTACTCAAATAATGTTTTTCTCATTTCATGACTTTTTTACACCTTTCAAATGAGTAGTCATGGAATAGAAGATATAATATATGAATTTTTATATTTTGGTATATGAAGTTAAAGTACATGAGTCTATTTATAAACTCTATATTGTGTACTTGAAACAATTCACAACACGTCATATTCTAATGTACCTGTAAATGCATTTTATTTTGAATCACGTTAATCCAGGATTAATAAACTTCTTTTTTACAAGATTAATAAATTTAGATACAATGCACCATTATTAATTAATTATTTATTTATTTTCTTTTCTTAGTTACCGAAAAAAAATTTGTTTAATTTGAGAAATATAATGTACAAAATAAAAATTATTCTATTTATTATATTATTCTATAAATTAATAAATATTAATTTATCGATAAATTAATAAAATATTTATTTATCGATAAATTAATAACTCATATAAGATAATAATTTTCGAGGTCCCAAATATATTAGATTTTACCGTAATTATTCTCAAAATAATTTCCGCTCATAAGCGAGGTAGGTCATCATTTTCCTCCTTTTGATGTAAAATGTATTTTCCTTACAAATGACTTCCGCCATGCCAAACATTATAAAATGACTTTTTCATGATTTTTTTTCCTGTACCAAACACACCCCAAAATGTCATTGTTCAGCTTAATTGCAGTTGTATGTTTACCATTTATAAGCGTCTCAAATACCTGAATATAACTAAATTAATTGGTTTCCTTTCTAAAATATGTTCTGTACATCATATTGAAAAGGGACTAATTTTAAATACTATATTCAGCACACCTAATAAAAATCAGGATATTCTCGATTTTTTAAAAGGGAAAATGGGCATATTTGCCCTCAAAACTTAAGAAAAATGGACATATTTACCCTCCGTCAAAGTTTGGGGACAAATATGTCCTTTTCATTATGAAAGTTATTATATTTGCCCATTTTTAACAAAAATGTCACGTGTACGCCACGTGGGTGATGTGGGTTCACCCACGTGGCGTCCACGTGGCATTTCTGTTAAAAATGGACAAATATAACAACTTTCATAATGAAAAGGACATATTTGTCCCCAAACTTTGACGGAGGGCAAATATGTCAATTTTCCTTAAGTTTGAGGGCAAATATGCCCCTTTTCCCTTTTTTAAATATAATTTTTGTACTTCATCCACAATCTAGGACAACCACTATGATGTCGGGATCAGACACAGAGCGTTGTGGATTATCTTTAAACAAGGGTGATTAACGTAGTGTTCGGGAAAAGCAATTCCTTTAGTAATCAAAACAGGCCTGATTAACATTGTGTTTGGGAAAAACGTTTTTTAATTAATAATAATAAATAAATAAGAGAAATTTATATATATTCCCATCAAAACTTCTCTTTTTAGATATATCTCCATCACAACTCTAAATTTAGTTATATCCCATCAAAACCCAATTATATTATTTATATCCGCAATTCTTCATTTGACCTTTTAAAATTTATAATAAATATTAATAAAATATTTTAAAGACTGTTTTGCCCTTCATCAAAATTATGATACTAATTCCATACCGGAAGCAGGAGGCATGACATTCTTTCTCCATACTCTGTGTTTGACAAGCTGATGGACTCAAAAGGTTTGCTTTTCACTAGACTCATCCATCTCAATACATCGAACTTTCTTGCAATGGTCATCAGAATCTTCTCCTGTCAAATTTGCAGATTCTTTACCTCTCTTATGTTGGTCAGCAGCAGGCATAGCATAGGATGTAGCATCACTTTCATTGTCCCTGATGTAGGAATCCGCTACAGCTGATGAGCACGAAACAGAGCATTCATCTTTATATGTGCCCTTCAGAAGGTAGACTTAATATCTCCTGAGAATTTGCGAAAAATAAGCAACAGATACATGTCCATCTCTAATGGAATAAACTCAACCAGGTTACTTAATACAAACCTTTTGGCTGGAGGTTTTATCACTTTTAATCTTCCGCAACAAATCCTCAACCCGCGATTGAGCAAGATTATGTTGCGTAGTTAGTTCTCACACTTCTTTCTCTAGCTGCAGATTTTTTACCAGATAAACTATGTAAACATTCTATGAACGAACGAGTGTCACGTCTAATTGAACTCCAATTTAATACAACTGTTGAACCAATAATTTGTCAGATGTACAGATAAAATTGGGAACTAAAAAGACTTCAATTTATATAACCCTCAGGAATATTGAGATGGATGAGTCTAGTGAAAAGCAAACCTTTGAGTCCATCAGCTTGTCAAAAGAATGTCGATGCCTCCTGCTTCCGGTATGAAATTAGTACCGTAATTTTGATGGAGGGCAAAACAGTCTTTAAAATATTTTATGAATATTAATTATAATTTTTTAGAGGTCAAATGAAGAATTGTGTATATAAATAATATAATTAGATTTTGATGGGGATATAACTAAATTTAGAATTGTGATAAGGATATATCTAAAAAGAAAAGTTTTGAATAAATAAAAAGATGAAGCGGATGGTTAGAAAATATTAATTTTGTAAAAGCTGTTTGCTTATGGGAAGACACTTCTTATTGTCTTCCCACTATTTGATTATCTTTGGTACTTTGCCATATAAAAAGCAGATTCCTCATCATTATTTGTTAGAAAGTAGGATTTCACGATTAAAGTTTGTGATTACATAAATAGAAATTCTAAACCTTTAATTAGAAATTTCAAACTTTCAAATTTTGTGAATAGAAATTTTTTGATAGAAAATACTGTTGAAGTTATTAGTGGCTAAAGTGTAGTTATTAGTTTGTTAGTTGAGGGACATTATTGTCCTTTCATGTTGAGGGGCATTTTTGTCTTTTCCTTATTTCCTTATCTGTTGTTTACGTTTCATTTTCATAGTTGTTGGTTATAAGCCTTCTTCCTCATTTTGTGATAGAACAATAATAAACAATACAAAACAGAGAGAAGCTCTGATTCAGAGCCCAATTCATGTCTTCTTCTTCCCTACGATTCCAGGTCAAGTAACATGGTATCAAAGCCATAGGGAAGATCTGAAGTCATATCACAGGGAGAACAGCGCAGAAAGCGCAAGAACAAACCGATTCATCGAGAGATCGAGTTTTCGATTTAATCGGGTTCAAATTAAGGTGATTCTAGCTCACGATACAAATGCATTACGGATCGAGGTAAATCCGGTTAAATGCAATACAATTTTATTCTGATTACGTTGAAATCGAGGTGGCCGATGTCGTCATTGTTGTTGTTCGATTCAATTACAACTAATCTGCGCAAATCGATCTATCCATGGAGAACATTTACCGAATATACAAGTTATTACAAATAAAGCTTCAAATATGAGTTTAAATGTAATGGACCACAATCATCCGATTATATTTGAGTTCATCGAGATCGCTGGAGCCGTATGCGCATACGACTACGGGAATGGAGAATTATACACTATGGAGTCGTGCGATGCGTTGAGTCGCTAACTAAGAACAAAATTGGTTTCATTGATGGAGCAGTGAGAAAAGACATGTCTGAAGGAAATATGATGAAGCGATAGGATCGTTGCAACTGATGGTAATTTCGTGGATTATGAAGAATGTGGTAGAGATCCGCTGAGTGGAATCATGCAGATCCACGCTCTTGCGATTTGGCGAGATCTAAAGGCGATTCGATAAGATTAACTTGTCGAGGTGTATCGATTGAAGAATGAGCTTCTATGCTCCAACAAGGAGTATCGCTGTAGCGCCTATTATTCTTAGATGAAAGATCCGTAGGATGAGATTGATTGATAATACCTCCACCGTGTGAATGTGATGGCCACAGAGCTTACATTGAACATCGGCGATCGAGAGGTTACTAGAGTTTTGATAGGGCTAAATGATGGCTCTGATCAAGCGAAGCCACGTTATTGCTAACACTCACGCTGGCGTCAACCAAGCATATCTTATGATTGCGCAAGATGAAGTCAAAAATCCATTCTTGGAAGATTTGGAGGCAATGACTCGGCGATTACATGGTGATGTATGGAAAATCGACTTATCACAAACAAAGGAAGCAAAATTATATCAGTTTCTGTGATTACTGTCAAATGAAGGGGCACACTAGAGAAAATTGTCGCAAATTGCTGTTGTTCTGTGAATATTGCAAGAAACAAGGGCATATTGCAGAGAAGGGCTACAGATTGGTTGGATATTCTGCAGATAACAAAGAAAGGAAGAAGGTAAATGTGGAAGTAACAGGGATTCATGCTGACGAATTATCCAAGGAACAACAGGCTCACTTTCAGTGTCGAGAAGTACCTGAGTCACAGGTGGAAGAGGGACAAGCAGATTCTTTGCCAAGGTTCATATGGCAGGTAACCTTGCAATTCCTAAGTCTGCACACTGGATAGTTGACTCAGGGGCTACTGACCACATGGTCAGTAGCAAAACCGTGATTGAAAAGGAAGATAAAAGAAGCTTAGGTCGAACAATTGCAGCCGGTGGTGTTCTTGAGATCACACAAACAGAAACCGTGAAGCTAAGAATGGTGATGTTATTGAATATGTGTTATGTGTTCCCACTTTCAAGTTTAACCTCATCGGTTTGAAGCTAACCGAGGAATTGAATTGTTGTGCAATTTTTCCCCGATTTCTTTGTCTTTGCAGGATCTATTTCTTGGGAAGGTCGAGGAGACCGTAGAGGTTGATGGCTATACATATTGGAGTGGAAGGAGTTATGGAGAATCGGTTAGAGCACGTCTTTCTTTGTATCAACCGTGGTGACCAAAAATGAGTTAGAGCGAGTTATGGCATAGAAGAATGGGCCATGTACCAGAGTATGCTTAGAAAGTTAGTCGTCTTTAAGAATAAATCGAATTTTCAATAAGTCATTGTGAAGTGTGTCCTTTGGCTAGACAAACAAGAAAGGTATTCCCTGATAGCAATAGTAGTACTGATTTTGCTTTTCAGCTTTTACACTTAGATGTATGGGGACCATATAAAGTGTCATCTTATAACAATATGAGGTATTTTCTCACATGGTGGATGATTACACTAGATGGACATGGGTTTTTTTGATGCATGTTATGTCTGATGTAGTTACTATGCTTAAGAAATTGTTTGTAATGATAAGAAATCAGTTTGGTCTCACTGTTAAGGGAGTTAGAGCAGAATGATGGAGCAATTTACAGATGCTTGTTACGAGTTGTTTGATCAGTTGGGAATTATACATCAAAAGTCTTGTCCATATTCCCCACAGCAAAATGGGGTAGTTGAAAGGAAACATAGGCACATATTGGAAATAGCTAGGGCTATTAAGATACAAAGCCAATTACCAGCTGAATTCTGGGGTGATTGTATTGAATCTGCTGTTTATGTGATAAATAGAGTACCTACTGTTACACTAAAAGGTATTTCACCATATGAGAAGTTGTTTGGGAAGGCACCATCACTGTCCCATTTAAAGGTGATAGGGTGCCTTTGCTATGCTTCCAACTTGGTAAGGAAAGACAAGTTTGAACCAAGAGTCATCAAGGCTGTTTTACTTGGGTATCTTTGCTCATGAAAGGGGTACAAGTTCTTTGGACTTGACTCTTCGGGTGTGTTCATCGCGAGGATGTGACATTTCATGAAGCCATATTCCCGTATAAGCGACCTCGAGAGTGGGGTTGATAAACACTCCAAATTGTAATTCTGACTTGTATATTGATAATGAGCAGGTACTTCCTTGTATTGTGCCAACAGAAAGAAAGCAGGATGCATTTCCTACTACTCCTGCTCCTGTGTCCAATGCTCATATGATTGCTGCACCTGTTCCTGCTCCTGTATCCTCTGATCCCATGCTTGCTGAACCTGTTCACTCTGGAGACACAGTAGATTCAGAAAAGGATTCAGAAAATGATATAGTTGAAGCTGCAGATACCACAGTAGTGAGAAGAAGGTCTACCAGAGAGAGGAAAACACCAATATGGTTGAATGATTTTGTCCACCTAACCAACCAATCTGGGTGTGCATATACAATGTCAGATGTGATGAGCTACAGTGGGTTGGCTGCTTCTTACAATTGCTTTCTGGCTAAGATTTCAGTTGATCATGAGCCAAAGTCCTTTTATGAAGCAGTCAAGGACCATAGATGGGTTGAAGCTATGCATTTGGAGATTAAAGCTCTAGAAGACAACAAAACTTGGGATATTGTGGATTTGCCTAAGGATAAAAGACCCATTGGCTGTAAGTGGGTGTTCAAAATCAAGTATAAAGCCACTGGGGAGGTGGAAAGGTTTAAAGCAAGACTCGTAGCCAAAGGATACAGTCAGAAAGAAGGCATTGACTACCATGAAACCTTTTCCCCTGTGGTTAAGATGGTAACAGTGAGGAGTGTCATTTCTGTGGCAGTAGCTAAAGGGTGGATGATTCAGCAAATGGATGTGTTCAATGCATTCTTGCAAGGGGATCTTAATGAAGAGGTGTATATGAGTTTGCATGAGATTGAACACAAACAAGGCAAGGTGTGTCGACTGCTCAAGTCATTGTATGGACTCAAACAGGCATCTCGACAGTGGAACATCAAACTGATTGCTGCTCTGGTTTCATCTGGTTTTGTTCAAAGCAAGTTCGACTATTCTTTACTTATCAGAAGAAATGGAGACAAGATTGCCATGGTCCTGATTTATGTAGATGACCTTCTTTTAACTGGGAATGATCAAGAGACTATTGATGAGACAAAGGGCATACTGCAGCATCACTTCAAGATTAAAGATCTTGGAGAATTACGATACTTTCTGGGTTTTGAGTTTGCTAGGAGCAAAGAAGGGATGGTAATGCATCAAAGGAAGTACTCTTTGGAGCTAATTGAAGATATGGGTTTCGCAGGATCAAAACATGTCTCTTCACCAATGGAAGCTAACTTGAAGTTTACTTCCACTGCTTACGATACACATAACCAGAAAATGATGCCTACACAGGTCGAGAAGGCTGGATCAGAGGATCATTTCTTTGCGAGAATCGAGGAATACGGTGGTTGGCAGATTACTCTATTTAACCAACATCAGGCCAGATATTGCTTTTCCAGTCCAGTGCCTGAGTCAGTTCTTGCAGGCTCCAAAGCAATCTCACTCTTGGCGGTGAAAGAGTGATACGATACATCAAAGCAGGCCCGGTATGGGAGTTTTCATTGCACGAGAGAAGCGTACCTTATCGCATATTGTGATGCGGATTGAGCTTCGTGTCCAAATACTAGAAGGTCAGTCTCGGGGTACCTAGTCTACTTTGGTTCTTCTCTTATCTCCTGGAAGTCCAAGAAGCAACAAAGCTTTGCAGCTCATGGTTGAGTATAGAAGTCTCGCATCGATGGTGGTGAAATTGTTTGGATTCTGTGTTTTAATTAGATGTATTGTCTGTTGCGATTTGATTTTGATTGATTGCAATAATCCGATTTTCACGAAAGGACTAAACATATCGAAATTGATTGTCATTTCATTGGGAGAAGATTCACTGGATTGATCTCCACTCGACACATTCGTCGAACGATCGGCCGTGATATCCTTACTAAGGCTCTCCTACCTGGACATCATTCGCATCTTGTTTGCAAGCTCAGTTTGAAGAACTTATTCTTACCACCTCGCTTGAGGGGGGGTGTTGAAGTTATTAGTGGCTAAAGTGTAGTTATTAGTTTGTTAGTTGAGGCATTATTGTCCTTTCATGTTGAGGGCATTTTGTGTTTTCCTCATTTCATATCATTGTTTACGTTTCATTTTCATAGTTGTTGGTTATAAGCATTCTTCCTCATTTTGTGATAGAACAATAATAAACAATACAAAGCAGAGAAGCTCGATTGAGCCCAATTCATGTCTTCTTCTTCCTACGATTCCAGTCAAGTAACAAATACTTCGCTTTAATAAGTTTTAGATGACACAAATTTAAATTAATCGGTATCCAAAATAGATACGGACATTTGGTGGGGAAAAAAGATTCAAATCTTGTCATACCTAACAGCCAAATTTGAGGGTCATGTTTATAATATATATTAGTATAATAAAATAAATGCGAGTTCTGGAAAAGATAGCAATAATAGGAAGCATGCATTCTGATAAGATCTTTTCTTCTATTGCATTCTATATAAAATTAGTTGAGCTTCTAAATGAACAATTTATCAAAAGAACCTCTATGTAGTTCCAATGATAAGGTTGTGGCAGTATATACATTTTACAGTTGTATATTCAGTTATGTCAGTAGCCCAGTTTCTTTATTTTAAATACTAAAGCTTAGTATTTGCAAATCTAATCTATGCAAAAAAAAGGAGAAATATCTTGTGAGTTCACCTCATTTTGAGTTTTAAGGTTCTAAAAAAACCACGAAATTCGCCTACATTTGAGGAAAATACCCACAAACTAGTAGACCTTTTCCTCAAAAAGAGGAATGAAATTTGTTTCCTATCTCAAAGATTTGATTTTTAGAGTTGAAGTCAAGCACATAATTATAGCAACAAGGCATGAAAATTGAAAATTAGTAAAGCTTATCCACTCGTCACAAAACCACATGCATTGAGAAAACAGCAAGTAAGCCTTCGTCGGCGTAGCTCAATTGGTTCCGTGTGGTAAATTGACTTTAAATAAGCGATTCCAGTCACGGTAGCGATGTGAGAGTTCATTCTTCTTTGTTGGGATGACTTCAGAGGCCAGAATATTGTGTCTCCCACCTAATGAATCATTGATTCTGATTCATCTCCACCGTCTACGCCGGACCAAGAAAACATCAAGTAAATATGGGTCTACTAACGACCAAAACTGCGATTAGGCGTTAAGTGCGGAGCGGTACTATGTTGTCACTTCTTTAACCAAGCTTCTACTTTCTTCCTTCTTTCCTTTTTGACCGTAAAATTAGAATTTGCATGGATTATCGTGCTTTAACTCTTTAGTTTCACTACTTTGGCTGGCTTAAGACTTCAATAATTCTTCATTCCTTTGTGTGCTTCAATACATTCTGTCGTTGCTAATAACTCGATTGACTAAACTTTTAAAATTTATTTATTTGAGAATATACTTTAGAAGAGTAACCGTTTGTATTTAATTAATTAGCTTGAAAGTAGTTTTATCATTATTATTATATTAGAGCATACATTTGTGTTCAAAGTTTTAAAAGTGCTTTCTGGGAAAAATAGCCATCATTCTCCAGCATTTAATTATATATTATCGATATAATTTGCCATGAAATTGTTCTTTTTAATAGTAATAGTTAAATTATTTTATTTTTAAAATTATAAATTTTACATAATATATTACACAACAACAAAAACAAAAACAACATATCCAGTGAAATCTCACAACGTGGATGCAGGAGGTATATTATATGTACATTATATCTACCTTGATAGTTAGAGCGATTGTTTAGAAAGACACTCGATTCAAGACCTTACATAATATATTTGTAAGATGATATTAATCTCCAGGAGTCTTCATTAATATCAAAGTATATATAAGTACAATATTCATCCCTTATACAATTGGAATCTTAAACCTATACAAAAGAGGAATCCTAGTCTTACCATAATTATATATACACAATATATGAAAATATTCTAATTATGGATATGGATACAATTATTTCTATAATATACATGTTTACACACCCCTCGCCAGCGGGAGGAGGCGACATGAGGCGGATCAAGTCAAGAAATAAGCTATGCAGGAAGTCCTTTGATAAATATATCTACATACCGATAGGATGATGAAACATGTAACACTAACACGGCTCAGCGCAACTTTATCACGAACGAAGTGTAGGTCTATCTCAATATGCTTGGTTCGCTGATGTTGAACCGGATTATGAGAAAGATAGATGGCAGAGATGTTATCACAATACACAATAGATGTCTGACGCAAAGGACACTAAAGTTCTATGATGAAATTTACGAGCAACAAATCTCGGCTACCATTTGCAACGTGTACTCGGCTGCAAATTTGGATCGAGTAATATGATGGAAGGGGTCCATAAAAAAAATGGGCTTCTTTTTCTTTTTTATATTTTTCGTTTTAGAATAGAGAAAGAGAGAGGGTAGCTTGTCGCTTGGCAGACCAAGAATCAGATTATCCCCTAAAAAAACATAAAAATCGGAGGTAAAGCGTCGCGTGTCCGGACACCCTACCCAATTTGCATCCGTACAAGAGAGCAACCTGTTTGGTGCAGAGGGGTATATGAGCAAACCATAATCAAGTGTGCCCTTAATGTATCGAATGATACGCTTAAGAGCAGTCAAATGAGACTCCCTAGGGGCATGCATGAATAAGTAGACCTGCTGAATAACATAAGCAATGTCTGGCTTTGTGAATGTGAGAAATGCACCTGCAAGGCTCCTATACAGAGTAGGATCGAAGACTGGAGCATCATCCATAGCACTGAGCTTAGATTTCGAATCAACTAGAGTAGGTGAAACTTTGCAATTCGTCATCTTAACCCTGTACACAATTTCCTCTGCATACTTACGCTGACACAAGAACATGTGGTTGGCACACCTGGTCACTGATATCCCCAAAAAGTAACTCAGCTTCCCCAAATCAGTCATTGCAAATTCAGACTTAAGCAAGACAATAATCTCATTTTTCAATCCGTCAGAGGAGGCAGTAAGAACGATATCATCCACGTAAAGTAATAAGTAAGCAGTGCTACTACCTCGATGAAAAATGAAGAGTGATGTATCACTCTTGCTGCATACAAACTCAATCTGCAAGATATACTTAACAAAGAGATCATACCACACACGGGGGGCCTGTTTCAGGTCATATAGTGACTTACAGAGACGACACACATAATGAAGAACTGCTGGATGGGTGAACCACGGCGATGCATGTTGTCTCTCAGATCCCCATGTAAGAAAGCATTTTTCACATCAAGCTGATGGATGGGCCAGTGTTTGCCCATGGCAATGCTCAAAACTGTGTGGATGGTAGCCGGTTTAACAACCGGGCTGAAGGTCTCACCACAATCAATACCCTCTTGCTGATTAGTGCCATTAGCCACAAGTCGTGCCTTATACCTCTCAAGATCTCCACTATCTCTAAATTTGTGACGAAATAGTCATAGACAACGAATCACATTCACCCCTTCGGGTATAGGTACTAGATCTCATGTGTGTTGTTTAGTTAAAGTTATTCTGACTCGTGAGTTTAAGACGTTAATTAAGAACGTCATTAAGGATTAAGATTCAATTTTCGAACTTAAGTATATTTTTACATGCTATTACGTATTAATTGTCGGTAATGACGTATGTGACGCCAGCAATTTCTTTAATAATAATTAGACATATATATACATGTATCCCGTCATAGAGATGGTAACGTATATAAGATACGACGATAAGATTTTAAGGCAACGAGTGACGATATTAATAGACATGAGATTAAGATTTATTACTTGGGGGTTGTTTTTAGCTAAGAGGACATTTAAGGGACCCAAGTGTTAGTTTTAAGACCATTCTATTCTAATTTCACTCCATTTTCTTAACACCCAAATTTCATCTTCTCATCTCTCAATCCCAATCCGAAATTTCACCATTCTTAGCAAGAATTGAAGTCATTATTATTATCTTCTTCCTAGATTAATTTATCACAATTAGAAGCCAATTTTGATTAACCCAAGACAGTGAAGAAATCGGGATTTCTGGCGAAATTCGAGTCCAAATTCTCGCTTTTGGACAAGATTTTGGGAAGAAAACGTGTATAAATGTTGGTCTAACATTGTAGAAGG
The DNA here is from genome assembly GCA_029844215.1 of Przewalskia tangutica. NCBI lineage: Eukaryota > Viridiplantae > Streptophyta > Magnoliopsida > Solanales > Solanaceae > Przewalskia > Przewalskia tangutica. The sequence continues at coordinate 2,895,590 of JAQGDG010000035.1, forward strand.
TTGCATGTTAAATTGGAGTTGAAGAAGTGACAAATTGGACAAGAAATTGATAAAATTTTGGGTTAAAATCAGAGGCGATGTCACGTTATTCTACGATTTTGAAAAATTCTCAAGGTATGAAATTCTTCTTCTTTTGGTATAGTTTAAGTTGCATGTTGTTGTAAATATTAGGATGGAACTTGTGTTGAGAACTAAACTAGGATTAAGGGAGAATGAGAGTGAAATTGCATGTGTTGTTGCGACATTGATTGTGGCCAATTGTGGGATTGAATTTGGTGTAAAAATTGAAATCAAGATTGATTGTTATTGTTTCTAATTGCATGTTACAAATTTAAAGGGAACATGGAGATTTAAATTGTAGTTGTTTATGTAAGGATGTTGAAATATGAAGTAGAATCTTAAGGAGTAAAAAGATGAGTTACGAAAGTATGTTGTTAATATATTCGAAGACCATTTTATGTACATTGGATTGGAGTGTTGTGATGTTATCCTTATCACTAATTGCATGTTGAGAATGGAAAAGAAATCTTGAGGTTAAGTTGTAATTAGTAATATGAAATTGGATTCTAGGAATTAAGAAAAAGTGTTGGCCGAAAGGTTGATGAAGTTATTGAACGTGGCTGTGTTGTATTAGGGACTATTTTGTTTAGATTATAATATTGTAAATCAAGCATATGTATTGTGATAATTACCTATACATGTCTTAGAAGAATTAAAGTATAGAAAAGGGTAAATTTCACCTTTTTGGATTCTTAAATGTTGATAGAAATTTGGAATTATTGCAATGAACTATTCTAACATGACTAAGGGTTGAATGAGCATGACAAATAAGGGTGATAATCACTTGATTGTTGAAATTATTGTCTTTCAGGAAAATAAAGAGAAGAGAGGTTGTATGATGACATATATGAAGCATATCGGGCTTACCTTAATTGTATTTTGGAATAATATTGGGTTATGAGTGTTGTTGGCTTGTTGATAAATTGTGGATATGCATATAAACGGGGGAAGTGCTACCCGAATTTTTATAGAATAGGAAGTCGCTATTCAACATTACTTATGTTAGAAATCATAAGAATTGACGAAGGTATTATTACTAGTATAGGTTGACGTACTAGATGAGGCGCATCCTAATTTTACATTGGTTGGACGACTAAGAGGTATGTGAGACTATCCCTTCTTTCTTTGGCATGATTTTGTGAGAATCTTTTTTCTTTCTTTTGGCACGAGTTTAACGAAAGTACGGCGGACGTACGTGATCCCTTCAAAGTCTAGTTTTAATAAAATGATATATAATCTGATAAGTGCTTTGACTTTCCAAAAGATGTTTTGAAATGAGTCATGATAAGATCGTGCCTTGATTTTCTAAAGGATAATTTATTTTACTTATTCCATTGAGCCTTATATGATGATTTAAAATGCATAAGATTATTTCATGGCGTCTCAGATGATAGTTTGTATTGCATATAGTTTCTCATGATATTCTACACGTGTAAGTTGTGATTGTATGTTATGAGGACCGAGTCCCAGAATGGGCCAGTAGTTATATGTACGCAGTATGAGGACTGAGTCCCAGAATTGGCCGGGTAGTTATATGTATAAAGTATGAGGACCGAGATTCAGGATGGGCCGGGTAGTTATATGTACGGAGATGATCTTGATTATGATGATTGTTAGACATGCATGACTTTCTTTTCATATGGTGCAGTTGCATTGGTAGCTCTGATTGTTCATATATGTCTCATATTATCTTCTGGCCAGTTACAATCCTCCTTACAGTAATTCATGTTTTACATAATCAATACATTATTTAAATGCGACCAATTTCCTCGGGGTTGCGTTAAATGTCCGCAGTTACGGTGTTGAATAGGTGACCCTCCAGTTTAGGACTTCTATTCAGCAGTTGGAGAGCTCCATTGTTCCGGAGCCAACTATTTGGTACAGAACCTCTTTATTTTGATTGTATATATTTATATGCACGACGGGGTCCTGTCCCGTCTTATGTCACTACCGTACTTTTAGAGGTCTATAGACAGTCGTGGGTGATAGATGTATTTTGGACTTGTGTAGAACGTTTATGCGGTTGAGCTAGCTGTATAATTGTGCTTGTTTTGGGGATGTCCACGTATATAGTGGGGCAGTCTTGCCGGCTTGCGTATTATGACTATTTCTTGGGTTATATGATGCTATTTGGTGGCAGCCTAGTCGGCTTGCCTGTTGTGATTGTTAGTTAGTTGTGTAAGGCAGCCTTGTCGGCTCGCCTATTTTGAGGATATGTTATAGATGCAGCATTGTGTTGCCGAAATTTCTTTAGATCCCGGATTAAATGGATTAAGAGTAACAGGTCGGTAATGACGTCCAATTAGGACGTTTAGTCGCGACCCATAGGGTCGGGTCGAGACAAAAACATTGAATTCCTCAGACATAGCCGCATTTCAATTAGGGTCTTATTTGACCAATATAGGGTTCTTTGGAATTGGTGAAATGGTTTGGACAGACAAGTTAAATTGGACTTCGAGTTTGAAGATTTTATGCTTTGCGCAAGTTACCATTTGGTGAGTGGGGATAGTGGGAGGCTCAAATACGAAGGGATTTGTTGGATATGGAGAAGGAGGGGCTGACGCCATAGGAGGCACCGCGATGCTTGAAGGAGCCGTCGGCGGCGCCGTGGAGCCGTGATCAAGGGTCGGCTCTGTCGATGGTGAAGCAGGAACCTGTTCACAGGAGTTTTGGCGTCGCGGCGCTGACGCTGATTTTGTGGCAGTCCTATGCTCAAGTTGACTGAGGATGATGAGAGAGATGACAAACTCGTCAAGAAAAGAGTAATCATGTTTTTGGAACTTTTTAAGATTCGAAAACGGGAATGTGGTCTCGTCGAATGTGACGTGGCAAGATGTGGATCGGCAGTGGACAAGTCATAGCATAGATAGCCTCATGGTTCGGACGGAAGCCTAGATAGACACGTAAAGTGGGCCAGGGGATAATTTGTGAGGAGCGATGAAGCGATGTTAGGATAGCATAGACAATGAATATTCGACGATGCTCATAAGATGAGACTCTATGATAGAGGATTTCGGTAGGGTACATATTGTGAAGGGTGCTAGTTGAGAGAATATTGAGAACGTATTCTGACATTTTAGCAGCATAGACCCAGAAGGATGGAGGTAGGGAGACATGAATCAATAGAGTATGAATCATATTGTTAATGGTGCGAATGATTCTTTCAGCTTTACCGTTTTGAGGAGAGGTGTGGGGGCAAGAAAAGCGAAAGACCATGCCATTATTAGTACAAAAGCGGTGAAACATAGAGTTATTGAATTCACGACCATTATAGCACTGAAAAGATTTTATGCATTTTTCAAACTGTGTTTGAATGAAAGTTCGAAACTCAAGAAATTTGGCAAACACTTCCGATTTAAATTTGAGAGGATACAATCAAATAAAGTGATAAAAATCATCTAGTAAGATAAAATAGTATTTATGACCGAGAGAACTAGCAACATGTGATGTCCATAAATCGGCATGTATAATATCAAAAGGTGCAAAAGCAACAGAGACAGAATTATTACGAGTGAATTTACAAGTATAGATTAGATTCTTAATTACATGTGGGAATATAGAGTATTTTGAAGGAGAAATGGATTAGGAGGTGGTGTGTATGATGTACCAAAACCCTTTACTGGAATGTGGTGGCCACTAACAACTGTCACAAATTGAGAATGTTTTAACCAAATAGTTTGGGAATATTACCTACAGTCCTGGTATGGTGAGAAGTGGCTCCGGAGTCCATGTACCAGTTGTTGTCAGGCTGTTGCATGTTGAGACTGCTGAAGGCCTGACCTAACTCAGTGGGTGTCATGTTGGACGAGGGCTCCTAGAACCGGTCGTGCATGAAGTTGGCTTGCTACAGGTACTGGACTTTCCGAGGGGCCGGAGAAGGGCCCAACATACCTTGGTGAGAAGCGGTGGAAGGTTCTTTGCCCCGGAGCAATGCATGCCAGATGGAAGTCTTGTTGGCGCGCTGTGACAACTTATGCAATGAGCCCTGTTGTTTTTGTTGTTGGTTCGCTGTCGACCACGACCTCTCTCGCCGCACTGCCACCCTCCACGCGTCCTGCTGCGGTTGAGAGTTTTCTGGCGTTGGATCTTGAGGGCGTTTGACGCCTGCGCGCCGATTGTGCTCATCATGCTTAGACGTCGAGTCTCTTGAGCAACAAGCTGCGAGCGACCTTTGTTAAAAGCGGGAAGTGGATGCGCTGTTGAATCATGGTGGCTTGTAACACCTCATTTTAAACCGGAGTCAGCAGAGTCCTACGTATGGTTGATTCTAAATGTGTTTTTAAAGTCGCCACCTAATTAATTTGGGTGAATTAGGACACCTAAATGTTAACGATTAAAGTAAACATTAACTCCATTTAATGGTCCGCTAAACTTAATGAGATTACGAGTAAGGATTCTTTATTATCCTAAAGAGAAGGGGTAAGGCACCCTAAAGGATCCGCTAACTTGCGGTTGTCCGTTCAAACATATGTTAATTTATTTGGCTAAGGGATGTACATTTTAGAAAAAGATTATTTGAGTAAAGAGATGTAGTAAATATCTAAAGAATATATATATATTGAAAAGGGTCTTATAAGACTAGAAAATATGCAAAAGGTGATTATACATTTATAAGACATGAAATTATTTTTATTTAACAAAGCAGGAAAATGATAAATTACTCCTATTAATATATGTAAGGTTAAGACTCTTATATAAAGTTAATTATGAAGTTATTTTATATACGTGTACGCGAAAATTACTTCCTATGATATTTATGAAGAGTTTAGGAGAAAGTTTATTTCTTAAGAATTAAATATGGAGGAATATATTAAATACATGACTAAGGCATAGCTAGGATTAATTATTTTAGATTTAGATTTATATGATGAACCTAGAATAAATAAGGGATGGATTTATCTTTTAAACTACACTTCCAATGTATTCAAAGCCTAGCAGAGTTGATTTTCCTATTAATTACAAGGTCAACCAATATGACAATAATAAATGAACAGATAAATAAATACGTAAATAAACAAGGGAGGAATGAGATTAGAGTTGTTGTAACATCTAGAACGGATGGCGACACCATCTATTCCTATAGCTGTTTGGAAATCCTGCGACAAGAATGTGGCGGCGATATGGAAATCCTGATGAGTCTCGGTTGATTTAGCTCCCAATGCATGTCAGATAAAAATAAGAAAGAAAGGAAAAGAATTAGTGATGTCCAGCTCTTTATTCAATGACGTGTAAGGTGGCGTGGATTTATGATACACATGAAGCATTTCATATTAACAAGTCAAAATGGATCAGACGTAACAAACGAATAGACAGTGAATGAGAACATGATGTAATGTGGAGGAGGCCCCACTGATATTAATTCTATTGTCAATGCTAAGCAACACGTAAACCCCTTATAAGGCAACAAACCAATACCTATGTACTTAGTTAATTAACAGTTAAAGAAAGAAAACCTGCAAAAGTAAAGCTAGAAATGAAAGCCTATATGAAAATTGTCTTATCGTATTCCATCCTGGGCATTTAATAAGATAAATAAACTGATAGGGGAAAAGTATACAGCCATTCATTTGTGACAGTGGAGAAATATCCGTATTTGAGAATCTGTATAAAATCCCAGGACCGATCTCGGTACTATAACACCTTAATGAAATCTTTGGAAGAAGATTCTAACCTTCTGCACCAATTGTTGTTCTAGGAAGAATGAGGACACACTAATATATCTTAAGCTTGGGATGAGGCCGTCAAAACCTGAAGTAGGTGGTTTAGGCGAATAAGGCAAGCATTCGCCCTAACAGGGAATTATGCGGGGCTCTAGATATTAGGATAGATCATGTCTAAATCCTACCTTACCCCATGAAGTGACTATAAGATGAACATATAAAATAGAGACAATGACTCAAAACAAAAAAATGAGACCTTTGGACAGCAAGACCATGAATAGGAAACCAAATACAAAACCTATACCTTTCTAGTTCATTTGAAACCAACAGATAGAGACATATATGCTTATTCTTAAATGATTTAATCAATCGTGAAATGGTATATGTTCTTAAATGCGTAATAGGCATAACTAGATGAGCAGAGTCATAAACATAATGGACTATCCAGGTCATGCTTGAGTATCACGATCCTAAAAACATGCCATATGTTAGATCTGTTGGCCCTAATATGTTTAAATTTACATATGATGACTCAACAATTATGAGAGACATACAGATGACACTTGAATATTCGTTCAGGATTTGAAATCTGGGTATAATGCATACCTGCTTCAAATAGACCATTTTTAGACACGTATGTATGCAGTCAGCCACAGAATATAGGTATAAGACATTCCTAGTCATCGTTAAGTATACAATTCTGCTTTACAATGATTTTATTATCATTCCCACATAACGTAAACTTTAATTACACGAGACGGTGGAAACAAAGTAGAATAAATATTATGATAGATATTATACTTGTATAGTTAGCTTGAAGTAAATACTTTACCATTTTTAAGAGATGAGAACGCGGGGGTTTATTTTACAATTAAAATGTTTGTTACTTTTCGGGATGATAACACGACATTGTAAATCATGCATCCTTGATCTTAGTAACAATTTGATTGGAGGTCGGTCTTGAGTTATTAAAACACAACAATGTTTTTAGAAAAAGCGAATAAAAGACTACGATTTTTGAATGTAGTCACACAAATATATAATCACATAATCACCTTTTCTAAGACATGGTTGTTGTCACATACACGTAATCTCTTACGATATTTGGAAATAGGTAAGAGACTTGAACCTAGGCACGTAAATACACATAGACACACATAATCCAGGTTAAATTTTGATGTTGTTATCTCAGAAACGTTGGCTTAATTTGAAAAACTTGGGATTGGACACCGTAATCCACTTTTACTTCCCGCTAGCTATTTGCTAGGAGAAGTATTTATTTATAAGTGAGTTCTGCGAAAGTTCATACATGATTACTATCTTTCTGGAGTAATATGCGCACACCTTGATTTAACTAATCATATAAAGCGGTGAAATTTCATACTGATTTGCGACTATCCATTTTGCACGTATAATTAGCTCTTAATGTAATGAATCGGCTAATTCCATGCCTTCCCAATTTATGCATTCAATGGCTTCAATATGATGAACATTTAATATGCGCAAAAACCAATAATGACGGAGATGGCAAAGCATTAGCGACCTTTACTCGATCGACACATAACACGGACGATAAACAACCCGTTCGGACGACCGCATACCGGCTTAAATAGTAAATCACATTAATGTCCACAATCACAAAAGCCAGTAACAATCCATATTACCTTTTGTCTGTGATGAGTCCGAGACGACGGCGAGCTTACCTTTGAATCGTCAAAGAAAGTTTCTAGTACTTGTTTGAGACTAGTTTGGGTGATTTTTTTGATTGAGTTACGCCTTGATCATGCGTTGGTTCTATCCTCCAAGCTATGTGTTCTTCCGATATTCTCGCTCTGTGAATGTTGCTATTAGACTCATCTGAGCCCTGCCCTCATGTGTTCTGAATCGATTGAAGAGTGAAGGTGGTTTTTCCCCGGTCCAAGGCCTGCCTATTGCATGTGTATCGATTTGTATTTATAACCATCATTTGGGTTCTGAGTTGGTAAGTTATTGGTACCACGATTTTAGGCGATTTGATTGAGATTCTTCAGTGTTGATTTTGGTAAGGTTTTATTATCGATTTGACACGATTTGGGCGAGATTTTGTGCTGGTTCGCGTTATGGTAAGAAATCGTTGGAAAAGAGGGGAGATGACTGGGGATAGGATTATGTTACCATTTTGAGGATGAGGGTGAGTACGTTGGTTACGCTGGTAAAGGGAAGGGTCGCCGGATTCTCAGGCGAGAATCTCGGCGAGGAAGGGGGCGTGAGGGAGGCGATTGTGAGGTGCTGTTGCGGCGATTGAAACTTAGGTTTTTTTTAAGGTTTCGTTTAGTTTTCTTTTCATTTCTGTTGACAGGGAAGGTAAATAGGCTATGGGTTATGAGGAACGACGGGGAATGGGCTGCTGGGGCGTATTGGGCTTGCGGTGTAGTGGGCTGCGTTTTATTAAACTAGGGTAAGGGCCTGGGTAGTTAGTGAAGGGTATTTAATTTTAGGAATTAGTTTTAGGTAGTAGGTATTTAATTTAGGTTGAGTTTTTATGTTGTGTTTTAATTCTAGGTGTATTAATTAATGATAAATTAAATTGTTTATATTGTGATTAAATTATTTTAGGTGTTTTATTAGTCTAATTGTTATAATAATAAACGCGGGCGTGTTATTTAATTAGTGCTTAATATTTTAGAATGCGGCGCTATTTATTTAAATCTTATTATTGTGCGTTATTATTTAAAATAAGTTATGAAATTGATTTGCGTATTAATAAATGCGACTATGCTACCTGACACGATGTCATTGCTAAATTATTTATTTTATGTATTTATTAATTATTTATTAATTATTTAAGAATTACGACAGAGCTTGAAATTAATTAATGCGGGCGCGAGACTCTAAATGCTTAATACTCTACGTAGAAAAATGCGAAGTTATTATTAAATTACTTATTTATGCATGTATTAATGTTTTATTGCTGCATTTTATTATTTTAAAATTATTAGAATTATTGTTGAAAATTAGTGTAATTGTATAGTTAATGACTGGACGGAGGGTCAAAATTGGGTGTCAGCATGTCCTCTTTGTATGGAGATGATGGAAGAATCTTGGACAAAGCGTTGACTCATGCCAATTTTGTCTCGACCTCGCATTAAAATGTTGGGCAATTGGGCACGACGCGGACTCAAAAATTGTCGATGTCGAGCTATGATGACCTTTGGGCTACCATGGTCAAAACACCAAAGTGGGCTAATGCGGACTGAAATTGTCGGTGTCGAGTTATGATGACAACGCTATGGTGCAAAAAAAGAAATAAAGCGGCTTGAACTCGGGTGTCTTCATGGCTTGCGGTCTTTGGGTTCTATGGTGATGTGGAGCGAGTGACCGACGCTGAGGCCGCTTCGCCAATCGTTGGGAAGGTTGGCCCCAACAAATTGCCGTCATTGTAAGAGAAAATCCACGTTGTTCTCCTGCTCCTGCATGCTAAGACTTAAGCAAACGGTTAGTGCATAACTGTTAAGGCAAAACAATGTAAGAATGTGAATTTGTCTTTGTAGTCGATTGTATAAAATGAAATGATGATAATCTGTACGTCTTGTATAAACGACGCAGATGTTCGTCGTTGTATGGGCGAGATGCGAGATGTTAAATCGTTGTATGGGCGAGATCAGATGTTAAATGCGTTGTATGGGCGAATGCAGATGTTCGTCGTTGTATGGGCGAGACGATGTTGCCGTTGTATGGGCGGGATGCAGATGTTCGTCGTTGTATGGGCGAGACGCAGATGTTCGCCGTTGTATGGACGCAGATGTTCGTCGTTGTATGGGCGAGATGCGAGATGTTAAATCGTTGTATGGGCGAGATGCAGATGTTAAATGCGTTGTATGGGCGAGATGCGAGATGTTAAACGTTGTATGGGCGAGATGCAGATGTTCGCGTTGTATGGGCGAGATATGTTCGCCGTTATATGGACGAAATGTAATAAATGCGTTGTATGGACGATATGCGCAGATGTTAAATCGTTGTGTGGACGATATGCGAGATGTTAAATGTCGTTGTGGGACGATATACGAGATGTTAAATGCGTTGTATGGACGATATGTAGATGTTCGTCGTTGTATGGACGATATGTATATATTCGTTGTATGGACGAATGCGGATGTTCGTGCGTTGTATGGGCGAGATGCGAGATGTTAAATCGTTGTATGGACGAGACGCAGATGTTACGTCGTTGTATGGGCGAGATGCGAATGTTCGTCGTTGTATGGGCGAGACGGATGTTCGCCGTTGTATGGGCGAGACGGATGTTAAATGCGTTGTATGGGCGAGACGAGATGTTATGCCGTTGTATGGACGATATGCAGATGTTCGTCGTTGTATGGACGAAATATAGATGTTCGTCGTTGTATGGACGAAACGTAGATGTTCGTTGTTGTATGGACGATATGCAGATGTTCGTCGTTGTATGGACGATATGTAGATGTTGTATTGGAATGTTATTGTCCTCATTGTTCCTGTTGACTAGTAGAAAATTATGTTGATTTTTGAACATCCTTATCCGAAATCGGCGGTATATTCTCCCATACTCTCGGTGCTCCGCTGCAGCCAGGCTCTCTTTTAAACTTTGTCCAGTTTATGTCGATCTTTCGAGCATATGGAATCATATTTGTCGATGTCCTTTCGTGGCGAAGTCCTTAAAAATTGTCCCAGTTTTGACTGACGAAACTGGGTCGGATATATGTCGTTGCCTGGACATAGTGCTGATAACGTCGTCGCACAGGCGTATTCTTCTTGGCGTCGTTTGGACTTGTTGTCTGATAACGCCGTTATGCGGGCGTGTTGCTGTTGCTTCTGTAGAATAAATGCCCCTGCAAGCTAAGCTTGAGAAAAGTTAGTGCATAACTGTTAAAACAGAATGATAAATATTTGAGAAAGGCAATTATATGGGTAGAGATGTCGTCCCTGAGATGTTTCTTTGCAACTGACGAATTGTCATGATGCCTTTGTTGTGTGTTTTATGCCTGAGCCGATGCGCTAGACTTTGTTGCGGACTTTTGAATTATTGATTGTCGATTGCCTCTCTGCTTATGTTGTTTCTTTCTGCTTTTGCTAATATGAAGAACTTTTGTTGTATCTTCTGCTAATATGAAGGACCTGCACTCAAAGAAAATTTTGTGAGTTTTGGGGGGTGGTCGATTCGTATTTGACTTCGCCGTCTTATTCCTTGACATCTGCGTGCCTTGCTTGTTTGGACTTGCAACCCCTGTCTGGTTTCCTACATTGTCCCAGTTTTGAAAAGGGTGTTTGGCCTAAGGGGGTCTCAATGGAGTTTCAGATGTTATGTGTATTCTTGTTATTTTGAACGGCGGAAAGTTTCTAATGGTGTGGCCGAAGCCGATTTAGGCCTACGTATCCCCACGAGAATCGTGTCATGACGTAGTTCATTACAAGCGAATATTGGATAAAATTCTAAAGGTGGGACCGAGGCCGATATGACCGCCTACGTATCCGCCAAGGGAATCAGGTCTAACGTAGTTCCAAATACAAGCAAAAGAACAATTGGGATTTTTCTAGAAGGTGGGACCGAAGCCGATGTGGCCGCCTACGTATCCGCCAAGGGAATCAAGTCACACGTAGTTCAGAATACAAGCAAAAGAACAATTGGGATTTTTCTAGAAGGTGGGACCGAAGCCGATGTGGCCGCCTACGTATCCGCCAAGAAAATCAGGTCACACGTAGTTCAGATTACAAGCCAAAACAAAGGAAAACATTATTAAAGCTTAAATACGAGTCTTGAATTATTCTGCTAAATTAAATTGTTCTTTCTTATCCGGCCCAGCGACCGAACAAGGGTGCAAATCCAACCAATACGCCTTCTTGCTCTGTGTCATGGCTGGCTGGGTCTTCATGCTGCTATCAATATCTTCTTCTCTTGGCTTCTGCGTGGTGCATGCTCGGATGAATGATTGATTCAGGCGGGGCGGGCTCCGGCCAGGGAATGTATTCCTCATCTAAGGTTGTCAGGTGCACATTGACGTGGCCGTGGTTTGGCAAGGGATTATCATGCACATTTGGGGCGGACTCCTTTGAATTACCCTTCTTTGATCAACGCCGATTACGTCACGAGGAGTAGCAATTTCGATGTCGTGCCCTTCGACCGGAGTGGTATGCACAATGTTTGGTTTTATCGTGCCCTCGGGAAGTAGGCACAGGAATATTTACGGAATTGGGCGAGTATTCTGCGACTTTCGCCTCATACACTTGGGCTATGGAGTGCAGTTAAAGGTGTATAGGTTACGGTTGGTTTTCTAGCTTTATCACGGGGTTTGAAGGTGTTTAGTGAGCAGGCGTTTGGTGTGGCGTATGCGAATGGGTATCGTAAGGGGTTGTCGCATTGCAAAAGTGGGTTTGTGGTGGCCTTTGGTTTGTGTTTGGTGGAGCATAATTTGGTTTTGTGTGGGATGTATGGACGCATTGTATATTGGCTGAATGGGATATGTAGTAAGAGGGTACTGGTAGTAATTTGGAGGATTTTGATTTTGGTTGTTTGCGATGTGAGTACTTGATGATGTTTTGAGCCTTCGATTTGGCTGCAGGTTTGCTATTTGCTGCGGTATTTGGGCGAGCTGCTCGACCGGATCTATGCTGCCTTTCTCCTCTGAGACCCCTGCTTTGCCTATAGGAACCAAGACAGGTTCCGACTCGTTCCGCTCAGATGCCTTTGAATCAGTCATGTCGCTGGACTGTGCCTTTGATCTTGTGGGATATCGATGTTCTGCCATTGCTTAGTCAAATACAAATCGACCTTTGGGGAGATGATAAATCCTTCTAAAAATGCAACAAACGGTGTTAGCATTGAGCACATAATTTGCAGGTATGTAACAGATATATCGCACATAGCACATTCAAACGTTTCCTAACACGCAGGGGGACCTCTTTATGCCAGAGGTAGGCCTAAACGTCACATATGCGAGGTCGTGATGGATTTGTCCAAGCCGTCCAACTGTAATGCCTTTGCTGGAAATGGCGACCAAATGACGGTGCACTTTTCCCAATTTCAGCATGTCATGATTAGGCTTGGATTTGTCTGTCATCACCATGCTACACATAATATCTTTGGTTGGCCGTTGGGTTGAGAAACCCGACAAGTTTGGTGTCTTCCTAATTGTGGTGTCGATGCGGGCCGACCACCTAAGGTAAATGCAATGCCCTAAAATAAAGGTGGTATAGCTCATCTTAAGTTTCTAAGATTTGGCTTTTCGACGCGAGTTCCCGAGCGACAACTCGATGAGAAGGCTACGCGCCACCGGTTAGACCGGACACTCACGTATATTACCGACTCTCCTAAATTTGGATTTTGAAGAAAGAATTTTGCTGATGCACCAGTAGCCTCACATGTAGTGTGTGATAGTGTGAATTTTCCAGAGTGGAAGAAATATGAACGGAATGCCAGTTTAAGGAAAGCAGTAACAAATAGCAGTTAAGGCAATATGCAAATATTTTATATGTAAAGCAGAATAGTTCAAACAAAACATAAAAGCAAATAAGTGTGAAACGTAAAAGCAAGCAAATTAAGCAAATAAGAAAAAGGAAAAATGAAGCACAATAATTAACCTATGTTTGTTATGGTTAAGAACCTGATAATCCCGGTGAGTCGCCATCAGAACACCCCATTTTAAGCCGAGTCAACGGAGTCCTACGTATGGTTGATTCCTAAATGTGTTTTTAAGGAGTCGCCACCTAATTAATTTGGGTGAATTAGGACACCTAAATGTTAACCTGATTAAAGTAAACATTAACTCCATTTAATGGTCTGCTAAACTTAATGAGATTCTGAGTAAGGATTCTTTATTATCCTAAAGAGAAGGGGTAAGGCACCCTAAAGGATCCGCTAACTTGCGGTTGTCCGTTCAAACATAGGTTAATATATTTGGCTAAGGGATGTACATTTTAGAAAAAGATTATTTGAGTAAAGAGATGTAGTAAATATCTAAAGAATATATATATATTGAAAAGGGTCTTATAAGACTATGAAAATATGCAAAAGGTGATTATACATTTATAAGACATGAAATTATTTTTATTTAACAAAGTAGGAAAATGATAAATTACTCCTATTAATATATGTAAGGTTAAGACTCTTATATAAAGTTAATTATGAAGTTATTTTATATACGTGTCTTGAAAATTACTTCTATGATATTTATGAAGAGTTTAGGAGAAAGTTTATTTCTTAAGAATTAAATATGGAGGAATATATTAAATACATGACTAAGGCATAGCTAGGATTAATTATTTTAGATTTAGATTTATATGATGAACCTAGAATAAATAAGGGATGAATTTATCTTTTAAACTACACTTCCAATGTATTCAAAGTCTAGCGAGTTGATTTTCCTATTAATTACAAGGTCAACCAATATGACAATAATAAATGAGCAGATAAATAAATACGTAAATAAACAAGGAGGAATGAGATTAGAGTTGTTGTAACATCTAGAGCGGATGGCGACACACCATCTATTCCTATAGCTGTTTGGAAACCTGCGACAAGAATGTATGGCGATATGGAAATCTGATGAGTCTCGGTTGATTTAGCTCCCGATGCATGTCGGATAAAAATAAGAAAGAAAGGAAAAGAATTAGTGATGTCCGATCTTTTATTGATGGCGTGTAAGATGACGTGGATTTATGATACACGTGAAGCATTTCATATTAACAAGTCAAAATGGATCGGGCGTAACAAGCGAATAGCGGTGAATGAGAACATGATGTAATGTGAGGAGGCCCCACTGATATTAATTCTATTGTCAATGCTAAGCAACACGTAAACCCTTATAAGGCAACAAACCAATACTATGTACTTAGTTAATTAACGATTAAAGAAAGAAAACTGCAAAAGTAAAGCTAGAAATGAAAGCCTATATGAAAATTGTCTTATCGTATTCCATCACGGGCATTTAATAAGATAAATAAAGCGATAGGGAAAAGTATCTGAGCATTCTGTTGTGACCCGGAGGAAATATCCGTATTTCAATCTGTATAAAATCCCAAGAAGCGATCTCGGCGATTATAACACCTTAATGAAATCTTGGAAGAAGATTCTAACCTTCTCTGCACACCCGATTGTTGTTCTAGGAGAAGAATGAGGACACGCTAATATATCTTAAGCTTGGGATGAGGCCGTGAAAGCAGACAAAGTAGGTGGTTTAGACGAATAAGGCAAACATTCGTCCTAACAGGGAATTATGCAGGGCTACCGATATTAGGATAGATCATGTCTAAATCCTACCTTACCCCATGAAGTGACTATAAGATTAACATATAAAATAGAGACAATGACTCAAAACAAAAAAATGAGACCTTTGGACAGCAAGACCATGAATAGGAAACCAAATACAAAACCTATACCTTTCTAGTTCATTTGAAACCACGGATAGAGACATATATGCTTATTCTTAAATGATTTAATCAATCAGTGAAGCGGTATATGTTCTTAAATGCGTAATATGCATAACTAGATGAGCAGAACAGTCATAAACATAATGGACTATCGGTCGTGCTTGAGTATCACGATCCTAAAACATGCCATATGTTAGATCTGTTGGCCCTAATAGGTTTAAATATACATATGATGACTCAACAGTTATGAGAGACATACGGATGACACTTGAATATTCGTGCGGGATGAAATGCGGGTATAATGCATACCTGCTTCAAATAGACCATTTTTAGACACGTATGTATGCAGTCAGCCACAGAATATAGGTATAAGACATTCCTAGTCATCGTTAAGTATACAATTCTGCTTTACAATGATTTTATTATCATTCCCACATAACGTAAACTTTAATTACACGAGCGGTGGAAACAAAGTAGAATAAATATTATGATAGATATTATACTTGTATAGTTAGCTTGAAGTAAATACTTTACCATTTTTAGAGATGAACGCGGGGTTTATTTTACAATTAAAATGTTTGTTACTTTTCGGGATGATAACACGACATTGTAAATCATCATCCTTGATCTTAGTAACAATTTGATTGGAGAATTCGGTCTTGAGTTATTAAAACACAACGATAATGTTTTTAGAAAAGCGAATAAAAGACTACGATTTTTGAATGTAGTCACACGAATATATAATCACATAATCACCTTTTCTAAGACATGGTTGTTGTCACATCACATAATCTCTTACGATATTTGGAAATAGGTAAGAGACTTGAACCTAGGCACGTAAATACACATAGACACACATGTCAGGTTAAATTTTGATGTTGTTATCTCAGAACACGTTGGCTTAATTTGAAAAACTTGGGATTGGACCTCGTAATCCCTTTTACTTCCCGCTAGCTATTTGCTAGGAGAAGTATTTATTTATAAGTGAGTTCTGTGAAACAGTTCATACATGATTACTATCTTTCCTGGAGTAATATGCCGAGCACCTTGATTTAACTAATCGTATAAAGCGGTGAAATTTCATCTGATTTGCGACTATCCATTTTGCACGTGTAATTAGCTCTTAATGTAATGAATCGGCTAATTCCATACCTTCATTTATGCATTCAATGGCTTCAATATGATGAACATTTAATATGCCAAAACCAATAATGACCAGAGATGGCAAGCATTAGCGACACTACTCGATCGACTATAACACGGGCGATAAACACTTCATTCACGGACAGCGAGCTTAAATAGTAAATCACATTAATGTCCGCAATCACAAAAGCGGTAACAATCCATATTACCTTTTATGCGTGATGAGTCAGAGGCGACGGCGAGCTTACGCTGAATCGAAAGAAAGTTTCTAGTACTTGTTTGAGACTAGTTTGGGTGATTTTTTTGATTGAGTTACGCGCGATGATCGTTGGTTCTATCCTCCAGCTATGTGTTCTTCCCGATATTCTGCGCTCTGGTGAATGTTGCTATTAGACTCATCCGAGCCACGCCTCACGTGTTACGAATCGATTGAAGAGTGAAGGTGGTTTTTCCGATCGAGGCACACTGTGCGTATGTCGATTTGTATTTATAACCGTCATTTGGGTTACGAGTTGGTAAGTTATTGGTACCGCGATTTTAGGCGATTTGATTGAGATTCTTCAGTGTTGATTTTGGTAAGGTTTTATTATCGATTTGACACGATTTGGGCGAGATTTTGTGCTGGTTCGCGTTATGGTAAGAAATCGTTGGAAAAGAGGGGAGATGACTGGAGATAGGATTATGTTACCATTTTGAGGATGAGGGTGAGTACGTTGGTTACGCTGGTAAAGGGAAGGGTCGCCGGATTCTCAGGCGAGAATCTCGGCGAGGAAGGGGGCGTAAGGGAGGCGACTGTGAGGTGATGTTGCGGCGATTGAAACTTAGGTTTTTTTTTAAGGTTTCGTTTAGTTTTCTTTTCATTTCTGTTGACAGGGAAGGTAAATAGGCTATGGGTTATGAGGAACGACGGGGAATGGGCTGCTGGGGCGTATTGGGCTTCGATTGTAGTGAAACGCGTTTTATTAAACTAGGAGTAAGGGCACAGGTAGTTAGTGAAGGTATTTAATTTTAGGAATTAGTTTTAGGTAGTAGGTATTTAATTTAGGTTGAGTTTTTATGTTGTGTTTTAATTCTAGGTGTATTAATTAATGATAAATTAAATTGTTTATATTGTGATTAAATTATTTTAGGTGTTTTATTAGTCTAATTGTTATAATAATAAACGCGGGCGTGTTATTTAATTAGTGCTTAATATTTTAGAATGCGGCGCTATTTATTTAAATCTTATTATTGTGCGTTATTATTTAAAATAAGTTATGAAATTGATTTGCGTATTAATAAATGCGACTATGCTACACGACACGGCGTCATTGCTAAATTATTTATTTTATGTATTTATTAATTATTTAAAATTACAATGAGCTTGAAATTAATTAATGCGGTATGAGACTCTAAATGCTTAATACTCTACGTAGAAAAATGCGAAGTTATTATTAAATTACTTATTTATGAATGTATTAATGTTTTATTGCTGCATTTTATTATTTTAAAATTATTAGAATTATTGTTGAAAATTAGTGTAATTGTATAGTTAATGACTGGACGGGAGGGTCAAAATTGGGTGTCAACTGTTGTCCCTCAAACTTGTTGGTATTCATATGAGATTTTTTTTGAATCATTTTGCACTATATCGCAATTGATAGAGGAGATGTACTGTTACTGTTATAAGGTTTTATTATTGTATGTACAATGAATTTTATTAAGGACGTCAAAAAAAATGTGAAGAACAATTTATGTGTTACCAAACTAAATTATGATAGAGAGATAAAATTCACTTAATCTATCATTGTATGAACGTGTTTTTTGGTCTAATGACATTAGTGGTTGTACTGAATCTTAATTTAAAATAGTTCCTTTGTTAAATTAATGATATCTCTATTCCACTATGATGTCCTTTTCACTTTACCAAAGTTAAAAAGAAAAGGTGACATTCTGAGTATTATTGATCCAAATAGTTTGATTTATGTTGCTATGTGTTATTTAGTGTAATTTATTTTATCTTATTTAGTTGTGTTAGTTATTGCTTCCTGTTAGCTATGGCTTCATGTTGTTAGAATGCACTACCATTGCGTATTTGATTTTTACTATCTGCATGTTCACATTACTTTAATTTTTCGTCGAGTCTGACCGTTTCTCATACTTTATTTTGTTTTGTTTGCTTTGTCTGATTATGTTTTGTCTTGAGTCGAGAGTTTCTCGAAAACAGCCGCTCTACCTACCAAGATGGAGATGAGGTCTGTGTACATTTTACCCTTCACAGACCCCACATTGTGGATTTCACTGGTTATGTTATTGTTGTTGTTGTATTTGTACGATTATGAAATGGAAAAAAACTAAGTACTACACAAAATTATAATACCTTTGATGTAATTTATATACAAATGGAGTAGATAGTTTTCTCCAAACTTATTTTGATATTATTAGAACATCTAGCAAAAGGATTAGCATTTCACAAAGGATTATTACCGTTAAAGAAGTCAATTATAGTCCAGGCCGGTTTTGCATATTTAATATCCTTACATCCTTTTGTTATTATGACAAGATTTAATCACTGGATGTCATGACCCAATACAGGTTACGTATTTAATACCTTATTTAAACTCTAACGGTAATTATAATTTAGGCGCCCAACACTAAGGGAGCGTTTGGTTCGGGTAAACAGGAAAGGGAAAGGGAATGAATGAATGAAATTCTCTTTGTTGTTGTTTGTTTTACCTTATTTTTTCATTCTCTTTACCCCTTTTCCACTTCCACTCCCTTTCCTTGAGTCCACCCACCCCCTAGGTATTGAATTTTCTTTCTCCAATCCGGACTCAGGACCACTCTGACCACCCCGGTCCCCGAACCATCCAAAACCAAACATGTAGGGACAATCAGGTAATTTCTTTCATTTCATTTCATTCCCTTATTGAATTCCATTCCGTTTACCGCGAACCAAACACACCCTAAATCCGTATGGAACACACATCATTAGAGTTTTGATGTTGTGTGTTCAATTGTTCAAATCCCTCAAGCTAATTCCTAAGGCCTGTTTGGAAAGGTTGCCTTGTAATTGTTTTTTGGTATAATTAAATAGTTATTTCTAATGCGATAATATTACTATTTTTAGGTCAAATTGATTTTTTGCTAAAATAACACTCATTTTAAATGAGAGAAAATAATATTCTTGATAGGGAGCGCTTCACTTTTTCTAATGAGTTCATCCACCCTCGAATCTCTTCTCCTACTCTGTTAATTCTCCAAAATGAATTTATCTAATGAATTGCCAAATCAGACCTGGAATTATCGTCAAGGTTTATGTATATTAGTATCAATATTAGTGGTATCTCACACAACATATGTAAATTCTATTTAAATTCTCTCCCTATGCAATTTCATAATTAAAAGGAAAAAAAACCTGACGCAAATATCATATAAGTACTCATCCACCTTCCATGTCCCTCTGGTTTATCTTGCCGGCTCGCCAAACAACAACGAAATCCCTCTGAAATTGCTTATCACCCCCACTCCCTTATTTTCAATTTTATATAGCTTTCCATATTCCAACCCACCCTATCTCAAATCATTCTCCTATTAATATATATGTCCTTCAATTTCTTATAGTAAATAAAAAAAAGCCATAGAGAGATAATGAAGGCTAATAGTGCAAAGCTTATAGTTTTTCACCCTTCTCTACAGAAACAAGCATCAGGAACAATCTCAGCTTCTCCACGCATTTGGTTTCTTGTTTTCCTTTCCTTCTTCACTTTCGCTTTTGCACTTACTTTCTTCACCGCTAAAGATAACACAATACCCAGTACCGGAACACCTTCCTTTACCGTTAACTCTCAGTTACCGTCAAGTGTATTCGACGCGCTTCTTCACTATGCGTCCGTTAACTCCTCCACCGTTTCTTCCCGTATGTCTGCCGTGGAACTCAACACAATAGCCACCGTCCTCCGCCGTTGCAAAAAACCATGTAGTTTCCTTGTTTTTGGTCTTACACATGAAACTCTTCTCTGGCACTCTATCAACCATGATGGTCGTACAGTTTTTATTGACGAAAGTGCTTATTTAGTCTCTAAATTAGAAGAAAAACACCCAGAAATCGAACCTTATGATGTTCAATTCACAACCAAAGTGAATGAATTACACGAGTTGTTGGATTACACAAAAGAACATATCAAAGGTGAATGCAAGCCTGTGCAAAATCTTTTATTTTCCGATTGCAAATTAGGCATAAATGATTTACCTAATCATTTATACGACGTCGCATGGGACGTTATTTTAATTGATGGGCCACGTGGCTATTCTGCTTCCGCTCCGGGAAGGATGGCGGCGATATACACTGCTGGTGTATTTGCCAGGAGCAAGAAGGGTAATTCCGACAAAACACATGTGTTTGTGCACGAATTTGATAGAGATGTAGAGAGAATTTGCAGTGAAGAGTTCTTATGCAATGAGAATTTGGTTGAAACGAAGGAATTATTGGGGCATTTTGTTGTGGAAAAAATGGAAGCTAATAGGTTTGAATTTTGCTCTGTATTTGATCCTTCTTCATCTCCTTCAACATCATCGTCTTATGTTGTTTGACCAAAAAAAAACGAAGCTGATGTCATTAATTTTTTTTCCTTTTTAATTATGTTAAGTTTATAGATATGAGTAAAGGAGGGTAGTGCAGTGCAGTAAGCTTCTGGTGTGTGGGGGATCCAGAGAAGGAAGACTACAAAGGTAGCTTCTGGTGTGTATAGGGGATCCGGAGAATTAGGACCACAAAAGTTCGTGATAACTTTATCGATTACTCTAATACTCCATAGGAGTAATGTGTAATATTTTATAGGTTATCAAGTGTGAAATATTTTAGAAGCTAAAAGCAATGGTGAATCAAGTATTGCTTTTCGAAATTTTGCTGTCTTCTTCTTTCGAGTTACTAGTTACTCCTTAATTAAACCTAATTTGGCTGAAAATGACATTTGAAATTAATTAATTAATTAATATAATCCCTGGGTGTGACATTTTGCAAGGATTTTTCAGGTATAACAATCTTAGCTTTAGGAAACTTTGGTTATTAGCTAAATTTCTTTTCGTCTTGTAGCGCTAATAATTGCCTCTACGTGTTCATGTTTTTAATTTCATGTGATCTTTACACTTTTGTACTTCGTGTGCTCTGCAGATCTTCTACCTTTTATTTTAAGACGTTTTTATCAATTCCTTCATATTTGATACTAATTTGGATTACATTTGTCAAATGTTCCAATTTTAAATCCCACTTGTTAAGAGACTCAACCAAAAAAATTTATATAGAGAATCAGCTAGCATGTCTTGCGATTTAGGTCTTCTTCTTCTGTGACTTATTATTCGCCAGACCCTTATTTACAATGTGGGTATGGAAACGTAGCTTTGACGGCTCCTTGGGACGAGTCCTTTGTAGTAACAAAGACACGAACTGAATAATAAAAGATTTTTTAATTAATTGGAATTGAACAGTTAATTTTGAAGTTAGGTGTGATATAAAATCAAACGAGGAGGCGACACTTGTGTTTGAACCTAAGGATGATGTGTCAGTGATTGAA
Source organism: Przewalskia tangutica (assembly GCA_029844215.1). Lineage (NCBI taxonomy): Eukaryota > Viridiplantae > Streptophyta > Magnoliopsida > Solanales > Solanaceae > Przewalskia > Przewalskia tangutica. The sequence continues at coordinate 2,917,380 of JAQGDG010000035.1, forward strand.
TTTTCCGAATATTTGAATTGAGTTTAAAGTTTTTTTATTAGATTCTCAAATATTGGCCACGCGCATCGGACAAGCGTTATTGTAACACGAATCAGATTGTGCGACGCGTGTCAATAATTAAGTCCAAGAGTGCGTGAGGTAAAGTTTCAGCGGAATTCACGTGGACCGTCAGTCAGAAATACAGTGGGCCTACAGTTGTACATATTATTGGCCCACAGGCTCATTCTTCTTTTATGGCAGATCACGTGGCTCACGTGACAAAAGACTAACATTTAACGGGCTTCACGGCGGTGAACGTGTCGGTGAGGTGACCCTTAAGGACTTGTTTGATACGTCTCACGGAAATATACTAATTTCATTGAATTAGACTATACTGTATTGAACTGGACTATATTAATATATAATGAACGGTATTAGAGTATTAATATATAATGAATTGTATTTTTTGTTATTTTTAGTATAGTCAGGAGAGACCCACCTGCTAGATAAGTCTCAAAAATGGCATTTGGACTGTACTATTTTTAAAAATAGTCTGATCTTTGCGTCCACAAAATCTTTGTATTATTTTTGTATTGATGCAATCGATTTAATACATGTTGAATGTAGTCGAGGCACTCTGATCGAAATGGTGAGCTTTGGTCGAAATGCGGCGCATGAAGCTTCACGTCGCTGTGACAATGACTGCGACTGAGGCGATCGAGAAGTCGCGGCAACACCACAAGATACGTGCGACCGTCACACCACATCGCAACTATTCCTCTACCTGATCGATGGACTTCCGGGAGATTATTTGCTGAAATCGTTATATACTGTTATAGATTGTTAGACTAATTAATAGTTGGTTTTATCTTTCTATTTTACCGCTTCCTAATTCTATAAATGTAGTAGAAGGCTCAGATTATGCGATTGAATAAAATATTATAAAAGTTTCCTGACTCATATCCTCTTATCTTTCGATTCTTCCCGATTGATGAATTTCTAACATTGTAACATGGTATCAAAGCCGTTACAGCGGAGAATCGAAGAAATCGCATCGTCAATCGAAATAGACTCGAAAGCTACATGAAGATCGATTTGATTTTATGAGTTTTGAGGTTCGATTGTGTTCGATTACAAATCGCGTTGCTTCGCTTTCCGGTTGTTTGCAAGGATTAGTTGATTGAAGATTCGTATGGAGAACGTTCGATAGATTAGGCGGGATCGTCCAATGAGGATCGCGTATGCGGACTTAGGAGTAGTGGCGTCGTAGTATTTGTTGGTCGTAAATGAATGAAGTAAACTTACGTTCGACTCGATTGGAGAACGGTGGGTTCCTCATGTCGATCCGAGTCATTGCTCGACTCGATGCGTATTTACGTTGATGCGTCACGATGCCACTCTTATTTCTAGCAAATTCCAAACCCAAAAAATGTCGTAAATCTCCTAAATCCTTAATTTTGAAGTTCTGTTGAAGCAGCTGCTTAGTTTTTTGGATTAGAAGTGCATCATCCCCTGTAATAAGTAAATCATCCAAATATATAAGAACCGCGCCATCATGACCATCCGCTTTTGGTGAAGAGAATAATCCAAATGACTGCGACAAAGCCAAAAGAAGCCAGCGATGAATTAATTTTATGTTCGACATCGTGAGTGCATTTGATCCGTATAGAGACTTGACGACCTTTCTTTCTTGACTATTAAAACCCTGTGGTAGGTCGTATAGACATCTTGATGAGATCTCCTTGCGAGAATGCATTAAATACATCCATCGGTATATATTTGACCGCTTTGAAGCGTAATGAGATCACGGATCTTACGATGACCATTTGGCCTACGTGAAAAAGTGTCTTGATAGTCATGCCGTTTTGGTTGTATCCACTTTCCCGCAAGCCTTGTCTTGAACCTCTCGATCTCGCGGATGCGCATACTTGATCTTATCGCCCACTTGCGACTATAGCGCCTTACGGCGGGAAGATCCACTATCTCCCGTGTATGGTTATCCTCGAGGCGAACCTCGGACTTCGTAACCACATCCGCTGTTGTCTTTCAACGCCTCGTGATATGGTAGGGGTTCGTACTCATCTGTCACTTTCACTAGAAATGCGTGATAAGTGGATGATAAGCTGCATAGTGAAAGTATCGACAATGGGTATAGGCGTATCTGCGTACTCTTTGAATCTTTGTAGGTTGAATAAAATCCTTAAATCCGTGAGGGTCTTATTCTGTCGGATCTTCTTATCATGGAGTTTGAGTAGTGGTCCTGATATGTGAAGGAAGCAAAACAATCTCGGAGGAAGGAGAACGCCGCGTTGACTATATCTCGCGATTGGCCTATCGCGTTAATAAATGCATCGTCATCTGAGCTCAATTAAGTAATTGTTCATCGACTCTTGATCTGCTTGCTCCGTCGACTCGATAGTATGTTGGCTGCGCGCGTTTGGCATATCACGATATACTCTTGCGGACTATAGGAGTAAAGATGTTAATGTATGCGGAGTGGTGTCTGCTTTCCGATATGCGAAGGAAAATATGTCTTCGTAGAAAGCCACGTCCGCGCCATAAAAATAGTATTGTTAATGAGATTGACAACTTGTATCCTTTTTGCACGGATGAATATCAAGCAATCTGATTTGATAGCCACAGTGTCAAATTTATCATTCTTACGTAAGTTGGTGGCATAACAAAGCGATGACACTCTCGGATGTGATAGATTTGGGATTAACTTTTATATAGCCTCGTATGGTGAAACATTTCCTATTACTATAGGGGATCACGTTGATCACATATCTGTTGCCTCTGCATTCTCCCAATTTTCTTTGGTAAATGACTACGAAATTTGATAGCCACAGCGATTTCTAATATGTGTCTATGTCTTGCTTTCCATTACTCCATTTTATTGAGAGTATATGGACATGAACTTTGATTCACGATTCCCAATTTGCAAACAATTCACTGCGAGGATCTATTAAAGAATTACGAGCCGTTATCGATCTAATACCTTTAACCTGGCACCAAGCGAGTTTTAATCATTGTACAAAGATTCTTAAGAATAGTAACAACATCAGATTTAATATGGAGTAGAAAAACCCAGGTCCATCTAGTATAGTCATCAACAACAGTCAAGAAATACCTCATACCAGTATAAGTAGGAACCCTATATGGTCACTGCTCTATCGGTTTACTACTACTAACGGAAATTTCATTCTAGTTTGTCTTGCCGTAGGACAAACTCCTGATGTTGAATTGTAAAGTTGGATTTATTCTTGAAGCGTACATCTTTCTAATAACACTCGTTGTACGTGCCACAGCCTCTTGTGCGAAAGGTGCATTCGGCTAAATCTGTTATTCTATGCAGCGTGTGCTTGTGTCTTGCATACTGATATTTCTTCCTCTTGACTCAGCGTGTATAATCCATCAACCTCTTTGCAATCTCCTTGCTTACGGTGAAGAGATCGTATATCTGAAGAAATCGAAAGAATCTTGCCTTCTGATTGATTCTCTTGTTAGCTTTGAAGCAATCAAATTAAATTTGAAATTTGATACATAGCACTCTTTCGATTCTTCCCGATTAATGAATTCCTAGCATTGTAACAATCTGACGTACCAAGCGTGCCCTAAATAGATCTGCCTCGTTCGTGACGGAAGAATGCACGGAGAAGATTACGCCCGCCTTCGTTTTATTGGGCTATCGTGGGTCTTGATAATTTGTTCTCGTCGTAACTTGTTGGCCGCTAACCATTAGATGAATGGTCCGTACCATTACATGGTACTATTACTCTAAATTGTTGAATCGATAAGCAGTAGAGGAAGGAAAAATAGTTGGCGATAGTGATCATGAGCGCGGGCGAGCTTTGTTCAAGCTTGTTGATTGAACAAGTTTAATTTTTTTAGTGCTATTTTCTATTATTGAACAAGCCTGACATTTTCATTCTCTTATCTGATGTTGTAATTTTTTTTTCAAACAACCTTCCTTGTGCACGTAGATCCGCTCCTGATCATGAAGTTGTTAATATTTTAGCTATTGATATCAAGATATGACATTTTTGTTATTGGGTTGTCCTGCAAAGCGATCATCAAAATTGTGGACCAAGCGAATGGGAAGTGCAATTTTAGGCGGAAATGCAATTAAAAGTGGGAAGCGATTGTTATTTACGAGCCCGTTAGGCGCATGACCATTACCAATTGAAGCTCGATGAAAGTTTTCCTTTTTCATTGTCTAAAGATCTTTGAAAAATCTTTCATGTAATCATGCAATTCTTTTTCTTTTATAGTAATAAAGGGACTTTGCATAATATTGCCGCCTACTTTGTGTGGCTTGGTGTTAAAATAAATAATGAGCAGTACATTAGTACTGGCAGATTAGAAGCCAATGACCAGAAGGCCCCATTATTTGTATGTGTGTATAACGGCCCATAAGGCCTGCTTATTGAAATGTATCTATAAGGTCAATCACTTTATGACCTAAAACAGAACTTTTCATTTTCATAACTTTTGTATCTTCGAGAACCTCTCAACAGTAATGAGAAAAGGGTCGAAACCCTAATCATCTTCTTCTTCTTTCCCCACTGATCTACTTCTTCCTTACCTTGCATGCGTATATCAGTAGTCTCTCAACGTTAATATCCTCTGTAGACTCGTTAATGGCAAGTTACAACATAGTATCAAAGTCAATGATCGAAGGGGTAAAAGAGTCAGAATCGCATCACTGAAAGTAGGTGAAACACTGTAAGGAAAACTTGTTATTTCTGTCTGTGATTCTTCTTGTAGTTGTTATAAAAAATTCTGAAAATCGAGGGTCAGAACCCTAGTTTCTGGGATCCTTACCTGAGAAGAGTTGAAACTCTCCCTCAGTTCAAACCACTAAGACTATCTTGAAAACAAGAATCTGAAAAGAAAAATCGCGATTTGGATCGAAGCTAGATCACGAAACTTGATACAGATCCAGCGATTTGATTACTACGTATTTGTAAATAATCACAGATCCACTTATTTCAGATCTGAAACTTGATACTACGTATTTGTAAATAATCACGCAGTTAGTAAAATGAGCAAACTCGATTCGAGGCAACTCTCCGAAACTCTTCACGAGGTCAACCTTGCTGCCCATGACTTCCTCTATCACCTCTATTTTTGACCATAACCGTCCCCTCTTTCTCGAGCCTGCGATGTGAGTGGAGCATCGTTAATATCCTTTCAACTCCTGGGATCTGAAAATTACACTGTGTGGAGCAAATCCATGAAAATAGCCCTGTTGGGTAGAAACAAACTGGGATTTGTAAATGGAATGTGTGTTAAGGACGATATGAAATGGAACTATGGGACGATGGGGCCAGTCAATCTATTGTCAGCATGGTGATGAACTCGGTGTCGGATTTCTTGAGTGGGGTTTTGTATGAGAATCGGCCTTTGAGGTATGGGAAGACTTGAGGAAAGGTTAGATAAGATAGATGAATCGAGAACCATGACTTGCGTAGGAAATTGCCACTCTAACACGAGGAAACAATAGTGTTTGAGAATCTTCACCAAGTTGAAAACCATGGGTAGAATACGAGCCTTAGTGCCACCCTCTAGTGCGTATCCTACGTCGAGGACTTACAAATTACCAACAAAAACAAAGTTGTATCAATTTCTCATGGGCTTTAAATGAAAACTACATGCAGGCTAGGTCTCGAGATCTTACTCATGACACCACTTGCGATTAACAAAGCCTCTACATGATTGTTAGTGATGAAAATCAAAGGGCATAAGTGTCAGTCTGTAGGTCAGCTTGGGGTTGGCCCAGCGGTATGGGACATAATATGATTCGAGCATGTATTCCGAGATAGGAACTACTAAGGAAAAATTCAAAAGAAATACAAATTTGTTTTGTGATGTATGCAAAATGAGGGACACGCGAAGGAAGTTTGCTATAGAATAGTTGGTTACCCAGGGCTTTAGGTCAAAAAGAAAAGAGCATCACGATGAACAATGCTGTCTTTGAGAATCTTGAACACAACACTCGGGAGTGCGCTTTGGTAAGGCGGAGGAGCACCGGTGTTCTCGCAGACCGATATGAGCAGATACTCGGTTGCTCAGTCGAGCGGAGGGCGACTACTATGCATCTGACTCTCGAGGAATCTGACTCGAGGTGACAATTCTTTAGCAAACCTTCTTGGTATGACTAAACTCAAGCATTACATCTGCTGTTGATATAAATAAGAAATGGATAATGAATCACAGTGCCACAAATCATATGGTATCGATTTAGGCATCTTTAGATAAAGTAACCAACATAAGTGAGAATAATGCAAGCACTAAGAATGTATTTTTACCTAATGGTGAAACTACCAAGGTCACTCATACTGGTACCAGTATTCTGTCTACCAGAAGTATCTTGAGTAATGTTTTATATCTCCCTGAATTTAAACACAATTTGCTGTATGTATCTCAACTTACTAGAGAATCAAAATGTGCTGCTACTCTTTATCCTGATTTTTGCCTGTTTCAGGATCTCTACACTGGGAGGGTGAAGGAGATTGGTAAACTTCATAATGGCCTCTACATACTAGATTCAGGAACCATACAGGATCAAAGGAAGTCAGCACTAACTGTACAAGCTAAAGAAAGTGCAGAAGCTGATATAAACATGTGGCATAGAAGGTTTGGCCACACCTCTAGTAAAGTACTAAGTAAATTGATTGCTACTAGTGCTGATAGTATAGCTAAAACAATAAGAACCTGTAATGTGTGTCCCTGTGCAAAGCAATATATACTACCTTTTACTAATAGCAATACTTGTAGTAAGGCCATATTTGATATGGTGCATATGGATGTATGGGGCCCTTACAAGATAGAAACACATAATGGCAAGAAATATTTCTTAACTATAGTAGATGACCATTCCAGAATGACTTGGGTTTACCTGCTGAAATTAAAATCAGAAACTTGTGTGGTCATTAAGCAATTTCTTAGTTATGTGTCTACTCAATTCAAACAAACTATTAAGGTAGTTAGGGTGTGATAGCACGAGTTTGTTAATGATATCTGTGTGATCTCTTTCGAAGCTAGGGATAATCCATCAAAATCACGTGCCTACACAAACAAAATGGTATATTGAAAGAAAACATAGGCACGTTAGAGGTAACTAGGCGATAAGACTTGACGATATTCTGTCAGTTTTGGGGTCTATGTGTGCTAGCGCGATACTTAATAAATAGTGTCACGACCGAATGCGGGCGCGTGGTGCCTTACCGGGCACCCTGGTGATCTGACATCAGTGTCAGGAACATAAAACACATCGTGAAACAAATGAAGTACAAAGCGATGTCGAGGAAAACTTGCCTTTCGGCATATATATAAATAACAACTCCTACAAATGAGCAGTTTAATCCTTTTACAACCACGCCTCGATCTACTGGACCTCTGAAATGATCGACAACAATGGCGGGACGGGGCCCGCCATACCACGAATGTAAATACCTGCAACGGCGGTATACGAAGATAAGCCTCGGAGAAGCGGAGCTTTCCCAATGACTGTGACCCTAGGCGAGGATCAGCGGCGGTGTACCTTTACTGCGGCGTGAGCGCGCCGGAGAAGTCGATGGCATGTACCAAGTATGTGGCGAAAATAAATCGTAAATGAAATCATAGTAGTCTATATAAAGCGGAGACATGTATGATAACGAACTACGATTCCTGATAAATAGCGATCGTGTCAAGTCGGGGACTCGCGCCTCGAAGTTATCACAATAAAAGCGTGCGGGGCAAGTGCGAAGGCATAGTCGACTACTAAGACCCACGATACCAAAAATACCTGGCGTATCCAGGGTCTTTCTAGGCGCACCGCATGTCGAAGGCGGCGTTCGCGCATGATATCAATGTCGCGTCTATCCTGGAACTCGCGACTCGCGCATAGGTCACCCGCGGACCGCGTAGGTATTCCTCGAATCGTGGTCCCGGACGCTGAGGTATACCGCGTCGAAGGCGGCTAACCCTCGGTATCCGCTAGGCTCCGCGACGCGTAGTCTCGAAAGACCGCGTAGTCTCAGCCAGACCGCGTAGGAATCCGCGTCGGGCTAAACACCGGAATGATCAATCACGGAGCTCTGGCGCTCGCGTAGTCACGAATTTGCGTAGGCCGTATAGACGCGTCGAGGGTGGCAAGCCCTCGGTATAATAAGTCGAGGGTATGTGATACAATAACGATCTGGCGGCTTAACGTTTGACAGCGTAAGCCTGACAAAGTGACCACTTTACACGATAATCACGAGATACTAACAGCGTAGCATCTAACATGCTTACTTATCAAATCAACAAGAAAGTATTACAAGGCTATCACGAACCAATACAATCAAGTTATTCACGCGAGGTACTTTCTGCTAACAAGTTGGTTTTTATCCCCAAGTACTTAAATCATTAAATCTTTAAAGATCGTTACTTATAAAACCACACAATACATGTAGTATATGAAAATAGATTGATTATCTTTTTAGAGTAAATCAATTACTTCTCTTTGTAAAATCAAGTAGCCACGTTCTTTTCCGATGTTCAAGTTTGCCTAATTTCCGATGTTCAAGTTTGCCTAGTTTCGATGTTGAGTTTGCCTTTTTAGAAAGGTTTAAGTAGTTCGTAGTCTTATTCATTTAAGAATATAATTCTCCTTTAAACAATCGAGAACATAAGCCTTATATGTGAGTAGGATATTCTTGTTTATAACAATCTTATTCAATGACCATGATCTAGGAAATATCATTTTGTCTCATCTTAGCTTACATGCGGATGGAAGTTTCTCTTGGTTTTAATAATACTTAATTATTAAAAACATTTCCTTTATTAACTTTGCGATGGTTTGTCGATACACATTACGAATTCCAAAATCGATAAAACATTCTTAAGCGTTATACCTAACTTTCCATAAAGCTAGTATAACTCTTAAGTTTTCTAAAAAAATCAAGTACTACTCATCTTTCAAAATGATTCAAAAATCTTTTGAAATACTTGATTCTTTATTATCACATAACAAGCGATTATAGTTCAAATCGATTACCTTTTAAAAACCACAGTATTTTCTTACCAACGTAAAACATTATAACGACTTCCCATAAAGCGTTATAACACTTTATGTTTTAAACAATCAAATACATTTAGCACGTATGCGTCTCGTACTACATAGTTCGCACGTATCATGCTAGAAGATATAGGAAGAGGTTCGCATACCTCGCGACAGTATCGACTAATAGCAAACGCTCTAAATACTTCCAGTCGCTACTCGCTTTAAGCCCAGTAGATCGCGCCGCGTAGTACTTGACTATAAGGCCTGGCGCTCGTTAACATTTAGATCCGCCGTAGAACATTACGAGAAAATTCGGCACCTCCCCGCACATGGCGTAAATCTCTCTCTATCGGGTAGGCTACGAAGCCACGGGGTTATCGTTAATCGGGCGTGCAATTCTACCTCGCGGAAAAGCTACACAAGTCTCATGTCTGATCGCATGTAAAAGCAGTTCGATTACTCTTCTTTCGAAAAGGTTTCTTATTATTGGGCTTAAGTCAAAAGACATTGCGATAACAGCGTTCGATCTTATATATAGTATCTTGACTATATAATCTAACAACGTATAATTTCGATTACAATAGGGGACAAGATATTTACCTCGATAAGCCCGTAATTATCAGAGTTTAAATGTCGATCTGAGCAAGGTTTAGCTCTCACCGTGCGCTCGACCAGCTCAAACAACCCTTAGAAGTTCTAACCAGCCACTTATAACTTCAACTACGGGTGAAGATTTACTTAGGGTTTTGGTTTTGTAGTGAAGGAAGTATAATAGTATTTGGGCTTTTGTAAAGGTATAACCTTAGAATACTACAAGGTATATGGCTAAGGTAATTTGGGCGTTATATGATACTTTTGAGAGTATTTCTAACAAGAGGGGTATTATCTGAAGACAACTAGGCTAGGGGTGCACTCTCATTAGCACCCACAGAGGGGGTGCTCTCGGCCTGAGGAGGCCTCGGCCGAACTCGACACTGAGGAGGAGAAGGAGAGCTTTGAGACTTAGGCAAATTTATGGATGAATTAGTCTTGAAGGGTGGGTATTTATAGGCCAAGTGAAGGCGACCAATGGCGAATCTTGCCAAGTGCAAGGCAAGTGTAGGGCGAAGATCTTGCCAAGTGCACCACCAACTACCACGAAATATCCTACCAACCCTTGCAGTTTAACCACGCTTTACCGCCACCGCTGCATGAGCCTAACGATGAGAGGGTGACAAGTGTAAGCGCCTCTTGTTGGTCCAAAATGTTTCGTCTCTCGGAAAAATCCGTAAAAATTAAAAATGACATAGCGGAAATTCCCTACGAAAATTTGTGAAAATGTTTAGTCGAAAACTCTAGCAGGGTGTTGTGAACAAAGTTAATTCGGCCAGCCTAATTCTCGAGTTCAAATTTTCTCGTGCGTCATACGTACATACTGCAAATACGGTATAACATTCTCCTCGCCGAAACATTCGTCGAATGTTCCTTCAGAATCTCAAAACAAGCGTCGCGCCGATAGTCTTCCTACTATACTTACGAGAATCGATCCTGCCACGCTGGCCCGCGAAACAACTTGCGCCAAAATGCTTACATCGAGTCACGAGGAAACACCTCTAACATCACCAAAATGATACCACTTTTGTCACTTTGCACGAGGCGTTAACATACCAGCGACCCGACAAATGATGCAGGCTGCGTCGATCCGAAGGTATCGTGCGTTCGAACTCTTACCACATTTAAATCTTGCCCGTTATCGAAACTCGAGGTTATCATCTTGACTTAGTCGTCGTTAGGCGGGAATACTGCGGATGGATCTCGATTTCATACCGAACATAACACGAAAAGTGGGCCTTGCCTCACAAGTCGGACGGCAAATGCTAACATATAGGCAACTGGCCTATTCTTCCATGAACTCGAAGGCCCCAAGTAACTCGGGCTAAGTTCCTCTGTATTCCAAAACTACGTCACGACGGGGTGGTACTTTCAAGAAGGCCGTCGGCACGAACTCTGGCGTCGTCGCCGATTATCGCGCGATTTCTGCAGTGCGGAACCTCTTACAGACAAGCTTTACTCTATCCGCGATCTGCTGGAACAAGCTGAACCAACTATCACGAATCACGCCAACATCGAACCAATCGGCCGTGACTCGCGCATCCGCCCTGCAAGGCTTCGTAAGGCGACATCCGAACAACGAAATGGTAGCTTAAACACTCGTGACGGAGACAACAATTCGCAACTATCCACGAAATCGAACAACGGCGGCGAATGTGGTCCCGAGACTTACTTGAGTTCTAACCTTGCACGGTAAAACCTCGAGAAAAGCAGTATGACACGGGCTCCACATGCGACATAAGGTGAAGGTAGGCACCTCGTGCGACGCTTACAACCTTTCGATATATCATCTCGCGTAACCTGCTGCGAGTAAGCGGTCTTTGCTGAAGACAAGGCGGTGACCTCGCCGGCGACTCTTTGGTCGAATCGTCCACGAATTAAATCGTTGGTTAACTAAACTTGGGTCTAACACCCGTGGCCTACCACGGCGGGACCACCACCCGACCCCAGCGTCGTGCGCGGGTTGACCGGCGTGGCCTCGGCAGCCCGGCGCGCATGGCGCTAGCTCGCGAAGGAAAACTCTCGCTAATCACGTTACGAAAACCTAGCGGTCTTCTTAGCTCGACTACCTCTTTCATTCCACGCTACTCGGGGACTAATCCCACAAACATAACTTCGCGTGCACTATGCACTCCTATAAAGTCAAACATAAGCAATCATCTTTTACTCGAGATGGCCTTACCTCTAAGGTCTCTACGTATAACAACTCTAAGGCTCGCACTTTCTCTATCCCCCAAATCTTACTTGGTTAACTAACGAGATTTCTAATCACCGTTTACACAATGCTATCGAATATAACACTTAAGGTATACTACTTATCGCACATACTAAACCACAGAGGGTTAAAGATCTATCTTATCTCTTCTTGCTCCATGAGTCGTTCTAATCAAACTGCCCGTGAAGCGCGCATAGCTAAGGAAGATGACGAACTACCCGCGATCTGAAGGCTAAGTCCTCGCGAGGACACTCTTTCGACATCGGACCACGGCGGTCATAGTGCAACAAGTACCCGACTAAAGCGACATTCGCGAGATGGCGCTGCCGCTGTGAACAGCGAAAAAGCGAATCGGATGGTTGGAACGCCCGTGTGGTGTGAGCGGAAGCTGCGAGCTCGACCAGCTCTGCGTACCGAGCGTCACGAACCACCGGAGGACGCTTTTTGGAGGATGCGCATAATCTAATCTGGTGAGGCGACTACGCCTCGAAAGTTACCAAAGGACGCTTGCTGCTCGCCTCTTACCTGCGTCGCCCGTTAACGCGTCGATCTCTACGTTTCTCGGCTGCTGCGCGTAAGCCGTACGAGCCATGCTCGAGCCCAGTGAATAATTACTCTTGCGCAACCTACCGTTGATATTCGTCAAGACTCGCGATGCGTGGTATACTCTGGTAGTCAAATCCATAGTTAATGTGGTCGCCTCGGCGAAATCTATATTCTGTTCGGTCGTGGGCGAAGGTTCAAATATCATGGCGCGATGAAGCTGCTGCGTAGTGCTAAACTCTTGGGGCTAGTGGCGTCGCGAACTCCCGAATGAAGCACTACCGAGGTGATAATTGGGCTGTGCCCGCGTAACCCTGTACTCTGCTCGCGACTCCGCCATTTGCGCGCCTCTGGGTAGGGTTGCCTGCAGCGGAGGCATAGCGGTAAGGGAAAGAAATCGTTAGAGGTCGACTTACAACCGACTCTGAGGCGCGATCTCGAGTGAGAAGAAATAGAAACCGATCCTAAATATCCTATAGCCTCACGATTATTGGTGTAGTGCGCGCCAGCGATAATCGAACTGCTTGGATACGATGCGTAGACAACTTTCAGAGGATTAAGCGCTCACGATACCACTTTTGTCACGACCGAATGCGGGCGTGTTGGTGCCTTACCGGGCACCCTGGTGATCTGACATCAGTAATCGGTGAACGTAAAACATCGTGAAACAAATGAAGTACAAAGCGATGTCGAGGAAAACTTGCCTTTCGGCGTATATATAAATAACAACTCCTACAAATGAGCGGTTTAATCCTTTTTACAACCACACTTGCGATCTACAGACCTGCAGAAATGATCGACAACGATGGCGGGACGGGGCCGCCGTACCACGAATGTAAATACCTGCAACGGCGGTATGCGAATAAGCCTCGGAGAAGCGGGCTTTCCCAAGCATTGACGTGACCACTAGGCGAGGATCAGCGGCGGTGTACCTTTACTGCGGCGTGAGCGGCCCAGGAGGTCGATCTGCAGGTACAGTATGTGGCGAAAATAAATCGTAAATGAAATCATAGTAGTCTATATAAAGCGGGAGACATGTATGATAACGAACTACGATTCCTGATAAATAGCGATCATGTCAAGTCGGGGACTCGCGCCGAAGTTATCACAATAAAGCGTGCGGGGCAAATGCGAAGGCATGGCCGACTCTTGACCAACGATGCCAAAAATACCACTGGCGTATCCGAGGTCTTTCTGAAGCGCACGCATGTCGAAGGCGGCGCTCGCGCAATATCAATGTCGCGTCTATCCTGGAACTCTCGCGACTCGCGTAGGTCACCCGGACCGCGTGAGGTATTCCTCGAATCGTGGTCCCCGACGCTGAGGTATACCCGCGTGAAGGCGGCTAACCCTCGGTATCCGCTGAGCTCCGCGGCCGCGTAGTCTCAAAGACCGCGTAGTCTCAGCGGACCGCGTAGGGAATCCCGCGTCGGGCTAAACACCGGAATGATCAATCACGGAGCTCTGGCGCTCGCGTAGTCCACGAATTTGCATGGGCGTATAGACCGCATCGATGGTGGCAAGCCCCGGTATAATAAGTCGAGGGTATGTGATACAATATGATCTGGCTTAACGTTTGACAACGTAAGCACAACAAAGTGACCACTTTACACGATAATCACAAGATACTAACACGCGTAGCATCTAACATGCTTACTTATCAAATCAACAAGAAAGTATTACAAGGCTATCACGAACCAATACAATCAAGTTATTCACACGGTGCTTTCTGCTAACAAGTTCGAATTTTATCCCCGAAGTACTTCATCATTAAATCTTTAAAAGATCGTTACTTCACAAAACCACCTGATACATGTAGTATATGAAAATAGAGTGATTATCTTTTTAGAGTAAATCAATTACTTCTCTTTGTAAAATCAAGTAGCCACGTTCTTTTCCGATGTTCAAGTTTGCCTAATTTCGATGTTCAAGTTTGCCTAGTTTCCGATGTTCAAGTTTGCCTTTTTAGAAAGGTTTAAGTAGTTCGTAGTCTTATTCATTTAAGAATATAATTCTCCTTTAAACAATCACGAGAACATAAGCCTTATATGTGAGTAGGATATTCTTGTTTATAACAATCTTATTCTGACCATGATCTAGGAAATATCATTTTGTCTCGTCTTAGCTTACATGCGGATGGAAGTTTCTCTTGGTTTTAATAATACTTAATTATTAAAAACATTTCCTTTTAATGTATTTGCGATGGTTTGTCGATACGTTACGATTTCCAAAATCGGTAAAACATTCTTAAGCGTTATACCTAACTTTCCATAAAGCTAGTATAACTCTTAAGTTTCTAAAAAATCAAGTACTACCTCATCTTTCAAAATGATTCAAAAATCTTTTGAAATACTTGAATTCTTTATTATCACATAACAAGCGATTATAGTTCAAATCGATTACCTTTTAAAAACCACAGTATTTTCTTACCAACGTAAATTTGTATAACCAACTTTCCATAAAGCGTTATAACCTTTTATGTTTTAAACAATCAAATACATTTAACACGTATGCGTCTGCCGTACTACATAGTTCATACATATCATGCTAGAAGAGATAGGAAGAGGTTCACGTACCTCGCGGCAGTATCGACTAATAGCCAGCGCTCAAGTACTTCCAGTATCGGCTACTCGCTTTAAGCCAGTAGATCGCGCCTGCGTAGTACTTGACCTATAAGGCCTGGCGCTCGTTAACATTTAGATCCGCCCGTAGAACATTCTACAGAAAATTCGGCTCACGCACATGCGGCGTAAATCTCCTCTCTGTCGGGTAGGCTACCAAGCGACGGGGGTTATACGTTTAATCGGGACGTGCACAATTCTACCTCGCGAAAAGCTACCAAGTCTCTTTATGTCTGATCACATGTAAAAGCGATTCGATTCTTCTTCTTTGAAAAGGTTTCTTATTATTGGGCTTAAGTCAAAAGCATTGCGATAATGGCGTTCGATCTTATATATAGTATATTTCAACTATATAATCTAACAACGTATAATTTCGATTCTGATAGGGGACAAGATATTTACCTCGATAAGCCCGTAATTATCAGAGTTTAAATGTCGATCTGAGCAAGGTTTAGCTCACTGCTCATGCGCTCAGGCCAGCTCGAACAACCCTTAGAAGTTCTAACCAACACTTATAACTTACTACGGTGAAGATTTACTTAGGTTTTGGTTTTGTGGTGAAGGGAAGTATAATAGTATTTACGGGCTTTTTGTAAAGGTATAACCTTAGAATACTACAAGGTATATGGCTAAGGTAATTTGGGCATTATAATGATACTTTTGAGAGTATTTCTAACAAGAGGGGTATTATCACGAAGACAACTAGGCTAGGGGGTGCAGCTCTCGGCTAGAACCCCTAGAGGGGTGCTCTCGGCAAGGGGAGGCCCTCGGCCGAACTGACACAAGAGGAGGGAGAAGGAGAGCTTTGAGACTTAGGCAAATTTATGGATGAATTAGTCTTCAGGGTGGGTATTTATAGGCCAGTGAAGGCCACCCGATGGCGAATCTTGCCAAGTGCAAGGCAAGTGTAGGGCGAGATCTTGCCAAGTGCAAGGCAAGTGTAGGGCGAGATCTTGCCAAGTGCAAGGCAAGTGTAGGGCGAGATCTTGCCAAGTGCACCTAACCAACTACACGCAAAATATCCTACCAACCCATGACCAATTTAACCACACTTTGGCCACCGCTTTCTGCAAGCCTAACCAATGAGGGTGACAAGTGTAAGCCTCTTGTTGGTCCAAAATGTTTCGTCTCTCGGAAAAATCCGTAAAAATTAAAAATGACATAGCGGAAATTCCCTACGAAGCTGTGAAAGCGTTTTAGTCGGAAAAACTCTAGCAGTGTTGTGAACAAAGTTAATTCGGCGAGCCTAATTCTCAAGTTCAAATTTTCTCACGTCGTCATACGTACATACTGAAATACGAGGTATAACAAATAGAATGTCTTCTTCCATTCTTTGGAAAGACACCACATGAAAGCATTTTCGACAAAATCCTTATAGGTCACATCGGAACCATATTTGCTGTGCTTTGCTAAAGACCTAGCATCATTGATAAGCTTCAATCGAGAGTTAAATGCTGTGTTTTGATAGGCTTTTCAGAGACTCAGAAGGGGTACATTTTGTATGACATGAGTGCTAAAGTATTTCTTGTCAGTAGGGAAGTTACCTTCAGGGAAACAGAGTATCCCTTTAAGAAAGATATAGCCACTGTACCTATCTTCACAAATCTGAAGGAGAATACCCACATAATCCAACCAGATGATATACCACAACCTGTCACTCAAAACACACTAGTTGGATCTCAAAATGAACCCACAAATACTACCACTATTCCTACTACTGATAATACAGTCAATATCACTAATAACTCTGATAACTCTGAGTTTTCTGAGAATCTACAACGGACAATACGGTCGATTGTCGAGAAAATCTAGTAGGTCGGACAACCTCACTATATGGCTCGAAGACTTTGTCACTCCCGATGTTATTGGTGTCCTACATCACATTCGGGACTATATGCATTATGAACACTTAAGTAATAGATATCAGGCCTTTCTAACTTCTTTTTCTGAAATAACAGAATCACAAAACTACACTGAGGCTTCAAAAGATCCTAGGTGGGTGGAAACCATGAAAGCTGAAATAAAGGCCTTACAAGATAATCAAACTTGGGAAATTGTTCCACTTACCCATGGAAAGTACCCGATAGGATGTAAATGGATTTATAAAATAAAATACAAAGTGCGGTGAGATAGAAAGATTAAAAGCTAGGTTAGTTGCTAAAGGTTACAATCGACAAGAAGGGATAGACTATCGAAACATTTTCTCGATGGTGAAAATGGTTACGATGAGACTATACTAGCTGTGACTTAAAAGTGGCGTATATTCATCAAATGGATGTGTATAATGACTTTCTTCAAGGGGATCTGTATGATGAAATTTATATGGATCTCCCACAAGGATTCATTAGTCAAGGGGGTAAACATGTGTGTAGACTACATAAATTCTTGTATGGGCTCAAACAAGCACCCAGACAATGGAATTCTAAATTAACAGCAGCCTTGGCTCAAATGAAATTCAGACAATCTCACTATGATCACTCCTTATTTATAAAACAAACCAGTCAGAATATTATCATTATACTAGTCTATGTGGATGACATGTTGAATTCTGAGAACAATGTGAAGCTAATAACGAAACAAGCGATCTCTTCAAGATGTGTTCAAAATGAAAGACCTAGGAGAATTAAGATACTTCTTAGGAATTGAATTTACTAGATCTAATAAAGGGATTCTAATGCATCAAAGGAAATATGCATTGGAGCTGATTTCAGAATCAGGGCTAGCTGGGGCTAAGCCTATTAACACACCTACTGATTGTAATACAAAAATGACTACTAAAGAACATGATGAACTTGCTGCTAAGTAACAAAATATTCAGGGAAAACATACTGCCATCATTGATGAACTCTTAGATAATGTTAGGATCTACCAAAGACTGATTGGTAAGTTACTATACCTTACTATTACAAGGCCAGACATAGCATATAGTGTCGAACTCTCGGTCGGTTTCTCTGACAACCTAAGCGGTCGTCTAAATGCGCTTTTAGAATAATAAGGTATCTAAAGAATCGGCCGGAATGAGGGTGCTTATGTCTAGTAGTCAATGAATACACTAGCGCTACGTGATGCGGTGGCGGCGTGCCAGCATACTAGAAAATCCATTACAGTTATCTAGTGGCGGTGATTCCTCGTTTCACGGAAGTCAGCGATCTACTATCTCGTGAGTTACTGCGATGCGAATCTGAAGCCTTGCGATCTTTATTCTTTGAGATAACTTGGATTGTTGAGGCATTAAGAGACATTGACCTGTTTGTTAGACAACCGCGACAATCTTCAGCGGCAATGAATCGGCCCATACGGATAGCGACAAACCAGTCTTTCATGAAAGGACCAAACATATAGAGATTGATCTACTGACCGTAAGGAAAAGATCCGAAAGGAGAAGTGAGAGCAGTATGTTCTCTTGCGAGCGACCCGGATCTGCTCGCGAAAGGGTTAAACAAATATCAACATCTTCATCGTTGTTCCAAGCTAGGAATGCTGAACATCTTTCAACATCGGCGGGGGCTGTTAAAATAAATAATGAGCGAGTACATTAGTACTAGCTGTTAAGGAGCCAGTCTGTGACCCGAAGGCCCCGTTATTTGTGTGTATAACGGCCCATAAGGCCTGCTTATTGAAATGTATCTATAAGGTCAATCACTTTATGACCTAAAACAGAACTTTTCATTTTCATAACTTTTGTATCTTCGAGAACCTCTGCGGTAATGAAAAGAATTGAAACCCTAATCTTCTTCTTCTTCCCCCACTGATCTACTTCTTCCTTACCTTGCATGCGTATATCAGTAGTCTCTCAACGTTAATATCCTCTGTAGACTCGTTAATGGCAAGTTACAACACTTGGAATGAAGTCCAAGTGTCCAACTAGCTTGTGCAAAAATAAAAGTAATAAAGGCACACCTTGGAGTGCGCAGAGCTTTTAAGAAATACATAAAATTCTATAAATTAACACTGGATAAATTAATAACCTTTTTAAAATAATAATTTTCTCGATCCTTATTTGGGTCTAAGATCTAAATTAATAATTTCAATAAATTAATAAGATAATAATTTTTCGGAAGACTCGTATATAAATTTATGATCCCTTTAATATTATAAATTAATAATTTTATAAAATTACAAATATAACTAGGAACTTAGTAAAATATGATACTATTGTGGTTTGCTTCTTCTTAAAATTAAATCTAGGTGTATTTCATCTATAACTTTCATTACTGCATTCAAAAGCTCCGGTGTTGCGTTCTCATATTGCAACAAAAAATTGTGAAGAGTTGTTGCCGCTATGAGTGTTTTCTTCCGCGTAATTGATTGCAAAGACATTGCATCATATTCAGTTTCATCCTCAATAGGATTTTCAACAACACTAGCTACAATTTCTTTTAAACTTTGGACATCTGAACGTGTATCATTTTCACCCAGGTAATCCAATAGGTGATTGACATCCATTTTGTTGCTGTACCCAAGGCCATTAACCATCGTATCGAGTTCATGAATGTCTTCTTCAGTAGTTCCTTCAATTACCTTGACTAACTTTCAAATGAAAGTTTTCATCAATCCACTGTTGCAAATCTTTTTGAATGCATGTGGGGTGATCTCTCTTATACTCACATAGTGCTTTATGTATTTGATATGTCATTGTTGTTTTTGGACATCTTTTAGTTGTGAAGCCATGGTTGGTTTGTTTTGATTTGGATTGACTAATTAGAAATGTTTGATGTTGTTTATATAGTGGTTGATTTTCTTACCATACATGAACTTGCTTAAGTTTTAACTAGTAATGTGTACTACAATGGACTTTGTTTTTAGGGGGATATATTATATTTAATTAGTCACATTGTACATGAACATCATTCAATTAGGCAATACAATATATATGTTTTATTCATGAGCCCTCCATGTTTAAAACTATTACTGTTTTGACGCGGATCCGAAGGTTTTATTTATTTTATTATACTGGCCGATGAAGGAATCTCAGTCGATTTCCAAGGCCTCCCGTATACAAAAGCAATTTATTTTTTTGACTTTATTTATTAATTATTGCTATTACTTTAAAGTTGTTTATTTTATTACTAACATTTTTACTAAGTGTTTATGCAGGTACTCGGAGATCATCTTGTACAGAAAGCCTAAAAAGGGCTAAAGATGTCTCGGAGTTTTATCTTATGTCTCATTAAATTTTAGTTTTACTATTTTGTATTGCATTTTATTTTAATTGTAAATTATGTAAAAATGCTTAGAATAGGTAGAATAGAAGTCAATATATAATTAATCTAGGTTTGAGCGGATAGCATGAGTTAGCGGATCTTAGAGGATGTCTAACCCCTTCCGTTAGGATAATAAAGAACCACGATCGAGAATATCACATAGCTTTCGCAGACCTTTAAATGGAGATCATTTATAGCATTTTTATGCTATTTAATAAGTGTCCTAATTCACTATAATAATTAGGTGGCGACTCCTTAAAATACATTTAGGAATCAACCATACGTGGCACTCCCGTTTCGACTCCGGTTAAAATGAGGTGTTACATCTGTTATAGATTGTTAGACTAATTAATAGTTGGTTTTATCTTTCCTATTTTACCCTTCCCTAATTACATAAATGTAGTAGAAGGCTCAGTTATCTGATTGAAGAAAATATTATAAAAGTTTCCACAAGCTCCTCTTCTCTTTCGATTCTTCCCAATTGATGAATTCCTAGCATTGTAACATGGTATCAAAGCCATTACAGCGGAGAATCGAAGAAATCCGTACATGCATCAATCGAAATAGACTCGGTGAAAGCTCTATGAAGATCTGATTTGATTTTATGAGTTTTCGAGGTTCTGATTATGTTCAATTACAAATCGCATTGCTTCCTTTCCAGTTTGTTTGCAAGGATTAGTTGATTGAAGATTCATATGGAGAACATTCGATGGGATTGGTAGCGGGATCGTCAATGAGGATCGCGTATGCACTTAGGAGTAGTGGCATCAACAAGTATTTGTTGGTCATAAATGAATGAAGTAAGCTTCACATTCAACTCCACTGGAGAACCAGCTGGGTTCCCTCCTGTCAATCCCAAGTCAGCTATCAACTCCAATGCATATTTACGTTGATGCATCACAATGCCACTCTTATTTCTAGCAAATTCCAAACCCAAAAAATATCGTAAATCTCCTAAATCCTTAATTTTGAAGTTCTGTTGAAGCAGCTGCTTAGTTTCTTGGATTAGAAGTGCATCATCCCCTGTAATAAGTAAATCATCCAAATATATAAGAACCACCACCAATCTGTGACCATCCCTTTTGGTGAAGAGAGAATAATCCAAATGACTCTGGACAAAGCCAAAAGAGAGCAAAACAGTAGTTAATTTTATGTTCCAGCATGCGTGAAGTGCATTTGATCCGTATAGAGACTTGACGGCTACATACCTTCTTTGCTGACTATTAAAACCCTGTGGTAGGGTCATATAGACATCTTCAGTGAGATCTCCTTGCAAGAATGCATTAAATACATCCATCTGGTATATATTTGACCGCTTTGCGAAGCGGCGAGATCCACGAGATCTTCTGATGACCATTTGGCCACAGGTGAAAAAGTGTACTGATAGTCTATGCCTTCATTTTGGTTGTATCCCTTTCCCACAAGCCTTGTCTTGAACCTCTCAATCTCACCAGATGCCGCATCTTGATCTTATACGCAACTTACGACCTATAGCGCCTTACGGCGCGGAAGATCCACTATCTCCCGTGTATGGTTATCCTCGAAGGCCGAACCTCGGACTTCGTAGCCACATCCACCTGTTGTCTTTCACTGCCTCATGATATGACTGGGGTTCATACTCATATGTCACTTTCACTAGAAATCTGTGATAAGTGGATGATAAGCCTGCATAGCTGAAAGTATCAGACAATGGGTATAGACATGTCTGCATACTCTTTGAATCTGCTGCAGGTTGAATAAAATCCTTCATCTATGAGGGGGGTCTTCTATTCCTGTCAGATCTTCTTATCACTGGAGTTTGAGTAGTGGTCACAATATGTGAAGGAGGCAAAGCAATCTCAGAGGAAGGAGAACGCCGCGTTGACTATATCTCCATCATTGTCCCTATGCGAATTAATAATTGCATCATCATACTGAGCTCCATTAAGTAATTGTTCATCAACTACTGATCTGCTTGCTCCATCTGACTCAATAGTATGTTGGCCTGCACCCGCATTTGGCATATCACCAATATACTCTTCACATACTATAGGAGTAAAGTTGTTAATGTCTGGAGTGGTGTCCTGCTACTGATGTCTGAAGGGAAATATGTCTTCATAGAAAGCCACATCCTTGCTCACAAAAATAAGCGTTAATGAGATTGACAACTTGTATCCTTTTTGCACGGATGAATATCAGCAATCTGATTTGATGGCCAGTGTCAAATTTATCATTCTTACAGTAAGTTGGTGGCATAACAAAGCATTGACACTCTCGAATGTGATAGATTTGGGATTCTTTTATATAGCCTCTCATATGGTGAAACATTTCCTATTACTATAGAGGATCACTGATCACATATCTGTTGCCTCTACACATTCTCCCAATTTTCTTTGGTAAATGACTACGAAATTTGATAGCCACAGCGATTTCTAATATGTGTCTATGTCTTCTTTCCACTACTCCATTTTATTGAGGAGTATATGGACATGAACTTTTATTCACAATTCCCAACGGTGCAAACAATTCAACTGCGGGATCTATTAAAGAATTACGAGCCGTTATCGATCTAATACCTTTAACCTGGCACCAAAGCGAGTTTTAATCATTGTACAAAGATTCTTAAGAATAGTAACAACATCAGATTTAATATGGAGTAGAAAAACTCAGGTCCATCTAGTATAGTCATCAACAACAGTCAAGGAATACCTCATACCAGTATAAGTAGGAACCCTATATGGTCCCCACGCGTCAAGGTGTAATAAGCGAAATGCCTTATCGGTTTACTACTACTAACAGGAAATTTCATTCTAGTTTGTCTTGCCATAGGACAAACTCCACAATGTTGAATTGTAAAGTTGTATTTATTCTTGGCTATCTATCTTTCTAATAACACTCGTTGACGTACCACAGCCTCTTGTGCAAAAGGTGCGCATTCGGCTAAATGTTATTCAAGCTGCAACACGTCTTGTGTCTTCACATACTCGATATTTCTTCCTCTTGACTCAACATGTATAATCCATCAACCTCTTTGCAATCTCCTTCACCTTACGGTGAAGAGATCGTATAATACAAAGAAATCGAGAAAAGAATCTTGCACTTCTGATTGATTCTCTTGTTAGCTTTGAAACAGAAATCAAATTAAATTTGAAATTTGATACACATAGCACTCTTTCGATTCTTCCCAATTAATGAATTCCTAGCATTGTAACAATACAGCGTACCAAACGTGCCCTAAATAGATACCGCCTCATTCATCAACCAGAAGAATCTGCACGGAGAAGATTTGATACCGCCATGCCCGTTTTATTGGGCCTATCATGGGTCTTCGATAATTTGTTCTACGTCGTAACTTGTTGGCCCACCTAACCATTAGATGAATGGTCCATGCCATTACATGGTACTATTACTCTAAATTGTTCAGATACGATAAACAGTATAGGAAGGAAAAATAGTTGAGCAGTAGTGATCATGAGCGGTAGCGGGCGAGCTTTGTTCAAGCTTATTGATTGAACAAGTTTAATTTTTAGTGCTATTTTCCATTATTGAACAAGCACAACATTTTCATTCTCTTATACAATCTTTGTGATTTTTTCCGAACAACTTTCTTTGTGCGTAGATCATACGATCATGAAGTTGTTAATATTTTAGCTATTGATATCAAGATATGACATTTTTGTTATTGGGTTGTCCTGCGAAGCGATCATCAAAATTGTGGACCAAGCGAATGGGAAGTGCAATTTTAGGCGGAAATGCAATTAAAAAGTGGGAGCGATTGTTATTCTACGAGCCCGTTAGGCCGCGCAACCATTACCAATTGAAGCTCGATGAAAGGAAGTGCAATTTTAGGCGGAAATGCAATTAAAAAGTGGGAAGCGATTGTTATTCTGAGCCCGTTAGGCCGCAACCATTACCAATTGAAGCTCGATGAAAGGAAGTGCAATTTTAGGCGCGAAATGCAATTAAAAGTGGGAGGCGATTGTTATTTACGAGCCCGTTAGGCGCGGCAACCATTACCAATTGAAGCTCGATGAAAGGAAGTGCAATTTTAGGCGGAAATGCAATTAAAAGTGGGAAGCGATTGTTATTCTGAGCCCGTTAGGCGCAACCATTTACCAATTGAAGCTCCAATGAAAGTTTTTCCTTTTTTCATTGTCTAAAGATCTTTGAAAAATCTGCTCACATAATGCATGCAATTCTTTTTCTTTTATAGTAATAAAGGGACTTTGCATAATATTGCCGCCTACTTTGTGTGGCTTGGAATGAAGTCCAAGTGTCCAACTAGCTTGTCAAAAATAAAAGTAATAAAGGCACACCTTGGAGTGCGCAGATCTTTTAAGAAATACATAAAATTCTATAAATTAACAGTGGATAAATTAATAACCTCTTTAAAATAATAATTTTTTCGATCCTTATTTGGATCTAAGATCTAAATTAATAATTTCAATAAATTAATAAGATAATAATTTTTCGGAAGACTCGTATATAAATTTATGACCCCTTTAATATTATAAATTAATAATTCTATAAAATTACAAATATAACTAGGAACTTAGTAAAATATGATACTATTGTGGTTTGCTTCTTCTTAAAATTAAATCTAGGTGTATTTCATCTATAACTTTCATTACTGCATTCAAAAGCTCCGGTGTTGCGTTCTCATATTGCAACAAAAAATTGTGAAGAATTGTTGCCGATATGAGTGTTTTCTTCCGCGTAATTGATTGCAAAGACATTGCATCATATTCAGTTTCATCCTCAATAGGATTTTCAACAACACTAGCTACAATTTCTTTTAAACTTTGGACATCTGAACGTGTATCATTTTCACCCAGGTAATCCAATAGGTGATTGACATCCATTTTGTTGTTGTACCCAAAGCCATTAATCATCGTATCGAGTTCGTGATATGTCTTGATGGTTCTTGATTACCTTGACTAACTTTCAAATGAAAGTTTTCATCAATCCACTGTTGCAAATCTTTTTGAATGCATGTGGGGTGATCTCTCTTATACTCACATAGTGCTTTATGTATTTGACATGTCATTGTTGTTTTTGGACATCTTTTAGTTGTGAAGCCATGGTTGGTTTGTTTTGATTTGGATTGACTAATTAGAAATGTTTGATGTTGTTTATATAGTGGTTGATTTTCTTACCATACATGAACTTGCTTAAGTTTTAACTAGTAATGTGTACTACAATGGACTTTGTTTTTAGGGGGATATATTATATTTAACTAGTCACATTGTACATGAACATCATTCAATTAGTCAATACAATATATATGTTTTATTCATGAAGAATAATGTAGGTTCGTTCAATCGGAAAAAAATCTCTTTAAATTAATAAATTATTAATTTATCGATTAATTAATATCTCTTTAAATAACTAAAATCACGTGGTCCCGACATTATTAATTTTTAGAGGTTTTACTGTAGGTGATTAAGAAAGAAAAGGTACTTCTGTAAATATACAATGAGTCACATAATAAGACCTTAATAAAAAACACATATTAAGAAATTAATAATATAATAAAAAATTACTAAACTATCTCTATTTAATAAAAATTGATTACTTTTTCTTTTTTATTAAAGTATGAATAATAATCATTTATGTTTAAATAGTTAACTTGTCAATAAATATTTCTTGAACAGAGAGCTTGATATTTTTTGTCTACGGGTATAGTGGGAAAAAACAATCAATTTATGTATTGAATTTCTAACGTGACACTTATTTTGAGACAATTTTTTTTTTGTTAAGCTAACACTTTTTATGGAACGTATAAAATATATGATAAATATATTTAAAAAATATTATCAGGTTTTAGAGATTTTTTTTTTGTGTTGGGGAAAAATATGAAGTTTGAAGAAATAAATCATTTATTAGGGTAATTTGGTATAAGCTTATTAAAAGAACTTTTAGGAGTAGAGTTTTTAGTAGAACTTTTATCAAAAATTGTTAGGTGTTTGAGTGTCGATAAAAAATATTTTATGATTTTAACAAGTAGAGGCAAAATTCAAAATAATTTATCTTTCAAAGCCCAAATTTTAGACTTCTTCCAAAAGCACTTTTGAAATCCAAAAACAATTTTAAATTTATCAACCAAACACTCTAATTAAAGATCAAAAATACTTTTGACTCTCTAAAATGTTTTTAGCCTTTAAAAAAATCATATCAAACGGGCACTTAAAACTGTTGGCCATGGTGATTTACCACGCCATCGTGAAGCCATCAGAATTGAGAAAGGGGAAGAGCCACATGACAGCTGGTCACTCACCCACCTTTCCCAATGGCTTACGTGACTCAATCTCATGCGTAGGATAAAAATGAAATTACTTTAATATCATAATAATTATCTTCTATTTCTAAATTTTCTTTTATTTGATCATAATCTATATTTTGATTAGATGATGAAGAACCTTTACATTTTATACCACTTGAAATAGTTTTACTTTTATCCATTATAAAATATTTAATTTTAATTTAAATAATCAACAAATAAATCTGACAATTTAATACAATACTTAGAGAATGAAAGCGAGTGTCTGACCAACGACTGAACTCAATTGAAACTCGAATCTCGAAATCTTCGTCTTGCTACTTTGAAAATTAATAATGATAATAATAATAACTTGAGAATTGATAATAGAGCGAATTAAGAGAGTATGAGAATTGAGAATTATAGAAATAATTGTGTGATAAAAATGAGAAAAATATAGAGTATTTATAATTTTTTTAAAGGGTAAAAATATAATTAATTAAAAATAATAATAAAAAAAAAAGAGGCCAAACGGTCAAAAGACCGTTGGTAACAACCCCCAGCCCCCCGCCCCCAACGGTAATATTACCGTTGGGCAACTGCTCATTTTTTTTAATTTTCTTTTTAACCTTACCTTACCGGTCCGGATCGGTCATCGGTTTCGGTTACCGGTTCAACCGGTCCGAGTCCTTACTGAATTTATCTACAATCCGTGCGGGTTGGGTTGGGGCCAAACCAACCCCCAACCCGATAAGGATTACAGGACCGGATTTTGTATCGGGTCGACCGGTCCGGTTCCGAGTCAACCCGGATCAGGTATATTTTATCTTTAAATAGACATATAGGAATGATTCTTTATTCTTCCAGGCTAGTTGCTATAAATAGATGTACAGATTTGATATGAAATACACACTGGAAAATTTCACAATTCAGTCTCCTATTTTATTAATCTCGCGTCGCCCAATAAAAACTAGTTTCAATTTCTACTTTAGATGTCATTTTCGGTAACAAATTATCGTAGAAATAGAAAATATTGTTTTAGTAGTTGACACAAAATTACTTTACCTTCAATAAGAAGGCGTGATTTGAAAAGTTCTAATATGGTAATTTTGCTCTATTAATCCACCAAGAAATGTTGTGTATAGTATTACCCTCAAATGGATTATAAGTGGCACAAATCCGGGCAATATTATTTATTCTCCTTGTTGAGTTTTCAAAACAGATATCCATATTGAGTTTACAAGACGAAATGAAAAGGGCAAAAAGATACTAAAACAAAGGCTTGATTAATATAATTTTGTATGTTTTGATAAAGCAGAGTATGAAATCAAATGTCTTTCTGCTCTAGGTGGTCTAAATTTCGAAATATTACAAGGTATGATACTATAACTCTTCTGTAATGGACACAATTTAATTTGCCTCCTAAATAATACACACTCCACTAATGATCTCTGATTAGGAAGATCAAAAATGCAATTCTTCTCAACATTAAGAACTCCATTCTTGATCAACCCCCTACATATTGGCCCTACTCTTGTAAAATAATTATAAAACAAAGTAAAATTCACTAAGTTTTTTAGTGAACAGATCACTTCTGGAACTTGTCCATTAAGCAAATTTCCAGCAAAATTCAACTGCTCCACACTTTCCAAACACCCTAATGAATATGGCAATGGGCCAGTTAACATGTTAAATTCAACATCAATAACAATTGTTTTTTCAAGAGAACTAGTTCATAAGGAATGCAACCATTGATCAAGTTGTTCAATAACAAAATTTCCAACAAATTTGGAGCTTGTCCAATGCTACGCGGAATTGGACCGATGAATTTGTTGTTGGCTAAGGTTAAATAAAAGGCAGGGGTGGATCCAAGGTTGTCCGGAAGTTTTTGTATGAAATTATTGTTGTTAAGAAAAAATGCATCAAGATTTTGTCTGAAAATTTGAGGTGGGATTATCGGTAAAGAGATTATATGAATATCCAAGAAAGTTAGAGTGTTGATTTTGATAATTGAAATTGTGAATGTACCGATGAAATTGTTGTTACTAAGATCGAGCTCGTAGAGATATGGAAGATTAGAAATTTTGGACGAAATTATGCCCGAAAAATTGTTGCTATTGGCATGAAATATGGCTAAATCAGGGAGTTGATCAATAAAACCATCTAAAGTTGGAGCACTTAGTTGAAATCCATTGAAATCTATGGAAGCAAGAGAAATTGCTGAGGAATTATGTGGTGGATTATCACAATAGAAGCCTTTGTAATTGCAAATATCAGGGCCTGTCCAAGATTGAGTGACACCTAAAGGATCAAGAGTGATTGTATTCTTGAAATTTTGTATTATTGGGAATATTAGAGCTAGACTTTGGTCTAAGAAGGTTAAATTTAGTGCTGGTAGAGGCGGTAGTAATTGGCAATTAATATTGTTCAGAATTGGAAAGATAATGAAGAAATAAAGGATCTTCATGGAATTGGAAAACCAATTGAAATTTTTGATACTGAATGAAGAGAGATGAGAAGAAATTGTTTGTCATCATTTTCTTTTTATAGTATAAAGATGCATGATATTAATTCATTTGGTTGGTGAAGTCTTGAAAAAGATAGGTTTTAGTTATGGTATATTTTGTATAATAGAATTATACCATACATATTTAAGTCTCTATTTCACATTGTAGTGGCTATTTGTAAGAATGTAGAGTGACTGTTCTATCTATTATTCAATCCTCCACGACTTGCACCAAACAAAATAAGAGCTTTTGAAATTAATAAAAAAACTAAATGAAAAACGAGATTATTCATGTAAACATACACTGGAAATTTTGTATTTGTTTATTACAAAAACAATTACTTAGATTTATTTGAAAATGGAAAGTATAGTTAGAAATTTATCTGAAAATGGTAAAGTATTGCAGAAGTTCGTGTGAGTGCTGACTAAATGGGATTTTAAAATGTTCAAAGTGGAGCACCTCATCGGCCATAAACCAAAAGAATCATGATTAGGTAGATGAATGTGGAATTCTATTGCGCAAAACAAGTGGGGAGCCTAATGTCACGCTTATGTTATATAAATTGTGGCCATACAATAACGAGAAATCACACATCGTGGAGTCTGAGCAGGGTAGAGTGTACGCAGACCTTACCTCTAACTTGGTAGATAGAGCGGCTGTTTCCGAAAGACCATCAGCTCAAAACACAACATAAACACAAGTAAAATTGTGGTCATAGTCTAGTATAAATATCGAGTGAACATGAAAAGGATCAGTAAAAATAAGAATTTAACTTCTAAAAGTATCAATTCGATAGTTGTATTTCTGAATTCAAACTCGTGAAACTATAATTTGAATTATGACCATTTAGAGAGTGTTCAGCTGAGAGCAGAACCGTAATCTTCATGCTACTAGAGTAACTAGTAACGCGGTCACATGAAAGACGTGACTTACAATTATTGGGGTCATATTACTATTAACTTCCTGGAGACGAACATGTAACTAGAGGGAGGAACATAATAGAATGGTTCATGTGGATTGTGATGTAGGATATTACGGTGGATGTATGAGAATAATTTACAACTTCACTAGTGTTTAGAAGGGATAATCAATTACAATTTAAATACAATAGGCTTGAAGCTTAACATCAGTTGTCACAACATCAATAAGTGTTGATGATCTTGATCTTCGGTCTTTGATCCTTCCTTGAAGTGCTGATCTTCTACCTTGAAATGTTGAGATGTTGGTTGAAACTGCAGCAAGCCCCTTGAGAACAACAACAACAATATGTTTAGAATCTGGAAATATGACAAGATAATTGGCTTGCTGAGTCGACCGAATTCTCGATCTATCTTTAAGATAGTATTGCCCCGTATATCCTTTCAACGGTGTAATGACAATTTATCTCCCTAGATAAAACAACAATCAAATAAATGAGCAAAGGGAACTCAAGTGTTCGTTATATAGAAGGATCTTTGAGTGTGTAAGATTGCAAGAAAGGAAGAGATTTCATGAACTAGGAAGAACTTATAGAAATATGTATTCTATGTGTGTTCTTCCTCTATTTTCTGTTCTGTATATATTCTCATATATTGTGTGTTCAATGTATATTATATGTCTCTCCTCAAATCTGGAATAAGGCTTGATTATATAGACGTTTATGGATAGAGGGGGTGTTAATGGGGTTAATGACTATTAAGAGGGTTGTTAAGAGGCTCAATGAAGAGCCAAAACGTTAAGGAGTAATAGTCCAACGTTCCACCACAAATGTGACATTAAACCTCTGAAACACCGCTTGCGCGCGGCCGTGCGGTGGCGCCACGGCTCGAAACTCACGAGAGTTGGCGGCGTTTTCCGAAACCGGGGACAGCGTAATTATAATAAAGTGCAGGTCGAAAAGATAATGTCGAGAAGCCCGGCAGGCTTCGGTGGTGGTGGCGCGGCGTGTGGGCTAGTCTTGAACCCAAACACACCTAGGTCCTCCTCCTTCGAACCACGTGGGTTACCGGAGTCTCTCTCTTGATTTAGAGACTTATAACATGAACAATTCTTCTCTTTCCTACCGATGTGTTAGATTTGTCACACACCACTCTTCCATGTCTCTCACACCTTACTTCGTGTACCAATATCTCTTCCATTTCTCAACGGAATTTGATGATTCTTGGCCCTACGGTTATCCACTCACTTAGTAGATTAAGCACGTGTAAAAAAACAGATTCTCCAACATGTGGAACCATGATATTTAAGTCATTGAAGATAAGCGGACCCAACCTCCACCAAAGGCAAATTTCCAACACGTGCTTAATATTGCTACACTTCACGCTGTCACTGGATAAAGGCCAACGACTTCTCGTCGGGATCATATCTGGGCTCGCAAAAGATGGCGTTGGCGTGCATCTTGGCCCAACGTAAGCGAAACAATTTTATGCCAATGTTTTCAACTTGGGTAGTTTGCACACTAGTTCGGAACAAAGAAATTGCACGGTTTTCATTTGATCCTTCAAATGGATTGATCTTTAACTTTTTCCCCTTCAAATGGGTTGGTCTTTAATTTTCCCCTCAAAATCAAACTTATGTCTATCGGGGCATAATTCTTTTAAGGAATTCGGCATAACTTGTGGGATATTAGAATGCGAAAATATAACGTTATGCCCAGTGAAAAAGTTATTTGGATGAGAGGCAGACTTTAAAGACCAGCACAAAAAGGAGAAAAGTGCAAATGACCCGTTCCCGGTATTGGCCCATCAGAACTGAGTATGGGCCAAATCAGGATCCTCAGTTTAGCCAGGCTCCCGATCTCATATGGCAAGCAAGCACCCAGTGAGTGTGAAACTGGTTGTTCAATAACAGAATTTCAATTAGAGTGTTGTCAGCTTGGCCAATAAGTAATGGTGATTCTGAATTTGTTGTTGGCTAGTCTGGACGAGTGGTTCAAAAAATTGTGCTTTTTGACATTTAACTTACTCTGATTATTGTTGTTCAGTTAGATCTTTCTCATTCTACCAATTAAGAATTTATAAGGGTTCCATGTTAAAAAGTTAATAACAGTGAATCACCCTAAACAAGCCGTTTATCAGTATGTTTTCAGCGAATACAAAATGAAACTTTAGATAAGGTCATATAACCATTTCCAATTCTAATGTATATGTTGTAAATTGTTATTGCAGATTACTGATTGATCCCACTCTGAATTGTGCATCTTGAATTAACCGCTAATCAATCAATATATATATAATAAAGCTACGCATTCATTCATTTTATGTATGTTGCTATATTAATTATGAATTATTGTATATACTAATGGATAATATATAACTATGGCTGTGGCTCACTACTATTGGGGTGGGCCCCACTGTTGTTGTTAGTGTCGCCGTTAACACCGCAGTTTCGTTAATTATTTTTTTGATTATTTTTGTCGCCACCGTGAGCAGATTTTGGCCTGAATTATCAATAAAACCCGGAGAGTTGGTGGAGGACGTCATCATGACTACGGGACTAGCTCCGGTAGTCTCCCTTCTTAGCCAAACCGGCTTCTCCAAAGTAAGCATGGAGCGGGCTTGATAGAACTTTGGGAGGGGGTTACTTCGACGAAGTAGAGTCCCAACACCACTATAAGCCTCAGAGAGGCTAACAACCATCTATAGAACAAGACGATCTTCACTAACGAGCGCACTAACGTTGCGGAGTTGGTCCGCCAATTCCTTCAACCTTTTGCAATACACCAAAACATTCGGGAAATTTTCCAGGTTGACGTGGAAAAATTCCCGCTCAAGTGTAACAACTCTGGAATTATGATTATATTGGAATATGTCACGCAATCTATCCCAAGCAGTCATCGCCATAACGTCTGGCTCAATAGTTGTCTGTAATAGGTCGGTATAGATAGTGGAATAAATCCACTGAAGTACGGTGGCATCAAGTATTGTCCATAACTTAGGATCATCCTTGCGTTTAGGCACCTCTGTATCCTCAGGTGTCGCGGGAATTATGTGATGGATGACTTGATGCGAGCGAGCGTGTATTTTGAACAACTCTGCCCACGTTGCGTATTGGATATTTTCTATTTCAAGAATAAGAGGTATGTGATTCTTGATGTTAGAAACAACAAGGGCATGGTGAAACATGCTCTTTGTCGTCGACATAACGAAAGAACAATAGGTGATTTGAGGAGAAAAACTTAAAAGAAAACCATCAACGATTAAGGAATCCGGGAAGGGGGCGGAATCCGATCACAAGATCGACGGAAAAAGGTTGGAAAAAATAACTTAACTTCTGATACAATGAAAGAAATAATCCCTTGATTATTTTCATTATTGAAAGAGAATATATACAATTTACAATTTCTATAATAGGAAAATCTCATTCCTATTCTAATACCAAAACTTTATTCTACTTGTACAAGAATCCTATAATTATGATAAATATACTACTCTAATTAAGGTACAATTTTACATAAAAACCCGTGTGGTATACAACTGCAAACCGTGATATACATGGTTTGTATATCACAGTATCTACATATTCAAAACCGAGAATATACATGTTATATACACTACTTATGGTAAATGTATATCACTTGTATATTTAACACATATCAATTAATAAAAATATTTTAAAATCACATATATATATATTAGGAGCTTCCTTTTGTTGACATATATTTTAAAAGAACATAATGATTGGTATTAGTCCACATAAACACTAGCATACATCCATATAGTCATCCAAGCAATTACACTCACAAAAAATAATTGATGCTGAAGAGTTGGCAATCAGCGAGGTACCCAGGATTGTGGTGTAAGCACATTGATTAAGCATTCAGCCGAAGCGCACATTGATTACGCATTCAGCCGAAGCACACATTGAATCTGAACAAAAGATAAGAGATGTGGTTGATGATCTGGTTGGTCATAAAAATTCAATTCAAACTGCAAAGAACATAACAATGTTAGGAAAGTCTGAAAGATATATCATAATTTATACAAGAAACTGAAGAAGTAACAACAGTATGAAGGAAAATAAGTTCTTCTCCGAAACCACTTGTTTGGGGACAATCATTGCATGAACTACATGTAATTCATACTTTCAGTATCACTCCAATATCCACCCAAAGGAAATACAAAATTTGATCATATATTAGAACATCATCTTGCAAAGTATATTTTTATACCTCCCCATCTAAGAAACATCAAAGTCATTCAATAAATGCAGAATATAGGTATGTACCAATCACAGATATCAATATAAATTTGAGTGATATTCTTGATCAATTATCCTCAAACTGAAAACGAATATAAAGTTTCTATTCAATTGATATATCGATCAATTCACGAATACATTCTCGTGTACATCAAATAAATAAAAATTGTATGCATTGTCGTAACAATAATGCCAAAGGAGAGAGATATTAATTGGTGTATAATCTTAATGAGACTTAGAAAATGATTTGAAATAAGTAATTAATGTAATGGGCAAAAAGGGACTTGATATGCAAAATGTGACAGGTAAAAGTGCAAAAAACTATTTATATAATAGTGGACAAGTAAAAGTGAAGGAATAATTATTTTCAACAATACCCCTATATTAAAGAATTATTTCATCTTAATAGTGCTCAATTGTCAAAAACATTTAGTATAGCAAACATGGCAACATAGTGAATACAGCGGGGGTAGCGAGTTAGTGTAAGCGCGGGATCGCGAGTCGCGAGTTCGATCACTGCGTAAATCTTCTTGGTTGAGTCGCATGTGCGCCAGAGTGTGAAGTTGTCGGATGACGTGGTTTGCAGGCTATTGCGTCAGCCCGAGAGACCAACATAGTGAATTATACCTTGTATTTTTTTTAATGGGCGTGAAATGAATTAAAGGGACACTTATTTTGAGAAGGAGAAAAAAAGGAAAAATATCTTAACAGTAATTCACTTGGATAATTACAATTCAACAACAATCTAAAACGGTCAAGATTTTCATAATCCTATTAATGGAAGGATTAGTATCTCATTTAAAACTTTCACACAATTCACGAATGGCACGAAACTTGTGAAAATTCCCTATTTCAACGGGAGTGGGGTGGTGGAGTCCAATGTATATAGACAACCCCATATATCCTCATTCATATATTTTCTCTTTACCATTCCACCATTTTTAAAATTAAAAAAAAAACTTGTTTGAGTTGTTTTCTACCTCCCTTCCTCCTCCAATACAAGCTCTGTTTGCCTCTGTATCTATATATATAAAGAGCACTCACCATTCTCTGCAATAACCCAAAAAAAATACTAAAACAAGGAGAAAAAAATATGGCTTTTTCTAAGCCTATGATGTTCTTTCTTGTTACCTTCTTTGTTCTTTCATCTGCTCTTGACATGTCCATCATTAGTTACGACGAAAAGCATGGTGATTTAGGGACAACCAATCATCATCGTACTAATGATGAAGTTAAAGGATTATACGAATCCTGGCTTGTTAAGCACGGAAAGAATTACAATGCCATTGCCATTGGAGAGAAAGAGAAAAGATTTGAGATTTTTAAGGATAATTTAAGATTCATTGACGAACATAACGTTGAAAGCAGAACGTATAAACTTGGGTTGAATCGATTTTCTGATCTTACCCATGAGGAATACCGTTCTATGTTTGTTGGTGGGCGGTTAGATAAAAAGACGAGGTTGTTGAAGAAATCTAAAAGCGAGCGTTACACTTTTAAGGTCGGTGAAGAGTTACCAAAATCCGTTGATTGGAGAGAAAAAGGTGCTGTTGCACCTGTTAAAGATCAAGGCCAGTGCGGTGAGTTTTTTTCTTCTTTCAAAACTTTAAGAAAAACTCTGCTCTTGTATCGTAAACATGTATTTTCGTCGTTTGTGGTTATGTTGTTGTTGTTGTTATGTATTTTCGTTGTTGTTTTAGCTTTTTTTAATGGAGTGTTGACGAGAGTCTTATGTAGGTCAAAAGATCTGATTTTTTATGTTGTGTTTGTTTTATGTTGTGGTCTTTTTCGGTCAATGATCTGTTATTGGTTATCTATGATTCTCTTTTCATGGTTATGTCAGTCAACAAATTGAAAAAATAAATTGCTGCTGTGTTTGGTAGTTAATCTTCAAGAAAATATATTGCAAAAGCTGAGATCCTGATTTAGTAAAGTGCCAAATTGAATTTTTATTTGCTTTGGATGCTAGTGTTATCTCTTTGTCATCATACACAGGGTAAGGACAAAGAAGATATAAAATTTAGAGGTAGATGAGTGTATATCTTAATATATTCCATATACACTATAAAAGAAATTTCTTTATACTTGCTAATTTGTTTTAAAGGGCAGATTATGATACGGGTGTAATCAGAAAGAATGAAGATTAGATTGAAAGGCCACGGTATGTATTTTCTTTTGCAAGTTGATCAGTTTCTTTGGTGATTCTAAATCTGACTTGATCACAATTTTACGCCATATAAATTAAGCCTGAGCCATGGAGATTATGATGGAAAGAGTGCTGTTTAATCTTCCTTAGATTATGATGAAACTATGTCGATTGAGCTTGAACTGAACTTGCATATTTTCTAATGAAGGGAGTTGCTGGGCATTTTCGACGGTTGGTGCTGTTGAAGGAATAAATCAAATTGTAACCGGTGAATTAATTTCCCTATCAGAGCAAGAGCTTGTTGATTGTGACAAGAGTTATAACCAGGGCTGTAATGGCGGTCTCATGGACTACGCCTTTGAATTCATTAAAAATAACGGTGGCATTGACACTGAAGATGACTATCCTTACCATGCTCAAGATGGTACTTGTGATTCAAACAGGGTAAGCTAACCACACTACCTAGAATACATCCAAAATATTACTACTTATTTCTTTAGTAATGTATAGCAAGTAATTAATGGTTTGTTAACAAATTTTGGGTTTTCAGAAAAATGCCCGAGTTGTCTCCATTGATGGATATGAAGATGTTCCAGAAAATGATGAGAAGTCGTTGATGAAGGCAGTGTCAAAACAACCCGTTAGCGTTGCTATTGAAGCTGGTGGCAGAGCTTTCAGCACTACTCTTCGGTATGTTAACAACTATCATAATGTATTCTTCTAGCAGGTTCAACCGTTTGACACCACTGACTCTAAATTCGTCAATGCTTTTGTTTTAGTATGCATGTGTGTGCTATTATACTCATTTACACTTCTTTTTTTGTTCAAAACATGCAGGGTGTTTTCACTGGATATTGTGGAACAGAACTAGACCATGGTGTAGTTGTAGTTGGCTACGGAATAGAAAATGGTTCGGATTACTGGATAGTGAGGAATTCATGGGGTCCTAACTGGGAGAAAGCGGATACATTAGACTCGAGCGCAATTTTGCTAATAGCACTAGTGGAAAGTGTGGAATTGCAATGGAGCCCTCTTACCCCCTTAAGAATGGCGCAAATCCTCCTAACCCCGGTCCATCTCCTCCTAGTCCTGTAACGCCACCAACTGTTTGCGATGAGTACAATAGCTGCCCCGAGGGCACTACTTGCTGCTGCATTTATCAATATGGAAACTACTGTTTTGGCTGGGGATGTTGTCCTTACAGGTCTGCTACCTGCTGCGATGACAACTACAGCTGTTGTCCACATGATTATCCTGTCTGTGATGTTGTGGAAGGCACTTGCCTAATTGTAAGTTTTCCTCCCTGCTGTTAGGCCTTTTATTTTTATGACCATTTTATTCCGGGTCAACTTGCACACACATACACAATTACACATAACTAGTAACTCTATCATAACTTTGCAGATGAAAAGAAATTATTAGTAGTGGTATTTTGTTTGTCTCCGCTTGCATCTGAATCTTGCTCTTCCATGATTCCCCACTTTATTAATCAGTAGGCCATCATTGAGTTTAAATTTATAACCTATTTGACCAAACATTCAAAATTTGCGTATTTTAAAAATTAATTTTGTGAATGCTTTCTGAAAAAGTACTTTCAAATATTAGCAATTCGCGTTTGATTAATTTGAAAAACGCCTTTGCCAATATTAGCGTATCAATTTGTGCTTGATCTAGCTTACAAAAGTTGCTCACAGAGAGAAGCTAAACTCTAAAAAAATAAGCATTCTTTTCTATCAACTGTTTTCTTTATGTTGCTCTTGTATAAAGAAGGATTCATTATCAACTCAAGATTACTTATCACAATTTTGTTTTTAATTTGACAGAGCAAGGATAATCCATTGAAGGTAAAAGCAATGAAGCGAGGTCCTGCTACATTGAACTTGTCAGGGGTGAAATCTAACAGGAAACTGAGTTATGCTTGATTAATTTAGGGACCTGGAGTTGAAGAAGGCAAAGGGCAAAGGCTCATGTTTAGAAGAGCTGCTCAATGTGTGGCTTGAGGCAGAGAGAGGCTGTTTCTCCCATATGTTGATTGTTTTAGTCAGTAGCGTTGCTTTTATTTGGACAAAATTTTCTAATGTGTAAAATATTCATCATCTTTAAATTTCTGAATCAAAATTTAAGTACTGATTGATTGATATTTGATTGTTTCGTTATAAGCTTGAAAATCCCATCAATTGGTGCAAAGTACGTTTTGACACCTGTAGTTTTCGCTAAATTTCTAAAATCAACTTATTTTAATAATTTTTTTTAGAAATGCTTAGAATTAAAAAGCATAAGTCAAGTGAGGTATGGTAAAGTATCTTTCATTACTTATAATAAAAGTACTTGTCACAAAGAATTTATATTATTAATTTGATTTAATCAAGTTTTTATCCTGTTAAGCTTTTTAAGACAAGTAATAGCACGTATTGCTACACGTTCATACCTTTTTTTTCTATACTAAAACCTTTCTCCACACTGATTGTTTAATAATTTAACGAATCCTATTACTAATTACTATTACTTTTATTAATAATAAATACTCATGGGACAATTGTATCATATTGAGAATTAATTCTACTACATTTTTTTTATTTTTCATCTATTTTTTATTAATGAAACTGGGTGAATATAATTTTTTAATGATTTTCAAATATTTTAAAAAAAATTGCGTGTAAAAATAAAGATGTGAATATTTGGGGAAAAAGGACATATTATCCGTAAGATCATCTCCAACATGAGATAATTCACCTTTATCTTCTATCACGTCAGATTATTCATCTGTCACATCATCAAATATCTCTATTTATCACATACACTTCACAACAGAGGATATTTCATAAAATAATTTATTTTCTCTTTCATCCACATCAATACATATACTCTACCATATATATTCATTCTATCTCATTTTCTATTTTGTATATGATATTATTCTTGTAATTCATATTATTACACATATAATAATAAAATTATAAATTACTTATTCATTTAATTTTGACACTTATCAAATATTATTATAATATTAAAACACAACAATACATGATTTTATTAATGAAGATAAATTAATCGTACAATTTATTAAAAAAACACTAAAAACATTGATAATATTAAAATCACAAATTAAAAATTAATTTTCGATTGTTCCAAACTTTTACCAAATTTCAAACTTTTCGGTTATACGGATATGCATACCAAAATTAGTTGACATCATATATGACATTTGAAAATTGGATGACATATTTTGAGAATTTTGTGGACGTTGAATATTGAGATTTTGTAGTTGGTTAGAAAATATAAAATTTGGAGGAAGATTAAAATTTTGATTACGATCCATATTAAAAAAAAGGAAAAGGGTCATATTTGTCTTCAACGTTTAGGAAAAGGTTTGTATTTACCATTCGTTAACGTTTTGGGTCAAATATGTCATCCATTAGTCAAAACCTTTTAAATTTACCCATTTTTAACTGATCAGCCACGTGGCAGACACGTCACCGACGACTGGTCACCGGCGACGCCATTACCGTCGACAACAGTACCCTCGCCGAAAATGTGAAATTTCTAGCAAAACCACGGTAGCTTCGGCGACGTGTGATATACCGAAAGATTCGTCTCTTCATCCTCTTCAATTATATACTACCAATTGCCGTCAATTTCATCATCTTATTTGTCAATTTGGTGATCAAAGTTCTGGACGTATATACCCATGACAGAGATTTGAATTTTTCGGCGTACTCCGATTAAATCGACGGGAGTTAGGAATACCAACATCACCCCGCCATCATTTTGACACCCCCATGTTGTTCGATTCTTGCTAAATCGCCAGAACACCCAAATCGAAAAATCTAAAACCCTAAACGACGTCGTCGATTTTCCGGCCACCGGGGCTACAATCGACGGTCGGGGCTTGCACCATTAGATTCGTCATCCTATGCCCCTCAATTTACACCCGCGTGTCATCGATTCTTGGCGGGTGGTCGACGAATCGAAAAACGAAACTTTGAGTCGTTTTCCGGCAACTCGAGTAAAGTCGGCGTGGGTGGTGTCGCGAGTTCGCCTTGGTCTTAGCTACGTTTGCAACCAACCCCGTGTCTCAATTGATCTTAACTCGAATTTCACCATGGTTGCTGGTTGAAGCTTATGGTACGTTATCCGTGGCGTCATCGTGATTCTTGGTGGCGTGGTATCGCGTGTTGATCGATTAAAATGGGTAAATTTAAAAGGTTTGGACTAACAGAGGCATATTTGACCTCAAACGTTAGCGTAGGCAAATACAAACATTTTTCTAAACGTTGAGGGCAAATATGACCCTTTTACCTTAAAAAAATAACAAATAATTTGGAAGAAGATAAAAATTTGAAGAAAATAGCCAAAATATTTCGGTGTCCAAATGAAGTAAACTTAATCTCTTTTTATAGATCTTCATTTTTTTTTAATTCGATCAAATCATTGATAAAAAATAACAATTAAAATAGTGGTGGAAAATAAATTTATGACAGCCAATACTGCTACATGGCGCTGCCAGATTAATTTGCCATTTTACATTCTCTAGCAGGAGATATTGTCTCCACGTGACAAAATTATCTCCTATATATTGATAATTGTTAATTATTTTTACGTCGATATGTTATTCAAATTGTTTGTGATGTATATAATTATCCGTTGGATATGGTGTAACGAGAGAACTTTTGGGAACAAAGTGCGAAATGTCAGATGTTAAGATACTGAACGACGCAATAAAGGAGAAAATAACTGAAAGTGTAAGGATATGTGGATAAATATTACAAGTTCATTGGATTTGGATTTGGATTTGTTTCGATCTGTCAAGAGTCTCATTTCAACTTCACGACAGAGACGCGACTAAGACGAACAAGCACACAAGTCGGAGATATAATACGACGTCGCCGTAAACCTACCACCGCCGTTTGCTCTGAATCCAAGCTATTCCGTTTCTCTTCGCTATCGCACGTTTTGAGAGATCGAGACGAAGAAGCAAATAAGTAGGATACTATACGAATTCGTTGAATATACTTCTGTAGTCACCTACCGTCGCTGTTGACTCTGATTCCAAGCTATTCCACTTCTATTTTGTGGTAAGTATCTACATGTGCGTAATTTTATGTTTAATTTGTTACTCAGCACTTTCCAATTCCATGAAGATTGCGGATCGGTGAATTTGTTTGTCCAAATCGGTGGATGAAAATTACTATATTTAAACTGGTTTTGGTTTTTTTGCTTGTTGACTGAATATAGTAGGTTCCACATAACTAATCTATGTGGCAATGAAATATATTCTAGCTTTTAGGGGTCAGAGTTATGCAAGTATTAGTAACGCAAGGATTAGTTATGAGTGGCAATGAAATATATTCTAGCTTTTAGGGGTCGTTTGGTTGTTGGTCAGATTTATGCAAGTATTAGTAACGCAAGTATTAGTTATGAGGAATCTATGTATTATTTTATACAAAGATTAGTAGTTATGCAGGGTTCAATTATTCATCTATTAGTTATACCATCTTCTATCCTGCATAAAATAAATACCTAGTATTAGTTATGCGAGTTTCCAAATTACATACCAAAACACGGTATTAGGTGTGTTGAATCTTATACATAGCAAAAGAATGCTACCAAACATGGTATTATTTATTTAATACATGAATAACTTAGCTCCTAACCAACAACCAAACTACCCCTTAGTGTATAGTTCTTGTATAAAAATTGTATCGATAATTCTCATTCACAAAATATAATACCTATAAGTTAAAAGGATTTCCTTGTATTATTGTCTTTATTTATATGCCTTAGAACTGAGAAAAGCTTGTCTTGAATGGGCCACTACCGGACAACGACATTGTCAATGGTCACTGTAACACTTATATAATTTCACAATGAGGGGTTCATTGAACAATGCGTGTTCATGTGTGGCCGTGGAACTCTGTGTTTAATATGAAGTTGAGGTATATGATGGAAGGGGAATGAGTTTTGGGGATTGGAACTTGAGTGATGATTTGTGGAATGATTGCCCACAAGAGAAGATTTTATTTGCCTGACAAAGATATTATGTTTATAATATGAAAATAAATCAGGCTCTCATGGAATTATCCAGATCTAGTCCTGGTTAGTAAAAGAAAAGGAATAGCCTAAAAGTTTTGAGGGTCTATCAAGAAATATGCAAAGTAAACTTCTGTGAAGATAAAACATGTGAAGATAGAGTCAATTCGGATTTGTTATTTTCGTGGAAACAGTTGAGAATTGCAATCTTACTTCTGAACATGCAAAATAATATAAGTCGTCGCGAAGTCATTGATTGTTCAAGATAAAAAAAAATCTGTTCAGTGAAGAGCATATATGGAGTGAAATTCTGAGTTATCCTTTAAGCTGACTTATTACTGTGTTAAGTGAATTTTGAATTGTTGATGAGATCAATTGAATTTCCAATCTTAATCTTTATCATTGTAGATGTCCATCATGCTCAAGTATGCGGGGGTCTATACCACCAATTCACTAGCACATATGCAGATGAGCATGAGCACATATATATGTTAATAATATGCATAGATGTAATGTATTGGTATAGAGAAGAATGCAGTGTGTTGTGATAGTTGACTTGATTTTTTGAATATTTAATGTATAATGTAATATATTTCTTATGAAAATGTAACACCTTAGTGGTGTTTTAATAAATGCATACAACAACAACAACATACCCGGTGAAAATTCCACATTGTGGGGTCTGGGGAGGGTAGGATGTACACAAACCTCACCTCCACCTTGGTAGGTGTTTTAATAAATGCATATTGATTTATTAAAAATGAGCACATGCATAACTATTTGTATCTTTTTATTTGTATCAACATGGGCTTTTTTCCTATGCAGCTTCCTGAAGAATCCCGCCTAAGCTGTGAGGTATTCCAGTCCATGTTTGCTGATATTCTGTCATTGCACTGAAGAAATTTGGCGGGTGTAATGGATTCAGGATCTGCTGATGCATCAAATTCACAACCTGTTATGACATCAAATGTAGCAAGGTCTACTGCGGTGGAGTCTGCACCAGGTCAGTCAACAGAGGAGGTTCCATCAAAGCTCTCAACTGCAGGCATCTCCTCATGGGCCAAAAATTTAAAAATTCCTCAACCGTTCGCTGGGTCCCAAGAAGAACAATCATCCGGAAATGATGCCAAATCAACCTTTGCTCGTTTCACTGGCGGGCTTGGAGTGCGTCTGTCCCCTAAGTCTCCTACCAATGAACATCCTGATGGAACATCAACATCACCATCTGGTTTTTTTGGAACATTCACCAAAGGATTAGTTGACTCTTCAAAGAATGCAGTAAAGGCTGTGCAGGTTAAAGCGCGACATGTTGTATCCCAGAATAAGAGAAGATACCAGGTAAGCTTTTTTATTTCTGTTAATGCTTCAAGTGTTCTTTTCTCATTCTTATTAATTTGTTTATTGATGATCAACCACTGTTAGGGCTGCACAAATTTCGGTCCGGACCGAAAAATCGGACGGACGAACTGTTGGACGGACGGACGAACGGACCGAAATTCGGTCGGTCTTGATCCTTCAGTTTAAAATTCGGTTTTCGGTCGGTCCGGTCAGGTTCAGTCGGTCGGACGAATTATTTTTATTTTTTTATTTTTATTTTTATAATATATATAATTCCTAATATATATAATTCCTAATTTTATAAATTTCTAATATATAATATTATATAATTCGGGTTTAGGTTCCGAGTATTTTTTAAAATTGAATTTACAATCGAAATTGACATTCTCGGACGCGGTGACACGCAATTTACGTTGAAATCTATTGTAAATCGAGATATTTAGATTTGAAAATTGGAAAAAGCTTGATTTTTGGAAAAAAGAAATTGAGGGGGCAAGATGGGCGTTTTTGGAGAAATCGGAGGAATCAAACCGGAGCATGGTTGGCCACCCCGTATCGTCGAAAAAATCGCGAAATCAAAAAAATTAGGTAAAGCGGACGTCCAGCGCAAAGTTATGACCGTATAAAGTTTGATCAATTTACAACCTATATTTCATATGTCAATACGTCAGGGCTGGCGGGGCTGGCGGCTGCTGGAGGGGCGGGGAGGGGCTGGCGGAGGGGGCTAGCTGGGGGCTGGGGGCGGGGCGGGGATCAAACGGTCGAAAACCGGTCCGACCCGGACGAAAATGACCCGGACGGACCGGACCGGACGGACCGAGAAATTCGTCCGGTCTTGATCGGATAATCCTCCGATTCGGTCCTCGGTCGGTCGGTTCGACCTCGATCTGACCACCCTAATGCACCCTTTGTAACACCTTAATATTCGTCTCACATTTGTCGTCTTCCTACTATGTAGAACCATTGTGAGTTGTATTCTTAAGTTGATTGGTTTAATTCTCTGCTTGGACTTGTTAAAAACAAGGGCAGGAC
The DNA here is from genome assembly GCA_029844215.1 of Przewalskia tangutica. Lineage (NCBI taxonomy): Eukaryota > Viridiplantae > Streptophyta > Magnoliopsida > Solanales > Solanaceae > Przewalskia > Przewalskia tangutica. The sequence goes on from JAQGDG010000035.1 coordinate 2,962,033, forward strand.
ACGGTGCACTAAGCTCCGCTATGCTGCAGCAAGAAAGTCGGACCACAAAGGTCGTCTATTGTAAGCATTACCTTACTTTGCATTGTTGCAGAGGTCGTTTCCACGACTTGAACGTGACCTCTAATCACATGGAAACAACAACAACCGCTACTCCAAGGCTCCCCTTCCTTAAATTTATTAGTATCTTGTATATTAATCCTCTATCTCGATCAGCTTGTTTATGTATTATAGAATTTGAACAAAATGTTGGTATAAACACTTTAGTTCCTACTCCACTATGTGAGAGTTGATTCACTGCTGTTTGGGTTGTTGGAAGTTCATGCAGCCTGCATTGTCATGAACATGGTTTGCTTCTGAAAGAAAGAGTGTAATGTCATTGTAGACGATCTTGGAAGGAATAATGTTGAGCTACCCTCTATTTGCAAGACATCAGTATGTAGCCTGTAGGTTAGAACACTGCCAACAATGTAATAGGATAATGCATATCTATGCAAGACTCAATAATTGGGACACACTAATTCCAGTCTTTTAAGGTTCAGTGATGCCATCACATCATTCTTGGTCTCCAATTGTAGGAATTATGAATGTTGCTGTTAATGCCTTCATGTGATCTATTGATGATGTGTTGTAGAAGTTCTTGAGGTGGATGATAGGTAGTAAAGAAGATTACAACAACAACATACTCAGTGTGATCCCACTTTGGGTAGTAAAGAAGATTGTTACAATAAATTCAAACGGTCTGTACTGAAAAAAATCAACAATTATTCTGGTGCCAACCCAATGGGTTTCCTGGAATACGGTAATCACTGCCACTCAAAAATAATACTGACGTTCTTTGATTACCTGCCATGTTCGTGGTACCATTGAATCCTCTTGGGATAACTTTTTTGGTGGGAGCTGGATCTTGGTCTCTGTGCTATAAATATTTGCTTTCTTTATCATTTTGATTTTTGCAAGAATTCTTCTTGTGCGTCAAGACATCTTGCAGTTACCTATTTAGATATTGTGTGTTTATATTGTTGCAGACCAGAAATAAATAAATAAAACAATCCCCCCTTTAATAGCTTAAGCTTTTTAGTTGAGGTAGTCACACAATTTTTTATGAAATGCATTTCTATCTTCATATATTAACGTGGCCGTATCCTTTTACTAGGAAGGAGGATTTGATTTAGACTTGACCTACATAACAGAGAACATAATTGCCATGGGCTTCCCTGCTGGTGACATGAGCTCTGGTCTTTTTGGCTATGTTGAGGTCAGGAAGCTTTATTCTTCACTGCTTGACTTCAAATAACTATCATGTTATGTGATTATTCCGAGTTTGATTACATGAAATTTGATATCCAGGGGTTCTACAGAAACCACATGGAAGAAGTAATCAAATTCTTTGAAACTCATCATAAGGTAATAACTTCGAGATCTCGTGTGAAGTCCATTTCAATTTCATATGGGCCAGTTTCTGGAAATCCACTTGCCCTTTTATGTTATTGCTATATTTTGACATCACTTCGGGTTTGCAGGATAAATACAAAGTATACAATCTTTGTTCTGAAAGATTGTATGATGCTTCTCTATTTGAGGGAAAGGTGTGTTTCCATACTTTGATAAAGTTTTCTTATTTTTTTCTGTTTACTGTCCTTACTTTCATTTGTCTGTTGCACCTAATTTGGTAAACATATACCCTACCTTTGTTCTTCTTGAATACTATAGTGAAGTTGAGAAGTTGCATTCTTATAACATTCTAAAATTTCCAGTGGTTCAAGAAGTTCCAAAATGTTTCACACTACGCATGCAAAATGATATGAACAAGAATTCTGCCTAAACAATTATACCCTATTAGATTAACTCATAGGTACAACTAAACAGCTAATTCAATTTACTTTCCCTTTTTCCTTTTTGGGAGCTACAACTAGTATGTCATGCAATTTTAGTTGAATTTCCAATTAGACTGTGTGTTATAGAATGGGAGGTAATTGAGGGAGTGCATGATGGTGGTGAACTTAGTAATTTTCTAATATAAGATCAATAAGGTCACCGTTTTGTAATGGCTGTTCCTAACTTTAATAATCAGCTTTTGATAGGTGACATGAGTCTTTTATTCTTTACAGTGTCTTGAGGGTGTGTCCTTCAACCCATATTTTCTGCAGAGGAAGTGGAGTACATGTTTTGGGATAACTAGATAGCAACATACTCAACATAAATATAGTGGGTTGTTAGGGTGGTTGCTATGCTAGTAGACAGTGCAACTGTTGCAACGTCTATTAAAATCATTCAGTTAACTGACCCCTATTGGTTTGTGTTCAATCTTTTGAAAGACAAGCTGTTTCTAAGTCCTTTTAGTTTTAGGTAATTCCTGAAAGTCATCTACAGATAGATGAAGAGCTGAGCCCCTTATTGTTAGCTGAGCTTGATGCAAGTTGGTAATCGAATCTTTATGTCATTTTGTATGTTTGTTTGGTGAGGTATGATGTATAAAAGATATATATCTTTTGCGAAGGTGCTTAGCATTGTTTGCTACAAACTGGGGTAAACTGTCAAAGTAGGCCCACCAAACTAAGCCAGACTGAAATAGTTCGCTTGGTTGTTAGTTTTTGGGTGTGTTCGTATGAAGGAAAATGTTATCCAGAAAATAAATGTGTTTCTTACTTATTTTCTTGTGTTGATTAAAGCGTTTAAAAATATTAGTATCTTAAAAGCACAAATACTACGGGAGGTGGGGGTGAGGGGGTAGGTGTGTGGGATGGTGGGGATGGGGGACACAAGGGTGGGGGTGAAGATGAGGAGGTATGTTGGAGGGTGAAGAGGTCACAATCAATGTGGAATGCCACTTGTGGAACTTGTTTTCCCTACTTTCACTAGGTAAATCATTTTCCTCATTTTTAAGGAACTTGTTTTCCTAGAGAAAATATTTTCCAATTTTTTTGACAAACCGAATATGGGAAAATTGGAACTCCATACCGAACACAACTTTCGTCTTTTCAAACAAGAAGTTAAAACCAACCAATGTCCCACTCCGATATCTATGTAAATGCTGACTCTAAAGTTTCTTGATTCATTTTTCTTTCATGTATAGGTTGCTTGTTTCCCATTTGACGATCACAACTGCCCTCCTATTCAACTAATTATATCATTTTGTCAAAGTGCATACTCATGGTTGAAGGAGGATATTGAAAATGTTGTGGTTGTGCATTGTAAGGCGGGAATGGCAAGAACTGGTTTGATGATCTCTAGTCTTCTTCTGTACTTGAAGGTCGGGCTTTTATTTATTTTTGATTCGTAAGTCATCAGATTGTTATGTGGTCTTGTGTTCAGTTTTATGACAGTTAAGTTATGGTCTTCTTTCAGTTCTTTCCTACAGCAGAGGAGTCTATGGATTACTACAACCAAAAGAGATGCGTAGACGGAAAAGGACTGGTCCTGCCGAGCCAGATTGTATGTTAAAATATTACTCTTTTTAAATCTATGTGCTCCTGCAGCAGTGTACTGACAAGTGTAGTGCCTTTTTGCTGTTAGAGATATGTCAAGTATTTCGAACGCGTCTTAACGTACTATAATGGAGAAGACCAGCCTGGACGCAGGTACATCCCTTGATCCTTCTTGCTTCAAGTGCACTTTCGGATTTTCATTCTGATATAATTGCAAGAGGAGAAGTGCGGTCAACGACAAGATCTAAGTTTTGTCCTTGTCAACTGCATTCTTACAGGTGCATGCTCAGAGGATTTCGCCTCCATAGGTGCCCTTATTGGATAAGACCTTCTATCACAGTATCTAATCATAATGGTAACTTGCATCCCTTTTCTAATTTAAATTAAAATTATACTCCTAGAAAGAGACAGCCACATCCAATGTCAATTCAGTAGTTGGTCTATGCTATCGTTAACCTGACGTAATTGGAATGAGTTACTTTGATATTGTTTAGCCGATATCCATATTGGAGTCTGAAGAGGCTGGCTGAATAAGTAGTGAGATGCCTACATGTTACAAAGATGTGCGGTGCAGAATTTTCTTAATATTGTGCTAACAGTTATGGAGTTTTATTTGCAATCCCTTCTTACGCTATAATCTCTGTTGTGTGTTTCCTTCATGATGGTTTCTCATTGGTGGATCATTTATCTGCAGGTGTTCTCTTTTCATCCAAAAAACATCCAAGAACCAAGGATCTATCGGTAGGTTTAATTAATGTTTCATGTCATGCTGTGACTTACCATAAACTGCTACAGCATTGATATCCATACTAGTATTGGATTCTTAATGAGGGATTGAACCTGCAGTACTAAATTCTGATACCCAGGAGGTAGTAGTGTAGCTTGTTTCGCTTTTTCATGTACATCTGTATACTTAAGGAGGTTAAAAAGTATGCCTTATACTTGTCCTAACAAAATTATCACATATATTTATAAGTTATTGAAGCTGTTCTTTAGTCCAGCAATTATACCTTTTAGCTGGTGCCTATAGTTGGTCAAGCTCATACTCTTTGTTTCTCTCATTATTATTGTTATTATGGTTTTCTCCGCAGCCCGAGGATTTTTGGTTCAATGCACCAAAGAAAGGGGTAGTGGTTTTTGCTCTTCCAGGCGAGCCTGGCCTTGCAGAATTAGCTGGGGACTTCAAAATCCATTTTCATGACCGTCAAGGAGACTTTTACTGGTATAATTACTAATATGAAGAGTTTGAAGAAAAAATGCATACTTATGTACCCTACTTTTGTGCTTCATTGACCATTAAGTCGTATAAAAGTTCCTAAGACCCTTAAGTTTCCATAGTATCTCCTGGCAACTCTTGATTCTTCTAGAAGGATATGATATACCAGCTTACCCTTTCTAGTCTTATGTGTAATGCACTATAGCTTGCAGACCTTGTACAATTTTTTCGAAGTAGATATTTTATTTTATTAGCTATGTGCTGAATATTGACAGTAATATAATAGTTTTATTGCTGAATTACATCTTTTGTCTCTTTGACACGCTATTATAGAGATCATTCTGTACAACTTTTACAATTTTTACAATTTTTACTGTTATCTTTTGCCTAGCAGTCAACCTTATTCACTATGCTTTCATTAATTTTCTTCTACTAGTAAGTACTTATCTGTTAAAAGAGTGGTCATGAATATAATAAGATCTATTCAAGAAAAATACTATTTACATGTAGATGGAAAAGTCGAAGTGTATATTATTTATGTCAAGGAATTAGGGCTGTGGAATTAAGTTAAAAAATTTCAAGTTCTATATTTGTGACCCTGACAATCCATGTCAGTTGGAATCCCAAATTATCTAGCTTACATGTATTGGTGCTTTTATGCAGCTTTAAGCAGTAAAATTAACTTAAAAGTTTTAAGTTGAAAAAAATAATCTGAAGCAAGGGCTTGGAGATAATTTGCTATTATTATGAGTAAGTACTGTTGGAATAAGGTTTAGGAAAACTTCGACATCACTCATCAACAAAAGCTTATTGTACTTTACAGTAGAAGAAAAGGAAGAACTGGGATAGTACATTTATGTGAAACCTCTATGTTCGATTCACTAGATTATATTCCCACTGCTTATCAAGTCATAGGAGGTAGCAAAGGCTCCTAAGTTAGAACTCATATCCCTCTTTGATCTTTCAGTTGGCTGAATACAACAATGATAGAGAACAGGAAAGTTCTGACCACAAATGATCTTGATGGTTTTGACAAGGTAATTTCTTACTTGATTAATTGGATTTTGCCAATATTAATTATTGCAGTTGGTGCCATTGTCGTGTACTGCAGGAGAACTTTTAACACAATTTAGAGCACTCCTTTTATCTCTCTAATATTTGGGGTCTTCATTTCGTGACTGTGTTATATGCTGGCTTTATCGTGCAGAGAAAATTACCATCACCTGGTTTCCAAGTGGAAGTAGTCCTTGTAGACTATGATGCTGCTTTTCCTGCTCAACCCCAATCAGAAACAGCCGCCAGAGAATCGGCTGACAGTTCTAGTGCTAATCCTGCTCCCATGTCTAATCCTACCTCAGGTGGTGAGCCTACTGCCACAAGTAACCTGAACCAACACCCTGGGAACAATGACAAGGACGACGTGTTCTCAGACAATGAATCTGAGGAAACTGGAATGTCAAAAACTGGACAAACTAAGGCTGCTTCTGATTCTAGTGCTCCTGCAGATGCAAAAAACCCTGCTTCAAATAACAATAATGATTCAGATAAATTATCAAACTTGACACATAAGACAGAGCAAGTCTCACTGGGAGACACAAGCTCTGTACACAGTGAGCCCAAAAAAGATGCCTCAGTCGGAGCTACATCTAATGTCGACGTGTCCAATCCCGCTGGAGGATCGAGTGATTTCAAGGTAGTGGCAGCTGATGCATCTGTTTTCTCATTTGGTGATGAAGAGGATTATGAAAGTGACTGAAAAGGTCTGGTGTGAAAATTCATCAAGATGTACAGAATAGCATGCGGGTGCTAGGGTCTAGCTTGTTGGATTCTGTTCATTTCATTATGTTGTCATTTTACTTGTTCATGGCTTAGCATTTGATTATCAGTTTGATAAAGCTACGCTGGATGTGGCATCTATAACGGATACCTTCGGTTGAAGTGTTGTTAAATTTGCAATAGCGTTCTGAATGTTATAGAACATATCAAATGTACTTTATTCTGTTTTCCATGACTAAGAAGTATTTGTCCAATCCCGCTGGAGGATCGAGTGATTTCAAGGTAATGGCAGCTGATGCATCTGTTTTCTCATTTGGTGATGAAGAGGATTATGAAAGTGACTGAAAAGGTCTGGTGTGAAAATTCATCAAGATGTACAGAATAGCATGCGGGTGCTAGGGTCTAGCTTGTTGGATTCTGTTCATTTCATTATGTTGTCATTTTACTTGTTCATGGCTTAGCATTTGATTATCAGTTTGATAAAGCTACGCTGGATGTGGCATCTATAACGGATACCGTCGGTTGAAGTGTTGTTAAATTTGCAATAGCGTTCTGAATGTTATAGAACATATCAAATGTACTTTATTCTGTTTTCCATGACTAAGAAGTATTTGGCCCCAGTATTTGGGGTGTTATCAAAAGGAACTGATTTAAGTGCCAAAAATAATGTTGGTTGAACTGGTAAAGATGGTGCTTTAATTAGTGTATTCTCGTAGGCAATAAAAAGTGCCCAAATAAGCACATGATGACATAATATACATCTCAGAAATATGATAATCAGCAACATAAATCTTTTCAGTATATGTGATCTTAATGCATTTGCCAATAATTTACAACCCCTGCTAACCTGGATTTTGGCCAAAAAGTAGTACGTAATTTCCTTGTTAATTATAAGACCATCTCCACCGGACAGGAGATAATTCTCTGTCTCATCAGATGAATAATCTGTCACATCATTAATTATCTTCATTTATCACATACACTCCACAGGGAGATATTTCAAAAAATAATTCATTTTCTCTTTCCTCCACATCAATACATATACTCCACCATATATATTCATTCTATCTCATTTTCTATTTTGTATATGATATTATTCTCGTAATTCATATTATTATACATAAAATAATAAATTACTTATATTCATTTAATTTTGACACTTATCAAATATTATTATAATATTAAAACACAACAATACATGATTTTATTAATGAAGATAAATTAATCGTACAATTTATCAAAAACACACTAAAACATTGATAATATTAAAAATTATAAATTGAAAATTAATTTTCGGTTGATCCATCTCTAGGAAATATGCACGTTTTTGCAACATTAAATCTTGATGGTAACAATATTTCTGGTACTATACCACCTAATTTGATGAATTCTCGCATCAACATTTTGAATTTGAGCAAGAACGCTATTGAAGGGTACATTATATATGACATTTAAAAATTTGATGACATATTTTGAGAATTTTGTGGACGTGAATATTGAGATTTTGTAGTTGGTTAGGAAATATAAAATTTGGAGGAAGATTAAAATTTTGATTAGGATCCATATTTAAAAAATAACAAATACTTTGGAAGAAGATAGAAATTTGGAGAAAATAGTCAAAATATTTTGGTGTCCAAATGAAGTGAACCTAGTATCTTTTTATAGATATTGAAAAATTAAAAAATTTGATGTTTTTTTTATTTTTAAATTCGGTTAAATTATTCTTCAAAAATAACAATTAAAATACTGGTGGAAAATGAATTTCTAACAGCCAATCGCAGACTGTCACATGGCACTGCAGGAGACAATGTCTCCTGTAATTTCCACCGCAGAAGACATTGTCTCCACGTGATAAAATTATCTCCTATATATTTAATAATTTTCAATTATTTCCACGTCACATTCATGTAATTATCAAGAGTATGTCCCCTGGTTGGATGGTCAAGAGGCGGATAGACAAACAAACTGGTAACAACACTGTACACGCTATGTCTGTTTCCTTGGCCGTGTTTTGTCATCACCCCAGGTCTCCTCCGCCTCAAGTCCAAAGTCTATAATAGTAAGCAAATAGGGGACTACATTCCAATCAACTTAGTAGAATTTTATTTTTTTCCCAATAAATATAATTTCTATTAATTCCGTGTTTATCCTGATATATATTTTTCTGATTAGCAAAATAATTAAACACAAGTCTATTCTGCTACTACTTCCATTCCATGTCGATGATATCTGGCATCCAAGGCCAACTAACAGGTATTTCTTTATGATAAAATGAATTACTACCTTTTCTTTAATAATTCCAGTGGTTTCTTGCAATAAATTAGAGGTTTGTCTTGAATATGGTTCCACCAAATTTCGTACTCGTACCTGTACAGGTAGTTTTTAATTATCTCATGTAATTTGTTTGCTTCTTTTGGGAAAAAGTTTATGCCTTTATTATTGATTAGATGGTGGTAAAAACCCTACATTTCAAGAGAAATTCGTGTTTACGCTCATTGAAGGTAATGTTGTGGTCTGGAATAGCAATACCCTTACTTATATCCATTTGCTTTCTTCTTTGTAGTAATTTTTGTTTTGTGTTTGTTGTGCTGATATTTGTTAATTATAGGTGTTGGGGTCCGGGGCTACGGATAAACAAATATAATTAAGATTAAAACTAAACAACTTGAATAGCAAAAAGCAGTTTGGATGTTGCCTTCAATGTGTCAACATCCGAGCAACATTGTGATAAAACAGCTTATAAACCTTTGAAGAATAAATGCAATGAAAAATAAAAGACATAAAGTTTATATTTTCAAGGGTATATATTAATATAGCCCTTGATGGTCGATGACCGAAGTATTGTATATATTATATATGGCGGTGGGCGCCCATCGATCGGGATCGCGGGCTCGGACGGGTCGGGACGGAGAGGATGGCCGACTGGGCCGAGTGGGGCCGGACTAGCGGGACGACTGTCCGCGTCCCGATCCGATGGCGTGGGTTGGGGCTGGTCGGGGCCTGGGAGCGGGGTTTTTAAAAAAAAATTCCACTAAATTAAAAATACTAAATTACTAACAAAGTAACATATAAACATATAGTGATAGTCATATACTCATATTATACTATTATAGTATTATACTCATATATATTTATAAACTAAATAATTAAACAAAGACAAGAAGAGTGTAAAAACATCCAAATTTGTTTTTGTGCCTCTTATATTATTAATTATTTCATTGAAATATACAAGATTCAATTACAACATTGTAGTATCTTGTTGTTGAAAAAATTGCAAAAGACATAGAAAAATTAAAAAAATGAAATAAATTACCAATTTGAAAATACTTTTCTAGTTTCTTTATAATTTCGTGGTTCTTGGTTGGAATTGGTATATCTTGGTCAAATTGTTCCACGTCGTTACTCATGCCTTCAGATAAGATGTCGTTGTAGTTTTCGCCTTCTTCTTCGTTAATCTCTCGTTGCAGACCTTCGCCTCCGCCGTATCTAATCTCGAATAGTACCGCCATCTCCAAGTCGCCTCCGCTAATGAGTGTCGTGCTCTCTATTTGAAATCTGTCTGCGTAAAAACGCTTTTCGTAAGCGATTGATGGCGCCAATGTTCAAAATATCTCGCCATCATTGAAAGTGCCGGAAATGTCTTCATTCGCATCCAATATTTCAGCAAGTCTTCCTTTCCGTCTTCATTGACAATCGCTTGGTAAGGTAAAGTACCTGCAAAACAAAAACATCGAACTCGCTAATTTGGTTAGCGGTACTACCCGCACATTCTATTTACGAGGCTTTCAATACTAGCCGCGAAACAACATGCCTTTTGAGGTGTTGAGCAGAAGAAGATGGTCTGGCCAGGTTGGTTACTAGCACTTTCTTTGGTAATGTCGATATACTTTTTGCATTCATCTTCTACGCTATTCAACACTTCTTCTAGCGCTTGTTCAATAAGTGGCTCAACATTTAAATTTTGGGAGTTGGAGGTGGTAGTGCGTCCATACAGCTTATAAATATTTTCAATAAGACTTTTACAACCTCTACTTTAATAGTCAAGTTTAATACAACACCAATAATATAAATAGGGAATAGGAATAAAATATTTCTTTAATTTTATAAACATTTTTTTAATAGCTGCCTTATAATCAGGTTTTTCCATATATTCTTTAAGAAGTAAAGATATTATAGCTATATAAAACAACATAGTTGAAATAGTAGGATAATATAAAGTAGAAAATTCTTTTGTTGCTCGTTGAAAATTCTCTAGAAATACAATAAGTTCTTTAATTTTGTCTCAATCATTATCCACAATCATATCATTTGAATTTTGATTATGGGCATTAAAAAATAAAGTGATAGGTTTTCTATAGTTATAAGCAACAACTAGTTGGTCATATAAAGAATTCCACCTAGTTGGTACTTCTTCGGAAATTTTTCTGTAAGATAGTCCACAATCGTGACAAGTTTTTTTATATTCTTTTCTCATTTAATTCTATTATTTTTAAAAATAAAGTTTATAGCAAATTGTATTTTTTCAAGAATATCTTGAAAAAGTGAAAGACCATCCTTTACAACTAAGTTATAAATATGGCACGCACATTTGATATGAAAATGTTTTGAAAAAGACGGAGTTAAAACTTTATTTAAAATATAAATAGCAAAATTGTTAGAAGCTGCATTATCTAATGTAATACTCATAACTTTATCAGTTATTCTGTAATAATCACAGACTAAATAAATATTTTCTGAAATAAACTCACCCGTGTGCCTACTATCTATATATCTATATGCTAAAATACATTTTTGTATAGACCATTTATAATCTATCCAATGACAGTTCGCATAATGTCACGACCGAACCTCTGCGTGGTCGTGCCTTACCCGCACCCAGTAGACATACATCGAGTAATCACGAACATAAAACAAGACATGCAATATCAAAAGTGTAAAACAGCTTATTCGAGAAAATTTGCCTTTCGCATAATATATAAAACTTAAATCCGACGATTACATCCTTTACTGCCTCCGCCACAAGATCGCAAACCTCTAAGAGTGACATGACAACAATGGCGGGACGGGGCCCCGCCATACCCGAATGTAAGCACTACTACGACGGGGACTATACCACCGATAAGCCTCCGAGAAACGAGCTTCCCAAACGCCGAATGACCTGTTAGCTAGATCAACGATCGCGTATTTCAACTCGCGGCGTGACGCAACGCCGGGAGGTCGATAACAGTACCAAGTATGCGAATCAAAATATCAGAATGAAATCATAGTAGTCTATATAAAGCAGAGACATGTATGATAACCAAACTACAATTCACAATAAATAAGCAATCATGTCAGTCGGGACTCACGCCTCAAAAGTCATCACTCAAATATAACAATGGGTCTCATGCCCACAACATCAATCACGCCTGGAATACCTTTCTCACCGCGCAGCCTATGATATAACAAAGACTAAGGAATACACATGAACACCGTGTCCCACGTGTCATCATAAAACCGCACGGTAAGTACGAAGGCATAGCCGACTACTAAAACCAGCAAGACAAACAAGGTCATAAATCAGATCACGAGATTCGCTTGCATCGCATGATCAAAGTCGACCACTCGCCTGCAGATTCTAATGTGCGCGTCTAGCCCTCGAACTTCCCGCACTCGCGATAAAGCCACTCAATGGCGCCCGTGAGGTATTCCCGCATCGGTAGCTTACTCCCAAGATCCGCCGACTCGCAATCCGCACGCCACATGCATCGCATGACCATAAAGGCCGCACACTAACTCGAGCTCTCGTAGCTCGCGTAGCCCCGGGACCGCATGAGGTATTCTCGAATCATAGGTCACACAGACCGCTGAGTCTACGCGTCGGAGGGCGACAACCTCCGGATGATGTCGAGGTGAGTGGTACAATACCAACATAACGGTGATAGTTAAACAACTTAAGCGCAATCGAGGAAAACCCTTTACACAAACATCACAAAGATAATAACACGTAGCATCCTAGCGTGTTTACTTATCAAATCAACAAGAAAGTATTACAAGGCTATCACAAACCAACACAATCAAGTTATTCACACAAGGTACTTTCTACTATATGATTAACAAGATCGGGTTTTTATCCCCAAAGTACTTCATACATTAACTCTTTAAGAGATCTGCTCTTTCACAAATAGTCACACAATACTGTAGTATATAAAAATAGAGTGATTATCTTTTGAAGTAAACTAAAACACTTCTCTTTGTAAAATCAAGTAACAACATTATTTTCCAAACGCTCAAGTTTGCCTAATTTCAAATATTCGTGTTTCTCATTTTTCAAAGGTTTCGTAGTTCATAGTTTTAATCCTTTAAAACAATTTAAGAAACATATACCTTATGTGTGAGTAGTTTATTCTTGTTCATAACAATCTTATTACAGACCATGATCTAGAAATGTAATATCATTTTGTCTCATCTTAGCTTCTATGCAGATGGAAGTTTCTACTGTTTTAATAATACTTTATTAGTCAAAACATTTCCTTTATTAAGCTACAGTGGTTTGTTCGATACTTATTCGATTTCAAATCAAGAAACATTATTCCTTTTAAAACCAAGTACTCATTACTCACTGATGAGGTTTCACACTTTTAACAAAACTCATATTAATTAACCAAGTCAAGTCTCTTATCTTTTTAAGATTAAGTCTCTTAATCTTCTTAAAGTCAATAAACCCTTCTTTTATCTTTCTTAAGCCGTTATACCTAACTTCCCATAAAGCTAGTATAACTCTTAAGTTTTAAAACCAAGTATTACTCTTCATAAAAATGGTTCAAGATTCTTTGAAATACTTCAAGATTATTCAGCTTAAGTCAAAAGACATTGCGTAATTATTATTCGTGCTTAAGTCAAAAGACATTGCCGTAATTATTATTCGCTTAACACACGACGCTCACCGCATATATATACTTTAAAATATCATGCTCAAGAGTATAGGAAGAATCACATACCTCGCGACGATTATCGACTATTAGCAAAACGCTCCAAATCGTAGTCGCTAGCCTTTTCCACCCTCCGAGTAGAATACGCCACTCGCAGATCTTCAACCTATAAAGGTTACACAAGTCTATCAACGACTAGACTACTCAGATTATTCTTCCGATGTGATTTCGATTCAAGTCTTTTCAGAATATCCTTCTATTACAGTTCAATTCTCTTCTATGAATCTTATATTCATTTCTATACAACTACATTATGTAATTTCCAATTACAATAAGGTCAAGAGTATTTACCTCGATAAGCCCAAAATTATCCAAGTTATAACGTCGATCCCGAGCAACGCTAGCTCCTACTCCGTGCTCCAACTCCGCTAAACAACCCTTAGAAGTTCTACGCAACTTCTTAATACTCCATCCAACTATGGAGATTTCCTTAGGTTGTGTTTTGTGATGAAGGAAGTATAATAGTATTTCGGCTTTTCAGATAAGTGTAACCTTGGAATACTACAAGGTATATGGGCCAGTATTTTGGAATAGTAACAATACTTAGAGTATTTCTACCAAGGTGGGGTGTATTTTTGAGAACAACTAGGCAAGGGGTACCCTCTACTAGCACCACTGGAGGGAATACTTTCGGCCAGGGAGGGCTCTCGGCGAGGGGCCTTCTCAAAGGGGAGAGGGTGTTTGGACGACACTACCAAGAGGAAGGATTTTCAAGACTTAGAAAATGGTTTGTGGACGAAGAAATGTCTTCAACTAAGGGGTATTTATAGGTCAAGCAACGGCCAACCAACGGCCAAGATCATGCCAAGTGCAAGGCAAGTGTAGGGTCAAGATTCATCCACGCGCACCTTATCCATCTACCACACAAATATCACAAAATATCCTACCTACTCCCACACCCTTTCGTCAAACGCCTCAAAAGTCCACCACCAGAGGTGCCAAGTGTCGCCTCTTGTTGGTCCAAAATATTCGCCTCTCGGAAAATCCGCAAAAATACTAAATGACATAGCCGAATTTTCCCTTCGCAAGTCAGGTAAAACGTTTCATCTAAAAACGATTCTAATCGGGGTCAGAACAAAATTCAACCTTGCCTAACTTTAAGGCTTAATTTTCCTACGACGTCCTCACGCATACTGGAAATACTGGTATAACATTCTCCTCCTTAGAAACATTCGTCCGAATGCTCCTTCTCAAGACGGATAACGATGGTTCCTCATAGCTTAACAAGCTTGCAAATGCCACACATGCCACAGAGAACACCGCGCAAATACCGACATCCAAGTCCACGAGGAATCACCTCTAACATCACAAAACCCTTACCCGAGGTCTAAAATATACTTCCTTCGCGCTTCTCCTTACAAAGAAATGATCACATCTATGCTCGCCATACACGCCGCTTCTTCCCTTACGTGTCGTACCACTTCTCGCACTCGAACTCTTTCTCATAACTTACCACATTTGGCATCGCCTGGTTCCAAATCTCTGAGTTACTACCTCCAACATGATCATCATAACCGGGAATACTCTGGATGGATCTCTGATACTTTTCCGAACCTAACAGTGAAGGATCGACATACCGCCTCCTAAGTCGGACGGCAAAGCTAACATATAGCAACCCGCCTACTCTTCACATGACTGAAAGGCCCAAAGTAACTCGCTAAGTTTCTCTGCTGAATCTCGCCACACCTTCCGGTGGTACTTCAAGAAAACCCACCGCCAACTCCAAAGCGCCGCCGCCGATCATCCGTCGACTTCGCTGATTCTGAGTTGTCGATAACCTCTCCTGGATAGGCTTCACCCTATCCCCATCCTGCCGAAACAAGTATGAACCCACTATCTGAAATTTGCCAACATCGAACCAATCGACCGACAACTTACACTTCCGCCCCTACGAGGCTTCGTACGGCGATATCCGAATATCAAATGGTAGTTATAAAAGCACTCCTCAACGTGAGGCAACAATCCTCATACTACCCGAGATCCAAACACAGCCCGAGGCTAACGCGCCATCGAGACTCACCGAAGTTCCTAACCCGCTCGTAAAACCTCCGAAAGAAACATCCAACTCGGCTTCACTGCTCGCCATAAGGTGGGTAGGCACCTCGCGCAACTTTACAACCTTCCCGATATAACATCTCGCATAACCTCGCCGAGTAAACGATTCGACCGAAAGACAATACGGCCGACTTCTCGTCCGACCATCGGTTGAACGCATCCACGAACTCGCATTTACGATGGTTAACTAAACTTGGGCCTAACACCTCGTGATTCCACCACCGCGACCACCACAAACCGACTTCACCATAAAACAGGTCGCGGTCGACGCCGCATGCCTCAACCCGACCCACTCGCGAAACACTTGCTCCCGATCCTAATAATCTCACTAATCAAGTTACGAAACCTACGGCCTTCTTAGCTCAACTACCTCTTTCATATCATACCACTCAGGACTTATCACACAAATATATCTCACGTGCACTATGCACTCCAATGAGGTCAAACATAAAATACCTCTTTACTCGAGACGGCCTTACCTCTAAGGTCTCTACGTATAAAACTCTAAGGCTCACACTTTCCCTTATCCCCAATCTTACCTTTCTAACTAACCATGGTTTCTAATCACAATTTACACAATGTTATCTGAACGTAACACTTAAGATATACTTATCTTATCACACGCACTAATCTCTGTAGGTCAAGGATATACCGTATCTATTGCTTCACCCTTTTGTCGTCTAATCAACCCCGCTGGGCGATAACAGGAAGACGACTAACTAGCCACCGATCCCGGCGTCGAGTCTCTACATCCGCGCCACTGCCTGGACAATTTCGCAAACGCCCCGCCGACCGCAAGCAAACAAGTCGTCGGGAAGCACGACATTCCCACAACGACACCTACCACAACGCCATACCGGCGGGGTGGCCTCTCAACTAACACCCTTTCCTCTCCGACCATCAACCGCAATCGATTCGTAGGCCGAGTCCTCCTACTAGACATCCTTTCGACATACGGCCTCGACGCCGGAATCGAGTACCAACAAAGACGACATTCCCGACGACGCCCGCCAATCAGAATACCGAGGAAAATCAATCCGGTGGCCGAACCTACGCGGTATTTGCGAACTGCCACCGAGCTCGACTCCTCCGCATACCCCGAACGCCCTAACCTCGCGGAGACCATTCTGCATCGCGGACGCGCATATCTAATTTGTCGAGGCGCTTGCCTTGAAAGTTACCAGCGACCCGTTGTTCGCCCTCTTCACGATTCGTTAATCCGCGATCTCTACGCTCGTCGCGATAAGCTCAGCGCGCAATATCCATGCTCGATCAAGAGCTACTCTTGCACAACCTTTCTTTAGATAGTCATCAAGACCCGTGATATATCGCGCACTATATTCTCGTCGCTAAAATCCTAGCTAGTAACAGTCCATTCCTTTGTAATCCATATTCTTTGTTCTGGCCGAACTAAAGGCTCATATATCATGGCGCAGTAGGCAATCGCCGCGGCTAAACTCACGGGAATGGCGACGCTGCAGAACTACCCGAATGAAGCACCTCAGCGATGATCGGGCTCGTGCCCTAGTAACCTCTCAGACTACTTTACTCCGCCGCTTCGCTCTCCTCCGGGCCGCTTGCCTACGCGAGGCATAATCCGGTGGAAAGAAATACGTTAGAGGGTCCAACTTATAACATGCCAAATCTAAGGCACGATCTCGAGCGAGAAGAATGGAAACAATCCTAAATATCCTATAGCCTCCCGACATCGCGTGGTGCACACACCGATAATCAAGACTTCATCGATACGGCTCAGACACTTTCCGAGGATTAATCGCTCGATACCACTTTTGTCACGACCAACCGCCCGCGGATCGTGCCTTACCCCGCACCCAGTAGACATACATCGAGTAATCATCTAACATAAAACAAGACATGAAATATCGAAGTGTAAAACTTATCGAGAAAATTTGCCTTTCTGCATAATATATAAAACTTAAATCCAAATACATCCCTTTATGCCTTCCGCCACAAGATTACAAACCTCTAAGAGTGACATGATAAACAATGGCGACATGGAGCCCCCGCCATACCTCGAATGTAAGCACCTACGACGCAGGACTATACTGGATAAGCCTCCGAGAAACTAACTTCCCAACGAATCGCGACCGTTAGCTAGATCAACGATCGCGACTCAACTCGCAGATGAACGCATTTCGGCGAGGTCAAGACAAGTACCAAGTATGGAATCAAAATATCAGAAATGAAATCATTGAGTCTATAAAGCAGAGATACGTATGATAACCAAACTACAGCCATACAAATAAGCAATATGTCAAGTCGTGACTCACGCCTCAAAAGTCATCACCAAATATAACAACGGGTCTCACGCCCACAACATCAATCACGCCGTGGAATACCTTCTCATCACGGCAATCATGATATAACAAAGACTGGGAATACACATGAACACCGTGTCCCACCTGTCATCATAAAATCGCATCGGTAAGTAAGGCATAGCCGACTACTAAAACCTACAAGCATAAACAAGGTCATAAATCAGATTACGAGATCTGCTGCATCACATGATCAAAGCCACCACTCACGCAAGATCTAATGCGCGCTGCTTCAGCCCCGAACTTCCCGCACCCGTGATAAAGCCACCCAACGGCCCGCATGCAGGTATTCCGCATCGGTAGCTACTCCTGCATCCGCCGACTCGCAGCGCATGCCACATGACCGCATGACCATAAAGGCCGCACACTAACTCGAGCTCTCGTAGCCCGCATAGGCCCCCCGACCCGCACAGGTATTCTCAATCATAGGTCACACACTACCGAAGTCTACCCTACACGGAGGCGCCTTAACCTCCGGATGATGTCAAGAAAGTGGTACAATACCAACATAACTACGATAGTTAAACAACTTAAGCGCAATCGGCGGAAAACCCCTTTACACAAACATCACAAGATAATAACACACGTAGATCCTAGCATGTTTACTTATCAAATCAACAAGAAAGTATTACAAGGCTATCACAAACCAACACAATCAAGTTATTCACACAAGGTACTTTCTACTATACGATTAACCAGATCGGGTTTTTATCCCCAAAGTACTTCATACATTAACTCTTTAAGAGATCTGTTTTTTCACAAATAGTCACACAATACTGTAGTATATAAAAATAGTGACTATCTTTCAAGTAAACTAAAACACTTCTCTTTGTAAAATCAAGTAACAACATTATTTTCCAAACGCTCAAGTTTGCCTAATTTCAAATATTCAGTGTTTCATTTTTCAAAGGTTTCGTAGTTCATAGTTTTAACTTTAAAACAATTTGAGAAACATATACCTTATGTGCGAGTAGTTTATTCTTGTTCATAACAATCTTATTACAAAGAATGCATGATCTAGAAATGTAATATCATTTTGTCTCATCTTAGCTTCTACGCAGATGAAGTTTCTACCGGTTTTAATAATACTTTATTAGTCAAAACATTTCTTTATTAGCTACATGGTTTGTTCGATACTTATTCGATTTCAAATCAAGAAACATTATTCCTTTTAAAACCAAGTACTCATTACTCACTGATGAGGTTTCACACTTTTAACAAAACTCATATTAATTAACCAAGTCAAGTCTCTTATCTTTTAAGATTAAGTCTCTTAATCTTCTTAAAGTCAATAAACCCTTCTTTTTATCTTTCTTAAGCCGTTATACCTAACTTCCCATAAAGCTAGATAACTCTTAAGCTTTTAAAACCAAGTATTACTCTTCTCATAAAAATGGTTCAAGATTCTTTGAAATACTTCAAGATTATTCAGCTTAAGTCAAAAGACATTGCCGTAATTATTATTCAGCTTAAGTCAAAAGACATTGCCGTAATTATTATTCACTTAACACACGACGCCTCACCGCATCATATATACTTTAAAATATCATGCTCAAGAGTATGAAGTTAATCACATACCGCGACGATTATCGACTATTAGCAAAACGCCCAGTATCAGAGTCCCGCTAGCCTTTTCCACCCTCCGAGTGTACGCCACTCGCAGATTTCAACCTATAAAGGTTACACAAGTCTATCAACGACTAGACTACTCAGAGATTATTCTTCGATGTGATTTCGCTCAAGTCTTTTCAGAATATCCTTCTATTACAGCTCAATTCTCTTCTATGAATCTTATATTCATTTCTATACAACTACATTATGTAATTTTCAATTACAATAAGGTCAAGAGTATTTACCTCGATAAGCCCAAAATTATCCAAGTTATAATGTCGATCCCGAGCAACGCTTAGCTCCTACTCCGGTGCTCCAACTCTCCAAACAACCCTTGAAGTTCACGCAACTTCTTCTTAATACTCCATCCAACTACGGAGATTTCCTTGGTTGTGTTTTGTGATCAAGGAAGTATAATAGTATTTCGGCTTTTCAGATAAGGTAACCTCGAATACTACAAGGTATACGGGCCAAGGTATTTTGGAATAGTAACAATACTTAGAGAGTATTTCTACCAAGTGGGGTGTATTTTTCGAGAACAACTAGGCAAGTGGGTACCCTCATTTAGCACCACTGAGTGGGGAATACTTTCGCCATGGAGGGCTTTCGCATGGCCTTCTCAAAGCGGAGAGGGTGTCTGGACTAAACACTACCAAGAGGGAAGGATTTTCAAGACTTAGAAAATGGTCTGGACGAAGAAACGTCTTCAACTAAGCGGGTATTTATAGTCGCTAACGCCAACCAACGCCAAGATCATGCCAAGTGCAAGGCGTGTAGGTCAAGATTCATCCACGCGCACCTTATCCATCTACCACACAAATATCACAAAATATCCTACCTACTCCCACTCACCCTTTCGCCCAAACGCCCAAAAGTCCACCACCAGAGGTGCCAAGGTCGCCTCTTGTCGTCCAAAATATTTCGCCTCTAAAAATCCGCAAAAATACTAAATGACATAGCCGAATTTTCCCTTCGCAGTCAGGTAAAACGCTTCGCCAAAAACGATTCTAATCTGGGTCAGGAACAAAATTCAACCTCGCCTAACTTTAAGCTTAATTTTCCTACGACGCCCTCACGCATACCCGAAATACGGTATAACAGCTTAAATAATCGCGGGTCATAGTACTACGCACTCATATCGTTAGCGACTTTGCAATTTAAATTATATAATGAATAACGCAAATATTGTCGATATTCGCAAACGTAAACACGCCTCTTAACCGCTGATCTAGGAAATCCTTTATAAGGATTATACATATATCTAATATAATGAATAAAACCACGCGATTCGTAAATGAAAAAGGCAAACCCTCCACAACAACTAATTTTGCTGTGGCTTCCTATCTTTATGTTTATCGATTAGTGGCCTACAACTCCCCGTCATACGGTTAATTGACTGCACTTTGTCCTAATAAGATGCGAACCTTGTCCCGATCGAGAGAACGCTTGCTCACCATCTTTTTAATAAGGTATCGTACGCAAGGCTTCTTGGTTTTTGCACAGTGTCTTCCTAAACCCCGTCCCACCATGACCTTGTCCAGCTTTAAAAGAATAAACAAATTTACAAGTTTTACATATAGCTACTTGATTCGCACGCCCTCGTGAAAATATTTTCATACAACCGATTTTAATGGTCGCTTTGGACTCGCCTCATACTAGTGGATATGAGGCATTTCACTAAATGGGTATCATCATCTACATTAGTAGGTGTATCATCATCTGTAGTGTCATCTAAATTAAAATCTTCTTCATTTTGAGGATAAACATCTCGTGGTCAAGATCATATGGTATTTCAGAAACAGCTCAGATTTATAAAATCATCTTGTCTAGGAATACTAGTTAAGTACCGCTTGCCTCGCTCTTCATACCCAAGGTTCACTCCAAAACATTTTTTGTTCTTTTCATTTTAATTATGGTAATAAATAGTTAAAGACTTAAAAAGTTAAAGATAATGAAATTAAATGTACTAAATGAAATAAAACAAAATAATAATTTAACGAGAACGACGTACCAAACACCGACGCAGTCGATGTGTAATCGAGAGGTTGAAAATTCAAACTTTGCTCGATAGATTAACTCAAGCTTAGTTGTCAACTTCACTCCCAATTCTCAAATTAATAACAGAGTGAATATGAGTAGATAATGTTGTATAGAAATGTATGATCGAGATTTGAGAGATTAGAGATCAGGAAGATCGCGAGAAATAAGAGAGAAACGCAGGCATTTATAGTTGGAAATCGTTAAAGTGTAAATATAATAACTGGGTTAAAATAAATACAAAGAGTATGAGTGGGAAGTTAAATGGCCGCTGAATAACGCCAAAATGTAAATGACAAATGCAACGACTATTTTTGGTAACGACTATTTTAATCGCGGATCGGACGACGGATTCGGTCTCCGGACCATACCATGTCCCGCCCTCGCTCGGAGCTCCGACCGCTTATTTTTTTATTTAAACGGACTGGTCGCCTACCACCACTTTAATATTATATACAATTACAAATGATTTTTTTTTACAAGTTTGAACAATAAATGCGAAAAAAAAATTACAAATAAAAACGAAGTCGCAGATGACTTCAGCCTAAAGTTAAAAGATCTTAAAAAGACAAATACAACATCTTCATTACAATTGCTTCAATAATAAGCTTAATCTAGAATCTGGGCAGCAATAGTAATGTGAGATTAGATGTTATACTACTTTAGGCTAGGTGTTATCCAGTTTCTAAGGTGAATATCTGAGAGCTCTCTTGGTGATTCTTCTCGTTTAATTCTGAATGTCGATACTCTGAAGTAATCCTTCAATTTATAGTGTGAAACTTCCCTTGAAATACTCATCGCTGATTGCGGAGTTGAGTAAAAGAAGGTTGCGTACTTGACCGGTAATTCATTTTGTC
Source organism: Przewalskia tangutica (assembly GCA_029844215.1). Classification (NCBI taxonomy): domain Eukaryota; kingdom Viridiplantae; phylum Streptophyta; class Magnoliopsida; order Solanales; family Solanaceae; genus Przewalskia; species Przewalskia tangutica. The sequence continues at coordinate 2,984,317 of JAQGDG010000035.1, forward strand.
ACAACATCCATCCAACATCAACAATAGGATATGATGATGATGCTTGGCCAATACAAACCAAGACCGGGAGGTAAATATATCAGCATTAGTTCCTTCACGTGTTTTTGTATGTTAATGTTTTTTTGTTGACAAACTCAAGCTTAAATTACCTAAACTAGATTGAGTAACTACTTTGATTTGTTCCAGCTGCTTTGCCATTCATAAATATTTCAATTGAACCCAAACTTGCCTCTTTATATTGCTAGGTTGAATAGCGATGAGATTATTAGTAATTCCAGTAGACAAAGTTTAGTATTATCTCCTATGCTTATTTTCTTTCGAGTCTCTTATAATGATTTTCTTCAAAGTTTTAAGTACATATTTAAGATTAAATGTAATAAGAGGAAATACATAGAGTCGAATATAGTAAAATAAGAATTTAAAGATTTTGTTGAAATTGTGTGTTGAGAAATTTCTTGAAAATAATCATAGGTTTGTTTTTCAAAATTAAAAGGTATGCACAACGTGCATACAATGCCTACAACTATAGTTTTATAACTAAAAAAAAAAAGAATTTGTATATTGAGTGGTTAGTGTACTTCAGGATGTTGCAGCTGCAACTTCTAGGCTTAAAACTCACTTTAGTAGTCATTGTGGTCTAGATATTAGGTACAAAGTATGTGTAGGTTGTTGTCTAAGCAACCACGGAAAGCTTAGTATCTAGATACATTTTATGAGAAAATGTGGTCACACACAAACCTTACAAGAGTCTTTTCTAAGAGATGCTTAAGATTGGGTTTCTAACATAATAAGGAAAACTATTTTTAACAACCCTACACGAACTGCATAGTTTGAAGCAGGAAAGAGAGATACCCAGAACATCTACATTAAAAGAGACTTGGTTAAACAATGGAAGATTGGTACAAGCCTCTAAATTACAGTGATCAAGTGCAAGTATCCTTAAGTCATTGAGAAACCTGAGGGATCTTGTCCATGTAATTGCATTTAAATAGATATGAGAATCACTCATTGGTATTGCCAAGAAAATAATAAGCAATTAAAGACTTACAGAAATAATCTCATCAGCCTTGCTGCTTGCCTATCTCAGATCACTAACTTACTTTACTGTTAGTAATAAACGTCATCACTTGTGCCAAGGTCAAAGGATACAAGGGGCAATTAACATACTATCTTTCTACAAGATGGGAGTGGGTTAAGTTAGTTGGTATTCCTCTACCAATTTTGATAGTAGTTATCCTTCTCTATTTTCTTTCTTTCAGGTTCTGCGATTTTATTGGTTGGTGTGGAAGATATTATCGAACCTACTTAAAATAATATTAGAGGTTGACTGTTCCGTCAGATTTAGTTCACTTCAGATCGGCAAAGTATGACTCACTGTTCCATGCAGTTTATACTTATTTTTTTAGTGATGAGTTTGTATAA